>CM061752.1:199254944-201896422 GCA_030979885.1 Lolium multiflorum | reverse complement strand
TTTGTTATCGTTTTACCTTTCGCGGGACCGAAGCGAACTAAGCAGGGATGCGTACGTCTCCAGCAGTATCGATAATTTCTTATGTTCCATGCCACTTTATTGATGATACCTACATGTTTTATACACATTATATGTCATATTTATGCATTTTGGAACTAACCTATTAACAAGATGCCGAGGTGCCGGTTCACGTTTTTATATTGTTTTGGTTTCGAAATCCTAGTAACGAGAAATATTCTCGGGAATTGGACGAAATCAACGCCCGAGGTTCCCTGTTTTCCACCGAAGCTTCCGGAGCACGAGCCGCCGAGGAGAGGCTTTGGTGGGCGGATGACTATGGTGGCGCGGCCCAGGCCCTGGCCGCGCCACCTGTGTCGTCGCCTCGTTGACCCTCTGACGCCGCCTCTCCATAAAACCCCTGCATCGAAAACCCTTAAGGAGAAAACCACGATACGAGAAAAGTTCGAGAGGGCGCCATCGCGAAGCCAAGATGTGGGGGACAGGAGTCTCTGTTCCTCTGGACGGGGAAGTGCCCCCGGGAGGCTTCTCCATCGACACCATTGCCATCTCCACCTTATCTTTTCATCACCGTTGTTGCTCCCATGAGGAGGGAGTAGTTCTCCATCGAGCCTCGGGGCTGTGGTAGCTATGTGGTTCATCTCTCCTATGTACCTCAATACAATGATCTCATGAGCTGCTTTACATGATTGAGATTCATACGAGTTTTATCACAATTTATCTCTGTGCTACTCTAGTGATGTGTTATTAAAGTAGTTTTATTCCTCCTGCACGTGTGCAAAGGTGACAGTGCGTGCACCGTGTTAGTACTTGGTTTATGCTATGATCATGATCTCTTGTAGATTGCAGTTAACTATTGCTATGATAATATTGATGTGATCTATTCATCCTACATATGCATGAAGGTGACGGTGTGCATGCTATGCTAGTACTTGGTTTAGTCGTTTGATCTATCTTACACTTAAGGTTACTTAAACATGAGCATTATTGTGGAGCTTGTTAACTCGGGCATTGAGGGTTCGTGTAATCCTACGCAATGTGTTCATCATCCAACAAAAGTGTAGAGTATGCGTTTATCTATTTCATTATGTGATCAATGTTGAGAGTGTCCTTTAGTGAAAGTGTAATCCCTAGGCCTTGTTCCTAAATACTGCTGAGTTACTATTGCTTGTTTACTGTTTTTCTTTGTGTTACTACTGTGCAATACTACCACCATCAGCTACACGCCAGCAAGCTATTTTACTGGCACCGTTGCTACTGCTCATACATATTCATACCACCTGTATTTCCTATCTCTCCGCCGAACTAGTGCACCTATTTGGTGTGTTGGGGACCAAAAGAGACTTCTTGCTTTGTGGTTGCGGGGTTGCATGGGAGGGATATCTTTGACCTCTTCCTCTGAGTTCGATAAACCTTGGGTGATCCACTTGAGGGAAACTTGTTGCTCTGCACTCGGAGGCCCAACACTGTCTACGGGGAAAGGGAGAACGTAGACATCAGGACGACCATCTAGCTCTTGCTATGGACCCATGGTCCGAGGTGGAACTACTCACTCCCTCATCACTCCCGGAGGCGATCATGGCGATGAAGAGTCCTCGGGGAGATGAATCCCCTCTCCAGGGTGCGGAGGCGATCTCCTGAATCCCCGAGATGGGATTCGCGGCGGCGCGTCTCTGGAAGGTTTTGATATCGTGGCTCTCGGTGCCCAGGGTTTCGCGGCAGGAAGGCTTTAAGTAGGCGGAAGGGCAACGTGGGGGCCACACGAGGGGCCCCACACCCTGGGTCGCGCGGCCGGGGGCACCGGGCCGCGCCCTATGGTGTCGGCGCCTCGTGGCTTCCGCCCCCTTCCCTCTTCGGTCTTCTGGAAGCTCCGTGCAAAAAATAGGACCCTGGACGAAAGTTTCGCCAATTCAGAGAATATTTCCTTACTAGGATTTATGAAACCAAAAACAACAGCAACCGGCTCTTCGGCATCTTGTTAATAGGTTAGTTCCGAAAAATGTGTAAATATGACATATAATGTGCATAAAACATGTAGGTATCATCAATAAAGTGGCATGGAACATAAGAAATTATCGATACGTTGGAGACGTATGATGTCATCCACTACATGGACAAGCAGATGCACCATGATGTCGAAGAACGCGGGCGGGAAGTAAATCTCGAGCTCGCATAGTATCTCGATGATCTCTTCTTGTAGCCTGTTGAGCTGCTTAACGCCGATGGACTTCCTAGAGATGACGTCGAAGAAGTTGCAGAGGCCAAACAGCGTCTCACGGACGTGGTCGTCCATTATCCCTCGCATTGCAATGGGAAGTATTTGCGTCATCAGCACGTGACAGTTGTGAGACTTCATCCTGCTAAACCTCTTCTTCGCTACGTCCAGATATCTGCTTATCTTCCCAGAGTAACCGTGAGGAACTTTGACTCCTAGGAGGCACTCAAAAAACCTCTCGAGCTCCTCCTCGCTCAGAGTGAAGCAGGCAGGTTTAAGCACCACCACCTCATTCTTCTTAGCCCTTTTGTGGCGACCCTGAGTCGTTTCCGTCTGTTCATCATCATCATCACTATCGGTGGGGTACTGAAGTTCTTTCTTGAGGCCAAGCAATTTCAGGTCGGTTCTTGCTTTCGGGCCATCCTTGGTCCTCTCCGGCATGTTCATCAGAGTGCCAAGTAGGCTCTCGGTAACGTTTTTCGTGATGTGCATGACATCGAGGCTATGGGGCGTGTGGAGGACCTTCCAGTACGGCAGGTCCCAGAAAACGGACCTCGCTTTCCATACGCCCAGCAGCGGCGATTCCCTCGGTCGCTTCTTTCCCGGCGCGGGGCACTCTTCCCAATTTTCCAAAAGCTCGGATATTTCTTCGCCGCTCCTCGGTCGTGGGGCTCTTCCGAGCTCCTCTTCGCCATTGAACAGATCCTTGCGTTTTCTCCACGGGTGATCGAAGCGAAGCCACATTCGAGTCCCTTGGAACACAGTTTTAGAAGACCCGGGAACCTTCGGCAGCTGCAGATGCGGGGTCTTATCCATGCACTTGACACATGCCTTGAATCCGTGGTTCACCTGGCACGATACATATGCGTACTGTCGTTAGCAATGCGGCTCTGAGAGGGAAATAATCTCTTTTGTACGCGTCCCAAGTACGGGCCGGCGTCTCCCACAGCGTGGCTAACTCCTCTTTCAACAGACCGAGATACAGATGCATGTCCACGCCCGGTTGTTTTGGCCCCTGAATAAGAATACTCATGTGTACGTATCGCTGCTTTGTTGTAAGGGGGAAGGGTTTGTAACATCTCAAGTTTTCAACAATAAATAAAGAAAGGGAAATTTCAAATACTCAATTTTGACAACAAACAAAAACTTTATTTACTCATATAGTGCTACATATAGTCTCATGCATAGTATGTGCTTTTTGGTGTGCAATTGCCATGATGAGTGTAGTAGTGTTGATCCCTTGTACTTAAACCCTAAACCATGATCTTACCATCTCAATTTGAGAGAAAAATAAGAAATGCAAAGATAGCCATAAACCCTCACATACACATTAAGCCCACTTTTCAAATCCTCAACAAAGGCCACCAAGGCTTGATCCAATGATTGTAAAACTCTTATATAACAAAAACAAACATAAATGCATAGAAGAAACTAGATTCAAATCAAAGGAAAATTCAAAATTTACATACATATGATAATGGTCATATGACCACTTTATAAAATGTTGCCCTCTTAACACCTCTGGTTTGGAAGAATCTTAAACTAAACAACCCTAACTTTCTTCACCTCATCCAAGACCAAGTCAAGGTGAACACTTTTCATGTTGACCACCACTGCTAAAGTTGACCAGGTTGACCAGTATATGTTTGACAAGAGGAGACTTTGAAACAAAGTGTAGATGACCCCCATTTTGGAATGTTGCCAAATTTCATCAAAATGAACTCCACCACCACCATTCCATCACTATCAATATATAAATGAACTCCACCAAAAAGAATTTCAAAATTCCAAAATAAGTTTCTTGCGGCCATACTGTCGAACACCTGGCAGGCACAAAACAGATTTGATCAAAATTGGAAATATCCAACAGTTTATAAGGTGAACCCTTGGTGAATCTTGATGATCATTGCATCTGGAGTACCTCTCCATCATTCCCAGTACTGGCTGGTGCAAATGGAGGAGTGGAGGAACCCTACTCGACCAATGGCAAGCTCATGCCGGCCACCATGCCTCCTCTCTCTCTGGCTCGATCCACTCCCCCTCACCATGTCTAGGAGCTAGCCTGGTACACCATGAGCACGACCCAGCATGGCCCAAAGTCGCCAAGCCCCAGCATTGGCCGCACCAAGCGTGCCCATGCGCGCCCAGGACATGCCACGGCATGCCAGTGCACGCGGTGAGCGCGCACTGGACGCGCCAGAGCATGGCGTCGTAGTACCAACGCTCGCGCCCATGCCCTTCGCCCATCCCCTGCATCAAGCATCTCCACCAGTACCTCTACACGCTAGCCACACTCGAGCATCGCCGGAGGACCTGTCGCCGTCGCCACCGTCGAAGCCATGCCGCGGGTACCGTGGCATGATGAGCAAGAGCTCTCCCATCGATCCCTGGACGCTTCCGCTGTACCAAAAGCATCGCCATGCCGTCGCCAATCGAGTGCAGTACCTCACTTGCCCTTTCGCACGCCGGAGCAGCCACGCCGTCGACGACCACCCACGGCACCCACAGCACCCCCTCCCCTCTATAAATAGAGACCTCCCGCGGCCTTCTCCTTCACACCACCACGACCGCCTCACTCCACTGGTTCGCCTCGACCAAACCACACCTCAAATCGTCGCCGGAGCAGCTCCAATTTGATTGAAGCCGCCGGAGCCCGCAGATCACCGTCGTCGATTCACGCCGCCCCGAGCCTCGCCACTGCTACCAGACGCTCCCTCACCGTCGACAACGCCGCCTCGCACCCACCAGAACCCCGCGGGAACACCGGTACGCCCTCCGACCCCCTAGGCTCGCCGCCAGAGCCTCGGCCTCTCGCCGGAGAAGACGACGATCGTGCACCGCACGATCGCGTTCTGATCCAACGACTCGCGTAGCTCGTACCGCTTCGCGCGTTTATGAACCACTGACTGGTGGAGCCCACCATGTCAGGCGGCCCGCGCGTGGGCGACACGCTGCTGGGCCGGCCCACCTCTTTTTCACCGTGTAGCCCACTTCCCCTTCCCGCCAAGCCCAGTTAATTCAATTTTGGTTTTTCTGTTTAATTCAAATATGCTTGCAGATGCTTTTTTAAATTCAAATACAACAAAATCCACTGAACCAAATTTAGTAAATTTTATATATTCAGAAAGCCCATGAAATTATCTAAACAATGCCACTAGCCTCACTTGCAAATTATTTGTAGAATTTAAATACTAAAAATAACAAGGCAGAGCCTTTTTCAACTTCAAATAAATATTAAAAATTATCTATAGATGATTTTAAGTTGATTCCAACTCTCATAAATCACATTTGATATACTCTAATTGTTTATGCAAAAATATGGTTAGAGTTGTTTTGCATAATCATGGACTAGAACTAAATAATGGCTATGGAGCCATTACTAGTCCATTTAACTCATATAAATAAATTGTTTAAATAGTATGAGAGCTATTCTCTCATTTAAATTGGGGTCTTAAGTAATTCAAATAGAGGTACTGACTTTGGTCTAATAAACCTCATGCTTGATTACTTAGAGATATTAAATCATGAGCATGCTAATATTAAAATGCATGAGGTGTAGCACCTCATTTAAATTTCACTCTCAAATAATAGATATGAAGTGTTGATCTTGGTCAACTAATACTCATACCTTATTATTATTTGAAGAGACTAAATCTTAATAACATTCAATGAGAGGGAATTATCTCCTCCAAGACATTAAAGAGATATCTTAATAAATAATTATAATGAGAGGAAATTATTTTCTTTAAAACAAGGAATTAAATCACCATGCTAATAAAGTGTGATGCTAGCATATACGTGTGTGCAATTTTGGGTGTGCTTAGCTTAGCACTTAATTGGGTGTAGTGATAGTTATACCTTGTATTCGTATATAGACGCTAGTCTCGAAGAATACCGGAGGAGGAAGGCTACAACCAGGAGGAGGAGGAAAACTTTGACTCCTATCCCAACCAAGGCAAGCTAATACTCTTGCAAGCCACCTTAATGCAAAGCTCTTCATGAGCAAGGCACTATTACATATTACTTTATGCTTAAGGATCCTATCCCATGTTTTACTTTGTTATTATTTCAAGTATTGTATTTCAAAGCACTTTTTGATTCATGACTCACTTGGTTTAGAATAGAACAAGAGTGTCAAGGTTAGCATAAGCAAATCAAGCTAGATAGCACCCCCTCATGACTAGATGCTATTGCTAAATAAATAAAATTGACTACTCTAGATGGGAACAAGGTGAAATGAAATGACTTTGAAAGAATTTGAAAGTGAAAGAGAAGTGAATGACTTGGTGAAGGTTTGTGAAAACTGATGATTGGGTTCGGATGCGATACCCTTCCAATTATACAAGTACCCCCACAATACCTGATTATGGGTAGGGCTTAACTAGAAGCTTATGTATCTTAGTATGGGTTCCCTCTAAACAAGCGTCATAGGGGTTATGCCGAGGCTGCCTCCGTTGAAAGTGAATTGATGTGGAGATAGCGTGATTGGTGGCTGTCCGTCCCAAGCCGTGCAGTTCCCAGGCTGACGGTTTGTCTTCACTGGGAGACCAAGCTCATGGGGAGAGGTGCCTATACTAGGTTATCTAAGTGGAAGGTTATGGTTGATGATCAACGTCTTGAAGTTACGATGATTTGGGGGTTATCTAGACGGATGTAATCAAAGTTGTGGCACAAGAGTACAACCTCTACAGAGTGTTAAACCTATTCGAATAGCCGTGTCCACGGTTACGGACGATTGGAAAGGCCATACTGTTCCGTTGTCAGAACTTGTCTTAAAAAGGAATGATGATTTTGAACGGTGACTTGAATTGTTGAAAAACACCACTGAGGTGGTGGGAATGACACTAATGTTCCCACTGAGTTAGTCTAGAGATTCAAGCATCTTTACTAAATACTTGCAAAATAAACTTGGCTTTATGCAAATAAACCTAGAGCTTAGCAACCATTAATATTGATAATTACTTACATTAGTGTTAGTTTGCGAGTACTTAAGTACTCATGGCTGTGTCCCTGGCTATTCCAATGCCAGACTATGAAGAGGAGCAACAGTATGAGGATGACGGTCAACAAGACGTCTACCAGAACTAGGATGCTTCTAACGTCAAGCGTTGGCCTGTGGATAGATAGTTCCACCTACTACGACGCTTCCGCTAGTTATCTGTGTTCGTTGATCGTTTAGATCAACTATTTGTGTAATATTGAATAATGTAATATATGGTGTAAGACATTATGTGTGGTAATAAATGATGACTCTATGGTATTCAACTGTTATGTCTCGCAACAACAATATTCCTGGGATTGCGATGTATGGCATAATAGGCATCTGGACTTAAAATCCGGGTGTTGACAAGTTGGTATCAGAGCCATTGTTTGACCTTAGAAGCCCCTAGTTTAGAATGGACGTTTGAAACACATACTTAGATTCAAAAATAAAGAAAGAAATAGTTATAAAAACATATTCACACTCTTACCTTTGAGATCCTTTGCAAAATAACAAGTTGATGTTTCTTTCTTACAATGAAATTAAAATTTTGAACACTTGCACTTCTCTAAACTTACTCATCCATGTCTCTACAGATGGAGCAATTCGCTCAGACGGAGTTTTACCGGCTAGGCAATGCTGGAGGCCTAGTCTTCGAGCAGGACCTGACTGAGCTTTCCCTGTTCCTCGGACGCCCCTTCCCGGAGTTTTTCGGGGGACGGGTCACCAACCAGCTCGGAGGACAGATGCAGTGGATCATCTGCGCTGACCTCCGCGGAAAGCTCGAGTCACCCACGACTGGCAGGATCCAGTTCTCCTTCCGGGAGAACAGCTGGGTGGACGGCCTTGCTCGGGCCATGAAGGAAGCACTAGCCCGTCTGTGCGGGCTGGAGCTGCCCCGAATCCGGGGAACCCGCTACTTCCACATGGCAAGGCACGACTCCATGGGGGCACCGATGGACCTCTCGCCCCACCCCGAGTTGAAGTACCACGTGGACCACACCGACTACATGCTGTGCGAGACCTACGTCCAGCTCGACAACGCTCGCGCCCTCGCCAACTTCGCCTACCACCAGATGGCTCAGAAGGACGAGATCACCAAGATCATCGCCGCAGAGCGCAGGACCCTTCGCCGTGAGAACGCGAAGAAAGACTACACTATCTCTCGCCTCCGCGACCAGATCGCCAACCTCAAGGAGACCATCAAGACTCAGGAGGACCAGCTCAAGGCCTTCGAGAGCGAAGGAGAGGGGGAAGACATCCAAGGGGATGGCTACTCCTATGTGAGCAACGACAACGACTATGAGGAGGATGATGATGACCTGGCCTTCTATCCTTATGAGGATGGCCATGAGCACCTGACAGCCGGGATGGATGACACCGTCCCGATCCATGTTGATGAAGCTTAGTTTCACTTGTGCACCTTGCGTAGGTGTAAGTTGTATCGGTCCCACTACTGTATCGTAGTTTGTTGGAAGGGTTCTTCAAACCCTCTTATGTGTAAGCTTGTAATGTTTGCATCATGAATAAAATAAAAGTGTGTTTAAATTTCAATATATCAAAGAACTCAAGTTTTAAACTTTAGCCCAAAAATAAGCCATAGAAATTTCCCTCTTGTCTCATGATCTATCCCTCTGTTCAGATGGCCCCTCCCACTCGAGGCCAATCAAGATGCACTGATGCAGATGCTGCAAATCCTGATGGAAGACCGAGAGGCTGAACGTGCGGAACGCCAAGCCAACATCACTGCCCTACAGCAGCTTGTGCAGAACAACCAGGGCCACGGAAACCACGAGCATCCAGGCTCAAAGTTGAAGAACTTCCAGAACACCAACCCGCCGGTGTTTAGCAAGACGGAGGAACCCCTTGATGCAGACGATTGGCTCCAGACAATGGAGAACAATCTGGAAGTGGCCGGAGTGGAGGCCAACGACAAGGTTCTGTTCGCCACACACTATCTGGCAGGACCTGCACGTGCCTGGTGGACGAGTGCCCGCGCGTTGAACGCGGGGCAAATGATGACTTGGGCTGACTTCAAGCTCAAGTTCAGCAAGTACCATGTGCCCCAGGGCCTGATCAAGAAGATGCGGGATGAGTTCCGCGAACTCAAGCAGGGGCGGATGACAGTGGTAGAGTACCGTGACAAGTTCCTCACCTTGTCAAGGTACGCGCCTGATGAGACGGACACCACCGACAAGAGGAAGGAGAGGTTCTGAACGGACTGCACGATGAGATACGGTATGCTGGTCAACATTCCATTCTTGACCTTGAAGCCCTTGTCGGCTCCGCCATCCAGATGGAGGGCAAGCTGGACCAGACCAACGAGAACCGCAAGCGCGAGGATGATGCAACAGAGTGGGCCCAGCAATACCTCAAGGTATCGCCCCAACTCAAGCGGAGGATTCCCTCCCAGAAGCAACAAGCCACCAACCCCGATGTCACGCCCCGGTTTTCAACACCGGAGCGGAGGAAACTCCAGGCCAGGAGGCCACCACAACAACAACCACGGCAACAACAACTACGTCCACCACAACAGCAACTTCAACCGCGCTCCGATGAGAGCCCCCGCCAACAACAACAACACCAACACCGCACCAAGGACCGGGAGCAACGCTGTTCCGGTTACCCCCAAGGACAAGTCCACCATCACCTGCTACGAGTGTGGTGTAGTGGGACACTTTTCCAATGAGTGCCCCAAGAGACTCGCCAAGATCGCCGCCAACACCGCTGCACCTGCCCAGCAGCAACGCCGTGTCTCCACCGGCAAAAAGTTCACCCCCAACAACCCCAACAACCGCGGCGGTCGCCTCTTTCACATGAGTGCTGAAGAAGCCCAGGAAAGCGCCGAGATGGTTGTCTTTGGGTATATTCTGTTAACAAATGCGCTTAAAGTGTTGTTTGATTACGGGCATACGCATTCATTTGTCCACTGAAGATTTTGCATGCACTAGTAAGATTCAACCCATCAATTTGAAGCATGTCATGATAGTTCAAATACCCGGTTCCACAACCAAAGCTAGAAAAATTTGCAAAGATGTGCCCATCATCATACATGAAATAGAATTTTATGCAAATTTGATTGTTCTGGGAACAAAGGGTTTGGAAGTAGTACTGGGTATGGACTGGATGTCCAAGCATCAAGGAATGATTGATTGTGCCAAGAAGGCCATCACCATGACTAGTAGCACCGGAGTACTAGTGGAGCACATATCGGAAAGGCTACCTAGAAAATTCACTTGTAACCAGAGTCAAGCCAAACCCACCTTGGATCAGATCAGGGTCGTTTGTCGATACCCTGATGTGTTTCCGGATGATCTACCCGGTATGCCCCCAGATCGGGATATCGAGTTTATCATTGAGTTAATCCCCGGAACAGGACCCATAGCCCAGAGAGCTTACAGCATGAACCCAGCAGAGTTAGTGGAACTGAAGAAGCAGCTGGACGAACTCTTAGCCAAAGGTCTGATCCGACCAAGTGCGTCACCTTGGAGGTCCCCAGTTTTGTTCGTGGATAAGAAAGACGGGCCAGTCGTTTATGTACGGACTACCGTAGGCTTAACGATGTCACCATCAAGAACAAGTACCCATTGCCGAAGATAGAAGATCTGTTTGACCAGTTGACAGGTGCCACCGTGTTCTCCAAGATTGACCTTAGGACTGAAGATCCGTGCAACGGATATCCCGAAAACTGCATTCACCACCAGATATGGGTTGTATGAGTACAACGTCATGTCATTTGGTCTGACCAATGCCCCGGCATACTTCATGAACCTCATGAACAAGATCTTCATGAACTTTTTGGACAAGTTTGTCGTTGTTTTCATTGACGACATCCTAATCTACTCCAAGACCGAAGAGGAACATGAGCAACACCTGGAGATCATCCTAGAAACCCTTAGACAGCACAAGTTGTACGCCAAGTTCAGCAAGTGCGAGTTTTGGTTGAAAGAAGTCGGATTCCTGGGACACATCTTGTCTGCAGGAGGAATTGCCGTGGACCCCGCAAAGATCAAGACCGTTGCAGAATGGAAAGTCCCAACCACTCAAACCGAAGTCCGCGCTTTTCTTGGATTGGCGGGCTACTACCGCCGATTCGTTGAAGGATTCTCGAGCATCGCAAGACCCATGACCCAACTACTGAAGAAGGACAAGAGGTTTGATTGGACTGACAAATGTGAAGAGAGCTTCCAGAAGCTCAAGGCAAGACTGACGACAGCCCCAATACTAATCATGCCGGACATCACCAAGCCTTTTGACGTTTTGCGACGCCTCCAAGATTGGTCTTGGATGTGTGTTGATGCAAGGAGGGAAGGTGATATCGTATCTGTCAAGACAACTGAAGCAGCATGAGCAGAATTACCCAACCCATGACTTAGAACTTGTAGTAGTGGTGTTAGCTTTGAAGGTTTGGCGTCATTACCTCATGGGTAATCGATGCGAGATTTACTCGGATCACAAGAGTTTGAAATATATCTTCACTCAGAAGGAACTGAACATGAGGCAAAGAAGATGGATCGAGTTGATCAAGGATTACGACTAGAGATTCACTATCACCCCGGCAAGGCCAATGTGGTAGCCGATGCTTTGAGCCGACAGCCATGTCAGCTAAACTCCATGATCGCGGAAGAGCAACCTAGCCTGTATCAAGAGTTTGAACAGTTTAGACTGGAGCTGGTTAGCGAAGGTTACCTCGCCAGCATAGAGTTACAACCTACCTTGGTTTAGTCAAATCAAGGAAGCACAGAAAGGGAATGCTAGCATCGACGGAATCAAGAACCAGATAGCTGCAGGAAAGGCACCGGGATTCACTGTAGATGATGAAGGAGTACTTTGGTACAACGGACGTTTGTGCGTGCCGTCAGATTCTGAGCTAAAGCAAGTCATTCTGAAGGAAGCCCATGACACCCTTTATTCCATTCATCCCGGAGGTACCAAGATGTACCAGGACTTGAAGGAACAGTTCTGGTGGCATGGAATGAAGCGAGAAATCGGGAGCTACATCGCCAAGTGTGACATTTGTCAAAGAGTCAAGGCCGAGCATCAACGACCCGCGCTGCTACAACCCCTGCAGATTCCCGAATGGAGTGGGATTCGGTAGGAATGGACTTCATCACCGGACTGCCCAAGTCTAGCAAAGGAAATGATTCTATCTGGGTAGTGGTCGACAGGTTGACCAAAGTCGCCCATTTCATCCCTGTCAAGACCACCTACCAAGGACCCAAGCTGGCAGAATTGTACATCTCCCGAATAGTCACCCTGCACGGAACCCCGAAGTCAATAGTGTCGGATAGAGGATCTCAATTCACCTCGAGATTCAGGCAGAAGGTACATGAAGGGCTAGGCACCCGCCTGAATTTCAGCACCGCATACCACCCGCAGACGGATGGACAGACTGAACGAGTCAATCAAATCCTTGAAGATATGTTGAGAGCATGTGTACTAGAGTATGGATCCAAGTGGGAAGATTGCCTGCCTTACGCCGAGTTTTCGTACAACAACAGCTATCAGGCCAGCTTGCAGATGGCCCCCTTTGAAGCATTGTACGGAAGAAAGTGCCGTACCCCTCTGAATTGGTCGGAAGTCGGAGAGAGCCAAGTGTTTGGACCAGACGTTCTCCGAGAAGCCGAAGAGAAGGTACACAAGATCCGGGAGTACCTTAAGACAGCCCAGTCCAGGCAGAAGAGTTACGCCGACAAAAGACGTCGGGAAATGACCTTCGAGATCGGAGACTTTGTATATCTCAAAGTGTCCCCTCTTAAAGGAATGCAGAGATTCCAGCTTAGAGGAAAGCTTGCACCCCGCTATGTTGGACCCTTCAAAGTTCTTAGTCGCCGAGGAGAGGTATCTTATCAACTGGAATTACCGGAAGAAATGGCAGCGATACACAATGTATTTCACATCTCTCTACTTCGCAAGTGCTTGGAAGTACCAGAAAAGACCGAGGTCTTCAAGAACATTGATCACAGATCTGTGGACATCAACTCAGATCTGACCTACCGAGAAGTGCCAATTCGCATCCTTGAGGAAGCTTTCAGAACTACTCGCACCCGGAGTATCAAGTTTCTGAAGGTCCAATGGAGTCACACCGAAGAAGAAGCTACATGGGAGAGGGAAGACTTCATGAAGACTGAGTACCCCAATCTCTTTAGTACCTAGTTTTCTTTGAGATCTCGGGACGAGATCTTTTGTAAGGGGGAAGGGTAGTGTAACACCTCAAGTTTTCAACAATAAATAAAGAAAGAGAAATTTCAAATACTCAATTTTGACAATAAACAAAAACTTTATTTACTCATATAGTGCTACATATAGTCTCATGCATAGTATGTGCTTTTTAGTGTGCAATTGCCATGATGAGTGTAGTAGTATTGATCATTTGTAGTTAAACCCTAAACCATGATCATGCCATCTCAATTTGAAAGAAAAATAAGAAATGCAAAGATAGCCATAAACCCTCACATACACATTAAGCCCATTTTTCAAATCCTCAACAAAGGCCACCAAGGCTTGATCCAATGATTGTAAAACTCTTATATAACAAAAACAAACATAAATGCATAGAAGAAACTAGATTCAAATCAAAGGAAAATTCAAAATTTACATACATATGATAATGGTCATATGACCACTTTATAAAATGTTGCCCTCTTAACACCTCTGGTTTGGAAGAATCTTAAACTAAACAACCCTAACTTTCTTCACCTCATCCAAGACCAAGTCAAGGTGAACACTTTTCATGTTGACCACCACTGCTAAAGTTGACCAGGTTGACCAGTATATGTTTGACAAGAGGAGACTTTGAAACAAAGTGTAGATGACCCCCATTTTGGAATGTTGCCAAATTTCATCAAAATGAACTCCACCACCACCATTCCATCACTATCAATATATAAATGAACTCCACCAAAAAGAATTTCAAAATTCCAAAATAAGTTTCTTGCGGCCATACTGTCGAACACCTGGCAGGCACAAAACAGATTTGATCAAAATTGGAAATATCCAACAGTTTATAAGGTGAACCCTTGGTGAATCTTGATGATCATTGCATCTGGAGTACCTCTCCATCATTCCTAGTACTGGCTGGTGCAAATGGAGGAGTGGAGGAACCCTACTCGACCAATGGCAAGCTCATGCCGGCCACCATGCCTCCTCTCTCTCTGGCTCGATCCACTCCCCCTCACCATGTCTAGGAGCTAGCCTGGTACACCATGAGCACGACCCAGCATGGCCCAAAGTCGCCAAGCCCCAGCATTGGCCGCACCAAGCGTGCCCATGCGCGCCCAGGACATGCCACGGCATGCCAGTGCACGCGGTGAGCGCGCACTGGACGCGCCAGAGCATGGCGCCGTACCAACGCTCGCGCCCATGCCCTTCGCCCATCCCCTGCACCAAGCATCTCCACCAGTACCTCTACACGCTAGCCACACTCGAGCATCGCCGGAGGACCTGTCGCCGTCGCCACCGTCGAAGCCATGCCGCGGGTACTGCGGCATGATCACCAAGCGCCTGAGCCCTCCCATCGATCCCTGGACGCTTCCGCTGTACCAAAAGCATCGCCATGCCGTCGCCAATCGAGTGCAGTACCTCACTTGCCCTTTCGCACGCCGGAGCAGCCACGCCGTCGACGACCACCCACGGCACCCACAGCACCCCCTCCCCTCTATAAATAGAGACCTCCCGCGGCCTTCTCCTTCACACCACCACGACCGCCTCACTCCACTGGTTCGCCTCGACCAAACCACACCTCAAATCGTCGCCGGAGCAGCTCCAATTTGAAGCCGAAGCTCGCCGGAGCCCGCAGATCACCGTCGTCGATTCACGCCGCCCCGAGCCTCGCCACTGTGCTACCAGACGCTCCCTCACCGTCGACAACGCCGCCTCGCACCCACCGGAACCCCGCGGGAACACCGGTACGCCCTCCCAGGCCCCACCAGGCTCGCGCGGAACCTCGGCCTCTCGCTAGGAGAGACGACGATCGTGCGCGCACGATGGCGTTGATCCAACGACTCGCGTGGCTTTCGTACCGCTTCGACGCGATTTATAGTTTCTTGTTGGTGGAGCCCACCATGTCGGGCGACCCATGGCGTGGGCGACAAGCTCTTTGGGCAGCCCTTCTCTTTTCACCGTGCTAACCCTTCCCCTTCCCTTAGCGATTAATTCAATTTTGGTTTTTGTTTAATTCAAATATGCTTGCAGATGCTTTTTCAAATTCAAATACAACAAAATCCACTGAACCAAATTTAGTAAATTTTATATATTCAGAAAGCCCATGAAATTATCTAAACAATGCCACTAGCCTCACTTGCAAATTATTTGTAGAATTTAAATACTAAAAATAACAAGGCAGAGCCTTTTTCAACTTCAAATAAATATTAAAAATTATCTATAGATGATTTTAAGTTGATTCCAACTCTCATAAATCACATTTGATACACTCTAATTGTTTATGCAAAAATATAGTAGAGTTGTTTTGCATAATCATGGACTAGAACTAAATAATGGCTATGGAGCCATTTCTAGTCCATTTAACTCATATAAATAAATTGTTTAAATAGTATGAGAGCTATTCTCTCATTTAAATTGGGGTCTTAAGTAATTCAAATAGAGGTACTGACTTTGGTCTAATAAACCTCATGCTTGATTACTTAGAGATATTAAATCATGAGCATGCTAATATTAAAATGCATGAGGTGTAGCACCTCATTTAAATTTCACTCTCAAATAATAGATATGAAGTGTTGACCTTGGTCAACTAATACTCATACCTTATTATTATTTGAAGAGACTAAATCTTAATAACATTCAATGAGAGTGAATTATCTCCTCCAAGACATTAAAGAGATATCTTAATAAATAATTATAATGAGAGGAAATTATTTTTATTTAAAACAAGGAATTAAATCACCATGCTAATAAAGTGTGATGCTAGCATATACGTGTGCGCAATTTTGGTGTGCTTAGCTTAGCACTTAATTGTGTGTAGTGATAGTTATACCTTGTATTCGTATATAGACGCTAGTCTCGAAGAATACCCGGAGGAGGAAGGCTACAACCAGGAGGAGGAGGAAAACTTTGACTCCTATCCCAACCAAGGCAAGCTAATACTCTTGCAAGCCACCTTAATGCAAAGCTCTTCATGAGCAAGGCACTATTACATATTACTTTATGCTTAAGGATCCTATCCCATGTTTTCCTTTGTTATTATTTCAAGTATTGTATTTCAAAGCACTTTTTGATTCATGATTCACTTGGTTTAGAATAGAACAAGAGTGTCAAGGTTAGCATAAGCAAATCAAGCTAGATAACACCCCCTCATGACTAGATGCTATTGCTAAATAAGTAAAATTGACTACTCTAGATGGGAACAAGGTGAAATGAAATGACTTTGAAAGAATTTGAAAGTGAAAGAGAAGTGAATGACTTGGTGAAGGTTTGTGAAAACTGATGATTGGGTTCGGATGCGATACCCTTCCAATTATACAAGCACCCCCACAATACCTGATTATGGGTAGGGCTTAACTAGAAGCTTATGTATCTTAGTATGGGTCCCCCTAAACAAGCGTCATAGGGGTTATGCCCAGGGCTGCCTCCGTTGAAAGTGAATTGATGTGAAGACGTGATTGAGGTGAACTGTCCGGCCCAAGCCCTGTGCAGTTAACCGTTGGTTCTCACCGGGAGGCCAAGCTCATGGGGAGAGGTGCCTATACTAGGACATATAAGTGAAAGGTTATGGTTGATGATCCGCGTACTGAGTTACGATGATTTGGGGTTATCCTCGACGGATGTAATCAAAAGTTGTGGCACAAGAGTACAACCTCTGCAGAGTGTTAAACCTATTCGAATAACCGTGTCCGCGGTTATGGACGGTTGGAAAGGCCATACTGTTCCGTTGTCAGAACTTGTCTTAAAAAGGAATGATGATTTTGAACGGTGACTTGAATTGTTGAAAAACACCACTGAGGTGGTGGGAATGACACTAATGTTCCCCCTTGAGTTAGTCTAGAGATTCAAGCATCTTTACTAAATACTTGCAAAATAAACTTGGCTTTATGCAAATAAACCTAGAGCTTAGCAACCATTAACATTGATAATTACTTACATTAGTGTTAGTTTGCGAGTACTTAAGTACTCATGGCTGTGTCCCTGGCTATTCCAATGCCAGACTATGAAGAGAGCACTACGAGGATGACGGTCAACAGGACGTCTACAGAACTAGGATGCTTCTAACGTCAAGCGTTGGCCTGTGGATAGATAGTTCCACCTACTACGACGCTTCCGCTAGTTATCTGTGTTCGTTGATCGTTTAGATCAACTATTTGTGTAATATTGAATAATGTAATATATGGTGTAAGACATTATGTGTGGTAATAAATGATGACTCTATGGTATTCAACTGTTATGTCTCGCAACAACAATATTCCTGGGATTGCGATGTATGACATAATAGGCATCTGGACTTAAAAATCCGGGTGTTGACAGAACCCCAAGTGGAAGGTATGATGCGTATAGAAGCAAGTTTCCCTCAGTATGAAACCAAGGTTATCGAACCAGTAGGAGCCAAGAAGCACGTGAAGGTTGTTGGTGGAGGAAGTGCGGCGCAACACTGAAACCGGCGCCAACGTGGAACTGCACAACACAATCAAAGTACTTTGCCCCAACGTAGCGGTGAGGTTGTCAATCTCACCGGCTTGCTGAAAACAAAGGATTAAACGTATGAGTGGAAGATGGTGTTTGTTTGCAAACAGTAAAAAGTAGAATGTATTCGAGATGTAAAGAATGGACCGGGGTCCACAGTTCACTAGTGGTGTCTCTCCAATAAGATAACTAACATGCTGGGTGAACAAATTACAGGGACAATTGACAAATAAAGATTCAATACATATCAACGATGATTACTATGTGATTTAATCAGGGCATTACGACAAAGTACATAGACCGCTATCCATGCATCTATGCCTAAATAATCCACCTTCAAGTTATCATCCGAACCCCTTCCGGTATTAAGTTGCGAACAACATGCATTAAGTATGGTGCGTAATGTAATCAACACAAATATCCTTAGACAAAGCATCAATGTTTTATCCCTAGTAGCAACAGCACATCCACAACCTTAGAACTTTCTGCTGTCCCCGATTTAATGGAGGCATGAACCCACTATCGAGCATAATTACTCCCTCTTGGAGTTACAAGTATCAACTTGGCCAGAGCCTCTACTAGCAACGGAGAGCATGCAAGAACATAAACAACACATATATGATATATTGATAATCAACTTAACATAATATTTTCTATTCATCGGATCTCACCAAACACAACATGTAGTATTACAAATAGATGATCTTGATCATGTTAGGCAGCTCACAAGATCTATAACAATGAAAGCACAAGCGGAGAAGACAACCATCTGGCTACGCTATGGACCCATAGTCAAGGATGAACTACTCACGCATCAATCAGGAGCGGGCATGATGATGTAGAGCCCCACCGGTGATGATTCCCCTCTCCTACGAGTGCCGGAGGCGATCTCTGAATCCCAGAGATGGGATTCGCGCGGCATCCTCTCGGTAATGTTTTCGTATCGTGGCTCTCGGACGGGGGTTTTGCGACGGAGGCTTTAAGTAGCGGAAGGGTAGGTCGCCACACGAGGTGGCGACACCACGAGGCGGCGCGGCCAGGGCCCGGGCCGCGCCGCCCTAGCGTGTCGTCGCCTGTGGCCCCACTTCGTTTCCTCTTCGGACTTCTAGAAGCTTCATGCAAAAATAGGCCCCGGGCGTTGATTTCGTCCAATTTCGAGAATATTTCCTTACTAGGATTTCTGAAACCAAAAACAATTGAAAACAGCAATGGCACTTCGGCATCTTGTTAATAAGTTAGTGCCGGAAAATGTAAATAAACTTGTAAAGTATGTGTAAAACACTCAGTAATCGTAATAAAAGTAGCATGGAACATAAGAAATTATAGATACGTTTGCGACGTATCAAGCATCCCAAGCATAGTTCCTACTCGTCCTCGAGTAGGTAAACAATAACACAAATAATTTCTGAAGTGACATGCTACCAACATAGTCTTGATCAACATTATTGTAAACATATGAGATGAATGGAGTGATCTGAACAAAAGATTGCTAACAAAGATAATGACTAAACAAATGAATCATATAGCAAAACTTTTCATGAATAGTACTTTCAAGACAAGTATCAATAAGACTTGCATAGGGGCTAACTCATAAGCAATAAATTCATAGTAGAATGCATTGAAGCAACACAAAGGATGATTAAGTTTCAGCAATTGCTTTCAACTTGTAACATGTATATCTCATGGATATTTGTCAACATAGAGTAATATAACAGTGCAATAAGTAAACATGTAAGAATCAATGCACACAGTTAACACAAGTGTTTGCTTCTAAGATAGAAGGAATGGGTAAAGCTGACTCAACATAAAGTAAAAGATTGGCCTAAGGAAGCATTGATTACTATTTTTGTGCTAGAGCTTTTGTTTTGAAAACATAAAACAATTTTGTCAACGTTAGTAATAATTCATATGTGCTATGCATAATACTTCCTACAAGTTGCATGTCTCATGCATAGAGTACTAATAGTGCTCGCACCTTGTCCTACTATCTCGGAAAACACGGATTCTCATCGCATAACATATGCTTCAACCAAGTGTCACAAAGGGGTACCTCTATGCCGCTGTACAAGTGTCTAAGGAGAAAGCACGCATTGGATTTCTCGCTTTTGATTATTCTCAACTTAGACATCCATACCGGGACAACATAGACAACAGATAATGGACTCCTCTTTTTCATGCTTAAGCATTCAACAATAGTTAATATTCTCATAAGAGATTGAGGTTGTATGTCCAAACTAAAACTTCCACCATGATACATGGCTTTAGTTAGCGGCCCAATGTTCTTCTCTAACATATGCATACTCAAACCATTTGATCATGAAATCCACTACTTCAGACAAGACGAACATGCATAGCAACAAAGATAAAGTTGATGGCGTCCCCAGAAAACATGGTTACCGCTCAACAAGCAACTTATAAGAATTAAGACACATAACTACATATTCATCACCACAATAGTTTTTAAGCTATTTGTCCCATGAGCTATATATTGTAAAGGTAGAGGAATGAAATTTAAAGGTAGCACTCAAGTAATTTACTTTGGAATGGCGAAATACCACATAGTAGGTAGATATGGTGGACACAAATGGCATGGAGTTTGGCTCAAGGTGTTTGGATGCACGAGAAGCATTTCCTCTCGGTACAAGGTTTGGGATAGCAAGGTTGTTTGAAGCAAACACAAGTATGAACAGGTACAGCAAAACTCACACAAGAACATATTGCAAGTATTATAAGGCTCTACACTGTCTTCCTTGTTGTTCAAACACTTTACCCGAAAATATCTAGACTTAGAGAGACCAATCATGCAAACCAAATTAAACAAGCTCTACGGTAGTTCTTCATTAATAGATTAAACTACATGATGCAAGAGCTTAAACATGATCTATGAGAGCTCAAACAATTTCCAAATTGCCAAACCATATGCAGCATTTTCCAATTCCAACCAAATAGCAATCTAACGAAGCAATAAGTTTTCGCCATGAACATTAAAGCACAATTAAGAACACAAGTGTTCCATATGAAAAAGCGGAGCGTAATATCTCCAATATAATAATGGCGAGATCCAACTTTATTCAAAACAAAACAAAAATAAAAACAAACCGACGCTCCAAGTAAAGAACATAAGAATGTGATGGAATAAAAATATAGTTTCACTAGAAGTGACCCGATAATGTTGTCGATGAAGAAGGGGATGCCTTGGGCATCCCCAAGCTTAGATGCTTGAGTCTTCTTAAAATATGCAGGGATGAACCACCGGGGCATCCCCAAGCTTAGAACCTTTCACTCTTCTTGATCATAGTATATCATCCTCTTCTCTTGACCCTTGAAAACTTCCTTCACACAAACTTCAAGCAAACTCATGAGAGGGTTAGTGCATAACCACAAATTCACATATTCAGAGGTGACACAATCATTATTAACACTTCTGGACATTGCACAAAGCTTCTGAAAGTTAATGGAACAAAGAAACTCATTCAACATAGCAAAAGCGGCAATGAGAAATAAAAGACAGAATCTGTCAAAAACAGAACAGTCCGTAAAGATGCATCTGGACTGGGCACTTATGCTCAAATGGAAAAACTGAAAACTAATGAAAGTTATTACATATATGAGGATCACGCTCGTAAATTTGCAGATTTTTTCAATTTTTACGAGACTTATGCGGAATTCGGGACAGAAGAATGCGTTTACCGCAACGATCCCAAATATAACATCAACTTTAGCATAGAAACTTTACTTGGCACAAAAACATGATAATGAGTTGCTACAGTAGTAAACAACTTCCAAGACTCAACAAAACAAAAATTGCTGTAGTAAAATAAACACATGGGTTATCTCCCAAGAAGTGCTTTTCTTTAACGCCTTTCAGCTAGGCGCAGAAAGTGCAAATCAAGTAACTTCAAGAGACGAAGCATCAACATCATTATTTTGGGCTTGGGAGTTTCCTCTACAATGCATGTTATCTTATCTATGTAAGTTTCAGAGGCTCCCTTTTCATTACTCTTAGGCTTGCTATTCTCATCAAATAAATTTTGGGAACAATTCAATCATAATTCTTTTCTACTAACATTCCTAGGAGCTTACAAGGTATTGATGTCTTAATGTCCCCTCCATCATTAAATTATTAGTGTACTTCATCCTATCAATGTCCATCTTCTCAAGGGTACTAACAAAGTTGGTGTAAGAACCAAGCATTTTATATTTAGTAAAGACTTTTCTAGCCTCTCTCGCTACACCACCAAATTCTTTTAGAAGAGTTTCTAAGACAAAATCTTTCTTTTCTCCTTCCTCCATATCAGAGAGTGTAAGAAACATATGCTGAATTATAGGATTGAGATTAACGAATTTCCAACATGTGTACTAGAGAAGTGATGCGCGTAGATGTACACATCCGTTGGGAACCCCAAGTGGAAGGTATGATGCGCACAACAAGTTTCCCTCAGTATGAAACCAAGGTTTAATCGACAGTAGGAGCCAGAAGCACGTTGAAGGTTGATGGTGGCGAAATGTGATGCGCGCAACACCAGTTCGGCGCCAACGTGGAACCTGCACAACACAACCAGTTACTTTGCCCCAACGAACAGTGAGGTTGTCAATCTCACCGGCTTGCTGTACAAAGGATTAACCGTATTGTGTGGAAGATGATTGTTTGCGAAGAAAATAGTAAAGAACAATTGCAGTAGATTGTATGCGATGTAAAGAATAGGACCGGGGTCCACAATTCACTAGAGGTGTCTCTCCCATAAGATAAAAGCATGTTGGTGAACAAATTACGCCGGCAATTGACAAATAGAAAAGGGCATAACAATGCACATGATGATGATAAATATAGTGAGATTTAATCAGACATTACGACAAAGTACATAGACCGCTATCCAGCATGCATCTATGCCTAAAAAGTCCACCTTCAGGTTATCATCCGAACCCCTTCTAGTATTAAGTTGCAAGCAACAGACAATTGCATTAATTATGGTGAGTAATGTAATCAACAACTACATCCTTAGACATAGCATCAATGTTTTATCCCTAGTGGCAACAGACATCCACAACCTTAGAACTTTGTGTCACTGTCCCAGATTTAATGGAGGCATGAACCCACTATCGAGCGTAAATACTCCCTCTTGAGTTAAGAGCAAAAACTTGGCCAGAGCCTCTACTAATAACGAGAGCATGCAAGATCATAAACAACAGATAAACAATAGATTGATAATCACCATAACATAGTATTCTCTATCCATCGGATCCGACAAACACAACATATAGTATTCAGATAGATGATCTTGATCATGTTAGGCAGCTCACAAGATCCAACAATGAAGCACAATTAGGAGAAGACGACCATCTAGCTACTGCTATGGACCCATAGTCCAGGGGTGAACTCCTCACTCATCAGGAGGCGATCATGGCGATGAAGAGTCCTCCGGAGATGATTCCCCTCTCCGCGGGCCGGAGGCGATCTCCTGAATCCTCCGAGATGGGATTGGCGGCGGCGGCGTCTCGGAAGGTTTTCCGTATCGTGGCTCGGTACAGAGGGCGACGAAGACTTTAAGTAGGCGGAAGGCAGCGGGGCCACACGGGCCCCACACGCTAGGGCGCGCGGCGGGAGCACGGGCCGCGCCGCCTGTGTGGCGGCGCCTCGTGGCCCCACTTCCTTTCCCCTCGGTCTTACGGAAGCTTCGTGCAAAAATAGGACCCGGGCGTTGATTTCGTCCAATTCCGAGAATATTTCCTTACTAGGATTTATGAAACCAAAAAAAGAAAACAGCAACTGGCTCTTCGACATCTTGTTAATAGGTTAGTGCCGGAAAATGCGTAAATACGACATATAATGTGTATAAAACATGTAGATATCATCAATAATGTAGCATGGAACATAAGAAATTATCGATACGTCGGAGACGTATCAAGGATCAAAGTCTCGCTCGTCCCGAGCAGGTAAACGATAACAAGGATAATTTATGGAGTGACATGCCATCATAACCTTGATCATACTATTGTAAACATATGTAATGAATGCAGCGATCAAAACAATGATAATGACATGAGTAAACAAATGAATCATAAAGCAAAGACTTTTCATGAATAGTACTTCAAGACAAGCATCAATAAGTCTTGTAAGAGTTAACTCATAAAGCAATAAATCAAAGTAAAGGTATTGAAGCAACACAAAGGAAGATTAAGTTTCAGCGGTTGCTTTCAACTTATAACATGTATATCTCATGGATAGTGTCAATGTAAGTAATATAACAAGTGCAATATGCAAGTATGTAGGAATCAATGCACAGTTCACACAAGTGTTTGCTTCTTGAGGTGGAGAGAGATAGGTAAACTGACTCAACAATAAAAGTAAAAGAAAGGTCCTTCAAAGAGGAAAGCATCGATTGCTATATTTGTGCTAGAGCTTTTATTTTGAAAACATGAAACAATTTTGTCAACGGTAGTAATAAAGCATATGAGTTATGTAAATTATATCTTATAAGTTGCAAGCCTCATGCATAGTATACTAATAGTGCCCGCACCTTGTCCTAATCAACTTGGACTACCGGATCATCGCAATGCACATGTTTTAACCAAGTGTCACAATGGGGTACCTCCATGCCGCCTGTACAATCTAAGGAGAAAGCTCGCATTTTGGATTTCTCGCTTTTGATTATTCTCAACTTAGACATCCATACCGGGACAACATGGACAACGAGATAATGGACTCCTCTTTAATGCATAAGCATGTGGCATAATTAATATTCTCATATGAGATTGAGGATATATGTCCAAACTGAAACTTCCACCATGATTCATGGCTTTAGTTAGCGGCCCAATGTTCTTCTCTAACAATATGCATGCTCCAACCATTAAAGTGGTAGATCTCTCTTACTTCAGACAAGACGGACATGCATAGCAACTCACATGATATTCAACAAAGAGTTGTTGATGGCGAACATGGTTATTGCACAACAAGCAACTTAATAAGAGATAAAGTGCATAAGTACATATTCAATACCACAATAGTTTTTAAGGCTATTTTGTCCCATGAGCTATATAATGCAAAGGCGAATGATGGAATTTTAAAGGTAGCACTCAAGCAATTTACTTTGGAATGGCGGAGAAATACCATGTAGTAGGTAGGTATGGTGGACACGAATGGCATAGTGGTTGGCTCAAGGATTTTGGATGCATGAGAAGTATTCCCTCTCGATACAAGGTTTAGGCTAGCAAGGTTATTTGAAGCAAACTCAAGGTTGAACCGGTGCAGCAAAACTCACATAAAAGACATATTGTAAACATTATAAGACTCTACACCGTCTTCCTTGTTGTTCAAAACTCAATACTAGAAATTATCTAGACCTTAGAGAGACCAAATATGCAAACCAAATTTAGCAAGCTCTATGTATTTCTTCATTAATGGGTGCAAAGTATATGATGCAAGAGCTTAAAAATGAGCACAACAATTGCTAAGTATCACATTATCCAAGACATTTTAGAATTACTACATGTAGCATATCTCGATTCCAACCATATAACAATTTAACGAAGAAATTTCAACCTTCGCCTTGAACATTATGAGTAAAGCCTAAGGACATATTTGTCCATATGCAACAGCCGAGCGTGTCTCTCTCCACACATGAATGCTAGGATCCATTTTATTCAAACAAAAACAAAAACAAAACAAACCGATGCTCCAAGCAAAGTACATAAGATGTGACCGAATAAAAATATAGTTAGGGGAGGAACCTGATGATGTTGTTGATGAAGAAGGGGATGCCTTGGGCATCCCCAAGCTTAGACGCTTGAGTCTTCTTAAAATATGCAGGGATGAACCACGGTGGCATCCCCAAGCTTAGAGCTTTCACTCCTTTTGATCATAGTATATCATACTCCTCTCTTGACCCTTGAAAACTTCCTTCACACCAAACTTCAAGCAAACTCATTAGAGGGTTAGTGCACAATTAAAAATTCACATATTCAGAGGTGACACAATCATTCTTAACACTTCTGGACATTGCACAAAGCTACTGGACATTAATGGATCAAAAGAATTCATCCAACATAGCAAATACGGCAATGCGAAATAAAAGGCAGAATCTGTCAAAAACAGAACAGTCCGTAAAGAACCTGAAAGGGGCACTAGACTTGCTCAAATGGAAAAACTCAAAACTAATGAAAGTTGCGTACATATCTGAGGATCACGCTCGTAAATTTGCAGATTTTTTCAAATTTTCTACAGACTTATGCCAGAATTCGTGACAGACAGCAATGCTGTTTCTGCGCAGCGATCCTAAATATAACATCAACTTTAGCATAGAAACTTTACTTGGCAAAAAAACATGATAAGGAGAGGTTGCTACAGTAGTAAACAACTTCCAAGACTCAACAAAACAAAAATTGCTGTAGTAAAATAAACACATGGGTTATCTCCCAAAGTGCTTTTCTTTAACGCCTTTCAGCTAGGCGCAGAAAGTGCAAATCAAGTAACATCAAGAGATGAAGCATCAACATTATTTTTCTTGCAAACACAACTTGTTGCAGAGGGTACTTTAGGCGCTCCATTATCTAAATTTTCTACGGTGGTTCTAAGGGTTTTAGCAATTTTAGGCCTATAATAATTCTTTTGTTTAGGCACTTTAGAGGCATACATGAATTTTTGCTCCTTACCCACATAAGCTTTCTCATTATACTTGAGAGAAGAAAAGGTTGAACCCAAGGTTCCCATAGCTTTTTCAAGTTCATCAATCCTATTGGTTTGATTATCATGGACAACACAAGTTCCTAGGACATTAATTCTTTCATTAACTCCTCCTAGGGATTTATCAAGTTCTCAGTTTTATCCAATAACATTTCCAATTTAGTTTCAATACTTGGAAATTTTTTCTCTATGGTTTCCAATTTTTTCATAACATCCTCAAGAGAGATTTCAATTTTAACTTCATTAACAGGTGGTATTCCAACTAGACTCTCAATGATGCAACTAGCTTCTAAAGCTGGAGTACCTAGGAAATTACCTCCCGAAAGAGTATCAAGAACATACCTATTCCAACTAGATAAACCAACATAAAAGTTCCTAAGAAGGATAGTGGTGGAGTGTTTCTTAATGCACCTATGATGAGCATTACTAATTCTGTACCAAGCATCTTTAAAACTTTCTCCCCCTTGTTGCTTAAAAGAACGAACTTCAACTTCAGGATTACTCATGATAACAGTAGTAAAAGTAACTAAGTAAATAAAGACAAGTAACTAATTTTTTGTGTTTTTGATATAGAGAGCAAGACAGTAAATAAAGTAAAACTAGCAACTAATTTTTTTGTATTTTGTTTAAGTGCAGCAAACAAAGTAGTAAATAAAATAAAGCAAGACAAAAACAAAGTAAAGAGATTGGGAAGTGGAGACTCCCCTTGCAGCGTGTCTTGATCTCCCACGCAACGGCGCCGAAATTTAACGATGCGCGTAGATGTACACGTCGTTGGAACCCCAAGTGGAAGGTATGATGCGCATAGAAGCAAGTTTCCCTCAATGAAACCAAGGTTTAATCGAACCAGTAGGAGCCAAGAAGCACGTTGAAGGTTGATGGTGGCGAAATGTGATGCGGCACAACACCAGGGATTCCGGCGCCAACGTGGAACTGCACAACACAACCAAAGTACTTTGCCCCAACGAAACAGTGAGGTTGTCAATCTCACCGGCTTGCTGTAACAAAGGATTAACCGTATTGTGTGGAAGATGATTGTTTGCGAAGAAAATAGTAAAGAACAATATGCAGTAGATTGTATGCGATGTAGGACCGGGGTCCACAGTTCACTAGAGGTGTCTCTCCCATAAGATAAAAGCATGTTGGGTGAACAAATTACAGTCGGGCAATTGACAAATAGAAAAGGGCATAACAATGCACATACATGATATGATAAATATAGTGAGATTTAATCGGGCATTACGACAAAGTACATAGACCGCTATCCACATGCATCTATGCCTAAAAGTCCACCCAGGTTATCATCCGAACCCATTAGTATTAAGTTGCAAGCAGAACAATTGCATTAAGTATGGTGCGTAATGTAATCAACAACTACATCCTTAGACATAGCATCAATGTTTTATCCCTAACAGGACATCCACAACCTTAGAACTTTGTGTCACTGTGTCCCAGATTTAATGGAGGCATGAACCCACTATCGAGCATAAATACTCCCTCTTGGAGTTAAGAGCAAAAACTTGAGAGCCTCTACTAATAACGGAGAGCATGCAAGATCATAAACAACACATAGGTAATAGATTGATAATCACCATAACATAGTATTCTCTATCCATCGGATCCCACAAACACAACATATAGTATTACGGATAGATGATCTTGATCATGTTAGGCAGCTCACAAGATCCAACAATGAAGCACAATTAGGAGAAGACGACCATCTAGCTACTATGGACCCATAGTCCGGGGGTGAACTACTCACTCATCACTCCGGAGGCGATCATGGCGATGAAGAGTCCTCCGGAGATGATTCCCCTCTCCGCAGGGTGCCGGAGGCTCTCCTGAATCCCAGAGATGGGATTGGCGGTGGCGTCTCTGGAAGTTTTCCGTATCGTGGCTCTCGGTACGGAGGGTTTGCGACGAAGACTTTAAGTAGGCGGAAGGGCAACGCGGGGGCCACAGGGCCCCACACGCTAGGGCCGCGCGGCCAGGGCCCAGGCCGCGCCTGGTGTGTGGCGCCCTCGTGGCCCACTTCCTTTCCCCTCGGTCTTGGAAGCTTCGTGCAAAAATAGGACCCTGGGCGTTGATTTCGTCCAATTGAGAATATTTCCTTACTAGGATTTCTGAAACCAAAAACGACAGCAACCGGCTCTTCGGCATCTTGTTAATAGGTTAGTGCGGGAAAATGCGTAAATACGACATATAATGTGTATAAAACATGTAGATATCATCAATAATGTAGCATGGAACATAAGAAATTATCGATACGTCGGAGACGTATCAAGAAGCAACAGCAATTTCATAAGTAGGAGCAAGTTCTACCAAGTGTCTATCTTCAAAATCTTCAGCTATACTAACATGAGTGAAAAAAATCTTCTATATTATCTCTTCCAATTATAGACCCTCGGCCTACCGGTATGTCTTTTAGAGTGTACTTAGGAGGAAACATGATAAAATAAATAAAAAGTAAACTAGGCAAATAAAGTAAAGACAAGTAACTAATTTTTGTGTTTTTGATATAGAGAACAAGATAGTAAATAAAGTAAAGCTAGCAACTAATTTTTGTGTTTTGTTTAAGTGCAGCAAACAAAGTAGTAAATAAAATAAAGCAAGACAAAAACAAAGTAAAGAGATTGGAAGTGGAGACTCCCTTACGTGTCTTGATCTCCCAAAACAACGGCGCGAGAATTTAGCTTGATACGCGTAGATGCACACGTCCGTTGGAAACCCCAAGTGGAAAGGTATGATGCGTGTAAACAAGTTTCCCTCAGTATGAAACCAAGGTTATCGAACCGTAGGAGCCAAGAAGCACGTGAAGGTTGTTGGTGGAGGAGTGTAGTGCGGCGCAACACCGGTGAAACCGGCGCCAACGTGGAACCTGCACAACACAATCAAAGTACTTTGCTCCAACGTAACAGTGAGGTTGTCAATCTCTGGCTTGCTGAAAACAAAGAATTAAACGTATCGAGTGGAAGATGGTGTTTGTTTGCAAAAAACAGTAAGAGAATGTATTCAGATGTAAAGAATGGACAGGATCCACAGTTCACTAGTGGTGTCTCTCAATAAGATAACTAACATGCTGGGTGAACAAATTACAGGCGAGCAATTGACAAATAAAGATTCAATACATATCAACGATGATTACTATGTGATTTAATCGGGCATTACGACAAAGTATATAGACCGCTATCAGCATGCATCTATGCCTAAATAATCCACCTTCGGGTTATCATCCGAACCCCCTCCAGTATTAAGTTGCAAACAACAGATAATTGCATTAAGTATAGTGCGTAATGTAATCAACACAAATATCCTTAGACAAAGCATCAATGTTTTATCCCTAGTAGCAACAGCACATCCACAACCTTAGAACTTTCTGTCACTGTCCCAGATTTAATGGAGGCATGAACCCACTATCGAGCTTAATTACTCCCTCTTGGAGTTACAAGTATCAACTTGGCCAGAGCCTCTACTAGCAACGGAGAGCATGCAAGAACATAAACAACACATATATGATAGATTGATAATCAACTTAACATAATATTCTCTATTCATTGGATCTCACCAAACACAACATGTAGTATTACAAATAGATGATCTTGATCATGTTAGGCAGCTCACAAGATCTATAACAATGAAAGCACAAGCGGAGAAGACAACCATCTAGCTACTGCTATGGACCCATAGTCCAAGGATGAACTACTCACGCATCAATCCGGGCGGGCATGATGATGTAGAGCCCCTCCGGTGATGATTCCCCTCTCCGGCAGGGTGCGGGAGGCGATCTCCTGAATCCCCGAGATGGGATTACGCGGCGGCGGCCTCTCAGTAATGTTTTCCGTATCGTGGCTCTCGGGTGCGGGGGTTTGTGACGGGGCTTTAGGCGGAAGGGGGTAGGTCGGGGGCCACACGAGGTGGCGACACCACACCGGCGCGGCGGACCCGGCCGCGCCGCCTGGCGTGTCGTCGTCTCGTGGCCCCACTCGTTCCTCTTCGGACTTACGGAAGCTTCGTGCAAAAATAGGACCGGCATTGATTCGTCCAAATCCGATAAGAATATTTCCTTACTAGGATTTCTGAAACCAAAAACAGCAAAACAACAAACGGCACTCGGCATCTTGTTAATAGGTTAGTGTCAGAAAATGTAAAATAATGCTGTAAAGTATGTGTAAAACACTCAAGTACTGTAATAAAAGTAGCATGGAACATAAGAAATTATAGATACGTTTGCGACGTATCACGTACCGCTGCTTTGTGCACAGCCAGGGGGAGGTTGTATGGCCATACAAACACGGGCCAGGTGCTATGCGTGCTACTCTGGTTTCCAAAGGGATTGAGTCCGTCGGTGCTCATGCCTAGACGAACGTTCCTCGGTTCGCTCCCGAACTCATCTGCGAACTCAATGTCCAACGCATTCCACTGGCTAGCGTCTGCAGGGTGTGTCAGGATCTTGCCCTTCTCCGGATCATCTGTGGGCTTCTCCCTTTCCGCGTGCCATTGCATGAGCTTTGCTTCCTTAGGATCTACGAAATACCGCTGCAGACGGGGAGTGATAGGAAAGTACCAGACAACTTTCCGAGGAATTTTCTTGTTCCCTCTCTCGTACCGTCCTTGGCCGCACACCGGACATGTGGTTCTGTCCTTGTACTCATCCCGAAAAAGTGCACAATCATTGATGCATGCGTGGTACTTTACGTGCGGTAGGTCGAGTGGGCAAACTATTTTCTTGGCCTCGTCGATACTTGTTGGCAATGTGTTGTCCTTGGGAAGACGAGCGTGCCAGGATTTCATGTTATCGCTGAAGCTGTTGTCGGTCCATTTGTGTTCCGCCTTCATCTCCAGACACTCGAGCGTTACACTCAAGCGTGTATCCTCGGGCCGGCACCCAGGATACAATGGAGTCATCCCGTCTACCTCCATTTGCGCCAGCTTGGCTTCAGGTTTGGCGTTGCCCGTGTCCTTCAGGAGCAGCTCTTGAACATGAGGGTCCCGCAAGGCCGACGTTAGCGGCGTCTGCGTGCTCTCGGCTTCTCCACCACCATCTGCTCCGGCATCATCATCTCCTTCATCGGCCTCTCCTTCCTCATGATGAACACCATGTTCGGGAGACTCTTCGTCTTCTCGCCCGATGTCGGCCTCTTCTTCATGACCAACATTTGCCGCCGGCTCCTCATTGAAGCCGAGCATGAAACCGCGCCTGAGCAGGTGTTCCTCCAGTTGTCCAGAATCAGGGTCGATCCACTGCCGGAGTCCGCATTTTCGACACGGACATCTTATCAGGGTCATGTTGTTCCTAACCATGTCGGCCTTCGCGTTCACCTTGTATCTAACCACTTGGCCTTCCCTCATATGGACGACCATGGTTGACTGCGCGTCATACATAGAGCAAAAGAGAGTTAATTAGAACCACACACACCATGCACAAACACACATGCATGCATGATCGCCGGAAAATTTCGGCATGACCTATCCTAAAAGTAGGACATATGGCTAGTGCAAAAATTTGCCGAAATGGAAATGAATCAACATTTCGGCAAACATCCATCCACCACGCATTTTTGTGGCGCATGGTGCTGGGTGCGCCACAAAAATTATTTTGTGGCGCATGGACAGTTTGGTGCGCCACAGTTGTTGTTTCTACCTATAATGGTTTTCCTACTAGTGGCCCCGGCGCCAAACATTCTCGGCGGGTTGGTGGTGGCGGCGACCCGCAGTGGCGGATGGGGCGGCGGCTGCTAGATTCGATGCAAATCACGTTCAGGGCGGAGACCCTGGACGAGCGCCGATGGCTTCTCCCTCCACGGCCTCGCCGACAATGAATGGTGGCGGCGGCTGTTGGATCTAGTGCCCGCCTAGATCCATCGTCGGCTTCAGGATGGCGGCGCGAGGAGTGTCCGACGATCTTGTGGGGCGAGGATGGTGTGGTAGGGCGGCCGCCATCCTGACCCCTCCTTCGTCGTCGTTCGCCAGGGGATGGCAGCGTGGGGGGCTGCTTGTCTGCTTCGGAGAATAAAGTTGGTGGTCCTAGGGTCCTTCTTGTGCGAAGATGGAGACCTCCATGTGGCCGGTCCGTACGTCTTCATCCGGCCGGAGTGGTGTGTTCCGTAAGGCTCCATCGGCGGATGTAACAGTGCACTTATGCCTGGATTTCGCTGGATCGGGTGGTATTCGGTCGTGCGCATCCATGTTTTTATTCCGAACGTTTAGGTCTTGAGGGAGCGGCGTGAAGTTCTACTCTTTGTTACCATCAAGTGACATTTTGATCCATGGTGAAGACAAAGAGGCGGATAATATCATGAAGGTTGGGTTGGAGGACTACCAATGGAGTTTCGAGTCTCTGTGATGTTGAGGGACTTGCTTTGTGTTCTGGGTTTCACGGCAATAGTATGGAAGCGGGGGCGAAAGCACATGTGAAATTCAGAGTTCTACCTTTCAGGGAGGTCTGGCCTTATTTGGTTTTGCCTGGCAATGATTTTTCTGAAGGCATTATTCTAAGAGCGGGCACTATCTTCAGGATGAAAACCTGAGATCTTTGATCGGGCGACGATGGTGGTTGTGCTCTGTTCCCTTCTCGAAGGCATCGCTTTAGACGACTCTGGAGTTCTGGTGTTGTCTTGGTGGTGGTTATATTGTTGCTGTCAAGGCCGAAATGCCGTAGCGGGACTATTTTGTTTCTTAGTTTTCTTTTTTTCTTTTTTTGGCCGTGTCATCCGTACTGCTATTAGGATGTTGTGTTATTATATTATAGAGGTTAGGTGTAATTGGTATCTCTTGATATAAATATATTCGCTTTATCGAAAAATACGTGATCGTGCAAGGAAATCAACCAAATGGCTGCTCGGCTGTCCTGCTCACCATCCGCTTGAGCCTCAACCAGACAGAGAAATACGACCACCTTGGCTGCCCAAGCAATATTGATTGCGTGGCTAGGTACCATAACATCATGCTGCTGGCGGCAGTCGGTACCCTCAGTGGCAAATACCCCCATGGCAGGATCATCTTCGCTGATTTCTACAAACCGATCATCTCAATCCTCCAAAACCCCAATCACTTCCGTAAGAATAACTCTGGATATTCGTCGCTCACTAGCTGGCACTCAGCTTGACCATCTTTTATAGGTCAGATCACTGAGTTTTCTTAGATTTTACGATGTGAAGGATTCGCTAGATCGAACGCTCTCCAGGCTTGCTGTGGAGGCAGCACCAAGTACAATTGGAATACCAGCGCCGTATGTGGCATGCCAGAGGCGACCGCCTGCAAAGACCCATCTGCGTTCGTGAGCTGGGACGGGGTTCACTAGACGGAGGCCAACTACCGGTACATCGCCAACGGGTGGCTCTGCGGTCCTTTGCGGATCCACACCCATACTCAGTGTTATTCCCCATTAATTTTGAAGGAAATCTTAACAAACAATGTCATTACAGGGAATGTAGGGAGTGTACGAATATGATCAACTACTTCTGGAAGGAATAAATAATGGCTAACTTCAATAGGATAGAGAGATATTTTAGTCGAATCGATTTATTTTTAGCTCCATTGTTCTACTTGACTCTTAAACCATAGATAATGCACGAGTATAATAAAATACAGTAAAAGTACAGCAGCGCAAACATTATAATCACTCAAACAGACGGATGATCACATGTGTGTGCACATATCAAGCCTCGGTGTATAGGTGAGCCGCGAGCTTGGGATCCACGACGGCTTCCACTGGGAACTTGCGCGGCGTGGACAACCCAAATATCTCCTCCATGCTGAGCTCCTCCGTTGCCATGCCATCTGGGAGCCTCCAGGCAAAGCCGTGCAGCAGGTTAGCCAGGCTGACTTGAATCACCTTCAGTCCGAGGTTGTACCCAGGGCACATCCGCCTGCCGGACCCAAACGGGAGCAACTCGAAATCTTGTCCTTTGACGTCGATTTTGCTGCCGAGGAACCTCTCTGGCATAAACTCCTCTGGCGAATCCCACAACACCGGATCACGCGCGATAGACCACACGCAAACAAGCACGCGCGTGCCAACGGGGATGTCGTAGCCATCAACGGACACGTCCTTGCGGGACAGACGGGGTGCCAACATCGGCGCCACTGGGTGCAACCGCATAGTCTCTTTGACAATGGCATCCACATAGGGGAGACTCAGAATATCCTCCTCGGTAACCCAACGGTATCGCCCCACCACGCGGTCCAGCTCCTCCGTGACCTTGGCGAACACCTCGGGCTTCTTGAGGATCTCCGACATTGCCCACTCAACTGTCATGGCCGAGCTCTCGGTGCCGCCGGCGATGAGGTCCTGCATGGGATTTAGTAGTTTTGCTCAATTAATGGTTCAGAACTTTATTGGCCGTACCTCATCTTGGAGGTGTTGCCCTTGATGTGAAAAGTTTTGTTGTTCTATTATTCTTTAAGCTGCGTAGTAGATTTTCCCAGTGCATATTTTTCAAATAAAAAATGTCTGTACAAGGTAAAGCTATATCGAGAAGTCTCCTGAATCTGGAGCCTAAAACAAAATTAGCTCTATTTAACGTGTGAAAGACCGATCAGAAAAGTTCCTTCACTGAATAAAATCTTGCAAATGAAACATGTACGGACTTACCTGAATGAAAGCCTTGATTCCGTCCCGGTCGATCTGTACCTCGAGATTGGGGTCACTGGCTATCTCCAGTAGCACGTCAACCATGTCCTTAGCAACGAAGCTCTCCCTCTCGAGGCATCGTCGCCGGTCGTGCTCTTCCACGACGTGTTCGAGGAACCGATCGAACATCTTGCTCAGCTTCTTCATCCTCTTGATGTACCCCTGCAGGTCCATCCAGTCGAGCCACGGGATGGAATCACCGATGTTGAGCACGCCGTTGAGCACAAACCACTCGCCAACCATCCACTTGAACTCCTCCAGCGTCGTCCCGTCCTCCGTAGCCTCCTTGTGCAGGTACTTCTTGCCCATAACCATGCGCGTGATCACGTTTAGGTTCATGGTGAACAAGTAGTCCTTGAGGACCAGGACGCGCCCGGAGGCCGCGTGCAGTTCCCGCAGGAGCGCGCGCATCTCCTCTCTGCGGATGTACTCGTATGACTCGAGCCGTTTGGCGCTGAAGAGCTCGGTGAGGCACAACTTGCGCGCCTGGCGCCAGTAGGCGCCGTAGGGGGACCAGGTGATGTCGCTGTAGTTGTATGTAGTGTACTTGCCGGCGGCCGTCTTGGGCCGGTCGATGAAGACGGAGTCATGGGTCTTTAGGAAGAACTTGGCCATCTCGAACGACGAGCCAACGACGACAGGGAACGAACCGAATCGGAGGTACATGAGAGGGCCGTACCTCTTGGAGAGTGTGTGGATGGAGCGGTGCGGGAGCGCGCCCATGAGGTTGAGGTTGCCGATGATCGGCCACGGTTTAGGTCCTGGCGGGAGCCTGTATGCGCGGCGGCCACGACGGAGAATGGTTCCGAGTACGAGCACAGATGCCAGCACGACCGCGAGGAAGGGCGTCCATGGTGGTAGCTCCATTGGGACTTGGGACCGAAGGAGGTGTTCTGGGTATGTGACGTCTACTTATTGAGTGGCTGGCTAGCTTGAGGCGGCTAACTGCTAACAGGACAAGACGGTGCAATTTAAGCGGTTGGCTAAGTGACTTGCGGACTGGTCACAATATGAAGTCAGCTTCTTTGGAGTTGGATCAGTTATCTTGTGTGGGGTGGGGCCAATAGAACATGACCATAGTGCGTATACTGCAACATGAGTACAGATTCACGTAATCGGGGAGTCGAAAAGGTTCGCAGAAAATGAAGGAAGATGCTAGTGCTACGCAACTCCCACAAGATAACAACAAAGCTCACGCCAAAAAAAAAAAGATAACAACAAAGCAGGGGGGAAAGAAGGACTATCAACTACGGGAAAATAAGTGAAAGAAGACTAGTACTAGACAAAACGGAGAAAACATGGCTAAATAAGATGCTGCAGAACTTGCAGAGATAACAACAGAAATGTGAAAATAACTGCAACCACATCGGCTATAGAGGCATCTCCAGCGTTCGACATATTTTCGACACAATTTGTGTTCTTTTAAGTCGAACGCGGACATGAAAATTGGTCACATGTTCGTATGCGCATGCTTCTTCCCCGCGGTAGAGACGTATTTTTAACCGCAAGGAAGCATGGGCCTGCCCTGCATTAAAAGAAAAGAGAGAGGGGCCAGCCAGGCCAAAACAGACGGACGGATTCCTGTCGCATATTTGGGCCGTGTTTGCGTCTCTACGAACAGCGTGGTTACTATGTGTCGGGCTGCTGTGAAGGGTAAAGGCGTATTTTTTGACCGTGCAAAGGCAAACGGTCATTTTCGTCCGTTTGCGTCGTCCCGCTGGAGATGCCCTAAGAAACATCAACCCCTGCTAGGCCCTTCCATTAGTTGTCCAGCAAAAATAGTATTTTGTTGGTCATCTTTTGTAAGGCTGAATTGTCTAATGAGATGTTTGTTTGGGCTTTTTCTGGCTTTTCAGTGGAAAAAGCCAGCCAATCCAACCAAACGAGTGTTCATGGGTTGCGGGTTGGGTGAATCTCGCAGTGTTTATATGCGTCTAATCTCATGAATATGTGTAAGAATTGAATAAGAGGTTTGCAATCTTGTATCCTTGTCTCTTTGTCTCGATTCGATGATCTGCGGATACTTATGTCTATCAGATCAATTAGAAGAAGTGGATAAGGGGAGAACGACGTGCTACCGCGAAACCTCAGTGACAGAAATGAGAAAGTAACGGTACATGTTTAGTAATTCACTCCGGATCAACGCCACAATCATCTAGCTTAATGTTTTGGTATGTATTTATTTACTTAATAATTTAATAATTGTTGTTACTCGCGGTTGTGGGAATAATGCTAGAACCAAGGGACTCTTGTCACCTCTGGCTTTAGGGCAATAGTATGCACAGATATGCTGCTCACAAATGTCTCATCATTACTTTATTCACTACACATTTGTACTTCATTTCTATTTGTATGCATAGATGCAGGAGAATCCTTGACCCTGGCATATTTCCATCCATTGAACACAACATAAACAAAGTAACTAGAAAGTTCCGGCAAACATAAAATCAAATCAACTAGCGAAATCTTGTAGACGTTTTATTTACACTATTTTAGCAGTGATTCCCAAGGTTCGATTAAACCTAGATCTTCTAGAAAAAAGCATACTACAATCCGTAATCCGGATCGAATGTATCATTGGCCAAGCTGAAGAAGGAGCTCACGCCTGAGGAGCGGGTTGTGGATTCGGGTAAGAGGGCCAAGCGCTGCTTGAACGTGAAGGCCAAGCTAGCCGCCACCCAACTCTCCCAAGAAAAGGCTGATGCGTTGGCATACGCGGCTAACGTCCAGGCGCGCGTGAACGCCGAGGCCATGGAGGCGCAAGCGACGCTTTTGATGGGCGGCCAGGTGCTGGCCAACGCGTTGGCCACTAGTTCTGGCTCGACTGTGTCCAAGCCACCGGCTGACAAGAGACCGACGTTGTCCCGACTTTCAAGGGAAAAGTCTCCCGAGGTCGGCGAGTCCTCGGCCACCCTCCACTGCCAACCATCAACCTCAACGTGCCGGTTAGCGGCTTGGGTACCGGGCAAAGGAAGCCCGCAAGGCGGCTGTCGCCGGACCCCCACACAACTTGATCGACGAAATAGGGTGTGACCTGGTTCGCCTTTAGATTCGGGTATAAACCTATAATTTCGCTTGCCGCTTTGTTTCGTTCATCGAGTTAGCAATGCTGACGCGACCCCTTGCATGTGTCAGTCCTACTTCGATGGGGCCGATACCATGGATGCCACCATGGCCGACGTGATCAATGGAGGTGCGGCACGGAAGGTGGCCCAAGGACAACATGATGCCACCTTTGGTGGCACACCCAGAAACTGCATAATGCCACCCAAGGTGGAACCCAGGGAGCCCTTATATCCATCAGCGAGGCACCCTTGTTTGAGGAGGAGCAACCTCAATTACCAAAGTAGCGTCCCGTTAGACCGGGGAACTACCAGAGCTTGAGGACGTGTGCCTTTGCGAGGCATGGATGGAAGTTGCACAAGATCCAATTTGTAGTGCCCAACACAGGGGTGGCATATTTTGGAAGAAGATCCACAACTACTTCCACGAGCACAAACATTTGGGTGATCACCCTTTTGTGAGCGACCGGAGTGAGGCCTCGCTCACGAAAAGGTGGGCGTGGATCCAAGAGCAAACTACCAAGTTCAACGCCGCCTACGACAAGATAAAGAAGCGTAAGGTGAATGGCCTTGGCGTTGCCGACTTGATGACCCAATCTTTGGGCCAATTCAAGATTGCCAATGACCAAAAAAACTTCAACTTGGTCCACTTTGGACGGCGCTCAAGGATTGTCCCAAGTAGCACGGCCTATATGCTTCCTATGATGCCTACGTGCCTGGTAAGTCCAACGCCATCGATGTTGATAGTGAGGCCCCAACTGCACCGATCAAGAGGCCGAGGGGACGAACGACCTATAAGGTTGAGGCCAAGCGAGAGGCCTCCTCGCAAGTGATGATGGAGACGATCAAGACACACATTGCCGATAAGGAGGTGTCGAGCGAGAATAGGGAGGAGAGGAACCGCCGGGAAAAGGAAGAGGCCGTCAAGAACTACTCGAGATACAAACCAAGAAACTCGAGATTGAAGAGATCGATTCCTATGCGGCCACGGAGGAGGTGGACAACAAGCAGAAGGAGTTGGAGATCGCCCTCTGCTCAGCGAGAAGGCCAAAAAGAACAAGAAGAAGATTTTAACTCGAGAAATGTGATTTGTTTATCATGCTTTTAAAACTCGGGTGTGCCGGCTAGTTGTATCTGACCTACTTATGTTGCAACTTCAACTTCTATCTTTTTTAGCGAATTATTTGTTCAATGTTCGTGGAAGGTAATGGTAACTATGATTTTTTAAAAAAAAATTCATCTACTGGCCACGTTCATTTGGAAGCCACCGTTGGGACCGCTGGCACCAGCATCCGGACCGCGGTCTATTTTCTGTCCACGGGCCGCCAAATCCAAACCCAAGTATGTAAAAGATCAGGTAGGTTTGATTCTACTCGGATACCAAGTTTGTATTTCTGTTTAGGTTTATATAGGAATACATCACGAGAGATAGGGAGGAGTCCCGAATACATACGAGTCTAACTCAACCGACTTTCTCAAGTTGAGATTAAATCTAAACTCCTCAAAATTTCTTACAGGAAGCGACTTTGTGAACCCATCAGCAACTTGATCTTTGGAAGGGATCAACCGTATGTCAAGCTGCTTCTTCATCGCCCTTTCTCTAACAAAATGAAAATCAATCTCAATGTGTTTAGCTCTTGCATGGAAAACCGGGTTTGCTGACAAGTATGTGGCTCCTAGATTGTCACACCATAGACACGGCTTCTGATGCAACTTGATTCCAAGCTCTCCAAAAGAGACTATACCCAGATTATCTCAGCTGTTGCATTTGCCACAGATTTATATTCTGCCTCTGTACTTGACCTAGATACTGCCTGTTTCTTAGCACTCCAAGAAATCAGATTTGGTCCAAAGTACACAGCAAACCCTCCAGTAGATCTTCGATCATCTACAGCCAGTCCAGTCTGCATCTGAGAAAGCACTGACCAAAATAGAACTAGACCTCATAAATGTGAGACCCATGCTGAGTGTATGCTTCACATATCTCAATATACGCTTCGCAGCAGTCTAGTGCACAGTAGTAGGAGCATGTAAATACTGACACACCTTGTTGACAGCATAAGAAATATCAAGTCTCGTAAGAGTCAAGTACTATAAAGCACCTACCATACTACGGTAGTTTGTGATATCTTCAAGTCCCAACATGTCTCCCTCCTGGATGTAATCTTCTCAGAAGAGGACAGAGGTGTAGGGGAACCTGAACAATGTGTCATGCCAACTCTACTGAGAACATCTTGAGCATACTTAGCTTGATTGAGTACTATGCCATCATCAACCTGATGAACTTCAAAATAATGAAATTTCCAAGATCTTTTAATGCAAACTCTCCACTAAGAGCCTTTAGAAGTGCATCTGTAGCAGCAGAAGAAGAACTGGCAACTATAATATCATCCACATAGATCAACATATAGATGGTGACTCGAGACTTGTGATAGATGAACAACGTGTAGGATAACGTAGCATAGAAAACAAAAATTTTCCTACGGCGAACACGCAATCCAAGCCAAGATGCAATCTAGAAGACGGTAGCAACGAGGGGATTGTCGAGACTCACCCTTGAAGAGATTCCAAAGCCTACAAGAGGAGGCTCTTGTTGCTGCGGTAGACGTTCACTTGCCGCTTGCAAAAGCGCGTAGAAGATCTTGATCACGATCGGTTACGGCGCCACGAACGGGCAGCACCTCCGTACTCGGTCACACGTTCGGTTGTTGATGAAGACGACGTCCACCTCCCCGTTCCAGCGGGGCAGCGGAAGTAGTAGCTCCTCTTGAATCCGACAACACGACGGCGTGGTGTCGGTGGCGGTGGAGAAATCCGGCGGGCTAAGCGTGCGGGATATGGTGGAGGAGCGGGCGCTAGGGTTTGGGGAGAGGGGTGGCCACCACTATGGGGCGGCAAGCTTGAGGCTTTGGTGTGGCGGCCCCCTCCCCTTGGCCCTCTATATATAGGTGGAAGCCCCAAGTGTTGGACTACAAGTCTTGGAATAAGACCAGAACCCAAAACCTTCCCATATGGTGGGAAACCTTCCCCCACTAGAGGTGGGATTTCCACCTTCCATAGGGGGGGTGGCCGGCCACACTGGGGGTCGCAGGACTCCTCCCCACTAGGGTTGGCCGGCCATGGAGGTGGAGTCCCATGTGGACTCCCCCTTCCTTGGTGGTTTCTTCCGGACTTTTCTAGAACCTTCTAGAACCTTCCATAGAACCTTCCGCATCATTTTATTCACATAAAATGACATCCTATATATGAATCTTATTCTCCGGACCATTCCGGAACTCCTCGTGATGTCCGGGATCCCATCCGGGACTCCGAACAAATATTCGAACTCCATTCCTTATTCAAGTACTACCATTTCAACATCCAACTTTAAGTGTGTCACCCTACGGTTATTGAACTATGCGGACATGGTTGAGTACTCACTCAGACCAATAACCAATAGCGGGATCCTGAGATCCCACATATTCAACGATGACTTTAGTGATCGAATGAACCATACACATACGATACCAATTCCCTTTGCGATATTTTACTTGTCAGAGGTTCGATCATCGGTATCACACTATACCTTGTTCAACCTCGTCTCCCGACAAGTACTCTTTACTCGTACCGTGGTATGTGGTCTCTTATGAACTTATTCATATGCTTGCAAGACATTAGACGACATTCCACCGAGAGGGCCCAGAGTATATCTATCCGTCATCGGGATGGACAAACCCACTGTTGATCCATATGCCTCAACTCATACTTTCCGGATACTTAATCCCACCTTTATAACCACCCATTTACGCAGTGGCGTTTGATGTAATCAAAGTACCTTTCAGTATAAGTGATTTACATGATCTCATGGTCATAAGGACTAGGTAACTATGTATTGAAAGCTTATAGCAAATAACTTAATGCGTGATCTTATACTACGCTTAATTGGGTGTGTCCATTACATCATTCATACAATGATATAACCTTGTTATTAATAACATCCAATGTTCATGATTATGAAACTAATCATCTATTAATCAACAAGCTAGTTAAGAGGCTTACTAGGGACTCTTTGTTGTTTACATATCACACATGTATCAATGTTTCAGTTAGTTAATACAATTATAGCATGGTATATAAACATTTATCATAAACATAATAACCACTTTTATTATTGCCTCTTGGGCATATCTCCAACAGTCTCCCACTTGCACTAGAGTCAATAATCTAGATTACATTGTAATATACCTAACACCCATGGCATTCTGGTGTTGGTCATGCTTTGCCCTAGGGAGAGCTTTAGTCAACGGATCTGCTACATTCAGATCGGGTGTACTTTGCAAATCTTTACTTCTCCATCTTCGATGTACTCGCGAATCGAGTGGTAACGCGGCTTGATATGCTTCAGCCTCTTGTGTGACCTTGGCTCTTGTGCATTGGCGATGGCACCCATGTTATCACAGTAGATGACAAATGGGTCCAATGCACTAGGAACCAGCCGACTCTACAATGAACCTCTTCATCCATACGCTTACGTGAAGCCTCCAAACCGCTATGTACTCCGATTCAATTGAGGATTTCGCCACGTGCTGCTTTAGCTTGCCCCCTTACGCAGCACCATTAATATAAACACGTACCCAGATTGTGACTTAGAGTCATCGGGATCAGTGTTCCAACTTGCATCGGTGTAACTTGTTACAACGAGCTCTTGGTCACCTCCATAACAAAGAAACATATCCTTAGTTCTTTTCAAGTACTTCAGGATATTCTTGACCGCTGTCCAGTGTTCCATTCCTGGATCACTTTGATATCTGCTGTCAAACTAACAGCATGTGCTATATCCGGTCTTGTACATAGCATGGCATACATGATAGAGCCTACTGCCGAGGCATAGGGGATCCTCATCCTCTCTTTCTTCTGCCGTAGCCAGGTCCTTGAGTCTTACTCAAGACCTTGCAGGTAACATAGGTAAGAATCCTTTCTTACTTTCGTCCATTCTAAACTTCTTTAGAATCTTGTCCAGTATGTACTCTGTGATAGCCCTATTAGACGTCTTGATCTATCTCTATAAATCTTGATGCCTAATATATATGATGCTTCACCAAGGTCTTTCATTGAAAAACTATTATTCAAATAACCCTTTAACATTGCTTAATAGTTCTATATCATTCCCAATCAATAATATGTCATCTACATATAATATCAGGAATGCTACGGAGCTCCCACTCACTTTCTTGTAAATACGGGCCTCTCCATGACACTGTATAAACCCGAAGTCTTTGATCACCTTATCAAGGCGTCGGTTCCAACTTCTTGATGCTTGCTTCAGTCCATAGATTGAACGCTGAAGTTTGCATACTTTGTCAGCATTTTTGGATCGACAAAACCTTTAGGTTGTACCATATACAACTCTTCCTCAATGTCTCCATTAAGGAACGCCGTTTTGACATCCATCTGCCAAATCTCATAATCGAAAAATGCAGCTATTGCTAACAAAATCCTCACAGATTTTAGCTTCGCTACAGGTGAGAAAGTCTCATCGTAGTCAACACCTTGAATTTGTCGGAAACCCTTTGCGACAAGTCGAGCTTTATAGACAGTAATATTACCATCAGCATCTGTTTTTCTTTGAAGATCCATTTATTCTCGACAGCCTTGCGGCTATCAGGTAAGTCTACCAAAGTTCATACTTTGTTATCATACATGGATCCCATTTCGGATTTCATGGCTTCTTGCCATTTGTTGGAATCTGGGCTCATCATCGCTTCTTCATACGTCGCGGGGTCTTCATCATTGTTATCCACAATCATGACATTTAGACAAGGATCATACCAAGGAGTGGCACGATCCCTTGTCGATCTGCGAGGTTCAGTAGCTGTCTCATTTGAAGTTTCATGATCATTATCATTAGCTTCCTCTGTTCTCGGTGTAGGTGGTACAGGAACATTTTCCGGTACTGCGCTACTCTGATCAACGAGTAGAGATTCTTCAATCTCATCGAGTTCTACTTTTCTTCAGTCACTTCTTTAGTGAGAAATTCTTTCTCAAGAAAGGTTCCGTTCTTAGCAACAAGATCTTGCCTTCGGATCTGTGATAGAAAGTGTACCCTATAGTTTCCTTAGGGTATCCTATGAAGACGCATTTCTCCGCTTTGGGTTCTAGCTTGTCCGGTTGTAACTTTTTTACATAGGCTTCGCAACCCCAAACTTTTAGGAACGAGCTTAGGTTTCTTATTAAACCATAATTCATACGCGTCGTTTCAACGGATTTTGATGGTGCTCTATTTAAAGTGAATGCGGCTGTTCTAAATAACTCCAAAATGATAACGGCAAATCGGTAAGAGAGACATCATAGAACGAACCATATCTAAGAGAGTTCGATTACGACGTTCGGACACACCGTTTCGTTGTGGTGGGCGGTGTCAATTGTGAAAGTATTCCGCATTTCTTTAAATGCATGCTAAACTCATAACTCAGATATTCACCTCCGCGATCGATCGTAGAAATTTAATCTTTTTGTTACGTTGATTTTCTACTTCACTTTGGAATTCCTTAAACTTCTCAAAGTTTCGGATTTATGTTTCATTAAATAGATATACCCATATCTACTCAAATCATATGTGAAGGTTAGAACATAACGATAACCACCGCGCGATGCTACACTCATTGGTCCACATACATCTGTGTGTATGATTTCCAATAAGTCAGTAGCTTGCTCCATCATACCCGAGAATGGAGTCTTAGTCATTTTTCCCATCAGACATGCTTCGCATCTATCAAGTGACTCAAAGTCAAGTGATTCAAGTAATCCATCGGTATGGAGTTTCTTCATGCGTTTCCCTCCAATATGACCAAGACGACAGTGCCACATATAAGTAGAATTATCATTCAATTTAAGCTTAGCATCAATGTTATGTATATGCGTATTACTACTATCGAGATCTAACAGGCCATTCTTTTGTGTGCTCGACCATAAGATATTATTCATAAAAATAGAACAACCATTATTCTCGGACTTGAATGAATAACCGTCTTGCATTAAACAAGATCCCGATATAATGTTCATGCTCAACGCGGTACATAATAACAATTATTTAGGCTTAAAACTAATCCCGAAGGTAGATGTAGAGGAAGTGTCCGACTGCGATCACATTGACCTTGGATCCGTTTCCAACGCGCATCGTCACTTCATCTTTCGGCAGTTGTCGTTTATTCTTTAGTTTCATTGAGTTACAAATATGAGCAACCAGAACCAGTATCAAATACCCAGGTACTAGAACGAGAACTAGTAAGATAAACATCTATAACATGTATATCAGATATACCTTCTTTCTTCTTCTTGACAAGGCCGCTCTTCAGATCTGCCAAATACTTGGAGTAATTACGCTTCCGGTGTCCCTTCTCCTTGCAGTATGCACTCAGCATCAGGCTTAGGGCCAGACTTAGGTTTCACGGGAGGCGTGGCAGCTTTCTTGCCACTCTTCTTGTTCTTGCCTTTAGACTTGCCTGTTTCTTGAAGCTGGTGGTCTTGTTGACCATCAACACTTGGTGCTCTTTCTTGATCTCAATCTCGGCAGCTTTTAGCATGCCAAAGAGTTCAGGAAACTCCTTGTTCATGTTCTGCATATTGTAATTCATCACAAAGTTCTTGTAACTTGGTGACAGTGATTGAAGGACACGATTAATCCCCAGTCTATTAGGAATCACTATTCCCAAGTCATTGAGTTTCTTCGCATGCCCGGTCATAACGAGCATGTGCTCACTAACGCTGCCTTCTTCCATCATACAGCTGAAAAAGTGTTTCGATGCTTCATAGCATTCCACGGCCGCATGAGTCTCAAAAATAGTCTTCAACTCTTTTATCAACTCATGAGGATCGTGGTGCTCAAAACGTTTTGATCGGATTCCAGACTGCATAAGATGGCACACTGAACTTGAGAGTACCGAGTTTTTCGAGTCATGTAAACATTCTTTACTTCATCGGTTTCAGTTTCTGCAGGAGGGTCACCTAGCGGTGCATCCAGCACATATTGCAGATTTCCGCCATTGAGGAAAATCCTCACATGACGGAACCAGTCGGTGAAGTTGCTACCGTTGCTCTTAAGCTTTTTCTTTCTCTAGGAACTGGTTAAAATTGATTGAGGACGCCATATCTACAACATATTTGCAATAGTTTAGACTAAGTTTATGACAAATTGAGTTCAAATTTTAATTCTACATAATTAAAAATCTAGGTGAACTCCCACTCAAAACAATATCCCTCGCATTGTCTTAGTGATCACATGAACCAAATCCATCACACCTATGTCCGATCATCACGAGACAAGATGTAATTTCAATGGCGAACACTCAAAATGTTCATCATATCAATCATATGATTCATGCTCTACCTTTCGGTATCACGTGTTCCGAGACCATGTCTTTACATGCTAGGCTCTCGCCAAGGCCACCTTAGTATCCGCATGTGCAAACTGTCTTGCACCCGTCATATGTACTTATCGAATCTATCACACCCGATCATCAAGAGATGCTTCGAAACGATAAGACTTGATAACGGTGCTACTAAGGATGAACACTTTATTATCTTGAGATTTTAGTGGGAGGGATCATCTTATAATGCTACCGTCGCGATCTAAGCAAAATAAGATGCATAAAGGATTAACATCACATGCAATTCATATGTGATATGATATGGCCCTTTAGCCTTTGCGCCTTTGATCTTCATCTCCAAAGCACGGACATGATCTCCATCATCAACGGGCATGATCTCCACCATCGTCGGCGAAGCACCAAGGTCAATGACGCCGTCTTCATGATCGTCCTCCATGTAGCAACTATTACAACTACTTTGAAATACTACTCAACATGAAATTTAAAGACAACCATAAGGCTCGCCGGTTGCCACAATACAATAATGATCATCTCATACATATTCATCATCACATTATGGCCATATCACATCACCAAACCCCTGCAAAACAAGTCAGACGTCTCTAATTTGGTTTGTATATTTTACGTGGTTTAGAGCTTTGTGCACATCCAATCTACCTACGAACATAACCACAACAACGGTGATACTAGTGTTTTTAATAGAAGATAAATTGAATCCTCACTATAGTAGGAGAGACAAACACCACGAAGCCACTTATGCAATACAAGTTGCATGTCAAGCGTGGGAGCAAATCTCATGAACGCGGTCATGTAAAGCTAGCCCGAGCCGCTTCATCCACTATGCCCCAAAGATGCAAAGTACTCAACTAAAGATAATAAGAGCATCACGCCCACAAAATCATTGTGTTCTACTCATGCAACCATCTATGCATAGACACGTCTCTGATACCTAGGATAACGGAGCATAGAAAACAAAAATTTTCCTACTTCGGCGAACACGCAATCCAAGCCAAGATGCAATCTAGAAGACTCGTAGCAACGAGGGGATTGTCGAGACTCACCCTTGAAGAGATTCCAAAGCCTACAAGAGGAGGCTCTTGTTGCTGCGGTAGACGTTCACTTGCCGCTGCAAAGCGCGTAGAAGATCTTGATCACGTATCGGTTCCGCCATCGAACGGCAAAGACTTCTCCAGACTTTCATTGCCATCGTTTCTATTGTTGATGAAGACGACGTCCACCTCCCCGTTCCAGCGGGCAGCGGGAGTAGTAGCTCCTCTTGAATCCGACAGCACGACGGCGTGGTGTCGGTGGCGGTGGGGAAATCCGGGGCGTCGCTAAGCGTGCGGGATATGGGGGAGGAGGGGGGCGCTAGGGTTTGGGGAGAGGGGGTGGTCGGCCACTATGGGGCGGCCAAGCTTGAGGCTTTGGGTGGCCGCCCCCTCCCCCTTGGCCCTTAATGTATAGGTGGAAGCCCCAAGTGTTGAACTACAAGTCTTAATAAGACCCGAAACCCAAACCTTCCATATGGTGGGAAACCTTCCTAAGCTAGAGGTGGGATTTCCACCTTCCATAGGGGGTGTGGCCTAAGGGTGAGTCCACTTGGGACTCCTCCCTCACTAGGGTTGGCCGGCCACGGAGGTGGAGTCCCATGTGGACTCCACCTTCCTTGGTGGTTTCTTCCGGACTTTTCTAGAACCTTCTAGACCCTTCCATAGAACCTTCCGCATCATTTTATTCACATAAAATGACATCCTATATATGAATCTGATTCTCCGGACCATTCCGGAACTCCTCGTGATGTCCGGGATCCCATCCGGGACTCCGAACAAATATTCCAACTTCATTCCATATTCAAGTACTACCATTTCAACATCCAACTTTAAGTGTGTCACCCTACTGTTACGCTTCGTGAACTATGCGGACATGGTTGAGTACTCACTCCGACCAATAACCAATAGCGGGATCCTGAGATCCATAATGGCTCCCACATATTCAACGATGACTTTAGTGATCGAATGAACCATACACATACGATACCAATTCCCTTTGTCACGCGATATTTTACTTGTCCCAGGTTCGATCATCGGTATCACACTATACCTTGTTCAACCTCGTTCCTCGACAAGTACTCTTTACTCGTACCGTGGTATGGGGTCTATGAACTTATTCATATGCTTGCAAGACATTAAATTACATTCCACCGAGAGGGCCCAGAGTATATCTATCCGTCATCGGGATGGACAAATCCACTGTTGATCCATATGCCTCAACTCATACTTTCCTGATACTTAATCCCACCTTTATAACCACCCATTTACGCAGTGGCGTTTGATGTAATCAAAGTACCTTTCCGTATAAGTGATTTACATGATCTCATGGTCATAAGGACTAGGTAACTATGTATTGAAAGCTTATAGCAAATAACTTAATGACGTGATCTTATGCTACGCTTAATTGGGTGTGTCCATTACATCATTCATACAATGATATAACCTTGTTATTAATAACATCCAATGTTCATGATTATGAAACTAATCATCTATTAATCAACAAGCTAGTTAAGAGGCTTACTAGGGACTCTTTGTTGTTTACATATCACACATGTATCAATGTTTCAGTTAATACAATTATAGCATGGTATATAAACATTTATCATAAACATAATAACCACTTTTATTATTGCCTCTTGGGCATATCTCCAACACAACGAAGTATCTCAATTAGAAGCAACAAAACCATACTGAATAAGTTGAGAACTCAATCTAGAGTACCATGCTCTGGGTGCTTGCTTCGGTCCATACAACGCCTTGTCAAGTCTGCAGACATAGTTTAGTTTCCCTTTGTCTTCATAACCAGGTGGTTGTCGCATATAAACTTCCTCTTCAAGAACACCATGTAGAAACACATTCTTGACGTCCAATTGTCGCAAACTCCATCCACTGGTTACAGCAATAGCAAGGACAAGCCTCACTGTGGCAATTTTAACAACTGGACTGAAAGTATCCTCATAATCAATACCATAGCGTTGTTTGAATCCCTTGGCAACAAGACGGGCTTTGTAACGATCAACAGACCCATCAGCCTTGCGCTTTACTTTGTAGACCCATCGAAAATCAATAACATTGGTGCCTACCCGCGGAGGAACAAGTCTCCACGTTATTATTCTGAAGAGCTCGAAATTCTTCATCCATGGCTGCTTTCCAGAGTGGATCATCCAGGGCAGCCTGCAGATTAACAGGTTCATCTGTAGTAGTGGACAAGAGCCATCGCACCGTGCCGTCAGTATATTGTTCAGGGCAACGAGGCCGCTACGAAACTCGTGTGGCAGGAGGGCGCACAGGAGACAGTGGCGCAGAAGATCCACCATGGCCAGCATTGGATCCAGCAGCATGTGCTGCATCTGACGCAGCAGGATCCGCATTTGATCCTGTGGGCGTGTGTGTGCCAGGCGAGGAAGAGGACGCCGACACAGAGGATCCAGGCGGCGATGCGCTGCTCCCGCTGTCGCTGGCAGACGCGGCAGGCGTCCGGTGCGCTGACGCAGGCGATGATTGGCATGCAGAAACTGTCGGCGTCCGATCCGAGGACGCAGGATCCAAGGAGGATCGCACCGATCCCGAGGAAGATCCTGTGATGTTTGTCTCTGTTCCTGTTATTTCATGTGAAGAGCTATTTGAGCTGTTTTGAGCACCGTTTTCAGCCAAATTTTCTGGGGCATCCGAATTTGGACCTGTAGTAATCTGTGGAACATCAAAAGGAACACTTGAACAAGGATTAGCAGTATAATTATTATCATCATGTAGATCATCAATTGAAACGTGCCCATGCTCAAAATTATGCAAAGAAGGGTCACGTAAAAGGATGTCCTTGCGTAGCAAAGCTCCAACATTTGGATGCATATTCTGAAACGGGAAAACTGCCTCGTCAAAGACAACATCTCTGGAAATATAAACACGGCCTGTGGTAACCTCGAGACATTTAACCCCTTTATGGCGAGGACTGTAACCGAGAAATACACATTGTGTAGAATGAGAAGCGAGCTTGCGTTTGTTGTAGGGACGCAAGTTAGGCCAACAAGCACAGCCAAACACACGAAGGGACTTGTAGTCTGGCCGTGTTCCTAAGAGGCGATGAACAGGCGTGTCATTGTTAATGACTTTGCTAGGTAGCATATTGATGAGATAGGTGGCAGTGAGAAAGGCTTCATCCCAAAATTTTAAGGGCATATGTGCATGAGCAAGAAGAGCTAGACCAACTTCAACAATGTGACGATGCTTTCTTTCGGCGGCACCGTTTTGTTGATGTGCATGAGGGCAAGAGACATGATGTGAGATGCCTTGGGATTGAAAAAGAGAATTTAACTTCTCATATTCTCCACCCCAATCTGACTGAACAGTAAGGATCTTGGTGTTAAGTTTGCGTTCAACAAGCTTTTGAAAGTTAACAAAGGCAGAATAGGCATCAGATTTTTTCTTAAGCAAATAAATCCACGTAAACTTGCTATAATCATCAATGAAGCTTACATAGTAATCATGGCGACCCACAGAGGTAGGCGCAGGACCCCATACATCAGAGAAAACTAACTGAAGGGGAGCAGTGGATACACTTGTGGATATAGGATATGGCAATTGATGACTTTTAGCTTGCTGACACGAATCACACACTGACTCTAAACTAGACTCCTTAACAATGTGAAGTTTATTCTTGCTAACAATTTGTCTAACTATGGCTAGAGATGGATGCCCTAGACGACTGTGCCACCTTGCTTGTGAGGGCTTGGCGGCAACACATGCATGCTTGGAGGATGAGGAAGACATCAATGAAGATATGAGTGGGTAAAGCCCACCCACACAGCGCCCTCTATGAAGAATTCTCCGCGTGACCTGGTCCTTGATCAAAAAGAAGAAGGGATGAAACTCAATGAACACGCGATTTTCAAAGGTAAACCGATGAAGAATTTTTCGATGCATGTGGAACATGTAGAACATTGTTAAGATGAAAATTTTGTGCAGGGGTACGAACATTGAGTGACCAACATGTGAAATAGGCATACCATGACCACCGGCGGTGTTGACCCTATCAGTGCCACGATACTTGTCCCGAACTGTCATATTGTTGAGTTCGCGATGAGTGGCACCGCTGTCCTGGTACCAGTTGGTGTCCCCACCATAGGAGGCGACATGAGCTTCCTTGTCATCGGAGTCGTCATCATCGTCCTGGAACCGCCACCAGCAGTCTTTGGCGGCATGACCCTCTTTGTTGCGGATTTGGCAGGTGGTGTTGACCCATGGCGTAGTGCGACGCCTTCCACGTCCACGGCCACGGCCCCCGCCAGGAGGTGCACGCCCGCCACCGCGTCCTTGGTGCGGCTGTCGATCATCACGGCGATCGTCTCGCCTATCCTCCCTGCGCGCGTCACGACGATCGTAGTCACCGCGATCACCGCGGTCACCATAGTCACCGCGGGACCGACTGTTGTAGCGTCCGCGTCCGCCACGTTGGGTGTAGTTGGCGGAGGTCTCAAATTCGGAGCCAGCAGGACCACCGAGCATCTCCTGACGTTGGTCATAAGCCCGAAGCTGGGCATAGAGTGAGGGGAGCGTGAGCGGCGTGGGGACCGCGCCGAGGGCGGCGACCAGCGCGTTGTAGGGCGCCCCGAGACCCGCCAGGATGAAGGAGATGTGCTCCCTGGTGCGGATTGGGCTCGCGCAAGGGCATCGACGATGCTTTGTATCTTGGTGAGAAACACATCGGTAGTCATCTGTAATTTCTTGGTGTTTGCATGTTCGATCCGCAAGTTCGTGACTTCTGTCTGACACTGCGAGGCAAACATCTGAAGGAGATATGCCCTAGAGGCAATAATAAAGTGGTTATTATTTATATCTTTATGTTTATGATAAATGTTTATATATCATGCTAGAATTGTATTAACCGAAACATTAGTACATGTGTGATATGTAGACAAACAAGAAGTCCCTAGTATGCCTCTTAAACTAGCTTGATTAATGGATGATTAGTTTCATAATCATGAACATTGGATGTTATTAATAAGGTTATGTCATTGTGTGAATGATATAATGGACACACCCAATTAAGCGTAGCATAAGATCTCGTCATTAAGTTATTTGCTATAAGCTTTCGATACATAGTTACCTAGTCCTTATGACCATGAGATCATACAAATCACTTATACCGGAAAGGTACTTTGATTACACCAAACACCACTGCGTAAATGGGTGGCTATAAAGGTGGGATTAAGTATCCTAAAGTATGAGTTGAGGCATATGGATCAACAATGGGATTTGTCCATCCCGATGACTAGATAGATATACTCGGGGCCCTCTCAGTGGAATGTCGTCTAATGTCTTGCAAGCATATGAATGAGTTCATAAGAGACCACATACCACGGTACGAGTAAAGAGTACTTGTCAGGAGACGAGGTTGAACAAGGTATAGAGTGATACCGAAGATCAAACCTCGGACAAGTAAAATATCGCGAGACAAAGGGAATTGGTAATGTATGTGAATGGTTCATTCGATCACTAAAGTCATCGTTGAATATGTGGGAGCCATTATGGATCTCCAGATCCCGCTATTGGTTATTGGTCGGAGTGAGTACTCAACCATGTCCGCATAGTTCTCGAACCGTAGGGTGACACACTTAAAGTTGGATGTTGAAATGGTAGTACTTGAATTATGGAATGTAGTTCGAATATTTGTTCGGAGTCCCGGATGGATCCCGGACATCACGAGGAGTTCCGGAATGGTCCGGAGAATAAGATTCATATATAGGATGTCATTTTATGTGAATAAAATGCCGCGGAAGGTTCTATGGAAGGTTCTAGAAGGTTCTAGAAAAGTCCGGAAGAAACCACCAAGGAAGGTGGAGTCCACAAGGGACTCCACCTCCATGGCCGGCCAGCCCTAGATGGGGTGGAGTCCCAAGTGGACTCCACCATAGGGGGCCGGCCACCCCCCACATGGGAGGTGGAAATCCCACCTTTGGGTGGGAGTCCTAGTTGGGCTAGGTTTCCCCTCCTATGGAAGGTTTTTGGTTCGGGTCTTATTCGAAGACTTGGACACCACCTCTTGGGGTTCCACCTATATAATGAGGGCCAAGGGGGAGGGGCCCCCCAAACACCACCAAGGTGGCCGCACCCCTATAGTGGCCGGCGCCCCCCTCTCCCCAAACCCTAGCCGCCCGCTCCTCCACATCCCGCATAGCTTAGCGAAGCTCCGCCGGACTTCTACACCGCCACCGACACCACGCCGTCGTGCTGTCAGATTCAAGAGGAGCTACTACTTCCGCTGCCCGCTGGAACGGGGAGGTGGACGTCGTCTTCATCAACAACCGAACGTGTGACCGAGTACGGAGGTGCTGCCCGTTCGTGGCGCCGGAACCGATCGTGATCAAGATCTTCTACGCGCTTTTGCAAGCGGCAAGTGATCGTCTACCGCAGCAACAAGAGCCTCATCTTGTAGGCTTTGGAATCTCTTCAAGGTGAGACTCCGATACCCCCTCGTTGCTACCGTCTTCTAGATTGCATCTTGGCTTGGATTGCGTGTTCGCCGTGAGGAAAATTTGTTTTCTATGCAACGTTATCCTACAAAGGTATCATAGCCGTGTCTATGCATAGATGGTTGCACGAGTAGAACACAATGGTTTGTGGGCGTTGATGCTCTTGTTATCTTTAGTTTGAGTACTTTGCATCTTTATGGCATAGTGGGATGAAGCTGCTCGGACTAACTTTACATGACCGCGTTCATGAGACTTGTTCCTCGTTCGACATGCAACTTGTATTGCATAAGAGGCTTTGCGGGTCTGTCTCTCCTACTATAGTAAAGATTCAATTTACTCTTCTATTGAAAACATTAGTATCAACGTTGTGGTTCATGTTCGTAGGTAGATTAGATCTCTCAAAACCCTAAACCACGTAAAATATGCAAACCAAATTAGAGACGTCTAACTTGTTTTTGTAGGTTTGGTGATGTGATATGGCCATAATGTGATGATGAATATGTATGAGATGATCATTATTGTATTGTGGCAACCGGCAGGAGCCTTATGGTTGTCTTTAAATTTCATGTTGAGTAGTATTTCAAAGTAGTTGTAATAGTTGCTACATGGAGGACAATCATGAAGACGGCGCCATTGACCTTGGTGCTACGCCGACGATGATGGAGATCATGCCCGAAGATGATGGAGATCATATCCGTGCTTTGGAGATGAAGATCAAAGGCGCAAGAACAAAAGGGCCATATCATATCACATATGAACTGCATGTGATGTTAATCCTTTTATGCATCTTATTTTGCTTAGATCGCGACGGTAGCATTATAAGATGATCCCTCACTAAATCTCAAGATAATGAAGTGTTCATCCTTAGTAGCACCGTTGCCAAGACTTGTCGTTTTGAACGGGGGTGATAGATTCAATAAGTACATATGACGGGTGCAAGACAGTTTTGCACATGCGGATACTAAGGTGGCCTTGACGAGCCTAGCATGTACAGACATGGTCTCGGAACACGTGATACCGAAAGGTAGAGCATGAATCATATGGTTGATATGATGAACACTTCGAGTGTTCGCCATTGAAATCACACCTTTTCTCGTGATGATCGGGTTTAGGTGCTGTGATTTGGTTCGTGTGATCACTAAGACAATGCGAGGGATATTGTTTTGAGTGGGAGTTCACTTAGTTTTTAATTATGTTGAATTAAAATTTGAACTCAATTTGTCATAAACTTAGTCTAAACTATTGCAAATATATGTTGTAGAGATGGCGTCCCCAATCAATTTTAATCGTTCCTAGAGAAAGAGAAACTTAAGAGCAACGGTAGCAACTTCACCGACTGGTTCCGTCATGTGAGGATCTTCTCTCTCGGGCGAAAATCTGCAATTTGTGCTTGATGCACCGCTAGGTGACCCTCCCGCAAGATGAATCCGATGAAGTAAAAGTTGTTTACGCGACTCGGAAAACTCGGCACTTCGCAGTGTGCCATCCCGTGCACTGGAATCCGATCTTCAAAAATGTTTTGAGCACCATGATCCTCATGAGTTGATGAATGAGCTGAAAGCTATATTCAGACTCATGCCGTGGAATGCTATGAAGCATCGAAACATTTCTTCACCAGATGATGGAAGAAGGCAGCCCCGTTAGTGAGCACATGCTCGCCATGACCGTGCGAAGAAACTCAGTGACTTGGGAATAGTGATTCCTAACAGACTGGGATTAATCGTGTCCTTCAATCACTGCCACCAAGTTACAAGAACTTTGTGATGAACTACAATATGCAGAACATGAACAAGGAGTTACCTGAACTCCTTGGCATGCTAAAAGCTGCTGAGATTGAGATCAAGAAAGAGCACCAAGTGTTGATGGTCAACAAGACCACCAGTTTCAAGAAAGGGCAAGTCTAAGGGAAAATCCAAGAAGGGTGGCAAGAAAGCTGCCACGCTCCTATGAAACCTAAGAACGGCCCTAAGCCTGATGCTGAGTGCTATTACTGCAAAGAAGGGACACTGGAAGCGTAATTGCTCCAAGTATCTGGCTGATCTGAAGAGCGGCCCTGTCAAGAAGAAGAAAGAAGGTATATTTGATATACATGTTATAGATGTCCATTTCACTGGTTCTCGTTCTAGTACCTGGGTATTTGATACCGGTTCGGTTGCTCATATTTGTTGAAACAGGAACTAAAGAATAAACGACAACTCAAAGATGAAGTGACGATGCGTGTTGGAAACGGATCCAAGGTCAATGTGATCGCAGCCGGACACTTCCTCTACATCTACCTTCGGGATTAGTTTTAAGCCTAAATAATTGTTATTTGGTACCTGCGTTGAGCATGAACATTATATCTGGATCTTGTTTAATGCAGACGGTTATTCATTCAAGTCTGAGAATAATGGTTGTTCTATTTTTATGAATAATATCTTTTTATGGTCGAGCACCACAAAAGAATGGCTTATTTCTATTAGATCTCGATAGTAGTGAAACGCATATACATAACATTGATGCTAAGCGAATTAAACTTAATGATAATTCTACTTATATGTGGCACTGTCGTCTTGGTCATATTGGAGTGAAACGCATGAAGAAACTCCATACCGATGGATTACTTGAATCACTTGACTTTGAGTCACTTGATAGATGCGAAGCATGTCTAATGGGAAAAATGACAAAGACTCCATTTTCTGGTATGATGGAGCGAGCTACTGACTTATTGGAAATCATACATACCGATGTATGTGGACCAATGAGCGTAGCATCGCGCGGTGGTCGTTATGTTCTAACCTTCACAGATGATCTGAGTAGATATGGGCATATCTATTTCATGAAACATAAATCCGAAACTTTCGAGAAGTTTAAGGAATTTCAAAGTGAAGTAGAAAATCAACGTAACAAGAAGATCAAATTTCTACGATCTGATCGTGGAGGTGAATATCTGAGTTATGAGTTTGGCATGCATTTAAAGAAATGCGGAATACTTTCACAATTGACACCGCCGGGAACACCACAACGAAACGGTGTCTCCGAACGTCGTAATCGAACTCTCTTAGATATGGTTCGTAGTATGATGTCTCTTACTGATTACGTTATCATTTTGGAGTTATGCATTAGAGACAGCCGCATTCACTTTAAATAGAGCACCATCAAAATCCGTAGAAACGACACCGTATGAATTATGGTTTAATAAGAAACCTAAGCTGTTGTTCCTGAAAGTTTGGGGTTGCGAAGCCTATGTAAAGAAGTTACAACCGGACAAGCTAGAACCCAAAGCGGAGAAATGCGTCTTCATAGGATACCCTAAGGAAACTATAGGGTACACTTTCTATCACAGATCCGAAGGCAAAATCTTTGTTGCTAAGAACGGAACCTTTCTTGAGAAAGAATTTCTCACTAAAGAAGTGACTGGAAGAAAAGTAGAACTCGATGAGATTAATGAATCTATACTCGTTGATCAAGAGTAGCAAGCAGACGAGTTGTGACTGTACCGCCTACACCGGCAACAGAGGAAGCTAATGATAATGATCATGAAACTTCGAACGAGGAAACTACTGAACCTCGCAGATCGACAAGGGAACGTGCCACTCCTGATTGGTATGATCCTTGTCTAAATGTCATGATTGTAGATAACAATGATGAGGACCCTGCGACGTATGAAGAAGCGATGATGAGCCCAGATTCCAACAAATGGCAAGAAGCCATGAAATCCGAAATGGGATCCATGTATGATAACAAAGTATGGACTTTGGTAGACTTACCTGATAGCCGAAAGGCTGTCGAGAATAAATGGATCTTCAAGAGAAAAACAGATGCTGATGGTAATATTACTGTCTATAAAGCTCGACTTGTCAAAGGGTTTCCGACAAATTCAAGGAGTTGACTACGATGAGACTTTCACACCTGTAGCGAAGCTAAAATCTGTGAGGATTTTGTTAGCAATAGCTGCATTTTTCGATTATGAGATTTGCGATGGATGTCAAAACGGCGTTCCTTAATGGAGACATTGAGGAAGAGTTGTATATGGTACAACCCAAAGGTTTTGTCGATCCTAAAAATGCTGACAAAGTATGCAAACTTCAGCGTTCAATCTATGGACCGAAGCAAGCATCAAGAAGTTGGAACCGACGTTTGATAAGGTGATCAAAGACTTCGGATTTATACAATGTCATGGAGAGGCCTGTATTTACAAGAAAGTGAGTGGGAGCTCTGTAGCATTCCTGATATTATATGTAGATGACATATTATTGATCGGGAATGATATAGAACTATTAAGCAAGTGTTAAGGGTTATTTGAATAATAGTTTTTCAATGAAAGACCTCGAAGCATCGTATATATTAGGCATCAAGATTTATAGAGATAGATCAAGACGCCTAATAGGCTATCACAGTACATATCTTGACAAGATTCTAAAGAAGTTTAGAATGGACGAAAGTAAGAAAGGGTTCTTACCTATGTTACCAGGCAAGGTATTGAGTAAAACTCAAGGACCGGCTACGGCAGAAGAAAGAAAAGGATGTGTAACATCCCCTATGCCTCGGCAGTAGGATCTATCATGTATGCCATGCTATGTACTAGACCGGATATAGCACATGCCGTTAGTTTGACTAGCAGATATCAAAGTGATCCAGGAATGGAACACTGGACAGCGGTCAAGAATATCCCGAAGTACTTGAAAAGAACTAAGGATATGTTTCTTTGTTATGGAGGTGACCAAGAGCTCGTTGTAAACGGTTACACCGATGCAAGTTGGAACACCGATCCTGATGACTCTAAGTCACAATCTGGGTACGTGTTTATATTGAATGGTGCCGCAGTAAGCTGGGCAAGCTCGAAGCAGTGCACGGTGGCGAAGTCTTCAACAGAATCAGAGTACATAGCGGCTTCAGAGGCTTCATCAGAAGCGGTATGGATGAAGAGGTTCATTGTAGAGCTCGGTGTGGTTCCTAGTGCATTGGACCCATTATTTTACTGTGATAACATGGGTGCCATCGCCAATGCACAAGAGCCAAGGTCACACAAGAGGCTGAAGCATATCAAGCTGCGTTACCACTCGATTCGCGAGTACATCAAAGATGGAGAAGTAAAGATTTGCAAAGTACACACTGATCTGAATGTAGCAGATCCGTTGACTAAAGCTCTCCCTAGGGCAAAGCATGACCAACACCAGAATGCCATGGGTGTTAGGTATATTACAATGTAATCTAGATTATTGACTCTAGTGCAAGTGGGAGACTGAAGGAGATATGCCCTAGAGGCAATAATAAAGTGGTTATTATTTATATCTTTATGTTTATGATAAATGTTTATATATCATGCTAGAATTGTATTAACCGAAACATTAGTACATGTGTGATATGTAGACAAACAAGAAGTCCCTAGTATGCTCTTAAACTAGCTTGTTGATTAATGGATGATTAGTTTCATAATCATGAACATTGGATGTTATTAATAACAAGGTTATGTCATTGTGTGAATGATATAATGGACACACCCAATTAAGCGTAGCATAAGATCTCGTCATTAAGTTATTTGCTATAAGCTTTCGATACATAGTTACCTAGTCCTTATGACCATGAGATCATACAAATCACTTATACCGGAAAGGTACTTTGATTACACCAAACACCACTGCGTAAATGGGTGGCTATAAAGGTGGGATTTGGTATCCGGAAAGTATGAGTTGAGGCATATGGATCAACAGTGGGATTTGTCCATCCCGATGACGGATAGATATACTGGCCCTCTCGGTGGAATGTCGTCTAATGTCTTGCAAGCATATGAATGAGTTCATAAGAGACCACATACCACGGTACGAGTAAAGAGTACTTGTCAGAGACGAGGTTGAACAAGGTATAGAGTGATACCGAAGATCAAACCTCGGACAAGTAAAATATCGCGAGACAAAGGGAATTTGTAATGTATGTGAATGGTTCATTCGATCACTAAAGTCATCGTTGAATATGTGGGAGCCATTATGGATCTCCAGATCCCGCTATTGGTTATTGGTCTGAGTGAGTACTCAACCATGTCCGCATAGTTCTCGAACCGTAGGGTGACACACTTAAAGTTGGATGTTGAAATGGTAGAACTTATGGAATGTAGTTCGAATATTTGTTCGGAGTCCCGGATGTGATCCCGGACATCACGAGGAGTTCCTGAATGGTCCGGAGAATAAGATTCATATATAGGATGTCATTTTATGTGAATAAAATTTCGCGGAAGGTTCTATGGAAGGTTCTAGAAGGTTCAAGAAAAGTCCGGAAGAAACCACCAAGGAAGGTGGAGTCCACAAGGGACTCCACCTCCATGGCCGGCCAGCTCTAGTGGGGTGGAGTCCCAAGTGGACTCCACCATAGGGCCGGCCACCCCCCACATGGGAGGTGGAAATCCCACCTTTGGGTGGGAGTCCTAGTTGGGCTAGGTTTCCCCTCCTATGGAAGGTTTTGGTTCGGGTCTTATTCGAAGACTTGGACACCACCTCTTGGGGTTCCACCTATATAATGAGGGCCAAGGGGAGGGGGCCGCCACCTCAAACACCACCAAGGTGGCCGCACCCCATAGTGGCCGGCGCCTCTCCCCAAACCCTAGCCGCCCGCTCCTCCACATCCCGCATAGCTTGCTCCCGCCGGACTTCTCCACCGCCACCGACACCACGCGTCGTGCTGTCGGATTCAAGAGGAGCTACTACTTCCGCTGCCCGCTGGAACGGGGAGGTGGACGTCGTCTTCATCAACAACCGAACGTGTGACCGAGCACGGAGGTGCTGCCCGTTCGTGGCGCCGGAACCGATCGTGATCAAGATCTTCTACGCGCTTTGCAAGCGGCAAGTGATCGTCTACCGCAGCAACAAGAGCCTCATCTTGTAGGCTTTGAATCTCTTCAAGGGTGAGACTCGATACCCCCTCGTTGCTACCGTCTTCTAGATTGCATCTTGGCTTGGATTGCGTGTTCGCCGTAGGAAAATTTTTGTTTTCTATGCAACGTTATCCTACAACATCTCCTCAACCGCCTGCCAGACACCGGCGGCGGTCTCGATTCTCTGAACGTGAGGAAGAACCTCAGATCCAATCGACTGAAGGAGATACCCGAGCACAATCTGATCCCGTGAGATCCACGAGTCATAGGCCGGGTTATTGATCTTCTTGGGAGTTTGATCCGTAGCATCCTTGTCGGTGGGCGCGACCTCAAGCATCTCCGGCGGAGCAGCATCGCTGTCATCAAGGAGACCGAAGAGGCGAGCACCCCGGATCGGCGGAAGGACTTGGGCTCGCCACCCGGTGTAGTTGGCGCGCGTCAGTTTGTCGGATGGCGGCTGTCCCAGATTGATGGACTGGAACGACGAGGACAACGCCATGTCGCCATGGAGATGATGACCAGAGACGATCGGGGCGTCGGCGAAGAGGCCGGCCTGATACCATATAAAAGATCAGGTAGGTTTAATTCTACTCGGATACCGAGTTTGTATTTCTGTTTAGGTTTATATAGGAGTACATCACGAGAGATAGGGAGGAGTCCTGAATGCATACGAGTCTAACTCAACCGACTCAAATACTATTTCTAACAAAGTAGACTAAAAATACGATCCAAAATACGGGGTGTCGTTGGAGATTGCCTTACAGGAACTGCACACAGACGTAATGGAGAGCCTACATATCGCAATCGTACCAAGATACGGCATATAGTGGAACGGCCTGATCGCTGGTCATGCATCCGAGGACGGAAACTCTGGGGCACCTTGCTTATGGCTCCTGTCGAGCTCTTCCCGGCGGATTTCGCAGCAACCTTGTGAGTGGTCATGATTCCGGCCTCCCGGGCCAAATACGCTGGTCAGGGTGCCGGCGTGAAGCAGGATCAGGTAGAGCAGCTGCGTCAGCGCCGAGATCGTGATGAACGCCTCCAGTGTCCTCTGCAGGCAGCAACGCGTAAATAAAATCGTCAAGCCAAAATCACGCGAAGGAGAACATCAGATTATAGACAAACGATGTGTGTCGTGGTTGTTACCAGGCGCCTTCCTCGGTTCCCTAGGGTGACATGCTTGCACGCGAGGCTGCAAATGTTGAAGAAAAAGACGGCAGCATTGTGAGATGGGAACTGCATGTATGTATGTCTGAATTTGTACGCTGCCAGTGCGAGTGTATAACCCGAAGGCGAGGGCGGTGAGCGCCCAGGAGACGAGCCCGGTGGAGGCCGCGGTGGCGAGGCTCTCGCCGCGCCAGGGTGCCCTGACGTGAAGAAGGCCGGGGAGCACCGAGCAGGCGCCGACCACCCCGGCCATCAAGGAGAAGACGAGCAGGTACCCCGTCGCCGTGTTACCTCCTAAATCTGCACATATACTGCGTCAGGTTAATCATATCGCAGAGGCCAGAAACGCGCGTTCGTGGAAGGGGAAGGCTAGCTGCACGCACGGCGGTGGGTCTCGCGGTCGATGAACTTGTTGATCGACCACCCGGCAATGCCGAGGACGGCGCCGTGCATGACGAGGTTGATGCACAGGAGGGGCCCCATGTACCGCCTGCTCGCCGCGCCGACGGCCATGGATTGGCTGCTCTCCGGCCGTAGCTGCGGATTAGCGAGCTAGCTAGAGCGGCCTCTGGGTCTCAATTGATCAGCTAACTCAGCGAGGGCAGTGTAGCTAGCGCTGGCACTGGAACATCTAATATGCGGGGTTGTGATCATGGTTTGTGATAACGCACACTAGAAGTTTCGTGTAACGGCAATGTTGTGTTGTGCACGCCAAGATAGGCAGGGAGGGGTCCGCTAGTGCCGCGGTGCCACGCAAAGAAAGGCCCACATGCCTGTTCTATGGATGAGACGAGAGGAATGGAGACGAGGTGGAATGTGACGTGTGCATACTGAAATAATGTGGTTTGGTTCAGACGACTCGATGTGGTTCCGGCGGCGGCACCGGCAGTTTGAGTTCTGTTATGTTATAACTGAAACTGCCGGTATAGTTTTTTTTAAGGGAGCAAATCATTACATAGAGTCTCTCGGATACATTTCGGTGCATAGTTTCTAAAAACAGAAAAAACAAAACGCTCCGCAGAGCGAGCTAAGATATGTGCCGATTCATTGAACTGACAATAAACATGGCTGAAAGAAACAACTTCGAAGTCTTGAGCAAGAGCGTTGATATCCTGCACCACGACTCCAACACTGTTGCGATCTCACTCAAGGATAGGCAGTCCGAGACCACCATGATCTTGCTGAAACCTTCCTCGCCGGCAAGGGATAGAGCGCGGCGCATCGCCAACGCTTCAGCTACTTCCGGCGCCGTAACCTCCTCATGTAGTTCACTGCAAGCAGCGACACATCGACCAATGTGGTTCCGGATCACGACGACCAATCCCATTCGACGAGAAGAGGAGAACAGAGCTGCATCACAGTTGATATAAACCGTACCTTCAGGCAGCGGAGACCAACGAACACCAGAAATAGTGGTATCACGCCTAGTAGAGGAGAGTGGTTTGAAAAGATGCAACTCTACCATCTCAGCATAAGCTTGAATCTGTTGTGCAACGCTGTGGGGTGCTCTCAAAGATAGACCATTACGAACATCATTCCGAGCTGTCCACAGATGCCAAATAGTGACCGTGAGGAACATGCGTTCCCTCTCAGTCGATCTCCCGAGGAAGTCAAACAGCCACGTCTTGATACTAGTGAAGTGCTTCCTCCTTAGCTGCATACAGCAGGTCTTCTTGACTTCACGCCAAACCTCGCGAGCATACTGATAACGAAGGAAGACGTGATCCGCCGACTCCTCCATCGTGCACACAACACAGTTTGCGGATGTAGGAATGTGGCGGCGCCACATCTGCTGTCCAGTGGGCAAGCAATCATGAGCCAGCCTCCAGAGATTCACCTTCATCTTCCCTAGAGCCCTGACTGCCGGTATAGTTACATTGCTAACAACGTAAAAGTAGCACACACTATCATATAGCTAGCTACCTAGGTATGTAGCTACAAAATACACCTCGCTGCCTCGGCCTCCGGCTTCGTGGGTGCGTAATGGACAATGACCTCATCAACATCTCTTGGATCATGATACATACGATCAGATGAAAAAGAGTCCGCATGATCTTTGTAATAGAAGTAGGTGTGGCCGAGTATACCATCCATATAGAAATGACACTTCGTTCCAGGCTCCATCATGTAGTGTTCCGACATCTCTATCCAACGACGGCCATGGAAATAAATTCGGTTTATCTTATTAGTGATTTGAACAACGAAGGTTCTCTACAGTATGGACACTGAGTCCTGCTCGAGGCTGGCTTCAAGCTATTCCAATTGATTAATGCTTCTATGCATGGGCGGATCCAGCTTGTTGGCAAGGGGGGCAGCTGCCCCTCAATTGGTAATTCTCCTTGTAATAGTACTTCTAAAGAGTGATTTTCCCCCACTTAAAAAGAAAATTTTCACCTTGTTATCACCAGACTTTAGCCAAATCAGAAGATGGGCTGTGATTGAGATGGGCTTGAAGGATATGCACATAAACTGTTTCTGAATCGGCCTCGTGCGATAATTTGGGCTAGATTGCCCGTGTATTTGTACATTATGGTAGATCGCATTTTAGTTTAGAATTAAGAGATAGAGTTTGGTTCGTATACAATTATTAGTTTTATTCCAAAGATAGAAAGTCCACTGACTATAAATACATATGTATCTAGGGTTATTGAAAAAGGAGGACCTATCACGTTCACAACAAACACAATCTAGGCGCACGCCACCCTTGTTTCGAGGGTTTCTTCCGGGTAGGCATCATGCCAGATCGCATCTCGATCTAGGCAGTATTGGTTTATTCGTTATTTGGTGTTGCTCGACTGGAGCCTTGTTGATGGCGAGCACACTGCTTATCATAGATGTTTGGGGCTTACATCGATGCTTTTCCGATATGCTGCTTAGTTGTGCTGCCCCTGAATATCTTAGCTGCCTTTACACCTATCTTAGGAGGGCAGCATCTTGCTTCGTCTTTATTTAGTAGATTCGATCTGTGATAGTTGTTCCTTGTTCTTAAGGGATTAGTTTGATATCCGTATGGTCCCCTGCAAACGGGTTGAATGATCCAGTGCGTAAGGTATGGTTTGCCGATCCTGGCGATGTTCCGGGAATCAACTCTCGTGTTGGTTTTTAGGCCTCTTTCTGAGACTAGTTTTCTCCATATTCGTATCCTGGCCATGCTCAACTACGGTAGGTTCCATATGTGGTGAAAACCCAAACTGTCGTAGACTGATTTAGCTTAGCATTGATAAAGTAGGACACCCATGTTATCGTAGATCCAATATGAACCATGTTTCAATCGGCTCTTTGGATTCATGGTAACCTGAGCCGATCGAGGCTCATTTAATGTTTACGTGTCTGTCATGCAGGAAACTAATTGAAGCAACCCAACACCTTCCTGACCAGGTATAGGTCAGGTGGCACGCCCTTGCAATCTAGCAGGACGTGTGCCGGAGCATTGCGGGTCGTCGTCCGAGGGACCAGGGCCCACCAGCAGTCCTGGGAGCCTCCCGGCTCCGTGCTGCCCGTCGCTGCTCGCCGGTGGGTCTTGGCAGGCAACATATTCTGGCACGCCCGGTGGGACATTCTACAACAACTGCGTCAACATCTGCAGCTGAGATGGCGGATGCACCGATCACGTACGAGGAGCTGCCTGATGATCACAAGAAGAAATATGATGAGGTCAAAGCTCTTTTTGAAGCCGATCTCATCGGCTCTTTCGAGAGGACCCGTACACATGGGATTCTCACCTGAAGGCGTTCTCGATGAAGTAGACTTGTCTCTCCCTTCAGAGGAACGCACCAGGGCTCTGCGCCAGGAAGTTAATTACATGGTGGCTCATTCAATACACCGTCATTCCGAGAGCCTGGTGAACACTTTGGGCATTGCGGTTCGCGTGGTTCAAGAAATCATGAAGCATCATTGTCAGGACCTGCCCTAGGGACTCACTGTGGAGAAATACCGTCTGCACTGCATCGTTAGCCTGGGCCATTCACGCTTGCCGCCTGCAGCCACAGGGTTCACCGGCATACGCCGTCTACAAGGTTGGGGCGATCCTGGCGATTGCCAATTCCTATATGAGCCACCCAAAGAAATCCCACATGGATACGTGTGCACGTACGTGCCGAACTGCAACAAGGCGCGCACGAACCAGGTTGCAGCAGGAGGGACTGCCACGGTAGGAAAAAGATGCCACCGGAACGAGTCATGAAAACCCATCCCCTCATACCTCATACCGTGGAACAAAAACAAGACAACTCGAGAGAGACCGGGGCCATCCCCATTAAGGAGGAGAAGACAGGTTATTCAAGCCGTATCCAAACGAATATGATTTGATTCCACTGCCACCCAGTATCGGCTTCCTGAGTTCTCAAAGTTCAATGGATCAGAAGGGTCGAGCTCAATTGAGCATGAGTCATATTGGGTACGCTTGGCAAGGATTTCAGCACTGCACCAAGCATGTGTAAGGTTTTTTTGCGCTTCCACAGGACCAGCTTTTGGGTGGTACACCTGCTGCCACCAGATTCAGTCCCAATTCCAAGCAACTCAAGGAGCAGTTTCATGCACATCACCTGGCTACCGAGGCTTGGCATCGCCGAGCTGATAGTGCGAGAAGCGGGCAAATGGTGCTCAACACATTCAGCGTTTGCACTGCCAAGAACCAATGTTGTCTGCCCATGAATCGAGAAAGAAGGCTGACCTGGCAAGGGTAGGCCTCACACGTTCAAGGATCTCGATTTTCCAGGGACTACACCACCTGGGCGCACTGGTCCAGGTAACTGACAATGATGAGCAGCACCCATCAGGTCAAGATAAGTTCAACGCCTTCCGAATGGGCTCGGGTCGAGACAAGACGTTGAAGACTCAAGACCGGGAGGCAGCCCAGCTGAATGGGCGCCTGGGGCAGCTCCTGTGTCCCGGCAATGGGTGAAACAACAAGGGCCTCGCAAAAGGGTTCGACTGATATAGCAAAAGCTGAGGAGATCAACATGGCTGTTGAGGGCTGCTTAGTACCACACACAAATCCCTGATTACAATATGGGATATCAATGTCAGGGTGAGGCATCAATCAGTCATCCATCCATTGACTGTAAAGAATCAAGGCTTGGGCATCCAAAACTTAAGCGATAGAACAAGGCCATGATCTTCTTGGTCAGTTTATCATGAAAGTGGATTACGCAACCGTTTCGGCGTCAACATGGTGGAATCCCAATTCACCCACGCAGGCATCAGCCAGCTTCTCATTTGGTGTTTAGCATGGCAGGCTCAGACACCACCATGGCACCATCGTTCACACCGGCCACTCCTGCAAGGGGAGGAGGCCGCCCACGCGACCGGCCCCGACATGATGATAGGAGGTACGTCACCGAGAGCAAGGAGAAGGTGGCAGATTGACCACCATCACCGCGCACCTCCTAACAACAAATATGAGACAAAAGACACTTCATCGCTCGGCGGCACGATGTATGACGAAAGATATCGTCTGGTTTGATGCGCATAATAAAATACTATTTATGTATGATAGAGACGACGAAGGTTATGAGCGCCGCGCTAAGAGGAAGTCAAGAGAGCAGAAGACCTTATTTAATAATTAGGATTGTCCTTCTGCACTGGATTCGGGAATGAGCCATTGCCCAGCAACACAAATCGTCCCGTGAATGCACAATTTAAGAAGGACAATGGGAGACGTCTGTTCAAGCGTCTTAGGCCTCCTATCTCGCATCGTGACGAGCCGCAGTCATCCACTCAGAAGAGTTCGAGAGCCGAGGATGAAGAAGAAAACAGATACCACTGCCAAGGTGGTGCCTCAAGGGACTCAGCCACTCCCAAAAAGCGAGGGTTCAGCGGCCACGTAACTTGAGGAAGCCGAGGCGCAAAGGATTTGGTACACGTTGAGGGAAAGTCGCTGACCGGCCGTGGAAATTCACGAAACGCTGGAGAGACGGAGACAGCCCAGCTATAGCAAAGAATTGGCGCCCCAAAGAACAAAAGCCGGCGAAGGCATCGGCTGGCACAAACATGGTGTTCATACTTCCATCGGATCCGAGTTTTGTGCTCCAAGAACCGAAGAAGTGCCAGTAGCTCAGTTCGACTTCACCGTGCTGTTATCTTTTTGAAAAGCCACTAGAGAGGAGCTACAAACACATATGAAGGCCCCGTACCTGAGAGGTTATATCAACGGCAGCTCTGGTCTGCAAGATGTTGGCCGACAATGGAGCCAATGGGCCACTGCCATCCTCCATGCTACGGCGTTTAGACGCGATCTAAACGGTGATCCTAATCAAAACCAACGTCACACTAAGCGACTTTAACGACCAAGCATCGAAGCACAAGGCGTTCTGAATGGGATCAGTCAGCTGGGACGCAAAACCATCCTACTGCCACTTCTATTGTCGACGTTGAAAAGCACCTACTCGCCCCGCGTAGGGAGGATTGATTCACGCCATTGCTGCATTCCATCCACACCACCACCGACATAAAGGGATGGAGATGAAGTGGAGGTCGCTCATGCAGATGACTCGATCGGGATTCTCGATAGCTGGCATGAATATTTGGGATGCAGATCATCAAGAGCTTTATCTCCGAGTCGCATTTTTGACGGCCGGTGAGCTTTCTACTCTAAGCTACAAAAACGGCAGGCTGTCCTTATCCATCGGCCTAACAGTAGCAAGACCCAAAGTCAACGGACGGAGCGGTGGCACGCCAGTCGATCCCCATCGGCCCAAAAAATAAAAAAGCAATAATCTCACCTCACATGTCACGTGGTCGCAGTAGGGAGACAACCTCCCATAGTAGAGCACAAATAAGGTGTAAACCTTCATTGAGCACGTAATCGAAAAAGGAGTCCGATTCCAAGAATCGGCCAAAATTATCCTCAACTTGCCTTTTGCCCGTGTTCAGCATCGATCTAGCGGGCGACGGAAAGCTAGAATATGGGTTACATCAGTTGATGAGCTGGAAGAGATTGACATTGGTCCTGGGATAAAGCTACGACCTCAACATCAAGAAAAAGTTAGATCCACATCCGAGTCCAGTGAGGCTTGTTGAAGGAATACTCCAGATTGTTTTTGCCTCGGGATTACACAGATGCCCGGTTAGACAGGAGTGATCATTGAGCATCGACCTCTCAGAAAGGATTTCGCCGTTCCACAGAGCACGATAGGATGAAGGCCGAAATTTTAAATAGTCAAGAAGAGATCGAAATGTTGAACGCTCGGTCATGCAGGTATGCTGAGTGGATTTCTAGCATCGTATCTGTGGAGAAAAAGGATGGCCGACGGCCATAGATTTTCGGGATCTCAATAGAGCCACTCAAGGATGAGTATCCACGCGTAGCAGACACCCAATGCGTCGGGTCATATGGTTAAGTTTCATGATAATGTCGTTTAAACCAAATTTTTCATGGTCTTTAAGATATAAAGGCTACACCATTCAGAGTAATGCAGGATCTGTAATGTTTGAATATGTAGTCATGACATTTCGACTGAGTCGGCGCAACATACCAAAGAGCCATAAATTACATCTTTCATGATCTGATCGGTGTTGGTGGAGATTTACATTGATGATGGTAGTCAAGTCGGTTTCAATAATACTGGAGACTAAGTAGAAGCACGTCCCGGACGGAACTAGAAAATTCTGCCACGAATGAATCCAAAGAAGTGTGCTTTTGGTGTAACTGCCGGCAATTTTTGGGTTTCTTGGTTCATGAACGCGGGAATTGAGATCGTATGAAAAGTCGTAGGCAAGGCAAACAATGAGGCCACCTACCAGCCAAGAAGAACTCTGCTCCTCATCGGCAAAATCAACTTTGTCGAAGGTTCATCTCCAACTCCGTCGTGGACGAATCGAGCCGTTCATGGCATTGGTTAAAATTAAATCTGATGAGGATTTTTACTGGCAGAGCAACACCGAGCGTTTGACGAAATCAAAGAGTATCTAACAAAGCCACCCGTGTTGGTGCCGCCCCAGCAAGACAAACCATTCTATATATACTTGTCAGTAGCTGACACTTCCATTGCTTCAGTGGTGGTGCAAGTTTATGATGGCCTGGAGAGAGTCGTTTTCTACCTCAGCTGAAGGATGTTGGATGCAGAAACCAGGTACCCTGAGACGAGAAGTTGTGCCTCGCCATTTTTTACCTGCACCAAGCTCCACCACATCTTGCTGTCAGCGGAGATCATCGTTATATGCAAATCAGATGTCATCAAACATATGTTGTCGGCTCCTGTGTTGAAAGGCCGACTCGGTAAATGAATGTTTGCATTATCGGAATTTGATATCCGGTATCACCCCGGCGAAAGCAGTCAAGGGACAAGCGTTGGCCGATCTTATTGCCGAACGAATCAACACGGATATAGCAGCACCGTCTCGTGCGTGCATGGGCCTCAAGCTGGCGGGATTGGTTTGTGACATGGTTGCGGCATCGGTGAGCCTATCAGTCCCGGGGGCAACATATTCCTTCTCCATCAGGCTACCTACCCCTTGCACCAACAATGTCGCTGAGTATGAAGCAATACGCAAGGGAATGGAGTTGCTTCTGGAAGCCGTGGCAGAAGCAGTGGAACTTTTTGGAGACTCAAAATTGGTGATTTCCCAACTCACCGAGGAATACAAATGTGAGAGCGAGTCGCTCTTCCCATTATGGATGCAATGCCGTGAGCTGATGACACAATTTAAGTACATAAATTTCAATTGGATCCCGAGGTCACAAAATACTGAGGCAAATGATCTCGCACAGATGGCGTCAGGCTACAAGGACGTAGCGGATGGAGCTGATGTCCAGGTACAGTTCATGGAACCGGATGACTGGAGAGCCGATATCTTCAATTACTTGAAAGATTTGGCTCGGGGGGCACTTAAACGGATAAGATACAAGGCCATGAAGTATGTCCTTATTGGGGATGACATGTTCTATAGGACTTTGGAAGGCTTACTTCTCAAATGTTTGGGACCAGCCGAGTCGAATCGGCTTTTACACGAGGTACATGAAGGTGCCTGTGGAACTCACCAATCGGCTCATAAGATAAAATGGTTGATCAGGCGATCAGGGTTTTATTGGCCCACCATGCTTGAGGACTGTTTTAAGTACTATAAAGGATGTCAAGCATGTCAGAAGTTTGGGAGCATTCAGATGAACCCCATCATCAAGCCTTGGCCATTTCGAGGTTGGGGCATGGATATGATCGGTAAAATAAATCCTCCATCGAGCAAAGGCCATGTATGGGTTCTGGCCATTACAGATTATTTCACTAAATGGGTGGAGGCCGTCCCTATGAAGTCAGTGGCATCGAAAGATGTTATCAGTTTTGTAAGAACATGTCATCCATAGGTTCGGGGTATCACTATCACGACCGATGGAGGTTCGGTCTTCGTGTCTCACGAGTTCAAAATTCTGCGAGGACATGGGAATTAAGTTGATCCGATCGTCTCCATACTATGCTCAAGCAAATGGGCAAGCCGAAGCGTCCAACAAGAGCCTTATTAAGCCGATTAAGAGGAAAATCGACGAGCACCCTAGACGTTGGCACGAGGTATTGTCAGAGGCTTTGTGGGCTTACCGCATGTCATGTCATGGAGCGATAAAACCTCGCCATACCATCCGGTTCCAGGCAAGAAGTCAAGCTGTGTTACCCTGGGAAATCACGGCTAGATCGAGACGTATTGCGTTTCAGAATGATTTAACAACTGAAGAATATGCAGCCCTGATGAGTGATAGCATTGAAGATGTAACGGAACTTAGGCTGTGGTCACTTGAGAAAATTAAAGAGAACAAAGCCAAGGTAGCTCGTGCATATAATAAGAAGGTGAGACCGAAGAAGTTCCACGTTGGTGATCTGGTATGGGAAGCTATATTGCCATTAGGAACTAAGGATGCAGCATATGGTAAATGGTCTCCAAATTGGCACGGGTCGTACAGGGTCGACCAAGTTTTAAAGGGTACTGCATACATGTTCGAGGAGCTGAAGTTCCCAGTGGCTGTCAATGGCCAGCATCTCAAGAAGTATTTCCCAAGTATGTGGGATGATGGACAATAAAATATGGAGGCCGATGCATGAAATCGGCCAGTAAATTTTTTTTTTCACAGTGAAATATGGGGGGCGATGCATGAAATCGGCCAGTAAGAAAAATATATATGCAAAGCAACAGGATGCTAAGCACAGCCGATGCACAGACATCGACTTTAGACTAAAAGCCGATGCGCAGCCATCGACTCTAGAGGTACAGACTGTTACGAAGATCACAGATTCATTTGAATTTGGAAAACTGAATCTGGCCTTGCTAGCGTTGATGGTAAAAGACCGATGCGTTGCCATCGACTCTTTGTGCGTTGACCTACTTTGACAATCGGAAGAATCGAATTGTACAATCGGAAAGTCAAATTGGAGAAATATTCTTCATTGATTGAAAGGGAGATTTTACAATAAGAGCCGATTGCTCTCAAAAAAGGATGATCTGGTGCCTAATGCACTACTACTAGCCTATACTACTCCCTAATCTAAGGGCCGGCGCGCTCGCTGTCGTTGCCCTCGCTGTCGCTGGGTCGTAGCTGCCGCTGTAAGTGGGCTGCTGCCACAGATTGCCTGCCGCTTACTGCTGAAGCCGTGTGGGCTTCATCTTCCCCGCCGCCGCTGCCGCCGGCTGTTGCCACGGTGGCGGGTGAAGCATTTAAGCCACGGATACTCTTCGGAGGAGGAGTCCTCCTCCGTTTCTCTTCCTCCCTTGCCTAGGAGAGGTCCGCCCCAAGAGAAGGCGTCGTCATCGCTCGCCTCCTCCAACTCCCCGTCGACAAGGAATTGGAGGTTATCCTCCTCGTCGGTCAAGGACTCGCCGTCCTCCGACTGACTGGAGAACCCACCGCGTCCCACCACATTGGGCGCCCCGTACGCCGCCATTCGTCTGCATCCCGGTGCGGGCTCGCCGGAGGAGGAAGGGAGGGAGGGAGAGGTCGAGGAGTAGGAGGAGGAGGAGTCCATGGCAGAGGAGGGTTTTTCGAAGTGGCTACGGTAACAGGGAGTGAAGAGGTGAACTGCCTGGATGAGGCGAAGAAGGGGAGGAGAGCAAAGGTGATTCAATGTCAGGAGGCTGATGATGCTAAGGCCAAACTGGCCAAATCATGCAAAGGTTGGAGAAGTTATATGCGTGATCATGATGAAAGGGCACCGTAACGGTTCTGCCCGCAACGCATGACCATAAGAAAATAGAGGGTTTTTGGAAATTATTATTGCCAAAACCAGTGGGGGCATGTGTTATCACCACAGATTTGCTAAATCAAGATGGCTGCGATTGAGACGGGCTTGAAGAGAGGTAACAGTGTTTCTCAACTGCCTCGTGCGAGAGATTGGGCTAGATTGCCCGTGTATTTGTACACATGGGATCATTTGTGTTGAATTCATGAGATAGAGTTTGTCTCGTACACAGTTAGGTTTATTCAAAAGATAGAAAGTCCACAGACTATAACATATCTAGGGTTATTGAAAGGAGACGGTCACGTTCACAAATAAACAATCTAGCGTGATCGCCACCCCTGTTCTCGTGTTTTTCCGGCATGTTGATATCGCTTAGATCGCATCTCGCGATCTAGGCGTATAGGTTTATTCGTTATTTGGTGTTGCTCGACTGAAGCCTTGTTGATGGCGAGCAATACCGTTTATCATAGATGTTTTGGGCTTGCATCAATGCTCTGATATGCTTGCTTAGTTGTGCTGCCCTGAATTCTAGCCGCCTTTACACCTATCTTAGGTGTAAGGGCATCATCTTGCTTTATTTAGTAGATTCATCTGTTATAGTTGTTCCTTTGTTCTTAAGGGATTAGTTTGATATCCGTATGGTTAGGCCTTGCAAACGGGTTGGAATGATCCAGTAGTACAGAAGGGGTAGAGTTTGTCGCATCCTAACCGATGTTCCCGGAATCAACTCGTGTTGTTTTTAGGCCTCTAGGACTAGCTTTCGTTATCTTTCGTATCCGCTGTGCCTCAATCACAGGATGTCTCTGCCATGTGGTGAAAACCCTAAACTCGTCGTAGATCGATTTAACTTGGCATTGATAAAGTAGGACACCCATGTTACCGTAGATCCAATATGAACCATGGGTTAATCGGTTCTTTGAGCCGATCCACAGAACCTGAGAGTCGATCGAGGCTCATTTAATGTTTACGTGTCTCGCCATGCAGGAAACTAATCAAGCAATTCAACACCTTCCCGACTGAAGTCAGTGTTACCCTTGCAATCTAGCAGGACGTGTGCCGGAGCATTGCGGGCCGTCGCCCGAGGGACCAGGGCCCACCAGTAGTCCTGGGAGCCTCCCGGCTCTCCGTGTTGCCCGTCGCTGTTCGCCGGTGGGTTTTGGCAGGCAACACACCTATAAGCATATTTTTGCCCCCTCTTAATTTTGATCCTGGATCCGCCACTGCTTCTATGTATATGATATAGGCAGCCACGTATTACGTTACACGGTATAGCCTAGACATAATTATAAGAAAGAAACAACAACTAAATTAGATCAAAGACACAATTAAATGCACCTATATACAAATAATTTAGAGGCACGACATGTTGGATTAAAACATACCGTCATGATTTCAAGGTTATCCCTGAACAATATAACGAACTTCTTACGCCTACACCTAACTCGGCCACAACTTGCACAGTGTTATCACCAGATTTTGGCCAAATCAGGAGATGGGTCGTAAGTGAAGATGGGCTTGAAGGATACACGCGTGGAGCATCTTTGAAGCGGCCTGCACGAAGAGTTTGGGCTTAATTGCCCATGTATCTGTAATATAGTAGATCGCATCTTAGTTTAGAATTAAAAGATAGAGTTTAACCTCGTGCACGGTTAGGTGCACGCCCGAATTAAAAAGTCCGTACTATAAATATGTATCTAGGTTATCGGAAAAGGAGGACAATCACGTTCACAACAAACACAAATCGGGCGCATAGCCACCCCTTCTTTCAAGGGTTTCCTTCCGGGTCATGCTGGCTAGATCGCATCTTGCGATCTAGGCAACACACGTTTCTTCGTTTACCTTGTGCTGCTCGTGCTGAAGCATTGTTGATGACGGAGTAGCACTATTTATTGTAGATGTTTTGGGGCTTGCATGGATGCTTTTCTTATTGCATATCTGCTTAGCTATGCCGTCCCTCGATATCTAGCTGCCCTTACACCTATCCAGGGGCAGCGTCTTGCTTGTTCGTTGTTTAGTAGATCCGATCTGTTATAGTTGCTTCTTGATATCTCAAGGATTGGTTTAATATCTGTATGGTTAGGCCTTGCAAACGGGTTGAACGATCCGGTAGTGCGTTAGGTATGGTTTGTTAGTCCTAAGAGGGATGTTCCTGGAATTGACATCATGTTGGTTTTTAGGCCTCTTTTTAGGGTTAGTTTTCCATTATCTTCCTGTCTATTAGGCCCAACTACGCGTAGGATGTTCCGATCATAATGGTGAAACCCTAAACTCGTCAGAGATTGGTTTAACTCATGATTGATTTGCTAGGAGTCCCTGAAGGCTCATCATGGACTCTGACGCAAACCATGGGGCTACTCGCTCTTTGAGCCGATCCACGTGGCAACCCGAGAGCCGATCGGTCGTATTAATGTTTACGTGTCTGCCCATGCAGAAACTAATCGAAGCAATCCAACACCTTCCCGACCAGGTATAGGTCAGGTGGCACGCCTTTGCAACCGCTAGGTCTGCCGGAACATTTGCTGGACGACGTCGAGGGACCAGCGCCCGCTGCCGCCTCGAAGCCTCCCGCCTTCGTGTTGCTTAACCACCGCTCGCCGGTGGGCAACATATTCTCGGCACGCCCGGTTGGACCATCTTCTCTTTCGCAACAACCACGTCAACATCCGAGATGGCGGAAGAACCGGTCAAGTATGAAGATCTCCTGCCGAGCATAAGAAGAAATATGATGATCTCAAATATCTTGGAAGCCGATCTCATCGGTGCTTTTGAGAACCCGGTCGCACGGCATCAAGTTCAAAGGGTTCCAACCTGAAGGCGCGCTAGAGTGACTAGATCTATCTCTCCCTTCGAACGAACGTACCAGAGCTCTGCGACAGGAAGTCAACTATGCCGTGACTCACTCTCTTCATCGGCATCTCCGAGATTCCACTCTGGGGCGTGTCGCGCTCAATGTGGTGCAAGAAATCATGAAGCATCAGTACCCGTCAGGACCTGCCCTAGGGACTCACCAGGGGGAGATATCGCCATACTTGGCCACCACCGCCGTATTAACATGGCAAAACACAAAGAACAGGGTTCACCTGCGTACGCGTCTACAAGGCTGGAGGTGATCCCGGCGATTACCAATTCCTGAGCCGCCCAAGGAGATTCCATATGGATACGTGTGCACATACGTGCTTGACTGCAACAACCGGATGACCCAGGTTACACAGCAGGAAGGACTGCCACGACAAAGAGGGATCGCTGCAATGTGAGGTAGTTACCGGGAGCAGAAACAGTTCGCGGCGATGCTAAGAAACAAAGTGTGGCTAACTAAATATGCCACTGCAAGTCATGAACGATCAACTTCTGCAGCTCCTACTGTGGAGATCACCGCAATCATGAGAGATCGGTTCGGATCCCGATACGTTGCAAACGTATTTATAATTTCTATGTTCCATGCTACTTTATTACAATACTTCGAGTGTTTTACACATTCCATTGCACTTTTATATATTTTCCAGCACTAACCTATTAACAAGATGAAGAAGCCAATTGCTGTTTTTCTGCTGTTTTTGCTCTCATAAATCCTAGCAAGGAAATATTCTTGACTGGACGAAATCAACGCCTGTGGTCCTGGCTTCTGCACTAAGCCTTAAGTCCGAGAGGAGACGTGCGGGGCCACGAGGTGGGGACACACCAAGGCGGCGCGGCCCAAGCCCCGGGGCGCGCCGGCCTGGTGTGTGGCCCCCTCACGCCTTTTGACCTACCCTTCCGCCTACGTAAACTTCCGTCGCAAAACCCCGTGCATCGAGAGCCACGATAATTTGAAACACACGAGAGGCCGTCGCCGCCAATCCCATCTCGGGATTCAGAGATCATCTCCGCACTCCCGGCCACGGGAGAGGGAATCATCACCTCCGTGAGGGGCTCACATCATCATGCCCGCCTCGGATTGATGCGTGAGTAGTTCATCCTTGACTATGGGTCCATAAAGCAGTAGCTAGATGGTTGTCTTCTCCGCTTGTGCTTTCATTGTATTAGATCTTGTGAGCTGCCTAACATGATCAAGATCATCTATTTGTAATGCCACATGTTGTGTTTGGTGAGATCCGATGAATAGAGAATACTATGTTAAGTTGATTATCAAATCTATCATATATGTGTTGTTTATGTTCTCGCATGCTCTCCAAGAGGCTCTGGACAAGTTGATACTTGTAACTCCAAGAGGGGGTAATTATGCTCGATAGTGGGTTCATGCCTCCATTAAATCTGGGACAGTTGACAGAAAGTTCTAAGGTTGTGGATGTGGTGTTGCTATTAGGGATAAAACATTGATGCTTGTCTAAGGATATTTGTGTTGATTGCATTACGCACCATACTTAATGCAATTATCTCTTGTTCGCAACTTAATACGGGAAGGGGTTTGGATGATAACCTGAAGGTGGATTATTTAGGTATAGATGCATGTTGGATAGCGGTCTATGTACTTTGTCGTAATGCCCCGATTAAATCACATAGTAATCATCGTTGATATGTATTGAATCTTTATTTGTCAATTTCACAACTGTATTCACCCAGGATGCTAGTTATCTTATTGGAGAGACACCACTAGGAACTGTGACCCCGGTCCATTCTTTTACATCTGAATACTATCTTTATTGTTCTTTTGCAAACAAACACCGCAAAGTACTTTGATTGTGTTGTGCAGTTCCACGTTGGCGCCAAGCCCGGGTGTTGCGCCGCACTACATTCCTCCACCAACAACCTTCACGTGCTTCTGGCTCCTACCGGTTCGATAACCTTGGTTTCATACCGAGGGAAACTACCGTTGTGCGATCATACCTTCCTTCTTGGCGTTCCCAACTGGGACGTGTACACATCTACGCGCATCAAGCATAAATTTCGGGCGCCGTTGCCGGGAGATCAAGACACGCTGCAAGGGGTGTCTCCACTTCCAATCTCTTTACTTTGTTTTTGTCTTGCTTTATTTTAGCTTACTACTTTGTTTGCTGCACTTAAACAAAACACAAAAAAAAGTTAGTTGCTAGTTTTACTTTATTTACTCGTCTTGTTCTCTATATCAAAAACACACAAAAAATTAGTTACTGTCTTTACTTTATTTGCTTAGTTTAGTTTTACTAATGCAGTAAAGTGTTTGCTATAATCATCTAAGTTGTGTGATTTCACTACACAAATAATAATGATTTTATATGTAATTCTATTGCTCCACTCGCTACCAAACAGACTCTATGAAATTAAACTCCATCGAATCTTGTCATGAGAGAGCAATTTTCCTGGTGTTAGTACCGATGATGTCGCTGCCCATCTTAATAATTTTGTTGAACTTTCTGTGAATGCAAAAGTATAAGGATATAGATGGTGATATTATAAAACCGAAATTGTTTCCTTTCTCATTAAGAGGAAGAGCTAAAGATTGCTTGCTTTCTTTGCCTAAAATAGTATTGATTCATGGACTAAATGCAAAGATGCTTTTATTAGTAAATATTATCCTCCTGCTAAAATTATATCTTTGAGAAGTAGCATAATGAATTTTAAACAATTTGATAATGAACATGTTGCTCAAGCATGGGAGAGAATGAAATCTTGGTAAAGAATTGCCCAACCCATGGACTCTGACTACTTGGATGATCATCCAAACCTTTTATGCAGGATTGAATTTTTCTCAAGGAACCTATTGGATTCAGCTGCTGGAGGTACTTTAATGTCCATCACCCTGGGCCCCGCGACTAAATTACTTGATGATGTGATGATCAATTCTGAATGGCACACTGAAGAACTCCTCAAGGTAAGAAGGTAAATTGTGTTGAAGAACTCTTCCTTGAGTGATAAAGTTGATGCTATTATGTCTATGCTTGCAAATGGTAGATCTCAAGATCCTATTAATGTTCCTTTAGCTTCATTGGTTGCTCAAGAAGAAATGTTGATGTGAATTTCATTAAGAGCACAATTTCAACAACAATGCTTATAGGAATAATTATAGTAACACCAACTTTAGGCCATATCCTTTCTAATAATAGTAATGGTTATGGTAATTTATGGTAATTCTTACAATAATAATAAGAGTGTGCTCCTGGTCTTGAAGTGATGCTTAAAGAATTTATTAGTACACAACCCCTTTCAATAAAACTGCTGAAGAAAAGTTTAGTAAAATTGATATTCTTGCTTCTATGTTGATAGTCTTGCTCTTGATGTTGATCTTTTAAAATTGAAAGTTATGCCTAAGAAATTTGAAGATGCTAGGTTTGCTAAAACAAATGCCATCCAAGTTAGAATTAATGATAATATTAGATTGTTGGCCGAATTGCATGCTAGGTGGGATAGAGAAGAAAAGAAAACTTGCTAAAGAGAATAATGTAGCCAAAGTATGGACTATTACCACCACTATTAATGTTAATTCTTCACATGTTTGTTGCTAAACCTCCTAGTATCAATGGTAAAATAATTGTGTTGGCAATGTTTCTACTCCTAGTGCGAAGCGCACAAAATTGCCCGAAACTGCTAAAACTGCTTTGCTTGTGATAAACCGCTGAAATTTTTTCAAAATATTGGTGACAATGATCTCAATGCTGTAGAACATAATGGTTTAGATTTTGATGATTGTCATATTACTGAAGTTATGGAAGTTCTTACAAAAACTTGCTAGAAGTCCCAATGCTAGTGCTATAAATTTAGCCTTTACAAAACATATTACAAATGCTCTCATTAAAGCTAGGGAAGAGAAATTAAAACTTCTGCTTCTATTCCTAGGAAGTTAGAAGATGGTTGGGAGCCCATCATTAAAATGAAATTCAATGACTTTGAGTGTAATGTTTTATGTGATCTTGGTGCAAGTATTTCTGTTATGCCTAAAAAGATTTATGATATGCTTGACTTGCCACCGTTAAAGAATTGTTATTTGGATGTTAATCTTGCTGATAATGTTAAAAAGAAACCTTTGGGGATTGATAATGTGCATACTACGGTTAACAATAACCTTGTCCCCGTTGATTTTGTTGTCTTGGATATCGAATGCAATACATCTTGTCCTATTGTATTGGGAAGACCTTTCTTCGAACCGTTGGTGCCGTTATTGATATGAGGGAAGGTAATATTAAATATCAATTTCCTCTCAAGAAAGGTATGGAACACTTCCTAGAAAGAGAATGAAGTTGCCTTTGATTCTATTATTAGAACAAGCTATGATGTTGATGCTTCTACTCTTGATGTTACTTGATTTGTACCTCTTCTCGCGCCTAATAAAGCAACAGTGGCACTTCTTGGGAGGATAAACCCACAAGCTTTTTACTACAGCAATCTTTGTTTTATATTTGAGTCTTGGAAATTTTTTACTACTGTAGCAACCCCTCCTTATCATGTTTTTGTGCCAAGTAAGTTTCTATGTTAAAGTTGATGTTATATTTGGGATCGCCGCGCGTAAACAGCATTGTCAGTTCTGTCACGAATTCTGGCACAAGTCTCTGTAAAAATATCAAAAAAATCTGCAAATTTACGAGCGTGATCCCCAGATATGTACGCAACTTTCATTAGTTTTGAATTTTTCTATTTGAGCAAGTTAAGTGCCAGACATCTTTACTGACTGTTCTGCTTTTGACAGATTCTTGCTTTTTATTTCGCATTGCCGCTTCTTTTTGCTATGTTGAATGAGTTTGTTCCATTAACTTTCAGAAGCTGTGTGCAATCCAGAAGTGTTATGAATGATTGTGTCACCTCTGAATATATGAATTTGTGGTTATGCACCAACCTCTCATGAGTTTGCTTGAAGTCAGAAGGAAGTTTTCAAGGGTCAAGAGAAGAGGATGATATACTATGACCAAGAAGAGTGAAAAAGCTTGGGGATGCCCCTATGGTTCATCCCTGCATATTTTAAGAAGACTCAAGTATCTTTAAGCTTGGGATGCCCAAGGCATCCCTTCTTCATTGACAACATTATCAGGTCACTTCTAGTGAAACTATTTTTATTCGTCACATTCTTATGTTCTTTACTTGGAGCCTCGGTTTGCTTTTTTTATTTTTGTTTTGTTTTGAATAAAGCTGGATCTCGCGCCATCCTTATATTGGAGATATTACGCTCCGCTTTTTCATATGGAACACTTGTGTTCTTAATTGTGCTTTAATGTTCATGCCGAAAGCTTATTGCTTCGTTAAATTGTTATTTGGTTGGAATTGGAAAATATGCATATGGTTTGACAATTTGGCAATTGTTTGAGCTCTCTTAGATCATGTTTAAGCTCTTGCATCATGTAGTTTAATCCATTAATGAAAAACTACTATAGAGCTAGTTTAATTTGGTTTGCATGATTGATCTCTCTAAGTCTAGATATTTTCGGTAAAGTGTTTGAACAACAAGGAAGACAGTAGAGCCTTATAATGCGTGCAATATGTTCTTGTGTGAGTTTTGATGTACCTGTTCATACTTGTGCTTGCTTCAAACAACCTTGCTAGCCCAAACCTTGTACTGAGGGGAAATGCTTCTCGTGCATCCAAACACCTTGAGCCAAAACCCATGCCATTTGTGTCCACCATATCAACCTATTATGTGGTATTTTTCTGCCATTCCAAAGTAAATTACTTGAGTGCTACCTTTAAAATTTCATTCCTCCACCTTTTACAATATATAGCTCATGGGACAAATAGCTTAAAAACTATTGTGGTGATGAATATGTAGTTATGTGTTTTAATTTTTATAAGTTGCTTGTTGAGCGGTAACCATGTTTTCTGGGGACGCCATCAACTTTACCTTCGTTGGATATCATGTGAGATGCTATGCATGTTCGTCTTGTCTGAAGTAGTGGATTTCATGATCAAATGGTTTGAGTATGCATATGATTAGAGAAGAACATTGGGCCGCTAACTAGAAGCCATGTATCATGGTGGAAGTTTCAGTTTGGACATACAACCTCAATCTCTTATGAGAATATTAACTATTGTTGAATGCTTAAGCATTAAAAGAGGAGTCCATTATCTGTCTATGTTGTCCCGGTGATGGATGTCTAAGTTGAGAATAATCAAAAGCGAAATCCAATGCGTGCTTTCCCCTTAGACACTTGTACAGGCGGACCTCCTTTGTGACACTTGCTGAAGCATATGTATGCGATGAGAATCCGCCGTGCTTTCCGAGATAGTAGGACAAGGTGCGAGCACTATTATACTCTATGCATGAGACATGCAACTTGTAGGGAAGTATTATGCATAGCACATATGAATTATTAGTACCGTTGACAAAATTGTTTCTGTGTTTTCAAAACAAAAAGCTCTACACAAAATAGTAATCAATGCTTCCCTCTCCGAAGGGCCAATCTATTACTCTATGTTGACAAATATCCATGAGATATACATGTTACAAGTTGAAAGCAATTGCTGAAACTTAATCATCCTTGTGTTGCTTCAATGCATTCTACTTTGAATTTATTGATTATGAGTTAGCTCTATGCAAGCTCTTATTAATACTTGTCTTGAAAGTACTATTCATGAAAAGTTTTGCTATATGATTCATTTGCTTAGTCATTATCTTTGTTAGCAATCTTTGTTCAGTATCACTCCATTCATCTCATATGCTTTACAATAATGTTGATCAAGATTATGTTGGTAGCATGTCACTTCAGAAATTATTTGTGCTATCGTTTACCTACTCGAGGACGAGTAGGAACTAAGCTTGGGGATGCTTGATACGTCGCAAACGCATCTATAATTTCTTATGTTCCATGCTACTTTTATTACAATACTTGAGTGTTTTACACATACTTTACAGCGTTATTTTATTTTCCGGCACTAACCATTAACAAGATGCTGAAGTGCCAGTGTTTTGCTGTTTTTGGTTTCGAAACTTAGTAAGGAAATATTCTCGAATTGGACGAAATCAACGCCCATGGTCCTATTTTTGCACGAAGCTTCAGAAGTCCGAAGAGGAGACGAAGTGGGGCCACGAGGGGGACACACCGGCGGCGCGGCCCAAGCCCTGGCCGCGCCGCCGCCTGGTGTGTGGGCCCCTCGTGACGCCCTTTTGACCTACCCTTCCGCCTACTTAAAGCCTCCGTCGCGAAACCCCCGTACTGAGAGCCACGATACGGAAAATACCGAGAGGCCGCCGCCGCAATCCCATCTCGGGGATTCAGGAGATCCTCCGCACCCTGCCGGAGAGGGAATCATCACCTGAGGCTCTTACATCATCATGCCCGCCGCCGGATTGATGCGTGAGTAGTTCATCCTTGGACTATGGGTCCAGAGCGTAGCTAGATGGTTGTCTTCTCCGCTTGTGCTTTCATTGTATTAGATCTTGTGAGCTGCCTAACATGATCAAGATCATCTATTTGTAATGCTACATGTTGTGTTTGGTGAGATCCTATGAATAGAGAATACTATGTTAAGTTGATTATCAATCTATCATATATGTGTTGTTTATGTTCTTGCATGCTCTCCGTGCTAGTAGAGGCTCTGGCCAAGTTGATACTTGTAACTCCAAGAGGGGGTAATTATGCTCGATAGTGGGTTCATGCCTCCATTAAATCTGGGATCGACAGTAAAGTTCTAAGGTTGTGGATGTGTTGTTGCTACTAGGGATAAAACATTGATGCTTTGTCTAAGAATATTTGTGTTGATTACATTACGACCATACTTAATGCAATTATCTCGTTGTTCGCAACTTAATACTGGAAGGGGTTCGGATGATAACCCGAAGGTGGATTATTTAGGCATAGATGCATGATAGCGGTCTATGTACTTTGTCGTAATGCCCTGATTAAATCACATAGTAATCATCGTTGATATGTATTGAATCTTTATTGTCAATTGCTCACCTGTAATTTGTTCACCCAACATGCTAGTTATCTTATTGGAGAGACACCACTAGTGAACGACCCCTGTCCATTCTTTTACATCTGAATACATTCTAATGTTTACTGTTCTTTGCAAACAAACACCATCTTCCACTCGATACGCTTAAATCCTTTGTTTTCAGCAAGCCGGTGAGATTGACAACCTCACTGTTACGTTGGGGCAGTACTTTGATTGTGTTGTGCAGTTCCACGTTGGCGCCGGCTTCACTCGTGTTGCGCGCACTACATTCCTCCACCAACAACCTCCTCACGTGCTTCTTGGCTCCTACGGTTCGATAACCTTGGTTTCATACCGAGGGAAACTTACTGCGCATCATACCTTCCTCTTGTGGTTCCCAACGGACGTGTACACTACGCATCACATCCCGCCGAAGAAGAGAATGATCGGCTATTCCAAGTCGTATCCCAACGACTATGACCTAATCCCACTACCGCCTGTATCGTCCGACTTCACAAAATTCAATGATCAGAGGGAACCAGCTCAATTGAGCACGTGAGCCGATTGGGACAGCTGGGCATGGTCTCAGCTTCGACGAGCTGCGTGAGGTTCTTCTCACAATCTCTCACGGTCCGCCTTTGATGAAGGACCACGTTGCCACCAGATCGGTCTACGTGAAGCAAATGAGGAACAATTCCACGACAATACCATTCGAAGCTACCGGTCGGCATTGCCGATCTGACCCAGGTTCGGGCAGGCGAGGAGAGACGGTGTCTCAGTACATCCAGAGGTTCAGACCGTCGGAACCGATGTTATTCGGTCGTTTATCCGAGAAGGAAGCACCGAGCTGGCGATAGGAGGATTGCGCGCTCAAAGATGTGACCTTCCAACTGACTACAATTCATTGGCGCATATGGTTCAGAATTGACATCGTATGAACAGCGCCACCCGAATTGTACCAGAACAAGTTCAAGCTGCCGCCCTGATCGAGATGGAAGAAGATGAAGATTTTGTAGGAGATCAGGAAGTCGCCGAGCGAATGGACTCGGGGCAAAGCCCGTGTCCTTAAGTGGGTGAAACAACCAGGGCCTGCAAAAGGGTTTGACTTTGATTTGAGCAAAACGGAGCAATTTTTGATTTGCAAGGAAAAACAGCTCAAGTTACCCGAAGGCCACAAAATCCCCACGTTACAAGAGATGAACGGAAGGCCATACCGCAAATGGCATCACACGTTCACCCATGCAACGACCGCAAAGTCTTGCGCGGACAAATTCAAATATAGAACAAGGCCGATTACTCTTCGGTCAGTTTTCATGAGAGTGACACGCAGCCGTTTCCGACGTCAACATGGTGGATCTCGGCACCGATAAGACGCGAGCCAGGTTTCTCTTGATATCAACATCGGCAGGCTTGCAGATCGTCATGGCAAGGATAAGCCAGAGAGCAGTCGCTCCCGTGGCAAAGATAAAGAGGAGGCCGATCCACGCGACCGGCCCCAGCATGATGACAGACGGTATTTGACCGAGGAAGAGGTGATAAGCGGTATCAACGACCACTCGCGCACCTCCTTAACAAATATGAACAGCAATACGACCGACGTCCCGCTACGACATAGACGATGATGATATCGTCGGTCCGATGCAGACAACAGAAAATACCGCTTCACGAAGGGTATGAGCGTCACGCCAAAGGGAGGTCAAGAGAGCAAGAGGACATGGATAGGCATTGGAACTATCCTTTCTTCAAACACTGCTGGGACTCATGAATGAGCCGATTGCCTACAATCGAGAACTGCCCAAAGTAGACAGAGGAAGGGAACAAATGAAGTCTCAAAGTGTTCAAGCGTTCTAGACCTCTCCCACCTCGTAACAAACGAGCCGAGTCATCTCAAGATGAAGACTTCGAGGAGTCGAGGAAGAAGATAGATATCACCGACCAAGGTGGTGTCCCGATGACTCAGCCACTCCCAAAGCGCAGTGCAACGGCTACGAAACTGAGGAAGCCGAGGCGCAATACCTGATACGTTGAGGAAAGCACGGCCCGATCCGGCCGTGAAAATTCAGCAAACACCGGAGACAGAGGCTCGCCCACCAAAGAAAGTGTGGCGACCCAAGCAGACAAAAGCCGATGCAGAGGCATCGGCTGATACAAACATGGTGTTCGTTCTCCCGTCAGAGTTTTGTGCTCCAAGAGATGAGGAAGTATTAGGGTATTAGCTTTGATTGCGGGCCACGACCCGTTATCTTCGAAAGCTACGAGAGAGGAGCTACAGCACTCAAAGCCCTATACCCGAAGGGTTATATCAATGGGCAGCCTATCAGCAAGATGTTGGGGACACGGGAGCAAGAACAACATAATGCCGTACTCCATGTTACGACGTTTGGGACGCCCAATGAAGATCTGATCAAGACCAACGTCACGCTAAGCGATTTCAACGGCCAAGCATCGGAAGCCAAAGGTGTCCTGAACGTGGACTTAACTCGGCCGAAACCATCCCTACGTCGTTCTTCATCGTCGACAGAAAAGCACTTACGCTCGTCTTGCCGGGAAGAGATTGGATCCATGCTAATGTTGCATTCCATCTACAATGCATCAAGGCATCATACAATGGGATGGAGATGAAGTGAGGTTGTTCATGCAGATGATTCGATGGACATCTCTTTCTGCCATGAACATCCGGGAAGCAAACGACCAAGAGCCGCTCCTCGAATCAATCTGGACGGCCGTGAGCGTATCGAACTTCAAAAATGGTGAGGCTGGTCTTATCCACTGCCTGAGGAATAACAAGATCCAAGTATATGGACGTACGTGGAAGATCCCTCGCGATCGGCCCCAAAAATAAAAGCAAGGATCTCACCTCAAGCATTCCACGTCGCCATAGCAGAGAACCAGAAGTTGTAAACCCTCGTTAAACATTACAATGGAAAGGAGGCCGATTCTAGCAATCGGCACAATTAGCTCCAACATGCCTTCCCCGTTCGCATTGATTTAGCAAAGCGATGGAAAGTCAGTATGGGTTTACAAAAATGATGAACTAGAAGAGATTGAAATTGGTCCTGGGATAAGCCACAACCAACATTTATCAAAAAATAGTCGGATCGATAATCGCAAGGGAAGCCGATTCCAGCAATCGGCTAAAATTATTCTCACCACACGTGTTCACCGATGTGCTATTTAGCATGGTGAGTGGTGAGGCAAGCTTGAATTGGCTGAAAAGCCGATATCTTCAATCACTTGAAGGATTCATCTCGGGGGGCATACACACAGAGAAGGTACGAGCCACGAAGTATGTACCCAGGGGAAGCCGATTCATGAAATCGATCGGCTAATAAAAATCGAAAATTCAAAAAAAAAAATCAGCACAGCCGATGCTTGGACATCGACTCAAGAGTAAACAGCCGATGCACAGCCATCGATTTTAGAATTACAGAGTTTAAGCTGCCACTTGATCAGACCTCACTGAAGGAAAATTTCGAGGCACAGAGTACAACAGCCTTGATCAGGCAACGTCACGACCGGCAGGCTTCAACTGCAGCGTCACTAACGTGGGGTGATGGCGTGTAACTCACACGTTCGTTGGGAACCCCAAGAGGAAGGATGCGCACAACAGCAAGTTTTCCCTCAGAAAGAAACCAAGGTTTAATCGAACCAGGAGGAGCCAAGAAGCACGTTGAAGGTTGATGGTGGCGAAATGTGATCCGGCGCAACACCAGGGATTCCGGCGCCAACGTGGAACCTGCACAACACAACCCAAGTACTTTGCCCCAACGAAAACTGAGGTTGTCAATCTCACCGGCTTGCTGTAACAAAGGATTAACCGTATTGTGTGGAAGATGATTGTTTGCAAGAAAACAGTAAAACAAGTATTGCAGTAGATTGTATGCGATGTAAAGAATAGGACCGTCCACAGTTCACTAGAGGTGTCTCTCCCATAAGATAAAAGCATGTTGGGTGAACAAATTACAATGGCAATTGACAAATAGAGAAGGGCATAACAATGCATATACATGATATGATAAATATAGTGAGATTTAATTGGGCATTACGACAAAGTACATAGACCGCCATCCAACCGCATCTATGCCTAAAAAGTCCACCTTCGTGTTATCATCCGAACCCCTTTCAAATATTGTTGCAAAGCAATGTACAATTGCATTAAGTATGGTGCGTAATGTAATCGACAACTACATCCTTGACATAGAATCAATGTTTTATCCCTAGTGGCAACATCACATCACAACCTTAGAACTTTCTCACACCGTCCTGTGTCAATGAAGGCATGAACCCACTATCGAGCATAAATACCCTCTTGAGTTAAGAGCAAAAACTTGGCCAGCCTCTACTAATAACGGAGAGCATGCAAGATCATAAACAACACATAAACAATAGATTGATAATCACCATAACATAGTATTCTCTATCCATCGGATCCCGACAAACACAACATATAGTATTACAGATAGATGATCTTGATCATGTTAGGCAGCTCACAAGATCCAACAATGAAGCACAATTAGGAGAAGACGACCATCTAGCTACTGCTATGGACCCATAGTCCAGGGGTGAACTACTCACTCATCACTCCTGAGGCGGCCATGGCGGTGTAGAGTCCTCCGGAGATGAATCCCCTCTCCGACAGGTGCCGGAGGCGATCTCCGAATCCCCCGAGATGGGATTACGCGGCGGCGGCGTCTCGGAAGGTTTTCCGATCGTGGCTCTCGACCGGGGGTTTCACGACGGAGGCTATTTGTAGGCGGAAGGGCAGCCAGAGGCGGCACGAGGGCCCACACCATAGGCCGGCTGCTGCCCGGCCACGCTCGCGTGTGTCGCCACCCGTGTCCCACTTCGACTCCCCTTCGTCCTCCTGGAAGCTTCGTGCAAAAATAGGACCCCGGCGTTGATTTCATCCACCCGAGAATATTTCGTTACTAGGATTTCTGAAACCAAAAACAGCAGAAACAACTGGCTCTTCGGCATCTTGTTAATAGGTTAGTTCCAAAAATGCGTAAATACGACATATAATGTGCATAAAACATGTAGATATCATCAATAATGTAGCATGGAACATAAGAAATTATCGACGTGGAGACGTATCAGCATCCCCCTTAGCTTGCTCGTCCCGAGCAGGTAAAACGATAACAAAGATAATTTCTGAAGTGGCATGCCATCATAATCTTGATCATACTATTGTAAACATATGTAATGAATGCAGCGATCAAAACAATGGTAATGACATGAGTAAACAACTGAATCATAAAGCAAAGACTTTTCATGAATAGTACTTCAAGACAAGCATCAATAAGTCTTGCATAAGAGTTAACTCATAAAGCAATAAATCAAAGTAAAGGTATTGAAGCAACACAAAGGAAGATTAAGTTTCAGCGGTTGCTTTCAACTTATAACATGTATATCTCATGGATATTGTCAACATAAAGTAATATAACAAGTGCAATATGCAAGTATGTAGGAATCAATGCACAGTTCACACAAGTGTTTGCTTTCTTAAGGTGGAGGGAGATAGGTAAACGACTCAACAATAAAAGTAAAAGAATGGTCCTTCAAAGAGGAAAGCATCGATTGCTGTATTTGTGCTAGAGCTTTTATTTTGAAAACATGAAACAATTTTGTCAACGGTAGTAATAAAGCATATGAGTTGTGTAAATTATATCTTACAAGTTGCAAGCCTCATGCATAGTGTACCAATAGTGCCCGCACCTTGTCCTACTTAGCTTGGACTACCGGATCTTCGCAATGCCATGTTTCAACCAAGTGTCACAAAGGGGTACCTCCATGCCGCCTGTACAAAGGTCTAAGGAGAAAGCTCGCATTTTGGATTTCTCGCTTTTGATTATTCTCAACTTAGACATCCATACCGGGACAACATGGACAACAGATAATGGACTCCTCTTTAATGCATAAGCATGTAGCAACAATTATTATTCTCATATGAGATTGAGGATATATGTCCAAAATCTGAAACTTCAACCATGATTCATGGCTTTAGTTAGCGGCCCAATGTTCTTCTCTAACAATATGCATGCTCCAACCATTAAGGTGGTAGATCCTTCAGACAAGACGGACATGCATAGCAACTCACATGATATTCAACAAAGAATAGTTGATGGCGTTCCCCATAAGCATGGTTATCGCACAACAAGCAACTTAATAAGAGATAAAGTGCATAAGTACATATTCAATACTACGATAGTTTTTAAGGCTATTTTGTCCCATGAGCTATATATTGCAAAGGTGAATGATGGAATTTAAAGGTAGCACTCAAGCAATTTACTTTGGAATGGCGGAGAAATACCATGTAGTAGGTAGGTATGGTGGACACAAATGGCATAGTGGTTGGCTCAAGGATTTTGGATGCATGAGAAGTATTCCCTCTCGATACAAGGTTTAGGCTAGCAAGGTTATTTGAAGCAAACTCAAGGATGAACCGGTGCAGCAAAACTCACATAAAAGACATATTGTAAACATTATAAGACTCTACACCGTCTTCCTTGTTGTTCAAAACTCAATACTAGATATTATCTAGACCTTAGAGAGACCAAATATGCAAACCAAATTTTAGCAAGCTCTATGTATTTCTTCATTAATGGGTGCAAAGCATATGATGCAAGAGCTTAAACATGAGCACAACAATTGCCAAGTATCACATTATCCAAGACATTTTAGAATTACTACATGTAGCATTTTCCAATTCCAACCATATAACAATTTAACGAAGAAGAAACTCGCCAAGAACATTATGAGTAAAGCCTAAGGACATATTTGTCCATATGCAACAAATGAGCGTGTCTCTCTCCCACAAAGTGAATGCTAAGATCCATTTTATTCAAACAAAAAAAACAAAAACAAAAACAAACCGACGCTCCAAGTAAAGAACACAAGATGTGATTGAATAAAAATATAGTTTCAGGGGAGGAACCTGATGATGTTGTCGATGAAGAAGGGGATGCCTTGGCATCCCCAAGCTTAGACGCTTGAGTCTTCTTAAAATATGCAGGGGTGAACCATGGGGGCATCCCCAAGCTTTCACTCCTCTTGATCATAGTATATCATACCCCTCTCTTGACCCTTGAAAACTTCCTTCACACCAAACTCAAGCAAACTCATTAGAGAGTTAGTGCACAATTAATAATTCACATGTTCGTAGGTGGCACAATCATTCTTTACTTCTGGACATTGCATAAAGCTACTGGACATTAATGGATCAAAGAAATTCATCCAACATAGCAAAAGAGGCAATGCGAAATAAAAGGCAGAATCAGTCAAAAACAGAACAGTTCGTAAAGACGAATTTTAAAGTGGCACCAGACTTGTTCAAATGGAAAAACTCAAAACTAATGAAAGTTGCGTACATATCTGAGGATCACGCTGAAATTGGCAGATTTTTTCAATTTTCTACAGAGACTTGTGCCCGGATTCGTGACAGACAGCAATGCTGTTTCTGCGCAGCGATCCCAAATATAACATCAACTTTGACATAGAAACTTTACTTGGTACAAAAACATGATAAGGAGAGGTTGCTACAGTAGTAAACAACTTCCAAGACTCAAATATAAAACAAAATACTGTAGTAAAAACATGGGTTGTCTCCCATAAGCGTTTTTCTTTAACGCCTTTCAGCTAGGCGCAGAAAGTGCAAATCAAGTAACATCAAGAGAGCATCAACATCATAACTTGTTCTAATAATAGAATCAAAAGGCAACTTCATTCTCTTTCTAGGGAAGTGTTCCATACCTTTCTTGAGAGGAAATTGATATTTAATATTACCTTCCCTCATATCAATAATAGCACCAACGGTTCGAAGAAAAGGTCTTCCCAACACAATAGGACAAGATGCATTGCATTCGATATCCAAGACAACAAAATCAACGGGACAAGGTTATTGCTAATCGTAATGCGCACATTATCAATCCTCCCCAAAGGTTTCTTTTTAACATTATCGGCAAGATTAACATCCAAATAACAATTCTTCAATGGTGGCAAGTCAAGCATATCATAAATCTTTTTAGGCATAACAGTAATACTTGCACCAAGATCACATAAAGCATTACATTCAAAGTCATTGAATTTCATTTTAATGATGGGCTCCCAACCATCTTCTAACTTTCTAGGAATAGAAGTTTCAAGTTTTAGTTTCTCTTCTCTAGCTTTTATGAGAGCATTTGTAATATGTTTTGTAAAGGCTAAATTTATAGCACTAGCATTAGGACTTTTAGCAAGTTTTTGTAAGAACTTTATAACTTCAGAGATGTGACAATCATCAAAATCTAAATCATTATGAGCTACAACAATGGGATCATTGTCCCCAAGATTGGAAAAAATTTCAGCAGTTTTATCACAAGCAGTTTCAGCAGTTTTAGCAATTTCAGGCAGTTTTGGTACGCTTTGCACTAGGAGTAGAAACATTGCCAACACCAATTATTTTACCATTGATAGTAGGAGGTGCATCAACATGTGAATCATTATCATTACTAATGGTGGTAATAGTCCAAACTTTAGCTACATTATTCTCTTTAGCTAGTTTTTCATTTTCTTCTCTATCCCACCTAGCACGCAGCTCAGCCATTAATCTTATATTCTCATCAATTCTAACTTGGATGGCATTTGCTGTAGTAGTAATCTTATTATCAATATCATTATTAGGCATAACTTTCAATTTTAAAAGATTAACGTCGAGGCAAGTCTATCAACTCTAGAAGCAATAATATCAATTTTATCAAGCTTTTCCTCAACGGATTTGTTAAAAGCAGTTTGTGTACTAATAAATTCTTTAAGCATAGCTTCAAGACCAGAGGGTACACTCCTATTATTGTTGTAAGAATTCCCATAAGAATTACCCTAACCATTACCATTTGCAGAAGGATATGGCCTATAGTTATTACCAGAATTGTTCCTATAAGCATTGTTGTTGAAATTATTATTTTTAATGAAATTCACATCAACATTTTCTTCTTGAGAAACCAATGAAGCTAAAGGAACATTATTTGGATCAACATTAGATCTACCATTCACAAGCATAGACATAATCACATCAATCTTATCACTCAAGGAAGAGGTTTCTTCAACAGAATTTACCTCTTACCTTGTGGAGCTCTTTCCGTGTGCCATTCAGAGTAATTTACCATCATATCATCAAGAAGTTTTGTAGCTGCCCCCAAAGTGATGGACATAAAGGTACCTCCAGCAGCTGAATCCAATAAATTCCGCGAAGAAAAATTTAGTCCCGCATAGAAGGTTTGGATGATCATCCAAGTAGTCAGTCCATGGGTTGGGCAATTCTTTACCAAAGTTTTCATTCTCTCCCATGCTTGAGCAACATGTTCAGTATCTAATTGCTTAAAATTCATTATGCTACTTCTCAAAGATATAATTTTAGCGGAGGATAATATCTACCAATAAAAGCATCCTTACATTTAGTCCATGAATCAATACTATTCTTAGGCAAAGATAGCAACCAATCTTTAGCTCTTCCTCTTAATGAGAAAGGAAACACTTTCAATTTAATAATATCACCATCTACATCCTTATACTTTTGCATTTCACAAAGTTCAACAAAATTATTAAGATGGGCAGCAGCATCATCAGAACTAGCACCAGAAAATTGATCTCTCATAACCAGGTTCAATAAAGCAGTTTAATTTCAAAGAATTCTGCTGTAGTAGCAGTGGAGCAATAGGTGTGCATAGGAAATCATTATTATTTGCGTTTGTGAAGTCACACAACTTAGTATTTTCAGGGGTATTCATTTTAGCAACGGTAAATAAAACAAACTAGATAAAGTAAATGCAAGTAACTAATTTTTTTGTGTTTTTGATATAGAGAGCAAGACAGTAAATAAAGTAAAACTAGCAACTAATTTTTTTGTGTTTTGTTTAGGTGCAGCAAACAAAGTAGTAAATAAAATAAAGCAAGACAAAAACAAAGTAAAGAGATTGAGAAGTGGAGACTCCCTTGCAGCGTGTCTTGATCTCCCTGCAACGGCGCCGTAAAAAGAGCTTGATGGCGTGTAACTCACACGTTCGTTGGGAACCCCAAGAGGAAGGTATGATGCGCACAGCAGCAAGTTTTCCTCATAAAGAAACCAAGGTTTAATCGAACCAGGAGGAGCCAAGAAGCACGTTGAAGGTTGATGGTGGCGTAATGTGATGCGGCGCAACAGGGATTTCTGCCGCCAACGTGAACCTGCACAACACAACCATAGTACTTTGCCCCAACGAAACACTGAGGTTGTCAATCTCACCGGCTTGCTGTAACAAAGGATTAACCGTATTGTGTGGAAGATGATTGTTTGCAAGAAAACAGTAAAACAAGTATTGCAGTAGATTGTATGCGATGTAAAGAATAGGACCGGGGTCCACAGTTCACTAGAGGTGTCTCTCCATAAGATAAAAGCATGTTGGGTGAACAAATTACAGTGGGCAATTGACAAATAGAGAAGGGCATAACAATGCATATACATGATATGATAAATATAGTGAGATTTAATTGGGCATTACGACAAAGTACATAGACCGCCATCCAACCGCATCTATGCCTAAAAAGTCCACCTTCAGGTTATCATCCGAACCCCTTCGTATTAAGTTGCAAAACAACACAATTGCATTAAGTATGGTGCGTAATGTAATCGACAACTACATCCTTAGACATAGAATCAATGTTTTATCCCTAGTGGCACAAGACATCACAACCTTAGAACTTTCACTGTCCCAGTGTCAATGAAGGCATGAACCCACTATCGAGCATAAATACTCCCTCTGGAGTTAAGAGCAAAAACTTGGCCAGAGCCTCTACTAATAACGGAGAGCATGCAAGATCATAAACAACACATAAACAATAGATTGATAATCACCATAACATAGTATTCTCTATCCATCGGATCCCGACAAACACAACATATAGTATTACAGATAGATGATCTTGATCATGTTAGGCAGCTCACAAGATCCAACAATGAAGCACAATTAGGAGAAGACGACCATCTAGCTACCGCTATGGACCCATAGTCCAGTGGTGAACTACTCACTCATCACTCCGGAGGTGACCATGGCGGTGTAGAGTCCTCCGGGAGATGAATCCCCTCTCCGGGCAGGTGCCGGAGGCGATCTCCTGAATCCCCCGAGATGGGATTCGCGGCGGCGTCTCTGGAAGGTTTTCCGTATCGTGCTCTCGGACTGGGGGTTTCGCGACCGAGGCTATTTGTAGGCGGAAGGGCAGGTCAAGAGGCGGCACGAGGCCCACACCAGGTCGGCGCGGCCAGGGCCGCGCCGCCCTGTGTGTCGCCACCTCGTGGCCCCACTTCGTCCCCTTCGGTCTTCCGAAGCTTCGTGCAAAAATAGGACCCCGGGCGTTGATTTCGTCCAATTCCGAGAATATTTCTGCTACTAGGATTTCTGAAACCAAAAACAGCAGAAAACAGCAACTGGCTCTTCGGCATCTTGTTAATAGGTTAGTTCCGGAAAATGTAAATACGACATAATGTGCATAAAACATGTAGATATCATCAATAATGTAGCATGGAACATAAGAAATTATCGATACGTTGGAGACGTATCATGGTGCATGCAGATCGGGGTGAGGATGAGCCCAATAAAGGAGCACACCTCTCCTAGGACCATGGGAATAGCCGGTGACGATGCGATCGGCTGCGGTGCTTTGCCTGGGGTTTGGCCAAGATGGCGACTTGGTCGATGTCACCTTTAGAGGTTGTCACGTCCAGAGTTATGGAGGGCATCAGAGCTTTATCAGCATTCCCATTGGAGTTCATCAGTCCAAACAGGGCGAGCCAATTGGAGCAATAAATCACAAGAATTAAGCTAAGAGGAATTGGAGAGCCATTACATTTGAGCTGGCCAAGGGTTTGGCCCTTCAAAGTTTTCCTGGTAGTCACCTTTCTCACCACTGTTCTCGCCTTGACTGAGGCTCGGGGGGCAGCTGGCCCTGAAGATTCTTTGCTCTTAAGAGCCGATTTTGTTGGAATCAGCTGGCTCTACATCACCCCCTTTTTGGAAAGGTGGTGAGTTCTTGCAGGAGAAAACCACCTGAGCTGGTGGGAGAAATTTGAAGAGGGAGCCATCATCATTGATAGGCTCTGGGCTATCTTGTTGCTGCAGAAAAACAGAGTAGGGTTATCTATCACAAGGAAATTTGTGGGCAAATGGTACCTGCTTCAGAATATCAGCCTCAGCAAACAAGTTGCTCTTCACTACGGTCCTAGAAGCTTTCCCGGAGGCCAGGAGTTTTGCACGTCGTGTCTAACATCACGTTCGGATGATTTGGAGTCCAAAATCTAGGGGTCCCAAGGCTATGGGCTGGACCTGCTCGATTGGAAATTTGGGATCTGAATTTGAGCAAGGATTGCAAGTTACCGTCCGAGGGGATAACTGGATTGACCTGCCTTGCAATTTATTGTGAAAATCGATGCGTTGCATCGGCTCATTGAGCATCGTACTGTTGACAATCGGCAAAATCGCTTGAGGGGAAATCGGCTAAATTAGCAGAAGGGAATCGGCAAAATCAAAGGGAGTTCTTCATTAATAATGGGATTTCTTACATAGAAGAGCTGATTGCCCTCAAAAGGAAGAACTAGGGGATACATTGCCCCATCTACTACTACGGATCCTATGCTAAGATCCTATCTACGGGCGTCGCTGCCCTCGTCATCGCCGCTGCCGCCGCTCGTTTCGCTTCACTCTGCGGGCTGCCGCCATCGCCGGGCCGCGGTCGGCTCCCCTCGTTGTCCTCATCCTCCCCGCTCGCTCGTCGTCGCTGTCGAAGCACTAAGGCTGCTCCGGCCAAGGGCGAAGCGCTGGCCGGCGGCTCGTCTGAGGAGGTGTCGCCCTCCTCCTCCCTCCTCCTCGCCTCCTGAGGAGGTGAAGTCGTCCCAGGAGAAGCGATCGCCATCGCTCCTCCTCCTCCGATTCCCCGTCGGCGAGGAAACGGTCACTCTCCCCGTCGGTTGAGGACTTGTCATCCTCAGACCAGACGGAGAAGTCGTGGCTGGACTCATCCCCGTCTTCTATGGCGCGGCGAATGTAGGCCTCGTGGGCCGCCATTGGGTCCCACTCCGGCGGCGGCTCCCGGAGGGGGGAGGATTGGACGGAAAGACCCGACGAAGAAGAGGAGGACGACATGGTGGCAGAGGAGGGCTTTTGGAGTGCTAATGCGAAGGGGATGAAGAGGGAACTGCAAGATGTGGCTAAATAAAAGGGATATAGCGAGATTTAATGCTTAAGCAGCTTTCGAGGATGTGGTGCCACAACTGACAAATCGTGAGAAGTTGAGAAGGCAAGGCATCATGATGAAGAATACGCGACGGTTCTCGCTCTGCCACAACATGACCCCTCGAAGGAAAAAACAGAGTGGTTTTGAAATTATCATTGCCAAAACCAGTGGGGGCATGTGTTATCACCAGATTTTGGCCAAATCGGAGATGGGCCGTAAGTGAAGATGGGCTTGAAGGATACACGCGTGAGCATCTTTGAAGCGGCCTTGCACGAAGAGTTTGGGCTTAATTGCCCATGTATCTGTAATATAGTAGATCGCATCTTAGTTTAGAATTAAAAGATAGAGTTTAACTCGTGCACGGTTAGGTGCACGCCCGAATTAGAAAGTCCCTTGGACTATAAATATGTATCTAGGGTTATCGGAAAAGGAGGACAATCACGTTCACAACAAACACAAATCGGCGCATCGCCACCCCTTCTTTCAAGGGTTTCTCCCGGGTAAGCCATGCTGCCTAGATCGCATCTTGCGATCTAGGCAGCACACGTTTATTCGTTTACCTTGTGTTGCTCGTGCTGAAGCGTTGTGGATGGCGAGTAGCACTATTTATCGTAGATGTTTTGGGGCTTGCATGGATGCTTTTCTTATTGCATATCTGCTTAGCTACCCCCTCGATATCTAGCTGCCCTTACACATATCCAGGTGTAAGGGCAACATCTTGCTTGTTCGTTGTTTAGTAGATCCGATCCGTTATAGTTGCTCCTTGATTCCTCAAGGATTGGTTTAATATCTGTATGGTTAGGCCTTGCAAACGGGTTGAACGATCCGTAGTGCGTTAGGTATGGTTTGTTAGTCCTAAGAGGGATGTTCCGGGAATTAACTTAATGTTGGTTTTTAGGCCTCTTTTAGGGTTAGTTTTCTATTATCTTTCGTGTCTATTAGGCTCAACTACGCGTAGGATGTTCCATCATGCGTGAAAACCCTAAACTGTCGTAGATTGGTTTAACTCTACATTGATCAAGCAGGAGCCCCATGTCATCGTTAACTCGACGCAACCATGGGGCGTATCGGCTTTTGAGCCGATCCACAGGGCAACCTGAGAGCCGATCGGGCTCGTATTTAATGTTTACGTGTCTCCATGCAGAAACTAATCGAAGCAATCCAACACCTTCCCCGACTGTATAGGTCGTGTGGCATGCCCTTGCAACCGCAGGGACGTGTGCTGAACATTTGTGTGACGACGCGAGGGACCAGGGCCCCCGCAGCCTTGAAGCCTTCCCCTTCTTCGTGTTGCTTAACCACCGTCGCCGTGGGTTTTGGCAGTAACACACAGGTAGCTAGCAAATTCATTTTATTCATGGTATGTTATGTTAACAATTAGATCAAAATCATATTTGCATTTGGAACAAAGGACAAGTACCACTCCTACGAAATATGCTACCGTTGGCGGACTGAAATTGGTTACCGCCGGCACAGCAACGCGCACCAGTGTTTTCAATCATTCCGGCATTCATGTCTTTGCATTTTCTTTCTTAGTTGGATCTTGCACTAGCCTTGTGCTGGTCGAATCACAATGGCAACGGATTCGGCTTGTTGCATTGCTACACCAAGTTGAAAGAGTGTGAGAAGTGGAGGCTCGCGCATGTTCAGTTGTCGAAGAATGTAGATGGCTTCATTGATCTGGAAGCTCCACTGGGAACCTCGGCGGGTCGCCCTATCGGCAACAAGAAGGATAAGCTTGCGCGACTGACTAATAGGGTCCAAGCGTCGATTGACAAGTATCTTACCGATGTCTGGGCAAACTTGCTATTATCCACGACGAGAAGAGCGATGAGGAATGCCTTGTTTGTTGAAGCAAGAAGATAAGTTCGGGATCGAGAAGGAGAGAGTCGCCATGAAGAAAAGGAAGGAGGATTTTATGATCTTGAGCGCCGATACATCGGGAATGGACCCCTAGGTGAATGTGGCGCATATGTACTACCACAACATGATCTTGAAAGAGATCGTTGGTCGAATGGCGGCGTCCTCAGCATCGGAGGCCTCGACATCGATATCAGCTTCAGCATGGGCACGAGCAGATCTCTTGTCTCAACATCTAGCCGAAAAAATGCCGATTCTCAAAAACTAGGCCCAAACCTGGACCAGCCAAACAGCATGAAATCCTGGCAGGCCAGGCCACTTCCATGTGCGGCCTTTATGCACTTCCAAACCGGGCCCGGCCATAAGGCCAACATATTCAGACCCAGACATAGGAATTTTGGGCCAGGCTTTGGGCTGGGCTGCCCATGCCCTGAGGACAGCAACGTCACCCATAGCGTCGGTGACAGGCTGACAGCGACGGTAGATCGAGTACCTCTCCAAAAATACAAAAGTGCTGTACGAATCGCTTTGACGCATTATTAGTATAGTACTCCGTAGGCCAGAAGCAGCACCAAACCGACACGAGGGCGAGAGTTGAGACCTCATTGCCAACGGAACACTGTGAGGCCAGTGACAGATTTTTAAGATAGGAACGCAGCCAATTAGAGCCTACCGTCCTGCCATGTGGTTGATCCGCACGCACAAGCAACAAATATGAGTGGTGCAATGGACGCGGAGCAGCTGGAAAGGCCGAGGACACCAGAAGAAGAGAGGGCCGGAAACTATAGGAGCGTACCGACTGAACAATGGCTGCCACCGCGTACTCCACGGCGCTTCTGGGTGGAGCAGGAGCACGCCTCCCCGCCGTGGCGGCCGCCGCGCCACCCTCCGTCCTGATCCTACGGCGTGGCTTCTCGCCTCTTCGTCTCCAAGGTGCGCACGCTCTCACATGTACATTCTGCAGAAATCATGTTGTTTTTGTACGTCGCATGCAGCTGCCCTAACAGTTGCTACATGCTGCGATGTTGATCAGACGCACCGCGGCTTTCTCTGCTCCGGGTGAAGGCCTCCTCCGACGACACCTCGGCTTCCGCCGCCAGCGGCGACGAGCTCGTCGACGACCTGAAAGCCAAGGTACAGAGGTCATGGCACCAAAGAGAGGGCAGCATCGCCAGTGAAATAAACTCAACTTTGACTGACGGTGCGTGCTTGCTCGTGGCAGTGGGACGCCGTTGAGAACAAGTCCACCGTCCTCACCTACGCCGGCGGCGCCATCGTCGGCCTCTGGTTTTCCTCCGTCGTCGTAGGCGCCGTCAACTCCCTGCCTCTGGTACGTCTGGCCATACACGTCTTGGATCATTCGCCTCACTGAGACTGAGTAGTGAGCAGTGACACGCTAACATTTGTGTGGTTTCTGCAGCTTCCCAAGATCATGGAGCTTGTCGGGCTCGGCTACACCGGATGGTTCGTGTACCGCTACCTCCTCTTCAAGGTACTCATAGTACTCGTATATATGGGTTCATCACTTAACTGGGAGTGTAGCATTAGTAACCTTGTTAACATGTGCCTCGCATGAAATTCAATTGCAGGAAAGCAGGAAACAGTTGGCCGACGACGTGGAGTCACTCAAGAAGAGCATTGCTGGTGCAGAGGAGGAGTGAAGAAAGTAAATGTTGTTGTGCAGACTTTTCTTTTCTTGAATCATTCTTTCAATAACGTGCATCAGAGAACCCGCTTGTTGTTTTAGCGTGCTAATTCTGCTGCGTCCACATGTTGAATACCTGGTGTCAGGAATCTTTGCTCGATTCGTTTCCATGATGGGCAATGGAAGAAGAAAAAAGTGTATCATTTTGCCTAATTCCTCTTAAAAGTGTAAAGAAAGTACTCCCCCTGTTCGGGCTCCTAAGAACTGCTCAATCATCTAGTCAAAAGAGTTATATACCGTGGTGGGTGTGAAGAGGGGTATAGCTAGAAAGCAAGAGAATATCTTTATGGATATGAGTCTGAGGCAGAAGTCTCTGAATGCGGGCCTGACGAACCTTTTGTACCAGGATCATCACGAGACTCTGTTTCTGTGGTAGATGACTCAATAGGCAGGGCCTAGAACCTCTAAAGAGGGTGTGACCGATCACCAGATCACGATCAAGAAGAGTCAAAGCTGTCTTACTAGCGCGAGAAGACGGAGGGGGGCTTACAAAAACCTAGACGGAGCAAGTACCATGTTTACTTTTACTCATACGGTTTATGTTTATGGTAGTATATACTACCTCCGTTTATAGGAATAAGCTGCCCTTATTTTACGTGCTTTTTATTTGATCGAGATTTAGTTCAAATAGATAAATATTGTTTATATGAAATTAGTATCATTAAAAAGTTTCATACGAATCCAACGATAGTAATTACATATAATATAATCAAGATTTTATTGCTCAATTTTTTTTCAATGTTCATCTTGAAATACGCGTGCGCCTTATTCCTTGAATCAGAGGTAGTACAAGGTATAACATAAGCGGGTGAGTTATTTAAATGTTAGAGACGAGTTTCGTAGGAATACATGATAGTACCAATGCAATTACACAAAATATATAAAGCAATAAAAGTGAGACGAGTTTCCCCGTCTCATTTTTTTGAGATGTCCGCGTCTCATATTTGGACAACTTGCAAAGACATAGCTTCACCCCCACGCTTGAGTCTGGTAGTACATTGGCATTGCCCTCGCATTTTCTATTTCCTTCCTTCTGAAGGTGTCTATACAACAATCAAACACTACCTATACTAATGTTATCATGTGCTTCGAAAAGAACAAAAGAAAAAAGAATCACACAAATTTAATTTTCATTATTAAATTTTCATTTGTTGATTAAGTAATATATATGATAAATCAAAGAAGTTTAAATAAGCATAAACAAAAAAATCTCATATCCAAAAAAAATTAACTCAAGACCATTCAAAACCATCATCTCTAGTTTCACTTTGTTCATCTGGATGTTTCTTAATCCCTCTTGTGATCAAATATTCACAAGCTAAACTAACATGGTCGATATAGTAGATGCAGTATCTATTGTCTCTCAATAATATCTGATGGGATTGTTTTGAGTGGATAGAATATACTTGGTCCAACAATCACGAGGACTCGGCTTATAAACTGTTGGACAAAATGTGTGTCTCGCCTAAATGGGAGAAAAGCATAACCTCTTGTTATTGAAAATCTAGATTCCAATGTAACACCCTAGGTTTCAGATGATTGCGGGGTAGAATTGGAAAATGGATGTGCATTGCATCGCAAAACTGGGGAAAAATTTGTGCTTAATTGCAGAAAAAACTAAGTGGGATCAAGTTTCTCTCTCGTTGCCATTGGGGTTTAGGGTTTCGAGAGTGCGATAAACTTTGACAGGACCTCTTTTGAATTCAGGGTTTTGAAGGAGGAATGAATTTCAATTGATATTCAAATTTGAAACAATACAAGTGAATAAGTTTGTGAATATTTAAGACAATATTGAATAGAAATATAATTGAATTCAAATAATAAAATAATATGAATAAATTACAAATGGCTCAATAGGAAAACTTTGAGCTTTATTGATCATCACACATAATACATTGAATTTACAATATTCCTTTATATTCCAATAAACTAATTCAGAAATGAATAAATAAAATAAAAATAAAAGTTACAACAATACAAAGTGAGCCTATTCTAAAATTTTAAGCTACTAGTCCCTGCTTGATCATCTCGTCCATTTGATCCTCTAGAAACCTGCAAAAACACAAACCAATAGACAAGGAATTGAACAAGTGGCAATGCCACTTGGATGTCAAGAGAAAACCATCAGGAGGATAATATCAAGTCCTAGCCGAGTGATCCACTCAGCTGAAGTTCCAACCATGGAGCACACACACACACCTTACCAGACATGATGCATGCTTCACAACACACACACACAAGGCTTAGTCACCAGGGAAGCACAAGCCTATGTCTCGACCAGGGCAAGGCATTGCTCTTGCTATAAATAGCAACTCACAAGCAAAACCTAGATTCATCCATCGACACACCATTCACCAGTAGCAAAAACCATCAAGAACAACAGTGTTGTTCAAGATTTACTTCACCAAGAACAAAAGCTTTAGAGCAGAGATGGGGGATAGAGCAAGTACAAGCTAGCGATGAGGAGAAGGGCAGGATCAACAACAATAAGCAGAAGAAAATCCTCTACATCAACAAACCATAACCTAGGAGTTGGTGTGAGGTATACCAAAATCATGAACATACAGCAAGTTCTGTTCATATATGCATGTGCAGGCCCAACAAGAAATACTCACATGGTAGGAGCACCCTGTTTGATCATCATATGGTTATAGACCAAGTGATGCTGGCAAAAGTGGCAAATGCCAGAGATTAAAACCAAGCTAGAAACCATGGATATGCCAACATGAACCAAGCAGTAGCACATCCAATAGGAACCAGGAAGGAATCAATCCATGGAAGTTTACCAAAGTCACCTAGCTACACTAGCCCTTTTAAATAACCATCAGAAAACAGACTTGTTATTGTTTGTGTATTTTTCAACATCAAATTCATAATGGCAGTCATGAAATGATCACCCATTATGCATTTATCCACCCACAACAAAAGTCAACAAGTTATCATCACACAAATGAGTTTAGATTATAGCTGGGGTCCCCAACAGAAGTTGGCATCCATCTATCTTAAACATAAATCAAATGAATCATCACTGCATAAGCAGTTCATCAATTCAAGAGTAACAAGTGCAGGAATCCTTCCAGAGTAACTAGAATAAGCATCAATTGAGTAGCAGCAATCATACAGAAATATCACCAAGATACCAGAGGCACCACAATTCATATTCATCATGCTTTTACAAGCATGAGCAGTTCACCAGTACATGGTGTGCAGCTACAGAGAGACATAATTATGAGCAGTAGCATAGGACAATTAAATTGAGTGCATAAGTAACATGCCAACAAGCTAGCCACTAGCATTTGATGCTTAATTAGATCACCGGTAGCATGTGAATCACATACTAGCAGTGCACATCAACAGCTTGCCTACCCAGCACAGCAAACAACCACTAGTAGCAATTACAGTGAAATAGAACCCATAGGTAGGTTGTATCCAGAAAGCTCACAGCACCAGATAGTATTGTCACTAGCACAAGTTAATTAAAATGGATCACTAGAATTTACTCAGGGCATGGCATGCTAACAACAACAGCACTAGCAACCACTAGAGCAGCATAGCAAGCCAGTGACCATTAGCCTAGTAGCTAGAGCAAGGAGAGGGGGCCGGTGGCTAGAACAAGGGAGGAAGAAGATGGGGAAAGAGCAGTGAGGGGAGCGATCAAATACCTGGAGCAGCAGCGCTGAAGGCGATGACCACGACGGCACGGCGACACAGGCCGGTCACGGTGGCACCAAGCCGCGACCAAGACGGACCCATGCCAAGCACCACCACCACCAGTACATCGCCATCAGCAGCACGTGGAGCATCCCCAACACGTCCTGGGACACCATCTCGACGTAGCTCAACACCATCACCAAAACACTAGCCACAGGGAGGGTTGTGCATGAGCAGAGGAGGGCGCGTTCGTCAGATCGACGCGGATAGGAAGGAGCAGCGTCAACAGGCGCGTCGATTGCGACCGGCAGCGCGTCCTGGAATCGCCGGAGTTGACCGGAGGAAGCCGGCGACGGCGGAGGCGATTTGGGAGTCGCAGGAGCGAGAGAGGATTAGGGTTAGGGTTCGAACAGGGGAGCGAGCGAGTGTGGCCGGTGGGCCGAGCCAGGTGAGCTGGTCCGGCCTAACCAAGCTGGTTGGCCTGAACAGTGGGCCCGGGAGGTCAATTTGGTCTTTTGACCAGGGATTTTCTAATTAAATTCAGAAAAACCCTAAAGCTATAAGAAAAAACCTAAAAATTAAATAAAAATAGGAATACTAATCTGAAAATTATTCTCTATTCAAAAATGAATCTTTAAGAAACTTTTAAACATAATAACTATTTAATAACTACACACAAGAATATTTTTTATTATCAACCTTCAAAAAAAAATTATAACTTGAAGAAAATATTAAATCAATATTGCTCTTAATAATTAAATCTAAGATAATCTTAAAAATATTTTCCTTCAAGTGAAATCCTTTACAAACTTCAAATATTATTTTATATCTCCTAAGGAGGACAAATAAAACCTAAACTCAATTCTTTCTATTACTCTACTTTAGAAATCCTAAAGAGAAACCTAATGGGGGTAATCACAATTAAAACTCGAAAGCATGCATTATTGGATCTTTAACCATTGCCCTTATTGCACAATGATGCTAATTTTCAGAAACCGAGGACCAGGGTCAGTCCAAACAATGCAACTACACTACCTTGCAGTGTTCAGGCAAGTTCATCGCTTGCTCATGTCAATTTGATTATGTTTATCAAATTAATTGCAAATTACTATCACTCTTGCATTACAAAGCAAATATTACTTTTCAATTATGAATATGACTATGTGGTTGGCAATGGAACCATGGTATGAGTTTGGTGGAGGTTACATTGCAACTAGGTTATTCATCTAGGATTAACAACCAATGTCGTTCAATGATTGTTGCGCCGTAATACTCGTGTTAACCATAAGATCTTAAATGGGACGGAGTAGTCAATTGTATTTCTTCCTTTCGCACATCAACGGATCTTCCTTTCGCACATCAACGGACGCACTTTACCTTATGTTGTCTCGGGAATATTTCTTCTGCAAGACTACGTCCATGTGAAGTTTGACTCCCATAGATCGAGATTTTACTAGGAAGGGTCAGGACCAAATGTAAATATTATCTCGTAAAATCGCCCACCATGTGTAGAACTAAATATTGTGAGGTGTTGGGGATCCTTAATTCTATGAAAATGAACATTGCGCTTAAGCTAAAGTGGGGCGGAAATTGTATCAGGAGGACAAATCTTTTTGGGCCAAGATTATCCGTTCAAAGTATTTGTCGGCTATCAGTATTTTCTTCGGTTCTGGTCAAGGGGGCATGCAATTTTGGAGAATTCTTAACAAAATAAAGCACATGTTTAAGCATGGCACGAAGCATGTGGTGCACATTGGGCAGCGCACACTCTGATAGATTGATAGGTGGGCGGGAAATGAACCCCTAAAAGATTGCTTCCCTTTATCATCTGCGATTCGCAGGTGATCTCCGTGTCCCATGCTTGGTAGGGGAAGGGCTCCCTTAGATTTTGAAGATCGCTAGAAAATGTCGGGTCTCGACTCCCTGCTCGGTAGAGCTGGCTTTTCAACTGAAAGGAGGTGGTATTCTTAACAAGAATTAGAGACAATTTTAACTAGCACCCATCTGTTGAAAGAGTTGGACAAGGTGTATTGGGCCCTAGATCTGTTTGGGGAATAATCAATTAGGTCGATGTACGATAACCTATTGTAAGGGGCTGAAGTAGCACACTCCAAACATATATGGGAAGTTAAGCTCCCGCTCAAGATATACATCTTTACTTGCCAGCTAATGCTTGACCGTCTTCCCTGTAGTATTCAAATTGCTTCGAGACATGGCCCAACTATTGGTGCATGTATGCACTCTATGTTAGACTGGTGAGGATGCAAACCATATATTAGCGTGGCAGCTAATTCAAGCTCCTTTGGGGCCAGTTTGGAGATATGCCCAAGAGGCAATAATAAAATAGTTATTATAATATATCTTTGTGTTTATGCTAAATGTTTGCATACCATGCTATAATTGTATTAACCGAAACATTGATACATGTGTGTTATGTAAACAACAAGAAGTACCTAGTAAGCCTCTTGTATAAATAGCTTGTTGATTAATAGATGATGAAGGTTTCATGATCATGAATATTGGATGTTATTAATAACAAGGTTATGTCATTAAGTGAATGATATAATGGACATACACCCAAATAAGCGTAGCATAAGATCACGTCATTAAGTTCATTTTCTATAAGCTTTCAATACATAGTTACCTAGTCCTTTCGACCATGAGATCATGTAAATCACTTATGTGGGAAGGGTACTTTGATTACATCAACGCCACTGATACGTCTCCAACGTATCTATAATTTCTGATGTTCCATGCTTGTTTTATGACAATACCTACATGTTTTGTTCACACTTTATGATGTTTTGATGCATTTTCTGAACTAACCTATTGACGAGATGCCGAAGTGCTCGTTTTCTGCTTTGGTTTCGTAACCTAGTAAGGAAATATTCTAATTGGACCAAATCAACGCCCAGACCTTATTTTCCCCGGGAGCTTCCAAACCCAAAGAAGAGCCTGAGACGGCAGCAGGGCCCACACCATATGGCGGCGCGGTGGCCCCCGGCCGCCTTCTGTGTGGTGGGGGCCCCTCGGCCCCTCCGAGGCTGCCCTTCCGCCATATAAAGCCCCCGACCTAAAACTCGATACGAAAGCCACGGCACGAGAAACCTTCCGCAGCCACCGCCATCGCGGCCAAGATCTTGGGGACAGAGTTCTCGTTCCGCACGCCGCCGGGACGGGGAAGTGCCCCCGAAGGCTTCTCCATCGACACCACCGCCATCTCCATCAACGCCGGTTGCTCCAGCGATGAGGAGGGAGTAGTTTTCCTTCGAGGCTGAGGGCTGTACCGGTAGCTATGTGGTTAATCTCTCTCTCTATACTCCAATACTATGATCTCATGAATTACTTGCATAATTGAGATCCATATGATGAGCTTTGTATCGCTACTAGTCTATGTGCTACTCATGTGATGTTATTAAAGTAGTCTATTCCTCCTGCATGGTGTAAAGGTGCTAGTGTATGCACCGTGGTTCTTGTCGTAGGCTATGATCATGATCTCTTGTAGGTTGTGGAGTTAATTATCATTATGATAGTATTGATGCGATCTATTCCTCCTTTCATAGCGTAATGTGGACAGTGTGTATGCTATGTTAGTTCTCAGTTTATTTTGCAATGATCTATTATGCTCTAAGGTTACTTAAATATGAATGCCCAATGTTGTGACGCTTGTTAACTCCGGCTTGAGGGAGCTCTTGTAGCCCTACACAACGACTGGTGTTTGTCATCCAACAAAGAGTGTATGTAGCACATATGAGAAGAAGTTATTTATTATGCGATCAATGTTGAGAGTGTCCACTAGTGAAAGTATGATCCCTAGGCCTTGTTTCCAAGCAAACACCGTTTATTTACTTTTTGTTGCATGTTTACTCGCTGCCATATTTTATTCAGATTGCTATTACCACTCATATACATCCATACTACTTGTATTTCACTATCTCTTCGCCGACCTAGTGCACCTATACATCTGACAAGTGTATTAGGTGTGTTGGGGACACAAGAGACTTCTTGTATCGTGATTGCAGGGTTGCTTGAGAGGGATATCTTTGACCTCTTCCTCCCGAGTTCGATAAACCTTGGGTGATCCACTTTAAGGGAAACTTGCTGCTGTTCTACAAACCTCTGTTCTTGGAGGCCCAACATTGTCTACAGGAAAAGAAGCGTGCGTAGACATCACCTATTTTCTGGCGCCGTTGTCGGGGAGGAAAGGTAAAAGGCACTCATACTCCGGTCCTGTAACTAAGTTATTTTCTGTTGCCGCTGTAAGTGCTCGACTATTTCCTTTAGATCCTGCAATTGCATCTTTTGTTTCTTGTTTACACTAGTTAGGCATAATGGAAAGCAACGGTGAGCTTCTTATTCTATTTCCCAGTTAAGACATGGATTGTTTGCTGCGAAATTAAAAAACCTATGGAATCTTATTTGCATGCTATTAGCAATGATATTAGTATGAACGCTTTGAACACCATTGTTGCTAATGATATGGAAAATTCTAAGCTTGGGGAAGCTGGTTTTGATGAGCATGATATTTTTAGTCCCCCAAGCATTGAGGAGAAAATTTTCTTTGATGATACTTTGCCTCCTATTTATGATGATTATAATGATAGTGGTCTTTTGGTGCCGCCTACTATGGAGAGTAAATTTTATTATGATTATACTATGCCTCCTACACTTGATGAGAATAATAATGATAGCTACTTTGTTGAATTTGCTCCCACTACAACTAATAAAATTGATTATGCTAATGTGGAGAGTAATAATTTTATGCATGTGGCTCATGACAAGAATGTTGTATGTGATAGTTATATTGTTGAGTTTGTTCATGATGCTACTAAAAGTTATTATGAGAGAGGGAAACACGGTTGTATGCATCTTAATAATATCCGCTCTTTATGTTGAGAATCAAGTTACTCGTGTCTTATCTTCTTATGCTTGTCACTTTGTTCTTCATGAATTTATTTGTGTACAAGATTCCTTTTCATAGGAAGTGGGTTAGGCTTTAATGTGTTTTGAATTTTTTCTTCTTTGATGCCTCTTTTGCTTCAAATCTTATTTCTCATGAGAGCATCATTAAAATTAATGAGTCCATCTTAATGGCTATAAAGAAAGAACTTCTTGGGAGATAACCCATGTGTTTATTTTGCTACTGTTTTGTTGAGTATTGGGAGTTGTTTACTACTGTAGCAACCTCTCCTTATCATGTTTTTGTGCCAAGTAAAGTCTCTATGGTAAAGTTGATGCTAGATTTGATTACTTGCAGAACAACATTGCTGTCTCGTTACGAATTCGCGCAGATCTCTCTCGTAGGAGAGTCAAAAAATCTGCATATTTACGTGCGTGATCCTAGATATGTACGCAACTTTCATTAGTTTTGAGTTTTTCCATTTGAGAAAGTTAAGTGCCCTGCAAATTCGCTTTATGGACTGCTCTGCTTTTGACAGACTGCCTTTATCAGACGCGCTTTTTTGCTATGTTGAATGAGTTTCTTTGTTCCATTAACTTTCAGGAGCTTTGTGCAATGTCCAGAAGTGTTAAGAATGTTTGTGTCACCTCTGAACATGTGAATTTTTATTATGCACTAACCCTCTAATGAGTTTGCTTGAAGTTTGGTGTGGAGGAGTTTTCAAGGGTCAAGAGAAGAGGATGATATACTATGATCAAGAAGAGTGAAAGGTCTAAGCTTGGGGATGCCCCTGGTTCATCCCTGCATATTTTAAGAAGACTCAAGCATTTAAGCTTGGGGATGCCATCCCCTTCTTCATCGACAACTTATCGTGTCACTTCTAGTGAAACTATATTTTTATTCCACATTTATGTACTTACTTTGAGCGTCTGTGTGCTTATTTTCGTTTTGTTATTTTCATTCTCTCGAATAAATTCATGCTTGTGTGGGAGAGAGACACGCTCCGCTGTTGCATATGAACACATGTGTTCTTAGCTTTACTTTTAATGTTCAAGGGCGAGAGTTGATCGCTTCACTTGTTGCTATTTTGTTGGAATCAGAAAATGCTGCAGATGGTTTGGAATAACTGGGCAATTGTTTTGATCTCTCATAGATCATGTTTAAGCTCTTGCATCATGTAGTTTAATCTATTAATGGAGAACTACCGTAGAGCTTGTTAAAATTTGGTTTGCATGATTGGTCTCTCTAAGTCTAGATATTTTCCTCGTAAAGTGTTTGAACAACAAGGAAGACAAGTACAGTCTTATAATGTTTGCAATATGTTCTTGTGTAAGTTTTGCTGTACCTGTTCATACTAGTGTTTGCTTCAAACAACCTTGCTAGCCTGTTACCCTCCAAAACCCCCCGACGGGTGTTGGTTAAGCAACACGAAGAGCCAAGCTCTGTGGCCGCTTAGTGGATCCGCACCTGCGTCGTCCCGCAAATCTTCGGCCAACGTCCCGGCGGCTGTTAGTGCCACCCGACCTAGACCCGATCGGAAGGTGTTAGTGCTTCGATTGTTCCCGCATGGTAGACACGTAAACATTAAATACGAGCCCTATCGGCTCTCCTGTTGATCGGCTCAAGGAGCCGATCGCCCCATGTTTCACGTTGGATTTACAATGGCATGGGGATCCCGCTTGATCAGGACAAAGCTAAAACGATCTACGACGCTTTAGGGTTTTCACCGCATAACGGGAACGTCCTACGTGCGATCGGGCCTAGCGGCTACGAGAGACGATGCAAACTACCCCTACGAGAGGCCTAAAACCAACATAACGTTGACCCCTAACATCCCTCGCAGGACTCGTAAACAACTCCTAACGCACCACCGGATCCTCCGACCCCAACATAAGGCCTAACTATGCACATATTAAACTAATCCTTGCGTAGCAAGGAGTACAACGGATCGGATCTACTAAGTAAGAACATAGCAAGATGCTGCCCTTACGCCAGATCGACGTAGTGAGCAGCTAGGTGTCTAGGGACGGCATTGCCACAGCGCAGATATGCACGGAAAGCACCAATGCAAGCCCCTAAACACCTAAGGATAAATAGTACCGCCGCCATCAACAAGGCTTCAGCACGAGCAGTACAAGGTTAACGAATAAACGTTTCGCCTAGATCGCTAGATGCGATCTAGGCAGGCATGGTGCTTACCCGGGAGAAACCCTCGAAGAGAAGGGGTGGCGATGCGCCTGATTTGTGTTGGTTTGAACGATGATTGTCCTCCTTTTCCGATAACCCTAGATACATATTTATAGTCCAAGGGACTTTCTAATTGAGGCGTGCACCTAACCTGCACGGCGATCTATCTTTAATCTAAATTACAATGCGATCTACTATATTATAGATACACGGTGGTTTAGCCCAAACTTAGCGCAAAGCCGCTTTGAAGATGCTCCACGTGTAAGTCCTTCAAGCCCATCTTCACTTACGGCCCACCTCCTGATTTGGCCAAAATCGGGTGGTAACACATGCCCCCCTGGTTTTGATAATGGTAATTGCAAAACCATCTGCTTCCTCGAAGGGTCATGTCGTGCGAACCGTCGCAGTTTTCTTCGTGATGATGTCTTGCCTTCTCAACTTCTCTCTGCACGATTTGACGGTTCTGCACCACGCCCTGGAATCGCTTAGGCATTAAATCGCTATACCCCTTTTATCGGCCACTTCCGTGGTTTCTCTTCATCCCCCGTTCCACAGTAGCCACCGGCAAACCGAAAAACCCTCCTCCGCCGCCATGTCTTCCTCTTCGTCTTCTCCCTCACCAACGCCTGAACGGGACCCACAGGAGGTCCACGCGGCCAACATTCGCCGCGCCATAGCCGACGGGACGAGTCGACCCACGACTCCTTCCGTCTCGGTCCGAAGACGACCAGTCCTTAACGACGGGGAGAGCGACTTCCTTTTTGCCGTCACTGGAGAGGAAAGCGACGACGGGCTTCTCACTGGCACTCCTCCGCGAGAGGTAGAGGAGGAGGACACCACCTCCCGACGAACCGCCGGCCAAGCGTCTCCGCCTTGGCCCGGCAACATCAGCGACTTCGACGGCCGACTATGGCGACGCTAGCGAAGAAGATGAGGACAATGAAGGTCCGCCCGGTGGTCACTACAGCAGTGGACGACGAGCCGGTCGAGCGCCGACGGCGGGACGGCGACGATGAGGGCAGCAGCGGCCCCTAGATAGGATAGAGCTAGGGAGTAGTAGACGGGCAATGTTCCCCCTAGCAATTCCTTTTGAGAGCAATCAGCTCTTTATGTAAGAAATCCTGGTTTATCAATGAAGAATTCCCATTTGATTTTACTGATTCCTTAGTGATGATTTAGCCGATTGCCTTCGTACTGAGTCCGCCGATTGTCGATTCGGTCGATGCTCAATGAGCCGATGGCAAGCATCGGCTTTTCCCAATAGATTGCAAAACAGATCGATCTAATTGCCTCCTCAGATGTTAACTTGCAACCCATGAAGTTCATATCCAAACTTCCAACCGGACAGGTCTAGCGCACAGCCTTGAGACCCCTAGATCCTTGGACTTCGAAATCATCCGATGTGATGTCCGTCCTGACGGCAAAACTCCTGGATTAATGCTTCCAGGAAAGCTCCTTAGCCCGTTGCGACAAACTTGATGTTGAAGTGATACTCCTGTAAAACAGGTGCCATTCGTTCACAGCTTCCTTACGATGTTTTGTTTCTTTGCGCAATCGGACTAGTCTAGAGCCTGATCAATGATGATGGCTCCTTTTCCTCTGCAAGAGTCCTTCGTTCAACATGGTGATGATGCAGAGATAGCCAATTCAACACCACTGGCTCCTTCAGAATGAGGAACTCTCAGGGCTAGCTGCCCCCCGAGCCTCGGTCAAGGCGAGCACAGAAGTGGACCAGCCACATGGGTCGTCATCGGCTTCCCAACTGTAGCGCAACGTTAGCCGATTCTGACCGAATCGGCTGTCAATAGCAGAGAACCTCCAAGGTGAGCTGCCCCCCGAGCCATTCCAGCTCTTCATCAAAACTTGGCAGGAGCTTACCCAAAGAGACAGTGCACTAGGACGGCTCTGGAAGGATCAGCAGCTCCCTTGAACTAAGAAGCCTCACACGCAGTGGCCCTTGAACTCTTCCTCTCCATTCTTGTGTCCTGCTGCTCCGATCAACTCACCACCTCGAGCAGACTAATGCAGTTTCTGGTGCCGATGTCTGATGATTGCCACCGGCCAAGCCCTAGAAGAGACGCCACGCCAATTGAATGTTCATTGGCTGAACCTGATCTCGCATGCTTACGCAGCGCGTGCCGACCGAGATTCGCCACCGGAGCCACCAACCATTCCACCGAGGGACTCTTCCATTAGGCTACGTATTCCTGGATCGCTCCATTAGGCTTCTGCTTGGCCGTCGTATCCCTTGAGTCATGGCCGCACCGGCTTTTATCCTTAAGTCGATGTCTACGCATCGGCTTTGCTAAAAAAACTATATTTTCGATTTTTTGTGGCCGATTTGTTTATGTTTCGGCCCCCCATGCTTGAGCTGAGCTGCCTCTGGACATTTGACATTCGTTCCCAGCTCCGTATCCTCGTATCTCATCCATATGTCCCCCGAGCCGATTCTCGTCAAGCAATTATGGCATCGGTTCTTCGTATCTGTTGGATCATCACAAATTTGCATAAAAGGATGTTGAGGATAATTTGGCTTGCAATCGGCCTCTTTTTCCGTTGCAAGGCTTTGGTGATGATGTGCAACTTCTTGGATTTCCATTGTAGCTGCGTGGCATGCTGGAGATAAGATCCTTTGCTTTTCATTTTGAGGGCCGATCTCAGGGATCGGCCTTGCCACGTATGTCCAATGTCTTGGACTTGCTACTCCGTCCGGCCACGGATATCATGTTAATCAGCATGTGTGCGGCTTTCGCCTGCTTTGGCGCCATACTTTCTTGGCGGCGCGCTTCGTCCCACTATTTGTTGATTTTCACTGCCAGATCGGGCCGTGCTCTTCAAAGTGTACAGATGGCTCTCTGCTCTTCTAGGTTCTGACACTTGCACTGACGCTTCCGAATGGCTGAGTCCTGGGGCACCACCTTGGCACCTATCTTCTTCTTCTCCTCCAAGTCTTCTGAGATGACTACTGCTTGCTTGGAGAGAGTCCTAGACGCTCGAACACCGAAACTTTGTTTGTCCTTCTCCTTTCGCTGTTCGCACTCTGCTCGATTGTTGGCAATCGGCTCATTCCCGAGTCCCAGCAATGTTTGAAGAAGGGACAGCTCCAGTGCCTATCCACGTTGTCTTGCTCCCTTGACCTCCCACCGGCGCGACGCCTCGTACTGCTGCTGCTGCGCCGTCATTCCGACGATACCTCCTTCTCCGCATCGAACGACGATATCTTTCATCGCTTCGTCGTAGCGCCGACGTCGGTCGATCGCTGCTCATATTTGTTGAGGAGATGCACGGATAATGGGCGTTGATACCGTATGCTTCTCACCTCCTCCTCGGTTAGGTACCGTCTATCGTCGTCTTGGGGCCGGTCGCGTGGAACGGCCTCCTTTATCCTTGCCACGGAGTGGCTGCTCTCTGCTCCACGCCATGGCGGATCACAAACCCTGCCATATTGACATCGAAAGAGAACCCTGGCTCTCTTATGGAGTGGCTTAGGTCCACCATGTTGACGTCCTGAAACGGACGCATGTCTACCTTCATGGCAACCTGTCCGAAAGTTAATCGGCCTGATTCTATCGCCATCGAATTTGTGCGTAACACTTTGCAGTCATTGGTGGCGTGTGAACGTATGATGCCATTTGCGATGGCCTCTTGTTCATCTCCTCCGTAGGGATCTTGTGGCCTTCGGTGCTTCAACTGCTTCTTCAAGGATCGAAGATCTGCTCGCCTGGTCACGTCAAAGTCCAACCCTCTGAGGCCCCGGCGGGTTCACCCATTTGCAGGACACAGCATCGGCGTCCGAGTCCACTCGGCTACACAACTCTGATCTTCCGCAGAATCTTCATCCTCATCAGCATTGACCAGGGTTATGCGCGCTTGAACTTGTCCTGCACGCTTCATGGCGCTGTTCATATAAGGTCGTACATTGACCAGGTGCCAACGAGTTGTACTCAACCCGAACGTCGTCTTTGAACGACGCCGAAGGCCTGCCACGGCCAGCCGATCGCCTCTTTCAAAGTAGGTGAGCCAATAGCATCGGTTCTTGATAGTTCTGAACGTTGGATGTATTAGACTGCTCTCTCGCTTCGCAACCCGAGCGAGTTCGCAATACCACCTTCGACTTTCCGAATGGTATTGGGTGGCAGCTTCCTGCGTTCCAAGATTGCACTGAATTTGGTGGCAACGATGTGCCATCCAAACGCTGGACCGGTGAGGGACTCATGAGAAGAACCTCACCCGTAGCTGATCCGACATCGAAACCATGCCCAGGGGCTGTGCTGCTCACGTGCTCGATGGAGCTTGACCCTTCTGACCACTGAATTTGTTGAAGTCCGGAAGCCGGTACTTAGGCGGTATCAGGTCGAACTCATTGGGGTACGGCTTGGAATAGCCGATCTTCGGCAAGATGCCGAACCGATCTCTCAGACTGCGCTGATTTGATCTGCGTGAGGCACCGGCCGAGCTTCCCCGGATCGTGCAGGTGTACTGGCTAGCCAAGCTTGTTTCTCGCTTCGCCCTAGACTCCCGCCGTCGTTGTCGTCACGGAACAATCGTCTCCCGCCGCAATCCCCTCCCGGAGCCCGGATCGCTTGCGGCCACTGTTGCAATCCGGCGCATACGCGCACACGTATCCGTGTGGGATTTCCTGGGCGGGTCATAAGAACCGATGGTCGCCCGGTCACCCCCAACTTTGTAGATGACGTATGCCGGAGCCTTGTTGCTGTGGAGCCGCTTGCGTACGGCAGAGGTGGCCCGGTGTGGAGTTGCATCTCTCCGTGGTGAGTCCCTAGAACAGGTCCCGAAGGGGAGTATCGACGCTCCATGATCTCTTGCACCACACGGAGCGCAACGCGCTCCAAAGTGTTCACCAGGCTCTCGAGTGCGATGCAATGAATGGGCCACCATGTAGTTGACCTCCCGTCGCAGGCTCGCACGCTCATCCGAGGGGAGAGCCAGATCTACCCTCGTCGAGGACGCCTGTGGCGTGAATCCTTTGAACCTGATACCGTGTGAACGGGTCTTCTCAAAGGAGCCGATGAGTTCGGCTTCAATGATGGCCTTCAGCTCATCGTATTTCTTCTTATGATCAGGAGGAAGGTCCTCGTATGTGACCTGTTCCTCCGCCATCTCGGATGCCGGTGTTGACGTGGACGTCGACGTGGATGTCCCACAAGATGTCGACGTGGATGTCGACGTGGATGTCCCACCGGGCGTGCCAGAATGTGTTACCCTCCAAAACCCCCCGACGGGTGTTGGTTAAGCAACACGAAGAGCCGTGAAGCTCCCAGGCCGCTTAGTGGATCCCTGGCACCTCGCGTCGTCCCGCAAATCTTCGCCAACGTCCCTGGCGGTTAGGGCGTGCCACCCGACCTAGACCCGATCAGAAGGTGTTAGTGCTTCGATTGTTCCGCATGGTAGACACGTAAACATTAAATACGAGCCCTATCGCCTCTTTCGTGGATCGGCTCAAGGAGCCGATCGCCCCATGTTTCACGTTGGATTTACAATGGCATGGGGATCCCGCTTGATCATCGTGACAAAGATGAAACGATCCACGACAGTTTAGGGTTTTCACCGCATAATCGAACGTCCTACGTGCGACCTAGCGGCTACGAGAGACGATGCAAACTACCCCTACGAGAGGCCTAAAACCAACATAACGTTGATCCCCTGAACATCCCTCGCAGGGACGGTAAACAACTCCTAACGCACCACCGGATCCTCCGACCCCAACATAAGGCCTAACTATGCAGATATTAAACTAATCCTTGCGTAGCAAGGAGCAACTATAACGGATCGGATCTACTAAGTAAGAACAAGCAAGATGCTGCCCTTACGTCTAGATCGACGTAAGGGCAGCTAGGTGTCTAGGGACGGCATTGCCACGCAGATATGCACGTGAAAGCACCAATGCAAGCCCCTAAACACGTAAGGATAAATAGTACGCTCGCCATCAACAAGGCTTCGCACGAGCAGTACAAGGTTAACGAATAAACGTTACTCGCCTAGATCGCTAGATGCGATCTAGGCAGATGGTGCTTACAGGAGAAACCCTCGAAGAGAAGGGGTGGCGATGCGCCCGATTTGTGTTGGTTTGAACGATGATTGTCCTCCTTTTCCGATAACCCTAGATACATATTTATAGTCCAAGGGACTTTCTAATTGAGGCGTGCACCTAACTGCACGGGCCGGACTCTATCTTTTAATCTAAATTACAATGCGATCTACTATATTATAGATACACGGGTTTAGCCCAAACTCTTAGCGCAAAGCCGCTTTGAAGATGCTCCACGTGTAAGTCCTTCAAGCCCATCTTCACTTACGGCCCACCTCCTGATTTGGCCAAAATCGGGTGGTAACATAGCCTAAACCTTGTACTGAGAGGAAATGCTTCTCGTGCATCCAAACACCTTGAGCCAAAACCTATGCCATTTGTGTCCACCATATCTACCTACTATGTGGTATTTTCTGCCATTCCAAGTAAATACTTCATGTGCTACCTTTAAACAATTCAAAAGCTATTATCTCTTATTTGTGTCAATGTTTTATAGCTCATGAGGAAGTATGTGGTGTTTTATCTTTCGATCTTGTCATTTACTTCTGACAGACTTTCACAATGGACTAGTGGCATCCGCTTATCCAATAATTTTGCAAAAAGAGTCGGCAATGGGGTTCCTAGCCCCAATTAATTAACTTGCATTAATAATTCTCTTCACATGTTTTGCTCTGATCTATCAGCAACTTAAATTTGCAAATAGACACTCCTCCATGGTATGTGAATGTTGGAAGGCACCCGAGGATTCGGTTAGCCATGGCTTGTGTAAGCAAAGGTTGGGGGAGTGTCATCTAATAAATAAAACTAAAGTACATGTGTAAACAAAAGAGAAGAGGGATGATCTACCTTGCTGGTAGAGATAACGTCCTTCATGGGAGCCGCTCTTGAAAGTCTCGTTGATAAGGTAGTTAGAGTACCCATTACCATTCGTTGACAACAACAAACACCTCTCAAAATTTTACTTTTATGCTCTCTATATGATTCCAAAACTTGAAAAGCTCTAGCACATGATTTAATCCCTGCTTCCCTCTGCGAAGGGCCTATCTTTTACTTAATTGTTGAGTCAGTTTACCCACTTCCTTCCATCTTAGAAGCAAACACTTGTGTCAACTGTGCATTGATTCTTACATACTTGCTTATTTGCATTCATCATATTACTCTATGTTGACAATTATCCATGAGATATGCATGTTGAAAGTTGAAAGCAACCGCTGAAACTTATATCTTCCTTTGTGTTGCTTCGATGCCTTTACTTTGAATTTATTGCTTTATGAGTTAACTCTTATGCAAGACTTTTGATGCTTGTCTTGAAAGTATTATTCATGAAAAGTTTTGCTATATGTTATCTATTTGTTAGCAAACTATAGATCATTGCTTTGAATCACTCCATTCATGTCATATGCTTTACAATAATGTTGATCAAGATTATGATGGTAGCATGTCACCTCATAAATTATTTGTGTTATCGTTTACCTACTCGAGGGCGAGTAGGAACTAAGCTTGGGGATGCTGATACGTCTCCAACGTATCTATAATTTCGATGTTCCATGCTTGTTTTATGACAATACCTACATGTTTTGTTCACACTTTATGATGTTTTGATGCATTTTTCCGAACTAACCTATTGACGAGATGCCAAGTGCCTGTTCCTTGTTTTTGGTTTCAGAAATCCTAGTAAGGAAATATTCTCAATTGGACGAAATCAACGCCCAGACCTTATTTTCCCGGAGCTCCAAAACATCAAAGAAGAGTCTGGGAGACGGCAGTGGGGGGCCCACACCATAAGGCGGCGTGGATGGCCCCTGGCCGCGCCCTATGGGGAGGGAGCCCTCCGGCCCCTCCGAGGCCGCCCTTCCGCCTATATAAGCCCCCGACCTAAAACTTCGATACGAAAAGCCATGGTACGAGAAACCTTCCGTAGCCGCCGCCATCGCGAAGCCAAGATCGGAGTCTCTGTTCCGGCAGGCCGCCGGGACGGGGAAGTGCCCCCGGAAGGCTTCCCCATCGACACCACCGCCATCTCCATCAACATTGCTGCTCCCATGATGAGGAGGGAGTAGTTCTCCTTCGAGGCTGAGGGTTGTACCGGTAGCTATGTGGTTAATCTCTCTCTCTGTACTCCAATACAATGATCTCATGAATTGCTTGCATAATTGAGATCCATATGATGAGCTTTGTATCGCTACTAGTCTATGTGCTACTCATGTGATGTTATTAAAGTAGTCTATTCCTCCTGCATGGTGTAAAGCTAGTGTGTGCACCGTGTGGTTCTTGTCGTAGGCTATGATCATGATCTCTTGTAGGTTGCGGAGTTAATTATCATTATGATAGTATTGATGTGATCTATTCCTCCTTTCATAGCGTAATGTGGACAGTGTGTATGCTATGTTAGTTCTCGGTTTATTTTGCAATGATCTATTATGCTCTAAGGTTACTTAAATATGAATGCCGAATGTTGTGGCGCTTGTTAACTCCGTCTTGAGGGAGCTCTTGTAGCCCTACACAACGACTGGTGTTTGTCATCCAACAAAAGAGTGTATGTAGCACATATGAGAAGAAGTTATTTATTATGCGATCAATGTTGAGAGTGTCCACTAGTGAAAGTATGATCCCTAGGCCTTGTTTCCAATACTGAAACACCGCTTATTTACTGTTCTGTTGCATGTTTACTCGCTGCCATATTTTATTCAGATTGCTATTACCACTCATATACATCCATACTACTTGTATTTCACTATCTCTTCGCTCGAACTAGTGCACCTATACACCTGACAAGTGTATTAGGTGTGTTGGGGACACAAGAGACTTCTTGTATCGTGATTTGCAGGTTGCTTGAGAGGGATATCTTTGACCTCTTTCCTCCCTGAGTTCGATAAACCTTGGGTGATCGACTTAAGGAAAAACTTGTCGCTGTTCTACAAACCTCTGCTTCTTGGAGGCCCAACACTGCTCACAGAAAAGAAGCGTGAGTAGACATCAGCCACGCGTAAATGGGTGGTTATAAAGGTGGGATTAGGTATCCTAAAAGTATGAGTTGAGGCATATGGATCAACAAGGGATTTGTCCATCCCGATGGCGGATAGATATCCGGGCCCTCTTGGTGGAATGTCATCTGATTAGTTTGCAAGCATATGAATGGTTCATAAGAGATCACATACCACGGTACAAGTTAAGAGTACTTGTCGGAGACGAGGTTGAACAAGGTATAGATATACCGATGATCAAACCTCGAACAAGTAAAATATCGCGTGACAAAGGGAATCGATATCGTATGTAAATGGTTCAATCAATCACTAAGTCATCGTTGAATATGTGGGAGCCATTATGGATCTCCGATCCCGCTATTGGTTATTGGTCGGAGAGAAGTCTCAACCATGTCCGCATAGTTCGCGAACCGTAGGGTGACACACTTAAGGTTTGATGTCGTTTGAGTAGATATGGAATATGGAATGGAGTTCGAAGTTTTGTTCGGAGTCTCGGATGGGATCCAGGACATCACGAGGAGTTCCGGAATGGTTCGGAGAATAAGATTCATATAGGAAGTCATTTTATAAGTTTGAAAATGATCCGGTGCATTTATGGAAGGTTCTAGAAAGTCCGGAAGAAATCACTATGGAAGGCGAGTCCCGGAGGGACTCCACTAGCATGGCCGGCCAAACCCTAAGGGGAGGAGTCCCAGGTGGACTCCACCTAAGGTGGCCGGCCACCCCACCTCAAGTAAAGGTGGGAGTCCCACCTTGAGTAGGACTCCCATCTTGAGTAGGTTTCCCACTTATGGGAGGTTTTGGTGTTGGGGTCTTATTCGAATAAGACCTCACTTTCCCACCTAGTGGCTAATCCTCACTTGCCCTCGATCTACTTTTACAATTTTGCAAACACGATTACTACCAAGCAAAAACTTAATTTCAGAAATAAAATGCATATAAGACGAGCGGTCTTGAGCTCTATCGCAGACCGCCGTCACTAGTTCAGAACAATCTGATTCAATAATGATTGGCAGGAAGCTATGTTGGAGGCTAAGTTCCAGGCCCTCCAAACAAGCTCTCACTTCAGCTTCGAGTGCATCTTCACAAGATTCTAGTGATCGACAAGCCGAGAAGATAATATTTCCATCAGCATCCTGTAGAACCATACCCGTACATGTCGATCCGTCCTCAGGTTTGAAGGATCCATCCACCGTGAGTTTAACCCAACCCTCAGGTGGCTTCAACCAGGGTTTAACATGAGGCTCCTTTTTCTTTTCCTTTAGGTTTACACACGTACCAAAATTCAACATACGATGTTTTCCTTCCAGAACTTGATCGGTAGGAAGTTCGCTAGTATTGCCAAGGAGTTGAGCATAGCCACACAGAAATCTCTTCGAGCCCTCCACTGTTGGAAGAGGCTTGCGGTGTGTGACCCCATTCCTATCATAACAGATTCTTGATACGTCTCCAACGTATCTATAATTTCTTATGTTCCATGCTACTTTTATGACAATACTCACATGTTTTATACATACTTTACATCATTATTATGCATTTTCCGGCACTAACCTATTAACAAGATGGCGCAGTGCCGTTCTGTTTTTGGTTTCGTAAATCCTACAAAGGAAATATTCTCAATTGGACGAAATCAACGCCCAGGGTCTTATTTTTCCACGGAGCTTCCAGAAGACCGGAGGGGATACGAAGTGGGGCCACGAGGTGGCGACACCACAAGGCGGCGCGGCCAAGGAGGGGCCCACGCCGCCCTGTGGTGTGGGCCCTCGTGTGCCCCCCTGCGCTGCCCTTCTGCCTACTTATACCCTCCGTCGCAAAAACCCTATTACCGAGAGCCACGATACGTAACACTTCCAGACGCCGCCACCGCCAATCCCATCTCTGGGATTCAGAGACGTCCGCACCCCGCCGGAGAGGGGAATCATCACCGAAGGGCTCTACATCACCATGCCCGCTCCTGATTGATGCGTGAGTAGTTCATCCTTGGACTATGGGTCCATAGCGTAGCTAGATGGTTGTCTTCCTCTTGTGCTATCATGTTTAGATCTTGTGAGCTGCCTAACATGATCAAGATCATCTATTTGTAATGCAAAATGTTGTGTTTGGTGGGATCCGATGAATATAAAATACTATGTCAAGTTGATTATCAATCTATCATATATGTGTTGTTTATGTTCTTGCATGCTCTCCGTTGCTAGTAGAGGCTCTGGCCAAGTTGACACTTGTAACTCCAAGAGGGAGTATTTATGCTCGATAGTGGGTTCATGCCTCCATTGAATCTGGACAGTGACAAAAAGTTCTAAGGTTTTGGATGTGTCGTTGCTACTAGGGATAAAACATCAATGCTTTGTCTAAGGATATTTGTGTTGATTACATTATGCACCATACTTAATGCAATTGTCTGTTGTTTGCAACTTAATACTGGAAGGGGTGCGGATGCTAACCTGAAGGTGGACTATTTAGGCATAGATGCATGCTGGATGGCGGTCTATGTTCTTTGTCGTAATGCCCCGATTAAATCTCATAGTGATCATCATGATATGTATTGAATCTTTATTTGTCAATTGTCCACCTGTAATTTGTTCACCCAGCATGCTATTTATCTTATTGGAGAGACACCACTAGTGAACTGTGGACCCCGGTCCATTCTTTTACATCTGAAATACAATCTACTGCAATCTCTGTTCTCTGTTCTTCGCAAACAAACATCATTCTCCACACCATACTTTTAATCCTTTGTTTTCAGCAAGCCGGTGAGATTGACAACCTCACCGTTACGTTGGGGCAAAGTATTTTGATTGTGTTGTGCAGGTTCCACGTTGGCGCCAATCACTGTGTGTCGCCGCACTACACCCTCCACCAACAACCTTCACGTGGCCCTTGACTCCTACTGGTTCGATAACCTTGGTTTCTTTCGAGGGAAAACTTGCCGCTATGCGCATCACACCTTCCTCTGGGGTTCCCAATGGACGTGTGCATCACGCGCCATCAAGATCCCAGGCGCCGAGGGAGATCAAGACACGCCGCAAGGGAGTCTCTCACATCCAATCTCTTTACTTTGTTTTTATCTTGCTTTACTTTATTTTATTTACTGTCTTGTTTGCTCTATATTAAAAACACAAAAAAATTAGTTTCTTTACTTTCTGTCTTGTTTGCTTTCTCTATATCAAAAACACAAAAAAAATAGTTACTTGTTTTTACTTTATTATGTTTGCTTAGTTTACTTTTACTATTGTTAAAATGAATACTCCTGAAAATACTAAGTTGTGTGATTTCACTATCACAAATAATAATGATTTTATAAGTACTCCTATTGCTCCACCTGCTACTACAGCAGAATTTTATGAAATTAAACCTTTACTAAATCTTGTTATGAGAGAGCAATTTTCTGGTGTTAGTACTGATGATGATGCTACCCATCTTAATAATTTTGTTGAACATTGTGAAATGCAAAAGTATAAGGATATAGATGGTGATATTATAAAACTGAAATTGTTTCCTTTCTCATTAAGAGGAAGAGCTAAAAATTGGTTGCTTTCTTTGCCTAAGAATAGTATTGATTCATGGACTAAATGTAAAGATGCTTTTATTGATAAATATTATCCCCCTGCTAAGATTATATCTTTGAGAAGTAGCATTATGAATTTTAAGCAATTTGATAATGAACATGTTGCTCAAGCATGGGAGAGAATGAAATCTTTGGTAAAGAATTGTCCTACCCATGGACTAACTACTTGGATGATCATCCAAACCTTTTATGCAGGATTGAATTTTTCCTCAAGGAACCTATTGGATTCAGCTGCTGGAGGTACTTTTATGTCCATCACCTTAGGCGCCGCAACAAAGCTTCTTGATGATATGATGATCAATTACTCTGAATGGCATACTGAAAGAACTCCTCAAGGTAAGAAGGTAAATTTGTTGAAGAAACCTCTTCTTTGGGTGATAAGATTGATGCTATTATGTCTATGCTTGCAAATGGTAGATCTCATATTGATCCTAATAATGTTCCTTTAGCTTCATTGGTTGCTCAAGAAGAGCATGTTGATATGAATTTCATTAAGAATAATAATTTCAACAACAATGCTTATAGGAATAATTATGGTAACAACAACTATAGGCCATATCCTTCCAATAATGGTAGTGGTTATAGTAATTCTTATGGTAATTCTTACAATAATAATAAGAGTGTACCCTCTGGTCTTGAAGTCATGCTTAAAGAATTCATTAGTACACAAACTGCTTTTAATAAAACTGTTGAAGAAAAGCTTGGTAAAATTGATGTTCTTGCTTCTAAGGTTGATAGTCTTGCTCTTGATGTTGATCTTTTAAACTGAAAGTTATGCCTGAGGAAGTTAAAGATGCTAAGTTTGCTAAAACAAACGCCATCGAAGTTCGAATTAATGATAATATTAGAATGTTGGTTGAATTGCATGCTAGGTGGGATAGAGAAGAAAAAAAAACTTGTTAAAGAGAATAATGTAGTTAAAGTTTGGACTATTACCACTACTAGTAATGTTGATTCTTCACATGATGCTAAACCTCCTACTATCAATGGTAAAATAATTGGTGTTGGCAATGTTTCTACTCCTAGTACAAAGCGTGCAAAATTACCCGAAACTGCTGAAACTGTTTGTGATAATAGTGCTGAAATTTTTCAGAATGATGTAGATCATAATGGTTTATATTTTGATGATTGTCATATTACTGAAGTTATTAAGTTCTTACAAAAACTTGCTAGAAGTTCTAATGCTAGTGCTACAAATTTAGCCTTTACAAAACATATTACAAATGCTCTCATTAAAGCTAGGGAAGAGAAATAAAACTTGAAGCTTCTATTCCTAGGAAGTTGGAAGATGGTTGGGAGCCCATCATTAAGATGAAATTCAATGATTTTTAATGTAATGCTTTATGTGATCTTGGTGCAAGTATTTCTGTTATGCCTAAGAAAGTTTATGATATGCTTGACTTGCCACCATTGAAAAATTGTTATTTGGATGTTAATCTTGCTGATAATTCTCTAAAGAAACCTTTGGGGAGGATTGATAATGTTCGCATTACGGTTAACAATAACCTTGTCCCCGTTGATTTTGTTGTCTTGGATATTGAATGCAATGCATCTTGTCCTATTGTCTTGGGAAGACCCTTTCTTCGAACTGTTGGTGCTGTTATTGATATGAAAGAAGGAAATATTAAGTATCAATTTCCTCTCAAGAAAGGTATGGAACACTTCCCTAGAAAGAGAACGAAGTTGCCTTTTGATTCTATCATTAGAACAAATTATGATGTTTGATGCTTCTTCTCTAGATGTTACTTGATTTGCACTTTCTGCGCCTAGCTGAAAAGCGTTAAAGAAAAGCACTTCTTGGGAGATAACTCATGTTTTTATTTTACTACTGTATTGTTGAGTCTTGGAAGTTGTTACTACTGTAGCAACCTCTCCTTATCATGTTTTTTGTGCCAAGTAAAGTCTCTATGGTAAAGTTGATACTAGATTTGGATTCTGCGCAGAAACAGATTTGTCTGTCACACGAATTTACGTAGATCTCTCTGTAGAAAAATCAAAAAATCTGCCAATTTACGTGCGTGATCCTCAGATATGTACGCAACTTTCATTAGTTTTGAGTTTTTCCATCTGAGCAAGTTAAGTGCCTCTGAAAAATTCGTCTTTGACTGTTCTGCTTTGACAGATTCTGCATTTTATTTCGCATTGCCTCTTTTGCTATGTTGAATGGGTTTCTTTGTTCTATTAACTTTCAGTAGCTTTGTGCAATGTCCAGAAGTGTTAAGAATGATTATGTCACCTCTGAATATATGAATTTTTGATTATGCACTAACCCTCTAATGAGTTGGCTTTAAGTTTGGTGTGGAGGAAGTTTTCAAGGGTCAAGAGAAGAGGATGGTACAATATGATCAAGAAGAGTGAAAAGTCTAAGCTTGGGGATGCCCCGGTGGTTCATCCCTGCATATTTTAAGAAGACTCAAGCATCTAAGCTTGGGATGCCGAAGGCATCCCCTTCTTCATCGACAACTTATCGGTCACTTCTAGTGAAACTATATTTTTATTCCATCACATCTTATGTTCTTTACTTGGAGGTCTCTGTTTGCTTTTATTTTTGTTTTGGTTTGAATAAAGTTGGATCCCACCATCCTTGTATTGAGATATTACGCTCCGCTTTTTCATTTGAACACTTGTGTTCTTAGTTATGCTTTAATGTTCATGGCGAAGGCTGAAAATTGCTTCGTTGATTGCTATTTGGTTAGAATTAGAAAATGCTTCATATGGTTTTGAATAACTTGATACTTTGGCAATTGTTTTGAGCTCTCATAGATCATGTTTAAGCTCTTGCATCATGTAGTTTAATCTATTAGTGGAGAACTACTGTAGAGCTTGTGGAAATTTGGTTTGCATGATTGGTCTCTCTAAGGTCTAGATATTTTGGTAAAAGTGTTTGAACAACAAGGAAGACAGTGTAGAGTCTTATAATGCTTGCAATATGTTTTTGTGTAAGTTTTGCTGTACTGCTCATACTTGTGTTTGCTTCAAACAACCTTGCTAGCCCAAAGCCTTGTACTGAGAGGAAATGCTTCTCGTGCATCCAAACACCTTGAGCCAAAACCCATACCATTTGTGTCCACCATATCTACCTACTATGTGGTATTTTTCTGCCATTCCAAAGTAAATTACTTGAGTGCTACCTTTAAAATTTCATTCCTTTGTCTTTGCAATATATACCTCATGGGAAAATAGCTTTAAAACTATTGTGGTGATGAATATGTAGCTATGTGTTTTAGTTCTTATAAGTTGCTTGTTGAGCGGTAACCATGTTTCGGGGACGCCATCAACTTTTACACCTTTGTTGAATATCATGTGAGTTGCTATGCATGTTCGTCTTGTCTGAAGTAAGGGTGATTTATCATGATCAAATGGTTTGAGTATGAATATGTTAGAGAAGAACATTGGGTCGCTAACCAAAGCCATGTATCATGGTGGAAGTTTTCAGTTTGGACATTCATCCTCAATCTCTTATGAGAATATTATCGTTGTTGAATGCTTATGCATTAAAGAGGAGTCCATTATCTGTTTTCTATGTTGTCCTGGTATGGATGTCCTAAGTTAAGATTATTCAAAAACGAGAAATCAAATGCGATTTATCTCCTTGGACCTTTGTACAGGCGGCATGGAGGTACCCCTTTGTGACACTTGGTTGAAACATATGTTATGCAATGATAATCCATGTAAATCCAAGCTAATTAGGACAAGGTGCACTATTGGTATTCTATGCATGAGGCTTGCAACTTGTAGGAAGTATTATGCATAACACATATGAATTATTACTACCGTTGACAAAATTGTTTCTATGTTTTCAAAATAAAAGCTCTAGCACAAAAATAGTAATCCATGCTTCCTCTGCGATGGGCCATTCTTTTACTTTATGTTGAGTCAGTTTACCTACTTCTTTCAATCTTAGAAGCAAACACTTGTGTTAACTGTGTGCATTGATTCTTACATGATTACTTATTGCACTTGTTGTATTACTCTATGTTGACAATTATCCATGAGATATATATGTTACAAGTTGAAAGCAATTGCTGAAACTTAATCATCCTTTGTGTTGCTTCAATGTCTTCTACTTTGAATCTATTGCTTTATGAGTTAGCTCTTATGCAAGTCTTTTTGATACTTGTCTTGAAAGTACTATTCATGAAAAGTTTTGCTATATGATTCATTGTTTAGTCATTATCTTTTTTGTTAGCAATCTATTGCTTTGAATCACTCCATTCATCTCATATGCTTTACAATAATGTTGATCAAGATTATGTAGCATGTCACTGAAATTATTGTTGTTATCGTTTACCTACTCGAGGGCGAGTAGGAACTAAGCTTGGGGATGCTTGATATGTCTCCAACGTATCTATAATTTCTTATGTTCCATGCTACTTTTATGACAATAATCACATGTTTTATACATACTTTACATCATTATTATCCATTTTTCGGCACTAACCTATTAACAAGATGCCGAAGCGCTAGTTGCTGTTTTTGGTTTCAGAAATCCTACAAAGGAAATATTCTCGGAATTGGACGAAATCAACACCCAGGGTCCTATTTTTCCACGGAGCTTCCAGAAGACCGGAGGGGATACGAAGTGGGACCACGAGGTGGCGACACCACAAGGCGGCGCGACCAAGGAGGGGCCCGCGCCGCCCTATGGTGTGGGCCCCTCGTGCCCCCCTGCGCTGCCCTTCCGCCTACTTATACCCTCCGTCGCGAAACCCTATTACCGAGAGCCACGATACGGAAATACTTCCGAGACGCCGCCGCCAATCCCATCTCGGGGATTCAGAGATCGCCCCACCGTGCCGGAGAGAGGAATCATCACCGGAGGGCTCTACATCACCATGCCCGCCTCCGGATTGATGCGTGAGTAGTTCATCCTTGGACTATGGGTTCATAGCAGTAGCTAGATGGTTTTCTTCTCCTCTTGTGCTATCATGTTTAGATCTTGTGAGCTGCCTAACATGATCAAGATCATCTATTTGTAATGCTACATGTTGTGTTTGGTGGGATCCGATGAATATAGAATACTATGTCAAGTTGATTATCAATCTATCATATATGTGTTGTTTATGTTCTTGCATGCTCTCCGTTGCTAGTAGAGGCTCTGGCCAAGTTGATACTTGTAACTCCAAGAGGGAGTATTTATGCTCGATAGTGGGTCCATGCCTCTATTGAATCTAGGACACTGACAGAAAGTTCTAAGGTTGTGGATGTGCTGTTGCTACTAGGGATAAAACATCAATGCTTTGTCTAAGGATATTTGTGTTGATTACATTACGCACCATACTTAATGCAATTGTCTGTTGTTTGCAACTTAATACTGGAAGGGGTGCGGATGCTAACCGAAGGTGGACTATTTAGGCATAGATGCATGCTGGATGGCGGTCTATGTTCTTTGTCGTAATGCCCTGATTAAATCTCATAGTGATCATCATGATATGTATTGAATCTTTATTTGTCAATTGCCCACAGTAATTTGTTCACCCAGCATGCTATTTATCTTATTGGAGAGACACCACTAGTGAACTGTGGACCCCGGTCCATTCTTTTACATCTAAAATACAATCTACTGCAATCTTTGTTCTCTGTTGTTCTTCGCAAACAAACATCATTCTCCACACCATACGTTTAATCCTTTGTTTTCAGCAAGCTGGTGAGATTGACAACCTCACTGTTACGTTGGGGCAAAATATTTTGATTGTGTTGTGCAGGTTCCACGTTGGCGCAATCACGGGTGTTGCGCCGCACTACACTCCTCCACCAACAACCTTCACGTGGCCCTTGACTCCTACTGGTTCGATAACCTTGGTTTCTTTCTGAGGGAAAACTTGCTGCTGTGCGCATCACACCTTCCTCTTGGGGTTCCCAACGGACGTGTGCATCACGCGCCATCAATTCTCCAAGCCAGTAACAGTGTACTATCAAGCATATGGGCTGGTAGCCTCGTCAGGACTGAACGGAACCATGAATGGGACAGAATCAGAAGGTCTGTGTCCATAGGGACATGCCAACATTGCCGCATTGCTTCCCACAGGTAATGTGCATGAGGACACCGGAATAAAGCATGTGCCACATCTTCTTTCTCCATATTGCATATCCGACACAAACATGTAACCTTCATACATCTGCTGAGCTTATTTCCCTCTGTAGGAAGAGCATTAGAAGCTGCTTTCCAGGCAAAATTCTTCACCTTTGGAGGGACCGAAGCATTCCAGATTTTCTTCCAGACTAGATCAACTCCGCTTGGGCTGGAGCTAGAAGCACCGAAGTTACATTGTACCGGTAACTCATTAAAGGCTAACTTGTATGCCGACTTGACAAGAAAAATAACAGACTGCTCTGCCATCCAGGCAAGAATATCCTCCTGGTCCCGTCTAGGGAGCTTAATTCTAGGAATGGATTCAACATCAATGGGAAAAAAGGTATCACGTACTTTCTGCATATTCTAGTTCCCCAAACAGTCTAGAAGTTCAGAAACCCGCCGGATTCGTTTGTTCCTCCTTGGAGTGAGAGTTTTACCATATAAAGATCTCCATATCCAGCTATCCCACAACACCTTAATGTTTTGGCCATTTCCAACACGCCAAACCAGACCTTTTTTTCAATAATTCCAGTCCATATGCAATTCCTGTCCACGTGGAAGAAGGGTTCCTAGTGAAAACATTATCAATAAGATCACCTTGTGGGTAATACCTGGCTTTTAATACCCAGCGACACAGACTGTTAGGGCATGTAATAAGCCGCCAAGCTTGACGGGCTAACAATGCTTGATTAAAGAGGCGCATATCTCTAAAACCCATGCCACCTTGAGATTTTGAACGAGTCAAGGTATTCCAATTCACCCAATGCATCTTCCGTTTTCCTCGTTCTACACCCCACCAATAGTCACAGATTAATTTTGTAAGCTCATCACATACAGAGAATGGTAATTTAAAAACTCCCATCACATAGGCAGGGACCGCCTGCGCTATGACTTTAATCAACACTTCTCGAGCCCTCTGGGACATCAGACCATCACACCATGCCATGAGATGTTGGCATAAACGAGCTTGTAAGTTCATAAACCGACCTCTATGCATCCTTCCATCCGGGGTCGGCAGCCCAAGATATTTATCCTCAAACCCATCATTGGCGACTTGCAAAATTAACCGTACTTCATCTTGAACAATCTGAGAGCAAGAGTTTTGCTGAAGATAATTGAGCACTTGGCAGGGTTTATCCCATACCATTAGCATATGTATCAATAATTTTATTAACTTTGGATGCCTCCTGAGGCGAGGCTCGAAAGAACAACAAGTTATCATCAGCAAATAAAAGATGGGAAACCCCATGTGCCCTGCAACACACTTTAATTGGATAGATCCCATTAATCTCAACTTCTTTTTCCAAGAGAGTAGAAAGACCGTCAGCCACAAACAAGAAAATAAAAGGAGATAGGGGATCCCCTTGCCTGAGCCCTCGAGTAGGAGAGAATGCTTCCAATAGTGTTCCATTGAATTTGATTGAATACCTCACCGTGGTGACACATGCCATAATCCATTGTATCCATCGGTGAGAAAACCTCATTTTATGCATTGTAGACTCCAAGAAGGACCAGTCCACTCTGTCCTAGGCTTTGAATAAATCCAACTTATAATCACAGAAATCAGAATTTGGAGATGTAGCGTGCTCCATATAATGTAGACATTCGAAGGCCAATATAGCATTGTCCGTAATCAAGCGACCCGGGACAAAGGCGCTTTGCTTTTTAGAACACATGACTAGGACAACCTCATGACTAGGATATCATGTCTAGTTGAATCTTACATGATTTAGAATCTAGAGGGTATTTTTTTAAAAGTAGAATTTGACTCACATGAAAAGTAAAGAAATTGTAAATCTGAGGGTATTTTTTTTAAGTAGAATTTGACTCACATGAAAAGTAAAGAAATTGTTACATCAGGATTCAGCAGATGAAAATTTTCCTCCAAAACATAGTGCTATGCAATCACATAGGCAAATTTTCTATGCATTTCTAAGAATTTCAATCCTACAAATCAAACGGTGCACATAGAAAAAAATAATTATGAATAAAAATCCTACAAAATTTCTATGACATTTTTTGAATCAAACGACGCGGTTCCTTTATCTTAAAAAAACCTGCTGATGCAACAAATACGTGCGGTACAAGCATGAGTAGCAAACACCAAATTACATATGTTACTTTATTATTATTACTCCAACCATGTATAAATGTACAAGAAGTACAACGTACCATGAAGAACCACCTATCCTCTCTTGAAGTGAGAGAAAAGGTCGCAAAAAACGCCAAGCCAAATCATTTTTTCTCACGGTGAGCTAGAAATCTAAGAAAACCCTCGACCCTGCACCGATCTCCCAGTGCCGAAATCACGAGAAAAAAAAAGAAGAACAAAGTCGTCTCTGACGAGCAAAACAGACACTAAAAGCAGCTTCGACAAGTTGTGTTTGTGTAATTTCATGCCGAGCCCGTGACGAGCACACGCATGAACTGTCGTGTCGAGTTGACACGGACGGTGCAACGGACTAGACGTCCACAGACTGGCTAGCTCAGGTGACGGCGCACGGGGCGGCTGCGGCGGCGCCGGAGCGCTTGACGAAGCGGCCCTTCATCCGGGGCCGCTTCTCCGCGTTCAGCTTCCGCACCTCGTAGCGTATCTTCTTGGCGAACAGCCGCGTCCGCCGCTTCTCTCGGTACCGCGACACCCGTGCCTCCCGCCACCCGTCGGCCTTCGGTCTCGGCGTCCACGCCGCCTCGCCCTGCCGTCCTCCTCCTCCGGCAGTCCACATGCCCTGCACAGTACCATTCACCATGGTTATGTACAATCGCTTATACCCTACATAACGCACAATACGAAACTTAATCGTGCACGTACCGAGTGGTCGTATAGCAGCAGGTCGTCGAGCTGGCCGTGCGGCCGCCGGCCGTCGGTCCACGGCGAGCTGCCCCAGCTCTCGATGATTCCCTCGTAGTTGAGCCTAAGATCCAGGCTCCTCTTCAAGAACTGCGCATCATCAACGGCGTCGCCGCAGTTGCTCGCCGACGACGTCTTGTGCTCGAAACTATCGTCGTCGTCCACCAGTGTCGGCGGGCTGCCGTTAAACTCCGGTTTCATGTCCGGGCCAGACGCCAGCACGCCGTTGCTTTTACGGACAAGGCCGCCGTCGGCCTCCAGTTTTATTTGCCCGCCGTCTCCAGCCGGCGATATGAGCCCTAGGGCCTCCATGTAGAACGAGTCCCCCAGCTCGCTGCTTTCCTCCAGGCCCTGGCCGAGGAGGGCTTCCATGTCGGCCGCGAACTCGCTGAGCTCGGCATCGGTCGGGCCGAAACTGGCGAAACAATCCGGGAGCTCCTGCACTGGGGACGGCGCGACGACGACGGGTTCGTTTGTGTCTTCAACAGCTCCGTCGACATTATCCCTGCAGCTGCCTGAGGTCGTGGCCGCCGCGTCGTCAATCGGCAGCGGTGAGCAGAACTCGCCAAGGGCGGGGTCAAAGACCGGCACGCGGTACAGAAGCTGCTCCTCCTCCGTTGCCCTCCGCTCGTCCGATGACTCCCCTGCGCTCACCTGGGGCACCACGAGCCGTCTCGAGAGCAGCTGACCGACGCTCTTCACCGGCGGCCGCCGAGTGCGCGCCTTCCGCTTCAGCCACGCGGGCGCGACGCGCAGGCGCTTGGACGACGATATCGTCGTCGTCGTCGTCACCTCCGCCACGCACTCGGCCTTGGGCGGAGACGCTGACGTCGCGCGCAGGCGGAGGCGCTCGTGGCGCCTGGCGAGCGGGTTCGCCGAGTGCACCGACGTGTCGCAGCTCTGGCAGAGGAAGGCGTCGTCGGCGGCGCAGTACCACCGCGCCCGTCGCCGCATGCACCCGTCGCACGCGCGCGCGGACTTGCCACCCACGGCCCCGCCGGCCGCCTTCTGGTCCGAGCTACCCATCGATCTCTGCTACTAGCTCCCAAAGGAACCAACAAAGAAGAATATCTCCACTGCAACAATCGATCCTACAAAATCTTTGCGGCAGACAAGCTTGTAGCTAGTATCGTATTACCACAGTGATGCTACGAGAGAAGATTGCAGCGATGAACATGACAAAAAAGCATCGCCGGATTTGGAATGCTATTTGAGCGGCATGGCCCAGCTTTGCCCTTTTCACCAGCGTGACCGAGTGTGCTTTGCGCTTTAGGCTTCTAGAGGCGGGACCCACATCCTCACCTTATCCAGAATGTGATTGGTTTACTGCTAATACCTCATCCGATTCCATGATCTCCGATTGGCAGCGGCCAGATTTTGGCCGGGCCCACCTTGCTAGGTATCGACACGTCGGATGATGAGCGCCTCGCTGAAAAGCCATATCCTCAATGTATCCACATCAGCCATCACCTTCACGTAGAAATGAAGAAATGGGTGTCGCGCGCACCAGGTAAACACAAGTACCCCTCCATCCTAATCGAAATTTATCTAAATTTAAATGTTGTATAGATACATCTAACAACAATGCTACATCTATGAAATTCTTCTACTGAGCAAACTTACGGACGCGGTGTGGTTTTGCCTGATTGGTGGGGTTGCAGCAGTTGTTCCAATATTGTCTCACCTAGGGGTGTAAGCGGGTAGGATTATTTCCAAACCAAATTTGGCGTCGAATCCATTTGAAGAACTCGATACCTGATTTATGAGAATCCAACGGATAAGGATATCGGAATCTAGAGATGATGTTTGGATCTGGTGTAAGATATGACTTAGCAAATAGCATGTGGATATGAATTATCTGAAAGTTATTAGGATTACACGAATTTTTCAAACAGGATTATCTTATTATTTACTCAAAAGTCAATGCTAATCTAGTAAAATCATCAGTTAGTGAGCTACCTAGTTTTGCTACCATGTCTATTCAATTTACGTTTATCCCATCATGTGAATGCTCGGGCTTTAGTCGAAATCTTGTAATCCGTATCTTTTGTCTTAATTCATTGGTTATTGTAGGGTTGAAAGGCTAAATCCTCCATCTTTTGCTAGAATTATAGATCTCTACATATGAAAAAATTGAGTATATTTGTTTCTAGCCTAACTCCTGTTTTCGATTCGAATCTGCGGTCCGATTTATCCACATTTGAATCCGCAACCGGTTATTATCCACTCCTCTCTGAATCCGAGGGAAAATGTGGTAAAGGATATGGTAGATGCAAAACCTGATCCGATCAGTTCCGTTTACACCCTAGTCCACACAATTTCACCACCAATTGCCACGTAGTCCCTATGTTTAATCCGTAACAAATGTTCCCGTGAATCTAGCATTATTATATCTAAATTTAGATAAATCTACCACATCTTTTTGGGATGAAGGGAATACTATATACTACTTCCTCTGGTTATTCCCGTGAATCTAGTCGTCTTAATTTTATCGAAATTTAGATGTAACTAGTAACTATTTAGTGTATAGATACATTCAAATTTAGATAAAAATAAGGTATGTTTCATTAGACAGAGGGAGTATATGTAACCCAGCCAGCGCCATTGAGATTCCGTAGGCAGCGCTTTTCAAATGACAAACTCTGGTTATTCTCTGCAAAGCTCAACGCCAAACCTGTCGTGACATTCTGCAAAATACAGCTTGTACTGCCACACCATTATTTTCAGTGATAAAGAGAACCCTGGATTATTATGCTTGGAGGAAACATTTGATTCTCTGGTCCAGTGATTTTAGATCGCATCGATTGCAGAAAAGAGTTGAGTTGGTACCAGAGAAATAATCCAGACCGCCTTGGAACGTAACAAAGAGTCAGATATGTCAGCATGGGTTCAGAAAAGACCCGGACTACATGGGACATACCAGCATTACCAGCCAAATACCAAATCTGTCATGATCGGATAATGACTCTGTAATTTTTGTTTCCAGCGGCGTATATGTACCTTTTCCTTTGTAATTCTCTGTATTTGTTAGTGTTTAAGATTTTTAGCAGACTTGCAGACTGACTTGCTACAGAAACATTTTTTTTTTCGAGGTTGTACAGAAGCATGTACCAATGCATTTGGCACTGGCTTAGATGCTTTGGGAAGAAGAAAAGATGCATGGTAGCAGAAGGTATTACTGCAGTGTCGTTTTGGAGGATTTGGAAATCTAGAAATTATCCATGTTTTCAGAATGGTTGGCCAGCTGAACTAATATCGGTTGTTTTTACTATTGGCCTCGCTGGTGGAGCTCACTGCAGGTGAAACTGGTCCCAAAAGACAAAATCATCTTCTGCGCCAAGCTTTTAGAATGGGTAGGAAGGGACATCTTCAGGGCAAGAAGGAGCTGGGTGCCATGGATTCTGAGGCTGGAGCTCTGAAAAATAACATTTGCAAGGCGTGAAGGCTACAAACATACATCGAGCTGGTAGTCTTTTTTGTTGCAGTCATTCAAAACCCTGTTTTGCGTTGCAGTAAATGTTGAGACCGGAACTTTGTAGTCTTGATTTCCTTAATGAAATCGGGGAAACCAGTTATTTTGCTAGAAAATGCCGTCTCCACAACAATGTCTTCGTTCAGATAAGTTTGGCCATGTTTCATCAACCCTACAGATACTGCAGTGCGTCGTATATCATTGCAAATGAGAACGAACAAGTCGCATTCTCCCAGAAGGGGTCCTCCCTGGCTCCATTACATGTTTGTCCATATGTATATGAACAAACTTCTGATGAGGCGAATGGCCTAAGATATTTATTTTGTCAACAAACATTCAACTGTTCTTTAGATTGCTCGACGCGGCAACATGCACACTAGCTACTTGTTTAACGGTACCCTGTGGCTAATCGATAACCATATATAGCTTGACGATCTCTTCACATATGCTCTTACTCAGAGCCACCACGGCATCATGGCGGACAAACCCTACACTGCAATGCGCAGTAGTAAATACTGTACTTAGCATGGTGTTTTCCTGAATCCAATTGAGCACGAGGGCTTAACAGGGGCGTCCACGTCAAGTGCCCAGCCCAAGTGGGAGCACGCCCATCCCCGATTCCCCGCGGTCCAGCCTTCCGGGAGAGGAAGAGAAGACGACGGTGAGCTCGTCGCCACGCTCCGGCAGCGAGATCTTGGCCACATGCGGCCGGTACGCGTCGCCGTCGCCAGAATTTTACCCGGAGATGGCATACTGGCACCTCGATCCCGTCAACAGCTACCCGGCCTTGCCTTCTCCTCCGTTACTGTGTAGCACTCCGCATTGTCTATCTGCTATTCTGCATCCACGCGACAGGTCGGATGTGTTTATCCGATCGATTCGTAGGTGTCCCTGTCGATAATCCGAGACCAAGAGGCCTGCTTGTAGACGTGCAGTTGACACGGAGGCTAGTTTACATGGTCTCGCTTCTCTCGAACATTACTTTTGTTCTTTCACTTTCACCACTGCTCGTGTGGTTGGTGTCCTTCGTTCACTGTGGTTCTGATAACGGTGCCGGACAGTGTATCATTTTATCGTCTAATTCCTCTTCTATTTTACTTTCTAGACGTAATCTTATGGCAACTATTACATCTATACCTAATAATAAAGGAGCTAAGGTTTCTGCCAAAATTTTCGTCCAACTTTTTATTTGGACAATTTTACCCTCCAACCATATCACATATAACACCTCATGCCAGCGTACCGGTTCGTTAACAAAAGAGCCGAGCTGCTTCGTCCGTTATCCGTTCTTCTGTTTCGTAGGACTATCAGATTCCAGGCCGGAACCTTCGGGAGTCCCCCGCTGAGCTGCGTCGTCCGTTTTCGTAGGACTATCAGATTCCAGGCCGGAACCTTCGGGAGTCCACGCTCCCGCCTCTACAGTCCCACCCAATCTCCTCTCCCCAGGCCACCTCTTCTCTTCTATTTATATTCTCCTCTACTTATACAGAAGCGCCGTTATCCGCCGATCTATCTTCTCCGTTCTACTTCTTCTTTTCTCTGGATTTCGATTGGTTTTTGCCCTGCACGATTTCGATTGGGAGTTTGTCCTGCGCTGCAGATTCCTTCAATGGCGTCCAAGCGACAATCAAGGAGCTCAACGACCGACCTGCAGAGGGATCCCCTCCTCCGTCAGGAACATGCGCACAAGCAGTAGCACTGCACGGGGCTGCCAGCCCTTGATCCGTTGCATTGGCCGGGGATATCGCCATCTACAACGCACAGCTTGGGCGGCTAGCTGCGGTGCTGGGAATTGGTTGACGTGCTGAGAGCAAATAAAATTGTTCGTGCGCATCATGCTGTCTTTCTCGTGCGCACAATGGGCTTATCCGCTAGGAAGGAGGCGACGACCTGGGCGAGATTCCCGACGGCCGAGGTCCACGATAGCCAGATCGAGCACTCCGGCGACCGGATCAAGCACTCGGTCAGATCGAGCTCCCTGGCAACCGATCTCCATAGACAGTTGATCCTTCAAGCCTTCAAGGCTGCATCGAAGCCGTCGCGACCTCCCGCTCCTTAATCTAGAATTTACAGGAGTCTGGCTACTCACGTGATTTAGAAAACGAGGCTCGTCAATGCCTCAATGGTAACTGAATCTGGAATCTAGCTTTGCAACTTAATTAATATAAGTAGCACCAAGGAGCATGTCCATCAAGAGATTTCGCAGAGCCAGAGAAGGAGAAAAGCAGAGTACATGTAATGTACTCTTACATAGGAAGCATGGGGAAGAGGCGAAGAGCAAGGCAAACTCCTTCATGATTATGATTATGTGTTCTTGATTGGGATCTGGTACTACCGGTGGGGGCTAAGGCCAGATGTGGTCTTCAGGAATTACCATGGAGAGGTTCAGAGGTCAGGTCATTAAGGTGCCCTCAGATTTCAGTTCTAGCTGCCAATATGCTGCTACAGGTGAAGCAATCGCGCCATCAAAAATTTATATCTCCATCTGTTTTGTGTGGTTGCCAAACTTGTTTTTTGTGTTAATTGATATGTACCCGCAAAAACATATTCATATGGTAATGTAGTACAGTATTAAGAACTCACGTGTAACCAAGCCTTTAAACAAAGCTGCTCTCTTTCTTCTGGATTTACCTGGTTATGCATTATGCAAGTGAGTACAATATCTGAGCGAATAATATTTTAAACGGGTACCATAGTGAGTTTCTGCTAAAACATGTGTTTTAATTTCATTATTTGTTTGTGAGTTGCCTATAACTTTTTACCATTTCGGTTGTAAACCATCGAACCTCCCTGTGCTATAAATAACCGACAAAAAAGATACAATTTTAGGTGACTTATAGATTTATAAAATATGAAAATATGAAAACTAGCTAAAAAGCAATTTAGCTGACTGAGAGACAATGTTAGACACCTGAAAAGTAACCAAAACATATTCTCAAATTTTCGTGATGGATGTTGCATTCTCGTAAAATAATATTCAGTAAAACCAAGCCGCCGCAGCGTGCGGGCATGTTTCCTAGTCATTTATAAACCTTTGTCTGCCTCCAGTCATCTCCAAACCGTAACAAATCGGATATCCACTTCCTACGAAATGTTGCAGCGGGCTAGATAAACAACTTAGATACAGGTATTTGTTAGAGCTTTGTTGAATTATGTCAAGTTTCATAATTTTTTGCCGAATTTAATCACATTGTGTCAATTCTTCCTCTTTGACATATTACTGGTGAATTGGACAAATCATATTACTGGTGAACTGAACAAGTTGACCATCATGACATCTATAAAAGGCGTGATCAAGTCCACAATGTGAGTGGTAAAGGTATGCCCATTACACATGTTGGTCATTGAGTATTGCATTCCTCTCATAGTCTGCTCATCTCCGCAATTTGCATGTTCCTAGTGCCACGAAAAACTTAATTTCGCCCATAAAAATACGCTTGTTAATAATGCTTTCATTGAGTTTCACCCATTCTTTGTCTTGATTAAGGATCAGGCTGCAAAGCAAATTTAGTTTAGAGGGCCATGACAAGGTGGTTTATATCCTCTCGTACCCCTTTCCACGGGGTCTCACAAGCACGCCTTCGTCACCATCAAGCCTACATCCTCTACGTGGCATTGCCGCCTAGGGAACCCTTCATCATTTATTGCTCAATAAGTTCTTAGGAAGAATAAACTCTCGTGTGTGTCCAAAATAAATCCTTACATATGTGATCCTTGATAACAAGCCAAGAGTCGTCGACTACCTTATCTAGTTTCTACTAGTGTTTTTATTGTTTCTTTGGAACAAAGCTGATCTCATGTATGGGGTCCCGTCCCTCCCGCTATTAGCAAACACATATACTATGTAAACTTCATTGATGATTATAGTAATTTACATGGATCTATTTGCTCAAGAACCATTCCGATGTTTTAAAGTGTTTCTTAACTTCCAACAACTTGTTGATCGAAAATTTGGTCGCAAAATAATCACTATGTAAACTAATTTGGGTGGTGAATATGAGAAACACAATTGTTTTTTTTTTCCAAAAAGTGGGTATTGATCCTCATGTCGCATGCATGCATGCTCACCAACAAAATGGCTCTGTTGAGCACAAAGACCGTCATATTATGGAAGTTGGCATTTCTTTGCTTGTTGGTGCAACTATGCCATTAAAGTTTGGGCTGAAACTTTCCTCACATCCACTTTTCACATTAATTAGCTTGCTTCCAAAGTGCTAAATTTTAAGTCCCTAGTTTAAAAACTTCTTGAGGTAAAACCAAACTATGATGCTCTTCGTGTCTTTGGTTGCGACTGCTATCCCAACCTTAGACCGTACAACAAACACAAGCTAGCTTATCGCTCAAAACGATGTGTTTTCCTTGGCTATAGTCCCCTACACATAGATGTTAAATATCTTTATGTATCTTTTGGGTGTGTCTATATACCGCGTGATGTAGTGTTTGATGAAGTTCCCATTTGCTTCACTACATCCAAATGGATGCTCTCGCCTTCATCAAGAACTCTTTCTTTTACCACCACAAACACCTACATCTACATCAAGTAATGAGGGTGTGCATGTTCATGACTATATACATGTTGTACCTGTGAGGCTGTGACTGAACATCTACATGTTACACAAGAAAGAGATGAACATCTGCTTCAAAATAATGCTCAAATCAGCCAAAATGGTGAAGAATTGAGATCTACACACTCAAGAGACAATTTTGGGTGTGGAACTGATCTCGGTCCTGATTCCCTAAAGAAATCTGCCTCAGATCTACCCTCAAGATCCTCCTCGAGATAGTTCGCTCGTCAACCCCGTGCCGCCACGTCGCGGCATGACACGGAGTTGTCACCCTCAACTTATGCGACCGAGCTAGGCACCAATGCGTGGAGGGACCCACTGTCGGACCACGCGTTGCAGCTAGGCGACTCGGGCCACTCCCCGCTTGCCATGTTGACGGTGGATATTCCCTCCCCCGGATCTCTTGAGACCGCCTCTAAATGACACTACAACCTGCAGGGTCCGCCAAGAAATGTTGTTAAAAGTGATGCCGATTATGTCCCTGCTGCTGGATCTTCTGACTCCATTTATCCTGTGATACAACATGCGGCACCTTCAGAATCTCCAATACAAACTGTTTTCGAACCCTTCAAACGGTTACAAAAGGGTTTACGACATCCCAAAGTTCATAACGATGGCATTGTAAGGTATGGCTTGCTTACATAACCAGGAGAACCTTGAATTCTCAATGAATCTCTTGATGACTGTAATTGGATGAAAGATATGGAGGAAGAATATAGCGCCTTGATGGACAACAAGACATGGCATCTTGTACCTTGATGCATGTAAAATTCATACATAAACTTTGTAGTGTTTATTGCCACATAATCCTTCATATTTGCATCCCATTAAAGGTTATATCAATGTTTTATATTGTTTTCAGGACTTTCCAATGATCTTCTTTATTTTGGTTATAACTCTGCAGAACAGAAATGTCTTGTTTTGTGTATTTTTTATTTTCAAAAACCTATGCGGAGAAAAATGGACCTGGACTTTTCTAGGATAAATATTTTTCGAAGATTAAGCTTTTAAATCATGCAAACGGAGTCAGTAGGAAGGAAAGAGCAGGGGCGGCGTGGCCCCACCCTAGGCCACGCCACCACCTCTCTTTTCCCCTTAAGGCGTCTGCAGCCGTCCATCCAAAGCTATAGATGAAAGGTATGTACCTATAAACGCCTATATAAAGGTCCCCCGACGTGTCTTGAAGAGGAGGCGGCGCATATCATAGAAAAACCGAAATAGAGTCCGCACTAGCGAAGATTGGAGGGGGAACCTCTACCAGAGCCGCCATCGGAGAGATATTATACTCCTCCAGGATCTACATCAGCACCACCAAGATGAGAGGGGACTAGTCCACCTCTGGACTATGGATTTGTGGAAGTAGCTTGATCTATCTCTCTTGTTCTATCAATGTATTAGCACCGTATGAGCTTCCCAACTTATGGTCATCTTTGTAACCCCTTTGTGGTGGATCTCTTTTCTCTAAGTTGATATCTGATATTGGAATCCTCTTTTGTATGAGATGTATAAGTAGATGCATATTATGTACCCCTTCTCGAGTCTTTGGTTTTCTCCAACTTGTATGAGAGAAGATTTGTGTTGAACGTGTGCATTAGATGGAGTAACATGGGGTAGTGATTGAATAGTGACACATGTGCTATAGTTTTATCTAGTGAAAATCTAGGTGGTCTTGTTAAGTCAAGGTAGCATATTTGAGATCCAATTATCATGTCAAAGTTCTTAAGGCTATACTATGTTAATTCTCAAATCTAGATTGCTTGGAGTTTTCCCTTCCTACTGGAGTATAAGAGAGACTAGATCATGAGAGCGCGCGTTGCTGCGCCCGCCTATTAAATAAGATGTCAAAAATATGAAAAAAATCTAGACACAACTGAGCAAATCCCAACAAACTCAAAAAATTTCTGACATAGCTTATATTAGTGATACAGATCTAGCAAAGTAGTTACATTTTGTTCTAATTGGTAATACATTGATTTTATAACCACCCGTTCAAATGGACCATACCAATGCTAGATCATTTGATTCTTCAAAAATGACGATGCCAAGATATTGCACAGTATGGCTCCATTTTGTACATGCTCAGTTGCAACTTTGGATCACGTTGAATCAACTTTGCTGTTCGTTGAAAGAGGCAGTACCTCCTCCATTTCTAGTACACATGCCTAGGCTGTTCGCTCTGTCCAGTAGACTGCCTGAAGCTCCACAGCCTTTTCAATTTGCTTGATTGCCTTGTCAAGTCATTATCTTACTCCAAGGGCATTGTACACAACCATGTAGTAAACCTATTGTACAGAAGGAGCAGTTCCATATCATGGCTGTATTGTTTCAAGTGCATACGCACACTAATGAGATAATTAGGATGAATATGGAAGTGATATATCATATATATATATATATATAATGGATAGCAGATACTTTGCACAAGCAAATATTAACTTTAGAAGAACAAATTAAATACAGATGAAAGTTTCCATTATACATTTTAAGTGCCAGTCTGCAACCTTGGTCGAAAGAGAATTTTCTGCATGACCATGATACCAAGTCACCAACCACAGTTTTGAAAAACAGCACAACTTTATATGGTAGCAGTATCAATACTGCATATCATTTTTTTTCGAGGAATAATACTGCATATCATTGCATAGGTAAAATATGAGTTTTTTTCACAGGATAGACTTCAGAAAATATTCACAAATAACAACAAATAGCCCGACCAATGGGAAAGAAACAGAACGACTTTTGCCTCGAGCTTTCGAATAAATCTGGGCCTGATGGCCTCTTTTCTAAAAAAAAATGGGAAAGGAACTCTCGTAACTGGACATGCTCTAACAGAAGGCTCCCTGTTTCATGGCATATTGAATTTTCTTTTCTTGCCAAAATAGCATTCTTATGACAAATAGCAAGCATATACTTCTGCACACAAAATAAATTTCTGACATTAGTCACAATACATATAGTATACCAACCTGAACGAAAGAATTTACCACATCTTAATGGTTTGCAACTCCATAGGCTACAAAAACTGCTCCTCAAACAACTCCATCCCCAGAAATTGTAAGGATGATCGAAATACTTAGAATAGTATTTTATAACTTGAGGAGAGATGCTAATTAGTATGGTTAATTGACAAAGGCAAAACGGTAACTTATGTCCTCACTGGAAATCGCTGAATACAATTGCCTAGTGAAAAGGCTATAAATAACTTAATGAACAAACAGCTTCCAAAAAACACATAATACATGAAAATAGTCTATTCAAATGGGGAATATCAAAGATATTGGCTTTCTTGTATTATTAGTGTATTACTATATTAGTTGATATACCTTTCTTTGAAAGCATGCTTCTGTTCCAAAGCTTTAGGTAAATTCTCCTCCTACAAACAATTGGTTTATATATATTGTTAAATCGTAGAATGGAATAGGTAGATGTCTTTGAAAAGTGTCATTGCGTAAGTGTCGATGCATCTAGGAAGGCTTGGGAGGTTCATCAAAACTATCACACTTCATCATTCTAAGTTAAAACTCCTCGGTCTCACCTTGGTTTCTGCATATAAAGTTATGACACGAAGTACAAGATATTAAATTCAGAGGCAAGACAAAGAGCATCAGAGAGCCTCCAGAGGAAAAGACTAAAGAATTGTTCAAAGATACCTTACATTAGCTCATTGGTCATCTTGCAATCATAACTCTTAATGCTTAGCATCAAAATGGGAACCCTCTTGTATTTTTGCTGTCATGGATTATTTTGTAAAACAAGAGCATGTTAACAAGAAAAAACCTTGTAAGATGTTGAAAGCTAAATTCATTTAGCAAAACTGATCGCTTATTCGGCAATAAAAAAATGATTTTTGACAATGAGAGACAAGGAGAAGGAAAGTAACAGACCTGAAATGAACTCTCGTAGTTCCTCAGCCCTTTGGATATGTTTCATCAAACACTAACTGTGCATAAACTAAAACACATTGTATATCCTGAGCTAGGAACAAAAACCCAATAGCCTATTAGACACTCACGATTAAATCATCAAATCTTCAAATATGTATTTGTATTTTTTCATAATAAAGTTCAGCTTCGATTATTCCAGCGCCCTATCTGCTTGCATCATATGATTTCTACCCTCCAACAAACAAAGGAGATATTTTATTATTTGTAACACATCCAGAGTCAGAAATCGGCAGCATATGGGTACAAATTAGAAAAGCAAATAACTTCATCTTCTCTACCTTGTAGTAGCGCCTGGTGGACAAGTTACCAATTAAATGAGAGAATATTGATCAGAATGTGAGTTCTGACAGGAAACTGGAGTTGAAGGGACTTAGAGAGGATGATCGATCTTTGGAACAGGACCAGGGGGTGGACAAACATCGACCCAGAGTGATGGCGTTATGGAGGTGGGTCTGCATCAGCGGGCTAATCACACGCGAGGAACTTCCGCAATCCCAGGTATGTGGTATGAATCAGTCCTCCAAACACTACAGAATTCAATTTGTGAGGTCAAGGAAGATCAACTTGATCTAGAAAGAAAGCCAATCCATGTGAAGCAATAATCCGACCAAAGGAATCGAATGAATCATAAGGAAGAAGATAGGAGAGGAAATGGCACAAAACGGTAAACATTTATACTGGGGATCGAAGGATCTGAAGGGGCGAGCCGACGGGCGCTCCTACTCCTCGCACCAGAATTAATCGAGCGATAGCGAATTCCAGCCAAACCAATAACACCACGCCCGCGAGGCAATCAATTGTCCGTTACAGGAACCTCGCCTTGGTGATTAACAGACGAAGCCTAATGGACGGGAGTGCCGTAATAACCGGGAGCGTCGCCTCCAGAACCAGACTGGGCGGAGAAGGAAGAGGCAAAGGCACAAGACCAGGGCTCCCGTACAACATGAATTGGGCTGTCTCTCGGCCCGATTAATGGCAAGAAGCCTAGATCGGTTTCAGGAGTAGAAGCCCTTTTACTTCGGGCAGGCCGCGATGGAAAGAATGGACTTCGGTTTGACCAAATAATGATATGGGACGTCCGCAGCCTGTAACGGTAGGCTAGCCCATTGGAGCGTCAAAACGCTGTGGTGTCTCCTTGGTCGCTCTATTTTACTGTTAACTAATGTGTTGCATCATCTCTAAGTTAGGACTTAATTCCCATACAAATGCTTATTCACAATATGAGATTCCACCAATACAACTTAATGAATTGTTAGTGTCCATTATGTTACACCTTTATAAGAGACTAGTCAGGTGAAACCATGAACCCCAGTCCACTTTTAATCATAAGAAATATCAAATCCACACGTTTATCAACCTGTATAATTTCATCCCTTATTAATTCCGAAAATATAAAAATATATTTACCTTCAGAAAATCCAATCCAAAACCCAGAAAGACCTTTACATTATTGTTTTACTTTTATTGCCTAGCATAGATTGTTATTTACTATAATCTTCATATTACTTACACGAAACCTTATGCTTGACAACCACACGGTGAATTTGGGGACGCAAGGAGATTTATTTCTTTTTGTGGGTTGCTTGAAGAATAAAAGGGGAGTAATTCTTCGCCAATTCCCCAAGAGTTCAACATAATCCTCGAGTCGCCCTTGTGAGCAAAAGATGCTTGCTATAACTCTCTGCACTTGGAGTCCCAATGAGTTGGTACAAATGAAGTTGTTGCCATCATACCTCCAAGCTCAAATAAAAATATTATTGACTACAAATGGCTATATCGAATCAACAAAATTTCTTATATTACACTTGATAGGTAGAAAGCTGCCTTGTTGCCAAAGGAATTAAACAACGGGATGGTCTTGACTATGAAGATGCATTCAACCCTGCTGTCAAAGCTGCTATCTGTATAATTTTTGAGGGGCTGGACCCTTAGGCGGCTAGATGTAAAGAATGTGTTTTTACATGGTGTTCTGAAAGAAGAGGTTTACATGAAACAACCACCTGGGTTTGAATAGAATAATACTCCACAATATGCCTTCTTTCTCGACGAAGCACTCTATGGTCATAAGAAAGCGTCCCGAGCATGGTACTCTTGTCTTAGCTCCAAATTATACGCATTAGGTTACCTTCCAAATAGGATATAAAATTCTTCATGTACGGCAAGTCCAACATCATCATGTTCATATTGATCTATGTTGATGATATCATCTTGATCGGTTCTTCCAAACAAGCTATGACCGCTCTTCTTCATGATTTAAGAACTTACTTTGCTCTCAAGGAGCTTGGTGGTTTACATTATTTGTTGGATATTGAACACAAGAAGAAATCTAATGGATTATTGTTCACACAATAAAAAAATATGCAGATGATCTTCTTGCTCGCATTGGTAAGAAAAAATGCACATCCGCCCCAACACCACTATCTCTTGATGATAAAATCTCCTTGACTGAAGGCACTCCTCTTGGCTATGAGGACAACAATCATTACCGCGGTATCATTGATGCATTTCAATACCCCAAACTGACTCGGCCGTACCTTTCTTTCTCACTAAATAAAGTTTGCCAATATCTCCAATTGTATACATAACTCCTTGCATCAACCAACGATAGGGGCTTTTCCTATCCTTATAACACGAAGCACGATCCCTGAACCGGGCATCGTTTCCCCTTCCTCTAACACTTCCGAACACGTGCGGATAGCTAGTTGCACCACCTTGCTTAGACTAACTCTTAAAATAACTGACTTTCAAAGTTTTAGTTGAAAAATTGTCCATTGTAGATCCCATCAAACTCGGCTGACCCATAATTTTTTTATAGTACAAGTGTAGCGTGCGACACTTGCATACTGACGCCGCGTGTCTTACTTGGAGCATCCTGCGGGAAGGAAGCTTATTTGTTGTCTTTTGATACTTTAATTATTCATTTATTTCCCTGAAATATACATCACGAAGTGTAATAACTTCTCACATTAAATACATAGCATAAAGTACATGGGGTATACAAGCACACCGCATGGAATATATTGGGTATGCAAAGTAAACTGTAGGAAATACACAATATGCACATATTACTTTGGAGTGCAATGTAAATGTACTCCGCAATGTGCCGTGTGTGTATTCACACACTAACAACACCAAGTACACGTACACTAAAGACCGAAGTACTCATGTACTATTATTTGAAGTACTGGAAAAAAGTACGTTATCAATTGTGATCTAGTTTTAGAATTCCCGCGGTTTGTAGTTCATGTACACAATTCTAAAGATATTTTATTTTGAATTTTGAAACCAAAAATATGCACGTACAATATCCCACTCACATTGAAGGGAAATCCCATGAAATTGTCATGTTACGACATTTGATAGAAGAAAATAGGCCCTTCTACGGCCTGTCTATCTAGTATGTTCCCCGTTGGAATAGCTAGGTCCAAGTTATCGGTAAGCAGTCCTAGAGACGGAGGCGCGTAGTGGACGCTGGGCAAGGAACTCGGGGGAGAAATCAAGTGATGAATCGGCAATTTTCGGATCAAAAATTCCATTAACCCCGATCTGCGCCTTTATTTGTTTTTGTTTTCAATCTTACTCTGGCGATTGATTTTTCTTCTTTTCTTACATCACTTGCATTTTCTTCCATGCTCTTAGTGTTCTTCAATTTACTCTTCACTCTATTGGTTCTTGGAGAAGAAAGTTGGACTCAATCATTCAGATAGCTAATCATCTCTTGGAATATTCACTTATCGCTAAAATCTTGCAACATTCATGTGCTCTCATTTTATTCTAAACATATTTCCAAACAAGCATTTATCTGGTTGCGAGAAAATAAAAATAGGAAACAAGTAGACAAGTTAGTTGAATCGAAACGGACTATGCATAAATTTGTGTTGATGAATGAAACTACCATGAATTTTGAGAAAGTAGATGAATCTATGAATGTCTGTGGTTTTATGATGATTTTATTCATTCTATATGGAAATAAAATTTTCTCAGGTGGGTCCATTCATGGAGTTCACCCAGGGTCCTTTGAAACCTCGCATGCGTGAAACTATATATTACCAAATCATCCTTCATATGCTTTTACTGGATGAAAAATGAAATTAACGTTTTTCATATGATGACTTAATTCGAAGCTAAATATGAAGTTGGCAACTAGTAGATGGACACTAAACATACTTCTTATTTTTTATGGGTATCGATAAGGTGTGAACACGTAAATATCATTCTACAATATTGTAATATCCCAGGTAATGGGGTTACAAAAAGAGAGGAAACAGATGTGTGCATTGCATTCATGCATAGAAAATCCGGGGAATTTTCGCGCTTTTGCTTAAACTCATCAAGGTGATCGAGGTTTCTCGTACGTCGGTGGAATTGAGTTAGTACTCGACGTGACTGCAATAAACTTCGACACGACCTTTGTGGAACTATTTGATTTTGAGAGAACACAATTTGAATTCAATTCAAAATTGAATATTAGAAATCCAAGTAATAATTTGAAATGGAATTCGAATTCTAAATTATCATATAAGTTTTTAAAAAATGTTTAATCAAACGAAATAGATAAAGTGCTTAACATTTAATTACATCATCCAATATTTACAAGTTTCATAAAGACAAGCAATTTAAGAATAAGGATATTATACAATAAGGAAAGCATTTCTTTATTGATATTAACACAATAATACAATGTTTTTACAAATGAATAAATAAAAATGAAATTACAAATATAATTACAAGTTCTGAAAAACAAAAGTAAAAGCCTAAACTAAGTCTTGATCATCATCTTCTTCTCAAATTGAAACCTGCACAACAAAGTCAAACAAATGGTAATGCCAAATGGCAGAGGATTAAAAAAAAAGAGATAAAATAGAGGTAGATATTTTCAGCCGAGCCTATCCAACTTTGCTTAGAAGCAAAGCAACCAGCAGCCACACATGCAGCTTACACAACACAGGGTTGTGCTGTCGACCAAAGGCAACACTAGGCCATCATATAAAAGCAAGTCACTTCAGATCAAAAGAGCTGCTGAAGCCTCACTCCTGTATACATCCATTGACCAGCAAAAGAACCTCAAGAACACATCTCAGATCAACAGCTAAAACCATAAATCATTCCCAGGCAGTCACTTAGGAAATCATTAGACTACATGAAGATCACAGCCAAAGCTGCAACAAGAGCCATGGTGAGATAATATCCTAGATGGAGCCGATTCCACCCCAAGGAGGAGAAGAACACCAGGACCAACAGCAAGACCAGACCAACATCAGGGAAAGCTACATATTGGAAAAGGGGAGAGGTATACCAAAATCATGGAGCTTATTATTTGGATCCCTTCCCAAATAGCATCATCTCATCCAAATCAAATAGTTTATCAAACATAAATTGTTGTGATGATTTTAACATCATCTGATCACAGTTATGATCCAAGCCTAATAAATCACCCTGCATAACTACCAACAACACAAATCTTACTAAGTAATAAACATCCCTGTGCTCACTCCTAGGAGGCACCACAGAAAGTATTAAATCCTAGTAGATAGCATATGGGTTGTATTTGCAAGCAATGAACTAGACAAAGATCAAACTATAAATCATCAGTTTAAGTCATGAGAAGTGATTCTCTCAGATCTGCACATAAGTGCTATGCAAGATTCATCATAGAGAATTTTAGGCACCATAGTATCTGTTCTTATTTCCATCTGTGCCTCAACTTATGCATCACTGGCTAGGCAACAAATAAAGCACAAGTATCTGTTCTTATCAAAGGTACATCTTATAGTAAAATGTATGCCTGGATGAAGGAATCATCCAAATAGGGGCATCATCAATATATAGCAAACCTGTAGAGCAGCCAGTTATTAATGAACATACTGTAGGAACCCACTTAAGGTCCAGGAAATCACCCAGGCCAACCAAGTAGTACATAGCTACAGCAAATCCACATCAATCAAGCAGATAAGCCACCAGGATAATCATCAAGTAAACTATCCTCTTCTAGCAACCATAATTGCATCTTATATGTATACACCCATCAATAAGTTACACAGGTGTGTAACTGGAATTTCAGTATAATGAATATTCTATTTGGACAGTAGAAGCAAACCAGTAAGCTATATCTTCCCGGAATGAGCAACCCATTCAAATTCAAGCATCTCCCTGTAGCATTGCCTAGCTATTGAATTAGTACTTGTCAATCCCAAGTAAACCATACACCTGTAAGAAACAAGACTTGCTCCTTACATAATTAAACCACTAAGAATAGTCAACTGAATGCAAACATTTAGTTTTGGCAGAGTTAAGGTACCACTGAAATTACATGTGCTGGGATGAGTACTCATTCAAATGGAGGCACCTAATTAAGCCTATTTCACCTATCAGTGAATTTATTACTTGACTAGCTCAAGTCACAGAGCACAATAATCAGCACATATAATTACTAGAACATGATCAACTGAAACCAATCTTTAATTAGCTCCACTATAACCCGAAAATATACCACACACAAGCACAAGACGCCAGGACATGGTCATAGGCAGAGTGGAGAGGAGAGGAATAGCTCACAGTAGTGCATACGAGTAGAGGAAGAGGCCGACGCCGGGGTTGTGTCCGCGGCACCGTCCCGCCGGCGTCGAGGTCGAGGATGCAGTGGGAACAGCAACATCACCACCACAACCACACCCTGCCAGTAATTCAGCACAGCAGCGCATCAGAGGATGCCAGGGTAGCAGGACACTGCCATCCTACCAGCTTCGCGGTAGCAAACCCCAGTAGTGGAGATGAGGGCGAGGCCACACCGAAGAGCAGCGGCAGCGGAGAGGCCGGAATCGGCCGGATCCAGCGCAGGCGCGTGAGTACTGGACCAGGTGGCGATGAAGGGAGGCTGGCGGAGACGGCCGTGGCGGCGCCACCGTGACCAACGGCAGCGCTCGCCGAGGCCGGCGATGGCCGAATCGGCCGGCAGTAGCTAGGGTTCTCAGGTTGGCGGCGTGGGTGCGAGTGGCGGTGTCACGAAAGTGAGGAGAGCGGAGGTCGACCGTGTCGGGCGAATGCGCAGCGGCGCCGGTGTCCGGCGGCGAACAAGCCAACCCGCGGGCTAGGGTTAGCCGCGGGCGCGCGTGAGCAAGGAGGAGACTCCGAAGAGGGGAGTCGAAGGAGGATACCGTGGCGGAGCTGGGAGGCCGGTCGGCGACGGCGGATGCGGCCGGCAACGATGGGCATGGCGGGCGGCTGGCCGGAGCAGCCTCGGCAGGTTCGCAAAGAAAGGGGAATCGAGAGGAGAAGAGCCGCGTGAGTGGTGGGATCGACGGGGTATGCGTGTGCGCGTGAAGGCTGATTTGCGTGCGTGTGCGCTTTGGCTGAGCCCAAATCGATTCGTGTGTCATCCGTATACGTGTACCGTGTACGTATTTGCTTCTATTGAACCCTAGCTTCAGCTAAATAAACTAACTAGCTCTAGCCAGATCCTTCCTAAATATAACACAAATTCAATGCTAAAATGTTTGAAAGAGTATTTTAACCTCAATTAAATAAATAAGGTTTTGTTTTGCTTAATCATAAGTTAATAAATAAAAGTTGTTATTTGATTTTTAATAACTAACAAAAGAAAGATATAACAAATAAATCCAAATAGAAATATTTTTGACAACAGAAAAGTCGTAAACAGAATAAATAACAAAAAACCATTTAAAGTCTAAAATAAAATAATGCATATTTTCTTCTAAATTTTAGAATTTTAAATCTTAAACTTTTAAAACCTAAATACTAAAAGAAAAATTCTTATTTCTATTTTTCATATCAAGAAAATATTAGATATTACTTTGTATTAGAATACAACAATTGTCTCTTTATGGTTATGATTAATCATATGAAAACCCTAATTCCCTATTGGATGAAATCACAACCTTGTCATTTTATGCGGAACCCTAAAACCCTAAATTCAATTAGGAACCCTAGTTCCTTTAATTTATATGTGAACCCTAACTTGATATAACCTAAACCCTAGGTCAAACAAGTGATCATGTTACTTCATTATTATTCATAGATCCATAATTATCAACTAAATACATGTTCATATCCACCTAAAATATAGGAGCCTATCACTAATAAATTAGTATTTCATCCTAATCAAAACCTAGTTGATCAAGTAGGATCAACCCAGTCTAAACCCTAGTTCCTATTCCCAAGACCATCATCCTTAATCATACATATTTAGCATCACACCATTGTGATGAATTCCAATAACATCTATGCCAAATATTGTGCATTACCTAATCATATTCCACTAAACCCTACTAGTATTAGATACTTATGAAACCCTAATATCCAGGAGCCACCTATGCCCTATTTAAGTGGATCCAATAGTAAAACCTATACCACCTCAACCCTAATTGATATGTTTCTTATTACTTAAGAAGTATGTTCTTCAAAAGTTATTCTTTTGAAGAAAACAAGGAGTAGCCATCAACCCTGCCTAATAGGACCTATAGACAATAGCCATCTATCACCAGCAAGATGAACCAACCTTGATAGCAGCCCTGTATAAATAATTGCTTAGGATGCCTAGGCTTAACTCAACCTTACAAACCCTGGATGCCAATGAATCCAACATTGTTGTGATCCATCTAATACTTACTCCAGCAACCAATTGGAACCATAGAAAACCATAGAACCCCACAAACCCAACTGTCATACTTGTTCTTTATTAAAGAACATGTTCTGCAAAAGTTATTCTTTTGAAGAATATAATAAGTAATCATTAACCATGCCATATAGCACTAAAACTGACAACTGTTCTTTACATAATAACATTATGCCAATTATCATTCCTTGTGTGCTCAATTTATTACTATGCTTATTTATAGAACTTGTACATGATACCAAGTAATCAAACCCTTAATAAGAACCTTGTTTGTGAATCACTCTAAAAGTGCAACATACCCTGAACTAATCATTGCAACTCACTAATCCTAAATCATCGGGGTTAGGTCACGCTTAGAACGATTGCATCTCATACTTATGCATTGTTGCATCCTTGCCAATCTTAAACATCGTCCTTACCGACGATGATGCTATTTCAGAATTTGGAGTTATTGCGCACCGAAGACCTTGTCTGCATAATCTTGCAGTCAAGAAAGGCAAGTTCATCGCTTGCTCATGTCATTTGAGTATTTTTACCAAATTACTTGCAAAGTACTATACTTATCACTCTTGCATAAAAAGCAAAAGAACTACTTTCATAACTATGAATATGACTATGTGGTGGGCAATGGAACCATGGTATGTGTTGATATGGTGGAGGTTCCATTGCAAGGGTTTATATCCATCTAGGATTAAACAACAAATGTCGTCCAGTGATTCTTGTGCCGTAATACCCGTGTTAACCATAAGATCCGAAATGGGACGGAGTAGTCAAAAGTGTTTCCACCTCTCGTACATCAACGGACGCGCTTTACCGTAGACACTTGTATCTCGTCGGGGCAAGCGGTAGGAAGCCTGAAGTTCCCCACGGCATAGTCCGTAGACACTTGTCGCCCGAGGAACAAGCGGTAGGAAGCCCGAAGTTCCCACGGTATTGCGGTCTATGATGGGTGCCACCGGCGTAGGAGTGTATGGTAGAGCCCAGACTGTTGTCGTGGTCGGGTCCACCCTGAAATTACGGGAATAATGGGACCGACGTGGACCCGTGGTCGGCGCATGCAACAACGGGTGGGTGTGTGAGGTAGCGGAGGAACATGATTGACTAGGACCTTATACCGGCCTCACACCGAAGGAAGTGTGGACGGAAAGCTGCCCGGTTGGCACCAAGGTTAAGATCTCTTATGGGTAAAGAAACACACCTCTAGAGTGTAACGAATCGTGACTACACTCCCTTCCGGGATATGGAATGACGCCGCCGAAAGGAACTCCATGAAGTTCTAGTCAACCTGAAGGCCGACGGACATAGCTCTTGAATAAAAGCAACCTTTTGAAGAAATGATTACAAAAACTTGCATGCCTATGACTTTCTGGTCTATGGCCGTAGCTAGTGCATTAAACACCTCTTTCCTATAATGAACTTGTTGAGTACGCTCGTACTCATCCCACTCTTAAATCCCCTTAGATATGGAGGCATCGAAGGAGGATCTACAGTACAACTTGAAGGCCGAGAGTCAACAACTACTTCAAGGAACAGGAACCTGTCAGAAGAGTCAAACACCACATCCAACAAGGATAAAACCTAGATTAGCCATAGAAGGGAATTAGCTTCCTAAACCTAGCTCCTATTTAGTTAGAATCTATTCATAGCCTCAATAGCTAGTTAAATACTCTACAAATAGAGTTCGTGATAGGATTAGACTACGAGTCGTTCTTCTGGAGTTTATTTGCAGTTTTACCTCATTGTAAAGTAGGAGGTCGTGATGATCTTATGTAACAGTCTGTGTGTAATTCTATAGACATGCCTTGGACCCGCATATGTTTCTGTTGTACCACTCGAGCGATATAATACTAGTGGAACGGTGTTTCATTGGTGTTATATCGACTTGCATACTACACCATGCAAGTATGCCGGGTCACCACAGTTGGTATCGAGCAAATGCTTTGACCCTAGGATTAAAACCCTTTAGAGGAGACCTATAGGAATGGTAGTGTCTATAGGAAGTTGTCTTAGTCAAACCAAATACTACATATGACTTGAGATGGATATTCACTTGAGAATAATCCTGACACACTTGAGTCAACCTTTTCAATCTATCTTTTCTTAATAAAGATAGTTAGCTAATCCCAAACATGTAGCACACCATTAAGTCCTTAAAACAACAGATGAGTAGATCACAGTTGGTATACAATACATGGTAGTCCAAAGAGAGGATACAACCATAAGGAAGCTATCCTATTGGAAGATGTGTACCAACACATGTTATGGTTAAGTAAGAATTATCCAGACCTGTAATATGAGTAATATCAAGTGATAAAGATAAGTATATAAGGAAGAAATCCTACTAAAAGGTGTATACCAAGACAAGTAATGGGTAAGTAAAATCTATCCAAACTTGTGAAATAGTTGATAGTGAGTGATAATTATGAGTTATATGAGGTAGTATAGACCATGATGAGTCAATCATGGGAGGTAAGGAAGAGTGATAGGAATAATATATGTCTACTTGCATGGTAGAGATGTTAATCATATATGATTCACCTGAGAATCGTTATGTGATGGACTAGAACATCATAAATACTTAGGAGGAGTACAATAAGAAGGCAGGTGTTCACCAATAGTGCAAGAGTTGTGTTCCAAAACCATGGGAACTGTGTCAAGTACCTCAAAACCCTAGTTTTAGGGTAGAAACACTTGGAAGTATAGGAGCTATATTTCAATAGTTATGTGTTTAGAGTAACAATGTTAGAACCTAGACATATCATGTGAGATAGTCCTCAACAGAATGGAAGTTAAGTAGTACTTCCAGAGAAAATTAGGTTAACTTTAACTATCCTAGACCACTTTGTTTCAAGTTTATCTCATTGCAAATGTGCAATTTTGATAAATGTTGAGACGAATAGTAAAAATCCACATATTCGTGCTAAGTATCACGATATGAACCTATATTATGTGGTGTTATATATTACACATCTCAGCCTGATGTTTAGAGACGTCTTACTCAACTATTATATTCAGCTTATGATGGTGTGTATTATAAGCACAAAGCTGAATCTTCTTGGATTTTATTGGATTTTCATTGATTGACTAGATCCATACATGAAGTTTGACTTTGATATGCAAATGCATGTTGCAATATCAAGTTTTACTTGATGTTAAAGATCTAGAGGGTAATGGTATTCGTGTGAGGAAGTGACGAATTCAAGATTCTGAAGACAAGATAAAGGTTCATCAGATAAAGGAAACAAAGTTGTGGGAAGCAACCACAATATTCAGAAGGAAGTACCAATCAAAACTCATGTTTTACCTCAACAGAGGAGTACTTTAGTACATAAGAAGCATGAAGGTGAAAAATATGATGACAATGGAGTAGTATAAGTAGAACCATAGTCATTATGGAAGAGGGAATGCATGGGAAATCACTTAGGATACTATATTCATAGTGTCAGCTAGTGGTTTTCTTGCAACAATAAACCTCGAAAAAGGAAGATGACTTATGAAACCATAGCAGATATAAGAAGACCACAGTTGGTACTAGAAGACCACAGTTGTGGTATAGGATCAATACTGCGAGATAAAGTAGAAGATGTCTCGTCCAGTTGATCAGAACCTATAATAGAATCCATTTTTAGATAACAAATAGCCACAATTGGTATCAAGTAGTCCACCATTGGATTATTTGTACCAAGAAGTTGTGAAGAAATAAAATTTTGTTAGCCAAATAACAATGACCTATAATTATTTAGTCAAAGGATTCACATTGGATGTCCACAATTGAGTGGATACACCACAAACATTCTTCGCGAGATCTTATAAGAAGTACAAACCATAAGTTAGACTCAGACCAATATTCTAACCATAAGTCCAATGGATGGAAGAAAAGGAGTTGAAGACCATAAGAAAACTCTAAGGGGTAGAGTAAAGATTGAGTTGGATGTACAATAACTCAATATTTTGAGCAAGAAGGATGATGAAGGTCTGAACTGAGAGGAAGTCTATCTTATTTTTATAAGATTGTTGGACATTACTTTCAGAAGGATGTCAGACCAGAAGCCGAGGAAGTAAGAAGTGGACTATAACTTGAGAAAGTGAGTAGTATTTACTCAGAAGTACGAAAGCTCAAGTAAGTCAAGCATAAAGAAGTTGGACGAAGAAAATACCGTAGACTAAATGAGTCTAATCCATTCTTAGGGAAATAAATACTCAAGATCATCCCATGGTAAGTACCTTACCAAGTACCATTATTGCAGTTCTGGTAGTAAAGAAAAACAAAGACCTATTTTGCCAATTAGGAGTAAGTTGTCAAATTAGTCTTCAGTTAAGACTAGCAGCACCAGAAGAAGTCCCAATCATTGAATCTTCAATGAGAAAGGAAACAAGATTAGGATATTGAAAGAAATCTTGGAATTGAAGTAAGAAGCCATGGCTCAGAGATGGACACTATTGGTTCCAGGAAGAATCTGGATAAGTGATATATTCAACTATATCCAGTAAGATTACCACGGAGTTCGAGAAAAGATATAGTCTGCACAAGTCAGATCCACACTCCGAAACGTGAGAGAGTTCAAACTTCGAGGACGAAGTTTAGTTTAAGGGGTAGAGACTGTAATATCCAGGTAATGGGGTTACAAAAAGAGAGGAAACAGATGTGTGCATTGCATTCATGCATAGAAAATCCGGGGAATTTTCGCGCTTTTGCTTAAACTCATCAAGGTGATCGAGGTTTCTCGTACGTCGGTGGAATTGAGTTAGTACTCGACGTGACTGCAATAAACTTCGACATGACCTTTGTGGAACTATTTGATTTTGAGAGAACACAATTTGAATTCAATTCAAAATTGAATATTAGAAATCCAAGTAATAATTTGAAATGGAATTCGAATTCTAAATTATCATATAAGTTTTTAAAAAATGTTTAATCAAACGAAATAGATAAAGTGCTTAACATTTAATTACATCATCCAATATTTACAAGTTTCATAAAGACAAGCAATTTAAGAATAAGGATATTATACAATAAGGAAAGCATTTCTTTATTGATATTAACACAATAATACAATGTTTTTACAAATGAATAAATAAAAATGAAATTACAAATATAATTACAAGTTCTGAAAAACAAAAGTAAAAGCCTAAACTAAGTCTTGATCATCATCTTCTTCTCAAATTGAAACCTGCACAACAAAGTCAAACAAATGGTAATGCCAAATGGCAGAGGATTAAAAAAAAAGAGATAAAATAGAGGTAGATATTTTCAGCCGAGCCTATCCAACTTTGCTTAGAAGCAAAGCAACCAGCAGCCACACATGCAGCTTACACAACACAGGGTTGTGCTGTCGACCAAAGGCAACACTAGGCCATCATATAAAAGCAAGTCACTTCAGATCAAAAGAGCTGCTGAAGCCTCACTCCCGTATACATCCATTGACCAGCAAAAGAACCTCAAGAACACATCTCAGATCAACAGCTAAAACCATAAATCATTCCCAGGCAGTCACTTAGGAAATCATTAGACTACATGAAGATCACAGCCAAAGCTGCAACAAGAGCCATGGTGAGATAATATCCTAGATGGAGCCGATTCCACCCCAAGGAGGAGAAGAACACCAGGACCAACAGCAAGACCAGACCAACATCAGGGAAAGCTACATATTGGAAAAGGGGAGAGGTATACCAAAATCATGGAGCTTATTATTTGGATCCCTTCCCAAATAGCATCATCTCATCCAAATCAAATAGTTTATCAAACATAAATTGTTGTGATGATTTTAACATCATCTGATCACAGTTATGATCCAAGCCTAATAAATCACCCTGCATAACTACCAACAACACAAATCTTACTAAGTAATAAACATCCCTGTGCTCACTCCTAGGAGGCACCACAGAAAGTATTAAATCCTAGTAGATAGCATATGGGTTGTATTTGCAAGCAATGAACTAGACAAAGATCAAACTATAAATCATCAGTTTAAGTCATGAGAAGTGATTCTCTCAGATCTGCACATAAGTGCTATGCAAGATTCATCATAGAGAATTTTAGGCACCATAGTATCTGTTCTTATTTCCATCTGTGCCTCAACTTATGCATCACTGGCTAGGCAACAAATAAAGCACAAGTATCTGTTCTTATCAAAGGTACATCTTATAGTAAAATGTATGCCTGGATGAAGGAATCATCCAAATAGGGGCATCATCAATATATAGCAAACCTGTAGAGCAGCCAGTTATTAATGAACATACTGTAGGAACCCACTTAAGGTCCAGGAAATCACCCAGGCCAACCAAGTAGTACATAGCTACAGCAAATCCACATCAATCAAGCAGATAAGCCACCAGGATAATCATCAAGTAAACTATCCTCTTCTAGCAACCATAATTGCATCTTATATGTATACACCCATCAATAAGTTACACAGGTGTGTAACTGGAATTTCAGTATAATGAATATTCTATTTGGACAGTAGAAGCAAACCAGTAAGCTATATCTTCCCGGAATGAGCAACCCATTCAAATTCAAGCATCTCCCTGTAGCATTGCCTAGCTATTGAATTAGTACTTGTCAATCCCAAGTAAACCATACACCTGTAAGAAACAAGACTTGCTCCTTACATAATTAAACCACTAAGAATAGTCAACTGAATGCAAACATTTAGTTTTGGCAGAGTTAAGGTACCACTGAAATTACATGTGCTGGGATGAGTACTCATTCAAATGGAGGCACCTAATTAAGCCTATTTCACCTATCAGTGAATTTATTACTTGACTAGCTCAAGTCACAGAGCACAATAATCAGCACATATAATTACTAGAACATGATCAACTGAAACCAATCTTTAATTAGCTCCACTATAACCCGAAAATATACCACACACAAGCACAAGACGCCAGGACATGGTCATAGGCAGAGTGGAGAGGAGAGGAATAGCTCACAGTAGTGCATACGAGTAGAGGAAGAGGCCGACGCCGGGGTTGTGTCCGCGGCACCGTCCCGCCGGCGTCGAGGTCGAGGATGCAGTGGGAACAGCAACATCACCACCACAACCACACCCTGCCAGTAATTCAGCACAGCAGCGCATCAGAGGATGCCAGGGTAGCAGGACACTGCCATCCTACCAGCTTCGCGGTAGCAAACCCCAGTAGTGGAGATGAGGGCGAGGCCACACCGAAGAGCAGCGGCAGCGGAGAGGCCGGAATCGGCCGGATCCAGCGCAGGCGCGTGAGTACTGGACCAGGTGGCGATGAAGGGAGGCTGGCGGAGACGGCCGTGGCGGCGCCACCGTGACCAACGGCAGCGCTCGCCGAGGCCGGCGATGGCCGAATCGGCCGGCAGTAGCTAGGGTTCTCAGGTTGGCGGCGTGGGTGCGAGTGGCGGTGTCACGAAAGTGAGGAGAGCGGAGGTCGACCGTGTCGGGCGAATGCGCAGCGGCGCCGGTGTCCGGCGGCGAACAAGCCAACCCGCGGGCTAGGGTTAGCCGCGGGCGCGCGTGAGCAAGGAGGAGACTCCGAAGAGGGGAGTCGAAGGAGGATACCGTGGCGGAGCTGGGAGGCCGGTCGGCGACGGCGGATGCGGCCGGCAACGATGGGCATGGCGGGCGGCTGGCCGGAGCAGCCTCGGCAGGTTCGCAAAGAAAGGGGAATCGAGAGGAGAAGAGCCGCGTGAGTGGTGGGATCGACGGGGTATGCGTGTGCGCGTGAAGGCTGATTTGCGTGCGTGTGCGCTTTGGCTGAGCCCAAATCGATTCGTGTGTCATCCGTATACGTGTACCGTGTACGTATTTGCTTCTATTGAACCCTAGCTTCAGCTAAATAAACTAACTAGCTCTAGCCAGATCCTTCCTAAATATAACACAAATTCAATGCTAAAATGTTTGAAAGAGTATTTTAACCTCAATTAAATAAATAAGGTTTTGTTTTGCTTAATCATAAGTTAATAAATAAAAGTTGTTATTTGATTTTTAATAACTAACAAAAGAAAGATATAACAAATAAATCCAAATAGAAATATTTTTGACAACAGAAAAGTCGTAAACAGAATAAATAACAAAAAACCATTTAAAGTCTAAAATAAAATAATGCATATTTTCTTCTAAATTTTAGAATTTTAAATCTTAAACTTTTAAAACCTAAATACTAAAAGAAAAATTCTTATTTCTATTTTTCATATCAAGAAAATATTAGATATTACTTTGTATTAGAATACAACAATTGTCTCTTTATGGTTATGATTAATCATATGAAAACCCTAATTCCCTATTGGATGAAATCACAACCTTGTCATTTTATGCGGAACCCTAAAACCCTAAATTCAATTAGGAACCCTAGTTCCTTTAATTTATATGTGAACCCTAACTTGATATAACCTAAACCCTAGGTCAAACAAGTGATCATGTTACTTCATTATTATTCATAGATCCATAATTATCAACTAAATACATGTTCATATCCACCTAAAATATAGGAGCCTATCACTAATAAATTAGTATTTCATCCTAATCAAAACCTAGTTGATCAAGTAGGATCAACCCAGTCTAAACCCTAGTTCCTATTCCCAAGACCATCATCCTTAATCATACATATTTAGCATCACACCATTGTGATGAATTCCAATAACATCTATGCCAAATATTGTGCATTACCTAATCATATCCCACTAAACCCTACTAGTATTAGATACTTATGAAACCCTAATATCCAGGAGCCACCTATGCCCTATTTAAGTGGATCCAATAGTAAAACCTATACCACCTCAACCCTAATTGATATGTTTCTTATTACTTAAGAAGTATGTTCTTCAAAAGTTATTCTTTTGAAGAAAACAAGGAGTAGCCATCAACCCTGCCTAATAGGACCTATAGACAATAGCCATCTATCACCAGCAAGATGAACCAACCTTGATAGCAGCCCTGTATAAATAATTGCTTAGGATGCCTAGGCTTAACTCAACCTTACAAACCCTGGATGCCAATGAATCCAACATTGTTGTGATCCATCTAATACTTACTCCAGCAACCAATTGGAACCATAGAAAACCATAGAACCCCACAAACCCAACTGTCATACTTGTTCTTTATTAAAGAACATGTTCTTCAAAAGTTATTCTTTTGAAGAATATAATAAGTAATCATTAACCATGCCATATAGCACTAAAACTGACAACTGTTCTTTACATAATAACATTATGCCAATTATCATTCCTTGTGTGCTCAATTTATTACTATGCTTATTTATAGAACTTGTACATGATACCAAGTAATCAAACCCTTAATAAGAACCTTGTTTGTGAATCACTCTAAAAGTGCAACATACCCTGAACTAATCATTGCAACTCACTAATCCTAAATCATCGGGGTTAGGCTTAGAACGATTGCATCTCATACTTATGCATTGTTGCATCCTTGCCAATCTTTAAAACATCCCCACGGACGATGATGCTATTTAATTTGGAGTTATTGCACCCTTGTCTGCATAATCTTGCATCAAGAAAGGCAAGTTCATCGCTTGCTCATGTCATTTGAGTATTTTTACCAAATTACTTGCAAAGTACTATACTTATCACTCTTGCATAAAAAGCAAAAGAACTACTTTCATAACTATGAATATGACTATGTGGTGGGCAATGGAACCATGGTATGTGTTGATATGGTGGAGGTTCCATTGCAAGGGTTTATATCCATCTAGGATTAAACAACAAATGTCGTCCAGTGATTCTTGTGCCGTAATACCCGTGTTAACCATAAGATCTGGAATGTGACGGAGTAGTCAAAAGTGTTTTCACCTCTCGTACATCAACGGACGCGCTTTACCGTAGACACTTGTATCTGTCGGGGCAAGCGGGGGGGAAGCCTGAAGTTCCCCACGGCATAGTCCGTAGACACTTGTCGCCCGAGGAACAAGCGGTAGGCAAGCGAAGTTCCCCACGATGGGGTCTATGATGGGTTGCAACACCGCGTAGGAGTGTATGGTAGAGCCCAGCACTGTTGTCGTGGTCGGGGTCCACCCTGAAATTACGGGAATAATGGGACCGACGTGGACCCGTGGTCGGCGCATGCAACAACGGGTGTGCGAGGTAGCGGAGGAACATGATTGACTAGGACCTTATACCGGCCTCACACCGAAGGAAGTGTGGACGGGAAAGCTGCCCCTGGCACCAAGGTTAAGATCTCTTATGGGTAAAGAAACACACCTCTCAGAGTGTAACGAATCGTGACCACTCCCTGTTCGGGATATGGAACTGCGAACGCCGCCAAAGGAACTCCATGAAGTTCTAGTCAACCGGTGAAGGCCGACATAGCTCTTCCGAATAAAAGCAACCTTTTGAAGAAATGATTACAAAAACTTGCATGCCTATGACTTTCTGGTCTATGGTAGCTAGTGCATTAAACACCTCTTTCCTATAATGAACTTGTTGAGTACGCTCGTACTCATCCCACTCTTAAATCCCCGCTAGATATGGAGGCATCGAAGGAGGATCTACAGACAACTCGAAGGCCGAGAGTCAACAACTACTTCAAGGAACAGGAACCTGTCAGAAGAGTCAAACACCACATCCAACAAGGATAAAACCTAGATTAGCCATAGAAGGGAATTAGCTTCCTAAACCTAGCTCCTATTTAGTTAGAATCTATTCATAGCCTCTATAGCTAGTTAAATACTCTACAAATAGAGTTCGTGATAGGATTAGACTACGAGTCGTTCTTAGTTTATTTGCAGTTTTACCTCATTGTAAAGTAGGAGGCTGTGATGATCTTATGTAACAGTCTGTGTAATTCTATAGACATGCCTTGGACCCGCATATGTTTCTGTTGTACCACTCTGAGCGATATAATACTAGTGGAACGGTGTTTCATTGGTGTTATATCAGACTTGCATACTACACCATGCAGTGGTATGCCGGGTCACCACAAATATGTTCAGTTATTGTCCCATGATGTGATCTCTGGTTTTTTTGTGCAAACTATAGCTTTGAAAATTTGTGCAAGCATTCATCTTTATTGATTAATTAAATAGAATACATCAAACCTAACATGCAAATATAAAGTGTGAATGTTTGCATGTTCAAATGATATAGTTTGCACTAAAATTATTAAATGTATTGTGGTTTTAGAAAGCCTTGGGATAGGTCAAATGACAAGAGCGCACATATTCTTTATTTAATATTTTCGATGTATGTTACAAGTGCTTCTATCCCGAGAAATTTTTCATTAACGAACAATCATACTAAAGAGAATAGATCAAACCAAAGATAGTGAAACACATAAAACCAGATAGTGATACACAACAGCTACCACTGCGACAAATGCGACCTTGAGTAGTAGCTTCAAGGTGTTAGACACTTGACCGCTCTCTCCCGGGTCGCTCTCGCGCGAGCGGCTCCGGAGAGCCCCAACCCTAAAACAGAAAAACCTCCCAATCTCCTCCTCCTCCTGGCCGCTGCCGCCGGCGCCGGCGGTGGCGGCCGCGCCCGGCCGTCCGGGCAGAGGGCAGGGTCGCGCGCCCGGCGGTTCCCCGGAGCGGAGGGAGACATCACCTGGGCTGCGAGGTGGTGGTGGCGGGGGGTCGGCGGCGCGATTCTGGAGTTCGTCACCAACGCATGGCGGAGCCGACGGACGAGCGGAGGTCTTCGACCTGGCAGGTAGCAAGGAGTGGTGAGGGAGGACGCGGCGGAGCAGCCGGGTGGCGGCGCGGCGAGATCCCATCTCGGGGACGGTGATGCGGGAGGATGCGTGGTCTGGGCGAGTGCCCAGACGCATCGGCCGCCGTCCCGGCTGGCGAGCGGGCTCCCCGGTGGGCGGCGTGGCGCGGCGGGGCTGCAGGAGGCGAGGGAGGGAGGACGCGGCGGAGCAGCCGGGTGGCGGCGCGGCGAGATCCCATCTCGGGGACGGCGAGGCGGGAGGATGCGTGGCCAGCGCGGAGTGCCCGGGCGCATCGGCCGCTGTCCCGGTGCTGGGGGCGAGCAACGGGGCTCCCCGGTGGCTGCGGCGTGGCGCGGCGGGGCTGCAGGGAGGCGAAGGCGCAAGACCGTACCCCATCTTGGGGCGGCGGCGCGGAGGACGCCTTGCCAGGGCGGAGTGCCCTGGTGCGTCGGTCATCCGCTCCGGAGTTGGGGTCGTGCTGCGGTGCCTCTGGTGCGCCGGCGTGGGAGCTGGTGGTTGGGGCGGGCTCGATCGCGCTTTGCCAGATCTGAGCTTTTTTGGGCCTGTTCATCTGCTGGCTGTGCCTGGAGCGGGTGCGCCGGAGACGGCCTGGCCTTTGCCGGAGGTGGTGGGAGTTGCTGCGTTGTTTTTGTCAAGACTGAAGCTGGTGGCTTGGGCCGTCGTGCTGGAGACCACGACTTTTTGCAACCATGAAGTTGAGGAGCTGCGGTGGCGGCGGTGTGTCTCTCCATGGACAGGGTTGCCCCAAACCTCGGAGGCTCGGAGTCGTGCGATGATGCGGACGAAGGTCTTGCCCAACTCGTTGGGCCGGCGGCGACGGCGCCTGCGGGTGTCGTGCCCCTCTCTGGAGGCGTCACCGAGGCATGTCGGTGTCTCTCGTGTTCTCGCCTGGTTTGGTTGATGTCTCCGGGCGAATGCCTAGATCCTTTGGATCGGCGCGATGGCGGCGTCCTCGACGTCGTTCCTATGTTGGAGCTTCGCGTTTGGAGACGCGGCTCTGAGGTCCTGGTGCTTTCCTCTGGTGTTCGCCGCTGTCCGAGGCTGGCTACAAGGGCGCAATGCACGCCATTGCTGACATCCCCAAGACGATGTCTTCTTTGGGTTGTTTGAGTTCCGCCATCTCCCCCTTTCTTGGCGCGTTGACAAGGAGAGCCCTTTTGGAGTTGGTTCTTTGGAGGTGTCTAGCATCGGTCGAGACGCGGCTTTGTGTGTTTTAACTTAGGGTAGGGTCTTTCGTGTTGTTGTTGTTTTGTCGGTGGTGGCTGTCTTCGGACTAGTCGGTGTGGAGTGTGTGCTACTTGTGGTAGCGGGTTCTTGTACTCATATCTCTGCCTTCTATAAAGATATGGTACTCCTTTGCCGTACTCGCGAAAAAAAAACACATAAAACCAACAAAGATTCTATATAAACAAAAAGTGCACCATAGAGTTTCAAAGTCGTCGTATATATTTGCATCTTGATGTGCTCAAGTCACGGGTAAAAAATCAGAGAAGAGCAACCTACATAAGTTGGAGTAAGGTGAATGTTCAAAAGAATATTTTAAGCTTCTCACTACGTATTTTACAAGTGTAGATCGTTAAATGCAATGTGGGCAGGCACACACACCAGTACACCATGTTGCGAAACGCAGTTTGATCCCCGTATTATCAGGGAATATGATCATGAGTACGAATGAAAGAAATATAAATCCATATACAAAAGCCAACTTGGCATCACCAAACAGACACAACCATCATACATGCCGTACCAAAACACCGAGATTCATCGATGTCAACCTTGTCAGTCACTATAGTCACACCAGAGCGGGCATAATATCATGGGCTTTTATTTCAGATGATGAAAAATCGACCATTGAAACTTCATCACTGAGCAAATCTGTCATAAAGAAAAAACTCAATCGTATATTACATGTAGTCTAGGGTTCCATGTCCCCTAAGGCCAGAAACACATAGAGCTAGTTCAGATAGGAGACGGTGTGTGTGGGTTAACTACACTCCTGTCTTCCTCACTAGTATTCTTGCTAAGTACTGTAATACCGCTGATTGATTAATAAAGCTCCCGATTCGCAAAAAAAAAAAAGAACCGGTGCGGTGGCTGGACTTAATGTGGAAGTTCCTTGTGACCCGTAGTAGAATTTCCCCTTCTTTTTCCTTCCATGAAAACTTAAAATTTGTGGTAAAGAATTTCATAAAAAATGCTGCAGAAACAGGATGCAAGCCCGTCAGGAATAAAGCCCATTGGTAGATTAATATCATCCTCACATTCTAGCCTTCCGGTTATTTCCTTGTGGGCCGATGTAAAGCATAATGGCCCATTTCGACCATATTCCAGATCCATCCCTATTGCGGAAATCCAGTTCTTTATTTCGGAGAAAAAGTCATTATATCTGTGTGCAATTTTATGCCAAGTTGCCATTCCTTATAGACCTGGCTAGGCTTTTTAATTCTTCGAAATCAATTATAAAGTCCCTGATCCAAGCTTTTTTGTTTTTGTTTTTGAGATGCTGATCCAAGCTTAGCTAGTGATGAAAGCAAGTTTTTGAAGAGTCTATCTCGATCCCGCGGGTGATCCTTGAAAAATCGAGTTCCTAAAAGAACATCTCGAGCCCCATGCATTGTACGGATTCAAGCAAGTTAACTGTCCACTCCCTGATGACGCACTACCTTATCAGTTATAACGGAAAGTTCATCGACGCTAATCGCCAGTCGCCACGCTTACCGACGGCGACAAGCAAGACTACCTCCGCTCGGTCCTACTCGTATGTTGGCGAAGGATCGGCTGCCACTTCGTCGCATCAGTTACTGTCGTGGAGTTTGCTAGACCTACGACCTGGCCGTCAGCCGTGCCTCGGGCTAGCTGATTAATTCCGGTGACGACCCCCGTTGCACACGCGGCACGCGAAAGGTCGCGGAGAACGATACGCCAAGTACTCCTGCCGCCCCCATTACGCAGAGTCCAGTCCAGAGCTTCCGGGCGAGGTCGATGCTGCCCCCCTGCCTTCCGACGTTAGCTGTCGCCGCCGGCCGCTTCGCCGGGATCGTCTCGTACTTTCTCATCTCATCATCATCATCATCATCATCATCATCATCATCATCATCATCAAGGCTAGTTATCAAGGCTAGTTAGACGGCGGTTGTAACCGGCCGGGCCATAACAAGTACTGCACGGTCGATCAGCACGGCGCGTCGGTCTTCCCCGGTACACCTGACACCAGGCTCGGATTTGGTCGCAGCATTCTTCTGAAACGTATGCATACCCGGCTTTCAGAGCGGAAGGGCCGAAATTTTATTATTCCAGCTCTACATATACCATCGCTGCGGGGCTGGGCCGGCGTCACCGACACCACGGTCCTGTGGGAAGGAATTATCAAAGAACACGAGTTTCTCTTCTCTAGGATTTCCCATAAACTGTAGTGCATGCGATTTGAACCCTACAAATCACCATCACAGGAAACAATCTTAAGATTTGAATTTTTTTTGAAAGGGGGGCAAAAGATTTGCCTCCATTCATTAAATAAGTAGGAGAGTCTTGACAAGACAAAAGAAAAAGAAAAATAGAAGTTCCTAAGCAATTACTCTATCTTTATTACAAAACTCAAATGATTCGCACCCGTGACGATCCAAAGCTTCGCCTCATCCTTAATGATTTTAAGCAAGAAGGTTGGGAGCCCGAACATATTGTTGAAAATTCTTGCATTAGGCTCATTTCATATTGTCCAAGTGACAAGCATGATTATGGAAGACATGCCTTTTCGTTTCTCCGTTGCACTGCACAACATCATCTTCCACACTCCCTAAGGGAGGCATCACCTGCCCACCCACTCATGAGTGCGGACACAGGGAATCTCAAGCCAACTCTCCAACTCTTAACCTATCCCAAATCATCTTTGTATAGCGGTATTGAGAGAAGAGATGTGCCGCTGTTTCTTGAGTTTGCTTGCAAAGCGGACAAAGCCCATAATTGTCTCAACCCCTTCTCTCAAGATCATCCGCCGTCCAAATTGTATTGCGGATGGCTAACCAAGAGAATAACTTGACCTCCACGAGGAAGAAATGGAAAGTCAAGCATGCACTTACCAATAACGCTTGGATTGCCAAAATTAAGATTGGAATCGGGTGTAAGTTACTATGAAAAATCGTTTGAATCAAGGAGGCCCGAGAGTGAATCTTCTTAGCCTCGGATACTAAGAAGTTGAGCCAACTTACACCCGTTCTGCATCCTGGTAACGGGATGAAGGCACGTGTTTCGGGGGCGTCGTTGTGAGCACCTCTCGGTGTCTCAGCTCCAGGTGAAAACCGTAATTCAATCTTATCGGTCACCCTTTGGGGGGCGTCATTGTGGAGTAGGTTTCTGTTGGCCACAACATGTCGGTTCCTTGGAGCTTGCCCTTGTTCCTAGAATGATTCACATTGGCACTCAGTGGCCTCCTATCTCGTACACATTCCACCATTGTTCCCGCTCTGTCATCGCGGTTGGCTAGCATGATTGGTGCTCCACAGTCAGGAGCAAGAGGGCAAGTAGCCCTCTCTAATCATAACTTGATGTGTCCAGGGCAGCAGTGTCCGATGGTTTCTTTAGGAGGCATAGCTTTGTTCATGCTCAGTAGTCTAGATTGCCTTGTGTTAGGTTTGGCTTCTCCAATTTTCTAGCTCGACTTTAAGTCGATACTCCGCTACCCTCTTGAATGGCGTTTTTATTTTAACCTGGCTTCTTGGAAGAGGGTATTATCATCAACTTATATAGGTTCGGTTGTTTAAGTTTTATTTATAAAACGAGACAAAAGCATATTTGGAGAGAGAAACGGTTAAGATGATACTAATATGGAGTTTTTGAGATTTGGATGAAGTATACCGGAAACCGAAAGAAAATACGCATCCGTCCACAAAAGGATTTCTCAACTTTATCTAAATTTACATGTATCTACACACTAAAACGGGTCTAGATACATGCATATTTTTACAATATTAAGACATCCTTTCATAAACGAGGGGTATACTATATCTTGCCCATGCTACCATTTTACTACCTCTGGTCTGAAAAAATCGAGGCGAAGCTAGGTACAAGATACCTTACGCGCGTACAGAACTAGCGTCAATTAAACATGACCTGAGGGAATACTTCAGAGATTCCATAGACCAATGACATTTCTTCTGAAACCCCAATATACTCACCATCACATGGATGTGCACTTTAAATACTACGATCTTCTTCGGTTCTTGCTTTCTCCGGATACTTGAGCCGTGTCGATGAATTGCGGTCGTAGCACAAGACAAGAGGCATTGTACCGCTGGCATGGCTACTACAACAAGTCCCTAACCGGTAGTACCGTCTGTACTTCAATGGTCCAGCCACAGCCAGGCAAGGCAACCATCACAGTGAAGCAACCCATGGCCCTGACTTTAATTAATTGTCGATGTCGATCAAAGGATATGACCGCTTAAATCAAAACAAACTTCTTATTTGAGACGGCATGCCTTTCATTACGATGAAAGCAACGTGTTAACAGTACATTTTTTCCCATAAAAATGCTAAAGCAACAACCAAGTGTAGTAACTGGTACAAGACGGTTCACCAGCCAGCGCCACGAACACGAATGTTCTTCCTGCAAATACACTTAAGTAGGTTAGCTGAGGTTGATAAAAAAGAGCAAGAAAATGCCTACTGGTGCTGCACTATTATGGTGATGACTATGAGTAATGACCGAGTAATAAGTTGCTGTCCTATCGTCAGATCGCCAATGTACACGGTACACCGTCGGCCTCCTGCCAACCGTCCCTCCCTGATAAGTGCGGTCAGACGAACGATCGACACTGCAGACTCGCATCATATGTTGATCTTATTCGTCCCAGGACGGCCGCTAGGTAGTAAGACACGACCCGTTCTGCATACATCGGCAGCCCATTTTAGTTGGCACGCAGCTGATGCTGATTTTTGAAGTGGATATAAATCGTAAGAGCATCTCCAGTTGCGTCCTCCAAACCGTCCCCCAAATCGCTCTGGATTGAGCGTTTGGGGGACGTGTTTTGTTCGTGCCGTGTTTGGGGGACGTCGCTCCCCAGCCGCGTCCCCCAAACGCCGCCCCAAACATTAAAAGTACTTTTTTTTGGTTTGAAGAAAACTATTTACTATAATATTTAAATCAGTTGAACATAAACAAATTATATATAAAACTTCGAAAAAATATAATTAAATTACATATAAATTCCCGTTAAACTACTACTTGTACTTCTTCTTCTTCGCCCCATTGTCGCCGTCATCGCGATGGCGCTTCTCGCCGTCACCTCTTCCGAAGAGGCGTGTCGGGCGCCGACGCTAGTCCTCCTCGTCGCTGTCTCGCCGGCCGCGCCTTTGCCTTGGCCTTGGCGGCCTTGGCCTTGGCCGCCTTCGCCTTCGCACGGGCCACCGCCGCCGCGTCCTCGCTCTCTTCTTCCTGCGTCCTCCTCCCAGCCCAGCCATTCCTCCTCGCAATGGCGGCGGGGAATCGTCGCCGCTGCTCGGCGTCCTGGCTGTCCCACCAATGGCGCCAGCCAGCAGCTTTCCTTCGCTGGAGGTGTCGGACGGGAGCCGGAGATGTAGCTCATCGTCTCTGGAGGTGTCGGATGGAGGCTTGGATGAATGGCGGCGTACGTACGGGTCTTATTGAGCGCAGATGAACGGCGGCGGTTTGAAGAGAGCAGCGGTTGCTCTTCCGAGGAGTCGGCGCTCCATTCCGGCGGGTTGGCGCTGTCGACGCGGTTGCCAATGCGACGGTTCCGCTTCCCGGCAACGCATCGTCGCTACGTAGGTGGCGGAGCGTCGGAGCCGACGGGTCGGCCCCGCCACTCCCCGCTGCCCGGAGCGTCCCCTGTGGGACGGGGACGGGCTCGGGGCGCCGGACACCTTATCGGGGCGCGCCGGACAAAAATGAACTTTGGGGAACGCGGCTGGAAAGCATTTTTTGTCCGGCGCGGCCCAAATCCCTCTAGGGGACGCTTTGAGGGACGCGACTGGAGATGCTCTAAGACCTCTGTTACTACTTACTAGTGGCGTTTGATGTGACAAGACGTGCTTACATGTCTGGCTAGCCTCCTCTTCGACACTTCCAGTCCACCTGCAGAGGACCCGCCATTGAAATGGAGGTTACCTCGACCTCGATATTCAATAGCGTAATACCGATACAGGTGCCTCTCCCGAAATGAATGTGAAAACTCCTCTGCATTCGAAGTAGGCCAGCGGAGGTGTTTTTCTTCAACGAGCGAGGGCGACTGTTCATAGGACGTGTTCAGCTATGCTTTCCAGCTTCTGTTTACCACGTCTTTCGCTGAGAAATCACACTCCACGATAGCACAAGCTGCGTCAACGTTCTTATCTTTCAAGCTTTTCAGAATTCATCAAGAGACGACGCAACGCCTGACTGCGGAGTGCCACTTCTCCATGGAAGTGCGCGAGCAGGTCTTCGCATGGATTGAGGGGTTTTCGGACATGACGACCTCGGCCATCCTAGAGGAAAGGTGAAGGGCGGCCAGTGGTGCGATCTTCTATTCGATTTGGGGTGTTCGGAAGGAGCGTAACAGACGCGTTTTCCAGTACACAGCTATGCAAGCCCTGGGCGCGGCGAAGATGGTGAAGGAAGATATTGATCAGTGCGCCTTCGCTCACACGCATGACCTGAGAGACGTCGCCCTAGTTGTCATTGCGTGAATGACTAGTATGCCATAGAGTATCTCACGACGTGTGGATAGAGAGATAGGTGTAAGACAGAGAGAGCTACCGGAACGTTGAGACACGAGTTACCGAGATTCAAATCTTGCAACGGTTAGAAAATCCTACATGCTGCTATAATTTACTAAAATGGTAAAAGCGAGACGATTGGTTCTTCCTCATGGGCTCTTAGGATCTGCATATAAAGACGTTCGAATCTAAGGTTATAATGGTAGAGATCTAACTGGATACAACTATTTCTAAGCTAAGCTAAGTTATCTTGTCGTGTAGTTAATGATCCGACCGATATCTACTATGGGCTGGATCCGACTACTCCTCTCTGGGTTAGGCTCATCCATCTTGGTTTTCTAGCAACTGGGCTTCCGCGGGCCATTTGGTCTTGCCAGAATTGAGATCCCGTCATAATATATCTAGTTGGCATATCCACTAAACTAGTCGCTTAAAGTTTTTTTCCGTTTTAGGCCGTCATTCCAATAGCCGTTCCTAAAAAACGTACTCCCTGTGATCTGAAAAACAGCCGAACTGTACATTTTGCACGAAAGTCCTCATGATTTGTTACAACTGAACCCACACCCAGACTCACAGGAGTTTACTTCATTGTGTAGCCTCGCGTGATTTGGTTTGACTCAACGTCTTCATGGGACCAGATATAGCAAGTCATGAATGTGATTTTCTCTAGATTTGTAAGGGCTTAAATGTAAAACATATTTATATTAGACTGTCGCCATATTTTTCAGATCAGAGGGAGTAGCATTTTTTGCGAAAATTAAAAGATCTGGACAGAATAAGAAATTCTCTTACATGAGATACTTGGTGAAAACTTGTGAGTAGCGATAAACAAATATATGAACAAACAACAAAAAGTTCTTGTACTAAGTCGACGGCCTTAATTTATGAAGAAAATGCCTGGTCCGGAAGATTCAACTTACTAAATAAAGCCATAATTAAATTTGGATCATCTTGTTGGAAGTTCGGTGGTATCCGGAGGCGAGCTTCTTAATTTTTTGCTGTAGCCACCGGGTGGTTGCTGGCTTGCACTTGCACGGAGGAGTGCCTAGCTAAGTAGCTAGTTGCTACGGCCTAGACTTAAGGCTTGCGAACAGCAAAGCACCCCGCCATGTGGTCGTACCAAACGTTTTACTCCATGTTTTCCAGAACGCATGCGGCCGTACTTGTTGTTGTGCGTACAACAGCACGTCCATTGGGTCTTAACTATTCTGCTGCTCCCCGTTTCATACTGGCTCCATGTACGCTGTCATTCCATAGACTTGTCCGCTGTCTCGCCTACCTCTTGTATCGTCCTCCTCCTTTCAATGTCGCATTGCAACCTTGAAAGCACGCTGGCAACGAATTCACTACATTGGTTTATTATATCCTTAATGAGAGGCTAACGCTGTCACGGGCCCATCCAATCCCGCAATTGCTTCTTCAAAAAATAAAATATATACCCACATTTGTTTTTGCATAGTCCTTGTTTGTAGCTGCAGTTGATCCCTGGTTACTGCTGCTTTTTGTATTTCCTGTCGTGCGTGGTTTGTAAAGTCGTTTGAACCTGCTTCTGCCAGGGTTTTGTTGAGCTGATCAATGGAACAGGAGATGTGAGATTCCTGTTGCTTGGTTCGCTGCGGTAGCTGACTTTCTTCCTAGCGCCTTGGGGGGCTTTGCTAGGTCGGCGTCTGGTCGTAGCTTTTTCCGGTGTATCTATCCCAACGCCAGGGAATGATGTTGTGTGTTTGGTCTGGACCTAGCCCGAGCTCCATGGGTGGTGGTTCGGTCTGGGTGAAAACTTTGTAGGTCACATGTCTCTGCTGACGACGATGACGCATTCTTGCGCCATTCACCTTCTTGGAGGCGTCGCCGCAAGACACCCCCCCTCCTTTGGTTCCTCAAGCTCTGGTAGGTGGCCGGCCCGTCGTTGAGTTCCCCCTTGTGTTGCATTTCTTGGTGCGGTGGAGGTTTGTTGCCCAGGACACGGTCGCGATCGCTCCGGTGCAATAAAAGACAAGGCCCCCTCTTCATGGATCAAAGGGTGCTTCGGCTTACTTTTCTGTGTTGTCTTTTGTTGTGGTGTGCGGTGTGCGCTTGGCGCGTGTGTGTTGTAACTCATGGTGTAACTCCTAGCCGGTTGATGACTTCGTTAATTCAAAGCTGGGCTCATTTCGAGGCTTCCTTCTAAAAAAAAACTTTTGACCCTAGCAAAAGAAAAGAAAAAGACCCGTTAGACATTAAAAAAGTCTAGCAATACCGCGCCAAACACCTCGTCGACATCACCGCTGCCAGCATCTTCACTCCGTTGGTAGCACCATTGATTGCTCCTTGCAGCACCGGAGTCGACCGATGGTAGCACCGCCGCTGACCGATGCTAACACCACACCCGCCGCTGGTAGCAATACCAGCCTGATTTCATAGCATCGCCCCTCATCATCGGCAGCAACATGTCATCCTAACCTAGCAGCAACACCAGCCTGCTTTTGTAGCACTTCACCTCTACGCTAGTGACGGGTGGAAAAAACACTCACCTTTATCTCCGTTTAAACCGAATATATTTCACCTTCATAATGAAAATATCTCTCTAAAACCTATCACTAATCACTAATCATTGCATAGATGTGCAATCTCCTTGTTATTTGATTTTGTTAGGGGTGTAAGCGGATAGGATAATTTGTGTACCAAATTCAGCTTCGAATCCGTGTTAAGGTATCCATGTCCAATTTTATCATATCCAATGGATAAGGAGATCCGATTTCGAATTGACGCCCCAAATACGGTATAGAACATGGTATAGAAAATAGAAAGCCGATATGGATTGTCTATAAAATAATTAGGATTATCCAAGTCAAAATCTATGGCCAGTCTCATAGAGTTAGTAACTATTGAGTTACCAAGATCATTTAGCAAGCATGTCTAGCTCTAATTTTCTACAACCAGAAGACTCATAGTTCAACTTCTTATATTCATGTCATATTGTTAATGCTTGGATTTAGCCTAAATTATGTCTCTACTTTCGTAGCAGATTGAATCCTACAAGGCTTAGCCTTTAAGCCCATTCTCAAGTTTTGCTAGAACTATAACTATATGCCTTTATCTGAATTTTTTTTCGGCCGGAGTCCTCTTGCTTCCGATTCGAATCCGCAACGGGACAATATCCACGCTGATTCAAATGCAAGAAAAAAGTGGTAAATTATATGCTAAGAGCAAAATTCGATCCGATCCCTTTACACCCTTAGATTTTGTGGAGAAAATAACACTTTAAGAAGTAAATCAAGGGCGAAATTTTGGTAAAGGATATGTGTTATTATGAAGCATAGCCCACAATAGTTTGCACATCTTTGTATCCCATTTTTCTATTATATAGCTGCAGGTGAAAGCTTGGACAAGGCCTATCTCCATCCATTAATACACAACGGTACAAAGAAAACAATTGGAAACAGCTAAACGATGACTCGACATCTGGTCGAGTGATCTTACACCAAAATCATTCTTCCAAGGATACGATGAACCTCGGTCCTTAGGGAAAAAGTGACAAGTAATACAATCCGATAATCCGGATTGAAGATATCAACCGTTTTTCTTGTGTCATTGTCAGGGAAGCAATTGCTACCCCAGGTGAGGTCATTAGAAATTCTTTTTAATAGTTTAGTTTTTACTTTATTTTATTACTTGTTAGTAGTTTTGTTTTTGTTCTAAATTGAAAAACCAAAAATAGCAGTTTATCTTTTTATTCTTAGTTTACTTATTTATTTATATTTGAAAACCCAAAATAGTAGAGATATGGTAGCAAAGAAGTTGGGAACTTTGCTACTCTAAGTGATGACTATCTTCGTGCACCTATCACTCAACCCGCTATTGATGCGGAAGATTATGAAATTAAGCACAACTTCTTGAACTTAGTTCAGCAAAAAAAAAAAAGTCTAGTAGTTTCACTTATGAGGATGCAGGTATGTACTTAAACACTTTTAGCGAGATATGCGAAATGATGAGCATAAAAGATCTGAACCGTGATGTGGTAAAATTACGCTTGTTTCCCTTGTCACTTAGAGGGAAAGCAAATGATGGTTGATAACACTCCCTAATGGGACTACCACTTCATGGGAGTTTTTTTGCAATATATTCATGACTAACATTATAGGTTTTGTACAAGAGGTACGTGAGCCACTAGAGCCCGCATGGGGAAGAATGAAAGGGGCCATAAGAAACTGTCCCAACCATGGCATGGAATAATCAATACTAGGAAAAATCATACCGCTAGTGGACCAAAAAAAAGGTTACTGTCGACGCACTAGCGGTAACGCGCTACCGCCGGTGCATTAGCTTGGTACGCCAGTGGTAAAAACATATATCGCCGGCGTACCATATATAGTTGTGCTGCAATAGTATTATTTTTCATAATTCAAAAAAAGCATCAATCTAGATCTAGATCTAGTTGTCCCTCGGGAACCGTGGCCGTAAGTGTCGCACAAGAAGAAGGGAGAGGAGGTTTTTGCCAATGGGAGGGAGGGAGAGGAGGTGGTCACTGAAGAGGAGGTGGTCGTCGGAGAGTAGCTCGAGGTCGCCAGAAGCATCCATCTCAGAGGTGGTCAACGGAGGGAGTTGTTCGATCCCGCGGTCTTCAGAGGGAGCTAGAGGAAGGGCGTCAGAGGGAGGGGGAATGGGGCGCCGGAGGGAAAAGGGGAAGAGTAGGAGGAGGACAGAAGGTGGAGTGGTGGAAGAGGATGAGGGAAAAGAAGGTGGAGAAGTGAAAGAGGATGATGAAGAAGGTCAAGAAGGGGAAGAGGAGGAGGGGAAAGGTGGAGGTGGGGAAGAGGGGGAGCAAGGAAAAGTGAGAAAGGCGAAGAAGGCAACCGACTGGTTTTCAAGGACACGACAATGCATATATTTTTTTGGCTATGGAGGTGATCAGTTAGGCTACAAGTTGTATGATCCAATAGCAAGAAAGGGTGTGAGCAGCCATCATGTTGTGTTTGTTACTGTGAAGAGAAAGGATAAAGTTCCGGAGTCAATTCCGGTCGATGTTTGTAACATCCCAAGTTTCAACTTAATAAAGAAGAGGAATTTCAATTACTCAAATTTTACAACTAAAAAAAACTTTTATTTTGCTTTTAGTGTTATGCATAGTGTGCATGCATTCTTGGGTGCATTTTCCATGATGAGTGTTGTGTGATGATCATATGTGCTTAAACCCTATTATATGATCATAGAACCCCAAATTTGAGAGAAATAAAAGAAATGGAAAAAATGCAAATTCACTCACATACACATATAGCCAAATATGCAAATCATTAACCAAGGCCACCATGGCTTGTGCCATTGCTTGTGAAACACTAATATATCAATAACAACCACATTTGCATCAAAGAAACACAAATCAAATCAAAGGAAATATCAAAATTCACTCACATATGATAATGGTCAATTTGCACTTTTATAACATCATGCCCACTTTGAGCCCCTGGTTTGGCAGATTCTTAAACTAAAACCTCTCACCTCTTTCCACCTCATCCAAGGCCAAACCAAGATGAACATTTTTGCTGTTGACCACCATGGTTGACTCTACCTAGTTTGACCAATATAAATGAGACAAGTTGCAACCTTGAAACAAAGTGTAGGTCATCCAAATTTTTGAAACTTTGCAAACCAGCATCATTTCTCAAACCACCACCACCATTCTACTCCATTTATTATTTGAATCAACTTCACCAAAAAGAATTTCAAAATTCAAACAAAGTGTTCATGCGGCCATACTGTCGAACATCTGGCGGGCAAAAACCAAATTGGAGCAAACATGCTTTTGTCCAGCGGTTCCTTGCCTAAACCTCTTTTGATCCTTGATCATTATTGTTCCCCTGCACCTCCTACATCAACACAAGTACTGGCTCGTGGTGATTAAAGCGGGGAGAGGCCCAGAACTGAACCATGCCGTGCACCATGCCGGCCTCATGCCACTCAACCTCTCTGACCCTCCTCTCTCAATTTAATCTTGTCCTGGAGAATCTCCTGGCGTTGCTGATCATCACCATGCACGGCCTGAGCTCGCGCGAGGCTGGCATTGGCCAGGCCAGAGCGTGCCCAGCACGCACATGCATGCCAGCCCGGCGTGATCACCACGCCCTGGGCGCGCCAGAGCATGGGCTCATCTCGCGACCACTGTCCTCCCCTACACCTCTCCCTCTACATCAAGCTTCTGCACTGCAACCTCTAGCCCGTAGACATCCTCAAGCACCTGCGCGTGCACCATCGCCGTCGTCCTCGTCGACGTTCTGCCGCCAGTACCGTGGCAGGAATTGCACGCGCCCGATCGATCCCGTCACGCTTTTGCCGCGCCAGAGAGACGTTGAGCGTCGCCATGATGTCGCCTACACCACGCCGTCCTTACCTTGCCCCTTCGAGCACCAGAACGGTCGCGACATTAGCAACCCGAGCTTCCGCCGCAGCACCCCTTCCTCCGCTATAAATAGAGCATCCCCGCGCACCAATTCTTCACACCATCCAGTTCTCCTCCCATCCTTGCTTCTCAACGACCAGTCAATTAGCCACATTAGCACCGGAGCACCGCCAATTCGTCGTCGGAGCCCGCCAGTACACGGAGATCCTCGCCGTTGATTGCAGCGTCCCCAAGCGAAGACGCCGGTACCAGGAGCATCGCCGTCCATGCCAACGTTGCCGCGCACCTCGCCGTCGATCGCCGGAGCCCCGGTATGCTCTCCCACCCCCTAGGCTCGCCGCCAGCACGTCGAGATCTCGTCGGAGAAGGCGATGACCCACGGCCGTTAGATCTCTTTCTGATCCTATGTCTCACAGTCGCCCATACCGATTTGCGTTAAGTGAGCCAGTGATAGGTGGAGCCCACCTTGTCAGGCGGCCCGCGCGTGTGAGCCACGCTGCTGGGCTGGCCCAGTTGTTTTTCGCCCATGTAGCCCATTTAGCTTTCCCGCCAGGTCCAGAAATTCAAACTTTATTTTTCTGTTTCAATTCAAATTCAACACTGGATACATTTTCAAATTTAAATGGAATAAAATCTAGGGATTTCTATTTTCGTGCCCTCGGCTCCTTAGTTGTACTCAGTTTTCCCCAGATCCTTAGGTTTTCCTCAGTTTTCCCCAACCCCTTGTCTATAACCCGCAGAAAGAGCTCGGACGGAAGGAATCCCGTTTAGTTGACGTTGGTTGGTGCTGGCAAGTGGGGCCGCTGTTGGTGCCCCGCAATGGACACGTCTCCACTTATCCAGATCATCGTGGACCCACAACTTGTCCACGTTAGCGCGCCGACCCACAGCCTACCCAGGTGACCGTTGCAAAATGGGAGTCCGAGCCAGCGCCGTGCCCGTGCCATTGCTTCCCCTTTCTTTCTCCGCGCCCATTGTTCTTCTTCTCCGCCACAGCCCTTCTCCGGCACGCGGGTGATGTCTAGTTTCTCTTCGACCTCCCGTTCTTCATGGCCGCAGTATGGACCCGTGCCTTTGACAAGATGCCCCGACTGCCCACGCCAGGAGCCTCTGAAGCGGTCGATCTGTAAGACGGACGAGAACGACAACCGTGGACGTGAGTTCGTTGCATGCGAGAGCTTGCCATATAGAGAGGGGGATAAGGTTAGATCTCGCTCCAATTTCTCTGTTTTCTCTCGATTTTCTTGTTATTCCCTCGAATTTGGGATTTAGGGTTCACGTTGTTGTTTTCAGATCTTGAAGAAATGCAGGCATTTCGAGTGGATCGATGTGTACGTTCAGAGGCTTCAATTGCGCTATTGGGGGCGCAATTTGGGAGGGGGACTTGCTGTAGAGAATGCGGCAGAGAGAGGAGCCGTTCCGATTAGGGACCTTCCGATTATGCCTAATGCTCCCAATGCAGAACTGGTGGAAGTGAAGGGAGAACTGAAGAAAATGAACAAGCAATTAAGGCAGCTGATCGAGTTGAAGAAGCAAGCTAATCTGATGGCTGGTTGTTTTTTTGTTGTATAATTGCGATCGGATTCTTATCATTGCTCACTGCGCTAGAAGTTGTTACAAGGGATACCTTGTTACAAATCCATTATTCAGTTACATGTACTTGTAGTTGTTTTCAAAGTTAGTGTGTGCATTCACCGAAATTACCAACTATATTCCCTAAAAGAAAAGGAAAGCTAAAGATAGTTGATAATTGTTAGAGGGGTGACAAATAATGCAATCACCGAAATCCGCAAATATGTATGCCTCATGTTTATACCAAAATTATACCACTTTTAGGCCTTTCCAAAATACCAATACCATATCCCAAACTATATTCCCTAAAAGAAAAGGACAGCTAAAGATAGTTGATAATTGTTAGAGGGTGACAAATAATGCAATCGCCGAAATTAAAAATGTATGCCTTATGTTTATAGCAAAATTATACCACTTTTAGGCCGTTTCAAAATACCAATACTATATCCCAAACTATATTCCCTAAAAGAAAAGGACAGCTCAAGATAGTTGATAATTGTTAGAGGTGACAAATAATGCAATCCCGAAATCCGCAAATATGTATGCCTCATGTTTATACCAAAATTATACCACTTTTAGGCCTTTCCAAAATACCAATACCATATCCCAAACTATATTCCCTAAAAGAAAAGGACAGCTAAAGATAGTTGATAATTGTTAGAGGGGTGACAAATAATGCAATCGCCGAAATCAGCAAAAATGTATGCCTCATGTTTATAACAAAATTATACCACTTTTAGGCCGTTTCAAAATACCAATACTATATCCCAAACTATATTCCCTAAAAGAAAAGGACAGCTCAAGATAGTTGATAATTGTTAGAGGGCTGACAAATAATGCAATCACCGAAATCCGCAAATATGTATGCCTCATGTTTATACCAATATTATATCCCAAACTATATTAAGTGGCAAACTCGTTATTGCATTCTCCACCGACAGAGAGAGAGAGATGGGTGGCCACGAAGAGAGAGAGAGAGAGAGAGAGAGTTGCCACGAAGAGACGGATAGGGGTATACTGCCGTTAGATCAGTGGATCAACGGTTCGTGGAGTCAATTCGTGTGACAACGGCTCAACCAATCAGATAAGTTTGGGCTTCTCAGAGCATTTGTGACAGTACTTGAGGGCAAAACTGAGTAGTACTAAGAATCCAAGGGCACATAAATAGTAAATAGACTAAGGGATTCAAACAAAAGAATTACAAAATGAAAAATGTGTGTTTTGTACAATATAATTCATATTGGGCTACATCAAATTATTTGCAATTCAAATATACATGAGTGTGACAATTATGGCATCATTTAGACAAACTATGTTTTGGGAAAGATGTTTTGCAAAGGGGTTTGGGTGGAAAACCATGCATCTTCATAGCTACACTAGTGATTCTGAGAAGTGGCAATTTGTGGTAAAACTTAATTTATATATGTTTGTTAAGGTTTTCTAGGTGGCAGGTTGCGTAGGAAGACTCCATGAGTAGTTGCCACTATGTTTTTATTTTTTTGGATTTTTTATGAAATGACTCAATTAGCTATGTTAATCTCATTTGTTGACTCTCTTGACCAGCTACTTGAGGGTAAAACTGAGTATATTGCACTTGCCGGTCTAAGTCCTCGAGGGGAAAACTGAGTACGATAAAATTTCTGTATAAGGCCCGAGGTTATAACCGAGTACACCAAACGTCCTGGGTTAGACTCGTGTAGCGGCACGCCAGCCGTGCATAGCGAACGCGTGTTGCGGTACACGCCACCTTCGTCTTTATAGAGCCCCTCTTTCTCTCCCTCGACGCACGCACTGGCTCACCGCAACCGCCCCTCGTCCCATCATCTTCTCCACAACCGAAGAAAAAACCCCGAAGAAAACCGCCGGCGATGGAGAAGAATGAGATGCCCATTGTCCGCACATCGGCCGCCGCCCCCGTCCAGGCCCTGTCGCGCTTCCAACGTAGCAACGGCGCATCGGCCGCCGCCCCCAGGCCCCCGTCGCGCTTCCAACGTAGCAGCCGGCGCATCGGCCGCCGCCGTCCAGGCCTCGCTGCTTCAACGTAGCAGCCGCCGCATCGGCCGCCGCCACCGTCCAGTCCCCCGTCGATTGGGACCCGTACGAACCAGTGCAGTACGACACGCCGGAGAACCCCTACGACACCACCATCGTCGACAACGAGCCGGAGGTAACCCTTTGTTCCCTTGTTCTTATCTCATTTCAATCATTTTGTGTTAGATCTAGCGTTATTACGGTTCGTCTGCTCCTAGTTCAATCCTTTTATGTTAGATCTTGCGTTATTACTGTTCGTCTGCTCCTAGTTCAATCCTTTTGTGTTAGATCTTGCGTTAGTACTGTTCGTCTGTTCCTAGTTCAATCCTTTTGTGTTAGATCTTGTGTTATTACTGTTCGTCTGTTCCTAGTTCGATCCTTTTGTGTTAGATCTTGCGTTATTAGTGTTTGTGATTTGCTTTTGTTTAAGATTTGTGCCGATGATGATGAATATTTGGGCATAAATTGATTCAGGGTTTGGTCAGTAAACAATTGGTGTGTAAAAATTTGTTGTGCATGATCTTTGGTTTACTTACTCAAATCCTGGATATAAGTGTGTCCAATGTAACCGAGGCTACCTCTTTTTTTCGAGCCCATATTATCATGCATGATTTTTTGTTCACTCTCTGTTCCATCATCGTTGCAATTGACTCCGTGTTTTTGCACGATCTTTGGTGCTACGTGACAGGTGCAGAGCAATGACGTCGACAATGACGACGAGTCCTTCCACACCAAGACTCGTCACGTCCTCAGGAGGCTGCAGTCCGGCCATTATGATGGCCCCTTTGCTCGAGGCATTTACAAATGCCCCTTCTGCAACAGGAAGCTCCGCGCCACCGACTTCAACTCCCTGGTGAACCATGCTGAATCCATTGGCAGATGTGGCGCTAGAGTTGGAAGGACCGTGAACGTGCATGCGTACATGGCCAAACACAAAGCACTTGGGATTCACCTGCGCAACCTCCAAGCGAGTCACACGCGCTACCTGGAGGCGTTGAACGTGCCTACTGCACTCTCTGTATGTGACTGCTCTATCTGTAGAGCAGCTTAAATTCATGTAAAATGTAGCTTATGTTGGATCTATCGGTACTACTTTTGGATCTGTCCTGAATATATCTATGCTATGTTGGTTGCTGTATGCAGCTTATCCTATATTTTCTCCCTGATTTGTGCCCTAGATTTCCTACCCGATTGGGTAAAAACGAAATGAATGGCGTTAAAAAACAGAAGGAGAAGCTGCTTTAGATTTGCTACCAATTTGGGCTATCAAATATGAATGAGATCGAGCGAGAGAGAGGAAAAGGTACATTGAAAATAATCTGGGCGAAAGAGACAGAACCACTCGTGCCCCGTCCCGCACCCACACGGCTCCACACGCTACGCCCCCACACGCTACGGCCCCACACGCTACGGCCACATAAACACGGTCTCGGTCATGTCCCACGCGGTCCCTTCCTACCAGCCCCACACGACGCGGTCCCACACGACGCGACCCCACAAACGACAGGACCCCACTCGTGAGCACGGAACGGTCAACTTAACGGATTCCTTCCGTCCGAGCTCCTTCTGGGTTTCGACAACGCTTGGGGAAAACTGAGGAAAACTAAGGAGCTGGGAAAACTGAGTACAACTAAGGACTTGAGGGCACGAAAATAGAAATCCCTAAAATCTACTAAACCAAATTTGACAAATTTTATATTTTAGAAAGCTTATGAAATTACCTACACAACCACACTAGTCCCACTTGTAGATTCATTGTAGAATTCAAATAGCAAAAATAACAAGGCAGGGCCTTTTCAAACTTCAAATAATTATTAAAAATTAACTATAAATGATTTTGAGTTGATTCCAACTCTCATAAATCATAATTCAAATACTCCACATGATTACATAAAAATATGACATGGTTACTTCACATGATCATGGACTAGAGCAAAATAATGGCTATGTGGCCATTTCTAGCCCATTTAAACTATCTAAATTAAATTATTTAAATAGTATGAGAGTGACTCTCTCATTTAAATCTTGATCCTAAGTAATTCAATAAGAGGTAATGACCTTGGTCTAATAAACCTCATATTTTATTACTTAGTGATATTAAATCATTACCATGCTATTATTAAAATGCATGAGGTATAGCACCTCATTTAAATCATACTTCCAAATACTAAATATGAAGTGTTGACCTTGGTCAACATATATTCATACCTTATTATTTGAGGAGATTAAATCTTAATAAGATTCAATGAGAGGAAATTATTTCTCCAAAGAAATAAATAGAAATACTAATCAATAGTTATAATGAGAGGAAATTATTTTTCTTTAAAATGAAACGAAGTCAATCACCATGCTAATAAGGATGTGATGCTAGAATAAGCTTGTGTGAACCTTTGGTGTGTTTAGCTTAGCACTTAAGTTTTGTGTGGTGATTGTATACCTCGTATTCGTGTATAGACGCTAGTACCGAGGAGTACCAGGAAGAGGAAGGCTACTCTCAGGAGGAGGAAGAGAACATTGATCACTACCCCACCCAAGGCAAGCTAATATTCTTGCAAGCCACCCTAATGCAAAGCTCCACAAGAGCAAGGCACCATTACATGCTACTTTATGTGTTAATAATCCTATCCCATGTTTTTACCTTGCAATTATTTTGCTTATTGTATTTCAAAGTTTACTTTTTGATTCATGATTCACTTGGTCTAGAATAAGAACAAGAGCATCAAATTTAGCCTAAGCAAACAAAGCTAGATAGCACCCCTCATGACTAGTTGCTATTGCTAAATAAATAAAATTGACTACTCTAGATGGGAACATGTGAAATGAAATGACTTTGAAAGATTTTGAAGGTGAATGTGACATGAATGACTTGGTGAATTTTTGTGAAAAATGATGATTGGGTTCGGATGCGATACCCTTCCAATTATACAAGTACCCCCACAATACCTGATTAGGGGTAGAGCTTAACTACAAGCTTATGTAGTTTAGTATGGGTTCCCTCTAAACAAGCATCATAGGGGTTATGATGAGGCTGCCTCCGTTGAAAGTGAAATGATGTGAATATGAGGTGAATGTACGACCCAAGCCCTGTGCAGTTCCCGGGTTGACGGTTTGTCTTCACCGGGAGGCCAAGCTCATGGGGAGAGGTGCCTATACTAGGTATATAAGTGAAAGGTTAGGTTGATGATCCGCGTACTGAATTACGATCATTCAGGGTTATCCCTGACGGATGTAATCAAAAGTTGTGGCACAAGAGTACAACCTCTGCAGAGTGTTAAACCTATTCGAATAGCCGTGTCCACGGTTACGGACGATTGGAAAGGCCATACTATTCTGTTGTCAGAACTTTTCTTAAAAAGGAATGATGAATTGAAAGGTGACTCGACTTGAATCACAACTGAGTTGTGGGAATGACACTAATGTTCGCCCTTGAGTTAGTCTAGCAAATAAAGCATCTTTACTAAATGTTTATGAACTAAACTTGGCTTTATGCAAATAAACCTAGAGCTTAGCACCCCTTAATAAAATTGATAAGTACTTACATTACTATTAGTTTGTGAGTACTTAAAGTACTCATGGCTGTGTACCTGGCAATTCAAATGCCAGACTATGAAGAGGAGCAACAGTATCAAGACGACGGACAACAGGACGTCTACGATAACTAGGAGCATCTTCTAACGTCAAGCGTTGCCTGTGGAATAGATAGTCCACTACTACTTCGCTTCCGCTACTTATGTTCGTTGATCATTAGATCAACTATTTGTGTAATATTGGATCATGTGATCTATTGTTGTAAGATGATTATGGGTTGTAATAAATGATGACTCTATGATATTCAACTGTTATGTCTCACAAAAACAATCTTCCTGGGATTGCGATGTATGGCATAATAGGCATCTGGACTTAAAAATCCGGGTGTTGACAAGTTGGTATCAGAGCCATTGTTTGACCTTAGGAGACCCTAGTTTAGAATGGATGTCTGAAAAACTTAGTTTCAAAACCAATGAAGTGCATAGTTATGAAAACATATTCACACTCTTACCTTTGAGATCTTTTTCAAAAATAATAAGTTCATACTTTTCCTTACAAGCTACTTAAAATTTTGAACACTTGCACTTCTCTAACTTACTCATCCAATTCCTCTACAGATGGAGCAGTTCACCCAGACCTAGTTCTACCAGCTAGGCAATGGAGGAGGCCTGGTTTTCGAGCAGGACCTGACGGAGCTCTCCATGTTCCTCGGGCGCCGTTCCCGGAGTTCTTCGGGGGTCAAGTCAACGACCAGCCCGGAGGACAACTGCAGTAGGTCATCATCGCTGACCTGCGCGGAAGCTGGAGCCAACCATGACCGACAGGATCCAGTTCTCCTTAAGGGAGAACAACTGGTCGGACGGACTAGCTCGCGCCATGAGGGAAGCACTTGCCCGTCTGTGTGGGCGGGAGCTGCCCCGGATTCGGGGAACTCGCTTCTTCCACCTGGCATGGCATGACTCCATGGGAGCACCGATGGATCTGTCACTTCACCCTGAGTTGAAGCAACATGTGGACCACACTGACTACATGCTGTGCGAGACCTACATGCAGCTTGACAACTCCCGCGCCTACGTCAACCACACCCACCTCCAGATGGCCCAGCAGGCGGAGACCATCAAGATCACTGCCAAGGAGCGCAAGACTCTTCGCCGTGAGAACGCGAAGAAGTACTACACCATCGCTCGCCTCCACGCCAAGATCGCCTCACTGAAGGAGACCGTCAAGGCCCAGGAAGACCAGCTCAAGGACCTGGAGGGAGAAGGAGAAGGAGAAGATATCCAGGGAGATGGATACTCCTACGTGAGCAACGACAATGACTATGAGGAGGAAGATGATGAAGACCTGGCCTTCCACCCCTATGAGGATGGCCATGCGCACCTGGAAGCCGGGATGGATGATTCCTTCCCGATCAATGTTGATGAGGAGTAGTTCACATGAGCACTTGAGTAGGCGTGAGTTGTATCGGTCCCTTGTATCGTAGAACGGTGAAATGGTTCTTCAAACCATCCGGTGTGTTAGTTGTAATGTGTGCTCCTTGAATGAATAAAAGTGTGTTTAACTTCAACATATCAAGAACTCAAGTTTTAAACTTTTGAACTTTACCCAAAATAAGTCATAGAAAATTCCCTCTCGTCTCATGATCTATCTCCATGTTCAGATGGCCCCTCCAACTCGCAGCACCAATCAGGATGCGATGATGCAAATGCTGGAGATGATGATGGCAGATAGAGAGGCTGAACGAGCTGAACGACAAGCCAATATCGCTGCACTGCAACAGATCGCTCAGAACAACCAGGGACATGGAAACCATGATCACCCGGGATCCAAGCTGAAGAACTTCCAGAACACCAATCCACCGGTGTTTAGCAAGACTGATTGATGCAGACGATTGGCTCCAAACCATGGAGAACAATCTTGAAGTTGCCGGAGTGGAAGCCAATGAGAAGGTGTTGTTTGCTACGCACTACTTGGCAGGACCTGCACGAGCCTGGTGGACGAGTGCATCAAGACGATGGACAACAGGACGTCTACGATAACTAGGAGCATCTTCTAACGTCAAGCGTTGCCTGTGGAATAGACAGTCCACTACTACTTCGCTTCCGCTACTTATGTTCGTTGATCATTAGATCAACTATTTGTGTAATATTGGATCATGTGATCTATTGTTGTAAGATGATTATGGGTTGTAATAAATGATGACTCTATGATATTCAACTGTTATGTCTCACAAAAACAATCTTCCTGGGATTGCGATGTATGGCATAATAGGCATCTGGACTTAAAATCCGGTGTTGACAAGTTGGTATCAGAGCCATTGTTTGACCTTAGGAGACCCTAGTTTAGAATGGATGTCTGAAAAACTTAGTTTCAAAACCAATGAAGTGCATAGTTATGAAAACATATTCACACTCTTACCTTTGAGATCTTTTTCAAAAATAATAAGTTCATACTTTTCCTTACAAGCTACTTAAAATTTTGAACACTTGCACTTCAATAACTTACTCATCCAATTCCTCTACAGATGGAGCAGTTCACCCAGACCTAGTTCTACCAGCTAGGCAATGGAGGAGGCCTGGTTTTCGAGCAGGACCTGACGGAGCTCTCCATGTTCCTCGGGCGCCCGTTCCCGGAGTTCTTCGGGGGTCAAGTCAACGACCAGCCCGGAGGACAACTGCAGTAGGTCATCATCGCTGACCTGCGCGGGAAGCTGGAGCCAACCATGACCGACAGGATCCAGTTCTCCTTAAGGGAGAACAACTGGTTGGACGGACTAGCTCGCGCCATGAGGGAAGCACTTGCCCGTCTGTGTGGGCGGGAGCTGCCCCGGATTCGGGGAACTCGCTTCTTCCACCTGGCATGGCATGACTCCATGGGAGCACCGATGGATCTGTCACTTCACCCTGAGTTGAAGCAACATGTGGACCACACTGACTACATGCTGTGCGAGACCTACATGCAGCTCGACAACTCCCGCGCCTACGTCAACCACACCCACCTCCAGATGGCCCAGCAGGCGGAGACCATCAAGATCACTGCCAAGGAGCGCAAGACTCTTCGCCGCGAGAACGCGAAGAAGGACTACACCATCGCTCGCCTCCGCGCCAAGATCGCCTCACTGAAGGAGACCGTCAAGGCCCAGGAAGACCAGCTCAAGGACCTGGAGGGAGAAGGAGAAGGAGAAGATATCCATGGAGATGGATACTCCTACGTGAGCAACGACAATGACTATGAGGAGGAAGATGATGAAGACCTGGCCTTCCACCCCTATGAGGATGGCCATGCGCACCTGGAAGCCGGGTTGGATGATTCCTTCCTGATCAATGTTGATGAGGAGTAGTTCACATGAGCACTTGAGTAGGCGTGAGTTGTATCGGTCCCTTGTATCGTAGAACGGTGAAATGGTTCTTCAAACCATCCGGTGTGTTAGTTGTAATGTGTGCTCCTTGAATGAATAAAAGTGTGTTTAACTTCAACATATCAAGAACTCAAGTTTTAAACTTTTGAACTTTACCCAAAATAAGTCATAGAAAATTCCCTCTCGTCTCATGATCTATCTCCATGTTCAGATGGCCCCTCCAACTCGCAGCACCAATCAGGATGCGATGATGCAAATGCTGGAGATGATGATGGCAGATAGAGAGGCTGAACGAGCTGAACGACAAGCCAATATCGCTGCTTGCAACAGATCGCTCGAACAACCAGGGACATGGAAACCATGATCACCCGGGATCCAAGTGAAGAACTTCAGAACACCAATCCACCGGTGTTTAGCAAGACTGATTGATGCAGACGATTGGCTCCAAACCATGGAGAACAATCTTGAAGTTGCCGGAGTGGAAGCCAATGAGAAGGTGTTGTTTGCTACGCACTACTTGGCAGGACCTGCACGAGCCTGGTGGACGAGTGTATCAAGACGACGGACAACAGGACGTCTACGATAACTAGGAGCATCTTCTAACGTCAAGCGTTGCCTGTGGAATAGATAGTCCACTACTACTTCGCTTTTATGTTCGTTGATCATTAGATCAACTATTTGTGTAATATTGGATCATGTGATCTATTGTTGTAAGATGCTTATGGGTTGTAATAAATGATGACTCTATGATATTCAACTGTTATGTCTCGCAAAAACAATCTTCCTGGGATTGCGATGTATGGCATAATAGGCATCTGACTTAAAAATCCGGGTGTTGACAATGTTCCTCCTCAAAGAAAACAACATGACATAAATGATTCTGGCCCAGGTCTAGCAGATTCAAATCACCATGAAGCTGAAGAGGATGATGCATAAGATGTGCAAGATAATGCACATTGATACCTTCGATCCGGATTATGAATTGTAATATGATAAGCTTTTTTCCTAAAAGACCTAGGTTAATCGAACCTAGGGAAGCACTGCTAATTAAAATGGTGTAAAGGAAACATCTACAAGACTTTGCTAGTTGGTTTGATTTTATGTTTACCGGACCTATCTAGTTTACATTAATTGGGTTGTGTTCAATGGATGGAAATAGGATAGCGTTAGGGATTCTCCTGCAGCTATGCATACATATAGAAATGAAATGCAAATGTGTAGTAAATAAAATAGTGATAATAGATTTGTGAGCATCACATCCGTAAATACTCTTGCCCCTAAAGCCAGAGGTGACAAGAGCCTCTTGGTCCAACCATTGTTCCCACGGCCACGAGTAATAACAATTATTAAGTAAATTAATACGGACCAAAACATTATGCTAGATGATTGTGTCGTTGATCCCAAGTGAATCGCTAAACATGTACAGTTACTTTCCCCTTTTTGTCACTAAGGTTTCACGGTAACACGCCGTTCTCCCCTCATCCCACCTCTTCCCTTGATCGGTCCGATAGTCATTGGTACCTGCAGATCATCTAATCGAGGCAAAGAGACAAGGATACAAGATTGTAAAGCTCATATTCAATTCTTACATATATTTATGAGATTAGAGCATATACACGTTGTGAGGATTCACCCCAACCCGCAGCCCGTGAGGACTAATCACACATAATATCAAGATGAAAGATCGAAATCATTGTTGCAAATACATGAATTGAAATCACAATATTCTTACAATGGTCGCCAATTCTCAAGGAGATATCTATTACAATGGTGATGGCTATGGCTATGGAGGAGATGGGAGATGAAATGGATGAACTATGGTGTGGATCTCATTCGGTGTGGTGTAGATGGATCTGATGGATGGCGACTCTATTTGGCAAGAAATTGATGTCTTTTTGGCGCCGGTTCCTTCACAGAACGTATAGGGTTTGATCTCGGGAAGGTTGCGGCACCCCATACGGGTGGACAGTACGGGCGGACTTTGCACGTACCGATGTTCGCTAAACTCCCTGGAAACGCCTTTCGACGTCTGGTTAACTTTGATGTACTTGTGACGCGATTTTCTTCAATTATAGCAGGTCCATTTGCCATTATGACGTGATTTCGTACACACCATTCAAATATAGAAGAGATTGCACATCTTTGCAATAATTATTCACTAGTAGCACATTGAGAGGGAAACTTAGTCAATTTCTTGACATAGCTAAAGGTTTAAACGCGATAAAAAGTGGCGTATTTCACAACCATCGCACATAGTGGTGCAGGTGGTGAAGATGCTCCCCAAAAGTAAGAGTATTAAAATGCTGAATAAGATAATCATGATCATCATGAAACATCATCACCAGATAGTCCATCAGCAGATCCAATCAGACGGTCCAGTAGAGGTCATGTTTCTTCCACTAGGTACGCATCAGAACAATATGTGGTGTTATTGTCTGATGGTTTAGAAGCTGAGTGTTTTCAGAGGACATGAAAAATGAGAACAATAAGGAGTGAAATAAGGCTATGTAAGAAGAGATGTATGGCCTACATACGAATCATACTTATGAGCAAGGAAAGTTGCCTAATGGAAAGAAAGTTCTAAAGAACAAGTGGGTCCATAGAATCAAGCAAGAAGAGCACACGTCCCATCCAAGGTACAAGGTCAGGCTAGTTATGAAGGGATTCAACTAGAGAAAAGTTATTGACTTTGATGAAATAAAATCTCTCGTGGTGAAGATGGCATCTATTAGAATGATCCTAGTCATGGAAGCAACTCTCAACTTGGAGGTTGAGAAAATGGATGTGAAGACAACTTTCCTTCACTAGTAAGCGTGCACGTGCAACGCACGATACCTACTATTGCTAAATATATTTAAATTCCATAAACACAAATATGCATAGCAATGACTCCATGTCGTTTTCCCTAATACTATATTGAGGCTATTGGATTTTGCATTTTGTTTCTCAGGCATATATATGGTTTTAGATTTAACCATCAATCTATTTAGTTGCTAGTTGTTACTTTATGGCGAACCATCAAACATACAGGCAGGGCGTGGTCATCTGTGCATGGTCGATTCCTACCTCAATGCAACAAGGGCACCTCCAGCCCTCAACCCTCTTTCTTTTTTGTCGCCGGCACTCCCTTCGCCTCTAGCGCCTTCCTTCCCTACTCCACTTGCCCTGCCAACCAGTATCGGCTGAACAGCCTGCCTGCGATGGCATCGTGCCTCCACGCCCGACCATCCCTCTCAGGATTGTCACCTCCCCCAACCCTAAGTTCTGCCTTCTATGTCGTGGCTCCTTGGCGAGGCTCGCCACAGGACCTGTGTCAGCAATCCTGCAAGCATATTCATATGGCACATCATAGACAAACAAATTTCATATCTATTGAACCTAGTGTTTAATTGAAAAACAATGAAACAAGGCACAAAAAATGTTCAAGTATGGAAGAGATATTATTACACAAAACATTCTGTGCACTACATAGAAAAGAAGTTTTGGTACATATTTGGCATAGGCCTTTTGTGATAAATACATAGAACCAATTAATGAGGTTTTAGTTGTGGAAGTATTTTAATTACTCTTTTTGAGTCGTTGTAGTCGATGTATAGTCGTTGAGTCGTTTTCCAAAAATCACGGCGACTTGGTACTATAGTGACTTTCGTCGACTATATACTGCAGCATTGGCCACTCACTTTTGAGTCGCGACTCAAACCGAGCATAGTAGCGACTCTAGGCATATGTCAGCTCAGAGCAATAGCAGCAGCCGATTTTGGGATGCCACAAATTTTCATGAAAATATCCATACACTTGCATCCCAATTCACAAGTATGTTGAAAAAATGCTCTGCTAAATAAGATTTATGTTGAAAATTAGCATGAGATTCCAGTTTAGAATTATGTTGTAACATAGAAGCCATTTTTTCTCTAATCCGCTTCTAATTGTTCGGTAGGTAATAGAGATTAGTCTAGCTTGTGCTTCACTCCAATGTTACTCATAATTTATCAAGAAACCATGTGATGATAAAAAAAACTTCTAACTATATATATGACCTAGAATAATTGTGCAGCTTCGGTACATAGAAAAGAAGTTCTGATACATAGAATTGACGGAGGCCTTTTGTAGGTACATAGAACCATTGGGGTTTTAGTTGTGGAAGTATTTGAATTACTCTAACTGAACATAGTAACGGCTCTCAGCGGATGTCAGCTCATAGCAATAGTGATGGCCGATTTTGTGATGACACAAATTTTCATGAAAATATCCATATACCTGAATCCAAATTCACAAGTATGTTGAAAAAAAAAATGCTCTCCTAAATAAGAGTTACGTTGAAAAAAAATGCTCTGACTATATATATGACCTAGAATTGATGCGCAGCTTCAGTATAGGGCCTGTAAGGTAAGGTAGCTTCAGCGCAAGATGTTTTCATTTGTAGAGGTACACATTGGAATTATGTGGGAATATGAAATACATACCTGGCCACAGAAATCACTTTGACCTCATCAAAGGAAATTGAAGCATACTGATGTACTAATAGAAATTGGTAGTATGAGTAGCGAGCCACTTCAGTCAGATCTTCCAAACAGACGGACAACTTATGTATTTACAGCAATATCAAACCGTTTTAGAAATATTAAATCTATCAAACTGTTGTTGACTTAGATGGAATAAAAAAACATGAAAGAAGAACACTCATGTCTCATCTAAGGCATATCTATAGACAACATTCTTGATGCTTTTCCCCGGATATACCAATCTCATCTGAAAATCAATGTCTGAATTGTATGTTCACTAAAACTCTCTGTTTTGAAATGAGCGTTCACTAAAAATACAAAACAAGATAATATGGGAACGTCCATAATAAAAGAAAGACGCAACCACCTTTCCCTTTTGATTGATAATTAGAGCCTCTTTGGCCCGTAGTGTGCACGAGTTGTGATCCATGCCTAACAGTGGAGAGAAAGAATTATGCACCAGTAAGTTATGATATATACCATGAAATTTGAATTTCGTAGAGACTCAACCTTGACCCCTTCTGGACTATGGAGAAAAATAAGAGATATCTCAAAGAGGGGCTCGTTGTCTCTCCATTATCCAAATGAAATTGCGTCTGTTCAAACACCAGCACACAGCTTGGGGGACAAGTATGACAAGCTGGATTATTACTTTACTATAAGAATAACAAAACAAAGATGCATAATGTAAGTTTCTTGGCAGAAAAGATGTACTATGTAATTAGGTGAATAAACGCTATACTTCCTGTACGTGATCGATCCTGAGCATATGGAGTGTCTGTTGCAGCGAGAATAAGGACATCATCATCAGCATGGACACCACTCAGTAATATTACAGGCATGACGAAAAATGAGTCTTGTTGCAATTGAAGAACTAATTCATGGAAGTTACTTTGCAAATATCCACTGATATAAAAAGCACCGGCTTGTGTCAGATTCACAGGACATCCACCATCAGATCACCTATATAAAGTTCCACATTGACAAATGAGAATACACCATGGATGCGTGCAGGGTCTCCTGTTCCTCCCGGCGAAACTGTGTCTACTTCCACATCTCCCCTGTCTCATCCATACAGCAAAAATACACGCCTCTGTCTTGAAGGAAATTCGTCGAATATCTGGGTGAATCAAAACAAACTGTCTCGGTGGTGCTTACTGATTGATTATCTGGGCTTCGTCGAAGTCCTCGGCTTGGGGTTTGCTGACCTTGGTGGCGTCCAAGAGGAGGTGCTGGACATATGGACGAAGCCGAACCGGAAGCGTTGGCGCCCGCGAAGCTGCGGGAGGGCATGTGGAGGGCTGGCGCTCTAGTCCAGGGCGTCGCATACATGATGGCGGTGGGCTGGATGAGGGAGGGCATCACGATGTGGAAGGCTCTGCAGCACGGGCTGCAGCACCGATGTGGATGGCGGCGGCGGTGAGGGGCTTTTGCGAGGGGATGACATACAATCCTGGTAAAGGGGCGTGAAACGTGGGGAGAGACGTTTCTGCGGGCGCGGAAATTTGGGGTGGGGCGGGATTGGGAGATCTAATGATTTTCGACCGTGTGATCTATCATGGATTGACGGCCTAGATTGAATTTTCCAACGAAGTTCTTGCCTTTATAAGTAGTAGAGATGGAGAGTTGGAGGAAGAAATCTACATGGAGCAGCCTTAGGGTATTTTTCTTAAAGGCAATGAATACTATGTGTGCAAGCTAAACAAAAGTCTCTATGGTGTGAAACAAGCACCAAAACAATGGTACATGAAATTCGAATCTATCATAGGTGTAGCTCAGACCATTGTGTGTTTATTCATAGGTTCTGTCATGATTTTATCATGTTGCTCTATGTTGATGATATCTTGATTGTTGGAAAGAATGTCTCAAGGATTGCTACACTAATTAAAGAATGATTTGAGCAGAAGTTTTGCCATGAAAGACTTGGATCCAACAAAGTGTATTATCGGCATGAGAATTGAAAGAGACAGAAAATCTAACAAGTTTTACTTGTCTCAAGAGAAATACATTGACAAAGTGCTTCGCAAGTTTAAGATGGAGAAAGCAAGGGAAGTAAGTTTTCCATTAACAACTCATTTCAAGTTGAGCAAAAAGCAGTGTCCCTCCACCGAGAAGATGGAAAAGGAGATGCAGAATGTTCCATATGCTTCAGCGAATAGGAGGTTGATGTATGATATGGTGTGCTGATGCATGTAAAATGCATACATGAACTTTGTCCTTTATTTGCTAGAATTATAAATATTTGCAACATATATGATGATAATACCATGTTTTACATTGATTATGGGGATTTACCAATGATCCCCTTTATTTGGTTTATAACTCTGCAGAACAAGAATTCCCTGTTTTGTCTATTTTTCACTTTCAGAGACCTATATGGAGTCAAATTGATCTAGGATCTCTGGAGGCTCATTTTTTCATCGGGAGAAGCTACATGGGCTTTTGGATCACACCTGGAGGGGCCTGATGTCTACACACACTTCTATTCTTATAGACAGTGTTGGGCCTCAAGTGCAGAGGTTTGTAGAACAGCAACAAGTTTCCCTTAAGTGGATCACCCAAGGTTTATCGAACTCAGGTAGGTAGAGGTCAAAGATATCCCTCTCAAGCAACCCTGCAATTACAATACAAGAAGTCTCTTGTGTCCCCAACACACCCAATACACTTGTCAGATGTATAGGTGCACTAGTTCGGCGAAGAAATAGTAAAATGCAAGTGATATGGATGAATATGAGTGGTAATAACAATCTGAAATAAATATGGCAGCAAGTAGACATGCAGTAAAATAGTAAATAAACGGTGATTCGATGTTTGGAAACAAGGCCTAGGGATCATACTTTCACTACTGGTCACTCTCAACAATGATATCATAAAGGAATATAAATATAAGCACCTCACTATGCTACTATGAAAACTCTCCGGCTCGATAACGAACACTAATCCACTTCGTAGGACTGCTGAAAGGATCGTATGCCGCACCTAGAGGGGGGTGAATAGGTGCTAACCAATTTTTAGTTCTTTTTCAATTTAGGCTTGACACAAAGGTAAATTCTCTAGATATGCAACTATGTGAATTTCCCTATATGGCAAGGCTAACGACTAGGCAAGATATAGCAATACAATATAGAGGAGATAAAGGATAGAGGTAACCGAGAGTGGAGCACACGAGACACGGAGTTGATTCCCGTAGTTCCCTTCCTTTGCAAGAAGGTACGTCTACGTTCGGAGGAGTGTGGTCGCTACGAAAGCCAGACCAACAGTCACGAAGACTTCACTCAGGTCTCATGTGAGCAACGCCACGAAGGCCTAGCCCACTTCCACTAAGGGATTTCCTCGAGGCGGAAACCGGGCCTTTACAAAGTTCTTGGGGCACACATCCACAACCGAATTGGAGGCTCCCAAATCTGTAACAACACAACAATCAACAACAATACATCAACACAAATCAACTAGGGATCCAAAGAGGAACACTAGCAAGGGGGCCCTCAAACAAATGAGGGAGAAATGTAAATCGCTTCGGTGAGGATGTAGATCGGTGTCTTCTCCTTCGAATCTCCAAAGATCAAGAGCTTTGGTTGGGGGAGGATGGAGATCTTGCAAATCTTGTGTTCTTGAGGTGGCTCTAATGGTGGTGAAGCTTGGCAGATTTTTCTTGCAATGATTGAGCAAAGGAGGAAGGAAGAAGAAGAGGGGTATAAATACCCCTCCCCAAAATCCAGCCGTTGAGCTTCCGGGGCCGGATATTCCGGCCTAAGTAAGGGCCGGATAATCCCCCCGGATAATCCGGCCTCAGGTACAAAACCGGGAGAATGTCCGGCCAAATATCCGGCCTCTAACCAGACTTGCTTTTCTTCAGGTCCTTAGCCATTCGAGGGGGTGGATATTTCCGAATGTCCGGCCGGATAATCCGGCCTTTGGACAAAACCGGGACAATATCCGGGCAAATATCCGGCCTCTATCCAGAAGCATACTGAGCCGCAAAACCTCAAGTCCTTAGCCGAAAAACTAGGGGCCGGATATTTTGGAAATATCCGGCCCGGATTATCCGGCCTGATGATCTTTTTGCTGCATCTTTTTGACAGAACTGACCACATCCAACACATATAAAAATGTATCTATATAATCCATGTACCACTTAAACAAACATTAGTGTATCACATACATTGACATCAAACACACAAAACATAATATGAGAGATGTTCTTTCAACTGCAAAAGAAAACCTTAAAAATGTATTCCCAAGTACTAATGAACACCCCACGCTTTGAGCATTCATAGGAGGTACTAACACACCACAATTTATAGAGACATCCAACACAAATCATAATTCATGAACAAGTATTATGTGAAATATAGCCTAAGAGACCCACACGGTGCACACACTCCACCTTTACACACGTGGGACAAGGAGTCTCCGGAGATCACATAATTAAAGTTCACTTGAATAGCATAACGACATCTAGATTACAAAGCTAATGGTCACATAAAGATCACACCATGGGAGAGATAGAGACCACATAGCTACCGGTAGAGCCCTCAGCCCCGAGGGAGAACTACTCCCTTCTCATCATGGGAGTCAGCAACGGCGATGGAGATGGCCGTGGAGTCGATGGAGATGGCCACGGGGGCAATTCCCCGTCCCGACAGGGTGCCGGAACATAGACTTCCACCCCCCAAATCTTGTTTACGATGTCGGCGGAGCTACAGAACTTTTCATGGGCGGAGGCTGTTATATTTAGGGTTTTTGCATCGGGAGCTTTATATAGGCGGAAGGGCGAGGTCAGTGGAGGCCTGGTGGCCCCAGACCTACCCTAGGCGCGGGCCAGGACCAGGCCGCGCCTAGGGGTGGTTTGTCCACCTTGTGGCCCCACTTCGTCTCTCCTCTGGACTTCGTCTTCGCTCCGGTAAAATAGGAAATTTGGCTTTTGTTTCGTCCAATTCCAAGAATATTTCCTGTACAACTTTTCTGAAATATAAAAATAGCAGAAAAAAGGGAACTAGCTTTGTGGCATCTTGTCAATTGGTTAGTGCCGGGTGATACGTCTCCAACGTATCGATAATTTCTTATGTTCCATGCTACTTTATTGATGATACCTACATGTTTTATGCACATTATATGTCGTATTTACGCATTTTCTGGAACTAACCTATTAACAAGATGCCGAAGAGCCGTTGCTGTTTCTGCTGTTTTTGGTTTCCAGAAATCCTAGTAAGAATATTCTCGGAATTGGACGAAATCACCGCCCAGGTCCTATTTTTCACGAAGCTTCCAGAGACCGAGGGGAGTCGAAGTGGGGCCCACGAGGTGGCCAGTGTGAGGCGGCGCGGCCCAGCCCTGGCCGCGCCGGCCTGGGCCTCGTGCCGCCTCTTGACCTGCCCTTTCGCCTACTTATAGCCTCCGTCACGAAACCCAGTACCGAAGGCACGATACGAAAACCTTCCGGAGACGCGCCCCGCGTCCCATCTCGGGGATTCAGGGGATCGCCTCCGCACCTGCCGGGGAGGGGGATTCATCTCCCGGAGGACTCTTCATCGCCATGATCGCCTCCGGGTGATGAGTGAGTAGTTCACCCCTGGACCATGGGTCCATAGCAGTAGCTAGATGGTCGTCTTCTCCTAATTGTGCTTCATTGTTGGATCTTGTGAGCTGCCTAACATGATCAAGATCATCTATACGTAATACTACATGTTGTGTTTGTCGGGATCCGATGGATAGAGAATACTATGTTATGGTGATTATCAATCTATTGTTTATGTGTTGTTTATGATCTTGCATGCTCTCCGTTATTAGTAGCTCTGGCCAAGTTTTACTCTTAACTCCAAGAGGGAGTATTTATGCTCGATAGTGGGTTCATGCCTTCATTGACACAGGGACAGGTGACAGAAAGTTCTAAGGTTGTGATGTGCTGTTGCCACTAGGGGATAAAACATTGATTCTATGTCTAAGGATGTAGTTGTCGATTACATTACGCACCATTCTTAATGCAATTGTCGTTGCTTTGCAACTTAATACTGAATGGGTTCGGATGATAACCTGAAGGTGGACTTTTTAGGCATAGATGCAGTTGGATGGCGGTCTATGTACTTTGTCGTAATGCCCGAATTAAATCTCACTATATTTATCATATCATGTATATGCATTGTTATGCCTTCTCTATTTGTCAATTGCCCACTGTAATTTGTTCACCCAACATGCTTTTATCTTATGGGAGACACCTCTAGTGAACTGTGGACGGTCCTATTCTTTACATAGCATACAATCTACAATACTTGTTTTTTGTTTTCTTGCAAACAATCATCTTCCACACAATACGGTTAATCCTTTGTTAAAACCAAGCGGTGAGATTGACAACCTCAGCTTTCGTTGGGACAAAGTACTTTGATTTTGTTGTGCAGATTCCACGTTGGCGCCGGAATCCACTGTTGTTGCGCCATCACATTTCGCCACCATCAACCTTCAACATGCTTCTTGGCTCCTCCTGGTTGATTAAACCTTGGTTTCTTTCTGAGGGAAAACTTGCTACGTGCGCATCATACCTTCCTCTTGGGGTTCCCAACGAACGTGTGAGTTACACGCCATCAAGCTCTTTTCTGAATGCCGTTGTTGGAGATCAAGACACGCCTGCGGAGTCTCCACTTCTCAATCTCTTTACTTTGTTTTTGTCTTGCTTTATTTTATGGGATTTCTATTTTCGTGCCTTTGGTTCGTTAGTTGTACTCAGTTTTCCCCAGCCCCTTAGTTTTTCCTCAGTTTTCCCCTCCCTCTAGTTTGAAACCCGTCGCAGACGCTCAGACGGGAGGGTTGCCGTCTGGTCAGAGCCTTCACCGTTACGGTGACGGCTAGGGAGCCACGTTGGTGTTGAATTGACCGTTTCTTTCGAACTATGTTGACTGTTGACTCGAGGAGCTCACCCAAAGCTTTCCACTCCGCCCGATACTGGAGGAGCTCACACACCGCCCCTCCGCCGCCACGCCGTCCTGCCCTCCTACCTTATGGTGTCGTCCGCCGCCGAGCCGCCCCCGGGAGGCGGAGAGGGATCCCCTCCACCAGATCTAGATCTACCCCTGTCGCGGTAGAGTTTGTATATCCGTCTGGTGTGCCGCCTCATCCCGTCAGCCGGAGAAGATTGGGAATCTCTAACGCATGGATTCCATCTGGGTAAGCATCGTCTGCCTATGTGAATTAACAGTAGGCAGTTTTTGAGCGTCTGTCGCGGTAGAGTTTGTATATCCGTCTGGTGTACCGACTCTTCCCGCCAGCCGCGGAGAAGATTGGGACCCAGGATTCAACGGGATGTGGATTCCATCTCGGTAAGCATCACCTGCTCATGTGAATTAACAGTAGGCAGTTTTTGAGCGCCAATCGTTGTTGCTCAAACTAACTGCGTTGCTTTTCGAATAGGATTGATCCAACGCTGGCTTTTCGAGTGGTTAGGCTGGATTCTAGCTTTACGCGTGATTCTAAACGCGAAATGAATGGGTTTTATTGCGGTGGTTGCAACCACCATCTCGTTGAGGGATTTGAAAGCTAACATCTTCGATAAGTACCCCTGGAGCCCTCGCGATGCAGTTCATTTCGAATATTTCAACAGCACGGAGCGAAGATTGGTTCCACTAATTTCCGACGATGATCTGGGAATTCTTTTTGCTTTGAATGCTTCTTGCCATTTCGGTAAAATTCGTGTCCATGTGGACAGGGGCCAGGCATCATCAGGTGGTCGGGCATCATCAGGTGGTCGGGCATCATGTCTCTCTACTGCTGCTGCCTCTGCTAATAGTGTGCGCCGCGGCGATCCTTGTAGGTCCACAGCAGCACCATCTGTCCCCAGTGCGAGTGGTAGCCAGATCGTTCCTGTGGTCAATGTGGAGGACGATGCAGAGATTGGGGATCAGTCTCCTGAAGATGATGAGGATGAGTTAATGTTTCCTGAATTGGTAGATCGATGCAGTAAGCAGGCAATGGAGGATCAATACATGGAAGATATTGCTTTTGGTGCCAGATTTGATGAGACTGATGATGAAGAGAAGAATGAGAACGATGACAGCCTCGTTTTAGCCGATTACGAAGGTGAAGACTTGCCAACAATTGAGTGGAACAGGGAGGATCCTCAGCTTGCAAAAGGCACCGTGTTTCAAACGATGATGGACTGCCGTAATGCAATTACTACATATCACATTCTCACTAAGAATAATTATGAGGTTATTAAAAGTGAGCCAGGTAGGTTCACAATTAAATGCCCATACCCAAGGTGTAGGTTTAGGCTGCATGCATCCACAATGCGCAGAAGCAGCTTGGTTCAGGTACTACGCCAACCAGTTGTGTATTTAGATCACGGTGTAAAATTTGTTATCTATTACTGACATCCCTTATCATTATGTTTCAGATAAAGGTTAATAAGGAGATCCATAGGTGTCCACCTCTAGGGGGAGAGCCAGACCTGAAAACAAAGCTAGCGAAGACTAGGTGGTTGGCAGATATAATCCTAGATTGGCTGAGAGAAACTCCTTCACTTGGTCCAACGGCACTCCAGAAAAAGGTGGCTGAGAAGTATAAAGGGATGAAAGTACCTTACATGAGGATGTTCTATGCAAAGGAAATGGCTCTTGACAAGATCAATGGTCCATGGAATGAAAGCTTTCAGTTGCTTTACACTTTCAAAGCTGAAGTGGAGATGGCTAGTCCAGGCAGTGTTGTAGCAATAGACAAGCATACAGTTCCCTACAAATTGAAAAGCGGGAAGGTAATGCACAAGGAATGTTTTAGAAGGGCTTTTGTTTGTTTCAAAGCTTGCTGGAAAGGCTTTTTGGACGGTTGCAGGCCTTATTTGGCCGTGGATGCATCAGCTCTTCATGGTAGGTTTAAAGGACAGCTAGTTGCTGCTACTGCAGTTGATGGACATAATTGGATGTTCCCTGTTGCTTATGGAGTTTTGGAGGTTGAGTCAGAGGAAAGTTGGACTTGGTTTCTGCAGGCGCGACCTTATAGGTCATCCACCAGGACTTGTTATCCACACAGACGCTTGCAAAGGTTTGGAGAGTGCGGTAGAAGCAGTATTCCCTGGAGTGGAGCATAGGGAATGTATGCGACACTTGGTACATAATTTTACAAAGAAATTCAAGGGTAAAGTTTTTACTGACAACCTATGGCCAGCTTCATACACATGCAGCTCTAGGAAGCATATGTTTCATTTGGATGTGTTGTATAAACAAAAACCTGGGGTGAAGGAGTACTTGGATGAACATCATGGTAGGGTGTGGTCAAGAAGCCAATTCAATGAAATTTGCAAGGTAGACTATGTAACAAGTAACCTTGCGGAGAGTTTCAACTCAAAGGTCAAGTCATTGAAAGGGCTTATCTGTGGCAAATATTTGATAAGATTAGGCAGATGATCATGATAAAGATCGATCTGCGTCAAAGAATTGCATCCACAAATTATGTTGGCCATCTCATGCTCCCATCTTTGATTAAGTCTTTGCATGAGAGGGCAAAACAATTGAGGATGCAATGCGTCAGAAAAGGAATGGAGGCTGAGGTAACCTACACTGACAGTAAAAACATGCAGTGGAGGTATCCAGTGAGTTTGGTTGATAGGACATGCCATTGTAGGGGATGGCAGATCCGTGGGATACCCTGCATACACGCATTGTTTTTCATGAGTGTTATAGGGGGTGAAGATGGTGAAGTTGATCAGTATGTGTCAGAGTATTTCTCTGTTGCAAAATTTAGGGCTGCATATGCTATGAATGTTCCTACCTTGTTGGGAAAAGACCAATGGATGAAAGTCGATCCAGGCTTCAAACTGTACTCTCCAGTATTGACTAGACCGGCAGGTAGGCCGAGGAAGAATAGGATCAGAGCTAGTGCAGAGGGTGGTGCACCGATTCGAAAACGTAAGTGCAAACGTTGTGGAATCCCTGGACACATTGCTAGGCTTTGTAAAAATGGAGTTGATCCGGCTTTTGGAATGGAAGATCAGGCGGGAGCAGAAAATGCAGAGGAGAATGAAGCAGCAATTCAACTTGAGATTGAAGCAGCAGTTCAACATGAGGAGATTGAAGCAGCAAATGCAGAGGAGATTGAAGCAGCAGTTCAACATGAGGAGATTGAAGCAGCAAATGCAGAGGAGATTGAAGCAGCAGTTCAACATGAGGAGATTGAACCGATGGATCGAGAGCAGAGGGAACAGATGGATGTAGAAAGGCTTCAACCGATGAGTCCAGAGGAGAGTGAACAGTATTATCGAGATTGCCTCGATAGTTGTAAGGCCATGTGTGATGCTAACTTCGAAGAGCTCATGGCAGAAGAAAGCAGAAGCTTCGCAGAAGAAGAAGAACAAGAAAGAGGGCAAAAGGAAGGTAGACACCGGTAATATCCCTGGTAGGGTTACCCGGAGTAAGGTGGTGGCCCCGGCGAGTCACACCAGGAGCAAGAAAAAGATTTTATTCTGAACAACTAATTTGAATTTGTATGAACAATTTGTATTGGGGTTCCCTTTGTATTGGGGATCCCTTTGTGTTGAACAATTTGAATTTGTATGAACAATTTGTATTGTGGTTCCCTTTGTATTGGGGATCCCTTTGTGTTGAACAATTTGAATTTGTATGAACAATTTGTATTGTGGTTCCCTTTGTATTGGGGATCCCTTTGTGTTGAACAATTTGAATTTGTATGAACAATTTGTATGCCACATTTAAGCCACATTTATCATTTTAGGGTTTTAGGGTTTTAGGGTTTTAACATTTTAGGGTTCAATTCAAAATAATTCAAAACATGGTGGAACCTTCCCATGGAGCCTTGTTATGTTACCTACAACCTAGAGAAATAATAATGGAAAAGGAAATATAGAGATATGAAGTTTTTATGCCAAAAGCTTCAAAACCACTTCCTAGTCCATGAGCTACTAGATATGAAGATGCAGGGCTTTCTGCTCAATACACCTCCCAAATACCCACTATGCTTACAAACTTTGTCCAAATGAGTCCAAATTCGTCACACTTGTGTATCTTTGAGTTGCAAACAATATCTAGTCGGCCAAAATGTAATATATTGTTCAAATAACACAATTTTACAATTTTTATGCCAAAAGCTTCAATTTCCCTTAGTCCGTTTATTATTTGGGTGCCCCTGTTTTACTTAGTGTTACTCAGTTTTCCCCTCCGGGCCCACTTGTCTTACTCAGTCATACTCAGTTTTGCCCTTCCGATAAACATTTCCTCACTTTTCCCCCTCTCAGTTCTACTCAGTTTTCCTAACTTGTACTCACTGGCTGATCTCTGATTGGTCGAGATGTATGTCACACGGATCTTGGTTGGATGAAAGCTCAACGAACGCTTGCACCGTTCGATCATTTATGATCGGACGGCCTGTATCTATGGACCACGATGGACGCATACGGAGACAAGAGCAGAGCACATACCTACCAACCCTGGCAGTCGCATATTCCAGTCGCATCCTCCTCTCTCTAACCGTGCGTGCGGCGGCGCAGATCTAACCGTGCGTGCGGCGGCGTGCGGCGGCGCGGATCTAACCGTGCTTGCGGTGGCGTGCGGCGGCGCGGATCTAACCGTGCTTGCGGTGGCGTGCGGCGGCGCGGATCTAACCGTGCGTGCGGCGGCGCGGATCTAACCGTGCGTGCGGCGGCGTGCGGCGGCGCGGATCTAACCGTGCGTGCGCGCTGGCGGGCGGCGCGGATCTAACCGTGCGTGCGGCGGCGTGCGGCGGCGCGGATCTAACCGTGCGTGCGCGGCGGGCGGCGCGGATCTAACCGTGCGTGCGGCGGCGTGCGGCGGCGCGGATCTAACCGTGCGTGCGGCGGCGTGCATCTAACCGTGCGTGCGCCGTGGATCTAAGAGTGCCGGTGAGGATCTAACCGTCAGAAATAGTTGAAATGTCTCTCTCTGTCTCACTGATTCTATTCTCAGACTGCTGAATGATGAAGAACACCAAGACGGCGGCCGTGCCGACAGTGGTCATCGATGCCACGAACATTGAAGCCATCGCCTACAACATCGCTTCGACGGCGCAGACCCAGCCTGTTGATGTCTCACTTCCGGTGCCGAGAGTGCGAATCGATGCCAAGACGATTGAAGCCATCGTCTACAACCGCGCTGCAAAGCCGCCGATCCAGCCCTCCGCAGATCCGTCGCTGATGAAGTACACCAAGACAGCGGCGGTTCCGACACTGGTCATCGATGCCACGAACATTGAAGCCATCGCCGATAACATCGCTTCAACGTTTGATGGCGCAGATGACCACCCCTCAGCCGCCCGTCGTCCCGGCCTTTCTTGCCCATCGCTGCGCGGCCGTGTTCGACGCCGCAAATTGGGATAAATTATTATAAATTTGTATTTTTCAATTTCCAAATGGGATAAAATTGTTCGAACTACTACCTCCGTCTCAAAAAAAGCTTCTTCACGTTCTTGATGTGTCCATGTACATCCGTATGTATGATTTGAATTATATCCCAACTTGATTGGGAAGATATTGATATGTATTTGATCCGGAGGCTGGTACATGCATTCACTTTTGGGATCCCTTCACTTTTATAAAATGTTCATGCATGCTAAAATTATCGTGCGCATTACTTAGCACAAGTAGGAAATTGTACACCGAAATACAGTGCTTAGAGCCACAACAAAATACAATGGTTAGAGCCATCTACTGAATAACAATTCTATACTAAATCGTCTACCAGAACCACATAACTGCTAGGACAGGGATGACACCTAATAAAACTGCACAGATGAATCTACTTTTCTCCTCTCCCATCACTTTAAGTTCATGTTCTAGATTTTCTACCACTTGATCAAATACGGCAAGATCTGTCTCAACTCTCAACTTCTCCTTGCGAATAAGCTCTGAATTCTTCTTTTCTTCCTCCACAATACGCTTCAGCTCGAATATCATCAGGTTTTTACGGGCCAATTCATCACCTAAATTGGCCACCTTCTCCTCCAAATCCATCCTCTGGCTACACCACTGGGTTGATTCATCTTGGTATGCAATGTACCATGGATCATCGGCTTGCCTGGCTAACTGTAACAATAATGGAAAAAAGAACAACTGAAATCACCCCAACAAGCCATGGCGGAACTTCAAATTCAACGGTAGTACAGAGAGCTGAAGCTATATACCTGCACTTCCGACGAGGTAGGAGAAGTAGAACGTGGCCACGACATGATCGAATCCCCACCCTCGCCGGTGTACCCGCTACGACGAGACATTGAGGACTATTTCGTACCTGCAAACTCCAATAAATTACGGGAACCGAATCGATTAGGGGGCGGGGGAGGCAGAAGCGGAGGTCTTACCAAGCTATGCCAATTGGTGCGCGGAACAAATCCCGATCGTCGTGGGCGGCGGATCTGCTTGCGGCGGACTTTCCTGCGGTGGGTACAATGCGTGCGGACGAAACAAGTGCTGGAGCCGTGGTTGACGTGCAGCGCCGCAGTCGTCCGACGCCGCCGGGGGACAGAGCCGGCGGCGCGACGAGGCGCCGGCGATGGCTGCTCCGTCCGACGGTGGGGAACGAGCTGCCAGCGGTTCTCCTGGTCTAGCTTAAGAATAATTAATTAGCGAACTTGTTGCTTCTCTCTATGATATTCTCTAAAGACATATATCAGAGCGGCAATATATGATTTTTTCTCTCTAAATAAATAGACGACCCCACTGGTCATTGGCTGCGGCAGCCCCACAGAGCGGCAATATATGTCTTTTCCTGAAAAATAGACGACCCCACTGTCATTGGCTGCGGAGGCCCCACAGAGCGGCAATATATGATTTTCTCTAAATAAATAGACGACCCCACTGGTCATTGGCGCGGCAGCCCCACAGAGCGGCAATATATGTCTTTTTCCTGAAAAATAGACGACCCCACTGGTCATTGGCTGCGGAGGCCCCACAGAGCGGCAATATATGAGTTTCTCTTAATAAATAGACGACCCCACTGGTCAATTGCTGCGGCAGCCCCACAGAGCGGCAATATATGTCTTTTACTGAAAATATACGACCCCACTGGTCATTGGCTGCGGAGGCCCCACAGAGCGGCAATATATGAGTTTCCCTAAATAAATAGACGACCCCACGGTCATTGGCTGCGGCAGCCCCACAGAGCGGCAATATATGTCTTTTACTGAAAAATATACGACCCCACCGGTCATTGGCTGCGTGCAGCCCTATAGAGCGGCCCCATTTGTCATTGGCAGCACCGCATATAAAATCATGAAAAATAAAACGGCCCACACGTCAGCGATAAATGGATGGCTGCTCCGACGTGTCTCCTGACCCTACCCGTCAGCACGAGACGGTCAGGGAGGAGCTGCCCCTGTGCGGCCCCACCCGGTCAGACTAACGGTCAAGGCCTCTGACCTGACGGCTACCGGCCGTTCCAGCACTTGTGCGTGTTTCAAACTAGAGGAGGGGAAAACCGAGGAAAAACTAAGGGACTGGGAAAACTGAGTACAACTAACGAACCAGGGGCACGAAAATAGAAATCCCTTATTTATTTACTACTGCACCTAAACAAAACACACACAAAATTAGTTGCTAGTTTTACTTTATTTACTTCTCTTGCTTTCCATATCAAAAACACAAAAAAATTAGTTACTTGTCTTTACTTTATTTGCCTAGTTTACTTTATTGCTACTAAAATGAGTAATCCTGAAGTTGAAGTTCGTTCTTTTAAGCAACAAGGTGGAGAAAGTTTTAAAGATGCTTGGTATATAATTAGTAATGCTCATCATAGGTGCATTAAGGAAACACTCCACCACTATCCTTCTTAGGAACTTTTATGTTGGTTTATCTAGTTGGAATAGGTATGTTCTTGATGCTCTTTCGGGAGGTAATTTCCTAGGTACTCCCGCCTTAGAAGCTAGTTGCATCATTGAGAGTCTAGTTGAAATACCACCTGTTAATGAAGTTAAAATTGAAATCTCTCTTGAGGATGTTATGAAAAAATTGGAAACCATAGAGAAAAATTTTCCAAGTATTGAAACTAAATTGGAAATGTTATTGGATAAAACTGATGAACTTGATAAATCCCTAGGAGGAATTGATGAAAGAATTAGTGTCCTAGGAACTTGTGTTGTCCATGATAATCAAACCAATAGGATTGATGAACTTGAAAAGGCTATGGGAACCTTGGGTTCAACCTTTTCTTCTCTCAAGTATAATGAGAAAGCTTATGTGGGTAAAGAGCAAAAATTTATGTATGTCTCTAAAGTGCCTAAACAAAAGAATTATTATAGGCCTAAAATTGCTAAAACCCCTAGCACCACCATAGAAAATTTAGATAATGGAGCACCTAAAGTACCCTCTGCAACAAGTTGTGTTTGCATGAAAAATAATGATGTTGATGCTTCTACTCTTGATGTTACTTGATTTGCACTTTCTGCGCCTAGCTGAAAGGCGTTAAAGAAAAGCGCTTATGGGAGACAACCCATGTTTTTACTACAGTACTTTGTTTTATATTTGAGTCTTGGAAATTGTTTACTACTGTAGCAACCTCTCCTTATCATGTTTTTGTGCCAAGTAAAGTTTCTATGTCAAAGTTGATATAATATTTGGGATCGCTGCGCAGAAACAGCATTGCTGTCTGTCACGAATCTGGGCACAAGTCTCTCGTAGAAAATTCGAAAAAATCTGCCAATTTACGAGCGTGATCCTCAGATATGTACGCAACTTTCATTAGTTTTGAGTTTTTCCATTTGAGCAAGTCTGGTGCCATTTTAAAATTCGTCTTTACGGACTGTTCTGTTTTTGACAGATTCTGCCTTTTATTTCGCATTGCCATATTTGCTATGTTGGATGAATTTCTTTTAATCCATTAATGTCCAGTAGCTTTATGCAATGTCCAGAAGTGTAAAGAATGTTTGTGTCACCTCTGAATATGTGAATTATTAATTGTGCACTAACCCTCTAATGAGTTTGCTTGAAGTTTGGTGAAGGAAGTTTTCAAGGGTCAAGAGAGGAGTATGATATACTATGATCAAGAGGAGTGAAAGCTAAGCTTGGGGATGCCCCTGGTTCACCCCTGCATATTTTAAGAAGACTCAAGCTTCTAAGCTTGGGGATGCCCAAGGCATCCCCTTCTTCATCGACAACATCATCAGTTCCTCCCCCGAAACTATATTTTTATTCAGTCACATCTTGTGTTCTTTACTTGGAGCGTTTGTTGTTTTGTTTTTGTTTTTGTTTGAACAAAATGGATCCTAGCATTCACTTTGTGGGAGAGAGACACGCTCCGCTGTTGCATATGGACAAATATGTCCTTAGGCTTTACTCATAATGTTCAAGGTGAAGTTTCTTCTTCGTTAAATTGTTATATGGTTGGAATTGGAAAATGCTACATGTAGTAATTCTAAAATGTCTTGGATAATGTGATACTTGGCAATTGTTGTGCTCATGTTTAAGCTCTTGCATCATATGCTTTGCACCCATTAATGAAGAAATACATAGAGCTTGCTAAAATTTGATTTGCATATTTGTTCTCTCTAAGGTCTAGATAATATCTAGTATTGAGTTTTGAACAACAAGGAAGACGAGAGTCTTATAATGTTTACAATATGTCTTTTATGTGAGTTTTGCTGCACCGGTTCATCCTTGAGTTTGCTTCAAATAACCTTGCTAGCCTAAACCTTGTATCGAGAGGGAATACTTTTCATGCATCCAAAATCCTTGAGCTAACCACTATGCCATTTGTGTCCACCATACCTACCTACTACATGGTATTTCTATTCCAAAGTAAATTGCTTGAGTGCTACCTTTAAAATTCCATCATTCACCTTTGCAATATATAGCTCATGGGACAAAATAGCCTTAAACTACCGTAGTATTGAATATGTACTTATGCACTTTATCTCTTATTAAGTTGCTTGTTGTGCGATAACCATGCTTCTGGGGAACGCCATCAACTACTGTTGAATATCATGTGAGTTGCTATGCATGTCCGTCTTGTCTGAAGGATCTATCACCTTAATGATTGGAGCATGCAAATTGTTAGAGAAGAACATTGGGCTAACTAAAGCCATGAATCATGGTTGAAGTTTCAGTTTTGGACATATATCCTCAATCTCATATGAGAATAATTATTGCTACATGCTTATGCATTGAAGAGGAGTCCATTATCTGTTGTCCATGTTGTCCCGGTATGGATGTCTAAGTTGAGAATAATCAAAAGCGAGAAATCCAAAATGCGAGATTTCTCCTTAGACCTTTGTACAGGCGGCATGGAGGTACCCCTTTGTGACACTTGGTTGAAACATGGCATTGCAAAGATCCGGTAGTCCAAGCTAAGTAGGACAAGGTGCGGGCACTATTAGTATACTATGCATGAGGCTTGCAACTTGTAAGATATAATTTACATAACTCATATGCTTTATTACTACCGTGGACAAAATTGTTTCATGTTTTCAAAATAAAAGCTCTAGCACAAATACAGCAATCGATGCTTTCCTTTTGAAGGACCATTCTTTTACTTTTATTGTTGAGTCACTTTACCTATCTCTCCACCTTAAGAAGCAAACACTTGTGTGAACTCGTGCATTGATTCCTACATACTTGCATATTGCACTTGTTATATTACTTTATGTTGACAATATCCATGAGATATACATGTTATAAGTTGAAAGCAACCGCTGAAACTTAATCTTCCTTTGTGTTGCTTCAACACCTTTAGTTTGATTTATTGCTTTATGAGTTAACTCTTATGCAAGACTTATTGATGCTTGTCTTGAAGTACTATTCATGAAAAGTCTTTGCTTTATGATTCAGTTGTTTACTCATGTCATTACCTTTGTTTTGATCGCTGCATTCATTACATATGTTTACAAATAGTATGATCAAGATTATGATGGCATGTCACTTCGAAATTATCTTTGTTATCGTTTACCTGCTCGGGACGAGCAGAACTAAGCAGGGATGCTGATACGCCCAACGTATCGATAATTTCTTATGCTCCATGCTACTTTATTGATGATACCTACATGTTTTATGCACATTATATGTCGTATTTACGCATTTTCCGGAACTAACCTATTAACAAGATGCCGAAGAGCCGCTGTTTTCTTGCTTTTGGTTAAATCCTAGTAAGGAAATATTCTCTAATTGGACGAAATCACCGCCCAGGGTCCTATTTTTGCACGAAGCTTCAGAAGACCGAAGGGGAGTCGATGGGGGCCACGAGGTGGGGGTGACATTATGGCGCGGCCCAGGCCCCGCTCCGCGGCCGCTCGGGCCCCTCGTGCCGCTCGACCTGCCCTTTCGCCTACTTATAGCCTCCGTCGCGAAACTCCCGCATCGAGAGCCACGATACGGAAACCTTCCAGACGCGCCGCCGCGAATCCCATCTCGGGGATTCAGAGACGCTTCCGGACCCGCCGGGAGAGGGGATTCATCTCCTGAGGACTCTTCATCGCCATGATCGCCTCCGGAGTATGAGTGAGTAGTTCACCCCTGGACCATGGGTCCATAGCAGTAGCTAGATGGTCGTCTTCTCCTAATTGTGCTTCATTGTTGGATCTGTGAGCTGCCTAACATGATCAAGATCATCTATCTGTAATACTACATGTTGTGTTTGTCGGGATCCGATGGATAGAGAATACTATGTTATGGTGATTATCAATCTATTGTTTATGTGTTGTTTATGATCTTGCATGCTCTCCGTTATTAGTAGAGGCTCTGGCCAAGTTTACTCTTAACTCCAAGAGGGAGTATTTATGCTCGATAGTGGGTTCATGCCTTCATTGACACCGGGGACAGTGACAGAAAGTTCTAAGGTTGTGATGTGTTGTTGCCACTAGGGATAAAACATTGATTCTATGTCTAAGGATGTAGTTATTACATTACGCACCATACTTAATGCAATTGTCTGTTGCTTTGCAACTTAATACTGAATGGGGTTCGGATGATAACCTGAAGGTGGACTTTTTAGGCATAGATGCAGTTGGATGGCGGTCTATGTACTTTGTCGTAATGCCCGATTAAATCTCACTATATTTATCATATCATGTATATGCATTGTTATGCCCTTCTCTATTTGTCAATTGCCCGACATAATTTGTTCACCCAACATGCTTTTATCTTATGGGAGAGACAACTCTGTGAACCGTGGACCCCGGTCCTATTCTTTACATAGCATACAATCTACTGCAATACTTGTTTTACTGTTTTCTTGCAAACAATCATCTTCCACATAATACGTTTAATCCTTTGTTACAGAAGCCGGTGAGATTGACAACCTCACTGCTTCGTTGGGACAAAGTACTTTGGTTTTGTTGTGCATATTCCACGTTGGCGCCGGAATCCCCATGTTGCGCTCGCATCACATTTCGCCACCATCAACCTTCAACGTGCTTCTTGGCTCCTCCTGGTTCGATTAAACCTTGTTTTCTTTCTGAGGGAAAACTTGCTACTGTGCGCATCATACCTTCCTCTTGGGGTTCCCAACGAACGTGTGAGTTACACGCCATCACCGGGAAATGTATAAAAGTGCCACAAAGTGTAAACAAAACATATATCAATTGGTGTAAAACAAGCATGGAGCATCAAAAATTATAGATATGGTTGCAACGTATCAACATCCCCAAGCTTAACCCATGCTGATCCTCGAGTAGGTAAGTGATAACAAAATAAATTTTGAGGTGACATGAAGCCAACACAATCTTGATCAAGCATGTAAAGCATTGTGAGTCGATCTAAGTACTCTAACATAGGCATGATAGATATAATTCAATTGAACTTAGCAATATGTTATAACATGAAGAGTAACTCAAACAAATGATCATGAATAATAGTGCACTGAAAGTAAACATAACAAAGTGGTACCTAACATGTCCTTATGAAATAGCAAAACATAAATGCTAGGACACCTTCAAAGTTCAGAGGGTGACTAGATACAAGTAATTTAAGAACAAACAATATCACAATCATGAATCAATCAATAATAATTTTGGGACTATGCACATTGCACTAAGAATGACAACTATGCTCTCTTAATTGGTGCATAAAGAAGAAGATGAAGACTCAACATAAAAGTAAAAGAGAGACTCTTTGCAGAGTAAGCAAGATAAACAAGTTTTATAAACCTTCCAAAAAGTATGGTACTTATTAGCTTTGAGCTCTCATTGCCCCTATCATAAGCATCTTGAATGGTTAAAGCTAATGTTAGTCAAAATGAGCTATATGCTTGCAAATCACAAGTTGAAAATCTCATGCCCCTTGAGTACGAGTACCTAAACCTCATGCTACTCAACTTAGGTCCCAAATAAGTTCTTGTCATTGTAAGTATACATGTATCATTGAGAACCGCCAACGGGGTACCTCTTGCCCGATGATATGGAGGTACTCTTGTAGGAGCAATCCCATGCGAAAATGACAAGACAAACATACAATGAGCATCTCAGCAATTTTTTATTTACTATGGGTATAGCTTTTTATTGAAAATGCTTCATAGAATGCTCACTATGGCTTAGCTGTAAATTTTCACCATGAATGATGCATGGCTTAGATTAGCGGCCCAGGCGTTTCTCTAACTCATATACAAACTCCATGGACTTATAATTTTCCATTTTATTTCGCACCGCTAGGCATCCATAAACAAAAGAACATGACATCAACTAAATATAAGTGCAATGTAGAAAGTGTTCCCCATGAAAGCATGGTTATACTAACTCCCAACTTGCAATTTGCAAACATATAAACTTCATAAGATAGGCACAATGATCAAATACTTATTAAGTGCAAGAAAGTAAATGTGCCATCAAGTTCGTGAGAGCTTTACTGACTAATTTTCTCATGCCAAAATTTAATTTGGAAGATAAATAAAAACATGATGAATATACTTGGAATTGAATAGATATGGTGGACATAATTGGCAAACTTTGTTTCATGGTGGTTGGATGCACGAGAAGCATACTCAACACAGGCGAAAGCTAGCAAAAGACCGGAGCGACCAACTAAGAGAGCAGTAATTGTCGAGGGTACCTTCGCAATGCCCTCCGATAGGGCCTGTGGTTGATGGAATCCTCGTAAGCCGACACGAGACATCGGTTCGCGCACAAGCGAGAGCTGATGCACGAGGTTCGGGGCCCCGATGAGGTAAAGCCTTACGTCCCGCCCGTCCGATCTTGATTATGAGAATATTGGGTTACAATGGTGCCGAAAGGTTCGGCTGAGATCTCGTCGAGAGGCTATGCTGCGGCGACCTAGCTCTAAACTTTTGGTGGCTAAGATTGCTAAGATTGATCGTGTCCCTCGGCAGCCCCCTCTCCCGGCCTTTATATAGGAGGCCAGTCTCAAGAGATTCAACCGAGTACGACGTAGGATTTGGCGTAGTCCTATCTCCTAACGTTCCTTGTTCGACTTTCCTTTGTCTTGCTCGCCAAGGAATCATTCGCGAGCCAGCCTGGGGTGGGACTCGCTTTGTCGTCGAATACCTGGGCCTCCGCCTAGATCGTATAGGGTAGGGCAATGTCAGTTACCCGAAGGGTAATGCCCACGCCAGTAGCCCCCGAGTGTCTAGCCGAAGATAGTTCGGGTAGAGCTAAAGCATGCCTCCACCTAATGTTCTTCTCCTTGATTGTTTTTGTCCATCTTGTATCAGCTTCATCTTCTTCTATCGGGTGCGCGTCAGTCCAGCGCTCCCGATGGGAGTTGCCCCCGAGTCTAGGTACGGATGCTTGCAATCCGTGCGTAGACTCAAGTTGTACCACTCGAACGTTTTCCTCTGCCGAAGTTTTGCTGCAAGTCTTCATGGGTCATCCGATACATTTGTATCAAGGCTTGTTTTCTTCGATAAGTTTTCCACGCGTAAGGGATAATGAGTAACGTGCCCAACTTTTGCTGGTTAACCGCCGATGGCAAAACAACGTCACCCCGCTACGTAATCAAGTCCCCCGGCATGATCCTCGAATGCAAAAGTTCACGTGTGCGCGTTCAAATACCCCCCGATGGGAGTAGCGTCCTCCATCACAAAGCGTGATGAGAAGAGGGCTCGAAGCCTCGGGCTAATCTCCTCCGACGAGGAGAATGTGATTCTCCCAGGTGCGATCTCTCGGCCCAATCCTCCCGCTGGTTTTATCGTGATGTTCCTGTCGTTCTTGTATCGGGGTCTCTCGCTTCCTGCTCACGAGTTCCTCCATCGTCTTCTGCGGGCTTACGAAATCCAACTATGGAAACTCACCCCTAACTCAATCCTCCACGTTGTTGTGTTCATCACCCTTTGCGAGGCGTTCTTGGGCATCGAGCCTCACTTTGGGTTGTGGAAGAAAATTTTCTTCGTAAAGAGATACAGTAGTAGCAATGGATCCTTCGTCATTGGGGGAGTGGGGTTTGTTGTTCGTTCAGAGGTATTTCAGTTTCCCAATGAGAGAATCCGTGCAAGGATGGAGACTGAAATGGTTTTATGTTAAGGATTCCTCAACAACCGAGTCCCAGCTTCCTCGCTTTGCCGACGTCCTTGAAGCCAAGCCTAAGCATTCTTGGAAGAACATTCTTTCTCCCGACGAAAAGACAACAGCCGACGAATTATTTGCCAAATTTCTTCGGATCAAAGAAAACGACGGCCAAACCATGATTGGTACAGAGGTGGCTGCAGTGTTCTTGAAACGTCGAGTTCAACAAATCATGGCCAGGATTCGTCCAATGTGGTTGTATTCGGGTCCAAAGGATGAAACCAGGATAAACGTCACTGAACTATCGGAAAAGGAACTGCTTGATGAAGTTCGTCGCCTTACTCTCTTTAGCCAGGAAGACTCGATCATGTTGACATCTTCTTATCCTCCTCTTGATGCCGATCATCCACCGTCAGAGGTAATTTTCCTTCTCATATTCTTATTACCCTGTTCCACTTTGTCGACACAACTACTATTGTTCTTATTCACTTTTTCTTCCAGATTCCCATAGTTTCTGAAAACTTGCATGATTTACCAAATGACACTTCCGAGGGAAGAGGTTCCTCAACTCCTGTCGATTTTCATACCCATCACATCTAATTCAAAGAACGAACATGATGATCCGATAGATTCTGAAGCTGTCTTTGCCGATCCTCCACCCTCAACAACGATACTTGCGACACAGCGGATCAGTGCGTGATGACGATGCTGATCATGATGCCTTTATTAATGCAGCTGTGGAAGAGGCCAGAGCTCCGCCTGCGAAGAGATCAACCGGCGGCTTTGCTGATGAAGACGATCTCTTCGACTCGTAAGTGCCTTTTTCCTAGAATTCGTATTTTGCTTTCATCATTCGTATTTCTTTCATAATTCTTGCCAGCCATTCCCTTTCACAGTGACGAAGGTCTCATCGAGCCTCCGCCTAAGAAGGCCAAATCTGACGCCGCTCTGCCGGACGTCGCAGCTTCCAAAGCTTCGGCTCCTACTGCAACCCCCGCGGCCCAAATATCGACTGCCTCCTCCCTTTCTAAGGGGAAGGATATCCCTCGACTGTCGCCACCGCGGCTCCTCCTTCAGGAAAAACTGTAAGTCTTTCTCGATCGTAACACAAACTTTCCTGAATGTGCCGTGATTAGTGATTCCTCGTCAAACATCTATTTTCCCCTTTCCTTAAGGATCTGCGAGGCGTTATATCTTCTTTGGAAGCCTTCGCCTCCCAATTTACTTCCCTGGAAGCGACAAGGTTCGGCTGCAGAAGGAAGTTAACTCTTCTTCCTTGAAGTTGGAAGGCGCAAACAAAATAGCCGCCGCGCTCGCCAAGTCGACTCCCCGAAGGAGGAATCAACAGGCTGACGGAGAAGCTAAAGGAAGAGGAAGCGTCTAGGCTGATTGCCGAAGCTCGGGCGATTGAAAAAGATGAACTTCTTCACCAGTCTTCCTTGGCTTTGCTTGCTAATTCCTTTTATGCTTTCCTGTCGATTATCACTTTGCAAATTCGACCCTTTGATAGTAACTTTTCCCATTCCAATCCCTTGCAGAGGCCGCTGACATCCCCGCCGATGCCGTGGATAAAATTCCACACAATTCTCCGGCAAACAGTGTGTCAATGACTTTGCCGCACACCAGCTTACACGGGAGCTCCTTGATAAGGGTAAAGGTGCCATGGCGCGAATGCACTCGATGATCTTCCCCAAGATCAGTCAAGACAAGACTCTGGGGCAGCTGATGATGCCTTCGCAGTCGACACCAAGGAAGTTATTGAGGTATTCAAACGTACTTCACGTACCTATGGTGCCCTCCTAGCCTTCCAACTTATGATGGGTCATGGCTTCAAGTCCGATATTGAAGAGATGTCTAGGGAGCTTCCAAAAGGTCAAGATGGGCAGTTGATTGATTTAAGCACTTTCAAAACGTCAGCTCTTAAATGTGCACGTCAGCTCCTTGAACTGGTTTCATCAAAGAAAACGTCGGCTGGCCCAAGTTTATCGACCCAGACTCAAGCCCCTTGATTTTTGTACAAACTTCTCTTTGAATTGATGTGAAACAATGTTCTGTCGCAAAACTTGTGATTGTAATAAATTCCGTACTAGCAATGTTGCTAGTGTACCCTTGTTATGACATTTATGCTTGCATTCTCCCGATGGGAGTTATTCCTGATGCTGAAGCGATGCGATCCGTCATGCCTTTGATGCTGTTTTTTGCAGATTTTCCCAATGCATGCGTTTGTCGATGATTCTTCGGGTGCTCTTTCTGAAGGTGATCGAATCCAGCGTATGAAGCGGATTGCGCAGATGGAAAAGGATCTGCGCAGTACCTATGCCTTGGCTGCTATCGTCAAGAAGGGCGAAATTGCAGCCGACATAGAGCGCTATGCTCTTACTGAGCTGCATAAGGCCACTGAAAGTTTGAACTGTAAGTTTCCTGGTCCTTGTAATTGTTATTCTTTGTAAAAAACGCATTGCCTGATCTTTCATCAATTCCTTTGCTAGTCATAGCCCTGAACCGTGCTGAAGAGAACAAGCGGATAAACGAGCGCGTGAACGCATTGACTCAGTTGTCATCAGCCGAGGAAATTTTCTGGAGGGAGCACTCGAAAGCTTAACTGTCGCACAATTCCAAGATCGGGTCCAGCAGGTCCACCATTTCTTCGACAAGTGCTACAAAGCCCTAAGGGTAATTTGGAGGACGATGTTCCCCTTGAACGCGGTCCCTCCTACGTTGTTTCTGATGTCTGAATTTGGGAATACCAAGAAAATTCGAGACTTGGTGCGAGCTCAAGTTTTTGCAGGGGCCAGGTTTACACTTGCCCTCGTCCTTTCACGTTATCCTTCGGCGAATCTACTGGCTATCGCCAACGCGGTTGGTGATTTGGAGACACTGTACCGAAGGTAGTGCTGCCTGCCAATATAATTGTTGACAAGCTTGAAGCGGATTCGAAGATACCTGAAGAAAGGGAAACTCCGCAAGAGTAATTCAGGGTTAAGTTTTTATTGTAAATAAGTAATTTGGCTACTTTATCCAAGTTTGGATAAAGGAAAGTTTTTGTTCGGTAGATACATGTGTATGTAATTTTGCCATGTCAATGCCGCTGGCAAATTTTGAAGGAGCAAATCCTAATTGCACGTTTAAACGTAGGTGTATTCATTGGTCAGCAATTTGTTTGAGTGATCAGCTCGTGTTGCAGGTCTTGCTAAACCCGTTGTATGCGCAACTTTGCTTTCAACCGATGCATGTCTGACAGCACTCCCGAATATATCGGAGCATTAACTCTGCCGATGAGCCCGTTTCTTTGATATTTCCATATCGAACACGTGGGTTGTGTGTGTATTTCCAAACTCTTGCTATTTACGGCACTCGTAGAGGCATCTATAGCAGAGGGAAAGGTCATCGTCCTTGTTTGTTATTGCATCCTTTAGCACTCAGAGGCTTTTTCGGAGAACAATCTTTTGCCGCGATACGTTGCACCGTCGTTCACCGAGGGGTGTAAGCAAGGTTTACGATGATGCGGATTAGATGCTCTGAATTACTGCAATGCTTATCAAGGAATCAAAACTTAAGTTCTCATTAATATAGTAAACACGGGACTAAAGGGCGAAAAAAGGGGGGCTGTTGAAAATAAAGGAAGAGCTAAACATTATTCATCTACTTTAAGCAAGGAAAAGGTTCTTCTTATCTTCTGGCTTGTCCACCACGTTAGTGGTTTTTGACGCGTCATTGACTGCAGTAGGGGTCTCGACAGCGATTGCCAGTGTCTTGCTGTCTCCTAAGACTGTTGTGCCATCATCTGCCAGAGTTTTTGCTGCCGAAGCTTCTGGAGCAAGGTCGGCTGGGCTTCTTCTGGTTTCCCCGGTGTTTTTCTTCCTTAATATCACGTAACGATGACTTGGATGGAAGACCTGGCACTCTCCGTTTAACCCAAACTTTAAGCAATCCTCTGAAAGTCGCGATCACAATTGTCCGAGCGTGAAAAACTTCCATAGACTGTGATGTTTGTCCCGTTGCTCCCAGCATTTTCAGCTTGAGGTATGCATAGTGCAAAGATACCCATGAATCCTGCATAAGCTGTTTCCAGTATGGCGTGATACTCGCGATTCCCAGCTTCACGATCAACTCGATCTTTTCCTTCCGAAGTTGTCGGTTTAAGCCAAGACGACGTTTGTATAAACTTTGCCAAGAGAGTACGCTCAGGCAAGAAGTAGGGAGACCCCAGAAAACAAAACTGCTTCTTCAGTATTCTCATGGCAATCCCCATACTTTTGATTGCAGGCTAAGAATATCGTGCTTAGTCCGGTCTACCATCCATGAAGATTTTTGTTCATCTTGAACCACCCTGAGCTCAGGCCCGGAACACAATGCAAAGCCGTGTCCTGGTTTTGGTATGGTCATCGGGTGATCTGCTCGGCTGAACGTAACTTCTGAGACGACCACTCGACATATTCAGGGATGTTCGCCATGATACTTTCTCGCGCTGACACTTTCGGTGAGTTTCTTCTATTTCTTTCTCTGAAACACTCCGTCCAGGATCAGTGCTCATCCGCTCAGTGTGGTGGAAACGCTCTCATTGGGTTGGTGAGGCTGAGCCTGCTGGACAGCACGACGGCGTGGTAGCGGTGGTGGTGGTGGTGGTAGTGGTGGTGGTGGTTCTGCCGGATGAGTTTCTCCATGTCGATGAACTGCCTACAATCTCTGAGCAGGTGGCTTGACTTCGTTTTGTTGTCCTTAGAATCAATGTACGAGTGCAAGTAGCAAGGAGCGTTGATCTGCTCGGCGAAGGGTAGCTCCTCCTCCTTGATGACCCACAAGTATAGGGGTGTATCGTAGTACTTTCGATAAATAAGAGTGTCGAACCCAACGAGGAGCAGAAGGTGTTGACAAGCAGTTTCGATGAAGGATTCACTGTAAATGCTCACTGACAAGTATTCAGGGGGTTTTGATATAGCATATAAATAAAGTACAAGTAAATAAAATGCGAGAAAATAATTGTGGCCCAATCCTTTTTAGTACAAAGGACAAGCCGGTTTGTTTACTTATAATGACCAAACGTTCTTGAGGACACACGAGATTTTAGTCTAGTGCTTTCGCTTCATATAGTTGATTAATCTTCATTGTTTTGATAAGTGTTGTGTGGGTGAACCTATGCTAATGCACCGCCCTTCCTAGGACTAATACATACTTGTGATTATACCCCTTGCAAGCATCCGCAAATACAAGAAAGTAATTAAGATAAATCTAACCACAGCCTTAAACTCTTAGATCCTTCTATCCTCTCGCACCGATATACTAACGGGGGTTTAGGTTTCTACGCAATTAGCAAACGAATCAAGATGTACTCCCCAGCCCATAAAGGTGAAGTATCATGTAGTCGACGTTCACATGACACCACTCAGAAGAATAACACCACAACTTAAATAATATAACATTGAATATTCATTTCACCATAATTCACTACACCCATGTCCTCAAGAACTAAACGAACTACTCCACGAGATATCATATGGAACATGATCAGAGTTGATGATGATGAATAACAATCAACATAAACCTGTTCTGAGCTTCATCACAGCATCAGTAGACAACATCGAGTTTCCCTATCAAACCATCTCCAACCGCATCCTCGTCACCGCTGTAACGATTTGGGTTGGATCTTGATTGTTTGATAGGGAAACTCTCCTGTTGATTACTTGTTATTGATGCTATTGAGTGGAAACCATTGAACCAAGGTTTATGTTCAGATTGTTATTCATCATATCACCTCTGATCATGTTCCATATGATGTCGTGAGGACTGCTTAGTTCTTGAGGACAAGGTGGTCTAAATGTTAGTAGGAATTATGGTTGGAGTAATATTCAATGTTATGATATTGTTGTGGTGTTATTCTTCTAGTGGTTTCATGTGAACGTCGATTACATGATACTTCACCTCGAGGGGAGTAATCTGTGTTGACATAGGGAAGGAAAAGAGCCAGGGCAGGTGGGTGCATGGTGGTGACCAAGTGGGTGGCATGGTGATGGCATTGGATGTGCAAGTGGGTTTTCGGGTCAACTGTATATGGTGCTGTGAGGAGTGAGATGAGTCAACTTGACAAGGTGAGGGTGACCAGAGAGGGAGAAAGACAAGGTTTGTATGGTGATGTCATTTGGAGTGGCATGGCATGGCATTGGTTCTTTGTGCCTATTTTCTTGTGTACCAAGGTGCTGCAAGTGGGGTGAGAGTCTAGTAGACATGGTGGGCAAGGTGAGAGGGGTCTAGGGTGTGCACATATGATCAAAGTCAAAAAGTGTGTGACATATGTCATGTCCTTTGGCATGGTTTGGGTCAAGGTGGCCATGTCAATGCTAGGTGATGGCATGAGAGTTGTTGTGGTACTATTGCCACTATAGATGAGATCAAGGTTGAAAAAGGGTGATGGTACATAGTGGTTGGAGTGGTTGTACCTTTATGTAAGAATTTTGATTCTCTTGTAAAAGTCTCATGTGTGGTAAATTTTGACAAAATTTCTGCATGGTTGGGTTCTAAATAAAGTTTGGCATCTATTGGTGGTCTTGGTTTGAAATTTGGAGTTGGTTTGTGAAATTAAAAGTGGAGGGAATCTAGAATTTGTGTTAAAGTGGCATTTTGGCTTGACTATTGTGAGCAATGGTCAATGATTTGGTCAATGTGGTCAACACGAAAAATGTTCATCTTGATGAGGTCTTGATGAGGGGCAAAGAGTTGAGAGGGTTTCTTTGAGAATTTCAATAGCTCAAAGTGGTATGATATTAAAATTGTCAATTTTGACCATTAGTGTATGTAAGCTCATTTTGATTTCATATTTGATTTGATTTGAGTTTATTTGATTCCAAATGTGTTAATAAGTGTTTAGTAACCATTTCCAACCAATGGGGCAAGCCAAAAGTGTCTAGGTAAAGATTTGGGCCATAGCCACATATGTGATGAAGTGCATTTTTCTTATTTTCTTATTTTCTTTTTCTTTGCTTCACTTAGGCATGGTTTAGGGTTTATTTAGTATTAGATTGAGTTTGGTAAAGGTTTCAACCCATTAGGGTAAGTAGAGGGCATAGGTCAAAATTGGGTAATATGGCTAAGTGCCACATATGCTTCTATGCATATGTTTATTTTATTTTTGTTTCTCACTTGATTTGGTTGGTAAGTACTAGGTTAGGTTTGTTGATGTTTTCAAAACCTCTAAACAAGGTAGAAAAGCCTAGGTAAAAGTTTTACCAAAAATAGCCATAGGCACATAGGCCCTTTTCTTATTTAATTTCATTCTTTTTATTTTGTGATGGGATGGTGAGAAGAGGGGTGACGTTTAGGGTTTAGGGTTTTGGAAATATGTTCAATGCAATAAACAAACAATCATAGCAATAATACAAGTATTGGGTATGAGCACTATGCATAGTACCCTAGGTAAGAAAAGTTTTTGTTGGTTCTCATTTTTGGAAAATGGAAATTTAATTTCTTCTTTGTTTGAAAATTTGGGATGTTACACAGAGGACTGATATGTCCATTTTGCATCACTATTTTATATCATAATTTGCTGTTATTCATTGATATATTTCATATTTAGAGATGATACTTTTGTGTTATTTCACCTATTTTGCATGTTTCATGATCATTGGAGAATTATTCACCGGAGTCGGGATTCTGCTGGAAAAAGCACCGTCAGACACCATATTTCTAAGATCAATGGGAAATTATACGAAAAATCCTATTTTTCCAAGACGCGGGTCAAAAGGAGGGGCCGAGAGGGCCCGCCATGGGCCCCCCCATAGGCCGGCGGGCCCCGGCCCGCCGCGCCGCCATGTGGGGAGGGGCCCCACAGCCCCTCTCGTCTCCTTTCCTTTGCGTACTTCTTCGCCCCAAAAACCTAAGGCACGGGAGGAGAGAACCGACGAGCGCTCCTCGCGGGGCGGAGAGACACCAGAGAGAAAGAGCTCTCCGGCGGGCAGGAATCTGGGAAATTCCCTCCCGGAGGGAAATCGACGTCACGCCACCGAGCTGGACATATCTCCATCATCATCACCATCATCTTCACCATCGCGCCCCCACCTGCTGCATCTCGTCACCGCTATAACGATTTTGGGATCTTGATTGTTTGATAGGGAAACTCTCCCGTGTTGATTACTACTTGTTATTGATGCTATTAGTGAAACCATTGAACCAAGGTTTATGTTCAGATTGTTATTCATCATCATATCACCTCTGATCATGTTCCATATGATGTCACTTGAGTAGTTCGTTTAGTTCTTGAGGACATGGGTGAAGTCTAAATGTTAGTAGTGAATTATGGTTGAGTAATATTCAATGTTATGATATTTAAGTTGTGGTGTTATTCTTCTAGTGGTGTTATGTGAACGTCGACTACATGATACTTCACCTTTATGGGCCTAGGGGAGTACATCTTGTATTCGTTTGCTAATTGTGGGGTTGCCGGAGTGACAGAAACCTAAACCCCCGTTAGTATATCGGTGCAGGAGGGATAGAAGGATCTAAGAGTTTAAGGCTGTGGTTAGATTCATCTTAATTACTTGATACTTACTATGGTGTCCTGACGGTGCCTTTTCCAGCAGAATCCTGACTCCGGTGAATAATTCTCCAATGATCATGAAACATGCAAAATAGGTGAAATAACATAAGTATCATCTCTAAATATGAAATATATCAATGAATAACAGCAAATTATGATATAAAATAGTGATGCAAAATGGACATATCAGTCCTCTGTTGTAACATCCCAAATTTTCAAACAAAGAAGAAATTAAATTTCCATTTTCCAAAAATGAGAACCAACAAAAACTTTTCTTACCTAGGGTACTATGCATAGTGCTCATACCCAATACTTGTATTATTGCTATGATTGTTTGTTTATTGCATTGAACATATTTCCAAAACCCTAAACCCTAAACGTCACCCCTCTTCTCACCATCCATTATAAACAAAATAAAAAGAAATGAAATTAAATAAGAAAAGGGCCTATGTGCCTATGGCTATTTTTGGTAAAACTTTTACCTAGGCTTTTCTACCTTGTTTAGAGGTTTTGAAAACATCAACAAACCTAACCTAGTACTTACCAACCAAATCAAGTGAGAAACAAAAATAAAATAAACATATGCATAGAAGCATATGTGGCACTTAGCCATATTACCCAATTTTGACCTATGCCCTCCTACCTTACCCTAATGGTTTGAAACCTTTACCAAACTCAATCTAATACTAAATAAACCCTAAACCATGCCTAAGTGAAGCAAAGAAAAAGAAAATAAGAAACTAAGAAAAATGCACTTCATCACATATGTGGCTATGGCCAATTTTGCAAATCTTTAACCTAGACCCTTTTGGCTTGCCCCATTGGTTGGAAATGGTTACTAAACACTTATTAACACATTTGGAATCAAATAAACTCAAATCAAATCAAATATGAAATCAAAATGAGCTTACATACACTAATGGTCAAAATTGACAATTTTAATATCATACCCACTTTGAGCCCTTGGATCAAGAAATTCTCAAACCAAACCCTCTCAACTCTTTGCCCCTCATCCAAGACCTCATCAAGATGAACATTTTTCGTGTTGACCACATTGACCAAATCATTGACCATTGCTCACAATAGTCAAGCCAAAATGCCACTTTAACACAAATTCTAGATTCCCTCCACTTTTTGAAATTTCACAAACCAACTCCAAATTTCAAACCAAGACCACCAATAGATGCCAAACTTTATTTAGAACCCAACCATGCAGAAATTTTGTCAAAATTTACCACACATGAGACTTTTACAAGAGAATCAAAATTCTTACATAAAGGTACAACCACTCCAACCACTATGTACCATCACCCTTTTTCAACCTTGATCTCATCTATAGTGGCAATAGTACCACAACAACTCTCATGCCATCACCTAGCATTGACATGGCCACCTTGACCCAAACCATGCCAAAGGACATGACATATGTCACACACTTTTTGACTTTGATCATATGTGCACACTCTAGACCCCTCTCACCTTGCCCACCATGTCTACTAGACTCACCTCACCCCACTTAAGCTTGCAGCACCTTGGTACACAAGAAAAATATGCACAAAGAACCAATGCCATGCCATGCCACTCCAAATGACATCACCATGCCAAACCTTGTCTTTCTCCCTCTCTGGTTACCCTCACCTTGTCAAGTTGACTCATCTCACTCCTCTGAACACCACTCTACAAGAGTTGACCCGAAAACCCACTTGCACATCCAATGCCATCACCATGCCACCCACTTGGTCACCACCATGCACCCACCTGCCCTGGCTCTTTTCCCTCCCTCTCTCCATGTCATCTACACTCCCCTCGACCCTAGTCAACTACTAGACACGACCATGAGACAACAAGAGCAAGTGGTGAACCAGAATCCTCATGCCATTGCTCATGATCACCAAACCGTGGACACCACCGTCTCCTCGCGTGTACACTCACCAGCCGTCCCACTGCGCCACCAGCACTCCTCTCCCTTCCCATCACGTGCTAGACACGGTCGTTGACCTGCCCATGCACCAGGAGGACGCCACGACGCGACGCCCCGCAAGGACGCCGACGTCGGCCTCGTCCTCGCGCGCCCTGCACATGACGCCTGAGGGCTAGCCACTCCGCGCGCGTCACCCTCTACCCAGTACCTACCTGCTGACGCCATGGCACGGGCCAGAGAACCCTGCACATGACGCGCCCGGCGACATGGCCACCATGCCGGCCACGTCGCGCCCCTCCTCTCTGGCGCCTATATAAACCCCGCCCCTCGACCTGGACATCACCACACAACCCATCAGCATCCCTCTCTTCCCCCTAGCACCTCCCTCTCTCCCTCATTGCAGCTCACCGGAGCAAAAGCTCGCCGGCGGCCACCCTCAAAGCTGTGCCATTTTTTGCCACCATAGCCCCCGAGCCCTACACCAAAGTTTAAGCCCTTGAAATTCCCTGTCCAACGAGCCCAACCTCACCTTAATCCGAGCTCCGAGGTAAGAGTTATGGCCCCCGCAAGCTCACTGCGTCGGGAGGAAGACGACGGCCCAGCACCGTCGGATCGTCATCCGACGATCTGCGCGTCCCGCGCGTGCCCGACGTGCATGCGCCATGCATGCGTGGCCCAGGCCGCAGCTGGGCCGGCCCAATCTCTTTCCCGCCCCCGTTTGAATTCAAATTGCTTTATTTCTTTTTCTGTGATTTTGCTCTCAGATGCTTTGCTAAATATTTAATAACTCCAAATATACTCGGCCAAATTTGATAAAATTTATATATTTAGAAAGCTCATGAAAGGCCCCATCCAACCACTCTGGATTCACATCAAGATCTTTTATATAATTTTAATAGTAAAAATAACAAAATAGAGAGTTTCCAGAATTCAAATAATTATTAAAAATCAACCATAATGAATTTGGAGGTGATTCAAATTCTCATAATTCATATTTCAAATACTCTAATTGTTTATGCAAAAATATGATAGGGGTACTGTATATGATCATGGGCTAGAATCAAAAAATTGGCTATGTAGTCAATACTAGCCCATCTAATTCATTTTCAAAGTTAGGAATTTAAATCTATGAAGTGTAGCACTTCATTTAAAATCACTTTCTCAAAGTAATTCAATGTAAGGTGATAACACATGTCTTCATGACCCCTTATGTTTTTATTTGAGAATATTAAATGATTGCCATAGTAGTATTTAAATTGTTCCAACTATGTATTAGATCATATGAGAGGTATTCTTCTCATTTAAATCTTTGTCTCAAGTAATTCAACATGAGGTAGTGACCATGGTCTATCAACTCTCAGATTGAATTATTTGATGATATTAAATCATTACTATGTTGGTATTAAATTGCATGAGGTGCATCACCTCATTTAAATCATTTTCCCAAATGATGATTATGAAGAGGTTGACCTTGGTCAACCTAGGTCATACATTATTATTGGAGGAAATTAAATCCTAACAACATTCAATGAGAGGAAATTATTTCTCCCAATAATTAAATAGAAACCCTAATTAATATTTGTAATGAGAGGAAATTATTTTTCTTTAAAAAGAAAACAAAGCCAACCAACATGATAATAATATGGTGATGCTAGAATAGCTTGTGTGAGCCATTTGTGTGATTAGTCTAGCACTTAAGTATTGTTTGGTGATTGTATCCTTGTATTCGTTTATAGACGCTAGTACCGGAGACTATCAAGAGGAGGAGATTTCTACCAAGAAGAAGATGGAGATCACGTTGATCACCACCACTGAAGGCAAGCTATATTATTGCAAGCTAGACTAGTGCAAGCTATTACCAATGCAAGCTAATATTCTTGCAACTGCAAAGCTCTACAAGAGCAAGGCACCACTACATTTTACTTTATGCTTAATGGTCCTATCCCAAGTTTTTACTTTACGAGCTTCTGGATTTTGATTTATCAAAGTTACTTCTTGATTCATGATTCACTTGGTCTAGATATAGAATAGAACAAGAGCATCAAACTTAGCCTAGAAAGCTATAAGCTAGTTAACACCCCTCATGACTAGTTGCTAGTGCTAACAAATAATATTGACTAGTCTAGATGGGGACATGTGAAATGAAATGACTTTGAAAACCTTGGAATGTCTAGCACAAATGCCCGTGCGTTGCACCGGGTACGAATAAGAAATAATTTTTTAATTAGGGGCATCTAGCGAGCAGGTCGGGACAGACCCAAATCATGACTCGTTGGGGATGGGGACTCAGCCGCCGGATGACCCGGATCTCGGGAAGTGGGGGATCTGGGGCTGGTCATCTTTCCCCACCGTCGCTCACGAATCAACCACAAAAAGCACAAGCAGCCAGGATCCCATAGAAGCCTCTGTGAAATGAAATGACTTTGAAAACCTTGGAATGATGAGTCATTCTATGGAAAGATTTTGAAGGTGAATGTGACTTGTGAATGACATGATGAACTTTACAAAAACTGATGGTTGGGTTCGGATGCGATACCATTCCAATTTACAAGTACCCCCACAATAGATTATGGGTAGGGCTTAACTGGAAGTTTATGTGTCTTAGTATGGGTTCCCTCTAAACAAGCGTCATCGGTTATGCCGAAAGCTGCCTCTACAACAAAAGAACTGATGAGAAATGACGTGAAATGAGGTGAATGTCCGGCCCAAGCCCTGTGCAGTTCCCAGGCTGACTGTTTGTCTTCACTGGGAGGCCAAGCTCATGGGGAGAGGTGCCTATACTAGGATATGTAAGTGAAAGGTTATGGTTGATGATCCGCGTACTGAGTTACGATTATTCAGGGTTATCCCTGACGGATGTAATCAAATGTTGTGGCACAAGTGTGCAACCTCTGCAGAGTGTAAAACTATTCGAATAGCCGCGTCCACGGTTATGGACGGTTGGAAAGGCCATAATGTTCCGTCATCAGACCATTTTCAAAAATGTGACATATGACTTGTGACTTGAACTTGAAAGGTGAATGGTGAATTTGACTTGAATCACAACAGAGTTGTGGGAATGACACTAATGTTCCCACTTGAGTAAGTTAGGCAAATGAGGAGTCTTTTACTAAATGTTTATGAACTAAAATTGGCTTTATGCAAATAAACTTAGATCTTAGCACCCCTTACTATAGTTGATAGTGCTTACATTAGTATTAGTTTGTAGTACTTTAGTACTCATGGCTTTGTCCCTGGCTATTCAAATGGCCGATCATGAAGAGGAACAAAGACGAGGAAGATGGACAAGACGCCTACTCGACAACTAGGACTACTCCTGACGTCAACAGTTTCATGTGGAACAGATGGACCGCGGCCGCTATTCCGCTTCCGCTATGTGTTTTGTAATTGGATCCTTAGATCCCCTATGTTGTATTAAGACTGGATCATGTGATCCTTTGTTGTAAGACGATTATGTGTTGTATTGAATGATGTGTTGTGATATCAATCTATTATGTCTCGCAAAAACAATATTCCTGGGATTGCGATGAATGGCATAATAGGCATCTGGACTTAAAAATCCGGGTGTTGACAAGTTGGTATCAGAGCCATTGTTGACCTTAGGAGACCCTAGTTAGAATAGACGTCTGAAAAACTTAGTTTCCAAAAACAAATGAAGGGAATATTTATGAAAACTTATTCTCACTCTTATCCTTGAGATCTTTTCAAAATGGGAAATCCATGCTCTACTTTTTCTTGAAATTCTACCTAAAATTTTGCACATTTGATCACTTTAGTAGAACTCACACCTACGGAAGAGAGCACTAGTGTGAGTTTGTATCAGGATCCCCTTGTATCGTAGAGCGATGAATGGTTCTTGAAACCAACGGTGTGTTAGCTTTGTAATATGTGATGCTTGGTATGAATGAAAAAGTGTTGTTGGTTTTACCCCCTCAACACTACTCAAGTTTTCAAGTTTTGAACTTTTCAAATTCTTATCCAAACAAACCATATAAATTTCCCTCTTTTCTTATGATCTACCTCATTGTTCAGATGGCCCCTCCTACCCGCAACAACTCCCGTGCCCAAGCCAACCAGATGCACATTGAGCACGCCAAGATGACTGACACCATCAACATCCTTGCAATGGAGCGCAAGGCACTTCGCCATCAGCATGCCAAGAAAGACTACCTCATTGCTCGCCTCCGCGTGAGGATAGCATCACTGGAGCAGCTCATCCCAATACCCAACCATGCCCCCAGAGGCAAGTCCACTGTGACTTGCTATGAATGTGGTGTTACTGGTCATTACTCTAATAAGTGCCCAATGAAAGCCGCCAACAATGCCCCAAGGACTGGAAGCAATGCTGTACCCATTGCCCAAAAGGACAAGTCAACGGTAACCTGCTATGAATGTGGAACTGTGGGTCATTACTCCAATGAATGCCCCGAGAAGCTTGCCAAGACTGCCCCCAATACCGCTGCACCTGCCCAGCAGCAGCGCTGTGTCGCAACTGGAAGGAAGTTTGCCCCAAACTACCCGAACAACCGCAACGGTCGTTACTACCGCATGAATGCCACCGAAGCTCAGGAAGCACCCAAGACCATGCAGAGTATGTCCTCCTGTTAATCCAATTGCCCAATCTCTCTTAGGAACCTAACTTTTCTTAAAATCTCGGGACGAGATTTGTTTAAGGGGGAAGGGTTTGTAACATCCCAAATTTTCAAACAAAGAAGAAATTAAATTTCCATTTTCCAAAAATGAGAACCAACAAAAACTTTTCTTACCTAGGGTACTATGCATAGTGCTCATACCCAATACTTGTATTATTGCTATGATTGTTTGTTTATTGCATTGAACATATTTCCAAAACCCTAAACCCTAAACGTCACCCCTCTTCTCACCATCCATTATAAACAAAATAAAAAGAAATGAAATTAAATAAGAAAAGGGCCTATGTGCCTATGGCTATTTTTGGTAAAACTTTTACCTAGGCTTTTCTACCTTGTTTAGAGGTTTTGAAAACATCAACAAACCTAACCTAGTACTGACCAACCAAATCAAGTGAGAAACAAAAATAAAATAAACATATGCATAGAAGCATATGTGGCACTTAGCCATATTACCCAATTTTGACCTATGCCCTCCTACCTTACCCTAATGGGTTGAAACCTTTACCAAACTCAATCTAATACTAAATAAACCCTAAACCATGCCTAAGTGAAGAAAAGAAAAAGAAAATAAGAAAAATGCACTTCATCACATATGTGGCTATGACCAATTTTGCAAATCTTTAACCTAGACCCTTTTGGCTTGCCCCATTGGTTGGAAATGGTTACTAAACACTTATTAACACATTTGGAATCAAATAAACTCAAATCAAATCAAATATGAAATCAAAATGAGCTTACATACACTAATGGTCAAAATTGACAATTTTAATATCATACCCACTTTGAGCCCTTGGATCAAGAAATTCTCAAACCAAACCCTCTCAACTCTTTGCCCCTCATCCAAGACCTCATCAAGATGAACATTTTTCGTGTTGACCACATTGACCAAATCATTGACCATTGCTCACAATAGTCAAGCCAAAATGCCACTTTAACACAAATTCTAGATTCCCTCCACTTTTTGAAATTTCACAAACCAACTCCAAATTTCAAACCAAGACCACCAATAGATGCCAAACTTTATTTAGAACCCAACCATGCAGAAATTTTGTCAAAATTTACCACACATGAGACTTTTACAAGAGAATCAAAATTCTTACACAAAGGTACAACCACTCCAACCACTATGTACCATCACCCTTTTTCAACCTTGATCTCATCTATAGTGCCAATAGTACCACAACAACTCTCATGACATCACCTAGCATTGACATGGCCACCTTGACCCAAACCATGCCAAAGGACATGACATATGTCACACACTTTTTGACTTTGATCATATGTGCACACCCTAGACCCCTCTCACCTTGCCCACCATGTCTACTAGACTCAACTCACCCCACTCAAGCTTGCAGCACCTTGGTACACAAGAAAAATAGGCACAAAGAACCAATGCCATGTCATGCCACTCCAAATGACATCACCATGCCAAACCTTGTATTTCTCTCTCTCTGGTCACCCTCACCTTGTCAAGTTGACTCATCTCACTCCTCTGAACACCACTCTACAAGAGTTGACCCGAAAACCCACTTGCACATCCAATGCCATCACCATGCCACCCACTTGGTCACCACCATGCACCCACCTGCCCTGGCTCTTTTCCCTCCCTCTCTCCATGTCATCTACACTCCCCTCGACCCTAGTCAACTACTAGACACGACCATGAGACAACAAGAGCAAGTGGTGAACCAGAATCCTCATGCCATTGCTCATGATCACCAAACTGTAGACACCACCGTCTCCTCGCGTGTACATCACGTTCCAGCACGTCACGCTGCGCCACCAGCACCCTCTCCCTTCCCAGCACGTGCTAGACACGGTCGTTGACCTGCCCATGCACCAGTAGGACGCCACGACGCGACGCCCGCAAGGACGCCGACGTCGGCCTCGTCCTCGTGCGCCCTGCACACGACGCCTGCGAGCTAGCCACTCCGCGTGCGTCACCCACTACCCAGTACCTACCTAGTGATGCAGCCCCCGTGCCAGGGAGCCCTGCACATGACGCGCCCGGCGACATGGCCACCATGCCGGCCACGTCGCGTCCCTCCTCTCTGGCGCTATATAAACCCCCTCCGCGCCCCGGGACATCACCACACAACCCAGCAGCATCCCTCTCTTCCCCCTAGCACCTCCCTCTCTCCCTCATTGCAGCTCACCGAGCAAAAGCTCGCCGCGGCCACCCTCAAAGTTGTGCCATTTTTTGCCACCATAGCCCCCGAGCCCTACACCAAAGTTTAAGCCCTTGAAATTCCCTGTCCAACGAGCCCAACCTCACCTTAATCCGAGCTCAGAGGTAAGAGTTATGGCCCTCGCAAGCTCACTGCGTCGGGAGGAAGACGACGGCCCAGCACCGTCGGATCGTCATCCGACGATCTGCGCGTCCCGCGCGTGCCCGACGTGCATGCGCCATGCATGCGTGGCCCAGGCCGCAGCTGGGCCGGCCCAATCTCTTTCCCGCCCCCGTTTGAATTCAAATTGCTTTATTTCTTTTTCTGTGATTTTGCTCTCAGATGCTTTGCTAAATATTTAATAACTCCAAATATACTCAGCCAAATTTGATAAAATTTATATATTTAGAAAGCTCATGAAAGGCCCCATCCAACCACTCTGGATTCACATCAAGATCTATTATATAATTTTAATAGTAAAAATAACAAAATAGAGAGTTTCCAGAATTCAAATAATTATTAAAAATCAACCATAATGAATTTGGAGGTGATTCAAATTCTCATAATTCATATTTCAAATACTCTAATTGTTTATGCAAAAATATGATAGGGGTACTGTATATGATCATGGGCTAGAATCAAAAAAATTGGCTATGTAGTCAATACTAGCCCATCTAATTCATTTTCAAAGTTAGGAATTTAAATCTATGAAGTGTAGCACTTCATTTAAAATCACTTTCTCAAAGTAATTCAATGTAAGGTGATAACACATGTCTTCATGACCCCTTATGTTTTTATTTGAGAAAATTAAATCATTGCCATAGTAGTATTTAAATTGTTCCAACTATGTATTAAATCATATGAGAGGTATTCTTCTCATTTAAATCTTTGTCTAGAGTAATTCAACATGAGGTAGTGACCATGGTCTATCAACTCTCAGATTGAATTATTTGATGATATTAAATCATTACTATGTTGGTATTAAATTGCATGAGGTGCATCACCTCATTTAAATCATTTTCCCAAATGATGATTATGAAGAGGTTGACCTTGGTCAACCTAGGTCATACATTATTATTGGAGGAAATTAAATCCTAACAACATTCAATGAGAGGAAATTATTTCTCCCAAGAATTAAATAGAAACCCTAATTAATATTTGTAATGAGAGGAAATTATTTTTCTTTAAAAAGAAAACAAAGCCAACCAACATGATAATAATATGGTGATGCTAGAATAGCTTGTGTGAGCCATTTGTGTGATTATTCTAGCACTTAAGTATTGTTTGGTGATTGTATCCTTGTATTCGTTTATAGACGCTAGTACCGGAGACTATCAAGAGGAGGAGGATTTCTACCAAGAAGAAGAGGGAGATCACGTTGATCAACACACCACTGAAGGCAAGCTATATTATTGCAAGCTAGACTAGTGCAAGCTATTACCAATGCAAGCTAATATTCTTGCAACTTCAAAGCTCTACAAGAGCAAGGCACCACCACATTTTACTTTATGCTTAATGGTCCTATCCCAAGTTTTTACTTTACGGGCTTCTGGATTTTGATTTATCAAAGTTACTTCTTGATTCATGATTCACTTGGTCTTGATATAGAATAGAACAAGAGCATCAAACTTAGCCTAGAAAGCTATAAGCTAGTTAGCACCCCTCATGACTAGTTGCTAGTGCTAACAAATAATATTGACTACTCTAGATGGGGACATGTGAAATGAAATGACTTTGAAAACCTTGGAATGACTAGCACAAATGCCCGTGCGTTGCACCGGGTACGAATAAGAAATAATTTTTTAATTAGGGGCATCTAGCGAGCAGGTCGGGACAGACCCAAATCATGAATCGTTGGGGATGGGGACTCAGCCGCCGGATGACCCGGATCTCGGGAAGTGGGGGATCTGGGGCTGGTCATCTTTCCCCACCGTCGCTCACGAATCAACCACAAAAAGCACTGCGCAAGCAGAGGATCCCATAGAAGCCTCTGTGAAATGAAATGACTTTGAAAACCTTGGAATGATGAGTCATTCTATTGAAAGATTTTGAAGGTGAATGTGACTTGTGAATGACATGGTGAACTTTACAAAAACTGATGGTTGGGTTCGGATGCGATACCATTCCAATTTACAAGTACCCCCACAATACCGATTATGGGTAGGGCTTAACTGGAAGTTTATGTGTCTTAGTATGGGTTCCATCTAAACAAGCGTCATCGGGGTTATGCAAAGCTGCCTCTACAACAAAAGAACGATGAGAAATGACGTGAAATGAGGTGAATGTCCGGCCCAAACCCTGTGCAGTTCCTGACGACCGTTTGTCTTCACCGGGAGGCCAAGCTCATGGGGAGAGGTGCCTATACTAGGATATGTAAGTGAAAGATTATGGTTGATGATCCGCGTACTGAGTTACGATTATTCAGGTTATCCCTGACGGATGTAATCAAATGTTGTGGCACAAGTGTGCAACCTCTGCAGAGTGTAAAACTATTCGAATAGCAGCGTCCACGGTTAAGGACGGTTGGAAAGGCCATACTGTTCCGTCATAAGACCATTTTCAAAAATGTGACATATGACTTGTGACTTGAACTTGAAAGGTGAATGGTGAATTTGACTTGAATCACAACAGAGTTGTGGGAATGACACTAATGTTCCCACTTGAGTAAGTTAGGCAAATGAGGAGTCTTTTACTAAATGTTTATGAACTAAAATTGGCTTTATGCAAATAAACTTAGAGCTTAGCACCCCCTTACTATAGTTGATAGTGCTTACATTAGTATTAGTTTGCGAGTACTTTAAAGTACTCATGGCTTTGTCCCTGGCTATTCAAATGGCCAGACTATGAAGAGAAACAGGAAGATGGACAGCACGTCTACGACAACTAGGACTACTCACGTCAACAGTTTCATGTGGAACTGGACCGCGGCCGCTATTCCGCTTCCGCTATGTGTTTTGTAATTGGATCCTTAGATCCCCTATGTTGTATTAAGACTGGATCATGTGATCCTTTGTTGTAAGACGATTATGTGTTGTAATGAATGATGTGTTGTGATATCAATCTATTATGTCTCGCAAAAACAATATTCCTGGGATTGCGATGAATGGCATAATAGGCATCTGGACTTAAAAATCTGGGTGTTGACTTCTGTGGTCGAGGTTTGTAGTTGCCGCGGTTTCCAGAGTTGTTTCGATTGCCATCCTGCCAATCGTCTCGTCGCCGTCGTCCGTCGTCCGCATCGAGTATCCTGCGGCTACCAGGTTGCCATCGTCGCTGCTGTTTTTCCTTTTCTTGGCCGATCCCTCCGTCCACCCGAGTCGTGCTTCGGCTGGTCGTCATCTTCGTCGCTACTGCTGTCGTGGCTTTCGTACGTTGTCTTCGCCATCAGCCCAGCTGTTGGCGATTTCCATTAACTTGGTTATGGTTTTTGGTTTTTTGCGCGAGTTCCTCTATGTAGCTTTCACGTCAGATGCCGTCGCTGAAGGCGTCGATTTCTCTGTCGACGGAAACATCTTCGGCAGCGTTTAAGAGCTTAGTGAATCTCCCGATGTACGCGCGCATCGATTCCTTCTGCTTTTGCTGGCAATGCCGTAATTCCTCAATCCCGACGGGCCTTTTGTATGTTGCTTGGAAATTGGCAACAAAAGCATCTACTAAGTCGTCCCATGATTTAATGGAACCCTTCGGAAGACCTCTTAACCAAGCTCGTGCTGAGTCCTTCAGGTAAAGCTGCAAGCATTTCATTGCAGCTATCTGATTTCCTTTGTGCAGAATCACGCGCAAGTATCGTCTATCCAGGACCTTGGCTCCTGCTGTCCATCGTATTTGGCAGCGTCAGTAGGAGTAGGTTTGAATTTTGTGGGTGGCATCGCCACGCGGATTTTGTAGCTTAAGCAATCGCCCCCCCTTAGCTCGCCATCATTCTCCTGGCTCTCATCCGAAGAATCACTGTCATATTCCTCCCTAGCGGCACGTCGTCGCCTTGCTTTGTCGATTCTGCTCTGGGTGATTTCATCTCGGGCATCTCTCGCATGATGCTTTGAGCCGCTGGCCTGTAACGTGATCTTTTCCTTCCGCGGGACCAGGTTGTCTCCCAATATCGCGAGACTTTCTAGGGCACCTCGATGGGCTTGGGCCATAGAACCTTCAGGGCGCTGATTGATGAGGTATGCTGCGAGATTGGCGGTTGCTCCTGCGACGGTTTTTGGTCGTGGCATGCCCGTTGTGTCTGTGGTCATAAAAGACTTGGTCAAGTTCGACGTTATTTCCCTAGCGTCATCTTCTGAGAGCCTGGATAGTCTTGATCGATGCTTGCCTGCCCCTTGAGTGCTTCAAGAGACGCTTCCTCGCGAGCCTCTTCACTAGATTGGTCCGCAGCAGTTAGGCGTCTCTCGAGGGTGGCTTGCTCTTTTGATAGGCGCTCCCGGTTTTTCTCCAATATAGAGCGATACGCATTGACGTTCCTGCGGGGAGTGGTGTGTTGTTAAGCACGGCTGTCTTGGCTGCTGCCCACTCCTCCTCCGCGATGGTGTAATCGCTGTTGTTATTACTGGCGCTATTTTCGAAATATGCTCGTCTGCTGGAGCGGGGGGTGTGATCTCCGTCTCCCATGTGCCTTGTGTTTCCCGTGTTATTGGCGACATAAACCTGGTGGCGTGCTGCTCTCCAGGCGGTACCTTGGACGATGCTATCGACGTTGTCCTCTCCCGATGAGTACTGGGCATTGCAGATGAACGGCGTGTGCCCTTTGTGCACAGTATCGCAGTGCAGCGAGTGGTACGAGGTCATCTCCGAAGATGTGGGATCGTCGGATCCAACCGACATGGAAGACGTCGAACGAGGAGTCGATAGTGCGGCGAATTCGTGAGTCTGTCAACCCAGTCGAAAGGTCGATCGACAACGACGTACTTGGACCTATCGACCTGGAGGCGAGTGGTTCCAGAAGTCGAAGGACTCCTTCCGAATTGACGTTGTAGTGGACGCTGCCGAAAGTCATCTCCAGGTTTCCTTGTAGATCAAAAAAGGTCGAGCGAGACGAATCGCTGTGCGGGGTGAATTCATACGAGCCAAATCGAATCGGGCTCCCCAGACTTGGCGATGATGGTGTCGATGAAGCTGCGATGACATGGTGGATCTGGTGGCCGATCTTGTGCCGACAGGGTTCCACGACGGCGCCAATTGTCGAGGGTGCTCCTCGGAAATGCCCTCCGATAGGGGCTTAGGGTTGATGGAACCCTGCAAGCTAACACGAGACATCGGTTCACAGACAAGCGGGGAGCGATTTACCCAGGTTCGGGGCCTCGATGAGGTAAAACCCTTACGTCTGTCTGATCTTGATTATGAGAATATTGGGTTACAATGGGGAGCCGAAGGGTTCGGCTGAGATCTCGTCGAGAGGCTAAGTGCTGCGGCGACCTAGCTCTAAACTTTTGGTGGCTAAGATTGCTAAGATTGATCGTGTCCCTCGGCATCCCCTCTCCTGGCCTTTATATAGGAGGCCAGGTCTCAAGAGATCTAACCGAGTACGACTAGATTTACAGTAGTCCTATCTCCTAACTTTCCTTGTTCGACTCCTTCCTTGTCTTGCTCGCCAAGGAATCATCCGCCGAGCCATACAAGTGGACCGTCTTGTCATCGAATACCTTCATGGGCCTCCAGCTAGATCGTATAGGGTAGGGCAATGTCAGTTACCCGAAGGGTAATGCCCACGTCAGTAATGGTCATAATCATGCATAGCGACAAAACATTATCAATCAAAGCATAAAGTGATATTACAAGTCAAAAGCTAAATGATCATAAAGTCTTTAGTTGACTGGTTATAGTCATAACATGGTATAAGCATGCGCCAAGTCAACCCAATAAAGCATCAAAGGATAATACCACAATATTATGCTTTTATGATAGAAACTACACATGATTCTTTCAATGACACATTATGCACTCTCAGCCATTTGAAACAAGTCATGCTACAATAATAAATACTAAGACTATGACAATAATAATATCCAATACGACATGCCAAAGTATATGCTACAGTCTAGACAAGCTTCCTTTTGCATCACTGTAGTCATGAAAGATTTTACTCGTATCCAACACCAATCAACTTATTTGAAATAGCCCTCAGATATGAAATACAATATGGACCAGAGAGCTAATCATACAAAAATAAAGAATAACAACGAGCTCTGAACAAAATTCAAGTAAACGAACAAGAGCTAAACGCAGTACTAGCAAAATAGAACACCCGCAGAACAATAAGAGCGAAAACTAGAGTGTTCTATGCAATGAAAATGGAGCGTGTCTCTCTCCCACACAATAATGCTAGGATGCAACCATATGCTACAGAAAACAAAACTAAACTAAAAACAAAAATAACGACGCCCCAAGAACAACACATAGCGTATGAAACAATAAAAATATAGCGCATAGAAAGATGACCCGTTGCTTTGTTGATGAAGAGGGGATGCGTTGGGCATCCCCAAGCTTTGACGCTTGTACCTCTTGAATTTATCTTGGGGTGCAGGGGCATACCCAAGCTTGAACTTTTTTCCATTCGTCATCTCATCACATCATTCTTCTTTCCGAACACTTAAAAACTTCCCTCATACAAAACTTCACACAATTCTGTATTAGCAGCATTAGTACAATCAAAATAAATAAATCCATTTGGATTCAGTACTAACATATATCAAACATATATTAAAGCATAAGATACTGTAGCAACCTTTCAAATAGTTCTCTAATCGAAAGAACTCAAGAAGAAAGAGATTTAAGAGGTGAATGCAAATAGTGCAGAACTCTGTCAAAACATAACATCAGGCAAAGATCAATTTTTTTGAAAATTCTCTGTTGCTTATCTCGAAAAGTGGTCAACTAACGAAAGTTAGATAATAACTTGGGGCATATGCATAAAAAACTACAGCTCAAAATTCCGCTCTTAATATTTTTACGATTTTTTATGGAAACAGCACAGAATCTGTTTTCAGGGCGGCAACTTCTCCAAATCTTACTTTCTTCCTATTAGAGGCTATTCTGGGCACAAAAATGAAATAAAAATGATAAGGAGAGATTATTACAGAGGTAATAACTTTCAAGACTCAACAAAAAGAAAAATTACTGTAATAAAACAATGGGTTGTATCCCATAAGCACTTTTCTTTAATGCCTTTCAGCTAGGCGCAGTAGTTTGAGAAGATGCTCACATAAAAAATATGAATTGAAGTAAAAGAGAGCATAAAGAAGCAAATATGAAACACATTTAAGTCTAACCCACTTCCTATGCATAGGAATATTGTAAGAAAATAAATCAAAGAAGCACATAGTAACAAGCATAGGAAAACAAAAAAAGGGCAACTTCAAAACTTTCAGCATATAGAGAGGTGTTTTAGTAACATGAAAACTTCTACAACCATATTTTCCTCTCTCATAATAACTTTAAGTAGCATCATGAATAAACTCAACAATATAACTATCACATAAAACATTCTTATCATGAGCCACATGCATAAAATAATCACTACTTCCAACATAAGCATAGTCATTCTTATTAATTGTAGTCGCATCAAATTCAACAAAATAGCTATCATTATTATTATCATCACCATAATCATCTAATATAGGAGGGATATTGTAATCATAATTAACTTTCTCCACAATAGTAGGTGGACTGAAAATAACATAATAATCATTGTAATCATCATATATTTGAGGCATAGTATCATCATAGCAAATTTCCTCCTCAAAAGCTGGGGAACTGAAAAAATCATTTTCATAAAAACTAGCTTCCCCAAGCTTAGATGTTTCCATAGCATTAGCAATAATGGTGTTCAAAGAATTCATATTAATAACATTGCAACCAGCATGCAAGTAAAGTTCCATAGGTTTTTAAATTTTATCTTCAAACACCTAATGTCCTAACTCAAGATAAATACTATAAAGCTCTCTGATTTTTTTGATGTTTTCCATTAAGCCTAACTAGTAAAAATAAAAATAAAAAAACAAAAATATGTAATTGCAGAATCTAACGGAAATAACTTCGAGCACTCACCAGCAACTAAAAGACTTAGTAGCCTGAGGATGTGAGTACATTTTACCTTACCTCCCCGGCAACGGCGCCAGAAAAGAGCTTGATGTCCACGCTTCTATTCTGTAGAGGTGTTGGGCCTTGATGACCCACAAGTATAGGGGGTGTATCGTAGTATCTTCGATAAGTAAGAATGTCGATCCCAACGAGGAGCAGAAGGTGTTGACAAGCAGTTTCGATGAAGGATTCACTGTAAATGCTCTCAGACAAGTATTCAAGGGGTTTTGATGTAACAGATGAATAAAGTACGAGTAAGTAAAGTGCGAGAGAAATAATTGCAGCGAGTGGCCCAATCCTTTTTAGCACAAAGGACAAGCCGGTTTGTTTACTTATAATGACCAAACGTTCTTGAGGACACACGGGAATTTAGTCTAGTGCTTTCGCTTCATACGGCTAATTAATCTTCATTGTTTTGATAAGTGTTGTGTGGGTGAACCTATGCTAATGCACCGCCCTTCCTAGGACTAATACATACTTGTGATTATACCCCTTGCAAGCATCGCAACTACAAGAAAGTAATTAAGATAAATCTAACCACAGCCTTAAACTCTGAGATCCTGCGATCCCTCTTGCATCGATATACCAACGGGGGCTCAGGTTTCTGTCACTCCGGCAACCCCGCAATTAGCAACCGAATACAAGATGCACTCCTCTAGGCCCATAAATGGTGAAGTATCGTGTAGTCGACGTTCACACGACCACTAGAAGAATGACACCACAACTTAAATATCATAACATTGAATATTACTCAACCATAGTTCACTACTAACATTTAGACTTCACCCATGTCCTCAAGAACTAAACGAACTACTCACGAGACATCATATGGAACATGATCAGAGGTAATATGGTGATGAATAACAATCTGAACATAAACCTTGGTTCAACGGTTTCACTCAATAGCATCAATAACAAGTAGAAATCAACACCGGGAGAGTTTCCCCTATCAAACAATCAAGATCCAACCCAAATCGTTACAGCGGTGACGAGGTGCAGCGGTGGAGATGGCGGTGTAGATGATGAAGATGATGATGACGATGGTGATGGAGATGATGTCCAGCTCGATGACGATGACGATGGCGTCGATTTCCTCCGGGAGAATTTCCCGTTCCGCCGGGAGAGCTCTTTTCTCTCTGGTGTTCTCTGGAGAGGCGTGGCTCTGCGACCACCTGTCAGGACCCGGTGGTCAAGACATGGCCATGGCCGGAGAAGGGGGAGAAGGAGGAGCTCCGGTTGGCTCAGATCTACTCAACTAAGTAAAGGTAAGTGCAAAACTGATAAGGAAATTAGGGTTTTCATTATGCGTGCCACCCTTCCACCCTCTCCTACCCTTTTATACAACAAGAGTAGGACCACGCAAGTTCAAGAGTTACTTATTACAGCGCCTTAAACAGTAATTAGCGGGAAAGGCTGGTTTAAAACTAGTAACACAAGATAACCATCCGATGCCCTCCATCTTGACCGTCCGTTAACCGATGATGTCACCAACACTTGGATAGTTGACAGTGACTTTGGTCTTGACATTGCCCCCTCCTGAAGACAAGACTTCAGGTCTTGAATGATGGAAAAGTGCTGGTAATGAAGTCTGCATTCTCCCACGTAGCTTCGTCTTCAGACAGCCCCTCCCAATGTATGAGCCATTGTGGGCTAGCGACGTCACCCCCACTTTGTTTCCTGGATGCTTGACGACGTTGGAGAATACAGAGGGGGAAGGTCTTGAGCTTACCAGAGGGTGTCACCAGGGGAAGACGTGGGTTTGGGACGGCCGTAGGACCAATGTGCTTCTTCAGCTGGTTGACGTGGAACACATCATGCAGGAGAGTACCCTCGGGGAGCTGTAGTTTGTAAGCTCGTGTACCGACCGCCTGGATGATCTTGAAAGGACCGTACCACCGAGGAGCTAGTTTTAAAGGAGTACCCGAGCCCAAGGCATGCTCTCTGTGATGCTTCATCTTGAGGTAGACCATGTCACCAATAGTGAAAGACCTAGGAGTCCTGTGCTGGTCAGCATATTTTTTCATAGTTTGTTGTGCCTTGGCCAGGTTTTGTTGGAGTACTGTGATCATCTTCTCTTTTTCTCTCAAGGTGTCTTGTGCTTCAGGAGATAGCTCCGAGAGGGTTGGCAGCTCAGTGAGAATGGGTGGAGCATATTCATATAATGCTTCAAAGGGAGACATCTTGATGGCAGTGTGGTAGCAGCTGTTATACCAGAATTCAGCTGCAGGTAACCAGGCTCCCCATTTCTTAGGTTCTTGTGAAGCCATGCACCTTAAGTATTGTTCCAGACATTGGTTCACTCTCTCTGTCTGACCATCAGTCTCAGGGTGGTAAGCAGTAGAGAAGTGGAGGGAAATTTTCATGGCCGTGAAGATCTCAGTCCAAAACTTGCTGAGGAATATTCTGTCTCTGTCAGTAGTGATGACAGTAGGAGGACCATGGAGTTTGATGATATTGTCAATGAAGAGGGTAGCTACTTTGTGAACTGTGTAGGGGTGAGCCAAAGGGAGGAAGTGAGCATATTTTGTCAGTCTGTCGACCACCACCAAAATGACATCATGTCCCTTAGACTTGGGTAGTCCTTCAATGAAATCCATGCTTATGGCTGACCACTTGGAAGTAGGAATTGGGAGTGGGTCCAACAACCCAGGGTAGGGTACTTTTTCTGTCTTAGAGATCTGACAGGTAGGGCAAGCAGCAATTTGGTCAGTGATGAACTGCTTCATCTTTGGCCAGTAGAATATGTGCTTTAGTTTTTGGTAAGTCACCCTAATGCCAGAATGTCCCCCAGAAGCAGAGGCATGGATGGATAGGAAAATTTTCTGCCTAAGGTCAGTAGATGATCCCACATAAATTCTCCCTTTGTACCTGAGTATACCAGAGTGAGTAGTATAGAGAGGGTGACTGGTAGGGTTGATAGTTACTTCCTGGAGCAGTTTGTGACAGTCATTGTCACCCTCATAGGATGCAGTAATATCAGAAGACCAAGAGGGAATGGCCATGGAGGTGGCAGTACATATTGTGGAGGCATGTACTGGTGTAGATGTAGTTTCTTCAGCCTGATACTTCCTAGAAAGGGCATCAGCCACTGTATTGTCACTGCCTTTTTTGTATTGGATAGAGAAATCAAATTCCAATAATTTCAGCATCAGTTTGTGCTGAATTCCTTCTAACAATTTCTGGCTGGAGAGATATTTCAGGCTACTCTGGTCTGTCTTGATTATCAGTTTATTTCCAAGGAAATAGTGTCTCCATTTTTTGAGAGCCTCCAGAATTGCCATGGCTTCCTTTTCATAGACTGACTTGGCTGAATTTTGTGGGCCCAAGGATTTACTGAAGAATGCCAAAGGCCTGGCCTGTTGCATGAGAACTGCTCCCAGGCCTGTATCAGAAGCATCTGTTTCTAGAGTGAAGGGTAGGGAGAAATTTGGTAGGGCCAGGAGAGGAGGTTGGGACATCACTTGCTTTAGTTTGTCAAAAGCAGCTTGTTGTGGAGCCTCCCATTGATATGCATTCTTCTTCAGACTGGCATGGAGTGGCTGGCAGATTTGTGCATAGTTGGGAATAAACCTCCTGTAATAGCCAGTTAATCCCAGAAAACCCCTAAGTTGCTTGATTGATGTTGGGGTTGGCCATTGTATGATATCCTGTATTTTAGCAGGATCAGTTGCCACTCCCTCACCAGATATGATGTGGCCCAGGTATTCTATTTGTGGCTGGGCAAATTGACACTTGGATAGTTTTGCTTTGAGGTTGTGCTGTCTGAGTATTTGTAGGACAGTCTGTAAGTGATTTGTGTGCTCTGCCAAGGTTTTGCTGTATACCAAAATATCATCAAAGAATACCAGGACAAACTTCCTGAGGTGCTTTGAGAAGATGGTGTTCATCAGCTCTTGGAAGGTGGCAGGGGCATTGCACAGACCAAAAGGCATGACCAAATATTCATAGTGTCCCTGATGTGTGGAAAACCCAGTCTTGTGGATGTCACTTTCATTCATTCTGATTTGGTGATACCCTGATCTCAAGTCAAACTTAGAGAAAAACATTGCCCCATGTAATTCATCCAATAAGTCCTCAATGACAGGTATGGGAAACTTGTTCTTGATGGTTTGTTCATTGAGAGCTCGAAAATCCACACACAGTCTCCAAGATTTGTCCTTTTTCCTGACTAGCAGTACAGGTGAGGAGTAAGGACTTCTGCTGGGTCTAATCTCCCTATTGTGAAGCATTTCCTTGATGAGCTGTTCCACTGCAGTTTTCTGGCTATGGGACATCCTATAAGGCCTGATGTTAGGAGGTTTAGCATCCTGTGTAAGGGGAATTTGATGGTCAATGTCTCTGACTGGTGGTAAGCCCATAGGTTTCTGAAAAATGTCCTCAAATGTGTTGAGCAAAGTGGTAATGGCAGAATAAGGGGTTGCAGGGGAGTGTTGTGTATTGTGCTCATCATCTTGGTCTGTATGTACCAGTAGATAACCAGAGGCTCCTTGGGCAATCAATTTGTTGCATTCATCTGAAGAGATCAGCAATTTGTCCTGAGGAAATAAGTGGTCTTTGAGTACCAACAATTGCCCATGCACACCCAGGGTTAACTGACGGCCAATGAAATCAAATGTCACTGGGTTGTGTTCTTTGAACCAATTCACTCCTAGAATGATGTCAGAACCTTGTAACTCCAGAATTCTGAAATTAGTGGTGAATTTATGTCCCTGGATGGAGAAAGGGCAATTATATGCCATAGCAGTAGAAGACAGAGTACCACCACCAGCAACTTTGACACTTCTGTGTTTGACCTTGGTGAGAGGAATATTGTGAGCTTGAGCAAAAGTCAAATCCATAAAGGTATTTGTGCTGCCAGTATCTGCCAGAGCTATAGCCTGAGCTTTGCTGACTTGGAGGAGAAGGGAAATTGTAGAATCACTGGGACAGCCATTATAAGCAGCAGAGGAAATATTCATCAGTTGTTCAGGGAGTGCATTTTGTTCCACTTCTATAGCTTGGTTTTGTTGCTCATTCTCATGTTCTGCCGGAACTGGTGGAAGCATAGGTTGTGGAGCTGCTTGATCATCAAGATCATCCTCATTGCCCTGCATTTCAATTGCATTTAGGGCTCTTTGCATTGGTTGACATCTGTGCCCCATGAACCAATTGTCTGTGCAGTACCAACATTTCCGTGGCTCTCTGGGTCGTTCGTTGGGAGCTCTATTTCTGTTTTCTCTAGGAGGGTATTGCCTATTGTTCTGTGGTTGTTGAGGACGACCAGCAGGAGGTACAGGAACAGCACGTCGCATTGCTGACAGAGAAGCTTTTTCATATTGCCTAGCATACCAGTATGCTGACAGCAGGGATTCAGGCTTCTGGCAGTGTACATTGTGCTTGATACTCTCCTTGAGACCACTGATGAAACGGTCCACAAAGAAGTCCTGAGGAAGGTAAGGTCTTTCCCTCTTCATCTGAGTCATCCATGTTTCATATGTGTCAATATAGGAATTGATAGAAGTCAGTTGCTTCAGAAGTTGCAATTGGTCCATTGGGTCATTTGGAACTGAATCAGGAAAACGGTCGATAAGAACTTGACTGAGCTGATCCCAGGACAGCGTCTGTAGGTTCAAGCCAGAAGTACTTATCCATGTCTTTGCTTGTCCCCTGATATGAGCCAAACCCCATTTCACCCTGTGCTCTGCTGGAATGTTGACCAGATCTAGAATGTCTTCGCATTCAAGCAGCCAGGACCTTGGTGCTTCACCTACGAAAATAGGAAATTCGACATGTGGAGTACGCAGGTGCACCTCATAGTTGGGCTGGTTCTGAGGTTGGGTTGGGAATCGTTGAGGAGGTTGTGGCTGCATGTATGGGGTCTGATTTGGTGGTAGGTGTTGTGGTTGGGTGAAAGGAGGGTGGTATTGGTGTGGGAAGTATGGTTGTTGGCTGGTGTTAGGGATGGAGGAGGGTGGTGGATGATGGTACATATGTGGATTTGTATTTGGGTTCGACACTTGCTGGATGTGCTGAATCGGAGGTGGTGTGGAGTTGACGGTGGTAGTGGTGACGAGCGGCGCAGTGTAGGTGTACACCGGCGTCGTGGGTGGGGCAAAGGTGGTGACTTTAGGTGGATAGGCTGGGTGAGGCAGGTTCTCCGGCGTCAAGGCGCCAAATTGGGGAGGTGTTGGGAGGGTAGTGACCGGGGTTGGAGCCGGCGTGGTAACCTCTAAGACCGGAGACAGGGAAACGTGAGGCAGCGGTGGTGGCGTGGAAAGGAGGTGACTTTGGGTAGAGGTTTGGTTAGAGGCGAGACTGGGGAGGGAGGAGGGTGCAATCGCGGCGGCACCAGCGTATGGCAGGGTGGTAAACAACGCGGCTAACATCTGAGTCATGCGAGACATCTCACCTTGCATCGCGACCAGAGCTGCCGAGGTGTCGGCGGAGGCTTGCTCGTGCTTGTCGAGGCGGCGGCGGATGGCGCGGACCTCGCGCGGGAGCCGAGCCATGCGTTGCTCGTCCTCGGGATCGTCGTCCTCCGTTGTCGTAGCGCGGCCTTCTCCACGGACGCGGCGCTCGCGTGAGGCGGATCGGGATCTGGTGGCGCCTGGCATGGTGGTGGAAGTTGGGGTAGGAGGTGGGTAAAGTGATGGAGCGGTGAACGGATAGGAGGGGTTCGTCTCGCTCTGATACCACCTTGTCAGGACCCGGTGGTCAAGACATGGCCATGGCCGGAGAAGGGGGAGAAGGAGGAGCTCCGGTTGGCTCAGATCTACTCAACTAAGTAAAGGTAAGTGCAAAACTGATAAGGAAATTAGGGTTTTCATTATGCGTGCCACCCTTCCACCCTCTCCTACCCTTTTATACAACAAGAGTAGGACCACGCAAGTTCAAGAGTTACTTATTACAGCGCCTTAAACAGTAATTAGCGGGAAAGGCTGGTTTAAAACTAGTAACACAAGATAACCATCCGATGCCCTCCATCTTGACCGTCCGTTAACCGATGATGTCACCAACACTTGGATAGTCGACAGTGACTTTGGTCTTGACAGTACCCTCTGTGGCTTAGGTTTTCGGGACGAAGAAGTATGCGAAGAAAAGGAGGCGAAAGGGGCTGTGGGGCCCCCACACCACAAGGTGGCGCGGCCAGGCCATGGGCCGCGCCGGCCTGTGGTCCCCCTGAGTCTTCTCTGCTCCCCCTTCAGGCTTCCTTCGTCAACTGGAAAAATAGGTTTTTGGTATAATTTCCTTCCACAGTTGATCTTCCGAAATATTGCGTTCTGACGGTGCTTTTTCCAGCAGAATCCTGGCTCCGGTGCTCGATCCTCCAATAATCATGAAATATGCAAAATAGATGAAATAACATAAGTATTGTGTCCCAATATGAAATATATCAATGAATAACAGCAAATTATGATATAAAATAGTGATGCAAAATGGACGTATCAACTCCCCCAAGCTTAGACCTCGCTTGTCCCCAAGCGAAACTGAGCTCAATAAACAAGACCACATGTTTATGGAGTGAGGAGTCGATAAATAAAATACGGACAAGAAGCATCATATTGATTCACACAAGACATTCTAGTAAACATTCTCTTCATATTACTCAACTTGAAATAAGTAAAGAGAAATCACAAGTAAAGGTGCATAGCAAATCATAAATGGTTATGGCAAACTTTGTTCTTGGTCAGAGAACTACTAACGGATTGTACTTATCTTCTAAGCAAAGCTTTCATATTAGAATTTATATAGCAGGGCTTTCATTCTCAATCATAACAATCTCCTCATAATCATTGATAATTTTCAAAGTCATATTCATTCAGGTAAAATTTGTACTAAACAAGAAAGTATAAAGGACATGATTAGCTCAATCATAGCATAAATGGTTGGTTCACAACAACTCTTGCTTGCTTAAGACAGAGGGAAATAGGTTTACTGACTCAACATAAAAGTAAAAGATAGGCCCTTCGCAGAGGGAAGCAGGGATTAAATCATGCGCTAGAGCTTTTCAAGTTTTGAAATCATATAAAGAGCATAAAAGTAAGATTTTGAGCGGTGTTTGTTGTTGTCAACGAATGGTAGCGGGCACTCTAACCCCTCGCCAAACGAACCTTCCAAGAGCGGCTCCCATGAGGGACGGCATCTCTACCAGCAAGGTAGATCATCCCCCTTCTCTTTTGTTTACACATGTATTTTAGTTTTATTATGGATGACACTCCCCCAACCTTGGCTTTCTCAATCCATGGCTAACCGAATCCTCGGGTGCCTTCCAACATTCACATACCATGGAGGAGTGTCTATTGCAAAATTAAGTTGCTTACTGATAAATCAGAGCAAAACATGTGAAGAGAATTATTAATGAAAGTTATTAATTGGGGCTGGGAACCCGTTGCCAGCTCTTATTGCAAAATTATTGGATAAGCGGATGTGCCGCTAGTCCATTGGTGAAAGTCCGCCCAACAAGATTGAAAGATAAAACACCACATACTTCCTCATGAGCTATAAAACATTGACACAAATAAGGAGTAGTATAGTTTGAATTATTTAAAGGTAGCACATGAAGTATTTACTTGGAGTGGCGCAAAATACCACATAGTAGGTAGTTATGGTGGACACAAATGGCATGGGTTTGGTCTAAGGTTATGGATGTATGAGAAGCATTCCCTCTCAATACGGGTCTTTGGCTATCAAGGTTTGATAGCAAGCATAAAGGTTGAAGGAAACAAACAAATATACATGCGATAGAAACAATCATGCATCTTTCTCATAAGCACAAGCAATTATAACTTCAGAATACTAAACTCATTAGCATAAAGATAATAGAGTAATATACCTACATGTATTTCCTTTTTCTATTTAAACATCATGGTGTTGTTGCTACTGACCAATGCTAAGTTTGCCAAAACCAAATAGATTTACTTAATGCTCCCAAAGTGATATCAATACCAATGTCAAGAGCAATCATATGATGGAGATTGCAAACTAAAATAAGGTGTGCAAAAGGTAAATGATAAGACTTCTCATTAATATTTCATAACGATAACTCACACCAACGGATACATAGATAACCAACTAAGAGAGATACTTCCACATTGCAAACTATTCCATATGATAACTTCCCTACTCATGATATGACACTACTTGATAGTAAAATATAAAGGTAGTGATGATGTGATACCGCGGCACTCCCCCAAGCTTGGAACAAACCAAGGGGATGCCAATACCGATGATAAATTACTCCTTCGGTGGTGATGGTGAATCCTTGCCATCATCAGACTTCCAAGGAAGAGGCTCTCCATCAACAAAAGACATCTTGGTCTCCGGAAACCTGAAACTAGCAGCATGACTTATGCGCTTAAACCTGTTTTCATACTCACAGTTTTGATTATGAACATCATAGAGTTGAGCTTGGAGTTTGTTGGTGGTGTCGTGAAGTGAGAAGATATCGTCCCACAACTTTGCAGTCTCCCTCTTGTGTCCATCAATGAGTTCAGACACAATCTTGTGAAAGATGTCCACTTCACGCTCAGCCATCTTCTTGTAATTGAAGACCTCTTGTTCCAGTTTCTCCATCCTGTCTTCCAAGCTCCCTTCTCCTTTAGGACCCTGGACATCTTTGATCTGCAACTCTCCATCTACGAGCAGCAATTCTTTGGGGTGCATCTTCAGCTCGTTCATGTACGGGTTGACGACGTCCTCGAAGCTGTCCTTCCGAGTTCCCGACGAACACATGGTGGATCTAGATCCGAAGCGGATCTGGCGAAAACAGCTCGAAACAAAACACGACGAAAACGATATACGGACCTCCAGGGGTCCGGGGGATTATATAGCAAATATTTTTACAACAAAAGGAAGGTTCCAGATCGAACAAGAGTCGGAGGGGGACAACGAGGCGGTGTCCTCATAGGCGGCGCGGCTGGGGCCCGCGCCGGCCTATGGGGGCACGCCTCGTGCGTCTCCTCCACTCCGTTTCGATCTCGTAATTTTTCATATTTTCCAAAAACAGCAGAAATATTGTTCGGAAAGCTGAACGCGGACTTTTTATTACTAAAACTGTTACCTATTCAAAGTCGGACTCTGCAGAACTGTCAATTTGATCTTTGATGAAAGCTTCCGGAGTTATCACTTGGATAATATCAATATCTTCATTATAAGAATCTCCAGAAATATAATGCTTGAGTCTTTGTCCATTCACTACCTGTGTGGCGTTACCTTCCAAAGAGCTAATTTTAATTGCTCCTGATCGATAAACCTCATCAATGACATATGGTCCTTCCCATTTTGAGAGTAATTTCCCTGCAAAGAATCTAAGACGAGACCGATACAATAGGACTTTGTCCCCAACATTAAATTCTCTTTTGATAATTCTTCTATCATGCCATTTCTTAACTTTCTCCTTAAAGAGTTTAGCATTTTCATAAGCTTCACTTCTCCATTCATCTAAAGAACTCAATTGTAGCAATCTCTTTTTACCGGCAAGTTTGAAATCTTTATTAAGTTCCCTTACAGCCCAATAAGCTTTGTGCTCTAGTTCTAAAGGTAAATGACAAGCTTTTCCATAAACCATTTTATACGGTGACATACCCATGGGATTTTTATAAGCAGTTCTATAAGCCCATAGTGCTTCCTTCAATTTGCTAGCCCAATTCTTTCTAGATTTATTAACAGTCTTTCCCAAAATAGATTTAATCTCTCTATTTGATAATTCTACTTGACCACTAGTTTGAGGGTGATAAGCGGAAGCAATTCTATGATTAATACCATACTTAGCAAGAGTTTTTCTAAAACCTCCATGAATAAAATGAGAACCTCCATCAGTCATAATATATCTAGGTACTCCAAATCTAGGAAAAATAATATCTAAAAGCATTTTTAAAGAGGTCTCACCATCAGCACTTTTTGTGGGTATAGCTTCTACCCATTTAGTAACATAATCAACAGCGACAAGTATATGAGTGTTACCTTCTGAAGAAGGGAAAGGACCCATGAAGTCGAATCCCCAACAATCGAATGGTTCAATAACAAGAGTATAATTCATAGGAATTTCATTGCGTCTGGAGATGTTACCAACCCTTTGACATTCATCACAAGATAAAATAAACTTCCTTGCATCTTTGAAGAGAGTTGGCCAATAAAAACCTGATTGTAGAACCTTTTGCGCGGTTCTATCTCCGGCGTGATGTCCTCCATAAACACTACCATGACATTTACTCAATATCTCCTGTTGTTCATATTCAGGAACACATCTTCGCATAATACCATCTACTCCTTCTTTATATAAGTGTGGGTCATCCCAAAAATAATGCCTCAAGTCATAAAAGAATTTCCTCCTTTGCTGAGCTGAAAAGGTTGGAGGCAAGTACTTGGATACAATAAAGTTAGCATAATCGGCATACCAAGGGCTATCTCGTGAGTTCACCTTTATTACAGCCAATTGTTCATTTGGAAAACTATCATTAACAGGAACAGGATCATAAGTAATATTTTCCAATCTAGACAAATTATCAGCAATAGGATTATCAGCACCTTTCCTATCTATAATATGTAAATCAAATTCTTGCAAAAGAAGTACCCATCTAATAAGCCTTGGCTTAGCATCTTTCTTTGTCATAAGGTATCTAATTGCAGCATGATCGGTATGAATCGTGACTTTTGAATCAACAATATAGGATCTAAACTTGTCACAAGCAAAGACTACACTAACAATTCCTTTTCAGTTGTAGCATAATTTCTTTGAGCAGCATCAAGAGTCTTACTAGCATAATGAATAACATTTAATTTTTTATCTACTCGCTGTCCAAGAACAGCGCCTACAGCAAAATCACTAGCATCACACATAATTTCAAAAGGCAAATTCCAATCGGGAGGTTCAACTACAGGAGCAGTTGTTAAGGCTTTCTTTAGAGTTTCAAAAGCTTCCTTACAATCATCATCAAAAACAAAAGGTACATCTTTTTGAAGAAGATTAGTAAGAGGCTTTGAAATCTTGGAGAAATCTTTAATAAATCTCCTATAAAACCCAACATGACCAAGAACACTACGAATACCTTTAACATCCCTCGGATAGGGCATCTTCTCAATTGCTTCAACTTTAGCTCTATCAACTTCAATACCTCTCTCAGAAATTTTATGTCCCAATACAATTCCTTCATTAACCATAAAGTGGCATTTCTCCCAATTAAGAACAAGGTTAGTTTCTTCACATCTCTGCAAAACTTTATCGAGGTTTCGCAAGCAATTATCAAAAGAATTCCCATAGACAAAAATCATCCATGAACACCTCTACAATACTCTCGCAAAAGCCATGAAAAATAGCAGACATGCATCTTTGAAAAGTAGCAGGAGCATTACATAAACCAAAAGGCATACGCCTATAAGCATAAGTTCCATAAGGACAAGTGAAAGTGGTTTTCTCTTGATCTTTAGTTTTAACAGCAATTTGTGAAAACCCAGAATAACCATCAAGAAAGCAAAAGTGAGTATTTTTAGACAACCTTTCTAGCATTTGATCAATAAAGGGTAAGGGTAATGATCTTTCTTAGTAACTTTATTAACTTTTCGAAAATCAATGCACATTCTATACCCTACAACTACTCTTTGAGGGATGAGCTCATCATTATCATTAGGCACAACAGTCATTCCTCCTTTCTTAGGAACACAATGCACAGGACTAACCCATCTACTATCAGCAATATGATATATAATACCAGCTTCAAGAAGTTTTAATACCTCATTCCTTACCACCTCCTTCATTTTCGGAATTAGACGACGTTGATGTTCAACAACAGCTTTGCATCATCTTCCATATTGATAGCATGTTGGCAAATAGAGGGAGAAATCCCCTTCAAATCATCAAGAGTGTAGCCAATAGCTCCTCGGTGTTTCTTCAATATTTCCAATAACCTTTCTTCCTCAATCTCTGAAAGCTTAGAACTAATAATAACAGGATATATTTTCTTATCATCAATATGAGCATATTTAAGATTATCAGCAATGGTTTTAAATCGAAAACAGGATCTTCCTTTGGTGGTGGTGTTGTACCTAAATCTTCAACTGGCAAGTCATGTTTAAGGATAGGTTGACGAAGGAAAATTTCATCTACTTCATTTCTTTCTTCCCTAAAGACTTCACTCTCACTATTCTCCAAATGTTGCTGCAAAGGATTAGTAGGAGCAAGAGCAATAGACGCACACTGTTCAACTCTAAAATCATTATTAGGCAAATCAGCTTTATAAGGAGTTTTGGCAAATTTAGAGAAATTAAACTCATAAGATTCACCAGCAAATTTAGTAACAATCTTTTCCTTCTTGCAATCTATAACAGCTCCACAAGTATTTAGGAATGGTCTACCAAAAATAATAGGACAATACTTACTAGCAGCAGAACCAAGTACCAAAAAGTCAGCAGGATATTTAATCTTACCACATAAAACTTCCACATCTCGAAAAATACCAATTGGAGAGATAGTTTCTCTATTAGCAAGCCGAATAACCACATCAATATCTTCAAGTTCACAAGAACCAATTTCATGCATGATCTCCGTATAAAGCTCATAAGGAATAGCGCTAATACTTGCACCAATATCACATAAACCATAATAACAATGATCCCCAATTCTGACAGATAGCATAGGAACACTAGTTTTTCTAGACTTATTAGGATGCGAAACAATATTAGAAGCATCTTCACGAAAATAATATGACCATCTTCCACATTTTCAGTCACAAGATCTTTAACTATTGCAACAGCAGGTTCAACCTTAATTTGTTCTTCAGGTTCTATAGGTTTCTTTCCACTTTTATTAATCGCACTAGATATAACAGAGTACTCTTTCATTTTAGCAGGAAAAGGAGTTTTTTCAATATAAGCTTCAGGAATAACATGATCAACAGTTTCAATCACTACACATTTGTTTACAGATGAATCAATTTTATCTTTATACGGTTCATGATACTTATCAAAATTCTTCTTAGGCAATTCATAATGAGAGGCAAAAGCTTTGTAAAGATTTGCAACAACTTGGGCATCAAGACCATAAGTAGCACTCATATTACGAAGTTTATCAGTATCCAAAAAAGCTTCAATGCATTTATAATCAAAGATTATACCTGACTCTCTATCTTTGTCGTTCTCCCATCCTTCAGTATTCTCCTGGATCCGATCAAGAAGGTCCCTTTTAAACTCTTCTTTGTTGCGTGTAAATGATCCAGAACAAGAAGTATCCAGCAAGGTCTTGTCTTGAAAAGAAAGTCTTGCATAGAAATTATCAATAATAACATTACCAGGAAGCTCATGAATGGGGCATTTGAGCATTAAAGACTTCAATCTCCCCAAGCTTGGGCAATACTCTCTCATCATGAGGCCAGAAATTATATATGCGGTTCCGATCCTTGTGAATTTCACTTGGAGGATAAAATTTGGAATAAAATAAAGGCACAATGTCCTCCCAATCAAGAGAATCCCTATTCTTCAGCAATTTATACCAATGCGCCGCTTTACAGCGATATAGAGAATAGTTTCTTTCTAACTTCATCCATAGCAATACTGCACATTTGAATAACCCGCATAATTCATGTAAAAACGGTAAATGATCACCAGGATGAGCCATCCCCTTCATAGCGGTTATCCATAACACGTTCAATAATTTTCATAGGTATTTTATACGGTATTACTTCCTCACTGGCGCTTCATCCACTACCGTTGCGGTAGTAGTAGATTTCCCAAATAGAAATTGAAGAAGATCTCTCCATAATGACTTATAGCAGGCAGAAATAAAATCAGCACAAACAGTAAGGGTTTTCCTTACCAATTGCACTTACCAATAGCGCTTCACTCCCCGGCAACGGCGCCGAGAAATAGTCTTGATGACCCACAAGTATAGGGGTGTATCATAGTATCTTCGATAAGTAAGAATGTCGATCCCAACGAGGAGAAGGTGTTGACAAGCAGTTTCGATGAAGGATTCACCTAAATGCTCTCAGACAAGTATTCAAGGGGTTTTGATGTAACAGATGAATAAAGTACGAGTAAGTAAAGTGCGAGAGAAATAATTGCAGCGAGTGGCCCAATCCTTTTTAGCACAAAGGACAAGCCGGTTTGTTTACTTATAATGACCAACGTTCTTGAGGACACACGGGAATTTAGTCTAGTGCTTTCGCTTCATACATAATTAATCTTCATTGTTTTGATAAGTGTTGTGTGGGTGAACCTATGCTAATGCACCGCCCTTCCTAGGACTAATACATACTTGTGATTATACCCCTTGCAAGCATCCGCAACTACAAGAAAGTAATTAAGATAAATCTAACCACAGCCTTAAACTCTGAGATCCTGCGATCCCTCTGCATCGATATACTAACGGGGCTCAGGTTGTCCTCGGCAACCCCGCAATTAGCAACCGAATACAAGATGCACTCCCCTAGGCCCATAAATGGTGAAGTATCGTGTAGTCGACGTTCACACGACACCACTAGAAGAATGACACCACAACTTAAATATCATAATATTGAATATTACTCAACCATAGTTCACTACTAACATTTAGACTTCACCCATGTCCTCAAGAACTAAACGAACTACTCACGAGACATCATATGGAACATGATCAGAGGTAATATGGTGATGAATAACAATCTGAACATAAACCTTGGTTCAACGGTTTCACTCAATAGCATCAATAACAAGTAGAAATCAACACCGGGAGAGTTTCCCCTATCAAACAATCAAGATCCAACCCAAATCGTTACAGCGGTGACGAGGTGCAGCGGTGGAGATGGCGGTGTAGATGATGAAGATGATGATGATGGTGATGGAGATGATGTCCAGCTCGATGATGATGACGATGGCGTCGATTTCCCCTCCGGAGAGGAATTTCCGGCGGATTCCTGCCCGCCGGAGAGCTCTTTTCTCTGGTGTTCTCCGCCCCAGAGGCGGCATGGACTCTTCGCGACGTACCCTCCGGCTTAGGTTTGGACGAAGAAGTACGCGAAGAAAAGAGGCGAAAGGGGCATGGGGCCCCACACCACAGGTGGCGCGCCAGGCCATGGGCCGCGCCGGCGTGGTCTGGCCCCACCTTGAGTCTTCTCTGCTCCCCCTTCGGCTTCCTTCGTCATGGAAAAATAGGGTTTTTGTTATAATTTCCTTCCACGAGTTGATCTTCCGAAATATTGCGTTCGGACGGTGCTTTTTCCAGCAGAATCCTGGCTCCGGTGCTCGATCCTCCAATAATCATGAAATATGCAAAATAGATGAAATAACATAAGTATTGTGTCCCAATATGAAATATATCAATGAATAACAGCAAATTATGATATAAAATAGTGATGCAAAATGGACGTATCAGGCCTCCAAGTGCAGAGGTTTGTAGAACAGCAGGAAGTTTCCCTTAAGTGGATCACCCAAGGTTTATCAAACTCAGGGAGGTAGAGGTCAAAGATATCCCTCTCAAGCAACCCTGCAATTACGATACAAGAAGTCTCTTGTGTCTCCAACACACCAATACACTTGACAGATGTATAGGTGCACTAGTTCAACGAAGAGATAGTAAAATGCAAGTGATATGGATGAATACGAGTGGTAATAACAATCTAAAATAAATATGGTAGTAAGTAGACATGCAGTAAAACAGTAAATAAACGGTGATTCGATGTTTGGAAACAAGGCCTAGGGATCATACTTTCACTAGTGGACACTCTCAACAATGATATCATAAAGGAATATAAACATAAGCACTTCACTATGCTACTCTGAAAGACTCTCCGGCTAGATAACGAACACTAATCCACTGCGTAGGTCTGCAATAGCAAACCTTAAAAATGTATTCACAAGTACTAATAAACACACCGCGCTGCACTTTGAGCATTCATAGATGGTACTAACACACCACAATTTCATAGAGACATTCAACTCAAATCATAATTCGGTGAACAAGTATTATGTGAAATATAGCCTAAGAGACTCACACGGTGCACACACTCCACCTTTACACATGTGGGACAAGGAGTCTCCGGAGATCACATAAGTAAAGTTCACTTGAATAGCATAACAATATCCAGATTACAAAGCTCATGGTCACATAAAGATCACACCATGGGAGAGAGAGACAGACCACATAACTACCGGTAGAGCCCTCACCCCCGAGGGAGAACTACTCCCTCCTCATCATGGGAGTCAGCAACGGCGATGGAGATGGCAGTGGAGTCGATGGAGATGGCTCCGGGGGAAATCCCCGTCTTGGCAGGGTGCCGGAACAAAGACTTCTGCCCTCCGAATCTTGTCTGCGACTGTGACGGAGCTACGGAACTTTTCGTGGGCGGAGGCTAGTATATTTTGGGGTTTTTGCATCGGGAGCTTTATATAGGCGGCAGGGCGAGGTCGGTGGAGGCCTGGTGGCCCTAGACCTACCCTAGGTGTGGGCCAGGACCAGGCCGCGCCTAGGGGTGGTTTGGCCACCTGGCTCCCCTTCTCTCTCATACGGACTTCGTCTTCAGCACCTACCTTTTAATAAAGGCAAGATACCTGTGTATAGTGCTATTCCCGGGATCACCGATAGCACACACATTACAAAATATAGTAATCATTGCAATAGTATCAAATTACTACATCGTTGATCCAAAGGGTAAAGTAAAACCTTACAAATTGCATAGTCACATGGACTAGCTCAAATAAAATGTTCAGAATAAACACAGCGGAAAGTAAAATAGCAATGAGCCTTCATCATCTTCATGTGCCACAGGCAGTCATGTTGGAATGTAGACTCGAGATCCTACCACGTACTTCTCCTCAGAAAATCCTGCACGTTTGAATATGCAGCCCCACGAATGGAGGTCAGTACAATGATGTACTGGCAAATGACACTTATATGGTGGCAGTTTTTAGGCATGACTATCTACATGATATTTGGCTAGTGGAGTTTAGGCACAATTTGCATAAAGCCAATTTTATCCTATATTTTATTTAAAACAAAATATTTTGAAAATCTTTGAATGACATTATGAAATCACACCATGGAAAAATCCTCCATGGGTTTTAGAATAATCACATGGTTACATCTCCCATGAGTTTTCAAAGGTTGATTCAAATTTTAAATACATTCGGAAAAGGTGATGAGATTCTTCCGTACATTCCTTGCCTAGAAGCTCAAATTGTCCATAACCGGGGACACGGCTAAGATCTTAGGTTTAACTCTCGAGAGGTTGTGCACTTTCACCTTACGACCCACCCTTCCCAAGAGAAGAATGAGACAAGATCTTTCAGAAGAAGGTTTCAACCATACTAGCTAGACCCGTTCCCACTTGGCCGCAGCCACATCCTCATGTCTAGCAAACAAGTTGGACCTCACAACATACTTAATCCCGGCAGAGCCCATAATACCATAAGGCTGCACTGAAAGCTATCTAAAACATGGACGACATAGTAATCTCTTTAATCCTGAGTGGCCATCCACAAGTGCACCCTCAGGCGATGACAACCACAATGTGGCCCTGAGTAGCCACTCAACATTTGAGCACCCTCAGGCGATGACAACCACAATGTGGCCCTGAGTAGCCACTCAACATTTGCGCACCCTCAGGCGATGACAACCACAATGTGGCCCTGAGTAGCCACTCAACATTTGAGCACCCTCAGGCGATGACAACCACAATGTGGCCCCGAGTAGCCACCCACCAAGCAATTCCAAATCCACCCAGGTGTTTCATTAAGGTTGTTAATTTTCACTTCAGAACATCACAATCAAAACAATGAAACAACATTTGGCATTTGATGTTGCAGAGCAGAAATAAAGTATCCTATCAATAGGTTCAGGAGTAGCTACACACTACTAGGGTTTTCTAAGCATAGCATAATACTTTTCTTTTGAAATCAAAATCCTACCATGCATACTAGTTTCAAAACACTAATGCATATATAAAACAAGTAGGATTTGAATGTCACTTGCCTTTTGGTAATTGAAGATCGTTCACTTCTCTCAACAAAACACGTCGCTCTTCACACAAACTATAAGATAAAATATAGCACAACATAAACACACCATTCAACAACAACAACAACAAAATCAAACAATACATCAATCAGAAATCGATGTATGGTACTAAGGTGTGGCATGAGGTTTGGCTTGCGAATTTTGGTTTCGATATATTGAATGACAAGATCATATACTTAGAGAGAAAATTGAATCATCTAAGATATATGGAAAAGAACTGATGGATTACTTTAGTATGGATAGAACTTAGGAATGGCTCATGTGAAATAAATCACATAGGTACCAAATGGTGCGTCTAAAATACTATCAAGTAAAGTGTGACAACACTTAACAAAATAGCACTAGTTGCACTAGGCTTGGGTTGATATGACATTCTACTCAAATAACTCATTTGTAGTTTGAATAGCCCAAACCAAGTCAAAAGGATCGAAGAATGACATGAGGTTGGCTAGGTATGAATGTTATGGAGAAAGTGATTCAGGGGTGTAAATGGATATCAATGGTTGGTACACATGTCCATTCGTGTAGAGTATCTCAACACAACATTTGCACATGGAAAAGCTAGAATTACAATTTACCCAAATAACTCAATTGGAAACTGGGTAGTATGAGTTAGGCAAACATGATTTGGAGGGATATGTTATTGGAACAATATAAAGATTTCTAAATGATTCTTACAGATATGTATGATCACAATGGTCACTTTTTGCTTAAGGAATCATGTAGCAAATATTTACGGAATGGTTCTAGTGGACATAAGACATTGATATGATCCATTTGCAAATAGAATCACTTGATTTGGGTTTATAGAAGTTGAGTTATGCCAAAATACTCAAATTCACATATTCAAATTTGAATATTTAAACATTACTCGAAAGCCGGATTTGAAATCACATTTGTGTTCAAATCATTTTTTTGAGTTCAGCGGTATATTATTTGCCAACTTTGAATGTGTAATTATTTTTCTATAATTTTTACGAGATTAAACATGTTGCGGTTAAATTTTGATGTTGTACGAAATGTTGTCTGAAAAAGTTTCTCGGATGGAAAAACTTTCTACACTAAGAATGTAGAGAATTAAATTACGAATCCAAAGCAAAAGGAATCAATTTAATCGGAGTTATGAAACTCGCGCTATGAATTTTACAAGTTGCGGATCAGTTTTGAGCTGGCTCATGCGATCAATCGATCGCTCCATCCACGGCATAGTTAAAACAGTTTAAGTTAATGGATAATAATTTGAACCCTCAGATCTTGATCTAACAGCCTATGACCCAACTGACTTGATTTAGTCTAAACTATGCATGGACGATTTCAAGTAAAAGACGTGCCGGCGACTTACAGTTGCAAGAGCAGCACGGTGGTGGGTTGGGCGTGAATGGCGACGACGCTCCCGTGATCACCGGCGATGGAGGAGTAGTCCAAAGTGACCAACGCGACGTGACGAGTCCAAAGGTGCAGTCTACGTGCTCGGGCGCTTCGTAGAACAAGGACAAAGAACGACCGGAGTTCCATGAAACGTCGGCAATGGCGCTCGGAAGTTCGTGGAGCGTGCGTTCCCGTGGTCGATGGTGTCCGTGAGGCAGACCACAGCGACCTTCTCTGCGAGGGGAACTCGATGGTGGGGTGCTTGTCGTCGTGCCACGCTTCCCGGGAGAGCGTCGAGGTGCGGCCGGAGTGCTCTCAAATCAGCGACGGCCGTGCGGACTACGGCGATGAAACGATGTAGCATCATGTCCTGGAGGTAGGCTTCGATTAGGAGAACGTACTGGTAAAAGGAATGGAGGAAATGAATACCGTGCGCGACATACTCGTCCAATGAACTTGTCAAGAATCTTGAAGATGGCGTCGATGGTGCGGGAAGTACAGAGATCCTCTCAGAAAAGTTTGAGAATGAAAGTGATGTGGAAAGATAAGAGACACGCGGTGCTTCTCTTGGTTTGCATCGATATGGACTGAGGTGGGAGATCGGGAGGGCTATGCCGACCGGTGGCATTCGGTTCACCTGGACGGTTTGGAAGATTAAGGCAATGAAGTGGAAAATAAATTGGCTGAATGGAACGTCCATCTAAATAGGAGTAACTTTCGTATTAAACTCGAAAAGAAACGGTCGCTTGAATTGATGGGAGGAGGAAGGGAAGTATACTGCCATGGGGATGTTACACGTTCTGTATGTGAATCAGAGGAAGGAGATGACCGGTCGCTCGGTCCTTTCATGGGTCAGGAAAGAAATGAACTGAGGCCCAACGTTAGATAAGGAGAAGGAATAAAAAAAATTAGAAGGCAGCCCTGGGTGAACTTATTTGGTTGGTAGGCCCACTTGGATCGGCTTACTTTTTCTTTTCTTTATTCTTTACCTGATTTCTTTTATAACTTTTGTTTTAGGTTTTTAAATTGATTTTTTAAAAAAAATCTGAGAAAATTTGTAAAAATCAAGATAGTGTATTAGGACACTAAGAAACCTTTTTTTTTTTAATCCATTAGTATAATAAAAAAAAATATTATATGCACTTTGGTTTATATGGCTACGTAGGCAATATTTTGCAAGTAGAACTTCTAGGATTTTGTTTTCACAAATAAAATATATATTAAGAATTTGAAAACCAAGAAATATAATATGTTTGATTTGAAAATACTTTGAAAACAAAGGTTCTTGAAAACACTTTTTTTATGAAAATACCTTTTTAATAACCACATAAGTTTTAATTCTTTGTGAAAATTCAATCACGTTCAATCAATCCAGCGTTAAAATTATTTTTATTTTACAATCAAAAAATTTAGAAAATTTCGGGATGTGACAGACTACCACCCTTAAAAGAAATCTCGTCCCCGAGATTTGAAGAGGCTAGAAAGAAAAGGTTTGGGTTCATGTCTTCTAGTAGGTTCATACTCACTATTGCTTCTTTTTCGAACATCTCCGAGGAGACTTTGGAAGTTAACCTTGAGTTTTGAAAGCTTTACACTAAACCATATACGGTCATACCATCAACTGTATCCATTCTTATGAGGGTACTCATCTCATGCGGTATCTGGTGTAAATCTATAATCCAAGGGTACGACTTCTACCACCCTTAAAAGGAACTGTTTTAGGTAGTCTTGGGTCTTGGGTTTAGACTAAGCTCATCTTGGATATGACTTGGCTCATCCGAGGATATGACTTGACAACATGTCATATTTTGAAACATCTATGACTTATGGCTTCTGAGTTAAAACCAATATGCGAATGTTTATTCACATATACTGAACAACATATATCTCCAAGGTGACTCAAATAGGTTTCCTTCATACTAGGGCTTCTAATCCAAATGGTTGGTTGTTGAACTACTTCTGATACTGATGGGTCTCTCTTTGGGTCAAACAGGAGACCAAAATGTGAAAACTTCATGACATCCTTCACCTTTTTCTTCTTGGTGTCTTCAACAACCTTCCACCACTCTTCATCTAGTGGCTAGGTCTTCAAACTAAACGTAGTCCTACGCTTGGCAGCACTTGCCTACTATAAGGGTATAATATTTATCCACCCTAAGGTTCAAGCTCATCAGCGACGTCTCACTTGTAGGTATGTCTCTCTAGATTCGCAAAGTCAACATTACGAAAGCGAATAATAAGAGTAGTAGGAATGGTGATCAACCCATCCTGCACCCAGATCATTACTTCGCATTTGATTTATTGAATCTCGTATCCTAGCACTTGGTCAACCTCGCAAGTTTGATAAAAAAATCCATAGAGAATTGAATCAATGTTTCAATCCCCATTATTGAATTGTTTTGAAAACACTTCTATCGATCCTTAACTAAGGTTTTGCGTATCTCACATTCTATGCTTCTTCATCTTGATAGGAACCATCATGGTTGGTTTCGCTACTGTTGTCTTCATGGCGAGTTGCCGAGAAAACATTCTCTGGGTTGGGTATAGATGAGAATAGATAGAAAGGTCTAAAGAAGATTTCCTACTCAAACACATATGATCAAGGCAACACATCTTACAAACAACATGTAACAAGCATCAAGCATCATGGTTCAAACACAAACAAACCAGTATGGTCATACCACAATTTGGTAAGATCATTACTTTTTCATCCTATCGATGGTTCAAAAAAAAAGAGAACTAATGGTGGTCTGATCTATTTCTATATTGGATGCATCAAGTTTCTATTCTAATCCTTCGTTGTATCTTCGTGTGTTGTGCCGTCTGCATCGAAGTCTTTCTTCAAGTTCTTCATTGGTCTTCCATGAAACACTTCGGCGGAAATGAAGAATATCCCATGAAGCATCAATCCCTCAGTTCAGGCACAAGGTCAACATCTATCTTTTCTTAATGGTTTTCAGGAGGTAGGTCATCTATAGAAAAGGGGAAAACCTTTTTTTTTAAGATGGAGTAGGTGAGAATACTAGAAGTTCACAAAGCAAACATCTTTTTAATTGAAATAGGATTAGAGAAACAAAAAATCATCCTAGGGTCTTCCTATTTCTAATCCAAACCTAGGGTCTCGATCCTACAGGCAACACTATGCTCTGATACCATTCTGTAGCACCCTACCTTTTAATAAAGGCAAGATACCTGTGTATAGTGCTATTCCCGGGATCACTGATAGCACACACATTACAAAATATAGTAATCATTGCAATAGTATCAAATTACTACATCGTTGATCCAAAGGGTAAAGTAAAACCTTACAAATTGCATAGTCACATGGACTAGCTCAAATAAAATGTTCAGAATAAACACAGCGGAAAGTAAAATAGCAATGAGCCTTCATCATCTTCATGTGCCACAGGCAGTCATGTTGGAATGTAGACTCGAGATCCTACCAAGTACTTCTCCTCAGAAAATCCTGCACGTTTGAATATGCAGCCCCACGAATGGAGGTCAGTACAATGATGTACTGGCAAATGACACTTATATGGTGGCAGTTTTTAGGCATGACTATCTACATGATATTTGGCTAGTGGAGTTTAGGCACAATTTGCATAAAGCCAATTTTATCCTATATTTTATTTAAAACAAAACATTTTGAAAATCTTTGAATGACATTATGAAATCACACCATGGAAAAATCCTCCATGGGTTTTAGAATAATCACATGGTTACATCTCCCATGAGTTTTCAAAGGTTGATACAAATTTTAAATACATTCAGAAAAGGTGATGAGATTCTTCCGTACATTCCTTGCCTAGAAGCTCAAATTGTCCATAACCGGGGACACGGCTAAGATCTTAGGTTTAACTGATCGAAAAACTTTCTACATGAACATTGTAGAGAATTTAATTATGAACTCAACGTCAGTTTAGTGCAACTTGTGCTATTTTGTTAAGTGTTGTCACACTTTACTTGATAGTATTTTAGACGCACCATTTGGTACCTATGTGATTTATTTCACATGAGCCATTCCTAAGTTCTATCCATACTAAAGTAATCCATCAGTTCTTTTCCATATATCTTAGATGATTCAATTTTCTCTCTAAGTATATGATCTTGTCATTCAATATATCGAAACCAAAATTCGCAAGCCAAACCTCATGCCACACCTTAGTACCATACATCGATTTCTGATTGATGTATTGTTTGATTTTGTTGTTGTTGTTGAATGGTGTGTTTATGTTGTGCTATATTTTATCTTATAGTTTGTGTGAAGAGCGACGTGTTTTGTTGAGAGAAGTGAACGATCTTCAATTACCAAAAAGGCAAGTGACATTCAAATCCTACTTGTTTTATATATGCATTAGTGTTTTGAAACTAGTATGCATGGTAGGATTTTGATTTCAAAAGAAAAGTATTATGCTATGCTTAGAAAACCCTAGTAGTGTGTAGCTACTCCTGAACCTATTGATAGGATACTTTATTTCTGCTCTGCAACATCAAATGCCAAATGTTGTTTCATTGTTTTGATTGTGATGTTCTGAAGTGAAAATTAACAACCTTAATGAAACACCTGGGTGGATTTGGAATTGCTTGGTGGGCGGCTACTCAGGGCCACATTGTGGTTGTCATCGCCTGAGGGTGCTCAAATGTTGAGTGGCTACTCAGGGCCACATTGTGGTTGTCATCGCCTGAGGGTGCGCAAATGTTGAGTGGCTACTCAGGGCCACATTGTGGTTGTCATCGCCTGAGGGTGCTCAAATGTTGAGTGGCTACTCGGGGCCACATTGTGGTTGTCATCGCCTGAGGGTGCACTTGTGGATGGCCACCCAGGATTACGTCCATGTTTTAGATAGCTTTCAGTGCAGCCTTATGGTATTATGGGCTCTGCCGGGATTAAGTATGTTGTGAGGTCCAACTTGTTTGCTAGACATGAGGATGTGGTTGCGGCCAAGTGGGAACGGGTCTAGCTAGTATGGTTGAAACCTTCTTCTGAAAGATCTTGTCTCATTCTTCTCTTGGGAAGGGTGGGTCGTAAGGTGAAAGTGCACAACCTCTCGAGAGTTAAACCTAAGATCTTAGCCGTGTCCCCGGTTATGGACAATTTGAGCTTCTAGGCAAGGAATGTACGGAAGAATCTCATCACCTTTTCTGAATGTATTTAAAATTTGTATCAACCTTTGAAAACTCATGGGAGATGTAACCATGTGATTATTCTAAAACCCATGGAGGATTTTTCCATGGTGTGATTTCATAATGTCATTCAAAGATTTTCAAAATGTTTTGTTTTAAATAAAATATAGGATAAAATTGGCTTTATGCAAATTGTGCCTAAACTCCACTAGCCAAATATCATGTAGATAGTCATGCCTAAAAACTGCCACCATATAAGTGTCATTTGCCAGTACATCATTGTACTGACCTCCATTCGTGGGGCTGCATATTCAAACGTGCAGGATTTTCTGAGGAGAAGTACTTGGTAGGATCTCGAGTCTACATTCCAACATGACTGCCTGTGGCACATGAAGATGATGAAGGCTCATTGCTATTTTACTTTCCGCTGTGTTTATTCTGAACATTTTATTTGAGCTAGTCCATGTGACTATGCAATTTGTAAGGTTTTACTTTACCCTTTGGATCAACGATGTAGTAATTTGATACTATTGCAATGATTACTATATTTTGTAATGTGTGTGCTATCAGTGATCCCGGGAATAGCACTATACACAGGTATCTTGCCTTTATTAAAAGGTAGGGTGCTACAGAACAAGGACAAAGAACGACCGGAGTTCCATGAAACGTCGGCAATGGCGCTCGGAAGTTCGTGGAGCGTGCGTTCCCGTGGTCGATGGTGTCCGTGAGGCAGACCACAGCGACCTTCTCTGCGAGGGGAACTCGATGGTGGGGTGCTTGTCGTCGTGCCACGCTTCCCGGGAGAGCGTCGAGGTGCGGCCGGAGTGCTCTCAAATCAGCGACGGCCGTGCGGACTACGGCGATGAAACGATGTAGCATCATGTCCTGGAGGTAGGCTTCGATTAGGAGAACGTACTGGTAAAAGGAATGGAGGAAATGAATACCGTGCGCGACATACTCGTCCAATGAACTTGTCAAGAATCTTGAAGATGGCGTCGATGGTGCGGGAAGTACAGAGATCCTCTCAGAAAAGTTTGAGAATGAAAGTGATGTGGAAAGATAAGAGACACGCGGTGCTTCTCTTGGTTTGCATCGATATGGACTGAGGTGGGAGATCGGGAGGGCTATGCCGACCGGTGGCATTCGGTTCACCTGGACGGTTTGGAAGATTAAGGCAATGAAGTGGAAAATAAATTGGCTGAATGGAACGTCCATCTAAATAGGAGTAACTTTCGTATTAAACTCGAAAAGAAACGGTCGCTTGAATTGATGGGAGGAGGAAGGGAAGTATACTGCCATGGGGATGTTACACGTTCTGTATGTGAATCAGAGGAAGGAGATGACCGGTCGCTCGGTCCTTTCATGGGTCAGGAAAGAAATGAACTGAGGCCCAACGTTAGATAAGGAGAAGGAATAAAAAAAATTAGAAGGCAGCCCTGGGTGAACTTATTTGGTTGGTAGGCCCACTTGGATCGGCTTACTTTTTCTTTTCTTTATTCTTTACCTGATTTCTTTTATAACTTTTGTTTTGGGTTTTTAAATTGATTTTTTTAAAAAAATCTGAGAAAATTTGTAAAAATCAAGATAGTGTATTAGGACACTAAGAAACCTTTTTTTTTTAAAACCATCAGTATAATAAAAAAATTATTATATGCACTTTGGTTTATATGGCTACGTAGGCAATATTTTGCAAGTAGAACTTCTAGGATTTTGTTTTCACAAATAAAATATATATTAAGAATTTGAAAACCAAGAAATATAATATGTTTGATTTGAAAATACTTTGAAAACAAAGGTTCTTGAAAACACTTTTTTTATGAAAATACCTTTTTAATAACCACATAAGTTTTAATTCTTTGTGAAAATTCAATCACGTTCAATCAATCCAGCGTTAAAATTATTTTTATTTTACAATCAAAAAATTTAGAAAATTTCGGGATGTGACATCTTCGCTCCGGTAAATAGAAAATTTGGCTTTTGTTTCGTCCAATTCCGAGAATATTTCCTGTATAATTTTTCTGAAATACAAAAACAGCAGAAAACAGTGAACTGACATTGTGGTATCTTGTCAATAGGTTAGTGCCGGAAAATGTATATAAGTGCCACGAAGTGTAAACAAAACATATAGCAATTGGTGTAAAACAAGCATGGAGCATCAAAAGTTATAGAGGGCATGAGGTCCAAAAGAGAGGTGGATGTTAATGCATGCATGTAAAATGCATACATGAACTTTGTCCTTTATTAGAATTAATTCTCACATATTTGCAACATATATGATGATAATACCATGTATTACATTGATTTATGGGGATTTACCAATGATCCCCTTTATTTGGTTTATAACTCTGCAGAACAGGAATTTCATGTTTTGTGTATTTTTCACTTTCAGAGACCTATACGGAGTGAAATTATGCTAGGATTTTTGGAGGGTCATTTTTTCATTGGGAGAAGCAACCTAGGCCCTGTAAGCACACATGGAGGGGCCTAAGGGCCAAAAGAGACCATGTGGCGCGCCCACACATGTAGCTAGGGTGTGCTACCTGCCCTCTTTCAGCCGTCGATCATCCAAATCACTTGATTTTTTCGCCCACCGACGTATTTTGACCTAAAACCACTATATATATATATATGGCCCCGAAGAGTTCTCAAGAGGAGAGCACCGCAGAAACACAGAAACATGAAAACAAAGGCGGCAACAGAGAAGATTGGAGGGGGAAACACCGGCGGAGTATCTGGCGGAGGGAACTCCACATTCTCCAACATCATCATCATAATTCTATGATATTATACTAAGACATTTTTGCTATACTTCGTGTAAGATGTGTTGATAGATGCATATTATGTGCCTCGTTCTTAAGTATTGGTTCTGATCCAACTTCTTTGCAAGAACGTGTGTGGGGTGATGTGCGTGTGTTAGATGGAATAGCATGGTTTTAGTGATTGGATAGTGACAACAAATTTATGATCTATTATGGCTTTGCCGTTTCTTTTGTTGTCTCAATAGGGATAAAGTGAATTCATGTGCTATGTTCATCACGTGACAAAAATTAATGATCTTGTTTGTTGAATGTAGCATATTTGATATTCGAACATCATATGAAAGTTCTTATAGCTATGCTCTATTAATTCTTAATACAAGGTTGCTTGAAGTTATTCCTATCTTGTGGAGCGTAAGAGAGATGTGTTGCATCATCTCTATGTTAAGACGTGATGCCCATATGAATGCTTATCTTATACATGTAAGAGTTATTGTTTTCATATTTCATTGATGAATTGTTATTGTCCACTACAACTTAAATGAGAGAATAGTCAAGTGAACCCATGAACCCTGGTCCAATTTTAATCATAACAAACACCTTTCCATTGCATTTATATTCCTTTTTATTTGCAAGACTATTTTAATCTGAAAATACAAAAGTACTTTTCTTTCTTATTTGCACTCAAAACCCCAAAACAAAAACAAAAACATTTACCACTTTTATTTAGTTTATTTCAGTTGCTTAGTTTACTTTACTCTAGTTACTCCTTTATTTATTTTTACTTACACGAAACCTTGTGGTTGACAACCACACGGTGGATTTGGGTACACAAGGCTTTTAATTTTTTTTGCAGGATTGCTGGAAGAAGAGAGGGATAGATACCTCTTTACTCCATTCCCCGAGAGTTCGATATAAACCCTCGAGTCACCCTTGTGGTGAAAATACTCGGCTGACACAACACTCTACACTTGGAGTCCCAACGTTATCAAGACCCTTTTGCTGGTGCTATCAAGCGATATCATGTGCACACGGCCTGACTTTGCTCAAGCGATTAGTACTGTGAGCAGGTTTATGTATAATCCACGAAGACCACATTGGAAAGCCATGAAGCAGATATTGAGGTATCTTTGGGGCACCACAAATATGAAACTTCGTTTTGGCACTAAGGAGTCATAGCTGATTGCTCATTCCAATCCAGACTAAGCTGGAGATGTTGATGGCCGAATGTGTACTTCAGGTTATTTGGTTACTGACATAGGCATCCCCAATGGGCCTGCCGAAGAAAATATTCCTAATACAATTCTATCTTTCCAAACTATCTCCCGATTGGGCCTCTGGGCCTTGTAAAACTTCAGGTCATGGGCTTTCAGTAAACCCTGGGTATCGACTTGTAACTATTGCGGGATGGGTCAGAAACCCTCCCGGATTCTGTAAACTTGTGTATCGCGAAACCCTCGGCTCCGCCTCCTATATAAGGGGGAGTCGAGGGACAAAGAGGGGATCGATTCACTGTTTCCACGCAACCATAGTTTTCATAGCAGTCAGTACTTTCCGGCTGAAACCTTTGAGAACTACTTGCCCTCTACTTCCAACTAAACCCTAGTCTACAACTTGTAGGCATTGATAAGTTAATCCCTTATCAATTGGCACCGTCTGTGGGAATTAGAGGCGACAAGGTTCTGATCTCGATGGCACGTTCAACATCATCAGCATCTTCGGTAGCAAGCAACGCGATGGATCGAGGTAAATAGATCGAAACCGCTCTAGTCGATTTTGTTCCTCACCCACCCTCCCGTATGGATGCATATGCATATCTGGAGGAGCCCATGGACATGGCGTTCAGAAGGTTCCACTTCCGCGTCGGGAAGGAAGGATCTCATCGTCTCACAAGATCGGATTCGGCAAGATCGGTTGCAGCTGGTTCCGATTCGTCGAGATCGTTTTCATCGTTCGAGTCCGGCGATGAAGAGTTTTCGTCGGCTATCTCCACCAAGCTTGCATCAAGCGTTGAACTCGTCAAGATCTTCGGCAACATATCCGTCGGGTCGTCTGAGGACTCAAATATAAGCAGCGACTCCGACAGCGTCGACGATTTTGATCTTATCGACAGATCAGCTTCTATTCGTGAGGTCTTCGCTGATCTATATGACGGTGTCACCAATATCGACAACAATCAAGCTTCAACACATCCCCAAGTGTACGCCATTGAGGAAGTAAGCCGGCGGAGCCGGAGACATCGGAGGCTTTCGACAATTTGGGAAATCCATACATCGATCCGCTGATCTCACGCGAGTTTGGGTACCAAATACATCGGTCCCGAACCTAGAGACAAAGTGCAGCTCCCGCAAGAAGCTTGGGATAGAGCGACAAGAGCCATGAATGGCACGGAGCCGATGAATACCACTGCAACAGTCGCGGAGTTGCAGGCGTACCAATATAGGCTAGCCCGTAAGGGAAGAGAGCTCGAAAAACAAGCAGTTGAACTCGAAAAGAGAAGAGCCGCCGCCGTGTCAAGCGGGCGAAGGGCTGAGCTGAGCCGACATTCGGGAACCCGGGAGACAACCACGAGATGGTCATAACGGGGCAAGATCTCGACTGCAGAGAATATACCGGAGCGAGATAGGAGAACTTGATCCGGAGAACCTCGACATGTCTTTTATGTCGATTGACACAAGAGGGAATATTATCCCAAAAACCCGGAAGCAGGATATATGGCGACACAGGAGCCTTTATCTGGTAAAGGCCACCCGGGAGATCAAGAGGCATTGTATAACATGGCTTTCGCGAAGTCGGAGTTATGGACCGGCGTTCGCAGGGAACAAGCACACCTCGAGAAGGTGCTGCGAGGCAAAATAGTTCGACCTACGGTGGCATGCAAGAACCCCCAAGAACGTCGGCAAGAGACACAGCGGCGCAAACTCGGGTCGATAGAGCGCGACACGAGAGGAGAGAACATCGGCAGTCACCTGAAGTAGATGATGAAGATCTTTGCGGACTCCCCTGTTTTACTCGACGAGTCCAAAAAGCGTACCGTCAGATTTCAAGTTGCCTGATAGTTATAAGAAGTTTGACGGATTGCAAGATCCCGAAGATTGGTTGGTTGATTACCTGGAGACAGTAAAATTGACAGGTGGAACTAAGGCAACGGCTATGCAAAGTATCCAGGTGTATCTAAGTGGTGCAGCTTGATCATGGATCAAGAAGTTACCACCTGGATCTATCGACAGTTGGGAAACCTTCCAGGACATGTTCGTAAAGAATTTCTTGTCTACATGCAAGAAGCCTGCGTCGATAGAGGAGTTGAGAGCTTGTCGACAGAAGTATGACGAGTCGATGAGGGCGTATATACAGAGGTGGAATATTATCAAAAACTCGGCAGAGAATGTATCTGACGAAAGAGCGATAGTTGCTTTTGTCGGAGGGATCCGAAGGAAGGACTTCATCGAGGATCTAGGGAGAACTAATCCAAAGACAATAGCAGCACTCATGGAGATAGCAAATCGTTGGCAGATGGAGAGGATGCCGTCAACAACAAGCGACATAGGTCACCTGAGGAAGATCGTAACAGAAACTTCCAAAATAGACGGCGTTTTCCTCGCCAGTATTCAGATCACAACGGTCCCGGCCAAATATCGGCTGGCTTCCGAGGAAATAACGAATGAAATAATCGAGATGATTATCAAAAGAGTGGCGAGCAGCGTGGTGACTACAGGGATGGCCCTCATCAAAATAGGCAAAACAATGGTCCAAGGTTCCAGAGGCCGTATGTATCTCCCGAAGATATGATGAACGGACCATGCCAAATGCACTTTACCTCGACAATAATGGAAAGAGGCAGGACACAGAAGGAGAACTTTCAGGCGTTAAACAGATTTGCAGGCATGCCAACGCATCAGGCATGAATACCCTCAGGCCAGGAGCGATGTTCATCTTCCGCCTCCTCCACAATCACGGAAGAAAATCGACACCAACTTAGAATAGCGGCAGCACCACCACGCCTCAGTATATCGACACAACGGTGCGGTCGATGATCCAGAGCGGGCCATCCATGAGCTCGAGTGATTTCTCGGCAAGTTTTTATGGCAGAGAAGATGCCTCCACCAACAATAGAGTATCTAAATTGGTCGGGACAGGACATTAGCTTCACCATAGCGGATCACCGCATAAGTTCCTCAAAGGCAATCAGCTTTAATCTTACAGCGGTGATCGCAGGATTTGATGTGTCGCGAGTTTTTATAGATGGAGCGCAGTCTAAACCTTATGTACGCAGAATACATTGAGGAAGATGAACATATCCTTGGCGAACTTAAAACCAACGGATACGCGTTTCCATGGTATCACACCGGACAAGCCAAGTTATCCATTGGGAAGATTAATCTCGACGTTCGATTGGAACCCGAGAGAATTACAGGATCGAGGGTTGGAGTTCGAAGTCGTGGATTTCCCATCACAGTACCATGCTTTACTGGGACGACCCGCGTATGGCAGATTCATGGCAGTACCCCACTACACGTACTTGTTGTGGAGGCTCTCTGGACCCACGGGACCAATTACGGTGAAAGGTAGTTTTGCGTTAGCAGATAAGTGCGACAAGGATTTCCATCGTCTGTCAGAAACTTTCGGGATGCAAGCAGAGTATATGGCGTCAAAGCTGATGACAGATTACGACGTACTACCAGACGTCGGGAGGCCGCTTAAGGAACCAACCTTTGATACTACCAAGAACTCGAAGGAAGTGCAGGTGCACCCGACAGATCCTAAGAAGACGACAGCTATTGCCACAAACATGGATCTCGCATAGGAAAGCGCTCGTCAAGTTCCTCCGTGAGCGCTGGGAAATCTTCGCATGGTGTGCAGCTAACATGCCGGGGTACCAGGACTGAACACCCCCTAAACTTGGATCCATTGGCAAGCCAATCGGACAACCTCTGCGGCGTTTTTAGGAACCAAACCGCAGCTATGCTATCAAATCAATCGACTCGAGAGAAGCGGGTTCATCAAAGAGATACACACGAAGCCACGTGGGTAGCAAACCCGATGCTGGTCCCGAAGAAAAACACGAGGTCCTTCGCATGTGCGTCGACTTCACGTGTCTAAATAAACATTGTCCAAAAGATCACTTTCCCTCCCAAGGATCGATCAAATCATCGACTCCACGGCAGGTTGTGAACGTCTTTCTTTCTTGGACGCATATTCTGGTTATAACCAGATTTGACTGAAGGAAGAAGATGAAGTCAAAACAGCTTTTATCACCCCTTATGGCGTGTTTTGTTACAAAATGATGCCTTTCGGGTTGAAAACGCGGGTGCAACATACCGGCGGATGATGCAAAAGTGCTTGGCCACGATTGGCAGAATGTCCAAGTATACATTGACGATGTCGTCATAACAACAAAGGAAGGATCAACATTGATCCATGATCTCAGAGAAACTATCGACAATCTCGACAAAATTCTGCCTCAAGCTAAACCCGACAAAATGTTCCTTCGGCGTCCCTGCAGGAGAACTTCGCGGGTTCCTGGTGTCGCAAGAGGAATCGAGAGCTAACCCGGAAAATTCAGGCCATTGTAACGATGCGGAAACCAACAAAACTAAAGGAGATACAATAGCTAACAGAGAGTCGCGGCTTTAAGCGAGATTCGATCGCCGGGCTAGGAAAAGGCGTCGCCGTTTTACGCCTTGATCAAGCAAGGAGAAAAGTTCGAGTGGAACGAAGAAGCAGAAGAGCTTCGAGGATCTCAGCGCACGTCTCGACACCTCCCATATTGGTGGCACCCAAGGAAAAAGGAACCTCTCTGTTATACATTGCGGCTACACCGGTGGTCGGCACCGACACTTGTGGTCGAACGAGAGGAGGAAGGAAACTCATGGGTAGAGGCCGGTTATATTTCATTAGTGAAGTTCGTAAGCCTTCAAAACAGCGGTACCCGCATTATCAGAAGCTAGCGTATGGAATGTTTACAACAACAAGAAAGCTACGACACTATTTTTCGGCACATCCGATAATAGTGGTCAATGAGGCACCACTGTCAAACATATTGAATAACCCAGAAGCTACGGGCCGTGTCTCCCTTTGGGGAATAGAACTTTCCCCTCGGGACATCACATATGAAAAAGCAGCGATAAAGTCGCGAGATCTTACAGAACTTAAGTCGCAGAGTGGATGGAGCTGCAAAACATGGGACCTCCTGATTTATCGAGAACCTGGACTATGAACTTCGACAAGTCCAAAAGGTTTTAAGGAGCGGGAGCAGGTGTGATACCGGTTTCACCTCAAGGATACAAGCTAAAATATGTACTACGGATGACGTTTCCCAACGCATCTAACAATGAGGCAGAGTATGAAGCACGATACATGGGATGAAGATGGTGAAGGCTTGTGGTGTGACCCGATTAAAAATATACGGCGACTCCCAATTGGTGCCTCAACAAGTGATGAATCAATGTGACGCAGTCAACGATAGCATGATAGCATACAAGGAGCTATACAATGAACTCGAGAAACTATTCGACGGGTGTGAAGTAAATCATGTTAGCAGGCTCAGCAATGACGAAGCCGATGTTCTGGCAAATATCGGGTCGCAATGTCTAGCAATACCACCCGGGGTATTTTGGGAGGAGATAAGTGAAAGGTCGACTAAGGCAAGGAAACAACCAAAGAAGAAAGAAAAGGTCGAGAAAGGTTCGGGGGCTTCAGCAGCCCTCGAGGCAGGTGCATCTAGAGATGAGGAAGAATCACACGAGGTAATGGTAATACAAGTACCATGGATGCAAGCTTATATTGCATATATTTCAAGGCAGCAGATAGTCAACGATCCAGTAGAGGCAAGGCAAATTATTCGAAGATCCAAAGCTTTTCTGTGGTTAAAGGCAAGCTTTACAACAAAAGTATATCGGGAGTCTTACTGACTGCGTCCACGGTGAAGAAGGTCGGGTGCTTTTAAAGGACATGCACGAGGGGAGTATGTGGACACCATGCCAGCAGTCGAGTTATTGCAGCCAAGGTTTTCAGACAGGATTTTATTGGCTAACAGCCATCGAGGATGCAAAGGACATAGTGCGTACATGATGCGTGTCAAAGGTTTTGCCGCAAACCTCACTATCCGTGTGGAGCGATGCCAATACCCTTGTCGTGGCCTTTTGCTCAATGGGGTCTTGATATGGTGGCAAACTACACAAGGCGTGGCCAGGAGGATACGAGTATATGCTTGTAGCTGTCGACAAGTTTACCAAGTGGGTTGAAGCGAAGCCGATAAATTCGCCGGATGCAACATGGCGGTCAAGTTCATCAAAGCATTGTTTTTCGGTTCGGAGTTCCTCATAGCATCATCACAGACAATGGCAGCAATTTCACGTCAAAGGAATTCAAGGCTTATTGTGCAGAAGTTGGCATCAAGCTACATTTTGTGTCAGTCGCACACCCGCAAACTAATGGTCAAGTCGAGAAAGCAAACGGCGTCATCTGCAACGGCATCAAGAAGCGCTTGTTAGGACCATTGGAAAAAGCTCGGCACACTTGGCCGGAGGAGTTGCCCAGCGTGTTATGGAGCATACGGACAACACCCAACACAGCAACACAGGAAACCCCGTTTTTCCTGGTTCATGGAGCTGAAGCGGTCCTGCCGATAGAAATAGAACACAATTCCCCGAGAGTGGTGGATTTTAATGAAGAAACTTCGAGAAAGGCGCTGGAAGACGACGTGGATGCACTTGACGAGGCTCGCGACGAAGTATTGTCAAGAGTCGCCAAGTATCAGCAAGATATGAAAAATTATCACAGTCGACGATTGCGACCAAGATCTTTCCAAGTTGGCAACCTAGTTCTTCGGCTCACACAAGATAGCCATGAGAAATTCGAGCCAGGCCCCTATATTATCCTGAAGTAATTGAAGGAGGAGCGTACGGATAAAGGACAAGAAGACGAGGGTTGGTCGGAGCCAAATCCTGGAACGTGGCACAACTTCGGGCGTTTACGCTTAAGTCAAGATATATATTTAAACATACAATGTACTGAAACGCCCGCGAGTTTTCAGACGCACTCTTTTCCTTTCAGGGCACCGAGTGGGGCTGGAAGGTTTTTGATGAGGCGGGCTCGCGGCGCTGCAATATAATAAAGATATCGGTGGTATACATTTTTTCCTTCGACAAGCTCGGGATCCATTACCCGAAAAAAGATAGTTATATACAAGAAAAATTCATACGACATATAAATCTACAACGATCCTTGCCTTGGTGTGAAACACCTCGCAAAGACAATAAAAAGACACTAGCTACCGAAACACTCGGGGGCTAGGGGAAAGAAAAAGTATATATTCTTGCTTTACAATATACACCACAAGATACAAATTTTCTTGACAACATAGTTATACTGAAGTAAATTCAGTCACGACCTAACAGGTCGTCTATATTTATCCTATCTTCTTCATTTGAGGCACCCAGAAAATCGGCATAATGGCCGTCTGCAAAAAAGTCGGCATCCATTCGAAGAAGGTCACCGATTATTTCTTCAGCCACTGGCGTAACTATTTCGTCAATCCTGTCGACACCCCTCCGTCGCCGCCTCAGCTTGTTGTGGACAGTCTCCACCACTTTGGTCATATCCAGTTTTGAGTGGCAGATCTGAATCATAATGAGGGCGAATCTGGCACCGGCTACTAGTTGAGCTCTTACAAAGCCATGGATTTGATGCGAGTCCTTAAACTTGATCATCAATTCAGGAAGCGTCTTCGGCTGAACATTTCGAGGAAACATGGAGTTGTAGACCATGGACAGCGTTTTGGTACAAAATACAAGGAACTCACGAATTTGGCACGCGCGATTTTGGAATCTGACGATTTGTCGGGTGCGTTCAGGGGTAGCCCAAAAGAGGGAGCCATGGTCTAGCGCCAGATTGACAAGGAAATTTGACCTTGTGTCCACCCGTTGATCTTCGGCAGCAGCGTCCAAAAAGGGACCTATTCAACGACATCACACCAGTTAGAGAGAAGAAGAAAACAACTGGAAAAAGTTTCAGCTTGCAAAGCTTACCTGCCATTTCCAGGCTTGCATCAGTCAACAATTCAAGCATGAAATTTTCTCGGGAAGTAGCTTGTGTAGCTTCAGTAACTGCAGCCTCTTTTGCAGTTATAGCTTCCTGAGCTTGCTGTCGTGCAGTTTGCTCCCTATCAGATGATCTTCGAGATTGCTCCATTATTACGAGTGCTTGTTTCTTCATTGATTGAAGCTGTTGGCGGAGTTCTTCCAAGTCTTGTGTTGAACCCATACTCGAGGAATCTTCAATGAATTCATCATCGATAGGCATTTTCTTCGAGTAGGAGGAAGCAGGTAAAGCATCGGAAGGACGAGGAGTTGAAGTGTAGTTATCAAATACCAACTAAATAAAAGTTCGACATCAATCATCAAGCAAAATAGATTTCCATTGATTTTCAAGATATTTACATGGTCCTTACAAAATGATTGGATCCTAGCGAAACAATCATACGCTGTCGCAAGCTACATTTATTGTGACAGGCATCAAAAGAAAGAAAAGGAAAAAGACATGCAGGATAATCTACTTGACCTCCGGTTTGGCGGAACTGGAGGAAGGCGTTGGCTTGAACCCGAGGAAAGCCAGGATTTTCTTCGAGTGGGGCTTCGCAGCCCTGATTAGGTTTGGCCATTTATCCTGCTTCATCTTTGTGGCTTCGCCAACTTGTCCATCGACGTTTGCTAGCTGACAACCAGTGCTATGGTGTCCTCCACGCCAATCTTCAAGTTTTCTTGGCGAAGGGCGAGCCCAAGATCTTCTTTGGGGACGAAGCTTTCGGCAAGGGCAGCAAAGGTGTCGGGTTCCTTTTTCTTCGGGAAGAAGTAAGGGAACAAGCGTGAAAACGCTGTCTGGCATCAAAAATGCTACGGCGCACTAGGTCCGCATGAATCTCGAGAAGAGACAACGCGTCGAGAAGACGGTTATCTTCAGGTTTTTCCAGCACAAAATCTTGACTCATCTTCCCAGCTGAAACAAAAATTTGGGTCTTCAACAAAAAGAAGGGGCGGAAAATCAACGACAAAGATGAAAATGGATTAGCAAACTTACTGACAAAACGCCGATTCAACGACTCCAGGCGAGCGGCGATCTTTCCTTCATGGGCAATATTCTGAGCGATTTTGTCACTCAGAGCAGTTTCTGCCTCATGAAGCCTCTTCCGAAGATCTTCAATGCAAGAAGCATCCTTTTCAGCTTTCTCGCGAGCTTCTTCACTTGCCTTGAGTTTGGTGGCAAGGTCGTCAGCCCGTTTGTTCGCCGTAAGGAGAGACTCTGTTGAAAAGCCATAGGATGGAAGTTAAAATTGCACAAAGGCCAAGGATGATTTTTTGAGGAGTAGAAAAGATGGATTATTCGACAGTTTACCTTTCAACCCTTCAACAGTGTTGCGGTACCCAATAAATTGGGCACCAAGGTTGATGAAGGGCTGCATCAAAGGCTGTGGACAAGAAAAAGGAAAGAGAGGGTCAGAATAATGAAAGACTTGGCACATAGAAAAACAAAGATAGTAGACTTACATCGTCCAAAGATGGAGTCGCTGAAACTCCGGCAAGGAAGAATTGTTTGCCTAGCTCGATCCTTGCTCTCTTTGGCGAAGAGGCTCGGGGGCTAGCGGCAGGAGATGATCTCTGAAGATCTGGATGAGGAGTCGAAGTTTCTTCTGCCGTGCGGTGCGTCTCCGACACAGCCAAAGTATGAGACGTGCTCATAGGAGCAGTCGCATTGGCGGCGGGTTCTTCTTCTTCTTCCTCGCCGCTGAGTACAAAATAGAATGAGATTATTTGACATGGAATCAGATTATTCGGCACATAATAACTAAAAAGAGCGACAGGGCAACTTACGAGCTGATAAGGGCGGACGCGTAGGCGTCGAAGGGTTGCGGTTCTTCGGGAGCAGTTTCCTCGACAGGAGAACTGCTCAGCTTGGAGGTGCCGGAGCCTTCCGTGTCACCCCTCTTCCGTTTGTTTTTTGGAGAAACAACGGAAGGGATGGACTCGGTTGACTCCGAGGCCTCGGATTCAACTTCTTTTGCAGAGCGAGCCGCGGATTTCTGAGAAATCGCGACTCCGCTCTCAGGTTGAGAAGGAATCTGGGCGTCATCGGCAACGATTGCTCGTTCGTCGACCTCTCCACCTTCGGGAAGGGGAGGAAGCGATGATGTAGTTTGGTGGTTCTACACAAAGATAAGAATGTATCGACATGAAACCGTATAAAGGTATAGCAGAACAGCAGTCGAAATAAGTAGAAAGCACAACAACAGTCAACAAAGATGGACAATAAAAAAGCAGGCGACAAAAAAAATAGATTACCTGGGGGAGGCGTTGGTACTGCTATATGGTACCACGCGACAAGATGAAGGGACGGCGTCTTTCTTGTTCAGCGATGAGATCTTTCAGACAAGTTTCTCTAAGTCCTTGACCGAAAGATCTGTCGATATGCGATCCGCGTCCTTGTCTCCAGTATACATCCAGAGGGGGTTTTTGCGAGCCTGAAGAGGCTGCACCCTAATCCTAAGGAAGTACGCTGTTATTTAGATACCCGACAGCTCTTGGCCGCGGGTATTCTGGAGCTCATGGATACGGGACATCAGCGCCTCTGTCGCCGTTTTTTCTTCTTCAGTCGCCTCTGCATCCTAGGATCGGCGCGGAGTACGGGCGCTGCCATCGAAAGGCGTGATGTTGTATTCCAGCGAGTCAGGGCAATCCTCACGGACGTACAACCATCTTCTGCGCCACCCTTGGACGGAGTCGGGGAATTTGACGTCAAAATACTCGACATCATGGCGGACGCAGATGACAACACCGCCTATGTTGTGGGCGATGTTGTGGGAGCCATTACGGCGGATAAGAAAATGCGCTTCCACGAGCCCAGCTAAGGCTGGACCCCAAGGAAGCACTCGCAAAGTGTGATGAAAATGGAGATGTGAAGGATGGAGTTAGGAGTAAAATGGTGAAGTTGCAGCCCATACACAAAAAGCAATCCACGCAAAAACTCGTGGATGGGTGCAGAGACGCCGCGGATAAGATGATCAACAAAACTAACCCGATAACCAATGGGAGGCGTCGGGTAGCTCTCCTCGGCGGGGAAGCGCAGTGCATCCCTTCTTGCTCAGCCAGCTTCTTCAGCAGCTTGATGTCCTGCGCGGAGATCTTCGATCTCTCCCACTCGGTGTTTCCCAGATCTTGCGCCGCCATGGATTCGGGAGTGTTGTGCCTGATGGGATTCGTAGCATAGAAAACAAAAATTTTCCTACCGCAAGAACGAAAAGCAAGCCAAGATCTAATCTAGTAGACGGTAGCAACGGGAGATGATGAGACTAACCCTCGAAGATTCGCAAAGCTTAACGAGATTAGATCTCGGGGTGGATGTAGTCGATCACTTGCAAAAGCGCGTAGAAGATCTTGATCTCGACGGTGCCACAATCGGGCAACACCTCCGTACTCGGTCACACGTTCGGTGTTGATGAAGACGACGTCCTTCTCCCCGTTCCGGCGGGCAGCGGAAGTAGTAGATCCTCCTCGGAATCCCGCAGCACGAGGGCGTGGTGGCGGTGGTGGTGGAGAACTCCGGCAGGGCTTCGCCTAAGCGTATGCGGAGTTGCGGTGGAGGAGGAGGCGGCTAGGGTTTGGGGAGAGGTTAGGGTTTGGGGCGCCGGCCACGTGGTGCGGACAACTTGTGGTCTTTGGGTGGTCGGCCCCCTCCCCTTGCCCCTCATTATATAGGTGGAAGCCCCAAGAGTTGGATCCCAAGTCTTCGAATAAGACCCCAAAAGAAAACCTACCTTTGATGGGAAACCTACCCAAGGAGGAGTCCTATTCAAGGTGGGACTCCTTTCCTTGGTGGGGAGGTGGCCGGCCTCGGTGGAGTCCACCTGGGACTCCCCTCTAGGGTTTGGCCGGCCATGGTTGTGGAGTCCCTCCGGACTCCACCTTCCATAGTGCCTTTCTTCCGGACTTTTCTAGAACCTTCTAGAACCTTCCATAAATGCACCGGATCATTTCCAAACTTGGAATATGACTTCCTATATATGAATCTTATTCTCCGGACCATTCCGGAACTCCTCGTGATGTCCTGGATCCCATCCGAGACTCAACTTCAAACTCCATTTCCAAATTCCATATCTACTCAAACGACATCAAACCTTAAGTGTGTCACCCTACGGTTCGCGAACTATGCAGACATGGTTGAGACTTCTCTCCGACCAATAACCAATAGCGGGATCTGGAGATCCATAATGGCTACCACATATTCAACGATGACTTAGTGATCGAATGAACCATTTACATATGATGCCGATTCCCTTTGTCTCACGATATATTACTTGTCCGAGGTTTGATCATCGGTATCTCGATACCTTGTTACCTCGTCTCCGACAAGTACTCTTTTCTCGTACCGTGAGTGGTCTCTTATGAACCATTCATATGCTTGCAAGCCATTTAGACGACATTCCACCGAGAGGCCCCAAGTATATCTATCCGTCATCGGGATGGACAAATCCCACTATTGATCCATATGCCTCAAGCTCATACTTTCCGGATACCTAATCCCACCTTTATAACCACCCATTTACGCAGTGGCGTTTGATGTAATCAAAGTACCCTTCCGGCATAACTGATTTATATGATCTCATGGTCGAAAGGACTTGGTAACTATGTATCGAAAGCTTATAGCAAATGAACTTAATGACGTGATCTTATGCTACGCTTAATTGGGTGTGTCCATTATATCATTCATATAATGATATAACCTTGTCATTAATAACATCCAATGTTCATGATCACGAAACGATGATCATCTATTAATCAACAAGCTAGTTATACAAGAGGCTTCACTAGGGACTTCTTGTTGTTTACATAACACACATGTATCAATGTTTCGGTTAATACAATTATAGCATGGTATATAAACATTTATCATAAACACAAAGATATATAATAACCAATTTATTATTGCCTCTTGGGCATATCTCCAACAATCTCCCACTTGCACTAGAGTCAATAATCTAGATTACATTGTAAGGTACCTAACACCCATGGCATTCTGGTGTTGGTCATGCTTTGCCCTAGGGAGAGCTTTAGTCAACGGATCTGCTACATTCAGATCAGTGTGTACTTTGCAAATCTTTACTTCTCCATCTTCGATGTACTCACGAATCGAATGAAAACGCAGCTTGATATGCTTTAGCTTCTTGTGTGACCTTGGTTCTTGTGCATTGGCGATGGCACCCATGTTGTCACAATAAATGACTAGTGGGTCCAATGCACTAGGAACCACACCGAGCTCAACAATGAACCTCTTCATCCATACCGCTTCCGATGAAGCCTCCGAAGCCGCTATGTATTCCGATTCTGTTGAAGACTTCGCCACCGTGCACTGCTTGGAGCTGCACCAGCTTACTGCAGCACCATTCAATATAAACACGTACCCACTGAGACTTAGAGTCATCGGGATTAGTGTTCCAACTTGCATCGGTGTGGCGGTTACAACGAGCTCTTGGTCACCTCCATAACAAAGAAACATATCCTTAGTTCTTTTCAAGTACTTCAGGATATTCTTGACCGCTGTCCAGTGTTCCATTCCTGGATCACTTTGATATCTGCTAGTCAAACTAACACATGCGCTATATCCGGTCTAGTACACGACATGGCATACATGATAGAGCCTACTGCCGAGGCATAGGGATCTGATTCATCCTCTCTCTTTCTTCTCCGTAGCCGGACCTTGAGTCTTACTCAAGACCTTACCTGGCAACATTGGTAAGAACCCTTTCTTACTTTCATCCATTCTAAACTTCTTTAGAATCTTGTCCAGGTATGTACTCTGTGAAAGCCCTATTAAGCGTCTTGATCTATCTCTATAAATCTTGATGCCTAAAATGTACGCTGCTTCACCGAGGTCCTTCATTGAAAAACACTTATTCAAATAACCTTTTACACTGCTTAATAGTTCTATATCATTCCCAATCAATAATATGTCATCTACATATAATATCAGGAATGCTACAGAGCTCCCACTCACTTTCTTGTAAATACAAGCCTCTCCATAACACTGTATAAACCCGAAGTCTTTGATCACCTTATCAAAGCGTCGGTTCCAACTCCTGGATGCTTGCTTCAGTCCATAAATGGAACGCTGAAGTTTGCATACCATGTTAGCATTTTTAGGATCGACAAAACCCTTGGGTTGTACCATATACAACTCTTCCTCAATGTCACCATTAAGGAACGCCGTTTTGACATCCATGTCCAAATGCTTCTATTCTTGTAGACAGTGTTGGGCCTCCAAGAGCAGAGGTTTGTAGAACAGCAGCAAGTTTCCCTTAAGTGGATCACCCAAGGTTTATCGAACTCAGGGAGGAAGAGGTCAAAGATATACCTCTCAAGCAACCCTGCAATCACGATACAAGAAGTCTCTTGTGTCCCCAGCACACCTAATACACTTGTCGGATGTATAGGTGCACTAGTTAAGCGAAGAGATAGTGAAATACAAGTAGTATGGATGTATATGAATGGTAATAGCAATCTGAATAAAATATGGCAGCGAGTAAACATGCAACAGAAGTAAATAAGGGTGTTTGCGGTATTGGAAACAAGGCCTAGGGATCATACTTTCACTAGTGGACACTCTCAACATTGATCGCATAATAAATAATAACTTCTCATTTTGTGCTACATATACTCTTGTTTGATAATGAACACCATTCGTTGCGTAGGATTACCCGAACCCTCAATGCCGGAGTTAACAAGCTCCACAACATTCGATATTCATGTTTAAGTAACCTTAGAGCATAATAGATCTTTGCAAAATAGACCAAGTACTAACATAGCATACACACTGTCACCTTTACACTATGAAGGGGGAATAAATCACATCAATACTATCATAGCGATAATCAACTCCATAACCTACAAGAGATTATGATCATAGCCTACGACAAGAACTACACGATGCACACACTGTCACCATTACACCATGCGGGAGGAATAGACTACTTTAATAACATCACATGAGTAGCACATAGACTAGTAGCGATACAAAGCACATTGCAATCATAAAGGGATATAAATAAGCACTTCACTATGCCATTCATAACAGTGAATAAGTATTCTGTGAAATATAGCCTAAGAGACCCACACGGTGCACACACTGTCACCTTTACACACGTGGGACAAGGAGTCTCCGGAGATCACATAAGTAAAATCCACTTGACTAGCATAATGACATCTAGATTACAAGCATCATCACATGAATCTCAATCATGTAAGGCAGCTCATGAGATTATTGTATTGAAGTACATAGGAGAGAGATGAACCACATAGCTACCGGTACAGCCCCGAGCCTCGATGGAGAACTACTCCCTCCTCATGGGAGACAGCAGCGGTGATGAAGATGGCGGTGGTGTCGATGGAGGAGCCTTCCGGGGGCACTTCCCCGTCCGGCGGCGTCGGAACAGAGACTCCTGTCCCCCGGATCTTGGCTTCGCGATGGCGGTGGCTCGGAACTTTTCTCGTACCGTGGCTTATTCGTCTCGGGGTTTTAGGTCAGGGGAGCTTATATAGGCGAGTGGAGCCTCGGAGGGGCCCTGTGGGGCCGGACAACAGGGCGCGCCCCACCCCCTGGCCGCGCCAGCACCATGTGGGTGGGCTGTCTCTCGCGACTCTCGGGTGTTCTGGAAGCTTCGTGAAAATAGAATGCGGCGTTGATTTCGTCCGATTCGAGAATATTTCCTTACTAGGATTTCTGAAACCAAAAACAAGAGAAAAAGAACTGGCACTTCGGCATCTCGGTCAATAGTTAGTTCGGAAAACGCATCAAAACGATATAAAGTGTGAACAAAACATGTAGGTATTGTCATAAAACAAGCATGGAACATCGAAAATTATAGATACGTTGGATCAGCATCCCAAGCTTAGTTCCTGCTCGCCCTCGAGTAGGTGAACCACCTGATTTTGGCCAAATCGGGAGAGGGCCGTTACGTCAATTTGCATCACTATTTTGTATCATAATTTGTTATTATTCATTGATATATTTCATATTGGGACACAATACTTATGTTATTTCATCTATTTTGCATGTTTCATCATCATTGGAGGATCAAGCACGGAGCCGGGATTCTGCTGGAAAAAGCAAGAACGCAATATTTAGGAAGATCAATGTGGAAGGGAATTTCACGTAAATTCCTATTTTCCAGATGACGGAGGGAGCCAAAAGGGGGAGCAGAGAGGAGCCACGTGGGCCCAGGACCACAGGCCGGCGCGGCTGCCCAGGCAGCGGCGCCACCTTGTGCTCACAGGGGGCCCCACAGCCCCTTTTGCCTCCTTTTCTTCGCGTACTCCTTCGTCCCGAAAACCTAAGCCACATAGAGGACCTCACGAGGGGTTACAGCCGCCTCTGCGGGGCGGAGAACACCAGAGAGAAAAGAGCTCTCCGGCGGGCAGGAATCCGCCGGGAAATTCCCTCCGGAGGGGAAATCGACGCCATCGCCATCGTCATCGGCGGGACATCATCTCCATCATCATCATCATCATCATCTCCACCATCTACACCGCCATCACCACCGCTGCACCTCGTCATCGCTGTAGCAATTCGGGTTAAATCTTGATTGTTTGATAGGGGAAACTCTCCCGGTGTTATTCTATACTTGTTGTAGATGCTATTGAGTGAAACCATTGAACCAAGGTTTATGTTCAGATTGTTATTCATCATCATATCACCTCTGATTGTATTCCATATGATGTCTCGTGAGTAGTTCGTTTAGTTCTTGAGGACATGGGTGAAGTCTAAATGCTAGTAGTGAATTATGCTTGAGTAATATTCAATGTTATGATATTTAAGTTGTGGTGTCATTCTTCTAGTGGTGTCGTGTGAACGTCGACTACACGACACTTCACCATTTATGGGCCTAGGGGAGTGCATCTTGTATTCGGTTGCTAATTGCGGGGTTGCCGGAGTGACAGAAACCTAAGCCCCCGTTAGTATATCGATGCAGGAGGGATCGCAGGATCTCAGAGTTTAAGGCTGTGGTTAGATTTATCTTAATTACTTTCTTGTAGTTGCGGATGCTTGCAAGGGTATAATCACAAGTATGTATTAGTCCTAGGAAGGGCGGTGCATTAGCATAGGTTCACCCACACAACACTTATCAAAACAATGAAGATTATTAAGCCACATGAAGCGAAAGTACTAGACTAAAATCCCCATGTGTCCTCAGGAACGTTTGGTCATTATAAGTAAACAAACCGGCTTGTCCTTTGTGCTAAAAAGGATTGGGCCACTCGCTGCAATTATTTCTCTCGCATTTTATTTACTTGTACTTCATTTATCTGCAATATCAAAACCCCCTGAATACTTGTCTGTGAGCATTTACAGTGAATCCTTCATCGAAACTGCTTGCCAACACCTTCTGCTCCTCGTTGGGATCGACATTCTTACTTATCGAAGATACTACGATACACCCCCTATACTTGTGGGTCATCAATACTATTTTCTGGCGCCGTTGCCGGGGAGTGAAGCGCTATTGGTAAGCTGAATTGGTAAGGAAAACATTTACTATTTGTGCTGATTTTATTTCTGCCTGCTGCTATAAATCATTATGGAGAGATCTTCTCTTCAATTTCTATTTGGGAAATCTACTACTACTGCAACGGTAGTGGATGAAGCGCCAGGTGAGGAAGTAGTACCATATAAAATACCTATGAAAATTATTGAACGTGTTATGGATAACGCTATGAAGGGGATGGAACTGTCCATCCTGGTGATCATTTATTGTTTTTGCATGAATTATGCGGGTTATTCAAATGTGCAGGTATTTCTATGAATGAAGTTAGGAAGAAACTATTCACTATATCGCTGTCTGGTAAAGCGGCGCACTGGTATAAATTGCTGAAGAATGGTGATTCTATTGATTGGGAGGACATTGTGCCTTTATTCTATTCCAAATTTTATCCTCCAAGTGAAATTCACAAAGATCGGAACCGCATATATAATTTCTGGCCTCATGATGGAGAGTATTGCCCAAGCTTGGGGAGATTGAAGTCTTTAATGCTCAAATGCCCCATTCATGAGCTTCCTGGTAATGTTATTATTGATAATTTCTATGCAAGACTTTCTTTTCAAGACAAGACCTTCCTGGATACTTCTTGTTCTGGATCATTTACACGCAAGAATGAAGAGTTTAAAAGGGATCTTCTTGATCGGATCCAAGAAAATACTGAAGGATGGGAGAACGACAAAGATAGAGAATCAGGTATAACTTATGATTATAAATGCATTGAAGCTTTTATGGATACTGATAAATTTCGTAATATGAGTGCTACATATGGTCTTGATTCCCAAGTTGTTGCAAATCTTTATAAAGCTTTTGCCTCTCATTATTGCCTAAGAAGAATTTTGATAAGTATCATGAACCATATAAAGATAAAATTGATTCATCTGTAAACAAATGTGTAGTGGTTGAAACTGTTGATAATGTTATTCCTGAAGCTTATATTGAAAAAACTCCTTTCCCTGCTAAAATGAAGGAGTACTCTGTCATATCTAGTGCGGTTAATAAAAGTGAAAAGAAACTTAAAGAACCGAAGAACAAATTAAAAATTGAACCTGCTGTTGCAATAGTTAAAGATCTTGTGACTGAAAATGTGGAGGATGGTCATATTATTTTCTGTGAAGATGCATCTAATATTGTTTCACATCCTAATAAATCCAAACAAGTTAGTGTTCCTATGCTATCTGTTAGAATTGGTGATCATTGCTATTATGGTTTATGTGATATTGGTGCAAGTGTTAGTGCTATTCCTTATGAGCTTTACACGGAGATTATGCACGAAATTGGTTCTTGTGAACTTGAAGATATTGATGTGGTTATTCATTTGGCTAATAGAGAAACTATTTCTCCAATTGGTATTGTTCGAGATGTGGAAGTTCTATGTGGTAAGATTAAATATCCTGCTGACTTTTTGGTACTTGGTTCTGCTGCTAGTGATCATTGTCCTATCATTTTTGGTAGACCTTTTCTAAATACTTGTGGAGCTATTATAGATTGTAAGAAAGAGAAAATTTTGACTAGATTTGCTGGTGAACCTTATGAATTTAACTTTTCTAAATTTACCAAAACTCCTTATAAAGTTGATTTGCCTAGTAATGATTTTAAAATGGAGCAGTGTGCATCTATTGTTCTTGTTCCTAATAATCCTTTGCAGCAACATTTGGAGAATAGTGAGAGTGAAGCTTTTAGGAAAGAAAGAGATGAGCTTGAGGAAATTTTTCGTCAACCTATTCTCAAGCATGATTTACCGGTGGAAGATTTGGGTACAACACCGCCACCAAAGGAAGATCCTGTTTTTGATTTAAAGCCTTTACACGATAATCTTAAATATGCTCATATTGATGATAAGAAAATATATCCTGTTATTATTAGTTCTAAGCTTTCAGAGATTGAGGAAGAAAGGTTATTGGAAATATTGAAGAAACACCGAGGAGCTATTGGCTATACTCTTGATGATTTGAAAGGGATTTCTCCTTCTATTTGCCAACATGCTATTAATATGGAAGATGATGCAAAGCATGTTTGTTGAACATCAACGTCGTCTAATTCGAAGATGAAGGAAGTGGTAAGGAACGAGGTATTAAAACTCCTTGAAGCTGGTATTATATATCCTATTGCTGATAGTAGATGGGTTAGTCCTGTGCATTGTGTTCCTAAGAAGGGAGGAATGATTGTTGTGCCTAATGATAATGATGAGCTTATTCCTCAAAGAATAGTTGTAGGTTATAGAATGTGCATTGATTTTCGAAAAGTTAATAAAGTTACTAAGAAAGATCATTACCCTTTACCCTTTATTGATCAAATGCTAGAAAGGTTATCTAAAAATACTCATTTTTGCTTTCTTGATGGTTATTCTGGGTTTTCACAAATTGCTGTTAAAGCTAAAGATCAAGAGAAAACCACTTTTACTTGTCCCTATGGAACTTATGCTTATAGGCGTATGCCTTTTGGTTTATGTAATGCTCCTGCTACTTTTCAAAGATGCATGTCTGCTATTTTTCATGGTTTTTGCGAAAGTATTGTAGAGGTGTTCATGGATGATTTTTCTGTCTATGGGAATTCTTTTGATAATTGCTTGCGAAACCTCGATAAAGTTTTGCGGAGATGTGAAGAAACTAACCTTGTTCTTAATTGGGAGAAATGCCACTTTATGGTTAATGAAGGAATTGTATTGTGACATAAAATTTCCGAGAGAGGTATTGAAGTTGATAGAGCTAAAGTTGAAGCAATTGAGAAGATGCCCTATCCGAGGGATGTTAAAGGTATTCGTAGTGTTCTTGGTCATGCTGGGTTTTATAGGAGATTTATTAAAGATTTCTCTAAAATTTCAAAGCCTCTTACTAATCTTCTTCAAAAAGATGTACCTTTTGTTTTTGATGATGATTGTAAGGAAGCTTTTGAAACTCTAAAGAAAGCCTTAACAACTGCTCCTGTAGTTGAACCTCCTGATTGGAATTTGCCTTTTGAAATTATGTGTGATGCTAGTGATTTTCCTGTAGGCGCTGTTCTTGGACAGCGGGTAGATAAAAAATTAAATGTTATTCATTATGCTAGTAAGACTCTTGATGTTGCTCAAAGAAATTATGCTACAATGAAAAGGAATTGTTGTAGTCTTTGCTTGTGATAAGTTTAGACCCTATATTGTTGATTCAAAAGTTACAATTCATACTGATCATGCTGCAATTAGATACCTTATGACAAAGAAAGATGCTAAGCCAAGGCTTATTAGATGGGTATTCATGCAAGAATTTGATTTACATATTATAGATAGGAAAGGTGCTGATAATCCTGTTGCTGATAATCTGTCTAGATTGGAAAATATTGCTTATGATCCTGTTCCTGATAATGATAGTTTTCCAAATGAACAATTGGCTGTAATAAAGGTGAGCTCGCGAGAGAGCCCTTGGTATGCAGATTATGCTAACTTTATTGTTTCGAAGTATTTGCCTCCAACCTTTTCAGCTCAGCAAAGGAGGAAATTCTTTTATGACTTGAGGCATTATTTTTGGGATGACCCACACTTATATAAAGAAGGAGTAGATGGTATTATGCGAAGATGTGTTCCTGAATATGAACAACAGGAGATATTGAATAAATGTCATGGTAGTGTTTATGGAGGACATCACGCTGGAGATAGAACCGCGCAAAAGGTTCTACAATCAGGTTTTTATTGGCCAACACTCTTCAAAGATGCAAGGAAATTTATTTTATCTTGTGATGAATGTCAAAGAGTTGGTAATATCTCTAGACGCAATGAAATGCCTATGAATTATACTCTTGTTATTGAACCATTCGATTGTTGGGGATTCGACTTCATGGGACCTTTCCCTTCTTCAGACGGTAACACTCATATACTTGTCGTTGTTGATTATGTTACTAAATGGGTAGAAGCTATACCTACAAAAAGTGCTGATGGTGAGACCTCTATAAAAATGCTTGTAGATATTATATTTCCTAGATTTGGAGTACCTAGATATATTATGACTGATGGAGGTTCTCATTTCATTCATGGAGGTTTTAGAAAAACTCTTGCTAAGTATGGTATTAATCATAGAATTGCTTCTGCTTATCACCCTCAAACTAGTGGTCAAGTAGAATTATCAAATAGAGAGATTAAAGCTATCTTAGGTAAGACTGTTAATAAATCTAGGAAGAATTGGGCTAGTAAATTGAAAGAAGCACTATGGGCTTATAGAACTGCTTATAAAAATCCTATGGGAATGTCACCTATAAAATGGTTTATGGAAAAGCTTGTCATTTACCTTTAGAACTAGAGCACAAAGCTTATTGGGCTGTTAGAGAACTAAATAAAGATCCTAAATTAGCCGGTAATAAGAGGTTGTTGCAATTAAGTTCTCTAGATGAATGGAGAAGTGAAGCTTATGAAAATGCTAAACTCTTTAAAGAAAAAGTTAAGAAGTGGCATGATAGAAGGATCATCAAAAGAGAATTTAATGTTGGAGATCAAGTTCTATTGTATCGGTCTCGTCTCAGATTCTTTGCAGAGAAATTACTCTCGAAGTGGGAAGGACCATATGTTGTTGAGGAGGTGTATCGTTCAGGAGCAATTAAAATTAGCTCTCTCCAAGGCAATGCCACACAAGTGGTGAATGGACAAAGACTCAAGCATTATATCTCGGGTGATTCCTATAATGTTGATGTTGATATTATTCAAGTGGAAACACCGGAGGCCTTCATCAAAGGACAAATTGACAGTCCGCCAGAACTCGACTTTGAATAGGTAACAGTATAGGTAATAAAAAGTCCGCGTTTACCTTTCCGAACATTATTTCTGTTTTTAGAAAATATGAAAAATTACGAGTTCGAAACGGAGTGGAAAGGACGCACGAGGGCGTGCCACCATAGGCCGGCGCGGGCCCCACCCTGGCCGCGCCGACCTATGGTGCGGCCGCCTCGGCGTCCCGTTTCCACTTTTCGGCCTGGAACCTTCCTTTTGTCGTAAAAATATTTGCTATATAATCCCACGGACCCCTGGAGGTCCGTAATATCGTTTTCTCGTCGTGTTTTGTTTCGAGCTGTTTTCTGCCAGGATCTGCTTCGGATCTAGATCCATCATGTCTTCGTCGGGAACTCGGAAGGACAGCTTCTTTGAGGACGTCGTCAACCCGTACATGAACGAGCTGAAGATGCACCCCAAAGAGTTGCAGCTCGTGGATGGAGAGTTGCAGATCAAAGATGTCCAGGGTCCTAAGGGAGAAGGGAGCTTGGAAGACAGGATGGAGAAGCTGGAACAAGAGGTTTTCAACTACAAGAAGATGGCTGAGCGTGAAGTGGATATCTTTCACAAGATTGTGTCTGAACTCATTGATGGACACAAGAAGGAGACTGCAAAGCTGTGGGATGATATCTTCTCACTTCACGACACCACCAACAAACTCCAAGCTCAACTCTATGATGTTCATAATCAAAACTGTGAGTATGAAAACAGGTTTAAGCGCATAAGTCATGCTGCTAGTTTCAGGTTTCCGGAAACCAAGATGTCTTTTGTTGATGGAGGGCCTCTTCCATGGAAGTCTGATGACGACAAAGATTCACCATCATCGAAGGAGTAATTCATCATCGGTATTGGCATCCCCTTGGTTGGTTCCAAGCTTGGGGGAGTGCCGCGGTATCACATCACCACCTTTATCTTTTACTATCAAGTAGTGTCATATCATGAGTAGGGAAGTTATCATATGGAATAGTATGCAATGTGGAAGTATCTCTCTTAGTTAGTTATCTATGTATCCGTTGGTGTGAGTTATCGTTATGGAATATTAATGAGAAGTCTTATCATTTACTTTTTGCACACCTTATTTTAGTTTGCAATCTCCATTATATGATTACTCTTGACATGAGTATTGATATCACTTTGGGAGCATTAAGTAAATCTATTTGGTTTTGGCAAACTTAGCATTGGTCAATAGCAACAACATCTTGATGTTTAATAAAAGAGAGAAATACACTTAGATACATTACTCTATTATCTCTATGCTTAGTATTCTGAAGTTAAAATTGCTTGTGCTTATGAGAAAGATGCATGATTGTTTCTATCATATGTATATTTGTTTGTTTCCCTCAACCTTTATGCTTGCTATCAAACCTTGCTAGCCAAAGACCTGTATCGAGAGGAAATGCTTCTCATACATCCATAACCTTAGACCAAACCTATGCCATTTGTGTCCACCATACCTACCTACTACATGGTATTTTCTGCCATTCCAAGTAAATACTTCATGTGCTACCTTTAAATTATTCAAACTACTACTCCTTATTTGTGTCAATGTTTTATAGCTCATGAGGAAGTATGTGGTGTTTTATCTTTCAATCTTGTTGGGCGGACTTTCACCAATGGACTAGCGGCACATCCGCTTATCCAATAACTTTGCAATAAGAGCTGGCAACGGGGTTCCCAGCCCCAATTAATAACTTTCATTAATAATTCTCTTCACATGCTTTGCTCTGATTTATCAGTAAGCAACTTAATTTGCAATAGACACTCCTCCATGGTATGTGAATGTTGGAAGGCACCCGAGGATTCGGTTAGCCATGGATTGAGAAAGCCAAGGTTGGGGGAGTGTCATCCTTAATAAAACTAAAATACATGTGTAAACAAAAGAGAAGGGGGATGATCTACCTTGCTGGTAGAAATGCCGTCCCTCATGGGAGCCGCTCTTGGAAGGTTCGTTTGGCAAGGGGGTTAGAGTGCCCGCTACCATTCGTTGACAACAACAAACACCGCTCAAAATCTTACTTTTATGCTCTTTATATGATTTCAAAACTTGAAAAGCTCTAGCACATGATTTAATCCTGCTTCCCTCTGCGAAGGGCCTATCTTTTACTTTTATGTTGAGTCAGTAAACCTATTTCCCTCTATCTCAAGCAAGCAATTGAGTTGTTGTGAACCAATCATTTATGCTATGATTCAGTTAATCATGTCTTTTATACTTTCTTGTTTAGTACCAATTTTATCTGAATGAATATGACTTTGAAGTTATCAATGATTATGAAGAGATTGTTATGCTTAAATATGAAGGCTCAGCTATAAATTCTAATATGAAAGCTTTGCTTAAAAGTACAATCCGTTAGTAGTTCTCTGACCAAGAACGAAGTTTGCCATCACCAGCTATGATTTCTTATGCACCTTTATTTGTGACTTCTCTTTACCTATTTCAAGATGAGTTATATGAGGAAGTTGTTTACTAGAATGTCTTGTGTGAATGAATATGATGCTTCTTGTCCGTATTTTATTTATCGACTCCTCACTCCATAAACATGTGGTCTCGTTTATCGAGCTCAGTTTCGCTTGGGGACAAGCGAGGTCTAAGCTTGGGGGAGTTGATACGTCCAATTTGCATCACTATTTTGTATCATAATTTGCTTTTTATTCATTGATATATTTCATATTGGGACACAATACTTATGTTATTTCATCTATTTTGCATGTTTCATCATCATTGGAGGATGAAGCACCGGAGCCAGGATTCTGGAAAAAGCACCAGAACATAATATTGGGAAGATCAAGCGTGGGGAAGGAATTTCACGTAAATTCCTATTTTTCCAGGATGACGGAGGAGCCAAAAGGGGGAGTGAGAGGAGCCACTGTGGGCCGGACACAGGGCGGCGCGGCCCAAGGCCGGCCGCGCCACCCGTGCTCTGGGGGTTGCACCCTTTTGCCTCCTTTTCTTCGCACTCCTTCGTCCCGAAAACCTAAGCCACATAGAGGACCTCACGAGGGGTTACAGCCGCCTCTGCGGGGCGGAGAACACCAGAGAGAAAAGAGCTCTCCGGCGGGCAGGAATCCGCCGGGGAAATTCCCTCCCGGAGGGGGAAATCGACGCCATCGCCATCGTCATCGAGCGGGACATCATCTCCATCATCATCATCATCTCCACCATCTACACCGCCATCACCACCGCTGCACCTCGTCATCGCTGTAGCAATTCGGGTTAAATCTTGATTGTTTGATAGGGGAAACTCTCCCGGTGTTATTCTATACTTGTTGTAGATGCTATTGAGTGAAACCATTGAACCAAGGTTTATGTTCAGATTGTTATTCATCATCATATCACCTCTGATTGTATTCCATATGATGTCTCGTGAGTAGTTCATTTAGTTCTTGAGGACATGGGTGAAGTCTAAATGCTAGTAGTGAATTATGGTTGAGTAATATTCAATGTTATGATATTTAAGTTGTGGTGTCATTCTTCTAGTGGTGTCGTGTGAACGTCGACTACACGACACTTCACCATTTATGGGCCTAGGGGAGTGCATCTTGTATTCGGTTGCTAATTGCGGGGTTGCCGGAGTGACAGAAACCTGAGCCCCGTTAGTATATCGATGCAGGAGGGATCGCAGGATCTCAGAGTTTAAGGCCGTGGTTAGATTTATCTTAATTACTTTCTTGTAGTTGCGGATGCTTGCAAGGTATAATCACAAGTATGTATTAGTCCTAGGAAGGGCGGTGCATTAGCATAGGTTCACCCACACAACACTTATCAAAACAATGAAGATTATTAAGCCACATGAAGCGAAAGTACTAGACTAAAATCCCCATGTGTCCTCGGGAACGTTTGGTCATTATAAGTAAACAAACCGGCTTGTCCTTTGTGCTAAAAAGGATTGGGCCACTCGCTGCAATTATTTCTCTCGCATTTTATTTACTTGTACTTCATTTATCTGCAATATCAAAACCCCCGAATACTTGTCTGTGAGCATTTACAGTGAATCCTTCATCGAAACTGCTGCCAACACCTTCTGCTCCTCGTTGGGATCGACATTCTTACTTATCGAAGATACTACGATACACCCCCTATACTTGTGGTCAGGAGATGGGCCGTAAGTGAAGATGGGCTTGAAGGATATACGCGTGGAGCATCTTTGAAGCGGCCTTGCACGAAGAGTTTGGGCTTAATTGCCCATGTATCTGTAAATATAGTAGATCGCATCTTAGTTTAGAGTTAAAAGATAGAGTTTAACCCGTGCACGGTTAGGTGCACGCCTCAATTAGAAAGTCCCTTGGACTATAAATATGTATCTAGGGTTATCGAAAAGGAGGACAATCACGTTCACAACAAACACAAATCAGGCGCATCGCCACCCCTTCTTTCGAGGGTTTCTCCGGGTAAGCATCATGCCTAGATCGCATCTTGCGATCTAGGCAGCACAACGTTTATTCGTTTACCTTGTCTTGCTCGTGCTGAAGCGTTGTTGATGGCGAGTAGCACTATTTATCGTAGATGTTTTGGGGCTTGCATAGATGCTTTTCTTACGCATATCTGCTTAGCTATGCCGTCCCTCGATATCTAGCTGCCCTTACACCTATCTAGGTGTAAGGGCAGCGTCTTGCTTGTTCGTTGTTTAGTAGATCCGATCTGTTATAGTTGCTCCTTGATTCCTCAAGGATTGGTTTAATATCGTATGGTTAGGCCTTGCAAACGGGTTGAACGATCCGGTAGTGCGTTAGGTATGGTTTGTTAGTCCTAAGAGGGATGTTCCAGGAATTAACTTAATGTTGGTTTTTAGGCCTCTTTTAGGGTTAGTTTTCCATTATCTTTCGTCTATTAGGCTCAACTACGCGTAGATGTTCCGATCATACGGTGAAAACCCTAAACTGTCGTAGATTGGTTTAACTTCTACATTGATCAAGCAGGAGCCCCATGTCATCGTTAACCCGACGCAAACCATGGGGCGATCGGCTCTTTGAGCGATCCACAGGCAACCTGAGAGCCGATCGGGCTCGTATTTAATGTTTACGTGTCTACCATGCAGGAAACTAATCGAAGCAATCCAACACCTTCCTGACCAGGTATAGGTCAGGTGGCACGCCCTGCAACCGCTAGGACGTGTGCCGGAACATTTGCGGGACGACGTCGAGGGACCAGGGCCCCCTGCAGTCTTGGAAGCCTCCCGGCTCTTCGTGTTGCTTAACCACTGCTCGCCGGTGGGTTTTGGCAGGCAACACATTCTGGCACGCCCGGTGGGACAATCGGGACAATCTTCCGCAGCAACTACGTCAACATCTACATCTGAGATGGCGGAAGAACCGATCAAGTACGAAGATCTGCCTGCTGAGCATAAGAAGAGAAATATGATCTCAAGGCCATCTTGGAAGCCGATCTCATCGGCGCTTTTGAGAGGACCCGTTCGCACGGCATCAAGTTCAAAGGGTTCCAACCCGAAGGCGCGCTAGAGGGACTAGATCTATCTCTCCCTTCGGACGAACGTACCGAGCCCTGCGACAGTCAACTATGCCGTGGCTCACTCTCTTCATCGGCATTCTGAGAGCCTGGTGAACACTCTGGAGCGTGTCGCGCTCAATGTGGTGCAAGAAATCATGAAGCACAAGTACTCTCCGTCAGGACCTGCTCTAGGAACTCATCAGGGAGAGATACCGCTCTATACTAGGCCACCACTGCAATACACGATGGCAGCTCCACAGCAACAGGGTTCACCGGCGTACGTCGTCTACAAGGTTGGAGGCGATCCTGGCGATTACCAATTCCTTTACGAGCCGCCCAAGGAGATTCCATGGATACGTGTGCACATACGTGCCGGACTGCAACAACTGGATGACCCAGCCATACAGGAAGGATCCCCTAAGCAGGAGGGATCGCCGGAACAGGAGTAGGTGCTGGGCAGGAAGCAGTTCGGGAGCGGATGCTGAGAAACAGCGTGGCTAGCTAAATATGCCACCGGTACAAGTCATGAACGCTCAACTTCTGCAGCTCCTGGGATGAGATCACCGCAATCATGAGAGATCAGTTCGGCATCCTGCCAAGAAGAGAATGATCGGCTATTCCAAGCCGTATCCCAACGAGTATGACCTAATCCCACTACCGCCTAAGTATCGGCTCCCTGACTTCACAAAATTCAGTGGATCAGAGGGAACCAGCTCAATTGAGCACGTGAGCCGATATTTGGCACAGTTGGGCATGGTCTCAGCTTCAGACGAGCTGCGTGTGAGGTTCTTCTCACAATCTCTCACGGGTCCGGCCTTTGGATGGTACACCTCGTTGCCACCAGATTCGGTTCGGACGTGGAAGCAGTGGAGGAACAATTCCACGTACAATACCATTCAGAAGCTACTGAAGCTGGCATTGCCGATCTGACCCAGGTTCGGCAGAGGCGAGGAGAGACGGTGTCTGAATACATTCAGCGCTTCAGGACCGTCAGGAACCGATGTTATTCGGTTCGTTTATCTGAGAAGGAAGCAGTCGAGCTGGCGATAGCAGGCCTGTCAGCGCCGCTCAAAGATGTGACCTTCCAAGCTGACTACAATTCACTGGCGCATATGGTTCAGAAATTGACATCGTATGAACAGCGCCACCCGGAATTGTACCAGGACAAGTTCAAGCGCGTCGCCCTGATCGAGATGGAAGAAGATGAAGATTCTGTAGGAGATCAGGAAGTCGCTGTAGCTGAATGGACTCGGGGGGCAAAGCCCGTGTCCTGCAAGTGGGTGAAACAACCAGGGCCTGCAAAAGGGTTTGACTTTGATTTGAGCAAAACGGAGCAAATTTTTGATTTGCTGCTGAAGGAAAAACAGCTGAAGTTACCCGAAGGCCACAAAATCCCCACGTTACAAGAGATGAACGGCAGGCCATACTGCAAATGGCATCACACGTTCACCCATGCCACCTGACTGCAAAGTCTTGCGCGGACAGATTCAAATGGCGATAGAACAAGGCCGATTACTCTTCGGTCAGTTTGCCATGAGAGTTGACACGCAGCCGTTTCCGGACGTCAACATGGTGGATCTCAGCCACTGCATAAGACGCGAGCCAGGTTTCTCTTTTGATATCAACATGGCAGGGCTTGCAGATCGCCATGGCAAGGATAAGCCAGAGAGCAGTCACTCCCGTGGCAAAGATGAAGAGGAGGCCAGTCCACGTGATTGGCCCCAAAAAAAAAGGAACCCCGTAAAGCATTGCGATGGAAAAGGAGGCCGATCCTAGCGATCGGCTAAGCTAGCCTCAACATGCCTTACACTGTGCTCGCATTGATTTAGCCCGACGGAGAGCAGGGTATGGGTTTACATCGGCTGATGAACTAGAAGAGATTGACATTGGTCCTGGGGATAAGCCACGACCAACATTTATCAGCAAAAAGTTGGATCCACAGCTGAGGAGCCAGTTGATAGCCCTGTTGAAAGAGTACCCAGATTGTTTCGCATGGGATTATACAGAGATGCCTGGGTTAGACAGGAGCATTATCGAGCATCGGCTCCCTCTGAAGAAAGGATTTCGGCCGTTCCAGAAGCACGACAAATGAAGGCCGAAATCTTGGTGGAAGTCAAGAAAGAGATCCAGAAGATGTTAGACGCCGGGTTCATCAGGCCATGCAGGTACGCTGAATGGATTTCCAATGTCGAAAAAAAAAAAAAAAAGGATGGCCGATGGCGCGTCGCCATAGATTTTCGGAATCTCAACAGTGCCACCCCAAGGACGAATATCCAATGCCAGTAGCAGAGACTTTGATCAATGCAGCTGCTGGTCATAAAGTTTTAAGCTTCATGGATGGCAATGCCGGCTACAACCAAATCTTTATGGCTCCAGAAGATATAAACAAGACTGCATTCAGAGTGCCAGGCTCGGTGGGCTTGTTTGAATATGTAGTCATGACATTTGGACTGAAGAATGCTGGCGCAACATACCAAAGAGCCATGAATTACATCTTTCACGATTTGATCGGCAAATTGGTCGAGATTTACATCGATGACGTGGTGGTCAAGTCTGTTTCGGTGGACGGACACTTGGAAGATTTACGACACGTCCTGGACCGAACTAGGAAGTTCGGACTAAGAATGAATCCAAAAAAGTGTGCCTTTGGTGTGACGGCCGGTCAGTTCTTGGGTTTCTTGGTTCATGAACGCGGAATTGAGATCGGCCTGAAAAGTCAAGAGGCGGTGCGGACAATGAAGCCACCCACCACGAAGAAGGAGCTCCAGTGTCTCATCGGCAAAATCAATTTCGTCAGAAGGTTTATCTCCAACCTGTCAGGACGAATCGAGCCGTTCATGGGACTGGTCAAAATCAAGTCTGATGAGGAGTTTCGCTGGGGGGCAGAGCAACAGCATTTGACGATATTAAGGAATACTTGACGAAGCCACCTGTGTTGGTTCCACCACAGCAAGACAGACCCTTCTACATTTACTTATCAGTAGCTGATACCTCTATCGCGTCAGTGGTGGTGCAGGTTTATGATGGTCTGGAAAAAGTGGTTTTCTACCTCAGCAGAAGGATGTTAGATGCGGAAACAAGGTACCTCGAGATCGAGAAGTTGTGCCTCTGCCTGTTCTTTACCTGCACCAAGATTCAGCACATCTTGCTGAAAGCAGAAATCATCGTCATATGCAAATCGGATGTCATCAAGCACATGCGTCGGCTCCTGTATTAAAAGGCCGACTCGGCAAATGGATGTTTGCTCTATCGGAATTTGATATCCGGTATCAACCTGCGAAAGCAGTCAAGGGACAAGCGTTGGCCGATCTTATCTGAGCGAATAAACACGGACGTAGCGGCACTATCCGTGCGTGCATGGACCATGTTCTTCGATGGATCGGTCTGTGAAGATGGGTGGCATCGGCATGCTACTCGTGTCGCCTCGGGGGGCAACATACTCCTTCTCCATCAGAGGTTATCTACACCTTGCACTAACAATGTTGCTGAATATGAAGCGATATGCAAGGGAATGGAGTATTGGACGCCGGGGCGGAGGCAGTGGAGATCTTTGGGGATTCCAAATTGGTGATTTCTCAACTCACGGAGGAATACAAGTGTGAGAGCGAGTCACTTTTCCCATTATGGATGCAATGCCGTGAGCTGCCCAGTTCAGGTATATCAACTTCCATTGGATCCCAAGGACGCAAAATACCGAGGCAAACGACCTTGCACAGACGGCGTCAGGATACAAAGACGTGGTCAAGGAAGCCGATTTTCAGGTGCAGCTCATGGAGCCCGATGATTGGAGAGCCGATATCTTCAATTACTTGAAAGATCCGGCTCGGGGGGCACCTAAACGGATAAGATACAGGGCCATGAAGTACGTCCTGATTGGTGATGACATGTTCTACAGGACTTTGGAAGGGTTACTTCTCAAGTGTTTGGGACCAGCCGAGTCAATCGGCTCTTGCACGAGGTACATGAGGGTGCCTGTGGAACTCACCAATCGGCTCATAAGATGAAGTGGCTGATCAGGCGATCGGGATTTTATTGGCCCACTATGCTTGAAGATTGTTTCCAATACTATAAAGGGTGTCAAGCATGTCAGAAGTTTGGGAGCATCCAGATGGTGCTGCATCAGCAATGAATCCTATTATCAAGCCGTGGCCATTCCGAGGGTGGGGCATAGATATGATCGGCAAGATACATCCTCCTTCGAGCAAAGGTCATGTATGGGTTCTGGCCATTACAGATTATTTTACCAAATGGGTAGAGGCCGTCCCTATGAAGGCAGTGGCAGCGTCAGATGTTGTCGATTTTGTGAAGGAGCATGTTATCCACAGATTTGGGATTCCCCAGACTATTACGACCGATGGAGGTTCGGTTTTGTTTCTAAGGAGTTTAGAAAATTGCGAGGATATGGGAATCAAGTCGATCCGATCGTCCCCATACTACGCTCAAGCAAATGGACAGGCTGAAGCGTCCAACAAAAGTTTGATCAAGCTGATTAAGAGGAAGATCGACGAGAATCCTAGACGTTGGCACGAGGTATTGTCAGAAGCTTTGTGGGCTTATCGCATGTCGTGTCATGGAGCAATAAAAACCTCGCCATACCATCTGGTCTATGGACAAGAAGCCTGTGTTACCTGGGAAATCAAAGCTGGGTCGAGAAGGGTTACATTTCAGAATGATCTAACTACTGAAGAATATGCAGCCCTGATGAGTGACAGTATTGAGGATGCAACGGAACTTAGACTTTGGTCACTTGAGAAAATCAAGGAGAATAAAGCCAAGGTGGCTCGCGCATATAATAAGAAGTTGAAGCCAAAGGAGTTCCAGGTTGGGGATCTGGTATGGGAAGCTGTATTGCCGTTGGGGACTAAGGATAAAATGTATGGAAAATGGTCTCCAAATTGGCATGGCCCGTACAAAGTCGACCAAGTTTTAAAGGGTAATGCATACATGCTAGAACAGTTGGATGGTGTGAAGTTCCCAGTGGCTGTCAATGGCCAGCATCTCAAGAAGTACTTTCCAAGCATGTGGGATGATGAGTAGTAAGATATGGAGGCCGATACATGAATTCGGCCAGTAAAAAAAACAGCCGATGTACAGACATCGACTTTAGAATAAAAACAGCCGATGCGCAGTCATCGACTTTAGAGGTACAAAGCATCATGGTCAGGTATCAAGTTATTGTCTAAATCTGAGGATTGTTTGCTTGAACCTGTCTAGTTGGTTATCAGATTGGCTTTATGGGCGTCTGATGGTAAAAAGCCGATACGATGCTATCGGCTCTTGGGGCGTTGACCACCTTTGACAATTGGAGATGGATATGAAATTGGATGATTGGAAGTTCAATTGGAAGAACATTTTCATTGATTCAAAGGGGATTTTACAACGAAGAGCTAATTGCTCTCAAAAGGGGTCATCTGAGTGCCTAATGCACTGCTACTAACCCTATACTACTCCCTAATCTAAGGGTCGTCACTGCCCTCGTCGTCGCCGTCGTCGGCGCTGCTACCGACGGGCTCTTCGTCGCTGCTAATGAAGTCGCCAGTAGCGTCTTCATCTTCCTCGTCGTCGTCATCGTCGTCTGACCAGGCCCAGCCTCGGAGGCGCTTGGCCGGCGGGTACCCGGCGGAGGAGGAGTCTTCTTCCTCAGACTCCTCCGCTTCTTCTTCCTCTTCGTCGGAGGAAAGATCCGCCTCCCATGAGAGGAGGTCGTCCTCGCACGCCGCTTCCAGCTCCCCATCGACGAGGAACCGGAGGTCTTCTTCCCCGACGGTGCGGGGCTCGTCGTCCTCCGACTCGATGGCGAAGTCCCATTCTCTCGCGTCCCAATACTCGGGCGCGAGAGCATCGTGAATGGCTATCGATTGACCTCCGGCTCCAGTTCACTCGAGGAAGAGGATTGGGAGGAGGGAGGAGAAGACATGGCTCAGAGGAAGAGGGTTTTTAGTGACGGCTGGTTTGGAGCAGGGGGATGAAGAGGTGAACTGTTCGATGCGGTTAAATAAAAGGAGATATAGTGGAGATTTAATGCTCGAACAGTTTCCGAGGATGTGGTGCCAAAACTGTCAAATCGTGCAGAGAAGTTGAGAAGGCAAGGTATCATGATGAAGAATACTGCGACGGTTCTGCTCTGCCTGACCCTTCGAAGGAAAAACAGAGTGGTTTTGAAATTATCATTGCCAAAACCAGGGGGCATGTGTTATCACCGGATTTTGGCCAAATCAGGAGATGGGCCGTAAGTGAAGATGGGCTTGAAGGATATACGCGTGGAGCATCTTTGAAGCGGCCTTGCACGAAGAGTTTGGGCTTAATTGCCCATGTATCTGTAAATATAGTAGATCGCATCTTAGTTTAGAGTTAAAAGATAGAGTTTAACCCGTGCACGGTTAGGTGCACCCGAATTAGAAAGTCCCTTGGACTATAAATATGTATCTAGGGTTATCGAGAAAAGGAGGACAATCACGTTCACAACAAACACAAATCGGGCGCATCGCCACCTTTGCCCAGGGTTTCTACCGTTAAGCATCATGCTGCCTAGATGTCTTGCGATCTGAGCCTTTCTGATGGTTCTACCTTGTGCTGCTCGTGCAGAAGCGTTGTTGATGGCGAGTAGCACTATTTATAAATAGATGTTTTGGGGCTTGCATAGATGTTTTTCTTATGCATATCTGCTTAACTATGGTCCCTCGATATCTCGCTGCCCTTACACCTATCTAGGTGTAAGGGATCATCTTGCTTGTTCGTTGTTTAGTAGATCCGATCCATTACATTATAGTTGCTCCTTGATTCCTCAAGGATTGGTTTAATATCTGTATGGTTAGGCCTTGCAAACGGGTTGAATGATCCAGGTAGTGCGTAGGTATGTTTTGTTAGTCCTAAGAGGGATGTTAGGAATTAACTTAATGTTGGTTTTAGGCCTCTTTTAGGGTTAATCTTCCATTATCTTTACGTGTCCTATTAGAAGCTCGATACAGCGTAGGATATTTACGATCATGCGGTGGCCTAAAGCTGTCATAGATTGGTTTAGCTTATATTGATCAAACAGGAGCCCCATGTCATCGTTAACCGACGCAAACCATGGGGCGATCGGCTCTCGAGATCCACAGGGCAACCTGAGAGCCGATCGGGCTCGTATTTAATGTTTACGTGTCTACCATGCAGGAAACTAATCGAAGCAATCCAACACCTCCTGACCAGGTATAGGTGGTGGCACGCCCTTGCAACCGCTAGGACGTGTGCTGGAACATTTGCGGGACGACGTCGAGGGACCGGGGCCCGCTGCCTTGGAAGCCTCCGGCTCTTCGTGTTGCAACCACTACTCGCCGGTGGGTTTTGGCAGGCAACGGTAGGTAAACGATAACACAAATAATTTCGAGGTGACATGCTACCATCATAATCTTGATCAACATTATTGTAAAGCATATGACATGAATGGAATGATCTGACAAAAAGATTGCTAACAAAAGATAATGACTAAACAAATGAATCATATAGAAAAACTTTTCATGGATAGTACTTTCAAGACAAGCATCAAAAGTCATAAGAGTTTAACTCATAAAGCAATAAATTCAAAGTAAAGGCATCGAAGCAACACAAAGGAAGATATAAGTTTCGGGTTTCTTTCAACTTTCAACATGCATATCTAATGGATAATTGTCAACATAGAGTAATATGATGAATGCAAATAAGCAAGTATGTAAGAATCAATGCACGGTTGACACAAGTGTTTGCTTCTAAGATGGAAGGAAGTAGGTAAACCTGACTCAACAATAAAGTAAAAGATAGGCCCTTCGCAGAGGGAAGCGGGGATTAAATCATGTGCTAGAGCTTTTCAAGTTTTGAAATCATATAGAGAGCATAAAAGTAAAATTTTGAGAGGTGTTTGTTGTTGTTAACGAATGGTAATGGGTACTCTAACTACCTTATCAACCAGACTTTCAAGAGCGGCTCCCATGAAGGACGTTATCTCTACCAGCAAGGTAGATCATCCCTCTTCTCTTTTGTTTACATGTACTTTAGTTTTATTTATTAGATGACACTCCCCAACCTTTTGCTTACACAAGCCATGGCTAACCGAATCCTCGGGTGCCTTCCAACATTCACATACCATGGAGGAGTGTCTATTTGCAAATTTAAGTTGCTTGCTGATAGATCAGAGCAAAACATGTGAAGAGAATTATTAGTAAAGGTTAATTAATTGGGCTGGGAACCCCATTGCCGACTCTTTTTGCAAAATTATTGGATAAGCGGATGAGCCACTAGTCCATTGTGAAAGTACGTTGAGAAGTAAATGACAAGATCGAAGATAAAACACCACATGCTTCCTCTATGAGCTATAAAACATTGACACAAATAAGAGATAATAGCTTTTGGATTGTTTAGCACTTGAAGTATTTACTTGGAATGGCGAAATACCACATAGTAGGTAGATATGGTGGACACAAATGGCATGGGTTTTGGCTCAAGGTGTTTGGATGCACGAGAAGCATTTCCTCTCGGTACAAGGCTTTGGCTAGCAGGTTGTTTGAAGCAAACACAAGTATGAACTTAGATACAACAAAACTTACATAAGAACATATTGCAAGCATTATAAGACTCTACATTGTCTTCCTAGTTGCTCAAACACTTTACGAGAAAATATCTAGACCTTAGAGAGACCAATCATGCAAACCAAATTTCAACAAACTCTACGGTAGTTCTCCACTACTAGATTTAAACTACATGGTGCATGAGTAAACATGATCTATGAGAGCTCAAAACAATTGCCAAGTATCAAATTATTCAAGACCATATGAAGCATTTTTTGATTCCAACCAAATAGCAACAAGTGAAGCGATCAACTTTCGCCCTTGAACATTAAAAGCAAAATGAAGAACACTAGTGTTCATATGAAAAAGCGGAGCGTGTCTCTCCCACACAAGGATGAATTTATTAAGAGAACTAAGATAACAAAACAAAAATAAAAGCACACAGACGCTCCAAGTAAAGTACATAAGATGTGGTGGAATAAAAATATAGTTTCAATAGAAGAAACCTGATAAGTTGATGAAGAAGGGGATGCCTTGGGCATCCCCAAGCTTAAACGCTTGAGTCTTCTTGAAATATGCAGGGATGAACACGGGGGCATCCCCAAGTTAAACTTTTCACTCTTCTTGATCATAGTATATCATCCTCTTCTCTTGACCCTTGAAAGCTTCCTCCACACCAAACTTCAAGCAAACTCATTAGAGGGTTAGTGCATAATAAAAATTCACATGTTCAGAGGTGACACAATCATTCTTAACACTTCTGGACATTGCACAAAGCTACTGGAAGTTAATGGAACAAAGAAACCCATTCAACAAAGCAAAAGCGGCAATGCGAAATAAAAGGCAGAATCTTTCAAAAACAGAACAGAAAATAAAAAGAGGCAATGCGAAATCCACTCAAACGGAAAAACTCAAAACTAATGAAAGTTGCGTACATATCTTAGGATCACTCACGTAAATTTGCAGATTTTTCTGAGTTACCTACAGAAACTTCTGCGCGAATTCGTGACAGACAACAAATCTGTTTCTACGCAGTAATCCAAATCTAGCATCAACTTTAACATAGAGACTTTACTTGGCACAAAAACATGATAAGGAGAGGTTGCTACAGTAGTAAACAACTTCCAAGACTCAAATGTAAAACAAAAGTGCTGTAGTAAAATAAAGACATGGGTTATCTCCCAGAAGTTCTTTCTTTATAGCCATTAAGATAGACTCAATAATTTAAGATACTCTCGCAAGAAATAAGAGTTGAAGCAAAAGAGAGCATAAAGAAGCAAATTTAAAACACATTTAAGCCTAACCCACTTCCTATGAAAAGGAATCTTGTACACAAATAAATTCATGAAGAGCAAAGTGACAAGCATAGGAAGGCAACACAAGCGCAACTTCAGGATTCTCAACATAAAGAGGAATATTATTCAGATGCATATAACCATGTTTCCCTCTCTCATAATAACACCAGTAGCATCATGAACAAATTCAACAATATAACTATCACATAAAACATTCTTGTCATGAGCCATATGCATAAAATTATTACTCTACACATAAACATAATCAATTTTATTAGTTGTAGTGGGAGCAAATTCAACAAAGTAGCTATCATCATATAACTATTCTCATCAAGTGTAGGAGGCATAGTATAATCATAATAAAATTTACTCTCCATAGTAAGCGGCACCCCAAGACCACTATCATTATAATCATCATAAATAGGAGGCAAAGTATCATCAAAGAAAATTTTCTCCTCAATGCTTGGGGGACTAAAAATATCATGCTCATCAAAACCAGCTTCCCCAAGCTTAAATTTTCCATAGCATTAGCAACAATAGTGTTCAAAGCATTCATATTATATCATTGCTACTAGCATGCAAATAAGATTCCATAGGTTTTTTAATTTTCGCAACAAACAATCCATGTCTTAACTCGGGAAATAGAATAAGAAGCTCATTGTTGCTCATTATACCTAACTAGTGTAAACAAGAAACCAAAAGATACAATTGCGGGATCTAAAGGAAATAGCTTTGACTACTTACAATGGCGCCGGAAAATAGCTTAAATGGCCAAGAGATCGGAGTGTAGTGCCTTGCCTTTATCCCAAACAGCATTTGGAAAATAAAAACTTGATGTCTCACGATTCTATTCTTGTGGTAGGTGTTGGGCCTCAAACTGAGAGGTTTGTAGAACGACGTGATTTCCTTAGGTGGATGCCCAAAAGGTTTATCGAACTCGGGGAGGAAGAGGTCAAAAGATATCCCTCTCAAGCAACTTTGCAATCAAGCACGAAGTCTCTTGTGTCCCCAACACACCTAATACCTTGTCGGATGTATAGGTGCACTAGTTCGAGCGAAGAGATAGTGAAATACAAGTAGTATGGATGTATATGAATGGTAATAGCAATCTGAATAAAATATGGCAGCGAGTAAACATGCAACGAAACAGTAAACAAACGGTGTTTGCAGTATTGGAAACAAGGCCTAGGATCATACTTTCACTAGTGGACACTCTCAACATTGATCGCATAATAAATAATAACCTCTCTCATTTTTGCTACATATACTCTTGTTTGATAATGAACACCATTCGTTGCGTAGGATTACACGAACCCTCAATGCCCGGAGTTAACAAGCTCCACAACATTCGATATTCATGTTTTAAGTAACCTTAGAGCATAATGGATCTTTGCAAAATAGACCAAGTACTAACATAGCATGCACACTGTCACTATCACACTATGAAGGGGGAATAAATCACATCAATACTATCATAGAATAATCAACTCCATAACCTACAAGAGATTATGATCATAGCCTACGACAAGAACTACACGATGCACACCCTGTCACCATTACACCATGCAGGAGGAATAGACTACTTTAATAACATCACATGAGTAGCACATAGACTAGTAGCGATACAAAGCACATTGCAATCATAAAGGGATATAAATAAGCACTTCAATATGCCATTCATAACAGTGAATAAGTATTCTGTGAAATATAGCCTAAGAGACCCACACACGGTGCACACACTGTCACCTTTACACACGTGGGACAAGGAGTCTCAGGAGATCACATAAGTAAAATCCACTTGACTAGCATAATGACATCTAGATTACAAGCATCATCATATGAATCTCAATCATGTAAGGAAGCTCATGAGATTATTGTATTGAAGTACATAGGAGAGAGATGAACCACACTTGGCTACCGAGTGCTTCCCAGGAGCCTCGATGTGAAGAACTACTCACTCACTCGTGGAGGCAGTGATGAAGATGGCGGTGGTGTCGATGGAGGAGCCTTAGGGGCACTTCCCCCGATCCGGCGCGTGCCGAACGAGGAGACTCCTGTCCCAGAGATCTTGGCCCGCGATGGCGGCGGCTACGGAACTTTTCACGTACAGTGGCTTATTCGTCTCGGGGTTTAGGTCAAGGGAGCTTATAAGTGAAAGGGAGCCTAGGAGAGGCCCTGGGGTGGACCCCGGTTCTTGAGGGGAGCCCGCCCACCCCCTGGGCGCGCGCCACCATGTGTGGTGGGCTGTGGCCCCCTCTGCTTGCTCTCGGGTGTTACTGGATGCTTAGGTGAAAATAGAGATGTGGGCGTTGATTTCGTCCGATGAGAATGTTTCCTTACTAGGATTACCGAAACCAAAAACGAGAAAACTGGCACTATGGCATCTCGTCAATAGGTTAGTTCGAAACGCATCAAAACGATATAAAGTGTGAACAAAACATGTAGGTATTGTCATAAAACAAGCATGGAACATCGAAATTATAGATACGTTGGAACGTATCATGACGTCCATCTGCCAAATCTCATAATGAAAATGCAGCTATTGCTAACAAAATCCTCACAGATTTTAACTTCGCTACAATAGGTGAAAGTCTCATCGTAGTCCACACCTTGAATTTATCGGAAACCCTTTGCGACAAGTCGGGCTTTATAGACAGTAAATTACCATCAGCATCTGTGTTTCTTTTGAAGATCCATTTATTCTCAACAGCCTTGTGGCTATCAAGTAGATCTACCAAAGTCCATACTTTGTTATCATACATGGATCCCATTTCGGATTTCATGGCTTCTTCCATTTGTTGGAATCTGGGCTCATCATCGCCTCTTCATACGTCGCAGGGTCCTCATCATTGTTGTCCACAATCATGAGATTTAGACAAGGATCATACCAATCAGGGGTGGTACGTTCCCTTGTCGACCTGCGAGGTTCAGTAGCTACCTCGCTCGAAGTTTCATGATCTTTATCATTAGCTTCCTCTGTTACCGGTGCAGGCGGCACATGAACATCTTCCGTCTTTAGCTACTGCGATCAATGAGAAGGTTCGGTAACCTCGTCGAGTTCTACTTTTCTTCCAGGCACTTTTAGTGAAAAACTCTTTCTCAAGAAAGGTTCCGTTCTTAGCAACAAAGACTTTGCCTTCGGATCTGTGATAGAAAGTATACCTATAGTTTCCTTAGGGTATCCTATGAAGGCGCATTTCTCGGCTTTGGGTTCTAGCTTTCCGGTTGTAACTTTTTACATAGGCAACCCAAACTTTAAGAACTGACGACAGGTTTATTATTAAACCTACAATTCATACGGTGTCGTTACCTTGGATTTACGATGGTGCCCTATTTAAAGTGAATGCAATTGTCTCTAATGCATAACCCCAAAGCGATAATGGCAATCGGTAAGAGACGTCATAGAACGAACCATATCTAAGAGAGTACGATTACGACGTTCGGACACACCGTGTTGTGGTGTTCCGTGGGGTGTCCAGCACAATGAAAGTATTCCACATTTCTTTAAATGCATGCCAAACTCATAACTCGGATATTCGCCTCCACGCGATCAGATCGTAGAAACTTGATCTTCTTGTTACGTTGATTTTCTACTTCACTTTGGAATTCCTTGAACTTCTGGAAAGTCTCGGATTTATGTTTCATGAAAATATACCCATATCTACTCAGATCATCTGTGAAGGTTAGAACATAACGATAACCACCGCGAGGCTACACTCATTGGTCCGCACACATCGGTATGTATGATTTCCAATAAGTATGTAGCTCGCTCCATTGTACCAGAGAATGGAGTCTTAGTCATTTTCCCATTAGACATGCTTCGCATCTGTCAAGTGACTCAAAGTCAAGTGACTCAAGTAGTCCATCGGAATGGAGTTTCTTCATGCGTTTCACTCCAATATGACCAAGACGACAGTGCCACATATAAATAGAATTATCATTCAATTTAATTCGCTTAGTATCAATATTATGAACATGTGTATCACTACTATCGAGACTTAATAGAAATAAACCATTCTTCTCAGGGGCATGACCATAAAAGATATTATTCATAAAAATAGAACAACCATTATTCTCGGACTTTTTGCACTAAGGACAATTAAACAAGGTTGCAAAAGTTGGGGTGTGACAGCAGGCACCAAATAACAATTATTAAGGTCTAAAACTAATCCCGATGGTAGATGTAGAGGGAGCGTGCCGACAGCGATCACATCGACCTTGGATCCCATTTCAACATGTCGTCCACTTCATCCCTCCCAAGGCCCCTCGTTTATCCGTATTTCTGTTTCGAGTTGCAAATGTGAGCAACAGAACCGGTATCAAATACCCAGGCACTAGTACGAGAACCCGATGAGATAAACATCTATAACATGTATATCGAATACTTTCTTCTTTTGACAAGGCACGCTCTTCAGATCAGCCAAGTGCTTGGGGCAATTCCGCTGGTGACCCTTCCCATTGCAGTAATAGCAGTCAGTATCAGGTTTAGGACCACCCTTAGGCTTCTCGGGAGGCGCGGCAGCTTTCTTGCCGCCCTTCTTGAGGTCCTTCTAGGTTTACCCTGCTTCTTGAACTTGGTGGTCTTATTGACCATCAACACTTGGTGCTCTTTCTGTATCTCAACCTCGGCAGTTCAGCATGGAGAAGAGTTCAGGTAACTCCTTATTCATGTTGCATATTGTAGTTCATCACGAAGTTCTTGTAACTTGGTGGCGGTGATTGGAGAACCACGATGAATACCCGGCTGGTTAGGGATCACAATCCCCAAGTCAGTGAGCTTCCGCGTGTCCGGACATGGCGAACACATGCTCACTAACGGAGTTGCCCTCTTCCATCATGCAGCCAAAGAACTGCTTCGGGTCATAGCTCTCCACGGCCGCATGAGTTTCAAAGATAACTTTGAGCTCACGCATCATATCACAAGGGTCGTGGGGCTCAAAACGCTTTTGGAGCTCTGCCTCTAGGCTGCATAGGATGGCACACTGAACTTGAGAGTACACTTTAGCCCGTCTCGAAAACATTCTTTTCTTCCTTGGATACTGCAGGAGGTGGTGGGGAACCTAGCGGTGCATCAAGCACATATTGCAGATTTCCGCCATTGAGGAAGATCCTCACATGACGGAACCAGTCGGTGAAGTTGCTACCATTGCTTTTAAGCTTTTCTTTCTCTAGGAACTGGTTAAAATTGATTGATGGGGACGCCATGATCTACAACAATTATTTGCAATAGTTTAGACTAAGTTTATGACAAAATTGAGTTCAAATTTTAATTTAACAAAATTAAAACTAGGTTAACTCCCACTCAAAACAATATCCCTCGCATTGTCTTAGTGATCACACGAACCAAATCCACCACACCAAGTGCGATCATCACGAACAAGATGTAATTTCAATGGCGAACACCCAAGTGTTCATCATATCAATCATATGACTCATGCTCTACCTTTCGGTATCCGGTGTTCGAGACCATGTCTGTACATGCTAGGCTCGTGTCAAGGCAACCTTAGTACCCGCGTGTACAAAGCGCTTGCACCCTTGTATGCACATGTAGAATCTATCACACCCCGATCATCACGAGATGCTTGAACGACAAGTCTTAGCAACGGTGCATACTAAGGATGAACACTATGTTGATATTTAGTGAGAGGGATCATCTTATAATGCTACCATCGCGATCCAAGCAAAATAAGATGCATAAAAGGATTAACATCACATGCAATTCATATGTGATATGATATGGCCCTTTTGTCTTTGCGCTTTTGATCTTCATCTCCAAAGCACGGACATGATCCTCCATCATCAAGAGCATGATCTCCATCATCGTCGGCAAAGCACCAAGGTCAATGGCGCCGTCTTCATGATTGTCCTCCATGTAGCAACTATTACAACCTCTTTGAAATACTACTCAACATGAAAATTAAAGACAACCATAAGGCTCCTTTGCCACAATACAATATTGATCATCTCATACATATTCATCATCACATTGGCCATATCACATCACCAAACCTGCAAAAACAAGTTAGACGCTCAATTTGGTTTGCATATTTTACGTGGTTTAGGGTTTCGCATAGATCCAATCTACCTACGAACATGAACCACAACAGTGATACTTAGTTGTCAATAGAAAGAGTAAGTTGGATCTTTACTATAGTAGGAGAGAGACACCCGCAAAGCCACTTATGCAATACAAGTTGCATGTCGAGCGTGGAGCAAATCTCATGAACGGGGTCATGTAAAGTTAGCCCGAGCGCTTCATCCCACTATGCCACAAAGATGCAAAGTACTCGAACTAAAGACAACAAAGCATCAACGCCCACAAAAAATTGTGTTCTACTCGTGCAACCAATCTATGCATAGACAGGCTCTGATACCACTGATGGGATTCGTAGCATAGAAAACAAAATTTCCTACCGCAATAACGAAAACCAAGCCAAGATCTAATCTAGTAGACGGTAGCAACGAGGAGATGATGATCACCCTCGAAGATTTGCAAAGCAACGAGATTAGATCTCGGGGTGGATGTAGATGATCACTTGCCGCTTGCAACGCGTAGAAGATCTTGATCTCGACGGTGCCACAATCGGGCAACACCTCCGTACTCGGTCACACGTTCGGTGTTGATGAAGACGACGTCCTTCTCCCGTTCCGAAACGCGGAAATGGTAGATCTTCCTCGGAATCCGCGGCACAACGGCGTGACAGCGGTGGTGGTGGAGAACTCGGCGGGGCCTAAGCGTATGCGGAGTTGCGGTGGAGGGTGATGACACAAGTATATGGGATCGCAACAGTCTTCGAGGGAAGTATTACCCAATTTATTGATTCGACACAAGGGAAGTAAAGAATACTTGTAAGCCTTAACACGGAGTTGTCAATTCATTTGCACACGGAAACAGACTTGCTCGCAAGAGTTTATAGCAACAGGTTTATAGCAGTAGGAATAGTGAAATAACGGCGGTAGATAAAAACAGCGGTAGTGATTATAGTAAACAGCAGGATTAAAATACTGTAGGCACGGGGACGGATGAACGGGCGTTGCATGGATGAGAGAATTCATGTAACAATCATGGTAGAGCATTTGCAGGTAATAATAAAGCGGTATCCAAGTACTAATCAATCAATAGGCATGTGTTCCATATATAGTCGTACGTGCTCGCAATGACTTGCACAACATCTTTTGTCCTACCAGCCGGTGGCGGCCGGGCCTCTAGAAACTATTTAAAATTAAGGTACTCCTTTTAATGAAGACCGGAGCAAGCATTAACACTCGTGAACACATGTGATCCTCATCACCGCCTTCCCTCCGGTTGTCCCAATTTCTGTCACTTTGGGGCCTCGGGTTCGGACAACAACGTGTGTATACAACTTCGGGTAAGATCAATAAACAATGCATATCATGATGAAACAATAACATGTTCAGATCTGAGATCATGGCACTCGGGCCCTAGTGACAAGCATTAAGCATAACAAGTTGCAACAATATCATAGAAGTAACATCTACGGATACTAGGCCCTAACAATCTTGTGACTATTACATGATCAATCTCATCCAATCCCTACCATCCCCTTCAGCCTACAGCGGGGAATTACTCACACATGGATGGGGAAACATGGTTGGTCGATGGAGAGGCGTTGGTGGTGATGGCGGTGAAGATCTCCTCCAATTCCCATCCGGCAGTGCCGGAACGGAGTCTCAGTCCCGAGGCGGAGTTTCGCGATGGCGGCGGCGTATTGGATGATTTCTGCAAATATGGTCGAACCCCCTGGCGTTTTTAGTTGAAAAGGAGTTATAGTCCGAGGAGAGCGTCGGGGGGCCGCAGGCGCCCACACAACAAGGTGGCCGGGCCCTGGGCCGCCGGCCTGGTGTGTGGGGCCTCGTGTGGCCCCCCGCTGGCTCCGTCAGTATTCTGGGAAAATAGGGCCTTTCGCATAAATTCAATTTTCGAAAGTTGGATTCTGCACAAAACGAGACACCGAGTAGTGCTGAAAATAACGTTCAGTGTTAGTTGTATCCAAATACACAAATTAGAGGCAAAACAATAGCAAAAGTGTTCGGGAAAGTAGATACGTTTTGGACGTATCAACTCCCCCAAGCTTAGCTTATTGCTTGTCCTCAAGCAATTCAGTTAACAACTGAGTGCGATAAAAGAACTTTCACGAACACATTTGTTCATATGATGTAAATATTCTCATGATATGGCAAGTGCTTAAGCAATTCATAATAAGGTACATGCAAATAAAGTCATCTAATGTGTGTCAATCATAAAAGAGATACCAACAAACTAATAAAAAGCATCATGAAACACTTCTATAAGCGGGATTGCAATGTTCATAAAAGGATATGATAAAGTGGTATCTCGCTTGCCTGTATTTGTAGCAAAACATAAATGCCCAGGCACCTCTGAAGTTCATAGAAAGACTAGAAGTAAATTTGTCAAAGATAAAAGCATCAAAGTTATACCATAGCTGATCATATTTTGGGACAAGCATATTATACTAAGAATGACAGTCATGCTCTCAAGAAGGTGCTCAAAGAAAGTATGGTGACTCAACATGAAAGTAAAAGATTGACCCTTCGCAGAGGGAAGCAGGGATTAACATGTGCTAGAGCTTTTCATTTTTCAAAGACAGAAGTAAAATTATTTTGAGAGGTGTTTGTTGTTGTCAACGAATGATAGTGGGTACTCTAACCACCTCGCCAACCAGACTCTCAAGAGGCTCCCATGAAGGACGTTATCTCTACCGGCAAGGTAGATCATCCCTCTTCTCTTTTGTTTACACATGTATTTTAGTTTCATTATGGATGACACTCCCCAACCTTTGCTTACACAAGCCATGGCTAACCGAATCCTCGGGTGCCTTCCAACATTCACATACCATGGGGAAGTGTCTATTTGCGGGTTAAGTTGCTTACTGATGAATCCGAGCAAAACACGTGAAGAGAATTATTAATGAAGGTTGATTAATTGGGGTTGGGAACCCCGTTGCCAGCTCTTTTTGCAAAATTATTGGATAAGCGGATGTGCCACTAATCCATTGGTGAAAGTCTGTCCGGAGTAAATGACAAGGTTGAAAGATAAAACACCACATATTTCCTCATGAGCTATAAAACATTAACACAAATTGGGAAGTAGTTTGAAGGTTTAAAGGTAGCACATGAGAATTTACTTGGAATGGTTTGAAATGCCATGCATAGGTATTTATGGTGGACACTTTGGAATAACTTGGTTTCAGGTGTTTGGAAGCACGAGCAGCGTTCCCGCTCAGTACAAGTGAAGGCTAGCAATAGACTGGGAAGCGACAATCAAGAGAGCAATAACCGTCAAAATCATGCTTGCGACAAAATAAAATCAACGGAGGCATAAAAGTGATACAAGATCTCTGAAGCAAAGTAAATCATCGAGGCTTAATTGACTTTTGTTTAGTCATATGCATGCGTGAGCATGTGCCAAGTCGATTCAAATGAATTATTCAGAGGATGATACCACAATGTCATACCGATTTATGAATAAAACAATGCAAGCAAATATTTATGACATGCTACTCATTATTAATAGATTGGAACTAATCATGAGAGATCATAAACTACTAGACTTTCATTAAATGACATATACCTCACATGAACCAACTAAGCATGCTCACATGGATGAGTATATGTACAAAAATGAAAACAAATAGAGTTCATACCAGCCTCTCACCACAGTCAAATTGCCGTAGATCGTCATTATTGCCTTTCACTTGTGCAGCTTGAATAATAATATGAAATGAAACCAAGCTCCAACCACCGGAGACCTCTGAACTCCCTAATGAACTTTACAAAACCGAAGAAGAACAACAAATATTTTTGGTGTTTTCGGGTTAGAAACAAGAACAAAGGAGACAAGAAAACAAAGCAAAATCTTTTGGGTTTTCTCATAGCAAACTAACGATAGCAAATAGAGTAAAATAAGAGCAAAGAACCAAATAAATAAATGGTGAAGAGAAACAACAGAAATATTTTTGGTCTTTTTGTGTTTTAGGAAAGAAACAAGCGAAAACAAGAGAATGCAAGCTAACAGAAACACGAGAGCAGAAATCTGCCAAAACCTGACAGCAGTACAGAAATTGAAATTAACAAAAATCTTCCATTGCTCAGCTCAAAAAGTGTTCAACTAATGAAAGTTAGATAACAACCTGGGGCACATGCTCAAAAATTTGCAACTCAAAATAACGTTCTGGCTGTGCGAATTTTTTTGGTAACAGCCCAGAATCTGTTTTTGGACAGCACTTCCCCAAATATCATCTCCCTCTCATTAGAAAACCACTCTAAGAAACTAAACAAGTATGTACAAGTATCCAGCAACCATAATATGCAAAGAATGAGTGATGCCGGTATACCTCCCCCCAAGCTTAGGCTTTTGGCCCAAGTGGAGTTCATTCCCAACGAGGGTCGGGGTTCCATGCCGGTGGATCGTACATGGAGTGATAATAAGGCCCTGCGCAGAAGAATGTCGTGGAGGCTCCACATGACCATAATGTTGATATGAGGAGCTCGCTGCATCGGATGAAGAGTCGGGGTGCTCCTCGGCCTCCTCCGTGCCGTCCCTTGCATGATGGCCTTCCCTTTCTATGTATGCATTTAGCTCAATTTCCGTGACCGACCACCCTTTCCTGGAATCAAGGTTAAGCAGAACAGGTGCAGGCAATCGTACTAGTTTTTCAATTTTCTTAGTTATTCTCCAATTTTTCTTATAAAATTTTATCCTATAATACAGGTTGTTCAAGTTAGACGCATCTGAAATAAACTCATGTTTAATCATGGAAATAACATCAAGTTTCTCCATGGAGAGCGGAATATCTAGATGGTGAGGTTCTACACCATGCATAGCTAATAAGCGAGGCGATAAGACCTCCACAAATTCCTCCTTCTCACGGTTAGTAGCAAGTCTACAAGCTATTAAAGCACCCAAATTATAAGTCCTATCTTGTTGCAAAGCGGCAGCTAAGAAAGCCATATCTTGGACAGACAACTTACTTGCATTCTTTCTAGCAAGAACGCACTTTGTAACGAAATAAGCAAAGTAGCGGATAGCTGGGAGTTGAATGCTACTGATCTTACCACCATCATCGGAGAAGATTCTCCCATGACAAATCATTGTATAAAGATTCGAGAGCTCCCGCGGCGTTCCCCTGACCTTCTCACAGGATCCCCACTGCGGCACTCTAATTCTGCACAAAAATCACTAAAGGCAGGTTGATAGTTTTGTTATAAATCTTGTATCGGACCATGGGGTTAGTTTGAGACCGATGAAATTCGAAATCCTGCACAACCGACACCGTTATTTTGCATATTGGTGGGTTCACCAACAGAAACCTTCCAACCCTGCATTGGAAATCAGTGTTTGAACATCTTGCAGGATTCCTGCATTCGCATAAAATCGGTGCATGGGTAATAAGAGGGTTATACTCCCTCTTCGCGGTGAACTCTCATGACTTGTCACCTCCAATTCTTGTTGGTTTAGTTGGTGCCTACTTCCTTCCATTCTGAAATTTTCAACAATCATTATAAAATTTGATTTCAAGGTATATAAATGAGGGGAACTACTATAGGAACTTGCTAGAGTACTAAACATGCATCAAAACTAGTTTCTACCACTTAGAACAAGCATGCAAGCTCACTAAACATGTTACCTACAGCAGCAAAATATTCAAGATATACTCAACCAAACAAAATTCTAATTGGATAATCAAAGGAGTCACATGGAGAGCAAATGTGACAAATTTCAGACAGAAATCTGGGCTGAGCAAAGAGATCGAGAAATCTCGAGTTCTTGAGCAGAAACGCGAGTGAGAGAAAGTGAGTACGATTTTTTTCGGGAGAGAAGAGAATGAGTGAAAGGGATGAAGTGGGGCAAGGAGGGGCCCACACACCAGGGTGGCGCGCCCCCTTGGGGCGCGTCGGCTGTGGGGTGCCACAGTGCTGTCATCCCCAGGTGCTCCCAGTGCCCCTTCGAAAAATAAGACTACCAGTATAATTTTTGTAAATTTTGAGAACTTCGAAAAATGCACATTTCTGGGTGTTAAAGTAATTATTACTGCGCAGGAAAATGATTTCCAAAATCTTAAACAACTAAAGCATATTGCAAAACAAAAAGTGCTACAACAAGTAAAACAAATGGAGGGAGAAAGAAAGAAAGAAAGAAATGTTGTTTAGCTCTCTTATGCATTAAAATATACTTGTTAACAAGGTTGATCAAGTCTTGCTACCAAATAAATTTTATATGACATAAGAAGAAATAAACCTCAAATCAATCATGTACCTTATATTGCATTGATATGGATCCAATCACAAGAGTTTGATATTCTTCTTTAGGCTCATATATAGGACAATCAATGGATCCCACCTTGATAGTTTTCACATTAAAAATTGTATTAACTCCATATACTTTATCAATCCTCTTGGGAAAATAGACAGTATGTTCCTTGTCATCAACATTGAAAGTAACTTTTCCTTTATTGCAATCAATAACAGCCCCTGTGTTAAGAAAGGGTCTCCCAAGAATAATAGACATATTATCATCTTCAGGCATTTCCAACACAACAAAATCAGTTAATATCAAGCAATGTTGAGTAACTTGAACAGGAACATTTTCGCATACACCAACAGGAATAGCAGTAGATTTATGAGCCATTTGCAAAGATATATCAGTTGGTATCAACTTATCTAAATCAAGTCTCTTGTAAAGAGAAAAAGGCATTACACTAACTCCTGCTCCCAAATCACATAGAGCAGTTCTAACATAATTATTCTTGATGGAACAAGGAATAGTCGGTATACCTGGGTCTCCAAGCTTCTTTGGAACCTTACCATTGAAGGAGTAATTAGCGAGCATAGTGGAAATCTCCTCATTGGGAATTTTCCTTTTGTTAGAGACAATATCTTTCATGTACTTTGAATAAGGAGGCAATTTAATAGCATCAGTCAAAGGGATTTGTAAAAATAAAGGTTTCATCCAATCACAAAAATTATTATAATGTTCCTCCTCCTTTGATTTTAGTTTCTTAGCAGGAAAAGGCATTTGCTTTTGAACCCAAGGTTCTCTCTCATTACCATGTTTCTTTGTAATAAAATCTTCTTTAGTGTACTTTTTATTTTTATCATGCTTTTCAGGTTCTTTTTCAATTTCTTCTTTATCAGGAGTATCATTCTTATCATTATCTTCATCATGTTCATTACCACTTTCAGTTTCATCAGAAATAGAAATACTATTAGGATCATTAACAGGTTCAGAGGATTCTACAACAGTTTTATGTTTCTTCTTCTTTTTCTTAGAAGGACTACTAGTTTCTTTAGTTCGTTGAGAATCTTGTTCAATTCTTTTGGGGTGCCCTTCAGGATATAGAGGATCCTGGGTAGAAACACCGCCTCTAGTTTTTACTTCATAAACATGTTTCTCTTCATGATTATGTTTAACAAGTCATTATGCACTTTAGTAAGTTGATTAATTTGAGTTTGAATCATATTAAAATGTTTAACAAGCATCTTAACATCATTGGAGGTTCTCTCCACAATATCATGCAATTTACTAATAGCTTGATGATACGTCCAATTTGCATCACTATTTTGTATCATAATTTGCTGTTATTCGTTGATATATTTCATATTGGGACACAATACTTATGTTATTTCACCTATTTTGCATGTTTCATCATTATTGGAGGATCGAGCACCGGAGCCAGGATTCTGCTGGAAAAGCACCGTCGAACGCAATATTTCGGAAGATCAACATGGAAGGGAATTTCACGTAAATTCCTATTTTTCCAGATGACGGAGGAAGCCAAAAGGGGGAGCAGAGAGGAGCCACTGTGGGCCCAGACCACAGGCGGCGCGGCCCAAGGCCTGGCCGCGCCACCCTGTGCTCTGGGGGCCCCACAGCCCCTTTCGCCTCCTTTTCTTCGCGTACTCCTTCGTCCCGAAAACCTAAGCCACAGAGAGGACCTCACGAAGGGTTACAGCCGCCTCTGCGGGGCGGAGAACACCAGAGAGAAAAGAGCTCTCCGGCGGGCAGGAATCCCGGGGAAATTCCCTCCCGGAGGGGGAAATCGACGCCATCGCCATCGTCATCGAGCGGGACATCATCTCCATCATCATCATCATCATCTCCACCATCTACACCGCCATCACCACCGCTGCACCTCGTCATCGCTGTAGCAATTCGGGTTAAATCTTGATTGTTTGATAGGGGAAACTCTCCCGGTGTTATTCTATACTTGTTGTAGATGCTATTGAGTTAAACCATTGAACCAAGGTTTATGTTCAGATTGTTATTCATCATCATATCACCTCTGATTGTATTCCATATGATGTCTCGTGAGTAGTTCGTTTAGTTCTTGAGGACATGGGTGAAGTCTAAATGCTAGTAGTGAATTATGGTTGAGTAATATTCAATGTTATGATATTTAAGTTGTGGTGTCATTCTTCTAGTGGTGTCGTGTGAACGTCGACTACACGACACTTCACCATTTATGGGCCTAGGGGAGTGCATCTTGTATTCGGTTGCTAATTGCGGGGTTGCCGGAGTGACAGAAACCTAAGCCCCCGTTAGTATATCGATGCAGGAGGGATCGCAGGATCTCAGAGTTTAAGGCTGTGGTTAGATTTATCTTAATTACTTTCTTGTAGTTGCGGATGCTTGCAAGGGGTATAATCACAAGTATGTATTAGTCCTAGGAAGGGCGGTGCATTAGCATAGGTTCACCCACACAACACTTATCAAAACAATGAAGATTATTAAACCACATGAAGCGAAAGTACTAGACTAAAATCCCCATGTGTCCTCAGGAACGTTTGGTCATTATAAGTAAACAAACCGGCTTGTCCTTTGTGCTAAAAAGGATTGGGCCACTCGCTGCAATTATTTCTCTCGCATTTTATTTACTTGTACTTTATTTATCTGCAATATCAAAACCCCATGAATACTTGTCTGTGAGCATTTACAGTGAATCCTCCATCGAAACTGCTGCAACACCTTCTGCTCCTCGTTGGGATCGACATTCTTACTTATCGAAGATACTACGATACACCCCCTATACTTGTGGGTCATCAAGACTATTTTCTGGCGCCGTTGCCGGGGAGTGAAGCGCTATTGGTAAGTGGAATTGGTAAGGAAATTTACTGTTTGTGCTGATTTTATTTCTGCCTGCTGCTATAAATCATTATGGAGAGATCCTCTCTTCAATTTCTATTTGGGAAATCTACTACTACTGCAACGGTAGTGGATGAAGCGCCAGGTGAGGAAGTAGTACCATATAAAATACCTATGAAAATTATTGAACGTGTTATGGATAACCGCTATGAAGGGGATGGAACTATTCATCCTGGTGATCATTTACTTGTTTTTGCATGAATTATGCGGGTTATTCAAATGTGCAGGTATTTCTATGAATGAAGTTAGGAAGAAACTATTCACTATATCGCTGTCCGGCGCACTGGTATAAATTGCTGAAGAATGGTGATTCTATTGATTGGGAGGACATTGTGCCTTTATTCTATTCCAAATTTTATCCTCCAAGTGAAATTCACAAAGATCGGAACCGCATATATAATTTCTGGCCTCATGATGGAGAGAGTATTGCCCAAGCTTGGGGGAGATTGAAGTCTTTAATGCTCAAATGCCCCATTCATGAGCTTCCTGGTAATGTTATTATTGATAATTTCTATGCAAGACTTTCTTTTCAAGACAAGACCTTGCTGGATACTTCTTGTTCTGGATCATTTACACGCAAGAATGAAGAGTTTAAAAGGGACCTTCTTGATCGGATCCAAGAAAATACTGAAGGATGGGAGAACGACAAAGATAGAGAATCAGGTATAATTTATGATTATAAATGCATTGAAGCTTTTATGGATACTGATAAATTTCGTAATATGAGTTCTACATATGGTCTTGATTCCCAAGTTGTTGCAAATCTTTATAAAGCTTTTGCCTCTCATTATGAACTGCTAAGAAGAATTTTGATAAGTATCATGAACCGTATAAGGATAAAGTTGATTCATCTGTAAACAAATGTGTAGTGGTTGAAACTGTTGATAATGTTATTCCTGAAGCTTATATTGAAAAAACTCCTTTCCCTGCTAAAATGAAGGAGTACTCTGTCATATCTAGTGCGGTTAATAAAAGTGAAAAGAAACCTAAAGAACCTGAAGAACAAATTAAAATTGAACCTGCTGTTGCTATAGTTAAAGATCTTGTGACTGAAAATGTGGAGGATGGTCATATTATTTTCTGTGAAGATGCTTCTAATATTGTTTCACATCCTAATAAATCCAAACAAGTTAGTGTTCCTATGCTATCTGTTAGAATTGGTGATCATTGCTATTATGGTTTATGTGATATTGGTGCAAGTGTTAGTGCTATACCTTATGAGCTTTACACGGAGATTATGCACGAAATTGGTTCTTGTGAACTTGAAGATATTGATGTGGTTATTCATTTGGCTAATAGAGAAACTATTTCTCCAATTGGTATTGTTCGAGATGTGGAAGTTCTATGTGGTAAGATTAAATATCCTGCTGACTTTTTGGTACTTGGTTCTGCTGCTAGTGATCATTGTCCTATCATTTTTGGTAGACCTTTTCTAAATACTTGTGGAGCTATTATAGATTGTAAGAAAGAGAAAATTTTGACTAGATTTGCTGGTGAACCTTATGAATTTAACTTTTCTAAATTTACCAAAACTCCTTATAAAACTGACTTGCCTAGTAATGATTTTAAAATGGAGCAGTGTGCATCTATTGTTCTTGTTCCTAATAATCCTTTGCAGCAACATTTGGAGAATAGTGAAAGTGAAGCTTTTAGGAAAGAAAGAGATGAGCTTGAGGAAATTTTTCGTCGCCAACCTATTCTCAAGCATGATTTACCGGTGGAAGATTTGGGTACAACACCGCCACCAAAGGAAGATCCTGTTTTTGATTTAAAGCCTTTACCTGATAATCTTAAATATGCTCATATTGATGATAAGAAAATATATCCTGTTATTATTAGTTCTAAGCTTTCAGAGATTGAGGAAGAAAGGTTATTGGAAATATTGAAGAAACACCGAGGAGCTATTGGCTATACTCTTGATGATTTGAAAGGGATTTCTCCTTCTATTTGCCAACATGCTATTAATATGGAAGATGATGCAAAACCTGTTGTTGAACATCAACGTCGTCTAATTCCGAAGATGAAGGAAGTGGTAAGGAACGAGGTATTAAAACTCCTTGAAGCTGGTATTATATATCCTATTGCTGATAGTAGATGGGTTAGTCCTGTGCATTGTGTTCCTAAGAAAGGAGGAATGACTGTTGTGCCTAATGATAATGATGAGCTTATTCCTCAAAGAATAGTTGTAGGTTATAGAATGTGCATTGATTTTCGAAAAGTTAATAAAGTTACTAAGAAAGATCATTACCCTTTACCCTTTATTGATCAAATGCTAGAAAGGTTATCTAAAAATACTCATTTTTGCTTTCTTGATGGTTATTCTGGGTTTTCACAAATTGCTGTTAAAGCTAAAGATCAAGAGAAAACCACGTTTACTTGTCCTTATGGAACTTATGCTTATAGGCGTATGCCTTTTGGTTTATGTAATGCTCCTGCTACTTTTCAAAGATGCATGTCTGCTATTTTTCATGGTTTTTGCGAAAGTATTGTAGAGGTGTTCATGGATGATTTTTCTGTCTATGGGAATTCTTTTGATAATTGCTTGCGAAACCTCGATAAAGTTTTGCAGAGATGTGAAGAAACTAACCTTGTTCTTAATTGGGAGAAATGCCACTTTATGGTTAATGAAGGAATTGTATTGGGACATAAAATTTCCGAGAGAGGTATTGAAGTTGATAGAGCTAAAGTTGAAGCAATTGAGAAGATGCCCTATCCGAGGGATGTTAAAGGTATTCGTAGTGTTCTTGGTCATGCTGGGTTTTATAGGAGATTTATTAAAGATTTCTCTAAAATTTCAAAGCCTCTTACTAATCTTCTTCAAAAAGATGTACCTTTTGTTTTTGATGATGATTGTAAGGAAGCTTTTGAAACTCTAAAGAAAGCCTTAACAACTGCTCCTGTAGTTGAACCTCCTGATTGGAATTTGCCTTTTGAAATTATGTGTGATGCTAGTGATTTTGCTGTAGGCGCTGTTCTTGGACAGCGGGTAGATAAAAAATTAAATGTTATTCATTATGCTAGTAAGACTCTTGATGCTGCTCAAAGAAATTATGCTACAACTGAAAAAGAATTGTTAGCTGTAGTCTTTGCTTGTGATAAGTTTAGACCCTATATTGTTGATTCGAAAGTTACAATTCATACTGATCATGCTGCAATTAGATACCTTATGACAAAGAAAGATGCTAAGCCAAGGCTTATTAGATGGGTACTTCTGTTGCAAGAATTTGATTTACATATTATAGATAGGAAAGGTGATGATAATCATGTTGCTGATAATTTGTCTAGATTGGAAAATATTGCTTATGATCCTGTTCCTGTTAATGATAGTTTTCCAAATGAACAATTGGCTGTAATAAAGGTGAGCTCGCGAGAGAGCCCTTGGTATGCAGATTATGCTAACTTTATTGTTTCGAAGTATTTGCCTCCAACCTTTTCAGCTCAGCAAAGGAGGAAATTCTTTTATGACTTGAGGCATTATTTTTGGGATGACCCACACTTATATAAAGAAGGAGTAGATGGTATTATGCGAAGATGTGTTCCTGAATATGAACAACAGGAGATATTGAATAAATGTCATGGAAGTGTTTATGGAGGACATCACGCTGGAGATAGAACCGCGCAGAAGGTTCTACAATCAGGTTTTTATTGGCCAACACTCTTCAAAGATGCAAGGAAATTTATTTTATCTTGTGATGAATGTCAAAGAGTTGGTAATATCTCTAGACGCAATGAGATGCCTATGAATTACACTCTTGTTATTGAACCATTCGATTGTTGGGGATTCGACTTCATGGGTCCTTTCCCTTCTTCAGACGGTAACACTCATATACTTGTTGCTGTTGATTATGTTACTAAATGGGTAGAAGCTATACCTACAAAAAGTGCTGATGGTGAGACCTCTATAAAAATGCTTGTAGATATTATATTTCCTAGATTTGGAGTACCTAGATATATTATGACCGATGGAGGTTCTCATTTCATTCATGGAGGTTTTAGAAAAACTCTTGCTAAGTATGGTATTAATCATAGAATTGCTTCTGCTTATCATCCTCAAACTAGTGGTCAAGTAGAATTATCAAATAGAGAGATTAAAGCTATTTTAGGAAAGACTGTTAATAAATCTAGGAAGAATTGGGCTAGCAAATTGAAAGAAGCACTATGGGCTTATAGAACTGCTTATAAAAATCCTATGGGAATGTCACCTTATAAAATGGTTTATGGAAAAGCTTGTCATTTACCTTTAGAACTAGAGCACAAAGCTTATTGGGCTGTTAGAGAACTAAATAAAGATCCTAAATTAGCCGGTAATAAGAGGTTGTTGCAATTAAGTTCTCTAGATGAATGGAGAAGTGAAGCTTATGAAAATGCTAAACTCTTTAAAGAAAAAGTTAAGAAATGGCATGATAGAAGGATCATCAAAAGAGAATTTAATGTTGGAGATCAAGTTCTATTGTATCGGTCTCGTCTCAGATTCTTTGCAGGGAAATTACTCTCGAAGTGGGAAGGACCATATGTTGTTGAGGAGGTGTATCGTTCAGGAGCAATTAAAATTAGCTCTCTCCAAGGCAATGCCACACAAGTGGTGAATGGACAAAGACTAAAGCATTATATCTCGATTCTTATAATGTTGATGTTGATATTATTCAAGTGGAAACACCGGAGGCCTTCATCAAAGGACAAATTGACAGTCCGCCAGAACTGGACTTTGAATAGGTAACAGTATAGGTAATAAAAAGTCCGCGTTTACCTTTCCGAACATTATTTTTGCTGTTTTTGGAAAATATGAAAAATTACGGAATCGAAACGGAGTGGAAAAGACGCGCGAGGGCCCGTCACCACAGGCCGGCGCGGGCCCCACCCTGGCCGCGCCGACCTATGGTGACGGCACCTCGGCGTCCCGTTTCCACTCGTTTTCGGCCTGGAACCTTCCTTTTGTCGTAAAAATATTTGCTATATAATCCCCCGGACCCCTGGAGGTCCGTAATATCGTTTTCTCGTCGTGTTTTGTTTCGAGCTGTTTTCTGCCAGGATCTGCTTCGGATCTAGATCCATCATGTCTTCGTCGGGAACTCAGAAGGACAGCTTCTTTGAGGACGTCGTCAACCCGTACATGAACGAGCTGAAGATGCACCCCAAAGAGTTGCAGCTCGTGGATGGAGAGTTGCAGATCAAAGATGTCCAGGGTCCTAAGGGAGAAGGGAGCTTGGAAGACAGGATGGAGAAGCTGGAACAAGAGGTTTTCAACTACAAGAAGATGGCTGAGCGTGAAGTGGATATCTTTCACAAGATTGTGTCTGAACTCATTGATGGACACAAGAAGGAGACTGCAAAGTGGGACGATATCTTCTCACTTCACGACACCACCAACAAACTCCAAGCTCAACTCTATGATGTCCATAATCAAAACTGTGAGTATGAAAACAGGTTTAAGCGCATAAGTCATGCTGCTAGTTTCAGGTTTCCGGAAACCAAGATGTCTTTTGTTGATGGAGGGCCTCTTCCATGGAAGTCTGATGACGACAAAGATTCACCATCATCACCGAAGGAGTAATTCATCATCGGTATTGGCATCCCCTTGGTTTGTTCCAAGCTTGGGGGAGTGCCGCGGTATCACATCATCACCACCTTTATCTTTTACTATCAAGTAGTGTCATATCATGAATAGGGAAGTTATCATATGGAATAGTATGCAATGTGGAAGTATCTCTCTTAGTTAGTTATCTATGTATCCGTTGGTATGAGTTATCGTTATGGAATATTAATGAGAAGTCTTATCATTTACTTTTTGCACACCTTATTTTAGTTTGCAATCTCCATTATATGATTACTCTTGACATGAGTATTGATATCACTTTGGGAGCATCGAGTAAATCTATTTGGTTTTGGCAAACTTAGCATTGGTCAATAGCAACAACATCTTGATGTTTAATGAAGGAGAGAAATACACTTAGATACATTATTCTATTATCTCTATGCTTAGTATTCTAGAGTTAAAATTGCTTGTGCTTATGAGAAAGATGCATGATTGTTTCTATCATATGTATATTTGTTTGTTTCCCTCAACCTTTATGCTTGCTATCAAACCTTGCTAGCCAAAGACCTGTATCGAGAGGGAATGCTTCTCATACATCCATAACCTTAGACCAAACCTATGCCATTTGTGTCCACCATACCTACCTACTACATGGTATTTTCTGCCATTCCAAGTAAATACTTCATGTGCTACCTTTAAATTATTCAAACTATTACTCCTTATTTGTGTCAATGTTTTATAGCTCATGAGGAAGTATGTGGTGTTTTATCTTTTAATCTTGTTGGGCGGACTTTCACCAATGGACTATGGCACATCCGCTTATCCAATAACTTTACAATAAGAGCTGGCAACGGGGTTCCCGGCCCCAATTAATAACTTTCATTAATAATTCTCTTCACATGTTTTGCTCTGATTATCAGTAAGCAACTTAATTTTGCAATAGACACTCCTCCATGGTATGTGAATGTTGGAAGGCACCGAGGATTCGGTTAGCCATGGATTGAGAAAGCCAAGGTTGGGGGAGTGTCATCCTTAATAAAACTAAAATACATGTGTAAACAAAAGAGAAGAGGATGATCTACCTTGCGGTAGAGATGCGTCCCTCATGGGAGCCTCTTGGAAGGTTCGTTTGGCAAGGGGTTAGAGTGCCCGCTACCATTCGTTGACAACAACAAGCACCTCTCAAAATCTTACTTTTATTCTCTTTATATGATTTCAAAACTTGAAAAGCTCTAGCACATGATTTAATCCCTGCTTCCCTCTGCGAAGGGCCTATCTTTTACTTTTATGTTGAGTCAGTAAACCTATTTCCCTCTATCTCAAGCAAGCAATTGAGTTGTTGTGAACCAATCATTTATGCTATGATCCAGTTAATCATGTCTTTTATACTTTCTTGTTTAGTACCAATTTTATCGAATGAATATGACTTTGAAGTTATCAATGATTATGAGGAGATTGTTATGCTTAAATATGAAGGCTCAGCTATAAATTCTAATATGAAAGCTTTGCTTAGAAGTACAATCCGTTAGTAGTTCTCTGACCAAGAACAAAGTTTGCCATCACCAATTATGATTTCTTATGCACCTTTACTTGTGATTTCTCTTATTTTTCAAGATGAGTTATATGAGGAAGTTGTTTACTAGAATGTCTTGTGTGAATGAATATGATGCTTCTTGTCAGTATTTTATTTATCGACTCTTCACTCCATAAACATGTGGTCTCGTTTATCGAGCTCAGTTTCGCTTGGGGACAAGCGAGGTCTAAGCTTGGGGGAGTTGATACGTCCAATTTGCATCACTATTTTGTATCATAATTTGCTGTTATTCGTTGATATATTTCATATTGGGACACAATACTTATGTTATTTCACCTATTTTGCATGTTTCATCATTATTGGAGGATCCACCGGAGCCAGGATTCTGCTGGAAAAAGCACCGTCGGAAGCAAATATTTTGGAAGATCAAGTGTGGAAGGGAATTTCACGTAAATTCCTATTTTTCCAGATTGAGGAGGAAGCCAAAAGGGGAGAAGAGAGGAGCCCTGTGGGCCCAGACCCGGGCGGCGCGGCCCAAGGCACGGCGCGCCACCCCGTGCTCTGGGGGGCCCCCGACCCTTTTCGCCTCCTTTTCTTCGCGTACTCCTTCGTCCGAAAACCTAAGCCCAGAGGACCTCACGAAGGGTTGCCGCCCGCCTCTCCGGGGCGGAGAACACCAGAGAGAAAGAGCTCTCCGGCGGGCAGGAATCCGCCGGGAAATTCCCTCGGAGGCGGAAATCGACGCCATCGCCATCGTCCGAGCGGGACATCATCTCCATCATCATCATCATCATCTCCACCATCTACACCGCCATCACCACCGCTGCACCTCGTCATCGCTGTAGCAATTGGGTTAAATCTTGATTGTTTGATAGGGGAAACTCTCCCGGTGTTATTCTATACTTGTTGTAGATGCTATTGAGTGAAACCATTGAACCAAGGTTTATGTTCAGATTGTTATTCATCATCATATCACCTCTGATTGTATTCCATATGATGTCTCGTGAGTAGTTCGTTTAGTTCTTGAGGACATGGGTGAAGTCTAAATGCTAGTAGTGAATTATGGTTGAGTAATATTCAATGTTATGATATTTAAGTTGTGGTGTCATTCTTCTAGTGGTGTCGTGTGAACGTCGACTACACGACACTTCACCATTTATGGGCCTAGGGAGTGCATCTTGTATTCGTTGCTAATTGGGGTTGCCGGGTGACAGAAACCTAAGCCCCCGTTAGTATATCGATGCGGGGGAGGGATCGCAGGATCTCGAGTTTAAGGTGTGGTTAGATTTATCTTAATTACTTTCTTGTAGTTGCGGATGCTTGCAAGGGGTATAATCACAAGTATGTATTAGTCCTAGGAAGGGCGGCATTAGCATAGGTTCACCCACACAACACTTATCAAAACAATGAAGATTATTAAACCACATGAAGCGAAAACTAGACTAAAATCCCGTGTGTCCTCGAGAACGTTTGGTCATTATAAGTAAACAAACCGCTTGTCCTTTGTGCTAAAAAGGATTGGGCCACTGCTGCAATTATTTCTCTCGCATTTTATTTACTTGTACTTTATTTATCTGCAATATCAAAACCCCTGAATACTTGTGTGAGCATTTACGGTTGAATCCTCCATCGAATTGCCAACACCTTCTGCTCCTCGTTGGGATCGACATTCTTACTTATCGAAGATACTACGATACACCCCCTATACTTGTGGGTCATCACTTGATAATTTTCCATTAGATGATTCTCTACTCTCATATTAAAATTACTTTGCTTAACAATATAATTATCAAATTCATCTAAACATTGATCAGGAGGTTTTGAATATGGAATATCTCCTCTATCAAAGCGTTGAAGAGAATGTACCTCGATTGTGGATGAAGGGGGAATTATCTTACATAGGTCTTCTATTGGAGGAAAATTCTTCACATCTTCAGATTTAATACCCTTCTCCATAAGAGATTTCTTGGCTTCCCTCATATCTTCATCATTTAATTCAATCATACCCCTCTTCTTCAATATTGGTGTCGGAGTTGGTTCAGGTGTAGACCAATCATCATGGTTTTTGCTTATCTTTGCCAATAATTCTTCAGCTTCGTCGGAGTTCTCTTCCTGAAAAACACAATCAGCACAACTATCCAGGTATGCCCTAGACTCAATGGTTAGTCCACTATAAAATATATCAAGTAAATCATGTTTTTCCAAATCATGTCCAGGCCGAGCTCTAATGAGAGAGCAAAATCTTGCCCAAGCTTCAGCAATTTCTCTCCATCTTCTTGATCAAAACTATAAATTCTCTGCAGAGCCATATGTTGAGCACTAGTGGGAAAGTATTTCCGAAAGAAAACATCAAGCAAACAACTTGGACTATCAATAGAATCAGGAGGCAAATTATTATACCAAAACTTAGCATCATCCTTTAATGAGAATGGGAAAATCTTAGCAACAAAATAAGTACGCATCTTAACATCATCATAAAACAAGCTACTTAAAGTAGAAAGCTCATTCATATGTTCTACAGCACTTTCAGTACCACAAAAAGGTGTTTTCTCAACAATAGATAAATGAGATAAATCAAGAGAAAAGTCATAATCTTTATCTTTAATGTTTATAGGAGATGTGGCAAATTTAGGATGAGGAGATATCTAACAACATCTTGTGCAATAAGCTTTTTAAGGTTACTTGTGCTAGTAGTAGCATTGCATTTATCAATAAAATCATCATCAAGTTCCACATAATCTTCATCAAGATCATCAATCTCGGGTGAATTAGTTGTAACAGTATTTTCATTAGGAGTTTCAGTAATTTTCAGTTTGTCTAGACCTAGCAATTGTAGCATCTAGAAAAGGACCTAATGAACCAGTATTATCAAGCACAGTAGAAGCATCATCAAAATTATCGGAGGAATTTTCAGATTCAGCAGAAATACCAACACGTGAAGTTTGTGGTGGTGAAACAAGTTGACTTATCACAGATGGTGAATCAAGAGCAGAGGTACTCAGAGTTGTACCTTTTCTTGTAGTGGATGGTAATATGGCGACTTTAGTATCACGAGGTTTACCCATGATGGAGAATTTGCAGCGAACAATATCAATCCAAGTGAACTTGCAAATAAAGCTATGCTCCCCGGCAACGGCCGAGAAAATAGTCTTGATGACCCACAAGTATAGGGGATCGCAACAGTCTTCGAGGGAAGTATTACCCAATTTATTGATTCGACACAAGGGGAGACAAAGAATACTTGTAAGCCTTAACAATGGAGTTGTCAATTCAATTGCACTGAAACAGACTTGCTCAAGAGTTTATCGATGACAAGTTTTTATAGCGATAGGAATAGTGAAATAACGAGTGAAATAAAAACAGCCATAGTGATTATAGTAAACAGCGGGATTAAAATACTGTAGGCACAGGGACGGATGAACGGCGTTGCATGGATGAGAGAATTCATGTAACAATCATGGTAGGGCATTTGCAGGTAATAATAAAGCGGTATCCAAGTACTAATCAATCAATAGGCATGTGTTCCATATATAGTCGTACATGCTCGCAATGAGAAACACAACATCTTTTGTCCTACCAGCGGTGGCTTAGGCCTCTAGGGAAACTACTGGAAATAAGGTAATCCTTTTAATAAGAATGCGGGAGCAAAGCATTAACACTCGTGAACACATGTGATCCTCACATCACCGCCTTCCCCCTCCGGTTGTCCCAATTTTTGTCACTTTGGGGCCTCGGGTTCCGGACAACAACGTGTGTATACAACTTGCAGGTAAGATCAATAAACAATGCATATCATGATGAAACAATAACATGTTCAGATCTGAGATCATGGCACTCGGGCCCTAGTGACAAGCATTAAGCATAACAAGTTGCAACAATATCATAAAAGTAACATCTACGGATACTAGGCACCATGCCCTAACAATCTTGTGACTATTACAAGATCAATCTCATCCAATCCCTACCATCCCCTTCAGCCTACAGTGGGGGAATTACTCACACATGGATGGGGGAAACATGGTTGGTCGATGGAGAGGCGTTGGTGGTGATGGAGGTGAAGATCTCCTCCAATTCCCCGTCCCGCGGAGTGCCGGAAGTTTCGGTCCCGAGGCGGAGTTTCGCGATGGCGGCGGCGCCTGGATGGTCTCCGGAAATATGGTCGAACCCTGGCGTTTTTAGGTCGAAGGCGTATATAGTCAGGAGGAGAGCATCGGGGGCCGCCGAGGCGCCCACAACAAGGCGGCGCGCCCTCCTGGGCCGCGCGGGCCTGGTGTGTGGGGCCTCGGGCCCCAACCTTGCCCTCGGCTCCGTCGTATTCTGGGAAAATAGGGCCTTTCGCATAAATTCCGAGGATTTTCCCGAAAGTTGGATTTCTGCACAAAAACGAGACACCGAGCAATTCTGCTGAAAACAGCGTTAGTCCGTGTTAGTTGTATCCAAAATACACAAATTAGAGGCAAAACAATAGCAAAAGTGTTCGGGGAAGTAGATACGTTTTGGACGTATCAAGGAGGAGGCAGCTAGGGTTTGGGGAGAGGTTAGGGTTTGGGGCGCCGGCCAAGTGGTGCGGCCAACTTGTGGTCTTGGGGTGGCCGGGCCCCTCCCTCATTATATAGGTGGAAGCCCCAAGAGTTGGATCCCAAGTCTTCGAATAAGACCCCAAAGAAAACCTACCTTTGGTGGGAAACCTACCCAAGGAGGAGTCCTACTCAAGGTGGGACCTTTCCTTGGTGGGGGGTGGCCGGCCACCACGTGGAGTCCACCGGACTCCCCCTCTAGGGTTTGGCTGGCCATGGTGTGGCACCTTCCATAGTGCCTTTCTTCCGGACTTTTCTAGAACCTTCTAGAACCTTCCATAAATGCACCGGATCATTTCCAAACTTGGAATATGACTTCCTATATATGAATCTTATTCTCGGACCATTCCGGAACTCCTCGTGATGTCCCGGATCCCATCCGAGACTCCGAACAAAACTTCGAACTCCATTTCCAAATTCCATATCTCTAAACGACATCAAACCTTAAGTGTGTCACCCTACGGTTCGCGAACTATGCATACATGGTTGAGACTTCTCTCAGACCAATAACCAATAGCGGGATCTGGAGATCCATTATGGCTCCCACATATTCAACGATGACTTAGTGATCGAATGAACCATTTACATATGATGCCGATTCCCTTTGTCTCACGATATATTACTTGTTCGAGGTTTGATCATCGGTATCTCGATACCTTGTTCCACCTCGTCTCTGACAAGTACTCTTTTCTCGTACCATGGTATGTGGTCTCTTATGAACCATTCATATGCTTGCAAGCCATTTAGACGACATTCCACCGAGAGGGCCCAGAGTATATCTATCCGTCATCGGGATGGACAATACCACTATTGATCCATATGCCTCAAGCTCATACCAGGATACCTAATCCCACCTTTATAACCACCCATTTACGCAGTGGCGTTTGATGTAATCAAAGTACCCTTCCGGCATAACTGATTTATATGATCTCATGGTCGAAAGGACTTGGTAACTATGTATCGAAAGCTTATAGCAAATGAACTTAATGACGTGATCTTATGCTACGCTTAATTGGGTGTGTCCATTATATCATTCATATAATGATATAACCTTGTCATTAATAACATCCAATGTTCATGATCACGAAACGATGATCATCTATTAATCAACAAGCTAGTTATACAAGAGGCTTCACTAGGGACTTCTTGTTGTTTACATAACACACATGTATCAATGTTTCGGTTAATACAATTATAGCATGGTATATAAACATTTATCATAAACACAAAGATATATAATAACCAATTTATTATTGCCTCTTGGGCATATCTCCAACAGTCCGCTTTGGCACTACATCACATGGCGTTGTGGAGGAGTGCTAGCGGAGCTTTGGTATTGCAATGGGAGATTAGAGCATATGACGAAGGGGATAAACGAGGGAGAGGTATTTATGGATTCAGCCAAAAGTGCACGGATGGTGAATGAATGGACTTGATGATTTACACGTGGCTCAAGGGGTAAAACAATATTTTTACTGTGATAGAACTGGACAGGCGCTACAGCGTGCGTGCCAGAAAAAGCGGAGGACGTGTGTCCCCCTCTTGCGTAACGTGTCAACGTGTCGCGTATTTCGGGCCCGCAGGTCAGGGAAGGGACAGTCCTCGCGTCTTCCCGATACAGTGTTTGTGGCTATCGTCAGCACTGATGTCATTCTATCAATGGAAAAATCTCGGCTATGATGTTATGAAAATTGGCGACAATGAATGACGACTGGTAATCTCGAGAGCTTTTGACCAAATACAAGTTTTTGTTCAAATGCTCGGGGGCTACTTTTATGTCGAGAAGATTGATGGAGATGATTCAGAGGGGGATGATTCAAAAATATTGCGACAAAGACAAATTGGAGCCTACAGCCAGTATCCGCCTCGGTGGCCTCCCATCGGGAGCGGAATTGCACCCGATAAATATGAACAGAAGCATGACAAATGACAATATAGTGGTGCAGATGTTAAAAAGGTGAGCCTACAACCAAGCACAAGCGCTTGGCTGTAGCCTCGGGGCTACTCCCATCGGGAACGCTGTTCGCGTGCCCGATGAAATTTAATAAGTACTGGTGAACATATTTTGAGTTATTAAAATAACTCTTCATATACTCCCATCGGGAGGATAAGATAAGCACAATATAAGTCATCCGTTGACTCGAATAAATGTGCTACTCCAACAGCCGGAGAAAGCACTCGACAATATATTCTCAGAGCGCTTCATCAATGAAATAATCTCTGAATGCCGCAAAACTCTGCGAAGGTAAGACCTCGGGATCCGTCCTGTACGGCGTGGCACCGCCTCTGACGGTGCTTTGCTACTTTTTTCCGTATCAACAGATACGAAGAATCCTAACGGACGCGTTAGGTACCAGATAAAACATGACTGGAATTCAGCATCCGGTAAGACCTTAAGCGGCACATGTCGAATTACACCAGTATCCCGAGATCATGTCCAAGGACGTGATTTTGAAGTAGGTTTTGGTGGACTGCTACGAGAGCAGTTAACTGGTACCTGATCAGTCAGATGAACCAGCCCCAATTACCGTTATCCCTGTATAATATATAATATCTTTGTAAATATTATTTGTCGAGTTGAAGAAATCATGTGCAGATTGTAGAGATGGAGATTTTCCCTGGTTCTACGATTCAAGCAAAATCTCGGGGGCTACTGACATAGGCATCCCCAATGGGCCTGCCGAAGAAGATACCCGGGTTTCGAAAGCCCACGACCCGAAGTTTTACAAGGCCCAGAGGCCCAATCGGAGATAGTTTGGAAAGATAGAATTGTAGTAGGAATATTGACTTGTAACTATTGCGGGATGGGTCAGAAACCCTCCCGGATTCTGTAAACTTGTGTATCACGAAACCCTCGGCTCCGCCTCCTATATAAGGGGGAGTCGAGGGACAAGAGATGATCGATTCACTGTTTTCCACGCAACCCTAGTTTTCATAGCAGTCGAGTACTTTCCGGCTGAAACCTTCGAGATCTACTTGCCCTCTACTTCCAACTAAACCCTAGTCTACAACTTGTAGGCATTGATAAGTTAATCCCTTATCAGTTACCCATTCAGAGGGAGTAGTGGCATGGCAAAGCAGGTTGCAAAAATGTGTGGCATTGAACACAACTGAAGTTGAGTTCATCGCAATATATAACAACGGCGAGCAAGGATCTATTGTGGCTAAAATGATTGGCTTGTGAGATTGGGTTTAAGCAGGACAATTATGTGTTGTTTTGTGACAATCAGAGTTATATCCACCTATTTAAGAATGCAAGTTTTCATCCAAGGTCGAAGCACAATGATGTAAGTTATCATTAGATTCGAGGAGTGTTGAATTCGAAGCAAATGAAGATATAGAAGTTGCACACTAATTACAATGGGGCTGATATGTTGACCAAGGTGGTGACAAGAGGAAAGCTTGAGGTATGCCCTCGGCTCACCGGTATGACTACTAGTAGGCAGTGAGTGATGGGTTCGTTGCATAGAAAAAAAAATTTCTACCGCAAAGACGAATAAATCCAAGATCTAATCTATGGAAAAGCCAAGATCTAATCTATGAGATCGAAGCAACGAGATGAATGTGAGATTAACCCTCGAAGATTCCAAAGCCTACGAGATTAGATCTCGTTGTTGGTGCAGACGATCGTCCCGGTGCTGCAATCCGGCAGCACTTCCGTACTCGGTCGCGCGTACGGTGTCGATGAAGCCCTTCCTCTCCCCGTTCCAGTGGGCAGCGGAGGTGTGGTAGATCTTCTCCGAATCCCACCAGCACGACGGCGTTGTGGTGGTGATGGAGGAGGAAGAACTGCAGGGCTTCGCCTAAGCCGGAGCAGCGTATGGAGGAGGAGAGGGGCGGCCAGAAGAGGTGGCTAGGGTTGGGGTCGGCCCCCTGCCCCCTCCCCTCTTTATATAGGGGAGGGTCGGTGGGTGGCCCCCCTGCGCCCCAAACCCATCTAGGGCCGGCGGCACAATGGGGGAGAGGGGAATCTTGCCCCCCAAGTTGATCCCCAAAACCCTAAGGGGTGGCCGACCTGGGCCTTGAGGCTTGGTGCGCCTGGACCATTAGGGCTGGGCAGCACCCCTCGGCCCATGTGGCCCCCTAGGTCGTGGGGCCCATGATGGACCCGTCCGGAACCTTCTAGAACCTTCCGGTCTTTCAACGGAAAAATTCTGAACTTTTCTGAAACCTAGAAATCAACTTCCCTTATATGAATCTTATTCTCCGGACCATTCCGGACCTCCTCGTGATGTCATGGATCCCATCCGAGACTCCGAACAAACTTCGTCTCCATACCATATTCCAAATCTACTTATGCAACATCGAACCTTAAGCGCGTCACCCTACGGTTCGCGAACTATGCAGACATGGTCGAGACTCCTCTCCGAGCAATAACCAATAGCGGGATCTGGAGATCCATAATGGCTCCCACATATTCAACGATAACTTAGTGATCGATTGAACCATTTACATACGATACCGATTCCCTTTGTCACACGATACTTTACTTGTCCGAGGTTCAATCATTAGTGTCTCCATACCTTGTTCAACCTCGTTACCGACAAGTACTCTTTACTCGTACCGTGGTACGTCATCTCTTGTGACCCATTCACATGCTTGCAAGCTAATCAGACGATATTCCACCGAGATGGCCCAGAGTATATCTATCCGTCATCAGGATGGAGAAATCCCACTATTGACCCATATGCCTCAACTCACACTTTCCGAATACTTAATCCCATCTTTATAACCATCCATTTACGCAATGGCGTTTGATGTAATCAAAGTACCCTTCGGTGTAAGTGATTTACATGATCTCATGGTCGAAGGACTTAGGCAACTATGTATCGAAAGCTTATAGCAAATTGAACTTAATGACTTGATCTTATGCTACGCTTATTTGGGTGTGTGTCCATTATATCATTCAACTACTGACATAACCTTGTTATTAATAACATCCAATGTTCACATGATCATCCATTAATCAACAAGCTAGTTGTACAGGAGGAGGTTAATACATTATAACATGTATGTAAATGTTTCATTAATACAATTATATTATAATAACCATTTTATTATTGCCTCTTGGGCATATCTCCAACAGTGAGACCCTCTATGATGCCGGAAGGGGAGTTTGTTGGGCCATGTCCCTCACATGGAGGTGTGTTGGCAGCCCAACATCAATCTAGGAAGTCCAACACATATCATCCGTTGATTGAGGTTCGCATTCATCGGCGGTGGTGCCTCCTTGAGAGGTAGAAAGGAGAAAACCCTAGCCACCCTTCGTGGCTGTGCATGAGAGAGCAAGAGCACACCAGGACGTGGATGCTGCTGTGAGAGCGTGAGAGAAGACACTAAAACACCACAACCAAGTGAGAAGGGAGGAAGAAGAAGGAGAGGTGATCTCTATCCAGATTTCTGAGATCTGACTAGTATGTCATTAAGCTCGTGTTTGGAGGCTCAAAGCTTCTTGGATCGGCTCCAAACTCGGTGAGATTTTCCTTAATTTGAGTAATTCAATCTGGTTAGTTGGTTTCAGTTCTGGGTCAGTGGAGAATTAGATTTGAGAGTGGTTTTGTTAATTCAGACTACTGCAATTTCAACAAAGAGCAGTTTTGTGAGACGAATAGTTTGGGTAGACAAACGGTGTCTAATTGAGCTAATTTTTTGGTCAGTATGTTGGGAAATCATATGTCTTCTTGTCTTCCTAATATGGTGTTGATTGGATCTGCGGTTTAAGTGTAATTTGATGATTACTGAAGGGGCAGAAAATGTGATATCTCTAATTTGTTGTATCTAGCGCAACGAGGTGAAGTTGTTTTTGTTGTTCATAGTGAAGCTTGCGTGGACCCCGTGGCTTTACATCCTCACGTAGAGAAGCTTTTCCACATAAATCCTTGTGTCTCTTATGCGTGTGCTTATGTTTATATTCTCGATATATATCTTTTGGATGAAACTATTCTCGAAGTTTATATATTTCACACGTGCATAATGAGGCAGTGAGGTTGTGCATCCTCTCTTCGTGTGCCTCCAACACAATATGCCTCAATAAAGCAGTCACTGAATTCGCGGGAGCACCGGTGTTACTTGTATGCTTGTGGCTTTAACTATAACTGAAATATCATCCAAAGTTAGGTCATTGAGCAGACACTAAAATAATCACCTTGGATAGAAATGTTCCAGCACATAGGGTAATACACACAAATTGCGTAATGATTCTCAACATCTCTAGAGTCAAAATATTTGATTGGATTTCATTGAATTCAAGTGAAAATTTTGGTCCTCAACCAAATCGGAAAACCAAAATCAACGAAGTCCAACAAAGTCTAGTGATTTCACCTACGTAAACAATATTACTGAAATTTATAAATCTAAAGTATTGGTCGCTAGTTAACCTCCGAGTGCCATCACCTTGGTATATTTTCCTATAACATTGGTCAGACTAAAGCAATGACTTCGGATCGAGGAGGAAGTACTTCGTTAATATGAGCGGAGTATTCTGGAGAAAATATATCCATCGGCAGCGGAGCAGACGGGTCGTCCTCTAACTGTATATACGACAACTCAAGGAAGCTTTTGCAATCGTAATACATAAGTAGGCAGAGACAATCTCCGGAAATTTTTGGAAGAAGCTACTGAGTCGTTCCGCACCAAGCTGTTATCTATGTGTGTGGGCGTCCAATACTACTCCTAGGTCTGGCACCGGCAGCTTAATATTGATGCAAATCATCTGTCAGATTCAACATCCCAAGTTTGTGTACTGTTGATGATTACTTGGTGACTATGCTGGAGTAATTGAATTGAAGTTTCTCTCAGGATTGAAGGTCACTAGATCAGCGTTTTATGTTTGGTGGTGATTTTTCTTGCTAGCAAAAGCTTACTGCTTAGGTGGTTCAAGCGTACTCAGTTTATATTTTGTTGGAGTGATCAACTGGAGTGTGGTAAGCGGAGCACTTATCCACATATGGCATATCATTCAGTACTTGTCGGTTTGATCTCTCTGAAGGTTAGCAAATTTTACATTGAATTTTGCATTGGTTTGCTGCATATGAAATTGCAAGTTAAAGATATGCATGTGAACTCTGAACAATCAGAGGTGCATTGAAGCATTGAAAAAAGAAGATACTCTAAGAATTGAGATGACCCAACCACGAAACAAGCAATCGTGTGTTGAGGGGAGTTTTGATAATCATATAGATATAGATGATACTCATCTGCAATCTATTGTTTATTGGTATCGATCTAACTATATGCCAAGTTATTTTGAAGTTCCTTTAACCTGGTAATTTTGACCTGTCTGGAGATGTCTATTATTTTCAGTAATAAAGAAACCATAAGTTTGTACATTCTCCTTTCTAAATAGACGTACTTCCATCCAATTTTGAGCTTAAATGAATTCGTTTATGTTTTTAGATGGCTAGATATGAACGTTAGCAAAGATGTAGCTTATCGAACAGGCGAATGCACAATTGTACACATAAACATGCTTCGATGTTGACGATGACTTTCCAATCGGTGACGAACACGGGGAAAGAGCTGTGTGAGGCCTTCCTGTCTGCATTTTGGTGGTATTTGTGGCTGTCCACCTGGGGTATCATTGAGTTGTACAAGCATGTTAATGATTTGGAGAGAATTTCACGATTTCATGCATCCAATTAGTGTACCATTTCGTAGCAAATTTATTATTTCTAAAAGAGATTGTTAACCTTCTTTTTGCGGTTAACATGAAGCTCTGTTTCCTGAAATCCATTGGAGCTAAACCTCCCTGATTCTAAATAATGACACAATTAACTATTTTAATAAATAAATACTCAAATTATGTATAAAAAATGTTGAAATGAACAAAAATGAAAATGGGTTTACCGCGTTATAGCGCCCCTATTGCGCATACAACGACTGGAGATGAAGGCCTGCTATTTTTCCTTGAGCAACAAAGAAGTGTGTGTACTCCCTCCAGATTAAAATAATTGCCTAAAAATAGATGTATGTACATAGTGAAACATATCTAGATATATTTATTTTTAGGCGTTTATTTTCAACCAGAGGAAGCATCATTTTTTAAAGGAAATTGTAAGGGTTGGTTTGGGATTGCTTATTTTAACCGTCTTTTTAATACTTAAAGTGTAGATTGATTTCGGATAGAATTTGGATTGTGCCGACTACATCCAAAAGTTTCCTAACCCCATTGACTTAGACGAGTCTGAAGGGACGGCGATGTAGGAGTGAACGAATGTGCATTTCTATGACAAATACTTTTCTCTCCTGGTGCAACGCACGGGCATTTTTCATAGTTTAGTCAAATTTTATAAAAAATTAAATTTAACCAAACATAGAAGGTGAGATAATTGTGAAAGGATGGAGTAATTTGGAATGAGTCATTACTTCGTTAATTCAAGTGGAGAAGCCGCCCACTAATACAGTTGACTGATCGAGTCATCATCTTGAGTACGTGTGGAGTGACTAGTGTGATCTCCAAGCGACAGGGTCGGGTCGGGGTCTACCGGTGGGTCCGGTGCCTGGTCCTTGGCTTCTTTAAATTTCGCTCCCCACCGCGGCAAGGCGACACACATCCACAAGGCCACAAGCTACGATTTCAATACGGACGCAAACGCACGCGACACAGGACCAGCTCCGTTAGCATGAGCTCGTCGGGCCAGCTCAAGCGCCTGTTCCAGCTCCTAGTGAGCAACCTCCTCGCCGTCGTCGCGGTGCCGCTCGCCGCCGCGGCGCTGCTCAAGGCGGCGGAGCTAGGGCCCGATGAGCTGCTCGCCCGTGTGCGCGCGCTGCGGCCCGTGCACATGTTTTTGGCCACCTTCGTCCCGGCCGCCGCAAGCATCGTCTACCTCAAGCTCCGACCACGCACGGTGTACATGGTGGACTACGCGTGCTTCCGGCCGCCCCCGAACTGCCGCGTCCCGTTCGCGGCATTCCAGGAGCACGCGCGCGTGTGGCCGGGCTTCGACGAGCGCAGCGTCCGGTTCATGACGCGGCTGCTGGAGCGGTCGGGGCTGGGGGAGGAGACGTGCCTCCCCTCCGCGCAGCACTACATCCCGCCGTCCCGGGACCTGGAGTCCTCCCGCGCCGAGGCGGAGCTCATCATCTTCTCCGCCATCGACGACCTGCTGGCCAAGACGGGCGTGTCCCCGCAGGAGATCGACATCCTGGTGGTGAACTGCAGCCTCTTCGCCCCGACGCCGAGTTTCGCGGACATGGTGGTGAACCGGTACGGGCTGCGCACGGACGTGCGCAACGTGCACCTCGCCGGGATGGGGTGCAGCGCGGGGCTCATCTCCGTGGGCCTGGCGAGGAACCTGCTGCAGGTGGCGCCCAAGGGGTCGAAGGCGCTGGTGGTGTCGACGGAGACCATCACCCCGAACTACTACATGGGGAAGGAGCGCGCCATGCTGCTGCCCAACTGCCTGTTCCGCATGGGCGGCGCGGCGGTGCTGCTCTCCACGAGCGGCGCCAACGCGCGGTTCCGGCTGGCGAGGGTGGTGCGGACGCTGACGGGCGGGAAGGACGGCGCGTACCGGTGCGTGTACCAGGAGGAGGACGACCGCGGCAACGTGGGCATCAACCTGTCCAAGGACCTGATGAGCGTGGCGGGGGACGCGCTGAAGGCGAACATCACGGCCATGGGGCCCCTGGTGCTCCCGGCGTCGGAGCAGCTGCTGTTCGCGGCGTCCTTCATCGCGCGCAGGGTGGTGAACAGAGGGGTGAAGCCGTACATCCCGGACTTCCGCACGGCGTTCGAGCACTTCTGCATCCACGCGGGCGGGCGGGCGGTGATCGACGAGCTGCAGCGCAGCCTGACGCTGTCGGACGAGCAGGTGGAGGCGTCCCGGATGACGCTGCACCGGTTCGGCAACACCTCCAGCAGCTCGCTCTGGTACGAGCTCGCCTACGTGGAGGCCAAGGGCCGGATGCGCCGGGGCGACCGCGTGTGGATGATCGGCTTCGGATCCGGGTTCAAGTGCAACAGCGCCGCGTGGGAGTGCATCCGCCCGCCGCCGGCCAACGGCGGCGCCGGCGGGCCCTGGGCCACCTGCGCACACCGGTACCCCGTGGAGATCCCGGACGTGCTCAAGCATTAAGCCAAACCAACCGGGCTCTTGCTCTCTTCTCGTGCACATTCGTACACACACGTTCGGTTCACCCGTACGTACACAAGAAAAAAAAAAGACGCCACACGTACACACTAGCCGGTAGACACTAGCTAGCTACTCCACCGATCGATCTGTGGCTCTGTACTCGTACCTACGTAACAACAACAACTATTCATTGCTGCATGCATCCATCCAGTTCACCTCTGTCTACGCACGTTGCATCAATGGACTTTTCTACCTTCTTTCCTCTCTTCTTCCCCACCCGACCCCTACGAGCTACTACTGTGTTACCACATCAGACCACGACGGAGCGGCGATGGGATCTGATCGGAGACGACGTGAGGGCGGTCAGAGGGTAGCTCGTGGGTGGGCTTCAGGTCCCTGACTGGGTCTAGTTAATCGTCGCCAGCTCGCCACAGTGATCCGTCTGCCACGCTCGTGGTTTGTGCGCCGTTGCCGCCGGTTGCTGCAGTACGAAGTTGTCTGCGTGCTTTAAATCGCCTGTCGCCATCGGTTTACACTCGTCTACCTACGCTCGTTTCGTGTGATCATCAGTGTCGTGTACACAAGTCCCTCCGTTTCTCTTTCCGGGGTGTTCCATAACGTTCTTGCCTTAATTCTAACTAACTAACTAGAAAGAGACCTTGTGTAAAACTGGGAACGGACCTTTCCTCTCCTCTGTCGAAGACTCTCGCTCCTGCCCCTTTGAGAGTCGACCACCCTGCCTCGGGCCAACCTGAAGCCCTCGCCGGTGGCGATGTCGTCCGAAGATGATGAAGGAGAGGTGCTGGTTGTAGTCTAGGCTTTAGTTGTAGATCTGATAGGGCAAAGGTGTCCGATCTTTCGATGAGATGTGGATAAATCGATTTGTTGGTGGAGTTCGTGCTTGACGATCCGACTACACGTGCAAAGCTCGTGCACCAATGCAATCGCTAGGACAATCTCCGGGAGTTATGATCTTGCGGATGCACGATCGGCCTGACCAGCGAGGGTCTTAAGAAACAAGTAAGAACTAATAATGCAATCAGAATTATTGCGGATATAGATGAAAGCTTTATTGAAAAGGTGGGATTCCGAATAGTCGGTCTTGTTCTGGCGTTGGCCTCAAAAGAAGTACACGAGAGTTGCAGCAATGGCTAACTTTTTGTCTAATCAAAATCCGAGTCTAAACGTGACGGCTATGGAGGTATTTAAAGGAGGAAAAGGTGGGGTTTCGACCAGCCATACGTATGGTGGTCGAACCAAACCCTAGAAGGCCTTTCAATACGGACTCTAAAAAGTGGCTGACTTAATTCCTGCGAAAATGACATGGGCCTGGCCCAAAACTAAAGGTGACGCAGCACCATATTATGCTATGGACGAAATTATGAAGTGGAGAACTCTATATTTCGTCCATGTCTTCATCTCTTCTTATGGTGGCTTCAAAGTTCTGAAATCTCCACTTGTGGCGTCATCTTCAATCCTCAAGTGTTTGCTGCCATCTCCTCCATGCGTGATCATGCTCCAATGCTTGTCCTCCTCATCCATGCTAGGTCCATCATTCCTAAGAGTAATAAACATATCTGATTTAGGCAGCCTCATATTCTCATGTATATGAGGAATAGTTCCAAGAAACGAAAGTACCTGATAGTTAAGTTGTTTGGCACGAGCTCGAGTGATAGGTCCTTGTATTTGTGTGGCTGTAGGTACAGCGGTTGTATCAATAGATGGAATGTCCTCATCATGCCCCCCTTCTTGAATTGAAGTCGTCCTCGACGCAAGCTCATCTTCTTCACCAAAGTAAGGCTTCAAATCTGCAATGTTAAATGTAGGACTTACCGGACCCTGCAGGAAGCTCAAGTTTATATGCATTATCATTTATTTTCTCTAACACCTTAAAAGGACCAGCGGCACGAGGCATTAACTTAGACTTGCGCAATGCAGGAAAACGATCTTTGCGCAAATGTAACCAAACGAGATCACCAACATCAAACACAACATGCTTTCTTCCTCTATCCCCAGCAATTTTATACTTAGCATTCATGCGTTCAATGTTGTCTTTAGTAGTCTCATGCAATTTTAATATCAATTCAGCACGTTGTGTAGCATCCAAATCATTTTGCACCGAAGATGGTAAAGGCAATAAATCAATAGGTGCACGTGGAACAAAACCATACACAATCTCAAAAGGGCACATCTTAGTGGTAGAATACAGCGAACGATTGTAAGCAAATTCAATATGAGGCAAACACTCTTCCCACAATTTTAAGTTCTTCTTCAAAACAGCCCGCAGCATAGTAGATAATGTTCTATTTACTACTTCAGTTTGTCCATCAGTTTGGGGATGACATGTAGTACTAAACAGCAATTTAGTCCCCAACTTAGCCCATAAACATCTCCAAAAGTGGCTAAGAAATTTAGTATCACGATCAGAAACAATAGTATTTGGCACACCATGTAAACGCACAATTTCGCGAAAGAACAAATCAGCAACATGTGTAGCATCATCAGTTTTGTGACATGGAATAAAGTGTGCCATCTTAGAAAACCTATCCACAACAACAAAGATACTATCCCTCCCCTTCTGTGTACGAGGCAAACCCAAAACGAAATCCATAGAAATATCCTCCCAAGGTACACTAGGAACAGGAAGAGGCATATATAAACCATGTGGATTAAGTCGAGACTTAGCTTTTTGACATGTAGTGCAGCGTGCCACAAATCTCTCAACATCTCGACGCATACGTGGCCAAAAGAAGTGTGCAGCAAGTACATCCTCCGTCTTCTTCACACCAAAGTGACCCATCAATCCTCCTCCATGCGCCTCCTGCAACAACAAAAGACAAACGGAACTATCTGGGATGCATAGCTTGTTAGCACGGAACACAAATCTATCATTGAGGACGAATTTGTTCCATGTTCTACCATCTTTACAATTCAGCAACACATCTTTAAAATCAGCATCATGCAAGTATTGTTCCTTTATGATTTCTAATCCAAAAATCTTGAAGTCAAGTTGAGATAGCATAGTATAACGGCGCGACAAAGCATCAGCAATAACATTATCTTTACCCTTTTTGTGTTTGATAACATAAGGAAAAGACTCAATAAACTCAACACTTTGCATGGCGGCGATTCAACTTAGCTTGACTACGAATATGCTTCAAAGATTCATGATCAGAATGTATAACAAATTCTTTAGGCCATAAATAATGTTGCCAAGTTTGTAATGTCCGAACCAGCGCATATAATTCTTTATCATAAGTAGAATAATTCAGACTAGGCCCACTCAATTTCTCACTAAAATATGCAACAGGTTTGCCATCTTGTAATAACACACCTCCTAAACCAATTCCACTAGCATCACATTCAAGCTCAAAAGTCTTATTGAAATCGGGAAGTTGGAGTAATGGAGCATGTGTTAACTTATCTTTCAGTATCATGAAGGCGTCTTGTTGTGCATCGCCCCACACAAAGGGCACATCCTTCTTTGTAAGCTCATTCAGCGGCGCAGCAATGGATCCAAAATCTTTCACAAAGCGCCTATAGAAACCAGCGAGGCCAAGAAAACTCCTCACTTGTGTGACCGTCTTTGGCTGCGGCCAATTCTCAATTGCCTCAATCTTGGCTGGATCAACTTCAATTCCCTGCGCAGTAACAACATAGCCAAGAAACGCAACTCGATTGGTGCAAAAGGTGCACTTCTCAAGATTACCATACAAACGTGCATCACGTAAAGCATTGAAAACAGCACGTAAATGATCCAAATGTTCCTCCAAAGATTTGCTATAAATCAGAATATCATCAAAGTATACCACCACAAAACGTCCAATAAAAGCACGTAAAACTTCGTTCATCAGTCTCATGAAAGTACTAGGTGCATTAGTTAAACCAAAAGGCATTACTAACCACTCATATAAACCGAACTTAGTTTTAAACGCTGTTTTCCATTCATCTCCTAATTGCATACGAATCTGGTGGTAACCACTACGCAAATCAACTTTAGAGAACATAATAGAACCACTCAATTCATCAAGCATATCATCTAAACGAGGTATAGGATGACGGTAACGAATGGTAATATTATTAATAGATCTACAATCAGTACACAGGCGTGAAGAACCATCCTTCTTAGGTACCAAGATAATAGGAACAGCACATGGACTAAGAGACTCACGAATGTAACCTTTATCTTGGAGAACCTGAATTTGTCGCTGAATCTCTTTGGTCTCTTCAGGATTGGTACGATATGGCGCACGGTTGGGCAGCGAAGCACCTGGAATCAAGTCAATCTGGTGTTCTATCCCACGGATAGGTGGTAGTCCAGGTGGTACATCTTGTGGGAACACATCAATGAACTCCTGCAAAAGGTTAGCAACCGCAGGTGGCAAAGAAGGAGGCATATCCTCAAATGAAAACAGAACTTATTTGCAAACAATAGCATAGCATTGAGTAGTGTTCACATCAAGTTCAGCAATATCAGATTTGCTAGCAAGCAAACAAGGATTTTTCAAACGAATTTTAGTAGCATGGTTTGAATCAGATTTAGTATTAGTCTTATGTGGCACAAAATCTGCAGCAACAATCTGATTCTCACTCTTAAGTTTCTCCTCGTTTTTACTCTACTAGCTCTAGCAAGATCATCTTTTAGTATTTGTTCAGGAGTCATAGGTTTGAGACCAATTTTCTTTCCATCATGCATAAGAGAATACTGATTAGTTTTACCATTATGAACAGATTCTCTATCAAATTGCCAAGGTCTACCAAGTAACAAAGAACAAGCTTGCATAGGTACAACATCACAATCCACAAAATCAGAATATGTACCAATAGTAAAATGCACACGTGTAGTTCTTGTTACCTTGAGCTTGAGAGCTCTCAAACCATTGAATGTAATATGGATGTGTGCGCTGCCTTGTAGGAAGAGAAAGCTTCTCCACCATGTCAACGCTAGCCAGATTATTGCAGCTCCCTCCATCAATGATGATCCTTATAGCTCGCTCTTTGACAACGCCTCTTGTTTGGAACAGATTGTGGCGTTGATCATGCTCAGCTTTGCTCAATTGCACGCTCAACACACGTTGTGCAACTAAGCTCCTGTACTGATCAGCAGTGCAACTAATCAGAATGAGCACCATCACGTGCAGCAATAAGGGCCAATGTATCTTCATCAAAGTCACTTGCAGAATCATATTCGCCATCTTCACGCACCAACATCACACGCTTGGTTCTGCATTCTCTCTCTATGTGTCCAAAACCCAAGCATTTGCGACATTGTATGTCGCGCGTCTTCCCCGTGGAGGCCATCGGAGATGAACTCCGAGGAGGACCAGCAGATGGTGGTGAAGTAGTAGCCGGTGGTGCTCGTGATGCAGGCGCGGTGTACTTGGAGGTAGAAGGTGCTGGTGTAGCCCCACGTGGTTGTGGCGCTGATTGTCGCGTAATCCATGACGATGTACGACCTGCAGAAACATTAGCTTTTCTCCATGGTGGTTGACGATCCTGCACTTCACGTTCAGCTTTGCAAGCAAGATGAAACAAGCGAGTAATAGTGTTGTACTCCTTATAATCTAAAATATGCTGAATCTCTTTATTCAACCCACCAAAGAAACGTGCAAGCATAGCCTCATTATCCTCTACAATACCACAGCGAATCATGCCAGTTTGCAATTCTTGATAATAGTCTTCTACAAAATTTTTGCCTTGTTCTAAGCGAGACAATTTCTTTAGCAAATCACGTTGATAATATGGAGGAACAAAACGAGTACGCATAGCAAGTTTTAAACCAACCCAAGTAGTAGGAATATTAGCATGGTGTACTCTACAATGCTCGACCACCAAATAGATGCAAAATCTGTGAACTCACAAGTAGCAGCACTAACACGCAAATGATCAGGATAGCGTAAACATGCAAAGCGTTGCTCTACTTCCAATTCCCATGTAAGATATGCATCAGGATTATATCTACCCTCAAATGGCGGAATATTCAATTTAAGTTTAGCAACATGATCATCATCATTACGTACCGGGCGTGGAGGTGGGCGAGCGTTGCGGTTCAGTTGTCGTGGACGACCAGGTGCAGGTTGTTGGACCTCCTCGTCATCCAGCACGTTCTCATCTACTTGCTCATCCTCGTTCCCTCCATAGTCCTCGTATCCTTCATCGAAGGCGCGTCATGTGCGGCTGCTGCAGCAGGAACGGTACCCGCCGGAACGTCCGCACGAGGAACGCGGCGTGCGCGGCGTTGCACGTTGGCGCGAGGCGGCGGTAATCGAGTCAACAACTCCTGGAACTTAACGTCGAGCTTGGAGTTGAAGGCTGCCTCGAGGCCATCGATCTTGTCCAGCGCGTCGGTGAGTTTGGCGTCAACATCACCGAGGCGCCCATCCACGTCGGTTGCATGCCCGCCCAAAAGGTGGAGGAAGTGAGCATGCATCTCTGCATTCGTCATCTTATCCGGGTCAACGTTCGCCGACTCTGTGCCTGTCATGGTTAGTACAGAAAAAGCACAAATGTATATGCCTACAAACTACGGAATATGGTGGTTCACGCGCAATTCGTCAAGCAAAATACAAAGCTCTTACAAGTCCTTACCAAACAGGAGGAAGGCGATGTAACAACCAGCAAGGATCAGCGTCTCCAAATTGCCAAAGCGATTACCAAGTGTCGACACAGTGCACGTGGAGACAATATGTAGAGCTGTAGGAAGGCTAATATGGTAGCAAAACAACAAATGTCAAAACAGCAATGCGGTATTGAAAGTATGCTCAACGACGGTACTGTGCTGGTCCTAGGCTAGACCGTACTAGAGACGCGAGCCTAGAACACAAACGAGGTCACGGCGCGGCACACAAGCAACGAGCAGCGATGAAGTGATATATGGTGGCGGTTGGCTCCCACAAGCACAAAGGAATAGCTCAAAAGCAAGATATAAGTGAAGAACACAGGAATTTTCGGGTAGTAAACTTAAAGGTCAAAAATCTCAACCTTCCCGACGTTTTTTGGCAATTCTGAGAGCTCGGAAAAGCGCACAATGGCAAAGCCGTTGTGGCTGGATAGAACTTTTTCTCCCGGTCGTTTTGAGTGGTCAAACGTCGAAAACGGAGTTCGTATGCAAAAGTTATGGCCGGTCAAAGTTTGTTGTCCAAAACAGCCTAATTCGGACTAAAAACGTCCTTAGTGGAAATCGTGGTCAACCCGACTAGGATGCGGATTTGACTTTTTTTTTGCAATTTTTTTTTTGCAATTTTTTTTTCCACTTTTTTTTTCTCTTCTACTCACCAACGGAAGGCGGAAGTATATGACAGGTGTATATGGCAGTGACGAAAGTATATGGCAGTGTATATGATTGTGGCGGAAAGATCGGTGGGTGTATATGGCGGGCGGAAGTATATGGTGGTGATGATCTGCGAGCGATGCGAGTATGCGGCGCGGCGTAACTAGTATGACCAGAACTCGAAACTCTAAAGGAACTAGACGCTAAGACCAGCAACTCGACACGAAGATGCAGACACAAATTCAATTATGCAAAACGGAAACGACAATGCAAGGCGTGGCAAGGTGTTTATGGGACGATGATCTAAAAACCCTAACAGTATTTTTGACTTTTTCTTGGTTTATAGGTATGATGGCAGATGCAATCTACACTATGTAAAATCTCACCGAGCAACCTGAAATCGATACCACTTGATAGGGCAAAGGTGTCCGATCTTTCGATGAGATGTGGATAAATCGATTTGTTGGTGGAGTTCGTGCTTGACGATCCGACTACACGTGCAAAGCTCGTGCGCCAATGCAATCGCTAGGACAATCTCCGGGTTACTGATCTTGCGGATGCACGATCAGCCTGACCAGCGAGGGTCTTAATTCCTACAAATCGAGAACAAGTAAGAACTAATAATGCAATCAGAATTATTGCGGATATAGATGAAAGCTTTATTGAAAAGGTGGGATTCCGAATAGTCGGTCTTGTGGGCGTTGGCCTCAAAAGAAGTACACGAGAGTTGCAGCAATGGCTAACTTTTTGTCTAATCAAAATCCGAGTCTAAACGTGACGGCTATGGAGGTATTTAAAGGAGGAAAAGGTGGGGTTTCGACCAGCCATACGTATGGTGGTCGAACCAAACCCTAGAAGGCCTTTCCCCTTCAATACGGACTAAAATGTGGCTGACTTAATTCCTGCGAAAATGACATGGGCCTGGCCCAAAACTAAAGGTGACGCAGCACCATATTATGCTATGGACGAAATTATGAAGTGGAGAACTCTATATTTCGTCCATGTCTTCATCTCTTCTTATGGTGGCTTCAAAGTTCTGAAATCTCCACTTGTGGCGTCATCTTCAATCCTCAAGTGTTTGCTGCCATCTCCTCCATGCGTGATCATGCTCCAATGCTTGTCCTCCTCATCCATGCTAGGTCCATCATTCCTAAGAGTAATAAACATATCTGATTTAGGCAGCCTCATATTCTCATGTATATGAGGAATAGTTCCAAGAAACGAAAGTTAAGTTGTTTGGCACGAGCTCGAGTGATAGGTCCTTGTATTTGTGTGGCTGTAGGTACAGCGGTTGTATCAATAGATGGAATGTCCTCATCAAGATCTTGCCGCCTTCTTGCCGTGGCGTCGTAGTGTGATGCCCGAAGGTGGAATCCAGATCATGCGGGCCGGATCTGGATGTTCCTGGTTCTCCTCTTCACCGCCGTTTGTCTCCGGTGGCAGGAGGTGTGGCGGAGGCGAGGATGGGCGCCAGGCGTCTTCTCCAATAAGGCCCCTCTTTTCTCTCCCTACAGGTTGTTCAATCTGATGCTCTTCCGCGGCGTCAGGTGGCGACTGGCATGTCGTTCCTCCATAAGCCATGGTGGTGGTTGGACGGACTTTACCTTGACGGTCCGTCTTCTCTCAATAAGCGGCTTCTTCTTCATTCTGGCGATGATCTGTTGTTGCTACTTCTCTCTGTGTCTGCCCTTGGTGGTGCGGAAGGAAGTTGGAAGCTGCCGGTGGATTCCTGCGGGATTGGAGGAGTTTGGGGAGATCCTCTCAAGCATGTGCTCATCCAAGCTCGAGGCAGCTCTGCCTCAGCTATCTCTGGCCGACATGGCGGCAACACTGCAACCTCCAACGAGGAGGCATCCTTCTCTTTTGCTGCGGAAGCTCGACGACGCCTTGCCACCAAGTGGTTTTGTCCCCGGTGGCTTGACGACGGCCGTAGGGAGCCCACAAACTGGGTCTAGTTCCTCGGCGGCGACGCCTGGAGGACGCCGACATCTGGTGGTAGAGACACCCAGGTCCTCGATTGCTTTGATCTAGTTATTTGTAGGGTGTTTTCTGTAAAGTGCAAGCCCCCTTCTTCAAATACTAGGTTCTTAGAGCGAGTGTTGTATAAGGGGCTTTTTGTAAAACTTTGTACCTACCACTTTAATGAAAGAAAATCTGGGGTCTTCTAGACCCCTCCCCGAGTTCAAAAAAAAGTAGAAAGAGAAGGTGCTCGCTCGATCTACACCCCTCTTCTTCAACTCGTCCCTCCACACGACCGGCTAAGCCAGTGTCTCTACCCGCCCAACGCATTTTAGACAGAAGGCTCGAGTAGAGCCCGGCTTTAAAATTAATTAAGCCTTAACGACCCGATGCATTTCAAACATTGAAAGTGACTGTTTCGATTTGTTTAGTACAAGCTCCGACACAAAGTTAGCCACGTCCCGTCCCCCCCCCCCAATTCCTCCGTTTCTCTTTCCAGGGTGTTCCATAACGTGCTTGCCTTAATTCAAACTAACTAACTAGAAAGGAAAGGTGCTCGCTCGATCTACCCCCATCTTCCTCAATTCGTCCCTTCACACGAACGGCTAAGCCCGTGTCTCTACCCCCGCACAATCCATTTTAGACTGAAGGCTCGAGTAGAGCCCGACTTTAAATTAATAAAGCCTCAATGGCCCGACGCATTTTAAACATCGAAAGTGTATGTTTCGATTTGTTTGGTTGAAGCTCGGATAGAAAGTTAGCCACATCTCCCCTTTTTTGTTTGGGTCATCGACCAACTTAGTTGGCTGACGCATATATTTTTCTCGTCCTAGCCATACCTATAAGAGGGCTGCTGCCGGGAGGAAGGGCAAACCCTAGCAGAGCATAGAAACCATGCTGAACACAACGCTACATGTGCTAGGATCAGCCAGATGGTGTGCTTCTCGAACAACTTTGATGCGGCCACGGTCACCATTCGGCAGCTCTTCGAGGCAGAGGAAACCACCACGTATAATACATCGTCGACGAGGCCCGCGAGGAGCGGTACATCCATACGAGCCGTATGTCAAGGGGATGGGGGAGGAGGCGTAGGCACTGGAGGCCTTGGCTGAGGCACATGCGGAGGTGGAGCATGGGCGGGGCGGAGAAGGAGGCATTCCAAGTGAAGTTTACGACGATGGCTCGGATGATTGCCGAGGCGTCCACACTTCGGGCGGTGGCCGAGGAAAACCTAGCTCACCCACAGTCGACAGTGGCTGGGGCGCGTTCGATGCGAGCATAGCTAGCTGGTTCGTGTTGCATTGGTCGCGCGACTTAGGCTTCGGAGGAAGAGGATGGTGACGCCCCGACGTAAGAGACAAGCAGCGGGCTCTACTCGAGTCGTTTCGCACCGCCCAACGCGATGAGGCCAATATGGCTGAGGTCCAGAGCACGCTTCTTGGGACGCAGTCGAAGCTGGTGGGGACCGCCGTGTATCGGCCGCCGCGGCCAACTCATGAGAGGACGATGACTACACCCCCAATGGGAGCAATGGGCGGGCGTGGACGCGTTGATCCATTCACGACGAGCCGCTGGGATGAATTTTTTGTATCCTCCTGTTTGCATAGACCAAAACTTTCAATCCCTTTACGTGGGGCCAAAAAAATGCCCTACTGTTACGAGGATCTCATCTAAATTTCACTTGTAATTTACCTTCACTATTAAAAATGCAAAAAATAAACTTTAAATGGAATTTAAGCAGGATCTCATTTGCCACCCTTGGAGTGTGGATAGATCAGATCGCTGTCTGAACCCACCGCTTGGAGCTTGCCGTTGCGGCTCTCTCCGTGCCGTCGGGGGCCTGACATGCCACCCCCGATTTTAATCTCTGCTGCACGTACGTACGGCCATGTCGCTGGCCTGCCCTGCCCTGCCCTGCGCTGGATTTATGACCTGACACGGCCGCGCGCATGCATGCATGCATCATCCGACGACCAGCGAAAGCGCGCCGTTGCAGCGCTGGCCATCACGTGTCGCTGGCGACCGCGCGAGCTCAATCAATGCCGGGCGGCGTGCGTATCGGCAACCCCAACGGTCGCGTCGTGGCGTCGAGAGCGCGCGCCCGGCATGCCGTCGGCGTCCGCAAAGGGTGGCATGTCGCCGTCTCCGACGCGTGTGTCTATGCATGCCGGTGTCGTCTCCCGTCCGGCTCGCCGGCACTGCCGACTGCCGTGCACGCCGGAACGGCATGCATGTACGGCTGCATAGCATGTCAACTATACTGTACTACATAAGCTATGGCCTGCGTCAGGAGCAGAGGTGTAAACAGCTACTAAGGGCATCTCCAAGGGGCGATCCATTTCGGACGTCTAAATTATCCGCGGATATTCCTTTGCGTCGTCTTACGGACGCGAAAATGACCGCGAGGCACGAAATGTCCGTTTGCGTCGGGTGTCACCCCAGCAGTCCAACGCATTTTGGACATGCAACTGTTTTTTCTGCTCCTTCTTTTCATTTTTGTTGAAGGACTCCCCAATTTGTATGAATGAGCAAGTTTAAACGCGAAAACAAGTAGTACTGAATGATGTCTTGTTGCTCGAATCGAATAGATTAGCCATAAACAGTTCACCGGATAGAGTACTCGAATTAAAAAGGTTCAAACATATTTAACATACAAACAAGAACAAATTTAAAAACAGATAAACTATAAACTAATTCTTGGCCTTCTTGTTAGTCACCTCCTCATCGGAAGAGGAACTGGCGAACGACGCGTCCGTCGAGGAGTTGGAGTCGGACGAAGTGTTGTCTTCGTCGTCGTCGTCGGTGAACGGACGACGACGACGACGCGCCGCCTGTGCCTGCGCCCTTGCCCGGGCCCTGGCCTCCTTCCTTGCCACCGCCTTGTCGTCCGCCGCCTCCTACGCCTCCAGCCGGGTGAATCTGGCGTCGGAGTCCTCCTTCTCCTCCTCCTGCTCCTCCTCCTCCTCCTCGTCATCGCCGTTGCTGCCAGCGGCGCCTCCGTCCTCCTCCTGGCCGTCGCTGGCATCGACACCTCCGTCCTCCTCCTCCTTACTAGGCGTGGAGGCAGGGTCGCTGGGCGTGGAGCCCGGGTCGCTTGGCGTCGTAGGGGTTTCCCACCAATGCCGCCATCCCGGCGGCTTGCCCTCGCTCTCCGAGTCGGACGACAGGGTGTGGTCGCTCATGGCGTCTGGCTAGGCGGTGCTGAAGGCGGTTCGACATGAATTACACTAGACGCATGGGTTATATTCTGCGGGGATTAATGACGACGCGTATAACGAAGAGGCATGCGGCTGCTCTTCCGCGGCGGTTCGGCGCTCCATTCCGGCGGTTGGCGGGTTCATCGGTGCGGTTGCCACTCCGGCGGTTGACATTGGCGCGCTTGTTGTGCTTTTATTCGAGGCCGATCGAAACAGGATCGCTACCAGGCAGGCCCGTGGGGAAAGCGAGCGGACACTAGACGCGACCGCGCAGCGTCCGCGGAGACGCAAACGTGTCGCATATTTGCACGCGTTTGCGTCACTGCGGATGCCCCGGATACGATGCGTCGCCCCGCTGGAGCAGGGTGTAGACGCATTTCCGGTCCATGCGAACGCAAACGGTCGCACAGCGTCCGTTTGCGTCGCCCCGTTGGAGATGCCTAAGATAATTTCCACGCCAAAACCGGCACAAATTAGTTTATAGGTATCGGTTATTAATTAGAATAATTCAAAGATTTCAGAATTCGATTTTTGAGTTAAAAACCAAACCCTATCTCGTTAGTAGTTATTGAGTTACGAAAATCATTTGTCAAGCATGTTTAGTTTTAAATTTCAATCAATGCTTAAGTTATAGTGCATCTTTAGTTTTAAATTTCTATCAATGTTTGAGTTTTAGCGTATTGCGATTTTTCTCTTAGCTACACAAGACTGAAATTTAAAACCCCTCTCAAGATACGCAAACACTATAATTGTCTACTGATTAGAGCATATATCTGACTATTTTTTATTTCAGGTCTGGTTCCGTTCCATTTTCGATTCGAAACCACAGTTAGGTATATCCGCATTCGAATTCAAGAAAAAATTATAGTAAAGGATATCGTATGAGCAAAAAGCCGATCCAATACGAATTCGAGAATAATGTATGGTAAAGGAAATGGTATGAGCAAAATTCGATCCGACCCGATCCGAATTCGAGAAAAATATATGGTAAAAAATATGGTACGAGCAAAATCCGATTTGATCTATTTATACCCCTAGTCATAAGCTAAACAGTCGAAATAGGTACTCCCTCAGTTTTTATTTACCCTGTGTTACGGCTTTACTCCAAGTCAAAGTTTCTAAACTTTGATCAAAGATATAGCAAAAATATCAACATCTATAAATTTATATTTACCTAATATAAAAAGTTTTGTGCTTCCATGGACCCTAAAACTGAACTTTTTTCCTGAGTGAAACACAAGGATGGCTGGGATTAAACAATACATGTTCAGAATTAGGCGTATGATGGCTGAGATTAAACGATACCATGATACCCTGTCGGGGGTTTACAATGTTATAAGTTTTAGGGGTCTAAGGAAACACAATACATATAAAAATATATTTCGAGATGATTCTAATGGTACTAATTTTGTATTTTAGATATTAATAATTTCTTTTCTATATTTATAGTTAAACTTTGTAAAATTTAACTTTAACTAAACCTAGAACCTAGGGTAATTGTGAACCAAGAGAGTAAGTACCAGCTCAACAAGAATATACCCGAAGTTATGCATGTTGGCGCCAATGATTTCGGTAGGTAAATCAAGGTCAACGACATCATATGTCGTGCCGAAGCTAGGTCGGCACCGATCTCATTGGTGCTAAACTCACGAGATCATTCTGTGCTGAAAATTCTTGACGCTGATGTACTTGATCCATTCTCGTCACCGTCGAAATCAGAGGCCGGGTTCCGAAATAATTTTGTCTAGGATAAAATGAGGCGAGGTATTAGTTTTGTCCATGGGTTGGGTCTTAAAAAAAATACAGAAACAAACACGGGGAAACATTGGCACACCAACCACCTGTTGCTTTCCTTTGCCTGTTATAAGTTTCAGAGGAAGAAGAGGGAACCTGAAAGGAGATCCTCCTATCCGATGTTGTTGCCTCAGAAACATCGCCCTGGCTGGCAGAACCGTTTCGGTACGAGACAGGGTAGCGATCTGCCTCCCATCGAAAATGGACAAACACGCCGAGTATCGGCAATTCAGGGATCCTTCCGCAGGTTGGCCCTTTGTATGCTGGCTGGAGAGCAAGCACACCGGAATACCTGATCTGAGCATATGCATATCTGATCTCTGTACCAGCAGATGCATACGAGCCAACCGCTTCTTTGACTGCATATCCTCTTTTGTTTTTTTATTTTGTGTCTTGCCAAATGTGCATACGTAGCACTGCGAATAGATGCACTGCTGCATGGATATATATGTGCTATGCATGTGTGGATCTGACTCCAAGAGAAAAGATTGTACGAGTAGAGACAAAGCCAGCAAATTTGGCTTCTTAGGAAATGCTGACGGAATAATTATTCCACTGGAACTTACGGATATTGATCTGAATATATGCATAGCAATATCAGCAATACCACGTGTGACAACAAAATGTTGAGCACGACACATCAAATTAAGGGAGACATCACCCAGGTTCATGCTATTCCACTCGGTAAACGTCACTCTGAATCTGGACTTGCTAGCCTGTTCGTAGCATTTCCTTGTGCCCAACTGAACAGTTAACAGGCAGCTGAATTTCAGGCTTAACTATCAAGTGCAGCACGCCTGTACTGCCACTGGCATTGTGACACTGGCACTGGCAGCACCCAACTTGCTGATTCTGCCAACACTGGCCCGTGCGGCGCGGAAGAGATATGTGGGCCGGCTTACTCGGATCTCGGTATTGAGTCAATACTATTGACCCCCAAAAACATATTGTTATTCAGTTAATACTAAAGATATTGTTATTGAGTTAATAATACTAAAGATATTTTTAAAAATTATATTATTTTAAAAATAGCGAGTTTGTACTACACTCGATTGTTCGTAGCAAGTTTTAGTCTTCTTGTACTTAACCCTTGGCATACCCTCGAAAAAACTAAAAGCGTGAAACCATAAAAATATCTGTTTTACAACTTTAGTAGGTAAAAGTGGCTTAAAACTGGTAATACAGTAATTTTTACAGTAAATGCAAAACCAGCATGCATTTATGGGTACATGAAGAAGCCCTTAATACAATAATTTTTATAGTAAATGCAAAACTAGCTTACTCATTGTCGTGCCCCACTGCTATCTCACGACCTCACCCGCTATGATTGGGATACGGGGGCTTGCTGGACCTCCGGTTGGTGTTGTGAGAGCCGAGCTTCGAGTCTGATTCGTCGGAGGCCTCCCGCTCCTGCAACATCAATTGGTACCCGCGAAAGTAGTTATACGGTGTTCGAATAGGTCTTTCTGGAGGAGGGACGACAATCATCTCGATCTCCGGTTCGCCGAGAGGAGGTGAACGCTATCCATGCCTCCAAGTGCGCACAACGCAACGAGATACTACCTCCGGTCTGCAATAATTGACGCGTGCACACGCTAATTGACGTGCGTCGATTAAAAACGATCAAAGAGAGTAGGTGACCGTGGCGAGAGGAGGCCCAACTCGAGCTGGTCCGTCACCGCTCTATCCAAACCAATGAGGTGGATGAGTACGAGCATCTCCAGTACAAGGAACACATGAAGTACATTGAACACATGTACGACCACGACGAGGATAATAGCGAGTAGACGATGCGAAAATGGTGAATGGAACCTGGGTGCGCGCGCACCCATTTACGAAAAGTTCAAAAAAATGCTATTTAAAAGTTTCCAAAAAATGTGAAGTAAATTTTTGCATGTAGATATTATGTTGATACTTACTCATGTGTGTTTTCACGGAAAAATACCATTGTGTGTGACCTATACAAAAATTGACAAAATGCAAATTCCTATTCCTGTGAATAGTACAAATTCCTGTTCACTATTCTCATTTGGACATTTTGTCATTTTTATACAGGCCACACACAATGGTATTTTTTCGTGAAAACTCACATGAGTAAGTATCAACATAATATGTACATGTAAAATTTTACTTCACATTTTTTGGAAACTTTTAAATAGCATTTTTTTTGAACTTTTCGTAAATGGGTGCGCGCGTACCCAGGTTCCATTCCTCCGGGTCGGTAGACGATGCCGTTGTTATGGCTTTGGTGGCACCGTAAGTAGGTATACTTGGTGCCATCTTCTAGTTTAATTCATATAGTTTTAAAATTTGCATTTAATCTATGTTGTAATGTTGAGCAATGTTTTCGATCAATGTTGTAGTTTAAAATACTGCATTTAGTCTATGTGTTATTTGAATTCGTATGTATGTTTGTGTCTTGTTTGAATTGTTCATATTACTACGATGAAAAAACAAAGTGACACACAAAACTAAAATGAAGAGGACTTATTTTATGGTATTCGTTTTTGCGTGTCTATTTTACCAGATCATGTCTTGTCTGAAGAATTGTTTCACGGTATACCCAAAAACACTCTTATTGTATGAGATTATATGCGATCTGCTAGAGTTGCTCTATAAACTTACAACTACCATAAAGATCAATCATCACACCTTAATAAAATAAAAGTGGCTACATTAGCTCCGCCGGCTAATCACCTTCTTTTTACAGATGATAGACTACTGTTCTTCGGGGTGTAGTGAAATGCCAGATGAAGTGTCTCACATGCTAGATCGATAGTGCGAAGCACCAGGGCAACATATATCTTTGGGCGAGAAATATCTGGAAATGCCTATTGATGCCGACAGTTCAAACAATACAACTTTCAAATATTTGAAAGATCTAGCCTTGCACAAGGTGTAGGGATATATGGAGAAAACAAGGTGAGTGGACCTGCTGGGTTTCACGGGAGAGATGACAAAGTGTATAGTGTATTCTGCGGCATGTGGATACATTGAGTGCATGTGTATAGTATAAAAGCAGTCCATTATCCGAACATTGATTTCCTAGAGGTTGAGTTGGACTTGCTTCCTTCTCAAATTTGGCGAGCTAGCTATATCCAAGGATGACATGCTCTACTGGTGTATATTTGACACTTGATGTCGGCATGGCATAGATGGTATCCATCCTCCATGGTCTAGAAAAGAACTCTTTTTCGCAAAAGATCAAGATAGTTACGGGAAAGACGTGCAGCGGACATTAGATGTGCTACCAACCTTGTTCGGCTATTGTTCCAAGTCGTGCTACCATGGAAGGTTGAAATCATGTGAAAGATGATAACTGCTTGTGTGATCATGTATACATTAGATGTGCTACCAATATTTTCTCAATACTCATCATGAAATCTCTGACTGCCTATGTTGAAATCCAAATAATTTGGTTAAGCACAGGCGGACCTACAAATAAATCATTAGTATTATCATTTGATGTCTAGGTGCTGGATAGCACATTAATTTTAGGGTTATTGGATTTTCTAATTTAAATTTGAATTAATAGTGAACTACGCCATTTTAGTATTTAACTTATTATATAATTTATGTGAGTGTTAAATTTAGCTAGCAACATTGTTTGTGCTAAAATGGTCGAAATGATGAAAAGGACAACAAATGGATATGTTCATGGATGAAATGGAGGGGGGTTGGGCATCGTTAGGTGCACCGGGCAAACATGGAAGGACATTTTTTCCACCGCTTCCCAAATAAATATGAAGGGATACAATTTGGATATGAAATATGGGAGAGTTGGAGTTGCCCTAATTGGTATATTCCCTTTTGAGAACTGGGTTGGTTCTGTTCCTCCTCTACAACCAAACAAGAGAAATCGAATGGTTGCCTAGTGCGGAAGGTTCCATTCCATTCCACTTGGGTGTAGTGTATGCTAGTCTCATACATGATAGTACTATGATTACATGCATGTTTCTTGTATCTCGGTACCAAATTATCGTGGGGAAGTCACGTCATATGCCATCAAAAATGACTTACGAGTTGTGGGAGAAGGCGTTGTTGGAAGCTAACATGGATTGGATCACACACCATGTATCCAGGTTCAGCACCTTGTTCTGAAGGTGAAGGCCAACTCCTACTTCTCGTATTATTGATTCTATATTGATTACAGGAGACTCGGCGAGTTAGGACACGATTTAGCTCTAAGCCAAGTCGATTTGACTTGTCTATTGCTTCTTGTCCTAACTGAGACGTCCTAAGCTTCCTTACATACACGGATGGCATAAGATTGACATGTCTGCCCAAATCGGTATGGGTTATGGAGTTTTTACAGGAACTCGACATCTATCTACCTTTTATGCCAAGTATTTCGTGTCGTCTTTTTCCAGACTCCTCTTAAAAGGGGGTTGTAACCTCCATTTCAAAAAAAGACTCCTCTTTGACCGACATACTCGCAAGCTGGTCCATTTCTATTTGTAGAAGCCGTGTACATATTGCCTTTTGTCCGATTCGGAGCCTTGCCGGTAACCTATAGGCTGCATCAGAGTAAGGGCGTGTTTGGTAGCCTGCAGACTGTTCGGCCAGGTTGGGACGAAAACAGGGAGTTTGGTTGCCCCATGCTCCATTGGGCTGCGCCAGTGCGAAGCCTAAAGCAACCCGCAACAAGGCCCAACAACAACGGCCATTTTTAGCGAGCCACCCTCTGCATGCACTCAGGTTGAAAAATTCCTAATATCTTTGTAGGGTTAAGATTCGTTATCGATTTGGGATTTTCCGTTAGCGCGTGTCTTAGACTCGAATCGGTTGCAATTTCATGTGTACTAGGACTTCCCAAACATTGACTATGCTCCAGACTTCATCAAAGACCCCTCATTCTGCGGCATAGCACACGATTCGTCTGAGGTGTGCCGTAGGCACAAGTTTGAGCATGTCAGGTGTGTTGTATATGAAGGAAGCAACATTGGCCGCAGATTCTACGTACCTCTGTCTTGTGCAAAATGTAAGCCTGGTAATTTAACTATCTTGGTTATCAAAAAATCCAAGCTTACTCTGCATTGCCTGCACATTCGAAATTTGTTCATCGTAGCCTGCATATGTGACTAGGTAGAGAATTGTGGTTTTGTGGGTTAGGTGGATTAAGAATTAAAATGCTCTCGGAAACTTTGGGAATGTATCATAGTTGTAGCAGTGCAAGGATCGACGAGAGGGTCAACAACGCAAAGTTGCTGAAGGAGATAGCTGCTGAGAAGAGCAAGATTGAAAAAAAGTACAGTAGTCTTGTTGTTGAAGTGAAGAAATTGATGAACGATCCTGATAAAAGGGTTGTGAATGAGAACTTGGCCATACTAATGACATCACTTCAATTGTTGACAAGGAAATGGGGGAGACGGAGAGGAAGCAGTTAAAGGGGCGGATTCAAATGCTGAAGCATATGCGAAAATCTCAAGCAGACATTATATAGGTGAGACCGAAAATTGAGATAATGAAATGGAGAAGAAGGAAAAGACATGCTGTACGTTATGTTCAACGAAAAGCATGCTAATAATGATAAGTTGAAAAGAATCAAGCTGTGAGGAGTGATTCCACTATCTCACACAGTTCGTAGCATGGGTATAAATGTGTTGTGTGGTGATCTGATTCTGACCCCAAGAGCAAAGGTCGAACATATACATGCAAAATCAACAAATTTAACCTCTTGGCATCACGAGTGACAGAAATGTTGAGCTTGTGGCATCTAAGGGACACATCACCTAGTGACCTAGATTCATTTTCCACTCGGTACATATCACTCTGAATCTAGACTTGCTAGTTTCCTCGTACTATCTCTCTATGACCAGTTGAACATACAGCTGAATTTCAGGGCTTAGACATCTCCAGTCGTGTCTCCCAAACCGGTCCCCCAAACGGCGTTGGATCGATCGTTTGGGGATGTGTTTTGTTCGTGCCGCATTTGGGGGACGTCGTTTCCCAGCCGCGTCCCCCAATCGCCCACCCTAAATAAATATTAGTGCATGAAAATAAGGTTTTCATTCAAATTTAATTATATATTATAAACTTTAGATGAAAACGGCTAGATTTCATCTAAACCCTAGCCTACTGACCGCCCGGTGGTGCGTTCGACGGCCCTGCCCCACCGTCGCCTACCCTCCGCCGTAGCTCCTGCTGCGCGCACCGCCTCTCCATGCGTAGGGCGGTAAGCAGACGCCGCTGCTCCAGCAGCGCATCGTCGCCTGCCCTCCCCTGCTGGCGCGGCGAATCTGCGCCTCTTCGCGGGTACGGGCGTCGTCCTGGAGCTTCTTCTCCGACTCGAAGGTCTCGACGAGCGCCCGTTGCTGATCCACCGCCTCGTCCGGGTGCGGCCCGTCGTCGTCATCCTCCTCCTCCTACTCTGCCTCCTCCTCCTCCTCCTCCATTTGCGCCTCCAGTTGTGCTGCCAACGCGTCGGCCTTCGCCGCCAACACATCCGCCCGCGCCCCCCCAGGCCGCATCCGTTGCCGCCAGCGCCGCCTCCCGCTGTTAACGCTCCTCCGCCGCCTGCTGCTGCGGACGCTCCACCGCCTCCCGCAGCCGCCGCTCAATCGCCTCCCGCCGTTCACGGTACTGGAGCTCCCGCTCCCGCTGCTTGCGCTCCTGCTTCGCACGCCACCGCTCGGCCATATCCTCCGTCCGGCGCCGCCGCGCCTCTTCCGTCGTGGCGGCATCGAACGCCGCAATGGTGTCCGCCAGTGCTGCCTCCTCCCACGCCGTGTTCTCCTCAGCTGCAGGGTCTCCCGCTGCTGACGCTCCCGCCGCCGCCTCACGCTGATTGCCTCCCGCCAATGCCGGCTGCCACGCCAAAGCTCGCCGGCGGCGCGCGACCGCTCCGTGGCGGTGTCGATGTCGAACTGCGAATCCGGTGGTGGAGGTGGTTGTGGAGATGGCGGTGGAGGGAACTGGCCGGCACCGGGGCGGTTCATCATTGCGCAGTGGTGTTCGAGCGATGAGGGTTGTGCTTGCGGCGGAGAAAGGGGTACCGGCGGCTGTGGTGGCTGCCATTTAGCCGGGGGGTGGGGGGGGGGGGGGCTTCTATAGACGCCGGCGGCGGGAAGAAGCGCGGAAAGAGACCAGAAGCGGCGGGAACAAAGCGCGGGAACGCGCGGTGGCGTGCGAACGCCGGCGACGCGTGGAGGCTACGCAGCACCGACGAGACGTCTCGCCTGCCCCTTCGTCGCCATTAAGGCAAAGCTGCGACGCTTCGGTCGTGTGTCACTGCGCGCCAATAACTTCCGTCCCGAGGTAGGCGACGGTTAGGTCCAAACTTGAATGTGCCGACGCGTTGGTCCCACCACGCCTCGCTATTTGTTGTGTCCGACGTGCTCGGAGCGTCCCCCGTGGGGCGGGGACGGGCTCGGGACACCAGACACCGTATCGGACCACGCCGGACAAAAAACGGCTAGACACGAGTTTTTATTGTTTGGTACATCCAAAATTCCTTTGGGAGATGGTTTGGAAGAGGCGAGTGGAGATGATAGCTCAACCAACGGGCATGCGCATAATCACACTCGGCACTAGCATTGTGATACCGGCAGTGCTGCTCTCTACAGCGAACACGCTCATGATTAGAACACTGCCCGTGCGGCGCGGAGGAGATATGTGGGCCGGGCCACACCAGCCTTCTATTAACTATACTGGGTTCGGCTCACTCGTATTTTGGTATTGGATCCGGTGGTGTTTACAAATACACCTACCATACTTACTGTTTTTATAGTTTAACACGTAATATTGCCATGCATGTGTGGGAGCGGATATATGGCATTTAGTTGTACATGCATGATACTAGTACATCCAGGAATTAGTATTTTGAAACTTTTAAAAATTGCATTTGATTTTCTTTAAAAGAGTCCGTAGAAAATTCAAGATATAGATCATGATGAAATCTACTAACACGCAACAGACAAATCCAAAATTCGTTAGGCTGAGAAGAAAACAACAAACGTGTGGATCTTGGTAGGTGAACAGTACATTTTTAAAAACTTGAGATTTGTCAGATTTAGCACGTCTTTGACTGTGTAAATTAGAATATAACAAATTTTGAAGATATTTTGCAGTTGGAAGAGTCCAACATTATCTAAGCCTAGTTTTTTTTAACAACCGGCAGTGCATATTCATTAAGAAGAGGGGAATTGGCTAGTTCATAAAACCGTTACAGTTGCTAATTTATAAGAAAAACTGATCGAAAACCGATACAACATGACAGTACACACCGGCTCCAAGGCCTTGTTCCACACGAACCGATGACTCTTCCACCCAAACAAAGAGACAAGAATCCATAACACGCCAACCACCTCTGGAGCCGCTGGTTTTGCCGTCTTCTAAGTCTTCATGCACCACGACCTCGTCGCCAGCACCATCGTCTCGTCCCCAATTATTTCGTCTACTCCGACAACCACGAACTGCATCGACACCTCGTCTTCTTCGCTGCTCTGCGGCTCACAACTGTCCAGGAGACCTCCTCTGCTGGTACCTACGACAATGGTGCACGGTTCATGATGGTTCCTGCCCTCGCACGTCCGATATTGGCAACGCCGGCACGTGCCTCGGTCCTGATGCGTCCCCGAGGCTGGCTTGCTCGGGTCAGCGCCTCATTTTCATTGGTTTCGACAATGTGTTCCTCCGCATCGACTTTTTCTACAACTGCTTCGATCATGTCACCGACTTCATGATCTTCTATGCGTATTCGAATATGTCAAAACCGGAGTATATATACTTTCTTCCCCGATGCCCGCCCAGTTCTGGCAAAACTAGGGCCATACCTTGTCTTTGATGGCTCAATTGCATCGACTCCGTCCTCTACGACTGCCACTTTTGGTCATCGCAGGTCCCGTCAACTACCCCTATGCATGTATAGATGTCCAATATGACCACCCAGGTCGCCGCTGGTTTCACTAGCTTCTACTTCTTCATCCAGACATCGTCAGTAGCATCATCGTCTCTTCCCCGACTATTTTTTCTACCCCGACAACCGCATACTGCATCGCACATCTCCCTTTTTGTCGCTATGTGACACACAACTGTCTTGGAGGCTTCACTAATGGTACCTATGACAATGGTGCACAGTTCATGATGGTCCCTGCCCTTGAACGTCCAATATTGGCAACACGGGCACATTCCTTCACCCCGGACGCGTCCCTGCCTCGGGTATACGCCTTGTCTTCATCGGTTTCGATAGCGTCTTCCTCGACATGGACTCATTCTACGACTGCCTCGACCACGTCTCCGACTTCTTTTATGCGTCGGTTCTAGCAAAACTAGAGTATGCTTTCGTCCCCGATGTGCACCTAGTTCTGGCAAAACTAGGGCCGCGCCTCATCCTCGGCGGCTCGGATTGCATCGACCTTGGCATCGAATCCCTCCTCCATGACTACCTTGACGCGTCTCCGTCACTCTCCTCGCGCGCCTTGCGCATGCGGCTACCTCCACATTGGCACCCGACCACGACATCGACCATGGAAACTCCTCGCACGTCTACTTCGGCCAAGGTTGCACTACCCACGCTCTTAGCTACCTCAATGTCGGCACAAAGGGCTACCACCTCGTTGATCGCCTCACCAACTTCCTATACACTCCAAGCTTCCAAGCCGCGACACCGTGCACGAAGTTCCCGCTACTATTGTCGGTTTCTCTCTAGTCAAACCGTTTGCGATGCTCCTATTGTTCATGATGCTACCTCTATGACTACAGCGGATGTTGGAGTATGGTATTGGGTTACCGAAAGATAGGATAGATATATGATTCGTTCTTGTGATCTTGTCTTGTACCACAAGTTAACCTACCTAGGACATGGTGTTTTGGCTCATAGGATGCACCTATTATAAAAAAACTATTTCAAATTTATTTTAAAATGTTAAAAAGTTTTAAAATAAAATCCTGAGTGTGCATCCTCACATTCTATGTTAGCTCACAAAAGTTTGGCACGAGAATTTTTTTTGTGTGCACTATGTAAAAAAGATAAATATGTCTTGTTAAAAGCTATTTTGGAGCGTGGGAAATTGATTTTTACACTGGCCACAAAAAATAATATTTTTCTGTGAAACTTCGTGCGCGAACATAGAATGTCTGGATGTACATCCTGATATTTTTTCAGAACTTTTAGACATTTTAAAATATAATTTTAAATAGTGGGTGCATCTACACCTATGAGCCAAAGTAGATTTCCCACCTATATACCCCTATATAGTTATATAGACTTGTCCAAGAGGAAAAAACTTCAAACGGATGCCGAGCTACACGTAACTCTTTATTTTCAAACACTGAGAATTTGTGTTTCAAAGTTTCAAAAAATTTGAAACAAAATTCTAGAGATTGCCAATGATGTATACTACGTTGGTGTAAAATCTCAATGCAAACCGCTTCATATTCTAGGCTACACAAAAAAGATAAATTCTGACAAATTTTATAGTGAATAGTGCACATTTTAATACTATAAAATTTCTCAGATCTTTCAATTTTGTGTAGCCTAGAATACAAATCAGTTTATATTGAGATTTTACACCGTTGTTGAATTTATCATTGGTTACCTCTAGAAATTTTTTTGGATTTTTTTTGAAACTTTAAAATACGAATTTTTATTATTCGAAAATAAAGAGCTACATGTAACCCAGTCTCCAAAATGTCACACTTTGTCCAAGAGGCTCAATAATATATCCAGCATATTAAGCTAAACCCAACATTTCTCACACATGTCCTTTCAGGTAGAGCCATCCCCTGTCGGTAAAAGGCACTCGTCAAAATCATTGCCGAGTACTAGAAGAAAACACTTGGCAAAAGATTGCAAATTATTTTGCTCACTCGGCAAAGAAGAAATTTCTTGTAGTGCGCCGGGCACACGTGCATATTCCGCGATGATGTGCAATCCTCCTACAAGAACTCGGCTTCTCTACCATGGAAAGGATCTACCACATCTCCAAACTCCAACCGAGGTAGACAAGGTGGTCCTGCGAGGTGAGAAGAATCAACGCCTTTGAACATTCCGCCACTAGCTAGACGCCTACTGTGGTCACAAGCACCGACACTGTCTGCTCTGTGTCTTGAGCTCTTGGCAACCACCAGCTACCGCACGCCTAGCAATGCAAACCATTCTTATCCATCGCCATTGCCCCTGCACGAAGCATCTCTACGCTTAGCACGGTTATCCATCCGGCCGGCGGTGGCAGCGGCACTAGGACCTCGTTAAGCCGCATAGCCAATGTGGCCGAGGTCCTTTCCAGAGCAGAGGCGGCAGATCATGGTAGCGGCTAATTAAGCTGGTGAGTTCATAAAATTGATGTGAAGCAAGAAATGCAATGATTTTGGTTTCTTCCATACACACATATGCATCATGTGTTCTACTACAAAATTAGCGTGAAAGAATCACATATACACACTTTGTGCGTATCGTCATGGCTCATGCCGTCCCCTCTGCGGCTGGCCATGCCTTTGCTGTTCAAGCACTCCACGCGAAAGAACATGACAGTCAGAGCAACCCTAGAGGGGAATAACCGAGAAGATTGCTTCTATTCCATTGATAATCTCCTCAATTTTGCTCATTTGCCATCTAACAAAGGTTCAGTTCTCATATACCAAACTCAGCCGAATTTTTTATTGACCTGGATTTAGTACAAATATCGTTAGCGTGCCTCCGTTTTGCTGTGAGTTTATCCAAATATTCAAGTCTTGCCCTTAGGTTTTTTAGAAGGAAGGCTAAAAAAACAACACAAAAAATGTCAAGCCGAAACGGCAGCTTGATTTAGGATGAGGGAGCATTGTGTTCTGTTGCACAAAGCAATCACGATCATGTCCACACCAGCAAACCCTCCCTGCACCAAAACTACAGCCCAAGGAGAACACAACGACAAGCCGATAAGATATCGGGTTAGGTCCATACCAAATGCAACATCACCCCCTAGCGTTAGGAATAGGCACGCCAGCAACAGCTATGGCCATACGCCAACCTACCAAGGCCCCCAAGGTGCTAGGGAAGCCACCAACAAGCGCAACAAAACCGTGTAACAACAGTTAGGCCGACATTGTGCGAGGTTGTGCCACCAGCGAGAGATCACAGGGTGATCCACACGACACTACCAAAGGAGCTTGCATGAAGCGAGGGCACAAAGGAAAGCAATATGAGGCGGAGGGATGGAGTCTATCAATTCGAACTGGAGTGACCTCATCGGGACGCCCTTCAAAAGGGGAACATCACATGCAGGTGACGCCGTCACCGACACAGGCTAGAGCCATGCACACTTTTCGCCGAGGTTCAACCCGATAAAAAATCTGGCCACCTTCACGAGGACGTAGGGCGGACATAGCAGAAATGACAACCGTGCCACCAACCCAAGCCGCACAAGGGTCTAGCCCAATTAGACTCACCTGGATGAACACATGAGCTGGCCGTTCAAACCCGACCAGACACGGATCTAGACATCACCGACGATGATCGCACCAACCCCATTGCGCCAATACCTGCATTAGCGTGACCAAACTGGTCGGAGGGAAAACAGACCACAACCGCAAGAGCAGCTACAGTACTAAGCATGCTTCCTACCCTTTCGAGCAAGCACCAGCTCAAGGACCCAATCCTAGATAGCCAGCAAGAACATCGCCCGTAGCGACACCAAAACAGCGAGAAGCCTAGCATGGTTGCGGCACTACCGAGCGGAGCCTAGCCAAGGAGGCCACAATGGGAAAGCAGAGGTGTGAGAACGGTTGGGCCCGCTAGGCCCAGATCTAACCGCCCTCACGATCTCACCCTGCAGCACCGGCGGTGGCGGGCAGAAGCACCATGCCACCAACCACGACGCCTTCCACCGTTGCCTGGTTGAGCCCGCACCAACATGTGTTACAACGGGTTTGCCCAGCGGCACCCACCGACAACGACGAGTCGGCAACGAGGGAACATAGGAGGAGGGTCGCCAAGGTCCCGGCCGCCCTCGGCGGGCGACGAGGAGAGAGGGGAAGGATTTACTTTTTTATTCAAAGGACGAAAGTTGAGCAGCTGATCTCTTGCCCTAAGTTTTGAATAGGTAAACAGATTAAAAAAAGTTTTGAACAGGAAAAAACAAAAAAGAAAAATCGACTCACTCATCAGACCCTCTCGAGCGGCCCATGGCGAACCGCCGCCGGCACTACCCCCGCCGCTTCCGCCGGGTGCCCCCACCCCCGCCGCTGCCGCAAGTTTCCATCGACGTTGCGCCGCCTGGCCTCGCGTCCATTGCGTCCTCAACGCTACACCTAAGGGCGGAACAGCCCGCTGGCGCTCCTGCAGACCAGGCCGCCGCTTACCGAACCTCCGGCTCTGCCGCACGTTCCCGTCGCCGCGGTGCCTTCATCCCTCTCGTCTACCACGACTTCAACGGCCTCTGCTCACATGCTAGCAGCGCCGACCTCTTCCCTGACCATGTCGCCCAGAACCCTAGGATTGGGGATTCCGGCGAGGTGGAGAGCGGGCAGGGCCGTCGTTAGCCGAGGCTCTCCCCGTCATCACCCCGTTTGTGCGCGCGCTTGCAGTAGCTCCCCTCCCTACCTCCCTCCCTCCCTCTCTCTCTCTCTCTATCTCTCTGCAATTTTCAATTTCTCAGGTTCTCTTTTTGCTGTAGTTTTGGATAGGAGACTGTGCAATATTGATGATCTCAGGCACAACCTCACTAACGACATTGTGCATGAATTCCTGGAGGCTGAAGCTGTGGCGGCTGATTCAGGGCGCACACATCATCCTAGGGCCAGGTGTGCAGACTCCATTGTCTGGAACCTCGCCCCTTCGGGCTCTTACTCTGCTAGCTCTGCATATCACATTCAGTTTGAAGGTCGAAACCCATCCATCCTCAAAGACATCATCTGGAGACCATGGGCGCCATCCCGGTACAAGTTCTTCCCATGGATCATACTCCACCACAGACTTTGGTGTGCTGATCGGCTCATGTGTCAGGATGGCCAAATTGCTATTTATGCCCCTTGTGTACCCATGAACTGGAGACCTCTGTGCACCTTTTCAGTAGCTGCCATGTTTCTTCAAAAGTTTGGGCTGGGATGCCGGAGCCTGGATCCGGCGTCCTGGAACTCTCACTCCAGTCTTGCTGATCTTTGGAGGCAAATCATCCACGAGCTACCTTCTGCCTGCAGAAAAGGGATTTATTCTATGCTCATAGCTTTGGAATGAGCGAAATCGCAGATTTTTTCAGGACAAGATTAGGCTGGTAAGGAAAGTTGTCTCGGTGATCAGAAGAATTTTTGAAGATTGGCGGCTTGCTGGCGCCAAGTGTATAGCTGCACCCTTCGGGTATCCAGAGAGAGGAATAGGCCAAAGCTGCAGGGTCTTAAACCCAACTGTGAATGTTTTTCTTTTTCTTTTCTCTTTATTATACCTTTCTCTCGCGTGCATTGTCCACTTTTCAGGACTGTAAACCCATGTCCTCTGCTTAACATGAAAAGCCAGCAATTTGCTGGATCTTTCAAAAAAAACATATATACACATTCGAGCATATTGCATTGTTCTTATACAGAAGAGTAGAGCACAACTAGTTATGTTCTGCCATAATTTTCGCACTTACACTTCTTATAGCATGTTCTAATGTAACGTGCTCATAATTTCGGCCCCCTTTTAGCATACATGTGCAGCATTAACCAATATAATTTTCATAAGTGATGACATGTAATCTGAACTTTGCTGCAGGACCAATATTATGGCTGGATTGCTGACGCTGGTAAACGAATGGCTGATCCGGGGGTTGGTCCTTTCGAGCTTTGTGGCATACCTTGTCCTGGTCCTCTTTGCGGGAGTTCGACGGCGTAGAGCATCTGGCTGGCGGATGCTCCTCCTATGGCCTGCGTACCAGGTTGCCAGCTTGGCTACGACCAAGGCACTAGCTAACTTGTTCCTTGGCAGCGCGTCTCAAGAGCTGCAGCTTGTGGCGTTCTGGACGCCTTTCCTCCTAATGCACCTTGGCAGACCAGACAACATCAGTGCCCTCTCTATCGAGGATAATGTGCTTGCAGCGCGCCAAGTGCTAGAAGTCTCTTTACAGCTCGTATCGGTCATCTTTGTCCTATACAAGCATATTGTTGTTGGTGGCAATGCAGGGACCTTGCTGCCGGCGTCCTTCATCATGTTCTTCCTGGGCATTGCCAAGTATATAGAGGGCACAGTGGCGCTATGGCGGGGCGGCTTGGGAAATATCCGGAGCTCACTCAAGGGGCTGGAGCCCATGAGCCTCTGTTCTTACTTGATGAGTCGAGTTCGAGGCGAGGAGCTGGATAACGAGCAAGCCCTGCTGGCCGCACATGGTCTATTTTACGTCAGTAAGGGAGAATTCACTGATTATCCGTTTGGCAAGAATCCGCTGAGGCGTGACCTTACACGCGAAAAAGAATTCACTGGTGGATGGAAGGGTGTGTGCAAGATGGTGGAGATGGAGCTTTCCCTCATGTACGACATCATGTACACCAAGGCAGCAGTTGTCCACACATGGCTTGGTTACGGCCTCCGCGTCGTCTCGCCGCCCTGCACTGCGGCCGCGTTCGCGCTCTTCTGGCTACACAGCAAAGAAGGCCAGAGGAGGGCAGATGTCGTAATCACTTACGTCTTGCTGGTTGCAACCTTCATCCTGGATGTAAGGTGGCTGCTCGGAGCACTTGGGTCGACCTGGACATACGCCTTCATCAACAACAGGTATTGGCTCAAGGACTTTGTGGAGACATGGAAGGGGCTCCGAGTCTTCCTCGTGTTTCTAGCCCCGTCTCGGCTCTTCATCGAGGAGCCAACGAGTTACAGAAGGTGGTCGGGAACCATTGGGAGGTACAACCTGTTACACGAGTGCACTCGTGAAACCACCGGCCTACTCAGCAGACTGGTTAAGATCTTTGCATCTACAGGTATTTGGATGGAATACCAGTACGGATACTTGGATGGCTTTGAAATGATACCCGTCGTCAGGGACTTGTTGTTTAAAATGGTTTGGGAAAAGTTGAAGTCAGCATATCCAGAGCTACCGAAGCCAGACCCGAAGCCAGACCCACCGAAGCCATACCCGAAGCCAGACCCACCGAAGCCATACCCGAAGCCAGACCCACCGAAGCCAGTTGTGCACAATCCAGAAGCTGCTTTCGTGAATCGTAGGAATCTAGACAAAGCTCTCGGGATCGGCCCTGAATTCCAAGAGGTCGTCCTTACATGGCACATCGCCACGGAGGTTTTTCTCTTGACGAGGCCAAGAGGCGAAGCATCGTTCAAGTACGAGTACGTCAAGGCAATAAAAGAGCTGTCAAGTTATATGATGTTCATTGTGGCAGTACGGCCACACATGCTACCAGGCCTTAAGCTCTCCAGCCTGCATGAAGCAACCCGTGAGGCTTTGGAAGATATTTGGCGTCGCAATAAAAGCATGCATTGTTCTACAGATAGAGATAACGAGTTGGCGAGCATCCTGCAACGCCAAGAGGATATTGCGCCAGGCACAGACAGTGAGCCTGGTAGTAGAAATAGTAGAAGTGAGCTGTACAACAAGAGTCTTATTCTCTCCGACGGAATTCAGTACGCCAGGCTCATGCTAGATTGGATCAGGCCATCGAATTGCGCCAAGAAGATGGGATTCCCCAAAGATATGCCTGTGCATTATATGCTGCAGGAGGTTTGGCTTTGGCATGGACAAGCATTGGATCTGGATCTGCAGACGATGTTGGAGCGCATCCTGGACGCCTGGGTGAAGTTGCTCATCTATGCGTCCATCCGATGCAGCCGGGATTCGCATGCCAAGCAGCTCGCAATGGGAGGTGAGCTCACCACCATCGTCTGGATCCTTGATGCACACGCCAGCATAGATGGCGAAAAGCGGTGCACCTGACCTGACCACTTTGCTCTGCTCCAGACTATGTCTAGTTGTCGATCATTTCTTGTTCTTCGTTGACAATTTTTTCTTCCCATTCCACCTTTGTAATCGATTCGCTCGGCTTTTTTTTTGTGTTGGTAGACATTGTTTGTCTTGAATAAAAGTCGATTGTTTCTCTCTCTCTGCTATTTCTGTGCTAGCATCAAGTTATGCGCTTTTACAGTTTAGGCGTAACAAAATGCGAGAGGTGAGAAGAAGTGCGCGGCAGAGAGTTTTGAAAGATGGCTAGAGACATTCCCCTCTCCAGGAGCTATATGGCTTGGTTGGTTTTCGCCCAGAGTTGCCCCGCCAAGACACGGGCCAGCCAATATTTTGGCGAAGCTTTCCATAGTCTTCTCCTTCTATGCCTTCAGATAGATCTAATTTCTCGTAGTTTACTTCCTTTTCTTCTGGTTCGCTGGTAGTTTCTGCCTCAGTCTTCTCATACTCTAAGCAAGGGTTTAAGAAAGTAACAGATTGAATACAAGTGTACTCAGCAAGTTCTATGGTGGTTGTCTCATGCTCTATCTATATTCATGGATCCTAGACTTATGCAAGTTTTTCCAAAACGTGTTCTGCACACCAATAAAAACAACATATGCTAATTCTTCAGAGCAAACAATAATGTGCTTGTGCAGCGCGGAACACTAAGGCCGGAGAGCAGAGACAATGGATCTTACAAATCTTTAGCAATGACTTCAAATTTACTTTGAATCATACAATTAATTAAGAGAAAACAATACTTTGCATGATATGAGACTCAAATTGTTCTTGGAATCATATATCTAAACTCCAACAGTGAAAAGCAAGAAATCAGTAGCATCAGGCTCTAAGAAACAACATATGTTCATCAAGTGTACTACTCTAGCAAGATATATATTCCTTGCAGCAAATTATAGTTTCCTTAGTAGGTATTAAAATACTGAGCTACTGCAGGTTCTTAATGTCTTGTTCAGTAGCGATTCTAAGCAGGTGCTGACAAGAACTATGAATAGCAATTCTAAGGAGGTATTGTCAACTTTTCTTTTCTTTTTTGAATTGAAACACTCTTCTATAACTCATTTTGACGGTGTTAATAATGGTATAACCTGAAGCACGCCACTTGTAAAGAAGTATTAGGCATACTTGCATTACAAATTTATATCTATTAGGGCATCTCCCGCGGCGCGACGCATTTCAGACGTCTAAACAGACGCGTGCGTCGGCCCAAATGATCGAAATCGTCCGGGTGTCCGTTTGCATCGGGGGTGGCTCCAGCGGCACGACGCATAATTTTTTTTCCATTCATGAAGCCATAATTTACATTAATAAAAAACATAAAAAAGCCATAAAGGCGTGGTAAAAGTAGGTGTTGCCTACTGCTCGTCGTCGCTGATGAGGTCAATGAACTCCGGCGTCGGCCATGGAAGCTGGTACACCGGCGGTGGAGGAGGTACCGCCGCTTGCGCAGGAGGCTATGGCCACGGATCCCACGCCGGAGCAGCAGGCGGAGTGCGGTCGTTGGAACCCGTCGGCGTGGCCGGAGGAGTCGCCGGCCTCCCCTGCGCGAGCGCGGACTCGCGGAGCTGGATTGTGAGCCCGTCCCACAAAGCGAGCTCGTTGAGATCGTCCCTGCTGGCCAGTGCCATGGCAATGGCCTCCTCCTCGGAAAGGTCCGGCGGCTGGGTCTCTGGATCCCACGCCGGCCCGCCGTCGTCGTGGTCGTAGTCTGCCATGTCGACGTCCTCGTCCGCGTCCTCGTCCTCGTCCTCCTGGTCGTTCTCTTCTTATTCTGCGGCGCTCTCGGTCGATGTAGTCAGCGCGGCGGCGCGCGTCGAACTCCCACGTCCCGAATGAAATCCAGTTATAGGAGTTCAGCGCGTACGCCTGATCCTCCCGCATCCGGCGGCAAGATCGCTCGGCGGCGGCGCACCTCGTCCCGCCGCTCTCGGCCCTCGCGCGGCACGGGGGACCGGCACGCGCCGCGGTTCAGGTACCAGCCCCTCCCGGCAAGTTCGCGTCCGGCCATGGTACCGGCCGGTTTTCCTCCCATAGCTGCCGCGGACGTACCGGCCGACCCGTGCCTTCTTGCCGGACCGCGAGCCGCTAGCCTCCTGGTCGTTCTTTGTCTTGCGGAACGGCCAGCATTTCTTCCCCATGGTGTCGGTGGGGTGGATAGTGTGGGATTTGGCAATGGTTTGGTCGAGGAAATGGGCGCCGGTAGCGTCCCTTTAAGAGGCTCGGACGCCATCTCGCCTTCAATGGCCTGCCAATGCAATGGCTACTAGCTGCGCACGCTCGCGGAAGCTGAAGCGCGCCATTAACACGGCCCTGCAAAGGCTGCAGCGCGCCGCCCGGAAGTAATGATGCGGAAGACGAAGCAGTTGTGCCGCTGCCAGGCGGGCCCGTGCGAGGACCGAGCGGACACTTTGCGCGTCCACGCAGCGCCGACCTGCGCATATTTGGGCCAGGTTTGCGTCTCCGCGGACAGCCTGGTCACTTTGCGTCGCGCCGCTGGAGGTGATGCCAGACGCATTTTCGGTCACGGCGGACACAAACGGTCGCTCATCGTCTGTTTGCGTCGCGCCGCTGGAAATGCCCTTAGTATGGCAATGCTTCATCTTCCATATTTGATAACTTCCATGCTCGATTTTTGTACCTTTGGGAGCATCTCTTCATCTCGTACCGGCTTTGTTGTACCTTATGTAGTTCTTGCCATCGATGCTCGACACAAGGTCATGCACAACAGACTGTTTGAGCGAGCCGTCGCGCGTTTCCAACTTTTCCTTCTCCCGTGAACAGTGTCCGTGAGAAGAGAAAGGGAAGGAGCTCAGATCCCTTGCTCCGCCGACGGCCGGACCGTCGGTCGCCTCCCTCTCCGGTCGCTGCGGCGGCGGGAGAGTGGGGGGACCTTCGATCTGTGCCCAAGGCTTGTAGATAGTAGGGTAGGGCTCCCCATCGGCGCCGGCAGGGTGGTGGTGGTGGCGGCGGTGTGGAATAAGGTGGCCGGAGTTTCTTCCCCACTACGGCGATGCCTGGTCTGGCGGTGCCGTGAAGCTTCCGGCGGTAGGTGCCCCCAGATCCGTCGATCTGGTGGGAGTTGGTGCTCCGGGCGTGGTCTCCGTGGCGGAGGTGGTGGCCATCCCTTTGAGCTTTTGTCCCTCGGCCTCGTCTTCGTCACAGCATGGTGGCTTCTGGCCTTGCTGCGGAGGCTCTGGGGGTGCGGTGGCATGCTGGCTGGTGTCGCCGGCCGGCGCTACCGCTTGTGCAGGAGCGGGCTTAGATCTTGCGGAAGCTCGCCGGCGACAACATCAAAGAAGACGGTGCCTTCTTCTTCAGCGCGTAGGGCCTGTGTGGCCCCTGTCTTGGAGGACTTCCGGCTGCTGGCCTTGGAAAAGCTCCCCGGAGCGATGAAGACGGCGGCGTGCCTCCAGTGCGCGGTGTTGGCAGCGGCGGCTGTCTTCTCCCAAAATTTTCATGTATCTTTCTTGTTTGATGGGGTTGTTTGTACCGGTGTTTTTCCTTAATAGATCTGGGTTTTGCGTCAAAAAAAAAAGGTCATGCACAACATCCTTTAAAAATCCTTTAGACCTCCTGGGGAAACCTTTCAGCTTAGGGACAACTATATGTGCAGTGACACAAGAAAAGACAACAACATCTCACTCTCTTCCAATCTTAAGACCAATCTTCCAGTTTCTTCATGTTTCTTAAATTTACTCCTGATCTGATTGAGTTTTTAAAGAACCATGCAAGTGATACCGTTTTACACGAAATAGCTAAGATATACTACCTCCATGCCAAAGTTTAAGGCTTATATTTTTTTAAAAAAAACTCTGGAAAAAACCACGGGTAAATAATTTGACTAGAGATTAAGTGTAGTTAGAGACTAACGGAAATACTAGAAATTCTGGAAAAAAAAAGAGGTGAAAAATAATTAGAAAAAATGGATAAAAAAAATTAAACGAAATAGTCTTTAGTACCGGTTGGTGTTACGAACCGGTTGGTGTTACGAACCGGTACCAAAGGTCTGCAGCCCCGCGGGCTCCTCCGTGCCCACGTGGTCTGCATTGGTGGGAATCCCCTGCGACGCCAAGCGATCTGGGCTCCACGGCCAGCGACTCTGTCTCCACGCCGAGTGAGGACGACGAGGACGGAGGCGGCAATGCGTTGGCCCGCTGGAGGTAGCTCCCGACGCAAACGGACATTTGACCCCTCGCGGTCATTTTGACGTCCGCCAGACGACGCAAACGGACGCCAGCGGAATTTGGGCGTCTGAAATGCGATCGCGTGCTGGAGATGCCCTTAGGGAAAGCGAGGCCGATCTCTTCTGTCGATCTGTTGTCTGGTCTGCCAATCTCCACAGCGATCTGGGACAGGTAGTCTAGTCATGAAGCGACTAGGTGATGTGAATAGATGATCGAGTCAGTCGATGGAAGAAGAGCATAGAGATGAGGTCGATGGCTGCATCTTGCGTCTGTTCGCCTCCTCATCGCTAGGCAGGCCTGGCTGCGTTTCCTTCCATCGGTTGGGCCTTTTTCCCTTTTCAAGATTTTCTTTAGCCCAACAATAAAACCAGGTATAGAGGAGAGATGCGGTGATGGGCCCCACTTAAGCGTGGCCCCTTGGGCGTTACCCATGGTTGCCTAGGGCCAGAACCGGCCCTGTCGGTGCCATCGTTCACGTGCCCGCCTTCACATCCAGTTCCCTCGGTGCATGTTATTGGGGGCTGAGGCAGAAAAGCCCTCGCGTCGTGGCACCGTCACGGGCAAGAACGTTGCTTTGGGATCGGCGGTCACGTCGTTCTCGAGAACTGAAGTGACGAACAGGAGAATGGAGCGGTGGGCGAGAGGGAAGAAATTGGGAGGAATAGTTATAGGGGGTTGGGTTGTGTACTTGTGTGGTAGCCAGACGGGTCTCGCGGGTAAAATCCGACGTGGCGCGGAGTGCCGGTGCGTCTGCTTCCCACCCCATCTGTAGGGCTAGCACGGGAGTGACGACTATTTTATTGGGCTCTAAAAACGTTTGGCTAATTTTTAAGCATTCTTGTGTGAGCCTAAAAACAGCGCATGATCCATATAGCTATTGGGGTTGCTATTGGATAGCCGATGTTGGAGATGTTTTGATACTATGTGTGGGAGCAAACAAATGGCTTCCAAGCTCCCGGAACTCGTCTTTTTATAAAATTGGTTTTAATTCTTTTTGTTGGAAAAAATGGTTTTTTCCTACATGTAGATAATTATGAAATCTACCAATATGCAAAAAGAAAGAAAAAACGAAATTCGTTATATTTTAGGCCGAGAAAAACGGCCAAATGTGTGTATGCGATTTTTTCAAACCTAGCAATATGTCAGATTTGTCATTTATTTTGTGTAGCCTATAATACATCGAATTTTAAAAACATTTCGCGGTAGAGTCCAACATTATCTATGCCTTGTGAAACTTTCAAATATCTGTTTCGAAATTTTCAAAGGAAAAAGGCCACATGGCTCCATTTGTTGTTTCGAAATGCTCGCGTTTCTGTGCCAATTTGTGTGTTTGTGTGTGAGGTCATTCGTAAACGACAACACCGTGTACGGGGGAACAAGGCCACGAGGTATACATACGTAGCTAGCCTAGAGAAACTGGCTACCCACGGAAGCCGTGTCACTCGCTCGTCTGTTTTCGGTCCTTTGTTCGGCGCACAAACCCCTCGGTCGGCTGATCCAGCGGCCTCGATCGCCGGCTGGGCAACCGTATCGAAAGGCGCCGCTGGGAGCAGCCAAAGTGGACGCGCACCACGACGGCAACTAACGCTGCCGCGGCCAGACTGTAGCCTGTCTCCAACTATATAATCCGTCCGAGTGTGGCCGTTCCTTCCTCCCGTAGGTAGCACCCCCATCCCTTGCTCCCGGTTTTTCTGTGCGCCATCGTGTGCCGGGATCAATTCGTGGACTTGGGATTGGCACTGGCACGCATTGGACCGACATCGATGAGTTGATTTGATCTCGTGCTATCTGCTTGGGAGGTCAGGTCAACGCATGACTAGAACATGCCTCATCACACGATAAGAAGGACACGATTCGCCCCACCTTCATCTTTATATGTTTGGTCCCCCTCAAAAAAAAAATCTTTATAAGTTTGATGTCTGCGTCTACGTGGTTTGGTCTTCTCTTTATTTGGATATATATATCACCGTGACGCGGTGTATAATATAAAAAAACTGAATCATGCCGACGTCCATTTCACTAGTTCCACTCTTGCGTTCACCCGCCTTGTGTAAAAGAGCTTTACACATCATATGGACAATGTTCACGTGTTGAGAGCATGCATGTTCTATCGATCAGCTGGGGAGGTAAAATCTAACTTATACTATGTCATATTGAGCAAAAAATAGCCTCCCACAGGTCGTGTATGGTGATGTATATCTTTTCCAGAGGCGATGTGTCTTTGCCCAACTCATTTAAATATGCAAAACATATCTGGCCCTCGCAGCCCAACCGTCACGCAGAATGTTTCTGCCCATGCGCATTTTCCTCTCCCTCTCGATCGCTCCGAGTCGTCGTCCCGACGAGAGCTGCCATGCGCCTGGATCGATATGTGAACATGCATTGGGTTGACATCGGTGAGTTTGATTTGATCTCGTACTGTCATGTGGTTATGCACTCATGCCACGTGTAGGGGGGTCAGGTCAACGCATGCATAGTTAGAATACGTCTCACATGATAAGAAGGCCACGATTCACCCCACCTTCGCGCCTCTCTTGGATATTTATGTTTCATGTCTGCGTCTAGGTGGTTTAGTCTTCTCCTTTGGTTCGAAACACCCAATTCATTTCATTTATTTGGACATATATATCACCGTGATGACGCGGTGTATAAAAGAACTAAACCATGCGGATGTCCATTTCGCTACTTGCACCTTTACGTTCGTGCCCACATATTGTATTGTTTACCAGAGCTATACGCATCATATGGACAATATGCTAGCTTACTGTTACTGATTAATTCGCAAACAAAAACTTACTGTTACTGATCGTACATGTAGTTTACTTTTTTTGAGATGTTGGAGATGTGTTTTCGGGCTTCTTCAAAAAGGAAGTAAAGCGCATGATCTGTCATTTGGATTTAACACAAACGAAAACATATAGAAAAAAAAGTCTTGATTTCACGTGAATCATTACACAAAAAGGTTCAAGCAGATGTCGAAATTCCTATGACATTAAGTTGTAGGAATGAAATTCATAAAATTCTCAGTGGAACAATATCTTTGATCCATAGGGCTTCTATAGGAATATTTTCTATAGATTCTAGCACTTTTCAAGAGTACCTCAAAGGTGCACCTCATTTCATTTTTATAGAAGACGGAGGTTTGAGTAAAAGAACACTACTACTCGATGCAACCAACGAGCGTAGCATAAATTCGAAGACAGTCACCACCGACACAACAACAACACAACAAGAAAGAGCAAATCAAAAGCTAGACCACAAAGTCGCGTCTTGACTAGCGTCGGATGCCTCCGAAGAACAGACCCTTGAAAAAGAACACTCCTTGTCGACGCACCATCTAAAGGAGATAGATGGTGGAACTCGGTCGGTCCCAAGAAGGCATTATCTTGAACTCGCCGGCCATGGAGTGCATAGCGTCCCTAAAGAACAACCTTGGATAGCCGTGAGATTCAGAGGAGCGCAACCTAGGACCTCAAAGTTGTGTCTCCAAATGCAAAGCTCCCAACAGAGGAATGAAATTGATGGCGCCGATATCGTGCCGATTCTACACCGAATCTAGGCTTTTGTCGGGAGACAACTACCAACACCAACAGAGTGAGGGAGCTGTGGACACACACCTCGGCGACGCCTCCAACAAGGAAGAAGACACCTGCGGGTGCCGTCACCACCGGCCCGACAAAAGACGAGCACAATTTTCATCCGTATCGACACTCATCTCCGCACCTCCGAGAATTGGACATCACCGTCCAAGTAGGCTCGCACAACCGTCACCACAACTCCTTCTCGTGGTGTCGTTTAGTCGTGGCATCCAGCACCACACATGGCCGAGAGCCTGGTCCATCTTCCACCTCCATGGGGCAAGGAACCACAACCTACCTTTCCTCTAGCACGAGGCAGGACCGCCCTCTAGGGTCGTCGCCAACTCCAGGCAACAACCAAGCAGCAGCCCCAACCCCTGCCTAGATCGGGCCTGCACCATCTCCACAACACCCACGTCGGCCACCACCAAGGGGCATCATCGCACGCCCACAACACTTGGCGGTCGGCTACTGCTCGAGCCTTTCCTTCCCGGCCGAGCCTCCTCTTGCCGCCTCGACGGCCATAGGTTCGCGCAGCCGCCACCATGCCGCGCCGTCGCTCCACCACTTCGCCGCAACGCGCTGCCTTCCTCACCGAGCTCCTCTTCATACGCACGGCCCCATTCGTGCGTCAGCTAGTGCCTCGATGACCTCGTTCAAAGGATCGTATGCCGCACCTAGAGCGGGGTGATTAGGTGCTAACCAAATTTTAGCTGTTTTTCAATTTAGGCTTGACACAAAGGTAAATTCTTTAGATATGCAACTATATGAATTTATCTATATGACAAGACTACTACTAAGCAAGATATAGCTAGACAAGATATAGTAGAGCTATTAAGGATAGAGGTAACCGAGAGTGGAGCACGCGTATACACATAGATGATTCTCATAGTTCCTTCCTTTCGTAGGGAAGTACGTCTACGTTTGGAGGAGTTTTGTCGCCACGAAGGCCAGACCAATGTTACACAGGCCTCACTCAGGTCTCCTGTGAGCAACGCCACAAAGGCCTAGCTCACTTCCACTAAGGGATTTCCTCGAGGCGGAAATCGGCCCTTTACAAAGTTCGTGGGGCACACATCCACAACCGAATTGGAGGCTCCCAATATCTGTAACAACACAACAACAATAACTAGAACAAATCAACCACAAGCAACTAGGGTTTCCAAATGGAACACTAGCAAAGGGGCCCTCAAGCAAATGAGGGGGAAGTGTAAATCGCTTCAGTGAAGATGTAGATCGGGGTCTTCTCCTTCGATTATCCAAAGATCAAGAGCTTTGGATGGTTGGAGGATGAGATCTAGTGAATCTTGTGTTTCTTGGTGTGGCTCTATACCTGGGCATCCTTCGGGCCGGGCCGGGCTTCGGGCCGGGCCTAACCAAGCCCGACGGCAAAAACCCAGGCCCAGGCCCGGCCCGGCCCGACCATCGGGCCTAACATTTTGGCCCAAGCCCGGCCCATCACTGCAAAAGCCCGTCGGGCCTCGGGCCGGGCCTCTTCCCTATTTCATGCATTTATCAAGCCCAGGCCCGGCCCATCATAGTCATCGGGCCTAAATTTCTGGCCCAGGCCCGGCCCACAAGCATGCTCGGGCTGGCCCAAGCCCGGAAATTTCGGGCCGGGCCTCTTCCCTATTTCATGCATTTATCAAGCCCAGGCCCGGCCCATCATAGTCATCGGGCCTAAATTTCTGGCCCAGGCCCGACCCACACTGGCCCAAGCCCTCGGGCCTCGGGCTCGGGCCGGGCCTCTTCCCTATTTCATGCATTTATCAAGCCTAGGCCCGGCCCATCATAGTCATCGGGCCTAAATTTCTGGCCCAGGCCCGACCCACAAGCATGCTCGGGATGGCCCAAGCCCGAAAATTTCGGGCCGGGCCGGGTCGGGCCGGTCGGGCCGGGCTGCCCATGGCCAGGTATGGTGGATGATCTTGAGCAAGAATGAGCAGCTTGAGGTGGAGGAAGAAGGGGGTATTTATACCTCTCCCAAAATTGAGCCGTTGCAGGAATCTGTGTGGCGGATTATCCGACCTGAGTAATGGCCGGATTATCCCCCCTCCCCGGTTTATCCGGGCCGACCATAAATATCCGGCCTGGATCCAGGGGTACTAGGAGCTCATCGCCAAAGTCCTTAGCCGTTTTTCAGGGCCCGGATATTTTGCAAATATCCGGCCTGGGGAAAATTTCCCTGCTTCCTTTTCTCTTGTTTATCAACACAAATTTAACCACATATATTTTCTGCACTATATCAAGCACACTAGTGTATCACACATGTTGTCATCAAACACACAAAACTTAAATTAGAGAGTTGTTCTTTCACTCGTGCCGTCGGACTCGCACCTCCCGCGCAGCCATGGTGACGTACCGCCTCCACACGTAGGTGCCCCGTCGGTGCGCGTCTCCCTTACCCGCCGCCTTCGACGACCAGGCAGGTTCACCATCGCCGGTGCCAGCACCGGCAACGGCCGAGGAGAAGATATCAAGTCTCTCTTTTTCCAGAGTTTGCTCGCCTCCAGGGCCGCCCGTGCGAGGCGACCCAGGAGGGGACAATTGTTCTTTTAAATTGAAAATCTCACAGAGGACATACCTATAAAATCATTTAATCCAAAATGTTCTTAAAACTACAAACTGGAGTAAAAAAGATGTTTGCTTTATCGTAAATTGGTATTTTGGTAGGAGTAAGTAGCATATTATGCAAGACAATTACTCCCTCTAGTTCATATTAGTAGACTCAACTTTATTTAGATACACATTCATTTTGTCTAAAAATTTAACTAGACACATATAAATTTAGACAAAAGTAGAGCTCAGAGCATCTCCAGTCGCGTCCCCCAAAGCGTCCCCCAAACCGCGCCAGATTGAGCGTTCGGGGGACGTGTTTTGTTCGTGCCGCGTTTGGGGGACGTCGCTTTCCAGCCGCGTCCCCCCAAACGCCGCCCCCAAACATTTAAAATATTTTTTCTTGGAGTCCTGCAGCCTCTGGATGCCGCGCGGGTCGCCCTTGAGGACGTGGACGAACTCGAACAGACGTCCGGCTCCACGTCCATCTCCGACGATGAAGACGACGGCGTGGGAGGCGACGGCGAGCGTTCAGCTGCCGCGGCCACGACCACGACCACGGCCGCGGCCGCGAGGTCGGCCTCCGCCTCTACCAGACATAGCGTCGAGTCTTGTTGAGAGATGGTGGCGGCTAGGGTTTGGGAGAGAGGCGCTAGGGTTTGTGTGTGTGAGGGACGATGAGAGGCGCCCCTTTTATAGGCCGGAGGGGGATGATGCGGTGGCGCTCATTAACGCCGGCACGCGAGCTAGGCGTGACGGGACGTCGCCGCGCCCTCTCTGCGGGAACTGCACCGTCGGCGGGCACCGTGCGCGCCAATAACTTCCGTCACGAGGTAGGCGACGGTTAGGTTAAAATTAATTGTGCCGACGGGTCGGCCCCGCCACTCCCCGCCTCGCTTCGTTGTGTCCGCGTCCCCGGAGCGTCCCAGGACGGAGACGGGCTCGGCGCCGGACACCGATAGGCGCGACAAAAAAAAAGGCTTTGGGGGACGCGGCTGAAACGCATTTTTGGTCCGGCGCGCCCCAAATCCCTTTGGGGGACGCGACTGGAGATGCTCTCAGTAATATAGACCGGAGGGAGTAATTGATTTAACCGCAACATGTCGCCCCTACCGTATATGCCTACTTTGTCCTTAATCCCCTTCACGAAATGTGAGTGTCCTACTTGTAGCTTGCTCTCACACATTTGCAAATATTTTCTAGGTTTAGGTAGTCAAAGCATAGCCCACCCATCCAATTGATGCACACGGGCCGTTTTATTGCATATATCGAAGTTTAAAAGCATTACAACTTGTGGATGACATAAGCTGAACATATAACATGTATGCACCATGTATTCTTTTAGAAACCCGCCAGCCACACTGGTTGTAAATATCCCGACTAACCATCTCCGGTTGGCCACGTCTAGAATCCATATATACATACAAATCATTTTTGCTACATGATCGGATACGCGTGATTTGTTTACTTAGCTGAAGGCTCCGAAGGCGGCTGATACTTTTGGCTATTTCCAGCCGACATATGTCTAGCGTTGGCCTATAACAAATCAAGTGAAGTTCGATGCAGACGAAGTCAGGTAGAATTTGAATGATATTTGTATTGACGAAGAAAAATTGAATGAGATGGCATTACATTACACGCGTTTTTAATCTGCGAATAATCCCTAAACAGTTTCTTTCGATAGTATATATATATATGCACGTTAGGGCATCTCCAACCGGGCGACCCAAACGGACGCGCTGGGCCATCCGTTTTGGGCCGTTTGGGTGGCCGAACGGACACCCGAACAGCGCCCCGCGTCCGCGTGTCCGTTTGGGTCGCACGCTGCGCCCAACGCGCGGACGCACCGCATATGTAATAAAAAACATAAATGAAAATGAAAAATAAAAACAGCACAAAATAAATATAAACTACTGGTTAGTTAAACTTAGCCCTATTTTGGGCAATTTTTACACAAAAGAAAGCCCTATATGGGCTTTAAACTAAAAAAAAGAAACCCTAGACAGGGTTTGCGAGCACGTGGCCGCCGTACTACCCCAGAGTACTCGTCATCGTCGGCGTCGATGACGCGACGCCCCGGCGGCGACGCGCTGTTCGGCTCGACACGGGAGGGCACCGGGACTCGGCCGGGGCTCCCACCGCCCTTTCCCGGTAGTGCGGGTTCGGCGGGCTCGCCGGCCGCGCAGCCGTGCCTGTGCGCGGACTCCGCCGGAGCTGCTCCTCCTCCGCGCCCTCTCCTCCTCCGCCGGCCCGGCGCTCCTCCTCCCGGAGCGCCGCGACGCGTAGCCTCCCGACGGCGCGCCGGCTCGGAAGGCCACGCCTCCGCTGGGCGTCCTCCAGGCCTTCTGGCCGCCTCCTCCCCGCGGGCGCGCGCCGCGGCGAGGCGGCCATTTGGCCACGTCGAGGTCCCGCGCCGCGGACGCCGCGAGCGCCGCCGCGCCCGGGTCGTCCTCCTCTGCGGCCGCGGGCCGGGGCGCGGGCTCGTTGATGTAGAGCCCGCCGGCGGCCTGCCCGCTCGGTGGCGGCGCGCGCGAGGCCGCGCGTCGCGGATGTGAAGCACGTGCGCCGGCGCGCATCGTGCTACACTCGAACCACAAGTCCCGGTTGGGACTTGCGTCGCCGCTCGTCTCTAGAGGTCCGCCGCGTGAGCGCGGCGCCTCGGGATCTCGGCGTAGCGCGCGGCCGGAGCCGGATGGGCGGCACCGAACCCGATCCGGGCTCGTGCCGCCCGTGGGAGGTGCACGTCCCCACGGCATTGGGACGCCGCGTCCCAACATCTGCGCCACCGCAACGGTGACGTAGATCCGCTCGACTTGCCGGCCGCCGCGCCTCGTGTCGTTGGCGGACGGCTCGAACTCGCGGGGCCATGGCGGCGCAGCTTCGAGCTCGCGGCGGGGAGTGGAAAGTGGGGACTGGATAGGACAGTCCCCTTCCCCACCCACATTTAATAGGACGGGCACCGACAGGGCTCCCACGCGGACGGGAGGACACGCGAGGACGCCGCGTGTCATCCGCGGCCACGCAAACCCGGCCCGGTTTGCGTCGCCGACGCCGCGCCGTCCGCTTGCGTGCGTCGCGTTGGGCGGTTTTTCACCGGCGCGGCGCGGGATGTCGCCGGCCGGAGATGCCCTTACAGCCTACTTGCATTGGGGCACACGGGATCCGGATCGCCGGTTGCAACCTTCGAAGCTGGCGAGCGAGGTCTCCAGGCAGGCAGCCACCCGCATTTGTTTACTCCGGTCCGCCGCGCCCGGGCCGGGAATCTCTCCTCTCCCCACGCGGAAGGAGAAGGACGGCAGCCAAACCACAACCAGAACCAGTGGGAGTCCCTCGACGGACACCCCACCCCCAGCTCACATCCTCCTCAACCTCCCCTCGCCGCACGGCTGCACCGCACCGGAGGACGGCTGCACCACCACCATAGCTGCCGCCAACCCATCATCTCCTCCCCGCCCGCATTTCATTAATCCCAAACCCATCATCCCCTTCCCTGAGCTCCCCCGCACTACGCGGCTGCGCTGTCCAACTAGTACATCCGAATCACGCGACGTTGACATTGGCATGCCCCCCCCTCCCCTCCCGCTTCCCCACCACCGCCACCTCCTCCGCCCTTCCTTGTCCGCGCGGAGTCCTGACCGCGGCGCCGCGGCGATGGCGACGGCCGAGGCGGCGGCGGCGGCGGAGATCGTGCGGGAGATCGCGGCGGTGGGCGCCGCCGACCTGGCCGCCGCCGCCGACCCGCTGCGGGCCGACTGCCTCCGCCTCGCAAGGAAGGTCTCCCTGCTCCCGCACCTCCTCGCCGAGGTCGCCGACGCGGGACCCGCCGCGGGGCAGCAGCCCGAGGCGCTCGCCTGGGTCGCCGAGCTGCTCAGGGCGCTACAGGCGGCCAGGAGGTTCATCGCGCTCGGCCGCGCCCCCCCGGCGCCGCCCGCGACGGGGGACGCGGATCAGGTGACTTTCCGGGACCCTTTTTTTTCCCCGCATCTGCTACCTTTCCGTTTACGCGACCTGCATTTGCTCGGTACTTGGCTCCGCGATTCGCGCGTCGTCTAGTCTAGCTCCAACGTTCTCTGGAGTGCCTTCTTTCCCTTTGCTCGCTACCATGATCCTGGTCCACTTCCGTCAACAACTGGTATACCGGCCAGCATTCGGAAATACACCTGACTATCAGTTCTGCATAGATTGCCGCTCCAGCTGCAGCTACTCCTTCCTCGCGCCGTGATATCTTATAGGTGCTGCAGATCTAACTGGACTTCGGTGCATCGTGATATCATCTTGTCAAACCAAGCTCGTCCCGCGATGTTGCGATCTCGATGAGTGTGAACTTGAGGGCACCAAGAGCAACGAAGATGGCAAAAAAAAAAATCTTACCATGCTTAGCAAGGAGCCAAGCCAAGGACCATAGATAGAACACGTTTCAATTGTCGACCTGTTTTCCTACCATGCCTCTTCTCCAAAATGCTCATTGGCAACCTGTACTGATTGCTGGTTACTGAAATCTTCCAACAGCATCGGAAGAAAGATCCACTTTGCATCATTCATTCATTCATCGTCTAAAAAGTGATGCATATTACGTCACTATATGTGCATAAACTCATGGCATATATAAATAGGGTTTACTTAAAATTATGTACCAGGTGTTTTCTCGAAATCATCTCCTAAAATCGGTCCAAGGTTGATCATATGTTGCTAGACCCTTCTCTCAATTTTCTCATGAACCTCGGAGAAGCAGCGTGTCAAGCTTCAATTGCCTTGGTGAATTAGTTTTTGTCAGTTGTCACTGTAATTCTGTACCTTTCTAAAAAAATTAGGAGGTTCTACTTCTGTGAGCTATATGTCCTCAAGTTGTTATTTCCTTCAGGAGTAAATCTCAACAATCTATAGTAACAGTACAATCTTTCTATAGATGAATCACAATGCCATGAAACTTTTAACTTGTGTTGCCTGCACAATTGTTCTCTACACTCGGTTATATTGGTGGGGTCAAACTGATCTTGTTTGAATGAAATAAGCAACACATGTTTGTTTTTATACCTAATCTGTGAGAAGGCTAAGCATATGATTATACCAAGGGACATTAATTGCTGCAGAAAGATATTTTCTCTGCATACACCATATTAATTCCTAATGCAGAATTTCCATGTCTAATAAATGTTAAATTTACATGCGTGTTATTATGAAATCTGTACCTCATGTCTTGGCATCCATTCTACTCCTTTCAAATGTTCTGATACCTTCATGTCAGTTAACTCAATTCAGAACAGCTGTTTTAATGTGATCTCCAATTCATTTGTATGAATCCGTATAGGCTGCCCTGCATTATACCCTGTTAATACTTTTTATTTCGAATGTAATAGCTTGTTAGTACCTTTAATTCTTATGCTTCACGTTTTCATTGTTAAGGATGTGATCGACAAGAATATTGCTGTTCAGTTCAAGTACGTGACTTGGCAGTTGCAAGCAGCTCTAACAAACCTACCACATAGCTGTTTTCAAATATCTGATGAAGTTCAAGAGGAGGTATAGTTAACCTGATTGCCTGATTGACTGATACTTTACAAAGATTGCTCCCTCACTAATTAACATAGCTGTTTGAATTCATAAACCTGTAGGTTGATTTAGTTCGGGGTCAGCTTAAAAGAGAAATGGAGAAGAAGGGAGCCTTTGATGTAAACGTTTTTTCAAAAATTCATGATATCTTAGTTCGTCATGCCGATACTGTTGGATCACAATCTCAAGAGCCAGATAGCCAGGCCGAGACATTGCAGATGGAAAACTTCAGCAGTGATCAACTGGAGTTGCAAAATGTTGCTTTACTAGTTTCAGAAATTAGCGGGATAGCTAAATCTGACATCAAGAAAATAACATCTGAGCTAATTGAAGGACTAGAAAACACTATAGTTACTGATTCCGCAAAACCTGTCGATGTTGAGAGCCAAAAAAGTGATGACACAAAAGGCTCACCTGACGAAGTTAAGAAGCCCGAATCTGTAGCTATGCCTGAAGATTTTCGTTGCCCAATATCTCTTGAGCTGATGAGAGATCCTGTCATTGTGTCAACAGGACAGGTAAATTTGCACACCATCACCTATTATTTGTTCGCACAGCACTTAAGAGTACTTCTGTTTAGCGCTTCAAGCATAATTTGACACCTGCTGACAATTTGCTCGCTAATGTTGTAGACATATGAGCGTGCTTTCATTCAAAGGTGGATTGATGGTGGGAACCGGACCTGTCCAAAAACTCAACAGAAGCTCCAAAACCTTACATTAACCCCGAACTATGTCTTGAGAAGTTTGATATTACAGTGGTGTGAGGAAAAAGGGATTGAACCACCTACAAGATCTAAGTATGAAGGTTCTTCCGTAGAGGTTGGTGAGGACCGATTAGCAATCGAAGCGTTAGTTCGCAATCTCTCTTGCAGCTCGTTGGATGAACGGAAATCTGCAGCTGCTGAAATAAGATCTTTGGCCAAGAAAAGTACAGACAACCGTATGCTTCTAGCAGAGTCTGGTGCTATTCCTGCTCTAGTGAAACTGTTGTCTTCAAAAGACCCGAAAACCCAAGAACATGCAGTTACCTCCCTTTTGAACCTCTCGATATATGATCAAAATAAGGAACTGATAGTGGTGGGTGGCGCCATAGTCCCAATCATACAAGTGCTTAGGGCGGGTAGCATGGAAGCAAGAGAAAATGCAGCTGCGGCTATTTTTAGCTTGTCACTAATCGATGATAACAAGATTATGATAGGAAGCACCCCTGGGGCGATTGAAGCTTTGGTTGAGTTGCTGCAGGGTGGCAGTTCAAGAGGCAGAAAAGATGCAGCAACAGCGCTGTTCAATTTATGCATATACCAAGCAAACAAGGTCCGTGCGGTTCGAGCAGGAATATTGTCGCCACTGGTTCAAATGCTGCAAGATTCATCTAGCAATGGAGCTACCGATGAAGCGCTGACGATCTTGTCAGTCCTCGTGAGTCACCACGAGTGTAAAACCGCCATAGCCAAGGCTCACACCATTCCTTTCTTGATAGATTTGTTAAGATCAAGCCAGGCCCGCAACAAGGAGAACGCCGCTGCTATTTTACTTGCCCTATGCAAGAAGGATGCACAGAATCTGGCTTGCATAGGAAGGCTGGGTGCTCAAATACCACTAACCGAGCTCTCCAAGACAGGCTCGGACAGAGCCAAGCGCAAGGCGACTTCTCTCCTGGAGCATCTTAGTAAGTTGCAGGTGCTCTAGTCTCCTTGCCCATCGCATACCATTTTGCACGTGTGCGTGGATTATACGTGTACGTATACATACAAAAGATTTGTAACTTCATCTGTTATTCGGTGTGAAATTAGTGGGATGGTAACGAGGTTTCGGACAACCTGAAATGTGTTTGTTGGTGGATACAATAAAAGGGTTGGCGCTGATGAATCTGATCTGTGGTGTTGCTCATCTGAATGAATCCCCGTTAAGTTCAAGCCTTCTAGATCTCCTAAGTAATATCTATTCATGACTTTCTTGGTTCCAAGATATCAGCTTGACATTAACCAGAAACTTTTCTCATGCCACAAAACGTTAACCATGTTTCTTTGGCCACCATCAAAAAGATCAGAGATTTGGACAGCACTCAGCGCCGCCATAATCTAGCATCATTATCTGTTGCAACCCAAGTTGTTGGAAGCCCCAATATACTCGTCTGGACATGACACTACAAGGTGATTCTGGTTTGAAAACCCACATGGTAATGGTGACTTTGTGTTCGTTCCTTTGATTTCACAAGTTCATGCTAATCCATGAATGGACAGTGAAAATGACACAGACAGATGGTGATCTGTTTGACACTCGATTTTCCTTGACCTGATACTGCGTTCCCTCTTCTGAACATTTGACTGCTCAGAGCATCTCCGTTGGCATACCCTGCGGCCGCAAGACTAGAGCGAATCTTGTGCAATCTGTCGTAAGAAATGTTGTACTTGCACGCACCGGTCAAACAACGCTGCGCTTACAGAACAAACTCAGCGAAGGTGAGACGGTACATACTGTTAGCGATTCGTTTCATGTGCTGTGTAAAGCGATGCGTTCACTGGTCAGAAGGGACGAAAAAATATTAATACGCGATTTGTCAGTTTGTGACGATGTGATGCACCGATGCAAGGTCGTGGCAGTGACAGAAAACTGAAGTGTATTGCCCATTACGCAGGGCCACTGCACCAAACAACCAAATCAAACAAAATAGCATAGTAGTACTATTTTGTATTTTGAAGGCGCCAGATGTATGCTGCGAGAAAAGAACAGGCAAAGCCATTGCCACAATTTGATGCCACCTAAAACAATGGCAGATCGCCGTATGTAGGGAGGCTCCAAGAGGCCTGGATTAGTAGCACAACAAAGTAGGTAGTAGGATCGAAGCAGACAAAAAGAGGTACTGGCCGATTTGACAGTGGAATTAGACGTGAACGGCCTACCGACAGAGGATGCAGCCTCCAATGCAAATTCAGTTGACATCTTATCTTGTTGTTAAGAGGCCTACGGTTTGACCTAGTTTGCACCTCGCTTCTTCCCAGGGAAACAATCAAGCAAGCAATCTCCTCCACCCGATGGCCGACTCATGCAAACACCAACGAGGTAACGACTAACAACAGAAAACATTCTAGACTAGCAATTCTAGGAGCATCTCAGTAAATTGCAGGTGCTCTAGTCTCCTTGCCCATCGCATACCATTTTGCGCGTGTGCGTGTATTTGACGTGTACGTATACATAAAACGACAAATATACATTTTTTCCGATAAAGACGACAAATATACATATTGTAACTTCATCTGTTATTGGGTGTGAAATTAGTTGGCTGGTGATCGGGTTTCAGGCAACCTCAAATGTGCTGTTGCTCATCTTCATGAAGTTTCATTTTAGCCTTTTAGATTGGAGTGCAATATTATTGTGCTCTCCATCGAAATATCGATTCACGACCTCTTGGTTCCATGTTATTACTCCTTTAAACCTGAATTTGTAACCAATAGGGAGAGAGCTGCAGTGAGAAAGTAAAGGAGAAGTTCTTTTTTACGGCATAGAAAATAATCACATTTCTAAGTTTAAAATAGTTCTCAGAAAAACCATTGCACGTAACATATGCCGGTATGAGGGTGTGAAGTTTGAAAATTAAATATGTGTTTTTAGATCACAATGGCTCACCCCCGGTTTCATTGAAAGAATGAAACCCCACAAGTGTTACATCATTCAGAGTTTTTCACACCCGAGCCACACACACAGATGTGGTCTAGGAAAGGAAAATAAACTTGAAAGTAACCAAAGCAACAACAACTGCAAACTTTAAACGACAGGACCAAAAAACAAACTACAGAATAGAACAGGCTTTTGGCATTAAATCTTCAGATTGTATCCAGAATAAGAACTTGTACGCCTCCATTTGCTGCCCCCGTAGTGTCTGGTGGTCATCAGGGAGTGGAGAACCACAAATTAAATATGTTTATTTGTGGTCCTTACAAAAACGACAAATAATCCATATCCTGCGTAACCAAGTTTCAAATTTTGTAACTTAACACGAAAACCGGATCTCAACCGTGAAATGGAAGGATCAGAAGTTGGGAACAGATGTACCCCCGATGATTATAGGAAATGACATAAAAAAAACAGTCATTTTGAGGAACGGGGGTAGTATCAGTGTATCACCTTGTGTCATTAAGCATAAACTTTTTTCTATGCCAAAGAACATTAACCAAATTCCTTTCACTCCATCAGAAAGGTAGTAGACTTGGACAGCACTAAGCGCTGCCATAACCTCAGTGTCTGCATTTCATACCCAGCTCCACACACTCGTGTTGCGTTTCAGCCGTTTGGCGCATCTGACCTAGCTCACAAGCAGAGAGCCATCTCCATCCTAAAAGAGTGGTCTGATGGGAGGATGACTATTCCCCCTTATAAGCTGGCCGTGGCCCACTCCCGCTAGTGAGGTGGGACTAAAGTCACTCACAACGCTTGGTATCCTTTTTTCTTTTTGATAAAATGCATTTTATTAATAAAAAGGTTTAACCGTCACATCTGACATTTTCATAGCTAAGATGCACACAACCGTTCAACATCTAAGTACGAAAAGAAAAATAAAATGCCCGATACATGAGATCAACATGAAATAGTATCGACTCGTAAGGCGGTGGAGGTCCAATCCCGAGATTATACTGCCACCCATGTTGGATAATCAACTCCATCGTCGTGTTCTCCAACCGTGTAGACACCTTCGTAAAAAGGTCGTGGTTCTCTATACGCTGAAGAGATAACTATGTACGGAGGAAAGTGGTGCACCGGTAGATAACCTGCATAAGAGAGGATTTTTGTCGTTAAAAACCTTGTCATTATCAAATAGGCAAAATGACCAAATAACGACAAGCGCTCAAACCCTAATAAATATTTTAAACCTATGAACCACCCTATTAAGCCAATTGCCAAAAATATTGAAAACGGTTCGTGGTGGGTTTAATTAATGTAGAACTTATTTAGATGATTGACCATATAAATCTTCCAAAGTAGCACTATAAGAATAAATGTTTTAATGTCTAATCCTGGCGACAAAATCACATTTTTTTACTTACCTACTAGTTCCGCTTTGCAAGGCTGTCCTTTGTTAAAATGAAGAACATACCACGCGAAGACCTTCATCTTCAATGGCAATTTTATCTTCCAAATTAAATTATTATAAACTACCGGCTCAATAGGTAGGATTAATGCTCTGTACATGGAATCCATAGAGAATTTGCCATTATCATTGAGGTTCTAACGGAACTCGTCCGCCCATTGCGTCAATTGAACGAAATCCAAATGTTGTAGCAATGCATTTCCAAGTGGCAAGTCAGGGCCCAACAAGATCTATTCTAAGCGTCACATTCGGTGGGGGTGGACTCCAACACCTTAGCTAAGGTATCATGTTTGTGATGCGCAATACTGTACATAGCTGGATATTGTTCTCGAAACGTGGTATTACCTAACCATATATCCTCCCATAACCTTATCTCTAATCCATCCTTAATAGAGGAAGAAACATATGGGAAGAAAAACTTCTTCATTGCCACAAGTCCAGCCCAGAAGTGCGAATCCCCGGATTTCCAATAAACCTGAGATATCAAACTTGATCAGTCAACATATTTTCTCCTCAGAATGTTTACCGAACCCCCTCTTCGGTGATTAGCTTGGCCAGCCACTTACCAAGCAGAGTCTTGTTCTTATTGATCTTTTGGGAGACGAACAACATTTCATTTAGTAAGCCGGTATTTCTTTTTCTCACGATCTTCTTGTCAAAAGAATCTTTAACGGAAGTAATCCAACCGATGCAAGACTCTTTTGGATAACTGAAAAAGAGGTCATATACAGTACCCTGTTTGCTAGTACTGGATTAATGAGAACCAGTCTTCCACCTAAAGATAATAGTTTTCCTTTCCAACTGCTTAGCCGCTTTTGCGGTCTCTCCTCGACGTGTTTCCATTCAATGACTGTAAGCCTCCTATAATGAATCAGAATGCCTAGGTAGCTAATTGGAAACTCGCCAAGCCCACAACCAAAAAACCCGGCTTATAGGTTGGCATCGCCTTGTGCCTCACCGAAACAAAATAAATCACTCTTGTGAAATTTAATCTTTAGACATGATAGTTGCTCGAAAGCTGATAAAATTAGTTTTAGATTTCTCTAGCTCATATTCCATAAATAGAATTATATCATCAACATACTAAATAGTAGACAGTCCCTCATTAACAAGGTGGGAACCACCCCTTCAATTAACAATTGGTACCTAGAACTCACATCATCTGTTGCAAACTTGCAACCCAATATTCAAGATCATGCTGATTCATGAATGGATAGTGAAGATGACATGGACAGATGGCGATCAGTCTGTTGTAAGAAATGTTGTACTCTGCACACACCGGTCAAACAGCGCTGAATTTTCAGAACAAACTCAGCGAAGGTGAGACAGTACATACTGTTAGCGATTCGCTTTCGTGTGGTGTGTAACGTGACGTGCTCACTGGTTAGAAGCGGCAAAAATAATATGATCACTCGATATGTCAGTTTGTGACGACGTATGCACCATGCAAGGTCATGGCAGTGACAGAAAACTGAAGTGTATGCTCAGTACTGAGGCAGCTGTACCTAACAAAGGGAGGAAATACAATAAGTATGGGATTATTTTGTAATTTGAAGGCGCCAGATGTACATTGCGAGAAAAGAACAGGCAAAGCCATTGTCACTATTTGATGTCACCAAAAAACAGAACGACAATGGCAGATCACCGTACGGAGGGAGGCTCCAAAGGAGAGGGACCTGCATTAGTAGCACAACAAAGTAGGTAGGTAGGTAGCTTAGAAGCTGACAAAAAGAGGGGATCGATTTGACAAGTGGTAGCTTAATACGCTTAAGCCCCTTTTGGATAGAAGGATTTTAAAGGAACTTTGGAGAAATATAGTCTGTAAGATATTTTGTTATAAGAAACTCCTTTGGATCAATGGAATTGGAGAAGCTCTAGCAGATCCCCCGTAATCCGAACCCAAATAGGTCGTGTGGGGGGAGCTAGATAATAGATATGCAGTACCAACGGTCACTAGTGGAGAAGAGGCCTTTGGTGGAATGACTGCTGAAACCGGGTCCAATGCCCATTGGACCCGGTTCGTTTCTGCCTGGACGACCCCACCCGCGGCGCCGTCTCGTAGCTTTGGACCGGTTTGTCATACAAACCGGGTCCAAATCCACCCGCAGGGCGCGCTCCGTGTCGCCCAGGGAACCCTTTAGTCCCGGTTTGTATGACAAACCGGGTCCAAAGGCCCCCTCTGGCTATATAACCTTGCCCCGCCCAAGTGTGAGCCACACTTAGCCATTTTTTCACTATCTTCACAAGAGGGTGTATTGCTCTCCTCTTCTTCACATGCACAAGAGGTGTTTGATGAAATGCTTAAGAGGATTTGCCACTTGAGTTTACACAAATCAAGCCACACTTAACTTGCTTTTTTCTTCTTCATCGAGGTTAACAACTTTATCCTTTTCATCTGCAATTGATAAAATGCATGTGTATATATACATCGTGATGTTCTGTAATGGTTTTGATCAGCTTAATTATATCATGCAGATGAATCGGCAATGGATGTACATTGACCGACGGTTTGACGAGTTCACTGCGGGCCTGGATAATTTTATGGCCGTGGCGGAGGCAAACAAACATGGTGGCTTCATGTATTGTCCATGTGTGGACCGCAAGAATACCGTAAATTACGCTCGCTCGAGTCTCATTCACACCACCTTCTCGATCCGGTTTCATGCCCATACTATTGTTGGACCAAGCACGAAGAAAGAGGGGTTATGATGGAAGACAATGACGAAGAGGAAGAGGATGATGACGGTTATCCCAATTTTCCTGAATACGATGATACTGCAGAAGGCAATGAAGACAATGAAGTAGAAGATCAAGAGGCACCAGATGAGCCTGCTGATGATGATCTTGGCCGGGCCATTGATGCAAGGAGAGAATGTGAAACTGAAAAGGAAAGGTTGGCCTTCGACAAGATGATAGAAGATCACAACAAATTGTTATACCCAACTTGCGAAGATGGCCATAAAAAGCTAGGCAGCACACTGGAATTGTTGCAATGGAAGGCGGTGTCACTGACTCAGGATTTGGAAAGTTGCTGACAATAATTAAGAGGAAGCTTCCAAGGGGTAACGAATTGCCCGCCAGTACGTACGAAGCGAAGAAGATTGTCTGCCCTCTAGGATTAGATGTGCAAAAGATACATGCATGCATTAATGACCGCATCCTCTACCGCGATGAGTACGAGAATTTGGATGCATGTCCGGTGTGCACTTGCGGTATAAGATCGACGAGATGACCCTGGTGATGTTGAGGGCGAGCGCCCCAGGAAGAGGGTTCGCCAAGGTTATGTGGTATGCTCCTATAATACCACGGCTGAAACGCTTGTTCAGGAATAAAGAGCATGCTAGGTTGTTGCGATGGCACAAAGAAGACCGTAAGAAAGACGTGATGTTGAGGCACCCTGCTGATGGATCCCAATGGAGAAAATCGATAGAGAGTTCCCAAACTTTGCACAGGATGCAAGGAACTTAAGGTTTGGTCTAAGTACAGATGGCATGAATCCTTTTGGAGAGCAGAGCTGCAGCCATAGCACCTGGCCTGTGACTCTTTGTATATATAACCTTCCTCCTTGGTTGTGCATGAAGCGGAAGTTCATTATGATGCCGTGCTCATACAAGGCCCGAAGCAACCCGGGAACGACATTGATGTGTACCGAAGCCATTAGTCGAAGAACTTCTACAGCTGTGGTCCCTAGCAGTGTACGTGTGTGGGACGAGCACAAGCAGGAGGAATTTGACCTAAGAGCGATGCTTTTCCATCAATGATCGGCCTGCTCTTGGTAACATTTCGGACAGTCAAACAAGGATACAATGCATGCACACACTGTTTACATGAGCTCGAAGGTGATTATTTGGAAAAAGGTCAAGGTCGTGTACCTGGGGCATCGTCGATTTCTTAGGATTACCCATCCCGTAAGAAAGAAAGGCAAGCATTACAACGGTGAGGCTGATCACCGGAGGAAGCCTCCCCATCGTGATGGTGTTGATATATTTGGTATGGTCAAGGATCTAGATGTAATATTTGGAAAGGGTCCTGGCGGACGGTCTGTTCCGAATGACGATGCCGGACACGCGCCCATGTGGAAGAAGAAATCTATATTTTGGGATCTACCCTATTGGGAAGTCTTAGAGGTCCGCTCTTCAATCGATGTGATGCACGTGACGAAGAATCTTTGCGTGAACCGGCTAGGCTTTCTGGGTGTACGGAAGACAAAAGATACACCGAAGCACGGGAGGACCAGCAACGTTGGAAAGACCCCAAAAATCTGCATGAGAGAGTTAAAGGACGTCATTTATCCAGCTACGCTCTTACAAAAGCAGAGAAGGAAATATTTTTTGAATGTCTTAGCAGTCAAGGTCCCGTCTGGCTTCTCCTCCAATATAAAGGGAATAATAAATATGGAGAAGAAAACATTCCAGAACCTGAAGTCTCATGACTGTCACGTGATAATGACACGTTGCTTCCGATTGCATTGAGGGGGCTTCTACCGAGTTGCCATTGTGAAGCTATGTGCATTCCTCAATGCAATTTCTCAGAAGGTAATAAATCCAAATTCTACCGAGGTTGCAGAATGATGTGGTCCAATGTCTCGTTAGTTTTGAGCTGGTGTTCCCACCATCCTTCTTCAATATTATGACACATCTCCTCGTTCACCTGGTCGATGAGATTTCCATTCTCGGTCCTGTGTTTCTACACAATATGTTCCCCTTCGAGAGGTTCATGGGAGTCTTGAAGAAATATGTTCATAACCGTGCTAGGTAAGGAAGCATCTCCAAGGGCTATGGAACAGAGGAGGTCATTGAATTCTGTGTTGACTTTATTCCCGACCTTAAGCCGATTGGTGTTCCTGAATCACGGCATGAAGGGAGACTAAGTGGAAAAGGCACGCTAGGAAGGAAATCAATGATATGTAGGGACGGGATTTCTTTGACTCAAGCACACTACACAGTTCTACAAAGTTCCACCTTGGTGGCTCCGTATATCGGTGACCACAAGAACTTTCTACGCTCCCAGAACCCGGGGCAGTCGAACGATTGGATTAGACGTGAACACATGTCGACTTTCGGCGGTTGGTTGCAAAAACATCTCCTGAATAACGAAGATATTGATGATCAGCTGTACTTGCTGGCCCAGACACCATCTTCGACTGTAGTGACTTTCCAAGGGTACAAGATAAATGGGAATACATTTTACACGATCGCCCAAGATAAAAAGAGCACCAACCAAAATAGTGGTGTCCGATTTGATGCAATAATGAATGAAGGCCCAAATGACACATATTATGGTTACATAGAGGATATCTGGGAACTTGAGTATGGACCTTCTTTTAAGGTCCCTTTGTTTAGGTGCAAATGGGTCAACAAAACAGGAGGCGGGGTTCAGGTAGACAAGTTGTATGGAATGACAACAGTGGATCTCAACAATCTTGGGTATAGAGACGAACCATTCGTCCTAGCCAAGGATGTGGCCCAGGTTTTCTATGTGAAGGATATGTCTACCAAACCAAGAAAAAGGAAACATAAGGAAACAAATACATCAAACAATGAGCCAAAGCGCCACATAGTTCTTTCTGGAAAAAGAAACATCGTGGGAGTGGAGGACAAGACAGACATGTCAGAAGATTATAATCAGCTTGATGAAATTCCACCCTTCAGAGTGAACATTGATCCAAGCATCAAGTTAAATGATGAAGATGCTCCATGGTTAAGGCCGAAGAAGATTAAATGATGAAGATGCTCCATGGCACAAATGAGTATCTCAACATGGCAATCAATTTCCCATTTATTTTTGTGTAATCATTTAACTGTATGTAAGATATGAAAAGTGGAGATGTGGTTGGCAAGCCGTATCGATGCTCCTTTTATAGGCACACACCGCTTCTACTTGACAGGGCGTCGTGCGCTACATGCTTTATCTCATCGAGCTCCACCCATGCGTTCTTATCTGCGACATCTTTAGTCCCGGTTGTACCCACCACCGGGACTAAAGGTTACCCACACGTCCTTATCCCACCGACAGCTTTGTTAGATGACAAAAAAGGATCTTTCGTCCCGTTGTACCCACCCGGGACTAAAGGTTACCCACACGTCTTTATCCCACCGACAATTTTGTTAGATGACAAAAAGGATCTTTCGTCCCCCCACCAGCCGGGACTAAAGGTTACCCACACGTCTTTATCCCACCGACACTTTTGTTAGATATGACAAAAAAATGATCTTTACTCCCGGTTGTACCCACCAGCCGGGACTAAAGGTTACCCACACGTCCTTATCCCACCGACAGTTTTTGGCGCCACTGCGTTCCCGCCTATTTTTCTTCCCGCGCTTTCCGCTTCCCGCCTCCGTCCTCCCGCCATTTTTTCACTATATATATGTTGGCTTGGCCTCCATTTACATATCACATCTAGACTCATATCTGCAAACCTCATCACCAGGTCACATGGCTTCCATCGTATCTCTAACCCTCCGGAGGCGGAGGCGCTTGCGCGTCGAACTACCCCGCCCGCCGGGCTACCGCGTCCCCCGGTGCTGAGCGTCGGAGGGGTACCGGTCCCTCCGTCCCTCTAGGTGTGGCGCGCGAGATGGCCATCACGAACCACTACTACTTCGAGCTCACGCCGAGCAGCGGAGGAATCCCTGGCATCCCGACTACAGCCCGACTTGGGAGAGCTTCTTCATCAATCGGCGTGAGAGGGCGCTCGCCAGCACGAGGACGGCGGCCCGCCTCCTTCGAACTTCAACGAGGCCGGCCGTCGGCTGTGGTGGCGCGACCGAACTCTCCAGGCGTCATGGCCCACCGTGGCCCCCGCCTGCGCTACCCGTCCCAGCCCACGCGTGCTCTCCCGCCGAGGTTTGACTACCGCGACCCCGATGCCGGCGACGATGATGACGGCGACTACGACGACTACAGTGGCGAGTACTATAGGGCCAGGCACGAGTATGACCGAATGACTCGAACAGTCGAATCTGGCCATGTATCTTAATTAATTTTCAGTTGAGCTAGGCACGAGTACTATAGGGCTAGGCACGAGTACTATCTGGCCATGTATCTTAATTAATTTTCAGTTGAGTTCTGTACTTTAATTCCACATGTAATCTGGCGGTGTTGTCTCGTCGTTGGGGCGCCCTCCACTGGCGCATCAACTCCTCGTCGTGCTCGGCGATTGCGATCCGGCGCGCACCGGCGGTGGCGGCGACGGTCCTCGTCGTCGACGAGGCACGGCCGCGAACTCCGCCTCCTCTAGCGATTCGACGTGGGAAGTTCATGTCGCACCGTGGCCGCCGAAATCGCCATGCGGCCGCGTCGTAAGCGCGCGCCGCCAGCTCTGGGGTGTTGTACGTGCCGAGGGTGAGCCGGAAGCCACCGGCACGCATCTCGGCGTAGAACCTACCATTCGGTCGCGCTCGGACGCCACGGAAACCGGACGAGCCGCGACGGCGCGGCGGCATCCCGGCGACGAATGAACGGAGGCGACGGCGACGTGTGGTTCCGCGCACGCGGCGCTTTATAGCACACGACGCGGCAAGTTTGGCGACAGTGGCGCGGGGAGCGGCGGGGCGTGGCACGTGGAAGCGGGATCTACACGCGCCGTGGCGGGGCGGGCATGGGCGGTGGCGGTGGTGGGCGACACGGCGGTGGCGGTGGTGGGCAGTACACGGCGGTGGCCCGTACATGGCGGTGACGGTGGCCAGGGTGATGGTGGCCACTACACGGCGGTGGACACGTGTGGCAGTGCGGTGGCTTTTTTTCATTTGAAATAAGGCGGGAATGAAATTTTTAAAAAAAATTTGGCCTTTGGACCCGGTTTGTATTACAAACCGGGCCTAAAGGCCTTTTTGCGCGCGCAGCGAAAAAAAAGGGGGCCTTTGGACCCGGTTTGTAATACAAACCGGGTCCAAAGGTCTTTTTGGACCCGGCACGTCCAAAGGGGGGACTATCTGCCTCCTTCGTCTCCGCGGAGATCAATCCCGCGGAGACGAACGAACCGACGCCGCCAGGCTGCTTGGATCTCGCCCGCCCGCGCAGCCGCCGCCGCCGTGCACCGCCGCCTCCACGCGCGTGCGCCGCCGCCGACCACCCGCGCGCGCGCGCCCTCCATTCGGCCGCACCGGCGCCCTACCGCCCGCGCGCGCCCGAGCCGCGTTCGGCCGTGCGCCGCCGCCGTCAACCGCGTCGCCTCCACGCCGCGCCGCCCGCGCCGCCCGCGTCGCCCTCCTCCACGCCTACACCCCCGCCACCGCGCCTCCTCGACAGCCGCCCGCCTCTCCTCTCGCCGGCAAAGGTGAGCCCCCCGGCCACACCCCCTTTTTTTATATTTTTGTTTCTTATCAAATTTGACATATTAGATATATATTAGATGTATCAAATTTGTTAGTATAGTTGTTAATTAATTAGTATAGTTGTTAGTATATAGTTGTTAGTATATTGTTAGTATAGTTAATTCGAAAAAAATGTTATATAGAAAAATTAGTTTAGTTTGTTAATTAGTTAGAAAAATAGTTAGAACTTTAGTTAAAACAATAGTTAGAAAATTAGTTAGTGTGTTAGTGTAAAATAGTTAGCGCGCAAAAACGCCGGCGCCCCCCAAATAGAGATGTACGCCGGCGCCCCCCAAATAGAGATGTACGCCGGTGCCCCCTTACGCGGTAGTGCCGGTGCCCCCTTACGCGGTAGTGCCGGCGCCCCCAAATAGAGATGTACGCCGGTGCCCCCTTACGCGGTAGTGTCGGCGCTCTTGCCGCGCCCCCAAATAGAGGATGTACGCCCGCGCCCCCTTACGCGTAGTGCCGGCGCCCCCAAATAGAGGATGTGCCCTTACGCGGTAGTGCCGGCACGCCCAAAATAGAGTATGTAGTGCCGGCGCCCCCAAACGGTAGTGCCGGCGCCGACTAATATTATCGATCCTTAGTTAAGAACTACACATATGTAACTCCATTTTCAGTTTTCTGCATTATCCTTAATTTAATCATATGATGGTTCCTATGTATAGCTTGCAGGTCGTTGTAGAAAGCATGGAGAGAGATGAAATTCAAGAAAATTTCATGGAGGAACTCATAGCAAACGGTACTCTGGATGATCGCGACGACGTCACCGCAACTTATTTGAATGACTCCGGTGATGGAGCGGAGAATATTGAGGAAGAAGATCCTAGTGGCGCCGGTGAGGAACAAGATCATCATAATGGCTCCCAAACTGTAGTTATCACCGAGGTATATAAACTAATTAAGCCGCTGTTGATCGACTAGATGCATTAACTAATTAAATTGTACCGACTATGAATTATTTCTTTTTAGCCCTCCGGATCGAGCACTTCTTCTGTAAAGTCGAGGAAGCGAGGCCCGGCCAAAAAGTTGGATGACGGTGTTAGGCACGACATCACCCACATCGAAAAGGATGGTAAACCGATTGCTCCAGAGAAAGGTGCAAAGGCATTTATAGCTCAATGCGGAGTGCTTGTTAGGGACCACGTCCCGATCACCGTTCGAGAATGGCACAAGCCGAAGGGACTAGTGCTGTCTGCAGAGGAAGAAGGTCAAGGTCTTTATATCGATGATGTAGCCAAAAACAGCATTATGGACAAGCTCATGTCACATTTCAACATAGTACCCGAAGAGGGGGTGACGCTGAAAAGGCCAAGATGGAGCAGGCCCTCCGCGAGTTTGGCAAGAAGAAGATGGCCGAACTATTCAAGAGCCACAAGAAAAGATTGCGCCGCCTTATCAAGATAGAGAAGACTCCGGACAATGAGAAGGTAAAAACTCACTGGGAAGAATTCGAAGTACACACGGAGTCGAAGAATTTAAGAGAAGGTCGGAAATAAATAAGGCAAATGCTGCGTTGAAGCTATATCACCAAATTCGGGTCCAGGGATACAGGGCTAACCGTCCTTAGTGGCAGGCAGCTGAGGCGGAACTGACCAAAAAGGGATCGGATTAGGGACACACGGTTGGATCGAACGGTGCAAGGAGTGGTTCTACGGGATTGGGGGAACGTTGGATCCAAACAGGGAAGTGCATCTATAAGAAAGCTCATCTGAAGGTTCCCATTGATGCCCTGGAAAAGGCACATAGGGACGTGGAGGCGGGGTTGTTCCAGCCCGAAAGAGAGAACGATGAGCTGACACGCGCCCTTGGGAACAAAGAACACGGCGGACGAACACGAGGCACAGCAGGCTCCGTTCCGTGGAAGTATGGCTTTCCTGCGGAAAGGAAGAGATTTCCGATAAAAGCCATGAGAGGAGGAAGGCAAGGGAAACAGACCGCCTGGCTATCTTAGAGGAGGATTTTAGCACCATCAAAGCCCAATTCACCATTGTAACCCAAGTACTTACATCTCAGATGGCTCAGGGGCAGGCTGTAGATCCTGCATTGCTCAATGCCATCGCCCCGCTGCAATCTCAACCACACCGGAAAAGCAGCGTGGCTTCCTCTGCAGGTGGATGATGATGATGATGACCAGGTGGTCGAGCCTCGCTACCCCCGTGGATGATCTCACTGAGAGCCGTCCTTGTGAGCTGCATGTTAAAGTTTTCAACCTATCCTTCAAGGCGGCGGTCGGCATCTTCTTACCTACAAGGTCTTACCATTGCCGTCCGGTCCAAGACGACTTTGCTGTTGTGATGGTGGATGAAGTGTTGAGAGATTATGAGGGGATGGTGCTTGAGCACCCTGCAGGTGAAGATGGGGAAATCAAAGAACTGGGAGAAGCCCGTAGAACCACCGTGCAATGGCGGAAGGAGAACATTGTGTTTCCAGGTGAGAAGCCACCAAGCAGGCCACCTCCTCCGCCTCCTCCGCCACCTGCAGGGTCTCCTCCGCGTGATGAGTCTCCTCCGCGTGATGATTCTCCTATGCGCGATGATGATTCCCCTGTGCATGAGCAGTCTCCTCCGCGTGAAAACACTCCGCGCCGCCTCCTCCTCCTCGTCAGAGACTCCGCCGCCTCCACCTAAGCAAAAGAGGAAGCTAACCGGGGCACCTCCTACAGCTCCGAAGAGATCATCAACTCCGATGAGGGCACGACTCCAGTTGTTACCACATCACAGACGAAGAGCAAAAGGCGTTTCTTGCGCCGAAGAAGATGTTTATTAAACCGCAAACAATGAAGCACTTTGCCGAGACGAGAATGAAGAGACCTGAGCTGAGATCTGATCATGACCGCTCTCTTGGACAGTCCTATAGAGCGAGCAAAGAAGCAAAAAAAGTCGCCCAGCTTGGACAGCAGGACAATCAGGCCATAGCCCACTTCGTCGTGCAGCCCTATGATGATCCAGAGACGGCATCGATGATCGAACGGGAGGCTAGAGCTCAGGGAGCATCAGTTGATTACGAAGATTACTATCCCACGGCTCAAGTGGTAAACACGTATAGATACGGAAAAGATCTCGTCAAACCTGGCGAGCTCGCGCGTCTAGGTACTCAGATGCGAAGGTTGCATGACTGGTACCTGAAAGCCTGTCGAAGAGGTGATCGCTACCTCACGGTGTATCTTCGAGATGAGCATTACTTCCGGGGGAACGAGGAGATAAACCTTGAGTTAGAAGAACTGTTTCAGTTATTCAATCAAGACGCCCTCGACAAAGCTGTCATCAGTTGCTACTGCCCGTAAGTGATTTATTTATGTAATTAAGTCTGTAGCTCAGCGCTCATTCATTTGCACTAACAATTATCCTCACTATATTCTTTGTGTACGCTATATATTTAATTATGCAGAATGAAGAAGCTCGAATGCAAAAGAGGCAAGCTCCTACCGCTGGGGTTCATAGACCCAGACACAGTTCATGAAGTTACGGTTCGAGACTTCGCCAAGGACACAGAGGACAACATGGTAATGTTTTTAGTGAAGCAAGCAGACAAAGAGGAAATATTTTTTCCCTACAACTTCAAGTGAGTGTTATATATAACATACATTATGCTTGTGCAGCTTCCACTTTATTCTCCTAATCATTGAGCTATGCTTGTGCAGTTTCCACTTTATTCTCCTTATCATTGATCTTCACAAAGGAGTCGTAAAGGTCATGGACTCGAAACGTAAAGAACATGCGGAATGGGCGGACATGGTCATCCTTCAGAGGTAATTTCAATCAATTTCGTATTGGCATCTTCATCTGTTCTAATTCGACGATATCATCAACTAATCATTAACTCATTTACTCATTATTTTTTGCCGGGCAGGGCTTGAAACGGTTCATCACTACTGTTCCGGGTAAATGGAAACCGGAGCTTACATTTGAAGATTACCCCGTAAGTAGTACTATATATATAGCTATGTCCGTGAAACTCTATGTATGATAGTTACTTTCAATACGATGCTTGATTAATTATTAGTTTGATCGAACTATTTTTTCGTAAAGTGTATGTGGCAGGAACGCGGGAATAACTTATGTGGATACTAAGTCTGCACCTTCATTCGTGACATGACCTGTCCCAAGGGTGGGGATGCCCAAATACATGCCACTCGTGTATGATAACAAATTCTCACAATTATCTTAATTAGTACCATCTATTGTATGATTTCCATTCATATATTGATCTCCTTTTTTAAATATAGATGATACGCCTGCGGGACAGTCTCATAACGGCGGATCAAATACGAGCAATTCAAGAGGAAATCGCGGGATTCTTTCTTACCGAGTGCATAACCCCAGGTGGAGAGCACTATGCGAAGGTCATAGCTAGGTGTTGAGCAACTTTGTAGAAGCTAATAGATTTAGTAAAGAGATCTGACTTGATATGCATGCATTACGTGTACTGTTGACGATGTCTATATATATTCACGACGATTTGTTTGTGGTTTCTTGAATGATATATATGCATTGCTGAAACTCTGCCGTGGCAGAGAAACGCCCTGTTTCTCTGCCGGCAGAAACGCTGGTACAGCCTAAACCTGTGCGCGGCAGAGAAATAGCAATTCTCTGCCGCGGCAGAGGAACCTAGGCCCGGTTCGTACCACGAACCGGGACCAAAGGCCTTCCACCGCGAGCTCCCTGGCCGCACCACGTGTCGAGGCCTTTAGGCCCTTTAGTCCCGCCTAGTTGGTCCCGGTTCGGGAACCGGGTCTAAAGGCCCAAATGGACCGGGCCTATTGCCCCGTTTTCCACTAGTGGGTTGAGCACAGATACTGAAATTTATACTAGAAATTCAGAAAAAAAAATCGCGCAACAAATAGAAGATAGAGATAGTTTACTAGTTCGTCATAGCTCATAACAGATCAGTAATTTACGTAGGCAACAGATAGATAGATTAGCATCTTTTAACCCTACTATCATCGGACCTAACCCTGCCCTAGATAGAGTAGTCGAAAGACCTACAAGGTGGCGTCGACGGCGCACATCGGAGGACCTACGCATTGCCGTCGCCACAACGATGATTTGGCGGATGCAAAATTCCGTGCTAGATGTTGAGGCTCTCCAAGATTGCCTACTGGTACTCGTGCTCCTCCCTCACCTCATTATCGCAATGTCGCCTGAGTCTACCCTCGTCGCATCCCACGCCTCGATGAAGACCTCCAACGAGTCCCGGGCGCGATTGAGCAACATAAATTACGCTTTCATTAATTAGATGCCGATGCATTCGCAGTGAATGCGTCGGCGCTGACACGCCGGTCAGTTTGCGTCGGCCCTCCCGGTTGGAGGTTTTTCCGAAATTATGTCCGACATGACTAAACCGGACTTTTGGTCTGTTTACGTCGGGCTGCTGGAGATGCCTTTAAAGGAATTTTGGAAAAATATAGTCTATAAGATATTTTTTGTAAGGAAGCCTTTTGGATCAAAGGAATTAGAGCAACTCTAACAAAAAAAACGTGACAAATAGAAAATAGACATAGTTCAATAGTTCGTAGTTCATCACAAATCAGTAATTTACACAGTTAACAAATAGATACATTAGCATCTTCTAACCCTACTATCACCAGACCTAACCCTACCCTAGATAGATTGGCTGGAATACCTCTGAGGCGGCGTCAAAGGCGCTCACCGGAGGACCAACGCGGCGTCGTGGTGGTCCAGGATAGGAACCCTAAATCACTCGCTGGAAACGATATATAACGGCATGAGGGGGTTCTATCGGGTAACCTTGATATTTATTCCGGGCCGTTTTGCAGTATATATTCGGGCCCAAAAAAAGTGACAACCCGGAAAAAGGCCGGAGTTATCCAGTTTCTAGCCGTTTTCCGCGATCTGCTAGAGTTGCTCATACACCTACAAAATTTCTATGGATTGGTCTTCCTTGCGTGTCTCCCACACATGGGCCCCTCCAAGCGACCGGGGGAGAGAACCCTAGATCCCGCCGCCACCTCCTCCCCCCAACTCCTCCCCCCAACTATTCCTGCAAGTTTTCCTGTGTTTGCAATCATATGCATTGTACATGCAATACTATCAAAACCCTGTGTTTTTTTGTATTCGTGTGATCCAAAGGAGCCTTTAGGAGTTACGATTGCAGCGAACGGCCTACCGACAGAGGAAGACTTTAGGAGTTGTAAGATGCAGTATCTATGTATTTTTTGTGTGTTGCGTCCAAATAATTATTCCTGCCGTTTTCCTCTGTTTACAATCATCTGTTTTGTACCTGCAATACTATCGAATTCATGTGGTTTTCCTATACCGTGTGATGCAAAGAAGCCCTTAGGATTGCAGCGAACGGCCTACCGACAGAGGAAGACTTTAGGAGAGGTAAGATGCAGCCCCCAACGCGAATTCAGTTGACATCTTATCGTGTTGTTAAGAGGTCTACGGTTTGACCTAGTTTACACCTCGCTTCTTCCCAGGGAAACAATCAAGCAAGCAATCCGGTGGCCGACTCCTACAAACACCGACGAGGCAACGACCAAGGACAGAAAAAACCAGTACTAGCAAATCTAGAAGCGTAACCATTCAAAAAAATCTAGAAGCATAGGGGGGTTGGCTGATTGTTCACATTAACGCGCGCGAGCGACGGAAAAGACAGAGCTGGTTGTGCCTTGAATCTCACTTAGCCGCTCGCTTTACAGTTCGCAGTTGGGCTGGGCAGCTGCAAAGAGCTGAAGATCTCGTGACAATCCTGGATCGTAACCAGAATGGAAGCCAGTGCTGATATTCCCCTGCACAGATTCCGTTCATCTCGACGCTTTCACATGCATGCACACCCTTCTTTCCACTTTACTTTCGTAGAAGCTGTATTTTCTTCTTTGCCATGATTGTCGACTGAAACGGAGTTTCCATGGTCTCCCGTGCGTGCTAAAGGCATTTGCAACGATCCAACCTAAACGGATAGAAGTTGTTCGTTTTGGTTCACGCAGAACATGAGAACACAAAATATTTGATCTTGGCTCGACACAAATGGATCGACGCGCGTGGATCGACTCTTCTCGGCCAAATTTGGGCTTTAAATGTGATCGCACGGGTAGCGTCTACTGTTCGCTTGCGTCGCCACCTTGTCCTTCCGGGCACAGGCCACTCTCCCGCCACTCCCTCAAAAAACCCGCTGACGCTATTGCGACAACCCTATCATGCGATGGATGAAGCCATAGCCCGCACCACCACCGTTGTCGTTGTCTGCAAGTGCATGGCCAAGGTCGTAACCGAGTCGAAGAAAGAGCTGACGCCGATGGAGTGAACAAATGCGACCAAGAAACACGCCGGCCGACGCGTCGCCGTGAAGGTAAGGGCGGACGGAGCCAGGAATGAAGTATAAGGGGGCCAATCTTAATATGAGGAGGGCAGAGCTAGCTAAAATCACACAAATAAGGAGCTGCCATGGCTTGTGTTCAAAGGAAAATCATGAGCATAGGAGGGGCGCATCCCCCTTGTCCCCCCTTTGTCTCCGTCCCTGAGGGCGACCAAAGAGGCAACCGTTTCCGCAGCAAAGAAAGAGGTCGAGCTCGCTCTGGCCATTCAGGCCCATGCGAACACAAACGTCTTCGCCTCCCAAGCCTACGTCAAGGCCGTGATCCTGATCAAGGAAGAGACCCCCACTCCTGCCAGGGGCCAGGTCATCGGTGCCTCTTTGAAAAGCTCGGTCTCGTTTGCGGCCGCACGAGCACCTCTTTCACCATGGTCGCCAATGGCACCGACGGAGACGCTATATGCCGTGCAGTACGTCTCCATGCCCTCTCGGCTAGACGGGTCGTGATCGTCGTCACCGGAGGACTCATCCTTGCAGGGTGGCCTAGCAGTGCCTGGCCGCGACCTCAACCGCACTCCTATGCCCCATGATTTAGGTCAGGAGACTAGCAAGAGGCCACGGGTGATCCCGCTAGGGAATTTTCTCGTGCCCAGCATCCTGTTCGAGGGAGTGCTAAAGACGAAAACGACAACGCCTACATGCATGACATGATCAATGTTGGCGGCCCAATGGATGGTGATCAAGGGACCACGAAAGAGACTTAACTAGAGGGGTTCAGTATTGATTTGGAGCCATTGTTTGGGCAAGATGGCTACCCTATGGATGATGCCACCGTCATGGAAGATAATGCCGGCGATACGGACGATGACCCTAGGGATGACGTCGAAAAAAACAAAGGACTAGAGGATACACGTTGAAGGAGGACCGGTCAAGAAGTCACCGAACGGGCCAAGAACACCACATCCATCCCCAAAATGAAAACAAGAGATTAATTGCCGATGAAGCTCCATGAAAATCCAGATATCCCCTAGTCAGAAAAAATCCTCGAAACCACACCACTTCTTGCACTTCTTCCATCGCCGTTGAGATGGGGCTGAAGCCGGGGCACTGCCCTATTTTGTACGTGAGCTGAGCCAAACTGATCAAAACAAACGATCTGAAATATAGGTCAGTCCCATTGATACCTAAATAGCACAAAGATTAAAGAAAATGAAAAGAAAAAAACAAGCGCAAGAGAGACAAGAGACTACCTCGGCATCTTCCCGGAGCGCAATTGCGCAATAAAGTACTCCCTCGTCACCTTTGACCCCGCCACATTTCCCTCCTCCTCCTCCTCCTCTTCCCTTCCTTTTATAAAACAAAAGAAAATTCGCGCACAGGCCGCGGCTCCCGAGACGACACACCTCCTTCAACATCAAAACGCAGGCCAGCAACGCCGCGCGCACCACCACCGCCGCCGAGCCGAAGGTGCGAGATGGGGAACAGCATTGGGGCCAAGCGCAAGGGCGCCAAGGTGATGCAGCTGGACGGCACCTCCTTCCGCGTCAAGCCGCCGGCGGCCGCGTCCGACGTGCTGCGCGACCACCCGGGCTTCCAGCTCCTCGAGGCCGACGAGGTCAAGCTCCTGGGCGCGCGCGCCCGCCCTCTGTCCGCCGACGCGCCGCTCCGCCGCGGCCACCTCTACTTCCTCGTCGCGCTCCCGCGCCGCCCGGCCTCGCGCGCGGGCCCGCCGCGCCGCGCCTGGTCCGGCAACCTCCAGGTCGGCGCGCGCGAGCGGCTCGAGTCGCTCAAGCTCTCGCGCCGCTCCACCTCCGACCTCTCCTCCTTCCAGGGCCACGCCGCCGCCTCCGCGCCCACCTCCCCGCTCAACGGCGGCTACGCCAGCGCCGGCGGCGGCGGCGGCACACCCGTGCGGCTCAAGATGCGCCTCCCCAAGGCGCAGGTCGAGAAGCTCATGGGCGAGAGCCGCGACGCCGCCGAGGCCGCCGCCAAGATCATGGAGCTCTGCGCCGCCGTCGGCGACGGCGGCAGCGCCAAGGTCACGCCCGAGAGGCCGCCCGGGATCCTGCGCAGCCCGCGGTTCGCGGCCACGCCCGAGTGGGGCTCCGGGTTCATGCTCCCGAAGACGGCGACCGGGCCGGCGCCCAAGACGCCGCAGCGGTGGCCCTCGCTCGCCCGCACCAACGCCAAGGAAGAGGTACTACTAACCAATGCCTTCTTCGATTAACGTCCCCCATTCATTCTCCACGTGCGCTCCATCACTGCGTGCTCCCTTGTGGTACACATTGCACATTGCGTGAAACAATTGCGACACATCCATCTCTCAACAAGATCTACTACATCTTTTCACCTTTGGTAAAATTAATCTGCTTGTACTCTGGATTAGTACTACGACCTGGAAATGCAACTAGTAAAAAACTTAGGCACTGCTCACTTTGTGAATTATCCTTGGCTAAAAATATGTACAATTATTACTTGCGACGCAGCTCAGAACAAGATCTAGTACTTCCTCCGATTCATAATACATGTCGCTGAATCACATTATCTAGACACATTTTAGTTTGTCTATTCACCCGTTTCAGCAACAAATATTATGGGTCCAACGTCCAAGGAGTAGTACATTTTGTACTTGGTTGAATTAATTAGGAGTGGCTTGTAGTGCTAGAGCATGAAGATGCAACTAAAAATATTAGGCACAGTTCACTTTGTGAGTTATATCCTTGGAAATATAATTCTTGTCTTTTTGGATCGGTTTGCGTCGGTGAGACGGTGACCGCAGTACAAAAGCGCCACTAGCAAGGTTAGCGAAATTGCACTATGTAAGATGCCGCGTCATGAGCACAGCAGCGGCAAGGATTTTGTTGCCTTTGCAGAGAACATGTAGCCTGTCTCGGTGGAGCACTACACTTGGAAAACTCTTCTCCGCTCATTGCGGGAAACAACCTACACACAAGTACTACCTTCCTGCTGTTTTCCTCTTTTCACATTCAAACAAGTACTCAGTTTGGCAGCCCTCACAAAAAAAAAAAAACAGAGTTAGTAGAATGGGAACAAAAGAAGAAGAAAATGGCTGTTGCCTGCCATTTCTTTGTTTTTTCTTTCAAACTGTATTGTGCCGTTGAATCCAGATGCATACGATATTTTTTTCAGCGTCTGACTTTTAAACAATGATGTTTTCTCAAATCTTTTTCTATATGATTTCTAGTTGCCAACAGACATTACATGAAGTCGTTATCCCTGTGGCCATCAATTTTATTTGCAAAAGACTTTCATATTCAACAAGTATAATTTAGCGGCCGTAGCAAAAAAAAGTAGTAGAATGGGAAGAAAAGAAGAAGAAAATGACTGTTGCCTGCCATTTCTGTGTTTTTTTTATAACTGTATTGTGGTGTTGAATCCAGAGGCATACGATTTTATTTTCAGCGACCAAGTTTCGAAACGAAGAAGTTTTCTCTATCTTTTTATACAATTTCTAGGTGCCAACAGATGTCGTTATCCCCCTGTCCATCGATTAAAATTGCAAAAAACTTTCTTCATACATACCGAAGTCCATCGATTAAAATTGCAAAAAACTTTCTTCATACATACCGAACTGTTCAACAGACCTATATACAAATTTGTGTCATAATCATCGCCTTGCCTGAAGACTAATCTTATTCCCATTTTGGTATTTCAGAAGCGGGCAAGGTTTGTGGCGTTACCAGACGAGCTGATAGCATGACTGGCATTCCCTTGACCAAGACGTGTTAACACATCCTACTGTCCCAACCATGCTTGGTGATCGTCTGACCGGCCGGGAGATAGAAAGTTTCAATGTATCTTCAGGCTGAGATGTAGTTGGATTGTTGTTCTCTTTCCAAAAAAAAAAACTATGGTCTGATGATAGAGAAGCCGCCGAATGGCTTCCAGTTCACCTTGATTTCACATCTGATTAGTGTGTTTCTGGATTCTCTCTTCTGCGTTTTCGTGGTAGCTTGTCTATGGTGGTTTATTATAAGTCCACCATGTTGTGCTCTCATTCTCTGGGCGAGCCAATAGTCATGGTCAACTCTTTTGCATGATTTGGAAGATGCCAACCTGCAGTTTAAGGTTCTCTGCACTGTCTTGTACTACTACTAATTCTCATTCGTTTCGTGTATGATTCTTGAGCAGACGTGCGGGCTAATAGTGCTTAATAATCGATCGTTGCGTTGAATTGGTTAGATGATTAGCATAAGTATAATGCATAATAATGGGGCTGTTTCTGAACCGCGTTCCTCGGCACATGCAGATATCATTTACATAACCATGCACCTCCAGTGCTTCTTATCTCAAACCAGTCAGATTTGGATAATGGTGCTGCAGGCTTGCACCCAATCATCAGGAAGCTGGACATGTTATATGATCGATTTGAAATACCATTCTAGTATATTCAGTGCCAGGAGGTCAGATATATGCACATACTTGAACCTTGCTAGCTGACCCTCATTTTTTTAGCAATGCACCTTACTCGCTGACCCTGTAATGCACGTTATGCACCTCAGAATAGTTAATGGAGGTCCTGAGGTGTGTTCGGTTCTAGAACCAAGTGAAATGGAACGGAACCAGGGGCGGGGCGGACCTACGTTCATACTACAGGGGTCACAGGACACCGGGTCCAAAGCCATTTTCTTCTACATAGTGCGTGTATTAAGAGTGTGTGACACCCCAACCTAAACTGAAAAAATATGAAAGATCACTTAGAGGATACCGGGTAATTTATGCTCTAGGTCCGCCCCTGAAAGTGGCTACTAGTGGCGTGCAGTCTGGTACACCACCAGTAAGTTGGTTATTGGTGGCATACCAGACTGGTGTGTCACCGTCTCACCGATATCCACTTACCAGTGGCGTGAAGTTTGTGGCGTACCTTGGTGTGCCACTGGTAGCCAAATTTGGTACGCCACTAGTAGGTTTTTTCCTAGTAGTGCAAACACGATTGATCCACTCGTCAAAAGATCCTAGCCCGTGATAGTTGTGGTGGTGGCCTCTGTGGTGGTATACATTAGGTGGTGATGACTTTGGTATGATTTCCTTGGTGGTGATGAGCATGAAAGTGCTTAAATTCTTTCGGAGGTGATGCTAGCGGTAGGAGTGATGGCTTTTGGAGGTGCTCTATGCATCTTGATCGATGAGTTCCATTTTGGATGAACTTGATCGATGTGTTGTTTTATTTGGGTGAACTAGATCGATGTGGTGGTTTTTTGGGTGAGTTTGACGTTGGATAATTAGGCACAATTTTCATGATTAATTCCAGAATATTAAACATGGCGACATCAACTACTAACATGTGAAACTCGAACATACTAGATGCATTAATCAACATGAATAGTAGCAGCGCAAACAGTAAAACATCCATTGCTAAACATATCAAGATATGTGAAACTCGAACATACTAGATGCATTAATCAACATGAATAGTAGCAGTGCAAACAGTAAAACATCCATCGCTAAACAGATCGAGATATATCGCACATACCGATCTGGTGGAGGTGTAGCAGATGAAGTCGCAGTAGTAACGTTGTTGATGACAACGTTGTTGACGACGGGTCGAAGTAGACGGCGTTGAAGACGACGGTAGGCAGCACCGCCCGACTTGGACGGAAGATGACTCGTGGTGAAGAGCTTGAGCAGTCGCGCAGAGCACTTCCCAAAATCCTAATTTGCCATCTCCTGTATAAGATCGCAAAGGCGAGCGGTTCCGGAGACCTGCTCTCCCGTTCGCCGGTGCACGCCGGCGGGCGGGATGAAGTAGGCTCGATGGCGGCGCAAACAGAGAGAGGTGGAAAACCCTAACTCCTGTATTGGATGTATTTCTGCGGTAGCCGGGCAAGAGGACCGAACCGACTAACTGCGACGCGTCCGTCTGGGCCTCTGCTCGTTTTCCCGAACTACAAAAAAAGAAAGGAAAGTCTCGGCTCGAGGCTCCATCCACTCACCACGATCGCGACGCGCGTCGTGACGAGTCGAGTCGAGCGGGGAGGAGGAGGAGCGCGTGTGTACCACTCCTATTCTCACTCACTTACTAGTGCTGGACAACCCACATAATAAGGTGTTCTAACTTCCTTCCAACTTTCCATGTGTAACTAAATTTTCCACCTCTTGCTACTTCCTAGTGAGCTGCCACCAACTTGACCTCAAACTCACATGGGCTGTAACAATGTGGGTTTTGAAATTTATAGGAAAATCTGAAATCTAATATGGGCCACTATATGTGGACCCAATATTTCAACATTTGATGGATGTGGTGGCTTTTGAATGAACACTCTATGCATGTTTTAATTTTGATGAAATATATGTATGTCTATTGGTCAACTCGGTTAGATTGTACTCAACTAATCATAAGGATCAAATTATAGTGAAGTTAAGGATACTTGGCCAAGTTAAGTTTTAGGGGATTGGCTAGAGATACCCACAGGCTGTTCTCAACCACTGATCTTGTGCACGGATGCATACTCCAATTATAGCCATTAACAGTCTACAAACGTGTAATGCATGTACAGACTCAGTCAATTACTAGTAGCGGGTCATTTGTGGATGCCTCAAGAATAGTGTTGGCTCATGTGAGTTTCCACGGACTGTCAGCTCCGAAACGAACTGCCCTGCATCCCGACGCCTCCGCCCTAGCACTCACGCACGCATGCGCACACCTCGTTTTAGGCCGTTGCAGCTCGGATCTCACCCGCTCGCGCGAATGTCGTGAGTGTTAACAGTACCAGAAATATGACGCGCGTGCATGCATGCACCCCGCGCGCGCGCTCCTATATCTGCACCCACGGGGAGCAGAGATTAGCCGAGCGAGATCCATTCTCGGCCCTACACCACCGGCGACGACGCAGGTGCGTTCGTTGTGTTGATCGCCTTCCCCGAGCCCGATCGAGGCGCAGCGCGGATGGAGATGGACTTCCTCGGCCCCCGCTCGTCGCCGTGGCAAGTGATGCCGCCCGTGCCGCGACGCAACGACGGCGCCGAGCCCTGGCGCTTCGCTGCGCCGCCCACGATGCTTCATGCGCCGGTACCGGACGTGCCCGCGGCTCATCGCTACCCGACGGCGCCGGCCTCCGAGGTTTGCGCGTCTAACTAACTTCGACCAGGGACCCTTGCGATCCCGATCTCTCGCACGTATAATGCCGGGTAAAACTGATCTGTCTCCCAGGTTCATCACGTCGGCGCGCGCGTGCCGCCGTCGCCGTATCCCCAGCCCTTCCCGTTGGGCATTCCGGCCTCGTATCTGCAGGGCTCCCAGGTAGGAGTAGTCCACAATGCTGCGCCCACGCGCGATCAGAGGTAATTCAAGCCACCCTTAATTAGCCAAAGATTTGGTGGATACGACACATCGATGAGCTAAACCGTTCCTGGATGTCATCAAACAGGTGCCCCGCCCCGCAGCTGACGATATTCTACGCCGGCTCCGTGCACGTGTTCGACAATGTCCCCAAGGAAAAGGTAACATTTGTCTCCCAAAACTGACGATCTCCACTGGAAGCAATGTGCGTGATCATGAACGTGCATTATCTCTGAATACATTGGCGATTTGCCGTGCAGGCTGAGCAGATCATGTTCATGGCTTCCAAGGCGGCTCAAGCAGGCAGCAGCCCTCCATTTCGTCTACCGCTGCGGCAATCAGAATCAGCCCCAGTCCCAGTCCCAGACGAAAGGCAGATGGCGCCATTGCCGAGAGCTTGCAGCGATCCGGTGCATCTGAACCTGGACACCGTGCACGGTATTGTCGACAACACCTCGTCGGATCGTCGATCAGTGCTAGTTCAAGTTATTATATATGAAATGTACCTACGTACTGTCTTGCATTGGCATGATTTAATTCTGCCGTGGTGTTTCTCCATCTGCAGATGTTCCGCTGGCCAGGAGCGCGTCCCTCGCCCGCTTCCTCGAGAGGCGCAAGCAGAAGCAAAGGTGCGATCACTGATGATTACTCCTACATATAGCTCACCAAACTATTTGGGGGTCACATTTGGGACAAGGGATTACAGGAGGATTCAAATCAAACTGATTGTAGTGAAATGTTGGGTTCAAACAGGCTAGCATATTATTATGGTCTTTTTTTTGTTATGTAAAACACCTCTTCTGTAACGCAAAGCATATCTGTCTAACATGTCTTCGACCTTGAGGTCTCATGCATGCCAAGCAAATTAAATTCTCACGTCCAGTTTCATAAATAATTGACGATTTGGCATTTCTTGCTAAACTTTGATTTTATTATTTAAAACTCAATCCTATGCACAGAGTTTTCATCGCCATGATGCAGAAGCCGGGGTATACCCCCATTTCGAAAAAAAATGTACAGAGTTTTCACGTACAGCGCATTTCCATTATTATAGTTCTTCAGATTTTAAACATATGGTGAGAAAATACCCAGTGCAAACCAAGTCACAACAAAAAAAACTCCCTAAAAACCACGTCAGGCCTTGTTCGGTTTCACAGATTTCGGAGGGGATTGACATGGTTTGAGGAGGATTAAATCTCATCTAAGTCAAAATTCTCCTCAATCCCTCCCAATCCACTCCAGGACACTTGAGAAGTGTATTAACCGAATGAGGCCTTATGTGTTTCCGAGGTAAGAATATAAATATGCATGAATAGTGAAGGTAAACTGTTTGTCACTATTGGCTTGCTGGATTATCTTTTTTCAAACCTCACAATATGTTACTAAGGAGTATTTGTCAATTGAATGTAGACCATAGAGCAGTGCTCTCCACAAATGAAATCACCCGTTTATACCTGATGCAAAATTCCGAACTTGTTTCTTACCTTGCAGGGCAGCACATGCGGCAACACCTTACTCTCGCAGGGAGATATCTCCCGGCAGCATGGACACGTTTCTCATGCTTTCTCCGGGGAACACAGCGGTGTCTGGCAACAACCCCGAACTGTCATGGTTCTTCGGGGACGAAAAGGGAAGCCGCAACGAGGAGGCTCTGGACACCGAGCTGAAGATGTAGCACTCGCGCCAAACATCGGGTTCTGTTCACAACAACAACACACAGTACGTACGAGCCCGAATTCTGGATCAGGTCCGGTGGATCGTTGAGCTGATGATAACAAAAAGCTTTTTGCTAATTCAGCTAGAGATTGCCTAGGTTTTTCTTCTTTAAAGTTTGAGTTCGGGGAGGATGTTTGCTCACAGTTCCTCCTGGAACTGAAAACATCGTCTTCCTTTTCGGCTTTACCTCCACGCAGAACAATTTGTGGGTTCGTTCAGATTGTCCTCAATCTGGGTAGGAATCCTGTAGTTTTGACCGATGAGAGTTTTTATTTCTTTCGCTTTGAACATGAGATGATTTGATGTATCTCATACAATGAACAATTTTGTGAACTCATCAGTTCATGCCGTAATGAATCTATTGCTCTTAGGCCCACAATATTTTTACCTCCTGCTTCTAATGTAATGCGTGTACAATGGGAAGTTGTTTTTTTTTCGAGAGCACGCGCAAAGTGTGCCTTATCTTTATAGAAGATAAAAAAGACATTACAAGAGAATCAACTGATGCACCCACTCACACTTTTCTCCTACTCCTCCCTCTATCTAAAACCTACTCTCACGCTATCTGTGACCTCCCTCCACTCCTAGCTAGCTCCCACATGGAAAGTTGTGAAGCTGATGTTTCAGATCAGTTTAGCAAGTTCACTATGTGAAGGTTCCAACTAATTTGATAGCGTCCATGAAAATGGCTATAGTTTAGTAAGGAAGGATAAACTGTCGCAAGGGCATTCAATAAAACTCACAGGACAGAAATAATTCAGAAAAACAATGCTAAGGAAAACTCAACGACAACAATCACACAAAGATATGTTGGCAGTGGAAACCTAAGGAATAAAATCAAGACACACAGTACGTGACATGCACACCAAAGAGCAATCAAAGATTAAAGGTATTTACAAAGTAATAATACAAGATTCTGAGGCTCAAGTACTAAACTCCACACATCAGTGACAACAAAGATATATCACACATTACAAGGTTGTCGCCTTTAGCCTTCCCCTTCCGGGTCATGAAACCAGAGATGTGCAAACTGCAAACTAAATTCATCTCGGTACACATGAAGGGACACAGATGTGCAAACTGCAAACTAAATTCATTCCGGCACACATGAAGGGGCACAAACAAATAACGACCCTAATTTTTTGCTGTTGTCGAATGCTTGATAAGCCAATCCATGACAACGTCTATGTTCACCGAGTCCTTGCAGGAGATCATGTAGCAGCAAACTTCACGGTCCGTTATAGATTCCAGACCTCTGAAAACACAGAAGGCACAACAACTCAGTTGAAATATCATTCCAAAAGAAGGTTAAGTTAACCCATAAGAAACATGATTTTACTCACAGCTGATCAACTAATGCCTGCTTAGAAAGTGCCTCTGACTTGTCGATTTTGTTGCCAAGGATAAGTAAAGGAATCCCAGCTAAAGATTGTTTTGTCAGCAGGTCATGCAATTCACTTTTAGCTATCGGAACGCTATCTCGGTCAGCCGCATCGACAACGTATCTGGAATTAAATGATGAGGAAAACACATTAATGACTCCAATTTATCTGAGTGCTAAGGTAGAGAGATAAAGAAATGGTAACAAGCATCATGCATACAGAACAGATCACAATAATACATGGATGAAGAGTCAATAGGATAGAGAGAACATTATTGTCAGACAATACATGTTGTATCTATATAACTGAGCTATTTGGACAGTGTCAACTCAATATCAATACAGCAATTTTGTTGAGAAGGCATTGGTAATTTAAAAGAACTAACAACGTTCCATGTCTGACCGTAATGATTCACACAGATTGTTATTACAAATATGTTTGGACAGATAAGAAATCAACCAAAAAATATTATAGAACTAGTATTATGCAAAGATACTCTACTATCTCCTCCCAGAATGCATGATACATGATCATGTACTATGATCACTAGTATCCTTCATATATAGTCTACTCTCTCCTCACAGCATACATGCTCATCTCCTGTACTGTCCTGTACTATCATCAGTTGATTATCTTTCGGAAATATGAACAGAAAAATGCACTTCCACGTGGAAGTCATTTATTGCATGTTGCCAACTAATCGTATTATAATAATATTGAGTACTTAATAATATGCACAATAAGAGATCTCTGAGAAGCATGAGAACTTACAGAATGGCAGTAACTCCACGACAGTAGCGCTCCCACATGGTTCGGAATCTCCGTTGCCCTCCAAGATCCCAAAGTTTAATTGTGACATTTCCCTTTGTGACTTTCCTCATATTGAAGCCGACCTGGTTTCACAGATCAACATATCCAGTTCAGCGACTCAGAAGACCAAGATATTACTTCAGGATATACATTAAAAAATAGTAATACGGAGTATGTACTTACAGTTGGAATCATGTCCTCGCTGTAGCCACCTGTCTGAGAAGCATAACAGCCATGAATGAATATCAAAACTATGTAGAGAGAGAAATATGGTATAGCTTAAGTTGTGTAGGTTGATGCTTACAGCAATCGAATTGACCAAAGATGTCTTTCCAGCATTCTGTAGGCCAACTAGAGAGAGTTCCATCTCCTGCTTAAAGAACAAGCTGAAATAAAACAAAAGATGTTAACTGCCATGAGTATAATTTTGCTCAATAGCATACATATTCTAAGTTAGGTCTGTATTATTATTAACACATCTTCGAGTTTTGTGATTGGTGTGTGTGTGGGGGGGGGGGGGGGGGGGGGGAGAATAGTCTCGTACAGCATAGCAAAATCATAAACTAAACTGAAGCAGAACTTGATCTCTATCGCACCAGCTAAATCACAGTTAAATCTTCAAGAAAAACAGGGGAAACTATTCGGAATAGGATCCTAACAATCAAATCCGTAAACCAACACTCACTCTAAAGCATAACAATTATTTTCTGGGGCAGGGCAACAAGCTAAAACTTCTGAAGATAGCATTATGGCTTCTACTGTAGTAACTGAAACCAATAAGATAACTTCCAGTAATTTCTTCACAGCTATACAAAGGGAGCCTGGCCATCTCCAATCTCCATAAGGTCAGGACTATTTCTTTTGCTAGCATATACACCCTAGTTGGCTTGAAACTGCAATGAATTGTGAAACTCTAGTCAAAGAACGCAGCTGAACAACGACATAAAGTTCAAAATTACGCCCTACACGTTTCAGAGATCCTAACTAGGCCAAAATTACGCTAGCCTGGATCTAACTGCAGAGAGCACAGAGGCCCACTCCAATCCGCAACCCAGCGGCGCCATCTCGCCGCAGAGGAAACTCCGATCCAAACCAGTCCCACGGAAATCCATAGCCATACTACCGCTCAAACCGCAAAAGATGGAGCGAAAAGGAAGGGAGCGAGAGAGCTGGACGGAACCTTCGGAGCCAGTTGAGGAGCGAGTCGAGGAGACCCATGACGCCTTGCTGCGCGAGATCGTCGACTACGGTTCCCGCCGGATCTATCAAGGAGGGAATCCGCGATTGCTGGTTGGGGAGGGAGAAGGAAGCGAGGAAGGAAGGAAGGAAGACGAGGACGAGACGAGACGACAGGAGACGTGCGTTGGCCGCAGACGGACACCACACCGTACCGGACACCGTGTCACGAGCGGGCGGCGCAGCGGCCCACGCGAATAATCCAAATCCAAATCGGAAGCCATCGTCGTGGCCCCGTGGGAACTAGGCCTCTCAGCCGTGGATTCATGTGGCAGCACTTTCTTTTACAGCAAAATTAATCCTTATCCGGAATTTTTTTAGAGCATCTCCAGCATCCCTCAAAACGTCCTCCTACGGGCATCGGATCGAGCGTTTGGGGCCGTGTTTTATCCGTGTCGTGTTTGGAGGACATCGCTCCCCAATCGTGGTCTCCAAATGCCGCCCCTAAACTTTTTTGTAGGGTTTTTGAAAACACAACCATTTATTAAACATAGCATACAAAATAAATATGTTTGCAAAATTGTTTTCAAATTAAACTAAAACAATCAATAAAACAACTAAAAAAATGTGATAATAAACGGAGCTAGATCAAGGCGGCGGTGCACTTCTCAATCGACGAGAACCCAGCAACGCCTACAGCGTCGTGCTTCAGCTTGAAGTAGGTGTCGCACCCTCAAACGCCGTGGAGGAAATTCATGAACAAACCCTTGCTCATCCTATACCGGCGCCGAAAATTATCGGCATGTGTTGGGTCATGTGCGAAGTAGTCGTATGCCCCTCCATCCTCTACCGGGGCCTCGACTTCTTTCTTCCCGGCTTTGATCCTCCGCGGCGTGGCTTCTTCCGCTTCTCCGCCTCGGCGTCAACCATGTCCTGGAGGGGCGTGATGATCAGCAAATGCTCCCGAATGTCGTCGTCGAAGGCTTGCTCGTCCTCCAGCAGTCGGACAAGCATCTCGTCGTCGCTATCCATGTCTGAAGCAAAATTAATAGTTAAAATTTAGCCGAGGCATATGAGGCAATGAACAGTGGACTATTGATGTCTACGTTCCCCTCCTTTCCTGTAGACAGTGTTGGGCCTCCAAGTGCAGAGGTTTGTAGAACAGCAGCAAGTTTTCCCTTAAGTGGATCACCCAAGGTTTATCGAACTCGGGAGGAAGAGGTCGAAGATATCCCTCTCATGCAACCTGCAACCACAAAGCAAGAAGTCTCTTGTGTCCCCAACACACCTAATAGGTGCACTAGTTCGGCGAAGAGATAGTGAAATACAGTGGTATGAATATATATGAGCAGTAGTATGGCGCCAAAAGTGCGCGTAGTTGATGGTGGTAGTATTGTAGGAAGTAAACATGCGGTAACGCAGAGTAACGCAAAAACAAGAATAAGCAGATAGCGGATTTAGGAACAAGGCCTAGGGATTAGACTTTCACTAGTGGACACTCTCAACATTGATCACATAATTAGATAAATGCATACTCTACACTTTTGTTGGATGATGAACACATTGCGTAGGATTACACGAACCCTCAATGCCGGAGTTAACAAGCTCCACAATAATGCTCATGTTTAAGTAACCTTAAGTGTAAGATAGATCAAAAGACTAAACCAAGTACTAGCATAGCATGCACACTGTCACCTTCATGCATATGTAGGAGGAATAGATCACATCAATATTATCATAGCAATAGTTAACTTCGCAATCTACAAGAGATCATGATCATAGCATAAACCAAGTACTAACACGGCACGCACTGTCACCTTTGCACACATGCGGGAGGAATAAAACTACTTTAATAACACATCACTAGAGTAGCACATAGATAAATTGTGATACAAAACTCATATGAATCTCAATCATGTAAAGCAGCTCATGAGATCATTGTATTGAGGTACATAGGAGAGAGATTAACCACATAGCTACCGACCCCGAGCCTCAATGGAGAACTACTCCTCCTCATGGGAGCAGCGGTGATGAAGATGGCGGTGGAGATGGCAGCGGTGTCGATGGAGAAGCCTTCCGGGCACTTCCCCGCTCCGGCGGGTGCCGGAACAGAGACTCTGTCCCCAGATCTTGGCGCGATGACGGCGGCTCGGAACTTTTCTCGTATCGTGGCTTCCTCCGTAAGGTTTTGCGGGGGCTTTAAATAGGCGAAGAGGCGGCGCAGGAGGGTCAACGAGGCGATGACACCATAGGGTGGCGCGGCCAGGGCCCAGGCCGCGCCACCATGTCATCTGGGCCCACAGGCCCATCTCTGGCAGCTCTCGAGTGTTGGATGGTTCCGGGGAAAATAGGAACGGGCGTTGATTTCGTCCGATTCCGAGAATATTTCGTTACTAGGATTTCTGAAACCAAAAACAGCAAAAACAGGAACTGCACTTCATCTTGTTAATAGGTTAGTTCCAGAAAATGCATAAATATGACATACAATGTGTATAAAACATGTAGATATCATCAATAAAGTAGCATGGAACATAAGAAATTATCGATACGTTGGAGACGTATCGCATCCCCAAGCTTAGTTCTGCTCGTCCCGAGCAGGTAAAACGATAACAAAGATAATTTCTTAAGTGACATGCCATCATAAACTTGATCATATTGTAAACATATGTAATGAATGCAGCGATCAAAACAATGGTAATGACATGAGCAAACAACTGAATCATAAAGCAAAGACTTTTCATGAATAGTACTTCAAGATAGGCATCAATAAGTCTTGCATAAGAGTTAACTCATAAAGCAATAATTTAAAGTATAGACATTGAAGCAACACAATGGAAGATTAAGTTTCAGCGGTTGCTTTCAACTTGTAACACATATATCTCATGGATAATTGTCAACATAGAGTAATATAACAAATGCAATAAGCAAGTATGTAGGAATCAATGCACAGTTCACACAAGTGTTTGCTTCTTGAGGTAGAGAGAAATAGGTGAACTGACTCAACAATAAAAGTAAAAGAATGGTCCTTCAAAGAGGAAAGCATCGATTGCTGTATTTGTGCTAGAGCTTTTATTTTGAAAACATGAAACAATTTTGTCAACGGTAGTAATAAAGCATATGAGTTATGTAAATTATATCTTACAAGTTGCAAGCCTCATGCATAGTATACTAATAGTGCCCGCACCTCGTCCTACTTAACTTGGACTACCGGGTCTTCGCATGCCATGTTTCAACCAAGTGTCACAAAGGGGTACCTCCATGCCGTACAAAGGTCTAAGGAGAATGCTCGCATTTCGGATTTCTCGCTTTTGATTATTCTCAACTTAGACATCCATACCGGGACAACATGGACAACAGATAATGGACTCCTCTTAAATGCATAAGCATGTAGCAAAGTTATTATTCTCATATGAGATTGAGGATATATGTCCAAAACTGAAACTTCAACCATGATTCATGGCTTTAGTTAGCGGCCCAATGTTCTTCTCTAACAATTTTGCATGCTCCAACCACTAAAATGATAGACCTTCGGACAAGACGGACATGCATAGCAACTCACATGATATTCAACAATAGTTGATGGCGTTCCCCAGAAGCATGGTTATCGCACAACAAGCAACTTAATAAAATATAAAGTGCATAAGTACATATTCAATACTACGATAGTTTTTAAGGCTATTTTGTCCCATGAGCTATATATTGCAAAGGTGAATGATGGAATTTTAAAGGTAGCACTCAAGCAATTTACTTTGGAATGGCGGAGAAATACCATGTAGTAGGTAGGTATGGTGGACACAAATGGCACAGTAGTTGGCTCAAGGATTTGGATGCATGAGAAGTATTCCCTCTCTATACAAGGTTTAGGCTAGCAAGGTTATTTGAAGCAAACACAAGGATGAACCGGTGCAGCAAAACTCACATAAAAGGCATATTGTAAACATTATAAGACTCTACACCGTCTTCCTTGTTGTTCAAACTCAATACTAGAAATTATCTAGACCTTAGAGATACCAATTATGCAAATCAAATTTTAGCAAGCTCTATGTATTTCTTCATTAATGGGTGCAAAGCATATGATGCAAGAGCTTAAACATGAGCACAACAATTGCCAAGTATCACATTATCCAAGACAGTTTAGAATTACTACATGTAGCATTTTCCAATTCCAACCATATAACAATTTAACGAAGAAGAAACTTCGCCATGAATATTATGAGCTAAGAACACATGTGTTCATACGAACCAGCGGAGCGTGTCTCTCTCCCACACAAGGATGAACTTATTCAGAGAATGAAAATAACAAAACAAAAACAAAAATAAAAGCACACAGACGCTCCAAGTAAAGTACATGAGATGTGACCGAATAAAAATATAGTTTCACTAGAAGAAACCTGATAAGTTGTCGATGAAGAAGGGGATGCCTTGGGCATCCCCAAGCTTAGATGCTTGAGTCTTCTTAAAATATGCAGGGATGAACCACGGGGCATCCCCAAGCTTAGAGCTTTCACTCCTCTTGATCTTAGTATATCATTCTCCTCTCTTGACCCTTGAAAACTTCCTTCACACCAAACTTCAAGCAAACTCATTAGAGGGTTAGTGCATCATTAATAATTCACACATTCAGAGGTGACACAATCATTCTTTTCACTTCTGGACATTGCATAAAGCTACTGGACATTAATGGATCAAAGAAATAAATCCAACATAGCAAAAGAGGCAATGCGAAATAAAAGGCAGAATCTGTCAAAAACAGAACAGTCCGTAAAGACGAATTTTAAGATGGCACCAGACTTGCTCAAATGGAAAAACTCAAAACTAATGAAAGTTGCGTACATATCTGAGGATCACGCTCGTAAATTGGCAGATTTTTCGAATTTTCTACAGAGAAATAGGCCCAGATTCGTGACAGACAGCAATGCTGTTTCTGCGCAGCAATCCCAAATATAACATCAACTTTGACATAGAAACTTTACTTGGCACAACAAAACACAAAACTAAGATAAGGAGAGGTTGCTACAGTAGTAAACAACTTCCAAGACACAAATATAAAACAAAGTACTGTAGCAAAATAACACATGGGTTATCTCCCAAGAAGTTCTTTCTTTATAGCCATTAAGATGGGCTCAGCAGTTTTAATGATAATGCTCTCATAAGAAATAGTATTTGAAGCAAAAGAGAGCATCAAGAGGCAAATTCAAAACACATTTAAGTCTAACATGCTTCCTATGCATAGGAATCTTGTAAATAAACAAGTTCATGAAGAGCAAAGTAACAAGCATAGGAAGATAAAACAAGTGTAGCTTCAAAAATTTCAGCACATAGAGAGGTGTTTTAGTAACATGAAAACTTCTACAACCATATTTTCCTCTCTCATAATAACTTTCAGTAGCATCATGAGCAAACTCAACAATATAACTATCACATAAAGCATTCTTATCATGAGTCTCATGCATAAAATAATTACTACTCCCAACATAAGCATAGTCATTCTTATTAATTGTAGTGGGAGCAAATTCAACAAAGTAGCTATCAAATATAGGAGGTATATTGTAATCATAATCAAATTTATCCTCCATAACAGGTGGTAACAAAAGACTACTATCATTATAATCATCATAAATAGGAGGCAAAGTATCATCAAAGTAAATTTTCTCCTCAATGCTTGGGGGACTAAAAATATCATGCTCATCAAAGCCAGCTTCCCCAAGCTTAGAATTTTCCATAGCATTAGCAACAATGGTGTTCAAAGCATTCATACTAATAACATTCCCATTATCATGCATATAAAGTTCCATGGGTTTTTTAATTCTTTCTTCAAACACATCATGTCCTAATTCAAGATAAAGTTCATAAAGATCTCTCATATTTTTGTTGTTTTCCATTATGCCTAACTAGTGTAAACAAGAAACCAAATGTCGCAATTGCAGAGTCTAAAGGAAATAGCTTCGAGTACTTACAATGGCGCCGGGAAAATAGCTTAGTAGCCGAGATCCGAGTGTGAGTACCTTTTACCTTTCCTCCCGCAACGGCGCAAAAAGTGCTTGATGTCTACGTTCCCCCTCCTTTCCTGTAGATGTTGGGCCTCCAAGTGCGAGGTTTGTAGAACAGCAGCAAGTTTTCCCTTAAGTGGATCACCCAAGGTTTATCGAACTCGGGGAGGAAGAGGTCGAAGATATCCCTCTCATGCAACCACGCAACCACAAAGCAAGAAGTCTCTTGTGTCCCCAACACACCTAATAGGTGCACTAGTTCGGCGAAGAGATAGTGAAATACAGGTATGTATGAATAGTAGTATGGCGCAGTAAAGTGCTTGGCGCGTAGTTGATGGTGGTAGTATTGTAGGAAGTAAACATGCGTAGTAACGCAGCCAGTAACGAAAAAAGAATAAGCAAAGATAGCGTATTTAGGAACAAGGCCTAGGGATTAGACTTTCACTAGTGGACACTCTCAACATTGATCACATAACAGAATAGATAAATGCATACTCTACACTTTTGTTGGATGATGAACACATTGCGTAGGATTACACGAACCCTCAATGCCGGAGTTAACAAGCTCCACAATAATGCTCATGTTTAAGTAACCTTAAGTGTAAGATAGATCAAAAGACTAAACCAAGTACTAGCATAGCATGCACACCGTCACCTTCATGCATATGTAGGAGGAATAGATCACATCAATATTATCATAGCAATAGTTAACTTCGCAATCTACAAGAGATCATGATCATAGCATAAACCAAGTACTAACACGGTGCACGCACTGTCACCTTTGCACACATGCAGGAGGAATAAAACTACTTTAATAACACATCACTAGAGTAGCACATAGATAAATTGTGATACAAAACTCATATGAATCTCAATCATGTAAAGCAGCTCATGAGATCATTGTATTGAGGTACATAGGAGAGAGATTAACCACATAGCTACCGGTACAGCCCCGAGCCTCAATGGAGAACTACTCCTCCTCATGGGAGCAGCGCGGTGATGAAGATGGCGGTGGAGATGGCAGCGGTGTCGATGGAGAAGCCTTCCGGGGCACTTCCCCGCTCCGGCAGGTGCCGGAACAGACTCTGTCCCCAGATCTTGGCTTCGCGATGACGGCGGCTCGGAACTTTTCTCGTATCGTGGCTTCCTCCGTAAGGGTTTTCGATGCGGGGGCTTTAAATAGGCGAAGAGGCGGCGCAGGGTCAACGAGGCGATGACACCATAGGGTGGCGCGGCCGGGGGCCGGCCGCGCCACCATGTCATCTGGGGCCCACAGGGCCCATCTCGGCAGCTCTCGAGTGTTCGGATGGTTCGGGGAAAATAGGAACCTGGGCGTTGATTTCGTCCGATTGAGAATATTTCGTTACTAGGATTTCAAACCAAAAACAGCAGAAAACAGGAACGGCACTTCGGCATCTTGTTAATAGGTTAGTTCCAGAAAATGCATAAATATGACATACAATGTGTATAAAACATGTAGATATCATCAATAAAGTAGCATGGAACATAAGAAATTATCGATACGTTGGAGACGTATCAACTATCGCGCCTACCTGACAAGTCATCGAACACCTTATATGCGCGGAGGTGGAGCGGGTTTGACGCCACGTTCTGGGACGCGCTGGCAAAGCGGCGGCGGCGAAAAGGCCAGCGAGAGAGTCAGTCACGACGATGGTGCCGACTCAGAAGATCTCAGCCGTCGAAACGGCCGGCAAATCGAGCGGCGGCGGAGGGGTGGATGGCACGGGAGGGAAGGCGTGACGATAAATAAAAGATGTGAATATACGGTTATCAAAATAGTCGCCCATAGGTGGGAACCTGCCATGCTTTTCCTTGTGTCCGGCGTGCCCGAAGCATCCACTCTGTAGCGGGGACGGGTTCTGGGCACCGGACACCGTATTGGGCAGCGCCTGACGGAAGGAGGCATTGGGGCGCGCGGCTGGGAACGAATTTTTGTCCGGCGCGCCCCAAATTCCTTTGGGGACTCGGCTGGAGATGCTCTTAGGCCTTGTTTGGTACTAGAGTGTTTGTACGGATTAGCGTGGATAATACTTTAAAGTATTGATTGAACCTCTATCGCCATCCAATCTCCGCAAAACTCACCCCCAATCCACTAGGTAGGGGTAGAGTATTGGGGTTTGAAAAAAAAATACACTAAGATTTGGGGAAAGTGGAGACAAGCGGGGATTAAACTCGCTCAATACTCTGACATCAAACATGCATTTAGAATAAATGGGGATTTGATTAATCCATACTAATACTCTAGCGTCAAACAAGACCTTATGGGAAGAGTTGTTTACTCGGATTAAATCCTCAATCCCTGGTTCGTTAGCCGTCGGATGCAGTCAACTCTAGCCGTTAGATCAGCGAACACGAACTTCAATCCCGCGTCTGCTTCCATAATCACGACTTGTAACATAACTCATGGCAGATTGTAGCAACACTTGAATTCACACCCCCTGTGATAGCTCTCGCGACACAGACGCTCGCGACATCGGCGAGGGCGACAACGGCGTCTGCTGCAGCATTTGCCGACAGTCGAGGATGGTGCACATACTCCGCTCCGTCCTATTCCCTACGAGAGGGAACCAATCGTGAGCAACATCGTGCCAACGTTGAGTCGAGCTCCAGCTCCAATCCGGCACCACGCTGGCGTGAAACCACCGGATCTACTAGCGGCATCGCCGGAGGATTTTCGATACAACCTAATCAGGCGCACTACAACAACCCTCCGTTGTTTTTCACCTAGAACCCGGAGATTGATGACCCAAATCTTTTGGTGAGTCTAGATCTCACATGCTTCTATGGTTTTGGGGTTCATTTGTTAGCTCGTGCTACAAATTAATTTTGTCATGCTACTTTGTTGCTGCTAGTGTTGTATTGTGTACATTTGTGTTGCACCAAATTGATATAGTCATGCTATAAAGTTGGTGCTACTGATAATAAAATTGATATAGTCGTGCTACAAAGTCATGCTACTGATAATTTTTGTTGTACTGTAAATATATTTCATTATTGCAGCATAGTATTTAATAAAAACAGAAAACAGAGGTAATAAAATCAAAAAGGAACTTCATGCAGCAATGTATGCTACATGACAAAAACCTCCATATTATAAAAAAATCACTTTACACTTTATTTAGTTTCCTGATTAGTTGATGCAGCCCTCTAAAATTGGCCCATTAGATGTGCAATATATAAAACTAGATCATAAAAGCGCGCGTTGCCGCGCCCGTCTATTTTCATGACATATGAGTAATAAAATTATGGATATGTTCCAATATTTGAGAAATGTGTACTATTTGGAAATAATATCGGTTAGTTTTATTTTCAGCCAGAATATTTATATCTTCACAAATACCATATATCTGATTTAAGATAACAGAGTGCATGTACAATTGTAGTATGCTATGCCATATAAAAAGAGTGGCTGCACCTGGGCAGACCGTAGTCACACAACATCTTGAGATGCCATACACAATAATAATACCTGCATAAAGTCCACTACAGATCAATCCCATTGGATGTCCCGGTTGTCAAGCTACACCTCCTAGCAGCATGAATGTCTTGAACCGACACCCATGGCAGCACACCTTCCTTAGTATCAATATTCCCTGGATGCTAGCGTATATCATACAGATGATGACTGTATCCGTAACAGGCAGCATTCTATAAGGATTATTTGAAACATCAACTCCTTATAATATGTGATAGAAGAAATGATTATAAAGATAACCTAGGCAAACCTAACTATTCGAGAAAGTTAAGAAACACAAAATTAACATGAATGACATATTCGACTTTTTGCAACATTTTCCCATCATCTTAAGATAAAGGAAAGATGACCTTTGAAAGTCACAAGGTGATCTCATTATAATTGCAACCATTCACCAAGCATATATACAGAGATCACACCGCTTAGCTACATCCTAAATTTTCTGAAAGCCAGCAAAGATTTATTGGGGTCAAGTGAGTGTTCCTCATATATCAATAACCGATGCAAATACAGCTTCTATTGGTGCGCCAAAGGATACACTCATGAAATATGAAGGATGCACCAGAAGCTAATAATTCAACATGTCATATCTTCTAGGTATTACCAGTTGTTTGTGTACCATCATACAATAGCTTTTCCAACCGTCTAGCTGAAACCAATATGAAGGATGTATCTCCTCCTGGATTTGCAACAATCGTGCATAAATCCATATATCCCAGAACAAAAACAATTGTATTGATTCAGACTTGAGTTGCAATGAAGGCAACACTGTGCACTGATACAATCCGTCTAGCATAACTACATCACCACTTATCCTTGTCTTGCAGCATAGTTTGATCAGCCCAACCAGTACTGAAAATAGTAACCTTCCGTTATACATTATAATGAGTATATGCAACATATGGATATGGTCTATATTGTGAAATCAGAATGTATTTGGTTTCTATGTTGTATCACACAGATTGTACGCCCATGCAATCTTGGCAGGAATAAATCCATGTCATTACCTAGCTTGTGCTGAACAAGCATTGCCTTGAACTGATCATGGTGTGGCAGACGGAGCCTCCACACGGCTTCTCCCAACCCCGGCTGGAACAAGAGCCCCTGCGGCAGCCACCATTGAAATAATAATCCTGGTAGAATAACCCGACAAGGACGAAGATCGGAGGCCAAGGATGCTGGAGCCCTCACCTCTCCCATCTCCGCCGGGCATGTCGCTATCCATGACCTGGGCTAGGTTTGGACAGGGGCGAGGTTGATAGAAGGGACGGGAGAAGAAGACTCACAAAAGCGGTGATGGAGGGTACGAGCGATGGTGATAGGGCCAGAGAAGGAGGGCGCGCGGTGGTGGTGGCGGCGGTTGGCGGCGCAACTCGCTGAAGTACGCGGCCATCAAGACAGGAGATCTTGCCACGGTCGCCATAGAAGGCCGAGCAGTCCCACGTAGAGGGCTGAACAGTCTGGGCTTGCAATTTAACAATTTTTGGCCCGATTAACGACATGGCTTCCTGATCGGTCTTAGGAGTAGCAGCCCAGAGATGGTTGGCTCGCCGGGACAAGTGGCCCATTGCGGTGAAACGACTACAGCGACACACGGCGAGACAACTGAACAATCCTGAGCGTTGGATGACCCGATCCGATGGTTCAGAGGCTCAAATCGCTGTGGGTAAGCCTAGCTAGTTCCATTTTAGTGTTACTCAATTAAGATAGTTGTTTGCTGCTACTACACTTGAACCTGAAAAGAAATCATGTTACACTTGTAGGGGTCTGGCAGATGAAAATGCTACACCTGCATCATACAACACTGCTATACATGAAGAAAATGCTGCACCTCAATTTAGACTTGGCCGCAAAGCGCCTCGAGTGGTAATGCTGCATAGGCTGCTGAAGAAAATGGAGATGAAATCTCTTTACAGCAAGTAGTACCATATGTTGGGATAATGTTCCTAGCAAAGGAGGTGTACAATGGGTATGCATTGAAGCTAGAATTTGGAATACATATTGGAAACACAAAGTACAGCTAAACACGAGGTGCTGCAAAAGAAAATATACTAAGCAAAGGGTTTGAATATGTTCATGCTGGGAAACCTATCAATGCAGCAAAGAAATCAACAAGTATGCCAGATGCTCCTGTAAAGTCTGATATGACCTATTTTGTGAGGAACTTAATTCCTTTTGAGGAATAGTAATTACCTATTGCATGACCAAAAGTACTCCTATTTTGCTTTTTGCCCCCCTAATTTTCTGTCAAGCTCCACCACCAAGGGCATCTACAATGGAGACGCTTGTTTAGGGGCACTAGGAATGTTTACCCACCCGATCGGCAGTTTTTAGACGTAATCCTGGTTCGTGGGCGCTTAATTTCAAGCGCTGATGCAAAACTTTGCGTCGACGCTTCTTTAGTTTTGGTCATCTGTCGCATAAAACGTGGACTGAGTCTGTTGGAGAAATAAGAGTCTCAAATTGACTGCCGTTGGAGATCTACTGTTGCCGGGAGGCTAGGATTAATAGCCAGACTTTTTCCCACTTAAAGGCCTAAACAAGAGCCTATCATTGAAGATGGCCTAATGAACCTACTAATCTTCTATGCTTTTGGACAGAATCGTTTCAACACAGATGCGTTGAGGGAGGCCACTTGTAGGAGCTAGTGGAACATGAAGGAAGATGGGTCATCACCACGCGCGGAGAAACCTGAACGAAACACTCATAACAGGGTATTGAGTTTTAGCAGAGCCGATTAATTAGCACACGAGTGCATGGTCTCTACTCATGTGTACAAAAAGAAAACTGTAGTTTAGCCGTGCATTTGTGATTTTCTCTTTGTCCAGTTAACCTAGGCAATAATCTCTACTCTTATTACGTGATTTATAATAATATATTTTATTTTTATTTTGAACATCAAATATTTGCAGCCAAAGTTTTACATAGAATGCCCCCATGTACACCAATTTTGTTTCTTCAAAATTTTATTTAGAATATATTTTTGAGTAGTGGATGCATCTACATCAGTGTAGTGGATTTTCAAGTATAAAATTAACATCGTAGCATGCACAATAGTCGCGGTTTTGTAAATATCGTGAACTCACTATTCTTTAGACATGCCGAGACAAGTGTAGAGGCCCTAACAATGCCATGCGAGTCAGAACTATTACTTGAAGCCCTTCTAGAATTAGTACTCCCTCCATATCTTTACAGGGGAATTATGCATTTCGAGAAATAAGTTTGACTATAAATTTGGTCATCAAAATATGAGATATATGGCACAAAAATTATACCATGAGATTAGTATTTAAAAAATGTTTTCAATGATACAATTTGTGCGATATATGTCTTCTATTTTTGTGACCAAATTAGTAGTTAAACTTATTTTTCGAAGTGTGTAATTGTTCTGTAAACCGGTATAGAGGGAGTAGGAAACAAGCGAAATGTAAGCCTAGTCAACAAGATATAATTGATGGGTTGTTGCTTTGATACATATGATTGTAAACTACTAAAAATAGGTGTTTCAGTTTTATCTAAATACAAATGTATCTATATGTATTTTAGTTAGAGATACATCCATATCTAGATAAAGTTGATGCATCCATTTCTAGATGGAGTGAGTATAATTTTTATCAAACTAAATGTTAATAAAAATAGTATTTTCTGGGAATATTACGTCTCTATATTTTTCTATGAATGTGAACTTGTACATGTATATGTTTACATGTGGGGTAAAAGGACCTGAGGTTTTTTTTTGTGAAACAAAGTACAGACGCAGATGCTCACAAATAAGTACATAGACACACTTCTTTGGCGCAAGTACACTCTATCCCTATGAGCATTTCAGAGAGATTAAGTTCAAGAAACTTGATCCGGCGGATCTTGAGATTAACGAAGTCGTCATAAACACATTGTAGTAGACGGAAACTCCGCCTCCCACTGAAAAATATTCCGCCTTAATGAGACACTAAAATTTTGGTGGCTAGAACTGCCCTCTTAACCATCCAACCACATGTTGGTTTCTGAAAAGAACCTGAGCTGGCTGTGAAGAGGCACATGCATTTAAATTTTCTTAGCATAATATATATCATGGGCATTCTCAACTTTTTTATGAGGAAATCACGAGCGCTTTTCTTTTTTTGAGCCGGTACGAGCATTCAACTAATTGAATGGAAAAGGACGTGTGGAGTCAATGGCCCCGGCCAAACAGGGAATCTCGGGTTGGACAATGGCATGCATGCAGGAGCAGTGTAGGCCGTAGAAACTGGGCCTGAAACTGAATCGGTCTGGCTTACTAACCTCTCACGGCTGGACACGGATGCGTACAGTAGCGAGGAGTAGAACTCCATCAAATCAAAACGGGACAAAAAAGATTTATGTTGAGAGTGGGATTTGAACCCACGCCCTTTCGGAACAGACCCTTAATCTGCCGCCTTAGACCAACTCGGCCATCTCAACAATTGTTGATAGCAATATAATCCGTCCAATAAAAAAATAATTACGGATATTAATTACTACGATCCAAATGTATTTGACTTTATTATGTATAATTGGAATCTTTGTACCGTATCATTTTGTATTCTTGACTCGTTAGAGTCGTTGTTGTAATATATGTCCTCTTGTGTCCTCTATTGTGACTTGTTTTAAACTTTTAATGATTACTAGTTTTGTTGATGAAACCCGCATTGCATGCATGTTTCGACGTCCACGAGATGCTTGATAAAACATGTCTAAATTCGAGTGGCTAATCGTACAATTCAAATAAATTAAAATTTGAACCAGCTAGAAGAAGCTTGATTAAACATGTCTAAATTCGCTCACAAAATACGTACTTTGTCATGAATATATATGTAAAAGTTAGTCTAAAATATAAAATAAATGTGAGGATATCAATTTTAGCTCATAGATGTAGATGCACCAATTGTTTAAAAAACATATTCCAAAATATCAAAAAAATCTGAAAAATCTAGGTGTACATCCGGACATTATATGCCCGTACACAACATTTCGCGGAAAAATGACATTTTTGTGACTTGCATAAAAAAACAATTTTCGGTCCTGCAAAATAGCGTTTTATGAGACGTTGTTTTGTCTTTTTTACGCAGCCCATAAAAATTGTCATTTTCTCACAAAATTTTGTGTGTAAACATAGCATATCAAGATGTACCCTAGAATTTTTTTCCAGAATTTTTTGACATTTCAAAAAAAAGTAAATACATTATTCATAATAGGTGCATTTGCACCTATGAGCCAAAACACTTGTCCATAAATGTGCCAAAATATAAGTTTAGTCATCATGGAACAAACGCTTGAACTAATCACTAACTTCTTTTAAAAAGTTGACCACTAACTTATTAATTAGCTTCACAATCACGTCTTTTCTTACAAAAATACTCCATGGCTGCCCCTTATACCATTGATACTAAACCACATAGCAAACTTAGAAACCTGGAAACAAAATTATTCGTGCAAAATATGAGACCTTACCCCACCCAAACCCTAAACACACCCCGCCGCTGCCGCCGCCGCCGGTAGCGCCTCCGGGCAAAGGCCGCGGGGCGTGGCGGCGGCGGCGGCCTCTCCTTGTTGCCGCGCTGGGACGGCGACCGGGATCCCTCGACGCACGCTGCGGCCGGTCGGATTTGGTGATGGGCGGCGGCGGCGGCAGACCTCTGCGCGACGGCCAGAAGCGGCAGCCCCTTGCCTTCCGTCGGATCTTCACCGCAGCACGCCGGAGGGGCTGGTGGCGGGCGGCGGCCATGATCGCGCCACTTTCCTCGGCCGTGTGTGGAGGCGATCTCGGGTTTCTCTCGCGCCACGAGGTCGCCCGGGCAGCAGCCTTGGGTACGACGGTGGAGGTGGCCATCTTCTTCGTCGGAGAGGGTCGGCCTGCGGTTGGTGATGGTGGATCCATCGATCTATCACCGCTTTCCGGCGGCATGATGGAGGAGCTTGGAAGCCGGCGTCGGAGTCGCCGGTGGTGGGTTGGAGTGGCCAGCCCGGATGGTCGCCGACGTGGGGGTCCGACCTGAATAAAGGCGGCGGTCCTAGGGCCTCTCTTGCGTGAAGAGGAGGACCTACGGAGGCTGGACTCGTGATCTGGCCGGATTGTTGAGTTCGGAAGGCTCCGCCGATGAATGTAGTGCTTTTGCCTGGAGTTTGTTGGATCGGAGGTATTCGGTCGTGCGCACTCATGTTTTTATTCCGACCGATTGGTTCTGGAGGGAGCGGCGCGAAGCTCTTTTTCTTTGATTGACATCAAGTGACTATGGATCCATGATGAAAGTCGGAAGAAGAGAATTTCATGAAGGCCAGAGGGGAGGACTAGCTAAGGGAGGTTCAAGTCTTTGCGATGTTGAGGGACTTGCTTGGTGTTTCGGGCTTCACAGTATGAAAGTGGGGCGACAACACAGGTGAAGTTGAGTCCTACCTTTCGGGTGAAAACCTGTGCCTTAATTGGTTGTGCTGGCAATGTCCTTGGTGGAGGCATTTGTTTTGAGAGCGGGGACTAGTCTGTAATTCAGGTGTTGTCTTGGCGGTGGTTGTATTGCTGTTAGGGAGATCTGTAGCGGGACTTTTATTTCTTAGTTTTCTTTTCTTGTTTTTGGCTGTGTGCATCCGTAGTGCCATTGGGGTGGTGCGTTGTTGCAGAGGCTGGGTGTAATTGGTATCTTCTTGATATTAATATATTCTCTTTATCGAAAAAAAAAAGTTAAGGGTAGTTGCAGATTGAGGAGGAGAAGAAAGATTAAGTGTAGTTGCAGATTGAGGAAAACGTGTGACCACACTAGGAAACGCATTTGTCGCCTGCTACAGCTCCCAACCGCCCGCTCATGGCAGTTTTCTATAAGGTATCTCCAACAGGCTGATCCGATGTAAATAGGACGCTCAAATCGACCAGCTGTGCTCCTTTGCGACGGCATGCGGGCATCAAAATGGTTATTTTTTATCGAGCGTTTGTTTGCATCTGCGTGTCCCCAGCGGCCGAACTCATAATTTTTTTACCTATTTTTTTCTCCTTTTCATTTAAACATAGATACAAATATTGCACAAACTATTACATAGTTTGAAACATAGTTCAAGCATTGCAAAATGAGGAAACGTAACTTGTGTTGTTTTATGGCCCTCGCCTTCTCCGTTGAGAAAAAAGAACACTCTCACACACCTAATCACAGCTAGAAAACCTAGCTGGCGGCTGGTGTGACTAGGCGTCTCCGCATCTATTGAAGAACATCCAGAAACCTAGACAAGTGGATTCAATTAGCCGGTGGTCATCTTTTCGCTGTAAAGAAAGAACACTCTGACAGTACTAGCTATCGGTGTCCTCGCCGGACTCGTCGGTGGGGTAGTTCCCGCGGTAGGTAGTCTTGTCGAACACCATGACGATCATCTCTTCATCGCCGAGGGCAGGAAATAGGATCTACTGATGGCGGGAAACAAGATTCACCGAGGGTGGGAACCAACCGGAAACTTGTGAATCATCCACGCCATTAACGTCCCATCGACGCAAGAGGCAGAGCGTCAAGCCGTCGACCTAAACGGATCGTCACCGAAATTTCATATGTGGGCCAACCCAAACGGATTAAAATGGACCAAAACGAAACGAATGGGTCGTTGTTATGTATTTTCTTACTTCGGAGCAACACGAGTCGTGCAGAGCATCGGTAGGGACCGGGCTGAGACCTTGGGAAAGATTGGTCTTCACATGGTGGTACGGGGGAGGGGGAGTATACACACGCGGAACTTTATTTGGAAAACAGGAAAAAGTCATATGGAGCCAATAGGCCCAGGCTAAATCTCTGGTTGGACCATGGAATGCAAGAGCAGTGTGGGCAGTAAATACTGGGCCTGAAACTGAATTGGTCTGGCTTAAATCCTTAATAACCACTCTCCCTTGGAAGGAAAAAAAAGAGGGTCGCGTATGCATACACGAGGACTCTGTCAAAATTAAACGGGAAAATAGCGTGTCGCAAAAAAAATTAATGTTGAGAGTGGGATTTGAACCCACGCCCTTTCGGAACAGACCCTTAATCTGCCGCCTTAGACCAACTCGGCCATCTCAACAATTATTGGTAATAATATAATCCGTCCTATAAAAATTTAATTACGGCTATTATTACGACCTAAACGTGACACAAATTCGCAACATGCGGAGGGATATATTCGATCGGTAACACGTATGATTTACCTGACGATCGTTCTATGCATCCTCTTGTTTTATCTTCCCCAACCAATGGTCCATGTACGCTCATCTATATGCTTGCACTGTATTTTTTTCGACGTTTATTTGTGCAACGTATAGACCAACATCTGAATATCGAGTTGTACTTGGGTATGCCCACCTCAGCGAGCCGATCCCCAACAGCTTTCAAAAAAAAAAAAAAAAAAGTTTTTTTATGATAGAATATGGAAATGTCTGAATGGGTTGACGGATAGGCCTATGTCTAGAGCAGGCAATGAAACTTTTCCTAAGGTCGTCCAGGCAATTCCAGCTTTCGTTATGAGTTGTTTCCAAATACCCCTAACCACATGTGATAAGATGAAGTCAGTGATTGCCAATCGGTGGTGGGGTATTGAGAACGGAAAGAAGAAGATGCACTGGCGGTCGTGGGAATGGATGTCGACACCAAAGGCGTTGGGAGGCATGGGGTTTCGCGACCTCGCCCTTTTCAACCAAGCCATGCTAGCAAAGCAAGGGTGGCGACTGCTCACGGACCCAAACTCTCTTTGTGCACGGGTGCTGAAGGGGCGTTATTTCCCCGATTCAGATTTTTGGGCAGCGTCTAAACCAAGATCAGCGTCATACACCTGGCGTAGTATTCTTCATGGCCGTGAGCTGCTGGTGCAGGGTATTAGGTGGGGGATAGGCGATGGCCATACCGTGAAGATTACCACAGATAATTGGATTCCAAGGTTTCCTCCAGTGATCCTAAGACCAATCTCCCCAATACCCCCAACAGCTACTGGATCAATGAAGATATTGGCACCTGGAATGAGGAAAATGTGTTCGCTTTCTTTTCTGCGGCCACATCAGCTCAGATTTTGCAAGTTCCTATTTCGAGACATGCAGGCGAGGATTTTGTCTGTTGGCCTCATACGAGACATGGTATATTCAGCGTTCGTTCGGCTTATAACCTGGCTCGGTCAACAAAGTTCTTTCAGAATCAAAGTCGTACTGGCCGTGGTATGGTTTCGAATTGGGCAGCACAAGAGAAGGAATGGAAAGCAATCTGGAAAATTAAAGCGCCTGGTAAAATGATCATCCATGTTTGGCGCTTCGCTCACGATTGTTTACCTAGTGGTGTGCAACTCCGCAGGCGGCAGATACCGGCGGACGGCACTTGTGTTTTTTGTGGCCGAACTGAGGGAATTGAGCATGCACTCCTTTTCTGTCGGTTTGCGCGAGAGGTATGGCGGGAGGTTAAACAGCGAGTCCCACTGAAACTTGATCGGAAGAACTTTGCTTCTCCAAAAAGTTGGCTGTTCGACCTTCTATGCCGATCATCGGATATCCAGGCTACGGTTCTTACAGTGACTTTCTGGCATATTTGGGAAGCACGTAATGAAGCTCGAAATACGGAAGCAAAGCCTAGTCCTAACCGTACAAGCTTGAAGATCTTGGCCTATGTCGATCTAATTCAGCAGCACTTATTCAAACCAACCCAGTCTCCACTCCATCAGCATCTTGGACACCACCGCCGCTAGGTACGGCTTTTGTTAACTCTGATGCTGCAATTTTTGAGGCTGCGGGTTGTATAGGAACTGGTGCGATCATTCGTGACCATCAGGGTTCTTGCATAGCAGCTTGTCGACAACATATACAGGGAGTCCAGCAACCCGAGTGTGCAGAAGCTTTGGCGCTCCGGAGGGCAGTAGAGCTGGCTCGTGATAAGGGTTTTAACAAGGTGATTTTTGCTTCGGACTGTCTATCACTCATCCAACGGATTAATTCATTGACAGTGGATAGATCGTCGGTTGGTTTGATAATCTCTGGCATCAAGCTGCTGGCGCGGGACTTCTCTTCGGTCTCCTTCTGCCATGTGAAGCGGGTTCTAAATGAAGCGGCGCATATCTTAGCTAAATCGTGTGCTAGTGTAAACTCTAGTTGTGTTTTTAATTCTGTTCCAGGAAACTCTTTGTCTTGATGTTGTTTGATCAATAAAGCGCCATTTTCTGTCAAAAAAAAAATCTGAATATCGACCAACGATGCCTCGTTTGGAAACACTGATTTTTTTAGAGTGTATAATCTACAGTGTTTTGGGTTAATGAACTTCTATCACCAGGTGAGTTCAATAAAAAAATACTTTGATCACCTGATCCCTTTCTCTCCCCAAAAAACACCAGCGCAAGACGGCTTACACAGTCTTACACAACCTAAAATCGGGCTGGCGAACGGGCTAACGGGTGGCATGTATACACTTAGAAACATGGCTACCAAAGAAGACCCCACGCATTACTTATACTATCTAAATTGGATAAAATAACAAAACTATAAGTAAGAAAAATCTATGCAACCTATCATGTGGATTGTTTCGAGAGCTGGGAGGAAACATGAGCCACCGAGGCGGAAACATGAGCCACCGTGGACAGGAACATGATCCACTGAGGACGGGAACCAACCGAAAGCACGCACGAAGCCGACGACGTTCCGCCTGTTGAAAGACTAGGTGGGAACAATACCATCCTAGGCTCATGTTGAGTGTTTATATAAGTGAGATATAGCTCTCACAAGCGTGTATACATAAGGCGGTATCGTATTGGGTGGAGTGCTACTCCATACCAATACGTACAATTTATATGTTTAACAACCTCCCTTATTTAAACAGTGAAGAAGGTTTAGATTACGCTTGAACTCATGAAGATTTTTGACTGGCAGTGCCTTAGCGAAGCCATCAACAACTTGATCCCTTGTTGAGATAAATCTGACCTCTAGCTTTTTTTTCTGCTATCCTCTCTCTTACAAAGTGAAAATCTATTTATTACGCGCATGAAAAATTGGATTAATAGATAAATATGTAGCACCCATATTATCACACCATAAGCAGGCTTTCTCCTTTAGAACGATGCAAGTTCATCAACTTGTGCTTCAACCCAAATTAGCTCGGTAGTGGCATTGGCTAGAGATCTACATATACTCAGCTTTTGTGCTTGATCGACACACAGTGACTTGTTTTCTGGCACTCCAAGAGATTAAGTTTGGTCCAATAAATATTGCAAACCCTGTAGTGGAAGCGTCTATCATCAATACATCCCGTCCAATCAGCATCTGAAAAAATACACTAAGAAGGCTAGAAGATGACTTAATAAAAGTGATCCCAATATTTATAGTATCCTTGACATATCTCACAATCCTTTTTGCTACTGTCCAATGAACTGTAGTAGCAGCATGTAAGTATTGGCATACTTTGTTAACTGAAAAGGATATCCGGGCGTGTCAGATACTGTTATGCAACAACATGTTGCGATACCTTGTACTATCCTCATAGCCAAGAGGTGTCCCTTCATTAAGAGACAATTTTTCAGCTGTGGAGAACGGTGCAGGTGCAGATTTGCACCTAATCATACAGGACCTGTCAAGAAGATCTCAAGTATATTTCTCTTGTGTCAACAATAATACATTTTGTATCTTTTTCTAAGAACTGGTCACTATTATATCATCAACATATATCAAGACACATATAGTGGTACCTGCTTTCTGATATAAGAACAAAGACGTATCTTCCTCCGAGGGTATAAAACCAAGAGCATGCAACTTGGAACTGAGACGAGAATACAATGCTCTAGGGGCTTCAATCCATATAAAGTTTTGTCAAGTCTGCAAATATGATGAGCAGCTTCAAAACCTAGATGTTGTCTCATGTAAACTTCCTCTTCAAGAACACGGTGCAAAAAAACACGTTCTTGACATCTAGTTGCTGCAACTTCCAACCCCTAGATACCGAAACAGCTAAAACGATTCTGATAGTAGCAGTTGTAACAACTGGACTAAAATTATCTTCATAATCTATGCCGTAACTTTGTTTGAAAACTTTTGCAACTAAGCGAGATTTTTACCTGTCAATTATACCATCTGCATGCCTTTTTATGCGGTATAACCACTTGCAATCTATCAAATTTTTGTTTGATTAGAAAGGAACCAAATGCCATGTTTTGTTTTGGCACAAGGCATCATATCTTCCCCCAAGGCTTGGCGCCAATTTTTGTCCTCAAGGGCCTTCTGAAGTGAGCTTGGTTCCCCTATGGAAGCAAACATGCCATAGCGAGCAGCAGTCAGTACGTATTTTTAGATGGGATATACCTTGTTTAAGACGAGTCCGATAGGAAATAGGAGGAGCTCCAGGAATTGAAGATACAGAAGATCCAGACCCTGAAGAATTCACCTCGGGATCGCCAGCGTCAGGTGAAGAAGTAGCAACACTGCCTGCCGCGCTGTTGGGCGTGCTGTTTGGTGGTGTCGGGGCGGGAGAGGACGCGGGGTCGTTGTCTGATTACGTGCGCCTAGGCAGGAGATGGGGACCGTGACCGGTCGCGAGTAGACAGGCGGGGAGACAGTGATTGCGAGGGGGCCTGCCCATGTGCATCCAGAGAGGGGGCCGCAAAGGGGAACACCCACTTGGCCACGAAGGAAGGGACAACAGCCACGCGGAGTGTGTGCGCGAGGGTGGCGATGAAGTGCGCGCAGGAGAGCGCCCTGCTTCGAGGAGCGATAGGATCCCCCTCGGTATCAGGTTCACCAGTCGAGGTGTCAATGGTATCTGCCTCGGATTCGACGCCGTTTTCCTCATCTTATAAATCAAAACACCACTATTTTCTGCATTTTTTGAATGATTTTTACCAGGAATTTCATCTGCAACATTTTGTTCTGTAGCAGGCTCATCAGCATTAGTAACAACATGCATTAAAGGAATGCTCATGTGATCATCAATAAGTGCACCCCCAACATGTGATGATGATCGATGAAGATGGTAAAAGAAGAACTTTTTTGACTTAGACGCTTGCATGCATTGGGGTGTAGCAAGGCAAAAGAAAAATGTTTTCATCAAAAACTACATCCTTTGATATAAACACATGGCCAGTTTTAATGTCCAAACACTTAACTCCTTTGTAACGAGGACTATAGCCAATAAAGACACAATGTGTGGATCGAAAGGATAATTTTATTTTATTGTATGGACGGAGATTTGGCCAGTAGGCAAGCCAAAAGTTCTAAGAACCTCATAGTTGGGTTTGGTATGAAGAAGACACTCAACATGTGTATCAAGATTAATGAATTTAAAAGGTAGCAAGTTGATGAGAAAGGTAGGTGTGAGGAAAGCTAGCTCTTATCCCAAAATTTTAATGGCATAGATGCATTAGCAAGTAAAGAGAGGCCAACCTCAACAATGTGGTGATGTGCTTTGTGATGAACAGTCTTGTTGATGAGCATGAGGACATGAAACATGCCAACTTTTTGAAAGAAACTATGGAGTTTTTCATACTCATCACCCCAATCAGTTTGCATAGTGATGAACTTTCTATAAAATTTGCATTCAACAAGTTGTTGGAAATTGAGAAAAACTTGATATACCCCAGAACGTTTTTAAGTAACTATATCCAAGTAAATTTACTATAATCATCAATGAAATTTACATAATATGAATTTTGCCAACAGGGGCAAATGGTGGACCCCATACATCAGAAGAACTTGTTCCAAAGGAGAAGTTGAAACACTGGTAGAAACAAGATATGGCAACTATTGACTCTTAGCTAGTTGGCATGAGTCACATACATAAGGATTTATTTCTGGGGTATACGAATTTTGTTTTTCCTAAGAACTTGTTGCACCACAAAGGATGAAGGATGACCTAAGCGGGAATGTCATATCGATGAAGATGGCTTTATTGTGAATGCATGCTTGGAGGATCCAGTTAAGATGGGCACTAGAGGATAGAGACCACCATGGCAGTGACATTTACACATAACTCTCCTTGTTACCCGATCCTTTATTAAAAAAAAGCAGGTGAAACTCAAGAAACACATCATTATCAAGTGTAAACTTATGAATAGATATAAGATTCATAGATGAACTAGGAACATGAAGAATATTTTTAAGGTGAAAGGAATCATGTGGGATATGCAAGATTGAATGACCAACATGATTAATAGGCATACCATTACCATCGGCAGTCATAGCGTCTTCCCTCATCAGAATCATCTCGAGAACGCCACCCACAATCGCTTGCTGAATGGCCCATGAACCTTACAAATTTGGCATGTAACATTCACATAGGGAGTGGGGGCAGGACCAAGATCACGACGGCACCCGTGACCACCATCATCACGATGGCGCCCCCGATCATCATCATCACGGTGACGGCCGTGTTCATCATCATCGCAGCGAAGACCGCGGTAATCATCAACACGACGAAGACCGCGGTAGTCATCATCATGGCGATGTCCACCGTCATCGTGTCATCGGTCACCATCATCACGACGATCACGTCGTTCCCAATCATCATGGCGTCGTCCTTGGCCAATACTTCACGGCAATCAGCATCATGGAGGTCACCGCGGGAACCACGATTACCACGATCAAGAGACCGCCCACGAGGAGAGTCATCACGGCCACGACGAGCGGCATTAGCCGATGAAGTGAAGGCAGTCTCGTGACATGTTTCGGCAAGCATATTCTAGCACATATCGTGAGAACTAATTTGACCAAATAAATCTTCGAGAGTTAGACCGGGGTTGGCATAAATGGTGGAGGCAAGCAAGTTATAGGATTCATCTAGGCCATTAACAATGTACCCGACCATCTCAACTTCCGTGATGGGTTTGCCAACGGAAGCAAGCTCAGAGGAGAAGCCCTACATCTTGGCGAAACAATCTGGAATGGTCATGTCGTGCTTCTTCATGTTATATATTGAGAGCAGTGGGGAGGTGGTTGATCTTCGTCCGTGATGCCGAGGAGAACATGTTGGTGATGACGCTCTAGACATTGACGGTGGTCTCAAGCCCAATAATGTGGGCAAGGAGTTTCGGCGACAACGAATTCACAAGGAACCTGTGCACCGTGGCGTCCGGGGTGATCCACGCAGCATAGGCGGGATTGGGGACTGTGAACTTCTCGATTTTATCATCTTCGACTTCTAGGGTTTTCACAGGCGTGACGTCGGTACCATCGAGCAAGCCAAGGACATGAGCACCACGGAGGGGCTAAAAGACTAGGGTTTTCTAGAAGAGGACATTTTCCCGAGTCATTTTTTGGGAGGGAGGAAAGCCGAGAAGACTCGACAATGGGAGCGATGACGAGGAGGACGCCATGGCTGCCATGAAAGGTGCTTGGTGCGGTTTTTCTGGGTTTTGTGGGCAGTGGCGGCGAATCATGTGGGCACAGTTACCGGCGGTGGAAAGTTTTTGAAGATAGGTTTTCGATTTGTAGGGTTGCGGCGGCAAGGGGAGAACCTACATCGGCTACAAAAAATTTATAGATCAATTTTGACGACTGCTAGGTCATGGAAAAGGTTCGCTCTGATACCATGTTGAAAGACTAGGTGAAAATGATACCCTCCTAGGCTCATGTTGCTTATTTATATAGGTGAGATATAGCTCTCACAAGCGTGTATACATAAGAAGGTATAGTATTGGGTGGAGTACTACTCCATACCAATATGTATACGGTTTACCACCGCCGCCATTAACGCTCCATCGCTATTAGAGACAGAACATCAATCCTTGACATCGGGTGGAGGAAGGCAACATGCGTCAGGCTGTTGGGGACACACCTGACCTAAACGGACCGCGACCCAAATTTTATCACGGACCGAGCCAAACGGACCAAAACGGACCGCCGTCGCCCCGCTAGAGATTCCCTTACTTCGGAGGGACACGCGTCATGCGGAGCATCGCTAGCACGCGGAATGAGACCTGGTATCGAGGGAGTATATACACACCCTAAATTTTATATTTAGAAAATAGGAAAAAGATGTATGGAGCCAATGGGCCCGGCCTGATAGGGAATCTCCGGTTGAACAATGGAACGCAGGAGCAGTGTAGGCCGTAGAAATTGGGCCTCAAACTGAATCGGTCTGGCTCCCTACTAATAACCTCTCTCCGATAGTCCGATGGAAGAAAGAAAAAAACCGAATCTGTCTGGCCTAATACAGTAGCGAGGACTGTCAAAATTAAACGGGAAAAAGGCGTGTCGCAAAAAAGATTAATGTTGAGAGTGGGATTTGAACCCACGCCCTTTCGGAACAGACCCTTAATCTGCCGCCTTAGACCAACTCGGCCATCTCAACAATTATTGATAACAATATAATCCGTCCAATAAAAATTTAATTACGGATATTACTACGACCCAAACGTGACAAAAATTCTCAACATGCGGAGGGATATATTCGATCGGTAACACGTATGATTTACCTGACGATCGTTCTATGCATCCTCTTGTTTTATCTCCGCAACCAATGGTCAATGTACTCTCATCTATATGCTTGCATAATATTTTTTTCAACGTATATTTGTGCAACGTATACACTGAAATCTGAATATCAAACCCTCAGGCCTCATTTGGAAACAATGAATTTATGTGTTTTAGAGTATATAATCTACCGCATTTTTGGTGAATAATTTGATCACCCGATCCTCTTCTCTCTCCCAAGAAACGCCAGCGTAAGAAACGTGAGATGCACCTCATGTCTAACAATCTCGTCAACCCGACGTGTTCCTATGGTTTTACTTAGGCTTACACTACTTAAAAATAGGCTGCCAAACGGGCTAAAGAGTGTATTTTCGAGTAATGGTCTAGGTTGGTAAAATACACATGTATCCACTTAGAAACCTGGCTGCCAAACAAGGCCTCGCGCATTCTTATATCTAAATTGGAGGAATAACAAAATTGTAAGAAAGATATCTCTATGCAACATATCATGTGGATCTTACAGAGAGAGAAAACAGAGAAAACAAATACTTTTTTAGGGGAGAGAGAAATCGTATGCTAAATGAAGGATGTGCAATCGCCACACTGCACCGTTATAACTATCAACTGATGGGCCTCTCAAAGTTATCTAGTACCCCTCCGATTATTTTAGTTTTAGATACATCCATGCTAAAGAAAATTATTATGGATCAGAGGGAGTATATATTTTTTATCAATGACAACGGAATGTCTCAAAGTTGGCGAGGCTGCACTCTAGCGGGTGGCCGCCATGTGCAGCTTTTGCATCCACCGGCATCGGCTACGTCCCTGCTTGTGGCTCCGAGAGTCAACAAACTAAGCGTGATTCACCTGAGAAACGGTCAAACTTGCATATATTTTCGGTCATTCTCCATCGGGCCAGCAACTATGGGGCAGCATGAACTCAGCAAAAAATAAATAAAAATTGCGAAACAATCGGGATTGCACAGCATGTATCACAACAGGGCACACGGGACATAATTTTTTGTCTTGATTTTAGTTTAACGGATGTAGCCATCCAAAATCCAAGGCAAGATGTGCAAGCTGTTCTTCAACGCGCGGGCGAGTACGTACGCGCGCAGCGGGAACCAGCGTGACGTGGAACGTCACAGTCCCATGTTACTACCCACGCACTCACGCTGACTTGCGAACCAACTCCCCACTCGTCGGCGCCGGGCCGCCGGCGTACGTGTACGTACGTGCAGTCATTCCTTTGGCCATCCTCGATCCGCCACACACCTGTTCGATTGCCCACGAGCTATCCATTTCCTCTCCTGCCTTTGCTTCCAGCTCCTCCGAATCCCAATATTCTCCGGTCCGTTCCGGCCGGCACGTAACAGCGGCGCCGGCAGCGGCATGTCATGCACTCGTGCCTACGCGGCGAGTTTGCTTCACACGCCAGCATCCGATCGAGCGTTGGTGCGCATCGCGGTCCATGTCATGCGTGCTAGCGAAAATACAGTGGCATGTCACATTGGCATTGGCATTGGCAGTTTGGCACTGCACACAGGCCATGCCATACCGCCATGCCACGGCAGAGGAATGCTGTAGAAGGCTTTGGATGGAATGATAGTGGAGGAAAGGCAGGATGGCCGGACCCGGAGAGGATAAGCTAGTAAAAGAAACAGAGGCCACGGGCAAGATCCATCGGCAGCCACTAGCGATCTACGCCATCATGCTGCTGGCCTCGCTTTGCAAGCAGAGCTAATCTATGTGTCATCACGGGCGGTGTCTGCTGCGCATCCATCTCATGTCACGCACGTCCCCTCTCGGCTCTGGCGTTTTCGTTACCCAAATCAATCACACGCACTCGGGATCGAGCCACTTTACGTTGCCGTCACATCCGTCGACAACAGTAGCTTCCCATTTTAACCAATAGCTGGCTAGCTTGCTGCATGTATGTGTGTGGTGTTTGGTGGAAAATGGTACCTGAACTCACGAGCTTGTGGGTAGAACGTGTCAGTCAAGCACACGGTTGACTAAACTCGTCAGTAGGGATTTGGAGACATTATGATCTTAGTACTACTTAATTAGAGTTATCATAGGTTACTTTCATGCATAAAAAAAGGCGATGTGTCGTTTTAATTAACGATGAGAGAGATCGTAGTGGTATTATAAGTTGACGTTGTATCATAGCATGTAGAAGTAGAATAATTGATAACAAATAGATCTTGTATGCAATCTTACGGTAAGATTCTATAAATCAGTAATTATAATGAGATTACGATACTTCCGCCATTCACAATCACCCCGTGTTCTGGATTTAGTCAACTCATAATTTGTGAAGTTTAAGCAAGAATAGAAGAATATTATTAATTTCAATTGCATTGATTTAAAAATGTATACATTATGACGATCCTAATACAATATATTTTATATTAGATGTCGATATTCAGAAAAAGACGCAAGATGAGGTTTTTTTCATTCTTCACATGCGCAGAGACTTTAGGCCAAATCCATTTTTTAAAACAAGGCAAAAGATTTTCCATTTTTATTAATTAAGGAGAAATTTAACAGGTCTTACAAACCAAGACTTGACCAAAGAGTCAAGTCCGAAAAGAAGAGTCAACTCCATTTTTGAATCACTTTTTTGGGTCGATCTTCCGCAAGTTCTTTCTTAGCAGTGAAACATGTGATGACGATTCTAATACAACAGATTATATATTAAATATCGTTTTTTTCTAAATATCAAGTCTTTGATAAAGTTTGACTGACTTAGATCAGAACGCGAGTAAGTCGTGAACAGGGAGCACTACTTCATCATAGCATGCATCATATATAGAGGTAGTAGCATACACTAGTATCATATGCATGATATTACTACCCACTATGATTTGGGGCTGGTGGATCCGGCCTAGTGCCCTTTTCGATTTGATTAATTTAACATTAGCTAAGGTAGACCGTAGACGCTTTGATTGAACTAATTAGGGTTTGCAGGTGGACATAGTGCCCTTTCCGGCTTGATTAATAAACACTGACTGGAGAAGTCGTTACAACGGAGCTGCCTGCAAACTGACACCGGTCGGATTTGGGAGTTTAAGGATGAGCAAGCACCGCCCCATGAAAGACGGCACCCAACTTTGGGCAACAGCGCACCCTGCGCACGGTTCCACCCAATCACTCAAATATTGCATGCAATCGTTCTACCAACCCATCCATCTTCTTCCCTACGCAGAGGCAGCAAACCCATCAATCCTCATAGTCTCATAGATAGATAAAACAAAGAAGAAAAGCGTCCGTGAGTGTGGTTTGGTGTGGCCCAGGATTAGATCCCGGGCAAACACGATTAGATCCCAGTTCGTTGTCGCATCATTGCGGCGTTTGACACATCGCCGCCGCTTTACCTTGCATGCCCATAAGCAAGACAACCTTTTCCATGGCCCATTTCGACGTACGTGAGCCCCTCCATGGCGGGAAAGAAAGAAAGAAAGAAAAGCGCGCCGCGGAGGACCGCCGCTTCGGCCGCCGCCAGCCACCTGGTGCCCTGCCGGCCGCTCGACGCCGGCCAGCCGCGCGCCTGACACACACTCGATCGCTCATGCACATGCATCTGTGGCGTATTTCTCAGCATCATAACCTGTCGACGATCAACATCATCGACAGACATTCTGGCCGGCTGGCTGCATCCATCTATCATGCTCATGCCATTCTTCGCAGTGCGCTTTGAGATGTGAATGATGTGCTCCGCGATTCTTTACAGATGGACCGATGTATGCCATATTCCACAGGTTTTCAGATTTCAGAGAAAAGCATTATTTAGGTGTCAAGCTCCCACTGGTTAGCACTGAAGATGCACATTACGCTGATCGATGAGTTTGCTTGCAAAAGCCTAGTGCGATTGTGCGATTTGTTGCAATCAGGCTCCACAAGGGCACCAGGAGCTGTAGCTGAGGCCCTCCGCATGACAAGTGGCTTGCCTCCGCGCCAAGCTGCTCATGAACCGGGTGGCAGGTGCATTGTCCTGTTCAAGCAAAGGAAAGCAAGGTACATAAACATCGGCCTCACGGCCTCATCTCCTCACGTCAACATATTATTCGTGATGTAGTCCTCCCCATGTACTACATGAATAACACAATGCCTTTGACGATTTCAATGATCCGAGGAAAAAGATCAAATCACTTATAATTGCACACCACTAGCTCAGAATTGATTATTTCTTAGTGCCAAACCTCACAGTGACAATTTAGAAACGCCCATAGCTAGATGGTAAACCAAAGAATTGAAAACAAAACATGACCGGAATATAAGTCGCATGGAAACCTGTTATGTTGTGATCCAAATTCATATTAAGGGTCGAGCGGAACGAGGCTCGTTGCCGGAGGCTTGGGCTGAAACACTAGTGGAGAAGAGGCCTTTGGTCCCAAGTAAATGTCCCAGTGTAGAACCAAACCGGGACCAATGGCGGGCATTGGTCCCGGTTCGTTTTGCCCAGGGCGACCCCACTAGCTCAGAGCCTGTCCGGTAGTGGCCTTTGGACCCGGTTTGTAATACAAACCGGGACTAAAGCCCACGTCGAGCAGGCAGCCGTGTCGAACCTTTAGTCCCGGTTTGTTTACAAACCGGGTCCAAAGGCCCCCTTTGGTTTATACAAACCGGGACAAAGTCCCCAATCTGGCTATATAACATTGCCCCTGCCCAAGTGTGAGCCACACTTGGCCATTTTTTCACTTTCTTCACAAGAGGGTGTATTGCTCTCCTCTCTTCTTCACATGCACAAGAGGTGTTCGATGAAATGCTTAAGAGGATTTGCCACTTGAGTTTACACAAATCAAGCCACACTTAACTTGCTTTTTCTTCTTCATCGAGGTTAACAAATTTATCCTTTTCATCTGTAATTGATAAAATGCATGTGTATATATACATCGTGATGTTCTGTAATGGTTTTGATCAGCTTAATTATATCATGCAGATGAATCGGCAATGGATGTACATTGACCGACGGTTTGACGAGTTCACTTCGGGCCTGGATAATTTTATGGCCATGGCGGAGGCAAACAAACATGGTGGCTTCATGTATTGTCCATGTGTCAACTGCAAGAATACCGTAAATTACGCTCACTCGAGTCTCATTCACACCACATTCTGCGATCCGGTTTCATGCCCAGTTACTATTGTTGGACCAAACACGGAGAAAGAGGGGTTATGATGGAAGACAATGAAGAAGATGAAGAGGATGATGACGGTTATCCCAATTTCCCTGAATACGATGATACTGCAGAAGGCAATGAAGACAATGAAGTAGAAGATCAAGAGGCACCAGATGAGCCTGCTGATGATGATCTTGGTCGGGCCATTCTGATGCAAGGAGAGAATGTGAAACTGAAAAGGAAAGGTTGGCCTTCGACAAGATGATAGAAGATCACAACAAATTGTTATACCCAACTTGCGAAGATGGCCATAAAAAGCTAGGCAGCACACTGGAATTGTTGCAATGGAAGAGAACGGTGTCACTGACTCAGGATTTGGAAAGTTGCTGACAATAATTAAGAGGAAGCTTCAAGGGGTAACGAATTGCCCGTACGTCGAAGCGAAGAAGATTGTCTGCCCTCTAGGATTAGATGTGCAAAAGATACATGCGTGCATTAATGACTGCATCCTCTACCGCGGTGAGTACGAGAATTTGGATGCATGTCCGGTGTGCACCGCATTGCGGTATAAGATCAGACGAGATGACCCTGGTGATGTTGAGGGCGAGCGCCCCAGAAGAGGGTTCTGCCAAGGTTATGTGGTATGCTCCTATAATACCACGGTGAAACGCTTGTTCAGAAATAAAGAGCATGCTAGGTTGTTGCGATGGCACAAAGAAGACCGTAAGAAAGACGTGATGTTGAGGCACCTGCTGATGGCTCCAATGGAGAAAAATCGATAGAGAGTTCCCAAACTTTGCACAGGATGCAAGGAACTTAAGGTTTGGTCTAAGTACGATGGCATGAATCCTTTTGGAGAGCAGAGCTGCAGCCATAGCACCTGGCCTGTGACTCTTTGTATATATAACCTTCCTCCTTGGTTGTGCATGAAGCGGAAGTTCATTATGATGCCGTTGCTCATACAAGGCCCGAAGCAACCCGGAAACGACATTGATGTGTACCTGAAGCCATTAGTCGAAGAACTTCTACAGCTGTGGTCCCTAGCAGGTGTACGTGTGTGGGACGAGCACAAGTAGGAGGAATTTGACCTAAGAGCGCTGCTTTTCGTAACCATCAATGACTGGCCTGCTCTTGGTAATATTTCAGGACAGTCAAACAAGGGATACAATGCATGCACGCACTGTTTACATGAGCTCGAAGGTGATTATTTGAAAAAAGGTCAGAAGGTCGTGTACCAGGGCATCGTCGATTTCTTAGGACTACCCATCCCGTAAGAAAGAAAGGCAAGCATTACAACGGTGAGGCTGATCACCGGAGGAAGCCTCCCCATCGTGATGGTGTTGATATATTTGGTATGGTCAAGGATCTAGATGTAATATTTGGAAAGGGTCCTGGCGGACGGTCTGTTCCGAATGACGATGCCGGACACGCGCCCATGTGGAAGAAGAAATCTATTTTTTGGGAGCTAGAATATTGGAAAGTCTTAGAGGTCCGCTCTTCAATCGATGTGATGCACGTGACGAAGAATCTTTGCGTGAACCTACTAGGCTTTCTGGGCGTGTACGGGAAGACAAAAGATACACCAGAAGCACGGAGGACCAGCAACGTTGGAAAGACCCCAAAACGCTGCATGAGAGAGTTAAAGGACGTCATTTCTCCAGCTACGCTTTACAAAAGCAGAGAAGGAAATATTTTTGGAATGTCTGAGCAGTATCAAGGTCCCGTCTGGCTTCTCCTCCAATATAAAGGGAATAATAAATATGGAGAGTAAAACATTCCAGAACCTGAAGTCTCATGACTGTCACGTGATAATGACACAGTTGCTTCCGATTGCATTGAGGGGGCTTCTACCGGAAAATGTTCGACTGCCCATTGTGAAGCTATGTGCATTCCTCAATGCAATTTCTCGAGAAGGTAATAAATCCAGAAATTCTACCGAGGTTGCAGAATGATGTGGTCCAATGTCTCGTTAGTTTTGACTGGTGTTCCCACCATCCTTCTTCAATATTATGACACATCTCCTCGTTCACCTGGTCGATGAGATTTCCATTCTCGGTCATGTATTTCTACACAATATGTTCCCCTTCGAGAGGTTCATGGGAGTCTTAAAGAAATATGTTTGCTGGCGTGTAGTCGACACGTCCGTTGGGAACCCCAAGAGGAAGGTGTGATGCGCACAGTGAAGTTTTCCTCGAAGAAACCAAGGTTATCGAACCGTAGGAGCCAAGAAGCACGTGAAGGTTGTTGGTGGAGGAGTGTAGTGCGGCGCAACACCAAACGGCGCCAACGTGGAACTGCACAACGCAATCAAGATACTTTGCCCCAACGTAACATGAGGTTGTCAATCTCACCGGCTTGCTGAAACAAAGGATTAAGTGTATCGAGTGGAAGATGGTGTTTGTTTGCAAAGAACAGTAAGAACAATAATTGCAGTAGAATGTATTCGATGTAAAAGAATGGACCGGGTCCACAGTTCACTAGTGGTGTCTCTCCAATAAGATAACTAACATGTGGGTGAACAAATTACAGTGGGCAATTGACAAATCAAGATTCAATACATATCAACGATGATTACTATGTGATTTAATCAGGCATTACGACAAAGTACATAGACCGCTATCCATGCATCTATGCCTAAATAATCCACTAGGTTATCATCCGAACCCCTCCGGTATTAAGTTGTAAACAACAGATAATTGCATTAAGTATGGTGCGTAATGTAATCAACACAAATATCCTTAGACAAAGCATCCATGTTTTATCCCTAGTAGCAACAGCACATCCACAACCTTAGAACTTTCTGTCACTGTCCCGGATTCAATGGAGGCATGAACCCACTATCGAGCATAAATACCCCCTCTTGGAGTTACAAGTATCAACTTGGCCAGCCTCTACTAGCAACGGAGAGCATGCAAGAACATAAACAACACATATATGATAGATTGATAATCAACTTAACATAGTATTCTAGATTCATCGGTTCCCACCAAACACAACATGTAGCATTACAAATAGATGATCTTGATCATGTTAGGCAGCTCACAAGATCTATAACAATGATAGCACAAGCGGAGAAGAAACCATCTAGCTACTGCTATGGACCCATAGTCCAAGGATGAACTACTCACGCATCAATCCGGAGGCGGGCATGATGATGTAGAGCCCCTCGGTGATGATTCCCCTCCCCGGCAGGGTGCCGGAGCGATCTCCTGAATCCCCGAGATGGGATTCGGCGGCGTCTCTTGAAGGTTTTCCGTATCGTGGCTCTCGGTACGGGGGTATTCGCGACAGAAGGCTATATGTAGGCGGAAGGGTAGGTCGGGGCGTCACGAGGGGCCCAGACCATAGGGCCGCGCGGCCCCGGGGCGTGCCGCCACGTGGTGCGGCCACCTCGTGGCCCCACTTCGTTATCCCGGTCTTCGGAAGCTTCGTGGAAAAATAGGACCGGGCGTTGATTTTGTCCAATTAGAATATTTCCTTACAAGGATTTGAAACCAAAAAGCAGAAAACAGCAGCGCTTCGGCATCTTGTTAATAGGTTAGTGCCGGAAAATGTATAATAATGTTGTAAAGTATGTATAAAACATTCAAGTATTGTCATAAAAGTAGCATGGAACATAAGAAATTATAGATACGTTTGTGACGTATCAAGCATCCCCAAGCTTAGTTCCTACTCGTCCTCGAGTAGGTAAACGATAACACAAATAATTTCTAAAGTGACATGCTACCAACATAATCTTGAACAACATTATTGTAAAGCATATGAGATGAATGGAGTGATCTGAACAAAAGATTGCTAACAAAGATAATGACTAAACAAATGAATCATATAGCAAAACTTTTCATGAAAAGTACTTTCAAGACAAGTATCAACAAGACTTGCATAAGAGCTAACTCATAAGCAATAAATTCTAAGTAGAATGCATTGAAGCAACACAAAGGATGATTAAGTTTCAGCAATTGCTTTCAACTTGTAACATGTATATCTCATGGATATTTGTCAACATAGAGTAATATAACAAGTGCAATAAGTAAACATGTAAGAATCAATGCACACAGTTAACACAAGTGTTTGCTTCTAAGATAGAAAGAAGTGGGTAGACTGACTCAACATAAAGTAAAAGAATGGCCCTTCGCAGGGAAGCATGGATTACTATTTTTGTGCTAGAGCTTTTGTTTTGAAAACATAGAAACAATTTTGTCAACGGTAGTAATAATTCATATGTGCTATGCATAATACTTCCTACAAGTTGCATGTCTCATGCATAGAGTACTAATAGTGCTCGCACCTTGTCCTAATCAGCTCGGATAACACGGATTATCATCACATGACATATGTTTCAACCAAGTGTCACAAAGGGGTACCTCTATGCCGCCTGTACAAAGGTCTAAGGAGAAAGCACGCATTGGATTTCTCGCTTTTGATTATTCTCAACTTAGACATCCATAGGGACAACATAGACAACAGATAATGGACTCCTCTTTTAATGCTTAAGCATTCAACAACAAATAATATTCTCATAAGAGATTGAGGTTGTATGTCCTGAACTTCCACCATGATACATGGCTTTAGTTGGCTGCCCAATGTTCTTCTCTAACATATGCATACTCAAACCATTTGATCATGAAATCGCACTTACTTCAGACAAAAGACATGCATAGCATCTCACATGATATCCAACAAGGGTAAAAATTTGATGGCGTCCCCGAAACATGGTTACCGCTCAACAAGCAACTTATAAGAACTAAGACACATAACTACATATTCATCACCACAATAGTTTTTAAGCTATTTGTCCATGAGCTATATATTGCAAAGATAAAGGAATGAAATTTTAAAGGTAGCACTCAAGTAATTTACTTTGGAATGGCAGAAAAATACCACATAGTAGGTAGATATGGTGGACACAAATGGCATGGGTTTGGCTCAAGGTGTTTGGATGCACGAGAAGCATTTCCTCTCAGTACAAGGTTTGGGCTAGCAAGGTTGTTTGAAGCAAACACAAGTATGAGCAGGTACAGCAAAACTTACACAAGAACATATTGCAAGCATTATAAGGCTCTACACTGTCTTCCTTGTTGTTCAAACACTTTACCCGAAAATATCTAGACTTAGAGAGACCAATCATGCAAACCAAATTAAACAAGCTCTACGGTAGTTCTTCATTAATATATTAAACTACATGATGCAAGAGCTTAAACATGATCTAATGAGCTCAAACAATTGCCAAGTTATTCCAAACCATATGCGCATTTTGATTCCAACCAAATAGCAATTTAACGAAGCAATTTCAGCCTTCGCCATGAACATTAAAGCACAATTAAGAACACAAGTGTTCCATATGAAAAAGCGGAGCGTAATATCTCCAATATAAAAATGATGGGATCAACTTTATTCAAACCAAAACAAAAATAAAAGCAAACCACGTTCCAAGTAAAGAACATAAGATGTGATGGAATAAAAATATAGTTTCACTAGAAGTGACACGATAATGTTGTCGATGAAGAAGGGATGCCTTGGGCATCCCAAGCTTAGATGCTTGAGTCTTCTTAAAATATGCAGGGATGAGCCAGGGGCATCCCCAAGCAGACCTTTCACTCTTCTTGATCATAGTATATCATCCTCTTCTCTTGACCCTTGAAAACTTCCTCACACCAAACTTCAAGTAAACTCATTAGAGGGTTAGTGCATAATTACAAATTCACATATTCAGAGGTGACACAATCATTATTAACACCTCTGGACATTGCACTAAAAGTTAATGGAACAAAGAAACTCATTCAACATAGCAAAAGCGGCAATGTGAAATTAAAGGCAGAATCTATCAAAAACAGAACAGTCCGTAAAGACGAATCTGGGGCACTTAACTTGCTCAAATGGAAAAACTCAAAACTAATGAAAGTTTGTACATATATGAGGATCACGCTCGTAAATTTGCAGATGTTTTTGATTTTTTCTACAAGGAAATCTGCAATGAGGAGTGTTGTGTGCTTTCTGCGCGCGATCCAAATCTAGCATCAACTTTAGCATAGAAACTTTACTTGGCACAAAAACATGATAAGGAGAGGTTGCTACAGTAGTAAACAACTTCAAGACTCAACAATATAATAAATGTAACAGGTTTATCTCCCGAAAGTGCTTTTCTTTACGCCTTTATGGCGCGAAAGTGCAAATCAAGTGTTTTCAAGAGATAGAGCATTACCATTATTACCTCGGGCTTTACGCCTACCCTTCTTACTCTTTGGTTTAGGGAATACATGTCGGCCTCCCGGTGTGCATTTTAGGGTGCCTTCTCCCGTATTTATGATTGTTCCCAATAGTTTCAGTAGGGATCTTCCAAGTGTAATTTGTCCTGTTCCTACATTCAATAACAAGATAATTAGTGGATACTGTTTTCCAAGAATGGTTGTGTGCACACCCTCGGCTATTCCCTTAGGAATTATAACGGAGTTATCAATAAGAGTTATTCCTTCTCCCCTTCAACAAGTCCCCAAAGTGTCAAAGATTTATAAATACTCTCGGGCATAAGACAAAATTAAGACATAATATCACAATGGGCATGAAAAGTTTCACCACCAATAATAACTTTAATAGTAGGGTTCCACATTGAGGTTCGAGTTCACTAAAACTTCATCAAACGATTCGAACATAACTATAATTTTCTTTCAAACAAGATACATATCTCAAGGGTGTTTAATCTATTATAAATGCTAATGAGAGTTGAATCAAAGTTATTAGCTGAACTATGTGATGCAACCAATTTTTTATGGCGTTAAAAGCTTGATCACCGTTGCAATGAAGGAAATCTCCTCCCACTATAGCATCTAAGGCATATCTATAGCGAATCATAAGCCCAAAATAAAAATTACTAAGGAGCAAACTTATAGTCATTTGAGGTTCAGCTTTACGATAAGCATCAAAATTCTAGACCAAGCATCTTTAAAACTCTCCTCATCTCCTTGTTTAAAAGTAAAGACTAATTCCTCAGGTGAAGTACAGAGAGCTAGACATAATAACAACAGTAAACTAAATGCAAGTAACTAATTTTTTGTGTTTTTGATATAGAGCTAGTAAATAAAACAGAAAGTAAAGTAACTAATTTTTTTGTGTTTTTGATATAGAGCTAGTAAATAAAATAGTAAGTAAAGTAACTAATTTTTTTGTGTTTTTAATATGAAGCAAACAAGACAGTAAATAAAATAAAGTAAAGCAAGACAAAAACAAAGTAAAGAGATTGAGAAGTGGAGACTCCTTGCAGCGTTGTTATCAGATTTTGGCCAAATCAAGAGATGGGCCGTAAGTGAAGATGGGCTTTGAAGATTACACGTGACATCTTTGAAACGATTAGCGCTAAGAGTTTGGGCTAATTGCCCGTGTGTCTATAATATAGTAGATCGTATCGTGTTAGAATCCGATAGAGTCAGCCCGTGCACGGTTAGGTGCACGCCGAATAGAAAGTCCCTTGGATTATAAATATGTATCTAGGGTTATCGAAAAGGAGGACAATCACGTTCACAACAAACACACAAACGGGCGCATCGCCACCCCTTCCTTGAGGGTTTCTGGATAAGCATCATCTTTGCCTAGATCGCTGTGATCTAGGCGATATCATTTTGCGTCTACCTTGTGTTGCTCGTCTGAAGCGTTGTTGATGGCGAGCGGCTACTTTATCCTTAGGTGTTTAGGGGCTTGCATTGGTGCTTTCCGTGCATACATGGCAATCTTATTCCTCGACACCTGCGCCCACACCTATATGGGTGTAAGGGACATCTTGCTTATTCGTTACTTAGTAGATCCGATCTGTTATAGTTGCTCCTTGCTCCGCAGGATTAGTTTAATATCGCATAGTTGGGCCCATGTTTGAGGTGGACGTCCGTGCCGTGATTAGGTGTTGTTTACAGTCCCTGTGTAGCAAGCAATGGGAATATTCTTGTTGTTAAGGCCTCTAGCAGTAGTTTGCATCATCTTTCGTATTGAAGGGGAGCCATAGGATGTGCATCAATGCGGTGAAATAGCTTGACGTAGATCGGTTTAGCTTTGTTTTGATCAGCAGGATCCCCATGTCATTGCAAATCCAACGTGAACCATGGGGCGATCGGCTCTTTGAGCCGATCCGGGCAACCTGAGAGCCGATAGGGCTCGTATTTAATGTTCACGTGTCTACCATGCGGGAACAATCAAAGCACTCTAACACCTTCTGATCGGTCTAGGTCGGGTGGCACGCCCTAGCAACCACGGGTGGTTTGGGGACTTGCGGGGCCGACGCGAGGTGCCGGGGTCCACTAAGCGGCCTTGGGGCCTCCTGGCTCTTCGTGTTGCTTAACCATTGCCTCCGGTGGGTTTGGCAGGTAACACATTCTGGCCGCCGGTGGGACCATCTTCTGCAACATCCGTCAACAGGCATCAGAGATGGCGAGGAGAATCACATACGAGGATCTCCCTGCTGAACACAAGAGTGCGATGATGAAGGCCATCGTTGATGCCGAACTCATCGGCTCCTTTGAGAAGACCCGTTCGCACGGCATCGGGTTCAAAGGATTCACGCCACAAGAGTCGTGGGTTGGGTCTCTCTCCCTTGAGAGACGTGCCGAGCCTGCGACGAGGAGATCAACCACGTAGTGGCTCATTGGCTATCGATTCCCGAGCCAGCCATCGTTGGAGCGCGTTGCGCTCCGGGTAGTACAAGAGATCATGAGGCATCGTACCCCTTCGGGACCTGCATAGGGACTCACCGGGAAGGTGCAACTCCACACCAGGCCACCATTCAGTCGCGATGGCGACTCCACGGCAACAAGGTTCGCCGGCATACATTGTCTACAAGGTTGGAGGTGATCGGGCGACTATCAGTTCTTATATGAGCCCAAGGAGATTCCGCACGGATACGTGTGCACGTTTGTGCGGTGCAACAAGCGGGCCGAGCGATCCGAGCTTTCAGGAGGGATTGCGGAAGCGGGGCAATTGTCCGAGCGGGGAGGAGCTGCTGCGGCAATGGGGAGTTTGGGTGCGGAGCTGAGGCATGGCTAACCAAGTATGCCCCGCACCAATTGTGGCCTCGGTTGCTACGTCCTCCCCATGGATGATCGATGATCTGAAGATCGGTTCGGCATCTGTAGAAGAAGAAGATCGGCTATTCCAAACCGTACCCCAATGAGTTGATCCCACTACCACCTAAGTCCGGCTCCCAGACTTCACCAAGTTAAATGGGTCGAAGGGTCTAGCTCAATCGAGCACGTGAGCCAGTGTTGGCCCGACGGCATGGTTTCGGCATCGGATAGCTCGGGTGAGGTTCTTTTGCAATCCCTCACCCGGCCTTTAGATGGTACACCTCGTTGCGGCCAAATTCGGTGCGATCATGGAACGCTAGAAACCGTTTCCACGCAATATCATTCGAAGCTACTGAAAGGCATTCTTGCCTAGCACGAGGTTCGACAAGCGAAGAAGAAGGATGTACGAATACATTCACGTTGAGCCTGTCAAGAGCCGTATTATTGGGTTTATAACGAAGAAGCAGAGAAGGATCGTGGCAGGCCTTGCGCGTCGTTCAGGATCCGATGTTCCAAGTGAAGTACTCATTTGGCGCACATGGTCGGCGACCTTATATGAACAGCGCCATCCAGAACTGTGCCAAGACAAGTTCAAGCGCGCGATAAGCCTGGTCAATGCGGATGAGGTGAAGATTCTGCGGAAGATCGGGAAGTCGCGATGGCAGAATGGACTCGGGCCTTATGCTGACACACAAATGGGTGAACAACAGGGCCCTCAGGGTTTGACTTCGACGTGAGCAAAGCGAACAGGATCTTGATCACTCTGAGAAAGCTTGATTGAAGCACCGGAAGAGGCCACAAGATCGGCAGAGATGAACAAAAGGCCATCGCAAATGGCATCATACGTTCACGCATACCAACATTTGCAAAAGTCTGCGCGCACAAATTCGGATGGCGATAGAATCGGGCGATTAACTTTGGACAGTTTGCCATGAAGGTAGACATGCGTCAGTTCAGGACGTCAACATGGTGGATCTAAGACACTCCATAAGGGAGCCGGGGTTCTCTTTTGATGTCAAGTGTGGCAGCTTGTGGGCCGCCATGGCAAAGACAACAGAGAGCAGCCACTCCATAAAGATAAACAGAGAGCAGCCACTCTCGTGGCAAAGATAAACCAGAGGCACCACTCTCGTGAGATAAAGAGGAGGCCGTTCCACGCAGCCAGCGGGATGATGTTAGACGATACCTAGGAGGAGGTGAGAAGCATATGGTATCAACGCCCACTCTCGGTGCATCTCCTCAACAAATACGACGGCGATGCGACCGACGTCGACGTCCGAGACGACGAAGAGTATGTCGGTCAGATACGGCGGACGGGACACCGTCATACAGTGACAATGGCCAGGGTACAGCTTCACGCTAGAGGGAGGTCAGGGAGCAAGATGACGTGGATAAGCCGGAATTGTCCTTTCTTCAAACATTCTTGGGACTGGAATGGCCGATTAAGACAAATGAGCACTTGAATGCAAGCAGCAAAGGAGGAGGACAAATGAAGTCTCGGTGTTCGAGCGTCTAGGACCTCTCCCACTTCAAGAAACAACTGGGTCATCTCAAGAAGAAGACTTTGAGGAGTCGGATGGAGAAGAAGATGGTATCACCGACCAAGAGTGGTGCCACGATGGACTCGACCATTCTCGGAAGTGTAGGGTGCGGCGGTTGCGAGCTGGAAGAAGCGAGGACCTGTGCACATACACGTTCGCGGCGATCTGGCCGCGAAAATTCGCAAACAATGGAGACAAGGCGCGCCCGCCAAAGAAAGTATGGCGCCCTAAGCAGACGAGCCGTGCACGAGGCATCGGCTGATCGCGATGCGGGCGTGGTGCACCTGAACATAATTATCAGTGATCCGGACGGAGTAACGAGGTCCAAGACATTGGACGTGCGTGGCAAGGCCGATCCCTGAGATCGGCCCTCAAAAAATGAAAAGCAAAGGATCTTATCTCCGGCATGCCACGTAGCTACGGTGGAAATCGAAGTTGCAAACCATCGTCAAGCATTGCAATGAAAAGGAGGCCGATTCCCAATCGCAAAATTATCCTCGACACACGTTTTGTCTGTGTTCGACATTGATCCGACGAGATGCTGAAGAGCCGATACCATCAGAGTACTTGACGAGAATCGGCTCGGGGCACATGATGGAAAACACGAGGATACGAAGCTTGGAGTGGATGTCAAATGCCCAGCAGAACAGCTCAAGTATGGGGGCCGATGCAATCGGCCAATAAAAAAGCAATACAGAAATTTTTGGCACAGCAGATGCGTAAACATCGACTTAGAATTAAAGCCGATGCACGACCACCGACTCAGGATACGGTTCCTGCGAAGCCTAATGGAAGCGATCATCGAGTTACGTAGCGAGGCTCTCGAAGGAACCCCTCATTGGGATTGTTGGTGACTCAGCCCTCTCGTCAAGGACCTCCGGCTCCTTTTTCAAGACTTCAAGTTCGCGAGTGTGGAAGCATCGGTTTGGGCGTCCAAGACTGCCTTTTTCTCATTTAAGCGTGTGATGATATTTGCAAGTTTGGGGATCGCAGCCCTGGCCAAAAACAAGACAGCATGCGATGCGATCAGGCTAGGATCATGAGAACAACCAATGATTGTCTAATTGGGTGAACGGCATTCAGAGAAGTTGCATCATTGAATTGAAGAAGCTCGGGCGGTTCACCTTGAAGTTCTCTGCTTTTGAAAGCGATTTGGTTAGATCGGTGTGGCTGCATCGGTTAGGAAGCGATGATGGTCCATTTGGCTGGTCCACACCTCCATGGCAGGGAGGGGGCGGCTGGCCCTGAAGATTCTTCATTCTGAAGAGCCGATTGTATTGAGATCGGCTGTCTCTGCCATCGTGACCATGAAGGTAGCGAACTCTGAGAAGGAGACCATCGGGTTGATGGGAGGAGATTGAAGAGGAGCGTCATCATTGATTGGCTCTAGACAGAGTGTGTTCTGCATATGAGACGAGGAACATCCGGGGGATTTGTGAGAGCAAATCGCACCTGATTTACAGAGTATCGGCTTCAACATCAAGGTTGTCGACAACGGGCTAAGAAGCTTTCTTGGGAGCATTAACCCACGGACCAACATCACGATCGGATGAGTTTGAAGTCCAAAGATCTGAGGTCTCAAAGTTGTGGGGCGGAGCGTGTTGATTGGGAGTTTGGATCTAATTTCAAGGATTGCAAGTTACCATTTGAGGAGGTGATTAGATTGATCGGTCTTGCAATTTATTATAAGAGCTGATGCATTGCCATCGGCTCATTCAACATCGACCAAGGTGACAATCGGCAGAATCAGTAGGGGAGATCGGCTAGATCAATATGGAAGAAATCGACAGAATCAAATTCCTTCATTGATAATCAGGTTTCTTACATAGAAGGAGCTGATTGCTCTCAAAAGGAACTGAGATACATTGCCCTCATCTATTACTCCTAGCTCTATCCTATCTAGGGGCCGCTGCTGCCCTCATCGTCACTATCGCCGCTGTCGGCGCTGCCCGACTCTTCCCCAATCCTGGCCTTCATTGTCCTCGTCTTCTTCGTCGATGTCCATCCTTCGGCTGTCGCTCCCCTTGTAAACCAAGGGAGGCGCTTGGCGGCACCGTCGGAGGACATCGTCCTCCCCTCCTCTTCCTCCTCCCACCTCCTCGCGGAGGAGAGACCATCCCAGGAGAAGCCGTCGCTTTCCTCCTCCGATTCCCCAATGGTCGAGACGAAGGTCGCCTCCGCGTCCCAGGAGCTGGTCATCCAGGACCGGTGGAGGAGTCGTGGCTCGACTCGTCCCCGTCGGCTATGGCGCGGAGGATGGCCGCGTGGGCCTCTGCGGGTCCCACTCGGCGTCGGCTGCGGGAGAGGGAGGATTGGGTGGAAAGACCCGATGAGGGAGAAGAGAGAAGAAGACATGATAGCCGAGGAGGGCTTTTGGAAGTAACGGTGGAGGAGAAGGGAACTGCCAGAAGTGGCTAAATAAAAGGGGATATAGCAATTTAATGCTTAAGCAATTTAGGATGTGGTGCAAGCTGTCAAATCGTGCGAGAAAGTTGGAAGGCAAGTCGTGTGATGAGAAAATGCTGGCGATTTCTATCTGCCACGACATGACCTTGAAGCCAGTGGTTTTGCAATTATCATTATCAAAACAAGGGGGGTTATCACCGATTTTGGCCAAATCAAGAGATGGGCCGTAAGTGAAGATGGCTTTGAAGATTACACGTGGAGCATCTTGAAGCGGCCTTGCGCTAAGAGTTTGGCTAAATTGCCCTGTATCTGTAATATAGTAGATCGTATCGTGTGTATAATTAACAGATAGGTCGCGATGCACGGTTGAGTGCACGCCTCAATTAGAAAGTCCCTTGGACTATAAATATGTATCTAGGGTTATCGGAAAAGGAGGACAATCACGTTCACAACAAAACACAAACCAGGCGCATCACCCCTTCATCGAGGGTTCTCTTAGGATAAGCATCATCACACCTAGATCGCATCTCGCAGATCTAGGTTACGTTTATTCGTCTACCTTGTGCTGCTCGTGCTGAAGCGTTGTTGATGGCGAGCACTATTATCCTTAGGTGTTTAGGGCTTGCATTGGTGCTTTCTCGTGCATACATCGTGGCAATGCCGTCTCTCGACACCTAGCTGCCCTTACACCTATAAGGGCAGCATCCTTCTTGTTCGTTACTTAGTAGATCCGATACGTATAGTTGCTCCTTGCTCCGCAGGGATTAGTTTAATATCTCATAGTTAGGCCTTATCTGGAGGTCGGACGATCCGTGCGCGTTAGGTGTTGCAGAATCTACAAGGGATGTTAGGGAATCAACGTTATGTTGGTTTAGGCCTCTCGTAGGGGTAGTTTGCATCATCTTTCGTATCATTAGCCCGATCACGCGTAGGACGTTCGGTTATGCGGTGAAAACCCAAACTGTCGTAGATCGGTTTAGCTTTGTTTTGATCAACAGGATCCCCATGTCATTGCAAATCCAACGTGAACCATGGGGCGATCGGCTCTTGAGCCGATCCACAGGGGAGCGCTGAGAGGCGATAGGGCTCGTATTTAATGTTTACGTGTCTACCATGCAGGAACAATCGAAGCACTCTAACACCTTCCTGATCGGGTAGGTCGAATGTGCATAGCAACCGCCAGGGACGTGGTTGGAAGACTTGAGACGACGCGAGGTGCCAGGGCCCACTAGCGGCCTTGGGAGCCTCCGGCTCTTGTGTTGCTTAACCATTGCCCGCCGGTGGGTTTTGGGCAGGTAACAAGCGTGTCTTGATCTCCCTGCAACGAGCGCCGAGAAAAATCTTATTGGCGTGTGATCGCACGTCCGTTGGGAACCCCAAGAGGAAGGTGTGATGCGCCTGACAGTAGTTTCCCTCAGGAGAAACCAAGGTTATCGAACCGTAGGAGCCAAGAAGCACGTGAAGGTTGTTGGTGGAGGAGTGTAGTCGCAACACCGGTGAAACGGCGCCAACGTGTGTTTTAGCAATCAAGATACCTTGCTAACGTAACGAGTGAGGTTGTCAATCTCACGGCTTGTGAAAACAAAGGATTAAATGTATAGGGTGAAAATGATATTTGTTTGCAAAGAACATTAAGAACAATAATTGCGAGAATGTATTCAGATGTAAAAGAATGGACCGGGGTCCAAAAGTTCACTAGTGGTGTCTCTCCAAGATAACTATATGCTTGGTGAACAAATTATTGGGCAATTGACATAATCGAAATACATATCAACGATGATTACTATGTGATTTAATCAGGGCATTAGAACAAAGTACATAGACCGCTATCAACATGCATCTATGCCTAAATAATCCACCTTCAGGTTATCATCCGAACCCCCTCCAGTATTAAGTTGTAAACAAGAGATAATTGCATTAAGTATGGTGCGTAATAAACACAAATATCCTTAGACAAAGCATCAATGTTTTATCCCTAGTAGCAACAACACATCCACAACCTTAGAACTTTTCACTGTCCCAGATTCAATGGAGGCATGAACCCACTATCGAGCATAATTACCCCCTCTTGGAGTTACAAGTATCAACGGCCAGAGCCTCTACTAGGAGAGCATGCAAGAACATAAACAACACATATATGATAGTTGATAATCAACTTAACATAGTATTCTCTATTCATCGGATCCCACCAAACACAACATGTAGCATTACAAATAGATGATCTTGATCATGTTAGGCAGCTCACAAGATCTATAACATAGATAGCACAGCGGAGAAGACAACCATCCGCTACTGCTATGGACCCATAGTCCAGGATGAACTACTCACGCACATCAGTCGGAGGCGGGCATGATGATGTAGAGCCCTGGTGATGATTCCCCTCTGGAAGGGTGCCGGAGGCGATCTCTGAATCCCGAGATGGGATTGGCGCGCGTCTGGAAGGTTTTCCGTATCGTGGCCCTCGATACAGTGGTGTGGCGAAAGGCTATATGTGGCGGAAGGGTAGGTCGGCGTCAGGGGCCCAGGACCATGGGGCCGCGCGCCGGGGCTGCGCGCGCCTTCAGTGCAGCCACCTGTGGCACGTTATCCCCTAGGTTCAGGAAGCTTAAGTGGAAAAATGACCACTAGGCGTTGATTTCGTCCAATTAGGGATATTTCCTTACTAGGATTACATGACCAACGAGAATTGACGGCGCTTCGGCATCTTGTTAATGAGTTAGTGGGAAAAATGTATAATAATGCTGTAAAGTATGTATAAAACATTCAAGTATTGTCATTCATAAGAAATTATAGATACGTTTGATACGTATCATTCATAACCGTGCTAGGCCAGAAGGAAGCATCTCCAAGGGCTATGGAACAGAGGAGATCCTTGAATTAAATGACTTTATTCACCTTAAGCCGATTGGTGTTCCTGAATCGCGGCATGAAGGGAGACTAAGTGGAAAAGGCACGCTAGGAAGGAAATCAATGATATGTAGGGACGATATTTCTTTGACTCAAGCACACTACAACTACAAAGTTCCACCTTGGTGGCTCCATATATCGGTGACCACAAGAACTTTCTACGCTCCTAGAACCGGGGCAGTCGAACGATTGGATTAGACGTGAACACATATCGACTTTCGGTGGTTGGTTGCAAAAACATCTCTGAATAACAAAGATATTGAAGATCAGTGTACTTGGCATTTGAACCATCTGTTGTAGTTACTTTCCAAGTACGAGATAAATGGGAATACATTTTGATGGCCCAAGATAAAAAGAGCAACCAAAACAGTGGTGTTCGATTTGATGCAATAATGAATGAAGGCCCAAATGACACATATTATGGTTACATAGAGGATATATGGGAACTTGACTATGGACCTTCTTTTAAGGTCCCTTTGTTTAGGTGCAAATGGGTCAACAAAACAGGAGGCGGGGTTCAGGTAGACAAGTTGTATGGAATGACAACGGTGGATCTCAACAATCTTGGGTATAGAGACGAACCATTCGTCCTAGCCAAGGATGTGGCTCATATGAAGGATATGTCTAAAACAAGAAAAAGGAAACATAAGGAAACAAATACATCAAACGATGAAGCGCCACATAGTTCTGGGAAAAAAAACATCGTGGGAGTGGAGGACAAAACAACATGTCAGAAGATTATAATAAGTTTGATGAAATTCCACCCTTGAGTGAACATTGATCCAAGCATCAAGTTAAATGATGAAGATGCTCCATGGTTAAGGCCGAAGAAGATTAAATGATGAAGATGCTCCATCATCAAGTTAATTGAAGAATGTTCATGGCACAAAGTGGAGATGCTCCATTTATTTTTATCTAATCATTTAAATGTATGTAAGATATGAAAAGTGGAGATGTGGTTGGCTTTTTGTACCATATATATAGAGGAGATGTAGTCGTTCACGGGCTTGCAGGGGAAAAATTCCGAGGAGCAACTTCCGAAGATGACGTAGGACATGTTGAGAAGTTGCGCCACGGGAGACTTCAACCCCCAACGCTGTTAGGAGATGTAGTCGTTCACGGGCTGTGGGAAAAATTCACAGGCGCGACTTCCGAAGATGCCGTAGGCGTGTGCACCAACAACATCTTCGAGACGCCACTTGAGATTTTCCAATCCATGGGAATGAATCTACGCTGGCTTGTTGAAACCCGGCGTATGCTCCTTTATAGGCTGACACCTTCTACTTTGTCTTGTTCCTGACGGGCGTCGTGCCTCATGCTTTATCTCATCGAGCGGTGCGTCCACCCATGCGTTCTTATCCTGACATCTTTAGTCCCGGTTGTACCCACGGCGAGGACTAAAGGTTACCCATCATTATCCACCGGCAGTTTGTTAGATGACAAAAAAGGATCTTTCGTCCCGGTTGTACCACCAAACGAGGCTAAAGGACCACCCACACGTCTTTATCCCAACCGTTTGTTAGGTGACAAAAAATGATCTTTAGTCCCGGTTTACACCCAGGGACTAATCTTCTGCCTTAACTCGTTCCGCCTATTTTTCTTCCAGCGCCCCACTGCTTCCGCCTCTTTCCTCCGCCATTTTTTCACTATATATATGTAGGCTTGGCCTCCATTTACATATCACATCTAGACTCATATAACCCTCATCACCTCTCCCATGGCTTCCATCGTATCTCCTTCAGGGAATGGAGCGCTTTGCAGTGTCCGAACTACCCTGCCCGCCGGGCTAAATCCCGACCGGCTGGTTGCTGACGTCGGAGGCGTACCGGTCCCTCTGTCCCTCTAGGTGTCGATACGTCTCCAACGTATCGATAATTTCTTATGTTCCATGCTACTTTATTGATGATACCTACATGTTTATGCACATTATATGTCGTATTTACGCATTTTCTGAACTAACCTATTAACAAGATGGAAGTGCCGGTTCTGTTTTCTGCTGTTTTGGTTGAAATCCTAGCGCGAAATATTCTCGGAATGGGCGAAATCATGGGTTCTATTTTCCCGACTTCGAACACCCGGGAAGGACCAGAGGGGGCCACGAGCCCGCGGACCATAGGCAGGCGGACTGGGTGTGGCCGCGCCACCCAGGTGTCGCCGCCTCTTCGACCCTCGACGCTACCCTTCGCCTATAAAGCCCTCGAAACCCATACAGAGGAAGCCCGAGAAGAACCTTCCAGCCGCCGCCATCGCGAAGCCAAGATGCGGGGGACAGGAGTCTCTCGGCACCTGCCGGAGCGGGGAAGTGCCCCGAGGCCTCCATCGACACCGCTGCCATCTCACCCGCCATCTTCATCACCAACTCCCATGAAGAGGGAGTAGTTCTCCATCGAGGCTCGGGGGTATCAGGTAGCTATGTGGTTCATCTCTCTCTATGTACTTCAATACAATAATCTCATGAGCTGCCTTACATGATTGAGATTCATATGATGATCTTTAATCTAGATGTCATTATGCTAGTCAAGTAGAGTTTTACTTATGTGATCTCAGGAGACTCCTTGTCCTGTGTGTAAAGGTGACAGTGTGTGCAGTGTGGGTCTCTTAGGCTATATTTCACAAATACTTATTCACTGTTATGAATGGCATAGTGAAGTGCTTATTTATATCTCTTTATGATTGCAATATGTTTTGTATCACAATTTATCTATGTGCTACCTAGTGATGTTATTAAAGTAGTTTTATTCCTCCTGCACGATGTAATGGTGACAGTGTGTGCATCGTGTTAGTACTTAGTTTATGCTATGATCATGATCTCTTGTAGATTGAAGTTAACTATTGCTATGATAGTATTGATGTGTATTATTCCTCCTACATAAGCATGAAGGTGACAGTGTGCATGCTATGTTAGTACTTGGTTTAGTTATGTCGATCTTTCTTGCACTCTAAGGTTATTTAAATATGAACATTTAATTGTGGACTTGTTAACTCCGGCATTGAGGGTTCGTGTAATCCTACTAATATGTTCATCATCCAACAAGAGAGTGTAGAGTATGCATTATCTATTCATTATGTGATCAAGTTGAGAGTGTCCACTAGTGAAAGTCTATTCCTAGGCCTTGTTCCTAAATCTGCTATCGCTGCTTGTTTACTGTTTTCTGCGTTACTCTTGCTGCGTTACTCTGCATGTTTACTTCCGCAATATTACTACCATCAGCCCTTGCCTTGCTATTTTCTGGCGCCGTACTTCGCTCATATTCATTCATACCACTTGTATTTCACTATCTCTTCGCCGAACTAGTGCACCTATTTGGTGTGTTGGGGACAAGAGACTTCTTGCTTTGTGGTTGCGGGTTGCATGAGAGGATATCTTTGACCTCTTCCTCCTGAGTTCGATAAACCTTGGGTAATCCACTTAAGGGAAACTGCTGCTGTTCTACAAACCTCTGCTCTTGGAGGCCACTGTCTACAGAATAGAAGCACCGTAGACATCGTGTCGCGCGCAGATGCCATCCCGAACCACTGCCCGAGCTCACGCGCGAACAGCGGAGAGATCCCAGTGGCATCCATTCTGCCGACTTGGGAAAGCTTCTTCATCAATCGGCGTGAGAGCGCCCGACAGGAACCGGGAGGCGGCCGCTTCGCAGAACTTCGAGGGCGGTCGTCGGGGTGTGGTGGCGCGGCCGGACTCTCGGGGCGTCATGGCACCGTGTCCCCCGCTGCGCTACGGTCCCGCCCAGCGTCTCAGTCGAGGTTCGACTACCGCGACCACGATGCAGCGTGACGATGAGGCGAGCTCAGCGACCTTATTGAGTACTATAGGGCTAGCAGTATGGCCGAATGACTCGAACGGTCGAATCGGCCATGTATCTTAATTAATTTTGGTTGAGCTGTACTTTAATTCCATGTATGTGAGGCTTTTCTCATCACCGATGCACCACCGACTTTATTGAAAATACAATTAAAATAGATAAACAACTAGTCTGATCGGCGGCGTGTTCGCGCACGCCCTTTACTGCACAACCAGCGCGACAGTTTGGCGGCAATGGCGGCGAAGAAGCGGCGAAGGCGTGTGCGTAAGCGACATCTACAGTGCCGCGCCCGGAAGCGGGGAAAACGTAAGCTGCGGCGGCAGGTGGCGAAAGCGGCGCGTGCAGCGGGGAAGCGGCGGCGACATTAGCGCGAGGGAAGGACACGTTTCGGCAGGAAGGGACACGGCGGCCAGCCAGTACCGGTATAGAGGTAACGGTGGTAGCCAGTACACTACGGTGGCAGTGGTGGCAATTACAGCGGTGGTGAGCTGGCGGTGCGATACAGCGGTGGCAGCGTAGCATGTACATGTCGGTGGCGGTGGCAGCGGCAAATACCAGGCGGTGGCGGTACACAGCGATGGCGACGATGGCTGTACATGCGGTGAAAGGTGGTGGCGATACACAGCGGTTACTGGCGTGCCGCGATACATAAGCAGGGCGTGAACGTGTGGCAGCGGCGATGCGTGGTTTTATTTTCTTTGAGAATGAAATTTAAAAAAAAAATTGGCCATTGGTCGGTTTGTAATACAAACGGGACTAAAAACCTATTTTAGTGTGATGACCCACAGAGTGGGGGTGTATCGTAGTACTTTCGATAAATAAGAGTGTGAACCCAACGAGGTAAGGTGTTGACAAGCAGTTCGATGAAGGATTCTTGTAAATGCTCACAGACAAGTATTCGGGGGGTTGATAGCAGATAAATAAAGTACAAGTAAATAAAATGCGAGAGAAATAATTGCAGCGAGTGGCCCAATCCTTTTTAGCACAAAGGACAAGCCGGTTTGTTTGCTTATAATGACCAAACGTTCTTGAGGACACACGGGGATTTTAGTCTAGTGCTTTCGCTTCATACGGCTGATTAATCTTCATTGTTTTGATAAGTGTTGTGTGGGTGAACCTATGCTAATGCACCTCCCTTCATAGGACTAATACATACTTGTGATTATACCCCTTGCAAGCATCACATGAAAGTAATTAAGATAAATCTAACCATGACCTTAAACTACGAGATCCTGCTATCCTCCTGCACCGATATACTAACGGGGTTTAGGTTGCTGTCCTCCCGGCAACCCCACAATTAGCAAAAGAATACAAGATGCACTCCCCTAGGCCCATAAGGTGAAGTATCATAGTCGGCGTTCACATGACACCACTAGAAGAGTAACACCACAACTTAAATATCATAACATTGAATACTACTCAACAATAATTTACTATTAACATCCAGACTTCACCCATGTCCTCAAGAACTAAACGAACTACTCACGAGACATCATATGGAACATGATCGAGGTGATATGATGATGAATAACAATCTGAACATAAACCTTGGTTCAATGGTTTCACTCAATAGCATCAATAACAAGTAGTAATCAACATGGAGAGTTTCCCTATCAAACAATCAAGATCCAACCCAAATCATTCGGTGGCGAGAGATGCATGGAGATGGCGGTGTAGATGATGGAGATGATGATGATGATGATGGAGATGATGTCAGCTCGATGACGATGGCGATGGCGTGATTTCCCCCTCGGAGGAATTTCCGTGGATTCCTGCCATGGGAGGATCTTTTCTCTGGTGTTTCTCCGCCCACGAGCGACTCTATTCTCGTTACTCCCCGAGGCTTAGGTTTCGGGACGAAGAAGCGAAGGAGAGGCGGCCGAGAGGGCGTGGGCCCCCTCCCCACAAAAGCGGCGCGGCCGAGCTGGGCGCCGGCCTATGGGGGCCCATGGTGGCTCCTCCCGGCTCCTCTTTTGGCTCCGTCATCCGGAAAAATAGGAATTTTCGTAATTTCCGTCAATTGTTGATCTTGAGAAATATGGCGTCCTGACATTGCTTTTTCCAGCAGAATCTGACTCCGGTGAATAATTCTCCAATGATCGAAACATGCAAAATAGATGAAATAACATAAGTATCATCTCTAAATATGAAATATATCAATGAATAACAACAAATTATGATATAAAATAGTGATGCAAATGGACGTATCAACTCCCCCAAGCTTAGACTTGTCCCCAAGCTGAACTCAATAAACAAGACCACATGTTTATGGAGTGAGGAGTCGATAAATAAAATACGGACAGAAGCATCATATTGATTCGCACAAGACATTCTAGTAAACATTCTCTTCATATAACTCAACTTGAAATAAGTAAGAGAAATCACAAGTAGGTGCATAGGAAATCCATAAATAGTTATGGCAAACTTTGTTCTTGAGTTGAGAACTACTAACGGTTTGTACTTATCTTCTAAGCAAAGCTTTCATATTAGAATTTATATAGCAGGGCTTTCATTCTCAATCATAAGAATCTCCTCATAATCATTGATATCTTTCAAGGTCATATTCATTCAGATAAAATTTGTACTAAACAAGAAAGCATAAAAGACATGATTAACTGAATCATAGCATAAATGATTGGTTCACAACAACTCAATTGCTTGCTTAAGATAGAGGGAAATAGGTTTACGACTCAACATATAAGTAAAAGATAGGCCCTTCATAGAGGAAGCAGGGATTAAATCATGTGCTAGAGCTTTTCAAGTTTTGAAATCATATAAAGAGCATAAAAGTAAGATTTTGAGTGGTGTTTGTTGTCCAACGAATGGTAGCGGGCCTCAACCTTGCCAGACCTCCAAGAGCTCCCATGGAGGCGGCATCTCTACCACAAGGTAGATCATCCCCTTCTCTTTTGTTTACACATGTATTTTAGTTTTATTATGGATGACACTCCCCCAGCCTTTGCTTTCACAAACCATGGCTAACAGAATCCTCGGGTGCCTTCCAACATTCACATACCATGGAGGAGTGTCTATTGCAAAATTAAGTTGCTTACTGATAAATCAGGGCAAAACATGTGAAGAGAATTATTAATGAAAGTTATTAATTGGGGCTGGGAACCCCGTTGCCAACTCTTATTGCAAAATTATTGGATAAGCGGATGTGCCACTAGTCCATTGGTGAAAGTCCGCCCAACAAGATTGAAGATAAAACACCACATACTTCCTCATGAGCTATAAAACATTGACACAAATAAAGAGTAATATAGTTTGAATTATTGAAAGGTAGCACATGAAGTATTTACTTGGAGTGGCGCAAAATACCACATAGTAGGTAGTTATGGTGGACACAAATGGCATGGGTTTGGTCTAAGGTTATGGATGTATGAGAAGCATTCCCTCTCAATACAGGTCTTTGGCTAGCAAGGTTTGATAGCAAGCATAAAGGTTGAAGGAAACAAACAATTATACATGTGATAGAGACAATCATGCATCTTTCTCATAAGCACAAGCAATTTTAACTTGGGAATACTAAACTCATAGGAAGATAATAAACAATATATCTACATGTATTTCCTTTTCTATTTAAACATCTTGGAGTTGTTGCTATTGACCAATGCTAAGTTTGCCAAAACCAAATAGATTTACTTGATGCTCCCAAGTGATATCAATACTAATGTAAGAGTAATCATATAAAGAAATTGCAAACTAAAATAAGGTGTGCAAAAAGTAAATGATAAGACTTCTCATTAATATTCCATAACGATAACTCACACCAACGGATACATAGATAACCAACTAAGAGAGATACTTCCACATTGCATACTATTCCATATGATAACTTCCCTACTCATGATATGACACTACTTGATAGTAAAAGATAAAATTAATGATGATGTGACGGTGGCACTCCCCAAGCTTGGAACAAACCAAGGGGATGCCAATACCGATGATGAATTACTCTTCGATGGCGATGATGGTGGATTCTTCTCGATAAGCTTCTTGCAAGTTCCTTTCAAATCTTCAATCTCATGGGTAGTTGCGAATCAGCTCCGAGTTGTGCTCAACGCGGCTCATAATCATGTCGGTGGCGGTCCCAACTCCTAGAGTTGTTTCCCCATCCTTCTTAGGTTTCATCTCTCCTGCAATGTTAGAACGATCTATATCCCAACCACTTGGCAACACACCCAGGGTCTCCATTAGGTTTGACGATCGTAGATTAGGTTACGGAAGGAGTGTGTGATGCTTGAGAGGATGTTCTTGGAGCTAAGTAACGACGTGAACTCCTCCTCTAGTAGCGATCTGTGCACTTCTCTTGGTGTTGGACGGTTTGATATCACGACAATGCTTGCAATGGTGGCCGCGGGTGTTCTCGGGGTTTCCTCCGCTTCTTCCTCATCCTCGCTCTCGACTTCTTTCTTCAATTCGGGTCTTGAATATCTTCCTCAAAGGTCCCTTGTCTTTGTTGTTGGAGACCATAGTGCTTCTAGATCAAGCAGTCTGTGCGAAACAACTCGAAACAAAACACGACGAGAAATGATATACGGACCTCAGGGGTCCGGGATTATATGGCAAATATTTTACGACAAAGGAAGGTTCGGGCAGCAGGGGAAACGGGACCACCAGGGCTCTCCCATGGGCGGCACGGTGAGGTGGGGCCCGCGGGCCTATGGTGACGGGCCCTCGCGCGTCTCCTCCACTCATTTGATCCGTAATTTTCCTTATTTTCCAAAAACGCGAAATATTGTTCGAAAGCTAAACGCGGACTTTTCATTACTAAAGCTGTTACCTATTCGAAGGGACTCTGTGAGTATCAATTTGATCTTTAATGAAAGCTTCCGGGTTATCACTTGAATAATATCAATGTCTTCATTATAAGAATCTAAAATATAATGCTTGAGTCTTTGTCCATTCACTACTTGTGTGGCGTTACCTTCCAAAGAGCTAATTTTTATTGCTCCTGAACGATAGACTTCTTCAATAACATATGGTCCTTCCCATTTTGAGAGTAATTTTCCTGCAAAAAATCGAGACGGACCGATACAATAGGACTTCCCCAACATTAAATTCTCTTTTAATAATTCTTCTATCATGCCACTTCTTAACTTTCTCATTAAATTTAGCATTTTCATAAGCTTCACTTCTCCATTCATCTAAAGAACTCAATTGTAGCAACCTCTTCTTACCGGCAAGTTTAAAATCTTTATTAAGTTCTCTTACAGCCCAATAAGCTTTGTGCTCTAATTCTAAAGGTAAATGACAAGCTTTTCCATAAACCATTTTATAAGGAGACATGCCCATAGGATTTTTATAACAGTTCTATAAGCCCACAATGCTTCCTTTAACTTACTAGCCCAATTCTTTAGATTTATTAAAAGTCTTTCCCAAAATAGCTTTAATTTCTCTATTTGATAATTCTACTTGCCCACTAGTTTGAGGATGATAAGTGAAGCAATTCTATGATTAATACCATATTTGGCAAGAGTTTTCTAAACCACCATGAATAAAATGAGAACCTCCATTAGTCATAATATATCTAGGTACTCCAAATCTAGAAATATAACATCTAAAGCATTTTTAAAGAGGTCTCACCATCGCACTTTTTGTAGGTATAGCTTCTACCCATTTAGTAACATAATCAACATCACAAGTATGAGTACCTTCTGAAGAAGGGAAAGGACCCATGAAGTCGAATCCCCAACAATCAAATGGTTCAATAACAAGAGTATAATTCATAGGCATTTCATTGCGTCTAGAGATATTACCAACTCTTTGACATTCATCACAAGATAAGATAAACTTCCTTGCATCCTTGAAGGTGTTGGCCAATAAAAACTTTGATTGTAGAACCTTTTGTGGTTCTATCTCCGGCGTGATGTCCTCCATAAACACTACCATGGCATTTACTCAATATCTCTTGTTGTTCATATTCAGGACACATCTTCGCATAATACCATCCACTCCTTCTTTATATAAGTGTGGGTCATCCCAAAAATAATGCCTCAAATCATAAAAGAATTTCCTCTTTGGCAGCTGTAAAGGTTGGAGGCAAATACTTCAAACAATAAAGTTAGCATAATAACATACCAAGGGCTCTCTCGAGCTCACTATTATGACCAATTGTTCATTGGAAAACTATCATTATAGATTTGGATCATAGTAATATTTTTAATGAGACAAATTATCAATAACAGGATTATCAATACCTTTCCTATCTACAATATGTAAATCAAATTCTTTGCAAAAGAAGCACCCATCTAATAAGCCTTGGCTTAGCATTTTCTTTTCCATAAGGTACCTAATCGAGAAGATCAGTATGGATTGTGACTTTTGAATCAACAATATAGGGTCTAAACTTGTCACATGCAAAAACTACGGCTAATAGCTCTTTTTTAGTTGTAGCATAATTTCTTTGAGCAGCATCTAGAGTTTTACTAGCATAATGAATAACATTTAATTTTTATCTACTCGCTGTCCAAGAACAACACCTACATGAAATCACTAGCATCACACATAATTTCAAAGGCAAATTCAATCGGAGGTTCAACTATAAGGCAATTGTTAAGGCTTTCTTTAGAGTTTCAAAGGCTTCCTTACAATCATCATCAAAACGAAAGGTACATCTTTTTGAAGAAGATTAGTGAGGCTTTGAAATTTTAGAAATCTTTAATAAACCTCCTATAAAAACCAACATGACAGAGAATACTACGAATACCTTTAACATCCCTAGGATAGGGCATCTTCTCAATTGCTTCAACTTTGCTCTATCAACTTCAATACCTCTTTGGAAATTTTATGTCCCAATACAATTCCTTCATTAACCATAAAGTGGCATTTCTCCCAATTAAGAACAAGGTTAGTTTCTTCACATCTCTGCAAAACTTTATCAAGGTTTAGCAAGCAACTATCAAAAGAATTCCCATAGACGGAAAAATCATCCATGAATACCTCAACAATCTTTTCACAAAAGCCATAAAAAATAGAGACATGCATCTTTGAAAAGTAGGGGCATTACATAACCAAAAGGCATACGCCTATAAGCATAAGTTCCATAGGGACAATTAAAAGTGGTTTTCTCTTGATCTTTAGCTCTACAGCAATTTGTAGAACCCAGAATATCATCAAGAAAAAGATGAGTATTTTTAGACAACCTTTCTAACATTTGATCAATAAATGGTAAAGGGTAATGATCTTTCTTAGTAACTTTATTCACTTTCTAAATCAATGCACATTCTATACCCTACAACTACTCTTTGAGGAATAAGCTCATCATTATCATTAGACACCAGTTATACCTCCTTTCTTAGGAACACAATACAGGACTAACCCATCTACTATCAGTAATAGGATATATAATACCCTTCAAGAAGTTTAATACCTCATTTCTTACCACATCCTTCATCTTAGAGAATTAGACGGTGTTCAACAACAGGTTTGCACCATCTTCTATATTAATAGCATGTTGGCAAATACGGGAGAAATCCCTTCAAATCATCAAGAGTATAGCCAATAGCTCCTCGGTGCTTCTTCAATATTTCCAATAATCTTTCTTCCTCAATATCTGAAAGCTTAGCACTAATAATAACAGGATATGTTTCTTCTCATCAATATAAGCATACTTAAGATTATAAGGTAATGGTTCAAATCAAATAGAGGATCTTCCTTTGGTGGTGGTATTCCCTAAATCTTCAGCCGGTAAGTCATGTTTAAGAATAGGGCGAAAATTTCATCAAGCTCATCCTTTCTTCCCTAAAAACTTCACTCTCACTATTCTCCAAATGTTGCTGCAAAGGATTACTAGGAGCAAGAGCAATAGATGCACAACTGTTCAACTCTAAAATCTTCATTGGCAAATCAGCTTTATCAGGTTTTGGCAAATTTAGAGAGAGTTAAACTCATACACCAGCAAATTTAGTAACAATTTTCTCTTTCTTGCAATCTATAATAGCTCCACATGTATTTAGAAAAGGTCTACCAAAAATAATAGGACAAAACTTACTAGCAGCAGAACCAAGTACCAAAAAGTCACGGATATTTAATCTTACCACATAGAACTTCAACATCTCGAACAATACCAATGGGAGAGATAGTTTCTCTATTAGCTATAATAACCACATCAATTTCTTCAAGTTCACAAGAACCAATTTCATGCATAATTTCCGTGTAGAGCTCATAAGGAATGGCACTAATGCACCAATGTCGCATAAACCATAATAGCAATGATCACCAATTCGAACAGAGAACAGGAACACTGGCTTTCATAGACTTATTAGGATGCGAAACAATATTAGAAGCATCTTCACAAAAAATAATATGACCATCTTCCACATTTTGTTAACAAGATCTTTAACTATTGCAGCAGCAGTTCAACTTTTATTTGTTCTTCAGGTTCTATAGGTTTCTTTGCACTTTTATTAACTACACTAGTTATAACAGAATACTCCTTCATTTTAGTAGGGAAAGGAGTTTTTCAATATAAGCTTCAGGAAGAACATGATCAACAGTTTTAATTTCAATACATTTGCCTTTAGGCGAATCAACTTTATATTTATATGGTTCATGATACTTATCAAAATTCTTCCTAGGCAAAATGAGAGGCAAAGGCTTTATAAATATTTGCAACAACGAGAGTCAAGACCATATGTAGCACTCATATTGATATTCATCGGTATCCATAAAAGTTTCAATGCATTCATAATTATAATTTACCTGACACTCTACCTTTGTCGTTCTCCCATCCTTCAGTATTTTCTTGGATTCGATCAAGAAGGTCCCATTTAAACTCTTCTTTATTGCGCGTGAATGATCCAGGAACAAGAAGTATCCAGCAAGGTTTTATCTTGAAAAGACAGTCTTGCATAGAAATTATTAATAATAATATTACCGGGGAGCTCATGAATGGGGCATTTGAGCATTAAAGACTTCAATCTCCCCATGCTTGGGCAATACTCTCTCCATCATAAGGCCAAAAATTATATATACGGTTGCGGTCTTTGTGAATTTCACTTGGAGGATAGAATTTAGAGTAATACAGCACAATATCCTTCCAATCAAGAGACGCCATCCTTCAGCAGTTTATACCAATGCGCCGCTTTACCAGATAGCGACATAACAAATAATTTCTTCTGACTTCATCCATTGAAATACCTACACATTTGAATAACCCGCATAATTCATGTAAAAATAGTAAATGATCTCCAGGATGCAGGTTCCATCCCCTTCATAGCGGTTATCCACAACACGTTCAATAATTTTCATAGGTATTTTATATGGTATTACCTCACCTGGCGCCTCATCCACTACCGTTGCAGTAGTAGTAGATTTCCCAAATAGAAATTCAAGGGAGGATCTCTCCATAATGACTTATAGCAGCAAGAAACAAAATCAGCATGTACAGAAAAGTTTCCTTACCAATTCCACTTACCAATAGGCTTCACTCCCGGCAATGGCGCCAGAAAATAGTCTTGATGACCCACAAGTATAGGGTGTATCGTAGTACTTTTCGATAAATAAGAGTGTCGAACCCAGGAGCAGAAGGTGTTGACAAGCAGTTTAATGAAGGATTCCTTGTAAATGCTCACGGACAGAGTATTCGGGGTTTTGATATTGCAGATAAATAAAGTACAAGTAAATAAAATGTAGTAATAATTGCAGCGAGTGGCCCAATCCTTTTTATCACAAAAGACAAACCGGTTTGTTTACTTATAATGACCAAACGTTCTTGAGGACACACGGAGATTTTAGTCTAGTGCTTTCGCTTCATACGGTGATTAATCTTCATTGTTTTGATAAGTGTTGTGTGGGTGAACCTATGCTAATGCACCGCCCTTCCTAGGACTAATACATACTTGTGATTATAACCCTTGCAAGCATCCGCAAATACAAGAAAGTAATTAAGATAAATCTAACCGAGCCTTAAACTCGAGATCCTATCCCTCTGCACGATATACTAACGGGGTTTAGGTTGTTGTCACTCGGCAACCCCACAATTAACAAACGAATACAAGATGCACTCCCCTAGGCCCATAAAGGTGAAGTATCATGTAGTCGACGTTCATATGACACCACTAGAAGAGTAACACCACAACTTAAATATCATAACATTGAATACTACTCAACAATAATTTACTACTAACATCCGGACTTCACCATGTCCTCAAGAACTAAACGAACTACTCACGAGACATCATATGGAACATGATCAGAGGTGATATGATGATGAATAACAATCTGAACATAAACCTTGGTTCAATGGTTTCACTCAATAGCATCAATAACAAGTAGTAATCAACCCCGGGAGAGTTTCCCCTATCAAACAATCAAGATCCAACCCAAATCGTTACAGCGGTGACGAGATGCAGCGGTGGAGATGGCGGTGTAGATGATGGAGATGATGATGATGATGATGGTGATGATGTCCAGCTCGATGACGATGACGATGGCGTTGATTTCCCCTCGGGAGGAATTTCCCATTCCTGCCCGCCGGAGAGCTCTTTTCTCTGGTGTTCTCCGCCCCGAGGCGCTCTGTCAATTCGTTACTCCCGAGGCTTAGGTTTCGGGACGAAGTACGTGAAGGAGAGGCGGCCGAGGAGGGCTGGGCCACACCCACAAGGCGGCGCGGCCAGGCCTGGGCGCGCCGGCCTGGGGGGGCCCATGGTGGCTCCTCCCGGCTCCCCTTTTGGCTCCCTTCGTCTTATGGAAAAATAGGAATTTTCGTGTAATTTCCGTCAATTGTTGATCTTCGAGAAATATGGCGTCTGACGGTGCTTTTTCAGTGAATCCTGACTCCGGTGAATAATTCTCTAATGATCACGAAACATGCAAAATAGATGAAATAACATAAGTATCATCTCTAAATATGAAATATATCAATGAATAACAGCAAATTATGATATAAAATAGTGATTCAAGATGGACGTATCAGCGTGCAGCGAAAATCGGAGCAAAAATAGGCCTTTGGTCCTGGTTTGTTTGGTCCCGGTTCGTAATACAAACCGGGCCCAAAGGGGGGTGGGACTATAACTGTCGCCCATTCGTCTCCGCGGACATCAATCCCGCGAGACGAGGCCACGCCCGCGAGCTGCCCAAGCTGCGCCGCCTTCGCTGCCGCCCGCCTCGCTTCATTGCCGCCGCCTCCCGCCTCCGCCGCCTCCTCTCGTCGCCACATCTCCCGGCCGGCCGCGCGCCCGGCGTGTGCGTGTCCCACCGCCGCGCGCCCGCCTCCGCGCGCACGTCGCCTCTGGCCGCCGCCGCGTCGCCGCCTCGCCCCCGCCACCGCGCCTCCTCCGCAGGTAAGGCGCGCGCCCCTCCCTCTCCCTCCTCCGGCCGACCGGCCGGCCAAGTTCATGCATCTTAATTTTTTTTTGTTAGTATTAATTAGTGTAGTGAATTCGTAGTATTGGTAATTAGTTAGAAAAATTGTTAGAATTTTTTTGTTAGATTAGTGTAGTGAATTCGTAGTATTGGTAATTAGTTAGAAAAATAGTTAGAATTTTTTGTTAGATTAGTACGCGTAGTGAATTTAGTAGTAGTGCAAATAGTTAGAAAAAAGTTAGTGTCGGTGCCATCGGCCGGCCGCCACCGGCCGACCGCCACCATCTCCGGTAGTGTCGGCGCCCCCAAAATACGGTACTGTCGGCGCCCCTGCCGGCGCCCCCAAAATACGGTAGTGCCGGCGCCGACTAACATAAAAGTAGTGAAGTTATTTTTTAATTTATGTTAATGTTGGTATATATATATGATTTGTTTTCGTACCTACGATACGCGACAGCCCCGCGCCGTGGTCGACTCTTCTAGAGGAATGCGGCAAGAGGTCCGGCAGGCTCCCGGGGTGGCCTGGGAGGTCTTAGCTTCCGGTCGCGCACCTGGTGCGAATCCGGGTCCCGTCGTCGACCCGGATATTCTTTGGTGGAGGTCTTATGGGCCACGGTCGTTTAGAGGGAGCCGGCGCCGGAGGAGGTAGCTCAGCGCATTGCGGCGGAGGACGAGCACGTTCGCCGTTACATGTATGCGTTAGACAACATGTATAGGACCGGATGGAGCGTTATGCAGGGATCTCATGTTAGCTATGCTCTGACTGCGTGGCTTTGGGGGTCACCCGGCGGCTCAGGTCCGGTCAGCGCGGTTGAGAGGTTGTAGTATTGATTGATGTATTAGGGTTAAATAAACATGAACCCGATCTATGTATGCATGTAAGCACTATCTGCTTTCAGCACTATATTATCGATCCTTAGTTAAGAACTACATATGTAACTCCATTTTTCAGTTTTCTGCATTATCCTTAATTTGATCATATGATGGTTCCTATATATAGCTTGCAGGTCGTTGTAGAAAGCATGGAGAGAGATGAAACTCAAGAAAATTTCATGGCTGACCTCATAGCCCACGGTACTCTGGATGATCGCGACGACGACGTTATTCCAGATGATGGCGATGACGATGTCACGCAACTTTTTGGAATGACTCCGGTGAGGGAGCGGAGAATATTGAGGAAGATCCTAATGGCGCCGGTGAGGAAGAAGATAATCATAATGGCTCCAACCGTAGTTATCACCCGGTATATAAATTAATTAAGCCGATGTTGATCGACTAGATGCATTAACTAATTAAATTGTACGACTATGGATTATTTCTTTTTTAGCCCTCCGGATCGACACTTCGTAAAGTCGAGGAAGCGAGGCCCGGCCAAAAGTTGGACGACGGTGTTAGGCACGACATCACCCACATCGCTAAGGATGGTAAACCGATTGCTCCAGAGAAAGGTGCAAAGGCATTTATAGCTCAATGCGGAGTGCTTGTTAGGGACCACGTCCCGATCACCGTTCGAGAATGGAACAAGCCGAAGGGACTAGTGCTGTCTGCAGAGGAAGAAGCTCAAGGTCTTTATATCGATGATGTAGCCAAAAACAGCATTCTGAACAAGCTCATGTCACATTTCAACATAGTACCCGAAGAGGGGGGTGACGCTGAAAAGGCCAAGATGGAGCAGGCCTCCGCGAGTTTGCCAAGAAGAAGATGGCCGAACTATTCAAGAACCACAAGAAAAGATTGCGCGGCCTTATCAAAAAAAGAAGACTCCAGAGACAGTGAGAAGGTAAAAATCGATTGGACGAATTAGTGAAGTCGCACCAGTCGAGAAGAATTTAAGAAAAGGTCGGCAACAAATAAGGCAAATGCTGCGTTGAAGCTATATCACCAAATTCGGGTCCAGGTGGATACAAGGCTAACCGTCCTAAGTGGCGGCAGCGGAACTGACCGGGAAAGGGATCGATTAGGGACACACGGTTGGATCGAACGGTGTAAGGAGTGGTTCTACGGGTTGGGGAACGTTGCATCCAGAAACAGGAAGTGCATCTATAAGAAAGCTCATCTGAAGTTTCCCATTGACCTGGAAAAAGCACATAAGGACGTGGAGGAGGGGAGGTTCCAGCGAAAACGATGAGGCGACACGCGCCCTTGGGAACAAAGAAACACGGACGAACACGAACACGAAGGCTCCGTTCTGGAGTATGGCTTTCTGCGGAAAGAAGAGATTTCCTGATAAAAGCCATGAGAGGAGAAAGGCAAAGGAAACAGACCGCATAGCGTCCTTAGAGGAGAGTTTTAGCACCATGTGTGCTAACCATGGTAACCCAAGTACTTACATCCCGATGGCTCGGGGGCAGTAGATCCTACATTGCTCAATGCCCTCGTCCCGCTACAATCTCAACAACACCGGAAAAGCGCATGGCTTCCACTCAGGAGGATAATGATGATGATGACCAGGTGGTCGAGCCTCCTCGCTACCCCGTGGATGATCTCACTCGTCCTTGTGAGCTGCATGTTAAAGTTTTCAACCTATCCTTCAAGGCGGCGGTCGGCATCCTCTTACCTACAAGGTCTTACCATTGCCGTCCGGTCCAAGACGACCTTGTTTGTTGTGATGGATGAAGTGTTGAGAGATTATGAGGGTTGGTGCTTGAGCACCCTGCAGGTGAAGATGGGGAAATCAAAGAACTGGGAGAAGCCCGTAGAACCACCGTGCAATGGCGGAAGGAGAACATTGTGTTTCCGGGTGAGAAGCCACCAAGCAGAGCCATCTCCTCCGCCTCCTCCGCCACGCAGGGTCTCCTCCGCGTGATGATTCTCCTATGCGCGATGATGATTCCCCTGTGCATGAGCAGTCTCCTCCGCGTGAAAATACTCCGCCGCCTCCTCCTCCTCGTCGGAGACTCCGCCGCCTCCACCTAAGCAAAGAGGAAGCTAACCGCGGCACCTCCTACAGCTCCGAAGAGATCATCAACTCCATGAGGGCACAGACTCGAGTTGTTACCACATGAGCGACTGAAGAGCAAAAGGTGTTTCTTGCGCCGAAGAAGATGCTTATTCCACCGCATACGGTGAAGCACTTTGCCGAGACGAGAATGAAGACCTGAGCTGAGAGCTGATTATGACCGCTCTCTTGGACAGTCCTCTAGAGCGAGCAAAGAAGCAAAAAAAGTCGCCCAGCTTGGACAGGGACAATCAGGCCATACCCCACTTCGTCGTGCAGCCCTATGATGATCCAGAGATGGCATCGATGATCGAACGGGAGGCTAGAGCTCGGGGAGCATCAGTTGAGTACGAAGATTACTATCCAACGGCTCAAGTGGTAAACAAGTATAGATACGGAAAAGATCTCGTCAAACCTGGCGAGCTCGCGCGTCTAGGGACTCAGATGCGAAGGTTGCATGGCTGCAAGCTTGTCGAAGAGGTGATCGCTAACTCACGGTGTATCTTAGAGATGAGCATTACTTCCGGGCGGGAGGAGATAAACCTTGAGTTAGAAGAACTATTTCATTATTCAATCAAGACGCCCTCGACAAAGCTGTCATCGGTTGCTACTGTAAGTGATTTATTTATGTAACTAAGTCTGTAGCTCAGCTCATTCATTTGCACTAACAATTATCCTCACTATATTCTTTGTGTACGCTATATATTATTTATGCGAATGAAGAAGCTCGAATGCAAAAGAGGCAAGCTCCACGGGGTTCATTGACCCAAACACAGTTAATGAAGTTACGGTTCGAGACTATCCCAAGGACACAGAGGACAACATGCTAATGTTTTTAGTGAAGCAAGCAGACAAAGAGGTTATATTCTTCCCTACAACTTCAAGTGAGTGTTATAACATACATTATGCTTGTGCAACTTCACTTTATTCTCCTAATCATTGAGCTATGCTTGTGCAGATTCCACTTTATTCTCCTAATCATTGATCTTCACAGGAGTAAAAGTCATGGACTCGAAACGTAAAGAACATGCGGAATGGGCGAACATGGCTGCTCCGCTCCAGAGGTAATTTCAATCAATTTCGTATCGGCATCTTCATCTGTTCTCATTCGACGATATCATCAACTAATCAATAACTCATTTACTCATTTCTTCTTTGCAGCAGGGCTTGGAAACATTCATCAATGTTCGGGTAAATAAACCGGAGCTTACATTTAACGATTCCCTGTAAGTAGTACTATATATATAGCTATGTCCGTGAATCTCTTTGATATTTTGTTTCAAATACGATGCTTGATTACTAGTTTGATCGAACTATTTTTTCGTAAAGTGTATGAGGCAGGAACAAGTGAATAACTTATGTGGATACTACGTCTGCGACTTCATTCGTGAGATGGCTGTTCACAGGGATGCGGAGGACGCTATACACCACTCTCGTGTACGTGAACAAATATTCACAATTAATCTTATTACCATCAATTGTATTGAGTTCCATTCATATATATTGATCTCCTTTTTTAATATAGATGATACGCTGCGACACTCTCATAACGGAGGATCGCATACGAGCAATTCAAGAGGAAATCGCGGGATTCTTTCTTAACGAGGCCATTGCCCCAACTGGCGAGTACTATCTGAAGGTCGTAGCTATGTATTGAACAACTTCGTTAAGGCAACTAGATTTAGTAAAGAGATCCGACTTTATATTGTAAATATGCATGCATTACGTGTACTGTTGACGATGTCTATATATATTCACGACGATATTTTGTGGTTTCTTGAATGATATATATGCATTGCTGAAACTCGCCGGCAGAGAATGCCCTGTTCTCTGCCGTCTTTGCTAAACCTGTGCCGCGACAGAGAAATAGCAATTCTCTGCCGCGGCAGAGAACCACAAGCCCGGTTCGTACCACGAACCGGGACCAAAGGCCATCCACTGCGAGCTCCCTGGCCACACCACGTGGCGCCGCCTTTAGGCCCGGTGTAACTTTGAACCGGGACTAAAGGGTCCCCCTTTAGTCCCGCCTAATTGGTCCCGGTTTGGAAACCGGGACTGAATGCCCAAATGGACCGGGCCTATAGCCCCGTTTTCCACCAGTGAAACGGAGCAGTACAGATCGATGCTACCATCTATATATACCTGTTGTAAGCCACCGGCTAGGATTTATCAGAATATAAGATAACCCGCGGCGTTTGTAAATACTTCCCGATTGAGTAAAGAATTTGCTAGCTGGCGTCCGTGATTTATCCCCCTCTGTGTTGGAGGGGCTTTCCACATTGAATCTTATGTCTTCACTGTGATTTCTTTTTCATTCTTCGTTATTTGCTTGTCGCGTTTATAACAAATCTTTGCACCACATAGGACATGGACTTATTCTATGCGTCCACTACAATAACGGTTCGGAACGGTGAAAGAGCCTCCTTTTGCGAGGCGCCTTGGCTTCATGGGAGAAAGAAAAAAGGGGTTGGCCCAATTGCAATGTTGGCCCGCTTTGTAAGAGAGCCCCGGAAACAATCACTCACCTTCTTGTGCATTGCCGCTTCACCGACGAGCTTTGGGGCTTCATCAAACATTGGGTTCGTATGCATTCCATTGATACCCAACAATGGACGGACCTATTGATACGTCTTCAACGTATCTATAATTTCTGATGTTTCATGCTAGTTTTATGACAATACCTACATGTTTTGCTCACACTTTATAATGATTTCATGCATTTTCCAGAACTAACCTATTAACAAGATGCCGAAGTGCCGTTCTGTTTTCTGTGTTTTGGTTCGAAGTTCGGGCAATATTCTCGGAATTCGACGAAACGAAAGCCAAACATCTTATTTCACCAAGACGGACAGAAGGGGAGACGGAGAGGAGGCCTAGGGCCCCGACCACGTGGCCGCGCGGGTGGCCCTGGCCGCCGGCCGGGGAGGGCCCCGGTGCCCCTCCGACGCCGCCTCTTCGCCTATAAAGTCCCTCGCGACCTAAAAACCCGAGACCGATTGACGAAACTCCGAAAACTCAGGCGCCGCATTGCGAAACTCCGTTTCGGGGGACAGAAGTCTCGTTCCACGCCGCCGGACGGGGAATTGCCCGGAATCCATCTCCATCGACACCACCGCCATCTTCATCGCCGTTCTTGTCTCCCATGATGAGGAGGAGTAGTTCTCCCTGAGGGCTCTACCGGTAGCTATGTGGTTAATCTCTCTCTGTACCTCAATACAATGATCTCATGAGCTGCCTTACATGATTGAGATCCATATGATGAGCTTTGTATCACTATTAATCTATGTGCTACTCTAGTGATGTTATTAAAGTAGTCTATTCATCCTTCATGATGTAAAGGTGACAGCGTGTGCATCATGTAGTACTTGGCGTAGGTTGTGATTGAAATCTCTTGTAGATTATGAAGTTAACTATTACTATGATAGTATTGATGTGATCTATTCCCCCTTTCATAGCTATTGGTGACAGTGTGTATGCTATGTTAGTACTCGGTCTAAATTGCAACGGTATATTATGCTCTAGAGCTTACTTAAATATGAACTCCGAATGTTGTGGAGCTTGTTTACTCCGGCTTGAGGGAGCTCTTGTAGCCCTACACAATGAATGGTGTTTGTTATCAAACAAGAGAGTGTATGTAGCACAAGTGAGGAGAAGTTATTTATTTATTATGTGATCAATGTTGAGAGTGTCCACTAGTGAAAGTATGATCCCTAGGCCTTGTTTCCAAATCTGCAAACATCGCTTATTTACTATTTTACTGCATCTTTACTTCCAATATTACCACCATCTATACCACCTTTGTTTTACTATCTCTTCGCCGATACCTCCTGAGTTCGATAAACCTTGGGTGATTCACTTAAGGGAAACTTGTTGTTCTACAAACCTCTCGCTCTTGGAGGCCCAACATCTACAAGAATAGAAGCACACGTAGACATCAAGCTATTTTCTCGCCGTGGGGAGGTAAAAGGTATTCACATCCTCCGACTACTAAGTTATTTCCTAGCAGTTGTGTGTGAGTGCTCGAAGGTATCTCCTTTAGATTCTACAATTTTATCTTTTGTCTCTTGTTTTTATTTTCACTAGTTAGGCTTAATGGAAAACAACAACAAAATTAGAGATCTTTATAGTATTTATCTTGAATTAGGACATGATGTGTTTGAAGAGAAAATTAAAAACCCATGGAACTTTGTTTGCAAAATAGTTGTAGCAATGTTATTAGCATGAACTCTTTGAACACCATTATTGCTAAAGCTATGGAAGAATTTAAGCTTAGGGAAGCTGGTTTTGAGTAGCATGATATTTTTAGTCCCCCAAGCATGGAGGAGAAATTTTACTTTGATGATACTTTACCTCCTATATATGATGTTTGCAATGGTGAATATGATATTTTCAGTCCACCTACTATTGAGGAGAAAATTAATTATGATTACAATATGCCTCCTATATATGATGATTATGGTGATGAGAATAATAATGATAGCTATTTTATTGAATTTGCTCCCACTACAATTAATAGTAATGATTATGCTTATGTGGAGAGTAATAATTTTATGCATGTGGCTCATCATAAGAATGTTTCATGTGATAGTTATATTGTTGAGTTTGTTCATGATGCTACTGAAAGTTATTATGAGAGAGGGAAACATGTTTATATGCATCTTAATAATATTAAGTTTCCTCTTTATATTGAGAATTATGAAGTTACTCGTGTTTTATCTTCCTATGCTTGTCACTTTGTTCTTCATGAATTTATTTGTGTACAAGATTCTTTTTCATAGGAAGTGGGTTAGGCTTAAATGTGTTTTGAAATTGCTTCTTGATGTTCTCTTTTGCTTCAACTCTTATTTCTTGCAAGAGCATCATTAAAATTGCTGAGCCCATCTTAATGGCTATAAAGAAAGCACTTCTTGGGAGATAACCCATGTTTTTATTTTGCTATTGTTTTGTTGTGTCTTGGAAGTTGTTACTACTGTAGAAACCTCTCCTTATCATGTTTTTGTGCCAAGTAAAGTCTCTATGGTAAAGGTGATGCTAGATTTGGATTACAGAGAAGCTTTTCTCTCATCACGAATTTGCGTAGATCTCTGTGGAAAAATCAAGAAAATCGCCAATTTACGTGCGTGATCCTCAGATATGTACTTTCATTAGTTTTGAGTTTTTCCATCTGAGCAAGTTAAGTGCCTCAGAAAATTCTTCTTTACGGACTGTTCTGTTTTGACAAATTCTGCCCATTTCGCATTGCCTCTTTTACTATGTTGAATGGATTTCTTTGTTCCATTAACTTTCAGCTTTGGGTGTGTCAGTGTTAAAAATGTTTGTGTCACCTATGAACATGTGAATTTTGATTATGCACTAACCCTCTAATGAGTTTGCTTAAAGTTTGGTGTGGAGGAAGTTTTCAAGGGTCAAGAGAAGAGGGTGATACAATATGATCAAGAAGAGTGAAAAGTCTAAGCTTGGGATGCCCCGTGGTTCATCCCTGCATATTTCAAGAAGACTCAAGCATCTAAGCTTGGGGATGCCCAAGGCATCCCCTTCTTCATCGACAACTTATCAGGTCACTTCTAGTGAAACTATATTTTTATTCCTTCACATCTTATGTTCTTTACTTGGAGCGTCTGTTCGTTTTTGTTTTTGTTTTGGTTTGAATAAATTTGGATCCCACCATCCTTGTATTGGATATATTACGCTTCGCTTTTTCATTTGAACACTTGTGTTCTTAGTTATGCTTTAATGTTCATGGCGAAGGCTGAAAATTGCTTCGTTATTTGCTATTTGGTTGGAATCAGAAAATGCTTCATATAGTTTTGAATAACTTGATACTTGGCAATTGTTTTGAGCTCTCATAGATCATGTTTAAGCTCTTGCATCATGTAGTTTAATCTATTAGTGGAGAACTATAGAGCTTGTTGAAATTTGGTTTGCATGATTGGTCTCTCTAAGGTCTAGATATTTTCTGATAAAAGTGTTTGAACAACAAGGAAGACAGTGTAGGTCTTATAATGCTTGCAATATGTTCTTGTGTAAGTTTTGTTGTACCTGTTCATACTTGTGTTTGCTTCAAACAACCTTGCTAGCCAAAGTCTTGTACTGAGAGGAAATGCTTCTCGTGCATCCAAACACCTTGAGCCAAAACCCATGCCATTTGTGTCCACCATATCTACCTACTATGTGGTATTTTTCTGCCATTCCAAAGTAAATTACTTGAGTGCTACATTTAAATTTTCATCTCTTTGTCTTTGCAATATATAGCTCATGGGAAAATAGCTTAAAAACTATTGTGGTGATGAATATGTAGCTATGTATCTTAGTTCTTATAAGTTGCTTGTTGAGCGGTAACCATGTTTCTGGGGATGCCATCAACTTTTTACACCTTTGTTGAATATCATGTGAGTTGCTATGCATGTTCGTCTTGTCTGAAGTAAGGGTGATTTATCATGATCAAATGGTTTGAGTATGCATATGTTAGAGAAGAACATTGGGCCGCTAACCAAAGCCATGTATCATGGTGGAAGTTTTCAGTTTGGACATTCTCCCTCAATCTCTTATGAGAATATTATTTGTTGTTGAATGCTTATGCATTAAAGAGGAGTCCATTATCTGTTTCTATGTTGTCCCGGTATGGATGTCCTAAGTTGAGATTATTCAAAACGAGAAATCAAATGCGATTTATCTCCTTGGACCTTTGTACAGGCGGCATAGAGGTACCCCTTTGTGACACTTGGTTGAAACATATGTTATGCAATGATAATCCATGTAAATCCAAGCTAATTAGGACAAGGTGCGAGCACTATTGGTATTCTATGCATGAGGCTTGCAACTTGTAGGAAGTATTATGCATAACACATATGAATTATTACTACCGTTGACAAAATTGTTTCTATGTTTTCAAAATAAAAGCTCTAGCACAAAAATAGTAATCCATGCTTCCTCTAAGGGCCTTTCTTTTACTTTATGTTGAGTCAGTTTACCTACTTCTTTCTATCTTGGAAGCAAACACTTGTGTTAACTGTGTGCATTGATTCTTACATGTTTACTTATTGCACTTGTTATATTACTCTATGTTGATAAATATCCATGAGATATACATGTTACAAGTTGAAAGCAATTGTTGAAACTTAATCATCCTTTGTGTTGCTTCAATGCCTTCTACTTTGAATCTATTGCTTTATGAGTTAGCTCTTATGCAAGTCTTTTTTATACTTGTCTTGAAAGTACTATTCATGAAAAGTTTTGCTATATGATTCAGTTGTTTAGTCATTATCTCTGTGTTAGCAATCTATTGCTTTGAATCACACCATTCATCTCATATGCTTTACAATAATGTTGATCAAGATTATGTTGGTAGCATGTCACTTCAGAAATTATTGTTGCTATCGTTTACCTACTCGAGGGCGAGTAGGAACTAAACTGGGGATGCTTGATACGTCTCCAACGTATCTATAATTTCTGATGTTCCATGCTAGTTTTATGACAATACCTACATGTTTTGCTCACACTTTATAATGATTTCATGCATTTTCCGGAACTAACCTATTAATAAGATGCCGAATGTCAGTTCCTGTTTCTGCTGTTTTTGGTTCGAAAAGGCTGTTCGGGCAATATTCTCGAATTCGACGAAACGAAAGCCAAACATCTTATTTCACCAAGACGGACCAGAACACCGAAGGGAGACGGAGAGGAGGCCGGGCCCCGACCACGGCCGCGCGGGTGGCCCCTGTGCCGGCCTATGGGAGGGCGCTGGTGCCCCTCCGACGCCGCCTCTTCGCCTATAAAGTCCCTCGCGACCTAAAAACCCGAGACCAATTGACGAAACTCCGGAAAGACTCCGGGGCGCCGCCGCCATCGCGAAACTCCATTTCGGGGACAAGTCTCGCGCACGCCGGGACGAGTGCCCCGGAATCCATCTCCATCGACACCACCGCCATCTTCATCGCCGTTGTGTCTCCCATGATGAGGAGGGAGTAGTTCTCCCTCGGGCTCTACCTAGCTATGTGGTTAATCTCTCTCTCATGTACCTCAATACAATGATCTCATGAGCTGCTTTACATGATTGAGATCCATATGATGAGCTTTGTATCACTATTAATCTATGTGCTACTCTAGTGATGTTATTAAAGTAGTCTATTCCTCCTTCATGATGTAAAGGTGACAGTGTGTGCATCATGTAGTACTTGGCGTAGGTTGTGATTGAAATCTCTTGTAGATTATGAAGTTAACTATTACTATGATAGTATTGATGTGATCTATTCCCCCTTTCATAGCTATTGGTGATAGTGTATATGCTATGTTAGTACTCGGTCTAAATTGCAACGGTCTATTATGCTCTAGAGGTTACTTAAATATGAACTCCGAATGTTGTGGAGCTTGTTTACTCCGGCTTGAGGGAGCTCTTGTAGCCCTACACAATGAATGGTGTTTGTTATCAAACAAGAGAGTGTATGTAGCACAAGTGAGCAGAAGTTATTTATTTATTATGTGATCAATGTTGAGAGTGTCCACTAGTGAAAGTATGATCCCTAGGCCTTGTTTCCAAATACTGCAAACATCGCTTATTTACTATTTTACTGCATCTTTACTTCCTGCAATATTACCATCATCTATACCACCTGTGTTTTACTATCTCTTCGCCGAACTAGTGCACCTATACATCGACAAGTGTATTAGGTGTGTTGGGGACACAAGAGACTTCTTGTATCTTAATTGCAGGGTTGCTTGAGAGGAATATCTTTGACCTCTACCTCCCTGAGTTCAATAAACCTTGGGTGATTCACTTAAGGGAAACTTGCTGCTGTTCTACAAACCTCTGCTCTTGGAGGCCCAACACTGTCTACAAGAATAGAAGCACACGTAGACATCACCTATCCATTCAGAGTTGGTCGTTCAAGATGATGGATGGTTCTTTCCCAAATCGCAAGGCGGTGGCTTCACTCATATTACTCACTTCGCGGGAGATATGGAACGAACGAACGCAAGAATGTTCACAACAAGCATACCCCAATTACAATCATCCTCGACAAGATAAAAAAAGCTCGCCTTTGGGTTACCACGGGGGCAAAAAACTTGAGTGAACTGATGTCGGGAGAGTAGTCCCATTGCATTCTTTTTTATGTGCTAAGTTCTTATCAAAACTTCTCCTTAATTAATATAATGGGCCAAAGCTTTTGGCCCCGTTTCAGAAAAAAAAACAGCCAGTTTATAAACTATCACAAACATTTTATTACTCAATGTGCATATTGCTATACCCAATTTTTTCTTCTTATGTTTGGCGGCTTCTTCAATGTGAATCGACGGTAGGAAGGCATTGTTCCAATAAAAAAATACAATGTGTCTAACGGTTTCAGTGATCTTAGGGGAGGAATTGTATCACCTAAAATTGCACTCTATTAAGCTCATAATTGAATATTTTTAGTATGGCCTTAATCAGATATTAGCTCAATTTGGTTATTACACATACGATTTAGAGAAGTTGATAGCTAGACATTGCTCAAGGAATTGCATATTTAACTGGAATATAAGTCATCGGGACATTAGAGAGCGACACTATGAACACTAGTCAAAATTCTCTTTGGCAATGGAGAAGGGGTTAGTCCCCACGACCCTGATGTTAAAGGCTCGTTGGCTAAAAAGGAAATAAAAGGGACATGTACATTTGTCTAATTCGGATGAAGTAACACAAAGACATTTGATAACTCTGAATCGTTGATGGAATATTTTTAGTACAACTTTAATCAGGTCAGTACAATTTGGTTATTACACATAAAATTTCGAGAAGTTGATAGCTAGACATTGATCAAAGAATTGCATATGTGACTGGAATATAAGTCATAAGGATATTAGAGAGCGACACTATGGGCACGGGGTTAAAACTCTCTCCGGAAATAAAAGGGACATGTACCTTTGTCCGATTTGGATCAAAATAACACACCGACAATGTATAGCTCTGAATCTTCGTTGGCTTAGCGTTTGTTTGGAAACGGTGCAATGAGAATTTTAAGAATTTTGAAATCTCATATTTCTGTCACTGACCAATTACATATTTGATAGGAGCTTCAAATATTTCATAGCACAAGAAGGAGTATATCGACACCAGCAATTTCATAAAAAAATAAAATTTTCATGTCTGAAATAAATTTAAAAATTTCAAAGGAAATAAGCAGTTTGAACTTAACCATATACGACAAGACTAACACGCTACACAATGAAGTTGTTCAGCACACAGATGCAATTTCAGCACCTTGGACTTTGCTTCTTCAGAAACGAACTTGAGATCTCCCAGCCTTCATCGAGATGTGAATAATGTGCTCTGCGATTCTTTACAGATGGACCGATATATGCAATATTCAAGAGATGTTCAGAAGGGCTCGCAGAGCATGCTTGAGTTGTCAAGCTCCCACTGGTTAGTTCCTGAAGATGCACATTAGGATGATCGATGAGTTTGCTTGCAAAAGCGTAGTGCGATTGTGTCCTTGTTCTAAGGCTCCATCAGGAGCTATAGCTGAGGCCATCCGCTCGACTCGTGTCTTGCCTCCGCACCAAGCTGCTCATGAACGAGCTGGCAGGTACATTGTCCTGTTCAAGAAAAGAAAAGCAGGGTACATAAACATGCATGGGGCTCACGGCCTCATCTCCTCACATCACACATTATTCGTGATGTAGTCGTCTCCATGTACTACAATGGATAATAGAATACCTTTCACGATTTCAGTGATCCAAGGGAAAAATCAAATCACCTATCAAGCTGCACTGTACTAAGCTCAAGAAATGAATATTTTCCAGACCCTAATGAGATGCTAGTACAAGTTATTATTACTCTGTGACTATTTAGAGACGTCGGTAGTTAGACATTGATCCATGTCATTGAAAATGTGGCTGGAATTAAGCCAAAGTCAGTTAGTTTATGAACTGTCACAAACATTTTGTTAGTATGGGTACATATTGCTATAACCTTTTTTTTGTTTCACGACTTATCCGATATAAATCGATGGGAGGAGGGAATTATTCCAATAAAAGGATATTCTCCATTGTTAGGGCAATGACGTTGTGCAAAAAACCATACCAATGTGCATCAATTTTATGGCGAGGGTGGAGGTTTCAACCATTTGTTAGCTAACAGAACGCAACCCGGCCTCATTTTTTCATCTCACTTTCCTTGAGCTCAGTAATTACCATGGTTGACAGTGTTGTGTTAAGATAGCAATTGTATACATCCTAGCATGGTATGAGAAGAAAAAGGTTGGAGTACTTCTACAGGATAGTAGTACTCCCTTTGATCCATAACATTTATCGTTGAATCGTATGTATCTACTAAACAAAGATAGCAGTACTCTCTTTATTACGTATATTCACTCATTCTAGCGACAAGTATAGTAGGTTGGAGTAGTAGTATAAAACGAAGATTGTACTCCAGAAAAGGATAAATGACCTAATCTCCTGATTAACCTCGTGTTGACACAGCAGTGAGTCAGTGACACGCGCCCAGCACCCTACGCAAATAGGGACACCAGAGGTGACATGGTCATGACGCCACGCTGAGGTCACGCCGATAGACGACGCCGACCGAGCGAAGAGGAAGACATTCGCGCAGGAGATCGAGTGCAGCAACTGCTGCAACGATCAGCAGATGTGGGGGCGCCCAGCTTAGCTAGGGACATCAGCTTTTCCCAAAGCCCACTTCCCGGCACATCACCTTCCCGTCGGGCATATCTGTCGGTCACGCGCGCGTGCGTGCCGAGCGGAAGCTATCACCGGCGACGCGCCGATCCGGCTGTCCCTCCTCCCATCTCCGGCCGGGATCCGCACGGCGCCGGCGAGTGACCGGGCACCTACCGGCTGACGGCTGACGACACGGCCTCGGGAAAAGGTTGACGCCGATATATCGGCCGGGGAGCAGTGCGTCTACGATAGTGGTTTCTGGTTCTTTCACTCCCTTAATTTTTTTTTTTGTACATGGGTGGTGCTATGCACCACATAATCCCTAAAATTCGTAATAATGTTAAAAATTGAAAAACCAAATCCACCTAAAAATAAAAGATGATCAAGTATTACACCTGTATAAAAAATATTTGGGTTCCAAATGGTTCCCGCAGTATGCTGGGCAAAAAAGATAAATTTACAACGAGTATAGCGTGGATAGTACATGGACAGGGGGATTTTTGATTTTGTCTTTTTTTACCTATGATACAATAAAAGTAATTCCCTCGCAAAATACGTTTATAAAAGTATAATACTTGATCATCTTTGGTTCTTGAAAGGATGCGGATTTTTAAAACTTCTTTTGAATTACTTTTTTTTTTGGATGTACCAGGTGCTTGGATGTATTTTCCCATGTATGTTCTCCATTAGGGATTATAAGGCTCGATGGCTAATTTGCTAAGACAAAAAACTCCATAACTCAGCTTATTAATTATTGCATGTACCAATAGTTTCACATGAGAGAAGAGAGAGAGAAAAACAGAACATGCATTGAGAGAGAGTGCAATAAATAAGACAAATCTTATAATGTATAACAATTTTCAAAAGCTCATAGACCTTATAATCCTTAACACATGGAGTACAATGGAAGTATTAGGGACATGCTTACACAGTTAAATCGGTTATGCTTATTTCTAGGATAAGTGCTTAATTACTCCTTCATCCATTTCAAAATAAGTGTCACGAATTTTTCTAGATACACATATACGTCAAAATTAATGTGTCTAGATAAACATGAATTTAAATAAATCAATGACACTTATTTTGAAATAGCGGAAGCATCTGTCTTGAATAAATAAGCACAGGTGATTGACAAAAGTAAATTTTCTTTTGTAAGCATATCTCTTAACCACCTTGCATTACACCAAATACAAGTTTTTTTTCTCTTTCTCTCATCACCGCGTTAGTACACGCACAAACTTTAAAAAAAATAGTGAATTGTTTAATGTTTACTTCCTAGTATTTATTCTTACGTTATATTTTATTTATTGCACGCCACATTTTGTTTCTAGAGTTTTTTTATGTTGTGCCAAATTTTATCTCATTTAGTCATTTGCCCCACAAGTCAGACCGATGAGAACAGTGAGTCAACTGCTCACTAACAAACATAATACCTCCACAGGGTGTCCCATTGAGGAGTAGTTAAACGAGTATTTTGTATTGAGTAAGTAGTATAAATTTAGTCAAATGTAAAAAAAATTAGTAAGTTTGACCAATATATGAAAGAAAATGTCAATATCTACAATATCGAGTAAATACGCTAGACATATATTTATGTTGGATGATCTACTGATATTTATTTGGTCCCGTAAATATTGATATATTTTTTATATATCAATGTTCATGCTTTTATAAGATGTTGACTTTTGACTAAATTTATATATCCCCTCTGTCTAGAAATAAATTATTTGGATATGTCTAGATTCGCATGGGCAGATACATGAAAATCTAGATAAATCCGAGTCAGTTATTTCCGGATGGAAGAATTGCAACGGTCTACAGTTTCATGTTGAAAATATTTCACCCGGCGATCCACTCTTCAAGGAAAAAAATAAAAGTAAACATGCTCATGACATCTGTCATGATGTCAATCTTTCTTGTCCAAGAGGTAAAAGAACATGCATATTGTTTGGAAAGTGGAGTGCTATCTCTCAACAAATTCTTCCGATAACGGAACTTGGGATCCATCCTGGATATGGAATGAGCCTTTTTCTTAGTGGGAAATGAGCTCGGGAAAGAAAGTAGACCAAAAATATTTGAGCCTAGCCTAAAAAGTGAGGATCCTATGAATCGCCGACTTGTGATAAACGTACTTTCTATGAAGGAGTATAGTTTGCCACCTCATTCCACATGTAACTGGAGAGAATATATGTCCTCTTGGTTACTCGGTTAGCGGTTACTATCACTTTGTGAGAAGCCAAGAGTGAAAATATGTGTTTGTTAGACCAAAGTGCCAATTTTCGAAGAGAAAAACATCAAAGGGCAAAATCAAGGAGAATTTGTAATGATACATAATTTCGCAAGAGCAGGATTTTGTTCTTTTTGTCAAACCAATCTGTAACTTTGTAATCTATATACTTTTTTTTAGCAAAGGACATGAGCCAAAGGTTTTGGGTTCGTTTCAAAACACGTCAAGGCTAATTATTGGTGAATAATGTCCCACTGGAAGGATACTTTTGCAGAACTGGCAAAGAGAAGGTTTATGGTGACAAGGCTGCGGCTAGAAAAAAAAAACAGGTCTGCAGAGTAGTGCTTCTTAAGATCATTGTTTTTGTTGGGGTCATGTACAAGAAGGATCCTTTTGTGCATTGAACCTTTCTTGTTACCTGATGGTTGCATGGTCATATTATTAGCAAGAAGCATTCAGAACATTAAGTAGTACTGGTGCTAAAGTGCAGTACTCAAAAAAAAAACGAGACCCATGAGCACTAGCACCCAGGGCTTATTCTTATAGAAGAAGCTCAATGAGCCGCAAATCCACGTTCGAGGAGATTCGAACCCGGGTTGCGGGGTAGCCACCAACTCGAGCTAACCATCAGACCCTCTGGTCATTCTCTAAAGTGCAGTACTCACAATGCTTGATCCAGGCTGGTCCCGGAACTAGTGAGGTTTTCTTCCAGGGAGACTCTGCCGCAGTCTATCATTGGAGCGTGCACAAATACTATGCTACGCAATTTAACCATGCGCATAGAAAATGGTTTTCTTGACAAAAAGGCACAACTTTTCGCTTTCAGGATCGAATATGTTTATGGGTGTGAGTGGGAATGTTTGTTTTTTAGCGCGTGTGCGTGATCCTGTTACGATGTGTTAAACTATATACTCCCTTCATTCGACAAAGATTTATTAACATCTAAATTTTAATAAATCACAGACAGCTTTCATGAAACGAGTGGGTGTCAATGGAATACAGTGACCATACGATTTTCACAAAACACACTGGCCATTTCTCCCATTCCTTATCAACAAGCAAGCATGCATGCATGGACACATGGACACGACGAATCTTCTCCTATGAAACCGAAGAAAACAGAGCACGGAGAGAGTGAATGAGTGAGAGGAAAACAGAAGAAGGAAGGGATGAACCGAGGTGATCCACCTGACCCAAAATCTAACTCTAACCCTCAAGCGATCACATCCACACTTCCTGGTCGAAGGCGACGTCGGAGCAATGGTCGAAGAGATCGACGCCAATGTCGCCGCCGCCGCTGCCGGACAAGATGCTGGCCCAGTCCATGTCGATGAGGGCGTCGACCTGGAAGAGGTCGACGGAGTCGGGCCAGTCCACGGCGTCCGGGCCGCCGGGCGTCGCGACGGAGGCCGAGGCGGACGAGGAGGAGCAGGAGGACGGGGACACGGCAGCAGACGCGGAGGAGGCAGAGCAGGCGGCGTCCTGCTTCGGCGCCTCTTCGTCCTCGTTGTCGTGGGCGGAGCCGGTCGGTTCTTGGGACGAAGCCTTGGGCGGCTCGTCGCAGGGCGCGTGGTCGGGATCCGGCAGCAGGTTCTCAAGGGGGTCATCGGGGCGGGTGGCGCAGGGGACGACTGGCTGGTGGGTGACAGGGTCGAGGCCCATCTTCTTGAGCTTCTTCCTGATGTGGGTGTTCCAGTGGTTCTTGATCTCGTTGTCCGTCCTCCCAGGCAGCCGCGCCGCGATCTTGGACCATCTGGACGGCAAACCATGATTAATTCACGACGCGAGCGACATGCAGAGAAGGTTTGGACTTTGGAGTTAGCGAGTGTAGTAGCACACCGCACACGGCACACATACCTGTTGCCGAGCTCCGCGTGGAGATCAATGACGAGCTTCTCCTCGTCGTCGGAGAGGAGGCCGCGCTTGAGGTCGGGGCGCAGGTAGTTGGTCCAGCGGAGGCGGCAGCTCTTGCCGCACCGGAGCAGCCCGGCGAGCTTGGGGACGAGCCTCCAGCAACAATGGCCGTGGGAGAGGAGGAAGGCGACCAGCTTCTGGTCCTCCTCCGCCGTCCACGGCCCCTTCTTCAGCCCCACCTTGGCGCAGCACGGCTGCCTGCCCATGTCGAACCTGCCTGGGACTGGGAATGGAGGCAGCACCTGCTCGAGTCTCAAGTCGAGGCAGGGAGCGAGTAAAAGCGGCGGGCGGCCTTAATTTGGGAGGCGCAGCGCGGTGGATAAATAGCTGCGGCCGGAAGTGGAAATGGGCCACGCGCACGTGTCCGAGGCCACTCGTACGTGTGAGCCTGCCTCTGACCTGATCTCACCCACACGGATCACGGATGGATTTTGTATAGTAGTACTGCTGCTGCTACGTTCCATATTAACTGTCCCAGATAGATACGCATTTATCTTTATCTACACGTATTTCACATTAACTATTATAAAATGATTATTAATAGATCGGTAGATTTTCGTAAAAAAAAGTCAAATTAGAGCGGGCAACAAATCATATCGTGCTTCTTTCTTTCTTGCACGATAGTTCCCTTGCTACCCGATGGATTTTTGGTGCAATGGATTGGAAACGGTTGCGTAGGATCTATCCGGCGGGTGCGGCTAGCAACTTGATCATGTGTTTTTTTTCTGCAAAAAAAAAAAAAAAAAAAACTTGATCATGTATTTTCTTTTTATCACTTTTTAATGGTTGATACAAGTATCGACCTTAGACTCTTAAGCTGTAATAAGTATAATGGAGACTACTTTATATATTTGCTAGTTCTGAGAATTAAGTTCGTCCTCAGTTAAGTTGTACATCGTTAGATTGCGTCGTCATTCATGTATATAAGTTACAAGTTAGATTGCAACTTATTCTTTTTCAATTACAATTAGTGTTGCAGTTAAGATTTTTTCAGTTACATGCAACCAAGAAAATGATTCGGACCGTTAGATTTTTTTCGAAATGGGAACTGAGTCCCGGTCTCTGCATCGACATGATGCATACAGCCTTTATTGCTTTATTAAAGAATTCAACCTCCAGTACACCAAAACTTATTACAACTCACGGATCATTTAAGGTCGATACATGTATCAACCATCTAAAAAGAGACAACAACAAAAAACGCAAGTAGATTAGCATGTGAGCCTACAATCAAGCTACCAACCGCACTGAGATTTGCTTCGTGATTCGTGCTAGCCATAAGTTACAACATGAATTGCATCTAAAATTTAATGACACCATCTAATTACGAAAGAAGTTAGTTCTCGGAACTGAGAACTAAACAAACACATTTAATGAATATCGTATGCATCTTTTCGATAAGAGAACTGAGATGTTATCCCTATTTCAAAAAAGCAACATACGAATTAAGAACAAGCAAGTGCGAGTACCTTTGGCCTACCCAGGAGCGCTCCACGATAGCGGCGTTCCGCGCGAGGGTTGGGTGGTGCTTTGCGTGGTTTCATCTGTTGGCCCACATGTCAAGCTATAGCTGGCTCCGTTGAGAGAGAGAAAATTAGACCGCAAAAAGAGCAAAAGGAGGTTGCGTCCTGCCATATCTATCCACAAATTTCCTTGGGTGCTGCCGCCGCATCTCACTTCTCCTCCCCTGGCGATTCCGCTCTCCTCGTCGTCGATCTCCTCTGCCCCCATACCTCACCGCAGCTTCTGGATACAATGGCATGGCTGTAGGTGGGGAGCGACATGGATTGGGCGGAAACAAGAGGTACCACCTTCGACTCCGCATCTGGTTCCGGTATGAAGCAGATCTGGTTGTGGTTAAGATCCTTTTCCACCGGCCCCTTGCTTTTCAGTCGGTTTTCCATGGATCCACCACATCCAGGTTCTTGAATCCTCTCCAATCTCACAAGTATTACCATCCCTTGATCCTTTCCTTCTCATGGCAGCTCAAGGAGGTGGCATACTGGCCTCAATGTAACTGATGATCTTCATGTGGGAAGACTGGTAGCAATCCCTATTTTTTCTTTGGTCCTCTCGTGAGGCCTCATTGCAACTGATGGGCGGTGGTAAACTGATGATGGTTTTGGCGCATATCGTCTTGGCGTTCAGGGGAAGAAGCTTTGGATGCAGGGGAATCAATAGGTAAAATGGTGCATGAGCTTGTTGAAACAACGTACATTGTAACGAATTGTGAACTGAATATATACATGACATTGTTGAAATGAGCTTGTATGATGTGGTATGCAGATCTGGGCTGGGCCTCGTGGTATAGGATGGCGCTGCTGCTGGTCAATGGTCACAGAAAAGATGGCGCCAAGCTCGTGGTGCCCTAGGATGCCATCGGCACGACCGTCAAGGCCATGGACCTCTGGATGGTATGTCTATCTTTCCTGCCATTCGAGGATTTCCTTCAGATAACATGGATGATTGATCTTGACCATTCTATTATGTTCTTGTCGTTTTTGTTTGTCGCAGCACAGGACACTGGACACCAAGTATAATACATTGTCGAGGCAAAAATACTTACCTCCTATCTCAGACACACTTTTATGGTATTAGTTTATTTAATTCTTATAGCATAATCTGTTGGAGCAAAAAGAATGTCTATTTTTGTGCAGATTGTACTGCATTGTTTCAACAGTTTCTCGGTAACTTACGGTGGCTTATTCTCTGAATTGGTTTTGAAGGTGGGAAGAAGGTAATGAAGGTTATCGCGTAATTGTCTTCGAAACGTGGCGGTAACGGCCTTTACCAACTACTTGTCGTGGTGATGATGAACCCACAAATATCTTGTGTTTACCTGTCAGTATTACTGATTTCTCTGCACTTTCCTTGACGCCATACTAAACTGTGTAAACCATGTAAGATTAATTAACCCAGTAATGCATGGTAAATGACAAACTCTAGATTAGTAAGATGCTTTGATGTTACTGATCAGTGCATTTTGAAATGTCCTCTTTTTATCTATTGTTTTATTAACACAAACATTTATGTGCTTGACAAGAGGAATAGAAATCACCCATGCCAAAGTTCGATTTATATTTTTGTAAGAGACATTTCAGGTTTGATGATGTGCAATCAACCGCTAATGGTTAGGCTTAACACTACACTTTAATATTTCAATGTATCCTGCTACATGGTCCATTCAGTGACTAATATAAAGCTTCTGATGCTACATAGTTAACTTCTAGAGATCATACTATGTTGCCTTTTGTGTGTGTAGTACTAGGTCCTAGTATCGTTTCAGTCCTATATTTCTCTTGGAATTGTCTTAGGATGGATATGGCACTCTATTGCTTCCAACAATGGTGCTGCCATTATTGTTAGGATTTGGTGTGGTGGATGTTTACCTAGAAATAGTTTGTATTATTGAATGTTGATTGCATTTTATATGCCAACAAAGATCATTTTTTGTGATTCTTCTGCCTTATCACTGCTAATGATTATACTAGGCTTAAATCCAGATTGTTTTGGTACGAGGTAGCTAAGTTAAAGTGTCTAAAATTACATAGTGAAATAGCTTAGTAAGCTAGCGCACGGAGTGCTTTGCAAATAGCACTTTCTTTTCTCTCAGGCCAAGAATATTTTGAGTGTTTTGTAAATACCATTTAGATCAGAGCCTTAATAGAAATTAAGAGTTCCCAAATTGCATTTGATCGTCTAATTAGGATGTCTTGATAGGATTGGTTGAGATCATATTGCAGTATGTGAAACAAAATAAACACGAGGAATATAACTCTGGGTAAATGCTCATATTGGTACCTGAACTCAACGATCTTCCTTCTAAGGAGTTAATCTTGAATCAACCCTTGAAAGTCTGGCAATGTACATGTTTGATCTTCACTGCAATTTTATTATTATTTGCTTACAGTTCTTACTATAAATAGTATCAGTCATGAAATCTTTGTACTGCATGGTAATGTGATGCAACCAAACCATAAATGCTCACACCAAGTTTGTGTATTGTGGCCAGGTACCAGAGGCTGACTAGACACTCCATTGCCATTTCTGTTTCTCACATGTCACCCTCATTATGGCTTGCCTCCAAACGCCCTACCCACTTCATCTCGCTTCACGTACCAGGTATGAGATGATGTCCTCTTCATTGTTCTATCGTTCTACTGGGTTGATTTCTATACCTCGGGTGTGTTATGTAAGCAGTAGCAAAAGCCAAATTAACTACCACACAGGCAGTTGGGGCTCTCCAAAAACGGTGCTTAGGACGTAATAAATAGTGAGTACTGGATAGCAGATGACTACAGACCATGCTCAGAGAGTAATATATTGAGCACATAAGTAGGTGAGCTGAGCACTTGCCGAATATTTATAACTGCAAATAAATACAAGAAAAATGATGCACACATACCTGCCATGATTAGAATTGCTGAACATGATGGTTAATTCAAACAATATACAGTAGAGTTTCATCAACATTCATTAATCCCATCACCACAAATGCTTGAGCACATGGATATGTGAAAAAAACTATGAACATGGAGCGTAATTAAGAAATTGTTGTCCCATTAAATTTATTCATAGAATCTGCTCCCAAATTAAGTTGCTCTACCACATGAGTAAATTTGAAAAGAACAAAAAGAATAGAAAAGGGCAGTCAATTAATTTTGGATCAAATAGTTGGGAGGAACCAGAAACTCAACAAAATAAAAATTCGGATAAAACAATGAAGAGGACAACCAAATTTAGGCATGTTCCGTACGGTAAGGAGGCACCCCCCAACCACATTCTGGTTAAGTAACCTACATATTCTTATCTGATGTTGCATGTTGCATCCTTGTCACTTTGAATATCCCTTGCAATGGTTGTTTTAATAAGATTCAACTGCCTATAATACACCACAGGAAAAGGGCCACAATGATCTACGCCATTAAACTTTGAGATTTTTGAAATTCGCTAGGTCTGCATGCTATACAAGTTGTATCGATGCGAGCGCTCATAGATTACCCCGTTATAATGTATAGATACTGAGTGAGTGTAATAGAATTAGGTGTCATTAAATGTATTATGTCTTTTCCTGCATTGAACATGGGAGGGATTGATTTCCCGTTTGAGGCCGAAAACAATCCTATGTTCATATGTTAATTCGACTGCTCGAGCTTCAATATATTTATAACTATGTTTACTCAACTGGGATCACTTTTTCATTTGTTGCAGAAATAATCTTTATAAGCTACGCCTGATACGAAAACAATAATTATTGTCATTATACTTTTTGATGCCTGATACGAAAACAATAATTATTGTCATTATACTTTTTGATGAATGGGTGGCATAAATTTCATCAGTTTGATGAATGTATTCAATCTCTCTCTCTCTCTCTCAGTTGTGGTGTGTGTGTGTTTAACTCTGTCCGTTCTACGTTTCATGGACTTGGCACAGTAATGATTTTTCAATTCTGGTTAACATATGCTCTTGTAGAAGCTACACGATCTTGACGCTTTTTTCGGGCTCATAAATAATTTAGTTTTACTTTTCTGTAAGTGTATTGCTGAAGTTTTCATTTTTTTTGGAAAATGACCTCTGTAGCATTCCCCTTCCGAACATTATATTTGTGTGTATCTCCGCATATCTGACATTTTCAATGAAAATAGCTAACAATTGGAAGATGATGTTCCAACGAATGGTATAAACTTTACTTTGACGTGTGACCCATCTGCAATTTGCATCCCTGTGGCTAAAGAACAGCACTTCACTTGCCGCACTATTCTTGTATTGCTGGTGTTTCTGCGCAGCTGCAGTAGTATTCTTAGCCCCTTCTTCCAAATATCCACACTTCAACTATGCTAACAATCTGCTGAACCTGTACTTGCTACTCTGATTGCTAAGTTCGAAATGTTTATCCATGTTTTATCCAGGTGGAGAAACCTGCAGACCTATCGACAAGGAGGAGGTGAAGGCAAACACTTGAGAGGAGGGGGACTTTGTTGGTGAGAACGGGCTTGGCACAACGTGGACCTGCTACTGAAAGTATGTAGTTGTAGCATTCGTAGTTGTTCCCTCCAATACTTGCTACTCAAAGAATATGCCAGGGCCTCATGACAATGTGATCCTGCAGTATCATGTGTTTCGTTCTTTTGTCTTTTATGTGTTTCTTCATTTCAGTTATGTTTGTGAATAAGCAATATCTGGTGTTGTGTATATATCTCGTGGAAGAGCAGTCAATGTTTCCACCTGAATAGGCTGCCAAATAATGATGTTCACAGTTTGGGATCTCTGAACACCTCAATGTGGAGAAATCAGAACGACAGATGAGTAGAAATGATTATGTGTTTTGTTTTACTGCGTGTGGTTGTAGTCGGTAACCTTTAATTTGTTTGCATTCATGGCCTTCAGTTTGTACAGGGCTAGCTTCGAACGGGACACTTGTTCACCAAAAGCTATCTAATTGGGATTGATTTTGACGCAGACGACCAGTCAGGAGGCGCCCCAAGGGGCGCCCCAACTACTAGTATAGACAAATCTCCCACACGAAGGCAATGCTAGAAGGTGCACGGCACCGCCGCCGGAGCCAGAGGCCACGGATTACCGAAAAATAGGGCCACGGATTACCAAGTTCCTCTTGGTAATCAACACGGCAATATTTTTGAGAAAGAGGTACTAGTCTTCTTGAATTAATGAGCTGATGGGGATCGAGAGATTACGAAATACGACAAGTTTCTACTGAAACGTACTCGACGTGTAGCATCGGGAGTTAAACTAGCGTGACAGGCACCTGCATTGCTCCTTGAAGACTTTAAGTGTTTCCGATCTAGCCTTCTTGTTTCGAAAACGAGAGAAACGACCTCTGATGTCTACGAGACAGCTGACTCTGGTGAGCTGCTCACTACTACAACTGTAGTTTTGCGCAGGAGTGCAGAACATGTACGCAGTATTAAACTGAAAAGGAAAGGAAATTTGGGCTTAACCCATATCGGACAGAGAGATGCTGCCGTGCACGCTGCGCTCCACTGTAACACGATGTCCACGGTTCAGAACATGGGCACATTGGTATTTATTGCCATAAACGAGAACAGTCCTTGGCGCCTGCTCCGTGACATCCTTGCAAGCATGCAATGCAATGCTCAGCTCAGATCAGCATCAGAATGGTAAGCCCTGACCGTGACCGTCAACCAGACGAGGCATTGTCTTGCACCATCACAGCAAAACAGGTACTCCTAGTACACAACTGCCTGCTGATAACTCCTGCCAATGGATTCTGGTGGGACGTAATGGAGTTGAGGATACATATAATATCACAATTTGCACTAACGTACTAGTACTACGACAGTGCTAGATGATGTGTCCCTAACCATTCTGATAAGATCCAGATTCCAGTCTGGAAGTTAGATGTTACAAGTGCTTGGCGTCCAGGCCTATACAGTGAGCTCGGCTGTTCCGGTGTATTTTACATCAACGTTAGGATGGGTGTTGCACTAGCTTTGGATGAGTCGCTGCATAAATTGAGGAGTTTGGATCGGTCTTCAGGTGGGAGAGGAGGTGCTGCACATCAGGCCTAAGCATATCCACTACTTTCCCGCACAATGTCAATATCTCCACTTTAGGTTTGCTAGTACTCTGAACGGGGCCGCCTTGACCTTCGTACATGACCGCATGATGCCTGTTTTACCAACAAGAAAATGAAGTGATTCATACGACAACTTGTACAGAGAAATCAACAGTTGAACGCAGAGCAAGAACATTAATATATAAGTGCGTGCCAGAGAAATTTCAAAGAGAAACATGAAAAATATGTCTTACAAGAAGTCGATGATGTCTGAAATTTCGGATGCCTCTACATGAGGCGAGGACTGAGAATTCTTCCCAAATACATCTCCTAACACGTTGAACAACAAAGCCAATGTCTGCAGAACCCGACAACATAAGAAAATTAGTAGAAAATTAACAAAATATTATACTTCTAGTTTTTCTTAAATACTTTCTTCATGCAACAATGTATTTGACCACCGGTGAAGCCAGTAGCGGCACAGGGAGGAATAGGGTCAAGACAAACATTATCTTTTTTTTAGTACGAAAGTGGTGAGAGGATGCTATGGGCCATGGCCACCTCTGACTAGCATGAAGCTCCCCGCCCATGGACAAAATCATGAAAACATTGGTCACGGAAACTTCAATAGCATATGCTGGTAGAAATTCTAGTACTAGAATTTGAGCTAACGATGAGTTTGTCTTGTCAAAATGGATGAAAAATTAAATGGCATGGAAGGGGGTAGAACTAATTAATGGAGATGTGACCTAGCCAATTCATCAAGATGTGGTGACGAAAGAATGGATGTACTGGGATACAGAGTATGTGATGGATAGACCACCCACAAATAAGGAGGCTAGGTAATTACTCAGAAACATTTTGGAAGGCTTCAAAGTTTATTTTATTATGGACGTACTTGTTGGATGAAGCAGTTAACTACTAGATAGCTAGTGCCAAGTTTGATGGGGTTTTGCACCATGTAAGGATGCTTATATACATACACATCGTCAGCCGGCACCGCCTCCAATTTAATTACCCCCAAAAAGTTCTTCTTGAAATTTCTTTTTTTAGGCGATCAGGATGCATGATAAATTAAGGAAACGGTTTTCCCTAAGCCTTTGGGTAATGTGCTTGCCTCCTTATTTATCTGCGGGGTATCCATTTGATATTCTATATTCCATTCCATACAATTTTTTGTCATCACATGATGATGATTGATGAATTTGGTCACAAATTCCATTAGTTAGCACCATTTCATGTCAATTAGTTTTTATCAGAATCTTCATGACAAGACCAACACATCACTAGCTCAAATTATACTACTTGAATTGTATTATACTACTTGAATTGTATCATGTATCATGTATGACCAAGTATCAAACACGACTCAACATAATCCAGTGCTACCGATAAATCTGGAAACCTCAGTTGAAAATTTTGCACCAAACTTAATTCTAACGACCACATATGTGTGACATCGCAAGAAAAGTCTTTTAAACGGACGTTAGTGATCATCTTTTTTCTATGTTAAATAGCACGCAGGATACAATCAAACTAATTTCCTATCTATCCTTAGTGTTTTTTTCATGGTACCCTATTTATTTGAAGAACGTAGCAGCAGTTCGATTCATGTTGTGAATTTGTGATGTGTTGCCATGCATGGTTTCTTTAGCAGCCTAATCTTAGTTGTATCACTATACGTTCAATTAACCCTAGGTATGGCAAAGATCAATGTGAGCCCTATGGTGGACCCAGCATCGCATGTTGCAGTTGCAAAGCCTAGACAGGCAGGTGGCGACCATGAGCCATGTGTGCTAGTAGCAGCTGACTGGGCGGCCGGCCCACAAGCACGAGAGGCAGTGAGTTCAGATCGACAGCAAGATCGTCCTCGCAAGACCATATTGGTAGCCAATCAGACCCAGCAACATCTGCAGGACACATACTGCAGCACCATAGGTCATCTAATGTTGTGTGAAACTAGTGTTTGTTTTTTGTGGTTCATAATAAGAAAAGATGATTGTATATTGACTTGATCAGATGATCTGATGCTTACCCTGGACAAAGGATTACTCAACCCAGGGTACATCATACTAACTTCTTCCACAAAGTTATTTCTAATTTTTCTTTTGGAATCTAATCCTGAGACTACAATCTTCATCTAATCTGCCATTTTAAGTTCTACTGTTCCGGCCTTCCAGATACTCCCTCCATCCATGAATAAGTGTACTTCTAGGAAATAGGAGACAACTTAGTTCTCTCTCATCTTTTATGGGTCTTCATTCTATTAATTGAATGAGGGGAATGATGATTGGTGGTTGAGGTGGAGAAGAGGAATGAGGATTGGATGATGGAGTTGGGGAGTGATTACGAGGAGCTAATTGCATTAATTAACTGCATTAGTAGTGTAGATGTACACTTTTTTTGGGACAAATTTTAAACCTAGAAGTACACTAATTTGAGGACGGAGGGAGTACTGATCCTTTGTAAGATTGAACTTGTTTCCATCTGATCAATCATCTGAGTAAAACCTTAAATATAATCTTATTCCATCAATCTTTCTGAGTTGTAATGCATATTGTATTGTTAACATTTCTGTTTTTATATGTGATTCTACATGAGTTGTATACTGAACGAATGGGATGAATGTAAGTAAGTTGATTTACCATACGCTTATTTGTGTTACAGATAGCTGCTCATTTAATTGCATCGATGGGATCATCACCGTCATAGCTACAGCCTACAAGTTTACAAGTAAACTTTCCAAGCTACAAGGCTACGGGGAGAGCAAAGACACAAATATTTTTTTTCCATGAGGTCTAAACTCATCCCCTGTTCCAACCATATACTCCCTCTGTTCCAGGATAATCAATGTTATAGTTTTGTCCTAAGTCGAACTACTTCAAGTCTGACCATCTTTTAGAAAACATATCAACATCTGAAACACAAATTTGGTTTTATCACATTAATGATACAATAAATATTTGTACTATATTGATTTGACGTTGTGTATATTTAGACGTTTTTCCATAACTTTGGTCAAACTTAGAACATCGATTATTTTGGAACAGAGAGAGTAGTAACTATTCCTATAGAATTGGCAATGCCTTTTTCTTCTGAAGCAAAAGACAGAACACAAGCCATGAAGATGCCAAAATGATGAACATGATATTGCTTTGATGGTTGAGATTGCAGGTACAACATACTCCCTCCGTCCACAAATAAGTGGACATGCGGGATTTTCAAGATAGATTAGCAAAAGGGAAGAAAATTGCATTGGGAAGATGCAAACCAACATCTCTCTCCTCTTTAATTCTTTCACCTCCAATAAGCTAAGTGTATGTAGAAAATTAAGATAACATGTGCTGAATAGTATTGGGTTTGATTTCCGTGCGATGAGAAAGAAACAATTGTTGCTACTTAAAATGCATTGGGAAGATAGATGTACACTCTTTTATGGACAAAGTTTGAGGCTAAATGTCCACTTATTTGAGGACGGAGGGAGTATATTGTTTCAATTCACAACAGTTAGAAATCAACTCCAAGTTCATTATGTAAACTGTAAATCCCAAAGAACATGTTTTCTTAGTAACCAGGAAGCAGGTAGGGAAAACAAGGCATACCTTCATGAATAGAGGTCGAGCAAAGGCTAGACGAGGCAATAAGGGGCCCAATATGCGAAACGCAATTCTCAACATGGCAACTGAATTCACTGGCCGAAGATGTTTGATGACGGTATGTGAAGATTCCAGCCACTCTTGTGGAAGATTGCTAAAAAATGAGTGTAGAAGGGCAACAATATTACCTGCAATCAAGGCAGAACAAACATATAATGTGAGAGCAAAACAGCAGCAGCATATAAAATTAATGCTGAGCTGAATGGACCCAAATATTGAAGTTGAATTTGTGCAAAAAAAAAAAACACAACAAAACTAAAATGTCATACGGTACCTATGGCTGTCGATGTATTATCTTGAGAAGCCCATGTTGGGTCCAGAAGTGCATAACCAACAGCAGAGTCAAGCTCTTTAACAGGTCTGGAACTGTCAGCAAGCCAACGACAATCTTTTATGATTCGGGCGGCTTCCGAGTATAGTTGCATGTGAAATTCTGGTGGGAGTTGTGCCAGCAAGAAGCCACATGCTTGAATCATCAAAACAGATAATTGTTGGCAGGAGTAGCCACTTCTAGAAACAAAGTTAGCACTGATTCCACTTGCAGAAGTGTTTGCTCGGTTGGCAGCTGCAGATTCAGCACCCCCGCCTGAAGGTGAAGTTGGCAGCCCAGAGTTCTGGCCCAAACCACCAGACATTCCTTGACCACTATTTGATTGTATAAGCGTTCCTTGTACATGTGCTATTAGTTGAACTAGAGAAGACACTATTTGAGAAGCTGGCACAGAAAGTGACAGAATCTCAATAGCTGCTGTTTCCAAAACAAGTTGTGTATATGACCCAGGATCCTGATTTTGATAAAATGCCCTCTGACCATCAGCATTACTACTTCCACCAGCTTGCGCAGATGCATGAGGCTTGCTGAAACTTGTGCGTGCTGTATTTCCAGAAGCATCTGCTGAATTTGATTTGGACTTGCTACTCAAAGGAGGTATGACATTATTAACAAGGCCTAGCAAAAGGTTGGCAAAGTATTCTGGTGGTGGGCAAATAGAAGAGTTTGACGACCCTAATGTTTGAGCAAAGGAATCTGAGAAAGGAGTCTGTAAGATGTTCACCGTTAGTAATGAATGAAATAAGACAGGGAGAAGATTTCCATAGAAAAGAGAAACAGGGGTTTACCTTGGTGCTAACACCCAGCACGTTGAGGATCCTGACAATTAACTTGCTTGGAAGATGACCATAGAAGTATGCAAGAATATCGCGCACAAATGTAAATCTTAGTGGGTGGAAGGCGAGAAAGGTAGAATAAAATGCAAGAACCCTGTCTGCGATATCTGTAGCATCATTCTCAATAAGCCTATAAATTATCAGCGGGATGACTGGAAGCAAGCGGGCAGCAATGTCATCGAAAAAAGGCGGATATCTGCATTAACAACGCGACTATAGTGAATCAAGCTTCTGTAACTTGCATAGAACCCCAAAACGGCAAAACCCTAATAGAATATTATTTTCAAAGTAAAATATATCGAAATCAACATAATTTGTCATGCTACGAGACTACACGATTGTATAAACAAAGGAAGTACGATACTATCAGAGGATATTTATCAGCCAGGGGCTTCAGGCTAGCACTCCCTTTGTTAATTTTACAAACACCAGCATCAAGAGAGGCAACACATTGCTCGCTACCCCATGTGTCCCAAATTGGAGACCCACTAATCCTTGGTCTCATCTTATACCTTTTTACCATATGGCATCGGGCCAAGCAGTGTATTAGAAGAATTGTCGCAAATCAAATCTGAACTTTGATCAATTTCATAACAATGTATTCTTAATACTACAGAAGCATGCTCATAAGAACGTAGTTCAAAATAGAAATCTAAAGGTGCCACTTTTTTTATCACTAAACCTATATAATGCTTTACTGATTATTACGAGGATTTTAGAAACAAAAAATCAAACATGACAAAGGTAGTTATGTTTCTTATATCAGGGAAGTAGATATATAACCAACTGCTAAAATAAAACCCAATCGCAGCAATAACGTAAAGAAAAGCATCTAACATCCGCACTTACAAATTCAGTAGATCAAAAGCAAGTGGCCACATAGTTGGGACTTGGGAATAAGACAACGATTTCTCAAACCGGTGAGATGCAGGCAAAAACAAGGATGGTACAATTTGAGGCTAAGGAAAATAAATGGATAAATACACATCAACCATACCAGAAAAACGTCCCTTACTAAAGATGAACTAACCACCGTGCTGCCCTCAAATTTATCAAGAGCTCCAAATATATTAGACCTTTTTGTACCAGGCAATGAGACTAACAAAAAAAAAGATTCATGAAACAGCTAGCATGTATTGCAATTCAGCAGACAAATACTATTAGAATGAACCTGCTTTATGCATGTGTGCAACAAATATATCATATATCATGCAAATTTGAGATGTTGGACTTGAATATCAGTTAAAAGATTGCAATTACCGGTCCTTCCATGAGAGATGGTTACCAAGAGCTTTCTGGAGCTCAGCTCTTTTCGGATGTTGATTTTTTAGCCAATGCTCGGGAGAACGAGAACTGCAGAATGCTTTAATTCTGTGCTGAAGTTCCGGTCTTTCAAGCAGACTGATCTGTAATGTTAAATTTACAATTAAAGCAAGTCCAAGGTTTTGTATGCACAGGTGAAACAGCTAGTAAGTAATAAAATTAAATTTATCAGAGTATAATGCCTTCTAAGTACCTAAATACCTAAGTACCTTGGTATACACAATAGAAAATATAGACAGTTATAGTAAAAACTAGCTAGCTCAGGCACTGATTGTTACTCAATGACCCTGTTTATTGGGCTTCATGCTTTAGCTTGTGGTGCTTCTAGTCCTTCGGAAGCACCAACTCAACAAACACCTAATGTTTTTAACTGCGCTTGGTAGAAGCACTTGTCGGTTTTACACTGGAGTGGAGAAGCCCATATATAAAAAGAAATGCTTCGCAGTTTTCCCTTTTCCCATCCCTAATCTAATCTCCTCCCATCTCAGGTGTGATGGAGCAGCCTAAGGTTTGAGAGAAGACAGCAGCAGCAGCCGAACTCCACCTTTGGCACCATCCGCGAGTCCTTGCCACCCTCCTCGCACACCCATCAATCCCAAGCTCTTCCACAATTTCCATGCCCTACGCCGAGCTGGAGCTGAACCGCCAGCTACCGCGAGTCTCCGTCCTCCGCTACTCCCAGATCTCCTCTGCCTACGGCCGGTAGTTGCCCTTGTGCTGCCCTTCCATCCTCCCTTTGTCAACTGTTGCTGCCAGTCCTACCGGTGACAGATGCATTCTGGAGCTCGCTGTGCTCGCACTTGCTGTTAGAGTTCTAGGTGTTTGTTCATGTATATACTGTTGGAGCAAGGTTTGATATGCGAGTTGCGCATGTAAAATAGACTAGAAGAGACGACAGAAAATAAAATTACGAGTTGATGGGTTCCAATAAAGTCCTTGTAGATTATATCTGAATCCATCTCAGGCTATGAAAACTATCGACCAGCTGACCAGCTCCAGCTGTTTCTCAGATCTTACTAGCTCCAACTGCTTCTCTGTAACCTCCAGCCTAAGCAAACAGAGCCTCATACAAGGTATATCGTTGTAGTCGCTGACTCACGGTTGTACTACTCTTGACAATCATCGTTGGTAATGGTATAGATTTTCACCGAAAGACTAAGCTATACGCCTATACCTAGGCATAGAGTAGGGTACTATACGCCTGTTCCAACAACACTGTTGTTACAAAAATGATATTGTAACATGTTACTATTTTGATGACTAATACAAAAAAAAAAAAACTATAGCATGTTACCAACTTACCATATCCAAGTTGTTTAACAACTTGCATAAGCTTTGAAAACTGCAAATAGGATATGAAAAAAAGGACTATGTTTCAACTAAGCTATACCTACATACATATAGAGTAGGATACTCTATGCCTACTCCTAAAGCACTTTGATAGAGTAATGTGTTACCAATACCATAAGGTGTCCACATGCTGCCCATGTGTTACTATCTTAATTACTTGAACAAAAAACTGTACCATGTTACCATATCGATGTGTTTAACAGCTTATAAGAGCTTAGAAAACTGCAAATGTGATAGCAAAAAAATGTAGTTTTCAACCCTTAACTCTGGCGAAGGTCTACACTTTCCGACCCTAAACTTGAAAACAATTATGTTCAGTGTCTCAAACTAACGAAACAGTCCATTTTTCACCCTCGGGTAATTTCACGAGTGGTTTCAGTTGGCGTGGATGCCACTAGTCCGCCACGTTGCTACCATGTCATGAAGAAAATCAGTGTAGGGTTGAAAGATTGGATTAGAGGCTTTAATATTTGACCATGAACAGCTTTTGAAACAGTTTTTAGTAGAATGTTCAAGCTGTAACAATTGATAAATGGTCAATCATAACTAAAACTGGCTACAGAAAGCATAATGATCATGATTTTAGAAATATGGGATGCAAACTGAATTATTTTAAGAGGACTTACCACAAGACGTAAAGCATAAGGATCATCATCCCTGTCAATAAGAGCTAGCAGCAGAATGTCCAGTGGAAGTAGCTCATGTGTCCAAATAAAGAATGCAAGATTCGTGATTGCTTTGGAAAGTAAATCCTGCATCAGATAAGTGCCAGAAAATATTACACACGGACTACTAGAAAACGAAAACCACATAAACAAACAACCAAAGAGACAACTAACAAAATAACAAAAAGTGAATATATTGAGTCACCTGCGCTGGATGCCCTCGTTGAAGCTCAAGCTGGATATGATGCAGAAGAACATCTACCATTGTATAAATATTTGCTGTAACTTCTTCAGGTGAAAACTCTCTCAAGACACGAGCCTGCATTAAGATCCAGCAACACATATAGAGTAACAGAACACAGCTGTATCAAAGTTATCACACACAAAAATAGACATACAAGATTTGTGCTGTTGATCTCAAGATGTCCGTTCATTAGCATCCAAGCACCGGCGCAAAGATAATGACGATGCTGAGCAAAACTGTGGTTCAAATAAGTCATGACATAGTTCGGCTCAGCTGATGGTGACAGTAGCTGGTTGCATTGATTAATAACGGTAGTTTCTGCCTGAAAGGAGAGTATTGTCAATACTGAAGTGAAGAACAACATGACCTGGCACAGCGTTTCATCTTATAAACATGTGATAGCAACTTAAGGGAACTAAAATTTATGCTACATTGGGAATTTTAAGACCTTTGGTGATCTGAATACACTTATTCACACAGCCAGAACAAGTATATGGACTTGCTGTATTTTCAGGTCACAAGAACCCTATTTGTCCAACTTATATCCATAAAGTAGCAAAGCACAATTAGGTAATAATATCATCTGGAGGTGTAAGAACTTGAGGGCACTTATAGAACATAAAAGGATGAACAAACTACCGATAAATTCTCCACCAGTTAACTTTCCACAAATACAAAGAGCAGCTATTAGTTATTACATGCTTAAAAATTTAACAAAAGAAGTGTCATTTGGCAATCCTCAATAAAAATGAACTATAAACCGCCCAAGATAGTGATGAGTAGATGCATACAGATATAAATGGCCAAACACTTGTCCCAAAAAGAAATAATAAAATGATACCTGCTGCCATGCTTGGATAGTTTGTCCCCTCTTATCCATCCTCCCCATTAAGAAATCACGAATAAGGGGAGGAAAATAACGTAAAGTCTTTTCTGACCAAGTATGCTGACTGGTTGCCATAATTTGCTCTAACAGTGGTTGAAGATAAATCATGTGTTCAACCTCGGCAATCCCACGTGTCTTGATGGTGATAGCAAGGCTTATTATGGTTATGCGATTAAGCGTTTCAGTAAACTCGGTTGGTCCCTACATAAACATAGAAGTCCACTCAATGGACTAGTGATAGCCGAATTTCCAAACAAAAGCAAGTAATATTTTACCTTTAACTCTTTTTTCACCAAAAAGAAGTCTCTCAGTGAGAGAATTAAGTTCATGCACAAATTTTCAGCTAATCTAAAAAGACGATGTTCTCCACGTTTTCCCTTAATCATTGATATTATCTTTGTGACATCATACATCAATGCTTTGCTTTTTCCGTGATACCTAGAGAAGAACCATGTTGATGTAAGAAAAAGGTACAATGATACCAATAAAAGGCACAAATTTGAGGTTTTTCTAAATTAGGTTGAGAATGACCTGTACAGAGGAAGTAGTCTGTAATTCAGTATCTCAAGCAGGAGCAAAGACACACCAGATTTGCTCAGAATAGATGGAGATCTTTGGGTTAATGTCTGCCAAGTTTAAATAGTACGAACATATCAGAATTTCCATATAACTATGATTTGCATAAAGTCAGAAGATGGGGGGGCCTTTTGGCTTACAAGTTATAGTCACAGGAAGTAATTCAGAAATCAGAGGAAAACAGCAGTCACAGTCTGCCACATAAATATACAGATCACCTTAGTAGGCAGCAGGACTTACTGTAAAATGCGGACGAAACAATGAATGGGGTGTTATAAGCAGCAACCTCACATAGGTTTCCACCATAGCAATGCTAGGAACAGCCTATCAAAGAACAGAGGTAAGATTAGGGTAGCAATATACAAGTTTGGAGAATCTAAAGACAGGTGAATATTAGTAATGGCAACAAAAGAACAGATAAGTGTGATTATATGCATACTTCTAGAAAGATATATTTCCAGTTAAGATTACAAATGATGTCATAAATTTAAAATAGATGAGTCACTGGCTCACATATTGTTAGCAAAACTATATAACATATAAACTATTCATCAATTGCTATTTAGATGAACAGAAGAATTATGCACAGGAATTCTTCTGATCATGTGAAAGAAAATGTGAACTAAATTATTTTCTACTTCTGTTCTGTATCAGCTAATGTATATAAAACCAATATTAACAAAATCTTTAGTCCCAATAAAGTTGCGGTAGGGTGTATAAAAACAAATACAGAACAGAAATATAAAATTAACTAGGGTATTAGCAGCAATGTGAACTTTTTAGGTTTTACCTGGCCAAGAAATATAGTCTCTTCAAGCTGGAAAGCAAGCTTCAAACAAAGGTTGATAGACAACCCAGAAAGCAGCGTCATTGACAAGGGGTAAGTTTCACGCATCATCGTCATTCTTTCATTTGGTTGCATATTGGGTCCCTGAATGAATTCTGCCCCTCCAGCTGATGTAAACCAGTTCATGACTGCGTCGCATGCTGGTTGTGCCATGGTGAACGAGAGAACCCAAAACATGCCCATGGCCCGTTCATCCAAGTTCATAAAATCTATCATTCTCTCTCCCGAAGCTATCATTTCAAGGGGGAAATGCATTTAAATCATATAGAGATACATGACGAAATGCAAAATGTAATAATGGTGTGCAGCTAAGCATCTCTCAAATAAATAACATGCATCGCCTGAATTGTGAATTCTGGTGCTATTATGTAATGCAAAGAACAAGAATTTTCCTATATTTGATTAGTTAACTTACCTGTGTACACATTCTTAACGAACTCTTAAATTAGCAGCATTTTTACAAAGCAAAAGCATGATGGTAAATCCAGCCATCCAGGGGACAAGTACCTTTCGTCGTCTGTTTCCACCACTCATCTATCTGTTTGCCTTTCTGAAGCTGATCACTGTTCAAATGCTCTCTAATTGAAGTGTTGAAAGACCAAATGCGCAAAGTTTGGCTGCTACTTATGAAATCAAGAAGAATACTTTGAGGGCTGATATTATTAGGATCGAGGCTCTTGTCTTCTTTATGGAACGAAATTATCTTGCGTGTTGTTTCAACCTGATAAAACAAGAATAATTAGAACGATCTTATATGGATACAATGAACTTTTAACTGGGAAACTGAAACAAATACAATAAAACACATAACAGGGTTAGCATACAAAATACTATCCAGTAAAACAAATTGGCAACCATTTAAGTTTTAACAGCTCTTAGATGTGAAGTTAGTCCAGCTGAGTTAGTTAAGCACTGTTATTAATTCTAACAGATTGTCAGTTGAATAAAGTGTCTTTCATATTTCCTAACGGAATAACCTTCTTACAGCATCCTGCCATCAACTAAACAATTGCATTCCACTTCCCCCTTCCATTCCAGACCTTCGATGAGCTTCATGATCTTGGACAATTCCTCCTGGGCCATCATGTTACTCGGGAAAGCAATGACCATTTGGCACTACCCACGGGGCAATACTTCCTTTTCGTCCAGCAGATACTATGATTCAACTTTTCAGCATGGTCAACTCCGGTGCCCATAAAATGGATTTGGGACTCCAAATGTACTTCCAAGCTTAGGGCCTTTGCATGCACTCTTCCTGAATGACAAAACTCAACAACAGAGACATGCTTCTTAGTTCTTAGGCATATCATTCATGTGTCACTGAGGATTCGAACTGTGCGCTCTGCAACTTAGAAGAACAGGAAACCAGGGAACATCTTTTCTGCAGCTGCCCCTTCAGAAACTTATGTTGGAATGACATTGGATTATCTTTGGACACCAACTCAGATACACACCATCCTCTTTGATCAGCCCAGACCCACTTGTAGAGGCCTTTCTTCATGGAAGTTTTCCATCGTAGCAGGCTGGAGCATCTGGAAGCCGAGGAATACAGAATGTTTTGACAGCATAAATCCTTTTTTTTCGAGAAAACGCAAAAGACTTTTGCGTTTCATTTCATTGAAAAGATAGATAGTTTTACAAGCCTCCTAGGAGGCGGGATACAAGTACAAGAGGTGAGTCAGTGCACATCCCAGGTCGTCGGAAGCACTACCCTAATGCCCTTAGCGCCGGCCCTGGCCCAAAGATGAGCCTCGGCAAAGATCTCCTGAAGCAAGTCGCGCACCGAGGGCTGAGTTCTGTCGAACACACAAGAGTTACGGTGCTTCCAGAGCATCCAGGGCGTCAACAGGGTGAAGGAGTCCAGCCCTTTGCGCATAGGCTTAGGGATCATCTGCCTGGCCTTGCGCCACCACTCGTCGAGGGAGGCGTCGTTGCTGTCCGGCGGCTGACAGGTCATGCGGAGGCGAGCCAGCACCTCGTGCCAAACCTGTTGCGAGAATGGACAGGCGAGGATGAGGTGGTGCATGGTCTCAGGCACCTGGTCACAGAGGAGGCAGCGGGGATGGTGCTGGAGGCCTCGCCTGGCGAGGCGTTGGGCGGTCCAGCAGCGATCCAAGCAGGCTAGCCAAGTGAAAAACTTGACCCGCGGCGGTGCCCACGTCTTCCAAGTGAGCTTCCAAGAGCTGGAGGCAGTGGAGCCATGGAATTGCGCAAGGTAGCAAGACTTGGCGGTGTAGGTGCCGCTGGCAGTCCACTTCCAGATCAGCCTGTCGGGCTCAGTGCCAAGGGTGGTGCGCGAGACGGCCGCCCAGAGCGCTAGGTACTGGCCAATCTCGTGCACGCCGAGGAGGCCGTGGATGTCCTGAGCCCAGGCGTTGCCAAGCAGCCCTTGGGCGACGGTCCTGACCTTGCGCCGACGCTTGGGGATGCACTCGTAGAGGCTTGGCGCAATCTCACGGACGGCGCGGCCGTCGATCCACCTGTCTTCCCAGAAAAGCGCGTCGCGGCCGTTCCCGACCGCCATGGTGGTGGAGGCAAAGAACAGCGCTCGTTCCTCAGGCGTGAACTGCAGGTCGAGGTCGCTCCACGCACGTCGATCGTCCGTGCGGGAGAGCCAAAGCCAGCGTAGCCGCAGCGCAAGGCCTGTCCGCTCCAAATCCGGTATGCCCAGACCGCCGTACGAGATAGGCCTGCAGACGCGGCTCCAGTTGACGTGGCAGTTACCACCTTTAGCCTCCATCTTTCCCTCCCACAGGAAACCCCTTTTGATCTTGTCAATGAGTTTCAGCGTCTTCTTGGGGAGTCCAAGCACCAACTGCTGGTGGATGGGAATGGCGCTGATCACCGCCTTGACCAGCGTTGCGCGCCCAGCCTTGGTCATGAGTTTCGCCTTCCAAGTGGGGAGGCCAGCTGCGGCGCGTTCAACCAGAGGTTGCAGCTGCGCAGCCGTTGGTCTCCGCAAAGTCAGCGGAATGCCGAGGTAGGTGAGCGGCAGGCCGGTCGTGGGGCAGCCAAGTTCGTGCAGCACCGGCTCGACGGTTCCCTCGTCACAGCGAATGAGGGTGGCCGAGCTCTTAGCGTAGTTGACCTGGAGCCCGGACGCGCGGCCAAAAAGCCGCAGGATCTCGCGCACGGCGGTCACGTCTTCCATCGTGGGGCAACAGAACAGCACCACGTCATCGGCATACAGCGAGAACGCCGGGATGTGCCGCCGTGGGTGTAGGCGTTGCAGGATGCCCTCGCTGATCGCGCGCTGGACTAGGCGGCCGAGGGCGTCGACGCCCAGGACGAAGAGCTGCGGCGAGAGGGGATCGCCCTGCCGTAAACCTCTCCGGTGCCAGATGGGTGGGCCGGGCTCGCCGTTGATCAGGACCCGCGTGCTGGCAGAGGTGAGCAGGATCGCAAGCCAGCCCAGGAAGCGATCGCCAAAACCGTATTGGCGCAGGGCTTCGAGGAGGAACGGCCAGGAGATAGAATCAAAGGCTTTTGCCAGGTCAAGCTTGAGGAGGATGCGGGGCTCTCCGAGCTGGTGGAGGAGGCGGGCGGATTGCTTCACCAAGATGAAGTTGTCGTGCAGGCTGCGGCCGGAGATGAACGCATTTTGGTTGGCGCTAACCAGCTCGTCAAGGCGCGGTGCCAGGCGCAGCGAAAGCGTCTTGGCGAAGAGCTTGGCAACCAGGTGAATAAGGCTGATGGGCCTATAGTCGCCAAGGGAAGTCGCGTCCGCACGCTTGGGCAACAGCGTCATCAAGGCCTGGTTGAGGCGGTGGAAGCCTCTACCGCGCAGCTCGTAGAGCTGCTGAAAAACGTCGACGACGTCCTGCCTGACGGTGCCCCAGCAGGCACGGAGAAAGTCCGCGGTGAATCCATCGGGCCCGGGCGCCTTGCGGGCCGGCATACGCTTGACAGCGCTCCAGATTTCCTCGGCGGAGAAGGGGGCCTCGAGGGAATCAAGATCGGCGGCGGGCACAATCAGCTGGGCGAAGTCAAGCGTGCAGTCGCGAGTTTCAGCGGTGCCCAGCAGGCCGTCAAAGTGCATGAAAGCTGCCTCCGCAATGTCAGCGTGATCCGACAGCGTCCGGCCGTCGACAAGGATGGCGTGGATGCGGTTCTTCTGCCTGCGGTAGGTGCAGTGCTGATGGAAGAACGGCGTGTTGGCGTCGCCATCACGGAGGCAGGCGATCCGTGCGCGCTGCCGCGCCATGGTGCGGTCGAGTGAGGCGAGCCCAAGGTAAGCGACCTTGAGCTGCTTGTGCAGCCAAGTCTCCTCCGGCGAAAGATTCCTGTGCTCCTGAGCCTTGTCGAAGCGCAGGACGAACTCCCGAGCCACGGCCATGCGAAGCTTGACATTGCCAACGGTTTTGGCGCTCCAACTGGTGAGGCACCGAGCCGTGGCCTGCAGGCGAAGCCAAAGGCGAAGGAACGGGTCATCGTGGTGCACCGAACCCCAAGCGGCGGTGACCGTGTCCTGGAAGCCCTCCATGCGTAACCAAAACTCCTCGAAGCGGAATCTCCGGTGGCCCGGCGGCATGGGAGAGCAGTCGAGGAGCAGCGGGCAGTGGTCAGAGACGACGGACGCGAGGCAGCGCAGGTGACATTCGCCGTGGCTGTCGTCCCAGTCCGTGGTGCAGAAGAATCTGTCGAGGTGCACCAGCGTGGGAGGGGATTGGCCATTGGACCAAGTGTAGCGCCGGCCATTGAGGTAAATCTCTTTGAGGGCTAGGTCATTGATCACGCGGCGAAAGCGGCCCATCATACGTCGGTTCAAATTGCTGTTGCTCTTGTCCTCCTGGCGGTAGATGAGGTTGAAGTCGCCACACAACAACCACGGCCCTGGGCAGTCGTTGCGGACGGCGCGAAGTTCTTGGAGGAACTCGATTTTGTCGGCATCGGTCTGGGGCCCGTAGACAATGGTGATCCACCAAGGGGCGCCGGCAGGCGTGCAAACTCTAGCGGACAAAGTGTTCGCGGTGAACTCCGGGTCGGAGATCGACACGATCGAGCTCTTCCAGGCAAGCAAGATGCCACCACAGGTACCGCGGGCAGGCAAGTAGACGTAATCATCAAACTCGGAACCTAGCAATTCGAGGACAATCGACGAGCAGATAAGCTCCATCTTAGTTTCTTGCATACAAACAATGGACGCGTCGGTGGAATCAATCAGCGATTTTATGGCGATGCGGCGAACGCGTGAATTGATGCCATGGACGTTCCAGCAAGCGATCTTGAGGCCGTGATCCATAGGAAAGATGTCGTCAGGTGGTGGCGGAGCAGCGCGTCTAGGAACGCGCCTGCCTCCCCACGGACTCGGCGGCCACCGGCGACGAACCAGCAGAGCTGGGCATCTCCCGGCCGACGAGGGCGGCCATGGCCTTGAGGACGCCTAGCGGGATTGGCGTGGAGAACATCCCGTCGTAGGTCTTCATCTGGTCAGCGGTGATCCTCTGATCGATGCCAACGATGCCCAAGGAACGCAGGATGTGCATGTGGGTGCGTCTCTCAGCCGTGGGCGGGGCAGCACATGCGCGCGATGAGCGGCCGCGACGCGGCGAAAAATTCAGCACAGGTCGCTGCCGACGTTTCCCAGGGGTAGGCAGGGCGGCGCTCAGGTGCTTGGTGGCCTCAGCCAGGAATTCACCAAGGGTCAACGCCTGCGCGGGAGGGCGCGGTCGACGGCGCAGCGTGATCGGCGGCGAGGCGAACCGGGCCGGTGAGCGGCGCACAGGGGAGCAGGCCGTGGTGGCGGGGTAGGAAGTGGGCCGGGCCTCCTCCAGCGTGTTACAGGAGGGCACGTCGGAGTCGCGGGAAGCAGCGGGCCGTCGCAGGATGGTTATGGGGCTGTTGCTGCGGCCCAGCAACCCAGCAGCAGAATCCTCCAAGGGTGAGACGAGCGGCGAGGCGGGAGCTGCAGTTGGCGTGCATGGCACGTCATTGACCGGCGTCTCCGCGGCGTGCTGGTCGGCAGATCCGTCCAAGGGTGCGACAGGAGATGGCGTGTTGGTGGCAGCATGTGGGGCCTCTTCCTCTTCGGGTGGTGGTGGGTCCTGGATGGGGGTTTCAGGCACCGAACTGTCCAGCGATTGGCGCTGGTGGAAAGCGCACGGATCCCGTGGCCCGCCTCGGTCGGCGTCCTGCAGCGAGACCAGGTCCAACCCCTCCACTTGTGCGCAAGGCGATGGTGGGTTTGAACGAGTCATGCCTGGCGTGCACGGGACCTCGGAAACGTCCAAGGGCTGCGGGACAGCTGTCCCCGACAGGGGCCCAGGGCTCTGAGACAGCGATCCTGTCGGGGGAGTGCCCGTTGCAGCTTCGACAGATGGTGGGACTTGGGCTGCCACCCTCCTTTTGCGCCCACGCCTTTTTCCTCTTTTGGCAAGGCGACGAGAACGGCCGGGCCCACGCTGGCGCGGCCAGGGGTCCACAGCTCTGTCCTTTGCCAGCGGCGGCGCGCCGCCGTGTCGTCCTTGGCCACGCAGGCGTCCATGAGCGGCGACGGCGAGGCCATCGGCGCGCCCAGTACGGCCTGGCTCCAGGGGCCCGAAGCAGTCGACGGCCATGCCATCAGCGCGGCCGTCAGGGGCGTCAGCCACGCGGCGGCGCTTGCGCCCCCGCCGACGGTTGCGGCCACGGCCCTCGCCGTTGTTGTTGCCCTGCTCGCCGTCCATGTCAGGCGCGCCACCGCCGCCGGGGCCCGCCGCGGGCGCGGGAGGGGCCGGAGCAGCGATGCCGTCATCTAGGCGCGTGAATCGGATGCTGATGGGGTAGGTGAGCGTCCGTATCGTCGGCGGCTGCGAGGGCACGCGCGAAGGGATTTGCTCGACGATCTCCAAGATCGTGCTGCTGCGAATGTCGGCGAGGTTGTGCGTGTGCGCAGAGCATCGGAAGACAGCGAGGTTGGCGCGGGTGCGGGTGTCGGGGTGGAGTTTGTCGATCCAGCACAGCATAAATCCTAGTGTAGGCTCTTGGCCTTTTATGTTTACAATGGAAATTATCTCCTCTTAAGGACGCTTGCTTGATCCCCCCCCCCCCAGATTAGCCACCCTCCCCTTTTGTACATTCTATGTCAGTATCTTCTTCTAATAAGGTTTTAATTAAATATACTGGTTGGTACTCCCTACAGGTCATTAAAACACTAAACAATTGCATTTTAATAAAGAAGAAAAGAAAAAGAAAAAATAAATGTATAAAGATCATCATACAAGAGAATATCACCTTCCTTGGGTCTGAACTAAGTGTGTTCATCACAATCTCAATACGGATAATCTGTGCAAGCAACCAGGTGACATGATTACTGCGTAAAATCTGTTGATCACCATTTGCTACTCGAGACGCAAGCTTGTCCACAAAATCAAGAAAATCAATACAGCCACTTTTCATTAGGAAGAAAAAGATGTCTGCGAACAAAAGCCAATCTTGCCAGCACTGAGTCTCTGCAATAGTATGACAGAACTGCAATGAGAACACAGGCAGTAGGTAATAGCTGATAACCTCAATATTTTCTTTAAAGTAAAAGTTGCATGCCACAAAAAGGCCTTTAGTAAAAAAGGGGGTATACCCATGGAAATTCGAATCCTATCAGCTATCCACTAGAGAAAGGAACTTATTGTACTTGAATATAGAGATAGTGGAGCTCGGTGGCTCACATATGCTAACCTGAGTTAGTTAACTTCAGTAGTTCAATCGTCCTGTCAGCAACTGCCTCACCAATCATATCCGGTGAGAAAACAGCTCCTGGTGTTGATGTTTGAGAATGTGATCTGTAACAAGGAGCAACAAGAAGAACACGTCTCCACCAATCTGGTGATGGAGTTGTGCGGAGAGCGTGCCTCAAGCAACGCAGAGCACGTTCCCAATCTAAACCCCCCTTAGGAATAGAGTTTGCAAGATCCTAAACAACAATGCAACATAAGCTTTGGTATCCAGCCCAGAACAATATTAGGAAGAAACTAAGAAAATTAAATAAATATTTATATACATAATCCCGCCAAGTTTGCTGCCTAACAGTTCTGAGTTCTTTCACTTTTTCATTTAAATTATTCATGCTTCTTGCATATAATTATGATTAGCCATAATAATGAATAATACAGCAATAGCGTGCAAAACACCCACAAATTAACAATAATTTTTATATCAGCAGTACTGGACACAACTAAACCATAGCAATAAAAATACTGACCCCTGTGAAATTAAACATAATTTTTTTTAAACATTGCACTTGAAATATACCAACTTCAGTCACTAATATGCATCAAGATGGTCACAGGAGAACGACTAATATACATAGAAGTGTCTGACTGGCCACGTGAAATGTCATTATAGAATCTATCTCCAGAATGCATTCACCTTATTTCATTATAGAACAGATAAATGGTACAAGTAGGTGTTTTATATAGGAGACTGAGAACTGGGAAGGAAAATTAAATCAAACTCCATCCATGCAAAATAGATAGCATATGTTTTTCAAATCTTGTTAAATAGTGTGGTCGTACATTTAATTATCCCTCCCTCATTCTCCCAATGATTTACAATGATGTTTCAGTAATTTCTCAATGTTTGCTTAAGTTTATAGACTATGATAAAAAATAATCAAACATTATGAGATCGAAAGGAGGCTTCAATGCATTGCATAAGATCACATTGTAAACAAATACGGGAAAAGTAAGCATAAAATGAAAGATGTGGCTGCTTGCTAAAAGAGTAACCTTACCTCTCCATGCAGTGGCTCTCCCAGAACACTAGGATAAGTAATGGGAGAATAACGCAAATTGGCTACAGATTCGCCAGCTATGCTTGGGTAGGATTGTGACAAGAACCGATGGGTTCCAAATGTTGGGCAATGAAGGTGCTGATCCAACATCTGCATGTGCATACACACCATATCCCTCCTCCTATGGATCTCCATAATGATGCAAATTAGAGCATCATCATCAGGAATGTTCTCGAGAAACTGCAAGTTGCTGCGAACAAGCTCATAGAATGGAACACGACATTTCTCTTCATCAACCAAAATCCAGATCACATCCAAGCATAGATGCATCCATTCATGCACGGGCCTTTCAATCCTAGTTTGCGCTGGATTGGCTTCATCAACGCCACGGGGTCTCTGGTCCCAGTTAACCAACCAATTTACCATATGCTGGAATGTCACGGCATGGGTAGCTGGCTTCAAACTGGACTCTAGCCCGGCTAAAATGATCCTACAGGATAAATGGTAGAGATAACTAGTTTCTGCTCCCCTGCCAGACTGGTCACCTCTTGATGTGGTACCAAGCTGCCCAAGAGTAGCAAACTCAGCAGCCTTCATGGGTGACACATTTGCACCTACAGGTTGGTCAATACCAGATTGAGTAGGAGATCCTATAGCGTTCATTGCTGATAAAGGAGATGTAGGATTTGAAGCGTGAAAGCTTGGAGCACTTGGTGCTGCAATAGCTGAGGAAGAAGATACAGGGCCACCAACAGTCACAGAACCCACTTGCCCTGTTGGTGCCTCGGCAGAAGAAACTGCACTGAGTAGAGATGGAATGAGGCTGTCCCATCTAAGGTGGCCACGAGCACACAGACACCGCGTAGCAAAGAGCAGGAACTCAGATCGTGGAGCGTGGCTACTGCATTGCAGAACAAATGAGATGAGAACTGATTCCGTGACTGCCTGTAACTGCTCCTGGTCCTAAAGAAACATGAAAAATCTAATCAATTTCTTCTGTTTATCTTTTGTCCTGTGGTCAAAATGACTGTTTGTGTAAATGCTTCTGCTTACTGGAAACCGTGTGCGCAGCTGCTCAAAATCCGAAATAAACTGCTCGTCCCGGGGAGGCAGATCTCTGTTAAGAGCAGATACTCTCTTCTGCAGCTTGTTCCTGGATAATTCAATTTGTACAGCACATTAAATTCTGCAAAAACTTATTTACTAAAATTGACTCCGCTGTTCAAACTGCAGAACAGTTCTAGGAGACAATTTACATGACAGATAGCTACCAAATAAGTAGCACGGGCTAATTCAAAAAAAATTCAGCATAATATCGCATTCAAGAAGGCATCGTCTATCATACGACCTCAAAACAACTAATACTATATTACACACTTATCCAACCGAATTCGCACGGAGTACAGTTCACAAATAAATGCCCAAATTGAAGGCCACGGGAGAGAAGGCAACTTACGAGGTCTCGTTCGCCGGGTCCTCGGCCCGCTGCTTGGAGTTCATCTGCAAAGCCACACACACACCCAGGGTCAGAAGTAGCGCTCGCAGACGCGTAAGCTAGGGATTGGGGAAGGGAGGGGCACGCACACCGAGATATAGGGTGAAGAGATCGGCGATTGCCGGCCGCGCCGGGTGCTGGTGGAGCTGCATCTGCCGCTGGTGCGGAACCACCGCGGAGGCCGAAATCGCCGGAGACAGCGGCTGCCTCTGCCCGTGGCCCCCGTCCATCGCCGGTGCGTCGTTCCCGTCGCCGGCGACCGGGAGGGGAACGTGGGGGAAAAGGGTTTAGAAGGACTGAAGCACTGTGAAGCAGCCTGGTGCTTTCGCGTTTGGGGAAAGACGGGATTGACGGTGGGATGTGATAGTCCTGCAGTCTGAAGCTTGATCTGGGCCGCTACTTGGGGCAGAGATTTGAGCAACAGGGACAGCTACGCTGATGCATAACTGAGGAAGGATCTACCAGTATTTTTTTATTTTTTTCTTTGGAAAAATCGATTCGTATAGGCCCTGGGTGATTTTTCACTTTTTTCCAAACACACATGCAAAGCTCACAATTAAGTATAAGCACTCACTCATGTGAACGCGCACACACCCTACCTCAGACTAGGTCCAATAAACTAATGCGATGGACTTGAAATTGATGAAGTCGCCACGGACGCCTCGCTATCGACGAGAACGTCGACTCCCACCGAACAATATTTCGCATTTTAATGAGACACCAAAGTTTTAAATCTGGAAGTGAATCAGCTAAGTGAAGTCTTAGCTCAATTATTTTGAATGACCCCAAACTTAACTTATCAAATAAGCTCTTTGGAATAGTTGAGACGCTTGCACCAAAATCACAAAGTGTAGTAATCTCATTCACTCTAATATGAATTTTAATAGTAGGCTCAAATATATCATCAAGCTTAGCTCGAAGCTAGCTTCTTATATTGTTGTTCTAATTCAAGAATTTTTCATGCTACTTCATGAATAAATTGTCGGTACATAGTACCATTATCTTGATTAATTCCAGGATTCTTGATGGTGATCATCTTCACGAGATCTTCCATGGAATAGTCTGGTGATGGAGCATTGCCAGCTCTTCAGGTTCTCCGTTCTCTTCTTTGATCCTCATCATCTTGATATCTTCAACGGGATTTGGTTCGGGCTTCCCTATAAATCTTGCAAGTATTATATTTTGGATTTCATCTATCTTGCTTAATTGTGTCTCAACGGTCTTTGTCCTTTCATGTAGAACTTGAACATCATTCTTGAGAGAAACATTTTGGTTAGATAAATTCCCTAACATGGTTCTATGATTCTCAGTAAGTTTTATAAGGATATTATTTTGTTCAGCTTGAGCATGCATAAAAACTTTTGAAAGTTTTTTCGATAGAAATATTACCATTGCTTGCTCCACTATCATTAGTGTAGTTGTTATTTTGAACTCCTGCAGGATTAGTATATTGCTTTTGAAATTAGATCCAAAGTTTTGACTCTCCAGGGTTATAAGGATATCTTGCTATGAAGTCTACTTCCTCAATATTAGAATTGGTGATGGGGAATGGTGTTTTGGCACATGGGAGCATATGCTCCCTTTATTTTGAAATGCATGTTACATACTTTTTGAAATTTCAAAAAATTGAAACGAAAAATTCGAACGTACATCTTCACGTGCTACGTGCTCACAAAGTTGTTTCATAAAAATCCGACTTGTCATGTGGCATGTGTAAAAAGACAAAATTCAATGCTGAAAATAAGGCTTTTCAGGAGATAAATTTTCTCTTTTTTACACAGACCACAAAACATATTGGTTCCTCGCGAAACTTGACGAACGTACGTATATTATGGAGATGTACATGTAGAATTTTTTGTCAAAATTTTTTGACATTTCGAAATATATTTTTTTGATAGAGGGAGCATATGCACCCAGGAGCCGAATTGAATTTCCGTTGGTGATGGCATTAACTTGGGTATTTTCCTTACCTTCAAAACATTTATAAGCTCATCTATCTTTGAAGTAAGCTCTCCATTATTACCTTCGGTGATCATGCCATTGAGCATGGTTGCTTTGCATATCATCTAGGAGTCTTCTAACAACTTCAACTTGCTTGCTCGTGAATGTTCCTCCGGCTGCAGTATCAAGCATATACTTTAACATTAGGTTAAGGGCATTATAAATAAATGAAGTATTAATCAGTCCTCCAGTCCATGACTTGGATAGTTCATGATGGCTACCTTCATCCTTTTTCCCGCAAGCGCTAGTGTCTCGCGATCTTCTTTTCTAAAACTTGTAATGTTAGAGCGAGCTGCATAGTCTTTGTTGCAGGGAAAACTTAGTCATGAATATATTAGTGCATTCATCCCATGAAGTAATAGTGCCTTTGGGCAAAGCTCGCAACCATTATTTTTCTTTTTCTTTTAATGAAAAAGGAAACAAGCGCAATTGTACCGCATTGGGGTTGATATCTTTAATGCGCATCATATCACATATATTGGTAAATGTATTCAAGTGCATACCTGAATCCTCAGCGGCTGAGCCTCCAAATTGATTATGCTAAACTAAGCTTAAAAGGTTAGTCTTAATTTCATAGTTCTCCGCTGCAACAGCGAGCTGAGCTATAGGTGCACGAATAAAATCATCATTGGGAATAGCATATCCCCAAGCTTGTTTTGTGCCATGGTTCTTATCTTTTTAATATCTTTACTTATGATGACAAAAGAAACAAGGAACTAATTTTTTTGTGTTTCCAAATAGATGAAAAAAAAGTGAACTAATAGCAGTAAATAAAACTTAAAACGGAAATGAAACTAACTAACAAGCTAGGTCTCTAGTAACCTTACCGGAATATCAAAATTGCTTCCCCGGCAACAGCGCTAGAAAAAAGGTTGATACCTTCAATCCGAATTATTGGATTTTAGTATGATAAGCTTTTTCCCTAGAAGACCTATGTTTAATCGAACCTTGAAAAGCACTGCTAAAATGGTGTAAATGAAACGTCTACAAGATTTTGCTAGCTGATTTGATTTTATGTTTACCAACCTATCTACTTTACTTTGATTGGATTGTGTTCAATTGATGGAAATAGGCTAGGGTTAAGGATTCTCTTGCAGCTATGCATACATATAGAACTAAAGTGCAAATATGCAGTAAATAAATAGTGATAAAAGATTTGTGAGCAGCACATCCGTAAATACTCTTGTCCCTAAAGCCAGAGGTGACAAGAGTCTCTTAGTCAAACCATTGTTCCCACTGCCGCGAGTAACAACAATTATTAAGTAAATGAATACAAACCAAAGCATTAAGCTAGATGATTGTGCCATTGATCCCAAGTGAATCACTAAACATGTACCGTTATTTTCCCCTTTTTGTCATTGAGGTTTCGCGGTAGCACGCCGTTCTCCCCTCATCCCACCTCTTTCCTTGATCGATCCGATAGACATCGGTACATGTAGATCATCGAATCGAAACGAAGAGACAAGGATACAAGATTGCAAAGGTCCTATTCAATTCTTACATACACATATTTATGAGATTAGATGCATATAAACGTTGTGAGGATTCACCCCAACCCGCAGCCCATGAGGACTACTCACACATAATATCAAGATCAAAGATAGAAATCATTGTTGCAAATACTTCAATTAAAATCACAATATTCTTACAATGATCGCCAATTCTCAAGGAGACCTTTATTACAATGGTTATGGCTATGGATATGGAGGAGATGGGAGATGAAATGGATGAACTATGGTGGTGGGTCTCCTTCGGTGTGGTGTAGATAGATCTGATGGATGGCGGCTATGTTTGGCGACGAATGTCTCTCCTTTTGGCATCGGTTCCTTCACATAACTTATAGGGTTTGACCTCAAGAAGGCTGCGGCACCTAGTACGGGCAGACGGTACGGGCGGGCCTTGCACGTACCGATGTCCGCTAAAGCTTCTGGAACTGCCTTTCGACATCAGGCCAACTTTGTTGCACTTGTAACCCAATTTTCTTCAGTTATTGCGGGTCCATTTGCCATTATAACGTGATTTCCTGCACACAATTCAAAGATAGAAGAGATTGCACATCGTTGCAATAATGAGTCATTAGTAGCATATTGAGAGGGAAACTTAGTCAATTTCTTGACATGGCTAAAGGTTTAAACTTAGTCAATTTATTGACATACCAGGTGTTTCGAGTATATATGGGCTCACTTATTATGGGACGAGATCAAGAAGGTTGCAACAATCAAGGTTCCTACTCTACATCTGAAGTCATGGGCTTCAGATCTGATAGAAGGGAAGGTAGTAACTCTAACGGATGCAAGCACCATACTTTGTGGATGATGGGCGGTATGGACAGAGCAAAATGCGATTCGGCGGGGCGAAGGAGGTAGAAGGGTGGTCAGTTCAGTGCACTCGGTTCTAGATACAACATTCGATTTGGCCCAGCTCGGTAAGAAAAAGACACCCATGCCAATTAAATCAGTTGTTCGTTGGAAGAAGCCTGAAGAAGGTAGTCTCAAGTTAAATGATGCTGCCAGCTTTTGTGAGGAAGATAATTCAGGTTCTACTGATCTTGTCATTCGGGATTCAAATGGTGCACTGATTCAAGCACAAGCTCGATGGAGCAAATTTGTTGTAAGCCCGCTTGTTATGGAGGCTAAAGCCATTCTAGATGGTATTCGCTTGGCACTAGCTTGATCGAGGATTCGAAACTGACGCGCAAGAGGGCCTCAAACTTATCGAAGACCCAGGTGGTGGTAGATCCTGTATCGCCAGCATTCGTCATGAAATAGTGGAGCTTAGCGGGATTTTTAATAAGTTTAAACTCTCTTATACTGGGTGCCAAGCTAATGAGGCTGCTCATCTTCGTGCTAGGAGGGCTAGTAGTAGTAGAAGGAGGTGTTTATGGATCAATTATAATCCACCATTCCTTGCTAATGTAGTAGCCAAAGATTGTAACCCCCTTGTTGATTATTGGAAGCTCCGTGATTCGGAAAAAAAGGAGCCATACTTCTCCACCCTCATAAGTCATAACATGTGTGGATCTGGTGCCATCACCAGAGCCTTGGCTATTGCTTTTTTTCTTCCTCATGCTAAAAGGATTGCACACTTCAGCTGTTAACTCCTAACCATCTTCTTAGAAGATCACCTGGTAGCATATGACCTCATTTTAAGCCATGTGGACATTGAACCATTTTTCTAACAAAGCAATATTCACCATTTTTATATTTTGAATCCCAAGCCTACCTTGATCTTTGAGTTCGCACGCGCTACATTCAATCGAGCCAGTTGTTAATTTTCTTGCACCTTCTTTTTGCTTACCAGTCTTAGCTAGTTCTGATGGAGAGTATCACATTAAACTCGACATTCAGAATAAAGCTGGCGGTTTCATTTGGAATCTGGTGGCTCTGTATGGTGCCGCCCAAGACGCTTTTAAGGCCGACTTTTTACGAGAGTTGATAAATCTTTCAAAAGATAACCCCCTTCCGATTTTGATCGGAGGGGATTTTAATTTGCTGAGATTTCCTCACGAGAAAAGTAAAGGCCTTTTCGATGGACATTAGCATTTCTTGTTTAATGTTGTCATTGATAGCCTAGACTTAAGAGAGGTGTTTATGTCCGGTCGATAATTTACTTGGGCCAACAGCCTGCCTGAACCCACGTACGAAAAACTAGATCGCATGTTGATGGATACCGAGTGGGAAGATAAATACCATATGGTGTCGGTACATGCACTAGAACGTATTGAAAAAATGTTTGACCATGCTCCTATCCTCCTAACTATTGGGAATCCCCGATCTATTTGTAAACGGCTGTTCAAGTTTGAAATTGGTTGGCTACATCGAGAGGGGTTCCATGAGATGGTTATGACGGTTTGGGAGAGACCGACCGGGGGTAGCGCTCCAATTTTGAGATGGAATAATAAGATGCGGGCAATGCGCAAACATCTCTCTGGTTGAGCTGCCCATATGTCTGGTATTCTTAAAAAAGAGAAGGCTCGCTTATCAACTTTGATTGATGAGCTAGAGGCTTTAGAGGAGGTAAGACCGCTGTCCCCGCAAGAGATTGAACTTAAGAATCAGTCCAATGCGCAGATAGCGAGTCTTCTTCGTGAAGAGGAACTCAAATGGTATCAGCGTTCCAAAGCCCAATTCATATTGGAAGGAGACTCAAATACGTGATTTTCCATGGCTTGGCCAATGGGAGACATCGAAAAAAACGTATCCACTCTCTCATACAAGATGAAGGGTTGATTGAAGGCCATGAGCAACTCAAATCCTACATTACTAATTATTATAAATGTCTATTTAGTCCTTCGGAGGAAAGTTCTTTTTCCCTAAACGAGGACTTAACTTATGACATACCCCAAGTATCTATGGAAGAAAATGGTCTACTGACCGCACCTTATTCCGAGGAAGAGGTTCAGAAGGCAATTTTCCAAATGGAATGCAACAAAGCACCGGGTCCAGATGGTTTTCCAGCGGAGTTTTATCAAACTTTCTGGGATACTATTAAATCAGACCTTCTAGATTTGTTCAGTGCTCTGCACATAGGACAACTAGAATTATTTCGTCTAAAGTTTGGTGAAGTAATTTTGTTACCGAAAGTTAATGAGGCAGAAAGGATTCAACAATATAGACCCATGTGCCTCTTAAACGTAAGTTTAAAAATTTTCACGAAAGTGGCCACCATTAGACTTAATACGGTTGCAGATCATGTTGTTCAGCCGTCACGGACCGCTTTCATGCAAGGAAGGAATATCCTGGATGGAGTGGCGGTTTTGCATGAGACGGTACATGAGATGCATACTAAGAAATTGGGAAATTTTGCTATATGACACCGTTATTTTCTGGCATTTGCCGAAACACACCGTCCAATTATGTCTTTGCCAGGTACCATTACAATTTTGTGACACATTTGCCAGAACACACCACCAGCCTAAAAACGGAAAGTTTTGCACCTTTTGTTGTGATGACTGATTTTGAAGACAAAGTGCAAAGCTTTCCAATTTTAACCAGATGGTGTGTTCTGCAAATGTGCCACATAATTGTAATGGCACCTGGCAAAGACACAATCAAGCGGTGTGTTTTAGCAAACGCCAAAAAATAACGGTGTCTTGTGGCAAATTTTCCCTAAGAAATTACATGGGCTTATTTTAAAATTAGATTTTGAAAAGGCGTATGATAAGGTCAAGTGGTCTTTCCTACAACAGACTCTCAGGATGAAAGATTTTTCTCCAGAGTGGCGTGCTCTAATAAATGATTTTGTGTATGGAGGAAGTGTGGCAATCCGGGTTAGTGATGACACCGGCCACTATTTCCAAACACGAAAAGGGTTACACCTGGGGGATCCGTTATCACCAATGTTGTTTAACATTGTAGCGGATATGCTGGCTATACTCATAGAGCGGGTCAAGCCTGATGGTCAGATTGAAGGTGTGATACCACATCTGGTTGATGGTGGTTTATCTATCCTCCAATATGCCAATGATATATTTCTATTTATGTAACACGATCTCGAGAAAGCTCGCAATCTGAAAATAATTTTGGCGGCTTTTGAGCAGTTGTCGGGATTAAAAATTAATTTCCATAAAAGTGAATTTTTCTGTTTTGGTGATGCCCAAAATGATACGACTCTGTATACTGAATTGTTTGGTTGTGGGCAAGGCCAATTTCCTATTCGCTATTTGGGTATTCCGATTCATTATCGGAGACTCACAATCGCTGAATGGAAAATAGTGGAATAAAGATTACAAAAACGTCTTAGTAGTTGGAAGGGTAAATTGTTGTCCCTGGGGGGAAGATTGGTACTCATTAATTCGGTACTGGCAAATATGGTACTGTATATGTTATCATTCTTCCTAGTACCAAAAGGAATTCTGCATAAACTCGATTATTATCGATCCAGATTCTTTTGGGAAGGGGACAATGAAAAAAAGAAATATCGACTGGTTAAATGAAGTATAGTTGTAGTCCCAAAGATCAAGAAGGGCTTGGAGTTCATGACCTGGAGGTCAAGAAATCAGCACTGTGTTATCACCAGATTTTGGCCAAATCAGGAGATGGGCCGTAATTGAGATGGGCTTGAAGGATATACACGTGGAGCGTCTCTGAAGCTGCCTTGCACGAAGAGTTTGGGCTAGATTGCCCGTGTATCTGTATTTTATAGTAATTTACATCTTAGTTAGGAATTAAAAGATAGAGTTTAACCCGTGCACGGTTAGGTGCACGCCCGAATTAGAAAGTCCCTTGGACTATAAATATGTACCTAGAGTTATCAAGAAAGGAGGACAATCACGTTCACAACAAACACAAACCAGGCGCATCGCCACCCCTTGTTTCGAGGGTTTCTTCCGGGTAAGCATCATGTTGCCTAGATCGCATCTTGCGATCTAGGCAGTACACGTTTATTCGTTACCTTGTGTTGCTCGTGCTGAAGCGTTGTTGATGGCGAGTAGCACTATTTATCATAGGTGTTTTGGGGCTTGCATGGATGCTTTTCTTATGCATATTTGCTTAGCTATGTCGTCCCTCGATATCTAGCTGCCCTTATACCTATCTAGATGTAAGGGCAGCACTTTGCTTGTTTGTTATTTAGTAGATCCAATCTGTTATAGTTGCTCCTTGATTCTTCAAGGATTGGTTTAATATCCGTCTGGTTAGGCCTTGCAAACGGGTTGAACGATCCGGTAGTGCGTAAGGTATGGTTTGTTAGTCCTAAGAGGGATGTTCGGGAATTGACTTAATGTTGGTTTTTAGGCCTCTTTTAGGGTTAGTTTTCCATTATCTTTCGTGTCTATTAGGCTCAACTACACGTAGGATGTTCCGATCATGCGGTGAAAATCCTAAACTGTCGTAGATTGGTTTAACTTTATATTGATCAAGCAGGAGCCCCATGTCGTCGTAAATCCAACGTGGACCATGGGGCGATCGGCTCTTTGAGCCGATCCACAGGGCAACATGAGAGCCGATCGGGCTCGTATTTAATGTTTACGTATCTACCATGCAGGAGACTAATCGAAGCAATCCAACACCTTCCTGACCAGGTATAGGTCAGGTGGCACGCCCTTGCAACCGCTAGGACGTGTGCCTATTGCGGGACGACGTCGAGGGACCAGGGCCCACCAATCTTGGCAGCCTCCCTCTTCGTGTTGCTAACCACTGCCGCCGGTGGGTTTTGCAGCAACACATTCGCACGCCCGGTGGGACACCTTCTACAACAACCACGTCAACACCTGCATCCAAGATGGCGGACGAACCGATCAAGTACGAAGATCTGCCTGCTGAGCACAAGAAGAAATATGAGGAGCTCAAAGCCATCTTCGAAGTCGATCTCATCGGCTGAAGGACCCGTTCGCACGGCATTAGGTTCAAAGGATTCCAACCCGAAGGCGTGTTTGAGGGACTAGATCTATCTCTCCCTTCGGAGGAACGTACAAGAGCCCTGCGCCAGGAAATTAACTATGCCATGGCTCATTCTTTGCATCGGCATTCTGAGAGCCTGGTGAACACTCTTGAGCGTGTTGCGCTTCGTGTAGTTCAAGAAATCATGAAGCATCAGTATTCTCCATCAGGACCTGCTCTAGGAACTCACCAGGGAGAAATACCGTTCTACACTAGGCCACCTGCCATTCACGATGGCAGCTCCACAGCAACAAGGTTCACCGGCGTACGTCGTCTACAAGGTTGGAGGTGATCCGCGATTACCAATTCTGTGAGCCGCCCAAGGAGATCCCACATGGATACATGTGCACATACGTGGGGACCGCAACAATTGGGCGCATACGATTACAAGGAGGAGTTGCCGGAGCGAAGGGAGTTCGGAGCAGATCTGAGAAACAGCGTGGCTAGCTAAATATGCCACCGAACAAGTCATGAAAGCTCAACCTGCAGCTCCTACGGTGGATCAGATCACAATCTTGAGAGACCGTTCGGTATCCGAAGAAGAGAATGATCGGCTATTCGAAGCCGTATCCCAACGAGTATGACCTGATCCCACTACCGCCTAAGTATCGGCTCCCGACTTCACAAAATTCGGTGGATCGAAGGGTCTAGCTCAATTGAGCACGTGAGCCGATATTTGGCACAGTTGGACATGGTCTCACTTCGGACCAGCTACGTGTGAGGTTCTTTTCACAATCTCTCACGGGTCCAGCTTTTGGTGGTACACCTCGTTGCCACCGATTCGGTTCGAACATGGAAGCAGCTGGAAAAGCAGTTTCACATACAATATCATTCGAAGCTACGAGTGGCATTGCCGATCGGCTCGGGTGCAAGGCGAGGAGATGGTGTCCGAATACATTCAGCGTTTCAGGACAGGAACCGATGTTATTCGGTTCGTTTATCGAAGAAGGGCGATCGGCGGCATGCCTCTCGGCGCGCTCAAGGATCGACTTTCCAAGCGGACTACAATTCACCGGCGCACATGGTTCGAAATTGACATCGTATGAACGGCGCCACCCGAATTGTACCGGGACAAGTTCAAGCGCGTCGTCCTGGTCGAGACGGAAGAAGATGAAGATTCGAAAGATCGGGAGGTCGCCGTGGCTGAATGGACTCGGGGGGGCCGTGTCCTGCAAATGGGTGAAACAACCAGGGCCTGCAAAAGGGTTTGACTTTGATTTAAGCAAAACGAGCAAATTTTTGATTTGCTGAAGGAAAAAACAGAAGTTGCCCGAAGGCCACAAAATCCCCACGTTACAAGAGATGAACGGCAGGCCATACGCAAATGGCATCACACGTTCACCCATGCCACCAACCAAAGTATTGCGCGGACGATTCAAATGGCGATAGAACAAGGCCGATTACTCTTCGGTCAGTTTGCCATGAAAGTTGACACACATCCGTTTCCGGCGTCAACATGGTGGATCTCGGTCACTGCATAAGAGCGAGCCAGGTTTCTCTTGTGATATCAACATGGCAGGGCTTGCGGCCGCCATGGCAAGGATAAGCCAGAAAGTCACTCCGTGGCAAGGATAAAGGGAGGCCGATCACACGCGATTGATATGATGACAGGCACTGGCGAGGAAGAGGTGAGAAGCGTGCGGTATCAACGACCACTCTCGCGCACCTCCTTAACAAATACGAGCAGCAGTATGACCGACGTCGGCGCTACGACGTAGACGATGAAAGATATCGTCGGTCCAATGCAGATGACAGGAAATACCATCGATATGATAGAGACGATGAAGGGTATGAGCGTCACGCAAGAGGGAGACCGGGAGAGCAGGAAGACCTGGATAAGCATTGGAACTGTCCTTTCTTTAAACACTGCTGGGACTCAGGAATGAGCCGATTGCCTACAATCGAGAACTGCCCAGAATGTAGACAACAGAGGAAGGGAACAAATGAAGTTTCAGTGTTCAAGCGTCTAGGTCCTCTCCCACCTCAGAGCAAACGAGCTGAGTCATCTCAAGATGAAGACTTCGAGGAGTCAGATGAAGAAGCGGATAGGTATCACCGACCAAGGTGGTGCCCGATGGACTCACCACTCCCAAAAGTGCGGCGGCTCGTAACTGGAGGAAGCCGGCGCGTGCACAGCACGTTGAGGAAGGCACGGCCCGATCTGGCCGTGAAAATTCAGCAAACATTGGAGATGGAGACTCGCCCACCAAAGAAAGTGTGGCGCCCCAAGCGGACAAAAGCCGATGCAGAGGCATCGGCTGATACAAACATGGTGTTTATTCTCCCGTCGAGTTTTGTGCTCAAAAAGACGAGGAAGTATCGATGGCACAGTTTGACTGCGGTCCACGGCCGTCATCTTTGAGAAGCCACGAGAGAGGAGCAGGCATCTGAAAGCCCTATACCGAGAGGTTACATCAATGGGCAGCCTATCGGCAAGATGCTGGTTGACACGGGAGCGGTCAATATAATGCCGTATTCCATGCTACGACGTTTGGGACATTCCAATGAAGATCTGATCAAGACCAACGTCACACTAAGCAATTTCAACGGCCAAGCGTCGGAAGCCAAGGGTGTTCGGACGTAATCTGGGCCGAAAAACCATCCCTACGTCATTCTTCATCGTCGACGGCAAAAGCACTTACGTTGTCCTGCTAGGAAGGGATTGGATCCACGCTAACGTTGCATTCCATCCACAATGCATCGGTGCATCATACAATGGGATGGAGATGAAGTGGAGGTTGTTCATGCAGATGACTCGATCGAGATCTCATTAGCTGGCATGAACATTTGGGATGCGACGACCAAGAGCCGCTCTCTGGAATCAATCGGACGGTGTGAGCGCATCGAAGCTTCAAAAAACGGGGTGAGGCTGGTCTTATCCACCGGCTTGACGGAGTAGCAAGATCCAAGTCTATGGACGTACGTGGCAAGGCCGATCCCTGTGATCGGCCCCAAAAAATAAAAAGCAAGGATCTCACCTCAAGCATGTCACGTAGCCGTAGCAGAGAACCAATAAGTTGTAAACCCTCATTGAACAGTGCAATGAAAAAGGAGGCCGATTCTAGCAATCGGCCAAAAATATCCTCAACATGTTGTTTGCCTGTGTTTAGCATTGATCTAGCAGGTGATGGGAAGCTGGGGTATGGGTTTACATCAGCTGATGAACTAGAAGAGATTGACATTGGTCCTGGGGATAAGCCACGACCAACATTTATCAGCAAAAAGTTGGATGATACGTCTCCAACGTATCGATAATTTCTTATGTTCCATGCTACTTTATTGATGATACCTACATGTTTTATGCACACTTTATGTCATATTCGCGCATTTTCTGGAACTAACCTATTAACAAGATGCCGAAGTGCCAGTTCCTGTTTCTGCTGTTTTTGGTTTCAGAAATCCTAGTAACGAAATATTCTCGGAATCGGACGAAATCAACGCCCAGGTTCCTAGTTTTCCCGGAACCATCCAGAACACCGAGAGCCGCGGAGGATGGGGCCCCACACCACAGGCGCGGCCGGAGGGGGCCGCGCCGCCTATGGTGTGGTGGCCCCCCCCTCCGAGGCTGCCCTTTCACCTATTTAAAGCCTCCGTCGCGAAAACCCTATTACGGAGGACGAAACCCACGAAACCTTCCGAGCCGCCGCCATCGTGAAGCCAAGATCCGGGGACATGAGTCTCTGTTCCGGCACCCGCCACGGGGAAGTGCCCCCGGAAGGCTTCTCCATCGACACCGCTGCCATCTCCACCGCCATCTTCATCACCGCTGCTGCTCCCATGAGGAGGGAGTAGTTCTCCATCGAGGCTCGGGCTGTACCGGTAGCTATGTGGTTCATCTCTCTCTATGTACTTCAATACAATAATCTCATGAGCTGCCTTACATGATTGAGATTCATATGATGATGCTTGTAATCTAGATGTCATTATGCTAGTCAAGTGAGTTTTACTTATGTGATCTCCGGAGACTCCTTGTCCCACGTGTGTAAAGGTGACAGTGTGTGCACCGTGTGGGTCTCTTAGGCTATATTTCACAGAATACTTATTCACTGTTATGAATGGCATAGTGAAGTGCTTATTTATATCTCTTTATGATTGCAATGTGTTTTGTATCACAATTTATCTATGTGCTACTCTAGTAATGTTATTAAAGTAGTTTTATTCCTCCTACATGGTGTAATGGTGACAGTGTGTGCACTCGTGTTAGTACTTGGTTTATGCTATGATCATGATCTCTTGTAGATTGCGAAGTTAACTATTGCTATGATAGTATTGATGTGTATTATTCCTCCTACATAAGCATGAAGGTGACAGTGTGCATGCTATGTTAGTACTTGGTTTAGTCGTTTCGATCTTTCTTGCACTCTAAGGTTATTTAAATATGAACATTTAATTGTGGAGCTTGTTAACTCCGGCATTGAGGGTTCGTGTAATCCTACGCAATGTGTTCATCATCCAACAAGAGAGTGTAGAGTATGCATTTATCTATTGTTATGTGATCAATGTTGAGAGTGTCCACTAGTGAAAGTCTAATCCCTAGGCCTTGTTCCTAAATACGCTATCTGTTTGTTCCTTTGTGGTGACCCAGCGTACCACGCATGGTGTAGTACACAAGTCGTTGACATAACACAAGTGAAACACCGTTCCACTCATATTACATCCCTCAGTGGTACAACAGAAACATATGCGAGTCCAAGGTATGTCTATAGAAGGATACACAAACTGTTTACAAAAGATCAACACAACCTCCTACTTTACAGTGAGGTAAAACTTCAAATAAAGCTCCAGAAGAACGACTCGTAATCTAACTTATTGCTAACTCCAGCTTAAGAGCTACATGGCTTGCTATAGAAATCTAGCTACTTAGGTGCTAGGATTAGGGAAAAGCTCCCTTCTATTCCTAGTCTAAGTTTCCACTACAGTTGCTGCAGCATTTGACTTCATTGACTTCTTTGCTTGGATTCTCCATCTTGTTGCAGTTGACTCCTTTGTCTTCGAGTTCCATGGTAGGTCATCCTCCGGTGCCTCCATAGCTAAGCAGGGATTTAAGAGTGGGATGAGTACGAGCGTACTCAGCAAGTTCATATTAGGAAATAGGTGTATCATGCACTAGCTACAGCCACAGACCAGAAAGTCATAGGCAAATGCAAGTTTTCATAAACATTTCTTCAAAAGGTTTATTTTATTCCGAAAACTATGCCCGTCAGTCTTCACAGTTGACTAGAACTTCATGGAGTTCCTTTCTGCCGCGTTCGCAGTTCCTTCCTAACAGGGTGACAGTCACAATTCGGTATCCTCTGCGAGAGGTGCGTTACTTTTCCCATAAGAGAACTTAACCTTGTTGCCAACCAAGTCATGAGCTTGTCCACACTTCCTTTGGTGTGAGGTCAGGTATAAGAACCAAGCCAATCACTGCCTTCTCCGCGACCCTGCAAACCCACCCTTTTGTCCATCCGTACACCCCCGGTAGACATCTCCCGATCATACGGCTTTACCCACGGTGTACGTCGGACAATCCTTCATAGACGGTAGAGCCTCTCATCCAAACGTCCGGATGGGGATTTTAAAGGCTATCCCAACCTACGGTAGTGCCTCCAGCACCCCGCCAGGCTCTATCAAGTCCGTTGGCGTGCAGGAGGGAAAAGATACAGCTTCCCAGAGCCATTATAGATCTTATGGTCAACGCGATTTGTACGGCACTAGAATCACTGGACGGCATTGGTACTTAGTCCTAGATGAGTAGTACCCTTGCAATGGAACCTCCACCATATCAACACATACCATGGTTCCATTGCCCACCACATAGTCATATTCATAATTGTAAAATAATACTTTGCTTTTCAATGCAGAGTGATAAGTATAGTACTTTGCATATAATTTGATAAAAATAATCAAATGACATGAGCAAGCGATGAACTTGCCTTTCTTGACTGCAAGATTATGCAGTCAAAAGCTTCGATACGTGATAACTCCAAATTCTGAAATACCATCATTGTCCGGCAAGGACAATGTTTAAAGGATTGGCAAAGATGCTATTATGCATAATATGAGATGCAATCGTCCCGAGCGTAACCTAACCTTGATAATTTAGGATGTATTAGTTGTAAAGATTTCTTTAGGGTTTGTTGCACTTTTAGAATGGTTCTCAAACAAGGTTCTTATTAGGGTTTGATGATATGAATAGCATAAACAAGTAATATAATGCATTATAACAAGTATACACACAAATAAATGGTTGTTGCATAACAAGTCAAGAGTAGTTGTCAGTTTAAAGTTCTACAGGACATGGTTGATGATTACTTATATTATACTTCAAAAGAATAACTTTTGAAGAACATGTTAATTAAGAAATAGTAAGTATTTCACATAAGAGCTATGGGCTTCTATGGTTTGATTGACATTTGTACTTCAAAAGAATAACTTTTGAAGAACAGGTTTTATAAGAACAAGAACTACTATATATAGGAGCTATATGTTTCTAGGGTTTACTATTGGTTTCATTTAGTTCATTATTAGGGATTAGTTAAGTTCTTAAGTTGGATGGACTTATAAACAACAAGTATGGGTAGATTTGTTACTAAGGTTGATCATAGGTATTATATCAAAGAATGATGGTCAAGGTGATGCTATGAGTTAGGGTTTACTATAGCTTCTCATTTGCTTTACTAAGGAATCTCTAATGCCTTCTAAACTAGATGGTTTATTATTCCTAGTTAAGGTTTAGTTGGATAGGAGCATGTAATGTGAATTACTACATAAGGTTGGTATTAGGGTTTATCATTATGGTTCTACTAGGGTTTGATGGTTGAAGTTGATTTCAATGATGTGGTATGGTGATCAATGGTGCTAATATATTAACAAGTTAGGGTTTATACCTATGTGACACTAGTGGATCATATAGGTTTAACCAAAAATAAAGACATGAAATGGTAATCTTATGTGAATTGTTTTTATCCTAATGGATCATGAGCATGCATATGTTTGTTGCTTAGCAAGGTTCTATAAGTAGTGTGAAGTTTATATGATCATATGGGCTAAACCCTTAGGGTTTTTAGAATTGAAACAATTTGTGATGAACACATAAATTAATGGGTTCAAGGTCTTACTTATATTAGAATTAGGGTTTCTAAATTATGTTTCAACTTTTAAAATGATAATTGACAATAGAGATGTGGTCACTAATTACTTAGAAACAAAATTAATAATGGTTTTAGCATTTTATTAATTTTCACAAGAATTATAATTAGGGTAACTCCTATTTTGGGTTTAATTAAAAATAGGGTTTAACAATTGTTCTTAGGTTTTAATTAATTTGTTAATTAAAGATGTTTAAGTAAACAAGTTTTTGAGTTACCAAAATAATATTAGCCTTTAATATTTCCTTGTTTTATTATTAGTTAAAGAAAAATATAAAATAACAATTTGCAAATTAGGGTTTATGAATTCTCACTTATATTTAAATTAATGAAATATGATAAATAAAACTAATCTTAATATTTTATTTAGTTACTGAATAACTAACATTTAATTTTTAACTTATCTAATTTATTGAATTCAAATTGGGTTTTTAAATAATTGAAAAGGCCTAATTATTAAAGTTAAAATAAGTGAATTTTTATTTTGACACACATTTTTGTTTTATATTTTATTTGAATAGAGTTTATTTTTGTGAGCCTTTTGATATATTACTTATATTTTTCTTGAAATGAATTTTATATGTTTTTACAAAGTTTCAGCTATTTTCTGGTTTTTAAAATTGAAGAAACTGCTATTTGTACCTAGAAAGAAGGTACCCAGAGACAACTCCACCTGGCATGTCAGGCCATTTCCATGGTCAAGCAGCGTGGCGAGCTCACCGGCGGGAAGTCGACGATGGCGCCGTCGATCCCGGGCTCCAGAGGATGGGCTAGCGGTTTCGGTCGAACCAGTACGAGAAGGCAAAGCAGATGGTGGCGGCGCCGCTAGCTATTGGTCATCGGAACTAGGCCGGCGGTGAGGTGCTGCGACGACGGGGACGGGCACAAGGTGCTAGCAAACTACGGCCGACGATAGGATGAAATAGGAAGCTCCGAAGATCCGCTAGCTCACCGTGATTCAGATGAGCTTGATGGTGAGGTCGGGGAAGGTCCAGGTCGCCGGAATAGGCCGTCACCGGCGTCGGAGATGATGAACTCGTCAGGTTGCTGCGGACGGCTCCAGCTCGATTCCCTGCTCCAGCTGAGCAAGTCGAGGGTGTAGATGACGATGGAATCCACGCCGAGTCGCGGGGAAGCTCAAAACGGCGGCGGGAAGAAATGGCCGGCGAGCTAGGGTTTCCAATTTTTCGGAGAAGGTTGCAGAGAGATGGGGAATTTAGGGTTAGGGTTCTCAGCGGCGGCGAGGGGTACTTATCGACGACGGCCAAGCGGTGGCGCGAATCCTGGCGCACGCGGTCGAGGAGAGCTCGACAGCGAGCTGCTTCTCGGAACGGAGGAAGACGATGACTTCCCCCCGTTCGTGAAATATCTGGCAAAGGGTATTTGTGGGCTGGGCCAAAGCTGGGCTGAGGTGCTGGGTGGCTGTTGGGCTATGCATGGGCTACGGTGGCCTGTTTCGGCTGCCAAGGTGAGCTTCTCTCTTTCTCTATATATTTTTCTTTTCATTTTCTATTTTTATTTTCTGCTTTCTAGTTTATTATTTGAATTCAATTCTGACTTCTATTTTGTTCTGCAGGTTTTCCAATTTTGATTCTTCATAGAATTTAATAGAAATACATTTGCATAGTTGTTTAATTCAAACAAGTATTTAGTCTTTGATTAAATTTGTGTTGTTGTGAGAGGTATTCTAATTTCAAATGGATATGGATTAAATGTTTGTCTCAATTAATTTTTATTTAGAAACCAAACCTATTTTGAATGATTTAAAATTGATAACCAGTGCTTGGTAAACATGTCATTAAGTTTTGTTATTACTTAACAACATTTATTGTTCCCATGTATTTTATATTATAGTTAGAGTTTAAATTAAATGGTGTTGAGAATGGAATGGTTCATGATTTTATGTGAAGAACTGTTTTCAAAGGTTCAAGAAAATGGTTGGATTTACTCTATGTTAAATAATCTTGCTTAGAGAACTCTTGCTTGAATTATTTAAAATGAATCCTAAACCCATCATGATTAACTCTTTTGTTGAGGTGATACCATTTTATAAAATACTATTTATTTGGTTCACTTAGGCAAAGTATTTGAATTGCAAAGTAGAATAGGATATTGGTTTCCTTCTACTCACCCAAATGACATTAAGTCATTAGGTATGCAAGGCTTGGTTGTATCCTTGTGATCCATGATACACAAGGTAGGGCATAATATTCTATGTGGGGTGGAGCCCAAATGAAAGGGTTTAGGGTTTTTGGGTAATGCTTCACTAGTTGAAGTTTAAATAGGCATGAGGCATGGCAGGGTTTTACTTATCATCCAAAGTGATGCTTGGATTGGAATTCAAATATGGTCTAGGGTTTAAGTAGTGATCACCAATGTGATACACCACTAAGATTAGGTATGAGCATAAGCTTGATTATGTTTTAGTGGCTAGGTTTATTCTCCTCACTTAGTTAGAATTATTGTATCAAGGCAATACTAGGTTTGTCTCAAGTGTTTGGATAGGCAAGGTTTAAATACAATATCATTACTACTCTATACAAGGCATGAGTATTGGTCTGGATTAACTACTATTGATATATTTATCATTTCATGAGAAGAATGAGATCTATTGATCATATGTATAGGTTTAACTTATCATCTCAATTTATAAAGTAAGATCATGCATTAGACATGATCCACTTATTCCTCACTAATCTCTCTTCTTTAATACTTCTCTCAATACATTCACTTAGATTCTTAGGGTTTATGACCATCACCCCATTTGTAATGATCAAAGTATTGGCCTCATAATAATTCATTAGTAAATCATGGTTCTCTCTCCAAGATCAAGTATAGGTCCATATACTTGATTATACCTCTTTAGGTTGAGCTCTTCTTTAATAGGTAGGGTTTCTCTAGGGTTTATGATCATTACCAAGGTATAATGATCACCACACTTGCCTCTCTCTTGGATCACTAGTAAAAGAGGTTCCTACTTACTATTAAGTATTAGCTAGGTCAAGTAGGGTTTAGCACTTGGCTTGTACTCCTTATAGCATTGATTAGTATTAATGGTTTACCTCACATAGATAGGTTGAATATTAAACTAGGTTCCACTCAATGGATAATATAAGCATATTAATGATTCTCTCCTTTCTCTAAGGTTTAATGGAATGAGTTGGGGAACAAGGTTGGAATGGTCAAGGGTTAATGAAGAATGAATATGATTGTCCTTGGCTTGGGTTCAAGCATTGTAGTTGAAAAGATATACCATGTGACTCATGTTAGGAACATTTATGTAGTAGAAAACATGGATAAGATAAGTAAAGAATAGTTTCTTAATTAATTGAGTTCTTTGATTCAGGATTGAATAATTATTCATGTGTTGTTGTAAGGAATGGCATGTGGAGATCCTTTTATAAGATCTTGTAGTTGGTCCTCACTTAAGGTGTTGTTTGTTGTAAATCTACTTCTATTTGATCTAGCCCATAGATCAAATCATCTCTACCCAAAACAAGGTTTTAGCAAGGTCACAGTGAAGTTTATAGCGCTTGACTTGATGATCTACTTCAATTCCAGCAAGTCAAGTGAAACTTCAGTTGTTTTAAGTTTAAAGCGCGAAAATTCTCCGGATTTTCTATGCATGAATGCAATGCACACTTTGGTGTTCTCTCATTTTATGGCCTCTAAACCTGGGATATTACAGCCTCTCCCCCTTAAACTGAACTTCGTCCCGATGTTCGAACGCTCTCACGTTTCGGAATGTGGAACGGACTTGAACAGATCATAATCCTTTCAAACTCCCTAGTGATCTCATTAGATATAATTGAATATATCCCTTGTCTCGATCCTTCATGAAGTCTTCTGATGTCTGGCACTGATACTTTCTTCAATTCTATGATTTCTTTCAACAATCTAAGCTTATAGGCTTACTCTCCAAAGATTCTTGGATTAGGACATCTTCTTATGCTAATGGACTTTACTAATGGTTGTGGTGATATCTTCCTATTTGGGTACTCAAAGCTTGGTTCTACCAGCTGCGGTAATCCAGCTGCGGTGCCCAAACCTTAAGTCTAAAGGATTGGTTTAAAGTAAGGTATTGTTTTTCCCTTACTACCATAACGAATGTAATGGTACTTCGTAAGGTATTTATAATAGGCATGGTCCTGGTTGTTTAGTCCTACGAATGGATTAGACTCATTTAGTCCATCCAATCATGGCTTCTAGTTCATACTAGTTATCTTCCTTTTGGTTTCTTTAGGTTCCATGAAAGGAATCTTTCTAATAGGCTTATGTTTTGGTATGGTCAAACCCTTCGGTCTTTTGTTTTCTTAGACTTTGATTGTCCTACGACATCTTCTTCATCCAACTTCATTAGCTTAGACTTACTTGAGCTCTTCTGCTTCTGAGTAATTATCAATTACCCACTCAAGTTAGGGTCTAACCCTTACTTCTTCGAGATATAAACCTCGGCTTCTAGTCTGAGATCCTCCTTAGAGTACTTTGATATGGATACTTCCCAACAATCTTATAAAAATAAGATTGAACTTCCTCTCAATTCAGACCTTCTTCTTCATCATTCATACTCCAAATCGTGTCTTAATACTTCTCCTTCAGCCTTCCTCTCCCCCTTGGAGTTTACTAATGATCTTTAAACTCCTTTTCTTCTAATCATTAAACTCCAAGGTTAGAAGTTTGGTCTTGGTCTGGCTTTTAGCTTGTACTATTCTAGAGTCTCACGAAGAATTCTTTGCGGTGTATCCACACAGTTGTGGGTATCCGATGTGAATCCTCCGACTAAATGGTTACCAACTACGGAGTACCAGCTGCGGAATCCCTCTTTCTTTTAGAGTAAAGGAATGTTTAAGCTGCGAACTATCTGAAACCAGCTACAGACTAACTAGCACCAGATGTGGCTTGTTTGATACTAGCTGTGGACTATTTATGGTTCTAGTCAACATCTACCTACTATATGCGGATACTTTTATGGTTTTGGTTAAGATCTACCTCACTTTCAATGCTTCCTCTTCACATTTATCCTATATTAGCTGCGGTCTTATTATATCGACGACAACTTAACTTGTCCATTTTCCTTCTTCCAGGGTTTGTTTTGTAAGAAAACCACTTGTTGACACTATGAAGATAGTATCTTAAGTGACTTCACTTGCATTCCCTTCTTCCATAATGAATATGGCTCCACTTCTACTGCTCATATTCACTATTTTTCTCACTTCCATGGTACTTCCATGTTGAAGTACTCTTCAATTGAGGATAAAAATGAGTTTTGATTGGTCCTTACTTTGAAGTATTGTGGTTACTTCCCACAACTTTACTTCCTTCTTCTAATGAACCTTCATCTGTCTTCAAAATCTTCAGAATTCGTCACTTCCTCACACGAATACCTTTACCCTCTAGACCTATAACATCAAGTAAGAGTTTGATATTGCAACATGCATTTGCATATCAAAGTCAAACTTCATGTATGGATCTAGTCAAACAATGAAAATCCAATAAAATCCAAAAATCCAGCTTTGTGCTTACAATACACATCTCTATATGCCTGAATATAATAGTTGGGTAAGACATCCCTAAACATCAGGCTCAGATGTGTAGTATATAACACCACATAAGATAGGTTTAGGTTGTGATACTTAGCACAAATACGTGAATTTCTACTATTTGTCTCAACATTTATCTTAATTGCACATTTGCAATGAGACAAACTTGAAACAAAATGGCTTGGGATAGTTGATGTTAACCTAGTTTTCTTTGGAAGTACTAACAAAATAGGATACCATATATATGTGTTATTGAGGACTACTTCCTATAATACAATTAGTTCTAACATGTCTACTCTAAACACATGTTTGTTTAGAATATACCACCTATAACTCTAGGATTTCTCTATGTGATATGCTCTAAATAAGCCTTCTTTAAATTAAGGACTATGGTTCTAACATACTTAGTACCGTTATTAGGATTTTAAGGCCTAAGCTTTCGAACTATTCCTTAAATCCTACTCCTTATCATACTTCTGTTATCGTACTTATGATGTTCTACTCTATCACATCATGACTCTCAATTGAATCATATATGATTACCAACTTTACCATGAAAAGTAGACTTATATGATTCCTATCACTCTTCCTTACCTCCTATGATTGACTCATCATAGGTATATACTACCTCATATTACTTATCTACATTACTTAACATCAGTTATTTGACATTTTAAATGACTCTTACTTAACCATAACTTGCGTTGGTATACTTCTTCCAATAGGATATCTTTCTTGTGGTTGTATCCTCTCTTTGGACTACCATGTATTGTATACCAACTGTGGTCTACTACCACCCATTATCTTAAGCTCCAATGGTGTTCTACTATTTGGAATGAAGCAAGATAACTAACTAACTTTACCTAAGAAAGATAGATAAGAAAGATTGACTCAAGTGTGTCAGGATTATTCTCAAGTGAATACCCATCTCAAGTCAAAAGAATAATTGGTTTAACATAGTTGTCTTAGCTAATACAACTTCCTATAGACACTACCAAACCTATAGGTCTCCTTTAAAGGGTTTTAATCCTAGGGTCAAAGCATTTGCTCTGATACTTGTGGTGACCCAGCGTACCACTGCATGGTGTAGTACACAAGTCGTTGACATAACACAAGTGAAACACCGTTCCACTCATATTACATCCCTCAGAGTGGTACAACGAAACATATGCGAGTCCAAGGTATGTCTATAGAAGGATACACAAGCTGTTTACAAAAGATCAACACAACCTCCTACTTTACAGTGAGGTAAAACTTCAAATAAAGCTCCAGAAGAACGACTCGTAATCTAACTTATTGCTAACTTAAGCTACATGGCTTGCTATAGAAATCTAGCTACTTAGGTGCTAGGATTAGGGAAAAGCTCCCTTCTATTCCTAGTCTAAGTTTCCACTACAGTTGCTGCAGCATTTGACTTCATTGACTTCTTTGCTTGGATTCTCCATCTTGTTGCAGTTGACTCCTTTGTCTTCGAGTTCCATGGTAGTTCATCCTCCGGTGCCTCCATAGCTAAGCAGGGGATTTAAGAGTGGGATGAGTACGAGCGTACTCAGCAAGTTCATATTAGGGAAATAGGTGTATCATGCACTAGCTACAGCCACAGACCAGAAAGTCATAGGCAAATGCAAGTTTTCATAAACATTTCTTCAAAAGGTTTATTTTATTCCAAAAACTATGCCCGTCAGTCTTCACAGGTTGACTAGAACTTCATGGAGTTCCTTTCCTGCCGCGTTCGCAGTTCCCTTCCGGAACAGGGAGTGACAGTCACAATTCAGTATCTCTGCAGAGGTGCGTTACTTTTCCCATAAGAGAACTTAACCTTGTTGCCAACCAAGTCATGAGCTTGTCCACACTTCCCTTGGTGTGAGGTCAGGTATAAGAACCAAGCCAATCACTGCCTTCTCCGCGACCCTGCAAACCCACCCTTTGTCCATCCGTACACCCCTAGACATCTCCCGATCATACGGCTTTACCCACGGTGTACGTCGGACAATCCTTCATAGACGGTAGAGCCTCTCATCCAAACGTCCGGATGGGGATTTTAAAGGCTATCCCAACCTACGGTAGTGCCTCCAGCACCCCGCCAGGCTCTATCAAGTCCGTTGGCGTGCAGGGAGGGAAAAGATACGTGGCTTCCCAGAGCCATTATAGATCTTATGGTCAACGCGATTTGTACGGCGCTAGAATCACTGGACGGCATTGGTACTTAGTCCTAGATGAGTAGTACCCTTGCAATGGAACCTCCACCATATCAACACATACCATGGTTCCATTGCCCACCACATAGTCATATTCATAATTGTAAAATAATACTTTGCTTTTCAATGCAGGAGTGATAAGTATAGTACTTTGCATATAATTTGATAAAAATAATCAAATGACATGAGCAAGCGATGAACTTGCCTTTCTTGACTGCAAGATTATGCAGGCAAAAGCTTCGATACGTGATAACTCCAAATTCTGAAATACCATCATTGTCCGGCAAGGACAATGTTTAAAGGATTGGCAAAGATGCTATTATGCATAATATGAGATGCAATCGTCCCGAGCGTAACCTAACCTTGATAATTTAGGATGTATTAGTTGTAAAGATTTCTTTAGGGTTTGTTGCACTTTTAGAATGGTTCTCAAACAAGGTTCTTATTAGGGTTTGATGATATGAATAGCATAAACAAGTAATATAATGCATTATAACAAGTATACACACAAATAAATGGTTGTTGCATAACAAGTCAAGAGTAGTTGTCAGTTTAAAGTTCTACAGGACATGGTTGATGATTACTTATATTATACTTCAAAAGAATAACTTTTGAAGAACATGTTAATTAAGAAATAGTAAGTATTTCACATAAGAGCTATGGGCTTCTATGGTTTGATTGACATTTGTACTTCAAAAGAATAACTTTTGAAGAACAGGTTTTATAAGAACAAGAACTACTATATATAGGAGCTATATGTTTCTAGGGTTTACTATTGGTTTCATTTAGTTCATTATTAGGGATTAGTTAAGTTCTTAAGTTGGATGGACTTATAAACAACAAGTATGGGTAGATTTGTTACTAAGGTTGATCATAGGTATTATATCAAAGAATGATGGTCAAGGTGATGCTATGAGTTAGGGTTTACTATAGCTTCTCATTTGCTTTACTAAGGAATCTCTAATGCATTCTAAACTAGATGGTTTATTATTCCTAGTTAAGGTTTAGTTGGATAGGAGCATGTAATGTGAATTACTACATAAGGTTGGTATTAGGGTTTATCATTATGGTTCTACTAGGGTTTGATGGTTGAAGTTGATTTCAATGATGTGGTATGGTGATCAATGGTGCTAATATATTAACAAGTTAGGGTTTATACCTATGTGACACTAGTGGATCATATAGGTTTAACCAAAAATAAAGACATGAAATGGTAATCTTATGTGAATTGTTTTTATCCTAATGGATCATGAGCATGCATATGTTTTTTGCTTAGCAAGGTTCTATAAGTAGTGTGAAGTTTATATGATCATATGGGCTAAACCCTTAGGGTTTTTAGAATTGAAACAATTTGTGATGAACACATAAATTAATGGGTTCAAGGTCTTACTTATATTAGAATTAGGGTTTCTAAATTATGTTTCAACTTTTAAAATGATAATTGACAATAGAGATGTGGTCACTAATTACTTAGAAACAAAATTAATAATGGTTTTAGCATTTTATTAATTTTCACAAGAATTATAATTAGGGTAACTCCTATTTTGGGTTTAATTAAAAATAGGGTTTAACAATTGTTCTTAGGTTTTAATTAATTTGTTAATTAAAGATGTTTAAGTAAACAAGTTTTTGAGTTACCAAAATAATATTAGCCTTTAATATTTCCTTGTTTTATTATTAGTTAAAGAAAAATATAAAATAACAATTTGCAAATTAGGGTTTATGAATTCTCACTTATATTTAAATTAATGAAATATGATAAATAAAAATAATCTTAATATTTTATTTAGTTACTGAATAACTAACATTTAATTTTTAACTTATCTAATTTATTGAATTCAAATTGGGTTTTTAAATAATTGAAAAGGCCTAATTATTAAAGTTAAAATAAGTGAATTTTTATTTTGACACACATTTTTGTTTTATATTTTATTTGAATAGAGTTTATTTTTGTGAGCCTTTTGATATATTACTTATATTTTTCCGAGTTGAAATGAATTTTATATGTTTTTACAAAGTTTCAGCTATTTTCTGGTTTTTAAAATTGAACGAAACTGCTATTTGTACCTAGAAAGAAGGTACCCAGAGACACTGACTGGTGGACCCTGGCCATGTCAGCTGCCACGTTGGCAGTTGACTGGTCAAAATCGGAGACGTGGCCGGGGAGCTCCTGGCCGGCGGGAAGTCGACGATGGCGCCGTCGATCCCGGGCTCCAGAGGATGGGCTAGCGGTTTCGGTCGAACCAGTACGAGAAGGCAAAGCAGATGGTGGCGGCGCCGCTAGCTATTGGTCATCGGAACTAGGCCGGCGGTGAGGTGCTGCGACGACGGGGACGGGCACAAGGTGCTAGCAAACTACGGCCGACGATAGGATGAAATAGGAAGCTCTGAAGATCCGCTAGCTCACCGTGATTCAGATGAGCTTGATGGTGAGGTCGGGGAAGGTCCAGGTCGCCGGAATAGGCCGTCACCGGCGTCGGAGATGATGAACTCGTCAGGTTGCTGCGGACGGCTCCAGCTCGATTCCCTGCTCCAGCTGAGTAAGTCGAGGGTGTAGATGACGATGGAATCCACGCCGAGTCGCGGGGAAGCTCAAAACGGCGGCGGGAAGAAATGGCCGGCGAGCTAGGGTTTCCAATTTTTCGGAGAAGGTTGCAGAGAGATGGGGAATTTAGGGTTAGGGTTCTCAGCGGCGGCGAGGGGTACTTATCGACGACGGCCAAGCGGTGGCGCGAATCCTGGCGCACGCGGTCGAGGAGAGCTCGACAGCGAGCTGCTTCTCGGAACGGAGGAAGACGATGACTTCCCCCCGTTCGTGAAATATCTGGCAAAGGGTATTTGTGGGCTGGGCCAAAGCTGGGCTGAGGTGCTGGGTGGCTGTTGGGCTATGCATGGGCTACGGTGGCCTGTTTCGGCTGCCAAGGTGAGCTTCTCTCTTTCTCTATATATTTTTCTTTTCATTTTCTGTTTTTATTTTCTGCTTTCTAGTTTATTATTTGAATTCAATTCTGACTTCTATTTTGTTCTACAGGTTTTCCAATTTTGATTCTTCATAGAATTTAATAGAAATACATTTGCATAGTTGTTTAATTCAAACAAGTATTTAGTCTTTGATTAAATTTGTGTTGTTGTGAGAGGTATTCTAATTTCAAATGGATATGGATTAAATGTTTGTCTCAATTAATTTTTATTTAGAAACCAAACCTATTTTGAATGATTTAAAATTGATAACCAGTGCTTGGTAAACATGTCATTAAGTTTTGTTATTACTTAACAACATTTATTGTTCCCATGTATTTTATATTATAGTTAGAGTTTAAATTAAATGGTGTTGAGAATGGAATGGTTCATGATTTTATGTGAAGAACTGTTTTCAAAGGTTCAAGAAAATGGTTGGATTTACTCTATGTTAAATAATCTTGCTTAGAGAACTCTTGCTTGAATTATTTAAAATGAATCCTAAACCCATCATGATTAACTCTTTTGTTGAGGTGATACCATTTTATAAAATACTATTTATTTGGTTCACTTAGGCAAAGTATTTGAATTGCAAAGTAGAATAGGATATTGGTTTCCTTCTACTCACCCAAATGACATTAAGTCATTAGGTATGCAAGGCTTGGTTGTATCCTTGTGATCCATGATACACAAGGTAGGGCATAATATTCTATGTGGGGTGGAGCCCATATGAAAGGGTTTAGGGTTTTTGGGTAATGCTTCACTAGTTGAAGTTTAAATAGGCATGAGGCATGGCAGGGTTTTACTTATCATCCAAAGTGATGCTTGGATTGGAATTCAAATATGGTCTAGGGTTTAAGTAGTGATCACCAATGTGATACACCACTAAGATTAGGTATGAGCATAAGCTTGATTATGTTTTAGTGGCTAGGTTTATTCTCCTCACTTAGTTAGAATTATTGTATCAAGGCAATACTAGGTTTGTCTCAAGTGTTTGGATAGGCAAGGTTTAAATACAATATCATTACTACTCTATACAAGGCATGAGTATTGGTCTGGATTAACTACTATTGATATATTTATCATTTCATGAGAAGAATGAGATCTATTGATCATATGTATAGGTTTAACTTATCATCTCAATTTATAAAGTAAGATCATGCATTAGACATGATCCACTTATTCCTCACTAATCTCTCTTCTTTAATACTTCTCTCAATACATTCACTTAGATTCTTAGGGTTTATGACCATCACCCCATTTGTAATGATCAAAGTATTGGCCTCATAATAATTCATTAGTAAATCATGGTTCTCTCTCCAAGATCAAGTATAGGTCCATATACTTGATTATACCTCTTTAGGTTGAGCTCTTCTTTAATAGGTAGGGTTTCTCTAGGGTTTATGATCATTACCAAGGTATAATGATCACCACACTTGCCTCTCTCTTGGATCACTAGTAAAAGAGGTTCCTACTTACTATTAAGTATTAGCTAGGTCAAGTAGGGTTTAGCACTTGGCTTGTACTCCTTATAGCATTGATTAGTATTAATGCTTTACCTCACATAGATAGGTTGAATATTAAACTAGGTTCCACTCAATGGATAATATAAGCATATTAATGATTCTCTCCTTTCTCTAAGGTTTAATGGAATGAGTTGGGGAACAAGGTTGGAATGGTCAAGGGTTAATGAAGAATGAATATGATTGTCCTTGGCTTGGGTTCAAGCATTGTAGTTGAAAAGATATACCATGTGACTCATGTTAGGAACATTTATGTAGTAGAAAACATGGATAAGATAAGTAAAGAATAGTTTCTTAATTAATTGAGTTCTTTGATTTAGGATTGAATAATTATTCATGTGTTGTTGTAAGGAATGGCATGTGGAGATCCTTTTATAAGATCTTGTAGTTGGTCCTCACTTAAGGTGTTGTTTGTTGTAAATCTACTTATATTTGATCTAGCCCATAGATCAAATCATCTCTACCCAAAACAAGGTTTTAGCAAAGGTCACAGTGAAGTTTATAGCGCTTGACTTGATGATCTACTTCAATTCTAGCAAGTCAAGTGAAACTTCAGTTACTGTGGTAAGTTTTATTTGAAGCGCGAAAATTCTCCGGATTTTCTATGCATGAATGCAATGCACACTTTGGTGTTCTCTCATTTTATGGCCTCTAAACCTGGGATATTACACTGTTTTACTGCGTTACTACTGCTGCGTTACTACTGCATGTTTACTTCCCGCAATATTACTATCAACTGCACGCCAGCAAGCACTTTCTGCGCCGTACTACTGCTCATACTTATTCATACCACCTGTATTTCACTATCTCTTCGCCGAACTAGTACACCTATTAGGTGTGTTGGGGACACAAGAGACTTCTTGCTTTGTGGTTGCAGGGTTGCATGAGAGGGATATCTTTGACCTCTTCCTCCTGAGTTCGATAAACCTTGGGTAATCCACTTAAGGAAACTTGCCTGTTCTACAAACCTCTGCTCTTGGAGGCCCAACAACTGTCTACAAGAATAGAAGCACCCGTAGACATCAAGCACTTTTTGCGTTGCCGGGGAGGAAAGGTAAAAGGCACTCATACTTCGGTTCAGGTAACAGTACTTTTCTGGCGCCATTGTGTGTGTGCTCGAAGCTATTTCCTTTAGACTCTGCAATTGCGACATTTGGTTTCTTGTTTACACTAGTTAGGCATAATGGACAACAATGACCTTTTTATTCTATTTCCTGATTTAAGACATGGATGGTTTGATGCAAAAATTAAAAAACCCATGGAACATATTAATATGAATGCTTTGAACACTATTGTTGCTAATGATATGGAAAATTCTAAGCTTGGGGAAGCTGGCTTTGATGAGCATGATATTTTTAGTCCCCCAAGCATTGAGGAGAAAATTTACTTTGAGGATACTTTGCCTCCTATATTTGATGATGAGAATAATAATGATAGCTACTTTGTTGAATTTGCTCCCACTACAACTAATAAAATTGATTGTGCTTATGTTGGGAGTAGTAATTATTTTATGCATGAGACTCATGATAAGAATGCTTTATGTGATAGTTATATTGTTGAGTTTGCTCATGATGCTACTGAAAGTTATTATGAGAGAGGAAAATATGGTTGTAAAAATTTCCATGTTACTAAAACACCTCTCTATGTGCTAAATTTTTTGAAGCTACACTTGTTTTATCTTCCTATGCTTGTTACTTTGCTCTTCATGGACTTGTTTATTTACAAGATTCCTATGCATAGGAAGCATGTTAGACTTAAATGTGTTTTGAATTTGCCTCTTGATGCTCTCTTTTGCTTCAACTACTATTTCTTGCGAGTGCATCATTAAAACTGCTGAGCCCATCTTAATGGCTATAAAGAAAGAACTTCTTGGGAGATAACCCATGTGTTTATTTTACTACAGAAATTTTTGTTTTGTTGAGTCTTGGAAGTTGTTTACTACTGTAGCAACCTCTCCTTATCATGTTTTTGTGCCAAGTAAAGTTTCTATGTTAAAGTTGATGTTATATTTGGGATCGCTGCGCAGAAACAGCATTGCTATCTGTCACGAATCTGGGCCTAAGTCTCTGTAGAAAATTCAAAAATCTGCCAATTTACGAGCGTGATCCTCAGATATGTGCGCAACTTTCATTAGTTTTGAGTTTTTCCATTTGAGCAAGTCTGGTGCCATTTTTAAATTCTTCTTTACGGACTGTTCTGTTTTTGACAGATTCTGCCTTTTATTTCGCATTGCCGCTTTTGTTAAGTTGAATGAGTTTCTTTGTTCCATTAACTTTCAGAAGTTTTGTGCAATGTCCAGAAGTGTTAAGAATGATTGTGTCACCTCTGAACATGTGAATTTTTGATTATGCACTAACCCTCTAATGAGTTTGCTTGAAGTTTGGTGTGAAGGAAGTTTTCAAGGGTCAATAGAAGAGGGTGATATAATGTGATCGAGAAGAGTGAAAGGTCTAAGCTTGGGGATGCCCGGTGGTTCATCCCTGCATATTTTAAGAAGACTCAAGCATCTAAGCTTGGGGATGCCCAAGGCATCCCCTTCTTCATCGACAACTTATCAGGTTTCTTCTAGTGAAACTATATTTTTATTCAGTCACATCTTATGTACTTTACTTGGAGCGTCTGTGTGCTTTTATTTTTGTTTTGTTATCTTAGTTCTCTGAATAAGTTCATCCTTGTGTGGGAGAGAGACACGCTCCGCTGGTTCGTAGGAACACATGTGTTCTTAGCTCATAATATTCATGGCGAAGTTTCCTCTTCGTTAAATTGTTATATGGTTGGAATTGAAAATGCTACATGTAGTAATTGGTAAAATGTCTTGGATAATGTGATACTTGGCAATTGTTGTGCTCATGTTTAAGCTCTTGCATCATATACTTTGCACCCATTAATGAAGAAATACATAGAGCTTGCTAAAATTTGGTTTGCATAATTGGTCTCTCTAAGGTCTAGATAATTTCTAGTATTGAGTTTGAACAACAAGGAAGACGGTGTAGAGTCTTATAATGTTTACAATATGTCTTTTATGTGAGTTTTGCTGCACCGGTTCATCCTTGTGTTTGTTTCAAATAACCTTGCTATCCTAAACCTTGTATCGAGAGGGAATACTTCTCATGCATCCAAATACTTGAGCCAATATTCATGCCATTCGTGTCCACCATACCTACCTACTACATGGTATTTCTCCGCCATTCCAAAGTAAATTGCTTGAGTGCTACCTTTAAACAATTCAAAAGTTATTACCTCTTATTTGTGTCAATGTTTTATAGCTCATGAGGAAGTATGTGGTGTTTTATCTTTCGATCTTGTCATTTACTTTTGACAGACTTTCACAATGGACTAGTGGCTTCATCCGCTTATCCAATAATTTTGCAAAAAGAGCTGGCAATGAGGTTCCCAGCCTCAATTAATTAACTTGCATTAATAATTCTCTTCACATGTTTTGCTCTGATTCAGTAAGCAACTTAAATTTGCAAATAGACACTCCTCCATGGGATGTGAATGTTGGAAGGCACCCGAGGATTCGGTTAGCCATGGCTTGTGTAAGCAAAGGTTGGGGGGAGTGTCATCTAATAAATAAAACTAAAGTACATGTGTAAACAAAAGAGAAGAGGGATGATCTACCTTGCTGGTAGAGATAACGTCCTTCATGGGAGCCGCTCTTGAAAGTCTGGTTGATAAGGTAGTTAGAGTACCCGCTACCATTCGTTGACAACAACAAACACCTCTCAAAACTTTATTTTTATGCTCTCTTTATGTTTTCAAAATAAAAGCTCTAGCACAAATACAGCAATCGATGCTTTCCTCTTTGAAGGGCCTTTCTTTTACTTTTATGTTGAGTCAGTTCACCTATTTCTTTCCACCTTAAGAAGCAAACACTTGTGTGAACTGTGCATTGATTCCTACATACTTGCATATTGCACTTGTTATATTACTTTACATTGACACTATCCATGAGATATACATTTTATAAGTTGAAAGCAACCGCTGAAACTTAATCTTCCATTGTGTTGCTTCAATACCTCTACTTTGAATTATTGTTTTATGAGTTAACTCCTATGCAAGACTTATTGATGCTTGTCTTGAAGTACTATTCATGAAAAGTCTTTGCTTTATGATTCAGTTGTTTACTCATGTCATTACCATTGTTTTGATCGCTGCATTCATTACATATGTTTACAAATAGTATGATCAAGATTATGATGGCATGTCACTTCAGAAATTATCTTTGTTATCGTTTTACCTGCTGGGACGAGCGTTAAGCGTAGCGATACGTCTCCAATGTATCGATAATTTCTTATGTTCCATGCTACTTTATTGATGATACCTACATATTTTATGCACACTTTATGTCATATTCGTGCATTTTCTGGAACTAACCTATTAACAAGATGCCGAAGTGCCAGTTCCTGTTTTCTGCTGTTTTTGGTTTTAGAAATCCTAGTAACGAAATATTCTCGGAATCGGACGAAATCACGCCCAGGTTCCTAGTTTTCCCGAACCATCCAGAACACCCGAGAGCCGCCACAGGGGCCCCACACCACTGGCGCGGCAGGAGGGGGCCGCCCTATGGTGGGTGGTTGCCCCCTCCGAGGCTGCCCTTTCGCCTATTTAAAGCCTCGTCACGAAACCCCTATTACGGAGGACGAAACCCACAGAAACCTTCCAGAGCCGCCGCCATCGTGAAGCCAAGATCGGGGACAGGAGTCTCTGTTCCGGCACCTGCGGACGGGGAAGTGCCCGGAAGGCTTCTCCATCGACACCGCTGCCATCTCCACCGCCATCTTCATCACCGCTGCTGCTCCCATGAGGAGGAGTAGTTCTCCATCGAGGATCGGGGCTGTACCGGTAGCTATGTGGTTCATCTCTCTATGTACTTCAATACAATAATCTCATGAGCCGCCTTACATGATTGAGATTCATATGATGATGCTTGTAATCTAGATGTCATTATGCTAGTCAAGTGAGTTTTACTTATGTGATCTCCGGAGACTCCTTGTCCCACGTGTGTAAAGGTGACAGTGTGTGCACCGTGTGGGTCTCTTAGGCTATATTTCACAGAATACTTATTCACTGTTATGAATGGCATAGTGAAGTGCTTATTTATATCTGTTTATGATTGCAATGTGTTTTGTATCACAATTTATCTATGTGCTACTCTAGTAATGTTATTAAAGTAGTTTTATTCCTCCTACACGGTGTAATGGTGACAGTGTGTGTGCACTCGTGTTAGTACTTGGTTTATGCTATGATCATGATCTCTTGTAGATTAAGTTAACTATTGCTATGATAGTATTGATGTGTATTATTCCTCCTACATAAGCATGAAGGTGACAGTGTGCATGCTATGTTAGTACTTGGTTTAGTCGTTTCGATCTTTCTTGCACTCTAAGGTTATTTAAATATGAACATTTAATTGTGGAGCTTGTTAACTCCGGCATTGAGGGTTCGTGTAATCCTACGCAATGTGTTCATCATCCAACAAGAGAGTGTAGAGTATGCATTTATCTATTCTTATGTGATCAATGTTGAGAGTGTCCACTAGTGAAAGTCTAATCCCTAGGCCTTGTTCCTAAATACGCTATCGCTGTTTTTTTTGTTTCTTTGCGTTACTCTGTTGCGTTACTCTGCATGTTTACTTCCCGCAATATTACTACCATCAAGCACGCCAAGCACTTTTAGCGCCGTACTCTTGCTCATACTTATTCATACCACTGTATTTCACTATCTCTTCGCGAACTAGTACACCTATTAGGTGTGTTGGGGACACAAGAGACTTCTTGCTTTGTGGTTGCGGGGTTGCATGAGAGGGATATCTTTGACCTCTTCCTCCCTGAGTTCGATAAACCTTGGGTAATCCACTTAAGGGAAACTTGCTGCTGTTCTACAAACCTCTGCTCTTGGAGGCCCAACACTGTCTACAAGAATAGAAGCACCCGTAGACATCAGCCGCATCTGAGGGACCGGTTGATAGCCTTGTTGAAAGAGTACCCAGATTGTTTTGCATGGGATTATACGAGATGCCTGGGTTAGACGGGAGCATCATTGAGCATCGGCTCCCTGAAGAAAGGATTTTGGCCGTTCCAGCCGAGCACGACGGATGAAGGCCGAAATCTTGGTGGAAGTCAAGAAAGAGATCCGGAAGATGTTGGACGCCGGGTTCATCAGGCCATGCAGGTACGGTGAATGGATTTCCAATGTCGTACCTGTGGAGAAAAGGATGGCCGATGGCGCGTCTCCATAGATTTTAGGAATCTCAATAGTGCCACTCCAAAGGATGAATATCCGATGCCAGTAGCAGAGACATTGATCAATGCAGTTGCTGGTCATAAAGTTTTAAGTTTCATGGATGGCAATGCCGGCTACAACCAAATCTTTATGGCTCCAGAAGATATAAACAAGACTGCATTCAGAGTGCCAGGCTCAGTGGGCTTGTTTGAATATGTGGTCATGACATTTGGACTGAAGAATGATGGCGCAACATACCAAAGAGCCATGAATTACATCTTTCACGATTTAATCGGCAAATTGGTGGAGATTTACATCGACGACGTGGTGGTCAAGTCCGTTTCGGTGGACGGACACTTGGAAGATTTACGACACGTCCTGGACCGAACTAGGAAGTTCGGACTAAGAATGAATCCAAAGAAGTGTGCCTTTGGTGTGACGGCCGGTCAGTTTTTGGGTTTCTTGGTTCATGAGCGTGGAATCGAGATCGTCCTAAAGCCAAGAGGCTGTGCGAACGATGAAGCCACCCACCACGAAGAAGGAGCTCCAATGTCTCATCGGCAAAATCAATTTCGTCAGAAGGTTTATCTCCAACTTGTCAGGACGAATCGAGCCGTTCATGGGACTGGTCAAAATCAAGTCTGATGAGGAGTTTCGTTGGGGGGCAGAGCAACAGCAAGCATTTGACGATATTAAGGAATACTTAACGAAGCCACCTGTGTTGGTTCCGCCGCAGCAAGACAGGCCATTCTACATTTACTTATCGGTGGCTGACACCTCCATCGCGTCAGTGGTGGTGCAGGTCTATGATGGTCTGGAAAACGTGGTTTTCTACCTCAGCAAAAGGATGTTGGATGCAGAGACGAGGTACCCTGAGATCGAGAAGTTGTGCCTCTGTTTGTTTTTCACCTGTACCAAGATCCAGCACATCTTGATGTCGGCAGAAATCATCGTCATATGCAAATCGGATGTCATCAAGCACATGATGTCGGCTCCTGTATTGAAAGGCCGACTCGGCAAATGGATGTTTGCATTGTCAGAATTTGATATCCGGTATCAACCTGCGAAAGCAGTCAAGGGACAAGCGTTGGCCGATCTAATTGCTGAACGAATAAACACGAACGTAGCGGCACTATCTGTGCGTGCATGGACCATGTTCTTCGATGGATCGGTTTGTGAGGATGGTTGCGGCATCGGCATGCTACTTGTGTCGCCTCGGGGGGCAACATACTCCTTCTCCATCATGCTATCTATACCTTGCACTAACAATGTTGCTGAGTATGAAGCGATATGCAAGGGAATGGAGTTGCTACTGGACGCTGGGGCAGAGGCAGTTGAGATCTTTGGGGATTCCAAATTGGTGATTTCTCAACTCACGGAGGAGTACAAGTGTGAGAGCAGTCGCTCTTCCCATTATGGATGCAATGCCGTGAGCTGATGGCGGTTCAGGTATATAAACTTCCATTGGATCCCAAGGTGACAAAATACCGAGGCGAACGACCTTGCACAAACGGCGTCAGGATACAAAGACGTGGCAGATGGAGCCGATTTTCAGGTGCGCAGCTCATGGAACCCGATGATTGGAGAGTCGATATCTTCAATTACTTGAAAGATCCGGCTCGGGGGGCACCTAAACGGATAAGATACAGGGCCATGAAGTACGTCCTAATTGATGATGACATGTTCTACAGGGACTTTGGAAGGGTTACTTCTCAAATGTTTGGGACCAGCCGAGTCTAATCGGCTCTTGCATGAGGTGCATGAGGGTGCCTGTGGAACTCACCAATCGGCTCATAAGATGAAGTGGCTGATCAGGCGATTGGGATTTTATTGGCCCACCATGCTTAAAGATTGTTTCCAGTACTATAAAGGGTGTCAAGCATGTCGAAGTTCGGGAGCATTCAGATGGTACCGCATCAGCGATGAATCCTATCATCAAGCCGTGGCCGTTCCGAGGTGGGGCATGGATATGATAGGCAAAATACATCCTCCTTCGAGCAAAGGTCATGTATGGGTTCGGCCATTACAGTTATTTTACTAAATGGGTAGAGGCCGTCCCTATGAAGGCAGTGGCATCATCGGATGTTGTCGATTTCGTGAGGGAGCATGTTATCCAGATTCGGAATTCCCAGACTATCACGACCGATGGAGGTTCGGTCTTTGTTTCTAAGGAGTTTAGAAAGTTTTGCGAGGATATGGGAATCAAGCTGATCCGATCGTCTCCATATTATGCTCAAGCAAATGGACAGGCTGAAGCGTCCAACAAGAGCTTGATCAAGCTGATTAAAAGGAAGATCGACGAGCATCCTAGACGGTGGCACGAGGTATTGTCAGAAACTTTGTGGGCTTACCGCATGTCGTGTCATGGAGCAATAAAAACCTCGCCATACCATTTGGTTTATGGACAAGAAGCTGTGTTACCCTGGGAAATCAAGGCTGAGTCGAGAAGGATTACATTTCAGAATGATTTAACTACTGAAGAATATGCAGCCCTGATGAGTGACAACATTGAGGATGCAACGGAACTCAGACTTTGGTCGCTTGAGAAAATCAAGGAGAATAAAGCCAAGGTGGCTCGCGCATATAATAAGAAGGTGAAGCCAAAGGAGTTCCAGGTTGGTGATTTGGTATGGGAAGTTGTATTACTGTTGGGGACTAAGGATAAAATGTATGGTAAATGGTCTCCAAATTGGCACGGCCCGTACAAAGTCGACCAAGTTCTAAAGGGTAATGCATACATGCTCGAGCAGTTGGATGGTGTGAAGTTCCCAGTGGCTGTCAATGGCCAGCATCTCAAGAAGTACTTCCCAAGCATGTGGGATGATGGGCAGTAAGATATGGAGGCCGATACACGAAATCGGCCAGTAAATTTTTTTTAAACATTTTTGGGAAACAGCCGATGCACAGACATCGAATTTAGAATAAAAAACAGCCGATGCGCAGTCATCGACTTTAGAGGTGCAAAGTATCATGGTCTTATCAAGTTATTGTCAGATCGAGGATTGTGCTTGAACTGTCTAGTTGGTTATCGGATTAGCTTTATGGGCGTCTGATGGTACAAAGCCGATACGATGCTATCGGCTCTTGGGGCGTTGACCACCTTTGACAATCGGAAAATGAGAAGATGTGAAATCAGATGATTGGAAATTAAATTGGAAGAGCATTTTCATTGATTCAAAGGGGGATTGTACAACGAAGAGCTAATTGCTCTCAAAAGGGATGATCTAGGGCCTAATGCGCTACTGCTAGCCTTATTCTAGCCCCTAATTTACGGGCCATCGCTGCCCTCGTCGTCGCCGTCGTAGCTGCCGTCGGCGGCTTCCGCGAAGTCCTCATTCTGCTGATGAAGCCATCGGCGGGAGCTTCATCCTCCTCGTCGTCGTCGTCGTCATCGTCATCCGACCCAGCGCGGAAGCGCTTGGCCGGTGGGTACCCCGCGGAGGAGGAGTCATCCTCCTCCGATTCCTCCGCCTCCTCTTCCTCCTCGTCGGAGGAGAAGCCCCCGTCCCGGGGAAAAGGTCGTCGTCGCTTGCCTCCAGCTCCCCATCGACGAGGAACGGAGGTCTTCCTCCCCGTCGGTCGGGGTTCGTCGTCCTCCGATTCAACGGAGAAATCCCGGTCCCGCGCGTCCCAATATTCTGGGCGCGGGCCGATGGCCATCAGGTCGACCTCCGGCTCGAGCTCGGGAGGAGGAAGGCGGGAAGGATAGGCGGAGGAGACGGAGGAGGAGGAGGAGTCCATGGCAGCTAAGAAGGGTTTTTTGTTTGCCGATGGCTGCGTGGAGCGGGGGATGAAGAAGCCAGCTGTTTGGACGAGTTTAAATAAAGGGATATAATGAAAAAACGGTTTAATGCTATGGCAGTTTCGAGGATGCGTTGCCCAAAACTGACAGATCGTGCAGTACGGAGAAGTTGAGAGGCAAGGCGTCATGATGAAAGGGCACTTGCGGTTCGGCTCTGCAATGCAGTTTTGCTCTGTTGTGTCAAATCATGGTGAAGAAAAAGCAGTGGTTTTGAAGCGGTTCTCTGCCACGATATGACCCTTGAAGAAAGAACAGTGGTTTTGGAATTACCATTGCCAAAACCAGGGGCATGTGTTATCACCGTTTTGGCCAAATCAGGAGATGGGCCGTAATTGAGATGGGCTTGAAGGATATACACGTGGAGCGTCTCTAAAGCTGCCTTGCATGAAGAGTTTGGGCTAGATTGCCCGTGTATCTGTATTTTATAGTAATTTACATCTTAGTTAGGAATTAAAAGATAGTGTTTAACCCGTGCACGGTTAGGTGCACGCCCGAATTAGAAAGTCCCTTGGACTATAAATATGTACCTAGGGTTATCAAGAAAGGAGGACAATCACGTTCACAACAAACACAAACCAGGCGCATCGCCACCCCTTGTTTCGAGGGTTTCTTCCGGGTAAGCATCATGTTGCCTAGATCGCATCTTGCGATCTAGGCGTCCGTTTATTCGTTACCTTGTGTTGCTCGTGACGTTGTTGATGGCGAGTAGCACTATTTATCATAGGTGTTTTGGGGCTTGCATGGATGCTTTTCTTATGCATATTTGCTTAGCTATGCCGTCCCTCGATATCTAGATGCCCTTATACCTATCTAGGTGTAAGGGCAGCACTTTGCTTGTTTGTTATTTAGTAGATCCAATCTGTTATAGTTGCTCCTTGATTCTTCAAGGATTGGTTTAATATCCGTCTGGTTAGGCCTTGCAAACGGGTTGAACGATCGGTAGTGCGTAAGGTATGGTTTGTTAGTCCTAAGAGGGATGTTCCGGGAATTGACTTAATGTTGGTTTTTAGGCCTCTTTTAGGGTTAGTTTTCCATTATCTTTCGTGTCTATTAGGCTCAACTACGCGTAGGATGTTCCGATCATGCGGTGAAAACCCTAAACTGTCGTAGATTGGTTTAACTTTATATTGATCAGGGAGCCCCATGTCGTCGTAAATCGAACGTGGACCATGGGGCGATCGGCTCTTTGAGCCGATCCAGGGCAACCTGAGAGCCGATCGGGCTCGTATTTAATGTTTACGTGTCTACCATGCGGAGACTAATCGAAGCAATCCAACACCTTCCGACCGGTATAGGTCAGGTGGCACTCCCTTGCACCGCTAGGACGTGTGCCGGAACATTGCGGGACGACGTCGAGGGACCAGGGCCCACCCAGCAGTCTTGGCAGCCTCCCGGCTCTTCGTGTTGCTTAACCACTACTCGCCGGTGGGTTTTGGCAGGCAACACACTGCTAGGTAAATGATTGTTTAAGCTTCTTACCGAGGATGGGATTTGGCAAAGTATTCTTCGGAAAAAAATATATCGCTCGAAGACGTTATCCCAAGTGGTTTGGAAACCTGGGGATTCGCACTTCTGGGCTGGTCTCATGGCGACAAAACATGTTTTTTTTCGCCATGGTACTTTCTCGATCAAGAATGGAGCACATATACGGTTCTGGGAAGACGTTTGGTTAGACAATGCACCCTTAAGTGAATAGTATGGTAAGTTTTTATTTTACTTGTCTTTGTCTATATTTCCTCCGTTTGCTTCTGTGTGCCCTCATGTTTTGCGCATATCGACATTTTCTTTATCTATCTTTCTTTAACAGCCTATGATGAAGGAGCTTGTTCGTATCGGTGCTCAATTCATTGGGTACCGTGATTATGCCAGCAAAACTGAAGGTAATGCCTGGCTGCTTCTTTTTTGCTCCCGCTTTCTTACTCCTTTGTTGTCGATATTTTTAACTGATTTCAACTTTCTTGGCAGAAAAACTGGCGGAAGTCAACGAGCGTGCCAATACACTTGCTCAAAAATTAGAGCAAAGTGAAGAGGCTCGTAAGAAGGCCGAGTCAGATGCCATTCAAGCTAGGCGAGAAGCTGACAAAGCCAAGGCCGATGCTGCTGGTGTCGAAGATCTTAGGAAGCGACTTCACGATGCCGAGACTTCGCTAAGCGAGCATATAACTGCACAATCTGCTCGTGAAGAGGCGATCCTTAAGCGTCTAAGGTCACAAAATCGTCGCTTTGTCAGTAAGTACTGAACCACTTCATATTTTTTGGACTTTCTTTCTTGTACTCGTTTCTTGATCAATAGGTTTTTATCTTGACAGGTAAGACCTCTCAAGAATTTGAGCTTGAAGATCCCGACAATGATCCTCTTCTTGACGCCGTTTCATTCCTTGAGTTTCATGGGACAGAAGCACGCGAGGGCATTGATCAAGCCAAAGCAGGGCTGTCGCGGCTCTTCCCCTACTTCTTCCCGAAGAAAGAGGAACCCGCGACTTTCCTTGCTCTTGCCAAGTGCTTTAATCCACCCGAAGATCTTGGGCTGAAGATGCGTCATGAAAATATGAAGGTTGCTGTTGAAAGCACTTTGCCTTGGTTCTTGATAGTCCAGAGACTATCGACGGGCGAAAGTAGGCGACACGGAGCAGATAGAACAAGCAAAATGGCGATCATTGATCAAGGCAGCAAAGCTTAACACGAAGAAAATCCTGTCTTATCTCGGGATCAAGCCATCTTCAACTCCTATCTCATCAAGGCCGGAGGTCTAGTTGAATGCCCCTTTGCTTTGTTTTTCTTCTTAGTTTACCTCCTTCTCTTGGTACTGCCGTTATAGTGCTCCTGGCGATGATTGCTTCATTAGGTCTTCTAGAGGTCCTTCTTTTGTAACAGACATGTATATATTATGAGAATGAATGGAAATCTATCTTTTTCTCAATGATTGATGTCGAAATTTCTTTTTTCAGTTAATTTTTGACAACTATACGTCAACTCCTGGTCCTTCCGAAGTTTTCCCTCGTTCCTTCCGAAGAAAACCCCTGTCGCTGTTAAATTTGTTGACGATTGCGAGTAAGGATTCGGCAGAAGACTTGGAAGAACTTCGACGACAACTCCAATCCACGAAGAAGCAATCACTTATGCTCATGGAACAATCTCGAAAATCTTCGGAAAGGGAAAAAGTTGCGCTCCAACAAGCTCAAGATGCCATAACGAAAAGGACGCCGTTCTTGAAGCTGCTGCAGCTACAACCCGCGAAAATTTATGCTTCAACTGCGACAGATGCTAGCTTGGATATGGCAGGTGTGCTTCATTATCATTGTCGTGCTTTTTCTTTTCCTTTTTACTTGTCTTCTCATTGCTCACTGGTTCTTGTAAAAAATAGGTTCTTTTTTGGATGCTACTCTGAAGATGAGCGTGTCTAAGCTCGATCCAATGTACTTCTTCGTCTTGCCAAAGATCATGGTTCAAGTTTTTGGGCACACCTGGCAGACTCCAGATTGTCGGGTTTCAGGATCGCGCACTCCGGGTTCGCGATTATCTCGACTTCTGTACAAGGACTCTGTCTCTGGTCTATGGCACCATGTTTCCTCGGAACAAGATGCCAGAGACTCTTCCTGCTTTAATGGATAAGTTTCGGGATGCTCCTCGGATCCACGGCTTTGTGCGGGCCCAATTGGCTGGGCGCAAGATTTGCTATGATTATGATAAAGATCTGCTACCCGAAGTTAGACGTGGGGCAGATTGTTCCAAAGTGCTTGGCCAAGATGTCGAAGAGGAAAAGAAACTTCGGCAAATATGATGATATTGTTACTCCCGTTGCCGAAGATATGATGGATGAACTTCTTCGGATGGACGCCGAATTCTTCGTGAAGGGCAGCTATGCTGAGCATAGCACTCGTGCTGTAAATAATGAACGCTTAACAATAGACAATATATTGGGAAATCCTTGAAGATAAACTTGTTCCGAAGATTGTTTCTTGCGTATATGATCTGTATTGTAAAGTCACTATATTTTTATTTTTACCGCCAAGCCCCCGGGCGTTTTGATTGCAGTATTTTTGTTTTTATAATGCGAGGTTTTCCCAAGGCAAAATAAATTATACTTTGTACTATTTTTGCGGGTATGAGTCTCCGAGCTTTATGTTGACCGCTATTTTGTCGATATTTTTATCTTGTCGAGGTACTTTATACCAAGGCGAGATATTTTTTGCGAGTTGTATTTGTCGACACTGTGTATATATATATATTGTAGCGTCTAGGAGGAAAGCCCCCGAGCCTGTCGAGAAAAAGATAGATAATTCCACTATCTTTATTATATTGCAGCACCGCGAACCCGCCTCATTAAAAACCTTTTCCGGCCCCACTCGGTGAAAAAGGAAAAGAGTGCGTCTCAAAACTCGCGGGCGTTTCGTATATTGTATGTTTACGAGGGAGACTATATTTCGGCATCTAAGCGTAAAACGCCGAGCTGCGCCACGTTCCAAGGATTTGGCTCGGCAATCTCCGTCTTCTTGTCCTTGATTGTATGCTCCTCCTTACTTATGTTACGATGTAGGGTCCAAGCCATGGTGACTCGAGTTTTCATGACTTTTTTGATTGAGTCGCAAAACCAAATCACCAACTTGGAAGGATCTTGGCCGCAATCGTCGACTGTGGTAGTTTTTCAGGTCTGTTGGTATTTGGCGACTCGTGACAGGACTTCGTCTCGAGCTTCATCAAGTGCATCGACATCATCCTCCAAAGCTTTCTCGAAGTTTCTTCATCATATTCTGTAACTCTTGGAGAATCATGCTCTATTTCTATCGGCAGGACTGCTTCGCTCCATGGGCGGAAAAACGGCGTTTCTGCGTCGCCGTATTTGGTGTTGTTGAATACTCCACAGTACACTTGGTAGCTCCTCGGCCAAGTATGCCGAGCTTTTCCAATGGTCCCAACAAACGCTTCTTGATACCGTTGCAGATGATGCCATTAGCTTTCTCGACTTGACCATTGGTGTGGATGTGCGACAGACGCAAAACTCAATTTGATGCCCACTGCAATATGCCTTGAACTCCTTGGACGTAAATGCCGTTGTCGTGACAATGCGTGAGGGACTCAAAATCGAAATACGATGCTTTTCACGAACTTAATCGCCAACGCGCCGTCCGGTGAATTTATCGGCTTTGCTTCTATCCACTTTGTAAATTTATCGACGGCGACAAGCATATACTCATATCCTCCCGCGAAGCTTTGTGTAGTTTTCCCACCATGTCGAGACCCCATTGAGCAAAAGGCCACGACAGGATTGGCATTAGTTCGCTGCGGGAGAGTGAGGTTTGGCGGCAAATCTTTGGCACGCGTCAAGTTCGCCTATTTCCTTCGCGTCCTCGATTCTGTTAACCAATAAAATCTGCTCTGAAAACTTTAGCCGCGATAGCTGGCTGCTCGCGTGGTGTCCGCATATTCCTTCGTGTACATCTTTAGGATGATTCTTCCTTCTTGGGTGTGACACATCTCTGTAGCACGCCTGAAATACTTCGTTTGTACAACTCCCCTTTTATCACAGTAAAAGCTTTAGATCGCCTGATTACTCGCCTTGCTTCAACTGGATCGTCGGTATTGTTTTCCTTAGGATGTATGATATGTAAGCCTGCATCCACGGAATTTGCACCATTATTACCAGCTCCTGTTCCTCTTCTTCTTCCACTAAGTCTTTGGTGGTACGAAGATTTCCCTTCTTTCTCCTTCTTCTTTATTTTCTTGGCTTTGTTGATCTTTCGCTTATTTCTTCCCAAAACACGCCTGGAGGGATCGCGAGACATTGTGACCCGATGTTTGCAAAACATCGGCTTCATCGTTCTCAGCCCGCTGATGTTTTACCTCGCATCATCAAACAATTTTTCTCATCGTACACCTCCTTGTATGCTATCATACTTTCGTTGACCGCATCACATTGGTTCATAACTTTGTGCCACCAATTGTGAGTCGCCGAAGATTTTCAATCGGGTTGCACCGCAGCTTTCGCCATCTTCATCCCGTGTATGAGAGCTTCATATTCTGCTTCGTTGTTAGACGCGTTTGGGAACGTCATCCGTAAAACATATTTCAACTTGTCGCCTTCGGGTGATACCAATATCACGCTCGGCACCTTCCAACATTTTGGACCCGTCGAAGTTCATGATCCAAGTTCCCGATAAATCTGGAGGCCCCGTGTTTTGTAGCTCCATCCACTCTGCGATGAAATCTGGTAAAACCTGCGATTTTATTGCCTTTCTTTTTTCATACGTGATCTCCGAGGGGAAAGTTCTATTCCCCAAAGGGAGACACGACCCGTAGCTTCTGGATTGTTCAATATGTTTGACAAAGGAGCTTCATTGACCACTATTATCGGGTGCGCCGAAAAATAATGTCGCATTTTCTTGCTGTCGTGAATACTCCATACGCCAGTTTGGTATTGCGGATACCGCTTTTGAAATTCGCTGATAAAATATACAGGCCTCTGAACTCCATGAAGTTTTCCTTCTTCTTCTCTCTCGACTACTAGAACCGTGCCAACCACTTGAGGTGTGGCTGCAATGTATAAGAGGAGAGGTTCTTTCTCTTTAGGCGCCACCAAGATTGGTGGTGTCGAATTGTCCCTTGGTTCTCGAAGGCCCTATCTGCTTCCTCGTTCCATTGAAATTTCTCCCTGTTTGATCAATGCATAGAACGGCAGCCTTTTCTCCTAGCCGGCGACAAATACTTAAAGCTGCGACTTGCCCCGTCAGCTGTTGTATTTCTTTCAACTTTGTTGGCTTCCTCATAGTGACGATGGCCTGTATTTTTTCGGGATTAGCTTCAATCCCTCTTGCCGATACTAGAAACCCGAGAAGTTCTCCCGCAGGAACTCCAAAAGAGCATTTTGTCGGGTTCAGCTTCAGGCAGAACTTGTCGAGGTTGTCGAAGGTTTCTCTCAAATCTTCGATCAATGTTGACCCCTTCTTTGATGTTATCACGACATCGTCAATGTAGACTTGCACGTTTTTGCCAATCTGTGTTGAGACATACGCATCATCCGCTGGTATGTTGCTCCCTCGTTTTTCAAACCAAACGACATTGTTTTGTAGCAAAACACGCCGTACGGTGTTATGAACACTAACTTGGCTTCATCATCTTCTTTTAATCTGATCTGGTTATAACCAGAGTACGCGTCCAAGAAGGAAAGACGTTCACATCCTGCCGTGGAGTCGATAATTTGATCGATCCTTGGGAGGGAAAGTGATCCTTAGGACGGTGTTTATTGAGACACGTAAAGTCGCGCACATGAAGGACGTCGTGTGTTTCGGCACCATCACTGGGTTAGCTACCCATGTGGCTTATAGATATCTCTTTGATAAAACCAGCATCCTTGAGTCGATCTATCTCTGATAACATAGCTTTGCGGTTTGGAAAAAACGCCGCAAGGGTTGTTTGATTGGTCTCGCGAGAGGATCCAAGTTGAGGTGGTGCTCGGCAAGTTCCATGGGTACTCTGGCATGTCAGCTGGACACCATGCGAAGATTTTCCAGTGCTCACGGAGGAACTCGACGAGCGCGCTTTCCTATGCGATATCCATATTTGTTGCAATGGATGTTGTTTTCTTTGGGTCCGTCGGGTGGATCTGCACTTCTTTCGAATCTTTGGCTGTGTTGAAAGTTGGTTCCCTAGGAAACCTCCCTGTATCTGGCAGCACATCATAATCAGTGAGTCTTGGCGCCATATATTCTGCTTGCATCCCGAAAGTTTCTCACAGTCGATGAAAATCCTTGTCGCACTTATCAGATAGCGTGAAACTTCCCTTGATTGTGATAGGTCCCTTGGGTCCAGGCAACCTCCACAATAGTTACGTGTAATGTGGTACCGCCATAAACCTGGCATATGCTGGTCGTCCCAATAAAGCATGATATTGCGACGGAAATCCACCACTTCGAACTCCATTCTCTATCTGTAGTTTTCTCGGGTTCCAAACGAACGTCGAGATTGATCTTGCCCAACGGATAACTTGGCTTCTGGTGTGATCCCATGGAAGCGTGTATCAGTTGGTTTCAGGTTTGCCAGGGATATGTTCATTTTTCTTAATGTATCTGCATACATAAGGTTTAAGCTGCTGCCGCCATCTATGAAAACTCTCGACACGTCAAAACCAGCAATTACTGCGGGTAAGATGAGTGCCGATTGTCCTGGTCGAGGAACTTGTTGCGGATGGTCCGCGATTGTGAAGCCAATGTCTTGCCCCGACCAATTTAAGTACTCAACTGTTGGTGGAGGCATCTTCTCTGCCATGAACACTTGTCGTGAGATTACCTTCTGCGCCCTGTTTGATGGCCTAGCTTTCTGAATCATCAAGACCGCACCGTTGGAATTGGGATCAACATACGGTGGTGGATGTGGTGCTGCCGCTATTCTAAGCTGGTGTCTATTTTCGTCCGTGATTGCGGGAGGAGGTGGTAGGTGGATCTCGCTCCTTGGCCCCTGGGGGTTTCTGTTCATGGCTTGGGCATTTGCGATGCTGCGGCTGCAACATTGCCTGAAAATTTCGGCAGTCTTTCGGAGATGTCCGACTGCCTTTTTCCGTTGTTGTCGAGATAAAAATGCATCACGGACCGTTCATCATCTCCTCGGGGGACACATAAGGTCTTTGAAACCTTGGTCCACTATTTTGCCCCCGCGAGAATCTCCTCTATTATCGCCTTGTTGCTCATTACTTCTTTGATAGTCATCTCGACTATTCCCTCCAGGATTTCCTCGGAAACCAGCCGATATATGGCCAGGAGCGTCGTTGTTGTAGAACTGGCGAGAAAATCGCCTTCTATTTTGATAATTTCGACCACGATCCTCTTCTGTGTCGCTTGTTGTATATTGCGTCTTCTCCATCTGCCCACTTATTAGCTATCTCCATTAGTGCTGATATGGTCTTAGGGTTAGTTCTCCCTAAGTCCTCGACGAAATCTCTCGCTCGAATTCCCTGAACGCATCTATTGCTCTCTCGTCAGATATATCCTCTGCCGAGTTTTTATAATGTTCCACCGCTGTATATATTTTCTCATCGACTCATCGTGTTTCTGTCGACACGCCCTCAATTCTTCCAATGACGCAGGTTTCTTGGATCGAAAATTTCTCACGAAGATGTCCTCGAAATTATCCCATTGTCGATGGAGCCTGGGGAAGTTTCTTTATCCAAGATCTTGCGGCACCACTCAAGTGAACTTGGATACTTTGCATATTGTTGCTCTGGTTCCTCCTACCACTTCACCATCTCGAGATAATCCACGAGCCAATCCTGGGATCCTAGGCCGTCGAATTTCTTGAAATTCTCGGGTAACTTGAACCCTTTTGGGACACGAGTCTTTCGAACTCTTCTCGTAAAGCACGGAGTCCACACATCTTCGTCGGCAACTTCTGGTGAGTGCCGACGTTCCCTTCTTTCTTGTCGCGCTCTATCCACCCTCTCAACTGTGTCTCTTGCTCCACTTGTTCTCGGTGGATCTTGAACCGTTGTAGTGGGTCGTGGACTATTTTGCCTAGGATTTCCTTCGGGAGGCGTGGCTGCAAATGCTGTTCCCATAACTCCTACTCTAGCCATTGCCATATTGAACAATGGTTCTCTCGGGTCCCCGGAGGTGGTCCGGACGCGATGTAAGCTTGCGTTGCCATGTAACCTGCTTTCGTTTTCGGATGATATTTGCCCTTGTATCAATCGTCATGAAAGACATGTCGAGATTTTGAATTATGTTTCCTCTCTCTTCAGTATATTTTGCAGAGATCTCGCTCTCCTTCGAGCCTCTCTATGGCTATCTGCAAAGTTTCGATTGTCGTGAGCTGCGCCTTTGGACGCGGCTGCCTCTTTCTCCTATTCAAGGATGCTGTCTGTTTTCCAACTCTCTACTTACCCGAGCAAGTCTATATTGATATGCTTGTAGTTCTTTTACAGTAGCAGTGGTGGTCATTGGTTCTGAACCATCCATGGCTCTTGCAGCCCTATCCCACGCTGCTTGCGGGAGTTGAACTTTTGCGCGAGTTGAAGACCCAGCATATTTAGTGCCTAAGCCTTTTCTGAGATCAGCGGAATCGATGTAAGGATTTCCCAAATCATCGAAAGCCTCGGTTCTGATCGGCTGCCTCTTCTATCGCATAGATCTGATGGTATTTTGCGTATTGATTTTTGTCAGGATTGGTGACACCATCATATAGATTGGTGAAGACCTTTCCGATGGCAGCAGATTTGTCGATGAAGTTGAAGCTGTCGATGCTGTCAGAATCGTTGTTTATAAAGGAGTCCGCAGACGACTCGAAAGATGTGTCGCTGAAGATCTTAGCGAGCTTTCTGTTTGCCTTGGTGTCGACGAAGCGTGGCGACGAAAACTCCTCGTCGCTCGACGGAAAGTTAGAATCGACCGCTGAAAATTCCGACGAGATCGGAATTTAGAGACGGTAGGATCCTTCTTTGTTGACGCCAAATCGGAATTCTCCGAACGTCATGACGATGGGCTCCTCCAGATAGGCACATGCATCCATACGGGAGGGCGGGTGAGGAATAAAGTCGACTAGATGAGTTTTTTCCTGTTTACCTCGATCCATCGCATTGCTAGCCACCGACGAACTCGACGATTCGGACGTGCCATCGAGATCAGCTCCTTGCAACCTCTAATCCCCAGACGGCGCCAATTGACAAAGGATTAATTTGTCAATGCCTACAGATTGTAGACTAGGGTTTTGCTAGAAGTAGAGGGCAAGTAGATCTCGAAGGTTTCAGCCGAAAAGTACTCGACGATTGTAAAAATAGGGTTGTGTTAATAGTAGATTCGATCCTTGCTTCGACTCCCTTATATAGAGGGTGGAGCCGAGGGTTTCGTAATACACAAGTTACGAGTTCGGGAGGGTTTCGTACCCAACCCGTAAGATTACAAATCTCTATCTTTCCTAATACAAACTATCTTTCCTTAACAGTAAATGGGCTTCCAAGTCTTCTTATTCTTCGAGTCCTGGGCCTTTAGTAAACCCCGGGTACCATCTTTGGCAGGCCCATTGGGGATGCCTATGTCAGTACCTCACCTCCGAATGTGACGTTCAGACAGGTCTTGCTTGGGCAAAGGCTATTGGTATAGAATTCCCTAATTCACCGGCTAGGAGATATTCAACTATCGCCTGGACCGGACGAATTTAGATGGAATCTTCATGTAGATGGCAATTTCTCGGTAAAATCATTGTACAATGCGATCCTTTATTCTGACATACCAGTTGGTAATAATAAGAAAATTTGGAGGATGAAAATACCATTAAAAATAAAAAAATGGATGGTATCTTCGTCGAGGAGTTATCCTCACCAAAGACAACCTTGTTAAGCGGAATTGGCATGGAAGTACACGGTGTGTTTTCTGTCATCATGATGAAACTACTAAACACCTGTTCTTCTAGTGTCAATCTGCGAGATCTATATGGCCAGTCATTCAAGTAGCGTCTAGCCTATATCCTTCGACTAATGTAGCCAATGTCTTTGGCAATTGGCTTTATGGTATCGACTCAAGGTTGAAGTTGCTTCTTAGGGTGGGGGCGCTAGCAGTTATGTGGGCGCTTTGACTAAGTAGAAATGACAAGATTTTTAACGATAAAAATTGCTCCTTTTTGCGGGTCATCTACAGATGTATAGGTATTCTCCGTTTGTGGTTACCTCTTCAGCGAGTGGACAACCGAGACCTATTTACGGAGGTTTGTACACGGTTGGAGGCTACAGCGAGGAATACTTTTTCCCTACATGGGTGGCAGCATAATCTACGGACTGAAGCCCCACCCACACTTTAGGCGTGATATGATTCATCGCTTTAATATGTATTTCCCTTGTTTTTTTTCCGTTTTTTAACTTGATACATATAAACGGGTGTGTGCATCCTGGTTACGCAGAGGTTGGGTGTAATTGCTTTTCAAAGTAATAAAGCATCCTCTATCGAAAAAAGCAGGACAAGCCTAGCTAACTCAGTAAAAATCCACTCGCCTCCTAACCCAAACTGAAATCTTGTAAAACGGCATATTAGAAAGGCTCGACTGAGCTAAAGTCGCCCGGCCTCCAATATTCAGCATGATACCTTGCCATCCTGAGCATCTTCTAGCAACTTTGTTTCCGAAATCCCAGTCTTTATGTCTTAGGATTTTTCTTTGTCTCATCGACCGAAATTTTCTTCAGTCTCGCTAAGAAAAAGTGTGAATTGTAGTTTAAAGAAAAGTGCAACTTACTCCGGTTGCACTCTTTTGAAGCACATTTTATGGGTGACTGAAACTTACCAAGTTCTCATAATCTAATTTTTTGCTTAGATTATTGCAAAACGAAACTGGCATGGTTGTAAGAAATATGTTTTCTGTCATGAAGACAAAATAATTAAATATCTCTTCTTCCAGTGCCGGTTCGTTAAAGCTAATGGTCGATCATTCAGATAAAATTTAGCTTACACCCTCCATGAAACATTGCAAATATTTTTGGCAACTAGCTAAATGGGGTAGAGCTTAGATTTAGGAATCTTATCAGGGTGGGAGCGGTAGCCCTTATATGGTCGTTGTGACTATGTAGAAATGACAAAAAAATTAATGACAAAAACTCTTCTCTTATGCAGGTAATTTCCCGGTCTACGACTACGCTTCATTCATGGTCGCCGCTTCAGCGCTTGGAGGACCGCGACCTCTTTACGGAGGTGTATACGCGATTGGAGAATTCGGCCACGGAGTTTATTATCCAACATGGATGGTTGCATAGTCTGAAAATAGCGGCTCCTACACCATGATTTGCTTTGTCATTCTAGAGATCTCTTTTGTTATGAACATTGTGCTTTTGTAATCTTGAACGGCTGTGTGCATCTTAGCTATGCAGAGGCCGAGTGTATTACGTTAAACCTTTTGAGTAATAAAGCACCTTTTTCAAAAATTGTATACATAGATATTTCAGTGGGAACTTTTCGGTTTGGCATGCGAAGGTTTTCCTGTGTTCCTCACAGTCACAGTTCCCCTTTGCATTTCAAAAGAGATAAAATTTAGGAAAACGCTCCATATCACCCGGGGGATCGCACGCTCGCGTCCCCCGGCTCCTCCTATCGACACGCGTCATGGTGGACCCCACCACCACCGGCCAAACCCAATCCCTGTCGGTCTCCACCTTTCTTCCTCCCCCAACTCCATCCTTGTCGTTGTGCTGGCCCAAATTCCCCTCTTCTTCCTCCTCCGATGCGCCTCCGTGGCTCTCCCGTACAGCCTCAGCCCTCGGCCGACCCCAAGCGCCGCTCGAATCTCCTCCCTCTCGGAGCTCGCCCGCCTCGACCTGAGCTCCCCTGAGACGGTGTGGTCGGCGCACGGGACCGGCAATGAGGACCAGGTCGTTGTTGTCTTCTCCACCTCCGCGGCCGCATGATCCATCTCTGGGCTCATCAGCTTCTCGCGTGCAGCTCGCAGAGGCCGTCACCCCCATGAAGTCTCCTGCAATCTGTGGAGGTGGGTGGTGGGCTGCATGGTATGGGTGTTGCTGCGAGCAGCAGAGCGGGGTTGCTACGAACGGCGGCCCATCCTGCTACAAGGAACGGATGTCCTTGCTACATGGGGCGCCCGACCTGGCTACCTGGGGCAACCAGCTTTGCTACCGGCGGCCGCCGACGTTGCTACAAAGTGCGGCATGTGTTGCTACCATGGTGCAGTGTCGTGGCCGCGCGTTGCTACCTTGGTGAAGCGACGCTGCAGCAAGCGACTGCCGGCCTTGCTACAAAGGCGCATATGGGCTTCTATGGTGCACCATCGCCGTTGCTACAGTCACCCACCGTGTTGCCGCTTCATGGCGATGGTCGTGGGCAACGTAGAAGCGACCGTCGGCGTGCATGGGTAGGGAAGGCAGAGCGGTGAGAAGGGATTTGCAGACTGGAGGAGCGTTGCTGCATCAGTGGCGCCACGATGGGTTCTCCGGCGACACCACGGCTGGTTCTCCGACGACACCACAGCGAATGGACCATCGGCGGCGCCGGCGGGGCTGCCAATGCGGGTGGCTGGAGTCACGGGATACGGGAGGAAGAAGCTGTCGTGATGTACCTTTTCTACTCTTTTTGTTTTGTCCCATTTGACCACCGCGCGGACAGTTATGATTAGCCCATCGTATGGTTGTCGGCCCGGGGATCGGCGGATTTGATCCCCCGGAGGACGCTCAGCACGCCCCTAAAATTTACTCTTAAAGGCTTGTTTGGTACTAGAGTTTTAGTGGGGATTAGCGGTGATAATCCGCTCCAAACTTCAAATCCCCACTTATCCCCAATACATGTTTGGTGCTAGAGTATGAGCGAGTTTAATCCCCACTTATCCCCACTTTTCCCCAAATTTTAGTGTAATTTTTTCAATCCCCAATACTCTACCTCTACCTAGTGGATTGGGGATGGGGTTTTGTGGGGATTAGGTGACAGCAGAGATTCACCCAATACACTAGAGTATTATCCCCACTAATCCCCACTAAAACGCTAGTACCAAACAAGGCCTAAAAAAGTTAATTTTCAAACCCAACATTTGTTCAAAGGAACACAAAATAAACTTCAAAGTTCTGTGCACTCTCAGTATCATCAGGTATAAGAGCATCTCCAGTCGCGTCCCCCAAAGCGTCCCCCAAAGGGATTTGGGGCGCGCCGGACAGAAAATGCGTTCCAGCCGCGTCCCTCAAAGCCCATTTTTGTCCGGCGCGCCCCGGTGTCCGGCGCCCAGCCCGTCCCGTCCCACAGGGACACTCCGGGCGCCGGACACAACGAACCGACGCAGGGCCGACCGTCCCGGCATAGTTAATTTTAACCCGTCGCCTACCTCGCGACGGAAGTTATGCGGCGGTGACACGGCGGCATCTTTGCCTTAATGGCGACGGAGGGCAGGCGAGACGTCTCGTCGGTCTTCGCAGCCTCCACGCGTCGCCGGCGTTCGCACGCCCGCCCGTTCCCGCGATCTTCCCGCCTCTTCTCGCCTGTTCCCGCGCTTTCTACCCGACGCCGGCGTCTATAAAAGGCCTCCCGGCTCAATGGTAGCCACCACACCCCGCCGGCAACAAACACAGCCCTCGTCGCTCCACCGTCTCCTCCACCACCGTGGCAATGGCGAACCGCCCGGCGCGCCCACTTCCCTCCCCGTCGTCTCCTCCACTTCCAGTCCCGGAATCGCAGGTCGACACCGACCTCGCGGCCGGGAAGAGCGGCGACGCGGCGTCGTCGGCGGCGGCGGGAGGCACTCGACCAGCAGCGTGAGGCGGCGCAGGCGGCGGATCTGCGCGTTCGCCCCGCCGCCGACGAGGCCGCGGCGATGGCGTGGCACGAGCAGCGGTGCGACACCGTTGCGGCGTTCGACGCCTCGACGAGAGAAGAGGCACGACGGTGCCGGTACCGGGAGGAGATGGAGCAGCGGTGGGCTGAAGAGCGCCGGCGCGCGCGATGAGCGGGATGCGAGTGAACGGTGGGAGGTGATCGAGCGCCGGCGCGTCGATCGAGCGCCGACGCGGTGGCGGCGGAGGAGCGTCGGCGCGGGAGGCGGCGCGGCGGCGATCGGGGAGCGGGCGGACCGTTGGCGGCGGAGGCCGACATTTTGGCGGCGACATTTTGGCGGCGGCGATGATGGAGCGCCAACGGATGTGGAGGCGCCAATGGAGGAGGCCGACGCGGAGGAGACCGAGGTGGAGGACGATGACGGCGAGTTCGAGTGGTCCGACGACGATGGGCCACATCCGGACGGCCGATCAGCAACGCGCGCTCGCCGAGTCGTTCGAGTCGGAGAAGAAGCTCCAGGACGCCGCCGAGGCGCAGATCGTCGCGCCGTCGAGCTCTCCTCCAGCGGTGCGGCGGCAGCGGTCCACCGCCCTACGCATGGAGAGGCGCGCGCGCAAGAGCTGCGGCGGAGGGCGGCCGGGCGGGCCGTCGAACGCACGGCGGGCGGTCGATGCTAGGTTTAGATGAAAGCTAGCCGTTTCCATTCAAACTTTGTTATATATAATCAAAATTGAATGAAAATCTTTATTTTCGTGCACCAATATTTATTTGGGGGCGTTTGGGGGCGGGAGCGGCGTCACCAACGGCACGTCTCCCAAACGCTCGATCCGGTGCGGTTTGGGGACGGTTTGGGGACGCGGACTGACTTAAGGATGAAAATCATGTGTAATAAAAAATTTAAAATAGAAGCTCGTATTAAATGATCTCCGTATACTATTTCCGGTCATGTGTAAAGAACTTGTAGTTGCGGCATATTTCACTCAGATCACTGTTAAGCCCGAGACGGAGACGGGGCCGGCGCGGCCGCTGGGCCGGGTGCGCTGGCGCGAGGAGCCGGAGCGCCGGCGCTGGCACTGGTCATGTCGTCCCAGAGGCGGTCGGCGATGACCCGGTTGGCGGCGTCCGAGGTGTGGTACGCGTCCCAGAACACGTAGGCCTTGCGGTCGCGGCAGGGCGTCGAGTCCGGCAGGCAGAGGCCCCCGACCTTCGTGTCCACGCCGCAGCACGACGTGTCGGACGTCGTGAACCCTGCACGCAGCAGCAGACACCAATGCGATGTAAGGAAAGCACGATTGAACGGCACGCCGGAACGGCTTGGGTGGCGCTGATCTTACCGTGTTTCTGCGGGTGCTGGATGAGCTCCATGACGACGGAGTAGCAGTCGGCCAGCCCCATCTGCGCGCCGGGCAGCCTGGCGTTCATGCCGTCGAGCAGCTTCTTGGCGGCGGCGTTGAACTGGACGGCGTAGCTGTTCACATGCTCCAGGCACTCCCCCGTGGCCGATTTCACCCGCTGCGCCGGGATGCAGCCGAGCGGTGGGAGGCCATTGAACGCCACCTTCCGCGCCCCTAGCCCGTACAGCCTCTGCATACGGAGCAAATCCATCGGTTCTCACTTTGTCAGTCCGATGCTTAATCCCCGACTTCCGTCACTCGTATCAGTTAACCTGGGACTGTGTTAGTTCTTGCCTTGAGTTGCCGGTCCAGAGTGGCGACGAGGAGGCGGATGAACTGGTCGTGCGTGTACGTCGTGCCGTCCGCCATGAACGGCTGCAGGAAGTTGTTGATGTAGTCGTTGCTCCCTAATTCAGAACGAGAGCAGGTGCACATTGTTTACAGTACTGAATCTGACAGGCTGCGATGGAGAAGTTAGTTGCCTTACCGAGCCCGATTTGGAACATTGCCGCGTTGACAGTCTGCTCGGCGGCCTCCTTGCCGATCTTGGCGATCATCGCCTTCTTCACGCTCTCGAAGCACGATATCTGCTGGTCGAATGAGAAGTACTCAACCTGCAAATTGCAATACAGCGCCACATTATACAATGTCACAAAACTATCCACGGGTGATCAGTGCCGACAAGAAGTATGTAACAATGCAGCTTACAAAGTAGACGCCAGTCTCGTTCAGAATGCCGGCGCCGCCAGACGCGAAGTTGACGCCGGTGAGGAAGTCGTCTTCGTTGGCCATCGACAGGGAGAGGAACGGCGGCGGGGACGGGATGCCGAACTTGGCATCTGCATCAGTCCAAACATCACTCATGCCACTCGATCATGTCGTACGTACGTGCACACGATTCATGAGTCGATTAATTACGTTGGCAAAACACTTACCCATGTAGTCTCCGATGGTCCTTCCGTTGGTGAACCTCCCAGTGGCGACGCCCTTGGGGTAGTCGATGCCGTACCAGGGGTAGTTGGCCTTGGCGAGGGAGAGCTGGAAGTAGTTGTTGTTCCCCACCTCCGACATCGAGTCGCCGAACACATACGTCACCGGGCCCCTGGCCGCCGCGTCGGCCGTGCTACCGGCGACTGAACAATGTGCTAGCGCGATGACCGCAATGCCGACGACGAGCGCCGCCAGAGCTGCCATGAGTGCTTAATTTGGTCGCTGAAGAAAGGGCAAGGTGCCCGTGTCTGTAATTCTGTACTGCCTGCTCTTGCCTTCTTGGTTGTGTGCTGATGGCTTGTGCTAATTCGGACAAGGTGGCGCCGATTTATAGTGTGGAGTACGAAGTTATTTCATTTTCTAGAAGCTTGGGTTATTGTGGTGAAACAGTTTAACTTTCCAGCTTGAGTGTAGTGCGATGAATTTCAGAAGTTCACAGCTAATTAGCTGTGACGGCGCGGGCGAAGGAAAACAGAGCAATTGGCAAGGGGGACAGACGTGGTAGCTGAGGTAGTTGAAGAACTCGTGGTCTCCTTGCTAAGTTGCTAGAAGCAATTTTGATTTTTAAACTGAAAATGAGTCAGATGGTTGGGAATGTTGGAAACTTGGAATTGTACATGCGGACATTCTCATGATTTGAGCCTTCGGAGTCACGATGGGATTTGGTTAACTACTAGAAGGACCCCGCGCACGTTGCTGCGCGCGTTTTCTACATACAGTTTTTATTACTTTTCAGTTTTACATGCACGCGAGTCGATTTCTTATTTATAGTCTTGCTTTAGTGCTTGGTTAGGGAACTCGCTAAGTCACCGGTTGTTTAGGATCAGATTTATCACAGGTTGATTCATCGTAATTTTTGCTTTGTGTCCCCTTCACTGCTCCCTTACCAGCTGTTAGAAATAACAAAATTTGCTAAATTACAGAGTATCGATTTCAAGGACATGCATGGCAGAAAAAGGAGAGATGTATAGAAATTCAGTCTCTCTACTAATGCATAGCAAGCATGCTAGGCACAGTGCAAGTCGGTGGGAGATGCAAAGATCAGCCAGCTTCTCATATTAAGCGTCCTACAAAATTGTAGCAGAATTTTCTTTTCACATAGGCACCTTTGATATTAACTACTTTGTACGAAATGATGATACTGATTGCCAAAACAGTAATGCAGTAAGAGAAATCATTCTTGGATTCAAGGGCATCTAAGAACAGGAAAAACGTTGAATGTTTTGTGACCATTGTATTTTACCATTATTTGGCAGGGACCGCCGCTTCTTGGCTGATGTATTCAGGTGCACAAGCCTTTCTCTCTGATTGAGGACAAACTATCTACTGGTTGCAAGCTCACTTCCATGAGACCCTCACCTACCAATTTTGTCTGATGATCCAAAAGAGGTAGAAGGGAGTATACTTGATGATGACCCAAAATGGAATAAAATTGACATCAGAATATTACTTCTTGTGATTTACTCCTTTCCTTCATGTTCGGACCATTAGGGGTGCTTGAAGTTGGCACTTTGACTTTTCTTATGACCAGAGACTTTGTTTCCTCGTGCTTATTATCATCACACATTGGCATGCTCTCTCTGGCATCAATGTCAAGTGACCTATTCTCCCGTGGACGTGCAACCATCTCTACACAGTTTGATTCCACTGGTTGTCATTCCGTTGCCTTGATCCAGCTTGCCACTGAGCAAGAGAAAAATAGATCTTACCGACTTCAGAGATGTTAACAGATATCAAAAACATTAGTATAAAATATTCAACTTCAACTTGAGCACTAATTGTTATCTACACCATCTGTTCCGAATTATAAGAAGTTCTGGCATTTTTGTTAATCGCACATGTATAGACGTGTTTTACTGTGTCCGTATGTAGCCCATACTGAATATCCAAAACATAAGAACAGGGCGTCGACCAGTTGGCATGCAGTGCGAGAGTGTACGCTGCCCACCTGGGTTCGAATCTTAGGATTGATGGGTGCTCAGGGTTGTTTCTCCTATAACACAACGCCAGCCAAGAGCTAGTCGTGGCCAGTCTCAGTTTTTAAAATATGCAAAGACATCTTATAATTTGGAACGGGGGTACTACATCTTAAGATCGTTCTCAAATGCTTGAGTTTAAACAGAATTAGCACCCTACATCAGCACGTGTGTATGAGACTTCACTAACTTGTGTTGCATACATAACACTTCTATGTCGACAGTGCTAGTTGTACCAATCTAAGCAAAATCCCCAAAAGGGTTTTCAGCACATAGTGAGCTATAACAAAAAGGAAACTGTGGCTAGTAGTTTGTTCAAACAAATGGTATGTCATGAGATTAAGAGACATCAATAAACCTAGATAACTTGTGTCTCTTCAGCATTTGCATTCATCCCATACAAACTTCACTGCCCAGAACACTACATCAGAAGGATAAAAATAATAAACTATAGAACGAACATATTCTCACAAAACAAAACTAAAACGTGATAGGCCATTCTAATACCACTGATGACTATAGATTCTTCAAGCGTGTTGGTTAACCCTATGGTCCAACACCAAGAAGAATTATGTTCACCAAATCAGAAAATAAATGTTATAAGTGGGGCACTTATATCATTTCCACTCCTAAGATGTAAACATAAATCGCTAAGGTAAGTTTAAATTGTAGTTGCATAACTTGAAATGGAAATATAAAGTTTTTGGAGCTGTTAAATGGAGCCATCGAGGTTGCTGCTACATCACCGCTGGCCAGTCAGCACCGGAGCCAAAGTAGCCGACGTGGAACAACATCATCATATTTGACCCACAAACTAAGATTCAGATGAATTTCTTCTCTACATAAAAAATCTATTACCATGATCAGAAAAGCCACAATATATGAAGTATCTTGAGTAATATCACAGTAAAATTCCCTGTTTTCTTTATCTGCAGTTATGTCTCTCTATTAGTCTGATTCACAGACCCCGCTCCCTCTCTCTGTAGCACGACAGTCTTCTCAATCTCGCTAGAACGATCTCCATCATCTCTTCAATGACCCCACATCAGAAGAACACGTCTCTCAATCCCTCACTTCCTATCAGCAACAGGTAAAATAGCAGCCTTCTCATTAATTATTCTCACTTCCTCTCATCAATTAGCAGCAAGCAGAACCACCACGCCTCTCCCAAGCAGTGGCAGCAAGAAGCGGTGATTTTGCAAAAAGGACATAGAGTAAGAATGAAAGGAAAATCCCTCTGAGGCAATCCTATTTGTTTTGCTAGATATACTCCAGGCACTTGAACTTGCTTGCATCCGGGTGAGACATACAGAAGCAGGACTAAGAGCAATGCCACAATGAACTAATCTAATTTCTATTAGCATATTCATTTATAAACCATGATGTGTTACATCATGCCAAATAATATCCTGCTATGTACAAATCAGTAGCATCTTTGTCCCTTCCCATTTCTCTAGTTAATTTCTGTTCTTTTTTTATAGAGGGGATTTCTCCTCGAGTTCTGTTCATAGTGATGTACCTCTATTCTTTTATCTAGATCAGACCAACAGTATTTAAATTCCAAGATTCATATATCTTTCTATTTGGCCCAAACAAGATCATTGACCTCGAGAACAGGCTAAAGGGGCTCTGCTTGATGCTTGGATGTATATTTCATCTGCACTGAATTAAACTGAGACATACCTGACAGTTGCTTATTATTTGCAAACATGTACTTTGGCCTAGTCAGGTCACGATTCAAAATCACAACAATTGTTTTGGTTCCTTATTGTGCAGCCAAAACAGAGGTAAGAGGTTAGCAGATAGGAACACACAAGAACACATTAATTCAGTGAAAAAAGGCCAGTACTCTTCAATTGACACTCGGATTGATCATGCCTAATTAGTGGGTACTAAAATTAAACTATTGTTATAAAAAAGCATAGGTCAATGAAATTCCAAAGTATGAAGCATTTAGGGGCAAATCTCTAGTTGTCTTCCAAATAGTCATGAGCTTAGTCAGCTAAAAGATAATCAGAACTGCCAGAATTTCCCCACCAAGCTGGGTGAATGCAATGTGAGATGGCTCTGATAGTAGTAGGACGGTGAGTTGTACCTCAGATGAGATCAGAGACGGTGGCCGGTGACGGAAGCGATTTGAGAAGAGAGAGGGAGTCCTGCGAGGATCGGAGGTGATGAATGACCCTGTCTAGCGCCGCCGCACTCTGTCCCAGCTCCACTGCCGTCGTCCCTGTCGCCTGCCGCTGCATCGTCGCGGGAGAAGAAGGGGTGGATCTAGGTAAGGCGGTTGGCACTGTGGATCGTGGTACCGTTGAGGGTTGCGGCGGCGGTGATGGATCAGAGGGAACTACGACGGCGTGGATAGAGGTTAGGAATTCCTTCGCGGACCGGGGAAAAGAGAGGCAAACAAAACCAAAGTCTAACGTGAGTGGGACCATTGATAGCGACCGGTGAAACGCTCACAGACTCTGCCAACCCTGGGAGCTTAGAGCTCTTAAGAGATTTATGTTTTGTATCCTAACTTATTTAACCATTTTGTATAAAACGATAATACAGATTAACCATTAGGTTATCAGGGTTTAAATGGTTAACCCTTGGTTATTACAAAATTATGTAACCATGGCAAATATTCGCAAAGCTCGGCTAGCCTACTCGAAAGCTAGGGGCAAAAAATCGCTATAACCGCTGGCTACTCACAAGCATATTTAAAATTTCATAATCATATATATAACATAATATAGGCAGAAAATCAACCACGAAGCAGTACAACGCCTCTAACAATCTAGTGTTGGTCGAGTGTGGTGTTCTGGAGGCCGAGCTACATGTAGCTCTTTATTTTCAAAGGCGTGGCTCTCTTTATTTTCTAAGACTTAAAATTCGTATTTTAAAGTTTCAAAAAAATCTAAAACAAAATCCTATAGGTACCTAAGGATGTATGCTACAATGGTGCAAAATCTTAACGCAAACTGATTTGTATTTTAGGCTACACAAAATTGACAAAATTAATTGTCTTGAAATGTGTACTATCCACTATAAAATTTGTCAAATTTGTTATTTTTGTGTGGCCTAGAATATAAATTTGTTTGTATTAAGATTGTACACCATAGTAGTATAGAAAGTACGGAAAAAAAAAATCTCGAAACCTATCAACATGGGATCTAATTTTAAAGATCTCGACGAGAGGATCTCAAAAGTGGCAACAGTTCGTAATTTGGACTTACGGTTCTCAAGATATTTCATTAAAAAAACAAATCTACGAAAAAAAGGAAAATGCTGACACAACCCAGTCTCCCCTGTCTTCTCTCTCCTCCCTCATCCCCAGCTTGCTTAACCTTGCGACACGTGCAATTCCCAGTTATCTTCCCTTCACGATGGTCGGTCTTTTTTAACGATTTCGACAAAAAAAATGATCTTATGTATGCATTTGTTGTGCACTTGGGCCAAGTCAACAGGCCTGTGTGCAACCATTAATGGGCCAACCGTTACGGACGCAAATAAGCCTAGCCCAGAAGGAATCCGCCCAGCAAGCGTGAGGATAGGGAGAGTTCAGAGTAGCAACTCCCCCAGACTGACGCATCTCTCCCTCCCTCCGCTGGTCGCGGCCATGGGAGAAGCTCTGGCCATGAGGCCCTCCTCCTCACCCTACCCTCTCCTGCCTCCCCCTACCTGCTCTTCCCGCCTGCCACCGCTCCGCAGCTTCGTCGGCCTCCGGTGGTCCGCCCCCCGCGTTCAGGTACGTCCCCGTCCCTGCTGCTAATTGCTAGGCCACATGCTAGCAAAGAGGACCTGATAACAGTGGGACTATGGGGCGGATACTCTGTTCTCTCGTATTGTTTTGATGCTTCATCGTGTTGCACGGCTGGCGCAGGTCAGGGAGCAGCTGAATTCGGTTGCAGGAATCGGCAGTGGTGCGCGAGGTTGCCATGGGCGATTCAGGTCAGTTACAAATCAAAAGCAATTATGCTGCTACTTTGCTTTTTTTGTTTTTTTGTTTGTTTAGTTGCTCACCACATACACCATGTGGTGCTGCTACTTTGCTTGGTTGGTTTACAAGTCTCAAAACTACGATGTTACCACGATGCGACCCTGGGTTATGAACAGGTAATTGGCTAGTCGTAGTCGGGAGCAAATCATAAACTCGTGGCTGAAAAATGTAGAGTTCACTCAACAGGGCACTAGTTGGGTGCCTAGTGTCAAGCTGTGCAAGTTGGGTTCCAAAGTAGTTACGCATTTGTGCTAGTTTCCTCTGGTGCTTTGCAACTCTGAAATGTTCTCATAAATAATTTATACCAGTGGTAGTCGGTGCATTTCGGAAATAAACTACGGAGTATGATGTTACCAAGATGTCAGCCCGGGTTATGAACAGGTGACTGGTTTAGGTAGTAAATCATAAACTTGTGATTAAACACAAATTTCGATGAGAGCGGTAAATTTATAAGGTTTTTCTTTGTAAATCTGTTTTAGCTGATAGCCGCGGTGAAAACTTACCTTGAATGAGCAAAAGTAATGCTCCCAATGAGCAATTACATTTGATTCTGAACTATATTTGAGTTGGTCCATTGGTAGTTGTTGAACATAAGATACATCCTGCACATCAGCTATCGTGATTTGAATTTCCTTTCATTGTGTTTTTTTTTTCTGATAATTTACAGGGCACCTGCCTCAAGTGCGTCCCAACCTTGTAATAGAGCCACCATCATTAGAAACGACAATTCTCAAAATGCTGATTTTCCTCGTAACTACTCAAAAAGGGAGAAGAAACCATTTCCCATACCAGTAGTGGAGTTAAGGCGCCGAGCAAGACAGAGGATGAAGCAAGCTGAAGGAAAGCCCAAGAGATCATTGCCACCTCCAAAAAATGGATTGCTAGTCCACAGATTGATACCAGAGGCATACAGAGTGTATAATGCAAGAATTTTGCTGATCAACAACTTGAAGAGGCTGATGAAAGTAGTACCAGTAAAAGGCTGCAAGTAATTCGATTTTCCCATCCTTTGGTGATAATTATTCCCTGTGAATCATGCTTATGGTTATTACTGTATTGCTTATCAAATTGGACAGTAGAGGTCTGCTTTCACGTTGTACAAACCAACATAGCATTATAGGATGCATATAAAGGACTGGCGAAATACCACACGTCCACATTTACCAAAAAAAAGGGCAGCCCGGTGCATGAAGCTCCCCCTTTGCGCGGGGTCTGGGGAGGGGTCGGACCACATTGGGTCATTGTACCACACGTCTACATTTACCATTGGAATAAAATTAGTTACCATCAATGAATATAATCAACATCTTTTGTAATCAGGACATAAGAGATTATATTTACAATTCATCTATCATCCTGTGTTATAGAGTGCCAAAAATCAACTTCGCAGCATTAGGAGTGAATGAGACCTCTAACATTGGCATCTGCATGGTTTTTTGATTATTTGTTTGAGAGTCTATGCTACACTACCTGCTCCATAAAGGCATGTCATGTGTATCATGTTGAGGATATGCCTTTTACATGTGTTTGTAGATACTGATTTCAGTTAATACCCCATTTAATTTGATGAGAATCAGATAGACATCTATATAAAGCCAAGGTGGGCTTCATGTATCTATCCCAAAGAAATCTATGTTCATTTCCAAAGTGAATCTCATGATGGCACCGGATGCATCTTTTAAAAATTTGGCTCATGATTCATAATGATGTGTCGTCATCTGATGTTTTGTTGTATGACAAAATGACACCCATGACTAGTTTGCAGTTTGCCAACTTATGTGACCTTAAGTTGTCATATGCATTTTTTCCAGTGAAGATCTATGACTTTTGTTCTTTCTATATGAGGAAGTAATGCATCTTTCTGTTGCAGATATTGCAGCGAGATACATGTTGGATATGATGGACACCCTTTCAGAACATGCCGAGGAATGTCTTCTGATAAACGTAGGGGAGAACATGACTGGGGAAGTACTTTGCTGGAAGCTGTTTTCTTGCCAGTCGAAGCATACCACCTAGAGGACCGTCTAGGCCCACGTATCCCTCATGACCAGAGGTTTGCAGTGCCCCGTATTCCTGCTCTTGTGGAGCTGTGCATCCAAGCTGGTGTTGACCTCCCTGAGTACCCGACAAAGCGTCGAAGAAAGCCGATTATTAAGATCGGAAGGACAGAGTTTGTCGATGCCAATGAAGATGACCTACCAGATCCTGATCCCAACGAAAGATTTAGTCAACCCCTTCTTGAAGAGCTACCCGACGATGAGATCATTGCTCCATCGAGCCCAGAGGAGACGACTGCTCTTGCTGAGGAAACACTTGAAGCATGGGAGACTCTCCGGAAAGGTGCCTTGAGGCTTCTGAAGAGCTACGCTGTGAGGGTTTGTGGATACTGTCCTGAGGTGCATATCGGATCAAGTGGCCACAAAGCACGCAACTGTGGAGCCTTCAAGCACCAGCAGAGGAATGGACAGCATGGATGGCAGGCAGCTGTGCTCGATGACCTGATACCTCCTCGGTATGTTTGGCACATGCCAGAATCTGGGGAGTTGCAGAAGGAGCTGAAGAACTTCTATGGGCAGGCACCAGCTATTGTCGAGATGTGCATTCAGGGCGGCGCAGAAGTGCCTGAGAAGTATAAAGCCACAATGAGACTAGATGTAGGGATTCCCTCCAGTTTGAGAGAGGCTGAAATGGTCGTCTGAATGAATATATTGTGGTGCTTATGTTGTCTATGAACTATGATTGAGGTTGAGAAAACCTCGAGCTCCATTCTGGCTGACCATAGATTGATACTGTACTCCATGTATATAGCAGGAACTAAGCTCAATAATATAATCTGGTAGGTTTTGTTTGTTTCAGATGCGTCATTTACCAGATATTTCTTTATCTGTGTTATCTGAGGAATGTCATGGCAACTACTAATGCTGATATGGGTCAGTGTGCTATATGTGAATACTTTGGTATCAATGTCGGAATCAGTATATGATCCAGGATTTCAAAAATAAAATTTGATACATTCTGAAAGCTAGCATCATTCAATTACGCCAGATTTTGTTCCTGTTCAACTACTCTTGGTGTCTGTCTATGTACAATAAGAAGCATCAGAAATCTCTGGCACATTGAAAAACACAATGATCAGCACATTCAACTGAAACAGGTGACACCATCCCCGAATTCTGAACCATAGACAGCAAAAATGCAGTCATGCAATTTACAATTACCAGCTGAACAGTTTGCGCATTTGTTATGTCCCCATGCTTTCACAGTGCATACAATTCATGAACCAATTTGTCTGGTTATCGTCATTGGGGCGAGGGCTCCACGGCGGTCCTGAACAGAAGTATGTAGACCTTATCAACGGAAAAGTACAAGAATCCGCCCCTGGCGTGCGTGACATACGAACCGAAACCTGTCCCTACGATGCAGTGCCAAGCTGACCCGTAAGCAGTGTCGAACTCCTGCCAGCAAAAGGATAAGGATAGTAAGCTCCCATCATTTATACAGTACTGAATAGCAATGAAAAGTTTGTGAATGCTGGGACACATAATGCTGTTCTCTGGCTAAAATTGGAGATGGAGTAGATGGGGACGGTGACTGAGATTCAGGCACGTAAATAAGCAGTCAGACAGATAGGGTGACATTGTAGGATAGACTAATTCAGGAGAGGCAAAGTGTCTTCTCTGTTGCACACTACTGCATTTTACATCTCTGGATTGTTTCTTTGCTCATTACCTTGTACGCCTACACTATTTGACTCTGAGATAGTGCTTCTCTGAAGCATCACATGTACCGATATAAATTTGGTTTGATGACATCAGAAAAGCGATTGCGAAATTGGCGGACATTGAGCATCAAATGTGAATATTCAGTTCCCAGAACAGTCCATATTTCCGGTCAAACTTGCTTAGCCTTCTGTGCAGTGACACTGACAGCCACATGACATGACAAAACGGCCCTCTGATTGTGCAGTGCGTTAAATTCTGTAATCGGTGGTTAGCCACGCGGATGATAGTTTATCATTCCGCTTGACCCCATCGCTTAGGTGTTGGGAGCCTGATACTCCAACTGCCAATGATGGCCAACAAAACAACAAACCTATTTTGGTTTCAGGTGTACGCAGAAACCAAACCGACTCTGATACAATTCATCTAAGTAACACGCGTGATACAATTCAACATGGATGATCATCTTGATGCAGAGCATCTAGCAGCAATTCAACATGGGCGTGAACGCACGTAGCGTCAGTGCAATCCTTCAAGGCCTTCCAAGAACCAGAACGCATTGCTCCACACGATTTGTATGGGTTCGTAGCTTAAATTAGTCCTAGCAAGGAAGATGCTGCACTCACTGAACGATCCCCATTTTATTTGGTCTAATCCGCCAAGCAAATGTAGCGCCAAGCTGCTGTGTTTGCCATTGTACATTTGGGAGCAGACAACACAGCCTGCCCCCGGCTATGTTGTGCTACGATGTATGTATGCTAAAGCAATCTCTAATGTAGTTCTAGCAGTAGCGTATGAGCAGTGTACACGGCGGTTTTGTACCTTCTTGAGGGCGAGCGCGAGGCGCTTGGGCTCGAGGCGGCGCGGGTAGTGCGGCATCGCGGCGAGCTCGTCGCGGGCGCAGCGGAAGGCGCGCCGCTGCAGCGCGGGCGGCATGTCGGCCGCCACCACCCGCACCACCGCCTTGCTGTTCCTCTCCGCGCCGTCGTCGACCGCCTCCGCCTTCTTCTTCGACGCGCCGCCCTCGCCCACGGCAGCGCCGTCCTCCGCGAGCTTGGCGACGCCGAGCAGCGCCCTGATCACGCCGCCCCGGCGCCCCGCCTCGCCGCCGGCCTCCTGATCCCTCATGCCCGCGACGACACTCGCGCTGGGAGTTTTTCAGGAGCGGGAGGTCTGAAACCGGGAACGAGCTGAGCTGAGCTGAGATGGCGAGTGTGCCTCTTGTTTTCTTTGCAGTAGCACTGTGCGGAGGTTGGGCCGGCTTTTTGTATTGGGGCGGGAGAGGACGGCGCGCGCGCGTCGGGGCTCGTTAAAGTTGGCGCCGTACCCTGCACATTTACCATTTGTTTTCTCTGAACCGGGAAGCTCGCCGGTGCGATCACCGACGGCGCGCTCCGGGGCGGCGCACGATGTCGAGGAGCGCGCCCGCGCGTGGGGGACGAGAAGAGACGAGCTCCGTACGTGTGGAGGCTGGCCAGGCCATGGGGCGCTCCCGCACGGTGGGGCTAGCTGCCTAGGCAAGCCTAGCTGCTCCCTGTCAGCGTGCCGCGTGCGGCGCGGTTATCATGGGACCGATCACTGTACTGTACTCCCTCCGTCCACAAATAAGTGTACACGCGGGGTTTTCAAGACAAATTATGAAGTGAAGTGAAAAGTGCATTGGGAAGATGCATCTCTCCACTTCAATTATTTCACCTCCAATGAGCTAAGTCTTTGTAGAAAATGCTTAATATTATTGGGTTTGATTTCCGTGCGATGAGAGAGAAGCAATTAAAGTGCATTGGAAAGATAGAAGTACACTCTTTTGTGGACAAAGTTTAGACCTTAGATGTCCACTTATTTGTGGACGGAGGGAGTAGTATCGGAGTAGATCATGTGGAGATGTACGACCACTGGTTCAGTTGTTCAGTCTCGTTTTGACAGCACATGACCAGGGCATGTTTTTTTTTCTATTTTTGAGGATCCCGCACATGACATGTATGCGACGAAACATGAGATGTGGTTTGTGCGCTACGGCCCAGCCCAACTGTATGGGCCTCTTTCACAATGCCAAGGCGTGTCGATTTCTAGTTCGGCCCAGCATTTTTTGGATGTTGTAGCCTTGTAGTTGTAGGAGGGCTCAAGTGTACTGTCGCGGTGTCGCCAACGGCAAACTCTATTCACGGGCTGTTGCGGTGTGTATGGTCAGCACTCAGCACCGCATACCCCTCCGAGGTGTGCGTGAGTGACATGGTGGGTCATGCACGTTAGCGAGGGGCGGGTTGGCGTCCTCTTCATACAGTATGGTCCTCGAAGAAATAAAAGCGACGGCGAGAAACTTTGCTCATGCTTGTTTTAAGTATGAGAATCGCCTTTCAAACTCTGAATAACATTTGATGGCTCGTAGTGCAGTTGTGAGTAGTTCTGGATGCCATGCTTGGTTTGTACAACCTCCTGATGATCTTTGTATTCCATTAAACATTGTTGAGCAATAAAGTGCCATGGAATTCTCAAAAAAAAAAAAAGCTAGTTATTCTGTCAAATATCCTGTCAATGTTGGAAAAAAAATCTAAGTGTTAATTTTTCTTTGAACATAGCATTTTTAAAAATGCGACATTCTTTTGCAATGTTTCTCTACAGTACAACCAACATTTTCGTTTAGCTTATCAAACATTACAACAAGACGTATGTAATATTGGTGCAATCTCTCTATAGCATGCGTAGAAGAATTATTGTAGCACTTTACCCATACTTAAATAACAAAAACTATGTACACATGCAACAAATCCTAAAGCCGTATGTAGCATCGATAAAAATCTTCAAAAGTTGAACTTCCCAATGATCCTGGAAGCCCTGCCATGGCGGATTCAAGCTCACCAACCACCAATCCGCCACGCCGGAGGTCCATCTTCCCCAAGTTAGGCGGTGATTGGACACCTCAATGTCCATGGCCGCCATCACGAGCTCTGCACGGCGTGCTTGTCGGCCATCTAAGAGCATCCCTAGTGGTCTCTCTAAATGAGGTCCTCTATATCTCCATATAGATGGCCATCTATAAAGATTCCTTTTTAGATGATCTCAGTTTTTCAGTGGTTCCTCTATATCTAGGACATCTAAATTCTCTCTCATATAGTTTAGTAATATTTCAAACCGCTATTTTTCAAACGGCTATATTTCCAACGGCTATATTTCCAACGGCTATATTTCCAACGGCTATATTTCCAACGGCTATATTTCCAGGTCCATATATACCACCCCTCCCACCTCTCATCCAACACTCCTCGCTTTTCCTTCTCTCATCTCTCTTTTGAATTCCTCTGTCCAACACAGAAAAATGATGAATGGAGAATTTTCCTCGTTGGATATGCTCATGAATTCGTCGTCGTCTTCATCTGATGACGACGAACTCATTCTTGCAGCATTTGGAGAGCGTGAGGAGGAAGAGAAGAGGAACGCTCGACGCCATGGCGGTTCCAAGCATGGGCGTCAGACAATTGACCGAGCAAGAGATGCCGGATTTGTTCTCCTCTGGAATGACTACTTCAGAGAAAATCCTCGCTATCCCTAAAACTTTTTTCGGCGAAGGTTCGCAATTACTCCATTACTCTCTGTTTTTTTCTATTTTCACCTCCCTGTCTCATTTACTTCTTTATGCACAGGTTTAGGATGTCCAGTACTTTGTTTAAGCGCATATCCGATAGTATACTTGAACATGATTATGATGGTTATTTTAAGCAAAAAAGAAGTGCTTGTGAACTTCTTGGGTTGCATCCATTGCAAAAGATGACTGCAGCAATGCGGATGCTAAGTTATGGAATAGCAGCTGATGGTGCCGATGAGTACATCCGGTCGGCAGAAGCTACTAATCTAGAGGCTTGCAAGAAGTTTGTGATCAAAATTTGTGAAATCTTTGGGGACGAATACCTGAGGTCTCCAAATGAAGATGATATTGCAAGATTACTTGCAGTAGGGGAGGAAAGAGGATTTCCTGGTATGTTAGGGAGTATAGATTGCATGCACTGGGGCTGGAAAAATTGCCCAAAAAAATGGCATGGCATGTTTAAAGGCCATGTGAAAGAGCCCACAATGATCTTGGAGGCAGTTGCTTCAAAGGATCTTTGGATTTGGCATGCATTCTTCGGTTTACCAGGGTCAAACAATGATATAAATGTTCTTGACCGTTCTCATGTGTTTGCAAAGCTAGCAGAGGGTAAAGCTCCAGAAGTGAATTATACCATCAATGGACATCAATACACAATGGGGTATTACCTTGCAGATGGTATATATCCAAAGTGGGCAACACTTGTGAAAACCATACCAGCTCCATCAACCAGAAAGAAGAAATTATTTGCTAAAAGGCAAGAGGCGGCTAGAAAGGATGTGGAACGAGCCTTTGGAGTTCTCCAAGCCCGTTTTGCCATTGTTCGAGGACCTGCGAAAGGATGGAAGCGTAAAGAAATTGGCGATGTCATGAAAGCTTGTGTCATAATGCACAATATGATAGTTGAAGAGGAGCGGCACACTGGTCGCCAAAATTACACTTATGAGGCAATGGGAGAAAGAGTCACAGTATCTCGCACTCACGCAGAAGAGCTGAGTGCTTTCATTCAGATGCATCAACAAATTAGAAATCAACATGATCATTGTCAGCTTCAAGATGATATAGTTGAGCACCTTTGGCAAAAGTTTGGACACGAGTGATGTAATAATAATGTAGTAGGAAGCTATCATATATAAACTAGTAGTTGGCACAACTAATGTAGTAGGAAGCTATCATACATAAACTAGTGGTGTCGGCGAGCGATGATCTCATCCTGCTTGCCTTTGTAGAATTGCTGTTGTGCAACACTCATACCACTAGTGTCCGTGAGCATGATTTTCTCTTCCAATTCAAACTGTTTTCGTGCATCCTCCCTCTCTTGCCGTGCATCCTCCCTCTCTTGCCTTGCATCCTCCCTCTCTTTCAATTCAATCTGCTTTTTTTGCAACTCAAATGCTAGTGCATAGCGAGCACTCTTTGCCGCCTCTTTGATATCATCTTTCTCTAACTTCTGTGCCCATACGGCTTCCAATGACAACTTGACAGCACTACCATCGGAGGCTTTATCTCTTTGTTCTTTCGCATACTTGGTACCACGAGGTCTTTTCTCGTTTTCTAAAGCATCTGTGCATACCACAAAATCTTCATCATTGGAGGTTGAACCTGGACTTGCATCGGAGGTTTTCTTTTGTTTTTTCTGAGGAACTGTACGTGTCGCCCACTTTGGGTACTTCTCAAACTCTACATAGCAATGCATTAGTTTGAATGGCTTCTTTTCAGGATCCAAAGACATGTACATGAGTTCAGCATCTGTTTGCTACAAAAAGAACAACTGTAGTGTTAACACTTGCATACAACACATAGATAAAATTAAAAGCGAATTAGAACTTGTTGCAAACAGAAATGTAGCGTTACCTTCTGGTTGAGAGTCCTTCCGCTTTCATTCAGATTTAATATCTGCTGAAGACATCCACAAAACTTGCTTGTGGCCGCTGAAATAACAGTGAAACGGCAATTGACTGCATTATAATTACGCTCGGGCCATGACGGGTCCTTATGCAAGTTGTAGTAATCTAAAATCCTATTCCAATAACAACTTGAGTTTTGATCTGTCCCGGTCACCGCATCCAAACTAGTGTTTCCCCATGCCGCTATCAACACCTTGTCTTCATCGCTAGACCAATTTTTCCCTTTCGTCGACGGTGCTTTTGCCTTCTTTTGTTTTGATTTTGCAAATGCAGATGCAGAAACAACAGAAACATCCGGAGTTGACATCTTCTCTTGTTCACTGATTGGGCTACAATATTGTGTGCCACTCCAATTCACTTCACCTGATCCCACATTCAACATGTCTAAAAACCCAATGTCATCCGTCTGTGAGTTATCCATTTATCTAGCAAAACATGTCAACATTCATTCAACAATTTAGTCTACAAACAACAGCAATTCAATCATATTCCAGTATAGACAGTTCAATCATCTGTGTTTATCTACAAAAATTGGTACAGAAAATAGCTCAAACTACACAAACTAGCACAACAGAAAGATAGAACTAGCACAGACCCCCGTCCCCGTCCGCGTCCGCGCGAAGGGAGAAAATTGGCCCGCCCAGCGCCGCCGGCCCTTGCCCAGCGCCGCCGCCCCCGCCCAACGCCGCCGCCCCTGCCAAGCGCCGCCGCCCCCGCCCAGCAACCGCCCGGCGCCGCCCGCCCTCCCTCGATTTCAGGCGCGGCTCGTCCTTGAATTCGACCCCGTCCGCGTCCGCGCGAGCGTCATTGAGGCTCGTCCGTTCGCGTCGCGCGAAGGAGCCGTCCGCAGCGCCACCAGCCCCTGCGCCGCCGCCCGCCGCCGGCCGCCCGCCAGCACCCGCCCAGCGCCGCCGCTCAATCTCGCTAATTCCCGGGAAAATAGTCGTACCTGGCCGGCGAGTGGAGCGACGGCGACGGCGATTTCGCGGGAGACGCTCCCGCCTCCTTTTCTGCTCTTCAGATGCGCGCGGGAAGAAGAGCGCGGGCAGCAATTTTTCTTTCGATGGTCCTCGCTTCCTCGTCTATATTTGGAGGACGGAGCCACGATATGGCAGTCCTTCTAAATTTAGAGGATGAGGTAGAGAGACCACTGGGAACGTTTTTTAGCCTCACAGCCCTCTAAATTCGTTTGGATGGACCTTTAGAGAGACCACTAGGGATGCTCTAAGTTGTGACACTAGGAGGAGGGTCCAACCTAGGCAGCATCATCGGCCATCACGAGTTGCAAAATTTAGACGAGCAGCAGGTGCGGCGACAGGTTCATAGACGAGCGGAAGGTGCAACGTTAGCTGCGGCCGATCGTGCGCGGAGGAGCGGCGGCAGAGCTCCGAGAGGTGCCAACCTCGTGAGCCGAGGAGAAGCAAAAAAACAAAGGGGGTGGGGGTCATGGGTGGATGTAGCTCCATGCGGTGTGAGGCGGAGGTTCCGAAAGAATATCATAGGGGATATTGTTGTAATAGAGAAGATCAGTTGTAGCTATACCCGGCTGTCAAACAAAGTTTTTCTTTATTGTTTCTGTTTATAATCAATTGCCTTCTATTTCGTGTAATTTTGAATGGGTAGATTGGGCCTTAGTGAGCAGGTCCAGTGAGGTGGCGACTGGATTCGGTCACGCTATTCTTGATTATTGACTCGCTCCTTTGGACCTACCCGTTGGGTATTCCCTTGGCAATCCACACTTACGTAACGGGGAATGAGGCAAGGCGGCAATTCAGATTGTCAGCTATTCTCCACTGATCGCTGGAACCACAACCTCTCTTTTTATCAAAGTTGATTCTGTGGCCAAACATCTCTTCAAAGCAAAGGAGAAGGAACCACAATCTCGCATGAATTGGCGAGCCATCTTGGCTCAGTGATGCAAAACGTCCACCTTGTTGAATACACGAGGTGGTGTGGGCGGAGCTGCCACCCACTTCAGTCGAATGGCTTCAACGAGCCTCGACTGTGAGAGCAAGAAGTATTTGAAATGGAACCAGTTGAAGTTAGGAGGTTGGCCCCCTCCCGATGAGAATATGAGAGGGACATGATTCGAGCGAATCCTAGTGAGCGCCCGTAGAGAGCAAAGTGGAAAAGCCAGCTCCCACTCTACAAACACAAATAACCGATCTAGAACACTCTGAATCACATCCACTTGTTTATTGGTCCAAGTATATCTCGCTCCCACTCGCGTGATCTCTCTAAGAGCTAGATCACCAATACAACCATTGAACATCCAGATTCTGTGGATATCCACGGTGGGTGAGCTCTTGTCGTCCGACGTGCGGATCAAGTTGAAGTCGCCAGCCACGACCACTCGAACTAGGCTTCGTTCAATCTTTGTTGTCAGCTCCGCCATGAAGGCACGGGACTTGCTATGGTCCGTAGGGCTATAAGAAAAACTTCATTGGACGTTGGATTGTCTACGGATGAGGCGCATGCTCACATAGTACTCTCCATGTTCCATATCCTCGACCTCGAAGGTGTCCTTCTTAACCTTCTAGGTGGATGCCTCCCGAGTGGCATATGTACGATAATGTATTTTTTACTGCATACCAAATTTAACTTACAAGTTACAAAAGAGAAAGTTGAACATAAATGTCTAAAATAATGAGCTAATCAACCACTACATGTATTTTTACTTTACCCACATAAGTAACTTAAATTTCCAAGAAGGGTGGAATAATGGACATAGACATTTTAAAAAAAAATCATCCAAACACAGAACACTGCGTGGCCTGCACAACAGAACAAATGATGGTGTGTGAATAATATCACCTGATTTTCACCTGTTCTCTCCAATTTTCTTGGAACCACGAGCGGGCCGGGACGATGTCATGGATGTGCCAAGCGGACTGGGTTTGACGGTTTCTCATCTTGTACAGTACCAGTCGCCGCATTCCAGTGTCCGTTCAGACCGTTGGCCGTCTGTCGATCTCCGCGCGCGGAGGCAGCAGACACCAGAGCAGCAGCGGCACAGACCTCAAATGACCGTTGTTGCTCGTACGTTCCACGGTTTCGCTGTAGCTGCGGCAGGAAAAGTCTCCCATGTCTCCCCCGGCTCTCCGGCCATATCACCTGGCCGTAAGAGCATCTCCTCGTCCCGACAGCGGCGGCGTTTTTCATCCGGACGGCGTCATCGGTCGCCGGTTCGTTTGTCCGGATTGGCCCTTCATCCATCCGGCGAGCCGTCCGGTCCCCGAGGTGCGCTCGAGGACTCGGATGAAACGTTTTGGCGAACACCGTGTGGACCCGCGTAGTCGGCGACAGGAAAACCAAATCCTGTCGATTTTCCTCCATTCCCTCCAATTTGCTTGCATATCCCCATTCTCTCCCGAATTGCCATTCCCCTCGTCTTCGAGTTCCAGTTCCCGGCGCCTCTCCTCCCCCGCTCTCCTCCTCATCTTCGTCCACCACAATGCCGCCGAAGGGGGGCGAAGCCGCGGGCGAGAAGGAGCGGCCGCCGGGCATGACGAACGCATGGGCGGCGGACGAGAAACGGCGCGACATCGAAACAAGTGCAGGCGGCGAGGGTGAAAAAGCCGCCGCTAAGAGGCGGCGGAGGCGGCCAGGAGGAGCAAGCGAGGAAGATGAGCATGGCCTTCGGCGGCGGCGGCGGCGCGGCGGCTCCATGTTCCCCGGCCAATGGCGGCGCAAGGTACAAGCGGTTCCCCGTCGTCCTTCTCCCCTACGATGTACTCGCCGTCGACGCGCCATGTTCCAAGAGGGCACCTACGTCCAGCCGTCCAGGTTCACGCCGTCGCCGCCCGAGCTTGACATCGACGGCGGCGGCCTTCGAGGGCACCTCGCCGGTCATGCGACGAGGCCGCTCCCGGTGCCCCGTTCGGTGCGGCGCCGGCGCCGAACGATGAGGCGATCCACGAGATGATCACCTCGGCTCGCCGCCGCCGCTGCGAGCCGGGTTCTTCATGGACGCGCCGCGCGCCCGGGGTTCTTCACGCAAGAGGAGGCGAGGGCGCGGCAGTGGCAGCGCGCAAGGATCAAGTGGAGGATGTTGCCGACGGAAGCCAAGCCGTCGAAGAACAAGAAGACGAAGAACCTGGAGAGACAACTCAAGCCGACGGCAACCCGTCGAAGGGGAAGAAGAGGAAGAAGGACTCGCCGCCTGCCGAACCGCGTATCAAATGGACGTCGAAGGAAGAGGAGTGCCTCGCCGAAGCTTGGATGACCGTGTCCATGAACGGCATAATCGGTGCCAATCGGTCGTTCGACACCTATTGGCCGAGTGAAGCAGCGTACGAGGAACGCAAACTCGTCGATCCCTACTTCAACAAGACGAACATGAACGTGTACCGGGGAGACAAGGCAATGGCCACCCATTGGGGGATCATGCAGACGGCGTGCAGCAAATGGCACGGCGTACAGGAGGAGATCGCGAGTGCCGATCAGCGGCCATGACTTGGAGCAAAAGGTATGCTCCGTCGACCATCATCACCGAGGTATATCGTTGACCCGTTTCGCCGTGCTCTTTTTGCCCGTGCGCCGAGCTTTGGACATGTACACGGACGACACCGGCTGCAGTTCAAGTTCCTCAACGTCTACGCCCGCCTCGAGCACTGCGAGAAGTGGAGGGAAGTTCGCACAACCCTCTCGAAGAGCAAGACCGAGTACAACCCCGCCGGCGGCTTGCGCGTCGGAAGGGCGCCCGAACTCGGCGAAGAAGCGAAAGAGCTCAAACGGACGGACAGTCCCGCCGACAAGATGCGGGCGTCGATCGACAAGTGCTTGGCCGACTTGAGGTCGCACGCCGACGCACGAAGTTCGACGGCAGGTGGCGGGAGATGCTCGCCAACCAGGCGCCGGATCGCAGCTGAAGACGACGGCGGCGGCGAAGAAGAGGAATACGACTTGGCGTTCGATGGGCGGCGACATGGAACGATGGACGAGGAGACGAGGAATTGGTACGGGGCCACCGCAGCGACATCCTCCGAGCCCTCCGGCCGTCCTTCGTCGTCTCCACCGGCTCCTACCTCCTCTACCTCACCATCTACCTCGTCCGGCTGCGTCGACGTCTCTGCGCTGCTTCCTCGGCGCGCGCGCCGGCTTGACGTGCGGCCGTCCGTCGGACACCGCCGTGCTGGGGTGAGCTGTCTCCGTGTAATTTCCCTCCGATCGCCGATCTGTGGCTGATCCTTTTGCTCGTTTTGCCGATCAACGGCCGTGCTTGCCGATCAATGGCCGTGCTTGTAGCGCGGGACGGCTATTTGTTTGAATCTAAACTCTATCCGCCGAACTCGGGTGGACGACTGGAAATACGGTACTCCCGACATCCAATCCGGCGGTAGTTTCGTCCGGATTTGGGCGTGGGGAGCCCCAACGGCTGGGATGCTCTAAACGTCAGAGGCATGCGACGCCGGATGTTTCCCGAGGTACTGAGCCATGGCTGCGGCCGCTCGCATGCTGGCCAAGTGGCTCCGGCCGTCGGGACTGGCATGCAAAGTGGACAACGAGAACAGCACAGTTTCTCTCTAGCCGTTGGAGATCGATCGATCAGCCATCAGCCATGCGCGGTCACGGACCGACTCACAGACGCAGCTAGCCGGCACGTTCGCCGGCTGCCCTCCGTCAGCGGCCACGGCCGCAAGGATCCAAGACACGGCCGGGCTTTACTGATCATTCAATTCCCCCTCGCGCACGGCAGCGTCAATCTGTCAGTCGATCGCCACCCCACCCTTCTCTGTGTTCGACTACAGCTTCTTCTTCGGATTGCTTCAACGGCTCTCCTCTTGCAAGCGGGCGGGCCCACCCTACGTTACCCTTTTTCCCTCCAGGCCCAACGGTCAGATTTGACGAAACTGCTAGCTACCACTCCTAGACCATAGAGATGCATGAGCGAGCGATCGAGGACGCTAGTGACAAGATCGTGTTTGTCGTCATGGTATCGTACATTGCAATGCACGGGTCGATCCATCTCCGGAGTCTCTTTTTCGTGCTCATGGACCATCGATGGTTCGGCTCGATCGGGCTCAAAGCCGGAAACTACGCTAGTCATAAATTATCAGTACTCGTGGTTAGTACAGTAGTGTCCAGGTTGCACACTTGACGACATTTTTATCCGTACGGAGGCGTAGTAATTAGCGAGTTAGTACTCCCAACGAATAGAGGTAATCACAAAGAGGAGCAGCGGCGGTGATCGGCGGCGGCACGTACGTACAAGGTCTGTCAGGGAACGCCGAGCACCCGGCCGGCCCACCGAAGTTACTGCTGCCTCGGCTGGCCGTTTCTCCCAACATCTACACCACCGCGCGCCGTAGCTCCTGTGATGAATGATGAGTGGCATGCCGCGTCGATCACGGCTCACTAGCCCGCTACGGCCGGACTCGATCGATGAACGGCAACGGCCACAGCAAAACAGGAAATGGAAGTGTAGAACAGGATAGCAGTAAAAATGTTGTGGCCAAACGAGGAAACGGGTGTCCATTCGTAGCAGTTAGCACTTGGCAGGAAGAAGAAACTGCACACGCGAGCTGTTCCGACAAATCGAGGAATGAATGAGCTCACGGAGCAATCTCCAAACGGAGTTCAGCAGATGGGGCGCCGGCACGGGTTCCGGTTTTTGGTGCACTTGTTTAGCTAGTCGTGTCCCACAATTTGCTAATGTGGCTAGTTTTTTTTTTTTACCATTTCAACAATGTTTTAAATAACCTAGTAAAGTTTAACACATAAATAAATAGTTTGACACCCAATTAACTAGTTTTACTGTATGGTAAAAGTTTGTACAATTCAAATAAAATGAAGTTCAACTTCGTCAACTGACCTCTGGTTTGAGTTCGCATGCTCCACAAGATCTTTTTGCTAGGTAACCTAGTAAAGTTCAACACATAAATAGTTAGTTTTACACCCAATTAAGTAGTTTTACAGTAAGGACAATTCAAACACAATAAAGTCCAACTTCATCAACTGACCTTTCGTTTGAGTTCACACAGATACTCCACAAGATCTTATTGAAGCTATGCATGAGTATCTCCGTCAAGGATTTACGCATGCATAACAAGAATAATCAAAAAAATCCGCAAACACATGATGATCAACAGCAGCAAGAGAACCCTGGTGATCATATGAATGATTATCCATTTGCTGGACACTTGCGCTCGTTCTCGCCAAACATATTGTGCACATGATTCACCTCCCGCATCTCCCTCGTGAGACCAAGCAAGAGGAGGGTACCTCGCAATAGCAGATTGAGTTTGTAGCACACCAAATAACGGCTCGGTATCTTTCATGCAGCTTTCCTAACGCGAAGCAAACTGAGATTTCTTCAAACCAAGAGGCTCACTGATTGTCTTTATAAATGCCGACCATCTCGGATAGATGCCATCAGCTATGTAGTAATCTATGATATATTGTGGGCCATTGATCTCATAGTTCTAAGGTGCAACATGGCCTTCAACAAGTCTAACGAACACTAGAGAGGGCTACAACACGCTGGCATCATTGTGAGAACTTCCATGCCGAAAAGAGTGTGCCAAGTACACAAATCATGGTCCACCACGTCTTCAAGACCACACTGCAACATACATTGTGCCCTTTTGTGCAAACCTTGCGAGATAAATTGGACAATTCTTTCATGACCAGCGCATGCAACCGTTGCTTTCGATCATCCGAGTAAATTCTCTCGCTTCATTCTGTGGCATGCATGATACAAGTTTTCTCTTCATTTGGCCCTCTCAACAGTTAGGCCCAAACTTTCCCACCGCTACCTAGCAGAACTAGTACATGGGTGGAATGGTTGTGGACTAAGTCATGCCTAGATACTTATCTTTTGCATTACCAGGACCTATATATGCCAAGCATCCTCACTAAAGCAAGGCATTTCTGAATTGATGAGAAATCAAGGATTCCAGTGCAGTCTTTCTTCATCACATGGACAATTCTTCGTTCATCCTAAATCATCGGCAAAAATCCTATGACGTAAATGTAGGATCATCAGTGAAATAGTTGGTGTAGAGCATGTCATGACCATCCATTCTCTGCCTTGGCTCCGATTCCTTTCTCCCACTCTTTGAAGCTCCATACTTGGGAGCGACTTTCTCATCCACCAGTTCAAGAAACTATGACAAGTGCTCCATGACACAGCTGAAGAAAACAAATAAATTACCAAGCCACACAGCTAAAAAAAAAGCCCAAACCATGACAAGTACTCCATGACAAAGCTGAAGAAAACAAATAAATTACCAAGCCACAGAGCTAAAAAAAAAACCAGCCACAACCACTACTCAGAGTTTTATGGAGTACTACCTCCGTTTCAAGGAATAAGACACCCTCGTTTTACGTGTTTTTTATTTGACCAAGAATTATTTCAAATAGATAAACATTGTTTGTATGAAATTAGTATCATTGAAAAGATTTTTCAATACGAATCTAACGATACTAATTACATATAATATAATAAAGATTTTGTTGCTCAATTTTTATGATTAAAGTTCGTTTTGAAATACGCGTACGTCTTACGTAGTATTTTTGAAACGGAGGTAGTACTTGTCATGGTTTCTCTGATGTAGCAACCGCCAAAACGAACCAACCGACCGACGGTAGGGACGTCTGCACGGCGCTTCGATACGCCTCCCAAGCCTTCAACTCCCGGCCAACCAAATCCACCGGCGCCGCAACGTTCGCCACGTCCACGTGTCTCAACCGCATTGGCCTATGCCCAGGCTACCCAGTATCCTAGGCATCCTTCCCCTCCCATCATCCCGTCAGTTCACGTCAGCGGCTCTGCGGCCGTCACATGCCATATTTAGGACACCTCCCGCCCGTTCGACTCCGGCCACCACCTCCCCGGCCATTGTTATTTAAACAAGGACCTGCTCAGTGCAGAGTGCTGACTCAACTCAAGAAGCAGCTCCAGCAGTACCATCGATCGAGCGGCGCTGCTAGTGCAAGTAGCCGGCTAGTTGTGCATTGCCACCGCATTAGCTCCAGCTGCTGCGCCGGCGGCGTCGTTCGTTGGTGGCGGGGAAACAATGGGGGTGTCTGCGGCTGTGCTGGCGGTGCTGCTCTTCTACTCGGCAGCGGCGGCTGTGGCGTTGGCCGGGCACCACGACTACAGCGACGCGCTCCACAAGAGCATACTCTTCTTCGAGGGGCAGCGCTCCGGCAGGCTCCCTCCCGACCAGCGCCTCCGCTGGCGCCGCGACTCCGGCCTCCACGACGGCGCCGCCGCCGGCGTAAGCGCTCTCATCTCACACTACCCTAGTACATTTCGCTTCTCTGTCTAGAAAAAAAAGATGATCATTCATTCTGGTTGCAAATGCGCTTCAGGTGGACCTGACGGGCGGGTACTACGACGCGGGCGACAACGTGAAGTTCGGGTTCCCGATGGCGTTCACGGCGACGCTCATGTCCTGGGGGCTGATCGACTTCGGCCGCACCTTCGGCGGGCACAGGGAGGAGGCGCGGAAGGCGGTGCGGTGGGCGACGGACTACCTCATGAAGACGACGGCGAAGCCCAACACGGTGTACGTGCAGGTCGGGGACGCCTCCAGGGACCACTCGTGCTGGGAGCGGCCCGAGGACATGGACACGCCCCGCACCGTCTACAAGGTGGACCCGTCGCACCCGGGCTCCGACGTCGCCGCCGAGACCGCCGCCGCCCTCGCCGCGGGATCCATCGTCTTCCGCGAGGCCGACCCCGTCTACTCCCAGCGCCTCCTCGACCGCGCCATGGCCGTCTTCAAGTTCGCGGACCGGTACCGCGGCGCGTACAGCAGCAGCCTGCACGACGCGGTGTGCCCCTGCTACTGCGACTTCGACGGGTACCAGGACGAGCTGCTGTGGGCGGCGGCGTGGCTGCACAAGGCGTCGCGCCGGAGGGAGTACCGGGAGTACATCAAGCGGAACGAGGTGGTGCTCGGCGCCAGCGAGTCCATCAACGAGTTCGGATGGGACAACAAGCACGCCGGCATCAACGTCCTCATCTCCAAGGTAAAATGTAGTACAGTACTACCATTATTTCCGCCATTGTCATCATGCGATTTGTTACAACCATTCCGAGAAAGACGAAGCATTGTCATCTTGGTACTTTGGCTGCTGCGTCGCCATCTTTCATAATGTTGGTGTTTCCCCCACGCCGCAAGATATGCGATATTCCTTCCGATTGCATCTTTGATCTTTGGACGGTACTTGTACTGATTAAAGAGTTGAGCTAGCTAGCTTGCCACTTGATCTAATGATTGACTGTTTTACTGCTTTACACCTTTGAGCTTTGTATGCAGATTGAGATTCAGTAGTGATGCATAGTAGATCTTTCAGCTTTTGCATGTAGATTGAGATTCAGTAATGATGCATACTTGTGCCACGTAGTATCTTGCCAGCCGATCAGTCATTCTGAAATGATATTACCCTGACAACAGACGCTACTGATTCTGCCCGGTGCCTGATTAGGTTAATCAATGACCGCACAGTAATAAACTAGTACTAATGTAGTACGTAGCATCAGTTTCTGATTAAGAGCAAGTACAATAAGGTACAGTCAGCTGGCTATAAGAGATAAAATATTATAAGTTTGCTTAGTTGGAGGAGAGAGATTAGGAGAAGAGGAGTGACTTATTTTAGCTCTCTAACGCGTCTTCTAGGCATGTGAGACTAAAAGGTGGGCCATGCATTGTAAAAGTACTACACTTTTATAGCTCACTATTGTATATGTTGACTCTAAGTTAGCTATAGATGATATGGCACTTGGTTTATAGCTAGCAGCTGGCTACACTATTGGAATTGCTCTAAGGCAGGGCAGTGCAATGGTGGTACCAACAAACGGGAAACGAGGAGGAGCAGCGTGCTTGTCTGTTTATCTTTGTCTCCCTCCCCTAGGTCCCTGTGCTCCGCATGTTGCCGGGGCAGCAAACGGTAGTAGCACTTTTCAGGGGCTCACGGGTCTTCAGTCTTGACTCTCGTACCCACTCAACACTCAAGAATCACCTCGATGCAGATAATTAGATCATATTACCAGATGCAGGCAATTTTGTTAATTGTTTTCCTTGTGTTGCTTATGATCAGGAGGTCCTAATGGGGAAGGACGAGTACTTCCAGTCCTTCCGGGTGAACGCAAACAACTTCATGTGCACCCTCCTCCCCGGCATCTCCAATCACCCACAGATCCAGTACTCCCCAGGTTCGCATCCTTCCAGAGGAAGAAGAAGAAGAAGAAGCTCACTGTATTTCTTTCTACCATGAAGTAACCAAACCACTCTGAACTGAATGTGAAATGCTGCTTGCAGGCGGGCTGCTGTACAAGGTGGGGAGCAGCAACATGCAGCACGTGACGTCGCTCTCCTTCCTCCTCCTCGCATACTCGAACTACCTGAGCCACGCCGGCGCGCACGTCTCCTGCGGCGGCCGGACGGCGCCGCCAACCAAGCTCCGCCAGGTGGCCAAGCGGCAGGTGGACTACATCCTCGGCGACAACCCGCTGCGCATGTCCTACATGGTCGGCTACGGCCCGCGCTTCCCGCGCCGGATCCACCACCGCGCCAGCTCCATCCCGTCCGTGGCCGCGCACCCGGGGAAGGTCGGCTGCAAGGCCGGCGCGGCGTACTACGCCAGCGCGGCGCCCAACCCGAACCTGCTCGTCGGCGCCGTCGTCGGCGGGCCGACCGACGCCACCGACGCGTTTCCTGATGCGCGGGCAGTGTTCCAGCAGTCGGAGCCCACCACGTACATCAACGCGCCGCTCATGGGCCTCCTCGCCTACTTCTCGGCCCACCCCAACCCGGCCGAGTGGGCCGATGATTAAAAGTCAAAATTCTCATATGCCTCTGACGTAATAATTCGTTATTTGTTAGAAAGAAAAGCAGGGCGTGATGCTCTTCGTAAGTTCGTAACGTTAAGTAACTTAGCTAGTGGTAATTGGCTCCATATCCACTTCATATCCTGCGAAACCAAGACCAGGGATGAATGGATCTACAATGTTGTCGTAGTGTTATATAGTAGGCTATACTTGTAAGATTAATTTATCGTGCTAGCCGTAAGTACACTTGCACTGTGTAAGATGTTCTAGGAAGTGGAATATGAAAATTGCAGTTTCCTCACTCGAGTTTTTTTTTTTTTGCAAGGATTGACTCTTTTAGATTGTGTTGTTGTTGTTTTCACCATTAAAATATCTTTTTTTAGAATACCATTACTATATCAAGCATGTTGCACATTCCACTATTTTTTGTTAATGCATTGTTTAGCTGAGTTAGCCTACATGTTTTTTATGTATTAATATCAACCTAAAACATGCTATTCCTCCATCCTAAAAAGAATATCCCAACTTTGTCCAAACTAGCATGTATATTCACACAAAAATACGTCTAGATACATGTATATCTAGACAAAGTTGAGACATCGTTTTTTTGGAAGGCCTCGTTTGTTTAATACACTTCAGGTGTATTGGAATGTATTGGGAGGTATTGGAGGGAGTTTTGACTTAGATGGGATTTAATCTCTCCCAAACCACCCCAATACTCTCAGGGATTGGTGAAACCGAACAAGGCCGAAGGAGGAACTACATTATTACGGGTCCAATTTTGGCTACATATTTTTATCTAAACAAAGTTCGTCCGATATGGTCTTTGTGGGCGGATGATGTTGTGACGTTTTCGTGCGTTGTGAACCCCCTTCGAAGGCGTCATGGTGGTGGTCCCTATGAGCTCTGGGGAACCTTAGGTTTGGGTTACCGTATCGGACGGTGGCGGAGATTGGTAGCCACTTATACCTTGGTAGAGGCACGGTTTTGGAGATCGTACTTCGAAGAGATGAAGACTCGAAGGCTTGACGGTATCGGCCCACCATGCAGATTACAGGTGCGTACAGCTTGCTTCGGGGGAAACCTTGATCTGGGTCTCCCGGATCGGACGATGTCGACGCTGTCCTCCTTCCTTGGGGCATCGTATTGGAGCAGGTCCAATGACTGGAGGGGTCCTGAGGTGGAACGGCGTGACTTCAACCGCATAGATGACGTCAGGTCTTGGTGGCGTGGCGTAGCAGGGGCTCGGAGACGATCGCTTGTTGATCGACGTGCGTAGGTGGTGATGTTGTCTAGCGCCATCCTATCTCCCTCCAATCTTCGGCCTTTGACTTTCCCGAAAAGGCATTCATTCATTGTTCGTTCTGAGGTGGATTCGAACCATGTTCGACGTCGACAACATGATTACCAACAATTATGCAGATCTTTATACAACATAGTGCAGCAACAAAATATTGTTTTTTTTTTGGATGGATACATTTGTATATAAATTTTAAACGTTTACCTATTTGTGTATAATTTTGGAGTAGCATGATCCAATCATCAGTTTTGCTGTCAACTGAACCAAGCAGTGTATTGACGACGAACTAGTGGAATGTGCAATAGATTACAGTACAGGTGGAAATGTGGAATACATATGGGAGACTACGAGAGCTTGTAGTTCGCGGGAGCCTACAGGCTACAGCAATATCTGAAGATTAGAAAAAAGACGCTGACTGGAACTATCGGCCGTAGAGATCACATGACGAGCTTCTACTCACGGGTGGCCGCGGCTTGGCTTTTACGAGCCTTTTCTGCAGTGCGTACCGGTACTTTTGTCTCTTACTTCTTGGTAGCCCTCTCTTTCCTGATACACTGACATGATCAGGATCTTTCGCGATATACTGTAGCAATGAAGTGAAACTCTGCTGCTGCTATTTGATGTCACAGGGAAAGAACGAAATTCTTTACCACCATCCGAGCAAGAAAGGGATCACGTCATCGCACTTGATGCATCGCTAGTTCGCTGCAAGATGTCACTACTCTTTTGAAGTGCAATGCTTAAATTTCGTCGTAGCAATTCCATTCACTCACACGTGTGAAGCAATACAAATACAGTACAATCTTTCATCATCTTTGCATACAATCATTCATCATCTTTGCATGGCAAAGATTAAGGAGAAAAATGGAGCAGAGAAGAAACAAGACAGTAATCCGATCGCAGCTGAGACCATTCCGTTCCACTCAATGGTCAAGCTCCGCCACTGCAGATGCCGGTGAGCAACACCGGCAGCCTGGCCAGCGTTAGCGACCCCTGGCCCTGGGCGGACCTCCGCAGCTTCCACTTGCCTCTTTCCTCCCCGACAGCCGCCGCCGTGGCCGTCGCCGCCGACGACGACGGCAGCACCCTCCCGTTCTCGAACAGCGGCGCCGTCGCCTCCCCGCCGCCCCCGCACAGCAGTCCCGCCCTGGAGAGCTGCCTCTCCATGTGCAGGAAGTGGGCCAGCGGGGTCGTGCCGCCGACGTCGTCCCTGCACATCCGCCACCAGCTGGCGCCACGCCGCGGCCTCCACCTCCGGCGCCACCTCCACCCATCCTCCTCGGGCGCCGGCGCGAGTGGCATCCCCCCCTCCTCCTCCTCCGCCACTGTCTCCTGAGGCGGGTCCTCCCCGTCGGCCAAGGACACGCCCATGAGCGTCCCCAGCGTCGTGCTCCTGTCCCGGAAGAACGAGCATGTGGACTGAACCAACACGACGCCACCACCACCACCACGGCCACGCATGTCAAAGAAGATTTTGCTCATGAATAAATGGGGATAGGATAAGGAGATTGATTCGGAACAAATGTGTTTCTGTATTTGGTGGTCACCTCAGTGTCGATATCGGAGGAAGAAGACGATGTCTCGGCGGAGGGCGAGGAGGGGATCACCATGCCGGCGTCGTCGTTGTCCATCTCTTCCCCTTCCGGCCGCCGAGAACGTAAGCGAGGATGCTTAGCTAGTGTGACAAACAAGGGCGCAGTGAGGGTGACAGTGTAATGGTGATGTACTTGCACGATCTTTTCTTCCTCCGACGGCGATGGTGGAGATACTGGCGGGCCGGGATGTGGTGGTGCTTTATGGGCTGCAAGGCGACGCAGACACAAGACACAAGAGGTGGCAGTGGCACCAGGGCAACGATGGTCAAAGGAGCCCTGCGGCGGCCGGCCCCTTGTCCGTGGCCGGTGGGATGAGTGAATGCTCGAGCTCTGAGCTTTTGGCTGGTGCTGTGGGGTAGAAGCAAAACCCTGCAAAGGCGTAGACTGATTATAATAAGCGACTTCCAAGGCGCACTTTGACTCTAATGTTCCTTGGGGCATGTGGAACGCGAAAATGGTCACGTATACGTTTGCGTCGGGTGTCTCCAGCAGCCCGACGCATATTGGCCGAAACAAGCAAATAGCATGAACACATGATCATCATATTGGCTCAAATTGAGGTCTTTAATAAGTCAATCACATTGTGCACAAGGTGCGGCACAATATGTAGTCCAAAAGGTGCCCAAACATGGCAAAATAAATATAGTCCAAAAAAGAGACCATGGTGGTTGATAATGCCGCCGCAGATCAGACATCTCGTGCGCGGATTTTGGCGTGCTTCTTTAGGAACCATACCTGATGTCGTCGTCCATGTTGCCCAAGTCGGCCAACATGATCCTTGTGTCCTATGCCTGGATCTTGGGCTCGGCGTCCATCCTTCTGGCCTTGGCGTCACACATGATCTCGACGTCTGACTTTTTGGCCTCGACGTCCATCCTTTGGACCTCAATTACCTCTTTGGTGAGGTTGATGTAGATGACAGCTGCAGCCTCTTTTTGCAGACGCTTCTTCTCGTCCTTTTTGTCTAGGTTGGCTTGAAAGTCGACCATGATTTTCTCCAAAGTCTGGCTGAACGCAAGGGCTGATGCCTCCCGAGCAAGATCGGCCTTGGTAGCCTTATGGCCCCGGAGACGAGGTGGAAGGGCTTTCTGCCCAGGATCGTCGTCTTCGCCATCGATGACCAACGTGGATGTCTCATTGTTGACAACTTCATGATAGGCCGCATAGCCAACCTTCGACTTCAGCGCTTCCTTTAGCTTCTCCCAAGAATGAACCATATAGAATCCCTTCTTATGTGTTGCCTTGAACTTCTCCAAGGCCCTTGGTACCTAATAACTAAAAATTAGGTTTATGATATGCCAAATGTTCGTGGCCTAGACGCATTTCCCCTACTTCAACAACGGCTTCTTTACAACTTTCGGCTTAGATTCCCGGCCGCTGCTGGCGGCGCGCTTTGAGCCGGCCGGAGATGTGGCCTCCATTGGGGCTGTGGTGATGGCTATGAGGGTTTGCGGGGTAGTGGTTGCGAGGGTTTCATCGGAATCCATGGTGGATGCGGCGACAAGGACGTCCATCGCAAGGGGAGGGAGTGTTGGCGCCGGTAAACTTTGATTTTTCGGGCAGGAAACGGCAACTCGCGGGAATGTTAGTGGCGCCCTAGCCACTGACGCATGGGTCCTACGTGAGATTCGACGGACACTCGGCGCTTCCGCGCATCGTCCGCCGTGACGCAAACTCGACGCATATTTGAGCCAAGTTTGCGTCTCCGCGGACAACCCGGTCACTATGCGTCAGGCCGCTGGGCCTGATCCCAGACTCATTTTTCGACCGCGCGAACGCAAACGGTCGCTCAGCGTGCGTTTACGTCGCTCCGTTGGAGATGCCCTTAGCACTTGGCACTGAGCAGCCGGTGTACCTTTTTACCCGAGAAAAGTTAGCTGGGACAATTTTGTTCAGGGGTATGTTGTTGGTTGGCAGAATTCTAAAACACATGAAAAAGAAAAGGGATTTGCTAGTTTTCAGCTAGCCTGAAAACTAACTTCGTGCTCAGTTAAATCTTACACCATTTAATTTGTATCGCGATTCGTGCTAGTTATGAATTATAATCTAAGTTGCAACTGAGATTTGATAACATCATCTGACTTAGTTCTCAGTCGACTGAGAAATAGTCACACCCATAAGAAAAATATGTAGAAGATGTAAGTCTAACTTCAACGGTCAACCGCCGCATTCCGGGTGCGGATGGCAGCAACGCCCCTCCCGCCGAGTCCTTTCCGCTCGTGCCACCGCTTTCCCACCCAGACCGCTGGGTTATAAAATTAGTTCGCCCGGGACTCAGGACCACGCATCCATAGCCATAGCTCCCCCACCCGCTCACCACGTCCACCCAGATCAGCAAGTCCTGCAGCGAGGATGAGTGGGAGGGCTAGGAGGGCGAAGATCCTTTTCACGCCCCCACCACGACGGAGCAACGCGTCCTCCTTCTGTCCTTTGAGAGCGCGCCCATCAACGCTGCCATCGTCGAGCTCTCCTTTCGGTCGGTGGCCTTGGAGGAACGCGTCCGCCAGTTCATGGCGCAAGAGCGGTGGGCATGGTACGAGATGGATCAAAGCGGGTGGCAGACAAGTTTTCCAAATTGGCGGACAACGAAGAGGCCGCTCCATAGCAGGTCGGCCTCGCTGCTGCGTTGAAGGCATCAGAGGCTGCCCGCACGCAGGCGACCCGTGTCGCCGTGCGGGACATAGCGAATATGGCGGTCCATCAGGTGGCCAGGACACGACAGGACGCCATGAACACCAAGATCAAGACGTCAGTCGAGGCAGACGCGGAGGCTATCACGGCCACCCATATGGCGGAGCAGCGTGATGTGGCAGCGCGGGTCCAGCTAGAGGCCATGACTTTCGCCCGCCACACTAGGAGGCACATTGCCATTGAAAGGATGCGTCTGGCCGCCGAGTGGATGCGCATCGGCGAAGAGGGCCAAGGCAGCACCGGAGGTGAGGTTGGGGGCGCGAATGCCGGCAACCACAATGGCAGCGAGGGCCAAGCCAACTACGCGGATGGTAGAGCGGGCCCAATGTAGTTTGGTTTAGATTTGTTCTAATTATGATTAGACTGCAATAAAATGTATGTTAATAGGCTTTATGACAAAACAATCTTTTCTCTCGCTAAAATGAGGGCCAGCGACAGCCGCGCGCCCAGTCCACGTGTTGTCCACGCTGCACCAAACCTGACCCAAATTTGGGTCGTGTTTGCTCCAGAACGGATGTGTCCGTGGGATGGGGTCCGTTTGTGGTCGATCGTTGGACCTGGTTATCTGCTGCGGTAGACACCCACAGACGTCTAACATCCGAATGCGGGTGGCCATTGGAGATGGCCTAGCCTCCTCCCACGAAAGAAACAGAGGTGGCGGCTAGGGGTAGAAACCCTAGTAGTCGTCGCCACATGCCTCGTCCTCGTCATCTACGACCAGAAGACGTCGGCTCTAGAGCGTTGGTCCTTAGTGGCACTTGCACGAAGACTTTCCGACTTTCATCAACAACATCACGCCGGCTCCGGCAAGGGAACACCAACAGTGGCGCGTCAGCGGCTCGCTCCTGCAGTTAACGTTAGGTGATTCAAGGACCTCGATGTAATTTTCATTATGTTTGGAACGCTCTGTGCTTCTTATGAACTCATGGAATAGATTCAGATCTTTTCTGTAAAAAAATATGTAGTAGAAAAATATCCGGAGGTGGCGTTTTGGCTCATAGGAGCAAATGCTCCTATTATACAAAATAATTAAAAAACAATTTTAAAAATGTCAAAAAATTCTGACATAATTTTTTTGTTGTACATCGTGACATTCTATGTTAGTGCACAAGTTTCCATGGAGAAACAACATTTTATGTGGCGTGTACAAAAAAGACAAAAAAATGTCCTGTACGTAGTCGTGTCATAGCATCAAAATTTGTCTTTTTTACTGGAGCCACAAATTTTTATAGTTTTTTTTGAAAACTTATGTACGAACATAAAATGTGTAGATGTACATGAAAAAATTTAGTTTAGAATTTTTTGACACTTCGAAATGTTGATTCACACAATGGGAGCAAATGCTCCTATGAACCAAAGTGAATATCCCAAAAATATCCACTTTTCTCTAAATTAGTTGACTCAATGCGTATCTACACAAAGTTGAGTTAACGGGATGGAGAGGGTAATAGGTGCATATGTAAAAACAAATTATTGACAAAAACACGTACTCCATAACTTGATTGTTTGGTTCACAGCAATTGAAAAAACACCGGAGTTCTAATAAACATGATTAAATCAAAGTCAAACAATGTGAGAAAGTAGAATTATGATGTCACTTGTCTCACTTGTCCCACTTCCATGGTTTCACACGGACTACTCAAGCGAGGATCTTGACGAATGACGACAACTTATGCCTGGCTTTGGCTGCAATGCAAGGTGAAGCACCATGGTGTGGTATGGTTGCCAAATGCCAAGCGGTGGCTGTGCTTTGACGATGCACCGGCCGTGCACCCAGCACGTCACAACCCCGCTGGCCCAACTCTTTGGGATACCTGTATAGGAAGTTTGGAATGTTTGTATATGAATCTGGAATACTAAGTTTGGATTTGGTGTCACCAAGAAAAAAAAATCTTGAGGCCGCGCCCCTCCAGAAAATTTAGCGATACGCAAAAATTCTTTGAGATGCCATTATCAAAAGGTAAACCTTGACTAAAATTTACAACAAAGAGGACATCGGGAGATTCCAACTGAGTGATGTAAACATCGTGACCCGAGACAAGACGGCAGGTGGCCGCCATGACTGGAGCAACTAGCATGTAACTTGCATTTAGTGATAATAGATACAGATGGCCGAATTAGACTAAGTATTTGAAATCCACAGTAAAAGTTGTTTAACTTTGACAATCCATACAACTTTAGTCCAAGCATAATTTGCAAATGCCCAAAGAGAATTCAATTACACAACACCATTTATTTCTGCAAAGAGGTGGGATCAAACAACAATCGTCCTTCAAGCTAGCATTAAATTGAATCTTCATCTTCTGCTAAATTCATGAATCGCACATCAGCAACCTGACATCTGATACTTCCACCGACACCTGAAAATATAAGCAATATAAATAAGTAGTGAGGGGAAATGCACTTTGGCTCATAGGAGCATATGCTCCCATTATGTGAATCCACATTTTAAAGTATTAAAAAATTCAAAACTAAATTTTTACATGTACATCTAGACATTTTATGTTGGTACACAAGTTTTCAAAAGAAAAAACATTTTTCTGTGGCTTCTGTAAAAAAGACAAATTTTAATGCTGTAACACGACTACGTACAGGACATTTTTTTGTCTTTTTTGTACACACCACACAAAATGTTATTTTTCCACGAAAACTTGTGAACGAACATAGGATGTCACAATGTATAAGAAAAAATTTATGTCAGATTTTTTTTGACATTTCTAAAATTGTTTTTTATTATTTCCTATAATGGGTGCATATGCACGCGTGTGCCAAAATGCCACCTCCAGTAGTGAGAAACTTGAATAATCTAATTAACTGTTCAGTTATATAGATTAGGCACACAATGCTCTTTCTGTATAGAAAAACTAATCAATAAAGTAAGAACGCATCATAAGTCAAAGAAACATATCTAATATGACTACTGAAAGATGGCATGAAAGTTTCTAGAAATACTAAAACATCTGGATCTTTGTGTTAGGGTAGAACAATACATAAAAGGTAGACAGATCAGGAAATATCTAGATTTTTTTAAAAAAGGGAAGCAACATAATTCAATTTATAATGGTCCCATGTTCTGTAGCATGTCCTTTAAACATGTGAATGCAAACAAGGATACCACATGAATATATTATTCACATATCTGGATATTAATTGATATCTTCATGATATTAGTATATTACTCATCACAAAATCGCTCTCAAATGTTGAAATCATGAAGCCTAGTACGAATAATACGAGGGTGTCACCAGAACTCAGATCCACCTTTTCCCCTTTTTTCTAAGACAAAAGTTTCAACTGAGAGTTTTAAATTACATTTTTTTGCATCTCATACAATTAAGTACTTGTGTTTTCTTAGTGCAAGCAGCAGCAAATTATGGTGACCAATGATGCATGCACGTAGACTAAGGGTTTTTCATTGTCATTCTGAATTTCTAAACAAACCATGAAGTATTACCAAAAAACATTTTTAATGTTAAAATTCCACTTTCAGAGTAGATGCATGCAGGCGCATGTGTGCACCCTTTCTACAGTGCCTTGATGCTTAGACACGCACTGTAATATCATCATTACTTTGCTTAGAAAGGAGCCACACATTCTTATGTGTATTATTTTGCACAGGTATGGATAGTCAAATTTCTATTTATTAATACTCGGAAAATTGTTGTTGACATCCAATATAGGGGTGTGTAAATGTAAGAAATTTATTTTGCTTAACATATATCAGTTCTTCAACACCTGGAACACTTATATGCAACTCAAAACCAAGTAAAAAATGTCTCAAAATAAACGAACAAACAAACAAACAAATGATTTCCCATTTTCTCTTCATATGTAATTTCTCATCCACAATGAGCAAAATCAAATAAAACAATTGCTACATATAAGGAAGGCTTAATGCAATGATCATTCCAATTCCTATTGAATATCATGCTACCCGGAGCTGTATTCTAGAAAGTAAAAAATGCTACTGGGAGGTAGATGTTTTAAATAATAACATCCGAGGCGCGTTATAGTGAAACATATCAATGAGAATACCATGAGATGTAATATAAATCTATACAATTTGTTTTATATATGCATGAGTCTAACATATATTTAATGGTGTTTCTTCTTTACTTTGAATCCTTGATGTTCACTTCTACACACAACTATGTTTCAGACATCAGTCAATACAAAAACTTTACCGATTACAGTGAAAACTGGAGTGCGCTTGCACATGTGCATACATGCTACCATCAAACAAATTTCAATGCAAGTAACAATACAACTACTGCAAAACATTTGTGACATAGAGCCCAGATTTTTTTAAAAATATTTTAAACCCCGATAGCTACCTTGCATGCCTCGATGTTAATTAAGATGACACTATCTCCTACTTAGTTAAAGAACTATATCATAGTAATGTAAACGAGTAACTAGAAAACAAGGCTGGTGTGTATAATAAGGGATCCATTTTATCAATAGATAAAAAAACACACATGCATATATTAGTTCAAATTGTTTTAATTTATTCACATACAAATATAAGGATCTATGGGTTTCCAAGGTTAATCATAAATGTATTATATCTATCTGGTGCAATTCAAATGCATTGCTAGCGGCTTTTTTTCACAGGTACATTTAGATGAAGCTTGGTGAGCTGCCTTTTTTTTCTCTTTTAGCGAAAATAAACATGATTACCATGTGTGAGTTTGAATGTTGTATTTCATTCAAGAATGTTATAAAAAACATAAAAATGATATTCTATATTATGACAAATGTAATGATTTACTTTTTACATGAGTGACCTAATGTTAAATGGTATATATATTACTTCCAAAAAATGACATTATGTTTTTAAAACAGTTATTGTAACTTTTACGCGGAGTTCATATTTGTTACAAATTAATCACCACAATGGAATACATATGATGTTCTTGCCTATACCAGGTGACACAACGGGTCAATAAAAAGGATACTTAAGGACAATTTTCATCATATTTTCTAGCATTGAGCATATATATATTCTTTGAAAAAGAACTTTCACTTGAATTGTACTAGTTCATTGAGTTAATTATATTATGTGTGACTACATAGAGGATAGAGTTGTGACTCGGAGGCTAGACATGGTAGTGGACAACTAACCCGAGTTTGGTCCATCGGGAATTGAATCTCAGGTGTCTTAACAAAGACACGCTTGTGCATTCAGTGGGACAGCACATCCCATGTTAGGCTTCTCTGATCTCTTCCTAGTGTGTGTAGGACTCACACGCGCGCGCGCACACACACACATTATGTGCCTACATGGTGTGAGTAGTTGATGTACCGCTTTAAATAAATATATCAGAAAATGGATATATAGGAATTTTAATTCTACCTTTATGATATCCAGGGGAAAATAGGTTGAGTGAAACCATTATATAATTTTTAAGGGTGCCACCTCCATCATTAAGATATAGTAAAAACAAGTCTATTCTATGAATAACATATGAGAGCAGTAAACGTATAAATTTGCTCGGAAATTCAGATGTATTAGTGATAAGTATTAACTTTTAGCACATGCAACAAAATTGCACCAGGCTAGATGTGCGTGCGTGCTAGGAACCACATTTTGAAGATACAAACAGATGCACAACCACAAAGTAGCTAATAGCATGTAAAAGTTATCCTCTCGGACAGAGCTACTTGCACGTACATATGGTTTAGATCATATATAGATCAGGTACACTAGATTAGTAGTATCACAACGATACAGATAGATATCATATGTTGTGAATATAAATTAGTTTTAGATCATATTTATTCGGGGTCTGGGAAATATACAAATAAAAAACTTATCACAGTAATTATATGAAAAATTAATAGTTAACTCTAGTTACCAAAATATAAGTAACTGAACTTACTCCTATGAAGTAAATACTTTCTTAACGGCACCACGATTTAAATCTTCCATTGTAGCTTGCTAGAATAGAGCAAAATCAACAATAATTAAAACCCTAGTTAATTAATCAGTACAAGGATTGGCTGAATAGTCAACTGTAGTGTCTATTTTTTTTCTTTTTAAAAGCTTTGCCGTCCCCTGTACATAATCTGTACATATCAGACTCCTTAAGTTATTTAATAAAAAATGCAGTGGGAAACTCTACCACTGTTTTACCCCCAAAAAACTGTCCAGTTATATTTGGCACACAATGTTCTTTCTGTATAAAAAAAGATCAATACAGTAACATCGCCTGACAAGACTAAGAAAATATCCAAAATGACTAGGCAGCATGCCTAACTTCAGAAACACTGAAACGTCTGGTGCTTTGCATTAGGATAGAATATTACATAACAAATAGAAAGACCAGGACATCCAAAAAAAATTAGAAAGGTTGGAAGCAGCATAACTCATTTTCCAATTTATAATGGTCACATGTTATGTAGCATGTCCTTAAAACATGTGGAATACAAACAAACACACTGCACGAACCTATTACCCTCAAGTCTTGTGATATTAATTAATATAATATTAATAATAATATATTACTCCTCATCACAAAATTACTCCAGATGTTGAAATCATGAAGCCTAGTAGTACCAACAATACGAGGACATTATCACCAGAACTCTCCTCTCCTCTTTCCCTTTTTCTAAGGCAAAAGTTTTAAGTTTTAACAAGGAGTTCTGAATTTGCATTAAAAACTTATATCTTATACAGTCAAGGTGACCCATGCATCATGCATGCAGCCTCAGGGTTTTCATTGTCATCCTGAATTTCTAAAACCAGCCATGGAGTATTACCAAAACAAGCCGACAGTTTTTTTCTGTGAAAATTCTACTCGCAGAGTACATGCATGCAGGCTTATGTGTGCTCCCTCAGTACTTTATTTAGCTACGAAAAAGCCACATTTTTATCTGCGTAATTTTGCACAATGAGGTCTGCATAGTCAGAAACTTCTATTTATTAATACTCGGAGAACTTGTTGGTGATATCCAATATAAGGGTGTGCGAATGTAAGAAATTTATGCTTCTTGAGATATATCAGTTCTTCAACACCTAGGACACTTATATGCAACTGAAGAACAAGTGAAAATGACTCAAAACAAAAAAATAATAAAATAAAATAAGATAAGCTCTTGGTTTATCTGCATATGTATTTTCTCATCCACAATGAGCACAAAAAATTAACACTCTTACTACATCTAAGAAAGCCTTAATGAAATGACCATTTTGATTCCTACTAAATATCATGCTACAGTGAGGTAGATGTTTTAAATGATGACTTCGGAGGCCCGTTATAGTGAAACATATCAGTTAGTATACTAGGAAATATAATATAAAGTTGTAGAATTTCTCTTATAGATTAGTGTTGTTTGTTCTTTATTTTGAATCTTTGATGTTCACTTGTACACACAACTATGCTTCATACATTACCAGCCAATAAAAAAACTGCACATCGATTATTATACTGCAAGCTGGAATACACTTGCAAGCGTGCATACACACTTCCATCAAACAACAAGTTCCACTAGCAGTAGTCAATACAAATATTGCAAATTATTTGGGACATATACCCCTGATTTAGAAAATATAATTCTTTACCTCAACGGCAACCTTGCATGCCACGATATTAATTAAGTTGAAACTATTTTCCATTTATATACATAAATATATCAAAATAATGTAAAATAATAACACGAAAATGAGCCTGGTTGGGTTATTGCATGTATAACAAACAAGCTATATTATCGATAGAATGAAAAGAACCACATATGTACTACAGTAGATGCTAGTACACATTTCTTTACTTTATTCACATGCAAATATAAGGATCGATTGTTGGGTTCCCAAGGTTAAACATAAATGCATTTTATCTAGTATATATCTGGTGCAATTCAAATTCACTGCTAGCAGCATGCGAGTCACTGAATGCATGTCTGAATATTTAGAGGAAGCTTGGTGTTGTGCTCAGGAGGGATATCTTTTTCTGTTTGAGCAAAAATCAATATAATTACCAGTTTGAACGTTATATTTCATACAAGAATATTGGAAAAAACATAAAAAATATGACATTTTTAAATTATGGCAAATGTAATGCTGTTATTTTGACATGAGAGATCTAATATTATATCACATTTTGTAGCACCGGGTAGATATTATTTAAAAAAAACATATAAGTTGTCGCTTGATTTGCACTACTTCATTTTGTTGACTATAGATTGTGTAAGAAAATGGAAGTGGCTGCTGAACCCGAGTTTGAATCACCAGGGATCAAGGATGTCTCAATAAAACCATACACGTGTGCATTCTGTGGGAAAACACATGCCCATTCTCTGAAGGACTTACATTCCTTATTTCTTCCTAGTGTGTAGGGCATACATACGGTGTCAAGGTGGGATCCCGATGGGATCTCAGTATCTCACGTTTAGTGTATTTTTATTTTTCTAGTTTAAAATTTTGTACCAAAATTTACACTAGAAAAAACAAAATGTACTACAAGTGGAACTTAGGTGGGATCTGATTTAACACCCTAGGCGTACGCATTCACGCACACACATATTGGTGCCTATGTGGTGTGAGTACGATGTGTCCGACCAGCACAAGTTCTTCATTAACCCCTTTAAATAATTGTTAGAAAATGGGGATTTAGTATTATTAGTTCTAACATTTATGTGCCAATCATTTGCTCTCTCTCTCTCTCTCTCTCTCTCTCTCTCTCTCTCTCTCTCTCTCTCTCTCTCTCTCTCTCTCTCTCTCTCTCTCTCTCTCTCTCTCTCTTCGTGAAATCAATGGATATATGAGTACATAATGACTTTACTTGTATGTTTTGTGCCTCCTACCATTAATATGTAGTCAAAAGGCTATTCTATAAATAACATATCAGGGCAATAAAAGTATAGATTTGCATAAGACAATTTCAGATGTACTGATGATCAATTTTAACTTTAGCACAAGCAATATGTCGGCTGTGTGCGTACTATGAACCACATTTTGAAGATTCAAATAGATGCACAACCACACAGTAGCTAATAGCTTGTAAAAATTAACCTCTCTCATAGTTGAGCTAGTTTCAGTATGGTCTAGAACATAGGCCAGGAACACTGGATTAGTGGTATCACAACAATACAAATAGATGTCATATGTTGTGAATATGAATTAATTTTAAAATTAGGTAAAGAAGATCTGTTTTATAGCTAGTAAGAAGAATATATATGTATTAGGTGTCTAGGAAATATGCTACACAGTTAAGAAATATATTTTTATTGCTCTGAAAATTAAATTGTTAGCTCTGGTTACAAATATGAGTAACTTAACTTACTCCTAGGAAGCAAAACACTTATTAATTGTACTGTAATTTCAATCTTCCATTGTAGTTTGCTAGAATAGAGCAAAATAAACAATAAGTGAATCCTAGTTAAGTAATCAGATATCCATGTCTTAAAAGAAAAATCAGTTTTCCATGCAAATGAAACAAGGTAAACTAATTACAGGCAGAAACACATGTTATGCATTCTTTTTTTATATTGTATATACTTTATCTACCTTTGATCAATCGACGGACTCGACGACTTTAGATAGAGCTAGTTTTTTCGCCTTTCTTGCTGCCACCAGGCTTTATGGAGGGATCTGCCTGCATTGAAGCTCCAGGTGCAGGTACATTTGCAAAAGCTTCAATCTCATCAGCCTCGCTTTGGTGGATCACCATGGGATTTGGCAGAGGGAGGCCCTGATCTGGAAGATCCAAGGTGAAAATGTTCAAACTATATACTAGTTCATATATGTTTGTGAGAAATTGTATCATGTATATTCAAAGTAGCTTGCATAATGTACACACACTGCTATTTTGTTGGCTGAAATAATCTTCCCTCATGTTGCTCTCTGGTATTTTTTTCAGATGGATATATCATTTTCCTTTAACATATGCTAGTAATTGGTTTCATATTTTCATTGGATCGATAAGAGCACTGATTTTTTTTTTCGAAAAGGGGGAAAATCGCCCCAGCTTCTGCATCCAAAGGATGCACACGACTTTTTATTAGATTATTCGCAAACCTTATAAGAAGCAATACAAAAAATCAACCTCGAAGCCACCTCACTAGACCTACAGTGGGATGAAGGGGGTCAATACACCAACTGACATCATTCAAAAACCAAATGCCTTCCCAAACCGCCCAATAGCAGGTGAGAAGCACATCCACTCTCCGCGCATGCCAACGCACACGCCACAGAAGTTGCTACCGCCGTCTTCCTCGACTCCATCTTCAAGAGAGATCATCGCATTAACCTTGCAAGACCTGCCGTCGATGCCACCATGACGCCAGACGGCTCCGCCATCCTGCACGCATACATCATCCCGCATCTATCGTCGATACCCCACCATGCCACCGAGCCTCAGCGCCAACAATGTGGTAGATGAATACCACTCCACCGACATCCGTCAACATCTAGCAGCTGCTCCAAAAATGATGCCCCAAGAGGTAGAACGACGCAGGGCGCGCCGCCATCGTCCGATCCGGAAGACCCGGACCTAGGGTTTCCCCCGGAGCAGCACGAGTGAGAAACCACAGACTGCGACGACGATGCCTTCAAGAAGGTAGCGGCGCGAAACGTCGCCATCGTCCGCCAACCGAGGTCGGAGCACGGTTTTCACCGGCAGCCGCGCATCCCCAACTCGCCGAGTGTAGTGCCAAGACGGGCAAAGATGACGCCTTCGACAAGGTAACGACGTCGGCCGACGCCGCCATCATCCGCCAAGACCGAGGTCGAGGCTCAGTTTTCACCGGCCGCCATGACACCCCGGACTAGATCACCATTGCCGGAAACCTGTGTGAGATCCCATGATCCCCCACACAGGACTACCAGCCTGGCCGACCACCTCCGACGAAGAAGATGATCACCACCACCATGCCCGGGGCTGCTGCCCCAGGTTTCCTCACGACGCGAGGGATGCCCACGAACGCCTCCTTGCCGAGGAGGCAGAGCCACAACAGGCAGATCGTCACCCGTCCCGGCCCAAACGGACCAAGATTGGACCCGATCCACGCCACCACCGCCCGCCGCCTGCAGATCGACGCCATAGCCGTCGCCTCCCTGCGCCGCCGCATCAAGGAGAGGCCGGGCAGACGCCGCCGCCGTGCCCTCCAGGTCGTGGGGGCCAGAGGATAGGCCGCCGCCGCCACGCCGCAGGGCTTTGCCCGGCAGCGCTCCCGGCGACGGCGGCGGGGGAGGAGGGGCCCCTAGGGAGAAGAGACGGCTGCGGGGGAGGAGGGCCCCGGCGCGGGGGCAGAGGAGGGTTAGGTCGGGTAGGAAATATAAGAGCACTGATGCTGAACTGATTTCGCTTACGCGATCAATCCATTCACAACGGAGTATGAAAGTTGATCCTACTGCAACACACCTCTGGTACAAGTGCAACAGATCATGGAAAATGGGCAATTAGGCACTCAAAGCACCTATTATTCTACTACAATAAATCTTGGAAAAATGGGTAATGAACTTTTCTTGGACTCTAGGAATAGAATGAACCAACATAATGGAACTGAAGCCAAAACAAAATACTTAGGGGATAAAAAATAATGTAGAAGGGCTCGCATTAAATAATTAATTCTCGTTGATTTAGATGAGCGGCATTCAACATGGAAATGGCATCGTATTTTGTTTTTGTGGTAGAACCAGAAATTCATGAAACATACGCAATACTTTCTCTGACCCGAATGTAACACACTTTACTATTTTTTACATGATTACTTTTGAAAGTTGAGAGGCTTATATGTTATATACCAGCTATATCTTTCTCAGGGGTGAGGGCGACCTGATTGTTCCTGCTTGTTGAGGACTCCCTTGTCATGGATATGGTTGCAAGATCAATACTGATTTTTTCGCTTGCTTTGTCTTTCAATAGTAGCTCTCTCTGGTGCACGAAAACACAATTGTTACTTGTTAGAGATGTAACTTTGTCATCTTGCGAGGACTAGCATGTCAGAAAAAATATGCATACCTGGTTCGTCGTTGGAAACCTGAGCCTAAGGTGGCGGCTGCCGCGGCCGCGCTCGGACTTGCCACCACGACTAGATATGCTATTACCTCCAGACCTGCCACCACGGCCCGGCATGGTGTCGCCTCCAGACCTTCCACCGCTGCCAGATATGGTGTCGCCTCCGGAACCGCCACCACGGCCAGATCTACGGCCTGCCCTGCCGCGAAGGGATCCGATGGCTCCCATGGTTGGAGCTGGCAGAGCTAAAATGAACCCGCTGGGAGGAGGCACCTTAGGCGGCCTGGCGCCAATATGCTCCATGTTCTTGGCTGGGGAGGAAGTCTCCGGCTCCTTTCTCTTAGGCATGGCAGGAGAAAGTGAGAAACTAGTTTCCTCTCAAGAAAAATGGTCTCTTTGGTTCAAGGAGGAGGGCGCTTATATACACGCTAGATGGTGCACAGCTATTGTTGAGCGAAATGGGATGGCTGGTTCTTTGCTGTAGCGCCTACTCGGGATTACTTCTACCCCTATGTTTCTTTTCTCGTTTGGTCAAGTTGCATTTTGCTTTGGTTTCACATCTAATCTTAGAATGGTTGTATATTTGGATGGGTTGGCACATAAATGCGATGATTAAAAAAATCTCTGAGTTAGTGTTGGAAATCTTTGGAGATTTAACTATATCTTGCCATTTATGTATTGCCTGTATAGACGTTTTCGTTTCTTTCTTTGTATTATTATATTAGTATAAGAATCGTAAGACAACTCATAGTGGGAATAATTTAGCTAGTAACATCACACAACCCAAGACATTTTGGTGACATGGCATGTCAATGAATGAAGAAAGAGAGTGAGGTGGTAACTAGCTATGTTACCATAACATCACACACCCCAAGACAAGTTGAGTCTACACCATAGTAAACGATACAATGCATGACACCACATATTAGTTACTACCCACTATGGAGGTAGTAACTTAGACTAGTAACATATGTCATGTTACTAGTCTAAGTTACTCCCCACTATGACTAGCCTAAGAAATGGATGGCTATGGTTGTCACTGGATCTAGATCCTTTTCTACATCACTATAGGGATCATTTAATGAAATATTCTCCATACTACTAGTCTTCCCCGTATCCCTATGTCGCCAATTTGACCTATATAATTTAAATTATATAATACAAAAATTATATCATTATAAAATAGAACATCTAAATTTCGAATGATATAATTTTTATACAATATAACTAATGTTAACTTGATCAAATTTGCGACCCTGGGGGTACACGCACGCCTTATAAACTGTGAGAGAGGGAGTACCAATTAATGAATTATTACAAAATGATATTTAACCACCAAATTAATTGCATATATCATCAAGATATGGTACACATAGATACAACCAAAGCCTAATTTTTTTTACTTTATTAATTTTTTAATTCAATTTAAACCTAGGTTGTGTTTTTACATAATTTACTCTATTTAAGTATTTACCTCATTTACCCCTAGTCATTGCAATTTTGAATGTTTGATCCCATTAAAGATTCCCCTGATTCTAAAAAGTTTTACCAAACAAATAGCCGTCCAATGTGCGGTTTACACATGCTAAATCACTACTACTGAAAGGGGAATTTCTGACCACACATCTCCACCACATGAGCTAGGGGTTGAGTAGGCCAACATACCCCTCGTCTCCAAAAAACTGAGTCTCAGGGCTAATAAAGCATGTTTATTTTATTCATTTAGACAATATGATATTTTGTTAGTTTCACACCTATGAGTGAGAGGGTCTATTTTTCATGGTTTGCTACACAAATGTGGTGGAATAAGTTCACATAAGTCTATTTTTCACTTGATAATACTTGATGCTCGCACTTTTACTGCACCTAGCTGAAAGGCGTTAAAGAAAAGCGCTTATGGGAGACAACTCATGTTTATTTACAGTATTTTTTCTTTTTTTTGAGTATTGGAAGTTATTACTACTGTAATGACCTCTCCTTATCATTTATATTTCGTGTTTGTGCCAAGAATAGCCTCTAATTAGAAGAAATTAATGTTTGGGGAAGTTGATGTCCTGAAAACAGATTCTGTGTTGTTACCATAAAAATTCGTAAACATAGTCAGTGCGTAATTTTGAGCTGTCATTTGTTATCCATATGTCCCAGGTTATTATCTAACTTTCGTTAGTTCACCACTTTTCGAGATAAGCAACAGAGGATTTTCGGAAAAATCGATCTTTACATGTTGTTCTGTTTTGACAGATTTCTGCACTATTTGCATTCGCCTCTTAAATCTCTTTCTTTTTGAGTTCTTTTGATCAAAGGTATTTTTTAAATGTTGCTAAAGTAGGTTATGCTTTAATAGATGTTTGATATATGTTAGTACTGAACACAAGTGGATTTTTTTATTTTGATTGTACTAATACTGCTAATGAAGAATTGTGTGAAGTTTTTGTATGAAGGAAGTTTTCAAGTGTAGGGAGAGAAGAATGATGTGATGGGATGAAGAATGGACAAAATCTCTAGCTTAGGGATGCCCCTGCACCCCAAGACATATTCAATAGGTACAAGCGTCAAAGCTTGGGGATGCCCAAGGCATCCCCTCTTCATCAACAAAGCAATAGGCCATCTCTCTATACGCTATATTTTTATTGCTTCATACGCTTTGTGTTGTTCTTGAAACGTCTTTATTTTTGTTTTGTTTTGTTGGATCCCAACATATTTGTTTTGGAGAAAGACCCGCTCCTTTTTAATTGCATAGAACTCTCTAGTTTTCGCTGTTATTGTTCTGCGAGTGTTCTAGTTTTCTGGTATTGTGTTTAGCTCTTGTTCTTTCACTTGAATTTTGTTCAGAGCACGTTAGTATTCTTTATTTATGTATGATTATCTCTGTGGTCCATAATGTATTTCATCTCTGAGAGTTATTTCAAATAATTTTATTGGTGTTGGATACGAGGAAAATATTTCATGACTATAGTGATGCAAAAAGGAGCTTGGCTAGACTGTGGCATAAACTTTGGCATGTCATGTTGGATGTTATTCTTGTCATATGCTTAGTATTTATTGTTGTAGCATGACTTGTTTCAAATAGATGAGAGTGCATAATGTGACATTGAAAGAATCATGTGTTGTTTCTATCATAAAAGCTGAATATCGTGGTATTCTCCTTTGATGCTTTATTGGGTTGACTTGGCGCATGCTTACACCATGTTATGACTATAACCAGTCAACTAAATCCTCAATGATCATTTAGTTTTTGACTTGTTTAAAGTTCAGAGATGGTAAATCTAGAGGGGGGGGGGTGAATAGGTTTCTACAGATTTTAATTCTTTCTTTGCAATATTAGGCTTTGCAGAATATAAAGATGAGCCTAATGCAAACTAGGTGAGGCGCCCTAGATAATGATACAAGTAACTCAAGCACGAAGGCTCTCAAATGCAAATATAGCACAAGTAAAGAGGTCGGTTAGGAATAACCGATAGCACGCGAAGACGAAGGTTTATTCCCGTGTTCCCTTCCTTTGCAAGAAGGTACGTCACGTTTGGAGAGGTGGATGTCCCACCAAGGATTCCCCAACGCCACGAAGGATCACCTTCTTCTCCGGATCCTATCCCACGAAGGAATAGCTTACTCACTTGTGGTAGACTTTGAGGCAGCCTCCAAACCTTCACAATCTTGTCAGGAGCAAATCCACAACCCGGATGCTTCCGGACTTATTTTGCCCACCTAGGGTTTCCAAGGAACCCTAGAGAGCAAGTATCTCGATGAATACAATGGAGAACAAGATTTGGATCAAGGCCTCCTCTATCTTTTCCCCGGAGGGATTCGAGTTTGGGTGGAGGAGGGAGATCTAAGGCTTTTAGTGTTTCTATCAATGGAGTATGAGAGAGAAAGCTCAAAAACATTTTGTAGTGTAGTGACTAAGTGTTCTGAGCTAGGTGAAGGGGTATTTAGATGATCCCTCGAAATCCAACCGTTGTAACTTATCCAGCTCAGCAAATAGTCGAGGGAGCCGGTTTGCCGGGCCTGGGGCCAGGCCATCCGGCGCAGGGGCCAGTCCCGCCGGGCCACATGCCAGACCATCCGGCCGGAGCCGGATCGTGCGCTGGGCCGAGACCGGGGCGGCTTCTGGGCTTACATAACATTGCTCCGGATGTCACCAGTGCAGGAGCCGACATGTGCCGGGGAGGCCGGACCATCCGGTCTGAACCGGACCTTGCGCCGGGCCAGTACCGGGCGGAGGTGAAGGCGTGACTGGATAGTTCCCGGATGGCACCGGTCCCAGGGCCAGTCGGCGCCGGGCCAGCCGGTGCCACGACCGGTCAAACCGGACCACAGACCGGACATAGGCAGAACTGCCCGTTCTTCATTTTTGTCGAAGTGGGGGGTGGTCTCCCTTTACCTTCTTGTTCCATTGATACACCATTATGCCTGTTTGGCTAATACCTGAGAACAATCTTATAGACATGTATTAGTCCGATTACTCTAGCAACGGTGTCATTGTTACCAAAATAATGGATAAGGGTATAATACCCTTACAATCTCCCCCTTTTTGGTATACGATGAAAAACCGAGCTAGATTCATATATAAATAATATGATAAGCTCAAACCTTGGTTCCATATAAGATATTAAGACAGCTCCCCATAATGTGCGCACTTGGAGAGTTTGCGTTTGAATGCAAAGTGCACCATTTGTAGAATATGAGAAGCTCCCCCAATATCTTTAGGAAACAAGCATGGTATAGAAGTATATATCAAGATGTAGGCATTAAGCATAATCATCCTAACATAGAGATTAAGCATACAATAACTTGTCCATACACGAATTATTCAAAGTAGCAAATGGTTCCGGAAGTGAAAGCAAACAAATAGCACAAGCCAAATAAGAAGCAAATAAGGTATCAATGGCTTGTGTACCAATCAAACGAGGAACCCAACGAACCCCACGCCCGTGATCCTAGACTCTACTCTCTTCTCCCCCTTTGGCATCGGAACACCAAAAAGGCGAAGGAAAGAGTAGGGATGCTAGCATTGTCATCAATAGAACTCTTCCCCAGTAGGTGGGAACCCTCATCATCATCCTCATCATCATCTTCATCATACTCTTCATTGGCTTCATCATCATCTCCAGAGGCAGCAGTATGAGGAGCATGAGCAGACCTAGTCCTAGGAGGAGGAGCTCCACTATGAGCAAAAACGGAGAAGTCAAAGTTCTGTAGCATGGAATCATCAATGGGAGGCATCTCCCAAGTTGGAGCAACTAAGAGCATCCTGCTTGGGGCGCATAGAGGAGCTGGAGCTAGCAGCAGGGTCATGCCTTTCCTTGGACCGGCGCTCACAAGGCATCATAGATGGGATTTCCAGTTTGTTTCCCTGTTGAGGAATCTTGAACGGTTCCATCTTTATCAGTTGATATTTCTTGTTGTGAGGAGTTGGCACAACTGTATTGATGAGCTGCTGAACATACTGAGCAAAGTTTGGAGTCATACGGTTGCGAACTGAGTGCCTGAGCTCACAGTAGAGGAAGTCACAACCATCAATCATCCAAATATTTTCAGGACGGCAGTAGTGCATGAGGTTAAGATGGTAGGCTCGGCATTCACTTGTGTCTTCTTACTTGCTGATGAGACTCTCACAGAATATCTTGGCAAGCACTTGATAAGAGTAATACATCCCGGAGATGGTTGGAGGAGCATGTGTAGGCTCTGGAGGGTAGCAGAAAGCAATGTCCCCATGAGTGAATTGCTCCTGAGTGTGAATCTGAAAACCATGAGCACGGCCACCACCAAATCCCATGGCTTGACAAAATTCAAGGTAGTTGCAAGTATACTGCTCATATCCAGTCATCCAAGTCATAGTGCGAGCAACATCATCATGAAAGAAAACAGTGCAGTGGAATTGACGGACAAGAATTGGGCAATACACGCCAACACCCTTTGTACTGCCAGGCTTCAAGCACACAAGATCAAACAACCCCATCTTCTGCAAGGTATCAACCACAAAGCGGTACTGAGTGGCTTGGAGCATGGTAAGTTCTTCCTTGTTGATGGCTTTGGGCTGCACAATGACACCATTTCTCATGAGATCTGGGCATTTATAGAAATCATCCCATATATTCATCTGAGTGTTGGTCCAGAATTCCCTATCTCCAATGTTGTAGGTTCTTTCCTCAAAACGATAGGGATTCTTCTCTCTGAGTCTTCTCCAATCAGCAATGTGTACCGTACCAACGTTGTATGTTGGCACTTTCTCCACAAGATTACTGTCTGGAACTGTATCTTTGCCTTTCCTTTTCTTCTCTGTTGACTTGGTCCTACCTCCTGTAGAACTGATTGGTCCATTGCTCGGAGCTACTTTGCTGGTCATACGAGTGCTAGTTCGGCACCCCAGGGGCCTCTCATTCCTGCCCCTCTTGGCAGCAGCACGAGTGTCATCACTAGAATCACCTGTGAATGAGCACATAGAGCGAGAATAGCAGTGGGATAAGTGTACATGTCATCAGAAATAAGGAGGCCAAAAGTATAACATATATACAAGTGCTTTGACGAAGTTGCGTGAAAATCTGGGCGAGTCGGCGCATCGGCCGGCACAATAGGGCTGTTTACCGGACCAGCCGGTCTGACAGCCAGTCAGCCGGGCGACACGCCGGCCCGGCCGGTGTGAGAGCCGGCATGCCGGGCCGTAGGCCGGGTACTGATGAAACATATGTAATTTCCAGATTTTCAACACAAAGTCATGCAAAAGCTCATATACTTGTACATATATTACAACAATGTAGAGTGAAACCTGTTCATAGAGGTGTGTGACATTCTAATGACATGAGGTACTAGAAAAACCCTAACCCTAACCCTAGTTTCTCAAATCCCTCAACAAATGTGCAATGTATGAGGGAATCAAGGCATAGGAAGGTGAGGAGGGGAGTTACCCGAAGACATTTCTCTTCCTTGCCCAATGGAGCAAGAAGAACTGCAAGGAGAGGCTTGAGGGGTAAAAGCCCAAGAACTCCAAATGTGGCTTGAGAGGGACCAAATCCCTTGGTGAAGATCTTCCAAGGTACCCGATCTACGGTGGAGTGGAGTGTGGGGTGAGTCTAGTGGTGGGAATGCCCTAGGGAGTGGTGGAGAGGGAAGGGGCAGCACCAATGGAGGTTGCGGGTGAAAGGGGGGAAGTGAGGAAAAAGACCTCAAAAGATAACCCCCAGTCCCACTTAAACAGCCGTCGACCGACGCACGGGCTGGCCGGCGCCAGGTCCGGCGGAACCGGGCAAGGGACCGGACTGCAGGCATCAGCCCCTTTTTGCCTTTTTTTCTTTGTGTAACAGTGTGTGTATGATCAGAGGATGACATGTACAATATAGATAGATAGACACATGATAAGAGGAGCACAGACATGGGGTAGGAAACGAAAGATTTTCTAGGCATACCCATTGAAGTGAAATCCAAACAAGATGTAAATAGCAACAATGGGTATGATTCGAAATATATCAAGAATCATAAATCATTTTAGAATTGTTTTGCAATAAGTTCAGTTAGCCTTATAGAATGGAATCATTTTTCAATTGAGGCTAATGAGGGGCGGGGGATTACTCCCCCTATGTTAAAGCACAAATGCCATGATACCTCAAAGAGACATGCTTGGGTCCATATAATGACATTGGGCCTATTTATGTTGCACACATAGGTATGCCTCATACCAAGACATGGTAAGATGACCATCCCCATATGTGTTGCACAACTAAACTAGATAGCAAGATAAATGCAAGAATATAGTGCAAGAAGTTGTTCAATCTAAGTTGTTAGGATCAAGAATACCAAGTTCTCCTCTCAAGTTTACAAACCGGGCTTCATCCAAAGGCTTAGTGAAAATATCCGCCAATTGGTACGTTGTTCCCACATGAGTGAGCTCAATGTCCCCATTGGCAACATGATCACGTAGGAAGTGATGACGAATGTCAGTGTGTTTTGTGCGGCTATGTTGAACTGGGTTATTGGTGATCTTTATTGCACTTTTGTTGTCACATAGAAGAGGCACCGTACCAAGAGACACACCATAGTCTTTCAAGGTTTGCTTCATACATAACAACTGAGTGCAACAAGATGTCGCGGATATGTATTCGGTTCAGCGATGGATAGGGCAATGGAGTTTTGTTTCTTGGATGACCAACTCAGCAATGACTGGCTAATGAATTTGCAAGCCCCGGAGATAGACTTCCGGTCAACCTTATCACCATCCCAATCGGAATCCGAATAGCCTATGAGTTCAAAGGTTGACCCATTTGGATACCACAGCCCGAGAGTAGGAGTGAGAACAAGATATCTTAGAATCCGTTTGACCGCCACCAAGTGGTTCTCCTTAGGAGCAGATTGAAAACGAGCACACATCCCTACACTTAGCATGATATCCGGCCTAGAAGCACAAAGGTAGCAAGGATCCAATCATGAAACGGTATACCTTTTGGTCCACATCCTTCTCACCGTCACATGGGCCAAGTTACCCCTTTATGGGCATGGGTGTCTTCATTGGACTTGCTTTGGCCATGTCAAACTTCTTGAGCATGTCCCTTACATATTTTTGTTGAGAGATGAAGGTGCCTTTTGCAAGTTGCCTCACTTGGAAGCCTACAAAGAACTTCAATTCCCCCATCATGGACATCTCAAATTTCCTAGTCATCAATAGCTCAAAAGCTTTGTTATGATTAGGGTTAGTTCCACCAAATATAATATCATCAATATATATTTGACATAGAAATAGGCCACCCCCTTTAACTCGCTTGGTGAAAAGGGTGGAACCGACCGTACCCATGCTAAACCCATCCTTGAGTAAGAAATCCCTAAAGTACTCATACCAAGCATGTGGAGCTTGCTTGAGACCGTAGAGTGCCTTATGGAGTAAGTACACATGGTTGGGACGGCATGGGTCTTCGAAACCCAGATGTTGAGCCACATATGCAGTTTCTTTTAGGGGGGCTTTCAAAAATGCACTTTTCACATACATTTGATATAGCTTGAAATTATGAAAAGATGCAAATGCAAGCAAAAGACGAATATCTTCAAGACGGGCAACCGGCGCAAAGGTGTCCTCATAATCCATACCTTCTATTTGGGCAAACCCTTGCGCCACTAACCTTGCTTTATTTCTTATGACAATGCCATTCTCATCTTGCTTGTTGTTGAACACCCATTTGGTACCAATGACATTGATGCGATGATCTTTGGGTCTCTCAACTAGAGACCATACTTCATTGCGGGTGAAACATTCCAATTCTTCTTGCATGGCAATTACCCAATCCGGATCAACCAAGGCTTCATGTATCTTGAGTGGCTCAAAGACACAAAAGCATGATGTTGACAATAAGTGATAAGTAATGCATGATGTCTACGAGTTACCACTCCTCTTGAGATGCTACCAAGGACTTGATCCACTTTCATGTCACTTGCCCTTGAAGCAGCCTTGATCTTACGAATGGCTCCTTCATGATCAATAAATTCATCTCTTGCTAGTTCTTGATCATGAGGGACAACTTGAGATTGACCATGGGTTGAGGATGTTTCTTGATCAGTGTCATGGTCTTGCTCAGTGGGTTGAGGGCTTTCTTCTTGTTCTTCAGAATGTGGCTCATCTTGAGTAGAGGATAAATCTTGAGTTGCACCTGATGGTTCGGCTTGAGTTGAGTTAGGCTCCACTTGGGCTGAGCTTGAGACTTCTATTCCATCATCTTGATCATCATTATGAACTTCCGTGGGCCGGATATGTCCAATGCCCATAAGTTTGATGGCGTTAGAAGGATCATCATCACCTACAGCACATGGAACAGCTTGCTCCACTTGGGAGCCATTATCCTCCAAGGACACCACGCCACAAGATACTTAAATAGCCCCAGTGGACTTGTTGTAGTATCTATAGGCGTGGGAGTTCTCCACATATCCAACAAATATACCCTCTATAGTTCTAGCTTCAAATTTACCGAGCTTTCCTCTATTGTCCTTAACAAGACATTTGCATACAAAGCCACGAATGTACATGACATTGGGCTTGTTACCTATGAGAAGCTCGTATGGAGTTTTATTATGCAGAGGAAGAAGAAAGAGCCGGTTGGAGTAGTGAACAGCTGTAGAGATGGCTTCTCCCCAAAATTTATGGGGTGACTTGAATTCACTCAACATGGTTCTTGCCATCTCAATAATAGTCCGGTTCTTCCTTTCAACAACACCATTTTGCTGAGGGGTGTATGGAGCTGAAAACTCATGCTCGATGCCATCATCATCAACAAACTCTTGCATAGTGTAGTTCTTGAACTTGGTGCCATTGTCGATCCTTATCGCCTTGATCTCGGATTCATACATTCGTTGAGCCTTCTTGGCGAAGATGATGAACTCTCTATAGGTCTCATCCTTAGACTTAAGGAGAAAGACCCAAGAGTATCTTGAGTAATCATCAACAATGACCAGTCCATACTTGCTCCCACCAAGGGTATCATAATGAGATGGCCCAAAGAGATCCAAGTGAAGGAGCTCCAGAGGCCTAGAAGTGGTGACGATATTGTTGATGAGGTGTCTTTTATTGAGTTGCTTTCCAGCTACACATGCACTGCACACACGATCTTTCTCAAAGGAAATGCCGGTTAGTCCAACAATGTGCTCACCCTTTAGGAGTTGTTTGAGATTTCTCATATTGACATGACCAAGGCGGCGATGCCACAGCCAACCTTCGTCATGTTTGGCCATTAGACATGTGGGAGAGCTCTCTTTTGAGAGGTCAACCACGTAAAGGTTGTTCTCCACATATCCAACAAGGACCAATTTGAGATTATCACTCCTAAAGACTTTCACACAATAATTAGTAAAATATAAATTATAGCCGGCATCTGCAAGATGATAAATATAAAGTAAATTGTACCCAAGGGATTCAACAAGCATGACCATCTCAAGGAACAAGTCCTTAGAGATTGCCACCTTGCCATACCCAAGTACCTTTCCCTTTGAGTTGTCACCAAAGGTGATGCTTGACTTCCTGTTAACATCCTCTATGAATTGGTCAAGCACCCACTTCCTCCGGTCATACGATAGGTGCGTCCACTATCAAACACCCATTTTGGACCACCGGAGGAATACCCCTACAAAATCAAGTAGAGGATTTAGGAACCCATCGATCAAGCATAACCATTACGAGGGCCAACATATTCAGCATAAACATCACCATAATAATCAACAAATAAAGCATAATGATTGTTAGGCCCCGTGCGGTCACCACCAGTGGCTTTGCCCTTTGAGGCTTTGCCATCATTAGTGACCTTCTTGTTCTTCTCTTGAGCGGGTTTCTCCTTCTTGTAGTTGTTCTTCTTGTAGGGCTTGGGATCATACCCAAGTCCATACTTTTGATTTTTTGACCTTTGCTTACTCAAAAGGTCATCCAATCCCATCTTATTCTTAGCGGTGGTGAACTTGGCTAGTTCCTTTGTCAACCTAGCATTTTTCTCAAGAATAGTTGCTTGCTCACAAGCCGATTCATTAGGATAATAGTTGAGACCATATTTGGTTACCAAAGATTCAAGATATACATTGGTCTCAACATATAGAGAAAGCTCTTCTTTCAAACGAACATGTTCCTCAACAAGTTTAGCATGATCACAAGTAAATGAAGTAGAGGAACTTGCAATATTTTCAGCAACAATGGGATCATTCAATGATCCAAGGGCCTTCTTATAGGTGTCTTGGAGTAGGTCATGGTTCTCTCCAAGTTTCTTGAGTTCATCCTTAACAAGCTTGTTAGCTTTTTCAAGGTGGTCAAGATCTTTAGTGAGAGAAGCATGAGCAACTTCAAGCTCCTTCTTTGAAGCATCAAGCTCTTGGGCCATTAATTGAGCGATTTCAATAGTTTCTTGGTCCTTAGCTTTATCTAGTTCAAAAGTTTCAACTAGTTTCTTAAGGCCTTGAGATATGCACCTTCCGTTTTTCAGCTCTTTTCTATGGGGATTGAATCTTCGTTTCTCATCATTCAAATGATATTCTAATTCCTCAATGGACTCGTCCCTTTCTTTGAGGGAGTCCATCAAGTAATCGAACTTGACAAGAGCATCACCACAAAGAGTGCATCTAACTTTGTAAAGTTCCTTAAGCATAGCAACTTCATCTTGATTATCAGTTTCATTATCAAGAATGCTAGATAAAGAAGGTGGGGATTCCATTACCTTTGCTTCCCTTGCCATTAGACAAGATCCGACAATCGTAGAGGGGGAAATGTCATTGGAGTCATCATCATGTGTTGTTCTTGCCATAAAGGAAGAACCAATATCATTTGGCGTTGAATAATCCTTGCAGTAATCATATGTGAAGAGTGACCCGGGTTCGGAGTAAGCCAAACCAGCCACTCCAGCCTCCTTCTCCTCATCTTCTCCCTCTTTCATCGGAAATGTACTCAGCCCCAACAAAAGCTCTTCCCTTGTTGTTCTTGTATCGTTCATTGATTGGATTTGGCTTCAATCTTGGCTTGACACCTTTGACAAATTTTGGCTTGTCAACTCTTTTCTCATAAGGGCACTCATTTGTAAAGTGACTATCTTCATCGCAGTTGTAGCATGTTCTCTTCTTCTCTTTGGAGGAGATTGGGAACGTCTTCACATACTTCTTAACAAAGAAAGCAACATCTGTTTGCATGTCACTAGTTGATGTCATCTCATCTTCTTCGATCTCACGGGCTTCTTCTATTTCTTGGTCAGCTCTAGCCTTCAAAGCAAGGTTGTGTGAGGATCCATCTACACGGTTCATCGCCATGAGCTTCTCTCCTGCTTTGGCCATGATGTCATTGACAACCACATAGGAGACCAGATCATCTGCGTTCAGATCTGCTTGCTTGGTGAGGATTTGCAAGTTGAGTGCAAGGTTGGTGTCCTTTGTTTGACCGCAATCATGGCAATGACCTTGGAGTTTATGAATTCTTCATTCATTTCAAAGCCATCATTGTATTTTTCACATCCAATGCCCTTGACCTTTACTCGAATAACACCAAGCCTTCTGATACGTCTCCAACGTATCTATAATTTCTTATGTTCCATGCTAGTTTTATGACATTACCTACATGTTTTGTTCACACTTTATATCATTTTTATGCGTTTTCCGGAACTAACCTATTGACAAGATGCCGAAGTGCCTTCCTGTTTTCGCTGTTTTTGGTTTCAGAAATCCTAGTAAGGAAATATTCTCGGAATTGGACGAAATCAACGCCCAAATATCTTATAATTCCATGAAGCTTCCAACACCGGAGAGGGAGGAGAGGCCCAGGGCCACACATGGTGGCGGCGCGGCCAGGGGGGCCCCGTTGTCCGGCTGACCCGCACCCTCCGAGGCTGCCCTTCCGCCTACTTAAGGACTCCGTCGCGAAAACCCTAAAAGAATAAGCCACGGTACGAGAAACCTTCCAGCCGCCGCCATCCCGAAGCCAAGATCCGGGGACAGAAGTCTCTGTTCCGGCACGCCACAGGGACGGGGAAGTGCCCCGGAAGGCATCTCCATCGACACCACCGCCATCTTCATCGCCGCTGCTGTCTCCCATAATGAGGAGGGAGTAGTTCATCCCCGAGGCTAAGGGCTGTACCGTAGCTATGTGGTTCATCTCTCTCTTATGTGATCTTTATGTGATCATGAGCTTTGTGATCTAGTTGAATATCATCTATGTGCTACTCTAGTGATGTTATTAAAGTATTCTATTCCTCCTTCATGATGTAATGGTGACAGTGTGTGCATCATGTAGTACTTGGCATAGGTTATGATTGTGATCTCTTGTAGATTATGAAGTTAACTATTACTATGATGGTATTGATGTGATCTATTCCCCCTTTCATAGCCTGAAGGTGACACTGTGCATGCTATGTTAGTACTTGGTATAATTGCGTTGGTCTATCATGCACTCTATGGTTACTTAAATATGAACACCGTATGTTGTGGCGCTTGTTAACTCCGGCTTGAGGGAGCTCTTGTAGCCCTACACAATGAATGGTGTTTGCCATCCAACAAGAGAGTGTAGAGAAAGTAGTATTTGTTTATTCAGTTATGTGATCAATGTTGAGAGTGTCCACTAGTGAAAGTATGATCCCTAGGCCTTGTTTACACCACAGAGAATTGCCTCCCACGCCAGCAAGCTATTTTCTGCACCGTTTATTTACGTTCTACATGTTCGTTTCGCATCTTTACTTCCCGCAATATTACCACCATCTATACCACCTGTATTTTACTATCTCTTCGCCGAACTAGTGCACCTATACATCCGACAAGTGTATTAGGTGTGTTGGGGACACAAGAGACTTCTTGTATCGTGATTGCAGGGTTGCTTGAGAGGGATATCTTTGACCTCTTCCTCCTGAGTTCGATAAACCTTGGGTGATCCACTTAAGGGAAAACTTGCTGCTGTTCTACAAACCTCTGCTCTTGGAGGCCCAACACTGTCTACAGGAAAAGAAGCGTGAGTAGACATCAAGCTATTTTCTGGCGCCGTTGCCGGGAAGGAAAGGTAAAAGGCACTCATACTCCGGTCCCAGTAACTAAGTTATTTTCTGGTGCCTTTGTAAGTGCTCGAAGCTATTTCCTTTAGATCCTGCAATTGCATCTTTTTGTTTCTTTTTCACTAGTTAGGCATAATGGAAAATAACAATGAGCTTCTTATTCTATTTCCTGAGTTAAGACATGGATTGTTTGATGCAAAAGTTAAAAAACCTATGGAATCTTATTTGCATGCTAGTAGCAATGATATTAGTATGAACGCTTTGAACACCATTGTTGCTAATGATATGGAAAATTCTAAGCTTGGGGAAGCTGGTTTTGATGAGCATGACATTTTTAGTCCCCCAAGCATTGAGGAGAAAATTTTCTTTGATGATACTTTGCCTCCTATTTATGATGATTATAATGATAGTGGTCTTTTGGTGCCGCCTACTATGGAGAGTAAATTTTATTATGATTATACTATGCCTCCTACACTTGATGAGAATAATAATGATAGCTACTTTGTTGAATTTGCTCCCACTACAACTAATAAAATTGATTATGCTTATGTGGAGAGTAATAATTTTATGCATATAGCTCATGATAAGAATGTTTCATGTGATAGTTATATTGTTGAGTTTGTTCATGATGCTACTAAAAGTTATTATGAGAGAGGGAAACATGGTTATATGCATCTTAATAATATTATGTTTCCCCTCTTTATATTGAGAATCTTGAAGTTACTCGTGTTTTGTCTTCCTATGCTTGTCACTTTGCTCCTCATGAATTTATTTGTGTACAAGATTCCTATGCATAGGAAGTGGGTTAGACTTAAATGTGTTTTGAATTTGCTTCTTGATGCTCTCTTTTGCTTTAACTCTTATTTCTTGGGAGTGCATCATTAAAATTGTTGAGCCCATCTTAATGGCTATAAAGAAAGCACTTCTTGGGAGATAACCCATGTTTTTATTTTACTACATCAATTTTGTTTTATATTTGAGTCTTGGAAGTTGTTACTACTGTAGCAACCTCTCCTTATCTTATTTTATTGCATTGTTGTGCCAAGTAAAGTCTTTGATAGCAAGGTTCATACTAGATTTGGATTATTGCGCAGAAACAGATTTCTGTCTGTCACGAATTTGGGCAGGGTTCTCTGTAGGTAACTCAGAAAAATCTGCCAATTTACGTGCGTGATCCTCAGATATGTACGCAACTTTCATTAAATTTGAGCATTTTCATCTGAGCAAGTCCAGTGCCTCTAAAAATTCGTCTTTACGGACTGTTCTGTTTTGACAGATTCTGCCTTTTATTTCGCATTGCCTCTTTTGCTGTGTTGGATGGATTTCTTTGTTCCATTGACTTCCAGTAGCTTTGGGCAATGTCCAGAAGTGTTAAGAATGATTGTGTCACCTCTGAACATGTGAAATTTTGATTATGCACTAACCCTCTAATGAGTTGTTTTGAGTTTGGTGTGGAGGAAGTTTTCAAGGGTCAAGAGAGGAGGATGATATATGATCAAGAAGAGTGAAAAGTCTAAGCTTGGGGATGCCCCGTGGTTCATCCCTGCATATTTCAAGAAGACTCAAGCGTCTAAGCTTGGGGATGCCCAAGGCATCCCCTTCTTCATCAACTTATCAGGTTTCTTCTATTGAAACTATATTTTTATTCGGTCACATCTTATGTACTTTACTTGGAGCATCTGTTTGTTTTGTTTTGTTTGAATAAATTCATGCTTGTGTGGGAGAGAGACACGCTCCGCTTTTTCATATGAACACTGGTGTTCTTAGTTCTATCTTTAATGTTCATGGCGGAGTTGAAAACCGCTTCGTTAATTGCTATTTGGTTGGAAACAGAAAATGCTTCATGTGGTAATTGGTATAATGTCTTGAATAATTTGATACTTGGCAATTGTTGTGCTCATATAGATCATGTTTAAGCTCTTGCATCATGTACTTTGTACCCATTAATGAAGAACTACATAGAGCTTGTTAAAATTTGGTTTGCATGATTGGTCTCTAGAGTCTAGATATTTTCTGGTTGAGGTGTTTGAACAACAAGGAGACGATGTAAAGTCTTATAATGCTTACAATATGTTCATATGTGAGTCTTGTTGCACCGTTTTATACTTGAGTTTGCTTCAAACAACCTTGCTAGCCTAGCCTTGTACTGAGAGGGAATTCTTCTCGTGCATCTGATGACCCACAAGTATAGGGGGTGTATCGTAATATCTTCGATAAGTAAGAATGTCGATCCCAACGAGGAGCAGAAGGTGTTGACAAGCAGTTTCGATGAAGGATTCACTGTAAATGCTCACAGACAAGTATTCATGGGGTTTTGATGTAACAGATGAATAAAGTACGAGTAAGTAAAGTGCGAGAGTAATAATTGCAGCGAGTGGCCCAATCCTTTTTAGCACAAAGGACAAGCCGGTTTGTTTACTTATATTAACCAAACGTTCTCGAGGACACACGGGATTTTAGTCTAGTGCTTTCATACGGCTAATTAATCTTCATTGTTTTGATAAGTGTTGTGTGGGTGAACCTATGCTAATGTACCGCCCTTCCTAGGACTAATACATACTTGTGATTATACCCTTGCAAGCATCCGCAACTACAAGAAAGTAATTAAGATAAATCTAACCACAGCCTTAAACTCTGAGATCCTGCTATCCCTCCTGCATCGATATACCAACGGGGGCTTAGGTTTCACTCCGGCAACCCCGCAATTGGCAAACGAGTACAAGATGCATTCCCCTAGGCCCATAAAGGTGAAGTGTCGTGTAGTCGACGTTCACACGACACCACTAGAAGAATAACACCACAACTTAAATATCATAACATTGAATATTACTCAACCATACTTCACTACTAACATTTAGACTTCACCCATGTCCTCAAGAACTAAACGAACTACTCACGAGACATCATATGGAACATGATCAGAGGTGATATGATAATGAATAACAATCTGAACATAAACCTTGGTTCAACGGTTTCACTCAATAGCATCAATAACAAGTAGAAATCAACACCGGAGAGTTTCCCCTATCAAACAATCAAGATCAAACCCAAATTGCTACAGCGGTGACGAGGTGCAGCGGTGGAGACGGCGGTGATGATGATGAAGATGATGGTGATGGTGATGGAGATGATGTCCAGCTTGATGACGGTGACGATGGCGTCGATTTCCGGGAGGGAATTTCCGGCGGATTCCCGCCGAGAGCTCTTTCTCTCTGATCTCCGCCCGCAGGCGGCCGTGGCTCTTTCGACGTACTCCTCGGCTTAGGTTTTCGGACGAAGGCATACGTGAAGAAAAGGAGGCGAGAGGGCTGTGGGCCCCCTCCTCACAGGGCGGCACGGCCAGGGCAGGGCCCGCGCCGGCCTATGAGGGGGCCCATGGCAGCCCTCCTCGGCTCCCCCTTTGGCTCCCTTCGTCATCTGGAAAAATAGGATTTTTCATATAATTTCCGTCAACTGTTGATCTTCCGAAATATTGCATTCTGACGGTGCTTTTTCCAGCATCCTCCCGGTGCGCGATCCTCCAATAATCATGAAACATGCAAAATAGATGAAATAACATAAGTATCATCTCCAAATATGAAATATATCAATGAATAACAGCAAATTATGATATAAAATAGTGATGCAAATTGGACGTATCAACTCCCCCAAGCTTAGACTTCGCTTGTCCCCAAGCGAAACTGAACTCGGTAAACAGGACCACATGTTTATGGAGTGAAGAGTCGATAAATAAAATACGAACAAGAAGCATCATATTCATTCACACAAGACATTCTAGTAAACAACTTCCTCATATAATTCAACTTGAAGCAAGTATAAGGTAATCACAATTAAAGGTGCATAAGAAATCATAATTGGTGATGGCAAACTTTGTTCTTGGTCAGAGAACAGTTAACAGATTATACTTATCTATTGAGCAGCGCTCTCATATTAAAGCTTATGTGGCTCATCTTGCATACTCAATCATAATGATCATTGATAACTTTCAAAGCTATATTCATTCAGATAAAACTTGTACTAAACAAGGAAGAGTAAAAGACATGATGAAGCAAATCACAATATAATGGTTTGATCACAACAACTCAAATGCTTGCTTGAGATGGAGGGAAATAGGTTTACTGACTCAACATAAAGTAAAAGACAGGCCCTTCGCAGAGGGAAGCAGGGATTAAATCATGTGCTAGAGCTTTTTCAGTTTTGAAATCATATAAAGAGAATAAAAGTAAAGTTTTGAGAGGTGTTTGTTGTTGTCAACGACTGGTAGCGGGTAATCTAACCCCCTTGCCAAACAGACCTCCAAAGAGCGGCTCCCATGAAGGACGTTATCTCTACCAGCAAGGTAGATCATCCCTCTTCTCTTTTGTTTACACATGTACTTTAGTTTATTTAAGGATGACACTCCCCCAACCTTTGCTTACACAAGCCATGGCTAACCGAATCCTCGTGCCTTCCAACAATCTCATACCATGGAGGAGTGTCTATTGCAAAATTAAGTTGCTTACTGATGAATCAGGGCAAAACATGTGAAGAGAATTATTAATGAGAGTTGATTAATTGGGGCTGGGAACCCCGTTGCCAGCTCTTTTTGCAAAATTATAGGATAAGTGGATGAAGCCACTAGTCCATTAGTGGAAGCTGCCTAACAAGACTGAAAGATAAAACACCACATACTTCCTCATGAGCTATAAAACATTGACACAAATAAGAAGTAATAAATTTTGAATTGTTTAAAGGTAGCACATGAAGTATTTACTTGGAATGGCAGAAAATACCATGCAGTAGGTAGATATGGTGGACACAAATGGCATAGGTTTGGGTTCAGGTTTGGATGCACGAGAAGCATTCCCTCTCAGTACAGGTCTTTGGCTAGCAAGGCTAATTAGCAAGCATAAGAGTTGAGGGAAACAAACAAATATACATGTGATAGACATAATCATGCATCTTTCTTGCAAGCACAAACAATTTTAACTTCAGAATAATAAGCTATGAGCTAACAAGAAAGGAAGACAATGAAACAACTATATGTATTTCTCTTTTCTACTTAAACCTCAAGGTGTTGTTGCTATTGACCAATGCTAAGTTTGCCAAAACCAAATAGATTTACTCAATGCTCCCAAAGTGGTACCAATACTAAAATCAAGATCAATCATATAATAGAAATTGCAAACTAAAATAAGGTGTGCAATATGTAAATGATAAGACTTCTCATTAATATTTCATAACGATAACTCACACCAAGGGATACATAGACAACCAACTAAAGGAGAGATACTTCCACACTGCAACCCATCTTATATGATAACTTCCCTACTCATGATATGACACTACTTGATAGTAAAAAGTAAAAGGTAGTGATGATGTGATACCGCGGCACTCCCCCAAGCTTGGAACAAACCAAGGGGATGCCAATACCGATGATGAATTACTCCTTTGGCGGTGGTGGTGATGAATTCCTCCCGCGCTTCTTACAGATCTCCTTCAGCTTCTTTCAGCTTGGCAATTCTGCACTAAGACTCGAAGAGATTCATTGTTATCTGAAGTTGGCGGTGGCGACCTTGTGATGGGTATCGAGTAATATTCCAGCATTCTACGGAGTCGGTAATTCTCCTCCTGGAGTATCTCCACTTCTCTTCTTAGAGCCCGATATTGACCACAAAACTCATCGGTAGTCCGTAGAGCTTCTTCCAGCACAGGGAAAGAGTCGAGGCCAAGAGCAGGTGGTAAGGGTCCCTGCAAGTTATGAGAGAAAGAACGTCGAGTGTCAACAGATCCCACCAAGATTTGCTTACTCCCAACAGCTTGTTGCTCTTGTTTTGACGACACCCTTTTCACTTCTTCCTTCGAAGGCCCTTTGCCCTTGTTGTCGGAGGCCATGGTGCTCCTAGATCAAAGACAGATCCTGGCAGAAACAGCTCAAAACAAAACACGTCGAGAAAACGATATACGGACCTCCAGGGGTCCGGGGGATTATATAGTGAAAAATTTCACAACAAACGGAAAGTACCAGGTCGAACCAGAGTCGGAGAGGGGCGACGAGGCGGTGTCCTCATAGGGCGGCGCGGCCAGGCTGGGGCCCGCGCCGGCCTATGGGGGCACGCCCTCGTGCGTCTCCTCCACTCCGTTTCGATCTCGTAATTTTTCATATTTTCCAAAAACAGCAAAAACATTGTTCGGAAAGTAAATCGCGAACTTTTTATTACCTGTACTGTTACCTATTCAAAGTCGGGTTCTGGCGGACTGTCAATTTGACCTTTGATGAAAGCCTCCGGTGTTTCCACTTGAATAACATCAACATCTACATTATAAGAATCACCTGAGATATAATGCTTGAGTCTTTGTCCATTCACCACTTGCGTGGCATTGCCTTGGAGAGAACTAATTTTAATTGCTCCTGAACGATACACCTCCTCAACAACATATGGTCCTTCCCATTTCGAGAGTAATTTCCCTGCAAAGAATCTGAGACGAGACCGATACAATAGGACTTTATCCCCAATATTAAATTCTCTTTTGATAATCCTTCTATCATGCCATTTCTTAACTTTCTCTTTAAAGAGTTTAGCATTTTCATAAGCTTCACTTCTCCATTCATCTAGAGAACTTAATTGCAGCAACCTCTTATTACCGGCTAGTTTAGGATCTTTATTTAGTTCTCTAACAGCCCAATAAGCTTTGTGCTCTAGTTCTAAAGGTAAATGACAAGCTTTTCCATAAACCATTTTATAAGGTGACATTCCCATGGGGTTTTTATAAGCAGTTCTATAAGCCCATAGTGCTTCCTTCAATTTACTAGCCCAATTCTTTCTAGTTTTATTAACAGTCTTTTGCAAGATAGATTTAATTTCTCTATTTGATAGTTCTACTTGCCCACTAGTTTGAGGATGATAAGCGGAAGCAATTCTATGATTAATACCATATTTAGCAAGAGTTTTTCTAAAACCACCATGAATAAAATGAGAACCTCCATCTGTCATAATATATCTAGGCACTCCAAATCTAGGAAAAATAATGTCTAAAAGCATTCTTAAAGAGGTCTCACCATCAGCACTTTTTGTAGGTATGGCTTCCACCCATTTAGTAACATAATCAACAGCAACAAGTATATGAGTGTTACCTTCTGAAGAGGGAAAAGGTCCCATGAAGTCAAATCCCCAACAATCGAACGGTTCAATAACAAGAGTATAATTCATAGGCATTTCATTACGTCTGGAGATATTACCAACCCTTTGACATTCATCACAAGATAAAATAAACTTCCTTGCATCTTTGAAGAGAGTTGGCCAATAAAAACCTGATTGTAGAACCTTTTGCGCGGTTCTATCTCCGGCGTGATGTCCTCCATAAGCACTACCATGACATTTACTCAATATCTCTTGTTGTTCATATTCGGGAACACATCTTCGCATAATACCATCCACTCCTTCTTTATATAAGTGTGGGTCATCCCAAAAATAATGCCTCAAGTCATAAAAGAATTTCCTCCTTTGCTGAGCTGAAAAGGTTGGAGGCAAGTACTTGGAAACAATAAAGTTAGCATAATCAGCATACCAAGGACTGTCTCGCGAGCTCACCTTTATTACAGCCAATTGTTCATTTGGAAAACTATCATTAACAGGAACAGGATCATAAGCAATATTTTCCAATCTAGACAAATTATCAGCAACAGGATTATCAGCACCTTTCCTATCTACAATATGTAAATCAAATTCTTGCAAAAGAAGTACCCATCTAATAAGCCTTGGCTTAGCATCTTTCTTTGTCATAAGATATCTAATTGCAGCATGATCAGTATGAATTGTAACTTTTGAATCAACAATATAAGATCTAAACTTATCACAAGCAAAGACTACAGCTAACAATTCTTTTTCAGTTGTAGCATAATTTCTTTGAGCAGCATCAAGAGTTTTGCTAGCATAATGAATAACATTCAGTTTTTTATCTACTCGCTGTCCAAGAACAGCGCCTACAGCAAAATCACTAGCATCGCACATAATTTCAAATGGTAAGTTCCAATCAGGAGGTTCAACTATAGGAGCAGTTGTTAAGGCTTTCTTTAGAGTTTCAAAAGCTTCCTTACAATCATCATAAAAAACAAAAGGTACATCTTTTTGAAGAAGATTAGTAAGAGGCTTTGAAATCTTGGAGAAGTCTTTAATAAATCTCCTATAAAACCCAGCATGACCAAGAACACTACGAATACCTTTAACATCCCTAGGATAGGGCATCTTCTCAATTGCTTCAACTTTAGCTCTATCAACTTCAATACCTCTCTCGGAAATTTTATGTCCCAATACAATTCCTTCATTAACCATAAAGTGACATTTCTCCCAATTAAGAACAAGGTTAGTTTCTTCACATCTCTGCAAAACTTTATCAAGATTCCGCAAGCAATTATCAAAAGAATTTCCATAGACGGAAAAATCGTCCATGAATACCTCTACAATACTCTCACAAAAGCCATGAAAAATAGCAGACATGCATCTTTGAAAAGTAGCAGGAGCATTACATAAACCAAAAGGCATACGCCTATAAGCATAAGTTCCATAGGGACAAGTGAAAGTGGTTTTCTCTTGATCTTTAGTTTTAACAGCAATTTGTGAAAACCCAGAATAACCATCAAGAAAGCAAAAATGAGTATTTTTAGATAATCTTTCTAACATTTGATCAATAAATGGTAAAGGGTAATGATCTTTCTTAGTAACCTTATTAACTTTTCGATAATCAATGCACATTCTATAACCTACAACTACTCTTTGAGGGATGAGCTCATCATTATCATTAGGCACAACAGTCATTCCTCCTTTCTTAGGAACACAATGCACAGGACTAACCCATCTACTATCAGCAATAGGATATATAATACCAGCTTCAAGGAGTCTTAATACCTCATTTCTTACCACATCCTTCATCTTAGGAATTAGACGACGCTGAGGTTCAACAACAGGCTTCGCATCATCTTCCATATTAATGGCGTGTTGGCAAATAGAGGGAGAAATCCCCTTCAAGTCATCAAGAGTGTAGCCAATAGCACCTCGGTGTTTCTTCAATATTTCCAATAACCTTTCTTCTTCAAACTCTGAAAGCTTAGAACTAATAATAACAGGATATATTTTCTTATCATCAATATGAGCATATTTAAGATTATCAGGCAATGGTTTTAAATCAAAGACAGGATCTTCCTTTGGTGGTGGTGTTGTACCCAGATCTTCCACCGGTAAATCATGCTTAAGAATAGGTTGACGAAGGAAAATTTCATCAAGTTCATCTCTTTCTTCCCTGAAAACTTCACTCTCACTATTCTCCAAATGTTGCTGCAAAGGATTACTAGGAGCAAGAGCAATAGATGCACACTGTTCAACTTTAAAATCACTATTAGGCGAATCAATTTTATAAGGAGTTTTGGTAAATTTAGAGAAGTTAAACTCATAAGATTCACCAGCAAATTTAGTCAAAATTTTCTCTTTCTTGCAATCTATAATAGCTCCACAAGTATTTAGAAAAGGTCTACCAAAAATAATAGGACAATATTTACTAGCAGCAGAACCAAGTACCAAAAAGTCAGCATATTTAATCTTACCACATAGAACTTCCACATCTCGAATAATACCAATAGGAGAGATAGTTTCTCTATTAGCCAGCCGAATAACCACATCAATATCTTCAAGTTCACAAGAACCAATTTCGTGCATAATCTCCGTGTAAAGCTCATAAGGAATAGCACTAATACTTGCACCAATATCACATAAACCATAATAACAATGATCACCAATTCTAACAGATAGCATAGGAACACTAGCTTTCCTAGACTTATTAGGATGCGAAACAATATTAGAGGCATCTTCACAGAAAATAATATGACCATCCTCTACATTTTCAGTCACAAGATCTTTAATAATTGCAACAGCAGGTTCAACTTTTATTTGTTCTTCAGGTTCTACAGGTTTCTTTTCACTTTTATGAACCGCACTATTTATAACAGAGTACTCCTTCATTTTAGCAGGGAAAGGAGTTTTTTCAATATAAGCTTCAGGAATAACATGATCAACAGTTTCAACTACAACACATTTATTTATAGATGAATCAATTTTATCTTTATACGGTTCATGATACTTATCAAAGTTCTTCTTAGGCAATTCATAATGAGAAGCAAAAGCCTTATAAAGATTTGCAGCAACTTGAGAATCAAGACCATAAGTAGCACTCATATTACAAAATTTATCAGTATCCATAAAAGCTTCAATGCATTTATAATCATAATTTATACCTGATTCTCTATCCTTGTCGTTCTCCCATCCTTCAGTATTTTCTTGGATCCGATTAAGAAGGTCCCTTTTAAACTCTTCCTTGTTGCGTGTAAATGATCCAGAACAAGAAGTATCCAGCAAGGTCTTGTCTTGAAAAGAAAGTCTTGCATAGAAATTATCAATAATAATATTACCAGGAAGCTCATGAATGGGGCATTTGAGCATTAAAGACTTCAATCTCCCCCATGCTTGGGCAATACTCTCTCCTTCATGAGGCCAAAAATTATATATGTGATTCCGATCTTTGTGAATCTCACTTGGAGGATAGAACTTAGAATAAAACCGGGGCACAATATCATTCCATTCAAGAGAATCCCCATTATCCAGTAATTTATACCAATGCGCCGCTTTACAGACAGCGATACAGAGAATAGTTTCTTCCTCACTTCATCCATAGCAATACCTGCACACTTGAATAAACCGCATAATTCATGTAAGAACAGTAAATGATCTCCAGGGTGGACAGTTCCATCCCCTGTATAACGGTTACCCACTACACGTTCAATAATTTTCATAGGTATTTTGTATGGTATTTCTTCCTTACCTGGCGCCTCATCCACTACCTTTGCAGTAGTAGTAGATTTCCCAAATAAACACTCAAGAGAAGATCTCTCCATAATGAATTATAGCAGCAGGCAGAAATAAAATCAGCACAAACAGTAGAAATTTCCCTTACCAATTCCACTTACCAATAGCGCTTCACTCCCCGGCAACGGCGCCAGAAAATAGTCTTGATGACCCACAAGTATAGGGGGTGTATCGCAGTATCTTCGATAAGTAAGAATGTCGATCCCAACGAGGAGCAGAAGGTGTTGACAAGCAGTTTCGATGAAGGATTCACTGTAAATGCTCACAGACAAGTATTCGGGGGTTTTGATGTAACAGATGAATAAAGTACGAGTAAGTAAAGTGCGAGAGTAATAATTGCAGCGAGTGGCCCAATCCTTTTTAGCACAAAGGACAAGCCGGTTTGTTTACTTATATTAACCAAACGTTCTCGAGGACACACGGGATTTTAGTCTAGTGCTTTCGCTACATACGGCTAATTAATCTTCATTGTTTTGATAAGTGTTGTGTGGGTGAACCTATGCTAATGTACCGCCCTTCCTAGGACTAGTACATACTTGTGATTATACCCCTTGCAAGCATCCGCAACTACAAGAAAGTGTAGGAAAACGTTGCATAGAAAACAAAAATTTTCCTATCGCGAACACGCAATCCAAGCCAAGATGCAATCTAGAAGACGGTAGCAACGAGGGGATGATCAAGACTAACCCTTGAAGAGATTCCAAAGCCTATAAGAGTAGGCTCTTATTGCTGCGGTAGACGATCACTTGCCGCTTGCAAAAGCGTGTAGAAGATCTTGATCACGATCGGTTCCGGCGCCACGAACGGGCAGCACCTCCGTACTCGGTCACACGTTCGGTTGTTGATGAAGACGACGTCCACCTCCCCGTTCCAGCGGGCAGCGGAAGTAGTAGTTCCTCTTGAATCCGACAGCACGACGGCGTGGTGTCGGTGGCGGTGGAGAAATCCGGCGGAGCTTCGCTTAAGCGTGCGGGATATGGTGGAGGAGAGAGAGACCGCTAGGGTTTGGGGAGAGGGGCGCCGGCTAGAGCACCCTTGAGGGGTGCGGCCATGGTGGTGGCTTGAGTGGCCGGCCAGCCCCTCTCTCCCCCTCTTTATATAGGTGGAAGCCCCAAGGCTTAGGTCAAAGAGTCCGAATAAGACCCCAACCAAAACCTTCCAAGTGTCCAAACCTAGGGGGAGTGGGACTCCCCCCTTTCCTTGGTGGGGTGGCCGGCCACCATGGTGGGGAGTCCACTTGGGACTCCTCCTCCCTTAGGTTGGCCGGCCAAGGTGGGTGGAGTCCCTTTGGGACTCCACCTTCCATCCTTATTTCTTCCGGACTTTTCTAGAACCTTCTAGAACCTTCCGTAGAACCTTCCGGATCATTTTAATTCACATAAAATGACTTCCCATATATGAATCTTATTCTCCGGACCATTCCGGAACTCCTCGTGATGTCCGAGATCTCATCCGGGACTCCGAACAAATATTCGAACTCCATTCCATATTCAAGTACTACCATTTCAACATCCAACTTTAAGTGTGTCACCCTACGGTTCGTGAACTATGCGGACATGGTTGAGTACTCACTCCGACCAATAACCAATAGCGGGATCTGGAGATCCATAATGGCTCCCACATATTCAACGATGACTTTAGTGATCGAATGAACCATTCACATACAATACCAATTCCCTTTGTCTCGCGATATTTTACTTGTCCGAGGTTTGATCTTCGGTATCACTCTATACCTTGTTCAACCTCGTCTCCTGACAAGTACTCTTTACTCGTACCGTGGTATGTGGTCTCTTATGAACTTATTCATATGCTTGCAAGACATTAGACGACATTCCACCGAGAGGGCCCAGAGTATATCTATCCGTCATCGGGATGGACAAATCCCACTGTTGATCCATATGCCTCAACTCATACTTTCCGGATACTTAATCCCACCTTTATAGCCACCCATTTACGCAGTGGTGTTTGGTGTAATCAAAGTACCTTTCCGGTATAAGTGATTTACATGATCTCATGGTCATAAGGACTAGGTAACTATGTATCGAAAGCTTATAGCAAATAACTTAATGACGAGATCTTATGCTACGCTTAATTGGGTGTGTCCATTACATCATTCATACAATGACATAACCTTGTTATTAATAACATCCAATGTTCATGATTATGAAACTAATCATCCATTAATCAACAAGCTAGTTTAAGAGGCATACTAGGGACTTCTTGTTTGTCTACATATCACACATGTACCAATGTTTCGGTTAATACAATTATAGCATGGTATGTAAACATTATCATAAACACAAAGATATATAATAACCATTTATTATTGCCTCTTGGGCATATCTCCAACAGTCTCCCACTTGCACTAGAGTCAATAATCTAGTTTACATATGTAAAGATATAACACCTTGGCCTTCTGGTGCTTTATCATGTTTTGCTCACGGGAGAGGTTTTAGTCAACGGTTCTGACATGCTCAGAAACGTATGTATTTTGCAATTCATATGCGTCTCAGCGCATCACTCATTTTCCAAATGAGTCGGCATATATGCTTAGTCCTCTGGTGGAACCTTAATTCCGCGGTCTGAAATATGTCACTAATATTGTCACACACAATATAGCTTCAAAGTTCTGACTTTGTCGGAACTACACCAAGTTCTCAAAGAACCTCTTGACTTAACATCCTTTGTCATTGTCAAAACAATGACATATTCTGCCTTCTTTTGTAGAATCCATCACAATATTTTGAACTCTTCTAAATCTAGCATAGACAACTTCTAGCTCATTGTGCTACCTTTTAAACAACACTTAGTCTAATTTGAGATTTGAAATTATATTTTATATGTGACAAAACCAATATCGGTGTAACACCTTACAGCGATTTGTTTGTCATTTCTTCATACAAAAAAATATATATATCCTTAGTTCTTCTAAAGTACTCAAGGATATTCTTACTGTCGTTCAATGATCATCATATGAATCATTCTGGTATATGCTCATAACACTTTATAGCACATGATATCTGATTGTGTACATGTTATTCGTGATCTATAATCACTCATGTGTTTTTACTCATTGAGTGTCAGATACACTCAAGTCTTGTTAAACCTTCACATGACAAGAACATTTTCTTAATATTTCTATATTGAACTACTTCAATATCCATCATATGTACTTTGACTTAAACTTATTTATGTGTTTCAATCTATCTTCATAGATCTTGACACTAAATTTGTTTCAGTCCATATCCTTTCATTGAAGTTAATTCTCAATGAAACCTTTTAATCAAGTATATAATTACATCATTTATAACCAACTATATGTCACCTACATAAAGTATTATAAATGTGTCTTAGTGCTCCCACTTAATTTCTTGCAAATGCAAGCCTCTTCATCGTCTCTGATGAAATCAAAAACTCTTTGACTATTTCATCTGGTGAAGATTCTAACTCCGTGATACTTACTTCATCCAATTGAAGTTCGTATACCTATCTAGTATTCCACGGACCAGCAAAACTCTTGGTTGTATCTTGTATACACCTTTAATACACACTTCTGTTAAGTAGTGTATTTTGCCATCCTACTAGCATATCTCATAAAAGAAATATGTAGTGATTACTAGAATAATCCACATAGACTATAAGCATTGCTACGGAAGATCTAATCTTATCGTAGTCAACTCTTTGAACTTTGTCGTAAACAATTTTTCGACAAGTCGAGCTTCTTTAAGGATATTCCATCCAAGTCCATCAATTTTATAGATCCATTTACTTTCAAAAAGTATTTATCTATCTTGGATTTCATGGCATATAGCCATTTTAACGGAGTCAGGGCCCATCATAACTTCTTTGTTTGTAGTTGGTTTATCATTGTTCAAAATCAATCCTTTGTTCACAAATCATTTATTTGATCACAAAGTAAACCATACCTACAAGATTCAATATGTATTTCGATCTCCATGGCTAAAACACTTTGTAGTCATGGGAGCCATGATCGTTATGGCCGCTTCCGAAACCAATTCCGATGCTGCGCTACTCTGATCATTATGCTCAGGTTCATAAACCTTATCAAATTATATTGTCCTCCCACCCAAATACTTCACTAGAAACAATTTCTCGGAAATAAGAAACATTGACAAACACTTTTGTCTTTGTCTTGTGGGAAGAATTCCCAATTAAATCTTTGGGATAACCAACAAAGACATTCATCCGATTTTGGTTGTAAACTCTTAGACCAAAATTTAAAGAAAAGACTATTAGGGTTTATACCCATACCATAACTTGTATGGTGTCATTTCAACGGATCATGATGATACTCTATTTAGTGTAAAAGCGGTAGTCACTAAAGCATAATCCACAAAAATATAATGGCGTCATAATATTTTATCTCATCATTAATCCAACAAGGTTTGGATACATATCTCGGATACTACATCATCATTATGATACTCCAAAAATGTGAGTTGTAGAACAATTTCATAACTCTCTTAGATGTTCGCTAAAAATCGTAATTCAAATATTTCTACCATGATCCAATCATAGATATTCGACTTTTCTATTACGATGATTTCCACTTCATGCTGAAATTTATTTGAATCCATTCAAATGTTTCAAACTTCTTCCTTATTGAATATATCCACATATATACTCAATTCATTGTTGAAAGTTTTCATGAAGTAGAAGAATCTCCCGCACACAACTATGCCCAGTGAACCACATACATCATCATGTATTTTTCCACTAAGTTAGTTGCCCGTTCAACTTTTGGCCTATGAACGGTATTTTAATCATTCTCTTTAGAAAAGATTTGCAAGCGTCAAATGATTCAAAAATCAAGTGACTCCAAAAATCCATTTACATGGAGTTCCTTCATGCGTTCCTTTCTAACATGACCTAAATGGCGGTTCCACAAATGAGTGGAATTCAAATCATTTGCCTTATGGCATTTTAGCGTCAGTGTTATGTATGTGTGTTTCACCATTAAGATTTATAATAACTTATCCATCGTACATGGAGTAATGTCATAATTTGAACAACTCATTGTTTTCATTTGACCAGAGCAAAATAACAATTATTAAGTTCTTTATTATAAATTCTAAGGGCTAGATAGAATGCCAACGATGAACATAATAACACTTTATTTTTGTTCCAGACGTGCATACCTATCATATTCCTTGTTAGTCACTTAGGCCATTGTACTCTTGTATTGCGTTGTTTTGTATGACACTTCATACCAACCAATGTGGTACAAATACCCAAGAATTTTATTGTGTGACCAAATGAGGAATACATCCATAACATGTATATCATTTATATACACCTGAGCTAGACTTTCTAGTCTTTTCTTTCTTTCTTTCTGCCAATAATCTTTTGTAGTTTCTCTTTTAGCTTTCCTCATTATTCAGAAAAACACTTCAACATCAATAACTTCTAGGTTTGTTGATCAAATACCAATAACCTTGAGGTTCTTTGAAGTTGATCATCATATGACAAGTGTTCCGGATTTCACTATTAGTAACCTTTTAATATGATGAACAATTTCACTCATAATTTTATCCATCATATCATGACGACTTTTTGAGACCATGTCTGTACATGCTAGGCTCATAAAGTTTAACCTTAGTATTCGCATGTGCAAATCTGGCTTGCACCCGTTGTAAGCACACGTAGAATCTATAACACCCGATCATCACGTGATGCTTCGATACGACGAGTCTTAGCAACGGTGCATACTAAGGATGATAACTTCATGGATATGCGAATATCGTTAGTGCTCCAATAGTTGGAGGATTGTGACGCCTGGCGTCTTCAACCTTCATACATTCCCATAAAACTTATGAGTTTATGTAGTCTCACCAAATTATATTCTATCATCTTGCAATAAGGTCTTAGATATCACATATATCTCATACCTTGATTATTTCTGAAAACTAAATTTTCAGCTCCTTACTTTTCAAACAGATTTGAACTTCAAGTTTCACGGAGACAAGATAACTTTAGGTACTAATTGAAACCATAGCTCTCTGAATCAACAAAGTGAGTTTCACTAAATGTTTGCAATAGGACTTAATCATTTCTTGATTCATTAACAATACGGTACTAATCCGTAAAGTTTCTAGTCAGATTTTAACAGTATTTCTATCTCAATTATAAGACTAGCGCATAGTAGTAAACGGATGCCAATACTACAAAATTAATTCAAAATACTACTCAGACTATGTTTATGATAATTAGTTCATGTTTTAATCTAATTACTAATGAACTCCCACTTAATACAACATCCCTCATAGTTGTTAAGTGGTACACGATCCAAATCCACTACATCAAAACCGATCATCACGTGAGATGATGTAGCTTCAATGGTGAACATCAACATGTTGATCATATCATCCATATGACTCGTGTTCAACCTTTCGGTTTCCGTTGTCCCGAGGCCATGTCTGTACATGCTAGGCTCGTCAAGCAAACCCAAGTATTCCGCGTGTGCAACATGGCTTACACCCGTTGTATGTGAACGTTGAGTCTATCACATCCGATCATCACGAGATGCTTCGAAACGACGAACTATATCAACGGTGCATACGAGGGGAGAACACTTTATTATCTTGATATTAATGTGAGGGATCATCTTATAATGCTACCGTCGCGTTCTAAGCAAAACAAGATGCATAAAGGATTAACATCACATGCAATTCATATGTGATATGATATGGCCCTTTAGTCTTTGCGCCTTCGATCTTCATCTCCAAAGCACGGACATGATCTCCATCATCAACGGGCATGATCTCCATCATCGTCGGCGTAGCGTCAAGGTCCATGGCGCCGTCTTCATGGTTGTTCACCTCATGTAGCAACTATTACAACTACTTTGAAATACTACTCAACATGAAATTTAAAGACAACCATAAGGCTCCTGCCGGTTGCCACAATACAATAATGATCATCTCATACATATTCATCATCACATCATGGCCATATCACATCACCAAACCCTGCAAAAACAAGTTAGACGTCTCTAATTTGGTTTGCATATTTTACGTGGTTTAGGGTTTTCGAGTGAGATCTAATCTACCTACGAACATGAACCACAACGGTGATACTAGTGTTGTCAATAGAAGAGTAAATTGAATCTTCACTATAGTAGGAGAGACAGACACCCGCAAAGCCACTTATGCAATACAAGTTGCATGTCGAACGTGGAGCAAGTCTCATGAACGCGGTCATGTAAAGTTAGCCCGAGCCGCTTCATCCCACTATGCCACAAAGATGCAAAGTACTCAAACTAAAGACAACATAAGCATCAACGCCCACAAAACCATTGTGTTCTACTCGTGCAACCATCTATGCATAGACACGGCTCTGATACCACTGTAGGAAAACGTTGCATAGAAAACAAAAATTTTCCTATCGCGAACACGCAATCCAAGCCAAGATGCAATCTAGAAGACGGTAGCAACGAGGGGATGATCAAGACTAACCCTTGAAGAGATTCCAAAGCCTATAAGAGTAGGCTCTTATTGCTGCGGTAGACGATCACTTGCCGCTTGCAAAAGCGTGTAGAAGATCTTGATCACGATCGGTTCCGGCGCCACGAACGGGCAGCACCTCCGTACTCGGTCACACGTTCGGTTGTTGATGAAGACGACGTCCACCTCCCGTTCCAGCGGGCAGCGGAAGTAGTTCCTCTTGAATCCGACAGCACGACGGCGTGGTGTCGGTGGCGGTGGAGAAATCCGGCGGAGCTTCGCTAAGCGTGCGGGATATGGTGGAGGAGAGAGAGACCGCTAGGGTTTGGGGAGAGGGGCGCCTAGAGCACCCTTGAGGGGTGCGGCCATGGTGGTGGCTTGAGTGGCCGGCCAGCCCCTCTCTCCCCCTCTTTATATAGGTGGAAGCCCCAAGGCTTAGGTCAAAGAGTCCGAATAAGACCCCAACCAAAACCTTCCAAGTGTCCAAACCTAGGGGGAGTGGGACTCCCCCCTTTCCTTGGTGGGGTGGCCGGCCACCATGGTGGGGAGTCCACTTGGGACTCCTCCTCCCTTAGGTTGGCCGGCCAAGGTGGGTGGAGTCCCTTTGGGACTCCACCTTCCATCCTTATTTCTTCCGGACTTTTCTAGAACCTTCTAGAACCTTCCGTAGAACCTTCCGGATCATTTTAATTCACATAAAATGACTTCCCATATATGAATCTTATTCTCCGGACCATTCCGGAACTCCTCGTGATGTCCGGGATCTCATCCGGGACTCCGAACAAATATTCGAACTCCATTCCATATTCAAGTACTACCATTTCAACATCCAACTTTAAGTGTGTCACCCTACGGTTCGTGAACTATGCGGACATGGTTGAGTACTCACTCCGACCAATAACCAATAGCGGGATCTGGAGATCCATAATGGCTCCCACATATTCAACGATGACTTTAGTGATCGAATGAACCATTCACATACAATACCAATTCCCTTTGTCTCGCGATATTTTACTTGTCCGAGGTTTGATCTTCGGTATCACTCTATACCTTGTTCAACCTCGTCTCCTGACAAGTACTCTTTACTCGTACCGTGGTATGTGGTCTCTTATGAACTTATTCATATGCTTGCAAGACATTAGACGACATTCCACCGAGAGGGCCCAGAGTATATCTATCCGTCATCGGGATGGACAAATCCCACTGTTGATCCATATGCCTCAACTCATACTTTCCGGATACTTAATCCCACCTTTATAGCCACCCATTTACGCAGTGGTGTTTGGTGTAATCAAAGTACCTTTCCGGTATAAGTGATTTACATGATCTCATGGTCATAAGGACTAGGTAACTATGTATCGAAAGCTTATAGCAAATAACTTAATGACGAGATCTTATGCTACGCTTAATTGGGTGTGTCCATTACATCATTCATACAATGACATAACCTTGTTATTAATAACATCCAATGTTCATGATTATGAAACTAATCATCCATTAATCAACAAGCTAGTTTAAGAGGCATACTAGGGACTTCTTGTTTGTCTACATATCACACATGTACCAATGTTTCGGTTAATACAATTATAGCATGGTATGTAAACATTATCATAAACACAAAGATATATAATAACCATTTATTATTGCCTCTTGGGCATATCTCCAACAGTAATTAAGATAAATCTAACCACAGCCTTAAACTCTGAGATCCTGCTATCCCTCCTGCATCGATATACCAACGGGGGCTCAGGTTTCTGTCACTCCCGCAATTGGCAAACGAGTACAAGATGCATTCCCCTAGGCCCATAAAGGTGAAGTGTCGTGTAGTCGACGTTCACACGACACCACTAGAAGAATAACACCACAACTTAAATATCATAACATTGAATATTACTCAACCATACTTCACTACTAACATTTAGACTTCACCCATGTCCTCAAGAACTAAACGAACTACTCACGAGACATCATATGGAACATGATCAGAGGTGATATGATAATGAATAACAATCTGAATATAAACCTTGGTTCAACGGTTTCACTCAATAGCATCAATAACAAGTAGAAATCAACACCGGGAGAGTTTCCCCTATCAAACAATCAAGATCAAACCCAAATTGCTACAGCGGTGACGAGGTGCAGCGGTGGAGACGGCGGTGATGATGATGAAGATGATGGTGATGGTGATGGAGATGATGTCCAGCTTGATGACGGTGACGATGGCGTCGATTTCCCCCTCCGGAGGGAATTTCCCCGCGGATTCCTGCCCACCGGAGAGCTCTTTTCTCTCTGGTGATCTCCGCCCCGCAGAGCGGCTGTGGCTCTTTCGACGTACCCTCTGGCTTAGGTTTTCGGACGAAGGCATACACGAAGAAAAGGAGGCGAGAGAGGCTGTGGGCCCCCTCCTCACAGGGCGGCGCAGCCAGGGCAGGGCCCGCGCCGGCCTATGAGGGGGCCCATGGCGGCCCTCCTCGGCTCCCCCTTCTGGCTCCCTTCGTCATCTGGAAAAATAGGATTTTTCATATAATTTCCGTCAACTGTTGATCTTCCGAAATATTGCATTCTGACGGTGCTTTTTCCAGCAGAATCCTGGCTCCGGTGCGCGATCCTCCAATAATCATGAAACATGAAAAATAGATGAAATAACATAAGTATCATCTCCAAATATGAAATATATCAATGAATAACAGCAAATTATGATATAAAATAGTGATGCAAATTGGACGTATCAACATCCAAAATCTTGAGCCAAAACCTATGCCATTTGTGTCCACCATACCTACCTACTATGTGGTATTTCTCTGCCATTCCAAAGTAAATTGCTTGAGTGCTACCTTTAAAATTTCATTCCTTGTCTTTGCAATATATAGCTCATGGGAAAATAGCTTAAAAACTATTGTGGTAAAGAATATGTAGCTTATGTATCTTATTTCTTATAAGTTGCTTGTTGAGCGATAACCATGTTTCTGGGGACGCCATCAACTTTTACACCTTTGTTGAATATCATGTGAGTTGCTATGCATGTTCGTCTTGTCTGAAGTAAGGGCGATTTTCATGATCAAATGGTTTGAGTATGCATATTGTTAGAGAAGAACATTGGGCCGCTAACTAAAACCATGAATCATGGTGGAAGTTTCAGTTTGGACATCAATCCTCAATCTCTTATGAGAATATTATCTGTTGTTGAATGCTTATGCATTAAAGAGGAGTCCATTATCTGTTGTCTATGTTGTCCCGGTATGGATGTCCTAAGTTGAGATCTATCAAAAACGAGAAATCAAATGCGATCTATCTCCTTGGACCTTTGTACAGGCGGCATAGAGGTACCCCTTTGTGACACTTGGTTGAAACATATGTTATGCAATGATAATCCGTGTTAATCCAAGCTAATTAGGACAAGGTGCGAGCACTATTGGTATACTATGCATGAGGCTTGCAACTTATAGGATATCTTATACATAACACATATGCTTTGTTACTACCGTTGACAAAATTGTTTCTATGTTTTCAAAATAAAAGCTCTAGCACAAAAATAGTAATCCATGCTTCCCTCTGCGAAGGGCCTATCTTCTACTTTATTGTTGAGTCAGTTTACCTATTCTTTCTATCTTAGAAGCAAACACTTGTGTAAACTGTGTGCATTGATTCTTACATATCTACCTATTGCACTTGTTATATTGCTTTATGTTGACAATTATCCATGAGATAAACATGTTGAAGTTGAAAGCAACCGCTGAAACTTATATCTTCCTTTGTGTTGTTTCAAAGCTTTCTACTAAGAATTTATTGCTTATGAGTTAACTGTTATGCAAGTCTTATTGATGCTTGTCTTGAAAGTATTATTCATGAAAAGTCTTTGCTATATGATTCAGTTGTTTACTCATTGTCTTCACCATTGCTTCGAATCGCTGCATTCATCTCATGTGCTTTACAATAGTATTGATCAAGATCATGTTGGTAGCATGTCACTTAAGAAATTATCCTTGTTATCGTTTACCTACTCGAGGGCGAGTAGGAACTAAGCTTGGGGATGCTTGATACGTCTCCAACGTATCTATAATTTCTTATGTTCCATGCTAGTTTTATGACATTACCTACATGTTTTGTTCACACTTTATATCATTTTTATGCGTTTTCTGGAACTAACCTATTGACAAGATGCCGAAGTGCCAGTTCCTGTTTTCTGCTGTTTTTGGTTTCAGAAATCCTAGTAAGGAAATATTCTCGGAATTGGACGAAATCAACGCCCAGATCTTATAATTCCACGAAGCTTCCAGAACAAGGGGCCAGAGGAGAGGCCCAGGGCCACCACACATGGTGGCGGCGCGGCCCAAGGGGGGGCCCTGTTGTCTGGCTGCCCCAGACCCCCTCCGAGGCTGCCCTTCCGCTACTTAAGGACTCCGTCGCGAAAACCCTAAAAGAATAAGCCACGGTACGAGAAACCTTCCAGAGCCGCCGCCATCGCGAAGCCAAGATCTGGGGGACAAAAGTCTCTGTTCCGGCACGCCGCCGGGACGGGGAAGTGCCCCCGGAAGGCATCTCCATCGACACCACCGCCATCTTCATCGCCGCTGCTGTCTCCCATAATGAGGAGGGAGTAGTTCTCCCCGAGGCTAAGGGCTGTACCGTAGCTATGTGGTTCATCTCTCTCTCCATGTTTATGTGATCATGAGCTTTGTGATCTAGTTGAATATCATCTATGTGCTACTCTAGTGATGTTATTAAAGTATTCTATTCCTCCTTCATGATGTAATGGTGACAGTGTGTGCATCATGTAGTACTTGGCATAGGTTATGATTGTGATCTCTTGTAGATTATGAAGTTAACTATTACTATGATGGTATTGATGTGATCTATTCCCCCTTTCATAGCCTGAAGGTGACACTGTGCATGCTATGTTAGTACTCGGTATAATTGCGTTGGTCTATCATGCACTCTATGGTTACTTAAATATGAACACCGAATGTTGTGGCGCTTGTTAACTCCGGCTTGAGGGAGCTCTTGTAGCCCTACACAATGAATGGTGTTTGTCATCCAACAAGAGAGTGTAGAGAAAGTAGTATTTGTTTATTCAGTTATGTGATCAATGTTGAGAGTGTCCACTAGTGAAAGTATGATCCCTAGGCCTTGTTTACACCACAGAATTGCCTCCCACGCCAGAAGCTATTTTCTCGGCACCGTTTATTTACTGTTACGCTACATGTTCGTTTAGCATCTTTACTTCTGCAATATTACCACCATCTATACCACTGTATTTTACTATCTCTTCACCGAACTAGTGCACCTACATCCGACAAGTGTATTAGGTGTGTTGGGGACACAAGAGACTTCTTGTATCGTGATTGCAGGGTTGCTTGAGAGGGATATATTTGACCTCTTCCTCCCGAGTTCGATAAACCTTGGGTGATCCACTTAAGGGAAAACTTGCTGCTGTTCTACAAACCTCTGCTCTTGGAGGCCCAACACTGTCTACAGGAAAAGAAGCGTGAGTAGACATCACCTTCCATAAGCATCGGCCAAGGATTCTCCTTCTCTAATCATAAACAAAGTTACCTCTGTCTTTGCTAACTCATAAAGAGCCTTTTGGATCAGATTGGTTCCCTCTTGGAGTACTACAATCCGATCCCACAACTCTTTAGCGGAGTCAATGTCATTGACTTGATCAAGGAGCTTGCGGTTGATGCCACTTCTAATCTTGTCACATGCGGAGGCATTGAGTTGACGGTTGTAGAACTCGGTGGAGGTCAATCGAATGGGATCTTGTGGCTCCCGGTATCCATGATGATGATCTCCCACATCTCCACACTGCAGCTGCGAATATGAGACTCCATAGGAGATTTCCGAAAGGAAAAGTGAGTTCCATCAAAATGGGGAACATTCCCACTATGGTTTATATGAGGCATGGGTGAAGTGTTTTTGGGATAGTCATGATTGACTTCATGGAAAGTTTCCGGAGGTGCCGAAGCCCCACTAGTCAGGTTTTTAAGCATGGCACTCATTTGTGCCATTTGGCTTTGGACTTCATCCTCCTTTTTCTTTTTCTCAGCCTCATATGCTAAGAATCTGGATTTCATCTCCTTAACCGAAAGGTTAGAATCTTCATCCAGACCCTCGAATAGTTTATCCATCTCACTCTTAAGGCGGTGAAGCCCTTAATAAGAGTCCAGGCTCTGATACCAATTGAAAGTTCAAAGATGGTAAACCTAGAGGGGTGAATATGTTTCTACATATTTTAATTCTTTCTTTGCAATATTAGGCTTTGCGGAATATAAAGATGAGCCTAATGCAAACTAGGTGAGGCATCCTAGATGATGATACAAGTAACTCAAGCATGAAGGCTCTCACAGGCAAATATAGCACAAGTAAAGAGATTGGTTAGGAATAACCGATAGCACGCAGAGACAAAGGTTTATTCCTGTGTTCCCTTCCTTTGCAAGAAGGTACGTCACGTTTGGAGTGGTGGGGGTCCCATGAAGGATTCCCCAACGCCATGAAGGCTCGCCTTCTTCTCTGGAGCCTATCCCACGAAGGAATAGCTCACTCATTTGAGGTAGACTTTGAGGCAGCCTCCAAACCTTCACAATCTTGTCAGGAGCAAATCCACAGCCCGGATGCTTCCGGACTTCTTTGGCCACCTAGGGTTTCCAAGGAACCCTAGAGAGCAAGTATCTCGATGAATACAAGGGGAACAATATTTGGATCGGTGGAACTATAGATTAAGGTCTCCTCTATCTTTTCCCCGGAGGGATTCAAGTTTGGGTGGAGGAGGAGGGAGATCTGAGGCTTTTAGTGTTTCTACCAATGGAGTATGAGAGAGAGAGCTCAAGAATAGTTTGTAGTGTAGTGCCTAAGTGTTCTGAGCTAGGTGAAGGGGTATTTATATGATCCCTCGAAATACATCCGTTGTGACTTGTCCAGCTCAGCAAACAGTCGAGGGAGCCAGTCTGCCGGGCCTAGGGCCCGGCCATCCGACGCAGGGGTCGGTCCCGCCGGGCCACATGCCGGACCATTCGGCCGGAACCGGATCGTGCGTCGGGCCGAGACCGGGGCGGCTTCTGGGCTTACAGAACATTGCTCCGGATGTCACCGGTGCAGGAGCCGGCATGTGCCGGGAGGCCGGACCATCCGTCCTGAACCGGACCTGCGTCGGGCCGACCGGGCGGAGGTGAAGGCGTTACTAGATAGTGCCTGGATGGCACTGGTCCCAGGGCCGGTCGGTGCCGGGCCGGTGCCCGGGGCGGCCACACGGCAACCGACCACGATGGACTGAGGCGAACTGCGTTCTTCATTTTTGTCGAAGTGGGGGGTCTCCCTTTACCTTCTTGTTCCATTGATACACCATTATGCCTGTTTGGCTAATACCTGAGAACAATCTTATAGAGGGATCCTCACGAGGGGGAGAAGAAGTAGGGGCCATAGGGCGGAGTGCACACGGGACGGTGGTACGCGAGTTACCCAGCTTCGGAACACCTGCACGATGACAGGCCTACTGCTGCTTGTCCGGAATTATCTGGGCGCTTGTTGTTACAATGAGTTGTGGTTGTGCCTCTAGGGCTCCCGGGATCCGGCTTATAAAGGCGCACGGATCTAGGGTTTACACGGAGAGTCCTAGCCGGATTACAGATGCCTAACTACGGTACAATATCTTGCCGTGCACGTCACGGATCCGCCTTCCATATACGTCATACTGGATCCGGGTTCCTCATGGGCCTCCATGGATCCGGGTTACTTCTATGTCGGTACGGATCCGGCCTGCTGATCCTGGGCTGGACTTCTTCCTTCATGATCAACAGCAACTGGGCCGCCCGATGGGCCACATGCCTCATCACCGTCTGTGGGCCACCCGGGCTTGCCGGATCTAGGCACTGTCGATGGTACACCTATGAAGTATACCCACAACAGTAGCCCCCAGAGTTCTCCGAGTTTCTCCTGCAGTTTCCGCCTTGCTGGGTTATTATAATCTCCGGCAAACGTTGGTAATGCGGAGAAACTTGAAGAGCTCCAACTTTGCATTTTCTTCTTTTCTCCAACTTATAGTCGGAAAATGCTCCCACCCCGGGACTTCATCCATCGACGTTCCAAAGAACATTTCCGGGTTACTCCCTGCTCGAATGAGAGACAACTTATTTACCCGGAATCTTAAAAGACTCAAAACGGCTTCCGAAATCCTTCATTTTCGCACGAACAACGGAAGATCCGTATTTCCCGCGCACAACTTCCTCATTTCCCGCGCTAAAATTTCGCAAATGCCAATCTTTAACCGGAAATTTCGGGAGTGCATGGTTAAATTACCTCCACGTCGTTTTACCGCATTTGACCTAAACACGTGTCATCCATCCAACGGCGCGACCGTTCAGTTTCCACCGTCGGATCCGGATCCCGAATCTCCGAGCGCGGCTATAAATACCCCGCGGCTCGGTGAAAAATCATTCTTTCACCCCCTCTCACCACATCGTCTTCCTCCTCGCGCCGCGCCGCCCGCCAGATCTCGACTCCGGCGAGCTTCACCGGTGAACTTCGCGCGCCGCCGAACCAAGGCTCCCCTCGCACCAAGATCCTCACGGTTGAACGAGAAACTCGCTCCGCCGCCGATTCGTGGTCACGCGGGTTGATTTCCTCCAAGTTCGGCGAACCCATCTCCGCCGGAGCTCCGTCGAGCCACCGCGCCATTAGCGGTAAGTTCATCGGCTTTGTAGAAGACAACCTAGTGTAGAAGATAGGCTTAGTGATCCGGGTACTCAAACACTTTGTATGGGTGCAGCCGGAAGCATGCCACTCGAATCGTCACTTTGCACTGGTAGCTCTTCGAGTAGCCCGGATCCCAATCAGATAGAACCCATATGCCCGGATCCCATATCATTCCTGCCACCGTATGTTTCCGACATCAGACTAGCTCAACCTTTTTCCGCATCTTCCAGACCGCTCCAAGCCGGATCCCCACCCTTCAAGAGCTTCAAGAAGAACTCGAAGGGCAAGCTCGGATGGCAGCAAAGGTGCAAGAGGCGGAAAACAAGAAGGCGTCCAAGGCCCGGATCCGCGAAGGAGAACGGGGTCAATGGTGGCCTTGCGAAACCACCGACGTGGAGCTTAGAGAGCTCCAGAACGAAGGAATGATCTCCACTCATTGGAGTTTCACACGTGACTCCATCGTCCCCAAGCCAGAAGCCGGAGAAGTTGTTATGACTAAGGCTTGGGTGGAACGCGGACTTTCACTTCCTTGTTCGGAGTTTTTCCTCTCCATCCTCAGCACCTACGGGCTCCAGCCCCACAACATATGCCCAAATTCATACCTTCTTTTGTCCAACTTCGTGACTCTCTGCGAAGGACATCTTGGGATCCGGCCAGACGTCAAATTATGGCCGTTCTTTTTCCGGGTAAAGAAAGAAACCAAGGAGAAAGCTATGGTGAACTGCGGAAGCATGACATTTATGCTCCGCCCTAGTCGCATGTACCCTCCTCATGACTCACACGAATCCGTCCGGTACTGGAACGCCGGATGGTTTTATGAGAGGAACGCCTCAGTTCCGAAGGTCCATGAAGGCCTCCCCCAGTTTGTCAACGAGCCTCCGGAAGAGCTTGCAAGCTGGAGCTTCGTCCCTTCGCTCGCCCAGACCCCAATTCTGGAGAAGGCTGCGCGGAGAATCTCCTGGCTGGTCCACGACGGACTAACCGGAGCCCAGCTCACACTTAGCTGGTTTTCTCGGAGAATCCAGCCTCTACGCTATAACGCGCGCCTGATGTGCGCTTACACCGGGGCGGATGATCTTCTCCGAGTAACCCGCCACGACCTTCCGGCCGATTCTCTGAAGAGAAGGTTCAAGACGCTGGTGAAGATTCCGAGGGGCCAACAGGTCCCGGAACTGACCAAAGACATTTTTACAAACGACCAGTGTCCTCCGGTAAGCTTTGTTCCTTTCGTGCTTCAAACTTCACAAGTTTTCAGATGTTTAACTTAACTTTTATCCATCTTCTTTCCAGCTCAACACTTTGGCGGAGGAAGACTTTCGCGCCATTCTCCGCGTCCCCGTCACCGAAGACACGGCGGAGGAGGTTCCGGACGACGACGAGGAGGAAGAGGAACAAGCGCCCCGCAAGGCGGCCCCTCGACCTACAAAGCGTCCCCGCGCCAAGGCTTCCGGCTCTGAAGCCGGAGCTAGCGGCGAGGCCTCCGCCAAGAAACCGAAGACGGTAAAACCACCTCCGCTAGACTCAAGGAAAGCGGAGCGTGCACGCATAAGGATGCTTTCGACGGCCGGCCAAGGCACGCGCCCCATCATCCCCGGCGCCCCGTAAGTTTCCGAGTCATGATGCGATTTTAACTTAACGAAATTACTTCTTGTCTAAACCCTTTCACTTGTTCGCAGGAATCCAAAAATTGCTGCCACGCGGACCACCAGCCAAGAGCCCATCACAAAATACATGAAGAAATCTCCGGCTGTTGGTCCCTCTACTCCAGTTCCACCAAGCGTCTCCCACCCAGCTCCCCAACCGTCGCCCCCTCAGGCCTCGTTCGGCAGGAGGGATTTGGAGAGTTTTGTGGTGTAAATTCCCGGGACAGGCCTACAGAACACGTTGAAACACTAGATTCACCGTTCGGTAGTCAGGTTTTAAAGAAACCGAGCCCAGTCAATCCCCGGTCTTGTAGGCTAAAATCTCGTCGGATCGACGGAAATAAAAAACGCGGCATCCACCTCGCGTTTTTTCCTTCTATAAATCTCGTTGGACAGTAGCTGATTAAAGCCTATTCTGTTACACGTTCCGCCCCAATCTCCGGAAAGACGGGGATTCTTGTTTGGATTTACTATTTCCAGGCCCCATCGATACTACGTGAAAAATCTCCGGCTAATGGTCCACTCCAGTTCACCAAAACGTCTCCCAAAACTCCCCAACCGCGCCCCCTCAGGCGGATCCATCTCCCCCACCTGCCGCAAATACTCCACCGGAGATAATTCCGGTTAGCAGCGAGCATGTGGACGAGGAAGACCCTAAGGCCAAAGGCCCAGCCCAAGAAGGGGCGGAAAAACAAGTCCAAGGAGAGGTTGAAATAACTTCTTCTGAGAAAGCTGGAGAAGGTGCTGGCGACATGGTCGTTTTTCCGAAGAACTTTGGAGATCCGGCTGACATCACTTCCACCCCAAAGGCCTATGCCACTAAATTTTTCAATAAGCTGACTGAGGCGGAGAAGTGGGAGCTTCAACAAGACCTGCTTAACGCCATGCTTAACAACGCCTGGGGGAAGCCTGATTCCAGGACGTCGGAAATCCAAGACTTCAAGAAAAATGTTGGCCAGTTCTGCGACCAACTTATCTGCAAGCAAAAGGTACTCCCCAGTAGCCCCCAAGCATGTAAGCGGAAACTGAAAAAGTAGTTAGCGCTTAGATGCTTAGAGAAAGATTACTTCCGGGAAAGTTTTTTAGAATGAACCAGTAGCCCCCAAGCATTATGGCGGAAAGGTTCCGGCAATGATGCTTTTAAGAGAAACCACTGCTACAGGCGGAATTTTTACTCCTGCACTGTTTAAATTTTACAGGAACAGCAGGCGCTGCACTACGAGCTGCATAAGAACATTGCCTTGCAGCGCCGCGTTACTCTGAGTCAGGCGGAGAATATCCGGACCCTGAAGGATGAAAAAGCAGATTTGGCTAAACAACTGGCGGACGCCCAAGGTTGGTTTCCGCCTTCTTCGTCATTAACCAATTTCCGACTTTGAACTTATTGTTAACTTATACCATTATAGGCGCATCCTCTTCCCTTGCTACAGCCTCAACCGAACTTGAGAACCTGCGCTCCTCGTACCAAGAATTGGAGACGAAGCTAAAGGAGGCGGAACTTAAGAGGGAGCAAGCCGAAAAGCAGCTGGCGGAGAAAAACTCCGAGCATGCCAGAGAAAAGGGCGAGCTGGTGCTAAAAAAGAATGCTGACAGCGAGACCATCAAGAGGCAGCAAAAAGAGACGGCCTCCGGAAATTTATGCGGACGGCGGAGCAGCACTGGGACTTGCTCAATGAGAACATCTTGGGTACCATACTAGCACCTTGCCCAGATATTTGCTCCGACGTTTTTCTTTATGCTCAAAACTGTATGCTTATATCCTCACTGTTTTGTGCAGAGCCGCTTGGGTATTCCGAAGAACGCCGGAACTTGTACCCCCGTGACGACCTCCTTCAACTTGCAGGCGATGACTGCAAAGATCTTATCTCCGCCTCCCGCAAGATATGTTACAACTTATCCATCAAAAGGAGCCGCACTTGCGATGTCCGGAAACTTATTAGGAAGATGGATATCCTGCCGGAACTGGTGACAGATCTGCAAGCATCCTCAGCCCGAGGCGCAGCTGCAATGGCCTTAACCATGTGCCTGGCACATACTCCGGATCTTGATCTTGATGAAGTGACCACGGGCGTTCCTCCGGATGCGGATGTCAACGCGCTACTGGATGCAGTGAGCGGTTATGACACCCGTATCGCGCGCAGGATCCGGCACGAGGAGTTCTACGACAAGGTCGTCCTCCCTGCTGACGAGCCCTTAGAAGCTGAACTTCAGAAGGAGCTTGCTGCCAAGGCGCGACCTGCGGAATCCGGAACCCAATTCACCTGGACCAGCTCCAAGGAAACTCCCCAAGAGGAACCCAAGACCAGCGCTGCTGCTTCTGAAAAAGAAAGTGAAGAAGATGTGTCTTCTCCGGCCGAAGGCGCCAAGGAACAAGATCCAGAGGGCAAGACTTCTCCGGCTAAGGGGGAATGAGAACTTTTATTCCTGCGGGAAAAACAATGCATCATTTTGGCCCCAGCGAGGGTTTGTAATAAAACTTTAAATTCTTAAGTAGCTAGGAACGAAACGATTATGCATGGGGCGGAAAACTTATCCTGCTATCCGTTTAATATTATGTGCATGTTTCGTTTTTTGTCGGAAAGCAAGTGCTGATCTCGTTATTCTCCGGCTTGCCCGCTTGACCTTCCGCGAGCCGGAAAACCTTAGCCGGAGACGCTCGCCAGCGGCGACGAAGCCCAATGGCAATCCGTCCATAACCGCGGAAACAAGCCCCCAGGCATAGGTGCCGGAAATCGCTACTAGGAATCCACGAGTTTGCAACAGATAACCACTTAATCAGAAAACTTAAGCTTACGTCCTAAAGGACGATTTTAGAAATCACAACTTTTATACACGCCTAGGCGGAAAACATCCAGCTCTGCGGTTTTAGTCGGAAAAAACATACACGATCTAAAATGAACAAGTAAAGGAGGTAAAAGACTCAAAGAGTGAACCATAAGCTTTATTTCATTGATCATGTATAACTATTACAGAGTGTTTTACTCGGAAAAATATGCTAAGTGTAGAAAGGACGTAGCTGTGCTATATTCCAAGGGCGATCTGTTTCGTCGTAGATGTCCTCCGGATCCTCACGCTTGCGTTTCCGGCGCCAGTTAGCAGGTCTATCCCTCAGCTCGCGGAAATCGACAAGGTAGTACGATCCGTTATGGAGCACTTTGCTAACGACAAAGGGTCCTTCCCATGGAGATTGCAGCTTATGGTCTTTCACCTGTCGAAGGCGGAGGACCAGGTCTCCGGCCATGAAGGAGCGTTTCCGAACTCGACGACTGTGATAGCGTCGGAGCTTCTGCTGGTAGATGGCGGAACGCTGGTCAGCTAGATTCCGAGCTTCTTCGATCAGGTCCACAGATAGCTGTCTGGCCTCGTCAGCTGTTTCTTCGTTATAGGCGGAAACTCGCGGTGAATCATGGATGATGTCGGAGGGAATCACGGCTTCGGATCCGTATACCAGGAAGAAAGGGGTAAACCCTGTTAGGGGTAGTTCGCAAACTCCACAAAACAGCGTCTAGTTCATCGGCCCAAGCTCCAGCTGCTCGTCGCAGCGGTTCTTCAAGGCGTGGCTTGATTCCTGATAATATTAGACCATTAGCCCTTTCAACTTGACCATTGGATTGTGGGTGAGCCACAGATGCAAGGTCCAATCGAATCCCCATTGTCTCACAGTAATCCTTCAATTCTCCCTGAGCGAAGTTTGTGCCATTATCTGTGATTATGCTGTGTGGGATGCCGAATCTCATTACGAGGCTGATGACAAATTTTAGTGCCGTAGCACCATCGGCTTTTCTCACTGGCTTGGCCTCGATCCACTTGCTGAACTTGTCAACAGCGACCAGGAGGTATTCACAACCGCCAGGAGATGATCTTTTTAACTTACCAACCATATCGAGCCCCCAGACCGCAAATGGCCAGGTGATAGGTATGGTCTTCAGCTCTTGGGCTGGAGCGTTTGGTTGAGTAGCGTAGTACTGACAACCCCGGCAGGTCTTGACTATCTTATCAGCGTCTTCTTTAGCTGTGAGCCAATAAAAGCCTAGCCGAAAAGCTTTTGCAACGAGTGACCTGGGAGCGGCATGGTGCCCGCAGTCCCCTGCGTGGATCTCTCTGAGGATTTCAATGCCATCTTGATTTGAGACGCATTTGAGAAATACCCCTGTTGCGCTTCGTTTGTAGAGTTGTCCATCAACAATTGTGTAGGATCGTGCTCGTCTGATGATCTGGCGCGCGAGGACCTCGTCCTCCGGCAACTTCTGATCGATGAGGTAGTCCAGGAAAGGCTGTGTCCAAGCCGGAATGGTAGCTAATACCTCCTTAGCCGGAGACACTGCCACTTCTGGGTTTTCCGGGTTAGCGCCCTTCACCGAGGGTATCCGGAGATGCTCTAGGTAAACTCCGGGCGGAATTGGCTTTCTGCCGGATCCGAGCTTAGATAGCATATCTGCTGCTGTATTGTCGTCTCTTCTGACGTACTTGACTTCGTATCCGAGGAAGCTCTTGGCGATCTCGTCAACTTCGTCTCTGTAGGCCGCCATGACGGAATTTCGGCGTTCCAGGTTCCGGCTACTTGCTGTGCCACCAGGTCGGAATCTCCGCAACAAATGATGTGCTTGATCCCTATTTCCTTAGCGATGCGCAGTCCGTGCAGTAGAGCCTCGTATTCCGCCATGTTATTTGTAGCTTCGAAGTGGATCTGGAACATACTGCAGTTCTTCTCCGGTAGGGGACTTCAGGGTGACTCCGGCTCCTGAGCCTTGATGCTGCTTGGATCCGTCGAAGTGCATGACCCATGTTTCTGGTTCCGGCTCCAGACTTGCATCCGGAGCTTCTGTCCAATCTGCAACGAAATCTGCCAAGACTTGGGATTTGACCGCAGTCCTTGGCTTGTAAGCGATGTCGAAGGCGGATAATTCGATGCCCCACTTAGCTGTTCGTCCTGTTGCGTCAGCGTTGTTGAGAATTGTTGACAGCGGAGCTTTGCTCACAACTGTTACTGGGTGCTCTTGAAAGTAGTGTCTCAACTTCCGGCTGCCTAGGAATACTCCATAAGCTAGCTTCTGAAAGTGAGGGTATCTTTGCTTTGACTCCGTCAGCACCTCGCTTATGTAGTAGACAGGTCTTTGGACGTCATATTCATGACCTTCTTCCTTTCGCTCCACCACGATGACGAGGCTGACGACCTTGTTGGTAGCCGCCAGATAAAGGAGCATTGGCTCTGACTCTGCTGGGGCTGCCAAGATAGGTGGGGAGGTAAGTATTTCCTTCAACCCACGAAGAGCTGCGTCGGCTGCGTCGTCCCAGACAAATTTGTCTGTTTTCTTCAGCAGCTTGTACAGAGGTAGCGCCTTCTCGCCAAGACGGCTAACAAACCTGCTGATTGCTGCGACGCAACCAGTTAGTCGTTGCACATCTTTGAGACAAGTTGGTCGTTTGATGCACAGGATTGCCTTGATCTTTTCCGGGTTCACCTCAATGCCTCTGTGAGAGACTATGAAGCCAAGGAGTTTTCCGGCTGGCACGCCAAAGACGCACTTCAGCGGATTCAACATCATCTTGTACCTGCGGAGGTTATCGAAGGTTTCTGTGAGGTCGCTGATCAAGTCGGATCCTTTCCGGGTCATGACCGCGATGTCGTCGACGTAGCGTGCACGTTCCGGCCTATTTGGTCCTTCAGGCACCGCTGCATCGTACGTTGGTAGGTAGCACCTGCATTTTTCAAACCAAAGGGCATAGTAACATAGCAGTAAGTACCGAACGGGGTAATGAATGAAGTCGCCTTTTGGTCGGATTCCTTCATCCGGATCTGATGGTACCCGGAATACGCATCAAGAAAACACAGAAGTTCCGCCCCGCCCGAATCAATGACTTGGTCAATGCGGCAGGGGGAACGGATCCTTCGGGCAATGTTTGTTCAAGCCAGAGTAATCGATGCACATTCTTAGTATTTCAGTGTTCTTTTTGGGTACAAGGACGGGATTCGCGACCCAATCAGTGTGGATAACTTCAATTACAAAACCTGCTTCTAGTAGCTTTGCTAGTTCCATTCCTATGGCGCGGCGCTTCTTGTCTCCAAAGCGTCGCATAGCTTGCTTCACCGGTTTAGCCCCCGGATTTATGTTGAGGTAGTGCTCGGCGAGTTCCCTAGGTACTCCGGACATGTCAGAAGGTTGCCATGCGAAGATATCCATGTTAGCGCGGAGGAACTCGACGAGCGCGCTTTCCTATTTGGGGTCCATGTTGGCTCCGACTGAAACCTGCTTGGAAGAGTCACCTGGAATAAGGTCATGCTTCTTGGTTTCTATCGCGGGCTTGAAGGAGGTTTTCTGCTCGGAGATTTGCTTCTTGGTGGTTTGCATCTCAGTCGGATCCACCGCGGCCCTGTAGCCTTTCAGCTCTTCTCCGGATATGACAGATTCTGCGAAGGCGGCTTCGCCCAACTCGCACTCGTGAGCCTTTTTGTAGTCTCCGGTTATGGTGATCATACCATTGGGACCCGGCATCTTGAGCTTGTTGTAGATATAGCACGCCCTTGCGTGGAACTTGTGGTAGGTGGGCCTGCCGAAGATGACATGGTAGGAGCTCTTGAAGGGCACAACTTCGAACGTGATCATTTCTTCGCGGAAATTATGAACATCGCCGAAAGCCACGGGAAGTGTGATGCTGCCGAGGGAGTTCGCCTTCTTACCCGGAACCACGCCGTGAAACTCAGTGGTGCTGTGTTTGAGCTGTTCCTTGGTGAGGTTCATCCGCTCCAGAGTCTCCAGGTACATGATGTTCAAGCTGGCTCCGCCATCCATGAGGCACTTGGAGAAGTCATACCCGTCTATGCGGGGACTCACAACCAAGGCGTAGTATTCTTTTGGCACAGAGGCGGGATGATCCCCCCTGTCAAATGTGCACGGGACTTCCGACCACCTGACATACTGCGGCACAGCCGGAACTGTGGCGTTCAGGAACCGGGTAGCTGATTTTGTAGCACGGACTGTGGGGGTTCCGAGGAAGGTGTGGTAAGCCCCCACGCTCTTTTTCTCGAAGGGGTTGGATTTTCCTGCGGATCCGGCTTTGGGATCCGGCGAGTTATCATCCTCGTCCATCGCCTCGGAACTGTCCTCCTCCTTGTCCTTGTTCTTGCCCTTGCCTCCTTTGCCGCGTGGGCGGTGCTTCCGGGCTCGCTTGTATCCTGCCTCCGGGTCGTTCTTGAGGTCGTTGACCCACTTGCAGTTGCGGTTGGTATGAGTGGACTTCCCTGTAGCCGGATCCAAGTGGGCCAGGCAGGGCATGTCTCTGTACTCCTCGTAGGTTTGCGGGCGCGGGATCCGCCAGCCGACCCAGTGCCATGCGCTGACCCCTGCCGGCTCCGCCTCCACGGCCGCGTCCTCTTCCGCCTCCTGAACCTCCGCGTTGGAACGCCATGGCGACCATCTCGGATCCGCCACTCTTCTGGTCATCAGGGTTTTTGCGTTTGTGGCCGCTGTTGTTACCGTTATCACGGTTCTTCTTCTGCTGGTGCAGGGGGATTGCTGTAGCTGCGATGTCACCGCCTGCGTCGTCATCGGCGGCAGTGTGATCACTGGCGATGGAGATCATCTCATCCAAAGTCAGTTTGTTGGCGTTAGCCAAACATGTAAGCTTATGCCTCAGCAATCCTCCTCTCTGCAGTCCACCAATAAAGGCGTACATGGCAGTGGTGTGATCGACGTTTTCGCACTCGTTCCTGCATGCCAACCATCGTGTGAGGAAGTTTCTTGAGGTTTCTCCCTTCTTCTGGATACAAGCTTGTAAGTCGCTTGCTGTGGCAGGTCTTTTGTAGGTGCCCCTGAAGTGTTTCTCAAAGGCGGTCTTCAGGTCGAACCAGCAAAAGATAGAGTTTTTCTCGAGGTCACTGAGCCAGATCCGGGCTGGTCCTACAAGGTACAACTGGAGCATGCGGCAGGCGATATTAGGGGTTCCTCCGGCAAAGGTTACTGCATTGTAGTAGTCCTCAATCCAGGTATCCGGCCTTTCGGTGCCATCATAATGCTTCAGATTTCCGGGTAGCTTGAGGGAGCTCCTTGGCTTTGGTTCCTCTCGAATCATCCTGCCAAAGCACTTCGGACCAATGTAGTCAGTTCTGTACTCGTTAAGGCGGTCCCGTGCGTCGCGCGAGCCGTGGCGGGGAGACTTTGAGCGCGAGCGAGATCTCCGGCCATTGCCTCCGCCTCCACCTCCGCCGCCACCGCTAGGTGGTGAGGGAGACCTGCGAGGTGGGCGGTCCGACTTCTTGCTTCCGCCATCTGAATCTCCGCGCCCTTCCTGGTGCTGACTCCGGCTTCTGTGGCTGCCTTCGCCTTGGCGCTGGCTGCCCTGGCTATTCCGGCGAGGCTCCGGGTCACGGCTCCGACGAGGCTCTGGGTCGCGGCTCCGACGAGGTTCTGGATCGCGATTCCGGCGAGGGTCTGGTCCGCGGTCTTCATTCCGACTCCTTCTGGGCTCGGGTTCAGGAACATTGTTCTGGTTCCGGCGAGGTTCCGGCGAACGCTCCCTGTTTCTGTTTCTTGGCAGCACGTTGTCGCGGATAACAATCGCACCGTGCCCTATGGGCCTGGTGTTTCCAGCTGGACTACGGCGGCGAGGGGGTCGCGGATAACCGTTGGGCGGAGGAGAGGGGTTGCGGTATCTGTCTCGTCCGGAGTACATCGCATCCTTTCCTTTTCTTGGATCCGACGGAGGCGTCTGTGATGGGACGGGGATCGGATTTGGGTGTTCCCTGGCCCTTCTTCTGCGCTCTGAGGATCCGGTGTGTGATTCATCATCGGGATGCCGATCGGCGCGGGCGTCCTTCTGCGCGGTAGATACACAGTTATCCGGATTGGATTCCAACCTGCGCGAAGTATCTGCCTTGCTCTGCTGCTGCATTGCTGAAGCGACAAGTGTGCGGAGATGGTTGATATCAACTTCTTCGTCCTTCTTCTTCAGCAATTCCGCTGCTTTCAGCATGTTGTCCTTTGGAGTTTCCAGCGGCTGGTGAACTGCGGGCGTGTTGAAGGCTATCCTGCGAGGCGGAATTGCTTCTCTGACAATACGATCAGCCTCCGCCTGCGCGTAGGTCATCTTTACCTCCCACTCAGCCCTCATGCTCTTGACGTGCTCGAGTGTGTTAGTAATCTCGCGGTCCTGTCTGTCGAAGTTTTCCAGCCAGGCTGCATGATCTGCCCTTCCTATCTTTAATGCAGCTTCGGCGTCGGCGAGCCTCTTGGCTGTGGCCAGCATCTCCTTTCTGGCGGTTTCTAGAGCCTCCAGATCTGCGGCGTGGCCCGGAGTTATAGGTGTGTTAAGAACTGCTCGCGCGGCCACCTCTTCTGCTGACAGGATTTCCTCCGAAGGGGAATCCCTTTGGGGTCGCGCCCGAGACATTGGAGATCCTTCTTGGGATGGCTCAGATTGACTAACTTGGTCTCCAGATCCGGTTTGTCCCAGCGCTGCTACTGTTGCGAGAACCTGCTTCGGCTGGGCGGAGTTGACTTCAGGCTGATCGCCGAGACCATACTCCTCCAACTTGCGCACGAAGTCATCAGATTCCATGGACGGAGTGTCTCCGGAAATTGGGCTCAGATTGCCCAAGATCGACTCTTCGACCGGAGCTTCGCTTTTCCGACAGGCTGAGCCTGATCCGGATCTGCGTTGTTTTCCGGTGCCTCTTCCTGCTCGGGACCAGCTCCGACTTCATGAGGGGCGGTTCCGGCGGTATGGGCCAAGAAGTGTACGAAGTGACACCTTTGCTTCTCTAACACCTGGGAGACCCAGGCGGATCTGCATTGGTCTTCCACCTTTGTTTCCTGCTCAGGGCGGATTGGGTGGGCTTTGATTTTTCCGATCTAAGGCGGAATCTTCGCTAGGAAGTTCCAGTCTCAGATCGGATCTTCGCGACGCGTCCCGCTCAGCGCGGTCGCGTCAGCGCTACTTACCAGTGGGTTTCCATCGGAATCGACGGTTTCCCCGATGAAGATGTGTATGCCGCCAACTGGGACGATGGAGAGCTTGACGGGGTCGGTTTTAGCCGAATCCAACACTCATCCGGAGGGACGATCGGCAGATTTCCGGCGTAAAGGACACGCCCCACAGCGATGGTGTCGTCGTAGCTTCCCATGGCGGAACCCTCCCGGTTCCGGCCTCCAGACGCCGCAGGCCCCACGGTGGGCGCCAACTGTCGTTGCCTAATCGACGGTACTCGGAGGAGGGATCCTCACGAGGGGGAGAAGAAGTAGGGGCCATAGGGCGGAGTGCACACGGACGGTGGTACGCGAGTTACCCAGCTTCGGAACACCTGCACGATGACAGGGCCTACTGCTGCTTGTCTGGAATTATCTGGGCGCTTTCGCGTTGTTACAATGAGTTGTGGTTGTGCCTCTAGGGCTCCCGGGATCCGGCTTATAAAGGCGCACGGATCTAGGGTTTACACGGAGAGTCCTAGCCGGATTACAGATAGCCTAACTACGGTACAATATCTTGCCGTGCACGTCACGGATCCGCCTTCCATATACGTCATACTGGATCCGGGTTCCTCATGGCCTCCATGGATCCGGGTTACTTCTATGTCGGTACGGATCCGGCCTGCTGATCCTGGGCTGGACTTCTTCCTTCATGATCAACAGCAACTGGGCCGCCCGATGGGCCACATGCCTCATCACCGTCTGTGGGCCACCCGGGCTTGCCGGATCTAGGCACTGTCGATGGTACACCTATGAAGTATACCCACAACATGTATTAGTCCGATTACTCTAGCAACGGTGTCATTGTTACCAAAATAATGGATAAGGGTAAAATACCCTTACACTTGTAATATCACTTTATGCTTTGATTGATAGTGTTTTGTCGCTATGCATGATTATGGCCATTATTGCTCTCTTAGTTGGTCGCTCCCAGTCTTTTGCTAGCATTCACCTGTACTGAGTATGAGCTCTACTCGTGCATCCAACCACCAAAAACCAAAGGTTCCAATTGTGTCCACCATATCTACCTATATGTGGTATTCACCGCCACTCCAAAGTAAATTTCTTGTGTGCTACCTTTAAACCTTCAAAAATTATCACCTATTTTGTGTAATTTATAGCTCATGGGAAAGTAGTCTAAAAAGACTATTGTGGTAAGTATTATGTTGTATGAATTTATAGTTCTTATAAGTTGCTTGTTGTGTGATAACCATGCTGTAATGAGGAACACCATCAATATGTCTTTGTTGAATATCATGTGAATTACTATGCATGCTCATCTTGTTTGAAGTAAGGGGGATTTACCATGAGTTGCAAAGATTGGAGTATGCATATTGTTAGAGAGGAACATTGGGCAGCCAACTGAAGCCATGTTCATATGGTGGAAGTTTCAGCTTGGCAAAAGTCGAAATATCTGTTGTCCTTGTTTTCCCGGTATGGATGTCCAAAAAGTTGAGATTCATCAAAATTTAGAAATCAAATGAGATTCATCTCCTAGGACCTTTGTACAGGAGGCAAGGAGGTACCCCTTTGTGACACTTGGTTAAAACATATGTATGTGATGAAAATCCATGGAAATCCAAGCTAATTAGGACTATTAGTATATTATGCATGAGGCAAGCAAACTTATGGGAAGTATTTATGCATAAGCCATATTATTTATCGCTACCATTGACATGAGTTGCAATAAATATTTTCAACACTCCTATTGCTTTCAAAACAAAAAGCTCTAGCACATGGGTAATCCATGCCTCCCTCTGTGCAGGGCCTTTCTTTTACTATTATGTTGAGTCTTCATCTCCTACTTTATGCACCGATTAAGAGAGCATAGTTGTCATTATTAGTGCAATGTGCATAGTCCCAAAATTATTATTGATTGATTTATAATTGTGCTATTGCCTGTTCTTAAATTATTTGTATCTAGTCACCCTCTGAACTTTGAAGGTGTCCTTGCATTTATGTTTTTCTATTCCATAAGGACATGTTAAGTACCATTTTTTATGTTTACTCTATGATCATAAACACACAGTTGCTTTCAATGCACTATTATTCATGATCTTTTGTTTGAGTTACTCTTCATGTTATAACATAGTTGCTAAGTTCTATTGAATTATATATATCATACCTATGTTAGAGTACTTAGATCCCAGCTCAAAATGCTTTACATGCGTGATCAAGATTGTGTTGGCTTCATGTCACCTCAAAAATTATCTTTGTTATCACTTACCTACTCGAGGACAAGCAGGAGTTAAGCTTGGGGATGCTTGATACGTCTCAAACGTATCTATATATTTTGATGCTCCATGCTTGTTTTACACCAATTCATATACGTTTTGCTTACACTTTGTTGCACTTTTACATGATTTCCGGCACTAACCTATTAACAAGATGCCATAGTGCCAGTTCCCTATTTTCTGCTATTTTTGTATTTCAAAAAAGTTGTATATGAAATATTCTCGGAATTGGACGAAACAAAAGCCGACGTCAATATTTTACCGAAACGAAGACAAAGAGGCGCATCAGGTCGGCTAGACCACCCCTAGGCGCGGCCTGGACCTGGCCTGCGCCTAGGGTAGGTCTGGGCCCACTAGGCGCCCCACCGACCTAAATCCTCCGCCTATTTATACATCTTCTCTTGAAAACCCTGGATACCCGAGCCTCCATCCACGAAAAGTTCCGTCGCGGCCGCCATCGCAGAACCCATCTCGGGGGATTCTGAAGCTCTTCCCGACACCCTGCTGGAGGGGAAAATCATCGCCGGAGGCATCTACATCGCCATGCCCGCCTCCGAAATGATGTGTGAGTAGTTCATCCATGGACTATGGGTCCATAGCAGTAGCTAGATGGTTGTCTTCTCCACTTTGTGCTTCATGTATCGATCTTGTGAGCTGCCCTACATGATCAAGATCATCTTTATGTAATCCTATATGTTTGGTTTGTTGGGATCCGATGAATATTGTATACTATGTTAAGATTGATTATATATTCATGTCATATGTTATTTGTGATCTTGCATGCTCTCCGTTGCTAGTAGAAACTCTGGCCAAGTGGACACTTGTGACTCCAAGAGGGGGTATTTATGCTCGATAGTAGGTTCATGCCTCTAGTTTTCTAGGAGAGTGACTTTATAAATTCTAAGATTGTAGATGTGTTGTTGCTACTAGGGAGAAAACAACAACATTTTATCCAAGGGCAATTCTATTGTTCACTTTACACACATTGCTTAATGCGATAGTCTGTTGCTTGCAACTTTATACTGGAAGGGGTGCGGACGCTAACCTGAAGGTGGATTATTAGTCATAGACGCAGTTGGATTACTGTCTATGTATTATGTTGTAATGCCCATAGCAAATCTCATAGTAATCATCTTGTCATGTATTGATCGATATTCTTCAATTGCTGAGCTATAATTTGTTCACCCAACATGCTATTTCTTTATGGAGAGACACCTCTAGTGAACTGTGGATCCCGATCCTATTTACTTTACTGATAAATTCAACTGCAATCATGTTCTGTTTACTTTCTGCAAACATCTCCTTCCATTCGATATGTCTAATCCTTTGTGTTCAGCAAACCGGTGAGATTGACAACCTTATTGTAAGTTGGGGCAAAGTACTTTGGTTGTGTTGTGTGCAGGTTCCACGTTGTTGCTGATGTCGGTAGTGCACCCTGCCACTAGTCAGCCAGCAACACCTTCAGAAGTCACGCCTTTCTCCTACCGGTCGATTAAACCTTGGTTTCATACTGAGAGAAAACTTGTTGGTGTGCTCATCACACCTTCCTCTTGGGGTTTCCCAACCGCTTCCACAACAACGCGCAACAGTTGTCTGACGCCATCACCAGAGCACCATCAGACGTTAGGGGTGTGGGTGTGTGTGTGTGTGTGTGCCGGGGGGGGGGGGTCGTAGAGTGTCATTTTAGCCGTAGAAGTCAAGACACAAGTCCTCGTCCAGTTTGTGTGGGACTTATGTGCTTTCAACATATAAGATTACATCATGTCCATGGCATAAGTCGAGTCGCGGGTTTAGTCTCATCGATCGAGCATGGCATCCATGTAATGTTGTGCATGCATGGGTTCACATGCATGCAAACTTCCTAACATGTGGGATAGCTAATCTCAACATCAATGGGTCCTACATGTCATATAAGGATGCATTTTGCCTACGTGGTTTTTCGTGTGACTCTTACATTAACATAACATATCGATAACTTGTGGTACGTATACATTTGGAACCAAGCTATTTGTTTGTGTTCCAACCATATGTGTGATTGAACTCTTACCGACGTTCTTCATAAAAATATACCCAAGTCCTAATTTATGACACCTCACTCGCTATCAAGAAGCCCTTCAATAAGTTAGCCTTGTGTGGGGTCCAAGTGAGGATATAACCCAAAGATTGCTTTCGAAATTGAAAACAATGTAGTCACTTTCTGATACATAGGGAGGATGTTATGCATGGCGAAGGTGTTGCCCCCCCCCAGGTTCCTCACGGTGTGGGTGACACGGTGTGGAACATGAACCTAGTTGTGTGTCCTAGAAAATGGTCAACATCCCAAGATAACTTAGTTAGGCTCATGTGTCATCGAGAAGCTCTGTAAAAAGTTAGCATGGTGGGAGGCTTTGGTACGGAAGACCCCATAGACTGGTTCCGAATCCAAGAGAGTGAATTCCCCTTCATACATGTAGTGAGCGGGCTAGACACCGTGAAGGTGTTTCCAACCATGTTCCTCATGAGTCACGTGACAAATCGTGATAGGAGCATCCTATAAAGTGTTCGACATCTCAAGATGACACTTATGCTTGGGGTATGCAAAATCTCACAAGATGTCTCGCGGCGGAAACGTGGAAGACTTTGGCCTCCCTGGTATGTCATATATTTGGTCTCAAGCATATACACCACAGATCGACTTGCGAGAACCTAAGTGAGTTTCCTAGCATGTCAACATCCCGAGATGACTTAGATAGCCTTGGGGGTTCGTGACCTCTTGTGGGATGTCTCGCGGTGGAACCTTCAGCTATATAATGCCTCATACTCCCTCCTTTTACCATTATTTCGCGTTCTAGATTTAGTCAAAGTCAATATTTGTAAAGTTTGACTAAATATTTAGGAAAATATATCAATATATAAACTGTAAAATCTATATTATTAGAACCATCAAAAACTATATTTAGATTATATGCATTTGATATTATGGTTGTTGATATATTTTTCCATATTCTTAATTAAACAGAGCAAACTTTGATTTTGACTAAAGCTAGAATGTGGAGTAAATAAAAATGGAGGAAGTATGCGTCGGGACTCATATAAACTAACTAGATAATTAAATGGGTAATTATTCATTGGCTCACACAGACTAAAGAGGATGACCTCAGATAACAATCCAAATCTTTCATGGATCATATGGTATTAAAAAATGTATAATGTTTTCCCAATAACCTATTAATGTGCCTTTTGTATCATCATAGTAGTTACATGTAGGACTAGTTTATATCATTATTTGTTTCTTTTTAGATGATTTATGATACTTTCCTACAAGTTTCTTGTTTTGGTATTTAATTTCTGGAGAGTAGCAGTCACATGCACCACGCCGCCACCGCCAGCAAGATCTCCATCACCGGCCGCCCGGCGTCACCTGGAAGCACCGAGAACACTCCTGTCACCGGCATAACGCCATACTCCACACGGGAAACAACTAAAAGACCTAGACTACTATTTACAGAGGGGAACCGGCCTCCTCTCTCCCGGTCATTCCGGCCAACGAGGCTGCTGAAGGAGAGGGAGAGAGGAGCCGATGGAGGGAAGACGACCCTCAAGGTATTGTTCACACGAGATAGGTAGGGAGGGGGCTGTTTTCCCACGGCCCGCTATGTTTCTTTCAAGGAAACCTACGTTTCTATTCCCGGGGTTAATGTCTTTTTCTACATGAGTAGAAACATGTCTTTATTTAGGACGGAAGAGGACGGAAGAAAATGCCCGAACTAGGCAAACAAAATAAGAAAAAAAAGGACTCATCTACACCAAGGTACCTTCCTCAGTGCGGTTAATATGGTTTGGAATGCGATCAAAATTGAAACTGAAATTGAAATAATGTTATGAAAGAGCTTCACACAAGCAACATGGATTAGTGAAGAACACCAGTTGCATAGACAAAATCGCATCCAAAGGATTTTGCAGAAGTTCCTATCACCATATCATCACAGATTTTTCAAAAAGACTCACGTCAAAATCCCAATTCAAAGAACTAAAACCTCAAAACTAATAATCTCATTACAACTGTAACCCGAAAATTTCCGCCCCTTTAGATTTGTGAGTAACTGGGCAGTTCCTGCGTACAAGAAGTGACAGGGCGACGAACGGATCGATCACGAGCTCTTGGTACCCATCATGTCCTTGAACTCGTCGAAGGAGATGAGGCCGTCACCGTCCTTGTCAACTCCGGCTATCATCTCGGAGCACTTCTCGACCGTCAGATCCTCGTCGGGGAGCACCCGTCGCAACGCTCTGCACAGCTCCTCCGCGGTGATCATCCCGTCCCCGTTCTCGTCGTACTCCTGGAAGGCCATGCGTAGCGCGTCAGACTCCCCGTCGTCCAGCAGCGCCCCGAACTCCTCGATGCTGATGAACCCGTCCCCGTCGCTGTCCACCGCGGCGACCATCTCCTTCGCCTCCGCGGTCGTGCACCTGCGCAGCTTCTGAATCTCGGAGGCCGAGATGCGGCCATCAGCGTCAGCGTCGAAGCTCTTGAAGACACGCATGAGCTCTGTGTCGGCGTCCTTTGCTGCTTTCGCGGGCACGCAAGCCTGAGGAGCCAGCGGGCGTGGCTGGGAGAGGCGGCGGCTGGAGGAAGAATCAGCGGAGACGGCTTGACCCATGATCGATCGAGGTGGGTTCCGTCCCGGCTGGCTAGGGCGTGCGTTTCCTTGTGTTGTTGCGTCTGGTGTTTTGGGCTTTTTAGTTTGGACCATGGGGTTTAATTTCATCTATATATAGGGCTGTAACCACATGAGTTTGGATTGAATCGGACACCCGGGAGGCTAGGTCTCTCAATCCGTGTCCTTGCGCATATGCCATATGGTAACATTGTTTCCGTGTCTGTCTTTACCAAAGACAAGTTGCGAAACATGCCAGTATTAAACTAGATATATCTATATTCGCTTATTTCTGTATGGAAGGAGCACCATATTTTTCTCGACCTGTTTTGGAATTTATTAGCCGTGCTGCACACAAAATCGATATCCCCTCTTCAAAATATGAATATAAGTATATCGCGCACATTCTCAAAATAAAAATTTGCACACGCCTTTGAATCATGTAGATGCATTTTAGTGCGAACATACATGCACATATAGAGAAAGGTGAGTCACTTATTGTCGAACAAATGTTATACTACATTGTGCCACACGTTTATTTGATTTTTAGTGGGCTATTGGCTGAAAGAAAGATACACATATTTGGTTTGACAAGTTATACCGGCTGGTCAGGTTCAATATATATGTCGCAATGCAAGCAAGATGCCTAAGGGACATGATGTTTACTTGAGCATATTTTGATGGGCGCTGGAGGAGTTGTGAATGCAATCGTCATGTTTTACCGAGACTGTTTGCTTTGTTTATAAAGCGAAACAAAATCCTACTTCAAGGAGTATATATCGTCTTGGGTTCACGGCACAATTACCAGCCAAATACTCAAATTCACTCAAATCTCCCGGTCAATAATCAAATTGTTTGGTATGCAGCTTGATATATAAGCATAAAAGCAACTCTAACACACCCCGTAAATACCGCCGGAACCGAATTTTCCGGCGAATTTACGGTTTGGGCCGAAAGCCGCGTAGAGTAGAGCCTGAATTGGCGGCCCGGCCCGAAAAACTTTATCGGGGACCGAGAAACTCCGCGCGCGGCCCCTATTTAACCAAGTCGGGGAGGGAAGTTTGGTTCCGAAACCCTACTCCCCTCCGCCGCATCCGCTCCTTGGCCGCGAAAATCCCTCCCACTCCGGCTAGGAATTCCCGCCGCTCCGCCGCGACCTCCGCTCCATTCCCCATGGCTCGCGCAGCAAGATGTGGTAGGGGAGGCGGCCGTATCGACGGTAGAGGCTCGCCGCGCACCTAGTCCGCCATTTTTGCGCTCGGAGGCCGAGCGCGCGAAGTGGGTGCATAGGTGGACGCGCAGGTCGGCGCGCGATGCGGACAGTGCGCATTCGTGTGGCGGCTCGTGCAGCCCACCGCTTCCGCCGCTCCCTGACAACAGCGACGACGAGGACGACGCGTCGGCGCTTCACCTCACCAGCGGGGTCTACGCGGACGAGGCGACGGTGATCGAGCTCGCCGCCCTCATCGCCGCCTAGCCATCCTCCGTCGTCGTAGATGCCCTGGTGACTACCCGGGGCCAAATTTTGGTCAAAGTAGGCGCGCGGCGGAGGATTAGTACTTAATTTATGCTTTATATGTAAATTAAATTGCGTATGTAGCTTGCTCGGAGTATCGAACTCTTCACATTTCGCAAGTTCATCGCCTAAAATTTCCCGTGATGTTTGATTTCGCTTTTTCAGTTATCAATTCAGTTTCTATTATGCGCCTCACCTAAAATCTACAAAATCCTAAAATCTGGGAGACTGAACTCACGGTTTTCAGTTTTAGCGAGTTCAATCACTGAAGAGGAATGGGAAATCAGAGACAAGGTGGGAGAAAAGATGTCACTGGTGTTTTGTTCTCAATCCGCTAGATAGTATGTTCGTTGTGTGTCCTTGCCTAGGGCCGATCACCGGTTCCACCCAAACAACGACCAGTGAGAAGCAAGAACACCGCTGATCGAGAACTGTGGTTTTTCATTGGTCGGTCCCATGCTAGAAAACTTGGGGTCTGTTTGGATTGTAGCCCGGCCCCCAGCCAAACTTGGGGTCTGTTTGGAATTTACAGGTTCGGGTCGAAAGCCAGAGTAGAGCCTAAATCGGCGGCCCGGCCAGAAAAAGTTTCTCGGGGGCCCGAGAAACTCTGCGCGCGGCCCATATTTAACCAAGTCGGGGAGAGGAATTCCCGCTGCTCCGCCATGACCTCCGCTCCGCTCCCCATGGCTCGCGTAGCAAGATGTGGTAGGGGAGGCGGCCGTATCGACGGGGGAGGCTCGCCGTCTCGTCTGCCATTTTTGCGCTCGGAGGCGGAGCGCGCGAAGTGGGTGCTTAGGTGGACGCGCAGGTCGGCGCGCGATGCGGACAATGCGCATTCGTGTGGCGGCTCGTGTAGCCCGCCGCTTCCGCCGCTCCCCGACAGCAGCGACGACGAGGAAGACGCGCCGGCGCTTCACCTCACCAGCGGGGTCTACGCGGAGGAGGCGATGGTGATCGAGCTCGCCGACCTAGTCGTCGCATAGCCGTCCTCCGCCGCCGTAGAGGCCCCAGTGACTATTTCGGGGTCAAATTTTGGTCAAAGTAGGCGCGCGGCGGAGGATTAGTACTTAATTTATGCTTTATATGTAAATTATGTTCGTATGTAGCGCGATCATAGCATCGAACTCTTTACATTTCGCAAGTTCACCGCCTAAAATTTCCTGCGACCCGTTTGATTTCACTTTTTCAGTTCGCTAATTCAGTTTCTATTCTGTGCCTCACCTAAAATCAACGAAACCCTAAAATTCGGGAGACTGAACTCACCGTTTTCAGTTTGAACGAGTTCAATCACTGAAGAGGAATAGGAAATCAGAGACAAAGTGGGAGAAGATATGTCACTGTGCTGTTTATTCTCAATCCGCTAGTTAGTATGTTCGTTGCGTGTCCTTGCCTAGGGCCGATCACTGGTTCCACCCCAACAACGACCAGTGAGAAGCTAGAACACCGCTGAGCGCGGGCACTGTGGTTTTTCATTAGTCGATCCCATGCTAGAAAACTTGGGGTCTGTTTGGATTGTAGCCCGGTGTCCAGCCAAATTTTTAGCGTTGACCATGGACATGGGCGCTCGTTTGGTTGGACACCAAATTTTTAGATCCGTGCCAAAATTTTGGTCAGAGTTCACTTATTTCGCCAACTCTGGGTAGCCGGTGGGCGGCCAGAACTTTGCGCCAAATAATTTGCGTGCTCTTGTTTTGGTAGGGCTGACTCAGGCGCCATCAAAACAACCCCTTGGTGACCCAAGCCCACAATCGAGCCAACGCGCTTCACACCACCACCACGCTCCGCATCACCCTCGTTGACTTCCCCGCGCTACACTGTGTCCCTCTCATCCCCAAGCTGGAGTGGCACTCGTCACCACCCAGAAGGGTGGACTCCTGGCGCATCAAGCTAGAGCTGCCTAACCTTACCACAACATGATAGGTTAGTCGCCGAACCAGGAACAAGATGAGGTGTCGGTTACCACATTACATCTCCGCTGTGTGACCTGAACGGTTCGTCGGAGTTGCCTGGACTTTGGGCCGCCCTACGTGTTTTGGAGGCAATGCCACACCCGCCGAGTCGGATGATTGCGCGAACCTCCCGATGGCACATGAGTGGGCGGCGGCGAAGAACGGCATCATCACCCTGGCCTTCGACAATGACGTGGTGGCAACAACGACGAGAGCCGACGAGGAGGAGGAGATCTAGGTTCAGTTTAGTTCATTTTTCATTTCCGTTCAAACCTTGTAGAAATTCCTAAGTTTGAATGATAATTAGATGAAATTTAAGTTTTTTTTGTCAAATCATGATTTAGATGTAGTTTTGTAAAATTATACTGTACTGGAGAAGGGTAGTAACATAAAATCGTGGACGTAGGTTTATCTTGACCTTGCACTTCCGATCTTGAATCGAACGGCCCAAGAAAACACCTTGCACTTCCAACACACGCGCCTCTACCTACTACCTCCGCCGCCATGGCCGCCGCCGCAGCGGGGGCGGCGCCAACGACGGCGAGGAAGGCCCTCCTCTCCACGACCTCCACCCTCCTCTCGTCCTCACTCGCGCGCAGCCGCCGCAGCCTCTCCTGTTCCGCTGCATCGGCCACCGCCCCGCGCATCTCGCAGCAGCCGCCTGACCTGCTCCGGTGGGTGCAGCGCGAGGGAGGGTTCGTGCACCCAGCTCTCCGCGTGGCCGATCATCCCGAACACGGTCTCGGTGTGTCCGCCACAGCGGCCGACGGCGTTATCCCCCCTGGAGCCGTCCTCATCGATCTCCCTGGCCGCATCCCGCTACGACTCCGCCGCCCCGCCGATGCTGCGGACGCAGTACTGATGCAGCTCGCCGACCAAGTCCCCGGTAATGGCTCATCTGGAACTATTACTTTGGTTCTTCATTATACTCTAAAAATAGTGTGGTGACTCAATCGTGGATTTGTGGTTGTAATGGTGAATGCAGCAAACGTAAGATGTACTATTTCGATAGTAAATTCAGTGCATAACTGTTGCAATCAAAAAAAATCATTGGAAATCTTCTGTATTAACAATAGTAGTATTAACTTCTGAAGTAGACATTTCAAAAACAGTTTCCCCAAACCTTGAAAGAACCTGTCACGGTTTCCCTGTTCATTTTGTTGAACTAGCCAAACAGCCCAAGTAGAGATTATACTAGCTTTTTATTCTGCCAGGTTGGACTGGTTTGTCCCAACCTGTTTTTGACCGCCCGTAAATAGCCTGAAACAGAGGAAATGCACATTGTCAACGCTATGTCTATTTTTTTAAAAATCTAAAAATATAGGCCTACATAGCGTCGATGATGAATGGACTTCATTTGTTTCCTGTAGTTTGTAGCTTAGAATTCAATCGTGAGCTAAATTCTGTCCCGAACTGTAGGTGTTTGCTGCTGGAAGGTACCATTTGTCGATATGAAAATTCATTGTTGATGAAACTTATTAGGCTCCAGCTAAAAACTGTAGTCTGTAGAAGCTGAGATTTGGAAGAGTGCAGTGCCTTGTAATTAGTATGCTATTCAGTTCAAAATTATATAAAGGCTTTCAGTTTCAGACTTGATTTTTTTAGCTAAAAAAGTAGAGTTGCTGAATATCTCGTGGCGCAACCTCTGGGAGTAATTAACCGGAAGCTTTCTGAGGCCCGGAAACCAGGAAACGGCATCGTAACAGTCAGGTTGGCTGCACTGGCAGGCCACGGAACACAAAACATCCGTGAATTATATTTGTTATCCCTGAGAATAATAAAAACTTTTCCAATCCCGTTTTCTTTGTAGACTACAGTACACTGGCACAGCCACACTTATTTTCCTTTTGCCCGCCCATGATAAAAATGCACTTGCTTTCTTTCTCTGAAGTAGTTTTTCTCGTGTCAAACCCTCCTCATTTTTGTGCATATTGAATTGTTTAAACCTGGACTCATGTTTTACTGTTGTTAACTTGTTCTATAACACATCCTTCTGTGTTACTGATGTTACCTCGTGGTTGAATAGCTGCATGATGCTAATTTATGTGCCCAAACTATACTACGTACTTTTGTTTAGTGTATGGGGTGGTTTCTATTCTGTATTCGCTTTTGAGAAAATAATTTCATTCTGCAAAATTAGGCGAACTGCCTGTATTAAGTAGTAAATCCAATCCTGTGGGAAGCGTGTGACAGAGGAACTATGGGCAATGAGACTGGGCTTGAGGTTGCTTCAAGAAAGGACAAAATCCGATACGTTTTGGTGGCCATATATTGCGAACCTGCCAGAGACTTTTACGGTACCGATATTCTTTCCAGGGGAAGATATAAAGAACCTGCAATATGCTCCTCTCCTCCACCAGGTTGTTAAAAGCCATAGTGACTTTTGTAGCTAGTGGATACTTATGGTATTTCCCTGTCCCTTTTCTGACTGATGCTATTTCAGATCAATAAAAGATGCCGCTTCCTTCTTGAGTTTGAGAAAGAGGTAACGCAGAAGCTTGGTAATGTGCCTTCCGGAGATCACCCGTTTTGTGGACAAGATGTGCACTCATCTTCCCTTGGATGGGCTATGTCAGCAGCGTCTTCGCGAGCATTCCGTCTGCATGGTGAAATCCCGATGTTGTTGCCTCTTGTTGATATGTGTAACCATAGTTTTAGCCCGAATGCTAGGATTGTCCAGGTTGGAGATGTCGACAGCCCAGATATGTCTGTTAAGGCAAGTATTCTGCAAGCTTGCAAGTCTAAATTACCGTTATCGCGCCCATAAAATTGCTGATATTCCTATTCTTTAACCAATTATCGTGTTCTCATTTACACATCGGCTTCACAAATGTTGATGTTATAACTAGTAGATAGCTTATGGTTTGTAGAAACATATCGACAGTGGAAGTAGCGATAATATTCCTGTTAGAACTCTCAGTATCTTATGATACTCTGGACTGCCATGCTAGCCATTCGTGAGTTATGACTGTCATGTGCCTGTTGCCTTGTTTAGTAGCCTTCTTGAATACCATTTGTAATGTGGGTATGCAGTTATTAAGCATGTTGTTACTCTTTAAGCTAGTAGTACTATTAATTGTTAGGCTGTATATTGGTCACTCTTAGATTCATTTTGCAGTTATCAACTGACAATATTGTGTATGCCCTTATCGAACAGTACTTACTGCCACTATTAGATGTTGCGTCTCCTGTTCGTAGAAACAATTAGTTCCCTTGGCTGCACAACTTATATTCAACTGATTTACTCCATACATGTAGTTTTTACTGTACGATGTCTCTTCTTTTGGAGCATGCAAAATGTGTTCTTGTTTAGTAATTTTCATGTTGTGCTGTACACAGGTTGTTGCTGAGACGCAAATCGATAAAAATGCGGCAGTTACCCTGAACTACGGTTGCTACCCCAATGATTTCTATCTTCTTGATTATGGATTTGTAGTAAAATCCAATCCATATGATCATGTGGAACTGAGCTATGATGGAAATCTTCTTGATGCTGCTAGCATGGCAGCAGGAGTGTCTTCCCCCAACTTTTCAACACCAGCTAAGTGGCAACAGGATATCTTGTCACAGCTAAATCTGCATGGAGAGGGTTCTGTTCTGAAGGTTTCACCCACATTCTTGGTCCTATAATTTATTTGTTCTACTTCGTGGCTCTATTGAATTCAATTCTACTCGGTGCAGTATCCGTGTATCAGTCTGGACTTGCTACGTTTTGGCTGTTAACATGACTTCTTATTTCCTTTCAGGTCAGCTTAGGTGGTCCAGACATAGTTGACGGGCGCTTATTAGCTGCCCTGCGAGTCCTTCTCGCGGCTGACCCAGAGACTGTGGGCAAGCATGATCTGAAAACTTTGAAGTCACTTAGCAGTAGTGCTCCTTTAGGCCCTACCGTTGAGGCCTCAGCGCTCCGAACTGTTCTGGCACTGTGTGCCATTGCTCTCCAACACTTCCACACCAAGATAATGGAGGACGAGGCTATCCTAAAAGGCGAACTCCCTCTTACTACTGAGCTGGCAGTCCAGTTTAGATTGCAGAAGAAGCTGATGCTGGTCGATGTAATGCAGAACCTTAGCCGGAGAATCAAGATGCTACCTGCAGAGAAATCTACCGTGTAGGATAGCAAGTTTCGGGATAACTTTGTCAGGCAATGGTTATCGCTCTGTACTGGTTATTAGAGATAACAATAAATCCCCAATTTTGATCGTTCACCATTTCCATTTTTTTTGGTCCATGTGTAACGTGTTATGAGATCAAGAGAAATCTTAAATGATCATATCATTGTTTGTCAAGACCGTCTCCGCATAATGGATGTTGAAAGAAATGTAAGTTTGTATAAACTAGTGTCTTGTTCTACTGAGCCGGTTCTTGAGGAATAGAAGAATTCTTCTATCCAAACCGCATCATTCAGACATTGAGACTTTTTTAGATATGAGATGATATCTTGAAGGAAATGAATGTTGAAAGAAATGTAAAATACTGTCTTCAGGAATAGGAGAAATCTTTTACTCACTGAAACACATTTTTCATGCATTCTCAGATGGGAGATGATATCTTGTGGTAAATGCATGATGAAAGAAATGTAAGTTCTAAGATTGTGCCTTGTTCTACATAACCGGTTCTTCAGTAAGTTGTAAGGAGTAGGAGAAATCTTGTAAATTAGCCTCAGCGTTCAGAGTTCAGGTAGGGGATGCCATCTCCAGGCTTAAGATGTACCAGCTGATCAAGTGATCACACACAACTTGTAATCTAACGCTATGTTCAGAATCTTTTTTCACAAGCATGTTCTCGTCGGTCCGGCACAGAAAAAAAGAAACAAAACCACAGCCCCCTCTAACGTACTACCTGGTCCCTAAACTGAAAAAGGAAGACTGACAACAACTCAGACATAGTAATGCTCGCATTTTGGTGTTGGCTAGTCCTGGTCCGGCCAGCTTGTGTTTTGCTCATCGAGGACGGGCGAGCAAAGTTTTAACGATATCATCATGAGGATGGGATCGAGTAACATCCATCCATCCATTTTTTACAGGATCAACGGGTTCTTCAGGATCAACGGGTTCTTGAGGAATATAGGAGAAATCTTCTTACCGAAGCGCATCGTTCACAGTTCAGATAGGAGATGACATCTCGAACCAAAAGTGGTATCAGCTGAGCACGCAGAACTGAAATGTAAAGCTCTATATATTCAGGATCTCTTTTGGGAAGAAACAAAAAGGCAGTATGATCTATAATACCTATCCTGCACCTAATAAACTGAGAAAGGAAGAGGGTGACAACAACTTAGACACAAGTATTTACATGATCATCAAGATGGGGATAACAAAATCCATCCATCCGAGAGGACAAAGGTAACCAAAGAAAAGCAAAATCCTAATACACGACGAGGGAGGACGGAGAGGAGAGTAGACGACACGCGCGCGTCCTCCTCCCTAGGAGTCGCCGCCGATGGAGATGGCGGGGCGGGCGGCCCTGCCGAGCGGCGAGCGGGAGCGGTGGCGGCCCAGGTCCCGGAGGACGAGGCGCATCTCGGCGACGTGGGGCTGGTACGTCTCGTGCACCTTGACCTTGTCGCCCTCCTCCTCCTTGATCTTCCTCACCTGGCTGTGCACCACCCTCGCCGCCGCCTGCCGCTGCTCCTGATCCCGGAAGTTCTCCATCGCGAATGGACCTTACACCTTACACGTAGTAGTTGTTTCTTGTTTCTCTTGCGCTTGTGGATGGAGGATGGCGATCACCGACCAAGACAGATCAAACCATGTACCGTGTCAACCCTGCGCTGCATGAGGCGGGGCGTATAAATAGCTGGGGGTCGATCGGGGCCTGACCGGTTCCCACCCGCGCCGCCGTTATTGCTGGGGACGACGAGCGGCGTACGCGTGTGCGCTCCGGTTTACCCGATCCGCGGCAGCATATCCTTCTCTTTTCGCCGTACGTCGCTTTCTTCGCCGATCTTTCCTTCTTATTTTGGCATGACGACGACGAATCGCGTCTACGTGCCCGGTCGGGTAAGCGCATACATACATGCATATCCGTTCCTCCTCCATGTACAGGTTGGTTGACCTTGCCGCCTTTTTTTTTTTTTTTTGCGAAACACAGACAAAAAGACGCTCATACATACGCGCACACACTCACCCCTATGAACGCACACACGCACACCCTATCCCTATGAGCACCATCAAGAGACTGCGTTGAAGAATTGATCCGGCGGGTCTTGAGATGTCCATGTGTGGTCCTAGGCGTGTCCTGCCCGGAGCTGCTTCTGTTCCATTTGGATAGCTTCCACCCGAGCAGATTTGCTAAGAAAAAGACTCTCCAGATCCTAAACCATGCCATTTTTTCCCGTTGTGCAAGTGTTAGTCTATGAGAGCACGAACACAATACTTTTATCTTTCGTGTGTGTGTCTCTTTGTTAGTCACTGAGAACACATTTTTTTAGTCAGATAATGTTGTTAAATCTCAGTTGCAATTTATGTTGCAAATAATAATTAGCACGAATTACAAAGTAAATCTAACGGTCTGAATAATTATCCTTACTTGTATCTCAACTTACAACTCATATATACTAATCATGATGCAATCTAACGGTGACTAAGTATGAACTTAATTCTCAATTAGCCGAGAACTAACAAATCCTTACTTTCAGCAGTTTGTGCACACGAGGTCAGGATTAAAACAGGGCAAAACGAACGAAATCGAGTGGTGCCATAGTATTTTTTTATGGCAGAAGTGCAATCGAATATAGAAACCTCGAAAACGAATATGCGAAGACAGATATAGACCAAATATGGTGCAAACGCACATAGGTGCGGATGTTCGCCGAAACCAAGAGAGTCCTTGAATCATTTAACAAACAGATCTCATACATTCAAACAAACCAATAAACTTGTACCTTAACTCTAACGTGGCTAATCGATTTACTACAAAATAGGGGACATTTTGAACCATGGAAGCCTCCTCGAGCGGGATTACGTGGTCGCAAGTTTCAGGATGAACCGCTTTGAAAAGTTCAGCTTCCTAGGTCATGTAATGGGCGTGTTGGACTAGGTCATGCACATCAACCCTAAAATGGAAATTTCGTTTTCTGCTTTTGCCACATCACATGAGTCAAGGGCACACCTTTCTGCGGGAAAACGTTGTCCTGTTTCAGTTTTTTTTCCACTAAAAGTATCCGTCTTCATCTATGTTTCCATATAATTCCGTTTCCATATTTTCATTTTATTTCCGGTTTTTCGTGGAAAAGTCAGAAACTTTTCGCTCAATTTTTTTTTTTGAAACTAGGCAAAAGATTTGCCATTTTTATTGATAGATAAGAAGATTTAGAAACAACAAATGCCTAGGACAAACCCTATGACTTCTTAAGGGAGCATACTCTCCCACAATTACATTTCTCAATAATTTAACAACGGCTAAACTTCAAGCTCTTGCCTATCTTTGATCTCCTACGACGATGGCCGCTGGGGAGGAGTGGTGGCAGAAAATTCTAGAGTTGCCCTACTTACAAATCTCCCAAGAATCAAGCATGATTTTTTCTCTGTCTTTTCCTCTCTGAAGAGTAATATTTGTCCACACTTATCAACAGAAGTGCCCAAGACACGGCGGACACGTTGTTGATTCCACACTAAGCAAGGATCTCCTTCCACATTTGGGTGGTGAATCTACACTTGTAGAGGAGGTGCCCTGCCGATTCTTGAACTTGAGATAATTTCCACAATTTTGCCTTTCACTCCAGTTTCATTCCTAGAGCGAGATATTTTAATTTCTCTAGTGGAGTTGACATATGACACGGCAATTAATTGCAGTTAGCGAAACGACCGCGTCAGCTTTACGTGTTGACAGTGTTGTGTGATCACGAGGAGAGAGAGAATGGTGCCGGAAACGCGTACTCGAAAATTAATCTGGATAGAAACCAGACGCAGCGGCTGTCGATGGAGAAAAGGGTGGCTACAAAGCGCCCGCGGATGGATCGGCCGACATGCCTTGATCGCCTCGGCGTACGTATAGGTGTATATGCCACAGAACAGACACTTCTTCAGCAGGCACCGTGTTGAAGTTGGACCCTTTTCATTGTCGCTTTGTTGTCGCAACGGGTCGACCAAAGACTTCGCATTCAGTATTCACAATTACTCTTCTTGTAGCGCTTTGTAGGCTGCGAATCCAGCTCTGATTCGCAAATCTGGAGAAAAGGAACTGTGGGTTATTGTCATGATCCCGAGCATTCAAAAGGTGATTTAGAGGGTTGTCAGAAACATATTTTCCGATAAATAATTTGGTATGTATGATGCAATAATCTAATTAATTCGATCAAATATCGCACAACCACGTTATTAGGTGTAGAATTTCACAAAACCACAATCAAATAAAATTTCACCAGAAAATCATTTTTTTTGAGTAGGTTGTTTAGAAACCTGAATCTTAGAATGTACCCAGTTTTTCGCACAGAGGTCCATAAGTCACTGGTAGAAAAAAGACCTTTAGTCGCGGTTTGCAACTGCCATTAGTCGCGGTTGCGCAACCGCGACCAATTAAGCGCGACTAAAGCCCCCCCTTTAGTCGCGGTTGCTTACGAACCGCGACTAAAGGCCCGTCCACGTGGCGGCTAGCGTGCGCCGGAAGGACCTTTAGTCGCGGTTGGTGTCCCCAACCGCGACTAAAGGCTATTTCGTTAATTTTTTTTAATTCATTTGGGTTTCTAATTTTTTTTTTTTTTTTTTCTATTTTTTTCAGAATTTTTATTATTTCAGTTATTTGCATAGCTTAGTCTCTATCTCTAACTACACTTATCTCTAGTCAAATTACTTACTCGTGGTCAAACTTGCCGCTCGGTCACCCATCCTCCCACTACTCCACCTCTAGCACGCTTAACTTCCGAGTTCCATTCCGTCCCGCATCCAAGTGCTACGCGCACATGTATGTGATACTAGTATCATATCAATCATATTAACATGTTGGTCGATGTCACATTTTTTTATTGTTTGAATTTCAAATAATTTTTTTCATAAAAAAAATAATGATGTAATAATAATCGTGAATAAATAAATAAACATTAACTTTTCAATTTTAATTTTTTTAATTTTTTAATTTTTTTTTGCCAAAACCTAAAAATTTGAAAATATAAATTTGGGTAAAAGTAATAGTAATCTTTATGCTGGATGCAATTATTAATTTTTTTTTGAAAAATTTAAAAAATATAAAATCCATAATTTATAGCAAAAACTAAAATCTTCCTGCTTTCGTATTTTCATTTGGAATTTTGAGAATCTAAAAATTGGCTAACCGGGTAAACCAATCTTCCTGCTCTCGTCGTACTCCTGGAAGGCCATGCGTAGCGCGTCAGACTCCCCGTCGTCCAGCAGCGCCCCGAACTCCTCGATGCTGATGAACCCGTCCCCGTCGCTGTCCACCGCGGCGACCATCTCCTTCGCCTCCGCGGTCGTGCACCTGCGCAGCTTCTGAATCTCGGAGGCCGAGATGCGGCCATCAGCGTCAGCGTCGAAGCTCTTGAAGACACGCATGAGCTCTGTGTCGGCGTCCTTTGCTGCTTTCGCGGGCACGCAAGCCTGAGGAGCCAGCGGGCGTGGCTGGGAGAGGCGGCGGCTGGAGGAAGAATCAGCGGAGACGGCTTGACCCATGATCGATCGAGGTAGGTTCCGTCCCGGCTAGCTACGGCGTGCGTTTCCTTGTGTTCTTGGGTCTGGTGTTTTAGGCTTTTTGGTTTGGGCCATGGGGTTTAATTTCATTTATATATAGGGCTGTAACCACGTGAGTTTGTATTGAATCGGACACGCGAGAGGCTAGGTCTCTCAATCCGTGCCCTTGCGCATATGCCATATGGTAACATTGTTTCCGTGTCTGTCTATACCAAAGACAAGTTGCGAAACATGCCAGTATTAAACTAGATATATCCATATTCACTTATTTCTGAATGGAAGGAGCACCATATTTTTCTCGACCTGTTTTGGAATTTATTAGCCGTGCTGCACACAAAATCGATATCCCCTCTTCAAAATATGAATATAAGTATATCGCGCACATTCTCAAAATAAAAATTTGCACACGCCTTTGAATCATGTAGATGCATTTTAGTGCGTACATACATACACATCTAGAGAAAGTTGAGTCACTTATTATTTTTTTAAAATGTTACAAATCTCCCAAGAATCAAGCATGATTTTTTTCTCTGTCTTTTCCTCTCTGAAGAGTAATATTTGTCCACACTCATCAACAGAAGTGCCCAAGACACGGCGGACACGTTGTTGATTCCACACTAAGCAAGGATCTCCTTCCACATTTGGGTGGTGAATCTACACTTGTAGAGGAGGTGCCCTGCCGATTCTTGAACTTGAGATAATTTCCACAATTTTGCCTTTCACTCCATTTTCATTCCTAGAGCGAGATATTTTAATTTCTCTAGTGGAGTTGACATGTGACACGGCAATTAATTGTAGTTAGCGAAACGACCGCGTCAGCTTTACGTGTTGACAGTGTTGTGTGATCACGAGGAGAGAGAGAATGGTGCCGGAAACGCGTACTCGAAAATTAATCTGGATAGAAACCAGACGCAGCGGCTGTCGATGGAGAAAAGGGTGGCTACAAAGCGCCCGCGGATGGATCGGCCGACATGCCTTGATCGCCTCGGCGTACGTATAGGTGTATATGCCACAGAACAGACACTTCTTCAGCAGGCACCGTGTTGAAGTTGGACCCTTTTCATTGTCGCTTTGTTGTCGCAACGGGTCGACCAAAGACGTCGCATTCAGTATTCACAATTACTCTTCTTGTAGCGCTTTGTAGGCTGCGAATCCAGCTCTGATTCGCAAATCTGGAGAAAAGGAACTGTGGGTTATTGTCATGATCCCGAGCATTCAAAAGGTGATTTAGAGGGTTGTCAGAAACATATTTTCCGATAAATAATTTGGTATGTATGATGCAATAATCTAATTAATTCGATCAAATATCGCACAACCACGTTATTAGGTGTAGAATTTCACAAAACCACAATCAAATAAAATTTCACCAGAAAATAATTTTTTTTTGGAGTAGGTTGTTTAGAAACCTGAATCTTAGAATGTACCCAGTTTTTCGCACAGAGGAACATAAGTCACTGGTAGAAAAAAGACCTTTAGTCGCGGTTTGCAACTGCCATTAGTCGCGGTTGCGCAACCGCGACCAATTAAGCGCGACTAAAGCCCCCCCCTTTAGTCGCGGTTGCTTACGAACCGCGACTAAAGGCCCGTCCACGTGGGCGGCTAGCGTGCGCCTGGGCGAAGGACCTTTAGTCGCGGTTGGTGTCCCCAACCGCGACTAAAGGCTATTTCGTTAATTTTTTTTTAATTCATTTGGGTTTCTAATTTTTTTTCACTCTGTTTTTTTTTCTATTTTTTTCAGAATTTCTATTATTTCAGTTATTTGCATAGCTTAGTCTCTATCTCTAACTACACTTATCTCTAGTCAAATTACTTACTCGTGGTCAAACTTCCCGCTCGGTCACCCATCCTCCCACTACTCCACCTCTAGCACGCTTAACTTCCGAGTTCCATTCCGTCCCGCATCCAAGTGCTACGCGCACATGTATGTGATACTAGTATCATATCAATCATATTAACATGTTGGTCGATGTCACATTTTTTTATTGTTTGAATTTCAAATAATTTTTTTCATAAAAAAAATAATGATGTAATAATAATCGTGAATAAATAAATAAACATTAACTTTTCAATTTTAATTTTTTAAATTTTTTTTTGCCAAAACCTAAAAATTTGAAAATATAAATTTGGGTAAAAGTAATAGTAATCTTTATGCTGGATGCAATTATTAATTTTTTTTTGAAAAATTTAAAAAATATAAAATCCATAATTTATAGCAAAAACTAAAATCTTCCTGCTTTCGTATTTTCATTTGGAATTTTGAGAATCTAAAAATTGGCTAACCGGGTAAACCAATCTTCCTGCTCTCGTCGTACTCCTGGAAGGCCATGCGTAGCGCGTCAGACTCCCCGTCGTCCAGCAGCGCCCCGAACTCCTCGATGCTGATGAACCCGTCCCCGTCGCTGTCCACCGCGGCGACCATCTCCTTCGCCTCCGCGGTCGTGCACCTGCGCAGCTTCTGAATCTCGGAGGCCGAGATGCGGCCATCAGCGTCAGCGTCGAAGCTCTTGAAGACACGCATGAGCTCTGTGTCGGCGTCCTTTGCTGCTTTCGCGGGCACGCAAGCCTGAGGAGCCAGCGGGCGTGGCTGGGAGAGGCGGCGGCTGGAGGAAGAATCAGCGGAGACGGCTTGACCCATGATCGATCGAGGTAGGTTCCGTCCCGGCTAGCTACGGCGTGCGTTTCCTTGTGTTCTTGGGTCTGGTGTTTTAGGCTTTTTGGTTTGGGCCATGGGGTTTAATTTCATTTATATATAGGGCTGTAACCACGTGAGTTTGTATTGAATCGGACACGCGAGAGGCTAGGTCTCTCAATCCGTGCCCTTGCGCATATGCCATATGGTAACATTGTTTCCGTGTCTGTCTATACCAAAGACAAGTTGCGAAACATGCCAGTATTAAACTAGATATATCCATATTCACTTATTTCTGAATGGAAGGAGCACCATATTTTTCTCGACCTGTTTTGGAATTTATTAGCCGTGCTGCACACAAAATCGATATCCCCTCTTCAAAATATGAATATAAGTATATCGCGCACATTCTCAAAATAAAAATTTGCACACGCCTTTGAATCATGTAGATGCATTTTAGTGCGTACATACATACACATCTAGAGAAAGTTGAGTCACTTATTATTTTTTTAAAATGTTACAAATCTCCCAAGAATCAAGCATGATTTTTTTCTCTGTCTTTTCCTCTCTGAAGAGTAATATTTGTCCACACTCATCAACAGAAGTGCCCAAGACACGGCGGACACGTTGTTGATTCCACACTAAGCAAGGATCTCCTTCCACATTTGGGTGGTGAATCTACACTTGTAGAGGAGGTGCCCTGCCGATTCTTGAACTTGAGATAATTTCCACAATTTTGCCTTTCACTCCATTTTCATTCCTAGAGCGAGATATTTTAATTTCTCTAGTGGAGTTGACATGTGACACGGCAATTAATTTCAGTTAGCGAAACGACCGCGTCAGCTTTACGTGTTGACAGTGTTGTGTGATCACGAGGAGAGAGAGAATGGTGCCGGAAACGCGTACTCGAAAATTAATCTGGATAGAAACCAGACGCAGCGGCTGTCGATGGAGAAAAGGGTGGCTACAAAGCGCCCGCGGATGGATCGGCCGACATGCCTTGATCGCCTCGGCGTACGTATAGGTGTATATGCCACAGAACAGACACTTCTTCAGCAGGCACCGTGTTGAAGTTGGACCCTTTTCATTGTCGCTTTGTTGTCGCAACGGGTCGACCAAAGACGTCGCATTCAGTATTCACAATTACTCTTCTTGTAGCGCTTTGTAGGCTGCGAATTCAGCTCTGATTCGCAAATCTGGAGAAAAGGAAGTGTGGGTTATTGTCATGATCAAGAGCATTCAAAAGGTGATTTAGAGGGTTGTCAGAAACATATTTTCCGATAAATAATTTGGTATGTATGATGCAATAATCTAATTAATTCGATCAAATATCGCACAACCACGTTATTAGGTGTAGAATTTCACAAAACCACAATCAAATAAAATTTCACCAGAAAATCATTTTTTTGGAGTAGGTTGTTTAGAAACCTGAATCTTAGAATGTACCCAGTTTTTCACGAGGTCCATAAGTCACTGGTAGAAAAATGGCCTTTAGTCGCGGTTCGCAAGCGCAACCGCGACCAATTGCGCGACTAAAGGCCCCTTTAGTCGCGGTTGCTAAACCGCGACTAAAGGCCCGTCACGTGGGCGGCTAGCGTAGGGCGAAGGACCTTTAGTCGCGGTTGGTGTCCCCAACCGCGACTAAAGGCTATTTCGTTAATTTTTTTTAATTCATTTGGGTTTCTAATTTTTTTCACTCCGTTTTTTTTTCTATTTTTTCAGAATTTCTATTATTTCAGTTATTTGCATAGCTTCGTCTCTATCTCTAACTACACTTATCTCTAGTCAAATTGCTAACTCGTGGTCAAACTTCCCGCTCGGTCACCCATCCTCCCACTACTCCACCTCTAGCACGCTTAACTTTCGAGTTCCATTCCGTCCCGCATCCAAGTGCTACGCGCACATGTATGTGATACTAGTATCATATCAATCCTATTAAAATGTTGGTCGATGTCATATTTTTTTATTGTTTGAATTTCAAATAATTTTTTTCATAAACAAAAATAATGATGTAATAATAATCGTGAATAAATAAATAAACATTAACTTTTCAATTTTTTTTAATTTTTTTTTAATTTTTTAAATATTTTTTTCCAAAACCTAAAAATTTGAAAATCTAAAATTTGAAAATCTGATTCGCAAATCTGGAGAAAAGGAAGTGTGGGTTATTGTCATGATCAAGAGCATTCAAAAGGTGATTTAGAGGGTTGTCAGAAACATATTTTCCGATAAATAATTTGGTATGTATGATGCAATAATCTAATTAATTCGATCAAATATCGCACAACCACGTTATTAGGTGTAGAATTTCACAAAACCACAATCAAATAAAATTTCACCAGAAAATCATTTTTTTGGAGTAGGTTGTTTAGAAACCTGAATCTTAGAATGTACCCAGTTTTTCGCACAGAGGTCCATAAGTCACTGGTAGAAAAATGGCCTTTAGTCGCGGTTCGCAACTGCGCAACCGCGACCAATTAAGCGCGACTAAAGGCCCCCCTTTAGTCGCGGTTGCTTACGAACCGCGACTAAAGGCCCGTCCACGTGGGCGGCTAGCGTGCGCCTGGGCGAAGGACCTTTAGTCGCGGTTGGTGTCCCCAACCGCGACTAAAGGCTATTTCGTTAATTTTTTTTAATTCATTTGGGTTTCTAATTTTTTTCACTCCGTTTTTTTTTCTATTTTTTTCAGAATTTCTATTATTTCAGTTATTTGCATAGCTTAGTCTCTATCTCTAACTACACTTATCTCTAGTCAAATTGCTAACTCGTGGTCAAACTTCCCGCTCGGTCACCCATCCTCCCACTACTCCACCTCTAGCACGCTTAACTTCCGAGTTCCATTCCGTCCCGCATCCAAGTGCTACGCGCACATGTATGTGATACTAGTATCATATCAATCCTATTAACATGTTGGTCGATGTCATATTTTTTTATTGTTTGAATTTCAAATAATTTTTTTCATAAACAAAAATAATGATGTAATAATAATCGTGAATAAATAAATAAACATTAACTTTTCAATTTTTTTATTTTTTTTTTTTTTTATTTTTTTTTCCAAAACCTAAAAATTTGAAAATCTAAAATTTGGGTAAAAGTAATAGTAATCTTTATGCTGGATGCAATTATTAATTTTTTTTTGAAAAATTTAAAAAATATAAAATCCATAATTTATAGCAAAAACTAAAATCTTCCTGCTTTCGTATTTTCATTTGGAATTTTGAGAATCTAAAAATTGGCTAACCGGGTAAACCAATCTTCCTGCTCTCGTCGTACTCCTGGAAGGCCATGCGTAGCGCGTCAGACTCCCCGTCGTCCAGCAGCGCCCCGAACTCCTCGATGCTGATGAACCCGTCCCCGTCGCTGTCCACCGCGGCGACCATCTCCTTCGCCTCCGCGGTCGTGCACCTGCGCAGCTTCTGAATCTCGGAGGCCGAGATGCGGCCATCAGCGTCAGCGTCGAAGCTCTTGAAGACACGCATGAGCTCTGTGTCGGCGTCCTTTGCTGCTTTCGCGGGCACGCAAGCCTGAGGAGCCAGCGGGCGTGGCTGGGAGAGGCGGCGGCTGGAGGAAGAATCAGCGGAGACGGCTTGACCCATGATCGATCGAGGTAGGTTCCGTCCCGGCTAGCTACGGCGTGCGTTTCCTTGTGTTCTTGGGTCTGGTGTTTTAGGCTTTTTGGTTTGGGCCATGGGGTTTAATTTCATTTATATATAGGGCTGTAACCACGTGAGTTTGTATTGAATCGGACACGCGAGAGGCTAGGTCTCTCAATCCGTGCCCTTGCGCATATGCCATATGGTAACATTGTTTCCGTGTCTGTCTATACCAAAGACAAGTTGCGAAACATGCCAGTATTAAACTAGATATATCCATATTCACTTATTTCTGAATGGAAGGAGCACCATATTTTTCTCGACCTGTTTTGGAATTTATTAGCCGTGCTGCACACAAAATCGATATCCCCTCTTCAAAATATGAATATAAGTATATCGCGCACATTCTCAAAATAAAAATTTGCACACGCCTTTGAATCATGTAGATGCATTTTAGTGCGTACATACATACACATCTAGAGAAAGTTGAGTCACTTATTTTTTTTTAAAATGTTACAAATCTCCCAAGAATCAAGCATGATTTTTTTCTCTGTCTTTTCCTCTCTGAAGAGTAATATTTGTCCACACTCATCAACAGAAGTGCCCAAGACACGGCGGACACGTTGTTGATTCCACACTAAGCAAGGATCTCCTTCCACATTTGGGTGGTGAATCTACACTTGTAGAGGAGGTGCCCTGCCGATTCTTGAACTTGAGATAATTTCCACAATTTTGCCTTTCACTCCATTTTCATTCCTAGAGCGAGATATTTTAATTTCTCTAGTGGAGTTGACATGTGACACGGCAATTAATTGCAGTTAGCGAAACGACCGCGTCAGCTTTACGTGTTGACAGTGTTGTGTGATCACGAGGAGAGAGAGAATGGTGCCGGAAACGCGTACTCGAAAATTAATCTGGATAGAAACCAGACGCAGCGGCTGTCGATGGAGAAAAGGGTGGCTACAAAGCGCCCGCGGATGGATCGGCCGACATGCCTTGATCGCCTCGGCGTACGTATAGGTGTATATGCCACAGAACAGACACTTCTTCAGCAGGCACCGTGTTGAAGTTGGACCCTTTTCATTGTCGCTTTGTTATCGCAACGGGTCGACCAGAGACGTCGCATTCAGTATTCACAATTACTCTTCTTGTAGCGCTTTGTAGGCTGCGAATCCAGCTCTGATTCGCAAATCTGGAGAAAAGGAACTGTGGGTTATTGTCATGATCCCGAGCATTCAAAAGGTGATTTAGAGGGTTGTCAGAAACATATTTTCCGATAAATAATTTGGTATGTATGATGCAATAATCTAATTAATTCGATCAAATATCGCACAACCACGTTATTAGGTGTAGAATTTCACAAAACCACAATCAAATAAAATTTCACCAGAAAATCATTTTTTTTGGAGTAGGTTGTTTAGAAACCTGAATCTTAGAATGTACCCAGTTTTTCGCACAGAGGTCCATAAGTCACTGGTAGAAAAATGGCCTTTAGTCGCGTTCGCAATCGCCATTAGTCGCGGTAGCGCAACCGCGACCAATTAAGCGCGACTAAAGGACCTTTAGTCGCGGTTGCGAACCGCGACTAAAGGCTATTTCGTTAAGGCGATTTTAATTTAGTTTGGGTTTCCAACCGCGACTAACTCCGTTTTTTTTCTATTTTTTTCAGAATTTATATTATTTCAGTTATTTGCATAGCTTAGTCTCTATCTCTAACTACACTTATCTCTAGTCAAATTACTTACTCGTGGTCAAACTTCCCGCTCGGTCACCCATCCTCCCACTACTCCACTGATGACGCGTAAAGCACACGCCCGTTGGGAACCCCAAGTGGAAGGTGTGATGCGTACAGCAGCAAGTTTCCCTCAGTAAGAAACCAAGGTTTATCGAACCAGTAGGAGTCAAGAAGCACGTCGAAGGTTGATGGCGGCGGGATGTAGTGCGGCGCAACACCAGGGATTCCGGCGACAACGTGGAACCTGCACAACACAACCAAAGTACTTTGCCCCAACGAAACAGCGAGGTTGTCAATCTCACCGGCTTGCTGTAACAAAGGATAAGATGTATAGTGTGGATGATGATTGTTTGCAGAAAACAGTAGAACAAGTATTGCAGTAAATTGTATTCGATGTAAAAGAATGGACCGGGGTCCACAAATCACTAGAGGTGTCTCTCCCATAAGATAAATAGCATGTTGGGTAAACAAATTACAGTCGGGCAATTGACAAATAAAGAGAGCATGACAATGCACATACATGATATGATGAATATTGTGAGATTTAATTGGGCATTACGACAAAGTACATAGACCGCTATCCAGCATGCATCTATGCCTAAAAAGTCCACCTTCAGGTTATCATCCGAACCTCTTTCGTATTAAGTTGCAAAACAAAGACAATTGCATTAAGTATGGTGCGTAATGTAATCAATAACTACATCCTCGGACATAGCATCAATGTTTTATCCCTAGTGGCAACAGCACATCCACAACCTTAGAAATTTCTGTCACTGTCCCAGATTTAATGGAGGCATGAACCCACTATCGAGCATAAATACTCCCTCTTGGAGTTAAGAGTAAAAACTTGGCCAGAGCCTCTACTAATAACGGAGAGCATGCAAGATCATAAACAACACATAGGTAATAGATTGATAATCAACATAACATAGTATTCTCTATCCATCGGATCCCGACAAACACAACATATAGAATTACAGATAGATGATCTTGATCATGTTAGGCAGCTCACAAGATCCGCCAATGAAGCACATGAGGAGAAGACAACCATCTAGCTACTGCTATGGACCCATAATCCAGGGGTGAACTACTCACTCATCACTCCGGAGGCGACCATGGCGGTGAAGAGTCCTCCGGGAGATGATTCTCCTCTCCGGCAGGGTGCCGGAGGTGATATCAAGAATCCCCCGAGATGGGATTGGCGGCGGCGGCGTCTCAATAAGGTTTTCCGTATCGTGGCTTGATACGTCTCCGACGTATCGATAATTTCTTATGTTCCATGCCACATTATTGATGATATCTACATGTTATATGCACATTATATGTCATATTTATGCGTTTTCCGGAACTAACCTATTGACGAGATGCCGAAAGGCCAGTTGCTGTTTTCTGCTGTTTTTGGTTTCAGAAATCCTAGTAACGAAATATTCTCGAATTGGACGAAATCAACGCCCAGTTCCTATTTTGCCCGGAAGCATCCGAACACCCGAGAGTCGCTAGGGGGCCACACAGCCCCATGATCGGCGCAGCCCAGGCCCTGGCCGCGCCGCCTTATGGTGTCGTCGCCCCTTCGACCTTCTGACGCCGCCTCTTCGCCTATATAAAGGTCCCGGACCTAAAACCTCGATACGGAATAGCCACGGTACGAGAAACCTTCCAGCCGCCGCCATCGCGAAGCCAAGATCCGGGGACAGAGTCTGTTCCGCATGCCGCCGACGGGAAGTGCCCCGGAAGGCTCCTCCATCGACACCACCGCCATCTTCATCAACGCTGCTGTCTCCCATGAGGAGGGAGTAGTTCTCCATCGAGGCTCGGGGCTGTACCGGTAGCTATGTGGTTAATCTCTCTCCTATGTACTTCAATACAATGATCTCATGAGCTGCTTTACATGATTGAGATCCATATGATGAGCTTTGTATCGCTACTAGTTGTGTGCTACTCATGTGATGTTATTAAAGTAGTCTATTCCTCCTGCATGGTGTAAAGGTGACTAGTGTGTGCACCGTGTGGTTCTTGTCATAGGCTATGATCATGATCTCTTGTAGATTGTGGAGTTAATTATCATTATGATAGTATTGATGTGATCTATTCCTCCTTCATAGTGTAATGTGGACAGTGTGTGCGCTATGTTAGTTCTTGGTTTATTTTGCAATGATCTATTATGCTCTAAGGTTATTTAAATATGAACATCGAATGTTGTGGAGCTTGTTAACTCCGGCATTGAGGTGCTCTTGTAGCCCTACACAACGACTGGTGTTTGTTATCCAACAAAAGAGTGTATGTAGCACATATGAGAAAGAGTTATTTATTATGCGATCAATGTTGAGAGTGTCCACTAGTGAAAGTGTAATCCCTAGGCCTTGTTCCTAAATACTGCTATCGCTGCTTGTTTACTGTTTTACTACGTTACTACGCCGCTTACTGCTCATACTTATTCATACCACCCGTATTTCACTATCTCTTCGCCGAACTAGTGCACCTATTAGGTGTGTTGGGGACACAAGAGACTTCTTGCTTTGTGGTTGCAGGGTTGCATGAGAGGGATATCTTTGACCTCTTCCTCCCTGAGATCGATAAACCTTGGGTGATCCACTTAAGGGAAACTTGCTGCTGTTCTACAAACCTCTGCTCTTGGAGGCCCAACACTGTCTACAAGAATAGAAGCACCAGTAGACATCAAGCTATTTTCTGGCGCCGTTGCCGGGGAGGAAAGGTAAAAGGTACTCACACTCCGATCTCGGCTACTAAGCTATTTTCGCCGTTGTAAGTACTCGAAGCTATTTCCTTTAGATCCTGCAATTGCATCTTTTTGTTTCTTGTTAAACACTAGTAAGGCATAATGGAAAACATCTGTGAGCTTTTTGTACTATTTCCTGAATCAAGACATGAATGGTTTAATGCGAAAATTAAAAAACCTATGGAACCTTATTTGCATGCTAGTAGCAATGATATTAGTATGAACGCTTTGAACACCATTGTTGCTAATGATATAGAAAATTCTAAGCTTGGGGAGGTCGGTTTTGATGAAAATGATCTCTTTAGCCCTCCGGGTATTGAGGAGAAAGTTTATGTTGACTATGATATGCCTCCCATTTATGATGATTATAATGATAGTGGTCTTTTGGTGCCGCCTACTATGGAGGATAAAGTTTATTATGATGATATTATGCCTCCTATATTTGATGATGAGAATAATAATGATAGCTACTTTGTTGAATTTGCTCCCACTATTACTAATAAAATTGATTATGCTTATGTGGAGAGTGATAATTTTATGCATGAGACTCATGATAAGAATGTTTTATGTGATAGTTATATTGTTGAGTTTGCTCATGTTGCTACTGAAAGTTATTATGAGAGAGGAAAATATGGTTGTAGAAATTTTCATGTTACTAAAACACCTCTCTATGTGCTGAAATTTTTGAAGCTACACTTGTTTTATCTTCCTATGCTTGTTACTTTGCTCTTTATGAACTTGTTTATTCACAAGATTCCTATGCATAGGAAGCATGTTAGACTTAAATTTGTTTTGAATTTGCCTCTTGATGCTCTCTTTTGCTTCAACTACTATTTCTTGCGAGTGCATCATTAAAACTGCTGAGCCCATCTTAATGGCTATAAAGAAAGAACTTCTTGGGAGATAACCCATGTGTTATTTTGCTACAGTACTTTGTTTTATATTTGAGTCTTGGAAGTTGTTTACTACTTTAGCAACCTCTCCTTATCTTAGTTTTGTGCTTTGTTGTGCCAAGTAAAGTCTTTGATAGTAAAGTGAATACTAGATTTGGATTACTGCGCAGAAACAGATTTCTTTGCTGTCACGAATCTGGGCCTAATTCTCTGTAGGTAACTCATAAAATTATGCCAATTTACGTGAGTGATCCTCAGATATGTACGCAACTTTCATTCAATTTGGTCATTTTCATTTGAGCAAGTCTGGCGCCACAATAAAATCCATCTTTACGGACTGTTCTGTTTTGACAGATTCTGCCTTTTATTTCGCATTGCTTCTTTCGCTGTGTTGGGTGGATTTCTTTGTTCCATTACCTTCCAGTAGCTTTGAGCAATGTCCAGAAGTGTTAAGAATGATTGTGTCACCTCTGAACATGTTAATTTTTATTGTACACTAACCCTCTACTGAGTTGTTTCGAGTTTGGTGTGGAGGAAGTTTTCAAGGGTCAAGAGAGGAGGATGATATACTATGATCAAGAAGAGTGAAAGCTTTAAGCTTGAGGATGCCCCGGTGGTTCACCCCTGCATATTTCAAGAAGACTCAAGCGTCTAAGCTTGGGGATGCCCAAGGCATCCCCTTCTTCATCGACAATTTATCAGGTTCCTTCTCTTGAAACTATATTTTTATTCGGTCACATCTTATGTACTTTACTTGGAGCGTCTGTGTGCTTTTGTTTGTGTTTTTGTTTGAATAAATGCTTGTGTGGGAGAGAGACACGCTCCGCTGGTTCATATGAACACATGTGTTCTTCGCTTTATCTTTTAGTGTTCATGGCGAAGGTTGAAACTGCTTCGTTCATTTTTATATGGTTGGAAACGGAAAATGCTACATGTAGTAATTGGTAAAATGTCTTGGATAATGTGATACTTGGCAATTGTTGTGCTCATGTTTAAGCTCTTGCATCATATACTTTGCACCCATTAATGAAGAAATACATAGAGCTTGCTAAAATTTGGTTTGCATAATTGGTCTCTCTAAAGTCTAGATAATTTCTAGTATTGAGTTTTGAACAACAAGGAAGACGGTGTAGAGTCTTATAATGTTTACAATATGTCTTTTATGTGAGTTTTGCTGCACCGGTTCATCCTTGTGTTTGTTTCAAATAACCTTGCTAGCCCAAGCCTTGTATCGAGAGGGAATACTTCTCATGCATCCAAAATCCTTGAGCCAACCACTATGCCATTTGTGTCCACCATATACCTACCTACTACATGGTATTTCTCCGCCATTCCAAAGTAAATTGCTTGAGTGCTACCTTTAAATAATTCAAAATTTATCACCTCTTATTTGTGTCAATGTTTTATAGCTCATGAGGAAGTATGTGGTGTTTTATCTTTCGATCTTGTCATTTACTTTTGACAGACTTTCACAATGGACTAGTGGCACATCCGCTTATCCAATAATTTTGAAAAAGAGCTGGCAATGGGGTTCCCAGCCCCAATTAATTAACTTTCATTAATAATTCTCTTCACATGTTTTGCTATGATTCATCAGTAAGCAACTTAATTTTGCAAATAGACACTCCTCCATGGTATGTGAATGTTGGAAGGCACCCGAGGATTCGGTTAGCCATGGCTTGTGTAAGCAAAAGGTTGGGAGGAGTGTCATCCATAAATAAAGAAAAACTAAACTAAAGTACATGTGTAAACAAAAGAGAAGAGGGATGATCTACCTTGCTGGTAGAGATAACATCCTTCATGGGAGCCTCTCTCGAAAGTCTGGTTGATAAGGTAGTTAGAGTGCCCACTACCATTCGTTGACAACAACAAACACCTCTCAAAATTTTACTTTTATTGCTCTCTTTATGTTTTCAAAACCAAAGCTCTAGCACAAATATAGCAATCGATGCTTTCCTTTGAAGGACCATTCTTTTACTTTTATGTTGAGTCAGTTCACCTATTTCTCTCCACCTCAAGAAGCAAACACTTGTGTGAACTGTGCATTGATTCTTACATACTTGCTTATTGCACTTGTTATATTGCTTTGCATTGACAATTATCCATGAGATATACATGTTACAAGTTGAAAGCAACCGCTGAAACTTAATCTTCCATTGTGTTGCTTCAATGTATTTACTTTAAATTATTGCTTTATGAGTTAACTTTTATGCAAGACTTATTGATGCCTATCTTGAAAGTGCTATTCATGAAAAGTCATTGCTTTATGATTCAGTTGTTTACTCATGTCATTACCATTGTTTTGATCGCTGCATTCATTACATATGTTTACAATATGATCAAGTTTATGATGGCATGTCACTCCAGAAATTATCTTTGTTTATCGTTTACCTGCTCGGACGAGCAGAAACTAAGGGATGATGATACGTCCCACGTATCGATAATTTCTTATGTTCCATGCCACATTATTGATGATATCTACATGTTATATGCACATTATATGTCATATTTATGCGTTTCCGGAACTAACCTATTGAAGAGATGCCGAAGTTTTTCTGCTGTTTTTGGTTTCAGAAATCCTAGTAACGAAATATTCTCGGAATTGGACGAAATCAACGCCTGTGTTCCTATTTTGCCCGGAAGCATCCGAACACCGAGAGTCGCGAGGGGGGCCACACAGGCCCTGATGATAGGCCGGCGCGGCCCAGCCCCTGGCCGCGCCGCCTTATGGTGTCGTCGCCCTTCGACCTTCCGACGCTGCCTCTTCGCCTATATAAAGTTCCCGGACCTAAAACCTCGATACGGAAAAGCCACGGTACGAGAAACCTTCCAGAGCCGCCGCCATCGCGAAGCCAAGATCTGGGGACATGAGTCTGTTCGCACGCCGCCGGACGGGGAAGTGCCCCGAAAGGCTCCTCCATCGACACCACCGCCATCTTCATCAACGCTGCTGTCTCCCATGAGGAGGGAGTAGTTCTCCATCGAGGCTCGAGGCTGTACCGGTAGCTATGTGGTTAATCTCTCTCCTATGTACTTCAATACAATGATCTCATGAGCTGCTTTACATGATTGAGATCCATATGATGAGCTTTGTATCGCTACTAGTTGTGTGCTACTCATGTGATGTTATTAAAGTAGTCTATTCCTCCTACATGGTGTAAAGGTGACTAGTGTGTGCACCGTGTGGTTCTTGTCGTAGGCTATGATCATGATCTCTTGTAGATTGTGGAGTTAATTATCATTATGATAGTATTGATGTGATCTATTCCTCCTTCATAGTGTAATGTGGACAGTGTGTGCGCTATGTTAGTTCTTGGTTTATTTTGCAATGATCTATTATGCTCTAAGGTTATTTAAATATGAACATCGAATGTTGTGGAGCTTGTTAACTCCGGCATTGGGGTGCTCTTGTAGCCCTACACAACGACTGGTGTTTGTCATCCAACAAAAGAGTGTATGTAGCACATATGAGAAAGAGTTATTTATTATGCGATCAATGTTGAGAGTGTCCACTAGTGAAAGTGTAATCCCTAGGCCTTGTTCCTAAACATCGCTATCGCGCTTGTTTACTGTTTTACTACGTTACTACTGCCGTGTTACTACTGCTCATACTTATTCATACCACCGTATTTCACTATCTCTTCGCCGAACTAGTGCACCTATTAGGTGTGTTGGGGACACAAGAGACTTCTTGCTTTGTGGTTGCAGGGGTTGCATGAGAGGGATATCTTTGACCTCTTCCTCCCCGAGATCGATAAACCTTGGGTGATCCACTTAAGGGAAACTTGCTGCTGTTCTACAAACCTCTGCTCTTGGAGGCCCAACACTGTCTACCAGAATAGAAGCACCAGTAGACATCATGGCTCTCGGTACTGGGGGTTTCGCGACGAAGGCTTTAAGTAGGCGGAAGGGCAACGCGGGGGGCCACACGAGGGCCCCACACGCTAGGGCCGCGCGGCCAAGGGCCAGGCCGCGCCGCCCTGCTGTGTCGGCGCCTCGTGGCCCCACTTCCTTTCCCCTCGGTCTTCTGGAAGCTTCGTTCAAAAATAGGACCCTGGGCGTTGATTTCGTCCAATTCCGAGAATATTTCCTTTGTAGGATTTCTGAAACCAAAAACAGCAGAAAACAGCAACTGGCTCTTCGGCATCTCGTTAACAGGTTAGTGCCGGAAAATGCATAAATATGACATATAATGTGTATAAAACATGTAGATATCATCAATAATGTGGCATCGAACATAAGAAATTATCGATACGTCGGAGACGTATCAGCATCCCCAAGCTTAGTTCCTGCTCGTCCCGAGCAGGTAAACGATAACAAAGATAATTTCTGGAGTGACATGCCATCATAACCTTGATCATACTATTGTAAACATATGTAATGAATGCAGCGATCAAAACAATGGTAATGACATGAGTAAACAAATGAATCATAAAGCAAAGACTTTTCATGAATAGTACTTAAAGACAAGCATCAATAAGTCTTGCATAAGAGTTAACTCATAAAGCAATAAATCAAAGTAAAGGTATTGAAGCAACTGTTGACGTCAGAAACCCCCTGGCGGGCAGAGACGGGCAACACCGTAGAGCCGGGAACAACTAGGGCTGCGGCTGGCCCCAGTCCCTCGAGCGACGGCCCGCAAAGCCTCCCGGTCGCACGCGCCGATGCCAACGCATGCCACCCGACCTATACCTGGTCGAAAGGTGTGGATGATGCCTCGCTTAGTTTCCTGCAGGGCACACACGTAAACGTTAAATACGAGCCTCGATCGGCTCTCAGTTATCCTGTGAATCGGCTCAAAGAGCCGATCCACCCATGATTCGACAAGGTGTCCGAATATATGGTGGTCCTGCTTGATCAAGGTAAAGCTAATGAGATCTACGACGATTTAGGGTTTTCACCGCATAATCGGATCGTCCTACTCAGGTTTCGCGGCCACGCACGGTGATCGTAAGCCGATCCTAAACAAGGCCTAAAAACCAACACGAGGTTGATCCCGGAACATCCTGTTTAGGGCCAACGAACGACACCCTACGTGCCGCTGGATCCTCCCCTTTGTAAGGCCTAACTATTGCAGATATTAAACTAATCCTTGTAGAACAAGGAGCAATCGTAACGGATCAGATCTACTAAACTATGATCAAGCGGGGTGCCGCCCCTACACCTAAGATAGGTGTAAGGGCGGCTAGACATGCAAGGGTTGCACTACGAAAGCATGTAACATGAAGAACGATGCTAACCCTAACATGTCTAAGATAACTACGTTGCTCGCCATCAAAAAGGCTTCGCACGAGCAACGCATGAACAACGTGGGCAGGCTTGTGCTGCCTAGATCGCAAGATGCGATCTAGGCAGCATGGTGCTTACCGGAGAAACCCTCGAGACGAAGGAGTTGGCGATGCGCCGAGATTTGTTTGTGGTTGAACGTTGGTTGTTGTTTATTCCATAAACCCTAGATACATATTTATAGTCCGGGGACTTTCTAATGTGGGCGTGCACTAAACCGTGCACGAGTAAACTCTAACTTTTAATCTAGATACAATCTACTATAATTAAAGATACACGGGCAACCTAGCCCAAATTCTCCGTGCAAGGCCGCTTCATAGATCTTCCATGTGTAATCTTCCAAGCCCATCTTGATCGCGGCCCACCTCCCGATTTAGCCAAAATCTGGTGATAACACATGCCCCCCTGGTTTTGGTAATGATAATTTCAAAACCACTCTGTTTTTCCTCGAGGGGTCATGTCATGGCAGAGCAGAACTGTCGCAGCATGCTTCATCATGACGACTTGCCTTCCCAACTTCTCTGCACGATTTGACAGTTTTGGCACCATGTCCTCAACAACTGCTCGAAAATTAAAACCCCCATCTCCTTTTATTTAACCGCATCGAACAGTTCTCCTCTTCACCCCTTCCGCATTAGCACTCCAAAAACCCTCCTCTGCAACCATGTCTTCTTCCTCTTCCCCTTCTTCTTCATCGGATCTTTCCCACGTGTCCTCTCCCATCCGAGAGTCGACGCCCTCGTGGGGTACGCAGGCGGCGTACGACATCCTCGCCCCAACGGCGTGGGACAAAGAGGACCACGACTCCTCCGTCTGGTCCGAGGATGACAAATCCCTGACCGACGGGGAGAGCGACCTCCGCTTCCTTGCTGACGGGGAACCGGAGGAGGAGAGCGATGACGATCGCTTCTCCTGGGCAGACTTCACCACCTCCGAGGAGGTGAAGGAGGAGGAAGAGGAGGAGGATGACGACGACAGCCTCCCGACGAGCCGCCGGCCAAGCGCCATTGCCCCTGGTCGGGGAATCTGAGTGACTTCGACAGCAACGGCGATGACGACGACGAGGAGGATGAGGACAACGAAGGTCCTGCCGGCGGCCGCTGGAGCAGCGACGACGAGCCGGCCGGGAGCAGCTCCGACAGCGGCGATGAAGGCGATGACGAGGGCTGTAACAGCCCGTAGATAGGACCCCTAGCTAGGATCAGTAGCAGTAGACGGGGCAATGTATCCCCTTAGCACTCCCTTTTGAGAGCAATCAGCTCTTCGTGTAAGAAATCTCGTTCATCAATGAAGAAATTCCCCAATTCGATTTTGCCGATTTCCTCTAGGATAATTTAGCCGATTGTCCTTCGTGCTGATTCTGCCGATCGTCAATCTGGTCAATGCCCAATAAGCCGACGGCATCGGTTCCCTCACGATAAATTTCGAGATGGATCCACCCGGACCCAAACTCCTTGTCAAACAAGGCCAAGCCATAATCGCGCAAATCCTAGGACTTGTAAATGCAGATCTCTCAAGATGGCATGTTAAACTTAGCGGCAAAACTCCTGAAATAATGTCCGGTCTCCTTATTAACTTTAAATTTCAGACATTCTTCTGCCGCATTATCCTCTCCGAATTCCGCTCGCTCAACTCCGGCAGCTTCCTTCTGCAATAATCCACTGTCTTTCGAACGAGCTGTTATGAAGAGTGAGCCGATTTCGACAAAATCGGCTAAACCTCGAGGGCGAGCTGCCCCCCGAGCCTCAGCCAAGGCGAGGATAAAGAATGGACCATCACCGCCTTCCAACTGTGGTGCGCATCTACCGATTCCAACAAATCGGTTCCCAGATCATTGATGTTTCAGGGCGGGCTCGATCACGTCCAAGAGAGCTATCCTGCAGGGCCAACCAGCCGATCACCTTTCTTCCGTTGGCGGTCGATACTGTGGATGATTACCCACAGCTCCATGAACAAGGCTGACTCGCATGCCAACATTCCTCTGATAGTACTGCTGAACTGGCAACCTGGCAACTTCGCGCACTTGTACTAAGGTCGATGACCGTGCATCGGCTCTGCATCATGAAACACCTCAAAAGGGATCATTAAACCTGATTATGAATCTAACCAGCCCATCTACTAGGCTGGCAATCCAGCTTCAGGCAGGTGTCCACGACAGAGCCCTGGGCTTGTCGCTGAATCAACAAAATCGGCTTCCTGTAGCAAAGAATCCTTCAGGGCAAACTGCCCCCCGAGCCTCTTCAGTTCAATCCTTGCGCCTTGCTGATCAGATGGGCGCAACGTCCCCAATGGGAATTAGGGGTCCTTGAAGGGAAGACCCACTCCCTGCTCCATTGATTCTTAAGTCGATGTCTGCACATCGGCTATGCTTGAAATTTTTTGAATTTTCGGCCGATTTGTGTATCGGTCCCCATACTCCAATACCCATCATCAAAGGATGAGACGTTTCTACTGCATATCCTCGTGTTTTATCCACCTGGGTGCCCCCCGGAGCTGATTCTGTCAAGCGAATTGATGGTATCGGCTCTGTTGGATAACATGTTGAACCCAGGCAGAATGGGTGGTGAGGATAATTTTGGCCGATCGCTGGAATCGGCCTCCCGTTGCTTTCTCGGTGAAGGTTTTGTGATGTCCCTTCACAAATCTTTTGGGGCCGATCACAAGGATCGGTCTCGCCACGTTTATCCATCGACATTTGCTTTTGTTACACGGTCAGGCCGGTGGATAAAACCAGCCTAACCCCGTTCTTTGTCACGTCGATGCGCTCACAGTCGTCCAAATTGATACCTGAGAGCGGCTCTTGGCCTGATGTCTCCCAAATGTCCATGCCGGCTGTTGAAACCTCGACTGAATCATCTGCACGGACGACTTCTACTTCATCTCCATCCCACTGTATCAGGCATTGGTGCATCGTGGATGGAATGCAACAGTTGGCGTGGATCCAATCCCTCCCTAGTAGGACAGCGTAGGTACTCTTGCTGTCGACGATAAAGAACGTCGTAGGGACAGTTTTTCTTCCTACGGTCAGATCCACATTCGAACACCTTGCGCGTCAGATGCTTGGCCGTTGAAATCGCTCAGTGTTACGTTGGTCTTGATCAGATCCGAGCTAGAGCGTCCCAACCGACGTAGCATGGAGTATGGCATAATGTTGACTGCCGCTCCGGTGTCTACCAACATCTTGTTGACAGGCTGCCCATTGATGTAGCCTCGCAAGTACAGGGCCTTCAGATGCCTGTAACTTCTTTCCTTTGGCTTCTCAAAGATGACCGGCCGTGGGCCGCAGTCTAATTGCGCCACAGGTGCTTCATACAATCTTGGAGCGCTAAACTCCGTTGGAAGAATGAAGACCATGTTTGTGCCAGCCGATGTATCATCATCGGCTTTCCTCTGCTTGGGGCGCCACTCTTTTCTTTGTGGCCGGCCTTCTTCGTCCAGGGTTCGCCGGATTTTGGCGGCCAGATCAGGCCGTGCCTTCCTTAGCGTGTGCAGGTACAATCTTTCAGCTTCTTCCAACCCACGCAGACGCTGAACCCTTCGCTTTTGGGAACGGCTGAGCCCATCAGGGCACCACCTGGGCCGATGATATTTATCTTCTTCATCATCGTCCTCTAGTCCCTCGAGATCTTCCACCCGAGCGGACTCAGCGTGTTTGTTCCGAGGCAGGAGAGGCCCTAGACGCTTGAACACAGACACGTTAGCGGCATCCTTCTTCCTTTGCTTGCATTCTGGGCAATTCTCGATTGTTGGCAATCGGCTCATTCCTGAGTCCCAGCAATGTTTGAAGAACGGACAGTCCCAGTGCCTATCCATGTCATCCTGCCCCCTTGACCTTCCTTCAGCGCGACGATTGTACCCGTCGTTGCTTCTATCATGTTGACGGTACCTCCTGACCTCTGCATCAGACCGACAATTCCTTTCATCATCTACGTCGTAGTGCCGACGTCGGTCGTGCTGCTGCTCATATTTGTTGAGGAGGTGCTCGGAGAGTGGACGTTGATACCGCACGCTTCTTATTCCCTCCCCTGTCAGGTACCGCCTGTCATCATCTTGGGGCCGGTCGCGTGGATCGGCCTCCTCTTCATCCTTGCCACGGGAGTGGCTGCTTTCTGCTTCATCTTTGCCATGGCGGCTTGCAAGCCCTGCCATGTTGACACCAAAGGAGAACTTTGGCTGGCCTATGGAGTGGCTGAGATCCACCATGTTGAAGCCAGGCGACGGACTTGAGTCTCTGCCGAGCTTGACATCGTGCGGCCGGGTCTTCTCAGAGGAGCCGATGAGTTCGGCTTCGAGGGTTGCCTTGATCTCGTCATGTTCCCTTTTGAGCTCCTCGGGCAGATCCTCGTACTTCAGCGACCTGGTGCGTTCTTCGACGGGCGGACAGGTCCACTCCATCGAGTGCGCCTTCAGGTGTGAAACCCTTCCACCCGACGCCATGGGAGCGGGTTCGGTGGAAGGAGCCGACGAGTTCGGCTTCGAGGGTTGCCTTGATCTCGTCATGTTTCTTCTTGAGCTCATCAGGCAGATCGTACGTGACCGGAGTGTCTTCCGCCATCTCGGATGTAGATGGCGATGTTGTGGATGTTGAAGGTTGTCCCACCGGGCGTGCCGAATGTGTTGACGTCGAAACCCACCGGCGGGCAGAGACGGGCAACACCGTAGAGCCGGGAACAACTAGGGCTGCGGCTGGCCCCAGTCCCTCGAGCGACGGCCCGCAAAGCCTCCTGGTCGCACGCGCGATGCCAACCGCAAGGGCGTGCCACCCGACCTATACCGGTCGGAAGGTGTGGATGATGCCTCGCTTAGTTTCTGCAGGGCACACACGTAAACGTTAAATACGAGCCTCGATCGGCTCTCAGGTTATCCCGTGAATCGGCTCAAAGAGCCGATCCACCCATGATTCAGACGGGGTGTCCGAATATATGGTGGTCCTGCTTGATCAAGGTAAAGCTAATGAGATCTACGACGATTTAGGGTTTTCACCGCATAATCGGATCGTCCTACTCCAGGTTGGGCCTCGCGGCCACGCACGGTGATCGTAAGCCGATCCTAAACAAGGCCTAAAAACCAACACGAGGTTGATCCCCGGAACATCCTGCTTAGGGCCAACGAACGACACCCTACGTGCCGCTGGATCCTCCCCCCTTTGTAAGGCCTAACTATTGCAGATATTAAACTAATCCTTGTAGAACAAGGAGCAATCGTAACGGATCAGATCTACTAAACTATGATCAAGCGGGTGCCGCCCCTACACCTAAGATAGGTGTAGGCGGCTAGACATGCAAGGGTTGCACTACGAAAGCATGTAATATGAAGAACGATGCTAACCCTAACATGTCTAAGATAACTACGTTGCTCGCCATCAAAAGGCTTCAGTACGAGCAACGCATGAACAACGTGGGCAGGCTTGTGCTGCCTAGATCGCAAGATGCGATCTAGGCAGCATGGTGCTTACCGGTAGAAACCCTCGAGACAAAGGAGTTGGCGATGCGCCGAGATTTGTTTGTGGTTGAACGTTGGTTGTTGTTTATTCCATAAACCCTAGATACATATTTATAGTCCGGGGACTTTCTAATGTGGGCGTGCACTAAACCGTGCACGGTAAAACTCTAACTTTTAATCTAGATACAATCTACTGTAATTAAAGATACACGAGCAACCTAGCCCAAATTCTCCGTGCAAGGCCGCTTCATAGATCTTCCATGTGTAATCTTCCAAGCCCATCTTGATCGCGGCCCACCTCCTGATTTAGCCAAAATCTGGTGATAACAGAACACAAAGGAAGATTAAGTTTCAGCGGTTGCTTTCAACTTATAACATGTATATCTCATGGATAATTGTCAACATAGAGTAATATAACAAGTGCAATATGCAAGTATGTAGGAATCAATGCACAGTTCACACAAGTGTTTGCTTCTTGAGGTGGAGAGAAATAGGTGAACTGACTCAACATAAAAGTAAAAGAAAGGTCCTTCAAAGAGGAAAGCATCGATTGCTATATTTGTGCTAGAGCTTTGGTTTTGAAAACAAGAAACAAATTTGTCAACGGTAGTAATAAAGCATATGTATCATGTAAATTATATCTTACAAGTTGCAAGCCTCATGCATAGTATACTAATAGTGCCCGCATCTTGTCCTAATTAGCTTGGACTACCGGATCATCGCAATACACATGTTTTAACCAAGTGTCACAAAGGGGTACCTCCATGCCGCCTGTACAAAGGTCTAAGGAGAAAGCTCGCATTTTGGATTTCTCGCTTTTATTATTCTCAACTTAGACATCCATACCGGGACAACATGGACAACAGATAATGGACTCCTCTTTAATGCATAAGCATGTAGCAACAATTAGTGTTCTCATATGAGATTGAGGATATATGTCCAAAACTGAAACTTCCACCATGATTCATGGCTTTAGTTAGCGCCCAATGTTCTTCTCTAACAATATGCATGCTCTAACCATTAAAGTGGTAGATCTCCCTTACTTCAGACAAGACGGACATGCATAGCAACTCACATGATATTCAACAAAGAGTAGTTGATGGCGTCCCCAGAAGCATGGTTATCGCACAACAAGCAACTTAATAAGAGATAAAGTGCATAAGTACATATTCAATACCACAATAGTTTTTAAGCTATTTGTCCCATGAGCTATATATTCCAAAGGTAAAGAATGGAAATTTTAAAGGTAGCACTCAAGCAATTTACTTTGGAATGGCGGAGAAATACCATGTAGTAGGTAGGTATGGTGGACACAAATGGCATAGTGGTTGGCTCAAGGATTTTGGATGCATGAGAAGTATTCCCTCTCGATACAAGGTTTAGGCTAGCAAGGTTATTTGAAACAAACACAAGGATGAACCGGTGCAGCAAAACTCACATAAAAGACATATTGTAAACATTATAAGACTCTACACCGTCTTCCTTATTGTTCAAACTCAATACTAGAAATTATCTAGACTTTAGAGAGACCAAATATGCAAACCAAATTTAGCAAGCTCTAGGTGTTTCTTCATTAATGGGTGCAAAGTATATGATGCAAGAGCTTAAACATGAGCACAACAATTGCCAAGTATCAAATTATTCAAGACATTTTAGAATTACTACATGTAGCATTTCCCGATTCCAACCATATAACAATTTAACGAAGAAGATTCAACCTTCGCCATGAATACTATGAGTAAAGCCTAAGGACATATTTGTCCATATGCAACAGCGGAGCGTGTCTCTCTCCCATAAAGTGAATGCTAGGATCCATTTTATTCAAACAAAACAAAAACAAAAACAAACCGACGCTCCAAGCAAAGTACATAAGATGTGGCCGAATAAAAATATAGTTTCAGGGGAGGAACCTGATAATGTTGTCGATGAAGAAGGGGATGCCTTGGGCATCCCCAAGCTTAGACGCTTGAGTCTTCTTAAAATATGCAGGGGTGAACCACCGGGGCATCCCCAAGCTTAGAGCTTTCACTCTCCTTGATCATATTGCATCATTTCCCTCTCTTGATCCTTGAAAACTTCCTCCACACCAAACTCGAAACAACTCATTAGAGGGTTAGTGTACAATAAAAATTAACATGTTCAGAGGTGACAAAATCATTCTTAACACTCCTGGACATTGCATAAAGCTACTGGACATTAATGGAACAAAGAAATTCATCCATCATAGCAAAAGAGGCAATGCGAAATAAAAGGCAGAATCTGTCAAAACAGAACAGTCCGTAAAGATGGATTTTATTGAGGCACCAGACTTGCTCAAATGAAACTTCCCAAATTGAATGAAAGTTGCGTACATATCTGAGGATCACGCACGTAAATTGGCATATTTTTCTGAGATACCTACAGAGAGGCAGGTCGGAATTCGTGACAGCAAAGAAATCTGTTACTGCGCAGCAATCCAAATCTAGTATGAACCTTACTATCAAAGACTTTACTTGGCACAACAATGCACAAAACTAAGATAAGGAGAGGTTGCTACAGTAGTAAACAACTTCCAAGACTCAAATATAAAATAAAGGTATTGTAGTAAAAACATGGGTTGTCTCCCATAAGCGCTTTTCTTTAACGCCTTTCAGCTAGGCGCAGAAAGTGTATATCAAGTGTTATCAAGAGATGCAGTATTGACATTACCTTGGGCTTTACCCTTACCTTTCTTGTTCTTTTTCTTACTCTTTGGCTTAGGGAATATATGTCTACCTCCGGGTGTAGAGGTGAATTTTAAGGTGCCTTCTCCCATGTCTATGACTGCTCCCAATAGTTTCAGCAGGGATCTTCCGAGTGTGATTTGCCCTGTCCCTGCACATTCAATAACAAGATAATTGATACGTCTCCAACGTATCGATAATTTCTTGTGTTCCATGCTACATTATTGATGTTATCTACATGTTTTATGCACACTTTATGTCATATTCGTGCATTTTCTGGAACTAACCTATTAACAAGATGCCGAAGTGCTGTTTTCTGCTGTTTTTGGTTTCAGAAATCCTAGTAAAGAAATATTCTCGGAATTGGACGAAATAAAAGCCCAGAGGCCTATTTTCTCACGAAGCTTCCAAGTCCGAAGGAGAGACGAAGAGGGGCCACGGGCGCCAAACCCTAGGGCGGCGCGCCCCCTTGGCCGCGCGGCCGTGGTGTGGGCCCCCGTGCCGCCTCTTGACTTGCCCTTCCGCCTACAAATAGCCTCCGTGACGAAACCCCCCCGAGAGCCACGATACGGAAAACATTCGAGACGCCGTCGCCGCCGATCCCATCTCGGGGATCCAGGAGATCGCCTCCGCACCCCGGAGAGGGGATTCATCTCCCGGAGGACTCTACACCGCCATGGTCGCCTCCGGAGTGATGAGTGAGTAGTCTACCCCTGGACTATGGGTCCATAGCAGTAGCTAGATGGTTGTCTTCTCCCCATTGTGCTATCATTGTCGGATCTTGTGAGCTGCCTATCATGATCAAGATCATCTATATGTAATTCTATATGTTGCGTTTGTTGGGATCCGATGAATAGAGAATACTTGTTATGTTGATTATCAAAGTTATGCTTATGTGTTGTTTATGATCTTGCATGCTCTCCGTTATTAGTAGATGCTCTGGCCAAGTAGATGCTTTTAACTCCAAGAGGGAGTACTTATGCTCGATAGTGGGTTCATGCCTGCATTGACACCTGGGACAGTGACAGAAAGTTCTAAGGTTGTGTTGTGCTGTTGCCACTAGGGATAAAACATTGATGCTATGTCTAAGGATGTAGTTGTTGATTACATTACGCACCATACTTAATGCAATTGTCTGTTGTTTTGCAACTTAATACTGGGGGGTTCGGATGATAACCTGAAGGTGGACTTTTTAGGCATAGATGCAGTTGGATGGCGGTCTATGTACTTTGTCGTAATGCCCAATTAAATCTCACTATACTCATCATGATATGTATGTGCATTGTCATGCTCTCTTTATTTGTCAATTGCCCAACTGTAATTTGTTCACCCAACATGCTGTTCGTCTTATGGGAGAGACACCTCTAGTGAACTGTGGACCCGGTCCAATTCTCTTTATGAAATACAATCTACTGCAATACTTGTTTTACTGTTTTCTCTGCAAACAATCATCTTCCACACAATACGGTTAATCCTTTGTTACAGCAAGCCGGTGAGATTGACAACCTCACTGTTTCGTTGGGGCAAAGTAGTTTGGTTGTGTTGTGCAGGTTCCACGTTGGCGCCTCTGGGTGTTGCGCCGCACTACATCTCGCCGCCATCAACCTTCAACGTGCTTCTTGGCTCCTCCTGGTTCGATAAACCTTGGTTTCTTTCGAGGGAAAACTTGCTGCTGTGCTCATCATACCTTCCTCTTGGGTTGCCCAACGAACGTGTGAAATACACGCCATCAAGCATATTTTCTGGCGCCGTTGCCGGGAGATCAAGACACGCTGCAAGGGGAGTCTCCACTTCTCAATCTCTTTACTTTGTTTTTGTCTTGCTTTACTTTATTTACTACTTTGTTTGCTGCACTAAATCAAAATACAAAAAAATTAGTTGCTAGTTTTACTTTATTTGCTATCTAGTTTGCTATATCGAAAACACAAAAAAATCAGTTTACTTGCATTTACTTTATCTATTTTGCTTTATTTACTATTGCTAAAATGGCCAACGCTGAAAATACTAAGTTGTGTGACTTCACAACCACAAATAATAATGATTTCTTATGCACACCTATTGCTCCACCTGCTACTACAGCAGAATTCTTTGAAATTAAACCTGCTTTATTGAATCTTGTCATGAACAATCAATTTTCTGGTGTTAGTTCTGATGATGCTGCTGCCCATCTTAATAATTTTGTTGAACTATGTGAAATGCAAAAATATAAAGATGTAGATGGTGACATTATAAAACTAAAATTGTTCCCTTTCTCATTAAGAGGAAGAGCTAAAGATTGGTTGCTATCTCTGCCTAAGAATAGTATTGATTCATGGACTAAATGCAAGGATGCTTTTATTGGTAGATATTATCCCCCTGCTAAAATTATATCTTTGAGGAGTAGCATAATGAATTTTAAACAATTAGATACTGAACATGTTGCTCAAGCTTGGGAAAGAATGAAATCTCTGGTTAAAAATTGCCCAACCCATGGACTGACTACTTGGATGATCATCCAAACCTTCTATGCAGGACTAAATTTTTCTTCGCGGAATTTATTGGATTCAGCTGCTGGAGGTACCTTTATGTCCATCACATTGGGGGCGGCTACAAAACTTCTTGATGATATGATGATAAATTACTCTGAATGGCACACGGAAAGAGCCCCACAAGGTAAGAAGGTAAATTCTGTTGAGGAATCCTCTTCCTTGAGTGATAAGGTTGATGCTATTATGTCTATGCTTGTGAATGATAGGACTAATGTTGATCCTAATAATGTTCCGTTAGCTTCATTGGTTGCACAAGAAGAACATGTTGATGTAAACTTCATTAAAAATAATAATTTCAACAACAATGCTTATCGGAACAATTCTAGTAATAACTATAGGCCATATCCTTATAATAATGGCAACGGCTATGGTAATTCTTATGGAAATTCTTACAACAATAATAGGAATTCACCCCCTGGACTTGAAGCCATGCTTAAAGAATTTATTAGTACACAAACTGCCTTTAACAAATCTGTTGAGGAAAAGCTCAATAAAATTGATATTCTTGTTTCTAGAGTTGATAGTCTTGCCTCTGATGTTGATCTTTTGAAATCGAAGGTTATGCCCAATAGGGACATTGAAAATAAAATTGTTACTACAGCAAATGCCATTCAAGTTAGAATTAATGAGAATATAAGATTAATGGCTGAACTGCGTGCTAGGTGGGATAGAGAAGAAAATGAAAAACTAGCTAAAGAGAAGAATATAGCTAAAGTTTGGACTATTACCACCACTAGTAATGCTAATGCTACACATGTTGCTGCACCTCCTACTCATACTAATAAAAGAATTGGTGTTAGCAATGTTTCCACTTCTAATGCAAAGCGCGAAAAACTGCCTGAAACTGCTAAAACTGCTGAAACTGCCTGTGATAAAGCTGCTGAAATTTTTTCCAACATTGGGGATGATGATCCCATTGCTTTAGATTATAATGGTTTGAATTTTGATGATTGCCACATCTCTGAAGTTATAAAGTTCTTGCAAAAACTTGCTAAAAGTCCTAATGCTAGTGCTATAAATTTGGCTTTCACGCATCATATTACAAATGCTCTCATAAAAGCTAGAGAAGAGAAACTAGAGCGTGAAGCCTCTATTCCTAAAAAGCTAGAGGATGGTTGGGAGCCCATCATTAAGATGAAGGTTAAAGATTTTGATTGTAATGCTTTATGTGATCTTGGTGCAAGTATTTCTGTTATGCCTAAGAAAATTTATAATATGCTTGACTTGCCACCGCTGAAAAATTGTTATTTGGATGTTAATCTTGCTGATCATTCTACAAAGAAACCTTTGGGTAAAGTTGATAATGTTCGCATTACCGTTAACAATAATCTTGTTCCCGTTGATTTTGTTGTCTTGGATATTGAATGCAATGCATCTTGTCCAATTATATTGGGAAGACCTTTTCTTCGAACTGTTGGTGCTATTATTGATATGAGGGAAGGTAATATAAAATATCAATTTCCTCTCAAGAAAGGTATGGAACACTTCCCTAGAAAGAGAATGAAGTTACCTTATGATTCTATTATTAGAACAAATTATGATGTTGATGCTTCATCTCTTGATGTTACTTGATACACACTTTCTGCGCCTAGCTGAAAGGCGTTAAAGAAAAGCGCTTATGGGAGACAACCCATGTTTTTACCTACAGTACTTTGTTTTTATTTTGTGTCTTGGAAGTTGTTTACTACTGTAGCAACCTCTCCTTATCTTAGTTTTGAGTTTTGTTGTGCCAAGTTAAGCCGTTGATAGAAAAGTAAGTACTAGATTTGGATTACTGCGCAGTTCCAGATTTCTTTGCTGTCACGAATCTGAGCCCACTGCCCTGCAGGAAGCTCAGAAAATTATGCCAATTTACGTGCATGATCCTCAGATATGTACGCAACTTTCATTCAATTTGAGCATTTTCATTTGAGCAAGTCTGGTGCCATTTTAAAATTCGTCAATACGAACTGTTCTGTTTTGACAGATTCTGCCTTTTATTTCGCATTGCCTCTTTTGCTATGTTGGATGAATTTCTTTGATCCACTAATGTCCAGTAGCATTATGCAATGTCCAGAAGTGTTAAGAATGAGTGTGTCACCTCTGAATATGTCAATTTATATTGTGCACTAACCCTCTAATGAGTTGTTTCGAGTTTGGTGTGGAGGAAGTTTTCAAGGATCAAGAGAGGAGTATGATGCAACATGATCAAGGAGAGTGAAAGCTCTAAGCTTGGGGATGCACCCGGTGGTTCACCCCTGCATATATCAAGAAGACTCAAGCGTCTAAGCTTGGGGATGCCCAAGGCATCCCCTTCTTCATCAACAAATTATCAGGTTCCTCCCCTGAAACTACATTTTTATTCGGCCACATCTTATGTGCTTTTTCTTGGAGCGTCGTTTTGTTTTTGTTTTTGTTTTGTTTGAATAAAATGGATCCTAGCATTCACTTTATGGGAGAGATACACACTCCGCTGTAGCTTATGGACAAATATGTCCTTGGTTTCTACTCATAGTATTCATGGCGAAGTTTCTCCTTCGTTAAATTGTTATATGGTTGGAATTGGAAAATGATACATGTAGTAATTGCTATAAATGTCTTGGGTAATGTGATACTTGGCAATTGTTGTGCTCATGTTTAAGCTCTTGCATCATATGCTTTGCACCCATTAATGAAGAAATACATAGAGCATGCTAAAATTTGGTTTGCATATTTGGTTTCTCTAAGGTCTAGATAATTTCTAGTTTTGAGTTTGAATAACAAGGAAGACGGTATAGAGTATTATAATGCTTTCAATATGTCTTTTATGTGAGTTTTGCTGTACCGTTCATCCTTGTGTTTGCCTCAAATAACCTTGCTAGCCTAAACCTTGTATCGAGAGGGAATACTTCTCATGCATCCAAAATACTTGAGCCAACCACTATGCCATTTGTGTCCACCATACCTACCTACTACATGGTATTTTCCAGCCATTCCAAAGTAAATTGCTTGAGTGCTACCTTTAAAATTCCATCATTCACCTTTGCAATATATAGCTCATGGGACAAATAGCTTAAAAACTATTGTGGTATTGAATATGTAATTATGCACTTTATCTCTTATTAAGTTGCTTGTTGTGCGATAACCATGTTTACTGGGGAACGCCATCAACTCATTGTTGAATTCCATGTGAGTTGCTATGCATGTTCGTCTTGTCTGAAGTAAGGGCGATCTACACTGAGTTGAATGGTTTGAGCATGCATATTGTGAGAGAAGAACATTGGGCCGCTAACTAAAGCCATGTTCCATGGTGGAAGTTTCAGTTTTGGACAAACATCCTCAAATCTCTAATGAGAAAAGAATTAATTGTTGTTGAATGCTTAAAGCATTAAAAGAGGAGTCCATTATCTGTTGTCTATGTTGTCCCGGTATGGATGTCTAAGTTGAGAATAATCAAAAGCGAGAAATCCAAATGCGAGCTTTCTCCTTAGACCTTTGTACAGGCGGCATAGAGGTACCCCTTTGTGATACTTGGTTAAAGCATATGTATTGCGGTGATAATCCAGGTAGTCCAAGCTAATTAGGACAAGGTGCGAGCACTATTAGTACACTATGCATGAGGCTTGCAACTTATAAGATATAATTTACATGATGCATATGCTTTATTACTACCGTTGACAAAATTGTTTCATGTTTTCAAAATCAAAGCTCTAGCACAAATATAGCAATCGATGCTTTTCCTCTATGAGGACCATTCTTTTTACTTTTATGTTGAGTCAGTTCACCTATTTCTCTCCACCTCAAGAAGCAAACACTTGTGTGAACTGTGCATTGATTCTTACATACTTGCTTATTGCACTTATTATATTACTCTATGTTGACAATATCCATGAGATATACATGTTACAAGTTGAAAGCAACCGCTGAAACTTAATCTTCTTTGTGTTGCTTCAATACCTTTACTTTGAATTATTGCTTTATGAGTTAACTCTTATGCAAGACTTATTGATGCTTGTCTTGAAATGCTATTCATGAAAAGTCTTTGCTTTATGATTCACTTGTTTACTCATGTCATACACATTGTTTTGATCGCTGCATTCTCTACATATGCTTTACAAATAGTATGATCAAGATTATGATGGCATGTCACTCCAGAAATTATCTTTGTTATCGTTTTACCTGCTCGGGACGAGCAGAACTAAGCTTGGGGATGCTGATACGTCTCCAACGTATCGATAATTTCTTGTGTTCCATGCTACATTATTGATGTTATCTACATGTTTTATGCACACTTTATGTCATATTCGTGCATTTTCTGGAACTAACCTATTAACAAGATGCCGAAGTGCCAGTTGCTGTTTTCTGCTGTTTTTGGTTTCAGAAATCCTAGTAAAGAAATATTCTCGGAATTGGACGAAATAAAAGCCCAGAGGCCTATTTTCTCACGAAGCTTCCAAGTCCGAAGGAGAGACGAAGAGGGCCACAGGGCGCCAAACCCTAGGCGGCGCGGCCCCCCTTGGCCGCGCGGCCCTGTGGTGTGGGCCCCCGTGCCGCCTCTTGACTTGCCCTTCCGCCTACAAATAGCCTCCGTGACGAAACCCCAGCACCGAGAGCCACGATACGGAAAACATTACTGAGACGCGTCGCCGCCGATCCCATCTCGGGGATCCCGGAGATCGCCTCGCACCCTGCCGGAGAGGGGATTCATCTCCCGAGGACTCTACACCGCCATGGTCGCCTCCGGAGTGATGAGTGAGTAGTCTACCCCTGGACTATGGGTCCATAGCAGTAGCTAGATGGTTGTCTTCTCCCCATTGTGCTATCATTGTCGGATCTTGTGAGCTGCCTATCATGATCAAGATCATCTATATGTAATTCTATATGTTGCGTTTGTTGGGATCCGATGAATAGAGAATACTTGTTATGTTGATTATCAAAGTTATGCTTATGTGTTGTTTATGATCTTGCATGCTCTCCGTTATTAGTAGATGCTCTGGCCAAGTAGATGCTTTTAACTCCAAGAGGGAGTACTTATGCTCGATAGTGGGTTCATGCCTGCATTGACACCTGGGACAGTGACAGAAAGTTCTAAGGTTGTGTTGTGCTGTTGCCACTAGGGATAAAACATTGATGCTATGTCTAAGGATGTAGTTGTTGATTACATTACGCACCATACTTAATGCAATTGTCTGTTGTTTTGCAACTTAATACTGGAGGGGTTCGGATGATAACCTGAAGGTGGACTTTTTAGGCATAGATGCAGTTGGATGGCGGTCTATGTACTTTGTCGTAATGCCCAATTAAATCTCACTATACTCATCATGATATGTATGTGCATTGTCATGCTCTCTTTATTTGTCAATTGCCCAACGTAATTTGTTCACCCAACATGCTGTTGTCTTATGGGAGAGACACCTCTAGTGAACTGTGGACCCCGGTCCAATTCTCTTTATGAAATACAATCTCTGCAATACTTGTTTTTACTGTTTTCTCGCAAACAATCATCTTCCACACAATACGGTTAATCCTTTGTTACAGCAAGCGTGAGATTGACAACCTCACTGCTTGGGGCAAAGTAGTTTGGTTGTGTTGTGCAGGTTCCACGTTGGCGCCGAATCTCCGGTGTTGCGCCGCACTACATCTCGCCGCCATCAACCTTCAACGTGCTTCTTGGCTCCTCCTGGTTCGATAAACCTTGGTTTCTTTCTGAGGGAAAACTTGCTGCTGTGCTCATCATACCTTCCTCTTGGGGTTGCCCAACGAACGTGTGAAATACACGCCATCAATAATCAATGGATATTGTTCTCCCAAGAATGGTTGTATGCACACCCGCAGCTATTCCTTTAGGAATTATAACAGATTTATCAATAAGAGTTATTCCTTCTCCCCCTTCAACAAATTCCCAAAGTTTCAAAGATTCATGAATACTCTTAGGCATTAGGCAAAATTCAGACATAATATCACAATTAGCATGAAGAGTTTGGTCACCGATAGCAATTTTAATAGTAGGATCCCATAATGAAGGTTCAGAGTTCACTAAAACTTGATCAAGACGGTTACGAACATATCCATAATTTTCATTCAAGCGAGATGCACTTGTCTCAAGAGTGTTTAATCTATTATAAATGCTAATAAGGGCTGAATCAAAGTTATTAGCTGAATCATGTGATGCAACCAACTTCTTTATGGCATTAAAAGCTTGATCCCCATTGCAATGAAGGAAATCTCCTCCCACTACAACATCCAAGGCATATCTATAGCGAATCATAAGACCAAAATAAAAATTACTAAGGAGCAAACTTAGAGTCATTTGAGGTTCAATTTTACGATAAGAAGTAAAAATTCTGGACCAAGCATCCTTAAAACTCTCCTCATCCCCTTGTTTAAAAGTGAAGACTAATTCCTCAGGTGAAGAAGTAACAGGTGCAGAACTAGACATGGTAACAAAAGTAAAATGCAAGTAACTAATTTTTTGTGTGTTTTTGATATAGAGTGCAAGACAGTAAATAAAGTAAAGCTAGCAACTAATTTTTGTATTTTGATATAATGCAGCAAACAAAGTAGTAAATAAAATAAAGCAAGACAAAAACAAAGTAAAGAGATTGGATTGTGGAGACTCCCTTGCAGCGTGTCTTGATCTCCCGGCAACGGCGCCAGAAATTTAGCTTGATGACGCGTAAAGCACACGCCCGTTGGGAACCCCAAGTGGAAGGTGTGATGCGTACAACAGCAAGTTTCCCTCAGTAAGAAACCAAGGTTTATCGAACCAGTAGGAGTCAAGAAGCACGTCGAAGGTTGATGGCGGCGGGATGTAGTGCGGGGCAACACCAGGGATTCCGGCGCCAACGTGGAACCTGCACAACACAACCAAAGTACTTTGCCCCAACGAAACAACGAGGTTGTCAATCTCACCGGCTTGCTGTAACAAAGGATTAGATGTATAGTGTGGATGATGATTGTTTGCAGAAAACAGTAGAACAAGTATTGCAGTAAATTGTATTCGATGTAAAAGAATGGACCGGGGTCCACAGTTCACTAGAGGTGTCTCTCCCATAAGATAAATAGCATGTTGGGTGAACAAATTACAGTCGGGCAATTGACAAATAAAGAGAACATGACAATGCACATACATGATATGATGAATATTGTGAGATTTAATTGGGCATTACGACAAAGTACATAGACCGCTATCCAGCATGCATCTATGCCTAAAAGTCCACCTTCAGGTTATCATCCGAACCCCTTCCAGTATTAAGTTGCAAAACAACACAATTGCATTAAGTATGGTGCGTAATGTAATCAATAACTACATCCTCGGACATAGCATCAATGTTTTATCCCTAGTGGCAACAACACATCCACAACCTTAGAACTTTCTGTCACTGTCCCAGATTTAATGGAGGCATGAACCCACTATCGAGCATAAATACTCCCTCTTGGAGTTAAGAGTAAAAACTTGGCCAGAGCCTCTACTAATAACGGAGAGCATGCAAGATCATAAACAACACATAGGTAATAGATTGATAATCAACATAACATAGTATTCTCTATCCATCGGATCCCGACAAACGCAACATATAGAATTACGATAGATGATCTTGATCATGTTAGGCAGCTCACAAGATCCGACAATGAAGCACATGAGGAGAAGACAACCATCTAGCTACTGCTATGGACCCATAGTCCAGGGGTGAACTACTCACTCATCACTCCGGAGGCGACCATGGCGGTGAAGAGTCCTCCGGGAGATGATTCCCCTCTGGCAGGGTGCCGGAGGTGATCTCCAGAATCCCCCGAGATGGGATTGGCGGCGGCGGCGTCTCAGTAAGGTTTTCCGTATCGTGGCTCTCGGTACTGGGGGTTTCACGACGAAGGCTTTAAGTAGGCGGAAGGGCAACGCGGGGGGCCACACGAGGGCCCCACACGCCAGGCCGCGCGGCCAAGGGCCGCGCCGCCCTGGTGTCGGCGCCTCGTGGCCCCACTTCCTTTCCCCTCTTGGAAGCTTCGTGCAAAAATAGGACCCCGGGTGTTGATTTCGTCCAATTCGAGAATATTTCCTTTGTAGGATTTCTGAAACCAAAACAGAAAACAAAAACTGGTTCTTCGATCTCGTTAATAGGTTAGTCCGGAAAATGCATAAATATGACATATAATGTGTATAAAACATGTAGATATCATCAATAATGTGGCATGGAACATAAGAAATTATCGATACGTCGGAGACGTATCATCCACCTCTAGCACGCTTAACTTCCGAGTTCCATTCCGTCCCGCATCCAAGTGCTACGCGCACATGTATGTGATACTAGTATCATATCAATCCTATTAACATGTTGGTCGATGTCACATTTTTTTATTGTTTGAATTTCAAATAATTTTTTTAATAAACAAAAATAATGATGTAATAATAATCGTGAATAAATAAATAAACATTAACTTTTCAATTTTAATTTTTTTTAGTTTTTTAAATATTTTTTTGCCAAAACCTAAAAATTTGAAAATATAAAATTTGGGTAAAAGTAATAGTAATCTTTATGCTGGATGCAATTATTATTTTTTTAAAAAAATTTAAAAAATATAAAATCCATAATTTATAGCAAAAACTAAAATCTTCCTGCTTTCGTATTTTCATTTGGAATTTTGAGAATCTAAAAATTGGCTAACCGGGTAAACCAATCTTCCTGCTCTCGTCGTACTCCTGGAAGGCCATGCGTAGCGCGTCAGACTCCCCGTCGTCCAGCAGCGCCCCGAACTCCTCGATGCTGATGAACCCGTCCCCGTCGCTGTCCACCGCGGCGACCATCTCCTTCGCCTCCGCGGTCGTGCACCTGCGCAGCTTCTGAATCTCGGAGGCCGAGATGCGGCCATCAGCGTCAGCGTCGAAGCTCTTGAAGACACGCATGAGCTCTGTGTCGGCGTCCTTTGCTGCTTTCGCGGGCACGCAAGCCTGAGGAGCCAGCGGGCGTGGCTGGGAGAGGCGGCGGCTGGAGGAAGAATCAGCGGAGACGGCTTGACCCATGATCGATCGAGGTAGGTTCCGTCCCGGCTAGCTACGGCGTGCGTTTCCTTGTGTTCTTGGGTCTGGTGTTTTAGGCTTTTTGGTTTGGGCCATGGGGTTTAATTTCATTTATATATAGGGCTGTAACCACGTGAGTTTGTATTGAATCGGACACGCGAGAGGCTAGGTCTCTCAATCCGTGCCCTTGCGCATATGCCATATGGTAACATTGTTTCCGTGTCTGTCTATACCAAAGACAAGTTGCGAAACATGCCAGTATTAAACTAGATATATCCATATTCACTTATTTCTGAATGGAAGGAGCACCATATTTTTCTCGACCTGTTTTGGAATTTATTAGCCGTGCTGCACACAAAATCGATATCCCCTCTTCAAAATATGAATATAAGTATATCGCGCACATTCTCAAAATAAAAATTTGCACACGCCTTTGAATCATGTAGATGCATTTTAGTGCGTACATACATACACATCTAGAGAAAGTTGAGTCACTTATTATTTTTTTAAAATGTTACAAATCTCCCAAGAATCAAGCATGATTTTTTTCTCTGTCTTTTCCTCTCTGAAGAGTAATATTTGTCCACACTCATCAACAGAAGTGCCCAAGACACGGCGGACACGTTGTTGATTCCACACTAAGCAAGGATCTCCTTCCACATTTGGGTGGTGAATCTACACTTGTAGAGGAGGTGCCCTGCCGATTCTTGAACTTGAGATAATTTCCACAATTTTGCCTTTCACTCCATTTTCATTCCTAGAGCGAGATATTTTAATTTCTCTAGTGGAGTTGACATGTGACACGGCAATTAATTGCAGTTAGCGAAACGACCGCGTCAGCTTTACGTGTTGACAGTGTTGTGTGATCACGAGGAGAGAGAGAATGGTGCCGGAAACGCGTACTCGAAAATTAATCTGGATAGAAACCAGACGCAGCGGCTGTCGATGGAGAAAAGGGTGGCTACAAAGCGCCCGCGGATGGATCGGCCGACATGCCTTGATCGCCTCGGCGTACGTATAGGTGTATATGCCACAGAACAGACACTTCTTCAGCAGGCACCGTGTTGAAGTTGGACCCTTTTCATTGTCGCTTTGTTGTCGCAACGGGTCGACCAAAGACGTCGCATTCAGTATTCACAATTACTCTTCTTGTAGCGCTTTGTAGGCTGCGAATCCAGCTCTGATTCGCAAATCTGGAGAAAAGGAACTGTGGGTTATTGTCATGATCCCGAGCATTCAAAAGGTGATTTAGAGGGTTGTCAGAAACATATTTTCCGATAAATAATTTGGTATGTATGATGCAATAATCTAATTAATTCGATCAAATATCGCACAACCACGTTATTAGGTGTAGAATTTCACAAAACCACAATCAAATAAAATTTCACCAGAAAATCATTTTTTTTGGAGTAGGTTGTTTAGAAACCTGAATCTTAGAATGTACCCAGTTTTGCACAGAGGTCCATAAGTCACTGGTAGAAAAATGGCCTTTAGTCGCGGTTCGCAACTGCCATTAGTCGCGGTTGCGCAACCGCGACCAATTAAGCGCGACTAAAGGCCCCCCCTCTAGTCGCGGTTGCTTACGAACCGCGACTAAAGGCCCCCCTCTAGGCCCGTCCACGTGGGCGGCTAGCGTGCGCCTGGGCGAAGGACCTTTAGTCGCGGTTGGTGTCCCCAACCGGGACTAAAGGCTATTTCGTTAATTTTTTTTAATTCATTTGGGTTTCTAATTTTTTTTCACTCCGTTTTTTTTCTATTTTTTTCAGAATTTCTATTATTTCAGTTATTTGCATAGCTTAGTCTCTATCTCTAACTACACTTATCTCTAGTCAAATTACTTACTCGTGGTCAAACTTCCCGCTCGGTCACCCATCCTCCCACTACTCCACCTCTAGCACGCTTAACTTCCGAGTTCCATTCCGTCCCGCATCCAAGTGCTACGCGCACATGTATGTGATACTAGTATCATATCAATCCTATTAACATGTTGGTCGATGTCACATTTTTTTATTGTTTGAATTTCAAATAATTTTTTTCATAAACAAAAATAATGATGTAATAATAATCATGAATAAATAAATAAACATTAACTTTTCAATTTTAATTTTTTTAAATTTTTTAAATATTTTTTTTGCCAAAACCTAAAAATTTGAAAATCTAAAATTTGGGTAAAAGTAATAGTAATCTTTATGCTGGATGCAATTATTTATTTTTTTAAAAAAAATTAAAAAATATAAAATCCATAATTTATAGCAAAAACTAAAATCTTCCTGCTTTCGTATTTTCATTTGGAATTTTGAGAATCTAAAAATTGGCTAACCGGGTAAACCAATCTTCCTGCTCTCGTCGTACTCCTGGAAGGCCATGCGTAGCGCGTCAGACTCCCCGTCGTCCAGCAGCGCCCCGAACTCCTCGATGCTGATGAACCCGTCCCCGTCGCTGTCCACCGCGGCGACCATCTCCTTCGCCTCCGCGGTCGTGCACCTGCGCAGCTTCTGAATCTCGGAGGCCGAGATGCGGCCATCAGCGTCAGCGTCGAAGCTCTTGAAGACACGCATGAGCTCTGTGTCGGCGTCCTTTGCTGCTTTCGCGGGCACGCAAGCCTGAGGAGCCAGCGGGCGTGGCTGGGAGAGGCGGCGGCTGGAGGAAGAATCAGCGGAGACGGCTTGACCCATGATCGATCGAGGTAGGTTCCGTCCCGGCTAGCTACGGCGTGCGTTTCCTTGTGTTCTTGGGTCTGGTGTTTTAGGCTTTTTGGTTTGGGCCATGGGGTTTAATTTCATTTATATATAGGGCTGTAACCACGTGAGTTTGTATTGAATCGGACACGCGAGAGGCTAGGTCTCTCAATCCGTGCCCTTGCGCATATGCCATATGGTAACATTGTTTCCGTGTCTGTCTATACCAAAGACAAGTTGCGAAACATGCCAGTATTAAACTAGATATATCCATATTCACTTATTTCTGAATGGAAGGAGCACCATATTTTTCTCGACCTGTTTTGGAATTTATTAGCCGTGCTGCACACAAAATCGATATCCCCTCTTCAAAATATGAATATAAGTATATCGCGCACATTCTCAAAATAAAAATTTGCACACGCCTTTGAATCATGTAGATGCATTTTAGTGCGTACATACATACACATCTAGAGAAAGTTGAGTCACTTATTATTTTTTTAAAATGTTACAAATCTCCCAAGAATCAAGCATGATTTTTTTCTCTGTCTTTTCCTAAAAATTTGAAAATCTAAAATTTGGGTAAAAGTAATAGTAATCTTTATGCTGGATGCAATTATTAATTTTTTTTTGAAAAATTTAAAAAATATAAAATCCATAATTTATAGCAAAAACTAAAATCTTCCTGCTTTCGTATTTTCATTTGGAATTTTGAGAATCTAAAAATTGGCTAACCGGGTAAACCAATCTTCCTGCTCTCGTCGTACTCCTGGAAGGCCATGCGTAGCGCGTCAGACTCCCCGTCGTCCAGCAGCGCCCCGAACTCCTCGATGCTGATGAACCCGTCCCCGTCGCTGTCCACCGCGGCGACCATCTCCTTCGCCTCCGCGGTCGTGCACCTGCGCAGCTTCTGAATCTCGGAGGCCGAGATGCGGCCATCAGCGTCAGCGTCGAAGCTCTTGAAGACACGCATGAGCTCTGTGTCGGCGTCCTTTGCTGCTTTCGCGGGCACGCAAGCCTGAGGAGCCAGCGGGCGTGGCTGGGAGAGGCGGCGGCTGGAGGAAGAATCAGCGGAGACGGCTTGACCCATGATCGATCGAGGTAGGTTCCGTCCCGGCTAGCTACGGCGTGCGTTTCCTTGTGTTCTTGGGTCTGGTGTTTTAGGCTTTTTGGTTTGGGCCATGGGGTTTAATTTCATTTATATATAGGGCTGTAACCACGTGAGTTTGTATTGAATCGGACACGCGAGAGGCTAGGTCTCTCAATCCGTGCCCTTGCGCATATGCCATATGGTAACATTGTTTCCGTGTCTGTCTATACCAAAGACAAGTTGCGAAACATGCCAGTATTAAACTAGATATATCCATATTCACTTATTTCTGAATGGAAGGAGCACCATATTTTTCTCGACCTGTTTTGGAATTTATTAGCCGTGCTGCACACAAAATCGATATCCCCTCTTCAAAATATGAATATAAGTATATCGCGCACATTCTCAAAATAAAAATTTGCACACGCCTTTGAATCATGTAGATGCATTTTAGTGCGTACATACATACACATCTAGAGAAAGTTGAGTCACTTATTATTTTTTTAAAATGTTACAAATCTCCCAAGAATCAAGCATGATTTTTTTCTCTGTCTTTTCCTAAAAATTTGAAAATCTAAAATTTGGGTAAAAGTAATAGTAATCTTTATGCTGGATGCAATTATTAATTTTTTTTTGAAAAATTTAAAAAATATAAAATCCATAATTTATAGCAAAAACTAAAATCTTCCTGCTTTCGTATTTTCATTTGGAATTTTGAGAATCTAAAAATTGGCTAACCGGGTAAACCAATCTTCCTGCTCTCGTCGTACTCCTGGAAGGCCATGCGTAGCGCGTCAGACTCCCCGTCGTCCAGCAGCGCCCCGAACTCCTCGATGCTGATGAACCCGTCCCCGTCGCTGTCCACCGCGGCGACCATCTCCTTCGCCTCCGCGGTCGTGCACCTGCGCAGCTTCTGAATCTCGGAGGCCGAGATGCGGCCATCAGCGTCAGCGTCGAAGCTCTTGAAGACACGCATGAGCTCTGTGTCGGCGTCCTTTGCTGCTTTCGCGGGCACGCAAGCCTGAGGAGCCAGCGGGCGTGGCTGGGAGAGGCGGCGGCTGGAGGAAGAATCAGCGGAGACGGCTTGACCCATGATCGATCGAGGTAGGTTCCGTCCCGGCTAGCTACGGCGTGCGTTTCCTTGTGTTCTTGGGTCTGGTGTTTTAGGCTTTTTGGTTTGGGCCATGGGGTTTAATTTCATTTATATATAGGGCTGTAACCACGTGAGTTTGTATTGAATCGGACACGCGAGAGGCTAGGTCTCTCAATCCGTGCCCTTGCGCATATGCCATATGGTAACATTGTTTCCGTGTCTGTCTATACCAAAGACAAGTTGCGAAACATGCCAGTATTAAACTAGATATATCCATATTCACTTATTTCTGAATGGAAGGAGCACCATATTTTTCTCGACCTGTTTTGGAATTTATTAGCCGTGCTGCACACAAAATCGATATCCCCTCTTCAAAATATGAATATAAGTATATCGCGCACATTCTCAAAATAAAAATTTGCACACGCCTTTGAATCATGTAGATGCATTTTAGTGCGTACATACATACACATCTAGAGAAAGTTGAGTCACTTATTATTTTTTTAAAATGTTACAAATCTCCCAAGAATCAAGCATGATTTTTTTCTCTGTCTTTTCCTAAAAATTTGAAAATCTAAAATTTGGGTAAAAGTAATAGTAATCTTTATGCTGGATGCAATTATTAATTTTTTTTTGAAAAATTTAAAAAATATAAAATCCATAATTTATAGCAAAAACTAAAATCTTCCTGCTTTCGTATTTTCATTTGGAATTTTGAGAATCTAAAAATTGGCTAACCGGGTAAACCAATCTTCCTGCTCTCGTCGTACTCCTGGAAGGCCATGCGTAGCGCGTCAGACTCCCCGTCGTCCAGCAGCGCCCCGAACTCCTCGATGCTGATGAACCCGTCCCCGTCGCTGTCCACCGCGGCGACCATCTCCTTCGCCTCCGCGGTCGTGCACCTGCGCAGCTTCTGAATCTCGGAGGCCAAGATGCGGCCATCAGCGTCAGCGTCGAAGCTCTTGAAGACACGCATGAGCTCTGTGTCGGCGTCCTTTGCTGCTTTCGCGGGCACGCAAGCCTGAGGAGCCAGCGGGCGTGGCTGGGAGAGGCGGCGGCTGGAGGAAGAATCAGCGGAGACGGCTTGACCCATGATCGATCGAGGTAGGTTCCGTCCCGGCTAGCTACGGCGTGCGTTTCCTTGTGTTCTTGGGTCTGGTGTTTTAGGCTTTTTGGTTTGGGCCATGGGGTTTAATTTCATTTATATATAGGGCTGTAACCACGTGAGTTTGTATTGAATCGGACACGCGAGAGGCTAGGTCTCTCAATCCGTGCCCTTGCGCATATGCCATATGGTAACATTGTTTCCGTGTCTGTCTATACCAAAGACAAGTTGCGAAACATGCCAGTATTAAACTAGATATATCCATATTCACTTATTTCTGAATGGAAGGAGCACCATATTTTTCTCGACCTGTTTTGGAATTTATTAGCCGTGCTGCACACAAAATCGATATCCCCTCTTCAAAATATGAATATAAGTATATCGCGCACATTCTCAAAATAAAAATTTGCACACGCCTTTGAATCATGTAGATGCATTTTAGTGCGTACATACATACACATCTAGAGAAAGTTGAGTCACTTATTATTTTTTTAAAATGTTACAAATCTCCCAAGAATCAAGCATGATTTTTTTCTCTGTCTTTTCCTAAAAATTTGAAAATCTAAAATTTGGGTAAAAGTAATAGTAATCTTTATGCTGGATGCAATTATTAATTTTTTTTTGAAAAATTTAAAAAATATAAAATCCATAATTTATAGCAAAAACTAAAATCTTCCTGCTTTCGTATTTTCATTTGGAATTTTGAGAATCTAAAAATTGGCTAACCGGGTAAACCAATCTTCCTGCTCTCGTCGTACTCCTGGAAGGCCATGCGTAGCGCGTCAGACTCCCCGTCGTCCAGCAGCGCCCCGAACTCCTCGATGCTGATGAACCCGTCCCCGTCGCTGTCCACCGCGGCGACCATGAGCTCTGTGTCGGCGTCCTTTGCTGCTTTCGCGGGCACGCAAGCCTGAGGAGCCAGCGGGCGTGGCTGGGAGAGGCGGCGGCTGGAGGAAGAATCAGCGGAGACGGCTTGACCCATGATCGATCGAGGTAGGTTCCGTCCCGGCTAGCTACGGCGTGCGTTTCCTTGTGTTCTTGGGTCTGGTGTTTTAGGCTTTTTGGTTTGGGCCATGGGGTTTAATTTCATTTATATATAGGGCTGTAACCACGTGAGTTTGTATTGAATCGGACACGCGAGAGGCTAGGTCTCTCAATCCGTGCCCTTGCGCATATGCCATATGGTAATATTGTTTCCGTGTCTGTCTATACCAAAGACAAGTTGCGAAACATGCCAGTATTAAACTAGATATATCCATATTCACTTATTTCTGAATGGAAGGAGCACCATATTTTTCTCTACCTGTTTTGGAATTTATTAGCCGTGATGCACACAAAATCGATATCCCCTCTTCAAAATATGAATATAAGTATATCGCGCACATTCTCAAAATAAAAATTTGCACACGCCTTTGAATCATGTAGATGCATTTTAGTGCGTACATACATACACATCTAGAGAAAGTTGAGTCACTTATTATTTTTTTAAAATGTTACAAATCTCCCAAGAATAAAGCATGATTTTTTTCTCTGTCTTTTCCTAAAAATTTGAAAATCTAAAATTTGGGTAAAAGTAATAGTAATCTTTATGCTGGATGCAATTATTAATTTTTTTTTGAAAAATTTAAAAAATATAAAATCCATAATTTATAGCAAAAACTAAAATCTTCCTGCTTTCGTATTTTCATTTGGAATTTTGAGAATCTAAAAATTGGCTAACCGGGTAAACCAATCTTCCTGCTCTCGTCGTACTCCTGGAAGGCCATGCGTAGCGCGTCAGACTCCCCGTCGTCCAGCAGCGCCCCGAACTCCTCGATGCTGATGAACCCGTCCCCGTCGCTGTCCACCGCGGCGACCATCTCCTTCGCCTCCGCGGTCGTGCACCTGCGCAGCTTCTGAATCTCGGAGGCCGAGATGCGGCCATCAGCGTCAGCGTCGAAGCTCTTGAAGACACGCATGAGCTCTGTGTCGGCGTCCTTTGCTGCTTTCGCGGGCACGCAAGCCTGAGGAGCCAGCGGGCGTGGCTGGGAGAGGCGGCGGCTGGAGGAAGAATCAGCGGAGACGGCTTGACCCATGATCGATCGAGGTAGGTTCCGTCCCGGCTAGCTACGGCGTGCGTTTCCTTGTGTTCTTGGGTCTGGTGTTTTAGGCTTTTTGGTTTGGGCCATGGGGTTTAATTTCATTTATATATAGGGCTGTAACCACGTGAGTTTGTATTGAATCGGACACGCGAGAGGCTAGGTCTCTCAATCCGTGCCCTTGCGCATATGCCATATGGTAACATTGTTTCCGTGTCTGTCTATACCAAAGACAAGTTGCGAAACATGCCAGTATTAAACTAGATATATCCATATTCACTTATTTCTGAATGGAAGGAGCACCATATTTTTCTCGACCTGTTTTGGAATTTATTAGCCGTGCTGCACACAAAATCGATATCCCCTCTTCAAAATATGAATATAAGTATATCGCGCACATTCTCAAAATAAAAATTTGCACACGCCTTTGAATCATGTAGATGCATTTTAGTGCGTACATACATACACATCTAGAGAAAGTTGAGTCACTTATTATTTTTTTAAAATGTTACAAATCTCCCAAGAATCAAGCATGATTTTTTTCTCTGTCTTTTCCTAAAAATTTGAAAATCTAAAATTTGGGTAAAAGTAATAGTAATCTTTATGCTGGATGCAATTATTAATTTTTTTTTGAAAAATTTAAAAAATATAAAATCCATAATTTATAGCAAAAACTAAAATCTTCCTGCTTTCGTATTTTCATTTGGAATTTTGAGAATCTAAAAATTGGCTAACCGGGTAAACCAATCTTCCTGCTCTCGTCGTACTCCTGGAAGGCCATGCGTAGCGCGTCAGACTCCCCGTCGTCCAGCAGCGCCCCGAACTCCTCGATGCTGATGAACCCGTCCCCGTCGCTGTCCACCGCGGCGACCATCTCCTTCGCCTCCGCGGTCGTGCACCTGCGCAGCTTCTGAATCTCGGAGGCCGAGATGCGGCCATCAGCGTCAGCGTCGAAGCTCTTGAAGACACGCATGAGCTCTGTGTCGGCGTCCTTTGCTGCTTTCGCGGGCACGCAAGCCTGAGGAGCCAGCGGGCGTGGCTGGGAGAGGCGGCGGCTGGAGGAAGAATCAGCGGAGACGGCTTGACCCATGATCGATCGAGGTAGGTTCCGTCCCGGCTAGCTACGGCGTGCGTTTCCTTGTGTTCTTGGGTCTGGTGTTTTAGGCTTTTTGGTTTGGGCCATGGGGTTTAATTTCATTTATATATAGGGCTGTAACCACGTGAGTTTGTATTGAATCGGACACGCGAGAGGCTAGGTCTCTCAATCCGTGCCCTTGCGCATATGCCATATGGTAACATTGTTTCCGTGTCTGTCTATACCAAAGACAAGTTGCGAAACATGCCAGTATTAAACTAGATATATCCATATTCACTTATTTCTGAATGGAAGGAGCACCATATTTTTCTCGACCTGTTTTGGAATTTATTAGCCGTGCTGCACACAAAATCGATATCCCCTCTTCAAAATATGAATATAAGTATATCGCGCACATTCTCAAAATAAAAATTTGCACACGCCTTTGAATCATGTAGATGCATTTTAGTGCGTACATACATACACATCTAGAGAAAGTTGAGTCACTTATTATTTTTTTTAAATGTTACAAATCTCCCAAGAATCAAGCATGATTTTTTTCTCTGTCTTTTCCTAAAAATTTGAAAATCTAAAATTTGGGTAAAAGTAATAGTAATCTTTATGCTGGATGCAATTATTAATTTTTTTTTGAAAAATTTAAAAAATATAAAATCCATAATTTATAGCAAAAACTAAAATCTTCCTGCTTTCGTATTTTCATTTGGAATTTTGAGAATCTAAAAATTGGCTAACCGGGTAAACCAATCTTCCTGCTCTCGTCGTACTCCTGGAAGGCCATGCGTAGCGCGTCAGACTCCCCATCGTCCAGCAGCGCCCCGAACTCCTCGATGCTGATGAACCCGTCCACGTCGCTGTCCACCGCGGCGACCATCTCCTTCGCCTCCGCGGTCGTGCACCTGCGCAGCTTCTGAATCTCGGAGGCCAAGATGCGGCCATCAGCGTCAGCGTCGAAGCTCTTGAAGACACGCATGAGCTCTGTGTCGGCGTCCTTTGCTGCTTTCGCGGGCACGCAAGCCTGAGGAGCCAGCGGGCGTGGCTGGGAGAGGCGGCGGCTGGAGGAAGAATCAGCGGAGACGGCTTGACCCATGATCGATCGAGGTAGGTTCCGTCCCGGCTAGCTACGGCGTGCGTTTCCTTGTGTTCTTGGGTCTGGTGTTTTAGGCTTTTTGGTTTGGGCCATGGGGTTTAATTTCATTTATATATAGGGCTGTAACCACGTGAGTTTGTATTGAATCGGACACGCGAGAGGCTAGGTCTCTCAATCCGTGCCCTTGCGCATATGCCATATGGTAATATTGTTTCCGTGTCTGTCTATACCAAAGACAAGTTGCGAAACATGCCAGTATTAAACTAGATATATCCATATTCACTTATTTCTGAATGGAAGGAGCACCATATTTTTCTCTACCTGTTTTGGAATTTATTAGCAGTGCTGCACACAAAATCGATATCCCCTCTTCAAAATATGAATATAAGTATATCGCGCACATTCTCAAAATAAAAATTTGCACACGCCTTTGAATCATGTAGATGCATTTTAGTGCGTACATACATACACATCTAGAGAAAGTTGAGTCACTTATTATTTTTTTAAAATGTTACAAATCTCCCAAGAATAAAGCATGATTTTTTTCTCTGTCTTTTCCTAAAAATTTGAAAATCTAAAATTTGGGTAAAAGTAATAGTAATCTTTATGCTGGATGCAATTATTAATTTTTTTTTGAAAAATTTAAAAAATATAAAATCCATAATTTATAGCAAAAACTAAAATCTTCCTGCTTTCGTATTTTCATTTGGAATTTTGAGAATCTAAAAATTGGCTAACCGGGTAAACCAATCTTCCTGCTCTCGTCGTACTCCTGGAAGGCCATGCGTAGCGCGTCAGACTCCCCGTCGTCCAGCAGCGCCCCGAACTCCTCGATGCTGATGAACCCGTCCCCGTCGCTGTCCACCGCGGCGACCATCTCCTTCGCCTCCGCGGTCGTGCACCTGCGCAGCTTCTGAATCTCGGAGGCCAAGATGCGGCCATCAGCGTCAGCGTCGAAGCTCTTGAAGACACGCATGAGCTCTGTGTCGGCGTCCTTTGCTGCTTTCGCGGGCACGCAAGCCTGAGGAGCCAGCGGGCGTGGCTGGGAGAGGCGGCGGCTGGAGGAAGAATCAGCGGAGACGGCTTGACCCATGATCGATCGAGGTAGGTTCCGTCCCGGCTAGCTACGGCGTGCGTTTCCTTGTGTTCTTGGGTCTGGTGTTTTAGGCTTTTTGGTTTGGGCCATGGGGTTTAATTTCATTTATATATAGGGCTGTAACCACGTGAGTTTGTATTGAATCGGACACGCGAGAGGCTAGGTCTCTCAATCCGTGCCCTTGCGCATATGCCATATGGTAACATTGTTTCCGTGTCTGTCTATACAAAAGACAAGTTGCGAAACATGCCAGTATTAAACTAGATATATCCATATTCACTTATTTCTGAATGGAAGGAGCACCATATTTTTCTCGACCTGTTTTGGAATTTATTAGCCGTGCTGCACACAAAATCGATATCCCCTCTTCAAAATATGAATATAAGTATATCGCGCACATTCTCAAAATAAAAATTTGCACACGCCTTTGAATCATGTAGATGCATTTTAGTGCGTACATACATACACATCTAGAGAAAGTTGAGTCACTTATTATTTTTTTAAAATGTTACAAATCTCCCAAGAATCAAGCATGATTTTTTTCTCTGTCTTTTCCTAAAAATTTGAAAATCTAAAATTTGGGTAAAAGTAATAGTAATCTTTATGCTGGATGCAATTATTAATTTTTTTTTGAAAAATTTAAAAAATATAAAATCCATAATTTATAGCAAAAACTAAAATCTTCCTGCTTTCGTATTTTCATTTGGAATTTTGAGAATCTAAAAATTGGCTAACCGGGTAAACCAATCTTCCTGCTCTCGTCGTACTCCTGGAAGGCCATGCGTAGCGCGTCAGACTCCCCGTAGTCCAGCAGCGCCCCGAACTCCTCGATGCTGATGAACCCGTCCCCGTCGCTGTCCACCGCGGCGACCATCTCCTTCGCCTCCGCGGTCGTGCACCTGCGCAGCTTCTGAATCTCGGAGGCCAAGATGCGGCCATCAGCGTCAGCGTCGAAGCTCTTGAAGACACGCATGAGCTCTGTGTCGGCGTCCTTTGCTGCTTTCGCGGGCACGCAAGCCTGAGGAGCCAGCGGGCGTGGCTGGGAGAGGCGGCGGCTGGAGGAAGAATCAGCGGAGACGGCTTGACCCATGATCGATCGAGGTAGGTTCCGTCCCGGCTAGCTACGGCGTGCGTTTCCTTGTGTTCTTGGGTCTGGTGTTTTAGGCTTTTTGGTTTGGGCCATGGGGTTTAATTTCATTTATATATAGGGCTGTAACCACGTGAGTTTGTATTGAATCGGACACGCGAGAGGCTAGGTCTCTCAATCCGTGCCCTTGCGCATATGCCATATGGTAACATTGTTTCCGTGTCTGTCTATACCAAAGACAAGTTGCGAAACATGCCAGTATTAAACTAGATATATCCATATTCACTTATTTCTGAATGGAAGGAGCACCATATTTTTCTCTACCTGTTTTGGAATTTATTAGCCGTGCTGCACACAAAATCGATATCCCCTCTTCAAAATATGAATATAAGTATATCGCGCACATTCTCAAAATAAAAATTTGCACACGCCTTTGAATCATGTAGATGCATTTTAGTGCGTACATACATACACATCTAGAGAAAGTTGAGTCACTTATTATTTTTTTAAAATGTTACAAATCTCCCAAGAATAAAGCATGATTTTTTTCTCTGTCTTTTCCTAAAAATTTGAAAATCTAAAATTTGGGTAAAAGTAATAGTAATCTTTATGCTGGATGCAATTATTATTTTTTTTTGAAAAATTCAAAAAATATAAAATCCATAATTTATAGCAAAAACTAAAATCTTCCTGCTTTCGTATTTTCATTTGGAATTTTGAGAATCTATAAATTGGCTAATGTCTACGGGAGCTTCTATTCTTGTAGACAGTGTTGGGCCTCCAAGAGCAGAGGTTTGTAGAACAGCAGCAAGTTTCCCTTAAGTGGATACCCAAGGTTTATCGAACTCAGGAGGAAGAGGTCAAAGATATCCCTCTCATGCAACCCCGCAACCACAAAGCAAGAAGTCTCTTGTGTCCCCAACACACCTAATAGGTGCACTAGTTCGGCGAAGAGATAGTGAAATACAGGTGGTATGAATAAGTAGTAGCAACGGCACCAGAAAAGTGCTTTCCCAGGACAGTAAACAAGGTAGTAACGCAGCAGTAGTAACGCAGTAAAACAGTAAACAAGCGTAGTAACTCAGCAGTATTTAGGAACAAGGCCTAGGGATTACACTTTCACTAGTGGACACTCTCAACATTGATCACATAACAGAATAGATAAATGCATACTCTACACTTTTGTTGGATGATGAACACATTGCGTAGGATTACACGAACCCTCAATGCCGTAGTTAACAAGCTCCACAATAATGCTCATATTTTAGTAACCTTTAGTGTAAGATAGATCAAAAGACTAAACCAAGTACTAGCATAGCATGCACACTGTCACCTTCATGCATATGTAGGAGGAATAGATCACATCAATATTATCATAGCAATAGTTAACTTCGCAATCTACAAGAGATCATGATCATAGCATAAACCAAGTACTAACACGGTGCACGCACTGTCACCTTTGCACACATGCAGGAGGAATAAACTACTTTAATAACAAATCACTAGAGTAGCACATAGATAAATTGTGATACAAAACATGTTGCAATCATAAAGAGATATAAATAAGCACTTCACTACGCCATTCAACAGTGAATAAGTATTCTGTGAAATCTAGCCTAAAAGACCCACACGGTGCACACACTGTCACCTTTACACACGTGGGACAAGGAGTCTCCGGAGATCACATAAGTAAAACTCACTTGACTAGCATAATGACATCTAGATTACAAGCATCATCATATGAATCTCAATCATGTAAGGCAGCTCATGAGATTATTGTATTGAAGTACATAGGAGAGAGATGAACCACATAGCTACCGGTACAGCCCCGAGCCTCGATGGAGAACTACTCCTCCTCATGGGAGCAGCAGCGGTGATGAAGATGGCGGTGGAGATGGCAGCGGTGTCGATGGAGAAGCCTTCCGGGGCACTTCCCCGCTCCGGCAGGTGCCGGAACGAGACTCCTGTCCCCCGATCTTGGCCGCGATGGCGGCGGCTCGGAAGGTTTTGTGGTTTCGTCGAACGCCCCGAGGTTTTTAGGTCAGGGGCTTTATATAGGCGGAGAGGCGGCGCAGAGGGCTTCGGGGGCCCACACCCTAGGGCGGCGCGCCCCTTGGCCGCGCCGGGGTATGGTGTGGTGGCCCTGCCCCTTCTCTGGCGGTTCTCGTGTGTTCTGATGCTTCCGGGTAAAATAGGAACCTGGGCGTTGATTTCGTCCGATTCCGAGAATATTTCGTTACTAGGATTTCTGAAACCAAAAACAGCAAAAAACAGGAACTGGCACTTCGGCATCTTGTTAATAGGTTAGTTCCAGAAAATGCACGAATATGACATAAAGTGTGCATATAACATGTAGATAATATCAATAATGTGGCATGGAACACAAGAAATTATCGATACGTTGGAGACGTATCAGCATCCCCAAGCTTAGTTCTGCTCGTCCCGAGCATGTAAAACGATAACAAAGATAATTTCTGGAGTGACATGCCATCATAAACTTGATCATACTATTTGTAAAGCATATGTAGTGAATGCAGCGATCAAAACAATGTATATGACATGGGTAAACAACTGAATCATAAAGCAAAGACTTTTCATGAATAGCACTTCAAGACAAGCATCAATAAGTCTTGCATAAGAGTTAACTCATAAAGTAATAATTCAAAGTAAAGGTATTGAAGCAACACAAAAGAAGATTAAGTTTCAGCGATTGCTTTCAACTTGTAACATGTATATCTCATGGATAATTGTCAATGCAAAGCAATATAACAAATGCAATATGCAAATATGTAAGAATCAATGCACAGTTCACACAAGTGTTTGCTTCTTGAGATGGAGAGAAATATGTGAACTGACTCAACAATGAAAGTAAAAGAATGGTCCTCCATAGAGGAAAAGCATCGATTGCTATATTTGTGCTAGAGCTTTGATTTTGAAAACATGAAACAATTTTGTCAACGGTAGTAATAAAGCATATGCATCATGTAAATTATATCTTATAAGTTGCAAGCCTCATGCATAGTGTACCAATAGTGCCCGCACCTTGTCCTAATTAGCTTGGACTACCTGGATTATCACCGCAATACATATGCTTTAACCGAGTTTCACAAAGGGGTACCTCTATGCCGCCTGTACAAAGGTCTAAGGAGAAAGCTCGCATTTGGATTTCTCGCTTTTGATTATTCTCAACTTAGACATCCATACCGGGACAACATAGACAACAGATAATGGACTCCTCTTTTAATGCTTTAAGCATTTGACAACAATTAATTCTTTTCTCATTAGAGATTTGAGGATGTTTGTCCAAAACTGAAACTTCCACCATGGATCATGGCTTTAGTTAGCGGCCCAATGTTCTTCTCTCACAATATGCATGCTCAAACCATTCAACTCAGTGTAGATCGCCCTTACTTCAGACAAGACGAACATGCATAGCAACTCACATGAAATTCAACAATGAGTTGATGGCGTTCCCCAGAAACATGGTTATCGCACAACAAGCAACTTAATAAGAGATAAAGTGCATAATTACATATTCAATACCACAATAGTTTTTAAGCTATTTGTCCCATGAGCTATATATTGCAAAGGTGAATGATGGAATTTTAAAGGTAGCACTCAAGCAATTTACTTTGGAATGGCGGGAAAATACCATGTAGTAGGTAGGTATGGTGGACACAAATGGCATAGTGGTTGGCTCAAGTATTTGGATGCATGAGAAGTATTCCCTCTCGATACAAGGTTTAGGCTAGCAAGGTTATTTGAAACAAACACAAGGATGAACCGGCAGCAAAACTCACATAAAATACATATTGAAAACATTATAAGACTCTACACCGTCTTCCTTGTTGTTCAAAACTCAATACTAGAAATTATCTAGACTTTAGAGAGACCAATTATGCAAACCAAATTTTAGCATGCTCTATGTATTCTTCACTAATAGGTGCAAAGTATATGATGCAAGAGCTTAAACATGAGCACAACAATTGCCAAGTATCACATTACCCAAGACATTATAGCAATTACTACATGTATCATTTTCCAATTCCAACCATATAACAATTTAACGAAGAGGAAACTTCGCCATGAATATTATGAGCTAAGAACACATGTGTTCATATGAACCAGCGGAGCGTGTCTCTCTCCCACACAAGCATGATGTAATCCAATTTATTCAAACACAAACAAAAATAGAAACAAACAAACAGACGCTCCAAGCAAAGTACATAAGATGTGGCCGAATAAAAATATAGTTTCAGGGGAGGAACCTGATAATGTTGTCGATGAAGAAGGGGATGCCTTGGGCATCCCCAAGCTTAGACGCTTGAGTCTTCTTAATATATGCAGGGGTGAACCACCGGGCATCCCCAAGCTTAGACTTTTCACTCTTCTTGATCGTAGTATATCATCCTCCTCTCTTGACCCTTGAAAACTTCCTCCACACCAAACTCGAAACAACTCATTAGAGGGTTAGTGGACAATAAAAATTAACATGTTCAGAGGTGACACAATCATTCTTAACACTTCTGGACATTGCATAAAGCTACTGGACATTAATAGATCAAAGAAATTCATCCAACATAGCAAAAGAGGCAATGCGAAATAAAAGGCAGAATCTGTCAAAACAGAACAGTCCGTAAAGATGGATTTTATTAGGCCACCAGACTTGCTCAAATGAAAATGCTCAAATTGAATGAAAGTTGCGTACATATCTGAGGATCACTCACGTAAATTGGCATAATTTTCTGAGTTACCTACAGAGAATTAGACCCAGATTCGTGACAGCAAAGAAATCTGTTTCTGCGCAGTAATCCAAATCTAGTACTTACTTTACTATCAAAGACTTTACTTGGCACAACAAAACACAAAACTAAGATAAGGAGAGGTTGCTACAGTAGTAAACAACTTCCAAGACACAAATATAAAACAAAGTACTGTAGCAAAATAACACATGGGTTATCTCCCAAGAAGTTCTTTCTTTTTAGCCATTAAGATGGGCTCAGCAGTTTTAATGATGCACAAGAAATAGTATTTGAAGCAAAAGAGAGCATCAAGAGGCAAATTCAAAACACATTTAAGTCTAACATGCTTCCTATGCATAGGAATCTTGTAAATAAACAAGTTCATGAAGAGCAGAGTAACAAGCATAGGAAGATAAAACAAGTGTAGCTTCAAAAATTTCAGCACATAGAGAGGCATTTTAGTAACATGAAAATTTCTACAACCATATTTTCCTCTCTCATAATAACTTTCAGTAGCAACATGAGCAAACTCAACAATATAACTATCACATAAAGCATTCTTATCATGAGTCTCATGCATAAAATTATTATTCTCCACATAAGCATAATCAATTTTATTAGTAATAGCGGGAGCAAATTCAACAAAGTAGCTATCATTATTATTCTCATCAAGTGTAGGAGGCATAGTATAATCATAACAAGCTTTATCCTCCATAGTAGGTGGCACCAAAATACCACTATCATTATAATCATCATAAATAGGAGGGAAAGTATCATCAAAGAAAATTTTCTCCTCAATGCTTGGGGGACTAAAAATATCATGAAAACCAGCTTCCCCAAGCTTAGAACTTTCTATATCTTTATCAACAATGGTGTTCAAGGCGTTCATACTAATATTACTACCAGCATGCAAATAAGATTTCATAGGTTTTTTAATTTTCGCATCAAACAATCCATGTTTTAAATCAGGAAATAGAATAAGAAGCTCATTGTTGTCCATTATGCCAAACTAGTGTAAACAAGAAACAAAAAGATGCAATTGCAGGATCTAAAGGAAATAGCTTCGAGCACACACACAACGGCGCCAAAAAATACTTTACCTGGGACCGTAGTATGAGCCTTTTCCTCCCCGGCAACGGCGCCAAAAGTGCTTGATGTCTACGGGAGCTTCTATTCTTGTAGACAAGTTGGGCCTCCAAGAGCAGAGGTTTGTAGAACAGCAGCAAGTTTCCCTTAAGTGGATACCCAAGGTTTATCGAACTCGGGAGGAAGAGGTCAAAGATATCCCTCTCATGCAACCCGCAACCACAAAGCAAGAAGTCTCTTGTGTCCCCAACACACCTAATAGGTGCACTAGTTCGCGAAGAGATAGTGAAATACAGTGGTATGAATAAGTAGTAGCAACGGCACCAGAAAAGTGCTTTGCCCAGACAAAACAAGCGAGTAACGCGTAAGCAAAGAAACAAGAAACAAGCGTAGTAACTCAGCAGTATTTAGGAACAAGGCCTAGGGATTACACTTTCACTAGTGGACACTCTCAACATTGATCACATAACAGAATAAATAAATGCATACTCTACACTTTTGTTGGATGATGAACACATTGCGTAGGATTACACGAACCCTCAATGCCGGAGTTAACAAGCTCCACAATAATGCTCATATTTTAGTAATCTTTAGTGTAAGATAGATCAACAGACTAAACCAAGTACTAGCATAGCATGCACACTGTCACCTTCATGCATATGTAGGAGGAATAGATCACATCAATATTATCATAGCAATAGTTAACTTCGCAATCTACAAGAGATCATGATCATAGCATAAACCAAGTACTAACACGGTGCACGCACTGTCACCTTTGCACACATGCAGGAGGAATAAACTACTTTAATAACAAATCACTAGAGTAGCACATAGATAAATTGTGATACAAAACATGTTGCAATCATAAAGAGATATAAATAAGCACTTCACTACGCCATTCAACAGTGAATAAGTATTCTGTGAAATCTAGCCTAAAAGACCCACACGGTGCACACACTGTCACCTTTACACACGTGGGACAAGGAGTCTCCGGAGATCACATAAGTAAAACTCACTTGACTAGCATAATGACATCTAGATTACAAGCATCATCATATGAATCTCAATCATGTAAGGCAGCTCATGAGATTATTGTATTGAAGTACATAGGAGAGAGATGAACCACATAGCTACCGGTACAGCCCCGAGCCTCGATGGAGAACTACTCCCTCCTCATGGGAGCAGCAGCGGTGATGAAGATGGCGGTGGAGATGGCAGCGGTGTCGATGGAGAAGCCTTCCGGGGCACTTCCCCGCTCCGGCAGGGTGCCGGAACAGAGACTCTGTCCCCCGATCTTGGCTTCGCGATGGCGGCGGCTCGGAAGGTTTTTGTGGTTTGTCGAACGCCCGAGGTTTTTAGGTCGTGGCTTTATATAGGCGGAGAGGCGGCGCAGGAGGGCTTCGGGGGGCCCACACCCTGGGCGGCGCGCCCCCCCTTGGCCGCGCCGGGTATGGTGTGGTGGCCTGCCCCCTCTCTGGCGGTTCTCGTGTGTTCGGATGCTTCCGGGTAAAATAGGAACCCGGGCGTTGATTTCGTCCGATTCCGAGAATATTTCGTTACTAGGATTTTGAAACCAAAAACAGCAGAAAAGAACGCACCGGCATCTTGTTAATAGGTTAGTTCCAGAAAATGCACGAATATGACATAAAGTGTGCATATAACATGTAGATAACATCAATAATGTGGCATGGAACACAAGAAATTATCGATACGTTGGAGACGTATCACTAACCGGGTAAACCAATCTTCCTGCTCTCGTCGTACTCCTGGAAGGCCATGTGTAGCGCGTCAGACTCCCCGTCGTCCAGCAGCGCCCCGAACTCCTCGATGCTGATGAACCCGTCCCCGTCGCTGTCCACCGCGGCGACCATCTCCTTCGCCTCCGCGGTCGTGCACCTGCGCAGCTTCTGAATCTCGGAGGCCAAGATGCGGCCATCAGCGTCAGCGTCGAAGCTCTTGAAGACACGCATGAGCTCTGTGTCGGCGTCCTTTGCTGCTTTCGCGGGCACGCAAGCCTGAGGAGCCAGCGGGCGTGGCTGGGAGAGGCGGCGGCTGGAGGAAGAATCAGCGGAGACGGCTTGACCCATGATCGATCGAGGTAGGTTCCGTCCCGGCTAGCTACGGCGTGCGTTTCCTTGTGTTCTTGGGTCTGGTGTTTTAGGCTTTTTGGTTTGGGCCATGGGGTTTAATTTCATTTATATATAGGGCTGTAACCACGTGAGTTTGTATTGAATCGGACACGCGAGAGGCTAGGTCTCTCAATCCGTGCCCTTGCGCATATGCCATATGGTAACATTGTTTCCGTGTCTGTCTATACCAAAGACAAGTTGCGAAACATGCCAGTATTAAACTAGATATATCCATATTCACTTATTTCTGAATGGAAGGAGCACCATATTTTTCTCGACCTGTTTTGGAATTTATTAGCCGTGCTGCACACAAAATCGATATCCCCTCTTCAAAATATGAATATAAGTATATCGCGCACATTCTCAAAATAAAAATTTGCACACGCCTTTGAATCATGTAGATGCATTTTAGTGCGTACATACATACACATCTAGAGAAAGTTGAGTCACTTATTATTTTTTTTAAATGTTACAAATCTCCCAAGAATAAAGCATGATTTTTTTCTCTATCTTTTCCTAAAAATTTGAAAATCTAAAATTTGGGTAAAAGTAATAGTAATCTTTATGCTGGATGCAATTATTAATTTTTTTTTGAAAAATTTAAAAAATATAAAATCCATAATTTATAGCAAAAACTAAAATCTTCCTGCTTTCGTATTTTCATTTGGAATTTTGAGAATCTAAAAATTGGCTAACCGGGTAAACCAATCTTCCTGCTCTCGTCGTACTCCTGGAAGGCCATGCGTAGCGCGTCAGACTCCCCGTCGTCCAGCAGCGCCCCGAACTCCTCGATGCTGATGAACCCGTCCCCGTCGCTGTCCACCGCGGCGACCATCTCCTTCGCCTCCGCGGTCGTGCACCTGCGCAGCTTCTGAATCTCGGAGGCCAAGATGCGGCCATCAGCGTCAGCGTCGAAGCTCTTGAAGACACGCATGAGCTCTGTGTCGGCGTCCTTTGCTGCTTTCGCGGGCACGCAAGCCTGAGGAGCCAGCGGGCGTGGCTGGGAGAGGCGGCGGCTGGAGGAAGAATCAGCGGAGACGGCTTGACCCATGATCGATCGAGGTAGGTTCCGTCCCGGCTAGCTACGGCGTGCGTTTCCTTGTGTTCTTGGGTCTGGTGTTTTAGGCTTTTTGGTTTGGGCCATGGGGTTTAATTTCATTTATATATAGGGCTGTAACCACGTGAGTTTGTATTGAATCGGACACGCGAGAGGCTAGGTCTCTCAATCCGTGCCCTTGCGCATATGCCATATGGTAACATTGTTTCCGTGTCTGTCTATACCAAAGACAAGTTGCGAAACATGCCAGTATTAAACTAGATATATCCATATTCACTTATTTCTGAATGGAAGGAGCACCATATTTTTCTCGACCTGTTTTGGAATTTATTAGCCGTGCTGCACACAAAATCGATATCCCCTCTTCAAAATATGAATATAAGTATATCGCGCACATTCTCAAAATAAAAATTTGCACACGCCTTTGAATCATGTAGATGCATTTTAGTGCGTACATACATACACATCTAGAGAAAGTTGAGTCACTTATTATTTTTTTTAAATGTTACAAATCTCCCAAGAATCAAGCATGATTTTTTTCTCTGTCTTTTCCTAAAAATTTGAAAATCTAAAATTTGGGTAAAAGTAATAGTAATCTTTATGCTGGATGCAATTATTAATTTTTTTTTGAAAAATTTAAAAAATATAAAATCCATAATTTATAGCAAAAACTAAAATCTTCCTGCTTTCGTATTTTCATTTGGAATTTTGAGAATCTAAAAATTGGCTAACCGGGTAAACCAATCTTCCTGCTCTCGTCGTACTCCTGGAAGGCCATGCGTAGCGCGTCAGACTCCCCATCGTCCAGCAGCGCCCCGAACTCCTCGATGCTGATGAACCCGTCCACGTCGCTGTCCACCGCGGCGACCATCTCCTTCGCCTCCGCGGTCGTGCACCTGCGCAGCTTCTGAATCTCGGAGGCCAAGATGCGGCCATCAGCGTCAGCGTCGAAGCTCTTGAAGACACGCATGAGCTCTGTGTCGGCGTCCTTTGCTGCTTTCGCGGGCACGCAAGCCTGAGGAGCCAGCGGGCGTGGCTGGGAGAGGCGGCGGCTGGAGGAAGAATCAGCGGAGACGGCTTGACCCATGATCGATCGAGGTAGGTTCCGTCCCGGCTAGCTACGGCGTGCGTTTCCTTGTGTTCTTGGGTCTGGTGTTTTAGGCTTTTTGGTTTGGGCCATGGGGTTTAATTTCATTTATATATAGGGCTGTAACCACGTGAGTTTGTATTGAATCGGACACGCGAGAGGCTAGGTCTCTCAATCCGTGCCCTTGCGCATATGCCATATGGTAATATTGTTTCCGTGTCTGTCTATACCAAAGACAAGTTGCGAAACATGCCAGTATTAAACTAGATATATCCATATTCACTTATTTCTGAATGGAAGGAGCACCATATTTTTCTCTACCTGTTTTGGAATTTATTAGCAGTGCTGCACACAAAATCGATATCCCCTCTTCAAAATATGAATATAAGTATATCGCGCACATTCTCAAAATAAAAATTTGCACACGCCTTTGAATCATGTAGATGCATTTTAGTGCGTACATACATACACATCTAGAGAAAGTTGAGTTACTTATTATTTTTTTAAAATGTTACAAATCTCCCAAGAATAAAGCATGATTTTTTTCTCTGTCTTTTCCTAAAAATTTGAAAATCTAAAATTTGGGTAAAAGTAATAGTAATCTTTATGCTGGATGCAATTATTAATTTTTTTTTGAAAAATTTAAAAAATATAAAATCCATAATTTATAGCAAAAACTAAAATCTTCCTGCTTTCGTATTTTCATTTGGAATTTTGAGAATCTAAAAATTGGCTAACCGGGTAAACCAATCTTCCTGCTCTCGTCGTACTCCTGGAAGGCCATGCGTAGCGCGTCAGAATCCCCGTCGTCCAGCAGCGCCCCGAACTCCTCGATGCTGATGAACCCGTCCCCGTCGCTGTCCACCGCGGCGACCATCTCCTTCGCCTCCGCGGTCGTGCACCTGCGCAGCTTCTGAATCTCGGAGGCCAAGATGCGGCCATCAGCGTCAGCGTCGAAGCTCTTGAAGACACGCATGAGCTCTGTGTCGGCGTCCTTTGCTGCTTTCGCGGGCACGCAAGCCTGAGGAGCCAGCGGGCGTGGCTGGGAGAGGCGGCGGCTGGAGGAAGAATCAGCGGAGACGGCTTGACCCATGATCGATCGAGGTAGGTTCCGTCCCGGCTAGCTACGGCGTGCGTTTCCTTGTGTTCTTGGGTCTGGTGTTTTAGGCTTTTTGGTTTGGGCCATGGGGTTTAATTTCATTTATATATAGGGCTGTAACCACGTGAGTTTGTATTGAATCGGACACGCGAGAGGCTAGGTCTCTCAATCCGTGCCCTTGCGCATATGCCATATGGTAACATTGTTTCCGTGTCTGTCTATACCAAAGACAAGTTGCGAAACATGCCAGTATTAAACTAGATATATCCATATTCACTTATTTCTGAATGGAAGGAGCACCATATTTTTCTCGACCTGTTTTGGAATTTATTAGCCGTGCTGCACACAAAATCGATATCCCCTCTTCAAAATATGAATATAAGTATATCGCGCACATTCTCAAAATAAAAATTTGCACACGCCTTTGAATCATGTAGATGCATTTTAGTGCGTACATACATACACATCTAGAGAAAGTTGAGTCACTTATTTTTTTTTAAAATGTTACAAATCTCCCAAGAATCAAGCATGATTTTTTTCTCTGTCTTTTCCTAAAAATTTGAAAATCTAAAATTTGGGTAAAAGTAATAGTAATCTTCATGCTGGATGCAATTATTAATTTTTTTTTGAAAAATTTAAAAAATATAAAATCCATAATTTATAGCAAAAACTAAAATCTTCCTGCTTTCGTATTTTCATTTGGAATTTTGAGAATCTAAAAATTGGCTAACCGGGTAAACCAATCTTCCCGCTCTTGTCTTACTCCTGGAAGGCCATGCGTAGCGCGTCAGACTCCCCGTAGTCCAGCAGCGCCCCGAACTCCTCGATGCTGATGAACCCGTCCCCGTCGCTGTCCACCGCGGCGACCATCTCCTTCGCCTCCGCGGTCGTGCACCTGCGCAGCTTCTGAATCTCGGAGGCCAAGATGCGGCCATCAGCGTCAGCGTCGAAGCTCTTGAAGACACGCATGAGCTCTGTGTCGGCGTCCTTTGCTGCTTTCGCGGGCACGCAAGCCTGAGGAGCCAGCGGGCGTGGCTGGGAGAGGCGGCGGCTGGAGGAAGAATCAGCGGAGACGGCTTGACCCATGATCGATCGAGGTAGGTTCCGTCCCGGCTAGCTACGGCGTGCGTTTCCTTGTGTTCTTGGGTCTGGTGTTTTAGGCTTTTTGGTTTGGGCCATGGGGTTTAATTTCATTTATATATAGGGTTGTAACCACGTGAGTTTGTATTGAATCGGACACGCGAGAGGCTAGGTCTCTCAATCCGTGCCCTTGCGCATATGCCATATGGTAACATTGTTTCCGTGTCTGTCTATACCAAAGACAAGTTGCGAAACATGCCAGTATTAAACTAGATATATCCATATTCACTTATTTCTGAATGGAAGGAGCACCATATTTTTCTCTACCTGTTTTGGAATTTATTAGCCGTGATGCACACAAAATCGATATCCCCTCTTCAAAATATGAATATAAGTATATCGCGCACATTCTCAAAATAAAAATTTGCACACGCCTTTGAATCATGTAGATGCATTTTAGTGCGTACATACATACACATCTAGAGAAAGTTGAGTCACTTATTATTTTTTTAAAATGTTACAAATCTCCCAAGAATAAAGCATGATTTTTTTCTCTGTCTTTTCCTAAAAATTTGAAAATCTAAAATTTGGGTAAAAGTAATAGTAATCTTTATGCTGGATGCAATTATTAATTTTTTTTTGAAAAATTTAAAAAATATAAAATCCATAATTTATAGCAAAAACTAAAATCTTCCTGCTTTCGTATTTTCATTTGGAATTTTGAGAATCTATAAATTGGCTAACCGGGTAAACCAATCTTCCTGCTCTCGTCGTACTCCTGGAAGGCCATGTGTAGCGCGTCAGACTCCCCGTCGTCCAGCAGCGCCCCGAACTCCTCGATGCTGATGAACCCGTCCCCGTCGCTGTCCACCGCGGCGACCATCTCCTTCGCCTCCGCGGTCGTGCACCTGCGCAGCTTCTGAATCTCGGAGGCCAAGATGCGGCCATCAGCGTCAGCGTCGAAGCTCTTGAAGACACGCATGAGCTCTGTGTCGGCGTCCTTTGCTGCTTTCGCGGGCACGCAAGCCTGAGGAGCCAGCGGGCGTGGCTGGGAGAGGCGGCGGCTGGAGGAAGAATCAGCGGAGACGGCTTGACCCATGATCGATCGAGGTAGGTTCCGTCCCGGCTAGCTACGGCGTGCGTTTCCTTGTGTTCTTGGGTCTGGTGTTTTAGGCTTTTTGGTTTGGGCCATGGGGTTTAATTTCATTTATATATAGGGCTGTAACCACGTGAGTTTGTATTGAATCGGACACGCGAGAGGCTAGGTCTCTCAATCCGTGCCCTTGCGCATATGCCATATGGTAACATTGTTTCCGTGTCTGTCTATACAAAAGACAAGTTGCGAAACATGCCAGTATTAAACTAGATATATCCATATTCACTTATTTCTGAATGGAAGGAGCACCATATTTTTCTCGACCTGTTTTGGAATTTATTAGCCGTGCTGCACACAAAATCGATATCCCCTCTTCAAAATATGAATATAAGTATATCGCGCACATTCTCAAAATAAAAATTTGCACACGCCTTTGAATCATGTAGATGCATTTTAGTGCGTACATACATACACATCTAGAGAAAGTTGAGTCACTTATTATTTTTTTAAAATGTTACAAATCTCCCAAGAATAAAGCATGATTTTTTTCTCTGTCTTTTCCTAAAAATTTGAAAATCTAAAATTTGGGTAAAAGTAATAGTAATCTTTATGCTGGATGCAATTATTAATTTTTTTTTGAAAAATTTAAAAAATATAAAATCCATAATTTATAGCAAAAACTAAAATCTTCCTGCTTTCGTATTTTCATTTGGAATTTTGAGAATCTAAAAATTGGCTAACCGGGTAAACCAATCTTCCTGCTCTCGTCGTACTCCTGGAAGGCCATGCGTAGCGCGTCAGACTCCCCGTCGTCCAGCAGCGCCCCGAACTCCTCGATGCTGATGAACCCGTCCCCGTCGCTGTCCACCGCGCCGACCATCTCCTTCGCCTCCGCGGTCGTGCACCTGCGCAGCTTCTGAATCTCGGAGGCCAAGATGCGGCCATCAGCGTCAGCGTCGAAGCTCTTGAAGACACGCATGAGCTCTGTGTCGGCGTCCTTTGCTGCTTTCGCGGGCACGCAAGCCTGAGGAGCCAGCGGGCGTGGCTGGGAGAGGCGGCGGCTGGAGGAAGAATCAGCGGAGACGGCTTGACCCATGATCGATCGAGGTAGGTTCCGTCCCGGCTAGCTACGGCGTGCGTTTCCTTGTGTTCTTGGGTCTGGTGTTTTAGGCTTTTTGGTTTGGGCCATGGGGTTTAATTTCATTTATATATAGGGCTGTAACCACGTGAGTTTGTATTGAATCGGACACGCGAGAGGCTAGGTCTCTCAATCCGTGCCCTTGCGCATATGCCATATGGTAACATTGTTTCCGTGTCTGTCTATACCAAAGACAAGTTGCGAAACATGCCAGTATTAAACTAGATATATCCATATTCACTTATTTCTGAATGGAAGGAGCACCATATTTTTCTCGACCTGTTTTGGAATTTATTAGCCGTGCTGCACACAAAATCGATATCCCCTCTTCAAAATATGAATATAAGTATATCGCGCACATTCTCAAAATAAAAATTTGCACACGCCTTTGAATCATGTAGATGCATTTTAGTGCGTACATACATACACATCTAGAGAAAGTTGAGTCACTTATTATTTTTTTTAAATGTTACAAATCTCCCAAGAATCAAGCATGATTTTTTTCTCTGTCTTTTCCTAAAAATTTGAAAATCTAAAATTTGGGTAAAAGTAATAGTAATCTTTATGCTGGATGCAATTATTAATTTTTTTTTGAAAAATTTAAAAAATATAAAATCCATAATTTATAGCAAAAACTAAAATCTTCCTGCTTTCGTATTTTCATTTGGAATTTTGAGAATCTAAAAATTGGCTAACCGGGTAAACCAATCTTCCTGCTCTCGTCGTACTCCTGGAAGGCCATGCGTAGCGCGTCAGACTCCCCATCGTCCAGCAGCGCCCCGAACTCCTCGATGCTGATGAACCCGTCCACGTCGCTGTCCACCGCGGCGACCATCTCCTTCGCCTCCGCGGTCGTGCACCTGCGCAGCTTCTGAATCTCGGAGGCCAAGATGCGGCCATCAGCGTCAGCGTCGAAGCTCTTGAAGACACGCATGAGCTCTGTGTCGGCGTCCTTTGCTGCTTTCGCGGGCACGCAAGCCTGAGGAGCCAGCGGGCGTGGCTGGGAGAGGCGGCGGCTGGAGGAAGAATCAGCGGAGACGGCTTGACCCATGATCGATCGAGGTAGGTTCCGTCCCGGCTAGCTACGGCGTGCGTTTCCTTGTGTTCTTGGGTCTGGTGTTTTAGGCTTTTTGGTTTGGGCCATGGGGTTTAATTTCATTTATATATAGGGCTGTAACCACGTGAGTTTGTATTGAATCGGACACGCGAGAGGCTAGGTCTCTCAATCCGTGCCCTTGCGCATATGCCATATGGTAATATTGTTTCCGTGTCTGTCTATACCAAAGACAAGTTGCGAAACATGCCAGTATTAAACTAGATATATCCATATTCACTTATTTCTGAATGGAAGGAGCACCATATTTTTCTCTACCTGTTTTGGAATTTATTAGCAGTGCTGCACACAAAATCGATATCCCCTCTTCAAAATATGAATATAAGTATATCGCGCACATTCTCAAAATAAAAATTTGCACACGCCTTTGAATCATGTAGATGCATTTTAGTGCGTACATACATACACATCTAGAGAAAGTTGAGTTACTTATTATTTTTTTAAAATGTTACAAATCTCCCAAGAATAAAGCATGATTTTTTTCTCTGTCTTTTCCTAAAAATTTGAAAATCTAAAATTTGGGTAAAAGTAATAGTAATCTTTATGCTGGATGCAATTATTAATTTTTTTTTGAAAAATTTAAAAAATATAAAATCCATAATTTATAGCAAAAACTAAAATCTTCCTGCTTTCGTATTTTCATTTGGAATTTTGAGAATCTAAAAATTGGCTAACCGGGTAAACCAATCTTCCTGCTCTCGTCGTACTCCTGGAAGGCCATGCGTAGCGCGTCAGAATCCCCGTCGTCCAGCAGCGCCCCGAACTCCTCGATGCTGATGAACCCGTCCCCGTCGCTGTCCACCGCGGCGACCATCTCCTTCGCCTCCGCGGTCGTGCACCTGCGCAGCTTCTGAATCTCGGAGGCCAAGATGCGGCCATCAGCGTCAGCGTCGAAGCTCTTGAAGACACGCATGAGCTCTGTGTCGGCGTCCTTTGCTGCTTTCGCGGGCACGCAAGCCTGAGGAGCCAGCGGGCGTGGCTGGGAGAGGCGGCGGCTGGAGGAAGAATCAGCGGAGACGGCTTGACCCATGATCGATCGAGGTAGGTTCCGTCCCGGCTAGCTACGGCGTGCGTTTCCTTGTGTTCTTGGGTCTGGTGTTTTAGGCTTTTTGGTTTGGGCCATGGGGTTTAATTTCATTTATATATAGGGCTGTAACCACGTGAGTTTGTATTGAATCGGACACGCGAGAGGCTAGGTCTCTCAATCCGTGCCCTTGCGCATATGCCATATGGTAACATTGTTTCCGTGTCTGTCTATACCAAAGACAAGTTGCGAAACATGCCAGTATTAAACTAGATATATCCATATTCACTTATTTCTGAATGGAAGGAGCACCATATTTTTCTCGACCTGTTTTGGAATTTATTAGCCGTGCTGCACACAAAATCGATATCCCCTCTTCAAAATATGAATATAAGTATATCGCGCACATTCTCAAAATAAAAATTTGCACACGCCTTTGAATCATGTAGATGCATTTTAGTGCGTACATACATACACATCTAGAGAAAGTTGAGTCACTTATTATTTTTTTAAAATGTTACAAATCTCCCAAGAATCAAGCATGATTTTTTTCTCTGTCTTTTCCTAAAAATTTGAAAATCTAAAATTTGGGTAAAAGTAATAGTAATCTTTATGCTGGATGCAATTATTAATTTTTTTTTGAAAAATTTAAAAAATATAAAATCCATAATTTATAGCAAAAACTAAAATCTTCCTGCTTTCGTATTTTCATTTGGAATTTTGAGAATCTAAAAATTGGCTAACCGGGTAAACCAATCTTCCCGCTCTTGTCTTACTCCTGGAAGGCCATGCGTAGCGCGTCAGACTCCCCGTAGTCCAGCAGCGCCCCGAACTCCTCGATGCTGATGAACCCGTCCCCGTCGCTGTCCACCGCGGCGACCATCTCCTTCGCCTCCGCGGTCGTGCACCTGCGCAGCTTCTGAATCTCGGAGGCCAAGATGCGGCCATCAGCGTCAGCGTCGAAGCTCTTGAAGACACGCATGAGCTCTGTGTCGGCGTCCTTTGCTGCTTTCGCGGGCACGCAAGCCTGAGGAGCCAGCGGGCGTGGCTGGGAGAGGCGGCGGCTGGAGGAAGAATCAGCGGAGACGGCTTGACCCATGATCGATCGAGGTAGGTTCCGTCCCGGCTAGCTACGGCGTGCGTTTCCTTGTGTTCTTGGGTCTGGTGTTTTAGGCTTTTTGGTTTGGGCCATGGGGTTTAATTTCATTTATATATAGGGTTGTAACCACGTGAGTTTGTATTGAATCGGACACGCGAGAGGCTAGGTCTCTCAATCCGTGCCCTTGCGCATATGCCATATGGTAACATTGTTTCCGTGTCTGTCTATACCAAAGACAAGTTGCGAAACATGCCAGTATTAAACTAGATATATCCATATTCACTTATTTCTGAATGGAAGGAGCACCATATTTTTCTCTACCTGTTTTGGAATTTATTAGCCGTGCTGCACACAAAATCGATATCCCCTCTTCAAAATATGAATATAAGTATATCGCGCACATTCTCAAAATAAAAATTTGCACACGCCTTTGAATCATGTAGATGCATTTTAGTGCGTACATACATACACATCTAGAGAAAGTTGAGTCACTTATTATTTTTTTAAAATGTTACAAATCTCCCAAGAATAAAGCATGATTTTTTTCTCTGTCTTTTCCTAAAAATTTGAAAATCTAAAATTTGGGTAAAAGTAATAGTAATCTTTATGCTGGATGCAATTATTAATTTTTTTTTGAAAAATTTAAAAAATATAAAATCCATAATTTATAGCAAAAACTAAAATCTTCCTGCTTTCGTATTTTCATTTGGAATTTTGAGAATCTAAAAATTGGCTAACCGGGTAAACCAATCTTCCTGCTCTCGTCGTACTCCTGGAAGGCCATGCGTAGCGCGTCAGACTCCCCGTCGTCCAGCAGCGCCCCGAACTCCTCGATGCTGATGAACCCGTCCCCGTCGCTGTCCACCGCGGCGACCATCTCCTTCGCCTCCGCGGTCGTGCACCTGCGCAGCTTCTGAATCTCGGAGGCCAAGATGCGGCCATCAGCGTCAGCGTCGAAGCTCTTGAAGACACGCATGAGCTCTGTGTCGGCGTCCTTTGCTGCTTTCGCGGGCACGCAAGCCTGAGGAGCCAGCGGGCGTGGCTGGGAGAGGCGGCGGCTGGAGGAAGAATCAGCGGAGACGGCTTGACCCATGATCGATCGAGGTAGGTTCCGTCCCGGCTAGCTACGGCGTGCGTTTCCTTGTGTTCTTGGGTCTGGTGTTTTAGGCTTTTTGGTTTGGGCCATGGGGTTTAATTTCATTTATATATAGGGCTGTAACCACGTGAGTTTGTATTGAATCGGACACGCGAGAGGCTAGGTCTCTCAATCCGTGCCCTTGCGCATATGCCATATGGTAACATTGTTTCCGTGTCTGTCTATACAAAAGACAAGTTGCGAAACATGCCAGTATTAAACTAGATATATCCATATTCACTTATTTCTGAATGGAAGGAGCACCATATTTTTCTCGACCTGTTTTGGAATTTATTAGCCGTGCTGCACACAAAATCGATATCCCCTCTTCAAAATATGAATATAAGTATATCGCGCACATTCTCAAAATAAAAATTTGCACACGCCTTTGAATCATGTAGATGCATTTTAGTGCGTACATACATACACATCTAGAGAAAGTTGAGTCACTTATTATTTTTTTAAAATGTTACAAATCTCCCAAGAATAAAGCATGATTTTTTTCTCTGTCTTTTCCTAAAAATTTGAAAATCTAAAATTTGGGTAAAAGTAATAGTAATCTTTATGCTGGATGCAATTATTAATTTTTTTTTGAAAAATTTAAAAAATATAAAATCCATAATTTATAGCAAAAACTAAAATCTTCCTGCTTTCGTATTTTCATTTGGAATTTTGAGAATCTAAAAATTGGCTAACCGGGTAAACCAATCTTCCTGCTCTCGTCGTACTCCTGGAAGGCCATGCGTAGCGCGTCAGACTCCCCGTCGTCCAGCAGCGCCCCGAACTCCTCGATGCTGATGAACCCGTCCCCGTCGCTGTCCACCGCGGCGACCATCTCCTTCGCCTCCGCGGTCGTGCACCTGCGCAGCTTCTGAATCTCGGAGGCCAAGATGCGGCCATCAGCGTCAGCGTCGAAGCTCTTGAAGACACGCATGAGCTCTGTGTCGGCGTCCTTTGCTGCTTTCGCGGGCACGCAAGCCTGAGGAGCCAGCGGGCGTGGCTGGGAGAGGCGGCGGCTGGAGGAAGAATCAGCGGAGACGGCTTGACCCATGATCGATCGAGGTAGGTTCCGTCCCGGCTAGCTACGGCGTGCGTTTCCTTGTGTTCTTGGGTCTGGTGTTTTAGGCTTTTTGGTTTGGGCCATGGGGTTTAATTTCATTTATATATAGGGCTGTAACCACGTGAGTTTGTATTGAATCGGACACGCGAGAGGCTAGGTCTCTCAATCCGTGCCCTTGCGCATATGCCATATGGTAACATTGTTTCCGTGTCTGTCTATACAAAAGACAAGTTGCGAAACATGCCAGTATTAAACTAGATATATCCATATTCACTTATTTCTGAATGGAAGGAGCACCATATTTTTCTCGACCTGTTTTGGAATTTATTAGCCGTGCTGCACACAAAATCGATATCCCCTCTTCAAAATATGAATATAAGTATATCGCGCACATTCTCAAAATAAAAATTTGCACACGCCTTTGAATCATGTAGATGCATTTTAGTGCGTACATACATACACATCTAGAGAAAGTTGAGTCACTTATTATTTTTTTAAAATGTTACAAATCTCCCAAGAATAAAGCATGATTTTTTTCTCTGTCTTTTCCTAAAAATTTGAAAATCTAAAATTTGGGTAAAAGTAATAGTAATCTTTATGCTGGATGCAATTATTAATTTTTTTTTTTGAAAAATTTAAAAAATATAAAATCCATAATTTATAGCAAAAACTAAAATCTTCCTGCTTTCGTATTTTCATTTGGAATTTTGAGAATCTAAAAATTGGCTAACCGGGTAAACCAATCTTCCTGCTCTCGTCGTACTCCTGGAAGGCCATGCGTAGCGCGTCAGACTCCCCATCGTCCAGCAGCGCCCCGAACTCCTCGATGCTGATGAACCCGTCCACGTCGCTGTCCACCGCGGCGACCATCTCCTTCGCCTCCGCGGTCGTGCACCTGCGCAGCTTCTGAATCTCGGAGGCCAAGATGCGGCCATCAGCGTCAGCGTCGAAGCTCTTGAAGACACGCATGAGCTCTGTGTCGGCGTCCTTTGCTGCTTTCGCGGGCACGCAAGCCTGAGGAGCCAGCGGGCGTGGCTGGGAGAGGCGGCGGCTGGAGGAAGAATCAGCGGAGACGGCTTGACCCATGATCGATCGAGGTAGGTTCCGTCCCGGCTAGCTACGGCGTGCGTTTCCTTGTGTTCTTGGGTCTGGTGTTTTAGGCTTTTTGGTTTGGGCCATGGGGTTTAATTTCATTTATATATAGGGCTGTAACCACGTGAGTTTGTATTGAATCGGACACGCGAGAGGCTAGGTCTCTCAATCCGTGCCCTTGCGCATATGCCATATGGTAATATTGTTTCCGTGTCTGTCTATACCAAAGACAAGTTGCGAAACATGCCAGTATTAAACTAGATATATCCATATTCACTTATTTCTGAATGGAAGGAGCACCATATTTTTCTCTACCTGTTTTGGAATTTATTAGCAGTGCTGCACACAAAATCGATATCCCCTCTTCAAAATATGAATATAAGTATATCGCGCACATTCTCAAAATAAAAATTTGCACACGCCTTTGAATCATGTAGATGCATTTTAGTGCGTACATACATACACATCTAGAGAAAGTTGAGTCACTTATTATTTTTTTAAAATGTTACAAATCTCCCAAGAATAAAGCATGATTTTTTTCTCTGTCTTTTCCTAAAAATTTGAAAATCTAAAATTTGGGTAAAAGTAATAGTAATCTTTATGCTGGATGCAATTATTAATTTTTTTTTGAAAAATTTAAAAAATATAAAATCCATAATTTATAGCAAAAACTAAAATCTTCCTGCTTTCGTATTTTCATTTGGAATTTTGAGAATCTAAAAATTGGCTAACCGGGTAAACCAATCTTCCTGCTCTCGTCGTACTCCTGGAAGGCCATGCGTAGCGCGTCAGACTCCCCATCGTCCAGCAGCGCCCCGAACTCCTCGATGCTGATGAACCCGTCCACGTCGCTGTCCACCGCGGCGACCATCTCCTTCGCCTCCGCGGTCGTGCACCTGCGCAGCTTCTGAATCTCGGAGGCCAAGATGCGGCCATCAGCGTCAGCGTCGAAGCTCTTGAAGACACGCATGAGCTCTGTGTCGGCGTCCTTTGCTGCTTTCGCGGGCACGCAAGCCTGAGGAGCCAGCGGGCGTGGCTGGGAGAGGCGGCGGCTGGAGGAAGAATCAGCGGAGACGGCTTGACCCATGATCGATCGAGGTAGGTTCCGTCCCGGCTAGCTACGGCGTGCGTTTCCTTGTGTTCTTGGGTCTGGTGTTTTAGGCTTTTTGGTTTGGGCCATGGGGTTTAATTTCATTTATATATAGGGCTGTAACCACGTGAGTTTGTATTGAATCGGACACGCGAGAGGCTAGGTCTCTCAATCCGTGCCCTTGCGCATATGCCATATGGTAATATTGTTTCCGTGTCTGTCTATACCAAAGACAAGTTGCGAAACATGCCAGTATTAAACTAGATATATCCATATTCACTTATTTCTGAATGGAAGGAGCACCATATTTTTCTCTACCTGTTTTGGAATTTATTAGCAGTGCTGCACACAAAATCGATATCCCCTCTTCAAAATATGAATATAAGTATATCGCGCACATTCTCAAAATAAAAATTTGCACACGCCTTTGAATCATGTAGATGCATTTTAGTGCGTACATACATACACATCTAGAGAAAGTTGAGTTACTTATTATTTTTTTAAAATGTTACAAATCTCCCAAGAATAAAGCATGATTTTTTTCTCTGTCTTTTCCTAAAAATTTGAAAATCTAAAATTTGGGTAAAAGTAATAGTAATCTTTATGCTGGATGCAATTATTATTTTTTTTTGAAAAATTTAAAAAATATAAAATCCATAATTTATAGCAAAAACTAAAATCTTCCTGCTTTCGTATTTTCATTTGGAATTTTGAGAATCTAAAAATTGGCTAACCGGGTAAACCAATCTTCCTGCTCTCGTCGTACTCCTGGAAGGCCATGCGTAGCGCGTCAGAATCCCCGTCGTCCAGCAGCGCCCCGAACTCCTCGATGCTGATGAACCCGTCCCCGTCGCTGTCCACCGCGGCGACCATCTCCTTCGCCTCCGCGGTCGTGCACCTGCGCAGCTTCTGAATCTCGGAGGCCAAGATGCGGCCATCAGCGTCAGCGTCGAAGCTCTTGAAGACACGCATGAGCTCTGTGTCGGCGTCCTTTGCTGCTTTCGCGGGCACGCAAGCCTGAGGAGCCAGCGGGCGTGGCTGGGAGAGGCGGCGGCTGGAGGAAGAATCAGCGGAGACGGCTTGACCCATGATCGATCGAGGTAGGTTCCGTCCCGGCTAGCTACGGCGTGCGTTTCCTTGTGTTCTTGGGTCTGGTGTTTTAGGCTTTTTGGTTTGGGCCATGGGGTTTAATTTCATTTATATATAGGGCTGTAACCACGTGAGTTTGTATTGAATCGGACACGCGAGAGGCTAGGTCTCTCAATCCGTGCCCTTGCGCATATGCCATATGGTAACATTGTTTCCGTGTCTGTCTATACAAAAGACAAGTTGCGAAACATGCCAGTATTAAACTAGATATATCCATATTCACTTATTTCTGAATGGAAGGAGCACCATATTTTTCTCGACCTGTTTTGGAATTTATTAGCCGTGCTGCACACAAAATCGATATCCCCTCTTCAAAATATGAATATAAGTATATCGCGCACATTCTCAAAATAAAAATTTGCACACGCCTTTGAATCATGTAGATGCATTTTAGTGCGTACATACATACACATCTAGAGAAAGTTGAGTCACTTATTATTTTTTTTAAATGTTACAAATCTCCCAAGAATCAAGCATGATTTTTTTCTCTGTCTTTTCCTAAAAATTTGAAAATCTAAAATTTGGGTAAAAGTAATAGTAATCTTTATGCTGGATGCAATTATTAATTTTTTTTTGAAAAATTTAAAAAATATAAAATCCATAATTTATAGCAAAAACTAAAATCTTCCTGCTTTCGTATTTTCATTTGGAATTTTGAGAATCTAAAAATTGGCTAACCGGGTAAACCAATCTTCCCGCTCTCGTCGTACTCCTGGAAGGCCATGCGTAGCGCGTCAGACTCCCCGTAGTCCAGCAGCGCCCCGAACTCCTCGATGCTGATGAACCCGTCCCCGTCGCTGTCCACCGCGGCGACCATCTCCTTCGCCTCCGCGGTCGTGCACCTGCGCAGCTTCTGAATCTCGGAGGCCAAGATGCGGCCATCAGCGTCAGCGTCGAAGCTCTTGAAGACACGCATGAGCTCTGTGTCGGCGTCCTTTGCTGCTTTCGCGGGCACGCAAGCCTGAGGAGCCAGCGGGCGTGGCTGGGAGAGGCGGCGGCTGGAGGAAGAATCAGCGGAGACGGCTTGACCCATGATCGATCGAGGTAGGTTCCGTCCCGGCTAGCTACGGCGTGCGTTTCCTTGTGTTCTTGGGTCTGGTGTTTTAGGCTTTTTGGTTTGGGCCATGGGGTTTAATTTCATTTATATATAGGGCTGTAACCACGTGAGTTTGTATTGAATCGGACACGCGAGAGGCTAGGTCTCTCAATCCGTGCCCTTGCGCATATGCCATATGGTAACATTGTTTCCGTGTCTGTCTATACCAAAGACAAGTTGCGAAACATGCCAGTATTAAACTAGATATATCCATATTCACTTATTTCTGAATGGAAGGAGCACCATATTTTTCTCGACCTGTTTTGGAATTTATTAGCCGTGCTGCACACAAAATCGATATCCCCTCTTCAAAATATGAATATAAGTATATCGCGCACATTCTCAAAATAAAAATTTGCACACGCCTTTGAATCATGTAGATGCATTTTAGTGCGTACATACATACACATCTAGAGAAAGTTGAGTCACTTATTATTTTTTTAAAATGTTACAAATCTCCCAAGAATCAAGCATGATTTTTTTCTCTGTCTTTTCCTAAAAATTTGAAAATCTAAAATTTGGGTAAAAGTAATAGTAATCTTTATGCTGGATGCAATTATTAATTTTTTTTTGAAAAATTTAAAAAATATAAAATCCATAATTTATAGCAAAAACTAAAATCTTCCTGCTTTCGTATTTTCATTTGGAATTTTGAGAATCTAAAAATTGGCTAACCGGGTAAACCAATCTTCCTGCTCTCGTCGTACTCCTGGAAGGCCATGCGTAGCGCGTCAGACTCCCCGTCGTCCAGCAGCGCCCCGAACTCCTCGATGCTGATGAACCCGTCCCCGTCGCTGTCCACCGCGGCGACCATCTCCTTCGCCTCCGCGGTCGTGCACCTGCGCAGCTTCTGAATCTCGGAGGCCGAGATGCGGCCATCAGCGTCAGCGTCGAAGCTCTTGAAGACACGCATGAGCTCTGTGTCGGCGTCCTTTGCTGCTTTCGCGGGCACGCAAGCCTGAGGAGCCAGCGGGCGTGGCTGGGAGAGGCGGCGGCTGGAGGAAGAATCAGCGGAGACGGCTTGACCCATGATCGATCGAGGTAGGTTCCGTCCCGGCTAGCTACGGCGTGCGTTTCCTTGTGTTCTTGGGTCTGGTGTTTTAGGCTTTTTGGTTTGGGCCATGGGGTTTAATTTCATTTATATATAGGGCTGTAACCACGTGAGTTTGTATTGAATCGGACACGCGAGAGGCTAGGTCTCTCAATCCGTGCCCTTGCGCATATGCCATATGGTAACATTGTTTCCGTGTCTGTCTATACCAAAGACAAGTTGCGAAACATGCCAGTATTAAACTAGATATATCCATATTCACTTATTTCTGAATGGAAGGAGCACCATATTTTTCTCGACCTGTTTTGGAATTTATTAGCCGTGCTGCACACAAAATCGATATCCCCTCTTCAAAATATGAATATAAGTATATCGCGCACATTCTCAAAATAAAAATTTGCACACGCCTTTGAATCATGTAGATGCATTTTAGTGCGTACATACATACACATCTAGAGAAAGTTGAGTCACTTATTATTTTTTTAAAATGTTACAAATCTCCCAAGAATAAAGCATGATTTTTTTCTCTGTCTTTTCCTAAAAATTTGAAAATCTAAAATTTGGGTAAAAGTAATAGTAATCTTTATGCTGGATGCAATTATTAATTTTTTTTTGAAAAATTTAAAAAATATAAAATCCATAATTTATAGCAAAAACTAAAATCTTCCTGCTTTCGTATTTTCATTTGGAATTTTGAGAATCTAAAAATTGGCTAACCGGGTAAACCAATCTTCCTGCTCTCGTCGTACTCCTGGAAGGCCATGCGTAGCGCGTCAGACTCCCCGTCGTCCAGCAGCGCCCCGAACTCCTCGATGCTGATGAACCCGTCCCCGTCGCTGTCCACCGCGGCGACCATCTCCTTCGCCTCCGCGGTCGTGCACCTGCGCAGCTTCTGAATCTCGGAGGCCGAGATGCGGCCATCAGCGTCAGCGTCGAAGCTCTTGAAGACACGCATGAGCTCTGTGTCGGCGTCCTTTGCTGCTTTCGCGGGCACGCAAGCCTGAGGAGCCAGCGGGCGTGGCTGGGAGAGGCGGCGGCTGGAGGAAGAATCAGCGGAGACGGCTTGACCCATGATCGATCGAGGTAGGTTCCGTCCCGGCTAGCTACGGCGTGCGTTTCCTTGTGTTCTTGGGTCTGGTGTTTTAGGCTTTTTGGTTTGGGCCATGGGGTTTAATTTCATTTATATATAGGGCTGTAACCACGTGAGTTTGTATTGAATCGGACACGCGAGAGGCTAGGTCTCTCAATCCGTGCCCTTGCGCATATGCCATATGGTAACATTGTTTCCGTGTCTGTCTATACCAAAGACAAGTTGCGAAACATGCCAGTATTAAACTAGATATATCCATATTCACTTATTTCTGAATGGAAGGAGCACCATATTTTTCTAGACCTGTTTTGGAATTTATTAGCCGTGCTGCACACAAAATCGATATCCCCTCTTCAAAATATGAATATAAGTATATCGCGCACATTCTCAAAATAAAAATTTGCACACGCCTTTGAATCATGTAGATGCATTTTAGTGCGTACATACATACACATCTAGAGAAAGTTGAGTCACTTATTATTTTTTTTAAATGTTACAAATCTCCCAAGAATCAAGCATGATTTTTTTCTCTGTCTTTTCCTAAAAATTTGAAAATCTAAAATTTGGGTAAAAGTAATAGTAATCTTTATGCTGGATGCAATTATTAATTTTTTTTTGAAAAATTTAAAAAATATAAAATCCATAATTTATAGCAAAAACTAAAATCTTCCTGCTTTCGTATTTTCATTTGGAATTTTGAGAATCTAAAAATTGGCTAACCGGGTAAACCAATCTTCCTGCTCTCGTCGTACTCCTGGAAGGCCATGCGTAGCGCGTCAGACTCCCCGTCGTCCAGCAGCGCCCCGAACTCCTCGATGCTGATGAACCCGTCCCCGTCGCTGTCCACCGCGGCGACCATCTCCTTCGCCTCCGCGGTCGTGCACCTGCGCAGCTTCTGAATCTCGGAGGCCGAGATGCGGCCATCAGCGTCAGCGTCGAAGCTCTTGAAGACACGCATGAGCTCTGTGTCGGCGTCCTTTGCTGCTTTCGCGGGCACGCAAGCCTGAGGAGCCAGCGGGCGTGGCTGGGAGAGGCGGCGGCTGGAGGAAGAATCAGCGGAGACGGCTTGACCCATGATCGATCGAGGTAGGTTCCGTCCCGGCTAGCTACGGCGTGCGTTTCCTTGTGTTCTTGGGTCTGGTGTTTTAGGCTTTTTGGTTTGGGCCATGGGGTTTAATTTCATTTATATATAGGGTTGTAACCACGTGAGTTTGTATTGAATCGGACACGCGAGAGGCTAGGTCTCTCAATCCGTGCCCTTGCGCATATGCCATATGGTAACATTGTTTCCGTGTCTGTCTATACCAAAGACAAGTTGCGAAACATGCCAGTATTAAACTAGATATATCCATATTCACTTATTTCTGAATGGAAGGAGCACCATATTTTTCTCGACCTGTTTTGGAATTTATTAGCCGTGCTGCACACAAAATCGATATCCCCTCTTCAAAATATGAATATAAGTATATCGCGCACATTCTCAAAATAAAAATTTGCACACGCCTTTGAATCATGTAGATGCATTTTAGTGCGTACATACATACACATCTAGAGAAAGTTGAGTCACTTATTATTTTTTTAAAATGTTACAAATCTCCCAAGAATCAAGCATGATTTTTTTCTCTGTCTTTTCCTAAAAATTTGAAAATCTAAAATTTGGGTAAAAGTAATAGTAATCTTTATGCTGGATGCAATTATTAATTTTTTTTTGAAAAATTTAAAAAATATAAAATCCATAATTTATAGCAAAAACTAAAATCTTCCTGCTTTCGTATTTTCATTTGGAATTTTGAGAATCTAAAAATTGGCTAACCGGGTAAACCAATCTTCCTGCTCTCGTCGTACTCCTGGAAGGCCATGCGTAGCGCGTCAGACTCCCCGTCGTCCAGCAGCGCCCCGAACTCCTCGATGCTGATGAACCCGTCCCCGTCGCTGTCCACCGCGGCGACCATCTCCTTCGCCTCCGCGGTCGTGCACCTGCGCAGCTTCTGAATCTCGGAGGCCGAGATGCGGCCATCAGCGTCAGCGTCGAAGCTCTTGAAGACACGCATGAGCTCTGTGTCGGCGTCCTTTGCTGCTTTCGCGGGCACGCAAGCCTGAGGAGCCAGCGGGCGTGGCTGGGAGAGGCGGCGGCTGGAGGAAGAATCAGCGGAGACGGCTTGACCCATGATCGATCGAGGTAGGTTCCGTCCCGGCTAGCTACGGCGTGCGTTTCCTTGTGTTCTTGGGTCTGGTGTTTTAGGCTTTTTGGTTTGGGCCATGGGGTTTAATTTCATTTATATATAGGGCTGTAACCACGTGAGTTTGTATTGAATCGGACACGCGAGAGGCTAGGTCTCTCAATCCGTGCCCTTGCGCATATGCCATATGGTAACATTGTTTCCGTGTCTGTCTATACCAAAGACAAGTTGCGAAACATGCCAGTATTAAACTAGATATATCCATATTCACTTATTTCTGAATGGAAGGAGCACCATATTTTTCTCGACCTGTTTTGGGATTTATTAGCCGTGCTGCACACAAAATCGATATCCCCTCTTCAAAATATGAATATAAGTATATCGCGCACATTCTCAAAATAAAAATTTGCACACGCCTTTGAATCATGTAGATGCATTTTAGTGCGTACATACATACACATCTAGAGAAAGTTGAGTCACTTATTATTTTTTTTAAATGTTACAAATCTCCCAAGAATCAAGCATGATTTTTTTCTCTGTCTTTTCCTAAAAATTTGAAAATCTAAAATTTGGGTAAAAGTAATAGTAATCTTTATGCTGGATGCAATTATTAATTTTTTTTTTGAAAAATTTAAAAAATATAAAATCCATAATTTATAGCAAAAACTAAAATCTTCCTGCTTTCGTATTTTCATTTGGAATTTTGAGAATCTAAAAATTGGCTAACCGGGTAAACCAATCTTCCTGCTCTCGTCGTACTCCTGGAAGGCCATGCGTAGCGCGTCAGACTCCCCGTCGTCCAGCAGCGCCCCGAACTCCTCGATGCTGATGAACCCGTCCCCGTCGCTGTCCACCGCGGCGACCATCTCCTTCGCCTCCGCGGTCGTGCACCTGCGCAGCTTCTGAATCTCGGAGGCCGAGATGCGGCCATCAGCGTCAGCGTCGAAGCTCTTGAAGACACGCATGAGCTCTGTGTCGGCGTCCTTTGCTGCTTTCGCGGGCACGCAAGCCTGAGGAGCCAGCGGGCGTGGCTGGGAGAGGCGGCGGCTGGAGGAAGAATCAGCGGAGACGGCTTGACCCATGATCGATCGAGGTAGGTTCCGTCCCGGCTAGCTACGGCGTGCGTTTCCTTGTGTTCTTGGGTCTGGTGTTTTAGGCTTTTTGGTTTGGGCCATGGGGTTTAATTTCATTTATATATAGGGCTGTAACCACGTGAGTTTGTATTGAATCGGACACGCGAGAGGCTAGGTCTCTCAATCCGTGCCCTTGCGCATATGCCATATGGTAACATTGTTTCCGTGTCTGTCTATACCAAAGACAAGTTGCGAAACATGCCAGTATTAAACTAGATATATCCATATTCACTTATTTCTGAATGGAAGGAGCACCATATTTTTCTCGACCTGTTTTGGAATTTATTAGCCGTGCTGCACACAAAATCGATATCCCCTCTTCAAAATATGAATATAAGTATATCGCGCACATTCTCAAAATAAAAATTTGCACACGCCTTTGAATCATGTAGATGCATTTTAGTGCGTACATACATACACATCTAGAGAAAGTTGAGTCACTTATTATTTTTTTTAAATGTTACAAATCTCCCAAGAATCAAGCATGATTTTTTTCTCTGTCTTTTCCTAAAAATTTGAAAATCTAAAATTTGGGTAAAAGTAATAGTAATCTTTATGCTGGATGCAATTATTAATTTTATTTTTTGAAAAATTTAAAAAATATAAAATCCATAATTTATAGCAAAAACTAAAATCTTCCTGCTTTCGTATTTTCATTTGGAATTTTGAGAATCTAAAAATTGGCTAACCGGGTAAACCAATCTTCCTGCTCTCGTCGTACTCCTGGAAGGCCATGCGTAGCGCGTCAGACTCCCCGTCGTCCAGCAGCGCCCCGAACTCCTCGATGCTGATGAACCCGTCCCCGTCGCTGTCCACCGCGGCGACCATCTCCTTCGCCTCCGCGGTCGTGCACCTGCGCAGCTTCTGAATCTCGGAGGCCGAGATGCGGCCATCAGCGTCAGCGTCGAAGCTCTTGAAGACACGCATGAGCTCTGTGTCGGCGTCCTTTGCTGCTTTCGCGGGCACGCAAGCCTGAGGAGCCAGCGGGCGTGGCTGGGAGAGGCGGCGGCTGGAGGAAGAATCAGCGGAGACGGCTTGACCCATGATCGATCGAGGTAGGTTCCGTCCCGGCTAGCTACGGCGTGCGTTTCCTTGTGTTCTTGGGTCTGGTGTTTTAGGCTTTTTGGTTTGGGCCATGGGGTTTAATTTCATTTATATATAGGGCTGTAACCACGTGAGTTTGTATTGAATCGGACACGCGAGAGGCTAGGTCTCTCAATCCGTGCCCTTGCGCATATGCCATATGGTAACATTGTTTCCGTGTCTGTCTATACCAAAGACAAGTTGCGAAACATGCCAGTATTAAACTAGATATATCCATATTCACTTATTTCTGAATGGAAGGAGCACCATATTTTTCTCGACCTGTTTTGGGATTTATTAGCCGTGCTGCACACAAAATCGATATCCCCTCTTCAAAATATGAATATAAGTATATCGCGCACATTCTCAAAATAAAAATTTGCACACGCCTTTGAATCATGTAGATGCATTTTAGTGCGTACATACATACACATCTAGAGAAAGTTGAGTCACTTATTATTTTTTTTAAATGTTACAAATCTCCCAAGAATCAAGCATGATTTTTTTCTCTGTCTTTTCCTAAAAATTTGAAAATCTAAAATTTGGGTAAAAGTAATAGTAATCTTTATGCTGGATGCAATTATTATTATTTTTTTTGAAAAATTTAAAAAATATAAAATCCATAATTTATAGCAAAAACTAAAATCTTCCTGCCTTCGTATTTTCATTTGGAATTTTGAGAATCTAAAAATTGGCTAACCGGGTGTTATCGCCAGATTTTGGCGATATCAGGAGATAGGCCGTAAGCGAGATGGGCTTGAAGGATATACACATGGAGGATCTCTGAAGCGGCCTTGCACGAGAGTTTGGGCTAAATTGCCCATGTATCTATATTTTATTAGATCGTGTTTTAGAATTAAAAGGTAGAGTTTGGCCCATGCACGGTTATGTGCACGCTGGAATTAGAAAGTCCCCTGGACTATAAATATGTATCTAGGGTTTATGAAATAGACAACAATCATCGTTCAACAAACACAAACCAGGCGCATCGCCACCCCTTTCTTCGAGGGTTTCCTTCCGGGTAAGCATCATGCTGTCTAGATCGCATCTTGCGATCTAGGCAGTACACGTTTATTCGTCTACCTTGTGCTACTCGTGTTGAAGCGTTGTTGATGGCGAGTAGCACTACCTATCTTAGGTGTTTTGGGGCTTGCATTGATGCTTTTCTTATGCATATCTGCTTAGCGATGCCGTCCCTTGACACCTAGCTGCCCTTGCGCCTATCTGGGCGTAAGGGCAGCATCTTGCTTGTTCGATACTTAGTAAATCCGATCTGTTATAGTTGCTCCTTGTTCTTCAAGGATTAGTTTAATATCTGCATGATTAGGCCTTATGCTGGGGTTGGAGGATCCGGTAGTGCGCTAGGTGCTGTTTACCGTTCCTAGAAGGGATGTTCCGGGAATTGACGTAATGTTGGTTTTTAGGCCTCTTCTAGGGATAGTTTGCATCATCTTTCGTATCTGCTAGGCCCAACTACGCGTAGGATGTTCCGGTTATACGGTGAAAACCCTAAACTGTCGTAGATTAGTTTAGCTTTGTGTTGATCAAGCAGGATCCCCATGTCAATCCAACGTGAACCATGGGGCGATCGGCTCTTTGAGCCGATCCACAGGGCAACCGAGAGCCGATAGGGCTCGTATTTAATGTTTACGTGTCTACCATGCAGGAACAATCGAAGCAATCTAACACCTTCTGATCGGGTCTAGGTCAGGTGGCACGCCTTGCAACCGCCAGACGTGTGCAAACTTGCGGGACGACGCGAGGTGCCAGGTCCACTAAGCGGCCTTGGGAGCCTCCCGGCTCTTCGTGTTGCTTAACCACTGCTCGCCGGTGAGTTTTGGCAGGCAACACATTCGCACGCCGGTGGGACCATCTTCGACAACATCCACGTCAACACCTGCTGACGAACCGATCAAGTACGAGGATCTCCGAGCACAAGAAGAAATAAGATGAGCTGAAGGCCATCTGTGAAGCCGAACTCATCGGCTCCTTTGAGAAGACCCGTCCGCACGGCATCGGGGTCAAAGGAGACACGCGACCGTTTCCTGGCATCAACATGGTGGATCTTAGCCACTCCATAAGGTGCGAGCCAGGGTTCTCTTTTAGTATCAACATGGCAGGGCTTGTGAGCCGCCATGGCGAAGATAAAGCAGAGATCAGCCACTCCCGTGGCAAGGATAAAGAGGAGGCCGATCCACACGACCGGCCCCATGATGATGATAGACGGTACCTAACCGAAGAGGAAGTGAGAAGCGTGCGGTATCAACGTCCACTCTCCTCGCATCTCCTTAACAAGTATGAACAGCAGTATGACTGACGTCGGCGCTACGACGTAGATGATGAGAGATATCGTCGGTCTGATGTCGAGGATAGGAGGTATCTTCAACATGATAGAAACAACAACGGGTACGAGCTTCACGCTAGAGGGAGGTCAAGGGAACAAGATAACATGGATAGGCATTGGGACTGTCCTTTCTTTAAACATTGCTGGGACTCAGGAATGAGCCGATTGCCAACAATCGAGAACTGCCCAGAATGCAGACAGCGAAGGAAGAGGACAAACGAGGTTTCAGTGTTCAAGCGTCTAGGGCCTCTCCCACCTCCGAACAAGCGAGCTGAGTCATCTCAAGAAGAAGACTTCGAGGAGTCAGATGGTGAAGAAGATAGGTGTCACCGGCCAAGGTGGTGCCCTGATGGACTCAGCCATTCTCAGAAGCGTGGGTGCAGCGGCTACGAAACCTGGAGGAAGCCGAGGCACAGTACCTGTATACGTTGAGGAAAGCACGGCCCGATCTGGCCGTGAGAATTCAGCAAACATTGGAGACGGTGGCGCGCCCGCCGAAGAAAGTGTGGCGCCCTAAACAGACAAAAGCCGATGCAGAGGCATCGGCTGATACAAACATAGTGTCCATGATCCCGTCAGAGATTTATGGTCCGAGGCATGGTGAGCATACCTCGAGCGAGTCACGTAGCCATAGTAAAGGACCAAGAAGTGGTAAACCCTCATTGAGGATTGCAATGAAAGAGGAGGCCGATCCTAGCAATCGGCCAATATTGTCCCCAACATATGCTTTGCCTGTGTTCAGCATTGACCTAGCAGGAGATGGAAAGCTGGGGTATGGGTTTACATCAGCTGACGAGTTAGAAGAGATTGATATTGGTCCTGGGGATAAGCCACGACCAACCTTTATCAGCAAAAAGTTAGATCCGCATCTAAGGGGCCCGATGATAGCCTTGTTAAAAGAGTACCCAGATTGTTTTGCATGGGATTATACGGAGATGCCTGGGCTAGACAGGAGCATCATTGAGCATCGACTCCCCTTGAAGAAAGGATTTCGGCCGTTCCAGCAGCGAGCGCGACAGATGAAGGCTGAAATCTTGGTGGAAGTCAAGAAGGAGATCCAGAAGATGTTGGACGCCGGATTCATCAGGCCATGCAGGTACGCTGAATGGATTTCCAATGTAGTACCTGTGGAGAAAAAGGATGGCCGATGGCGCGTTGCCATAGATTTTCGGAACCTCAACAGTGCCACTCCAAAGGATGAATATCCGATGCCAGTAGCAGAGACCCTGATCAATGCAGCTGCTGGTCACAAAATTTTAAGCTTCATGGATGGCAATGCCGGCTACAACCAAATTTTCATGGCTCCAGAAGATATACACAAGACTGCATTCAGAGTGCCAGGCTCGGTGGGCTTGTTTGAGTACGTAGTCATGACGTTTGGGCTGAAGAATGCCGGCGCCACATATCAAAGAGCCATGAATTACATCTTTCATGATTTAATCGGCAAATTGGTAGAAATTTACATCGACGACGTGGTGGTGAAGTCTGTTTCAACGAGCGGACATTTAGAAGATTTGTGACACGTCCTAGACCGAACAAGGAAGTTCGGACTGAGAATGAATCCGAAAAAGTGTGCCTTTGGTGTGACGGCCGGTCAGTTCCTGGGTTTCTTGGTTCATGAACGTGGAATTGAGATCGGCCTGAAAAGTCAAGAGGCAGTGCGAACGATGAAGCCACCCACCACGAAGAAGGAGCTCCAATGTCTCATCGGCAAAATTAATTTCGTCAGAAGGTTTATCTCCAACTTGTCAGGACGAATTGAGCCGTTCATGGGATTGGTTAATATCAAGTCCGATGAGGAGTTTCGCTGGGGGGCAGAGCAACAACATGCATTTGACGATATTAAGGAGTACCTAACAAAGCCACCTGTGTTAGTGCCGCCGCAGCAAGACAGGCCGTTCTACATTTACTTATCGGGGCTGACACGTCCATCGCATCAGTAGTGGTACAAGTTTATGATGGTCTGGAAAAAGTGGTTTTCTACCTCAGCAGAAGGATGTTGGATGCAGAAACAAGGTACCCTGAAATTGAGAAGTTGTGCCTCTGTCTATTTTTTACCTACACCAAGATCCAGCACACCGCAGCAGAATCATCGTCATATGCAAATCGGATGTCATCAAACATATGTTGTCGGCTCCTGTATTAAAAGGCCGACTTGGCAAATGGATGTTTGCATTATCGGAATTTGAGATCCGGTATCAACCTGCGAAAGCAGTTAAGGGACAAGCGTTAGCCGATCTTATAGCCGAAAGAATAAACACGGACGTATCAGCATTATCTGTGCGTGCCTGGGCCATGTTCTTCGATGGATCGGTCTGTGAAAATGGTTGCGGCATCGGCGTGCTACTCGTGTCGCCTCGGGGGGCAACATATTCCTTCTCTATCAGGTTATCTATCCCCTGCACCAACAATGTTGCTGAGTATGAAGCGATCTGCAAGGGAATGAAGTTTCTCTTGGAAGCTGGGACAGAAGCAGTGGAGATTTTTGGTGACTCCAAATTGGTGATCTCTCAACTCACGGAGGAATATAAGTGCGAGAGCGAGTCACTCTTCCCATTATGGATACAATGCCGTGAGCTGATGGCACAATTCAGGTATAGAAGCTTCAATTGGATCCCAAGGTCGCAAAATACTGAGGCAAACAACCTCGCACAGACGGCGTCAGGATACAAGGATGTAGCTGATGGAGCCGATTTTCAGGTGCAGTTCATGGAACCAGATGATTGGAGAGTCGATATCTTCAATTACTTGAAAGATCCGGCTCGGGGGGCACCTAAACGGGTAAGATACAGGGCCATGAAGTACGTACTGATTGGCGATGACATGTTCTACAGGACATTGGAAGGATTGCTTCTCAAATGTTTGGGACCAGCCGAGTCCAATTGGCTCTTGCACGAGGTGCATGAAGGTGCTTGTGGAACTCACCAGTCGGCTCATAAGATGAAGTGGCTGATCAGGCGCTCGGGATTTTATTGGCCCACCATGCTTGAAGATTGTTTCCAGTATTATAAAGGGTGTCAAGCATGCCAGAGGTTTGGGAGCATTCAGATGGTACCCGCATCAGCAATGAATCCTATCATCAAACCTTGGCCATTCCGAGGTTGGGGTATGGATATGATCGGCAAAATTCATCCTGCATCAAGCAAAGGCCATGAATGGGTTCTGGCCATTACAGATTACTTCACTAAATGGGTGGAGGCGGTCCCTATGAAGGCAGGCGAAAGATGTTATCAGTTTCGTGTTGGAACATGTCATTCATAGATTCGGGATTCCCCAGACTATTACGACCGATGGAGGGTCGGTCTTCGTTTCGAAAGAGATGAAAAAGTTCTGTGATGACATGGGGATCAAGTTAATCCGATCGTCTCCATATTATGCTCAAGCAAACGGGCAGGCTGAAGCGTCCAACAAGAGCTTGATCAAGCTAATTAAGAGGAAAATCGACGAGCACCCTAAACGATGGCATGAGGTGCTGTCAGAGGCATTGTGGGCTTACCGCATGTCGTGTCATGGAACGATAAAAACCTCGCCATAACAGCTGGTCTATGGACAAGAAGCTGTGTTACCCTAGGAAATTAAGGCGGGGTCAAGACGGATCACGTTCCAGAATGATTTAACTGCTGAAGAATATGCAGCCCTGATGAGCGACATTGAGGACGCAACGGAACTTAGACTATGGTCACTTGAGAAGATCAAGGAGAATAAATCCAAGGTGGCTCGTGCATATAATAAGAAAGTGAAGCCAAAAGAGTTCCAAGTTGGTGATCTGGTTTGGGAAGCTGTGTTGCCGTTGGGGACAAAGGATAAAATGTATGGTAAATGGTCTCCGAATTGGCATGGCCTGTACAAAGTAGTCCAAGTTTTAAAGGGAAATGCATACATGCTCGAACAGTTGGACGGTGTGAAGTTCCCAGTGGCCGTCAATGGCCAGCATCTCAAGAAGTATTTCCCAAGCATGTGGGATGATGGGCAGTGAGGTATGGAGGCCGATTTTATATCGGCCAGACAAAAAAAAAATCACAGCCGATGTACAAACATCGACTCGAGAAGACATGCGAGGACAACAGTATATTAATACAGCCGATGCACGGACATCGACTTCAGAATAATAAAGCCGATACATTGCTATCGACTCTAGAGGAATAAACAAGAAAGAAAAAGTGATTGGGGAATATTTTCTCCATTAGAAAGGGCTTTCTTACAAAGAAGGAGCCGATCGCTCAAAGGAAGGAGAGCAAAAGGAGGACAGATTGCTACCACTAGCTTATGCTAAGCGATCCCTACTCTAAAAGCCGTCGCTGGCCTCATCATCGCCGCCGTAGCCGCTGCCGGTGCTGCTGCTGGCGGGCTCCTCGTCGCTACTGCTGTAGCCTTCAATGGGGGCATCTTCTTCTTCGTCATCGTCGTCTTCGTCGTCATCCGACCATGCCCAGCCGCGGAATCGCTTCGCTGGTGGCTCGTCGGAGGAGGTGTCGTCCTCTTCCTCTTCTTCGTTGGAGGGGATGTCGTCCTCCTCATCCTCCTCTTCTTCCTCTTCGTAAGAGGGGGTGAAGCTTCCCCAGGAGAGGAGGTCATCCGGATCTTCCCATTGGCCGGGCTCTGGCATCAGCTCATCTGAAGGGAAAGATTGGAAGGAAAGAGCCGATGCAGCCGAGGAAGAGGATGAGGCCATGGAGGAGGAGGGTTTTTCGATGGCTAGTACGGATCAAAAGGGTGAAGAAGTAAACTGCGCGATGCGGTTAAAATAGAGGGGGTATAGTGGAAATTCAATGCTTGAGCAGTTTTCGAGGGTACGGCGCTAAAGCTGTCAATCATGCATAAGTTGAGAAGGCGGGGTATTATGGCGAAGAATACTGCGACGGTGCTGCTCTGCCACGACATGACCCTTCGAAGAAAAAACAGAGTGGTTTTGGAATTATCATTACCAAAACCAGGGGGCATGTGTTATCGCCAGATTTTGGCGATATCAGGAGATAGGCCGTAAGCGAGATGGGCTTGAAGGATATACACATGGAGGATCTCTGAAGCGGCCTTGCACGAGAGTTTGGGCTAAATTGCCCGTGTATCTGTATTTTATTAGATCGTGTTTTAGAATTAAAAGGTAGAGTTTGGCCCATGCACGGTTATGTGCACGCTGGAATTAGAAAGTCCCCTGGACTATAAATATGTATCTAGGGTTTATGAAATAGACAACAATCATCGTTCAACAAACACAAACCAGGCGCATCGCCACCCCTTTCTTCGAGGGTTTCCTTCCGGGTAAGCATCATGCTGCCTAGATCGCATCTTGCGATCTAGGCAGTACACGTTTATTCGTCTACCTTGTGCTACTCGTGCTGAAGCGTTGTTGATGGCGAGTAGCACTACCTATCTTAGGTGTTTTGGGGCTTGCATTGATGCTTTTCTTATGCATATCTTCTTAGCGATGCCGTCCCTTGACACCTAGCTGCCCTTACGCCTATCTGGGCGTAAGGGCAACATCTTGCTTGTTCGATACTTAGTAGATCCGATCTGTTATAGTTGCTCCTTGTTCTTCAAGGATTAGTTTAATATCTGCATGATTAGGCCTTATGCTGGGGTTGGAGGATCCGGTAGTGCGCTGTTTACCGTTCCTAGAAGGGATGTTCCGGGAATTGACGTAATGTTGGTTTTTAGGCCTCTTCTAGGGATAGTTTGCATCATCTTTCGTATCTGCTAGGCCCAACTACGCGTAGGATGTTCCGGTTATGCGGTGAAAACCCTAAACTGTCGAGATTGGTTTAGCTTTGTGTTGATCAAGCAGGATCCCCATGTCATTGCAGATCCAGTGAACCATGGGCGATCGGCTCTTGAGCCGATCCACAGGCAACCTGAGAGCCGATAGGGCTCGTATTTAATGTTTACGTGTCTACCATGCAGGAACAATCGAAGCAATCTAACACCTTCCTGATCGGGTCTAGGTCGGTGGCACGCCCTTGCAACCGCCAGGACGTGTGCGGAAACTTGCGGAACGACGCGAGGTGCCAGGGTCCACTAAGCGGCCTTGGGAGCCTCCCGGCTCTTCGTGTTGCTTAACCACTGCTCGCCGGTGAGTTTTGGCAGGCAACACCGGGTAAACCAATCTTCCTGCTCTCGTCGTACTCCTGGAAGGCCATGCGTAGCGCGTCAGACTCCCCGTCGTCCAGCAGCGCCCCGAACTCCTCGATGCTGATGAACCCGTCCCCGTCGCTGTCCACCGCGGCGACCATCTCCTTCGCCTCCGCGGTCGTGCACCTGCGCAGCTTCTGAATCTCGGAGGCCGAGATGCGGCCATCAGCGTCAGCGTCGAAGCTCTTGAAGACACGCATGAGCTCTGTGTCGGCGTCCTTTGCTGCTTTCGCGGGCACGCAAGCCTGAGGAGCCAGCGGGCGTGGCTGGGAGAGGCGGCGGCTGGAGGAAGAATCAGCGGAGACGGCTTGACCCATGATCGATCGAGGTAGGTTCCGTCCCGGCTAGCTACGGCGTGCGTTTCCTTGTGTTCTTGGGTCTGGTGTTTTAGGCTTTTTGGTTTGGGCCATGGGGTTTAATTTCATTTATATATAGGGCTGTAACCACGTGAGTTTGTATTGAATCGGACACGCGAGAGGCTAGGTCTCTCAATCCGTGCCCTTGCGCATATGCCATATGGTAACATTGTTTCCGTGTCTGTCTATACCAAAGACAAGTTGCGAAACATGCCAGTATTAAACTAGATATATCCATATTCACTTATTTCTGAATGGAAGGAGCACCATATTTTTCTCGACCTGTTTTGGAATTTATTAGCCGTGCTGCACACAAAATCGATATCCCCTCTTCAAAATATGAATATAAGTATATCGCGCACATTCTCAAAATAAAAATTTGCACACGCCTTTGAATCATGTAGATGCATTTTAGTGCGTACATACATACACATCTAGAGAAAGTTGAGTCACTTATTATTTTTTTAAAATGTTACAAATCTCCCAAGAATCAAGCATGATTTTTTTCTCTGTCTTTTCCTAAAAATTTGAAAATCTAAAATTTGGGTAAAAGTAATAGTAATCTTTATGCTGGATGCAATTATTAATTTTTTTTTGAAAAATTTAAAAAATATAAAATCCATAATTTATAGCAAAAACTAAAATCTTCCTGCTTTCGTATTTTCATTTGGAATTTTGAGAATCTAAAAATTGGCTAACCGGGTAAACCAATCTTCCTGCTCTCGTCGTACTCCTGGAAGGCCATGCGTAGCGCGTCAGACTCCCCGTCGTCCAGCAGCGCCCCGAACTCCTCGATGCTGATGAACCCGTCCCCGTCGCTGTCCACCGCGGCGACCATCTCCTTCGCCTCCGCGGTCGTGCACCTGCGCAGCTTCTGAATCTCGGAGGCCGAGATGCGGCCATCAGCGTCAGCGTCGAAGCTCTTGAAGACACGCATGAGCTCTGTGTCGGCGTCCTTTGCTGCTTTCGCGGGCACGCAAGCCTGAGGAGCCAGCGGGCGTGGCTGGGAGAGGCGGCGGCTGGAGGAAGAATCAGCGGAGACGGCTTGACCCATGATCGATCGAGGTAGGTTCCGTCCCGGCTAGCTACGGCGTGCGTTTCCTTGTGTTCTTGGGTCTGGTGTTTTAGGATTTTTGGTTTGGGCCATGGGGTTTAATTTCATTTATATATAGGGCTGTAACCACGTGAGTTTGTATTGAATCGGACACGCGAGAGGCTAGGTCTCTCAATCCGTGCCCTTGCGCATATGCCATATGGTAACATTGTTTCCGTGTCTGTCTATACCAAAGACAAGTTGCGAAACATGCCAGTATTAAACTAGATATATCCATATTCACTTATTTCTGAATGGAAGGAGCACCATATTTTTCTCGACCTGTTTTGGAATTTATTAGCCGTGCTGCACACAAAATCGATATCCCCTCTTCAAAATATGAATATAAGTATATCGCGCACATTCTCAAAATAAAAATTTGCACACGCCTTTGAATCATGTAGATGCATTTTAGTGCGTACATACATACACATCTAGAGAAAGTTGAGTCACTTATTATTTTTTTAAAATGTTACAAATCTCCCAAGAATCAAGCATGATTTTTTTCTCTGTCTTTTCCTAAAAATTTGAAAATCTAAAATTTGGGTAAAAGTAATAGTAATCTTTATGCTGGATGCAATTATTAATTTTTTTTTGAAAAATTTAAAAAATATAAAATCCATAATTTATAGCAAAAACTAAAATCTTCCTGCTTTCGTATTTTCATTTGGAATTTTGAGAATCTAAAAATTGGCTAACCGGGTAAACCAATCTTCCTGCTCTCGTCGTACTCCTGGAAGGCCATGCGTAGCGCGTCAGACTCCCCGTCGTCCAGCAGCGCCCCGAACTCCTCGATGCTGATGAACCCGTCCCCGTCGCTGTCCACCGCGGCGACCATCTCCTTCGCCTCCGCGGTCGTGCACCTGCGCAGCTTCTGAATCTCGGAGGCCGAGATGCGGCCATCAGCGTCAGCGTCGAAGCTCTTGAAGACACGCATGAGCTCTGTGTCGGCGTCCTTTGCTGCTTTCGCGGGCACGCAAGCCTGAGGAGCCAGCGGGCGTGGCTGGGAGAGGCGGCGGCTGGAGGAAGAATCAGCGGAGACGGCTTGACCCATGATCGATCGAGGTAGGTTCCGTCCCGGCTAGCTACGGCGTGCGTTTCCTTGTGTTCTTGGGTCTGGTGTTTTAGGATTTTTGGTTTGGGCCATGGGGTTTAATTTCATTTATATATAGGGCTGTAACCACGTGAGTTTGTATTGAATCGGACACGCGAGAGGCTAGGTCTCTCAATCCGTGCTCCTGCGCATATGCCATATGGTAACATTGTTTCCGTGTCTGTCTATACCAAAGACAAGTTGCGAAACATACCAGTATTAAACTAGATATATCCATATTCACTTATTTCTGAATGGAAGGAGCACCATATTTTTCTCGACCTGTGTTGGAATTTATTAGCCGTGCTGCACACAAAATCGATATCCCCTCTTCAAAATATGAATATAAGTATATCGCGCACATTCTCAAAATAAAAATTTGCACACGCCTTTGAATCATGTAGATGCATTTTAGTGCGTACATACATACACATCTAGAGAAAGTTGAGTCACTTATTATTTTTTTAAAATGTTACAAATCTCCCAAGAATCAAGCATGATTTTTTTCTCTGTCTTTTCCTAAAAATTTGAAAATCTAAAATTTGGGTAAAAGTAATAGTAATCTTTATGCTGGATGCAATTATTAATTTTTTTTGAAAAATTTAAAAAATATAAAATCCATAATTTATAGCAAAAACTAAAATCTTCCTGCTTTCGTATTTTCATTTGGAATTTTGAGAATCTAAAAATTGGCTAACCGGGTAAACCAATCTTCCTGCTCTCGTCGTACTCCTGGAAGGCCATGCGTAGCGCGTCAGACTCCCCGTCGTCCAGCAGCGCCCCGAACTCCTCGATGCTGATGAACCCGTCCCCGTCGCTGTCCACCGCGGCGACCATCTCCTTCGCCTCCGCGGTCGTGCACCTGCGCAGCTTCTGAATCTCGGAGGCCGAGATGCGGCCATCAGCGTCAGCGTCGAAGCTCTTGAAGACACGCATGAGCTCTGTGTCGGCGTCCTTTGCTGCTTTCGCGGGCACGCAAGCCTGAGGAGCCAGCGGGCGTGGCTGGGAGAGGCGGCGGCTGGAGGAAGAATCAGCGGAGACGGCTTGACCCATGATCGATCGAGGTAGGTTCCGTCCCGGCTAGCTACGGCGTGCGTTTCCTTGTGTTCTTGGGTCTGGTGTTTTAGGCTTTTTGGTTTGGGCCATGGGGTTTAATTTCATTTATATATAGGGCTGTAACCACGTGAGTTTGTATTGAATCGGACACGCGAGAGGCTAGGTCTCTCAATCCGTGCCCTTGCGCATATGCCATATGGTAACATTGTTTCCGTGTCTGTCTATACCAAAGACAAGTTGCGAAACATGCCAGTATTAAACTAGATATATCCATATTCACTTATTTCTGAATGGAAGGAGCACCATATTTTTCTCGACCTGTTTTGGAATTTATTAGCCGTGCTGCACACAAAATCGATATCCCCTCTTCAAAATATGAATATAAGTATATCGCGCACATTCTCAAAATAAAAATTTGCACACGCCTTTGAATCATGTAGATGCATTTTAGTGCGTACATACATACACATGTTGAAAAAGTTGAGTCACTTATTATATTTTTAAAATGTTACAAATCTCCCAAGAATCAAGCATGATTTTTTTCTCTGTCTTTTCCTAAAAATTTGAAAATCTAAAATTTGGGTAAAAGTAATAGTAATCTTTATGCTGGATGCAATTATTATTTTTTTTTGAAAAATTTAAAAAATATAAAATCCATAATTTATAGCAAAAACTAAAATCTTCCTGCTTTCGTATTTTCATTTGGAATTTTGAGAATCTAAAAATTGGCTAACCGGGTAAACCAATCTTCCTGCTCTCGTCGTACTCCTGGAAGGCCATGCGTAGCGCGTCAGACTCCCCGTCGTCCAGCAGCGCCCCGAACTCCTCGATGCTGATGAACCCGTCCCCGTCGCTGTCCACCGCGGCGACCATCTCCTTCGCCTCCGCGGTCGTGCACCTGCGCAGCTTCTGAATCTCGGAGGCCGAGATGCGGCCATCAGCGTCAGCGTCGAAGCTCTTGAAGACACGCATGAGCTCTGTGTCGGCGTCCTTTGCTGCTTTCGCGGGCACGCAAGCCTGAGGAGCCAGCGGGCGTGGCTGGGAGAGGCGGCGGCTGGAGGAAGAATCAGCGGAGACGGCTTGACCCATGATCGATCGAGGTAGGTTCCGTCCCGGCTAGCTACGGCGTGCGTTTCCTTGTGTTCTTGGGTCTGGTGTTTTAGGCTTTTTGGTTTGGGCCATGGGGTTTAATTTCATTTATATATAGGGATGTAACCACGTGAGTTTGTATTGAATCGGACACGCGAGAGGCTAGGTCTCTCAATCCGTGCCCTTGCGCATATGCCATATGGTAACATTGTTTCCGTGTCTGTCTATACCAAAGACAAGTTGCGAAACATGCCAGTATTAAACTAGATATATCCATATTCGCTTTTTCCCAGGATTTTTTTGATATATTATACGTTTTTTTCCGACGTCGTATGCAAAAGTTATTGATGTTTTACCATTTTTTAAACTTTTTTTGCAAAAAAAAGTGAAAATTCGAATTTCTTAATTTCTCCGAATAGTAGGTTGCATAACATACAAGAATGTGAAAACAATTTTTTTTTTTAATTTTCTATCATTTTCTTTTGTATTTTACAAACCAAAAAAGGCGATCCACGGGGGGGGGGGTGTGGTGCAGTGGGAGTAAAAACTCGGAAACACCTTTAGTCCCGGTTGGGGACACCAACCGAAACTAAAGGGGTACCCTTTAGTCGCGGTTGGTGTCCCCAACCGGGACTAAAGGTTTTTCCGCCGGCCGCATCCCTCCATAGCCCTTTAGTCCCGGTTGGTGTTACCAACCGCGACTAAAGGCGTCGCGGATGGAGCATTAGTCGCGGGTCGCTTCCCGAACCGCGACTAAAACCTTCTTTAGTCGCGGTTCGAATATTTCCGGGACTAATGGGGGTGGACGGAAGCCTCTATTCTACTAGTGAGTCGAGGCGCACACGACAAATGAGGCGGCTCTCTTGAAAGCATGGCATGAACTAAATCGTTTGGAAGTTATCCCATGTTTTTAGTAACTTTCGGTGTTTTCTTAGTAATAGACAAACTTTACTTACAAATCTGAATTTTTTTCTTAATTCTAACTATATGCAGTTAGTAAACTGAGATTTTTTTAGCTCACTTCGCCTTTAATTTTTTTGCGTTTGCAACTTGACTTGAATCCCAATTGTGTTACAAATGATTGGTTTAAACAAAACCATACACTTTGGTGGTAAATTCTGAGTTGTTGTGCCTAGATGTTTACAAGTTTTCGCATGTTTTGTAACTATCGACAAACCATTCAAAATTTTAGATTTATAAAAGATGTGAGAAACTCCACGGGGTGGACAACTCCGCGCGCCTTCCACCAACTCTAGACGCACCACCGGAGCGAGGATAGGGTGGAGAGGACCTTATTCTGACTTCGAGATGTAGCCGCCGTCTCACCATCTGGAATAAGACACTAGAAAAAACCTTAAAAAATAGGGTCATGGTGTGCCACGTCTCCAAGGCCCTAAGACCACCAGAGACGGAGCGAATAAGACACTCGACTATTAGATTGGTTTTAGACTCGCTGCACGATCACCTCTCTCCTTTGGTCGTACGTACCTCTACGGTAGAGTTTTTTAAAAAGTGGTCTTAATACCAATAAAAATGGGCCACAAACCTGGACATGAAGTAGAAAACCTGCCACACAAGTAGTTTAACAAAGAAACTATATAAACCGTGGTTAATTCAAATCAACTCAACTGATAAATGCATTGGAGTGAAAACTCTGCATTTGGCACTCATTGGTAAGATTTGCCACTTTGGTAGAACATAACTTACCTTGAAAGGGCTATTATAATATTTATTAGGCCATACGTATTCGAAATCTCTACCTAGATTTTAAAGGATACTAGTATAATGTATATGGATAGTACACATATATATACACTATTACTCGTTGACGGGTCATTAATGAATCACATGATATTTTTTCCACATTTAAGGTGTGTCAATTTGAAGATCCTTTTAAGGGAGATGTCTTGAAAATAAAAAGATCAATTTTTTTAAATAACAACAAAGATAGAGCCTTATTTAATGATTGGTACTCTAAATAAATAACATAAGGAACATGACCAATATATTAACATCATTGATACATGATTAATTATGCTAACTAGTAAACAATATGAAATAGAATAGCAGTTTAACAAAAGCAAACTATTAAGAAGTATAGAATTGTGGTATAAATTGTATATATTGAACAACTATTTAGGTGGCAAAAACCCAAATCCAACAAGTTTTGGTTTTAACCTAAATTAACATGTTGGCATGCCACACATGTACAATATATGAAGGTTAACGGAAAAGCGAGCTTCTTGGTTGACACATACAGGGAAGAAACAATTTTTTTTTTAAAGTAGAAAATGATCATATACATCATATTGCTTTCCGACCTAACCAGGCTCCCCGTGACATATCTCCGGTACAAAGAGATTCCAGTGTAGCCACACACCGACATCTGCATTTTTTTCTGTGTGTGACTACCCGTTACGTCAAGAAATTTTAAGCATAAAGAAAGTTGGTAATGTCAGCGTTAAATGTAGCATGTACACGTTTATATTTTCCAATTTTATTAAATATATTATGACAACATTTTATTTACGAAACACGAAATCTCTCTACCTTTTTTTAGGAAACACTAAATCTCTCTACCACATGCTGCACAGATGCACTTCCAAGGTCCATGGGCCGAAGATGCTTAAAGGTATTTCGACCCCACCAGCCATAGCTAGCCCGTGTAAATTAGTAAATGGCCCACGCCTTTGTTTTGAAATCCAATGGCATCAGAATCAGATCTTGAGAACCCACTTTCAGCCATCGCAACGAAAAGAAGAAACAAACAAAGTCACATCCTCCACAAATTGCCGCAATGTCTGTCCGGGTTATGACGGAGAACAATATAAGAGTACTGAGAAAAAATTCAGTTAAGAGAAAGAGTTCCTGGAATAATCCAAAGGAGAATTTTGTTCTTATCAATGTTGATGCAAGTTTTGTTCCAGAAAATTTCAATGGAGAAATTGGAGTTGTTATAAGAGATGAAACTGGAAGGTTTATTGCAGCTTGTAGTGATCCTATTCACTATGCTGTACATGCACATACTCTGGAAACTCGAGCTGTGAGTAGAGGCCTAGCCCTTGCAAATGAAATTGGGTGCACTCGTATTATCATTGAATCTGATTGCTTGCAGGTTATTGAAACATTGCAGTTCGGGTGCTGTTCTTCTACAGCCGCGGCAGCTCTGTTTGAAGATATTTATGTGCAAGCTTCTACTTTTTCTAAGTGTGAGTTTAGTTTCTGTAATAGGGAGGCTAATAGTGTTGCTGGTCGCTTATCGAGAGAGACGGGATCACTACTAACTGTTTGGGTAGATGAACAGCTTTTTCTAAGTGTGAGTTTATTGTTGCTTTATTAATAGACGATGTAACTATTATATGACTAGTACAAATGCCCGTGCGTTGCTACGGGGCAATAACACGTGTAAACAAACAAAAAATGGTTAAAATGCAGATATCATGTCTTTTCCCTATGGCATCAGGACCGGTCCATACAAGGCCGTGGGGAGAGATGACAAAAAAGGTCCTTGTTGACAAGAAAAAGTTAAGAATTCATTGTATTTCAAAAGTAACCTATTAAATATAATATATTAATGCTCTTTGAACTATAAAATTCACACCACAAATTATTTATTTGTAACAGTCGAAGAACTACAAATCATTTCTAGTTCTTGTTTTTCTGCTTTCTTTCTTTGTAGTTCTTGTACATTGTAAACTCCTTTATATTAATCAATAAAAATTGCAGTGGGGTTGTTTTACCCTTAAAAAACAGTCGGAGAACTACATCATGATAGTAAGGAAATAATTTGCAGAAAACAGTCAATACAAGGAACAAAAGCACCTAGATATGGGCATTTGGCTCAATAGCTAATTGTTGATGTAGATTCCTTGATCTGCAGTCTGCAACACTTGACTCAACCAGCCCCTCTTCTTCTCCTTATGTAGATTCCTTGATCTGCAGTTCACCAAATACATATACTTCAGGAGGGTTTCAAAGTTGGGTATACATACTTCTTGTTGTATGCAAGAGACAAAATTAAATAACATGAAGAACTTTGCGCAGATCTTTCCGAGTACAAAAATACACAATGACCATGATCAAAGAGGTGCAAAAATATCGCTCCAAGAGCTCTACCAAAAAGCAATTCATAAACACAAGGCTCTACCAAATATATGTATTTCCCTATTACTTTGGTAACCTCGATCTTAATTCCCTAGTGCTAGATGGTTGGAGTGCAGAATATAATGAATGGGCCTTTAAATTTCCATGTCCAGTAGAGCCATCTGTGATAGTTGCTGTTGAAAATCCACACGGCTCGGCAAATAGAATTTTTAGACAAAAATGATTCCATGGGTGGAGACATTTTTCTTTTGATGTCTGCCATTGCCACAATGCTCCCAGGATGCAAAATTTGCTTTGCTTTTTCCCTTGGAGGCGATCGATCAGTTTGGGTAGCTAGAGATAGTAAAAGACATGTATAGATATGTAGTCTACTTCATTTGAATAATATGCAGTAATACTCTCTTCTAGCTTCCACGTATTTTCTCCTGAATATATGCAGTACCATTATAATTTATGTTGCTCGGCGTATGACGTTCAGTTCACGGGGAGGCTGCTGCAACCTCACCTGGAGAATGTCTGGAAAGCTAAAGTTGAGGGCAAAGTTAAATTCTTCCTTTGGCTATGGTTGAGGAACAGAAATTGGACGGCCGATAGGTTGTCTAGTAGGGGCATCTCATGCAATCCTACCTGTTGCTTGTGCGACCAAGAGCCGGAGTCGGCTGCCCATCTATTGATCAATTGCAGCTTCTCCAAGGAGGTGTGAGCGACAGTTGCTCCATCAAACGCGTCGCTGGCTAATGCATGTTCTCAGGCCACGTCGGTGAGGTCGTGGTGGGCGAAGGTTAACCTTTGTACCCCAAAAGCGCAAAGAGTGGAAACGGTTGTCCTCGCATGCTACACTCTTTGGAATGTTTGGAAGGAACGAGGTAGGCGCATCTTCGAAGGTAAAGACATGAATGTGGCTGTTCTTGTTCAGCACATTAGAGAGGAGGTGAAGCAGGTTCAAACTGCTCTTTTTTTGTAGGCGAGATGGTTGTATGAGTTCGCTCTGTTGGTGAGCAAGTTTTGTTTTCTGGTTTCAGAGGGTTTCAGGTTGTTGGCTCTCTGAATCCATCCGTCTTTGTTGGCTTGTACAACTTTCCCCCTTCTATAAATGAAAAAGCAGGGCTCCTGCGGTTCGGGTCAAAAAATTATAATTTATGTTGTGTTCACAAGACCCTTAAACCAATGTTTACTTAGAGTAAGAATGGGGCTAGTAATTAGACAGATCAGCAAAAACGATATAAAGGGAAGTGTGTTTTTCAGAAGAAAAAAATGCATAGAAATAAGACTGAAACTATGACCTTTTCATAAAAGAAAGAGTTTTAGATAAACTGTATGTCTCTTTATTTGATTTGAATACAATAGAAAAACAAAAATACTTGATGTCCCAGTCTTGCTGAAACCATTTTTGCTAGATTTGTCTTAAATAATAATCCATGTTTGAAATATTATAAGTGATAACAAACACATATTGATAAGCACAAAAATGAAAACTAAGTTTAGTTGAGTATTCACCCACATGCACAATGCAGAAATACAAAGTTATAACATATGTATTATTTGTACTATTCGCAGATACAACAATTCACATGCTATAAGTCACATTAATTTTATCCATGAAATGTTTGGTCATGTATTTTTTTAGAACAATTCTACTAATTATTAGGATATTAAAAGATACATGTCCAGTTAAGAGGGATCTGAAGTGCAGCAAGCTAAAAAAAAGTGGATATTAAAAGCTAATATCTAATAAAAATCTGTAACCCATGTAAATAGGAATAAACAGTAAAAGGCAGACCACATTTTAAGATAGCACAGTTTTTTTAAATTAACACCAGAGCATATTCATGGGCAAATCCATCTATTTTGGGTGGCTGCCTACAAAGCAAATCCCGAAGTAGGAAGTACGTATTAGTAAACAGTAAAATGGAACTAGCTAGGAGCAATCACAGCGATTTGCTGTTGTGGACCGTCTGATGCAAGTATTCAACGCACTAGATCTTCCCAGATCACCGAAACGTCACTCCAACTTATTTCCTCTGTTAATTCACGTCAAAAGACTGCAGCATTATATATGGGCCGCTACTCTCGAAGCCGACCTGGGAGGTCTGTGGTTAACCGGGCTCGAAATTCGTTCAGGCTGAGTGTTCACCATCTGATCCGCTTTGGGCCTTACGGATTGACCTAATCTCCTTGCATCCAAACCTGGTGCGATAGGAATGAGTGAAGGAGTGAAGCATCGCTGCAACTGCAGTTGCAGAGTTATGCGCGGTGGGCGATTGAAATCGGCATTCAACAAAGCACTAATGTATGCCACTCAGCCGGATCGATTAATGCAGGTACGTTAATTTCTTAGGCGAAATGAAGAGTCTCTCCTCCTCATCATCGTTTAGCTTCGCTCTATCTCTTTCTCATTGGGCGATGACTATCGTACACCCCCAGGCCAACACCCTAGCTCTGGCTCGCGATTGATGGGAGGTGGCGGAGACGGTGGGTATGAGGGCGCTCCACGCAGTCGTGTAGGTGTGCGCCGGGAATTAGTCAAAGCCCGAGCTCAGCATATCAACGTTCGAGCATGGCGGCGGTGGGAGGGTGGAGTGAGTCCATGACTTCCATCTCAGTAAGGAGTTATGTAACATGAATCTCACATGGATTTGATTCTGAGGTTCGATCCCCACCCACCCCATTTTCTCCTTTCTGTAGCAGCCCTTTCTTTGGCCTAATTGGCAGGCCTCATGCGTTGCTGTAGATCCGACGGGTATGTTGGACTTGCTACTCCTCAGCTCGTGGATTCTCACCTTTCTTTATCTATGTGACCTGGTGCTCTCTGTAATTCGCCTCTGGTATGGTTACAAAAATGTCGTACTGCATGGTTTTTTCTACTAGCAAATTGTAAAGGTTCGTTCTTTGGCAGGAGTACTACAGACTGAGATCATCATGGAGCTAATTTGTTTCTTTTTCCTTCTCACCGATCAGATGGCCAACTATGAGAATGTTCCAAGCTATCAGTTTAAAGAATGATCCAAGGAAGGCACGAGTCTCATTCTTATTCCGCTTATGCAAATAAATTTGTTCTATGTATTGCTGGTTCCAAATTTTTCTTGGACAATTCTGCAATACCTTTTGTATGGCTACTATCAAATATCTGAACATCTTATACGCTTATTGGGCTCCTGGCATGTCTTATCATGATCGATGAATGATTGTCTTCAGCGACAAATTGTACCAAAGGAGAGAGAAGCATCAAAAATATTTTAGGACAGTTTCAAGTTCCCTCTTAAATGGATCTTTTATCAATGTTGTATGTCTTGTTATAACTATACTCCTCGTTTGTCCCCTCCACCCATTGTTAGAAAAATGTCAAGCAAGTTTCTGAAAAATGTATACCTTGTTTCCAAAATCTATATGGATACAACCTGTATGATATGGTTACTTGTGCAGAATGTTGCTTACCACTTGCAATTTTTGAATTGTTAATGCACTGAATTCTTACATGGAGGTGCTTGTTCTCATGCAGACGAGATATTGACCTATCACTACAGTTGAGATATTCGATGAGCATTGGTCCAAGAACAGTTTGTCCACTACAAAAGGTTCTTTTGAATCGCTACTGTTGCATTCATATTTGTACTAATTTTCTGATGTGATCTTTCATTTCTTGTATCGTTTTCTGTTTTAGGGGCTAATTAATAGTTTTTGTTTATCTTATATCGTTGGCACTGTTTATGATTGCCAGGTGCAGAATGACCCCCCCCCCTAAGATTTTATCAGCAACCACTTATCACTTGTTTACTAGAATGTTTGTAAGAAAATACTAACTGTTAATTCATTCTGTGAAGATAAATTATTTCATTTGAAAGAACAATGTCCTCCATTTGTAAAGACCTGGTGCTAGGTTTGCAAATGATGGTATACCCAGAAGTTGTGTAGCTGGTTTAATGATTCTTCACTGAAATTTACATCTCAAGTCAAAGTGTTTGCAGGTACAAACACTTACTCTACTTATCTGGTCTCACTCGTGAAGCAGCTATCCCAATCACTCCCACTGTTTTAGCTCAGTTTTCCAATTATAAATTTGGATTTTCTAGCCGACCTATTTCCTGTTACTGGAGTTAACCAAAATTTTAGTGGCTGCACCCTTTTAGCTCTACCATAACACTCATTGTGTGCATAAAGTAGATTTAAACTAAGGCATCAAGTTAAATCTTGTCTCTGTATTTAGTTCATGTGGAAATTTAAGGGTTGAAGCTCTTGTTACTTATATATGTAGGGAAGTGTGGGCTATGTTGAGAATAAGAGGCTTGAGATTTTTTATTATTATTATTTCCATTGTGAGATCGAATCGAGCCTGAACTGCGTATATAATTTGATTTTAAAAATGGAAAACTCTCAGTTTAGCAATCCAGTGTTGTTTCGTTAACACACCAGCTTGCTGCTAAATGCAGTGATAAGTTCCCGAATGAAGCTAAATTATTTTTCATACTTGTATAATGTTCTGTGGGACAATTGATCATCTTATTTCCATATCTAGCTGTCCCTTTTCTTGAATAATCATATTCCAAGTTGATCCTTTTTTTTCTGAAAAAATGTGTATGTTCTTGAAGAAAAGAAAATCTATTCGGTATAGACTGATTAATTTTTCCGTTGTTAGCTTTATCAAACGCTAGAATGCTAGCCTATATTTTTCTTTGTGGGACAAAGGGAATATCTGATAGCCATGACATCTTATATTATTTGAAAATTTGGAACCTCCATATTTGCGAAAATTCCATTCATTTATGCCAAAAAGGACGGGCGCGACAACGCGCGCCACTATGGTCTAGTATAAAATAAGGCTACATGGAGATAGCACTGTACGATGAACAAAGCCCATAAGTACTAACCACACGCTAAAGGCATACCATCTCCCAGTGTAATGTGTACAAATACAAATATAGGTTAAATTAGACCTTTTTCACAGATTAAGAAACCACAGCAGATGCACCGCATCACATGACGCGCACTTTCTCTCGCCTGAAGTTGGAAAGCAGACCATATTAAAAAAAATCCCAACAAGTAAATATATTTTTTCTAGATAAGGCTGACCAGCAAAACAGGACCAAAAAGAAAAGAAGTTCAGAATATGGCAAGAGATTCAATTATTTCGCGTGGCAATATATTCAGGAAAAACTGTTTGGGCACAAACTAAAATATGACTTCAGAAAAGATCGCATCAATCTGTTACCTACTATACTTCGGCCTAATCTTCTTTAAAACCTCATATTATTCTTCTATAACACACCTGAACCCAAATAAGTAGAGAACAATGACGCCCTAACACCAGTAACACAGCTGAACCCAAACTTATCTTGGTAGTAAATTAATAATTGTTACTCATCATGCAGCAGAACTGCACTGTGGCATATGGGAGTGAGCAGTTGAGCACATCATAATAGATTAAAGGAATAACAAATAACATTCTAGGAGATCATAAAGACTCGAGCATTGTAGCAGTAAGCTAATTACGACTGTATGCATGTCCGACAGTGTCCACAAAATAAGGATAGGCAGAAAAATCTGAGTAAAATCCGATTCAGAAAAATATGATAGAGTACCAGAACTTATTTTAGCTTGCTCGCCAATGAGCTCAAAGTGTATCATTCATTGTCTAGTGACTGTAGTGGGGTTCTAGTAAAAATTCGTAATAGGCGAATTGCCAATATTAGAACATGGGTTATGACTGCAAAATCGGACATACTATCATCATGCAGCAATCCTAGCTTGGAGTAACTGCATACGTACTCCTTGTAGTACAAGGACCAATGCACAACTTACAGTCATACACCCTCTCGAGAGTCGAGAGACTGCAAATGAATATCTTCAGTTAGAAAAACATGAGTGGAGAATGGATTATAACAACTACGAGGACAAAGTTAAGGAGAAAAACTATAAATGGAGGAAAGCTACTTATGTAACTACACTTTTCACCCAGAGTGCTTTTAGAACCTGTTCATAACATACAAGGTATGGATATCTTAATTGTAACGGTTCTTTACCAAAAGATTCAAATTCACTCAAAAAGTTTTCTTTTTTTGTAAGTCATTTATCCACAAACCATGAAGTAACTTCAGCCAGACATTGTTTCTCTCAGGCGGAGGAAATGCTACATATTCAGAATCCAGTCCAAACAGTCTCAGTAATCCTTCAGCCACAAAGGCAGTAAAAGACAGTGGCATGACCAATAAAACTAAAAATTTAGGACAAGAATGCTTCTAGCGCTAAGAACTCTACAATACCTCGACATCAATATTTAAATATTGGCCTCGCTCCATATATATTCTCGCCATGGACGAGAGTAGGTGCACTGCAGTACAGAACTCCACAATATCTGAATCTTCTCCTAGCTTGATAAATACTCTCACCATGTACCAGAGCAAATGGACTGCACTAAAAAAAATGGAGATTAATAAACATTACAATTCAACCGGTATAGATATGTAGTCTACTTCATTTGAATTATATGCAGTAATACTCTCTTCTAGCTTCCACGTATTTTCTCGTGAATATATGCAGTACCATTATAATTTATGTTGTGTTCACAAGACCCTTAAACCAATGTTTACTTAGAGTAAGAATGGGGCTAGTAATTAGGCAGATCAGCAAAAACAATATAAAGGGAAGTGTGTTTTTCAGAAGAAAAAAATGCATAGAAATAAGACTGAAACTATGACCTTTTCAACCGCACACCTTGTTATGTGCTACACTGCAAACCTAAACATATACCTTCATAGCAGGGTAGTTACGTCGTACACATTTGTAAGAAAGTAATTCAACTCTCAATTCAGAAGAGAAAATAAAACTAAATATATTTTTAAATCTTAAAAAATTCAAGTGACTCTCTTATGTTCCTACTCGTGCAATACCCTACTGAAAGTACATAAATACAACAATGATCCTGATACTCTGCATAACAGATTACGACATTCTAACTTCAGTAACAGTAAAGGAGACCAACTCAACATTGTATATATATATATAACAACAGTTAATATATGTTCATCGACTTTTATTAGAACCATGGTAACTGCATAAAGAGTACTGAGCACGAAAATAATTTATACTCCACTCCAAACATAGCAGCAAAAATGCACTATCAGGTAGCCAGATCGATTAAAATAAAACAAGTCCTAAGAAAATAAAGCAATGTGGCGGATCTGACTAATTCAAAAGGAACATTCACAAATGTTTCAAATCTTCTATCCAAAATAATGATATTTTTGGGTCGAATAAGTTACCTAATGGCAAGGTCAGTCCAGCCATGGCAACTGCAATTGGTATAGAGGACGGATCTTTCATAGTGACCAGGTGGCGTGGAGTGCAAAATTCTTCTGCCATGGTTCAATGTTCAAACCATAAACATTTATATACGATTATAAACATAGTATGTTCTCCATAGAAGTAAGTCGGGGATGCACTTTTAACAACCTGCATGCCAATATGCTACGTGTTAATGATGAATCAGAAAAATACCACTGCCAACCAAACATAATTTGTCAGCGAACCCTGACTTCTCTTGTTCAATAACATGAGCAAGATTTCCATGTATTATTTTCTGAGCATCAAACAAACTCTGACAGCTTTCAACATCAATAAAAACGACTCTGTATTTGTCCATTGTAGCAATGCTAACATCATGGAGACACCCGCAATAATCTCTATGAACTGGTTGCTCAAAGTGTATAGGAGTCACTCCCATTTTTTGAAACCAATGGAAAAATTAGTGGAAGAACCAGATAACCTTCCAATGACGGAGATACATTTATATTACTGAAAAGACTGAACATACTGGAGAAAGATTAAAACTCCTATGATCTGCTCAAAGCATAATGTATGCTACTATTATGATCTGTTAAACTCCTATCTTCACTATTTACTATGGAGATGCACCGGAATTCAAAGCAACAAGTTTCATGTTGTACACTATGCATGCATGAGTGCCAGCCACTGCTGCATTGGTGCCCTCTGAGTTGTCACTGCTGCATTGTTTGCCTGATCCAGTGTCGTGATAGCAGGGGAAAACCTCCATGGATACTGAAGATTTAGTTCTCAATAAGAGCAGACAAACTGAAAATAACAAATTATGGTGTCACCAATTCTTGTATATTTTAATTTAACTCAAAGAAGCACAACGAAAGCCTCAAAGGAATATTGCATGCAGAATAAAAGCGATATAAGAATAATACCTTAAATAGTCGAATATTTTTGTGCAATATCTCCAGATATTCACAGAGCCATATTTACGAAGACACTCATCATATAAGGCCGCTACAAAATCCTCCAGTGACAAGAAGCAATATTATCTCTCCAAGAACCAGATCACCTGCAAAATAGGCTGCTCCTAAGTAACCAAGCTGCGTCACTTGAAACCAAACACAATGTTAAAGTTGCATAAGCAACTGTTTATTGAAACACACACTTTTGATACTACCATTTTTACCATCGCATTAATGCCATATGTATTTGATGGCTTTCCTCCAAGATGTTCAATCAGCCATTAAATTTAAGCAAGAAAGTCACATGTTCATTCACCGTCTCACATCACCAAAAGGAGGAGCAATATGCCATATGTATAGGAACTCCATTGATACTACTACAGTCTGAACAACTACAAAACACAATTCTTCACAGGACTTCTTCACAAAGCATCGTGTTCTTAAAGTTTAAGGCAGGCACAATATCGATTATGTTGCCAAGAGAACGAAAGAGAGAAAACACCTTCTTCTTCAGATTCTGCTATTAGCGTGGCATCGATCTGGATGGTATGGACATCATAGCGGTTATAGCTGCGCAGCGGACACCCTCCTTGGCTGACACCCCCTCCTACTGTGTTCCCTGCAATCGGCGCCCTCGTCAACGAGAAAGATGGGAGCAATGGGAGTGAGAGCTGATCCAGATAGATAGAGGAAGAGACATAGAGAGGAGGAAGAAGCGAAACTGAACGAACCTCAGCCCCGTGCTGCCACTGCCGCTGCAAAACTTGATCCGCCTTTCCGAGGCATGGTGGAGATAGATCGAGAGGAAAAGACAGAGAGAGGAGGGAGAAGCAAAATCTGTACAAATCTCATCCCTCCCCCTCCATTCCCTGCAGCAACGAGAGTGAGGGAAGAGATAGATAGAGAGGAAGAAACATAGGGAGGAGGGAGAAGCACACCACGGCTCACCTGAGCATCTATCTCCCGAAGAAGCTTCCCACAGCACTTCGTCCAGGCCGGCTCGAGGAGGACGCCAGCAGTGGCATGGGTCGGCGCCACTCTCCGCGCCGCCGTCCTCTGTACGTGCTCCTACGATGTGGTGGTGTTGGGATCGATGGCGGCGGTGGAGATAGGGATCGAGAGGAAGATACGATTGAACAGCTAAAGGAGAAGTGGGTTCGTTGGGCTTTGGCCCATGTGCGCGACGAAGCAAACGGAGTCGGACGACCGAAACTACCAACGTATTGTGATGGCAGAATATGGAACAACTTACAGTCATACACCCTCTCGAGAGTCGAGAGACAACAAATGAATATCTTCAGTTGGAAAAACATGAGTGGAGAATGGATTATAACAACTACGAGGACAAAGTTAAGGAGAAAAACTATAAATGGAGGAAAGCTACTTATGTAACTACACTTTTCACCCAGAGTGCTTTTAGAACCTGTTCATAACATACAAGGTATGGATATCTTAATTGTAACGGTTCTTTACCAAAAGATTCAAATTCACTCAAAAAGTTTTCTTTTTTTGTAAGTCATTTATCCACAAACCATGAAGTAACTTCAACCAGACATTGTTTCTCTCAGGCGGAGGAAATGCTACATATTCAGAATCCAGTCCAAACAGTCTCAGTAATCCTTCAGCCACAAAGGTAGTAAAAGACAGTGGCATGACCAATAAAACTAAAAATTAAGGACAAGAATGCTTCTAGCGCTAAGAACTCTACAATACCTCGACATCAATATTTAAATATTGGCCTCGCTCCATATATATTCTCGCCATGGACGAGAGTAGGTGCACTGCAGTACAGAACTCCACAATATATGAATCTTCTCCTAGCTTGATAAATACTCTCACCATGTACCAGAGCAAATGGACTGCACTAAAAAAATGGAGATTAATAAACATTACAATTCAACCGGTATAGATATGTAGTCTACTTCAATTGAATTATATGCAGTAATACTCTCTTCTAGCTTCCATGTATTTTCTCGTGAATATATGCAGTACCATTATAATTTATGTTGTGTTCACAAGACCTTTAACCAATGTTTACTTAGAGTAAGAATGGGGCTAGTAATTAGACAGATCAGCAAAAACAATATAAAGGGAAGTGTGTTTTTCAGAAGAAAAAAATGCATAGAAATAAGACTGAAACTATGACCTTTTCAACCGCACACCTTGTTATGTGCTACACTGCAAACCTAAACATATACCTTCATAACAGGGTAGTTACGTGTACACATTTGTAAGAAAGTAATTCAACTCTCAATTCAGAAGAGAAAATAAAACTAAATATATTTTTAAATCTTAAAAAATTCAAGTGAGTCTCTTATGTTCCTACTCGTGCAATACCCTACTGAAAGTACATAAATACAACAATGATCCTGATACTCTGCATAACAGATTAGGACATTCTAACTTCAGTAACAGTAAAGGAGACCAACTCAACATTGTATATATATATATATAACAACAGTTAATATATGTTCATCGACTTTTATTAGAACCATGGTAACTGCATAAAGAGTACTGAGCACGAAAATAATTTATACTCCACTCCAAACATAGCAGCAAAAATGCACTATCAGGTAGCCAGATCGATTAAAATAAAACAAGTCCTAAGAAAATAAAGCAAAGTGGCGGATCTGACTAATTCAAAAGGAACATTCACAAATGTTTCAAATCTTCTATCCAAAATAATGATATTTTTGGGTCGAATAAGTTACCTAATGGCAAGGTCAGTCCAGCCATGGCAACTGCAATTGGTATAGAGGACGGATCTTTCATAGTGACCAGGTGGCGTGGAGTGCAAAATTCTTCTGCCATGGTTCAATGTTCAAACCATAAACATTTATATACGATTATAAACATAGTATGTTCTCCATAGAAGTAAGTCGGGGATGCACTTTTAACAACCTGCATGCCAATATGCTACGTGTTAATGATGAATCAGAAAAATACCACTGTCCAACCAAACATAATTTGTCAGCGAACCCTGACTTCTCTGGTTCAATAACATGAGCAAGATTTCCATGTATTATTTTCTGAGCATCAAACAAACTCTGACAGCTTTCAACATCAATAAAAACGACTCTGTATTTGTCCATTGTAGCAATGCTAACATCATGGAGACACCCGCAATAATCTCTATGAACTGGTTGCTCAAAGTGTATAGCAGTCCCTCCCATTTTTTGAAACCAATGGAAAAATTAGTGGAAGAACCAGATAACCTTCCAATGACGGAGATACATTTATATTACTGAAAAGACTGAACATACTGGAGAAAGATTAAAACTCCTATGATCTGCTCAAAGCATAATGTGTGCTACTATTATGATCTGTTAAACTCCTATCTTCACTATTTACTATGGAGATGCACCGAAATTCAAAGCAACAAGTTTCATGTTGTACACTATGCATGCATGAGTGCCAGCCACTGCTGCATTGGTGCCCTCTGAGTTGTCACTGCTGCATTGTTTTCCTGATCCAGTGTCGTGATAGCAGGGGAAAACCTCCATGGATACTGAAGATTTAGTTCTCAATAAGAGCAGACAAACTGAAAATAACAAATTATGGTGTCACCAATTCTTGTATATTTTAATTTAACTCAAAGAAGCACAATGAAAGCCTCAAAGGAATATTACATGCAGAATAAAAGCGATATAAAAATAATACCTTAAATAGTTGAATATTTTTGTGCAATATCTCCAGACATTCACAGAGCCATATTTACGAAGACACTCATCATATAAGGCCGCTACAAAATCCTCCAGTGACAAGAAGCAATATTATCTCTCCAAGAACCAGATCACCTGCAAAATAGGCTGCTCCTAGGTAACCAAGCTGCGTCACTTCAAACCAAACACAATGTTAAAGTTGCATAAGCAACTGTTTATTGAAACACACACTTTTGATACTACCATTTTTACCATCGCATTAATGCCATATGTATTTGATGGCTTTCCTCCAAGATGTTCAATCAGCCATTAAATTTAAGCAAGAAAGTCACATGTTCATTCACCGTCTCACATCACCAAAAGGAGGAGCAATATGCCATATGTATAGGAACTCCATTGATACTACTACAGTCTGAACAACTACAAAACACAATTCTTCACAGGACTTCTTCACAAAGCATCGTGTTCTTAAAGTTTAAGGCAGGCACAATATCGATTATGTTGCCAAGAGAACGAAAGAGAGAAAACACCTTGTTCTTCAGATTCTGCTATTAGGGTGGCATCGATCTGGATGGTATGGACATCATAGCGGTCATAGCTGCAGCGGACACCCTCCTTGGCTGACAACCCCTCCTACTGTGTTCCCTGCAATCGGCGCCCTCGTCAACGAGAAAGATGGGAGCAATGGGAGTGAGAGCTGATCCAGATAGATAGAGGAAGAGACATAGAGAGGAGGAAGAAGCGAAACTGAACGAACCTCAGCCCCGTGCTGCCACTGCCGCTGCAAAACTTGATCCGCTTCTCCGAGGCATGGTGGAGATAGATCGAGAGGAAAAGACAGAGAGAGGAGGGAGAAGCAAAATCTGCACAAATCTCATCCCTCCCCCTCCATTCCCTGCAGCAACGAGAGTGAGGGAAGAGATAGATAGAGAGGAAGAGACATAGGGAGGAGGGAGAAGCACACCACGCACTAGTGGAGAAGAGGCCTTTGGTCCCAAGCAAATGTCCCACTGCTGAACCAAACCGGGTCCAATGCCCCCATTGGACCCGGTTCGTTTCTGCCCAGGACGACCCCACCCGCTGGCGCCTGTCCTGTAGCGGCCTTTGGACCCGGTTTGTCATACAAACCGGGTCCAAAGGGTCCACCCGCAGGCGCGGCAGGCCGTGCACTGGGAACCCTTTAGTCCCGGTTTGTATGACAAACCGGGTCCAAAGGCCCCCTGGCTATATAACCTTGCCCCTGCCCAAGTGTGAGCCACACTTAGCCATTTTTTCACTATCTTCACAAGAGGGGTGTATTGCTTTCCTCTCTTCTTCACATGCACAAGAGGTGTTCGATGAAATGCTTAAGAGGATTTGCCACTTGAGTTTACACAAATCAAGCCACACTTAACTTGCTTTTTTCTTCTTCATCGAGGTTAACGACTTTATCCTTTTCATCTGCAATTGATAAAATGCATGTGTATATATACATCGTGATGTTCTGTAATGGTTTTGATCAGCTTAATTATATCATGCAGATGAATCGGCAATGGATGTACATTGACCGACGGTTTGACGAGTTCACTGCGGGCCTGGATAATTTTATGGCCGTGGCGGAGGCAAACAAACATGGTGGCTTCATGTATTGTCCATGTGTGGACTGCAAGAATATCGTAAATTACGCTCACTCGAGTCTCATTCACAGCCACCTTCTGCGATCCGGTTTCATGCCCAGTTACTATTGTTGGACCAAGCACGGAGAAAGAGGGGTTATGATGGAAGACAATGAAGAAGAGGAAGAGGATGATGACGGTTATCCCAATTTCCCTGAATACGATGATACTGCAGAAGGCAATGAAGACAATGAAGTAGAAGATCAAGAGGCACCAGATGAGCCTGCGATGATGATCTTGGCCGGGCCATTGCTGATGCAAGGAGAGAATGTGAAACTGAAAAGGAAAGGTTGGCCTTCGACAAGATGATAGAAGATCACAACAAATTGTTATACCCAACTTGCGAAGATGGCCATAAAAAGCTAGGCAGCACACTGGAATTGTTGCAATGGAAGGCAGAGAACGGTGTCAACGACTCAGGATTTGGAAAGTTCTGACAATAATTAAGAGGAAGCTTCCAAGGGGTAACGAATTGCCGACGTACGAGCGAAGAAGATTGTCTGCCCTCTAGGATTAGATGTGCAAAAGATACATGCATGCATTAATGACTGCATCCTCTACCGCGGTGAGTACGAGAATGTGGATGCATGTCCGGTGTGCCGCATTGCGGTATAAGATCGGCGAGATGACCCTGGTGATGTTGAGGGCGAGCGCCCAAGAAGAGGGTTCTGCCAAGGTTATGTGGTATGCTCCTATAATACCAAGCTTGTTCAGAATAAAGAGCACGCTAGGTTGTTGCGATGGCACAAAGAAGACCGTAAGAAAGACGTGATGTTGAGGCACCCTGCTGATGGATCCCAATGGAGAAAAATCGATAGAGAGTTCCCAAACTTTGCAGGATGCAAGGAACTTAAGGTTTGGTCTAAGTACAGATGGCATGAATCCCTTTGGAGAGCAGAGCTGCAGCCATAGCACCTGGCCTGTGACTCTTTGTATATATAACCTTCCTCCTTGGTTGTGCATGAAGCGGAAGTTCATTATGATGCCAGTGCTCATACAAGGCCCGAAGCAACCCGGGAACGACATTGATGTGTACCTGAAGCCATTAGTCGAAGAACTTCTACAGCTGTGGTCCCTAGCAGGTGTACGTGTGTGGGACGAGCACAAGCAGGAGGAATTTGACCTAAGAGCGATGCTTTTCGTAACCATCAATGACTGGCCTGCTCTTGGTAACATTTCAGGACAGTCAAACAAGGGATACAATGCATGCACACACTATTTACATGAGCTCGAAGGTGATTATTTGGAAAAGGTCAGAAGGTCGTGTACCTGGGGCATCGTCGATTTCTTAGGATTACCCATCCCGTAAGAAAGAAAGGCAAGCATTACGATGGTGAGGCTGATCACCGGAGGAAGCCTCCCCATCGTGATGGTGTTATATTTGGTATGGTCAAGGATCTAGATGTAATATTTGGAAAGGGTCCTGGCGGACGGTCTGTTCCGAATGACGCTGCGGACACGCGCCCATGTGGAAGAAGAAATCTATTTTTTGGGAGCTAGAATATTGGAAAGTCTTAGAAGTCCGCTCTTCAATCGATGTGATGCACGTGACGAAGAATCTTTGCGTGAACCTGCTAGGCTTTCTGGGCGTGTACGGGAAGACAAAAGATACACCAGAAGCACGGGAGGACCAGCAACGTTGGAAAGACCCCAAAAATCTGCATGAGAGAGTTAAAGGACGTCATTTATCCAGCTACGCTCTTACAAAAGCAGAGAAGGAAATATTTTTTGAATGTCTTAGCAGTATCAAGGTCTCGTCTGGCTTCTCCTCCAATATAAAGGGAATAATAAATATGGAGAAGAAAACATTCCAGAACCTGAAGTCTCATGACTGTCACGTGATAATGACACAGTTGCTTCCGATTGCATTGAGGGGGCTTCTACCGGAAAATGTTCGACTGCCCATTGTGAAGCTATGTGCATTCCTCAATGCAATTTCTCAGAAGGTAATAAACCCAGAAATTCTACCGAGGTTGCAGAATGATGTGGTCCAATGTCTCGTTAGTTTTGAGCTGGTGTTCCCACCATCCTTCTTCAATATTATGACACATCTCCTCGTTCACCAGGTCGATGAGATTTCCATTCTCGGTCCCTCTAGGTGTGGCGCGCGAGATGGCCATCACGAACCACTACTACTTCGAGCTCACGCCAGAGCAGCGGAGGAATCCCCAGTGGCATCCCGACTACTTCCCGACTTGGGAAAGCTTCTTCATCAATCGGCGTGAGAGGGCGCTTGCCAGGCACGAGGAGGGCGGCCCGCCTCCTTCGGACTTCAACGAGGCCGGCCGTCGGCTGTGGTGGTGCGGGACTCTCCAGGCGTCATGGCCTACCGTGGCCCCCGCGCTACCCTCGGTCCCAGCCACGCGTGCTCTCCCGTCGAGGTTCGACTACCGCGACCCCGATGCCGGCGACGATGATGACGGCGACTACGACGACTACGTGGCGAGTACTATAGGGCTAGGCACGAGTATGACTGAATGACTAGAACAGTCGAATCTGGTGATGTATCTTAATTAATTTTCAGTTGAGCTCTGTACTTTAATTCCATGTATGTGGCGGGAAACTTTTCTCCGAGGAGCTCTGTACTTTAACTTCAGTTCAATCGTAATAAATTTCGTGTCAACCACTTTATTGAACAAAACCAACCGACATCGACTTTATAAACTAAATTTAAACTAATAGAACCGACAACGACTTTATTGAAATTACAATAAAATAGATAAATTACTAGTCTAGTCTCTACTCGTCGTCGGAGGTTGTCTCCGTCCAAATGTCCTCCCACCGAGGGTCGTTTTCGGTCCAAGTTGTATTCGGGTTCTCGAGCTCGAAGGCGGCGACGGCCCGACGGTGGCGCCTGTCGGACCTGCGTTGTGCCCTAAGGTTAGCAAAGAACGCGTCGGTGTTGTCGGCATCGTTGGGGAACTGCGCCCTCGGCGCATCAACGCTCGTCGCGCTCGGCGATGGCGATCCTGCGCTGCACCTGGCGGTGCCGGCGACGGTCCTCGTCGTCGACGAGGCACGGCGGCGGCGCGAGGAACTCCGCCTCCTCTAGCGATTCAACATCCGGGAAGTTCATGTCTCGCCCTGGCCACCGAAAGCGCCACGCCGCCGCGTCGTAAGCGTGCGCCGCCAGCTCCGGCGTGTTGTACGTGCCGAGGGTGAGGCGGAAGCCACCGGCGCGTATCTCGGCGGTGAACCTACCGCTCGGACGCACTCGAACGCCACGGAAACCGGACGCTTCGGCGACGTGGAGGCATCCTGGAGATGAATGAGCGGAGGCGGTGGCGGCGTCTGGTTGTGCCCGTCGCTCTATATAGCGCACGGCGGCATGGCGTGTAAGCCACGGCTACACCGTCGCCTTAGCCGCGTCGGCGAAGCGAGCGCGATGGAAGCGGTGGCTACACGTCGCACGACGGCGTCGGCAGTAAGCGACGCGTGTGGCGCAGCGGAGGACACGTGGCACGAGGAAGGACACGTGTAACAGCGGCGGTGGCGATACATGGCGGTGACGGTGGTAGCGATACAGCGGTGGCGGTGGTGCTTGATACAGCGGTGGCGGTGTTGTACATGGCGGCGGCGCGGTAGCGGTGCAGCACTGGCGGTGGTGGCCAGTACATGGCGGCGCGGCGATGGCGGTCAGTACATGCGGCGGCTGCGGCGCGGTGTACAGGCGATGGCGGCGCGGTGTGGCTGATGACCGATGGCGGTGGCGGTGGCGTACACGGCAGGCGCGCGATGGCGGCGATGGCGTATACGGCGGTGGCGGTGGCAATCATGGCGGTGGCGGCGGTGGCCGATACAGCGGTGGTGGCGGCGATGGTCGTGATGGCAATGTGGCGGTGGTGGCCCACGGGTGGTGGTGGCAACACGGCGGTGACGGTGGCAAGCGGTGGCGGTGGCGGCGGTAGCCGTACAGCTGTGGCAGTGCCGTACATAGCGCGGTGGCGGGTGATACAGGTGTGAGTATGGCGCGGCATAGCGGTGGCGATAGCGGTAGCGCGGTGCGATACTGGCGGTGGCGGTGGCGGCGGTGGCGGTGCGATACACGGTGGCGGTGACGCGGTGTTCACGCGGTGGCGGTGGCGCGTGCGGTACATGGCGGGCGGCGGTGGACACGTGTGGCATGGCGGTGGCAGTGTTTTTTTTATTTGAAATAAGGCGGGAATGAAATTTTTTAAAAAAATTGGCCTTTGGACCCGGTTTGTAATACAAACGGGACTAAAACCTTTTTGCAGCGGCCGCAACAAAAGACCTTAGTCGGTTTGTATTACAAACCGGGACCAGGACTGGTCCCGGTTGGTGCCACGAACCGGGTCCAAAGGGGGTATATAATGCAACGCTTCGTCTCCGCGGAGATCAATCCCGCGAGACGAAGCCGGCGCGACGAAGCCGCCAGGCTGCTCCGCCGCGCGCCCACGCCGCCGCCGCCCAACTCCCGCGCCGCGCCGTAGCCACCGTTCGCCGCCACCGGCCGTCCTCCGCCGCCGACGCCACCTCCCCTCCTGCCGCCGCGGCGCTCCCGGCCTCGTCCGCGTCGCCGCCCGCCGCCCTTGGTGCAGCTCGGCGCCCTCACGCCGCCGCGTCGCTTTCTCTCACCGCGCCGCCGTCGCCGCCGCGCCTGTCGCTCTCTCCACAGCGGCCGCGTCGGCGTCCTCGATCTCAAGGCGCCAAGCAAGGTGAGCCCCGGCCACACCCTTTTTTAAGTTTTTTAGATTGTTAGATTATTGTTAGTATTAGAAATTGTTAGATTTTTAGATTTTTAGAAATTTTGGATTATTGTTAGTATTAGAAATTGTTAGATTTTTAGAAATTGTTAGATTATTGTTAGTATTAGGTGTGTTAGTAAAATTAGTTAATGTGTTAGGTGTTAGTAAAATTAGTGTGTTAGTAAAATTAGTTAATGTGTTAGGTGTTAGTAAAATTAGTTAGTGTGTTAGTAAAATTAGTTAGTGTGTTAGTAAAATTAGTTAGTTAGTGTTAGTAAAATTAGTTAGAGAAAAGTTATAAAATTAGTTAGTTAGTGTTAGTAAAATTAGTTAGAAAAAAGTTAGAAAAATTAGTTAGAAAAAAGTTAGAAAAATTACAAAATAGATTCATTTGTGTCGGCGCCGCCCCCGCGCGCGCCGACGACTTAGACCGTGGCGGTGCCGAGTCCGTAGCGGTGCCACCGCGACATAGACTTAGGGTCGCGAAATAGAGAAAGAGCGAGCGAGGAGGAGCGCTGAGTCCGTGGCCGCTACCGCTCCCGCTGTCGTTCCCGACCGCCGATCGATCCGGATCGATCGATCCGGGGTCGTGGAACGCGGCGTTAGTACAAAAGTAGTGAAGTTTTTTTATTTAGCACAATATCATGTTTTTTAATTCATATTAGTACATATATGATTTGTTTTCGTAGCTACGATGCCGCGACAGCCGCCGCGCCGTGGTCTGACTCTTCTAGAGGAGATGGAGCAGATGGGGGAGGTCCGGGACTGGGCTCCGCCGGGGTGGCACTGGGAGGTCTTAGCTTCCGGGTCGCGCACCTTGGTGCGGAATCCGGGTCCCGTTGTCGACCCGGATATTCTTTGGTGGAGGTCTTATGGGCCACGGTCGTTTCAGAGGGAGCCGGCCCCGCCGGAGGAGGTAGCTCAGCGCATTGCGCGGAGGACGAGCACGTTCGCCGTTACATGTACGCGTTAGACAACATGTATAGGACCGGATGGAGCGTTATGCGGGGATCTCATGTTAGCTATGCTCCCGTTGTTGTTCCGTGGCTTTGGGGGCACACCCAGCGCGGCTCAGGACCCGGTCGGCGCCCTCTAGGACCCGGTCTGCGCGGTTGAGTGGTTGTAGTAGTGATTGATATGTATTAGGGTTAAATAAACATGAACCCGATCTATGTATGCATGTAACTGCACTATCTGCTTTTAGCACTATATTATCGATCCTTAGTTAAGAACTACATATGTAACTCCATTTTCAGTTTTCTGCATTATCCTTAATTTGATCATATGATGGTTCCTATATGTATAGCTTGCAGGTCGTTGTAGAAAGCATGGACAGAGATGAAATTCAAGAAAATTTCATGGAGAACCTCATAGCCCACGGTACTCTGGATGATCGCGACGACGACGTTATTCCAGATGATGGCGGTGACGATGTCACCGCAACTTATTTGAATGACTCCGGTGAGGGAGCGGAGAATATTGAGGAAGAAGATCCTAGTGGCGCCGGTGAGGAACAAGATCATCATAATGGCTCCCGAACTGTAGTTATCACCGAGGTATATAAATTAATTAAGCCGCTGTTGATCGACTAGATGCATTAACTAATTAAATTGTACTGACTATGAATTATTTCTTTTTTAGCCCTCCGGATCGAGCACTTCTTCTGTAAAGTCGAGGAAGCGAGGCCCGGCCAAAAAGTTGGATGACGGTGTTAGGCACGACATCACCCACATCGAAAAGGATGGTAAACCGATTGCTCCAGAGAAAGGTGCAAAGGCATTTATAGCTCAATGCGGAGTGCTTGTTAGGGACCACGTCCCGATCACCGTTCGAGAATGGCACAAGCCGAAGGGACTAGTGCTGTCTGCAGAGGAAGAAGGTCAAGGTCTTTATATCGATGATGTAGCCAAAAACAGCATTATGGACAAGCTCATGTCACATTTCAACATAGTACCCGAAGAGGGGGTGACGCTGAAAAGGCCAAGATGGAGCAGGCCCTCCGCGAGTTTGGCAAGAAGAAGATGGCCGAACTATTCAAGAGCCACAAGAAAAGATTGCGCCGCCTTATCAAGATAAAGAAGACTCCGGACAATGAGAAGGTAAAAACTCACTGGGAAGAATTCGTGAAGTACAGCACGGAGTCAGAAGAATTTAAGAGAAGGTCGGAAATAAATAAGGCAAATGTTGCGTTGAAGCTATATCACCAAATTCTGGGTCCAGGTGGATACAGGGCTAACCGTCCTAAGTGGCAAGCAGCTGAGGCGGAACTGACCAGTAAAGGGATCAGATTAGGGACACACGGTTGGATCGAACGGTGCAAGGAGTGGTTCTACGGGATTGGGGGAACGTTGGATCCAGAAACAGGGAAGTGCATCTATAAGAAAGCTCATCTGAAGGTTCCCATTGATGCCCTGGAAAGAGCACATAGGGACGTGGAGGCGGGGTTGTTCCAGCCCGAAAGAGAGAACGATGAGCTGACACGCGCCCTTGGGAACAAAGAACACGGCGGACGAACACGAGGCACAGAAGGCTCCGTTCCGTGGAAGTATGGCTTTCCTGCGGAAAGGAAGAGATTTCCTGATAAAAGCCATGAGAGGAGGAAGGCAAGGGAAACAGACCGCCTGGCTAACTTAGAGGAGGGTATGAGCACCATGAAAGCCCAATTAACCATGGTAACCCAAGTACTTACATCTCAGATGGCTCAGGGGCAGGCTGTAGATCCTGCATTGCTCAATGCCATCGCCCCGCTGCAATCTCAACCACACCGGAAAAGCAGCGTGGCTTCCTCTCAGCAGGTGGATAATGATGATGATGATGACCAGGTGGTCGAGCCTCCTCGCTACCCCCCCGTGGATGATCTCACTGAGAGCCATCCTTGTGAGCTGCATGTTAAAGTTTTCAACCTATCCTTCAAGGCGGCGGTCGGCATCCTCTTACCTACAAGGTCTTACCATTGCCGTTCGGTCCAAGACGACTTTGCTGTTGTGATGGTGGATGAAGTGATGGAGATTATGAGGGGTTGGTGCTTGAGCACCCTGCAGGTGAAGATGGGGAAATCAAAGAACTGGGAGAAGCCCGTAGAACCACCGTGCAATGGCGGAAGGAGAACATTATGTTTCCAGGTGAGAAGCCAACAAGCATGCCACCTCCGCCTCCTCCGCCACCTGAGTCTCCTCCGCTTGATGATTCTCCTGTGCGCGATGATGATTCCCCTATCCATGACCAGTCTGCTCCGCGTGAAAATACTCCGCCGCCTCCTCCTCCTCCTCGTCAGGAGACTCCGCCGCCTCCACTTAAGCAAAAGAGGAAGCTGTCCGCGGCACCTCCTACAGCTCCGAAGAGATCATCACTCCAATGAGGGCACAGACTCCAGAGTTGTTACCACATGAGCAGACTGAAGAGCAAAAGGCGTTTCTTGCGCCGAAGAAGGTGTTTATTCGACCGCAGACAGTGAAGCACTTTGCCGAGACGAGAATGAAGAGACCTGAGCTGAGAGCTGATTATGACCGCTCTCTTGGACAGTCCTCTAGAGCGAGCAAAGAAGCAAAAAAAGTCGCCCAGCTTGGACAGCAGGACATTCAGGCCGCACCCCACTTCATCGTGGAGCCATATCATGATCCAGAGACGGCATCGATGATCGAACGGACGGCTAGAGCTCAGGGAGCATCAGTTGAGTACGAAGATTACTATCCAACGGCTCAAGTGGTAAACACGTATAGATACGGAAAAGATCTCGTCAAACCTGGCGAGCTCGCGCGTCTAGGGACTCAGATGCGAAGGTTGCATGAATGGTACCTGAAAGCCTGTCGAAGAAGTGAAAGCTACCTCACGGTGTATCTTAGAGATGAGCATTACTTCCGGGGGGAAGACGAGATAAACCTTGAGATAGAAGAACTGTTTCAGTTATTCAATCAAGACGCCCTCGACAAAGCTGTTATCAGTTGCTACTGCCTGTAAGTGATTTATTTGTGTAATTAAGTTTGTAGCTCATTCATTTGCACTAACAATTATCCTTTGTGTACGCTATACATTTAATTATGCAGAATGAAGAAGCTGGAATACAAAAGAGGCAAGCTCCTACCGCTGGGGTTCATAGACCCAAACACAGTTCATGAAGTTACGGTTCGAGACTACCCCAAGGACACAGAGGACAACATCGTAATGTTTTTAGAGAAGCAAGCAGACAAAGAGGATATATTCTTTCCCTACAACTTCAAGTGAGTGTTATATATAACATACATTATGCTTGTGCACCTTCCACTTTATTCTCGTAATCATTGAGCTATGCTTGTGCAGTTTCCACTTTATTCTCCTAATCATTGATCTTCAACTTGGAGTCGTAAACGTCATGGACTCGAAACGTAAAGAATATGCGGAATGGGCGGACATGGCTGCCATCCTCCAGAGGTAGTTTCAATCAATTTCGTATTGGCATCTTCATCTGCTCTAATTCGAAGATATCATCAACTAATCAATTACTCATTTACTCATTATTTTTTGCCGGGCAGGGCTTGGAAACGGTTCATCAATACTGTTCCGGGTGAATGGAAACCGGAGCTTACATTTAGAGATTACCCTGTAAGTAGTACTATGTATATAGCTATGTCCGTGAAACTTTATATATGATATTTACTTTCAATACGATGCTTGATTATTAGTTTGATCGAACTATTTTTTCGTAAAGTGTATGAGGCAGGAACAAGGGAATAACTTATGTGGATACTACGTCTGCACCTTCATGCGTGACATGTCCTGTCCCAAGGGTGGGGACCCCCAAATACACCACACTCGTGTACGATAACAAATTTTCACAATTAATCTTAATTAGTACCATCTATTGTATTGAGTTCCATTCATATATTGATCTCCTTTTTAAATATAGATGACACGCCTGCGGGACACTCTCATAACAGCGGATCAAATAAAAGCAATTCAAGAGGAAATCGCGGGATTCTTTATTACCGAGGTCCTTACCCCAGGTGGAGAGCACTATCGGCGGATCGTGACGGGGAACGAAATCCGTCGAGGACATGTTGTATTGTAAATATGCATGCATTACGTGTACTGTTGACGATGTCGTGTACTGTTGACGATGTCTATATATATTCATGACGATTTTTTGTGGTTTCTTGAATGATATATATGCATTGCTGAAACTCTGCCGTGAGACATACTGTTTCTGCCGCGGCGGGCGCTGGTACAGCCTAAACTTTGTGCGCGGCGAGAGAAATAGCAATTCTCTGCCGCCAGGAGAGCTAGGCCCGGTTCGTACCACGAACCGGGACCAAAGGCCTTCCACCGCGAGCTCCCTGCCGCACCACGTGTCGAGGCCTTTAGGCCCGGTTTATCTTTGAACCGGGACTAAAGGGTACCCCCTTTAGTCCCGCCTAGTTGGTCCCGGTTCGGGAACCGGGTCTAAAGGCCCAAATGGACCGGGCCTATTGCCCCGTTTTCCACTAGTGACGGCTCACCTGAGCATCTATCTCCCGAAGAAGCTTCCCACAGCACTCCGTCCAGGCTGGCTCGAGGAGGAGGCCAGCAGTGGCATGGGTCGGCGCCACTCTCCGCGCCGCCGTCCTCTGTACGCGCTCCTACGATGTGGTGGTGTTGGGATCGATGGCGGCGGTGGAGATAGGGATCGAGAGGAAGATACGATTGAACAGCTAAAGGAGAAGTGGGTTCGTTGGGCTTTGGCCCATGTGCGCGACGAAGCAAACGGAGTCGGACGACCAAAACTACCAACGTATTGTGATGGCAGAATATGGAACAACTTACAGTCATACACCCTCTCGAGAGTCGAGAGACTACAAATGAATATCTTCAGTTGGAAAAACATGAGTGGAGAATGGATTATAACAACTACGAGGACAAAGTTAAGGAGAAAAACTATAAATGGAGGAAAGCTACTTATGTAACTACACTTTTCACCCAGAGTGCTTTTAGAACCTGTTCATAACATACAAGGTATGGATATCTTAATTGTAACGGTTCTTTACCAAAAGATTCAAATTCACTCAAAAAGTTTTCTTTTTTTGTAAGTCATTTATCCACAAACCATGAAGTAACTTCAGCCAGACATTGTTTCTCTCAGGCGGAGGAAATGCTACATATTCAGAATCCAGTCCAAACAGTCTCAGTAATCCTTCAGCCACAAAGGTAGTAAAAGACAGTGGCATGACCAATAAAACTAAAAATTAAGGACAAGAATGCTTCTAGCGCTAAGAACTCTACAATACCTCGACATCAATATTTAAATATTGGCCTCGCTCCATATATATTCTCGCCATGGACGAGAGTAGGTGCACTGCAGTACAGAACTCCACAATATATGAATATATGCAGTACCATTATAATTTATGTTGTGTTCACAAGACCCTTAAACCAATGTTTACTTAGAGTAAGAATGGGGCTAGTAATTAGACAGATCAGCAAAAACAATATAAAGGGAAGTGTGTTTTTCAGAAGAAAAAAATGCATAGAAATAAGACTGAAACTATGACCTTTTCAACCGCACACCTTGTTATGTGCTACACTGCAAACCTAAACATATACCTTCATAACAGGGTAGTTACGTCGTACACATTTGTAAGAAAGTAATTCAACTCTCAATTCAGAAGAGAAAATAAAACTAAATATATTTTTAAATCTTAAAAAATTCAAGTGAGTCTCTTATGTTCCTACTCGTGCAATACCCTACTGAAAGTACATAAATACAACAATGATCCTGATACTTTGCATAACAGATTACGACATTCTAACTTCAGTAACAGTAAAGGAGACCAACTCAACATTGTATATATATATATATAACAACAGTTAATATATGTTCATCGACTTTTATTAGAACCATGGTAACTGCATAAAGAGTACTGAGCACGAAAATAATTTATACTCCACTCCAAACATAGCAGCAAAAATGCACTATCAGGTAGCCAGATCGATTAAAATAAAACAAGTCCTAAGAAAATAAAGCAATGTGGCGGATCTGACTAATTCAAAAGGAACATTCACAAATGTTTCAAATCTTCTATCCAAAATAATGATATTTTTGGGGTCGAATAAGTTACCTAATGGCAAGGTCAGTCCAGCCATGGCAACTGCAATTGGTATAGAGGACGGATCTTTCATAGTGACCAGGTGGCGTGGAGTGCAAAATTCTTCTGCCATGGTTCAATGTTCAAACCATAAACATTTATATACGATTATAAACATAGTATGTTCTCCATAGAAGTAAGTCGGGGATGCACTTTTAACAACCTGCATGCCAATATGCTACGTGTTAATGATGAATCAGAAAAATACCACTGTCCAACCAAACATAATTTGTCAGCGAACCCTGACTTCTCTGGTTCAATAACATGAGCAAGATTTCCATGTATTATTTTCTGAGCATCAAACAAACTCTGACAGCTTTCAACATCAATAAAAACGACTCTGTATTTGTCCATTGTAGCAATGCTAACATCATGGAGACACCCGCAATAATCTCTATGAACTGGTTGCTCAAAGTGTATAGGAGTCACTCCCATTTTTTGAAACCAATGGAAAAATTAGTGGAAGAACCAGATAACCTTCCAATGACGGAGATACATTTATATTACTGAAAAGACTGAACATACTGGAGAAAGATTAAAACTCCTATGATCTTCTCAAAGCATAATGTGTGCTACTATTATGATCTGTTAAACTCCTATCTTCACTATTTACTATGGAGATGCACCGAAATTCAAAGCAACAAGTTTCATGTTGTACACTATGCATGCATGAGTGCCAGCCACTGCTGCATTGGTGCCCTCTGAGTTGTCACTGCTGCATTGTTTGCCTGATCCAGTGTCGTGATAGCAGGGGAAAACCTCCATGGATACTGAAGATTTAGTTCTCAATAAGAGCAGACAAACTGAAAATAACAAATTATGGTGTCACCAATTCTTGTATATTTTAATTTAACTCAAAGAAGCACAATGAAAGCCTCAAAGGAATATTGCATGCAGAATAAAAGCGATATAAAAATAATACCTTAAATAGTCGAATATTTTTGTGCAATATCTCCAGACATTCACAGAGCCATATTTACGAAGACACTCATCATATAAGGCCGCTTGATGACCCACAAGTATAGGGGATCGCAACTCTTCTTCGAAGTAAAACCAATTTATTGATTCGACACAGGGAGAGACAAAGAATACTTGAAAGCCTTAACGGCGGAGTTGTCAATTCAGCTGCACAAACAGACTTGCTCGCAGAGTTTATCGATAATGCGAGTTTTATAATGCGATACGAAAATACGAAGTACAAAGACGGATGTGATTATAGTAAACGACGATTAAAATCTGTAGGCACGGGGACGGATAACGGGCGTTGCATGGATGAGAGAAACTCATGTAACAATCAAAGCGGGGCATTTGCAGATAATAATAAAACGGTATCCAAGTACTAATCAATCAATAGGCATGTGTTCCAATTGTAGTCGTACGTGCTCGCAATGAGAAACTTGCACAACATCTTTTGTCCTACCAGCCGGTGGCAGCCGGGCCTCAAGGGAAACTACGGGATATTAAGGTACTCCTTTTAATAAAGTACCGGAGCAAAGCATTAACACTCCGTGAACACATGTGATCCTCATCACTACCATCCCCTCCGGTTGTCCCGATTTCTGTCACTTCGGGGCCATTGGTTCCTAACAATCTTATGTATATTACATGACCAATCTCATCCAATCCCTACCATCCCCTTCGGCCTACAGGGGGAATTACTCACACATGGATGGAAACATGGCTGGTCGATGGAGAGGCGTCGGTGGTGATGATGGCGATGATCTCCTCAATTCCCCGTCCGGCGGAGTGCCGAACGGAGACCGGCTCCAGGACGGAGTTTCGCGATGTGGCGGCGTTACTGGAGGTTGGTGACTTCGACTTCTCCGTGCGTTTTTAGGTCGAAGGCAATATATAGTCCCGGAGGGCGTCGGAGGCCGGCCGGGCCACACCATGAGGCGCGGCCCTGGGCCGCGCCGCCTTATGGTGTGGGGCCCTCGGGCCTCCACTTGATTTGTCCTTAAACTCCGTCATGATAGGGAAAATAGGGCCTTACGCATAAATTCCGAGGTTTTTCCCGAAAGTTGGATTTACGCACAAAAATGAGACACGGAAACGATTCTGTGAAAACAGCGTTAGTCGCGTTAGTTGTATCCAAAATACACAAATTAGAGGCAAAACAATAGCAAAAGTGTTCGGGAAAGTGGATACGTTTTGGACGTATCAACTCCCCCAAGCTTAGCTTATTGCTTGTCCTCAAGCAATTCAGTTAACAACTGAGCAATAAAAGAACTTTCACGAACACATTTGCTCATATGATGTATATATTCTCATGATATGGCTAATACTTAGCAGTTCATAATAAGATACATGCAAATAAGATCATCTAACAGCTATGCAATCATGAAGAGTACCAACAATTAATAATAAGCATCATGAATCATGTATATGAGCAGGATTGCAATGTTCATAAGAGAGTATGATAAAGTGGTATCTCGCTTGCCTGTATTTGATCGGCAAAACATAAATGCCGAGGGCACCTCTGGAGTTCATAGAAAGACTAGAAGTAGTGATTGTCAAAGATAAAAGCATCAAAGTTATACCACAATCAATCATATTTTGAGACAAGCATATTATACTAAGAATGACAATTGTGCTCTCAAGATAGTGCTCAAAGAAATAATGGAGACGCAACACAGAAGTAAAATACTGACCCTTCGCAGAGGGAAGCAGGGATTAACATGCGCTAGAGCTTTCATTTGTAAAGCAGGAGTAAAATTATTTTGAGAGGTGTTTGTTGTTGTCAACGAATGGTAATGGGTACACCAACTACCTCGCCAACCGGACTTTCAAGAGCGGCTCCCATGGAGGACGTTATCTCTACCAGCAAGGTAGATCATCCCTCTTCTCTTTTGTTTACACACGTATTTTAGTTTTATTATGGGTGACACTCCCCAACCTTTGCTTACACAAGCCATGGCTAACCGAATCCTCGGGTGCCTTCCATCAATCACATACCATGGAGGAGTGTCTATTTGCAAAATTAAGTTGCTTACTGATGAATCAGAGCAAAACATGTGGAGAGAATTATTAATGAAGTTTGATTAATCGGGGCTGGGAACCCCATTGCCAGCTCTTTTGCAAAATTATTGGATAAGCGGATGTGCCACTAGTCCATATGAAAGTCCGTCAAAAGTAAATGACAAGGTTGAAAGTGAAACACCACATACTTCCTCATGAGCTATGAAACATTAACACAAATTGAGAAGCATTTTGAAGGTTTAAAGGTAGCGCATGAGAATTTACTTGGAATGGTTTGAAATGCCATACATAGGTATTTATGGTGGACACTCTGGAATAACTTGGTTTTCATGTGTTTGGAGGCACGAGCAGCGTTCCCGCTCAGTACAAGTGAAGGCTAGCAAAAGACTAGGGAGCGACAAATCAAGAGAGCAATACTGTCATAATCATGCTTGCGGCAAAATAAATTAACTGAGGCATAAAAGTGATACAAGAACTCTGAAGCAATGTAAATCATTGAGGCTTAATTGACTCTTGTTCAGTCGTATGCATGCGTGAGCATGTGCCAAGTTAATTCAAACGAATTATTCAGAGGAGGATACCCCAATATCATACCTATCTATGGATAAAACAATGCAAGCAAACATCCATGACATGCTAGTCATATTAATAAATTGGAGCTAAACGTGAGAGATCATGAACCATTAGACTTTCTTAAATGACATATACCTCACATGAATCAACTAAGCATGCTCACATGGATGAGTATATGTACAAAAATGAAAACAAATAGAGTTCATACCAGCCTCTCACCACAATCAGATTATCGAATATCGTCATTATTGCCTTTCACTTGTGTAGCTTGGATAATATGAAATGAAAACCATGCTCCAGCCACCGAAGACCATTGAACTCATAATGAACTTTACAAATCAAAGAATAACAGCAAATATTTTTGGTGTTTTCGAATTTGAAACAAGAACAAAAGGAAACAAGCAAACAAAGCAAAATCTTTTTGGGTTTTCTTATAGCAAACTAGCAATAGCAAATAAAGCGAAACAAATGCAAGAAACCAAGATAAACAAATGATGAAGAGAAACAACAGAAATATTTTTGGTCTTTTTGTGTTTTAGGAAAGAAACAAAGCAAGAATCAAAATGAAAACTAAAAGAAACACAGAAAAGCGAGATGGCAGAAATCTGCCAAAACCTGACAGCAGTACAGAAATCGATTTTTACAAAATCTTACGTTGCTCAGCTCGAAAAGTGTTCATCTAATGAAAGTTAGATAACAACCTGGGGAACCTGCACAAAAATTGGCAGCTCAAAATAACGTTCTGGCTGTGCGCACGAATTTTTCTAGTAACAGTCCAGAATCTGTTTTCAGGCAGCACTTCCCCAAATATCATCTCCCTCTCATTAGAAAACCACTCAAAGACTAAACAAGTATGTACAAGTATCCAGCAACCATAATATGCAAAGAATGAGTGATGCCGGTATACCTCCCCCCAAGCTTAGGCTTTTGGCCTAAGTGGAGTTCAACCCCATGGTGCCCATGAAGAAGCACCCTCGTAGTACGAAGAAGATGGATCATCTTTCGGGTATGTGCTAGAAGAAGCACCCGGATACGTGACGGTGTAGTCGTAGGAGGGCTCGGCGTCCTCGGAGTCATGCTGCTGGTGGAAATATTGTATCTTCATATGTTCATCCACCTCCTCCTTAGTGCGCGACCATGGTTGCCTGTCAATACGGAACAAACCTGGCTGGGGAAGAGGGATTTCTTTCTCATCCCCGTCAGCAAACAACATTCTATAGACCATATTATCTAAAGTGGAATCGGTGGTAACAAAATGATAGCTTTTCATAGCAGTGATATCAAGCCTCCTAGGGGTGATGTCTACGGGAGCTTCTATTCTTGTAGACAGTGTTGGGCCTCCAAGAGCAGAGGTTTGTAGAACAGCAGCAAGTTTCCCTTAAGTGGATTACCCAAGGTTTATCGATCTCGGGAGGAAGAGGTCAAAGATATCCCTCTCATGCAACCTGCAACCACAAAGCAAGAAGTCTCTTGTGTCCCCAACACACTAATAGGTGTACTAGTTCGACGAAGAGATAGTGAAATACGGGTGGTATGAATATATATGAGCGTAACTTGGCACGGAAAAGTGCTTTGCCTAGGTCGATAAACAAGCGGTAGTGCGCGTGTAGTAACACGGTAAAGCGGTAAACAAGCAGCGATAGCAATGTTTAGGAACAAGGCCTAGGGATTATACTTTCACTAGTGGACACTCTCAACTTTGATCGCATAAGAGAATAGATAAATGCATACTCTACACTCTTGTTGGATGATGAACACATTGCGTAGGATTACACGAACCCTCAATGCCGGGGTTAACAAGCTCCACAATTCAATGTTCATATTTAAATAACCTTAGAGTGCATGAAAGATCAATTCGACTAAACCAAGTACTAACATAGCATGCACACTGTCACCTTCATGCTATGTAGGAGGAATAATACACATCAATACTATCATAGCAATAGTTAACTTCATGATCTACAAGAGATCATAATCATAGCATACGCCAAGTACTAACACGTATGCACACACTGTCACCATTACACCGTGCAGGAGGAATAAAACTACTTTAATAACATTGCTAGAGTAGCACATAGATAAATTGTGATACAAAATATATTGCAATCATAAAGAGATATAAATAAGCACTTCACTATGCCATTCATAACAGTGAATAAGTATTCTGTGAAATATAGCCTAAGAGACCCACACGGTGCACACACTGTCACCTTTACGTGGGACAAGGAGTCTCCGGAGATCACATAAGTAAAACTCACTTGACTAGCATAACGACATCTAGATTACAAGCATCATCATATGAATCTCAATCACGTAAGGCAGCTCATGAGATTATTGTATTGAAGCACATAGGAGAGAGATGAACCACATAGCTAGCGGTACAGCCCCGAGGGTGAATTACTCCCTCCTCATCATGGAGACAGCGATGGCGGTGAAGATGGCGGTGGAGACGGCGGTGGAGATGACTCCGGGGGCAATTCCCCGTCCCGGCAGGGCCGGGACGAGACTTCTGTCCCCGAATTGGAGTTTCGCGATGTGGCGGCACCCACAGAGTCTTTACGGAGTTTCGTCAAGAGATCCTGCGTTTTAGGTCGAAAGGGGTTATATAGGCGAAGAGGCGGCGCGGGAGGGCGACGGGTGGCCCCACCATAGGGCGGCGCGGCGGGAGGAGCCAGCCGCGGCCCTATGGTGTGGGGCCCCCTAGCCCCTCTCAGCTCTTCGGTGTTCTGGAGCCTTGGAAAAAATAGGAGGTTTGGCGTTGATTTCGTCATTCAAGAATATTGCCCGAACAGCCTTTCTGGAACCAAAAACAGCAGAACAGCAACTGGCCTTTCGGCATCTCGTCAATAGGTTAGTTCCAGAAAACGCATAAAATGATATAAAGTGTGAACAAAACATGTTGGTATTGTCATAAAACAAGCATGGAACATCAGAAATTATAGATACGTTGGAGACGTATCAGCATCCCTAAGCTTAGTTCCTACTCGTCCTCGAGTAGGTAAACGATAAAAGATAATTTCTGAGGTGACATGCTACCAACATAATCTTAATCATACTATTGTAAAGCATATGAGATGAATGCAGCGATTCAAAACAATGTTAATGCAATGAGTAAACAATTGAATCATATAGCAAAGACTTTTCATGAATAGTACTTTCAAGACAAGCATCAATAAGTCTTGCATAAGAGTTACTCATAAAGCAATAAATTCAAAGTAAAGACATTGAAGCAACACAATGGAAGATAAAGTTTCAGCGGTTGCTTTCAACTTGTAACATGTATATCTCATGGATAATTGTCAATGCAAAGCAATATAACAAGTATAATATGCAAGTATGTAAGAATCAATGCACAGTTAATCACAAGTGTTTGCTTCTAGGATAGAGAGAAATAGGTGAACTGACTCAACATAAAAGGTAAAAGAATGGTCCTTCAAAGAGGAAAGCATCGATTGCTATATTTGTGCTAGAGATTTTATTTTGAAAACATGAAACAATTTTGTCAACGGTAGTAATAAAGCACATGCATCATGTAAATTATATCTTATAAGTTGCAAGCCTCATGCATAGTATACTGATAGTGCCCGCACCTTGTCCTAATTAGCTTGGACTACCGGATCATCGCAATACACATGTTTTAACCAAGTGTCACAAAGGGTACCTCCATGCCGCTGTACAAAGGTCTAAGGAGCTCGCATTTGGATTTCTCGCTTTTGATTATTCTCAACTTAGACATCCATACCGGGACAACATGGACAACAGATAATGGACTCCTCTTTAATGCATAAGCATGTGGCAACAATTAATGTTCTCATATGAGATTGAGGATATATGTCCAAAACTGAAACTTCCACCATGATTCATGGCTTTAGTTAGCGGCCAATGTTCTTCTCTAACAATATGCATGCTCCAACCATTAAGGTGGTAGATCTCTCTTACTTCAGAGACAAGACGGACATGCATAGCAACTCACATGATATTCAACAAAGAATAGTTGATGGCGTCCCCCAGAAACATGGTTATCGCACAACAAGCAACTTAATAAGAGATAAAGTGCATAAGTACATATTCAATACCACAATAGTTTTTAATCTATTTGTCCCATGAGCTATATATTGCAAAGGTGAATGATGGAATTTTAAACGTAGCACTCAAGCAATTTACTTTGGAATGGCGGAGAAATACCATGTAGTAGGTAGGTATGGTGGACACAAATGGCATAGTGGTTGGCTCAAGGATTTTGGATGCATGAGAAGTATTCCCTCTCGATACAAGGCTTAGGCTAGCAAGGTTGTTTGAAGCAAACACAAGCATAAACTAGTACATCAAAACTTTACATAAAAGACATATTACAAGCATTATAAGACTATACATCGTCTTCCTTGTTGTTCAAACACCTCACTAGAAAATATCTAGACTCTAGAGAAACCACTCATGCAAACCAAATTTTAACAAGCTCTATGTGTTTCTTCACTAATAGGTGCAAAGTATATGATGCAAGAGCTTAAAAAAGAGCACAAAAATTGCCAAGTATCAAGTTATTCAAGACATCATACCAGTTACTACATGTAGCATTTTCCGTTTCCAACCATATAACAATTAACGAAGCAGTTTCATCCTTCGCCATGAAAATTAAAAGCTAAGAACACATGTGTTCATACGAACCAGCGGAGCGTGTCTCTCTCCCACACAAGCATTTATTCAAGCAAAAACAAAAACAGAAACATACAGACGCTCCAAGTAAAGTACATAAGATGTGACCGAATAAAAATATAGTTTCAAGAGAAGAAACCTGATAATTGTCGATGAAGAAGGGGATGCCTTGGGCATCCCCAAGCTTAAACGCTTGAATCTTCTTGAAATATGCAGGGTGAACCACGGGGCATCCCCAAGCTTAGAGCTTTCACTCTTCTTGATCATAGTATATCATCCTCCTCTCTTGACCCTTGAAAACTTCCTCCACACCAAACTCAAAACAAACTCATTAGAGGGTTAGTGCATAATCAAAAACTCACATGTTCAGAGGTGACACAATCATTCTTAACACTTCTGGACATTGCCTAAAGCTACTGGAAGTCAATGGAACAAAGAAATCCATCCCACATAGCAAAAGAAGCAATGCGAAATAAAAGGCAGAATCTGTCAAAACAGAACAGTCCGTAAAGACGAATTTTAAAAGGGCACCAGACTTGCTCAAATGAAAATTCTCAAATTGAATGAAAGTTGCGTACATATCTGAGGATCACTCACGTAAATTGGCATAATTTTCTGAGTTACCTACAGAGAATTAGACCCAGATTCGTGACAGCAAAGAAATCTGTTTCTGCGCAGTAATCCAAATCTAGTATCAACCTTTCTATCAACGACTTTACTTGGCACAACAAAACACAAAACTAAGATAAGGAGAGGTTGCTACAGTAGTAAACAACTTCCAAGACACAAATATAAAACAAAGTACTGTAGCAAAATAACACATGGGTTATCTCCCAAGAAGTTCTTTCTTTATAGCCATTAAGATGGGCTCAGCAGTTTTAATGATGCACTTGCAAGAAATAGTATTTGAAGCAAAGAGAGCATCAAGAGGCAAATTCAAAACACATTTAAGTCTAACATGCTTCCTATGAAGAGGCATCTTGTACACAAATGAATTCATGAAGAACAAAGTGACAAGCATAAGAGGATAAAACACGAGTAATTTCAAGATTCTCAACATAAAGAGGGGAAACTTAATATTATTGAAATGCATATAACCATATTTCCCTCTCTCATAATAACTTTCAGTAGCATCATTGATGAAATCCACAATATACCCATCACTTAAAACATTCTTATCATGGTTCATATGCATAGAAGTATCATTAAATTTGGCATAAGAAGAGTTATTCTCATTAATAGTAATTGGAGTAAGATTATTATCAAGAATTTGAACATGGTAAACAAATTGCATATTAAGGGAATTGTTTTTGGTAATCCAATCATGACTATGACAAGTTTCATAAGGATAGTTAGAACCTATATCATAGCATTCTTTATAATAATCATCAGAGATCGGGGGCACAGTGTCATCATAGGAAATAGAATAGTTATCTTTCACAGTCGGTTTATCTGTGTCCACACCATCATTGTTATTAGAAGGAGATGTATCAAGAACATAATGACCAGTAGCTAAAGGATTTTCAAACACCTCTTCCCCAAGCTTAGAGCTTTCTATATCATTATGGGAGGAAGCATGGATAGCACTGACACTATGGCAATTATTATCATCATTTTCAGAATTAGTTTCCCAGAGATTTGTAATATCAAAAGTAGTGTGCTCATTCAAATCATGATCGCTAATGTATGTAAAGGGCATAGGAAGATCATCGTATTCAGATTCATTATCATAATAATCATTAGGAGCAACATACTTACGGTTACCTAGCGTTATCTCATTCACGCGGGGATACGCCGTTACCTCTTTCTTTTTATTCTCCTTCTTCTTCTTCTTCTTTTTCTTCTTCGTCCCCTTCTTCTTCTTCTTCTTCTCTTCCTTCTCCTCGTTCCCTTCTTTAGGAGGAAGAGGCTTGAAGGGTGGCTTGTCCGCATAACCTGATTTACTTTCAGAAACAATAGAAGAAACTTGGGAGGATCCCTCCTTTTCATTAATTAGTTGAAAACACACAGCGGTCCTATCATATTTTGGCAAGGTGTCATCTTCTAAAATATTTTGTATGTAAGTATTTGTATGGCTATTATCAATGCAATAAGAAAAACACCCATGCAGGACATCATCAATATCAAGATCACTCATATGTAACAAAGAGATTTTTCTTGAAACTCTTCACACCCCAAAAATAAAGTAAGTTCATCATGCTGATTAGGAGTAATTTCATCATCACAATACAAATTTGCAGCACTCATTGGGTTCAAATTATCATTGGAGGAGCATTGAAAATTAAAATGACCCACTTCATGGCAAACTTCACAAATAAAAGGATAGAGGGCACAAACTTTTTTACCAAGATCATCTAGAGCCCTAAACCACTTTCTAGTTTTTTCATTAGCATGATGGATACAATATTCATCTTTGATTTGATTAATTCCACAAGGTCTATGTATTCCACAAAAATTAACATGCTTATAGGAAATAACATTCTTAGGAGTTTGAGCATGCTCATTACAATAATTAACAACAATTTCATTCTTCATGCAAGCCTCTTTAAAAGGTTCATGATACTTATCAAAATTCTTTTTAGGCAATTCAAAATGAGAAGCAAAGGCTTTATAAAGATTTGCAGCAACTTGAGAGTCAAGACCATAAGTAGCACTCATATTTCGAAATTTATCAGTATCCATAAAAGTTTCAATGCATTCATAATCATAATTTATACCTGACTCTTTACCTTTGTCGTTCTCCCAATCTTCAGCGTTCTCCTTAATCCGATCAAGAAGGTCCCTTTTAAACTCTTCTTTGTTGCGCGTGAATGATCCAGAACAAGTAGTATCCAGCAAGGTCTTATCTTGAAAAGAAAGTCTTGCATAGAAATTATCAATGATGATATTACCTGGAAGCTCATGATTGGGGCATTTGAGCATTAAAGACTTCAATCTCTCCCATGCTTGGGCAATACTCTCTCCATCATGAGGCCATAAATTATATATTCGGTTTCGGTCTTTGTGAATTTCACTTGGAGGATAGAATTTAGAATAAAATAGAGGCACAATATCCTTCCAATCAAGAGAATGCTCATCCTTCAGCAGTTTATGCCAATGCGCCGCTTTACCAGACAACGACATAGAGAATAATTTCTTCTTCACTTCATCCATAGAGATACCTGCACACTTGAATAACCCGCATAATTCATGCAAAAACATTAAATGATCTCCAGGATGCACAGTTCCATCCCCTTCATAGCGTTTATCCATAACACGTTCAATAATTTTCATAGGTATATTATATGGAATACTTTCAGTAGGTGCATTTAAAATATCACAAGCATCATTAGAGTTATCGCATATGGGAGATAAAGTATTATCAGAGCAAATTTTCTCCCCTAAAGATGGGAAGCTAAAAAGATCACAAAAACTAGCTTCCCCAAGCTTAGACTTCTCCATAGCATTAGCAGTAATTGCATTCATACTAATAACATCGCTACTAGCATGCGAATAAGGTTCCATTGGTTTTTTAATGTTCGCACCAAACAATTCTAAATTAGGAAAAAGATTAAAAATCTCACCAAATTTTTTGTTGTTTTCCATTATGCCTAACTAGTGAAAACAAGAAACAAAAAGATGCAATTGCAGGATCTAAAGGAAATAGCTTCGAGCACTCACACACCGGCAACAGTGCTAGGAAATAGCTTAGTAGTTGGAGGATGTGAATACCTTTTACCTTACCTCCCCGGCAACGGCGCCAGAAAAAGTGCTTGATGTCTACGGGAGCTTCTATTCTTGTAGACAGTGTTGGGCCTCCAAGAGCAGAGGTTTGTAGAACAGCAGCAAGTTTCCCTTAAGTGGATTACCCAAGTTTATCGAACTCAGGGAGGAAGAGGTCAAAGATATCCCTCTCATGCAACCCTGCAACCACAAAGCAAGAAGTCTCTTGTGTCCCCAACACACCTAATAGGTGTACTAGTTCGAGAGATAGTGAAATACAGGTGGTATGAATATATATGGCAGCAGGCAACGGCACAGAAAAGTGCTTTGCCCGGAGTCAGTAAACAAGCAGTAGTACTAACGAGTAGTAACGCAGTAAAACAGTAAACAAGCACGATAGATATTTAGGAACAAGGCCTAGGGATTAGACTTTCACTAGTGGACACTCTCAACTTTGATCACATAACAGAATAGATAAATGCATACTCTACACTCTTGTTGGATGATGAACACATTGTGTAGAACCCTCAATGCCGGAGTTAACAAGCTCCACAATTCAATGTTCATATTTAAATAACCTTAGAGTGCATGAAAGATCAATTCGACTAAACCAAGTACTAACATAGCATGCACACTGTCACCTTCATGCTATGTAGGAGGAATAATACACATCAATACTATCATAGCAATAGTTAACTTCATAATCTACAAGAGATCATAATCATAGCATACGCCAAGTACTAACACGCACTACAAGAAAAGTTGCCATGGCCGACGAAGTTGAAGTCGCGCCGTGGTTGCTGGTGTACCATGGCCGACGATTTTGGTCCCTCCGTGGTGCATGTCAAAACTTTTTCTCGTTTTGAGGCCACCTAGCCCGGAAAGCGGCCAAACGTCGCGTATGGTGGCCCGGGACGTGGTGCATCTCGAAATCTCGGGTTCGCCGGCCGAGTCAACGCAAATCCGCACCATGAGGGATGTAGGGCCAGGATGGCAGCCTCTCTAGCATTGTTTTTTCTCGATCGCGCCATCTCGTTCAACGTTCTCCGATCGAGCCGTTTACGATGCGGGATCATCGGTCCCGCATGTCATCCTCTATGAACCAAAATTCTTTCTATTCTTGGATTTTTTGACCCCACGATTTACGCTACTTCCTTTTCTTTTATCCTGCAGCCTTGGAAACGTTAGAGTCGCTAAATGGGACCCGATGTCATCCTCTATGTGCAATCAACTTTCTTTTCTTGGAGTTTTTTTGGCACCTCAAATTTGGTCACTTGCCTTTTTCTTTCGATCCCCTGTGCCTACAAACGGTGATATTTGCTCTATTGGGACATGTCATCCTCTATGCACTATAAAACTTTCCTTTCTTGAATTATTTTTGGCACCTCATATTTGGTCACTTACCTTTTTCTTTCGATCCCCCTCTCAAACGGTGATACCTGCTGCGCTAAATGGGACCGCATATCATCCTCTATGTACTATAAAACTTTCTTTTCTTGGAGTTTTTTTTTGGCACCTCAAATTTGGTCACTTGCCTTTTCTTTCGATCTGCCGCCTCTCAAACGGTGATACGCTGCTGCAAATGGGACCCGCATGTCATCCTCTATGTACTATAAAACTTTCTTTTCTTGAATTATTTTGGCACCTCATATTTGGTCACTTACCTTTTTCTTTCGATCCCCTGCCGCCTCTCAAACGGTGATACCGCTGTGAAATGGGACCCGCATGTCATCCTCTATGTACTATAAAACTTTCTTTTCTTGGAGTTTTTTTGGCACCTCAAATTTGGTCACTTGCCTTTTTCTTTCGATCCATGCCTCTCAAACGGTGATACGCTGCTAACTGGGACCCGCATGTCATCCTCCATGTACTATAAAACTTTCTTTTCTTGAATTATTTTTGGCACCTCATATTTGGTCACTTACCTTTTTCTTTCGATCCCCGCCGCCTCTCAAACGGTGATACAGCTGCTGCCGGCCGACATGTCATCCTCTATGTACTATAAAACTTTCTTTTCTTGAATTATTTTTGGCTCCTCATATTTTTTCACTTGCCTTTTTCTTTCGATCCCCTGCCGCCTCTCAAACGGTGATACCGCTGCTGCTAATGGGACCCCATGTCATCCTCTATGTACTATAAAACTTTCTTTTCTTGAATTATTTTTGGCTCCTCATATTTTTTTCACTTGCCTTTTTCTTTCGATCCCTGTAGCCTCTCAAACGGTGATACGGCTACTGCTATGGGACCACATGTCATCCTCTATGTACTATAAAACTTTCTTTTCTTGGATTATTTTGGCTCCTGATATTTGGTCACTTGCGTTTTTTCTTTCGATCTCGTGCCACGTTTGAAACGTTGAGGACCCTGGCGGCTCATGGGACCTCATCCTCTATGTGCTATAAAAGGTTATGAGCATATTTTTTCACTGATTTTTGTCTATTTCCTTTTTCTTTTTTTCCCTGCCTCCTTGGAAACGTTGAGTAAGCTGCTTTCATGGGACCCATGTCATCCTCTATGTACTATAAAACTTTCTTTTCTTGGATTTTTTTGGCACCTCATATTTGGTCACTTGCCTTTTCTTTCGATCCTGCCGCTCTCAAACGGTGATAACGCTGCTAAATGGGACATGTCATCCTCTATGTACTATAAAACTTTCTTTTCTTGGATTTTTTGACACCTCATATTTGGTCACTTGCCTTTTTCTTTCGATCCCTGCTGCCTCTCAAACGGTGATACGCTGCATAAATGGGACCCGCATGTCATCCTCTATGTAAATCATGTTTCTTTTCTTGAATTATTTTTGGCTCCTGATATTTGGTCACTTGCCTTTTTCTTTCGATCTCATGCCACGTTTGAAACGTTGGGAACCTGTGGCTCATGGGACGCATGTCATCCTCTATGTCCATCAACTTTCTTTTCTTGGATTTTTTTGACCCCCTAATTACTAGCTACTTTCTTTTTTTTTTGATCTCAAGCCGCATTTCAAACATTGAGACCGCTGCTGCAAAATGGGACCCACATGTCATCCTCTATGTACAATAAATCTTGGATTATTTTTGGCTCGTGATATTTGGTCACTTGCCTTTTTCTTTCGATCTCATGCCGCCTTTGAAACGTTGAGTAAGCTGGTGGCTCATGGGTCCCGCATGTCATCCTCTACGAACAATAAAAGTTTCCTTTCTTGGAGTTATTTTTGACCCTAATTTCTGGCTATTTGCCTTTTGATCTCCTGCCCCCTCTGAAACGATGAGGACGATGTTGGCAGGTCGGTCCCACATGTCATCCTCTATGAACAATAAAAGTTTTATGGAATTATTTTTGACCCCTAATTAATTTCCGGCTATTTCCTTTTTTTCTTTTGATCCTTGCCGCCTTGGAAACATTGAGGATGTTGTTGCCTCATCGGTCCCGCATGTCATCCTCTCGAACGATAAATGTTTTCTTTCTTGGATTTTTTACCAACTGATTTTTTATTTTTTATTTTCTAACCGTTCCGAAACGTTGACGAGCTGGCTCATGGGTCCACGATGTCAGCCTCCCGCAAGAAACATGTGATATCTTGATTATTTCAGACAATAAACTGTATTTCGCTATATTGCAAACGGATAAATTAAATCTTTATTTTTACAACTTATATCTTGAATCTCCTTGTTTTTTGTTTTTGCGAAGCATAGGACATTCCTGTTTTTTTTTGAGAAAAATCCGAACTTCCATGTTCTGGAGTGGGCTGAAATTGTACGAATCAAAAGGCCCAGAAGGATAGTTCGAAGGCCCAGATGTCCAGATGCAGCCCAATTGAAATCTTTCTTTTCTTGGATTTTTTCACCCCCTGATTTCTGGCTACTTCATTTTTCTTTTGGTCCTGTGCCACCTTGGAAACGTTGAGACCGCTGCTGCCAAATGGGACCCGCATGTCATCCTCTATGTACAATAAGTTTCCTTTCTTGGATTATTTTTGGCTCCTGATATTTGGTCACTTGCATTTTTCTTTCGATCTCATGCCACGTTTGAAACGTTGAGGAATCTGCTGGCTCATGGGACCCCATGTCATCCTCTATGTACAATAAAAGTTTGATTTCTTGGATTTTTTTCACCCTCTGATTTTTGGCTATTTCCTTTTTCTTTTGATCCCCTGCCGCCTTTGAAACGTTTAGTAAGCTGCTGGCTCATAGGTCCCACATGTCAGCCTGTATGAACGATAAAGCTTTCCTTTCTTGGAGTTTTTTTGACCCCCTAATTTCTGGCTACTTTCTTTTTCTTTTGATCTCAAGCCGCATTTGAAACGTTGGGACCGCTGCTGCAAAATGGGACCCGCATGTCATCCTCTATGTACAATCAAGTTTCTTTTCTTGGATTATTTTTGGCTCCTGATATTTGGTCACTTGCCTTTTTCTTTCGATCCCATGCCACGTTTGAAACGTTGAGGAACCTGCTGGCTCATGGGACCCGCATGTCATCCTCTATGTACTACAAAAGTTTATTTTCTAGGGTTTTTTTCACTCTCTGATTTTTGGCTATTTCCTTTTTCTTTTGATCCCCTGCCGCCTTGAGTAAGCTGCTAACTCGTGGGTCCCGCATGTCATCCTCTATGTACAATCAACTTTCTTTTCTTGAGTTTTTTTTACCCCCTAATTTCTGGCTACTTTCTTTTTCTTTTGATCTCAAGCCGCATTTGAAACGTTGGGACCGCTGCTGCAAAATGGGACATGTCATCCTCTATGTACAATAAAAGTTTCGTATTTAAATCTTTATTTTTACAACTTATATCTTGAATCTCCTTGTTTTTTGTTTTTGCGAAGCATAGGACATTCCTGTTTTTTTTTTGAGAAAAATCCGAACTTCCATGTTCTGGAGTGGGCTGAAATTGTACGAATCAAAAGGCCCAGAAGGATAGTTCGAAGGCCCAGATGTCCAGATGCAGCCCAATTGAAATCTTTCTTTTCTTGGATTTTTTTCACCCCCTGATTTCTGGCTACTTCATTTTTCTTTTGGTCCTGTGCCACCTTGGAAACGTTGAGACCGCTGCTGCAAATGGGACCCGCATGTCATCCTCTATGTACAATAAAGTTTCCTTTCTTGGATTATTTTTGGCTCCTGATATTTGGTCACTTGCCTTTTTCTTTCGATCTCATGCCACGTTTGAAACGTTGAGGAATCTGCTGGCTCATGGGACCCGCATGTCATCCTCTATGTACAATAAAAGTTTGTTTTCTTGGATTTTTTTCACCCTCTGATTTTTGGCTATTTCCTTTTCTTTTGATCCTGCCGCCTTTGAAACGTTTAGTAAGCTTCTGGCTACTTTCTTTTTCTTTTGATCTCAAGCCGCATTTGAAACGTTGGGACCTCTGCTGCAAAATGGGACAGCATGTCATCCTCTATGTACAATAAAAGTTCCTTTTCTTCGATTATTTTTCACCCTCTGATTTTTGGTCACTTGCCTTTTTCTTTCGATCTCATGCCGCCTTTGAAAATGTTGCGGAACCTGCTGGCTCATGGGACCCGCATGTCATCCTCTATGTACTATAAAAGTTTCTTTTCTTGGATTTTTTTCACCCTCTGATCTTTAGCTATTTCCATTTTCTTTTGATCCCCTGCCGCCTTGGAAACGTTGAGTAAGCTGCTGACTGATGGGACCCGCATGTCATCCTCTATGTACAATCAAGTCTCTTTTCTTGGATTTTTTTTACCCTCTTATTTTTGGTCACTTGCCTTTTTCTTTCGATCTCATGCAGCCTCTGAAACGTTGAGGAAGCTGCTGGCTCATGGGACCCACATGTCATCCTCTATACTATAAAAGTTTCTTTTCTTGGATTTTTTTTCACCCTCTTATTTTTGGCTATTTCCTTTTTCTTTTGATCCCCTGCCGCCTTGGAAACGTTGATTAAGCTGCTGACACAAGGGCCCGCATGTCATCCTCTATGTACAATCAACTTGCAAGATCTTGGAGCGAAAGAGCTTGTATAAGTGGGACCCATATGTCATCCTCTATGTACAATAAAAGTTTCTTTTCTTGGATTATTTTTTGCTCCTGATATTTGGTCAGTTTCCTTTTTCTTTTGATCTCATGCCGCCTCTGAAACGTTGAGTAAGGTGCTGGCTCATGGGACCCGCATGTCATCCTCTATGTACAATAAAGTTTCTTTTCTTAGATTTTTTTACCCCCTGATTTTTGCTAACTTGCCTTTTTCTTTTCGATCATATGCCGCCTTTGAAATTGAGGTCGCCGCTGGCTCATGGGTCCCACATGTCAGCCTCTATGAACAACAAACCTTTCCTTTGTTGGATTTATTTTTTACCCCTAATTTCTGGCTATTTGCCTTTTTCTTTTGATCCCCTGCGGCCTTTGAAACGATGAGGACGCTGCTGGCAGGTCGGTCCCACATGTCATCCTCTATGAAGAATAAAAGTTTCCTTTTTGGATTTATTTTTGACCCCTAATTTCTGGCTATTTGCCTTTTTCTTCTGATCCCTGCCGACTTCGAAATGATGAGGATGCAGCTGGCAGATCGGTCCCACATGTCAGCCTCTATGAACTATAAATGTTTCCTTTGTAGGATTTATTTTTTACCCCTATTTTCGGGCTACTTGCCTTTTTCTTTGAAACGTTGAGGACGCTACTGTCTCATGGGTCCCACATGGCATCCTCTCTGAACGATAAACCTTCATTTCTTGTTAACGACAGGTTTATCAGTATTATTTTCGCAGACTAATACAAGCTCTTTCGCTCCAAGATCTTGCAAGTTAATAGAATAAATCATGGAATTATTAGGATATGTTTTAAATTTCAAATCCACTTTATGAATTTTTGAAAATACCGTGATCTATGTGGGTATGGAGCGATCAAGGATTTTCATATTGGCCATGAGCAGTTTCAAAAATTGCAACCCAATAATTCAAAATAAATACAAACAACTTTTATGTAGAATCTCCGTGTTTTTGTTTTTTGCCAATCATAGGATCTGTGGTTCTTTAGAAAAGGGCCAACATTGCATGAGCAGAAAGGCCCATTTGTAGTTATTGGGCTTCGACAGCCGGAGCAAGTAGGCCTATAGCAAATACCTTGTAGATGGCCGTTGGAACCCAAAAGTATTTGTTGCCTAGACTTAGATGCCAAACTCAGCCTTGAGGAAGCAGGTGGCAACACACCTCTAATCGTACACATATCATATAGGAGTTGTCGTATGTACATCAGTTCCGTATTGACATGTTTTTTTCTTTGGTTCACATGTGGGGTCCGCACAGTCACCTAGGTCGCACATCTACTTCCTTGCTCGTAGTTGATGCATGTTCGGTTTAGCGGCGAAAAAATAGGAATGGTCCTCTCATGGAACCGAACAACTAGTTGCCCGCACCCCATTTTTTGTGCCAAGTTTCCAAAAAATGCAAACTAAAATTCTAGACATACATTTTGTACTTTACCCTTTAGCGGCGAAAAAAAAAGGAATGGTCCTCTCATGAGTATGATCAACAAGAGGTGGCTATATTATAAAGGACGTACACACATTGTAATTATAGTGCTGAAATAAAGTCAATCCTAAAACAGCCATGCATGGGTTATAATATGAAGGCAACACGAAATACAAAAGCAGGGCAGTGTTCAAATAAACTGATTCAAACTAGTACATACTAAAAACAGTGTACTACTTCTCAACACTTCAAGCATAATAAAAAAGTGTCACTGTTTTTTTAAAGGTAACACCGAACGGGCAATGTTTAAAGCAGGCTTAAACCACATAGCCGCTTGTCGGACACTATCCCAACCATCCTTGGGAAGGCTGATAACTCCCACAGTCTCACCTTCATCTGGCTGGAGGTTGCAGCGCAAAATTTTAGGGTATTGATTATAACGAATATTCCGGTATGCTGTGTAGACGCAGTTTTTCCTCATGAATGGAACCAATGTGCCATCAGGAGCTTTGGATTCACGCTTCTTCAGGTTGGCAATGATTGGGTAATTGAGTCCGAGGAACAGAGAGTGGTCGCTGAGGCTGTTAACCTGCCTCCAAAGAAAGTCCCCTGCACGTGCAGTAGATAAGGGATCCAGCTCAAAGACGTAGGTGGCAACAGGAGGATACTGCCGTAGCTGAAGCCCATTAGCAGCATAGGGAATGTCAGGAGGTACTTCAGCATTGGCAATCCCAATCTTGTTTACTGTAAGGATGATCATCAATCGCTTGCCATCAGCAGATGGAGCGAGGAACCACGCGTACTGCTGATCATCCACCACCGGTGGCGGGATTACAAACGGGAGCATCAGGTTTTCTGCAATATTAGAAATGGAGACGAATAGGGTGTTACTGGCAACCATATTCAAACAGCAGCATTGTTCATCGTTCATGCTCACAGTATAAATACGACTATGTAAGCTAAGGACATTGGTCATTCATGTGTTCAAATCGAGTGTCCAATATATCAGTTATACTGCATCCATCCCACGAAACTAGTCTAAACTTCGCCAAAACTAGACACTAGTTAGTGTATACACAGTTATATACTACCTCTGTCCCACCGAAAGTGTCTGAGATTTGTCCAAATTCAGATGTATCTAGACAGTGAAAGCATATAGATACATTCAAATTTTGACAAATATATATCATCTTAAGTTTAAGTCCTGTGCTGTAGTTAATTCCCTTTGTCTTAAGTGATCTATTAGAGAGCTTCCCTGTGACCACCCGAAGGGTAAGAAATGTTTAACTGTATAAGTGGATTGCCTAGACCTTTCCATCAGTTCGGACTTTTGGTTGCGTTGGCTAGTCCATGAAGCTTGACATGGTGTCAGAGCCAGGGTCTCGAGTTCGAGTCCTGGCTTTCGCAATTTATCCTAAAATTGTTGTTGCCCCCTCGGAGTCCACGTATATGCCTCTTGAGCTATACCTCTGAGTCTTTCCACATGTTGACTTGTCTCCCATCACACGTGAGGGGGGGTGTTGAATTGTATAAGTGGATTGCCGCCCTTGCGATCAGTTCGGACTTTTGGTTGTGTTGGTAGTGCATGAAGCTTGACAAGAAAGAAATGCTCTTTGTAGCTAACCCCAAGTCTGGTAACATTTGCAAAATAGGTATCAGATGCAGCTATCCATTCAGTAGAAGAATTTGCATTTTAGAGTTGAAGGTTCATAATCTCTTCTCTACTATTGATAGTAAAGGGTACACATGGTATTTGTTTACCTCATTTTCGCGTTCTAAAAAAGGTACGCTATATGGTTGTGCTAAGTTAAACTGATTTAAGTCTGTTCAAGTTTATCGAAAATTATACTACCAACATCTAAAACATCAATATAGGTTCATATATTACAAAAGATATTTAGATTTTCTTTTCTCGAACACATGCCTAGTCGTGCATCATTATATATTAGAGCATACAGGGTTGTAGCAAGGCTACGAAAAACTGAGAAAGCAAAAAGAAAGAACTATACAGGGGACTAGAGGCAGCTAACTTTGTTAGGCCTGCAGGTGCTAAATCTTATATATATATGAGGTTGTAGATATTAATCGTAAACTTACTCAAACTTAAATATCATTGAATTAGGAAAAAGATAACCTGAGTTATTTTGAATGAGGGGACGTCACAATCACTAATGAAAGATAATTGTGGGAAACTGAAATCTATTCAAGAAAATGGGAGAAAAAATGTATCAAAAACAAAATTAATTATACCATTCTGCAGATTGTTCACCGATATAAACAAAGAACTGTTTGATCTGCATGTAGGTACATCCAATCAAGGCTTTTTCCCCGATCTCTAGAAAATATAAGCTACGCATGTAATTACAAACGATTTTCTTCTATTTTTCTGTTTCTACGTTAACATTTGAGATACTTGTTAATTACATCCATATTCTGCAGTTGCATAGAGTTACTAATTCAGGAATGCATTCACATACGGAGTATACTATGTTTGCTGATGACTGACTAGTACTAATTCATTGCAAGCAACGGTTCATTCATATTCAGATAAAGGATGTGATCGTTAAGTCATATACTTATGAAAGTCCTTATGCATCTCTCTGATGCAGATGGCGGGGGTCTCTCGTCCTCCTTTTGGAGGCAAAATCAATTAGTTATATATGAAACAATGGGTGTAAAAGGTTATCAAAAAGGGTGCCTTCATAGTGCCACGTTATCTTTTGAGATACTGGTTAATTACACCCATATTCTGCAGTGGCGTAGAGTTACTAATTCAGGAATGCAATCACATACTGAGCATACTATGTTTGTTGGTGACTAATTAGTACTACTAATTCATTGCAAGCAACGGTTCATTCATATTCAGCAAAAGGGGGTGTGATCATTAAGTCATATAAGAAAGGTAAAATATAAACAAGGTAGTTCATGAATAACTTCATTGGTTAAGGCAGTGTATCATGCAATGCAACATAAGGACTGAAAAAATACCATTTGCGGTGTCCCAGAAGTACGTGGAGCCGTCAGTTTCGTCCACCGCAAAAACGTGGCCACGGAGTTCAATGGCATCACAGTAATTTGGATAATCAGGTGCAGGTGTAAGGGCCTCCAGCATTCTCCAGTCGCCACCCCCTTCAAGGTAGAAAATCGTTTTGTCGAACAAGGCGATGAGCTTGTAATCTGCGTACCTCCCACCTTTTGTGGGCACTTGGCAGATTACAATCTTCAACAAATAAATTGCTGGACCCCAGTTAAAAGAGTATGCAGGTCGATATGAAACAATACTATGATGAATCTTCGAATCAGGTAGGGATGGAAGGGGGATATGTCGCTCGGTGTAGACGTTCACGAGAGCACCACTGGTACCCATGATGATCGGCGGCGGCGATCCAGTCGCCGTTCGCGCCAAGCCATTTTCTGTCGTGCATGAACGGCAGGGCGACAGAACGGCGAGGATGGTCGAGGGGCACCAGGTCGTACACGGTATCATGCAGACGAGATGCTGTCGCCAGGTCCCAGTGTTCACCGAACCAATAAGCAGGCGGAGGCATCAGCAGGCAGGGTTCATCCCAATGGTGCATCTTACCTTCATCCTTGCTGATCATGTCGTAGAGCTCCCTGGAACATGCAGCAAGTCGGACGGTGTAGGTAACGTCCAGATGCGCAGCGATGAGGTCGATGTTGTCGCCGGTGAGAGCCTCCAAGTGGCCGTCCCCGCCGCCCCGGCAAAGCCTAGAATAATCCATCACGTGAAGATGGATTTAGGTGGATGGCGGATGCAACTGCGCTTGGGGTTTTCGGAGGAGAGGGCGAGCGCTATGGAAGGAACGATGCGGCGCGCGGCCGGCCGGGGTAAGGAGAGAAAGGTATACGGAGTAGTACTAGTGATGCGGCGTGGTGGGGATCGAGATCCTGCGCGTGCGCGTGATTCTGGGAGGGTGAAGAAGAAGATTTTTTATTTTTTTTGTAACGGGGTGAAGAAGAAGATGATAGACATGCAAGGGGCAAAAACTAGGTAGTACTCTAGGCTGCTGCTGCGACTGGGCGCCGATTTGACTGTTGGTAGACTAGCACGCCACCCATCTATAAATTTGCGACGACGTTTGGTGCAGTGATGTCTCGTCACATCAGGTTGACCAGAGAGGGCTTTTTTTTACAGTTTCCATTTCGATATATTTTTCGCCAATAATCGTAGTTCTCTACATGCCAGAGACACGTACCTTAACACGTGGGCAGCATGCAACCGCGCGAGCACCAAAATGGAATGAGAAATGTTTTAGAGCAGAACTTCATTTTCAATGCCTTTCCTAGCTTGGTTTGGAAACCGGACAGAGCTTCAGTGACTTGATGCTTCCAAGATACATTGTGACTGTGTCCCACCATCTACCATCCATTTGAGATCCAACGTTCCAAACTATCTCTTATTTCGAAGCTAAAAAAGAAAAACTATTCAGAAAATTTTGAAAAAAAATCCAGTAATATGTAGATTCCTTGTTTTAAAATCTATGAATATTTCATCCCATTCGGATGACTAGCTTGTGATTAAATAGATTCTTACGTACTCGAGCACTAGTTTAAACTAAATATATATTTGCTCACAAACCTATGATTCAAATCGAATGAAACTTCACCAAAATATAAATCGAAATATGCATGATTTACTGGAAGTTTTTCAAAATTTTCATGGTCCATGGGGTCCTCCAAAGTGCAAGCTTTTTTTTTCTTGGTTGGTACTTCAAAACCGAGTTTGGATGGTGGCAAGACTTGCACAAAGAGGATGTCAAAATTTTGGCCTTTGTGAACTTTGCAATCAACATCAAGTGTCGGACTCTCGAGAAAAAAATATGAGTTGGCGCCCACCTTTCTTTCAACCGTTGGTTCTCAATCCGAGGGTGGTCCAACTAGCTAACAAAATTGGCTTGGTATTCATGGTCTTGAACCAACGATTTGGCATGGCTTTCAATCGGTATGAGAGGTGATGTATGGAGGTGATTCATACGAGAGGGCAATAAAGAAATGTTTTGTCATCCTCGCAAAGCTAGTCTATTTGGAAAGAAATGAATAATTGGTTTTTCGCAACATTGCATGATACTAATTCATGATACTATGCATTGAAGGTGTTGTATCATAGACTAGTATCAGTCTACGATACTTCCCATTGTGACTAGTCTAAGTGCTTTTGCACCATGAACACTAGCTATGCACAGACCTCAAAAAACACTTCTCCATCATTCTACTATTCACACTTTCTTTTTCTAATAGAACTATGTACCATTGTTTTTAATATAATCTTGTGTCGAGAGTATATATTTCTAAAATAGTCATTTATGTTTCGCATAAGCTCAAAGAGGGGTACTTACTTATGAGAGATATCTTTCAACTAATACGTTGTAGGAGTACTTTAATTATGTGAGCTATAGTGTGAAATGCTTACTAGAACGAGTACAAAAGGTGTTTGATAACATTACAGGCCACACGCCCAGTGTAGCTGCATTGTAGGAGCATTACATCAATTTAACAACTACGGAGGAGTAGCCTAGGTAGAGATAACATGCAAAGGAAATAGTTCAACAGATAGTACAACACAACTACGGAAAGGGAGTAGCCTAGGTAGAGATAAACATGCAAATGAAATAGTTCAACAGATACAAATCTTGCATTACAACACGAGTATTACATAAAGTACATCAGCCCTTCTTTCTGGACCTGTGACGCGAAGGCAGGTTCCATTGCCGGGCGTTGGCGAAGCTTGGGATGAGCCACAACGGAACCTGCCGCCATGTCCATCTAATGTTGGTTTGGAAACCAACAGTACAGTCTTCAGAATTCAAACTGAAGCGGCAAATTTCTGGAGAAGGAGGATATGCAAGGCCTACTGCATGGTGCGATGTGTAAACAGAGTTGCTTCTCGCCATATTTGGACGGTCATGTTCTGCCCCGTCTTCTACTGGAATGATAATCGGATAGTTCACTCCAAGGAAGAGAGAATATGATCCAAGGGAAATAATCCTCCTCCATGGCCTCGGTGGCATCAACTGACTGGTGTCCATGCTGTACACCTCGCAGCCAAGTAAACCCTTACCATACCCGCGAATAGTGCGACCATGACGACCCTCAGAGGTAGCAGCAGCAGGTAAAATCCGAACCAGTCCAGTATAATCCCGCCCGTCAGTAACGCCCCAGGTATGGACCAGAAAAAGTCTAGAACCATCAGGAGATCGTGCTAACCACCAGGAGCCAAGATTGTACCGACCTTGTTCATCAAGTTCTGGCGGAATAGGTGCCGTGCTGATCAACAAAGGACCTTGCAAAGGAAAGCACAGCTTGAAGTCAGTTCAGCAAAACTTGATTAGTTCATTACATACATGAATAATGATGTAGCTAAAATACTGCCTCCGATCCAAATTAATTGACTCAACTGGATGTGTCTAGCTAGATATGCACAAATTAATTGACTCAAGTTTGTCTAGCTAGATGCACTGGCTAGACAAAGCTGAGTCAATTTGATTTGGATCGGAGGGAGTACTTTATTTTGACTCAAAGGCATATCGCTGCTGATTTTGATTGAATATAGAGGGGGAAAGGTACAGGCATGACACGAAAACTGCACAACAAAAAGAAAAAGGCTAAAGCTAAATCTGAAACTAGCAGGTAATAGCGAAAACACATCATATGAGATGAGAAAAATTACCCCAAGAAAGTTGATTCCATGCATAAACTTCGCCTGTCTGAGTTACAGCAAATACAATACCCTTGTGGATGATTGCATCGGAGTAGCCGTACGCTAAGAACTGGTTGTCAAGAACTGTCCATCTGCTAGAAGCACAGTGAAGGACTGCAATTGCCGCGTTGAAGATGGCAAGAACAGAGAAACTAGTATAATTTGAAGCAGCTGTTGGAACTCGGCAAATAGCTATCTTCAGCAGTTGAAGATGTTGATCATTAGACTCGAACACAAGTTTATCCGGGGTGGATTTAAACTCACTTATTGGTGGTAGAGGAATCCGGCGACCAGTGTACACATTGACAAGCTCCCAATTCCAGGGGAAGCCAAGAAGGGCGATCCAATCTCCATTCGCGCCTGCCCACATGCCCGTACCACCATCTGGAATCACGGCATCGGAAGAGATCCTGTCCAGCGGCGTCAGTTGGCACAAGGTACCCTTGCGATCTTTTGCATCATGCTGCTTGTCCTTCTGCGCACCCTGCTGCTTGAACTTGTGGACGCGGGAGAAGGGATTGTGCGCGGGCGGTACCTCAGTTTGGTGAGTATGAAGAACACAGGGCATGCCAAACGGCTGAGATGCAGGCAGAGCTACACTTTGTGTTGCTGAATCATGATAAAACTTGCATGAACCGACGAGGCTCGCGGCGGTGATGACATCGCATCGGGATGCGATTTCTTCAAGGGGGCCATCAGGAAACACCCAAGAACTGCCACTCTCATTGATCGATCTCGCCATTGGAAGGATGCGGTCAAGTGGGTGTGGGGGTGTGGGAGTGGGACGCTGGCGTTTGGGTATGAGGTATTGGAGGACAGTGCGAGCGGCAGCTGGTAGAGCGATATGGATAAAAGTCCACAACTCCTACTAGTACCATCAAACAGGTGGCTCGAGATGATCCGAAAAAGGCATGGCGGCGGTGGTGCAGGGGCTGCTGGTGTAGGCGGGGTCGCCAGAGAAGATGGAGATGAAGAAGACGGAGAAGCAGGCAAAAAAAACAATTTGAATTGAAATCAATAATACGAGTACTACGGGCGTGCCTTCTCTCTCTGGTCTCTGCTGCACTACTGCACCTGTCGTGAAGGCGTGTGACCCGAGAAGAAGCTAATGTACTGTATACTGTCCTTGCACGCCGTGGAGCTGTATTTTGTCTCATCAAATCAGCTCTGGACAGTTTCAGCAGAGAAAAGATCCTTTGCCATCATCATGATATATTACCACGGGCCCACGGCAGTGCACATTCATCTTGTACTACCATATACTGTACTGCTCTATATGTTGCACAAACCACCACTTGGACATTTTTTTTGCAGTTTCCACCATGTGGTGGTCTAATATGTTGCAAATTTCACCACTTGGTTATCTAATCAGCTAGTTAGTCATGTTGATAGCAAAATCGACAAGTGGGTTCAACATGTCAATGCTCCAATTAATGTTTTAGAAAAAATAAATTTTTCAAAATTCATACTTCTTTTATTTAGCTATTTAAAAATGCTTATTCATTTATTTCAACAAATATTGTGCGGTCTTGAATTTTTTTCAAACAAATATTATGGCATCGGGTTCGGGACTCCTGAAAAGGACTGGTCGTGGTACGGGAACCCGAAATGATGCCCACAACATGGTCGAAAGTGGCAAGGAACCCGTCGAGGTGGATGAACTCGGGAAACCTTGGTAGAGGTAGGGATCTTGAGGAGGCCATTAGGGTTAGCCTACCCCCCAATAAGCGTATGAACGAAAAAAATTCACATAAGTAGTAGCTATTATTAAAATTTCACAAATATTACGCGCTTTTGAATATTTCAAAAGTATTGTGGCGTCACGCTGGCCTTGCCCGGATCCTTCTTAACTAGTCAGAAGCTTTAATTTTGGGAGGTTTTTGAAATTTCCATGTTTGAAACCAAAAACCACTTCTCTTCATGCTTGACTTCATAAGACAGAGTTTATGGTTTTAGAGGGGTAGATACATGATTTGTCTTATTTGAATATGTCTAGCTAGACCTTGTTTATCAACTTTTGAATGCTTACTATATATATGTATGTGACATAAGAAAACTATGTGCATTGGTATTTCATTTTTCTGATTTTTTTGGAATTTTGATGCACATTTGAATCTTGGTCAAATCCTAGGTTTGACCAAGATTTAAACAAGTATAAACATGAAAATGAAAAGGGAAGCCTGTATCCTTCTTAGTCACCCTAAAATGAAGTTTTTGGGAGGTTTTTGAAATTTCCATGTTTGAAACCCAAAACCACTTATCTTCATGCTTGACTTCGTCATAAGACAGAGTTTAGGGGTTAGGGGGTAGATACATGATTTGTCTAGCTAGTTTGAATATGTCCAGACCTTGTTTATCAACTTTAATGCTTACTATATGACATATAAGAAGACTATGTGCGCTTTGGTTTTTCATTTTTCTGTTTTTTTATTTTATGCCCATTTGAATCTTGGTCAAATCCTAGATTGACTTCATAAGACAGAGTTTAGGGTTAGGGGTAGATATACACATGATTTTTCTGGTTTGAATATGTCTAGACCTTGTTTATCAACTTGAGTGTTTACTATATGACATAATTAAGAAGGCTATGTGCTTTGGTTTTTCATTCTTTAGATTTTTTGTCTGAATTTTTATGCCCATTTGAATCTTGGTCAAATCCTAGGTTTGACCAAGATTTAAATAAGTTTAAAACATGGAAATGAAAAGGTAAGCATCGATCCTTCTTAGTCGCTCTAAAATGAAGCTGAATTTTGGGAGGTTTTTGAAATTTCCATGTTTGAAACCCAAAACCACTTCTCTTCATGCTTGACTTCATAAGACGAAGTTTAGGGTCGATAGGGGGTAGATACATGATTTGTCTTGTTTGAATATGTCTAGACCTTGTTTATCAACTTGAATGCTTACTATATGACATAAGAGGACTATGTGCATTGGTATTTCATTTTTTGATTTTTATGCCCATTTGAGAATCTTGGTAAAATCCTAGGTTTGTTGAGCAAGATTTAAACAAGTTTAACATGTGAAAATGATAAGGTAATTAAGTCTGGATCTTTCTCTTAGTAACTCTAAAATGAAGCTTTTGGGAGGTTCTTGAATTTGCCATGTTTGAAACCCAAAACCACCGTACTTCTGTTCATGCTTGACTTCATAAGACAGAGTTTAGGGTTAGGGGTAGATACATGATTTTTCTGGTTTGAATATGTCTAGACCATGTTTATCAATTTGAATGCTTACTATATGACATAACAAGGCTATGTGCTTTGGTTTTTCATTCTTTCGATTTTTTTCTGAATTTTTATGCCCATTTGAATCTTGGTCAAATCCTAGGTTCGACCAAGATTTAAACAAGTTTAAAACATGACAATGAAAAGGTAATTAATCATGGATCCTTCTTAATTAACCAGTCTAATTAAAATGAAGCTTTTTGGGAGGTTTTTGAAATTTCCATGTTTGAAACCCAAAACCACACTTCTCTGCTTCATGCTTGACTTCATATATAATTAAGACAAAGTTTAGGGTTAGGGGGAACATGATTTGTCTGGTTTGAATATGTCTAGACCTTGTTTATGAACTTTTGAATGCTTACTATATATGACATAAGAAGACTATGTGCTTTGGTTTTGTATTTATTTTTATTTTATTTTATGCCCATTTGAATATTGGTCAAATCCTAGGTTTGACCAAGATTTAAACAAGTTCAAAACATGAAAATGAAAAGGTAAGCCTGGATCCTTCTTAACTAGTCACTCTAAAATGAAGCTTTAATTTTGGGAGGTTTTTGAAATTTCCATGTTTGAAACCCAAAACCACTTCTCTTCATGCTTGACTTCATAAGACGAAGTTTAGGGTTAGGGGGTAGATACATGATTTGTCTTGTTTGAATATGTCTAGACCTTGTTTATCAACTTGAATGCTTACTATATGACATAAGAGGACTATGTGCATTGGTATTTCATTTTTTGATTTTTATGCCCATTTGAGAATCTTGGTAAAATCCTAGGTTTGTTGAGCAAGATTTAAACAAGTTTAACATGTGAAAATGATAAGGTAATTAAGTCTGGATCTTTCTCTTAGTAACTCTAAAATGAAGCTTTTGGGAGGTTCTTGAATTTACCATGTTTGAAACCCAAAACCACCGTACTTCTGTTCATGCTTGACTTCATAAGACAGAGTTTAGGGTTAGGGGTAGATACATGATTTTTCTGGTTTGAATATGTCTAGACCATGTTTATCAATTTGAATGCTTACTATATGACATAACAAGGCTATGTGCTTTGGTTTTTCATTCTTTCGATTTTTTTCTGAATTTTTATGCCCATTTGAATCTTGGTCAAATCCTAGGTTCGACCAAGATTTAAACAAGTTTAAAACATGACAATGAAAAGGTAATTAATCATGGATCCTTCTTAATTAACCAGCCAGTCTAATTAAAATGAAGCTTTTTGGGAGGTTTTTGAAATTTCCATGTTTGAAACCCAAAACCACACTTCTCTGCTTCATGCTTGACTTCATATATAATTAAGACAAAGTTTAGGGTTAGGGGGTACATGATTTGTCTGGTTTGAATATGTCTAGACCTTGTTTATGAACTTTTGAATGCTTACTATATATGACATAAGAAGACTATGTGCTTTGGTTTTTTATTTTTTTTTATTTTATTTTATGCCCATTTGAATATTGGTCAAATCCTAGGTTTGACCAAGATTTAAACAAGTTTAAAACATGAAAATGAAAAGGTAAGCCTGGATCCTTCTTAACTAGTCACTCTAAAATGAAGCTTTAATTTTGGGAGGTTTTTGAAATTTCCATGTTTGAAACCAAAAACCACTTCTCTTCATGCTTGACTTCATAAGACAGAGTTTATGGTTTTAGAGGGGTAGATACATGATTTGTCTTATTTGAATATGTCTAGCTAGACCTTGTTTATCAATTTTTGAATGCTTACTATATATATGTATGTGACATAAGAAAACTACAGTATGTGCTTTGGTTTTTCATTTTTCTGATTTTTTTTGGAATTTTGATGCACATTTGAATCTTGGTCAAATCCTAGGTTTGACCAAGATTTAAACAAGTATAGAACATGAAAATGAAAAGGGAAGCCTGTATCCTTCTTAGTCACCCTAAAATGAAGTTTTTGGGAGGTTTTTGAAATTTCCATGTTTGAAACCCAAAACCACTTATCTTCATGCTTGACTTCGTCATAAGACAGAGTTTAGGGGTTAGGGGGTAGATACATGATTTGTCTAGCTAGTTTGAATATGTCCAGACCTTGTTTATCAACTTTAATGCTTACTATATGACATATAAGAAGACTATGTGCGCTTTGCACTACTAGGAAAAGGCTTACCACCGGCGACCTGAAAAGGCTTACCGCCGGCACTTTCGGATTCGCCGGCGATCACCTCGCCGGTGGTAACGCCTTACCGCCGGCACATTCGTTTTCGCCGGTGGTAACATGCCATTATCCCCGGCGCCTTCGCATATTCGCCGGGGGGTATTTGTTACCCCCGGCATATAAGCCATATTTGTATGTGCCGGCGGTACATATTTAAAGAAACAAAAAATAAGAATTAAAATCAGTTACCCCTGGCATCCAGGGCTAAGCGCCGGCGGTAATGAATTTAAGAAACAAAAAAAAAGATTTTAAATAATTATAAAGTTACAATGTGCGATCAGATGTAGCACAACAAGCTAGCTAGCTGCCCGCTGCACCCAGCACAGCGCGCGGATGCCCGCCTCCATCCCGCCAGCTTCCTCTCGATCCATCAAGTGCTGGGCTCAGGACGCCTCCAACTTGCGGCCTCGTGGAAGCTTTAGCTGGACAAGCAGAGCTCCAGCTTGTCTCAGCTTCTTGCCACCGAGAGGGCAGTGTCGGTCTCGCCGGCTCGACAATGAGAGCTTCCCCGACCTTGTCGTCATCCTCAACGTTCTCCCCAAGTCAGGAACTGATATAGCATAATTATTCAGATAACCTGCACAAGCAAAAACGAAGTTGCTGTACTTCATATTCAGATAAGCTGATGCAGGCATGTATATTCAAGTCCGATAAAAAATAAACGGAAAGCAATAATTATGGATATTAGCATCAAGCAAAGCGCATTATTTTCAACTGGTTGAGCAAAAAACAGATTTAAGTACCTCTTTATTGTCTTTGTCACCTGATATATCTTCAAACCAAACCGTTCTTGAAATGTGCACCTAGTTAAGTGGCAACCGACAGAATTCAGATCAGCATATACATGTGTATATTTTGAGCCAGTAAGCAATTCTGAAATCCAAAATCAATTGAAACACAATGATCAAAAGCTTTCTTCATCAAAATCAATTGTAAGCCTGGGATTCAGCCCCAGGGATATGTTTATTGGACATTGCGGCCATATTTGCTGTTAATAGTGAATTCAAGCACCAGGAGGATTAATAAACTGTTGCAACTACAGAATTTAACAGAACGCTATTAATGAACTGTTGCAACTACAAAAGGTTACTGGGTGGGCTACAAAAGAAAGACAAGTTGACATTCTACATGGCCTGACTAACTCAATCAGAACATAGTTATCGGCAAGCTACATACCTATCTCATCCGGTTTAGCAGGCTCATCACAGTGGTAATTACCCAATCAAGAGCAACAGATCAAGCCTTATACGCATATAGAGGACAAAATTAAGGCTCGCAAGCTACTACAAGATTCAGCTATGCCCAGTTAGACGTACGTAACAAGCAGAACCGAGGAGCTAGTTGGAACTCGGCCCTAACACGAACAGATCTCGACAACAACAATTCGACAAATTCCCTAGGAAATCAACCAGTAAAATCCCTAGGAAATAGCAAGCGCGTCGTCGATCTAACATGAGCGAGCAGATCGACCGCCAAGTCCAGGCCACCGCAACATCGGATCGAACTACACAAATCCGACAGCGCTACACCACGAACTACACAGCGATGAATTGGCAGAGCACCTCGGAAACGCAGATCTAGAAGGGGCGGGGAGATGGGAAGGAGGCGCGGTACCTTGGTGCGCTGGGGGAGAAGGATTCGACGAGGGGAAGGAGGGTGCTGGCGGCGTCGCCGAACTTGGCCCAGTTGTGGCGCTCGACGGCGGCCTTGGAGAGTCGCGCGCGGGCGAGCTTGCGGACGCGGGTGGTGGTGGTGACCTTGAACTTGTTGCCGTCCTCGTCCCTGCTGGCCGTGAGAGCCACGCCGGTGGCGGGGTGGTCCGTTCGCCGGAGTTGGGTAGCCCAAATCGAGCACCAGGGCTAGGGTTCACCGTGGGAACGAGGGGGAGGGGGCTGCAGCAGTGAGAGAGAGGTTGGGGTGCAGGGGAGAGAAGAGGACGGTGGTGCCCGGAGGCGGAGGAGGAGGGGCTTGGGTGGCCGCCGCCGGCGCGTCACGGGGTTGGGGAAGAGAAGTGGGGGTTGGGGAGGAGACGGGAGTGGGGAATAGGTGGGGGTGGAACGGGTGGCATAGGGCCAAATACCCCCGGCGAGTTTCAGCTGAAAAAGACGGCGCTAAATTTGGTCCAACTCGCTCACGTTAGCCAAGGTTTACCTCTGGCGAAAATAATTCGTTCTTGCCGGTGGTGTTAAAGTTACCCCCGGTGTTTTTGGGGCCAAATCGCCGGCGGTAATGGGAAGTTTATCTGGATGCTCCTGGTCCAACTTACCTCCGGCGGTTTCAGTCCCGACTCGCCGGCGGTAAGGGGTCTATCCCCGGCAACCTCAAACCAGCTCGCCGGCGGTAACTTACCACCGGCCACCTCGAAGCGGACTTGCCGGCGGTAATAATTGCGGCTATAAGGCTTTTCCTAGTAGTGTTGGTTTTTCATTTTTCTGTTTTTTTATTTTATGCCCATTTGAATCTTGGTCAAATCCTAGATTGACTTCATAAGACAGAGTTTAGGGTTAGGGGTAGATATACACATAATTTTTCTGGTTTGAATATGTCTAGACCTTGTTTATCAACTTGAGTGTTTACTATATGACATAATTAAGAAGGCTATGTGTGCTTTGGTTTTTCATTCTTTAGATTTTTTGTCTGAATTTTTATGCCCATTTGAATCTTGGTCAAATCCTAGGTTTGACCAAGATTTAAATAAGTTTAAAACATGGAAATGAAAAGGTAAGCATCGATCCTTCTTAGTCGCTCTAAAATGAAGCTGAATTTTGGGAGGTTTTTTGAAATTTCCATGTTTGAAACCCAAAACCACTTCTCTTCATGCTTGACTTCATAAGACGAAGTTTAGGGTCGATAGGGGGTAGATACATGATTTGTCTGGTTTGGATATATCTAGACCTTGTTTATCAACTTGAATGCTTACGATATGACATAAGAACACTATGTGCTTTTTTTATTTTTTTGTGCCCATTTGAATCTTGGTCAAATCCTAGGTTTGACCAAGATTTAAACAAGTATAGAACATGAAAATGAAAAGGGAAGCCTGTATCCTTCTTAGTCACCCTAAAATGAAGTTTTGGGAGGTTTTTGAAATTTCCATGTTTGAAACCCAAAACCACTTCTCTTCATGCTTGACTTCTTAAGACATAGTTTAGGGGTTAGCGGGTAGATACATGATTTGTATGGTTTGAATATGTCTAGACCTTGTTTATCAACTTTAATGCTTACTATATGACATAAGAAGACTATGTGCTTTGGTTTTTCATTTTTCTGTTTTTTTTTTTGAATTTTCTGCCAATTTTGTTTGACCAAGATTTAGACAAGTTTTACACGTGAAAACGAATAAGTAAGCCTGGATCCTTCTTAGTCACTCCAAAATGTACCAATTGATAGGTGCGTTAACTTTGCTTCATGGAAAAAATAATGTCATGTAAATGAGTTAACTTGGATTTCCTACCCTTGAATCCATAGGAAACTTTGTTCTAATGCACTATAATAATCAACCGAGCTTTTACACCAGGTCTGTCACTTACGTGTGGTGCCCATGCGTGAGGTCCCACACTTCAGTGAGCACAAGTCACGTGCAATAGGTACGCAAACTCAAGCCATTTTCTTTGTCAAGAGAAGACGCATCAGGATGCGTATTGGAAGTCTGTGGGTCCTTCTGGATCCTTCGGTTGTCCCTCTCACAAAAAAACAAATCTCTCTCATTCTCGGCCTCGCTCGACTCGCTCGCTCGCTCGCACCTCCTGCTCACTGACAAACCCTGCACAAAAGTCAACATCATCACCCGAAAAAGGGGAGACACCATAATTCTCTCCCTTCTTCTCTCCTTCCGAGTGATCCCTCTTCCTCCGAGTTTCACTCGACGGGCAAACACACATGTGATGCATAGTAATAATAAAAAGGTAGAAAAATCGACCTACGAATCTATAATTAAATAGGTTAAACTAGGGTTTTGCCCAGTACTACAGATCAAGGTTCAAAAAATCCAACTACGGGGTTCGAACAACCCCATTTCTAATCCAAGATTTTTTTCGACCTCATCCAATGGCCTCAAACTATAGGCCGGGTTAGCATCTAGTGCAGTATGTGTGAGAATGTATGCACTATGTGTGCTATAACTTGTGTGTCTTTCAAATTTGAACCAAATTTGAATAAGTTTGAAATATTTGAAATGGGGCTTTTGGCTTAAACGTTTGAAACCCAAAACGACTTCTCCTCATGCTAGACTTCATAAGACCGAGTTTAGGGTTAGGGGGTAGATACATGATTTGTCTGGTTTGAATATGTCTAAACCTTGTTTATCAACTTGAATGCTTACTATATGACATAAGAAGACCATGTGCTTTTGTTTTTCATTTTTCTATTTTTTTTTAAGAATTTTATGCACATTTGATTCTGGTCAAATCCTAGGTTCAACCAAGATTTAAACAAGTTTCAAGCATGAAAATGAAAACGTAAGCCAAGATCCTTCTTAATTAGTCACTCTAAAATATATGAAGCTTTTGGGACGTACTTGAAATTTCCATGTTTGAAACCCAAAACCAATTCTCTTCATGATTGACTTCATAAGACAGAGTTTAGGGTTAGGGGTAGATATACACATGATTTTTCTGGTTTGAATATGTCTAGACCTTGTTTATCAACTTGAGTGTTTACTATATGACATAATTAAGAAGGCTATGTGCTTTGGTTTTTCATTCTTTAGATTTTTTGTCTGAATTTTTATGCCCATTTGAATCTTGGTCAAATCCTAGGTTTGACCAAGATTTAAATAAGTTTAAAACATGGAAATGAAAAGGTAAGCATCGATCCTTCTTAGTCGCTCTAAAATGAAGCTGAATTTTGGGAGGTTTTTGAAATTTCCATGTTTGAAACCCAAAACCACTTCTCTTCATGCTTGACTTCATAAGACGAAGTTTAGGGTTAGGGGGTAGATACATGATTTGTCTTGTTTGAATATGTCTAGACCTTGTTTATCAACTTGAATGCTTACTATATGACATAAGAGGACTATGTGCATTGGTATTTCATTTTTTGATTTTTATGCCCATTTGAGAATCTTGGTAAAATCCTAGGTTTGTTGAGCAAGATTTAAACAAGTTTAACATGTGAAAATGATAAGGTAATTAAGTCCGGATCTTTCTCTTAGTAACTCTAAAATGAAGCTTTTGGGAGGTTCTTGAATTTGCCATGTTTGAAACCCAAAACCACCGTACTTCTGTTCATGCTTGACTTCATAAGACAGAGTTTAGGGTTAGGGGTAGATACATGATTTTTCTGGTTTGAATATGTCTAGACCATGTTTATCAATTTGAATGCTTACTATATGACATAACAAGGCTATGTGCTTTGGTTTTTCATTCTTTCGATTTTTTTCTGAATTTTTATGCCCATTTGAATCTTGGTCAAATCCTAGGTTCGACCAAGATTTAAACAAGTTTAAAACATGACAATGAAAAGGTAATTAATCATGGATCCTTCTTAATTAACCAGCCAGTCTAATTAAAATGAAGCTTTTTGGGAGGTTTTTGAAATTTCCATGTTTGAAACCCAAAACCACACTTCTCTGCTTCATGCTTGACTTCATATATAATTAAGACAAAGTTTAGGGTTAGGGGGAACATGATTTGTCTGGTTTGAATATGTCTAGACCTTGTTTATGAACTTTTGAATGCTTACTATATATGACATAAGAAGACTATGTGCTTTGGTTTTTTATTTTTTATTTTTTTTATTTTATGCCCATTTGAATATTGGTCAAATCCTAGGTTTGACCAAGATTTAAACAAGTTCAAAACATGAAAATGAAAAGGTAAGCCTGGATCCTTCTTAACTAGTCACTCTAAAATGAAGCTTTAATTTTGGGAGGTTTTTGAAATTTCCATGTTTGAAACCAAAAACCACTTCTCTTCATGCTTGACTTCATAAGACAGAGTTTATGGTTTTAGAGGGGTAGATACATGATTTGTCTTATTTGAATATGTCTAGCTAGACCTTGTTTATCAACTTTTGAATGCTTACTATATATATGTATGTGACATAAGAAAACTACAGTATGTGCTTTGGTTTTTCATTTTTCTGATTTTTTTGGAATTTTGATGCACATTTGAATCTTGGTCAAATCCTAGGTTTGACCAAGATTTAAACAAGTATAGAACATGAAAATGAAAAGGGAAGCATCCTTCTTAGTCACCCTAAAATGAAGTTTTTGGGAGGTTTTTGAAATTTCCATGTTTGAAACCCAAAACCACTTATCTTCATGCTTGACTTCGTCATAAGACAGAGTTTAGGGGTTAGGGGGTAGATACATGATTTGTCTAGCTAGTTTGAATATGTCCAGACCTTGTTTATCAACTTTAATGCTTACTATATGACATATAAGAAGACTATGTGCGCTTTGGTTTTTCATTTTTCTGTTTTTTTATTTTATGCCCATTTGAATCTTGGTCAAATCCTAGATTGACTTCATAAGACAGAGTTTAGGGTTAGGGGTAGATATACACATAATTTTTCTGGTTTGAATATGTCTAGACCTTGTTTATCAACTTGAGTGTTTACTATATGACATAATTAAGAAGGCTATGTGTGCTTTGGTTTTTCATTCTTTAGATTTTTTGTCTGAATTTTTATGCCCATTTGAATCTTGGTCAAATCCTAGGTTTGACCAAGATTTAAATAAGTTTAAAACATGGAAATGAAAAGGTAAGCATCGATCCTTCTTAGTCGCTCTAAAATGAAGCTGAATTTTGGGAGGTTTTTTGAAATTTCCATGTTTGAAACCCAAAACCACTTCTCTTCATGCTTGACTTCATAAGACGAAGTTTAGGGTCGATAGGGGGTAGATACATGATTTGTCTGGTTTGGATATATCTAGACCTTGTTTATCAACTTGAATGCTTACGATATGACATAAGAACACTATGTGCTTTTTTTTTATGCCCATTTGAATCTTGGTCAAATCCTAGGTTTGACCAAGATTTAAACAAGTATAGAACATGAAAATGAAAAGGGAAGCCTGTATCCTTCTTAGTCACCCTAAAATGAAGTTTTGGGAGGTTTTTGAAATTTCCATGTTTGAAACCCAAAACCACTTCTCTTCATGCTTGACTTCTTAAGACATAGTTTAGGGGTTAGCGGGTAGATACATGATTTGTATGGTTTGAATATGTCTAGACCTTGTTTATCAACTTTAATGCTTACTATATGACATAAGAAGACTATGTGCTTTGGTTTTTCATTTTTCTGTTTTTTTTTGAATTTTCTGCCAATTTTGTTTGACCAAGATTTAGACAAGTTTTACACGTGAAAACGAATAAGTAAGCCTGGATCCTTCTTAGTCACTCCAAAATGTACCAATTGATAGGTGCGTTAACTTTGCTTCATGGAAAAAATAATGTCATGTAAATGAGTTAACTTGGATTTCCTACCCTTGAATCCATAGGAAACTTTGTTCTAATGCACTATAATAATCAACCAAGTTTTTACACCAGGTCTGTCACTTACGTGTGGTGCCCATGCGTGAGGTCCCACACTTCAGTGAGCACAAGTCACGTGCAATAGGTACGCAAACTCCCAGCCATTTTCTTTGTCAAGAGAAGACGCATCAGGATGCGTATTGGAAGTCTGTGGGTCCTTCTGGATCCTTCGGTTGTCCCTCTCACAAAAAAAAACAAATCTCTCTCATTCTCGGCCTCGCTCGACTCGCTCGCTCGCACCTCCTGCTCACTGACAAACCCTGCACAAAAGTCAACATCATCACCCGAAAAAGGGGAGACACCATAATTCTCTCCCTTCTTCTCTCCTTCCTCCGAGTGATCCCTCTTCCTCCGAGTTTCACTCGACGGGCAAACACACATGTGCTGCATAGTAATAATAAAAAGGTAGAAAAATCGACCTACGAATCTATAATTAAATAGGTTAAACTAGGGTTTTGCCCAGTACTACAGATCAAGGTTCAAAAAATCCAACTACGGGGTTCGAACAACCCCATTTCTAATCCAAGATTTTTTCGACCTCATCCAATGGCCTCAAACTATAGGCCGGGTTAGCATCTAGTGCAGTATGTGTGAGAATGTATGCACTATGTGTGCTATAACTTGTGTGTCTTTCAAATTTGAACCAAATTTGAATAAGTTTGAAATATTTGAAATGGGGCTTTTGGCTTAAACGTTTGAAACCCAAAACGACTTCTCCTCATGCTAGACTTCATAAGACCGAGTTTAGGGTTAGGGGGTAGATACATGATTTGTCTGGTTTGAATATGTCTAAACCTTGTTTATCAACTTGAATGCTTACTATATGACATAAGAAGACCATGTGCTTTTGTTTTTCATTTTTCTATTTTTTTTAAAGAATTTTATGCACATTTGATTCTGGTCAAATCCTAGGTTCAACCAAGATTTAAACAAGTTTCAAGCATGAAAATGAAAACGTAAGCCAAGATCCTTCTTAATTAGTCACTCTAAAATATATGAAGCTTTTGGGACGTACTTGAAATTTCCATGTTTGAAACCCAAAACCAATTCTCTTCATGATTGACTTCATAAGACAGAGTTTAGGGTTAGGGGTAGATATACACATGATTTTTCTGGTTTGAATATGTCTAGACCTTGTTTATCAACTTGAGTGTTTACTATATGACATAATTAAGAAGGCTATGTGCTTTGGTTTTTCATTCTTTAGATTTTTTGTCTGAATTTTTATGCCCATTTGAATCTTGGTCAAATCCTAGGTTTGACCAAGATTTAAATAAGTTTAAAACATGGAAATGAAAAGGTAAGCATCGATCCTTCTTAGTCGCTCTAAAATGAAGCTGAATTTTGGGAGGTTTTTGAAATTTCCATGTTTGAAACCCAAAACCACTTCTCTTCATGCTTGACTTCATAAGACGAAGTTTAGGGTCGATAGGGGGTAGATACATGATTTGTCTTGTTTGAATATGTCTAGACCTTGTTTATCAACTTGAATGCTTACTATATGACATAAGAGGACTATGTGCATTGGTATTTCATTTTTTGATTTTTATGCCCATTTGAGAATCTTGGTAAAATCCTAGGTTTGTTGAGCAAGATTTAAACAAGTTTAACATGTGAAAATGATAAGGTAATTAAGTCTGGATCTTTCTCTTAGTAACTCTAAAATGAAGCTTTTGGGAGGTTCTTGAATTTACCATGTTTGAAACCCAAAACCACCGTACTTCTGTTCATGCTTGACTTCATAAGACAGAGTTTAGGGTTAGGGGTAGATACATGATTTTTCTGGTTTGAATATGTCTAGACCATGTTTATCAATTTGAATGCTTACTATATGACATAACAAGGCTATGTGCTTTGGTTTTTCATTCTTTCGATTTTTTTCTGAATTTTTATGCCCATTTGAATCTTGGTCAAATCCTAGGTTCGACCAAGATTTAAACAAGTTTAAAACATGACAATGAAAAGGTAATTAATCATGGATCCTTCTTAATTAACCAGCCAGTCTAATTAAAATGAAGCTTTTTGGGAGGTTTTTGAAATTTCCATGTTTGAAACCCAAAACCACACTTCTCTGCTTCATGCTTGACTTCATATATAATTAAGACAAAGTTTAGGGTTAGGGGAACATGATTTGTCTGGTTTGAATATGTCTAGACCTTGTTTATGAACTTTTGAATGCTTACTATATATGACATAAGAAGACTATGTGCTTTGGTTTTTTATTTTTTTATTTTTTTATTTTATGCCCATTTGAATATTGGTCAAATCCTAGGTTTGACCAAGATTTAAACAAGTTCAAAACATGAAAATGAAAAGGTAAGCCTGGATCCTTCTTAACTAGTCACTCTAAAATGAAGCTTTAATTTTGGGAGGTTTTTGAAATTTCCATGTTTGAAACCAAAAACCACTTCTCTTCATGCTTGACTTCATAAGACAGAGTTTATGGTTTTAGAGGGGTAGATACATGATTTGTCTTATTTGAATATGTCTAGCTAGACCTTGTTTATCAACTTTTGAATGCTTACTATATATATGTATGTGACATAAGAAAACTACTATGTGCTTTGGTTTTTCATTTTTCTGATTTTTTGGAATTTTGATGCACATTTGAATCTTGGTCAAATCCTAGGTTTGACCAAGATTTAAACAAGTATAGAACATGAAAATGAAAAGGGAAGCCTGTATCCTTCTTAGTCACCCTAAAATGAAGTTTTTGGGAGGTTTTTGAAATTTCCATGTTTGAAACCCAAAACCACTTATCTTCATGCTTGACTTCGTCATAAGACAGAGTTTAGGGGTTAGGGGGTAGATACATGATTTGTCTAGCTAGTTTGAATATGTCCAGACCTTGTTTATCAACTTTAATGCTTACTATATGACATATAAGAAGACTATGTGCGCTTTGGTTTTTCATTTTTCTGTTTTTTTATTTTATGCCCATTTGAATCTTGGTCAAATCCTAGATTGACTTCATAAGACAGAGTTTAGGGTTAGGGGTAGATATACACATAATTTTTCTGGTTTGAATATGTCTAGACCTTGTTTATCAACTTGAGTGTTTACTATATGACATAATTAAGAAGGCTATGTGTGCTTTGGTTTTTCATTCTTTAGATTTTTTGTCTGAATTTTTATGCCCATTTGAATCTTGGTCAAATCCTAGGTTTGACCAAGATTTAAATAAGTTTAAAACATGGAAATGAAAAGGTAAGCATCGATCCTTCTTAGTCGCTCTAAAATGAAGCTGAATTTTGGGAGGTTTTTTGAAATTTCCATGTTTGAAACCCAAAACCACTTCTCTTCATGCTTGACTTCATAAGACGGAGTTTAGGGTTTAGGGGGTAGATACATGATTTGTCTGGTTTGGATATATCTAGACCTTGTTTATCAACTTGAATGCTTACGATATGACATAAGAACACTATGTGCTTTTTTTATTTTTTTGTGCCCATTTGAATCTTGGTCAAATCCTAGGTTTGACCAAGATTTAAACAAGTATAGAACATGAAAATGAAAAGGGAAGCCTGTATCCTTCTTAGTCACCCTAAAATGAAGTTTTGGGAGGTTTTTGAAATTTCCATGTTTGAAACCCAAAACCACTTCTCTTCATGCTTGACTTCTTAAGACATAGTTTAGGGGTTAGCGGGTAGATACATGATTTGTATGGTTTGAATATGTCTAGACCTTGTTTATCAACTTTAATGCTTACTATATGACATAAGAAGACTATGTGCTTTGGTTTTTCATTTTTCTGTTTTTTTTTTGAATTTTCTGCCAATTTTGTTTGACCAAGATTTAGACAAGTTTTACACGTGAAAACGAATAAGTAAGCCTGGATCCTTCTTAGTCACTCCAAAATGTACCAATTGATAGGTGCGTTAACTTTGCTTCATGGAAAAAATAATGTCATGTAAATGAGTTAACTTGGATTTCCTACCCTTGAATCCATAGGAAACTTTGTTCTAATGCACTATAATAATCAACCGAGCTTTTACACCAGCAGGTCTGTCACTTACGTGTGGTGCCCATGCGTGAGGTCCCACACTTCAGTGAGCACAGGTCACGTGCAATAGGTACGCAAACTCCCAGCCATTTTCTTTGTCAAGAGAAGACGCATCAGGATGCGTATTGGAAGTCTGTGGGTCCTTCTGGATCCTTCGGTTGTCCCTCTCACAAAAAAACAAATCTCTATCATTCTCGGCCTCGCTGACTCGCTCGCTCGCTCGCTCGCACCTCCTGCTCACTGACAAACCCTGCACAAAAGTCAACATCATCACCCGAAAAAGGGGAGACACCATAATTCTCTCCCTTCTTCTCTCCTTCCGAGTGATCCCTCTTCCTCCGAGTTTCACTCGACGGGCAAACACACATGTGCTGCATAGTAATAATAAAAAGGTAGAAAATCGACCTACGAATCTATAATTAAATAGGTTAAACTAGGGTTTTGCCCAGTACTACAGATCAAGGTTCAAAAAATCCAACTACGGGGTTCGAATACACATGATTTTTCTGGTTTGAATATGTCTAGACCTTGTTTATCAACTTGAGTGTTTACTATATGACATAATTAAGAAGGCTATGTGCTTTGGTTTTTCATTCTTTAGATTTTTTGTCTGAATTTTTATGCCCATTTGAATCTTGGTCAAATCCTAGGTTTGACCAAGATTTAAATAAGTTTAAAACATGGAAATGAAAAGGTAAGCATCGATCCTTCTTAGTCGCTCTAAAATGAAGCTGAATTTTGGGAGGTTTTTGAAATTTCCATGTTTGAAACCCAAAACCACTTCTCTTCATGCTTGACTTCATAAGACGAAGTTTAGGGTCGATAGGGGGTAGATACATGATTTGTCTTGTTTGAATATGTCTAGACCTTGTTTATCAACTTGAATGCTTACTATATGACATAAGAGGACTATGTGCATTGGTATTTCATTTTTTGATTTTTATGCCCATTTGAGAATCTTGGTAAAATCCTAGGTTTGTTGAGCAAGATTTAAACAAGTTTAACATGTGAAAATGATAAGGTAATTAAGTCTGGATCTTTCTCTTAGTAACTCTAAAATGAAGCTTTTGGGAGGTTCTTGAATTTACCATGTTTGAAACCCAAAACCACCGTACTTCTGTTCATGCTTGACTTCATAAGACAGAGTTTAGGGTTAGGGGTAGATACATGATTTTTCTGGTTTGAATATGTCTAGACCATGTTTATCAATTTGAATGCTTACTATATGACATAACAAGGCTATGTGCTTTGGTTTTTCATTCTTTCGATTTTTTTCTGAATTTTTATGCCCATTTGAATCTTGGTCAAATCCTAGGTTCGACCAAGATTTAAACAAGTTTAAAACATGACAATGAAAAGGTAATTAATCATGGATCCTTCTTAATTAACCAGCCAGTCTAATTAAAATGAAGCTTTTTGGGAGGTTTTTGAAATTTCCATGTTTGAAACCCAAAACCACACTTCTCTGCTTCATGCTTGACTTCATATATAATTAAGACAAAGTTTAGGGTTAGGGGGAACATGATTTGTCTGGTTTGAATATGTCTAGACCTTGTTTATGAACTTTTGAATGCTTACTATATATGACATAAGAAGACTATGTGCTTTGGTTTTTTATTTTTTTTTATTTTATGCCCATTTGAATATTGGTCAAATCCTAGGTTTGACCAAGATTTAAACAAGTTCAAAACATGAAAATGAAAAGGTATATAAGCCTGGATCCTTCTTAACTAGTCACTCTAAAATGAAGCTTTAATTTTGGGAGGTTTTTGAAATTTCCATGTTTGAAACCAAAAACCACTTCTCTTCATGCTTGACTTCATAAGACAGAGTTTATGGTTTTAGAGGGGTAGATACATGATTTGTCTTATTTGAATATGTCTAGCTAGACCTTGTTTATCAACTTTTGAATGCTTACTATATATATGTATGTGACATAAGAAAACTATGTGCTTTGGTTTTTCATTTTTCTGATTTTTTTGGAATTTTGATGCACATTTGAATCTTGGTCAAATCCTAGGTTTGACCAAGATTTAAACAAGTATAGAACATGAAAATGAAAAGGGAAGCATGTATCCTTCTTAGTCACCCTAAAATGAAGTTTTTGGGAGGTTTTTGAAATTTCCATGTTTGAAACCCAAAACCACTTATCTTCATGCTTGACTTCGTCATAAGACAGAGTTTAGGGGTTAGGGGGTAGATACATGATTTGTCTAGCTAGTTTGAATATGTCCAGACCTTGTTTATCAACTTTAATGCTTACTATATGACATATAAGAAGACTATGTGCGCTTTGGTTTTTCATTTTTCTGTTTTTTTATTTTATGCCCATTTGAATCTTGGTCAAATCCTAGATTGACTTCATAAGACAGAGTTTAGGGTTAGGGGTAGATATACACATAATTTTTCTGGTTTGAATATGTCTAGACCTTGTTTATCAACTTGAGTGTTTACTATATGACATAATTAAGAAGGCTATGTGTGCTTTGGTTTTTCATTCTTTAGATTTTTTGTCTGAATTTTTATGCCCATTTGAATCTTGGTCAAATCCTAGGTTTGACCAAGATTTAAATAAGTTTAAAACATGGAAATGAAAAGGTAAGCATCGATCCTTCTTAGTCGCTCTAAAATGAAGCTGAATTTTGGGAGGTTTTTTGAAATTTCCATGTTTGAAACCCAAAACCACTTCTCTTCATGCTTGACTTCATAAGACGAAGTTTAGGGTCGATAGGGGGTAGATACATGATTTGTCTGGTTTGGATATATCTAGACCTTGTTTATCAACTTGAATGCTTACGATATGACATAAGAACACTATGTGCTTTTTTTTTTTTTTTGTGCCCATTTGAATCTTGGTCAAATCCTAGGTTTGACCAAGATTTAAACAAGTATAGAACATGAAAATGAAAAGGGAAGCCTGTATCCTTCTTAGTCACCCTAAAATGAAGTTTTGGGAGGTTTTTGAAATTTCCATGTTTGAAACCCAAAACCACTTCTCTTCATGCTTGACTTCTTAAGACATAGTTTAGGGGTTAGCGGGTAGATACATGATTTGTATGGTTTGAATATGTCTAGACCTTGTTTATCAACTTTAATGCTTACTATATGACATAAGAAGACTATGTGCTTTGGTTTTTCATTTTTCTGTTTTTTTTGAATTTTCTGCCAATTTTGTTTGACCAAGATTTAGACAAGTTTTACACGTGAAAACGAATAAGTAAGCCTGGATCCTTCTTAGTCACTCCAAAATGTACCAATTGATAGGTGCGTTAACTTTGCTTCATGGAAAAAATAATGTCATGTAAATGAGTTAACTTGGATTTCCTACCCTTGAATCCATAGGAAACTTTGTTCTAATGCACTATAATAATCAACCGAGTTTTTACACCAACAGGTCTGTCACTTACGTGTGGTGCCCATGCGTGAGGTCCCACACTTCAGTGAGCACAAGTCACGTGCAATAGGTACGCAAACTCCCAGCCATTTTCTTTGTCAAGAGAAGACGCATCAGGATGCGTATTGGAAGTCTGTGGGTCCTTCTGGATCCTTCGGTTGTCCCTCTCACAAAAAAACAAATCTCTCTCATTCTCGGCCTCGCTCGACTCGCTCGCTCGCTCGCACCTCCTGCTCACTGACAAACCCTGCACAAAAGTCAACATCATCACCCGAAAAAGGGGAGACACCATAATTCTCTCCCTTCTTCTCTCCTTCCGAGTGATCCCTCTTCCTCCGAGTTTCACTCGACGGGCAAACACACATGTGCTGCATAGTAATAATAAAAAGGTAGAAAAATCGACCTACGAATCTATAATTAAATAGGTTAAACTAGGGTTTTGCCCAGTACTACAGATCAAGGTTCAAAAAATCCAACTACGGGGTAGATATACACATGATTTTTCTGGTTTGAATATGTCTAGACCTTGTTTATCAACTTGAGTGTTTACTATATGACATAATTAAGAAGGCTATGTGCTTTGGTTTTTCATTCTTTAGATTTTTTGTCTGAATTTTTATGCCCATTTGAATCTTGGTCAAATCCTAGGTTTGACCAAGATTTAAATAAGTTTAAAACATGGAAATGAAAAGGTAAGCATCGATCCTTCTTAGTCGCTCTAAAATGAAGCTGAATTTTGGGAGGTTTTTGAAATTTCCATGTTTGAAACCCAAAACCACTTCTCTTCATGCTTGACTTCATAAGACGAAGTTTAGGGTCGATAGGGGGTAGATACATGATTTGTCTTGTTTGAATATGTCTAGACCTTGTTTATCAACTTGAATGCTTACTATATGACATAAGAGGACTATGTGCATTGGTATTTCATTTTTTGATTTTTATGCCCATTTGAGAATCTTGGTAAAATCCTAGGTTTGTTGAGCAAGATTTAAACAAGTTTAACATGTGAAAATGATAAGGTAATTAAGTCTGGATCTTTCTCTTAGTAACTCTAAAATGAAGCTTTTGGGAGGTTCTTGAATTTACCATGTTTGAAACCCAAAACCACCGTACTTCTGTTCATGCTTGACTTCATAAGACAGAGTTTAGGGTTAGGGGTAGATACATGATTTTTCTGGTTTGAATATGTCTAGACCATGTTTATCAATTTGAATGCTTACTATATGACATAACAAGGCTATGTGCTTTGGTTTTTCATTCTTTCGATTTTTTTCTGAATTTTTATGCCCATTTGAATCTTGGTCAAATCCTAGGTTCGACCAAGATTTAAACAAGTTTAAAACATGACAATGAAAAGGTAATTAATCATGGATCCTTCTTAATTAACCAGTCAGTCTAATTAAAATGAAGCTTTTGGGAGGTTTTTGAAATTTCCATGTTTGAAACCCAAAACCACACTTCTCTGCTTCATGCTTGACTTCATATATAATTAAGACAAAGTTTAGGGTTAGGGGGAACATGATTTGTCTGGTTTGAATATGTCTAGACCTTGTTTATGAACTTTTGAATGCTTACTATATATGACATAAGAAGACTATGTGCTTTGGTTTTTTATTTTATTTTTTATTTTATGCCCATTTGAATATTGGTCAAATCCTAGGTTTGACCAAGATTTAAACAAGTTCAAAACATGAAAATGAAAAGGTATATAAGCCTGGATCCTTCTTAACTAGTCACTCTAAAATGAAGCTTTAATTTTGGGAGGTTTTTGAAATTTCCATGTTTGAAACCAAAAACCACTTCTCTTCATGCTTGACTTCATAAGACAGAGTTTATGGTTTTAGAGGGGTAGATACATGATTTGTCTTATTTGAATATGTCTAGCTAGACCTTGTTTATCAACTTTTGAATGCTTACTATATATATGTATGTGACATAAGAAAACTATGTGCTTTGGTTTTTCATTTTTCTGATTTTTTTTGGAATTTTGATGCACATTTGAATCTTGGTCAAATCCTAGGTTTGACCAAGATTTAAACAAGTATAGAACATGAAAATGAAAAGGGAAGCATGTATCCTTCTTAGTCACCCTAAAATGAAGTTTTTGGTTTTTGAAATTTCCATGTTTGAAACCCAAAACCACTTATCTTCATGCTTGACTTCGTCATAAGACAGAGTTTAGGGGTTAGGGGGTAGATACATGATTTGTCTAGCTAGTTTGAATATGTCTAGACCTTGTTTATCAACTTTAATGCTTACTATATGACATATAAGAAGACTATGTGCGCTTTGGTTTTTCATTTTTCTGTTTTTTTATTTTATGCCCATTTGAATCTTGGTCAAATCCTAGATTGACTTCATAAGACAGAGTTTAGGGTTAGGGGTAGATATACACATAATTTTTCTGGTTTGAATATGTCTAGACCTTGTTTATCAACTTGAGTGTTTACTATATGACATAATTAAGAAGGCTATGTGTGCTTTGGTTTTTCATTCTTTAGATTTTTTGTCTGAATTTTTATGCCCATTTGAATCTTGGTCAAATCCTAGGTTTGACCAAGATTTAAATAAGTTTAAAACATGGAAATGAAAAGGTAAGCATCGATCCTTCTTAGTCGCTCTAAAATGAAGCTGAATTTTGGGAGGTTTTTTGAAATTTCCATGTTTGAAACCCAAAACCACTTCTCTTCATGCTTGACTTCATAAGACGAGTTTAGGGTCGATAGGGGGTAGATACATGATTTTTCTGGTTTGGATATATCTAGACCTTGTTTATCAACTTGAATGCTTACGATATGACATAAGAACACTATGTGCTTTTTTTTATTTTTTTGTGCCCATTTGAATCTTGGTCAAATCCTAGGTTTGACCAAGATTTAAACAAGTATAGAACATGAAAATGAAAAGGGAAGCCTGTATCCTTCTTAGTCACCCTAAAATGAAGTTTTGGGAGGTTTTTGAAATTTCCATGTTTGAAACCCAAAACCACTTCTCTTCATGCTTGACTTCTTAAGACATAGTTTAGGGTTAGGGGTAGATACATGATTTGTATGGTTTGAATATGTCTAGACCTTGTTTATCAACTTTAATGCTTACTATATGACATAAGAAGACTATGTGCTTTGGTTTTTCATTTTTCTGTTTTTTTTGAATTTTCTGCCAATTTTGTTTGACCAAGATTTAGACAAGTTTTACACGTGAAAACGAATAAGTAAGCCTGGATCCTTCTTAGTCACTCCAAAATGTACCAATTGATAGGTGCGTTAACTTTGCTTCATGGAAAAAATAATGTCATGTAAATGAGTTAACTTGGATTTCCTACCCTTGAATCCATAGGAAACTTTGTTCTAATGCACTATACTAATCAACCGAGTTTTTACACCAACAGGTCTGTCACTTACGTGTGGTGCCCATGCGTGAGGTCCCACACTTCAGTGAGCACAAGTCACGTGCAATAGGTACGCAAACTCCCAGCCATTTTCTTTGTCAAGAGAAGACGCATCAGGATGCGTATTGGAAGTCTGTGGGTCCTTCTGGATCCTTCGGTTGTCCCTCTCACAAAAAAAACAAATCTCTCTCATTCTCGGCCTCGCTCGACTCGCTCGCTCGCTCGCTCGCACCTCCTGCTCACTGACAAACCCTGCACAAAAGTCAACATCATCACCCGAAAAAGGGGAGACACCATAATTCTCTCCCTTCTTCTCTCCTTCCGAGTGATCCCTCTTCCTCCGAGTTTCACTCGACGGGCAAACACACATGTGCTGCATAGTAATAATAAAAAGGTAGAAAAATCGACCTACGAATCTATAATTAAATAGGTTAAACTAGGGTTTTGCCTAGTACTAAGATCAAGGTTCAAAAAATAGGGGTAGATATACACATGATTTTTCTGGTTTGAATATGTCTAGACCTTGTTTATCAACTTGAGTGTTTACTATATGACATAATTAAGAAGGCTATGTGCTTTGGTTTTTCATTCTTTAGATTTTTTGTCTGAATTTTTATGCCCATTTGAATCTTGGTCAAATCCTAGGTTTGACCAAGATTTAAATAAGTTTAAAACATGGAAATGAAAAGGTAAGCATCGATCCTTCTTAGTCGCTCTAAAATGAAGCTGAATTTTGGGAGGTTTTTGAAATTTCCATGTTTGAAACCCAAAACCACTTCTCTTCATGCTTGACTTCATAAGACGAAGTTTAGGGTCGATAGGGGGTAGATACATGATTTGTCTTGTTTGAATATGTCTAGACCTTGTTTATCAACTTGAATGCTTACTATATGACATAAGAGGACTATGTGCATTGGTATTTCATTTTTTGATTTTTATGCCCATTTGAGAATCTTGGTAAAATCCTAGGTTTGTTGAGCAAGATTTAAACAAGTTTAACATGTGAAAATGATAAGGTAATTAAGTCTGGATCTTTCTCTTAGTAACTCTAAAATGAAGCTTTTGGGAGGTTCTTGAATTTACCATGTTTGAAACCCAAAACCACCGTACTTCTGTTCATGCTTGACTTCATAAGACAGAGTTTAGGGTTAGGGGTAGATACATGATTTTTCTGGTTTGAATATGTCTAGACCATGTTTATCAATTTGAATGCTTACTATATGACATAACAAGGCTATGTGCTTTGGTTTTTCATTCTTTCGATTTTTTTCTGAATTTTTATGCCCATTTGAATCTTGGTCAAATCCTAGGTTCGACCAAGATTTAAACAAGTTTAAAACATGACAATGAAAAGGTAATTAATCATGGATCCTTCTTAATTAACCAGCCAGTCTAATTAAAATGAAGCTTTTTGGGAGGTTTTTGAAATTTCCATGTTTGAAACCCAAAACCACACTTCTCTGCTTCATGCTTGACTTCATATATAATTAAGACAAAGTTTAGGGTTAGGGGGTACATGATTTGTCTGGTTTGAATATGTCTAGACCTTGTTTATGAACTTTTGAATGCTTACTATATATGACATAAGAAGACTATGTGCTTTGGTTTTTTATTTTTTTTTTTATTTTATGCCCATTTGAATATTGGTCAAATCCTAGGTTTGACCAAGATTTAAACAAGTTCAAAACATGAAAATGAAAAGGTATATAAGCCTGGATCCTTCTTAACTAGTCACTCTAAAATGAAGCTTTAATTTTGGGAGGTTTTTGAAATTTCCATGTTTGAAACCAAAAACCACTTCTCTTCATGCTTGACTTCATAAGACAGAGTTTATGGTTTTAGAGGGGTAGATACATGATTTGTCTTATTTGAATATGTCTAGCTAGACCTTGTTTATCAACTTTTGAATGCTTACTATATATATGTATGTGACATAAGAAAACTATATGTGCTTTGGTTTTTCATTTTTCTGATTTTTTTGGAATTTTGATGCACATTTGAATCTTGGTCAAATCCTAGGTTTGACCAAGATTTAAACAAGTATAGAACATGAAAATGAAAAGGGAAGCCTGTATCCTTCTTAGTCACCCTAAAATGAAGTTTTTGGGAGGTTTTTGAAATTTCCATGTTTGAAACCCAAAACCACTTATCTTCATGCTTGACTTCGTCATAAGACAGAGTTTAGGGTTAGGGGGTAGATACATGATTTGTCTAGCTAGTTTGAATATGTCCAGACCTTGTTTATCAACTTTAATGCTTACTATATGACATATAAGAAGACTATGTGCGCTTTGGTTTTTCATTTTTATGTTTTTTTATTTTATGCCCATTTGAATCTTGGTCAAATCCTAGATTGACTTCATAAGACAGAGTTTAGGGTTAGGGGTAGATATACACATAATTTTTCTGGTTTGAATATGTCTAGACCTTGTTTATCAACTTGAGTGTTTACTATATGACATAATTAAGAAGGCTATGTGTGCTTTGGTTTTTCATTCTTTAGATTTTTTGTCTGAATTTTTATGCCCATTTGAATCTTGGTCAAATCCTAGGTTTGACCAAGATTTAAATAAGTTTAAAACATGGAAATGAAAAGGTAAGCATCGATCCTTCTTAGTCGCTCTAAAATGAAGCTGAATTTTGGGAGGTTTTTGAAATTTCCATGTTTGAAACCCAAAACCACTTCTCTTCATGCTTGACTTCATAAGACGAAGTTTAGGGTCGATAGGGGGTAGATACATGATTTGTCTGGTTTGGATATATCTAGACCTTGTTTATCAACTTGAATGCTTACGATATGACATAAGAACACTATGTGCTTTTTATTTTTATTTTTTGTGCCCATTTGAATCTTGGTCAAATCCTAGGTTTGACCAAGATTTAAACAAGTATAGAACATGAAAATGAAAAGGGAAGCCTGTATCCTTCTTAGTCACCCTAAAATGAAGTTTTGGGAGGTTTTTGAAATTTCCATGTTTGAAACCCAAAACCACTTCTCTTCATGCTTGACTTCTTAAGACATAGTTTAGGGGTTAGCGGGTAGATACATGATTTGTATGGTTTGAATATGTCTAGACCTTGTTTATCAACTTTAATGCTTACTATATGACATAAGAAGACTATGTGCTTTGGTTTTTCATTTTTCTGTTTTTTTTAATTTTCTGCAATTTTGTTTGACCAAGATTTAGACAAGTTTTACACGTGAAAACGAATAAGTAAGCCTGGATCCTTCTTAGTCACTCCAAAATGTACCAATTGATAGGTGCGTTAACTTTGCTTCATGGAAAAAATAATGTCATGTAAATGAGTTAACTTGGATTTCCTACCCTTGAATCCATAGGAAACTTTGTTCTAATGCACTATACTAATCAACCGAGTTTTTACACCAACAGGTCTGTCACTTACGTGTGGTGCCCATGCGTGAGGTCCCACACTTCAGTGAGCACAGGTCACGTGCAATAGGTACGCAAACTCCCAGCCATTTTCTTTGTCAAGAGAAGACGCATCAGGATGCGTATTGGAAGTCTGTGGGTCCTTCTGGATCCTTCGGTTGTCCCTCTCACAAAAAAAAAAAATCTCTCTCATTCTCGGCCTCGCTCGACTCGCTCGCTCGCTCGCACCTCCTGCTCACTGACAAACCCTGCACAAAAGTCAACATCATCACCCGAAAAAGGGGAGACACCATAATTCTCTCCCTTCTTCTCTCCTTCCGAGTGATCCCTCTTCCTCCGAGTTTCACTCGACGGGCAAACACACATGTGCTGCATAGTAATAATAAAAAGGTAGAAAAATCGACCTACGAATCTATAATTAAATAGGTTAAACTAGGGTTTTGCCCAGTACTACAGATCAAGGTTCAAACCTTGGGGTAGATATACACATGATTTTTCTGGTTTGAATATGTCTAGACCTTGTTTATCAACTTGAGTGTTTACTATATGACATAATTAAGAAGGCTATGTGCTTTGGTTTTTCATTCTTTAGATTTTTTGTCTGAATTTTTATGCCCATTTGAATCTTGGTCAAATCCTAGGTTTGACCAAGATTTAAATAAGTTTAAAACATGGAAATGAAAAGGTAAGCATCGATCCTTCTTAGTCGCTCTAAAATGAAGCTGAATTTTGGGAGGTTTTGAAATTTCCATGTTTGAAACCCAAAACCACTTCTCTTCATGCTTGACTTCATAAGACGAAGTTTAGGGTCGATAGGGGGTAGATACATGATTTGTCTTGTTTGAATATGTCTAGACCTTGTTTATCAACTTGAATGCTTACTATATGACATAAGAGGACTATGTGCATTGGTATTTCATTTTTTGATTTTTATGCCCATTTGAGAATCTTGGTAAAATCCTAGGTTTGTTGAGCAAGATTTAAACAAGTTTAACATGTGAAAATGATAAGGTAATTAAGTCTGGATCTTTCTCTTAGTAACTCTAAAATGAAGCTTTTGGGAGGTTCTTGAATTTACCATGTTTGAAACCCAAAACCACCGTACTTCTGTTCATGCTTGACTTCATAAGACAGAGTTTAGGGTTAGGGGTAGATACATGATTTTTCTGGTTTGAATATGTCTAGACCATGTTTATCAATTTGAATGCTTACTATATGACATAACAAGGCTATGTGCTTTGGTTTTTCATTCTTTCGATTTTTTTCTGAATTTTTATGCCCATTTGAATCTTGGTCAAATCCTAGGTTCGACCAAGATTTAAACAAGTTTAAAACATGACAATGAAAAGGTAATTAATCATGGATCCTTCTTAATTAACCAGCCAGTCTAATTAAAATGAAGCTTTTTGGGAGGTTTTTGAAATTTCCATGTTTGAAACCCAAAACCACACTTCTCTCTGCTTCATGCTTGACTTCATATATAATTAAGACAAAGTTTAGGGTTAGGGGGAACATGATTTGTCTGGTTTGAATATGTCTAGACCTTGTTTATGAACTTTTGAATGCTTACTATATGACATAAGAAGACTATGTGCTTTGGTTTTTTATTTTATTTATTTTTTATTTTATGCCCATTTGAATATTGGTCAAATCCTAGGTTTGACCAAGATTTAAACAAGTTCAAAACATGAAAATGAAAAGGTATATAAGCCTGGATCCTTCTTAACTAGTCACTCTAAAATGAAGCTTTAATTTTGGGAGGTTTTTGAAATTTCCATGTTTGAAACCAAAAACCACTTCTCTTCATGCTTGACTTCATAAGACAGAGTTTATGGTTTTAGAGGGGTAGATACATGATTTGTCTTATTTGAATATGTCTAGCTAGACCTTGTTTATCAACTTTTGAATGCTTACTATATATATGTATGTGACATAAGAAAACTACAGTATGTGCTTTGGTTTTTCATTTTTCTGATTTTTTTTGGAATTTTGATGCACATTTGAATCTTGGTCAAATCCTAGGTTTGACCAAGATTTAAACAAGTATAGAACATGAAAATGAAAAGGGAAGCATGTATCCTTCTTAGTCACCCTAAAATGAAGTTTTTGGGAGGTTTTTGAAATTTCCATGTTTGAAACCCAAAACCACTTATCTTCATGCTTGACTTCGTCATAAGACAGAGTTTAGGGGTTAGGGGGTAGATACATGATTTGTCTAGCTAGTTTGAATATGTCTAGACCTTGTTTATCAACTTTAATGCTTACTATATGACATATAAGAAGACTATGTGCGCTTTGGTTTTTCATTTTTCTGTTTTTTTATTTTATGCCCATTTGAATCTTGGTCAAATCCTAGATTGACTTCATAAGACAGAGTTTAGGGTTAGAGGTAGATATACACATAATTTTCCGGTTTGAATATGTCTAGACCTTGTTTATCAACTTGAGTATTTCTATGACATAATTAAGAAGCTGTGTGCTTTGGTTTTCATTTTTTGATTTTTTTCCGAATTTTTATGCCCATTTGAATCTTGGTGAATCTAGGTTTGACCAAGATTTAAATAAGTTAAAAACATGAAAATGAAAAGGTAAGCATCGATCCTTCTTAGTCGCTCTAAAATGAAGCTGAATTTTGGGAGGTTTTTTGAAATTTCCATGTTTAAGCAAAACCACTTCTCTTCATGCTTGACTTCATAAGGCAAAGTTTAGGGTCGATAGGGGGTAGATACATAGTTTTAGTTTGGATATATCTGAACCTTGTTTATCAACTTGAATACTTCGATATGACATAAGAACACTATGTGCTTTTTATTTTATTTTATGCCCATTTGAATGTTGGTCAAATCCTAGGTTTGACCAAGATTTAAAACAAATATAGAACATAAAATAGAGAAGCCACTATCACTACAAATCCTTCTAAAATGGAGTTTGAGTTTTTAAATTTCCATGTTTTAGAACCCAAAACCACTTCTCTTCATGCTTGACTTCTTAAGACATAGTTTAGGGGGTTAGCGGGTAGATACATGATTTGTATGGTTTGAATCTGTCTAGACCTTGTTTATCAACTTTAATGCTTACTATATGACATAGAAGACTATGTGCTTTGGTTTTTCATTTTCTGTTTTTTTTTGAATTTTACGCAATTTTGTTTGACCAAGATTTAGACAAGTTTTACACGTGAAAACGAATAGTAGCTTTAGGTCCTTCTTAGTCACTCCAAAATGTACCAATTAGATAGGTGCGTTAACTTTGCTTCATGGAAAAAAATAATGTCACGTAAATGAGTTAACTTGGATTTCCTACCCTTGAATCCATAGGAAACTTTGTTCTAATGCACTATACTAATCAACCGAGTTTTTTTACACCAACAGGTCTGTCACTTACGTGTGGTGCCCATGCGTGAGGTCCCACACTTCAGTGAGCACAGGTCACGTGCAATAGGTACGCAAACTCCCAGCCATTTTCTTTGTCAAGAGAAGACGCATCAGGATGAAGTCTGTGGGTCCTTCTAGATCCTTCGGTTGTCCCTCTCACAAAAAAACAAATCTCTCTCATTCTCGGCCTCGCCTCGCTCGCTCGCTCGCTCGCTCGCACCTCTTGCTCACTACACTGCACAAAAGTCAACATCATCACCCGAAGAGACACCATGTCTCTCGTTCTTCTCCTTCCGAGTGATCCCTCTTCCTTCGAGTTTCACTCGACGGGCAAATACCACATGTGCTGCATAGTAACAATAATAAAAAGGTAGAAAAATCGACCTACGAATCTATGATTAAATAGGTTAAACTAGGGTTTTGCCTAGTACTACAGATCAAGGTTCAAAAAATCCAACTACGGGGTAGATATCATGATTTTTCTGGTTTGAATATGACTAGACCTTGTTTATCAACTTGAGTGTTTACTATGTAATACTTAATTAAGAAGGCTATGTGCTTTGGTTTCATTCTTTAGATTTTTTTGTCTGAATTACATGCCCATTTTGAATCTTGGTCAAATCCCAGGTTTGACCAAGATTTAAATAAGTTTAAAACATGAAAGGTAAATCAGTCCTTCTTAGTCGCTCTAAAAAATGGTGAATTTTAGAGTTTTCAGAAATTTCATGTTTGAAACTAAACCACTTCTCTACATGCTTGACTTCATAAGACAACTTCATAAGATCGATGGGGGGTAGATACATGATTTGTCTTGTTTGAATATGTGAACCTTGTTTATCAACTTGAATGCTTACTATATGACATAGAGGACTATGTGCATTGGTATTTCATTTTTTGATTTTTATGCCCATTTGTTTGAGAATCTTGGTAAAATCCTAGGTTTGTTGAGCAAAATTTAAACAAGTTTAACATGTGAAAATGATAAGGTAATTAAGTCTGGATCTTTCTCTTAGCGCTCTAAAATGAAGCTTTTGGTAGGTTCTTGAATTTTCCATGTTTGAAACCCAAAAACCACATCTCTTCATGCTGACTTCATCAGACAAATGAGTTTAGGGTTAGGGGTAGATACATGATTTTTACGGTTTGAATATGTCTAGACCATGTTTATCAATTTGAATACTTACTATATGACATAAGAGGCTATGTGCTTTGGTTTTCATTCTTTCGATTTTTTCGAATGTTTTGCCATTGTTCTGGGCTTCCACACATCTTTGGGGCATCCAAGTATTTAAGTTACCTTGTTTTTTTGAATTGTAATTCATACCCTTCCTCCCAATTTTTATGCACATTTGAATCTTGGTCAAATCCTAAGTTTGACCAAGATTTGAACAAGTTTAAAACATGAAAATGAAAAGGGTAAGCCTGGATCCTTGTTTAGGGTTAGGGGGTAGATACATGATTTTTGTGGTTTGAATATGTCAGACCTTGTTTATCACCTTGAATGCTTACTATGTATGGCCTTAAAGAGACTATGTGCTTTGGTTTCTTTATTTTGCTTTTTATACCATTTGAATATTAATTGGAAATCCTAAGTTTGACAAGATTTAAACAAAGTTCAAAACATGAAAATGAAAAGGGTAAAGCCTGGATCCTTCTTAACTAGTCATCTAAAATGAAGCTTTAATTTTGGGAGGTTTTTGAACATGTTTGAAACCCAAACCACTTCTCTTCATGCTTGACGTCATAAGACAGAGTTTAGGGGTTAGAGGGTAGATACATGATTTGTCTTATTTGAATATGTCTAGCTAGACCTTGTTTTATCAACTTTTGAATACTTACTATATATATATGTGACATAAGAAGACTAATAAGACTATGTACTTTGGTTTTTCAATTTTCTGATTTTTATGGAATTTTGATACATTTGAATCTGGTCCAAATCTAGGTTTGACAAGATTTGAACAAGTATAGAACATGAAAATGAAAAGGAAGCATTTATCCTTCTTAGTCACTCTAAAAGGAAGTTTTTGGGAGGTTTTGAAATTTCCATGTTTGAAACCCAAAACCACTTATCTTCATGTAACCAAGTCATAGGCCGAGTTCTGAGTTGAGGGTAGATACATGGTTGTCAGCTAGTTTGAATATGTCAGGACCTTGTTTATCAACTTTAATGCTTACTATATGACATAAAGAATGTTATGTGCTTTTTTTCATTTTTCTGTTTTTTATTTTATGCCCATTTGAATCTTAATTCAAATCCTGAAAGACTTCATAAGACCAAGTTTAGGGTTAGGGGTAGATATATACACGAGTTTTCAGGTTTGAATATGTCTAGACCTTGTTTATCAACTTCAATTCTTACTATTGACATAATTAAGAAGGCTATGTGTGCTTTGGTTTTTCATTCTTTATATTTTTTGTCTGAATTTTTATGCATTTGAATCTTGGTCAAATCCTAGGTTTGACTAAGATTTAAAAGTTTAAAACATGGAAATGAAAAGGTAAGCATCGATCCTTAGTCGCTCTAAAATGAAGCTGAATTTTGGGAGGTTTTTGAAATTTCCATGTTTGAAACCCAAAACCACTTCTCTTCATGCATGACTTCATAAGACGAAGTTTAGGGTCGATAGGGGGTAGATACATGATTTTTCTGGTTTGGATATATCTAGACCTTTTTTATCAACTTGAATATTACGATATGACATAAGAACACTATGTGCTTTTTATTTTTATTTATTTTTTTGTGCCCCCATTTGAATGTTGGTCAAATCAAGTTTGACGAAGATTTAAAAACAAGTATAGAAACATGAAAATGAAAAGAGGCTTTATCCTTCTTAGTCACCTAAAATGATTTACGGAGGTTTAGGCTAATATTTTGAGCAAAACCACTTCTCTTCATGCTTGACTTCTTAAGACATAGTTTAGGGGTTAGTGGGTAGATACATGATTTGTATGGTTTGAATATGTCTAGACCTTGTTTATCAACTTTAATGCTTACTATATGACATGAAGACTATGTGCTTTGGTTTTTCATTTTTATGTTTTTTTAATTTGTCAAATCCTAGTTTTGACCAAGATTTAGACAGTTTTACACGTGAAAACGAATAAGTAAGCCTGGATCCTTCTTAGTCACTCCAAATCTTGTGGTATTAGGTGCGTTAACTTTGCTTCATGGAAAAAATAATGTCATGTAAATGAATTTAACTTGGATTTCTACCATGAATCTGCAAAACTTTGATCTAATGCACACTATACTAATCAACCGAGCTTTTACCACCCCGGCGGGTGCATCACTTACGTGTGGTGCCCATGCGTGAGGGTCCCACACTTCGATCGAGCAATTCCACGATACAGCTAGGTCTCGCAAACTCCGACCATTTTCTTTGCTCAAGAAGACGCATCAGGATGCGTATTGGAAGTCTGTGGGTCATTCTGGATCCTTCGGTTGTCCCTCTCACAAAAAAACAAATCTCTCTCATTCTCGACCTCGCTCGACTCGACTCGCTCGCTCGCTCGCTCGCACCTCCTGCTCCCTGACAAACCCCGCACAAAAGTCAACATCATCACCCAGAAAAGAGGGGGAACACCATAATTCTCTCCGTTCTTCTCTCATCTGATGATCCCTCTTCTCAAGGTTTCACTCGACGGGCTTAGCTCTTACATGTGCATAGTAATAATAAAAAGGTAGAAAAATCGATATACAAATCTATAATTAAATAGGTTAAACTAGGGTTTGCCTAGTACTACAGATCAAGGTTCAAAAAATCCAACTACGGGGTAGATATACATGATTTTCTGGTTTGAATATATGTCTAGACCTTGTTTATCAACTTGAGTATATGACATAATTAAGAAGGCTATGTGCTTTGGTTTTTCATTCTTTAGATTTTTTGTCTGAATTTTTATGCCCATTTGAATCTTGGTCAAATCCTAGGTTTGACCAAGATTTAAATAAGTTTAAAACATGGAAATGAAAAGGTAAGCATCGATCCTTCTTAGTCGCTCTAAAATGAAGCTGAATTTTGGGAGGTTTTTGAAATTTCCATGTTTAAAACCCAAAACCACTTCTCTTCATGTGACTTCATAAGACGAAGTTTAGGGTCGATAGAGGTAGATACATGATTTGTCTTGTTTGAATATGTCTGAACCTTGTTTATCAACTTGAATGCTTACTATATGACATAAGAGGACTATGTGCATTGGTATTTCATTTTTTGATTTTTATGCCCATTTGAGAATCTTGGTAAAATCCTAGGTTTGTTGAGCAAGATTTAAACAAGTTTAACATGTGAAAATGATAAGGTAATTAAGTCTGGATCTTTCTCTTAGTAACTCTAAAATGAAGCTTTTGGGAGGTTCTTGAATTTACCATGTTTGAAACCCAAAACCACCGTACTTCTGTTCATGCTTGACTTCATAAGACAGAGTTTAGGGTTAGGGGTAGATACATGATTTTTTATTTGGTTTGAATATGTCTAGACCATGTTTATCAATTTGAATGCTTACTATATGACATATAAGGCTATGTGCTTTGGTTTTTCATTCTTTCGATTTTTTCTAAATTTTAATGCCCATTTGAATCTTGGTGAAATCCTAGGTTTGACCAATTTTAACAAGTTTAAAACATGACAATGAAAAGGTAATTAATCATGGATCCTTCTTAATTAACCAGCCGGTCTAATTAAAATGAAGCTTTTTGGGAGGTTTTTGAAATTTCCATGTTTGAAACCCAAAACCACACTTCTCTGCTTCATGCTTGACTTCATATATAATTAAGACAAAGTTTAGGGTTAGGGGTACATGATTTGTCTGGTTTGAATATGTCTAGACCTTGTTTATCAACTTGAATGCTTACTATATGACATAAGAAGACTATGTGCTTTGGTTTTTTATTTTATTTATTTTTTATTTTATGCCCATTTGAATATTGGTCAAATCCTAGGTTTGACCAAGATTTAAACAAGTTCAAAACATGAAAATGAAAAGGTATATAAGCCTGGATCCTTCTTAACTAGTCACTCTAAAATGAAGCTTTAATTTTGGGAGGTTTTTGAAATTTCCATGTTTGAAACCAAAAACCACTTCTCTTCATGCTTGACTTCATAAGACAGAGTTTATGGTTTTAGAGGGGTAGATACATGATTTGTCTTATTTGAATATGTCTAGCTAGACCTTGTTTATCAACTTTTGAATGCTTACTATATATATGTATGTGACATAAGAAAACTAAGACTATGTACTTTGGTTTTTCAATTTCTGATTTTTTGGAATTGCAGTACATTTGAATCTTGGTCAAATCCTAGGTTTGACCAAGATTTGAACAAGTTTAAAATATATGGAAATGAAAATGGAAGCCTTTATCCTTCTTAGTCACCCTAAAATGAAGTTTTTGGCAGTTTTGAAATTTCCATGTTTCAAACCAAAACCCACTTATCTTCATGTACGTCATAAAACAGAGTTTAGGGTTAGGGGGTAGATACATGATTTGTCTAGCTAGTTTGAATATGTCCAGACCTTGTTTATCAACTTTAATGCTTACTATATGACATATAAGAAGACTATGTGCGCTTTGGTTTTTCATTTTTCTGTTTTTTTATTTTATGCCCATTTGAATCTTGGTCAAATCCTAGATTGACTTCATAAGACAGAGTTTAGGGTTAGGGGTAGATATACACATAATTTTTCTGGTTTGAATATGTCTAGACCTTGTTTATCAACTTGAGTGTTTACTATATGACATAATTAAGAAGGCTATGTGTGCTTTGGTTTTTCATTCTTTATATTTTTTGTCTGAATTTTTTGCCCATTTGCAGATCTTGGTCAAATCTGGGTTGACAAATTTAAATAAGTTTAAACATGGATATGAAAAGGTAAACATCAGTCCTTCTTAGTCGGCTCTAAATGACTGAATTTTGGGAGGTTTTGAAATTTCCATGTTTGAAACCCAAAATCACTTCTCTTCATATGCTTGATATGCTAGACTTCATAAGATCGACAAGGGGTAGATACATGATTTTTATGGTTTGGATATATCTAGACCTTGTTTATCAACTTGAATACTTACGATATGACATAAGAACACTGTAACACTTTTTATTTTTATTTTTGTGCCATTTGAATGTTGGTGAATCCTAGGTTGTCAAGATTTAAACAGTATAGAACATGAAAATGAAAAGGAAACTGTCAACATAGTCACCCCTAAAAATGAAGTTTTGGGAGGATTTACATTCCATGTTGAAACTTAAACCACTTCTCTGTACTTGACTAAGACATAGTTTAGAGTTCATGGGTAGATACATGATTTGTATAAGTTTGAATATGTCCAGACCATGACACCATCAACTTTAATGCTTACTGCTGACACTTAAGAAGACTATGTGCTTTGGTTTTTCATTTTTACTTGTTTTTTTAATTTCTGCCAATTTTGTTGACCAAGATTTGGAGCAGTTTTACGTGAAAAGAATAAGTAAGCCTGGATCCTTCTTAGTCACTCCCAAAATGTACCAATTGATAGATGAGTTAACTTGAAAAAATAATGTCATGTAAATGAGTTAACTTGGTTTTCCTACCCTTGAATCTGCAAAACTTTGTTCTAATGCACTATACTAATCAGCAGAACTTTTACACCGGCGGAGTGCATCACTTCGTGTGGTGCCATGCGTGAGGTCCTTGATGTGAGCACGGAGTCCAGTGATGCATTAAATCCATAAACTCCCAAGCCATTTTCTTTGTGAAGACGCATCGGGATGCGTGTTGATCTGTGGGTCATACGGATCCTTCGATTTGTCCCTCTCACAAAAAACAAGTCTCTCTCATTCTGGCCTCGCTCGGCTAAACAGCTCGCTAGCTCGCACCTCCTGCTCAGCCAAACTGCATAAAGTCAACATCATCACAGGAGACATATTCTCTGCGTTCTTCTCTCCTTGAGTGATCCCTCTTCCTCAAAGGTTTCTTTCAGCCCAGACAGACTACATGTCTCTTGCATAGTAATAATAAAAAGGTAGAAAAATAAACCTACGAATCTAAATTAATAGTTGAAAATAGAGATTCTTTTGATCTGGATCAAGGTTCAAAAATCCTTCCCAGGGTAGATATACATGATTTTCTGGTTTGAATATGTCTAGACCACTTGTTTATCAACTTGAGTGTTTACTATATGACATAATTAAGAAGGCTATGTGCTTTGGTTTTACATTTTTCTGATTTTTTTATTTGAATTTTTATACCCATTTGAATCTTGGTAAAAATCCTAAGTTTGACCAAGATTTAAATAAATTCATTGTGGAAATGAAAAGGGTAAAACGTGGTCCTTCTTAGTAGCTCTAAAATATTTGAATTTTGGGAGGTTTTTGAAATTTCCGCTGTTTGAAACCCAGCTCCACATCTCTTCATGTGACCTGTAGGCAAAAGTTTAGGAGTCGATGAGGCCGATACATGATTTGTCTTGTTTGAATAATATATGAACCTTTTTATCAACTTGAATACTTACTATATGACATAAGAATATGTGCATTGGTATTTCATTTTTTGATTTTTATACCCATTTGAGAATCTTGGTAAAATCCTAGGTTTGTTTGAAAAAGATTTAAACAAGTTTAACATGTGAAAATGATAAGGTAATTAAGTCTGGATCTTTCTCATAGTAACTCTAAAATGAAGCTTTTGGGGAGGTTCTTGAATTTGCCATGTTTGAAACCAAAACACGTGCTTATGTTCATGCTTGACTTGCAAAATGAGTTTAGGGTTAGGGATGAATACCTTGATTTCTGGTTTAGACTATATACAGACCATGTTTATCAATTTGAATGCTTACTATATGACACATAACAAGGCTATGTGCTTTGGTTTTTCATTCTTCCCGATTTTTCTGAATTTTGTACCCATTTGAATCTTGATGAGAATCCTGGTTAAATAAGATTTAACAAGTTTAAAACATGACAATGAAAAGGTAATTAATCATGGATCCTTCTTAATTTAAGTTAATCTAATTAAAATGAAGCTTTTTGGGAGGTTTTGAAATTTCCATAATGTTTGAAACCCAAAACCACATATCTTCATGCATGCTTGACTATATATAATTAAGACAAAGTTTAGGGTTAGGGGGAACATGATTTGTCTGGTTTAATATGTCTAGACACTTGTTTATGAACATAGGAATTTGCTATATATATGACATAGAAATGTAACACTTTGGTTTTCTTTTATTTTTATTTTATATACTGCATTTGAATATTGGTCAAATCCTAGGTTTGACCAAGATTTAAACAAGTTCAAAACATGAAAATGAAAAGGTATATAAGCCTGGATCCTTCTTAACTAGTCATCTAAAATAGGCTTTAATTTTAGGGAGGTTTTGAAATTTCCATGTTTGTGAAAGCAAAAACCACTTCTCTTCATCTTGACTTCGCAAAACCAGGTTTATGGTTTTTAGAGTAGATACATGGTTGTCTTATTTGAATATATCTAACTATTAGACCTTGTTTATCAACTTTGAATGCTTACTATATATATGTATGTGACATAAGAAAACTACAGTATGTGATTTGGTTTTTCAATTTTCTGATTTTTTGGAATTTTGATGCACATTTGAATCTTAGTTAAATCCTAGGTTTGACCAAGATTTGAACAATTTTACAACATGAGGAAATGAAAATGGAAGCCTTTATCCTTCTTAGTCACCCTAAAATGAAGTTTTTGGGAGTTTTTAGAAATTTCCATGTTTAAAAACCCAAAACCACTTATCTTCATGCTTGACAATGTAAATGATTCTGGGTTAGGGGTAGTCACAGTTGTCTAGCTGATTTGAATATGTCAGTTGTTTACATCAACTAAATAACACTATGACATGAAGACTATGTGCGCTTTGGTTTTTCATTTTTATGTTTTTTTTTATTTTGAATCTTGGTTAAATCCTAGATTGACTTCATAAGACGAGTTTAGGGTTAGGGGTAGATATACACATAATTTTTCTGGTTTGAATATGTCTAGACCTTGTTTATCAACTTGAGTGTTTACTATATGACATAATTAAGAAGGCTATGTGTGCTTTGGTTTTTCATTCTTTAGATTTTTTGTCTGAATTTTTATGCCCATTTGAATCTTGGTCAAATCCTAGGTTTGACCAAGATTTAAATAAGTTTAAAACATGGAAATGAAAAGGTAAGCATCGATCCTTCTTAGTCGCTCTAAAATGAAGCTGAATTTTGGGAGGTTTTTGAAATTTCCATGTTTGAAACCCAAAACCACTTCTCTTCATGCTTGACTTCATAAGATGAAGTTTAGGGTCGATAGGGGGTAGATATATCTAGACCTTGTTTATCAACTTGAATGCTTACGATATGACATAAGAACACTATGTGCTTTTTATTTTTTTTTTTTTGTGCCCATTTGAATCAATTTGACCAAGATTTAAACAAGTTTGAAACATGAAAATGAAAAGGAAGCACAACATCATGCCAGTACTAAATGAAGTTTTAAAATTTTGAGAAATTTTCATGTTTGAGCAAAACCACTTCTCTTCATACTTGACTTCATAAGACAGAGAGTTTGGGGTTAGCGGTGAATACATGATTTGTATGGTTTGAATATGTCTAGACCTTGATTATCAACTTTAATGCTTTTCATATGACACTTAAAGAAGACTATGTGCTTTGGTTTTCATTTTTTTTTTTTGAATTTTCTGCCAATTTTGTTTGACCAAGATTTAGACAAATTTGCAGCCAGAAGCAGACAAGTAGCTTGAGATCCTTCTGCAGTCACTCAAAATGCACCAATGATAGGTGTTAACTTTACTTCATGGAAAAAATAATGTCATGTAGTGGATAACAACTTGGATTCCTACCACTTGAATCCCGCAGAAACTTTGATCTAATGCACTATACCTAATCAGCAGAAAGCTTTTACATTGTTGGTCTCCGCTACGTGGTGCCCATGTGATTACCACTTCAGGTGAGCTGGGTCGCAAATGCAATGGTACATAAACTCCCAGCCATTTTCTTTGTCAAGAAAAGACGCATCAGGATGCGTATTGGCAGTCTGTCAGATATCGGATCTCCGGTTGTCCATCTCATAAAAAAACAAATCTCTCTCATTCTGGGCCTGCATTCAAGCCTGGCTGCTTATAACTACTTTTACTCCTGCTCTGCTGACAAACCCTGCAAAAGTCAACGTCATCACCCGAAAAAGGGGGAGACACCATAATTCTCTCCCTTCTTCTCTCCTTAAGGTGATCCCTCTTCCTCGAAGGTTTCACTCGACGGGCAAACACACATGTGCTGCATAGTAATAATAAAAAAGGTAGAAAAATCAACCTACGAATCTATAATTAAATAGGTTAAACTAGGGTTTTGCCAGTACCTAGGATCAAGGTTCAAAAATCCAACTACGAGGTAGTATACACATGATTTTGGTTTGAATATGTCTAGACCTTGTTATCAACCGAGTGTTTACTATATGACATAATTAAGAAGGCTATGTGCTTTGTTTTTTCATTCTTTAGATTTTTGTCTGAATTTTTATGCTCATTTGAATCTTAGATCCAAATCTAAGTTTAATAGATTTAATAAGTTAAAACATGGAAATGATGTGTAATTAATATGGTCATAAATATTGAATTTTGGGAGGTTTTGAAATTTCCATGTTGAAACAAAGCCACTTCTCTTGCCATGACTTCATAAGAACGAAGTTTAGAATTCGATAGAGGTGAATGCATGATTTGTCTTGTTTGAATATGTCTAGACCTTGTTTATCAACTTGAATACTTACTATATGACATAAAGAGGACTATGTGCATTGGTATTTCATTTTTTGAATTTTTATACCCATTTGATTAAATCTTGGTAAAATCCTAGGTTTGTTGAGCAAGATTTAAACAAGTTTAACATGTGAAAATGATAAGGTAATTAAGTCTGGATCTTTCTCTTAGTAACTCTAAAATGAAGCTTTTGGGAGGTTCTTGAATTTACCATGTTTGAAACCCAAAACCACCGTACTTCTGTTCATGCTTGACTTCATAAGACAGAGTTTAGGGTTAGGGGTAGATACATGATTTTTCTGGTTTGAATATGTCTAGACCATGTTTATCAATTTGAATGCTTACTATATGACATAAGAAGGCTATGTGCTTTGGTTTTTCATTCTTTCGATTTTTTCTGAATTTTTATGCCCATTTGAATCTTGGTCAAATCCTAGGTTCGACCAAGATTTAAACAAGTTTAAAACATGACAATGAAAAGGTAATTAATCATGGATCCTTCTTAATTAACCAGCCAGTCTAATTAAAATGAAGCTTTTGGGAGTTTTGAAATTTCCATGTTTGAAACTAAAAACCACTTCTCCTTCATGCTTGACTTCATATATAATTAAGACAAAGTTTGAAAGTTAGGGGTACATGATTTATCTGGTTGAATATGTCTGAACCTTGTTTATGAACTTGAATGCTTACTATATGACATGCAAAGACTTGCTTTGGTTTTTTTTTTTTTTTATTTATTTTTTAATTTATGCCCATTTGAATATTGATCAAATCTAGGTTTGACCAAGATTTAAACAAGTTCATGTGAAAATGAAAATAGCTTCAGTCATAACTCAGTCACTCTAAACAGGCTTACAATTTTGGGAGGTTTTATTCCATGTTTGAAACCCAAAACCACTTCTCTTCATGCTTGACTTCATAAGACAGAGTTTAGGGTCGATAGGGGTAGATACATGATTTGTATGGTTTGAATATGTCTAGACCATGTTTATCAACTTTAATGCTTACTATATGACATAATAAGACTATGTGCTTTGGTTTTTCATTTTTTGATTTAGAATTTTGATGCATTTGAATCTTGGTCAAATCCTAGGTTTGACCAAGATTTAAACAAGTATATATAGAACATGAAAATGAAAAGGGAAGCCTGTATCCTTCTTAGTCACCCTAAAATGAAGTTTTTGGAGGTTTTTGAAATTTCCATGTTTGAAACCCAAAACCACTTATCTTCATGCTTGAGCAAGATTTGACCAAGATTTAAACAAGTTTAAATCATGAAAATGGAAAGGTAAGCCTGGATCCTTCTTAGTGCATCTAAATGAAGCTTTTGGGATGTTCTTGAAATTTCCATGTTTGAAACCCAAAACGACTTTTCTTCATGCTGACTTCATAAGATCGACACGGTTACATGATTTATCTGGTTTGGATATATCTAGACCTTGTTTATCAACTTGAATGCTTACGATATGACATAAGAACACTATGTGCTTTTTGTTTTTCATTTTTTGTGCCTATTTGTATCTTGGTCAAATCCTAGGTTTGACCAAGATTTAAAACAGGTTTAAAACATGAAAATGAAAAGGGAAACATGTATCCTTCTTAGTCACTCTAAAATGAAGTTTTGGGAGGTTTTTGAAATTTCCATGTTTGAAACCTAAAACCACTTCTCTTAATGACTTCATAAGACAGAGTTTAGGGTTAGAGGGGTAGATACATGATTTGTCTTATTTGAATATGTCTAGCTAGACCTTGTTTATCAACTTTTGAATGCTTACTATATATATGTGACATAAGAAGACTATGTGCTTTTGTTTTTCATTTTTCCAATTTTTTTAATTTTATGCCCATTTAAATCTTGGTCAAATCCTAGGTTTGACAATGATTTAAACAAGTTTCAAATATGAAAATGAAAAGGTAAGCATGGATCCTTCTTAGTCACTCTAAAATGAAGCTTTTGATGGAGGTTTTTGAAATTTCCATGTTTGAAACCCAAAACCACTTCTCTTCATGCTTGACTACATAAGACAAAGTTTAGGGTTAGGGGTAGATACATGATTTTTCTTGTTTGAATATGTCTAGACCTTGTTTATCAACTTTAATGCTTACTATATGACATAAGAAAACTATGTGCTTTGGTTTTTCATTTTTCTGATTTTTTTGGAATTTTGATGCACATTTGAATCTTGGTCAAATCCTAGGTTTGACAAGATTTAAACAAGTATAGAACATGAAAATGAAAAGGGAAGCATGTATCCTTCTTAGTCACCCTAAAATGAAGTTTTTGGGAGGTTTTTGAAATTTCCATGTTTGAAACCCAAAACCACTTAATCTTCATGCTTGACTTCATCATAACCGAGTTTAGGGGTTAGGGGGTAGATACATGATTTGTCTAGTTTGAATATGTCTAGACCTTGTTTACCAACTTTAATGCTTACTATATGACATATAAGAAGACTATGTGCGCTTTGGTTTTTCATTTTTCATTTTTATTTTATGCCCATTTGAATCTTGGTCAAATCCTAGATTTGACAAGATTTAAACAAGTTTAAAACATGAAAATGGAAAGGTAAGCCTGGATCCTTCTTAGTCGCTCTAAAATGAAGCTTTTGGGATGATTTTGAAATTTCCATGTTTGAAACCCAAAACCAATTCTCTTCATGCATGCTTGACTTCATAAGACAGAGTTTAGGGTTAGGGGGTTAGATACATTATTTGTCTAGTTTGAATATGTCTAGACTTTGTATATCAACTTGAATATATTATTGTACCATGTCTCCACACAGCCCAAAATGCACATATTTTCAAAAGTTTTCATGCATGAGTACTTGTAACTAGTAAAAATAGAAAGTAAAAATAGGAACCCCATGTATGAAGGATACTAAAAAGAACTCTTTCACATTTTTTGGTATAGATTATGAGTTTGCTTGGCTTCATACACAAGTGAGTACATGTCATGCAAAAATTAACACGAAATTTAGTTATCATGACCCATTTTTGGCAGGCATTGTGCATATCGCCTTGAGAAACATCTTTGCGAGCTAGTGTATTAAACGTTTATTCACATATAATGGATTTTTTTACTTTATTAGTGCACACAATGACAGAATCGGCCAAATGTGTATGATTTTTGTGAAGGTGCTAGAAAAACAAGATGCACTACGATGAAGCATGAAAGGAGGCAAGGGGAGGGATAGTGAAGAGGTGGGAGAGACCGAGAGATGAACCGCAAGGTAATTAAAAAATTGGGGCCAAAACGATTCCAACTTCCTAGGCATTGACCAACTTTGCCCCTCTTAACCCAACGTGGCAGTGAACCCGTATAAGCAACAACTTCCTCTTACTCCGCTTCTCCGAAATGGTAAGAGAACCTCTCCAGCTTAAGTGACCAATCGACATAGCTATGGCCTTCCGACTTGGCTCTGGTCGCCGCGCGCGTAGTCCTACCACCGACGAGGAAGCGGAGCATCAGCGCCGCCTTCGCTTCGTCCATCGCGCACCAAGGCATAACCCGCCCGCTCTGCACTGGCCGGTTGTTCAGCCCGCGGCGGCGGCGCTGGCCGTGGAGCCCCTCGCCAGCCGCTTCCCGTGCGGGCCGATGGATGCAGAGGCAGGGATCTCCCACGCAACCCCGCATGCGACGCCCGCTCGGCCCTGGCCGGCTTTTCCGCCCGCGCATGCCGCATGGTTTTCTTTGCCAGCAGGTGAGATCCCCTTCCCGGCCGGCGCGAACGATGCGGAGGCAGGGAGCTCCCGTGGCCAGCCGCCTAATCCGACCGCACTTCAGGCGGTGCCGGCCGTGGAGCCAGGCCGTTCTTTCGAAGCGCATCACGGCGACGCCCTTTGCAGGAGCAACACCGCCAAGGAGCTCGTATATAACGTGATGTTCCCGGCACTCTATAGATGCCGGGATGCTCTGCAAGCTTTCGTGCAGGCTAAGAATGCGGCGGCTGCAAATCCCAGGGACGCAGCATTGCAGCGGCGCGCCGATGAGGCTAAGGTGGCGCACGCTTTCCACCAGGCGTGCCTCGACAGGCTTAACATCCAGCACGGCTTCGTGCAACCGCCAAACGCCGCTCCAGCTAAGATCCAAAAATACTCCGGTGAGCATATCACTCCGGAGTAGAACAATCCAATTTCTAGTACTGTAGGAGTACTTTATTAGTGCACAAACCTGGCGAAATTAAAGGTGTGTTCTTTGTGTGTGATGTAAATCTAAAAATTTGAAGGTTCTAGCAAAAACATTTCTTCACAAATATTCGATGTGTTTGCTTGGCCTTATCTATATATCCGGTGAGCATATATGGATGCCAAATCCTTTACAAACTTAGGGCTCCTTTGATTCATAGGAATATGAAGAGTGTAGGAATAGGAAAGGTGTAGGATTGGAATGTCATGCCAAGTTGAATCCTATAGGAATATGGTGTGTCTTTGATTGTAGCAAAGGAATTTTTCCATGAGGTATGAGCTAATGCTTTTTTCCTATAGGATTTGTACTACAAGATTCCTATAGGATATGTTCCTATGAATCAAATGACTTGTATAGAAATTTTCCTATAGGATCCAATTCCTACATAATTCCTATATCAATCCTATGAATCAAAGGAGCCCTTATATTTTTTAAGAGATCGATGTGCATGCATCTATCTCGCCATGGTAAATTAATGAAACAAGTTGCATATTTGCCAGAATTCCAAACTTCGTGAGCAGTATAGAGATCGAGACCTTAATTAATTATTATGGGTAGGATGCATGCATGCATGGCCATTTTCTAGGGTTTTAAAGGATACTAGAGCTTTTCTAGGTTAATTTGCAACTATATGTATATTTGTTTTCTAGTTCTGGGCTGATCATTAAACTCAACATTGAGTTGTAGATTATGTGAAATTAGTACATGCCATAAAATATAGTAATTTTTTATGTACCCTACGAGGCAGTACGTGTGGTGTACCCTTAATTATTAATTGGTAGACATGTACCGTTGGCATGTTTGAAGAAAATTTGAATTTGGAAGAAGTTTTTTAAGTAAAATTAACGCAAGCACAAAATCATGTGTGATGGTGAAATTTCTAGAACAAATTAATACAAACCTAGTAATATGAGTTTGTTTGGCTTTCTGCCCACAAGTGAGTATTGTGCGCATGTACTTTGATGCAAAATCCCGCCATACAAAACTTTTTAGTTATCATATGACCTCAAGTTTGGAAGAGATCGTATTTTAAGCAACTTCACAAACAAGAGATTCTAACAATTATATGCATGCATGAAAGAATGATTTCCCTTTTTTATTACTGTACAAAAATGGCTAGATGTGTGTTATTTGTGAAGGAGGGCTACCAAATTTTAACAGTTGCACATTATTGTCATAATTCCACCTTTTGGAAGCAGTAGGGTAGACATGCTTTCCGCTTGGTAGGATGTGTTAGTGCCATCAATTTTGTAGATATAGGTTCAAGGATTTGTTCATCTTAATCTGCAACTATATATGGATTTTTAAGCTTTTGCCTAGTAATTAAACTCATAATTGAAATAATGTAGGTTATTTAACTACATACATGCCATAAATTCTGACAGGAAATACTTGGACGTGCCTTGCGAGGGTGGTAACAAACAAGAACACAATGACCAAACTTCAAATGCCAATCCACCCACCAAGCTATACGATTGGCATGTACAATCGATCGACTCCTTCTAATCAAATTTGAATACAATAGAAGAAGTTTTAAAAAATTTCAAAATGAGATCAACTTGTGCATTGAGTCATCCTTTGTTATTTATTTGCTTGTAAAAATAGAAACATAGGCATATGAATGTATTCGAAACACTTCACTTTTCAACGGGGAAGGGACCCGAAGGTCCCAGAAAAACAAAAAAAGATTACAATAGTAGTACTCCTTTGAGAAGGCAGTAGAAGAAGGATCCTCGAAGAGCCAAATGCTTTTATTATCCACAGCTGTTCGGCTCTTTTCCTTCTCGTGTAAGCTATCGCGCAATGATTATACTAATGGTCGGATGGTAGTACAACCATTTTCGCAAACTTCTGCGCCCTTCGTCATGTCAGCATCGTATCCCAGTGTGCAAGCAGTCTGCTCGAATGAAATACTCCTAAGTACGTACGGTATTCCCTCCAAAGACACACCACACGGTATTCCCTCCAAAGACGCACCGTCGCCCCGATCTGCTCGAATGAAATACTCCAAAATACTTCTGCGCCCTTCGTCATGTCAGCATCGTATCCCAGTGTGCAAGCAGTCTCCTATGAAATGGAGACGACATTTTGTTGAAAAGTGTCGGTGCATGCTATATACCACACTAGTATGAGAGTTTTTACAGCATTATTCCGATTTCCACAGAATGCATTAAATTTGGACGCGATGCCACACTGACAAGAGTGGTTTAAACAAGGCCATTATTTTTATTATGTTATATTACTACAATACTCCAAGGTAGCACTAGTAGCCTTCGGTTGTACTCTGCCGGTCGCGCTGCCTCATTCGACCAGACTTTATTCTTCTTCTCATATATATATACAAAATACTGTCTGCCGAGGTTCGATGACCGCACCGTCGCCCCTCTCCGCGCCGCCGTCTTGGGCCGCGCCACCATTCTCCCCGCCGAGTTCTCCCCCGTCCCCGACGCACCACCGTCAAGCACCACCGGACCGATCTTCGCAGGTATGTACATCTCCAACCTCCGGCGAGTACAGAGGTTCATCGGTCATTGTGTTCGATATAACCTTAATTTGGGGATTGCAATGTGAGTAACTTACTGGGTTTTCTAGGAAATGAAAACGGCGTCGCTCGATGCCTACACTGCGTCGGCGGATACATGGAAAGCGGAGACGGATGCTCTGCATGCATCGGCGGAGACATGTAAAGCGGATGCGGATGCGGAGGCAAAGGCGAAGGCGGTGGCTAGGACGGGCCCGGGCGCTGTGGCGCTGGCAAATGCTCGTATCGAAGCTGCATTTTGTTGGAAAGTCTTGGCGCGTGCTTCGAGAGTTTTGGCGGCGCAGCCGGGAGAACCGTCGGAGGCTTCGAAGCTGGCTGCTTTGAACGCGTCGAGAGCTTGGATGGTGACTTCATCTAAGGCGGCGCTTGTTGCATATGATCGTGACTCGTCAACCCCTTTGTAAGTTCTACCTTCCCCAACTGCAATGAGGTTAGATCTGGTGGATTGGGTTTTTTGCCCAAACCAGACGTGATGATGCATTGAGATGTTTTTGTATTTTTGATGATGCATTCTGCTTCTTTTGTAATTTGGGTGATTCATTATGCTTTTTAGGTAGTAATTTTTCTGATGCACTCACCTCTTCAGGAATTTTTCATGTTTTTTTTTCTGTCAACCTAGCTAATGCTCTCTGCTGTTTAGCCAAAAGTTGGATGATGCATTGTACTGTTTACATATATTTTACTCTGATGATGCATTTTGCTCTTTTAGCCTTTTAGGTAATTTTTCTGATTCCTTGAACAGTGTGGGAAATTTCGATGAAGAATTTTGCTGTCAACTTAGATGATGTATTGTGCTGTTTACATTTTATTACCTATATCAAAGCTAACCCCATCTGATGTTACCACAGCGTTTTGGGTCCTGTAGAGGTCTCTTTTTCCTCCAATCGTGTTGACACGTTAGCAATTATTACTGTATATGCGAGATTGCCTTCCGTTGGTGCGTCCTATTTTTGTGGTGTTTTTTTTTGCAAATTAAGGGCTTCATTGATTATGCAACAGGATTACAATTGCATTGTCCTGTTTACAATATTTTGATTTTGCTGATGCATTGTGCTGTTCACATTATTTTGATTTTGCTGATGCATTGTCCTGTTTACATTATTTTGATTTTGCTGATGCATTGTGCTGTTTACACTATTTTGATTTTGCTGATGCACCGTGCAGTTTAGGAAACTTTGATGATGAATTAGATGATGCATTTTGCTGCTTAGTCAAATTAGATGTTGCATTTTGTTTAAAAAAATAGATGATGCAGTGTGCTGTTTACATAATTTTGACGATGCATCGTGCGATTTGCATAATCCTACCAGCTTCAGTCGAAGGACACCCACAACAATCAACGATCTGCCTGGAGATGTAGTCTCTCAGATTCTTGTCAGGCTTCCTCCCCATCCAACCTGCTTACTAGCTGCATCAGGCACCAAGAAAGCATGGAGGCAATGTATGGGAAGCAATTATTTCAGAAAGCTAACTGTGTCACACAACGGAGGAAACCCGTTGCTAGGGTTTTTCACCAACAACTCCGAGGACAATCGATTCATCACAGAGCATGATCTTCACCCGGCCATCTTGAAGATGCTGGCAATCCCGTCTCAAGTGAACGGTCCCAAAATCTATGTCCTGGGATGCCGCGATGGTATGGTGCTACTCCATTCTAATGTATCCAGTGGGTATATATCAGTCTGGGATCCAATTAGGCAAGTTCTCACAGCGATACCAGAACCACCATTGTGGCGCAATCACACAATTGAAAGCAGCGGCTCAATTCTCTGTTCGAGAAACAACTCTGAACCGTTTACACATTGTGGCAAGTTCTCGGTTGTTTGGATAACAACTAAACGTTACGATGCACAGGCTCATATCTACTCACCAGATTCAAAAGAATGGGAGTTTCTAGCTCGATCAACTCCGATGCTGTCAGAGATTGACCGTAGACCGGCAACTCTCATAGGGGGTATTTTGTACTGGCCAACGAAGTCTAGATATATCATTGAGCTTGACCATGCAAAGAAGGCTCTGAAATATATTCAGTGCCCTCATGAGACGCATGATATATTCATGCTTAACATTCACATCTTCAAGGGACATAATGGAGATGTTGCCCTTGCTGTTATAAGAGACTTCACCCTACAAACATGGACCAGTACAAGATCATCAACAGGCGATCACGAGTCATGGACATGTCATATAAATTTTGAATTGGATACTTTTTTTGGCCTTGACACATCATTTCCATACAATTGGAAACATGCAGTAAGGTTACTCTGCGTATTTGAGGACAAAAATGAGCTGGTTGTACGGGCAAAGGAGGGAGTATTCCAATTAGATATGAGCAACTGGCAGTGGAGAAAGTACAATTCTGCTAGACGTTGGTGCACTTTACATCCCTACTCAGTTAGACCGGGTTAGTCATTCATATGTAACCTTTGCATTCATTTACATATGACTTTTGCTGATCAATTTGTTCATTTCCTGACAGTAACCGACCTGATCCAGAGTGCAACATCAAGGACACGAAAAAGAACGCGCTGTCAGGAACCCATCTAATTCAAAGTTCAACATCCATAAGAGAAAAGGAAGTCGCATATGAAGGAGCAAGGCTTGTTTGGGCAAGAAGTGATAGCCCAGCTTTTGTTTGGTCTGATGTCTTTTAGTTTTCGTTCTGGTGGAAATGTCGCTGCACCATTTGTTTGTACTGCAGCTCCATAGTGCTAGCTGCTAGTACGTTGGCGCTGTCCTACGTCTGCTTGTTTTGGGGGCATAAATATGCCACGAAACCTTTGTTTTATGTGATCAAACGGTCATCTCTGCATGTATATGTTCGGGTTCTGATGAAACCTTTTTTGTGATCTGTACATATATTTGAGTCAGTCTGTGTTTTGTTTTATGATGGGCAGGAGTATTTGTTTTACTACACCATTGTTTATCCGAATTGTATTACTCACTCTATTCAAAAAGTTAGCGGCTCACCTTTTTCCTTCAAGATACGGATGTATCTACACACTAAAAACATATATAGATGAAACCATCTTCAGACAAAGTTTAGTCACTTATGTATGGACGGGGGTAGTATTATTTATGTTGTGCTCCCAAACAAGCAGACATCGGACAGCGCCTGTTTAAAGTTCATATGTGTAATCTTATTCCCTTTGGAAGTTAAGCATTAAACTCTACTAGTACAACCGTGGTGGTCTTGTGATGTAGTACTCTTTTGATGCATTTGTGATGTAGTAGTACAGTACTTTTTTTTGAACTGGTATAGTACTATCTAAGAAGAGTACTCCCTCCGATTCACATTCATTTTACACCAAGAAATATGGATCGGAGCGAGGGAGTAAATTAAACATGGCATCTCGTGCATGAAGCTTGACAGATCGATCAGGTTGGCTAGAATGGCAATACAATGCTCCTCATTAGGCAAATGCATGCCATGTACGATAGTATACATCCAGTAAAGAAGTCTATACTGACATAAAAAAGACTACATTGGGGATGAGAGTCAATTGGGGAATCTACAATACATAAAATCTTGCTCGTAGCTGATTTTGGCTAAGAGGGTTTTACTCACATTACACGTGCCACTTTCCTTGTCTGCAAAACAAGTTCCAATAAAGGAAGAGGAAAGAAGAGGACATTGTGGGCGAGATTGAACACCTTTTTTATGTGTTAAGCTGAGGCCTTGTTTAGCTGAGGATTTCGACTTAGGCCTAACAGCTCAGCACACCCAGAAATAAATTTCCTTGCGCGCACCACTGTCAGCAAAAATAACAAAATTAGCACGCAAGATTAAGAACGAAGTGAATTTAAGTAACTTGGTTAGCTTTTCAAGCAATATATTCAGAGAAAGAGCACACATGTCCGGCTAGAAATAATCGTAAGAGAAGAACAATAAATCTAAGGCATCCCACTTCATATGCAGAAGGGACGCGACAGCGCATGGATTCATACCTTGAGTCGACTCTGGCTCGTAGAAGGGCGGTCGCGCCTCGAGGATGCCGGCGACGTCTCCACCTCGATCTCACATGTGACTGCTTCTCGGTGGGCGGTGCGCCACGCCATGTAGAAGATCTATCAAAAGAGGAGAGCCCGATGACGCTACCGACGCCTCAACCTTGATAGCACCGGCTTGTTGCTCCGCACCGAGATGCGCCACGTGCAAGATTTAGCGGATGCGCCAATTTTAGAGATATGTCATGATCGTTGTAACAAATTTCAACATGATGATGATTTGATCCTGCACTCGGCCTTGAACATAAGTACTAGTACAGTCTCACAATTTTTTTTTTATCATTATACTTTGCGAGATTTAGCGGATGCGCCAAATTCAGAGATAGATCATGATCATGGTAACACAATTTTCAATGTAATGATGATTTGATGTTGCACTAGACCTTGAACATAAGTACTAGTACGGTCTCACAATTTTGTATCATTATACTTTGCAAGTTTTAGCGGATGCGCCCATTTTCAGAGGATCATGGTAACAAATTTTCAACGTGATGATGATTTGATGTTGCACTCGACCTTGAACAGAAGTACTCTCACAATTTTGTATCATTATACTTTGCAAGTTTTAGCGGATGCGCCCATTTTCAGAGGTAGATCATGATCATGGTAACAAATTTTCAACGTGATGATGATTTGATGTTGCACTCGAACTTGAACAGAAGTACTAGTATGGTCTCACAATTTTTATTATCATTATACTTTGCGAGATTTAGCGGATGCGCCAAATTCAGAGATAGATCGTGATCATGGTAACACACTTTTCAATGTAATGATGATTTGATGTTGCACTCGACCTTGAACATAAGTACTAGTACGGTCTCACAATTTTGTATCATTATACTTTGCAAGTTTTAGCGGATGCGCCCATTTTCAGAGGTAGATCATGATCATGGTAACAAATTTTCAACGTGATGATGATTTGATGTTGCACTCGAACTTGAACAGAAGTACTAGTATGGTCTCACAATTTTTATTATCATTATACTTTGAAAGATATAGCGGATGCGCCAATTTCAGAGATAGATCATGATCATGGTAACAAATTTTCAACGTGATGATGATTTGATGTTGCACTCGGCCTAGAATAGAAGTACTAGTACGGTCTCACAATTTTTTTTATCATTATACTTTGCAAGATATAGCGGATACGCTAATTTCAGAGATAGATCATGACCATGGTAGTGACCAATATTCAAGGTGACGATGATTTGATTTTGCACTCGGCCTTGAACAGAGGTACTAGTACGGTCTCACAATTTTTTATCATTATACTTGGACCTTAGCAAAATTCAAAATCTCATAGCGGCAAAACTTCCCGCCTACAAAATACAAAAATTTCACACGCTTCCAAATTCCCATTCTACCCCTGTGGAGATGACAGCAAAGTCGGTTGGTGGGGGGGTCTGCCCGTCATTTTTTGGATCACCCCTCCCTAGCCCGGAAACCCTCCCAAAAAAAATTCATTTCCCTCAGACCACCCACCGGAACTTCCCAAGTCCCTCTCTCCCACCTCCACGACCACCGCACCGGAACATCCCCGCCGGACTTCCCTGGCCTACCCGAGCCCTCGCGATCCTCGTCATCCGGCTGCCTGCCGGAGCCGCTTCATCGACGCCGTCATCAACCGGATGGATCATCCCCGCCGAACCTCGAAACCATATGCTCATCCAATGGGTCGTAGTCGCTTCACTGCGGTATCGTCCACCCCACCGAGCCGCCGGATCCGTCGTCCGCCCATGGTCTTGCTCACCGACACGGCGGCGCACGGGCGGATCTGCTTCACATAACGTGCATGATCTAAACTCTTCTATTGTCGCTATTGCTTGCCTGCAAGTTCTTGTTTAATCTTGGGGGAACTTGTTTGTGCTAACGCGCCGTTACGTTTTTGCAGATGAGATGAGTAATCATGAAGTGTAATGGCCGTCTCTCCAACCCCAAGTAGCACATGTAGCGTACTTCATCACCGGATCTATCAACCCCAGGAAGATCTGCTGTGACTCCCACAGAGTGCTTCTCCTAATGTAAGTCCCTTGTTTTAGCGCCATGTTCTGGGTTCAGATGCTTGTTTGTCTGAAGCTCTTTTAGTTCATTCCTAGCTATGACCGTAACACGTTGCTATTTTCTACTTCATTGCTAACTTTAAGCGATTGAACATTTTGGTTTGCATTCCCTGCTCTGTAGATGTAGCCATCATAACTTCTATCTTGCTCAGTCGTTGTTACAAAAATTATAGGTATTATAGTAACATCCTGCTATTATTTAGTTCATGGCCAATTTTAAGTAATTGCACATGTTGGTTCGCATTCCCTGCTCTATAGCTTTTGGCATCGTAACTTCTATATTTGGTTTACATTCCCTGCTCTGTAGATCTAGCCATCATAACTTTATCTTGCTCAGCCGTTGTTACAAAAATTATGGCCTGCTACTATGTTGTTTGTGCCAATTTTTTACTCCATGAACATGTTGGCTTGCATTCCCTGTACTACAGGTGATGCCATTGTTTTGTATCTAGTTCATTGTAAGCTAACAAAGTAAGGACTTAGTTTGGCATGCTATCACTCTGCTATCTAGCCTGTAGTACAAATAAACTTGTCATACTACTAGATAATAATTTTGCGTGCCATCTTGTTCTTCAAAAGCTGCATTATTGACTTGTTTCTCTGACTTGGCATGACGCTCACATATGGAAAGCTGAACATATTGGTTTGCATTCCCTCTTATACAAGTTCACAGGTGATCCCACTATATTCTGTATCTGGTCCATCCTAAGCTCCAGCATTAACTATCCTCTATGTGTTGCTCATTACAAGTTTATATCCCGAAACATCTTGATTTGCATCCCCTTCACTATAAGTTCAGGAGTATTATTTAGTTCACGGCCAAAATTAAGTAATTGCACTTGGCACATGTTGGTTCACATTCCCTCCTCTTTAGCTTTTGCCATCGTAACTTCTATTTTTGGTTTACATTCCCTGCTCTGTAGATGTAGCCATCATAACTTCATCTTGCTCACGTTGTTACAAAATTTATAGCCTGCTACTATGTTGTTCATGCCAATTTTGTACTCCCTGAACATGTTGGTTTGCATGGGACTCGACAGTAGTAAGTCTGCTGTTTCATTCTAACATGCTCTGTTATATTGGCGTATGCGGCATGCACTCTTTGTTTGCTTATTGTGCGCAATGATCTTGTTATAACGACGAAATGATGAGTTCCAAATTCTTTGGCAAACAATATTATAGTGTCTTTGCGTTTCCATTGTTGCTGTCTTAACTTGTAATGTCTTTGTTTTGATATAGGTGCTGCATGGACAACTTAAAAGATTGCTGATCGCTTCATTGTATTGCTAGGTTTAATTACCATTCAATTTCTCTGGGTTCTACAATCTTTTTCAAAGCCTTGCGGATGTAATATTTAGTTAGTTTTATTAGTTCTTTCGCGCATTTTTTCTTTGGTGCTTGTGGTAAGTGAGGCTATCGACAGAAATCAATGCTGCGTAAATATTCTCGTATCTAAATCACGAATTCCCATCCCTTAAACGGTCCAATTAAGCGAAATCACATACGTGCCTGCCCGCAAAATCCTAAAGCGCTTTTGGCAGCATATAAACAACAACTAAACAGGGTGGCCCTTACTTATTGGGCCGGCCCACACTTAAGGTGGACCCCACCCACTACCGGGCCGCCCACTACCTAGTTGGGCCATCCCATTCTTTTGTGGTGGACCCCACATACTAAATGGGCCGGCCCTTTAAGGCAAAGTGGACCCACCTGGTTTTTTGCCCGGCCCACTATCTTGTTGGGCCGGCCCACTTGCTATATAGTGGACCCCACATACTAAATGGGCGGCCTTTAAGACGAAAGTGGGACCTACCAAGTTTTGCTCGGCCACTCAGCGTGTTGGGCCGCCACTATATGGTGGACCCCACATACTAATGGGCGGCCCTTTAAGCGGGAAAGTGGGACCCTGTGTTTATGGCCCTGCCACCATCTTGTTGGGCGGCCCACTTGCTATATGTGGACCCCACATACTAAATGGGTCGGCCCTTTAACAGGAAAGTGGACCCACCTGCTTTTGGCCCGGCCCATCGCTTGTTGGCCACCCATTTGATCTAATGTGGACCCCACGTACTAAATGGGCTGGCGAGAAGGAAAGTGGGACCACATGCTAATAGGGCCGGCCACTTCTTGGGCGCCTGGGCTGTTTAATGGACCCACTTTAAATGGGCGGCGATATAACGAGGAAAGTGGGTCCCACATGTCTTGTGGGCCGGCCCTTTTGCCTGTTGACCGGTCAAACGAGTGCATTCGGCCCGCCCACATGCTTAGTGGGCCGGCCCTTTAAAGTTTTGACCAGTCAACCTTAGAGGTTAGGCCCGCCCACGAACTAATGGACCAGCCCAGCATATAGTTGACCGGTCAAACTAAGTCAGCTGGCCCGGCCCGCAAACTTAATGGGCCGGCCCGCTTAAGACGTGGCAGGCCTCGTGTGGGCCTACCATCTACCGGTTTCAGCCGGCACGCCGTTAATCGCGCTAACTGCGTCTGCCACGTGTCAGTTTGCATGACGTCGCAGTCAACGGGCTCCCGGAAACACTTGGGCAACGGTCCGATTTTCCGTGGCGGAAGGGCGCCCAAGCGCGACGGACCGAAAAATCGTCGTAGGACTTTGCCCGACGCAGCCACAATGAACCCATATCGTTTTGTTAGGCCCATAGGCTAAAAATACCCCTTAGCGGACGATTTTGAGACGTTGTCTATCAGAACTTTTCTTGTAGTGACGGATGCACACACTGTCACCATTACACCGTGCAGGAGGAATAAAACTACTTTAATAACATTGCTAGAGTAGCACATAGATAAATTGTGATACAAAATATATTGCAATCATAAAGAGATATAAATAAGCACTTCACTATGCCATTCATAACAGTGAATAAGTATTCTGTGAAATATAGCCTAAGAGACCCACACGGTGCACACACTGTCACCTTTACACACGTGGGACAAGGAGTCTCCGGAGATCACATAAGTAAAACTCACTTGACTAGCATAATGACATCTAGATTACAAGCATCATCATATGACTCTCAATCATGTAAGGCAGCTCATGAGATTATTGTATTGAAGCACATAGGAGAGAGATGAACCACATAGCTACTGGTACAGCCCCGAGCCTGATTACTCCCTCCTCATCATGGAGACAACGATGGCGGTGAAGATGGCGGTGGAGACGGCGGTGGAGATGACTCCGGGGCAATTCCCGTCCGGCAGGGTGCCGGAGCAGACTTCTGTCCCCCCGAATTGGAGTTTCCGATGTGGCGGCGCCCAGGTCTTCTGGAGTTTCGTCAAGAGATCCCGTTTTTAGGTCGAAGTTATATAGGCGAAGAGGCGGCAGAGGGCTGACAGGGTGGCCCCACCATAGGGCGCGACGAGCCCGGCCAGCGCGGCCCTATGGTGTGGGGCCCTGACTCTCCGACTCTTCTTCGGTGTTCGAGCCTTCCGGAAAAATGGAGGTTTGCTGATTTCGTCCAATTCCGAGAATATTTCCAGGAAATGGAACCAAAAAGTGAAACAGCTCGCCTTGCATCTCGTCAATAGGTTAGTTCGGAAAGCATAAAAATGATATAAAGTGTGAACAAAACATGTTGGTATTGTCATAAAACAAGCATGGAACATCAGAAATTATAGATACGTTGGAGACGTATCAAGCACATCATTAGGATCAATAGGAAGTCTTAAATGTGTTAAAACGCGCAATGCAATAGTTCCTCCAAAAATAGGCCCCCTGTTAGACAGGCGGCGAGCAATAAGAGAACCAAGATGATAAGATGTCCGTGAGTGCAGCATTCAAGAAAGCAAGATGGTAACTAGAAATATTGCTAGTGTTCTCCCTACCAAGAATGCTAGTAGCAATGTAATATGCAAAATATTTAATGGCGGGAAGTTGAATGTTTCTTATCTTCCCACGCTGAATGGTGCGACAATCATCATTGGTGATCCCTCGATAGAGCTCCAACAAGTCCCGGGGGTTGTCATCAATCCTCCTCGCTGTACCTACAGGGGCAATATCCAATGCACGACAAAATTCTTCCAATTCCATAGTAACAGGATTACCATAGATCTTGAATGCAACTGTCGGCTCATATAGCGTGTTTTGGAACTTGAAGCTCTCGACGAAGGTTTTGGTGAGCATGTAGTATTGCTCCCTTTCATCTCCCACGTAGGTGGCTAAGCCCGCCTTGTTGACAAGGGTGAAGAAATCATCCAATATCCCTGCATTTGTCAGAAAATCATAACATGGGAAGGATGAAGCATTAGGAGCCCCATTGTCCTCTTCGGGCGCGAAGCTAGGCGCGATGATATCCTCATTGTACGATCGCCTAAGTTGGGTGGCGGTCCTAGAAGGCCTCCCGGTGCTGGTTGTTCCTTTCTTGAACAATTCTCCAAAGTTGAACTTCTTCATCTCTTTTCTGAAATTTTCAACAAGTGATATAAAATTTGATTTGGTGACATATAATCAAGGGAACTGCTATAGGAACTTGCTAGAGTACTAATCATGCATCAAAACTAGTTTATACCACTTAGAACAAGCATGCAAGCTCACTAAACATGTTACCTACAGCAGCAAAATATTCAAGATATACTCAACCAAACAAAATTCTACTTGAATAGGCGGAGGAGTCACATACCGGAGAGCAAATGTGCCAAATTTCAGACAGAAATCTGGGCTGAGCAAAGAGATCGAAAAATCCCGAGCTCTTGAGCAAAAACGCGAGTGAGAGAAAGCTGGTTCGAGTTTTTCGGGAGAGAGAAGATGCTGGAGAAAGAGATGAAATAGTGGGGCAAGGAGGGGCCCCACCACGTGGTGGCGCGCCACCTCCTTGGCCGCGCCGGCGGGTGGGTGGCACCTGTGGTGCCCCATGTCATCCTCTCGGGTGCTCCCAGGTGCCTCTTCGAAAAATAGGACCAACGGTATAATTTTTGTAAATTTTTGAAAACTTTGAAAAATGCACATTTCTGGGTATTAAGTTTATTATTACTAGGCAGAAAAAGATTTTTGAAATCTCTAATTAACTAATGAACTTTGCAAAACAAAAGTGCTACAGCAAGTAGATCAAGTGGAGGAAGAAAGAAATGTTGTTCCTCCTCTATGCATATAAAAAGTATTTGTTAACAAGGTTGATCAAGTCTTGCCACCAAATAAATTTTACATAGCATATGAAGAAATAAACCTCAAATCAATCATGTTACCTTGAATTGTATTGATATGATCCAATCATAAGAGTTTGATATTCTTCTTTAGGCTCATATATAGGACAATCGATAGTTCCAACTTTGATAGTTCTCACATTAGAAATAGTATTAACTCCACATGCTTTTCAATTCTCTTGGGGAAATAGACGGTGTGCTCCCTATCATCAATATTAAAAGTGAATTTTCCTTTATTGCAATCAATAACAGCACCTGCAGTATTAAGAAAGGGTCTCCCAAGAATGATGGACATATTATCATCTTCAGGCATTTCCAACACAACAAAATCAGTTAATATCAAGCAGTTATTAGTAAGTTGAACATGAACATCCTCACATATACCAACAGGAATAGCAGTAGATTTATCAGCCATTTGCAGAGATATATCAGTAGGTATCAACTTATCTAAGTAAAGTCTCTTATAAAGAGAAAAAGGCATAACACTAACACCGGCTCCCAAATCACATAGAGCAGTTTTAACATAATTATTCTTAATAGAACAAGGAATAGTAGGTATACCTGGGTCGCCAACTTCTTTGGAACCATTGAAAGAGTAATTAGCAAGCATAGTGGAAATCTCCTCATTAGGAATTTTCCTTTTAGTAACAATATCTTTCATATACTTTGAATAAGGAGGCAATTTAATAGCATCAGTCAAAGGGATTTGCAAGAATAAAGGTTTCATCCACTCACAAAATTTATTAGAGTGTTCTTCTTCCTTTGATTTTAGTTTCTTAGCTGGAAAAGGCATTTGCTTTTGAACCCAAGGTTCTCTTTCACTACCATGTTTCTCAGCAATAAAATCTTCTTTAGTGTACTTTTTATTTTTAGCATGCTTTTCAGGTTCTTCTTCAACCTCTTCTTTATCAGGAGTATCATTCTTATCATTATCTTTATCATATTCATTACCACTTTCAGTTTCAGCATCAGAAATAGAAATACTATTAGAATCATTAACAGGTTCAGAGGATTCTACAACATTCTTATGTTTCTTTTTCTTTTTCTTAGATTTTAGTTCGTTGAGAATCTTGTTCAACTCTTTTGGGATGTCCCTCAGGATATAGAGGATCCCAGAAACACCACCTCTAGTTGTTACTTCATAAGCATGTTTTTCTTTAGAATTATTTCCCAACAAGTCATTTTGCACTTCAGTGAGTTGATCAATTTGAGTTTGAACCATATGAAAATGTTTAACAAGCATCTTAACATCATTGGAGGTTCTCTCCACAATATCATGCAATTCACTAATAGCTTGAGAATTTTCCGTTAGATGATTCTCTACTCTCATATTAAAATTTTCTTGCTTAACAATATAATTATCAAACTCATCTAAGCATTGCGCAGGAGGTTTTGAATACGGAATATCTTCTCTAGTAAAGCGTTGAAGGGAGTTTACCTCAATCATGGATGAAGGGGAAATTATCTCACATATATCTTCTATGGGAGGAAGATTCTTCACATCTTCAGATTTAATACCTTTCTCCTTGAGAGACTTCTTGGCTTCCCTCATATCTTCATCATTTAATTTAATCATACCCCTCTTCTTCACTATCGGTTGTTGGTTCAGGCGTAGTCCAATCATCATGATTCCGCCCTATTTTAGCCAATAATTCTTCAATCGTCGTCTGGAGTTCTTTTCCTGAAAACACAACCAGCACAACTATCCAGGTATGCCCTAGACTCAATGGTTAGTCCACTATAAAATATATCAAGTAAATCATGCTTTTCCAAATCATGGTCAAGCTGAGCTCTAATAAGAGAGCAAAATCTCGCCCAAGCCTCAGGCAATTTCTCTCCATCTTCCGGTCAAAATTATAAATTCTCTGTAAAGCAACATGTTGAGCACTAGCAGAAAGTATTTACGGAAGAAAACATCAAGCAATTCTTTTGGACTTTTAATAGAATTAGGTGGCAAACTATTATACCAAGTTTTAGCGCCATCTTTTAATGAGAATGGAAAGATTTTAGCAACAAAGTAAGTACGCTTCTTAACATCATCAAAAAACAAGCTACTCGTAGTAGATAACTCAATCATGTGTTCAACAAAGACTTTCTTTTTCAGTACCACAAAGGGTGTTTTCTCAACAATAGCTATATGAGATAGATCAAGAGAAAAATCATAATCTTTATCCTTAATGTTTATAGGAGATGTGGAAAATTTAGGATAAGGAGACAGATTATATCTAACAAGATGTTCCTAAGCAACTTTTAAATTTTCTTGCATCTAGTAGCATTGCATTTTTTCAATAAGATCATCATTAAGCTCCACATAATCTTCATCGGAATCATCACTAGAATAATCAAGTTCGGGTGAATTAACAGGTGTTTCATTAGGAGTTTCAGGATTTTCAATTTGTCTAGACCTAGCAATTGTAGCATCTAGAAAAGTTCCCAATGAACCACTATCATCAAGCAAGCATCATCAATATTATAAGAGGAATTTTCAGATTCAGCAGAGAGTACCAACATTTGAAGCTTGTGGTGGTGAAACAAGTTTACTTATCACAGATGGTGAATCAAGAGCAGCAGAGGTACTCGGAGTTGTACCTTTTCTTGTAGTGGATGGTAATATGGCGACCTTAGTATCGCGAGGTTTACCCATGATGGAGAATTTGCAGCGAACAATATCAATCCAAGTGAACTTCCAAATAAATCTATGCTCCCCGGCAACGGCGCCAGAAAATAGTCTTGATGACCCACAAGTATAGGGGATCGCAACAGTCTTCGAGGGAAGTAAACCCAATTTATTGATTCGACACAAGGGGAGACAAAGAATACTTCAAAGCCTTAACAACGGAGTTGTCAATTCAGGCACTGAAACAGACTTGCTCGCAAAGAGTTTATCGCAAGAGTAACTTTATAGCAAAGCAGAGCAAATAACAAGCAGAGTAACAAAGACAGCAGTAGTGATTATAGTAAACAGCAGGATTAAAATAATTGGCATGGGACAGATAACAGGCAATGGATGAGAGAAACTCATGTAACAATCAAGCAGGGCATTTGCAGATAATAAAACGGTATCCAAGTACTAATCAATCAATAGGCATGTGTTCCAATTGTAGTCGTACGTGCTCGCAATGAGAAACTTGCACAACATCTTTTGTCCTACCAGCCGGTGGCAGCCGGGCCTCAAGGAAACTGGATATTATGGTACTCCTTTTAATAGAGTACCGGAGCAAAGCATTAACACTCCGTGAACACATGTGATCCTCACATCACTACCATCCCCTCCGGTTGTCTCGATTTCTGTCACTTCGGGACCATTGGTTCCGGACAGCGACATGTGTATACAACTTGCAGGTAAGATCATAAACAACGAATATCTTCATGAATCAATAACATGTTCAGATCTGAGATCATGGCACTCGGGCCCTAGTGACAAGCATTAAGCATAACAAGTTGCAACAATATCATAAAAGTAACATCTACGGATACTAGGCACCATGCCCTGACAATCTTATGACTATTACATGACCAATCTCATCCAATCCCTACCATCCCCTTCGGCCTACAGCGGGGGAATTACTCACACATGGATGGGGGAAACATGGCTGGTCGATGGAGAGGCGTCGGTGGTGATGATGGCGATGATCTCCTCCTTCCCGGCGGAGTGCCAGAACGGAGACTGCCCCGAGACGGAGTTTCGGCGATGTGGCGGCGTTCTGGAGGGTTTCTGGCGACTCGACTTCTCCCCGTGCGTTTAGGTCGAAGGCAATATATAGTCCGAAGGAGGGCCGGAGGCCGGCCGAGGGGGGCCACATGATAGGGCCGCGCGGGCCCTCCCTAGGCCGCGCCGCCTTATGGTGTGGGGCCCTCGGGCCTCCACTTGATTTGTCCTTCTGGCTCCGTCAGTATTCTGGGAAAATAGGGCCTTCTGCATAAATTCCGAGGTTTTTCTCGAAAGTTGGATTTCTGCACAAAAACGAGACACCAGAACAGTTCTGCTGAAAACAGCGTTAGTCCGCGTTAGTTGTATCCAAAATACACAAATTAGAGGCAAAAGAATATCAAAAGTGTTCGGGAAAGTAGATACGTTTTGGATGTATCACCGCTACAAAATCCTCCAGTGACAAAAAGCAATATTATCTCTCCAAGAACCAGATCACCTGCAAAATAAGCTGCTCCTAAGTAACCAAGCTGCGTCACTTGAAACCAAACACAATGTTAAAGTTGCATAAGCAACTGTTTATTGAAACACACACTTTTGATACTACCATTTTTACCATCGCATTAATGCCATATGTATTTGATGGCTTTCCTCCAAGATGTTCAATCAGCCATTAAATTTAAGCAAGAAAGTCACATGTTCATTCACCGTCTCACATCACCAAAAGGAGGAGCAATATGCCATATGTATAGGAACTCCATTGATACTACTACAGTCTGAACAACTACAAAACACAATTCTTCACAGGACTTCTTCACAAAGCATCGTGTTCTTAAAGTTTAAGGCAGGCACAATATCGATTATGTTGCCAAGAGAACGAAAGAGAGAAAACACCTTGTTCTTCAGATTCTGCTATTAGGGTGGCATCGATCTGGATGGTATGGACATCAGAGCGGTTATAGCTGCAGCGGACACCCTCCTTGGCTGACACCCCCTCCTACTGTGTTCCCTGCAATCGGCGCCCTCGTCAACGAGAAAGATGGGAGCAATGGGAGTGAGAGCTGATCCAGATAGATAGAGGAAGAGACATAGAGAGGAGGAAGAAGCGAAACTGAACGAACCTCAGCCCCGTGCTGCCACTGCCGCTGCAAAACTTGATCCGCTTCTCCGAGGCATGGTGGAGATAGATCGAGAGGAAAAGACAGAGAGAGGAGGGAGAAGCAAAATCTGCACAAATCTCATCCCTCCCCCTCCATTCCCTGCAGCAACGAGAGTGAGGGAAGAGATAGATAGAGAGGAAGAGACATAGGGAGGAGGGAGAAGCACACCACGGCTCACCTGAGCATCTATCTCCCGAAGAAGCTTCCCACAGCACTCCGTCCAGGCCGGCTCGAGGAGGAGGCCAGCAGTGGCATGGGTCGGCGCCACTATCCGCGCCGTCGTCCTCTGTACGTGCTCCTACGATGTGGTGGTGTTGGGATCGATGGCGGCGGTGGAGATAGGGATCGAGAGGAAGATATGATTGAACAGCTAAAGGAGAAGTGGGTTCGTTGGGCTTTGGCCCATGTGCGCGACGAAGCAAACGGAGTCGGACGACCAAAACTACCAACGTATTGTGATGGCAGAATAAGGAACAACTTACAGTCATACATCCTCTCGAGAGTCGAGAGACTACAAATGAATATCTTCAGTTAGAAAAACATGAGTGGAGAATGGATTATAACAACTACGAGGACAAAGTTAAGGAGAAAAACTATAAATGGAGGAAAGCTACTTATGTAACTACACTTTTCACCCAGAGTGCTTTTAGAACCTGTTCATAACATACAAGGTATGGATATCTTAATTGTAACGGTTCTTTACCAAAAGATTCAAATTCACTCAAAAAGTTTTCTTTTTTTGTAAGTCATTTATCCACAAACCATGAAGTAACTTCAACCAGACATTGTTTCTCTCAGGCGGAGGAAATGCTACATATTCAGAATCCAGTCCAAACAGTCTCAGTAATCCTTCAGCCACAAAGGCAGTAAAAGACAGTGGCATGACCAATAAAACTAAAAATTTAGGACAAGAATGCTTCTAGCGCTAAGAACTCTACAATACCTCGACATCAATATTTAAATATTGGCCTCGCTCCATATATATTCTCGCCATGGACGAGAGTAGGTGCACTGCAGTACAGAACTCCACAATATCTGAATCTTCTCCTAGCTTGATAAATTGTAGAACGATAGAGAGGGAGGAGAGATTGCGGAATATGTTAGATGTATTATTGAGCCTCATGGGTGAGTATATATAGGCGTACAAGGATCATCTTGGAGTGCAAGACAAGACACGAGATCTATCTCTATCCTAGACTACCTAAACCGTACGTATACTCTAACACTCCCCCGCAGTCGTAGCGGGAGCGTCGTGAACAACATGAACGACGTGGACGGTCAGACTGGAGATAAACCGAAGTGGACCCCAGAAGGCTGACACTCCCCCGCAGTCGTAGCGGGAGCGTCGTGGACGATGTCGCGTCGCGGATGCTTGGACTGTAGAGGAAGCTGGTGAGGCGCAGGCGAGGTGGTAGCCCTTGTGCCGATGTCGAGGTAGCCGAGAGCGTGGGTGTTGCAACCTTGGTCGGGGTAGCCGCGCGAGGGGATGCCGTGGTCGATGTCGTGGTCGGGTGCCGGTGTCGAGGTAGCCGCACATGAAGCCGCAAGCGCATAGTGCGCGAGGAGAGTGACGGAGACGCGTCGAGGCAGTCGTGGAGGTTGTCGATGCCGAAGTCGATGCAGTCCGAGCCGTCGAGGACGAGGTGCTGCCCTAGTTTTGCCAGAACTAGGCGCACGTCGGGGATGAAGGCATACTCCGGTTTTGCCAGAACCGAGTACGCAAAGACGAAGTCGGCGACGCGGTCGAGGCAGTCGTAGAAGAGTCGATGCCGATGAAGACGTTGTCGAAGCCGATGAAGACGAGGCGCTGGCCCGAGCTTGCCAGGCTCGGGGACGCGTCGGGGACGAAGGCACGCGTCGGTGTTGCCAATACCGGGCGTGCGAGGGAAGGGACCATCATGGACCGCGAGGTCGTGGTGGACGGAGACGTAGAAGGCGGCGAAACCAGCGGTGACCAGGAGTGACCATGCTGGATGCCTAGACTGTAGAGGTGGTCGGCGAGGCCTGCGACGACCAGAAGTGGTCATGAAGGTTACCTGTGGAGGTGCGGCGGCGGTACTCGAAGTAGGCGAGGAAGAACCCGACGGCTTGACGTAGACCTTGCGCTGACGGTGGCGTAGCGCGCCAAGGGAGGCGACGCGTAGGTTGCCTGGGACGTCGGTGCGCGGGACGGCGAAGTAGACTGCGTGCGGCGACGTCTCGGCCCGAGGGGCCGCGTAGCTGCAGGGCGCGAGTCGATGCAGCGGCGGGAGGCCACCAACGTACCGCCTTGGAAGGCGCGTCGGAGGTCAGTAGCATGCACCAAAGGCGGCGGCCCGAAGGGGCGACGCAACGGCAACCCGTAGCTCGATCGGTAGTAGGCGCGTGCTCGGAGACGTGCTTGGCGAAGACGTGCGCGGGGTCGGTTGATCAGACCGACGGTGGCGCTACACGTGCCATGGCGTGGACTACGCGCCGCAGATTGGAGTCGTTGGCAACGTTGTCGGTGATGTTCCGGGCGATGACGGTGAAGACGGACCGGCGATGGAGACCGCACAGGCGAGACAGCCTGCTGTGTCGCACGTAGGCGTCCCGTTTGTGACGGGTGCGGCCGTGCCGCACGGTTGATGAAGATGGCCGGTGTAGATCGACGCCGTTGTCGGAGTAGAGGCGCGCGTGACGACGGCGGTGGGCGACTCAATCCGATCTATGATCGGTAAACCAAAAAAGAAAACGCCGGTCGAGCGACCGGCGACGCAAAAAGAACACCATTCTACATATTGGAAAAAAAAGACTCGAGGGCAGCGGATCAACGGATCGGCGGACGAACCCTCTTACGGGTTGCGCGGCCCCTGGAGTAGGCCATGGAGAGATCTCCGGGGCGGCGCGGCATGGAAGCTGTGCGGCGGCTAGGTCAGGAACTTGCGGCTGATACCATGTAGAACGATAGATAGGGAGAGATTGCGGAATATGTTAGATGTATTATTGAGCCTCATGGGTGAGTATATATAGGCGTACAAGGATCATCTTGGAGTGCAAGACAAGACACGAGATCTATCTCTATCCTAGACTAACTAAATTGTACACGGAATATATCTCTAACACTCCCCCGCAGTCGTAGCGGGAGCGTCGTGAACAACATGAACGACGTGGACGGTCAGACTGGAGATAAACCGAAGTGGACCCCAGAAGGCTGACACCCCCCGCAGTCGTAGCGGGAGCGTCGTGGGCGATCACGTCGCGGATGCTTGGACTGTAGAGGAAGCTGGTGAGGCGCAGGCGAGGTGGTAGCCCTTGTGCCGATGTCGAGGGAGCCGAGAGCGTGGGTGTTGCAACCTTGGCGGGGTAGCCGCGCGAGGAGATGCCGTGGTCGATGTCGTGGTCGGGTGCCGGTGTCGAGGTAGCCGCACATGAAGCCGCAGCGCATAGTGCACGAGGAGAGTGACGGAGACGCGTCGAGGCAGTCGTGGAGGTTGTCGATGCCGAAGTCGATGCAGTCCGAGCCGTGAGGACGAGGTGCCGCCCTAGTTTTGCCGAACCAGGCGCACGTCGGGGATGAAGGCATACCCGTTTTTCCGTAACCGAGTACGCAAAGACGAAGTCGGCGACGCGGTCGAGGCAGTCGTAGAAGAGTCGATGCCGATGAAGACATTGTCGAAGCCGATGAAGACGAGGCGCTGGCCCGAGCTTGCCAGGCTCGGGGACGCGTCGGGGACGAAGGCACGCGTCGGTGTTGCCAATACCGGACGTGCGAGGGAAGGGACCATCATGGACCGTGATGTCGTGGTGGACGGAGACGTAGAAGGCGGCGAAACCAGAGGTGACCAGGAGTGACCATGTTGGATGCCTAGACTGTAGAGGTGGTCGGCGAGGCCTGCGACGACCAGAGTGGTCATGCAGGTTACCTGTGGAGGTGCGGCGGCGGTACTCGAAGTAGGCGAGGAAGAACCCGGCGACTTGACGTAGACCTTGTGCGACGGTGGCATAGCGCCAAGGAGGGCGCGGAGGTTGCCTGGGACGTCGGTGCGCGGTGACGGCGAAGTAGACGAGCGCGCGGGCGTCTCGGCCCGAGGCCGGCGTCCGCAGGGCGCGAGTCGATGCAGCGGCTGGAGGCCACCAACAACGTACACGCCTTGGAAGGCGCGTCGGAGGTCGGTAGCATGCACCAAAGGCGGCGGCCCGAAGGGGCGACGCAACGGCAACCCGTAGCTCGATCGGTAGTACGCGCGTGCTCGGGGACGTGCTTGGCGAAGACGTGCGCGGGGTCGGTTGATCAGACCGACGGTGGCGCTACACGTGCCACGGCGTGGACTACGCGCCGCAGATTGGAGTCGTTGGCGACGTTGTCGGTGATGTTCCGGGCGATGACGGTGAAGACGGACCGGCGATGGAGACCGCACAGGCGAGACAGCCTGCTGTGTCGCACGTAGGCGTCCCGTTTGTGACGGTGCGGCCGTGCCGCACGGTTGATGAAGATGGCCGGTAGATCGACACCGTTGTCGGAGTAGAGGCGCGCGGTGACGGCGGTGGGCGACTCAATCCGATCTATGATCGGTAAACCAAAAAAGAAAACGCCGGTCGAGCGACCGGCGACGCAAAAAAACCAATCTACAGATTGGAAAAAAAGACTCGAGGGCAGCGGATCAACGGATCGGCGGACGAACCCTCATACGGGTTGCGCGGCCCCCGGAGTAGGCCATGGAGAGACCTCCCCGGGGGCGGCGCGGCGCGGAAGCTGTGCGGCGGCTAGGTCAGGAACTTGCGGCTGATACCATGTAGAACGATAGAGAGTGAGGAGAGATTGCGGAATATGTTAGATGTATTATTGAGCCTCATGGGTGAGTATATATAGGCGTACAAGGATCATCTTGGAGTGCAAGACAAGACACGAGATCTATCTCTATCCTAGACTACCTAAATTGTACACGGAATATATCTCTAACACTCCCCCGCAGTCGTAGCGGGAGCGTCGTGAACAACATGAACGACGTGGACGGTCAGACTGGAGATAAACCGAAGTGGACCCCAGAAGGCTGACACCCCCCCGCAGCCGTAGCGGGAGCTGTCGTGGACGATGTCGCGTCGCGGATGCTTGGACTGTAGAGGAAGCTGGTGAGGCGCAGGCGAGGTGGTAGCCCTTGTGCCGATGTCGAGGGAGCCGAGAGCGTGGGTGTTGCAACCTTGGTCGGGGTAGCCGCGCGAGGAGATGCCGTGGTCGATGTCGTGGTCGGGTGCCGGTGTCGAGGTAGCCGCACATGAAGCCGCAAGCGCATAGTGCGCGAGGAGAGTGACGGAGACGCGTCGAGGCAGTCGTGGAGGTTGTCGATGCCGAAGTCGATGCAGTCCGAGCCGTCGAGGACGAGGTGCTGCCCTAGTTTTGCCAGAACTAGGCGCACGTCGGGGATGAAGGCATACTCCGGTTTTGCCAGAACCGAGTACGCAAAGACGAAGTCGGCGACGCGGTCGAGGCAGTCGTAGAAGAGTCGATGCCGATGAAGAAGAGGCGCTGGCCCGAGCTTGCCAGGCTCGGGGACGCGTCGGGGACGAAGGCACGCGTCGGTGTTGCCAATACCGGACGTGCGAGGGAAGGGACCATCATGGACCGTGAGGTCGTGGTGGACGGAGACGTAGAAGGCGGCGAAACCAGCGGTGACCAGGAGTGACCATGTTGGATGCCTAGACTGTAGAGGTGGTCGGCGAGGCCTGCGACGACCAGAAGTGGTCATGCAGGTTACCTGTGGAGGTGCGGCGGCGGTACTCGAAGTAGGCGAGGAAGAACCCGGCGACTTGACGTAGACCTTGTGCTGACGGTGGCATAGCGCGCCAAGGGAGGCGGCGCGGAGGTTGCCTGGGACGTCGGTGCGCGGTGACGGCGAAGTAGACTGAGTGCGGCGACGTCTCGGCCCGAGGGGCCGGCGTCACTGCAGGGCGCGAGTCGATGCAGCGGCTGGAGGCCACCAACAACGTACACGCCTTGGAAGGCGCGTCGGAGGTCAGTAGCATGCACCAAAGGCGGCGGCCCGAAGGGGCGACGCAACGGCAACCCGTAGCTCGATCGGTAGTAGGCACGTGCTCGGGGACGTGCTTGGCGAAGACGTGCGCGGGGTCGGTTTATCAGACCGACGCTGGCGCTACACGTGCCATGGCGTGGACTACGCGCCGCAGATTGGAGTCGTTGGCGACGTTGTCGGTGATGTTCCGGGCGATGACGGTGAAGACGGACCGGCGATGGAGACCGCACAGGCGAGACAGCATGCTGTGTCGCACGTAGGCGTCCCGTTTGTGACGGGTGCGGCCGTGCCGCATGGTCGATGAAGATAGCCGGTGTAGATCGACACCGTTGTCGGAGTAGAGGCGCGCGGTGACGGCGACGGTGGGCAACTCAATCCGATCTATGATCGGTAAACCAAAAAAGAAAACGCCGGTCGAGCGACCGGCGACGCAAAAAAGAACACCATTCTACAGATTCGAAAAAAAAGACTCGAGGGCAGCGGATCAACGGATCGGCGGACGAACCCTCTTACGGGTTGCGCGGCCCCTGGAGTAGGCCATGGAGAGATCTCCCCGGGGGCGGCGCGGCATGGAAGCTGTGCGGCGGCTAGGTCAGGAACTTGCGGCTGATACCATGTAGAACGATAGAGAGTGAGGAGAGATTGCGGAATATGTTAGATGTATTATTGAGCCTCATGGGTGAGTATATATAGGCGTACAAGGATCATCTTGGAGTGCAAGACAAGACACGAGATCTATCTCTATCCTAGACTACCTAAATTGTACATGGAATATATCTCTAACATAAATACTCTCACCATGTACCAGAGCAAATGGACTGCACTAAAAAAATGGAGATTAATAAACATTACAATTCAACCGGTATAGATATGTAGTCTACTTCATTTGAATAATATGCAGTAATACTCTCTTCTAGCTTCCACGTATTTTCTCGTGAATATATGCAGTACCATTATAATTTATGTTGTGTTCACAAGACCCTTAAACCAATGTTTACTTAGAGTAAGAATGGGGCTAGTAATTAGACAGATCAGCAAAAACAATATAAAGGGAAGTGTGTTTTTCAGAAGAAAAAAATGCATAGAAATAAGACTGAAACTATGACCTTTTCAACCGCACACCTTGTTATGTGCTACACTGCAAACCTAAACATATACCTTCATAACAGGGTAGTTACGTCGTACACATTTGTAAGAAAGTAATTCAACTCTCAATTCAGAAGAGAAAATAAAATTAAATATATTTTTAAATCTTAAAAAATTCAAGTGAGTCTCTTATGTTCCTACTCGTGCAATACCCTACTGAAAGTACATAAATACAACAATGATCCTGATACTCTGCATAACAGATTAGGACATTCTAACTTCAAGGAGACCAACTCAACATTGTATATATATATATAACAACAGTTAATATATGTTCATCGACTTTTATTAGAACCATGGTAACTGCATAAAGAGTACTGAGCACGAAAATAATTTATACTCCACTCCAAACATAGCAGCAAAAATGCACTATCAGGTAGCCAGATCGATTAAAATAAAACAAGTCCTAAGAAAATAAAGCAAAGTGGCGGATCTGACTAATTCAAAAGGAACATTCACAAATGTTTCAAATCTTCTATCCAAAATAATGATATTTTTGTTGGAGATATGCCCAAGAGGTAATAATAAAATGGTTATTATAATATATCTTTGTGTTTATGATGATGTTTACATATCATGCTATAATCTTCTATCTATCTATCTATTATATAATTAAAACAGAAGACAAACAACGGTGAGGATTTAGCAACTTAGCGTTACAACTTATCGATGGTGAAGATTAATCAACGCCTGACATACTCTTAAAAGAGCCAGGCCTTTAAAAGAGCCAGATCCGATATAACGTTTCGTGTTAGTCACGGACTTTACCTAATCAAGCGTGGAAAGTCTCCTTTCCACGGCGTCTCTCTTTCTCCTCTATACCGCCGCCGCCACTCCATGTTTCTGGGCAAGCTTCCTGCTATTCAATTGCCCAAAGTACAGATTCGTGGACTCCAAATTGCATCATCTGCTGCTGGGTGACGGCCACGGCCATTGGTGTTCATGATGGTTTTAGATATGCGATCGTGTATCGCATGAAGTGTTCATTGCTTGAAGCCGGCAGCGATGACAATCAAAGAAGCAGCAAGTTTCGTACAGATCATGCACATATACATACGGCACGGAGGCCAATGAGTTTGTTAGAAGAAGCCGCGCGACCGGCCGCCACGATCTTGCCGACAGGCGGTTGGGACTACAGCATATGCATATGCACGCGGTAGATGTATATTTCAATGGAATCATGTTTTCCTAATTCAGGCCTGAACTCTAGGAGAAGATGAAATCCATGTTACTTCTGAAGACAAGCCCGAAGGCTAGGATCATCGGTGGCTACCGCCTGAGTGAGTCTAAGATGAGCTGCTGTTGCCTCCAATATTCCATGCGTCATGTCGCACTTACATGCATGATCTTTGGCTGCACAAGTAGGAATTGCCGTTCTCAATGCTAATGATGCAACGCACTGCACCATCGTCGCCGACATAGAACATGGATGATTGGACTCCTACGTACATGCCAGTTGCGGATATTCAAGCTAAAGTATATATTACGTTGATTAGTGGATCAATTAAACTTCAATTGGTATACGGCGCTACACCTTTAATAGAGGTACGTACACTGCAGGCGGAAACAAAGCGAGGTAATCTCCTTTCTTATGTCTAAATTTGTACTGATAATGAAGTACAGAAATGAGAAATAGTGGTAGAGGAACCAAGTCACACTTTGACGCGATCGTCAATGTGGTGGGCTGGTGGCAATTTTCAAAGTATCATGTTCCTCCCAGTAGGAGGCAAGCAGAATCTATGCTATTGGAGGGTATAGTTGTACAAGGCAAGTGAAATCAGAATAATGTAAAAATAAAACGAGCAATTTTAAAATTTATTTTGTGTCAAAGTTTCAGTATAACTTTAAGCATTGGACGCAACCTTAATTTAATTAGACGACAATAGGCTGAGGCTGAAAATTTTCAGGGTTTTTAATCATAAATAGAGATAGAGTTATTTTTACTCTGGTTTCTTACTTCTGGATGTAAGCATCAAAACCGGCTCATTAATTAAACGTTTGTTGCCATATTGTCGGATGATGGAATTTCTCAAGTGTATTACCGTTATTAGTATTTTCTCATAGTTGTAATCAAATATAAATATATTGACTAATATAACCGTTATTAGTATTTTCTCATGGTTGTACTTGAAGACAAATATATATTGAATAATATTATTTCAGTAGCGCCATTCTAATTAATTTACATCGTTATCTTTTAAAATGCATGCTTTTATTACCGTTAGTAGCCGAGGTGTGATCCTTCTGGTGGTTCATCTTCAAGACATCTTAATCTTAACTAGCAAAGAAAAGTTCACAATGTAAAGTAACTTAAGATCACTAGCCCATTAACATCATTTGATATTTATATTATTTTAGAAATTCCCATAAATTACTGAAAAGGAAAATCTACAAGTTACACGCAAGAATATCTATTGCGACAAAATATACATTATTTATTCCTGGATTTCGTTCCGATTGAAACAGAAGATTCATGTGCATTTAAGGAAACCAGAATAAGCATATCTTGGATCTTCGTTGTTTATGCTTTTCTAATATTGCTATACTTACAAATTTTATTTCAAAATATTATTGGTCTACACTAATTACCTTTTTTTAATACTATACTATTAGTTATGATATTTTACTCAGCAAATGACATTTTAAACGATAGCAATTATCTTGACTATGTGCTTCTTACATCACGATTACTGTACAACAATGAATGCTTAAAATTAGTCTACAACAATTATTTTCAGAGACCAAACCTCATATCCCATCGCAGAACACAAGCAATAGGCAAGTTATAAAAGGCGGGATATTTTCTTATTGATGAATAAATATGTAAAACAGTCCTATTTTACATATTTTTAAGGTTATATCAATGTTAATGTAGTTAAAAATATTAATCTGGAATGTTAGCCACAAGTCAAAATAATTGATCAGGCAAAATAATATTAATGTATCATGTGCAATAAATCTGGCCGCGCAAATGCGCAGGCCACCCCGCTAGTTGTATTAACCGAAACATTAATACATGTGTGTTATGTGAACAACAAGGAGTCCCTAGTAAGCCTCTTGTATAACTAGCTTGTTGATTAATAGATGATCATGGTTTCGTGATCATGAACATTGGATGTTATTAATAACAAGGTTATGTCATTATATGAATGATGTAATGGACACACCCAATTAAGCGTAGCATAAGATCACGTCATTAAGTTATTTGCTATAAGCTTTCGATACATAGTTACCTAGTCCTTTCGACCATGAGATCATGTAAATCACTTATACCGGAAAGGTACTTTGATTACATCAAACACCACTGCGTAAATGGGTGGTTATAAAGGTGGGATTAAGTATCCGGAAAGTATGAGTTGAGGCATATGGATCAACAGTGGGATTTGTCCATCCCGATGACGGATAGATATACTGGCCCTCTCGGTGGAATGTCGTCTAATAGCTTGCAAGCATATGAATGGTTCATAAGAGACCACATACCACGGTACGAGTAAAGAGTACTTGTCATGAGACGAGGTTGAACGAGGTATAGAGATACCGATGATCAAACCTCGGACAAGTAAAATATCGCGTGACAAAGGGAATTGGTATCGTATGTAAATGGTTCATTCGATCACTAAAGTCATCGTTGAATATGTGGGAGCCATTATGGATCTCCAGATCCCGCTATTGGTTATTGGTCGGAGAGAAGTCTCAACCATGTCTACATAGTTCGAACCGTAGCGTGACACACTTAAGGTTTGATGTCGTTTAAGTAGATATGGAAATATGGAATGGAGTTCGAAGTTTTGTTCGGAGTCTCGGATGGGATCCAGGACATCACGAGGAGTTCCGAATGGTCCGGAGAATAAGATTCATATATAGGAAGTCACTTTCCAAGTTTGGAAATGATCCGGTGAATTTATGGAAGGTGGTTTCTAGAATTATCCGGAATAAATCACTATGGAAGGAGGAGTCCCGGAGGGACTCCACAAACCCTAACCAGCCAACCAAGTGGGAGGGTGGAGTCCATGGTGGACTCCACCTCCTTGGCCGGCCAAGTAAAGGGGGAAGGGGAGAGTCCATGTCCCTCTAGGTTTCGTCCATAAGGCAGTTTTTCTGTTGGGGTCTTATTCGAAGAATTTGGGCAAACCCTTGGGGTTCCACCTATATAATGAGGAGGAGGGGGAGGGGGCTGCCCATGGCTTGGCCGCACCACCCCTGCCCCCTTGAGGCGGCGCCCATAGCCCCTCTCCCAAACCCTAGCCGCCCTCCTCCACCACCTCTCCCGCATACGCTTAGCGAAGCTCCGCCGGAGATCTCCATCGACATCGCCACCACGCCGTCGTGCTGCCGGGATTCCAAGGAGGATCTACTACTTCCGCTGCCCGCTGGAACGGGGAGAAGGACGTCGTCTTCATCAACACCGAACGTGTGACCAAGTAGGGAGGTGCTGCCCGATTGTGGCACCGTCAAGATCTTCTACGCGCTTTGAAAGCGGCAAGTGATCGTCTACCGCAGCAACGAGAGCCTCCTCTTGTAGGCTTTGAAAATCTTCAAGGGTTAGTCTCGTTCATCCCCTCGTTGCTCCCGTCTTCTAGATTGCATCTTGGCTTGGATTGCGTTTCATGGTAGGAAATTTTTGTTTTCTATGCTACGAATCCCATCAGGTATCGAGCCGTTTCTATGCATAGATGGTTGAGTAGAACACAATTGTTTTGTGGGCGTTGATGCTTTGTTGTCTTTAGTTCGAGTACTTTGCATCTTTGTGGCATGGGATGAAGCGGCTCGGGCTAACTTTACATGACCGCGTTCATGAGACTTGCTCCACGCTCGACATGCAACTTGTATTGCATAAGTGGCTTTGCGGGTGTCTGTCTCTCTCCACCATAGTGAAGATTCAATTTACTCTTTCTATTGACAACACTAGTATCACCGTTGTGGTTCATGTTCGTAGGTAGATTGGATCTTACTTGAAAACCCTAAACCACGTAAAATATGCAAACCAAATTAGAGACGTCTAACTTGTTTTTGCAGGGTTTGGTGATGTGATATGGCCATAATGTGATGATGAATATGTATGAGATGATCATTATTGTATTGTGGCAACCGGCAGGAGCCTTATGGTTGTCTTTAAATTTCATGTTGAGTAGTATTTCAAAGTAGGTGTAATAGTTGCTACATGAGGTGAACAACCATAAAGACGGCGCCATGGACCTTGACGCTACGCCGACGATGATGGAGATCATGCCCGTTGATGATGGAGATCATGTCCGTGCTTTGGAGATGAAGATCGAAGGCGCAAAGACTAAAGGGCCATATCATATCACATATGAATTGCATGTGATGTTAATCCTTTATGCATCTTATTTTGCTTAGAACGCGACGGTAGCATTATAAGATGATCCCTCACATTAATATCAAGATAATAAAGTGTTCTCCCCTCGTATGCACCGTTGTACAGTTCGTCGTTTCGAAGCATCTCGTGATGATCGGATGTGATAGACTCAACGTTCACATACAACGGGTGTAAGCCATGTTGCACACGCGGAATACTTGGGTTTGCTTGACGAGCCTAGCATGTACAGACATGGCCTCGGGACAACGGAAACCGAAAGGTTGAACACGAGTCATATGGATGATATGATCAACATGTTGATGTTCACTATTGAAGCTACATCATCTCACGTGATGATCGGTTTTGGTGTAGTGGATTTGGATCGTGTACCACTTAACAACTATGAGGGATGTTGTATTAAGTGGGAGTTCATTAGTAATTAGATTAAAACATGAACTAATTATCATAAACATAGTCTGAGTAGTATTTTGAATTAATTTTTGTAGTATTGGCATCCATTTTCTACCATGCGCTAGTCTTGTAATTGAGATAGAAATACTGTTAAGTCTGACAAGAAACTTTACGGACTGATACCGTATTGTTAAAGAATCAAGAAATGATTAAGTCCTATTGCAAACTTTTAGTAAACCTCACATTATTGATTCAAAGAACTTTGGTTTCAATTAGTACCTAAAGTTATCTTGTCTCCGTGAAACTTGAAGTTCAAAACTGTTTGAAAAGTAAGGAGCTGAAAATTTAGTTTTCAGAAATAATCAAGGTATGAGATATATGTGATATCTAAGACCTTATTGCAAGATGATAGAATATAATTTGGTGAGACTACATAAACTCATAAGTTTTATGGGAATGTACGAAGGTTGAAGACGCAAGGCATCCCAATCCTCCAACTATTGGGGCACTAACGATATTCGCATATCCATGAAGTGATTGTCCTTAGTATGCACCGTTGCTAAGACTCGTTGTTTCGAAGCATCACGTGATGATCGGGTGTTAGAGATTCTACGTGTGCTTACAACGGGTGCAAGCCAGATTTGCACGTGCGAATACTAAGGTTAAACTTTATGAGACTAGCATGTACAGACATGGTCTCAGAAAGTCATCATGAATTGATGGATAAAATTATGAGTGAAATTATTCATCATATTACAAAGTTACTAATAGTGAAATCTAGAACACTTGTCATATGATGATCAACTTAAGAACCTCAAGGTTATTGGTATTTGACCAACAAACTTAGAAGTTATTAAAGATGAAGTGTTTTTCTGAGAATGAGGAAAGCTAAAAGAGAAACTACAAAAGATATTTTGGCAGAAAGAAAGAAAAGACTAGAAAGTCTAGCTCAGGTGTATATAAATGATATACATGTTATGGATGTATTCCTTGTTTGGTCACATAATGAAGTTCTTGGGTATTTGTACCAGATTGGTTGGTATGAGATGTCATACAAGACAACGCAATACAAGAATACGATGGCCTAAGTGACTGATAAGGAATATGGTAATAATGCACGTCTGGAACATAATAAAGTGTTATTATGTTTGTCGTTGGCGTTCTACCTAGCCCTTAGAATTTATAATAAAGAATTTAATAATTGTTATTTTGCTCTGGTCAAATAAAAACAATGAGTTGTTCAAATTATGACATTACTCCATGTACGATGGATAAGTTATTATAAATCTTAATGGTGAAACACATATACATAACACTGACGCTAAAATGCCATAAGGCAAATGATTTGAATTCCACTTATCCGTGGAACCGCCATTTAGGTCATGTTAGAAAGGAACGCATGAAGGAACTCCATGCAAATGGATTTTTGGAGTCATTTGATTTTTGAATCGTTTGGCGCTTGCAAATCTTTTTAAAGAGAATGACCAAATACCGTTCATAGGCCAAGAGTTGAACGGGCAACTAACTTAGTGGAAACATACATAATGATGTATATGGTTCACTGGCATAGTTGTGTGCGGGAGATTCTTCTACTTTGTGAAAACTTCCAATGAATTGAGTATATATATATGTGGATATATTCGATAAGGAAGAAATTTGAAACATTTGAATGGATTCAAATAAATTTCATCATGAAGTGGAAATGATCGTAATAGAAAATTCAAATAACTATGATTGGATCATAGTGAAAATATTTGAATTACTATTTTTAGCGAACATCTAAGAGAGTTATGAAATTGTTCCACAACTCACATTTCTTGGAGTATCATAGTGATGATGAAGTATCCGAGAGATGTATCCAAACCTTGTTGGGTCAATGATGAGATAAAAAATTAATGCCATTATAATATTTGTGGATTATGCTTTAGAGACTACCGTTTTTACACTAAATAGAGCATCATCATGATCCGTTGAAATGACACCATACAAGATATGGCATGGGTATAAACCCTAATAGTCCTTTCTTTAAATTTTGGTCTAAAAGTTTACAACCAAAATGGATGAATGTCTTTGTTGGTTATCCCAAAGAATTGATTGGGAATTCTTTCCACTATGAAGTAAAAGACAAAAATGTTTGTTAATGTTACTTGCTTATTTCCAAGAAATTATTTTCTAGCGAAGTATTTGAGTGGGAGGACAATAGAATTTGATAAGGTTTATGAACCTGAGCATAATGATCAGAGTAGCGCAGCATCGGAATTGGTTCCGGAAGCGGCCACAACGATCATGGCTCCCATGACTACAAAGTGTTTTAGCCATGGAGATCGAAGTACATATTGAACCTTGTAGGTATGGTTTACTTTGTGATCAAATAAATGATTTATGGACAAAGGATTGATTTTGAACAATGATAAACCAACTACAAACAAAGAAGTTATGATGGGCCCTGACTCCGTTAAAATGGCTATACGCCATGAAATCCAAGATAGATGAATACTTTTTGAAAGTAAATGGATCTATAAAATTAATGGACTTGGATGAAATATCCTTGAAGAAGCTCGACTTGTCGAAAAGTTGTTTATGACAAAGTTCAAAGAATTGACTACGATAAGATTAGATCTTCCGTAGCAATGCTTATAGTCTATGTGGATTATTCTAGTAATCACTACATATTTCTTTTATGAGATATGCTAGTAGGATGGCAAAATACATTACTTATCAGAAGTATTAAAGGTGTATACAAGATACAACCAAGAGTTTTGCTGGTCCGTGGAATACTAAGATAGGTATACAAACTTCAATTGGATGAAGTGAGTATCGGAGTTGGAATCTTCACCAGATGAAATAGTCAAAGAGTTTTTGATTTCATTAGAAACGATGAAGATGCTTGCATTTGCAAGAAATTAAGTGGGAGCGCTGAGACATATTTATAATACTTTATGTAGATGACATATAGTTGGTTATAAATGATGTAATTATATACTTGATTAAAAGATTTCATTGAGAAATTAACTTCAATGAAAGGATATGGACTGAAACAAATTTAGTGTCAAGATCTATGAAGATAGATTGAAACACATAATAAGTTTAAGTCAAAGTACATAGAATGGATATTGAATTAGTTCAATATAGAAATATTAAGAAAATGTTCTTGTCATGTGAAGGTTTGACAAGACTTGAGTGTATCTGACACTCAATGAGTAAAAACACATGAGTGATTATAGATCACGAATAATATGTACACAATCAGATGTCCTGTGCTCTAAAAGTGTTATGAGCATGTACCAGAATGATTCATGTGATGATCATTGAAAAACAGTAAGAATATCACTAGTAGGAAAAGCCTCATCAGTGGCGCACGAAAATTTGATTCTGTGGCGCACGGGTGGTGCGCCACAGAAACGTCGCCACAAAAATAAGCTTCTGTGGCACACCGGTCGTGCGCCACAGAAATAAGGTTTCTGTGGCGCACCAGGTAGTGTGCGCCACAGAAATAAGTAGTTCTGTGGCGCATGTGATGTAGCTGCGCCACAGAAATAGGTGCGCCACAGAATTATTTTTTGGTGCGCCACAGAACTATCTACAGGTATACTCGATTTTGTGCTCCCTGGTGTATTATACAGGTTTTATACTGGTTTTATACACCGTATACAGGTTATATACTGATATAATATAGACAGATATAATATGGACATATATAATCATCACATCATCATCACATTACTTAGAGCCCGATCGAGTTATACATATAGCTCCATACAACTCATAATCCATGCAAATTAAGAAAGTTCTCATCATCTCTAGATACAAACGAAGTGACACCGGCCGCCGCCTACACTAGGATGAAATAGAGTACCGCCGCGACGATGGTGAGCAAGAGCGAGAGCACAAGGAAGGTCTTCATCTTGCTCTTGTTCGCTTGGTGCGCCCTCCACTTGGCAACCGCCTCGTGTCTAGTCGGGTACCCTTTGTAGCAGTTGCCGCTGAACTTGTGCACCTGTTTCTTGCACTCCTCCCACTCCTCGTACACTCCTGGAACCCGCCCCTCGAACACGACGTAGTACGTCATCTCTATGGACACAAGGCATATTAGTATATAACGCAATGGAAAGAGTTAGAGGGTTCACATGCATACATATTCACAAGAATTAAAGCAAGGAAATAATAATAAACCTAAAAGAAATATAGCATCGGTATCACATAAGTAATATGGTTCAACGATAACGACTACAATAGTAATTGAAGTCCAACAACGACGACCACCGTTTCGAGCAAATTAAGCAAGTTTAGTTTACAACACGGTGCAAATTGTCTATCGATTCAAAGTAATGCTAGGCACACTGGCCTCGGTCAACGAGACGTCTTCTTGAGCGGCTCCGGGAACGGCTTGTACAAGTCCTTCGTCGTCCACGTCCTTCCATCACCCTGCCTATGTAGGCGTTCTTCGATATCCCTCTTAGGCAACGCTCTGGCTACGTGTAAGAGCCCCGATCCGTTGGATACATCTTGTAAGATAATTTCCGAGAGCTTTACTTGGATGCGATGGAAGTCTTCTCTAAGATCATCATCACTGATTTCCCTCGACATTTTAATGGGGTCTCGCTTACTAGGTGGCAGAGACATCATCTCTGCATCCTCGACAAACCCTTTAAGGTGATGGAGGACATAGAAGGCCTCCTTAATGCTGCCAGCTGGCTGCTTGATACAAGGGAAGTTGATCACGTGCTTGAACCCGATCTTTTTAGTGTCCGGCCTGATATATTGCCCATTCTTGTCGAAGGTGCCTCCACTTTTGGAGTAGCCAAGGATAGCCTCATCGAGAACACCCCTTATTCTCGTGTAGTCTTTCTTCGTCGTCGTACTCGACGAGTCGAAATACTGGGCTAGTGACCACTTTGGATCTAGGATGATGAGTGTGCAGTATTTGTCCCTGCTCAACACATGCAATTGAAATGGAATGTTGGAAATGATCGGCAATGGAAGAAATATATAAGAAAGCATAAGTTACGACGGCCGTGAGCGGATGTGTACTTACTCGGGAAAGACAGGCAGAAGAATGGTGTTGCTCTCTTTGTGCATGAGCATGAAGTTCTGGAGGTACCGCACCGCCTTGGTCCGTGTCCTTGAGCCGTCCTGGAGCTGGCTATCGCGCATGTAGTAGGGATCCGCTACCGCGATGTGGCGGGGTCTCTCTCTGTTGATCTTCATCTGAAGATTGATCGCGTATAGGCGGACCAAGTTATAGTCGAGCCGTTTCGAGTGAAATAGATTGAAGACGTCCTCGAACGCTATGAAGAAGATATCCGCGGGGTCTTCATTGACGAAGTTCTGGTTGGACGGCACCTTGACCGAGAACACCGGGTAATTTGGATCCTTTTCTTTAAGAAGGACGCTCTCTTGATAATGAATAGAGTGCTGCAAAGGGAGCATTTGTCCACTTGCGAGGTGTTCCATGTCCGGAGGCAGTATAGGTTTACCAGCTTCATGACACCGGGGCAAGCCATCCGGTGTAGGTGGTACCATGTCGTCGGCCCGGATCCTCTTAGGAGCAGGCTGGCTCGAAGATGCGCCCTTCTTGGCTCCTCTCTTCCTTCCCTTCTTCACTTGACCTACTGGGGGTGCTTGTGGTGCTGATGGTGGTGCTTCGGGTGCTGGTGGTGCTTCTGAGGTTGCTGGGGTTGATTTGGGTGGCTCCCCGATGATCGTCTTACGCAGCGTGTTAGGGCTGAAAACGGTAGCAGGCTTGACTTGAGCTGGATTGCCAGCCTCCGGAGGAGTGTCTTGAGAAAGACCCGTGAAGACCAGGCGCTGCTTCGTGACTGTAGGGGGACGACTAAGTTGATCGCCGTGTGTGCGGAAGGCTTGTTCATCCATAGGAGGCATGTACATATCTTGGCTGCAGGCGCCAGTGTTGATGTAGGCATCGATGTCATCATCATCATCTACATCGTTGCCATCAAGTGGCGCCATGTCCTGGACCTTAGGTGGTGGCGGTTGCGATGCCGCCGCTTGGCGTACCGTGCGTCTAGTAGACGGTCGTTGCGGTAGCGCTCCCAACAACTGTTTGTGGCGTCTGGTGGTGACGGCGATCGTCGGTTCCTTCCGGGTGGCGGCGGCGACCGCCGGTTCCTTCAGGGTAGTGGGGGCGGCGACCGCCGTTTCCTTAAGGGTGTCGTCGGCGCTGGCGATCTTGGGCCGGATGATAGGGGAGGTGGCGCCGGTGCTTTTCTTACCACTCGGAAGACCCCCCCCCCAGACGAATCTGGTTCTTCGGCCATTTCATAAGCCATGAGGTGCAATCCCCAAGGGGCAAAACGTCGCCTTCGTCTGTGCCCGGAGGTTGAAAGGGGGGATGGCGTAGCGGTACTCCGGCACTACCATTACCAACTTGACCTTCGCCACGTCTTCCGCCAATGTAGCGCCGTGCATAACGCGGGAAGCCATGACATAGCCGCTAGCAACTTCCACCAACTTGCCGCCGGGCTCCACCGTTTGCAGAAGTATGCATTGTTCATCCTGAGTCAGGGGCGCCATGTTGGGCATCGTGAGATGGCAGTCACGAAAGGCATATATAGTTAAAGAAGATGACGCGAAGGAGTAACTAATGAGTTTACCTCCTTGATGGCGTCGATCTCGGCTACTGTCGATACAAGGGCGGCGGTTGGGGGCGTCGATGCGACCAGTTGGAGCTGCGGCGGCGTCTGGTGGAGCCCCGACGCCGGCGTCGGGTGGAGCGGCACCGTCGGCGACACGTGGAAGCTTGAGTTGCTGCCGCTAATGCTGGGCACATGTATCGGCCCCACTTGACCTCCCGCATTCCAAGCAGCTAACCCCTCCATCAACCCAGGGGGATGATCTGCCGGATCTTCTCGTCCAATAACTTGTTCATCATCTCCGTGTTCTCCACAGGCTTTTCGGCCACCAGCTTCTCTAGTGACTCCACCTTCTTCTTCAGCTCCTGAACCTCGGATTTATCCTTAGCCGATGACCTCCTCTCCAGCTTTCTCGTCTTGGCATCCGATCCGTAGTACTCGGATAGCTTCATACTTGTGCCAAAGCCGGACACACGGCCACCCGACGTCGGTGGCTTGTCCAGCTCCCTCTCCTTGTATTTGTTCATCGCCCTGTTGAAAGGCGTGTCCCACGGTTCCGTCGACCCCTGGGACGACGGGCCAGCCTTCGTCAACTCTTCATCCTTTAGACAAAGGAACTTAAGGTTAGCCCATTTGGCTTCATTGCCTAATAAGATGAGCGAAATAATATAGAACTATCCTTACCAGGTACTTCTCGAAATCCCTCACGTCTTCGTGATCCGTAATAAATTCCCCCGTCTTCCAGTCTAAGTAGTAGCGGGACCGGACAAAGTTCCTAGCCTGTTCATCCTGGATTTTGTGCCAGGGGTTTTCTTTCCCCAGACGTACCATCTCGGCATCCTCCTTGTCCCAAGTGGGCTGTTTTCCTCGGTAACCGCCGCTTCCGCAATGGTGGGTCCCTAAGTTCAAATCCCGCATTTTCTTCCCCCAGGCGGTCCATTTTTTAACAGCGTCACTCTGTAAGTAAGACTTGAATGCATTAAAGTCTTCTAAGGAGAGCGACGGGTCTTTGCTACTTATCCTCTCCCAGCTTTCACCGGCCTCGATCTTTCCCTTCAGCCGGTTCTTCCAGCTGCTCAAGGCGGTGCTCATCTTCGTGAGAGCTAAAGAGTCCACCTTCTTATTTAACGGCTCCGGGAACGTGTATCGTTGGTGAAGCTTCTGGAGGAGGGATTGGGCGATAGCCTCGTTCTCCTTGCTTCTGAGGTCCTGAGTTAGGATCGGCACGGTTTCACGGACGATGCACCCTAGTTGCATGCCGTACCCTTTGGCAACCCACGAAGGCTCCAAGGGTAGGCCACTTTCGGAGACTACCGTGAAATGATCGGTGACGTTGGCGAGCACTTGCGGCCTCCGATCCCTCCTTGGCCTCCTCGCCGTCCTCTTCTTCTTACCCTCCTGAGGGTTGCCGCCGCTATCACCTTCCGTGCGGTTGGCCGCGTTCTCTTCACCGGCCGTCTCTTCACCGGTCTGGGCGGCGTCGTCCCAGGTATCGTCATCGTCGCCGGTGTCGGCGGCGGCCCCCCGGCCCTCTCCCTCGGAGGCAGTGTCCCGGCCCTCTCCCTCGGAGGCGGCGTCCCGGCCCTCTTCCTCATCGTCGGGCGACTCGGCGGCGGCCTTCCGGGGCTGCTCGTAGCCCTCCCAGAAGTCCTTGTTGGCCTCTCTCGCTTCTTCGTTCTGGCTCCTGGGCTTAGAAGTGTTGCCCGACATGTTTATTTGCACTTCATTAAAAAGAGGCAACAAGTTAGTACAAAAGTCAACCAGAAAATTCGGCATGACTTTTGCTAATTTTTCTACGTAGGAGTGCCCATTTCTCAACCGAAACGGAAGTTAATCAACGCTTCGGGAGAAATGGGCAACTCAATGAAATCCCTGCAAAAATATCCACCATATATCGACCATACAAACTTGCCCATCTACAATACATCAAACAAAAGCCAACATAAACCTGGAGCATCTACAACACTACCACCTGGAGCACTACAAATCTGGAGCACTACCACCTGGAGCACTACAAATCTGGAGCACTACACAACCTGGAGCACTACACAACCTGGAGCACTACAAAAACCATTTCATAAATGAATTCAAATAGTAGCATTTCATGTACTAGTAGCATTATAGAGCATAAACAAGCATACAAGCTTATAGAGCAAGCCAACCAGTAGCTACTGCCAACATGTGACTTCAAATGAAAATGCTATTATTCCAGATATAATTAAATAGCATTCCAATTTTTTATGTACCCTGGATCAGTAGCATGCATTTGACCAAAAGGAAGCGAAGTAAAGTTAATATAGCAGCAACTATATATGAACCAAGCTACTGCATTTTCCATTTCATCTAAACCAACATAAATCAACTAAATGAACCTAGCTAGCTACTGCATTTTGCATTTCATCTAAACCAACTAAACCAACTATATAAATTGCTTACCATTTCATTTTGCATTTCCTACTGCATTCATTTTCAACCAAAAAATTAGTTTCAAACCAGAGAGCAGCATGATGCAATTTCATTTTATTAACCAGAGAGCAACATGAGCAACATAAGTCATTTACTTATTACTAGTCACTCATAAAGCAGCATCCAGCTCACCCAAAAATCAAACAGCAAGCAATGAATAAAGAAAACAAAAGCTGCTATCACAAGCAATTTGAACCAGTAGCAATTTATGGCAAGCATGAGCATGAGCAAGCATTTTTTCATTTCATTATTGTTATGAGCATCAGCATGCCCACAGCAGCACCAATAAGCAGTAGCAGTTTATGGCAAGCATGCACTGGTTTAATTACTGTAACACACTAAATAGTATTGGCATAATCATGCACTTGATAATTGCAATATGGTTGTTCATTTAAAAAATACTACTTATTGCTATATCAACCAGTACCTACTTCATTTGCAAGTAGCATTAGGCATTTTCATTTGCATTTGCATTAGGCATTTGATAGATGGATCAATCATGTTGCTTTGTCCCTTGTTTCGTTCCATTTGACCACAATATTGCAGAATCTTTATTTCAAAATCTTTATTTGCAACCAGTAGCATTTCAAAATCTCTAGTGAGCATGAGCATGAGCATGAGAATTCGCCCTAACTAGCAGGAACCCTAAAGCATTTCAATTTGCAAACAGAGACTATGAACTCCAATGAACCCTAACTAGCAGGAACCCTAGCCGGGAGGGGGGAAGGTGGAGGGAAGGGGAGAGGGGAGGGAAGAGGGGAGGGGGAAGGTGGAGGGAAGGAGAGAGGGAAGCTCACCGATGGTGACGGTAGCGACGACGGTGGCCTCTCCTCTTCCTCCTCGAGGTGCAGCGGCCTCCTCCTCCTCGATGTGCGGCGGCCTCCTTCTCGGGTACGTCCTCGGCGGCGGCGTGGCGGTCCTCCTCCTCCTTGATCTGCGGCGGCGGCTCGGGGTTGGGCGTCCTGCTCGGCGGCGGCGTGGCGGTCCCCTTCCTCCTCCTCCTCGGCGGCAGCGGCGCTTGGTGGCGGCGCTTGGCGGTGGCGGTGGTTGCGCTAGGGTTGGCTCGTTGTCGGGGAAGAAACTGCTAGTGTGGGGAGTGGGGAAGAAAGGTTCAAGTTATTTCACCAAGTGTCTTAATTCTGTGGCGCACCCCTCTAAGTGCGCCACAGAATTAAGCATTCTGTGGCGCATCAGCTCTTTCATGCGCCACAGAATTTCTTAATTCTGTGGCGCACCTAAAGAGGCATGCGCCACAGAATTTAGACACTTAGCAAAACAAAACGGGTTACTGCTGTGTCCTGACAGATACATAGTACTAGTCTAGTGGTTAAGGCCAATGTTAGGCCATTAGTAGCCAGGTTCGAACCCTGGCTGCCACACAATTTTTCTTCCTTTTTTCATATTTTAGTTACATTTCAATAAATAACACAACATTATTTAGTAATTAGTAGAGAGAATTATAAATTACTTGTCTCATACAAACATGTTCTTGTTTCTCTCACACACACATGCATGTACTTGTCTAACACACACACTCACACACATGTGATAGACCAAAAAAAGATCTTCTTCGTCCTGGCTCCGAGCTCTAGCGTCTCTTCGCAATCTTCTTGCCCTTTCGGTTGTTGGCGGTTGAATACTTTATGCCGGCCACCTTGAGATTTCTTCGCGTGAACGGACAACCTTTAGAGGGTAGGGAGGTCTTCCTTCTTACTTTACTAGTAGTAGGCATGTCGAAGTGCCTGTCGAATTCCTCCTCCATCTTCGGGTCACCGTTCTTGTCCAAGTCTTCCTCGTTGGCGTCTCCTTGCATTCCTATGATGCTCCTCTTGCCCCTCCTCACGACAACACGGCTAGGCCTCGACGGATCGGTGATGAAGAAGCATTGGTCAACTTGGCTACCGAGTACCCATGGCTCATTTTTCGCGGATGCGTTCTTCGATTTTGCATCGGGTATAACCATGGTTGTGAAATATCGGCCTTCTTTTTCGACCTTCTTGGCCCATCTCACACGAAACATTGGCACCGTCTCTCCACAGTAATTGAGCTCCCATATCTCCTCGATCCTTCCAAAAAATCTTTCCTTGACATTAGTCTCGTCATCGGCGTATGACAGCATAGTTACTCCTGAGTTTTGATTTTCACTATTTCTGTCCTTTTCCTCGGTGTAGAATCTGTAACCGTTGATGTCGTACCCCTGATAGGTCCTTACGTTATGCGCGGGTCCCTGTGATAAGGTGTATATGAGTTTTTCATCTTCGGTAGAAGGCGTATTTCTCTGTGCTTCAACCAGTTGAGTTTGCTTGAACCAACGCGTGAAGCTGGAGTTGTGCTTTTTGGTTACGTCTCCCATCTTCCTCGGCCGGCCCATATCGATGTAATTCTGCTCGACCATGCTTTTGTGCTCTTGCACGAAAGGTTCGGTCAGTTTTAAGTGTTGTAGCGCGACCCGGTGAGCCCTGTCAAAGTCGTCGCGTCGATTTTCAATGCCGACATGGACTGAGCGGTAGCCCTCGCGGTGACCGACTCCAGCGAGCCTCCCGAGGTGCGTCCTGGGGGGTAGACCAACATGATCCTCGTCGTCCTCGGTGCTTAGATAATTCTGGCAGAAGGAGATGCACTCGTAGGTTAGAAACCCCTTGGCCATGCTTGCGTCTGGACGGGCCCTATTGCGAACGTATCCTTTCATGACACCGTTCTGCCTTTCGAAAGGCATCATGTTGTGGAGGAACGTTGGGCCGAGCTGCTTGATGTCTTCAACGACATGGAGAAGGAGATGGACGCATATATCACAGAATGCAGGCGGGAAGTAAATCTCGAGCTCACATAGTATCACCACGATCTCATCCTGTAGCATCTTGAGCTGCCTCACGCCGATCGACTTCCTGGTGATAACGTCAAAAAAGTTGCATAGGCCAAACAGCGTATCACGGACGTGCTCGTCCATTATGCCTCGGATCGCAACGGGAAGTATCTGCGTCATTAGCACGTGGCAATCGTGAGACTTCATCCCGGTGAACCTCTTCTTCGCTACGTCCAGATATCTGCTTATATTCCCCGAGTAACCGTGAGGAACTTTCACTCCTAGGAGGCACCTGAAAAACTGCTCGAGCTCCTCCGGACTCGTTGTGAAGCAGGCAGCGGGAAGCTGCACCGCGTTCTTCTTAGCCCTTTTACGGAGACGTTGAGTCCCTTCCGTCTGATCATCATCATCATCATCATCATCGTCAGTATCGGGGGCTTGAAGATCTTTCCTGATGCCAAAATGTTTAAGATCGTATCTTGCTTTCGGTCCATCCTTGGACTTTTCTGAGTTGCAAAGAGTGCCAAGCAGACTCTCGGTAACGTTCTTCGTAATGTGCATGACATCGAGGCTGTGGGGCGTGTGGAGGACCTTCCAGTACTCCAAGTCGTGGAAAACAGACCTCGCTTTCCATACACCGAGCAGCGGCTCTGGCTTCGGTCGCTTCTTTCCCGGCGCTGGGCACTCCTTCCAATTTTTCAGAAGATCATCGATTTCTGCGCCGCTCCTCGGGCGTGGGGGTCCATCGGGCTCATCTTTACCATTGAACAGATCACCGCGTTTTCTCCACGGGTGATCCAAGCGAAGCCACCTTCGAGCACCTGGGTAGACGGTTTTCGAGGACCCGGGATCCCTTGGTAGTTGTAGATGCGGGGTATCGTCCATGCACTTCACACAGCCGTTGAATCCGTGGCCCACCTGGGCAGATACATATGCGTAACCAGGATAGTCCGTGACCGTCGTGATCAACGCGGCTCTCATATCGAAATAAGTTCTAGTGTAGGCGTCCCACGTACGGGGTGGCGTCTTCCACAACGTGTCTAACTCCTCTTTCAGCAGCCCGAGATACAAATGCATGTCGACACCTGGTTGTTTCGGCCCCTGAATGAGAATACTCAGGTGTATGTACCTTTGCTTGGTGCACAGCCACGGGGGTAGGTTGTAAGGCCATACAAACACAGGCCAGGTGCTATGCGTGCTACTCTGGTTGCCGAACGGATTGAGTCCATCGGTGCTCATACCCAGCCTGATGTTCCTTGCGTCGCCCCCGAACCTAGGGAAGGCGATGTCCAATGTTTGCCACTGTCCAGCGTCTGAAGGGTGTGTCAGCATATAGCCCATCTCCGGATCTTCTTCGGGCTTCTGCCTTTCCTCGTGCCATTGCATGAGCTTTGCTTCCTTAGGGTCCACGAAATACCGCTGCAGACGGGGAGTGATAGGAAAGTACCATACCACCTTTCGAGGTACCTTCTTGTTCCCAACCTTGTACCGTCCGTGGCCACACACCGGACATGTGGTTCTGTCCTTGTACTCGCACCTATAAATCACACAATCATTAATGCAGGCGTGGTATTTTTCGTGCGGTAGGTCAAGGGGACACACGACTTTCTTGGCCTCCTCGGTACTACTTGGCAATGTGTTCCCCTCCGGGAGACGATCGTGCCAGAATTTTAAGCTCTTGCTGAAGCTGGAATCGGTCCACTTGTTCTGCGTCTTCATCTGCAGGTAATCAAGCGTTACATGCAAGCGCGTATCCTGCGGACGACACCCAGGAAAGATCGGAGTCATCCCGTCTTTCTCCATTTGCGACAGCTTGGCTCTCTCTCTAGCTGCAACTCTATCGTTGCTCGTCTCCTGGAGGAGAAGATCTTGAACATGAGAGTCCCGCAAGGCCGAAATTAGCGGGGTCGCGCCGGAATCTTCTTCTTCATCATGATGATGTTCTCCGCCGGCATCTTCTTCTTCATGATGATCTTCTCCGTCGACTTCTTCTTCATGATGATAGTCCCCGTCGGCATGATGATAGTCTTCTTCATGATGATAGTCATCTCGCTCGACATGGTCTTCATGCGCACCATTTGATGGGGCCGGCCGCGCCTGGTTGTCTTGCATGAAACCGCGCCTCAGCAGGTGCTCCTCCAGTTGTCCGGAATCAGGGTTGATCCAGCGCTCGAGTTTGCATGATCGACACGGACATCTTATCTGGCGCCTATTGTTCCGAATCATGTCCTCCTTCGCGTCTATCTTGTATCTAGAGATTCGAGCGGAACTCATCGAGAGGACCATGCTTGCCTGCAAATGGTATACATAGAACAGGAAATTAGAACCGCACCAAATGCACACACATGCATGGGCCGTACCTCTCCTCAAGGTATTACATGGAGTGGAAAAATTCGGCATGACCTCTCCTCAAAGTAGGACATATGGGTAGTGCAAAACTTGCCGAAACGGAAATGAATCAACATTTCGGCAAACATCCATGCACCACACCGGCACACACACAAGCGCTTCACCTGCAACAAGCATCCATACACACGACGGCCACACAAGATCTACAAGCATATGCATGTCTCCTCCAAGCATATGTATGTCTCCTCCAACTACTCACCTTCTAGATTCGATACCGAGACGAGACCGCGATCGATGAGTTCGAGAGGAGGAGAGAGTATGGAGAGCCTTCTCCTCAACTCCAATTAAGTATCAACCAAAGTAAGTGCAATAAATACCCAAGCAAGTGAAAAGTAGAGTCAAAATGGTATGAGAGAGAAGGGGGGACGAGCTAGATGGAGGAAGAAGAATGGCTTGTGTAGTGTGGTAGGTGGGAGGTTGGCTCACTTTTGTAGATCTGGTTCGCTAATTCTGTGGCGCACCTGAACCATGCGCCACAGAATACCTTATTTCTGTGGCGCACGAGCCAAGCTGCGCCACAGAATAGCTTATTTTTGTGGCGCACACAAAACAAGCGCCACAGAATAGCTTATTTTGTGGCGCACCGTGTGCGCCACCAACCGAGGTTTGTGCGCCATAGAAATTGTAAAACCAATGATTGGGGGTGACAGGTGTGGGGCCCACCAAGTTTTTGTGGCGCACGGTTTAGTAGTGCGCCACAAAATTAAGCTATTTCTGTGGCGCACCGAGCTTTGTGCGCCACAAAATAACTTTCTGTGGCGCACTCAAAACGGTGCGCCACAGAACTAAGCTTCGCCTATAAGGGTTTTCCTACTAGTGTATTCTTGAGTACTTAAGAAGAACCAAGGATATATATATATATATATATATATATATATATATATATATATATATATATATATATACCAGCACTATTCTGCAACCGGTTGCAGAATAATATTCTGAGCACCGACTTGTACTTTTCTGGACACAAGGTTGTACTTTCCGGATAACAGGGTTCAACTTTCTGTCGAACTTACCTGAACTTCCCGTTTTCTTCAGAGGTACTGATTATACCTCGAGTTTCTCAACCATTTGTCGGAACTATGCAAATGATATACCGTTGGATAGATAATGAAAAACCGCAACTTTTTCATGTTCACACTTTTCACAGATTTTGCACGGTTTAAATTTAATTTTGAAAATACGAAAATGCTTCTATATGGCCAGAAAACGAACTTTTAGTTCGATTTTCGAACCGCTTATCGAAACTGTGCAAATGATATACCGTTGGAAAGATAATGAAATTGCGCAACTTTTTCATGTTTTACGTTTTTTCAAAATCCTCACAGTTTTTGAACAATTTTGAAAATACCGAAATTCGGACGTACTCAAAAAACGAGCGGACAGTAATTTGGATGATTTGTTTCAACCGTATGTCGGAATGATGCAAATGATATGGCGTTGGAAAGCTACGGACTAGGCGCAACTTTCATCTTCCAATTGTTTTCTCTAATTCCTTATAGTTTAAGAGAATAACTCGAATTACTGTCCGCCCGTTTTATGAGACGGGCACCGAATGATTTTCCCCGCGATTTCTATGCGGTATATTTAAGCAATGCAAATGATATACTGTTGGAAAGGTGTAAAAAAGGCGCATCTTTTTCATATATATCATTTTTGCCAAATCTAAATGGTTTAAAATTAATTTTAGAAGTTTTGAAATCATGTTTCCGGTATACTTTGCGAGATAACGACTTGAATTTGATGCATTAGATCTCTTTATTTGTTGTGAAATGTTGTAGGTAATGAAATTAGACTCCTAATCTATCAGATAAACCTTTGGGTGGCAATGGTTGAGGTGGTTGGTGATCAAAACAATGAGATTTGCACAATAAATTTTCGCCTCGCAAAAACAGAGCATTGAACTTCTCTCGACATGTGCTTGTACTTCTCGGGCAACGCGGTTCTACTTCTTGGTGCGGTTTCACGAAACCGTTCAGAAAAATTAATAAGTTTTTATCTAAACACTTTCTACTTCCCGTAGTTACCGCTTGTACTTCCTGCAATCACCACTCGTACTTCTCGGAATCACTGATTGTACTTCCCGCGGATGAGGGGATTTTTTTGTTTTTTGTGTATTTGTATTTTGTCGGCTTTTTGTACTTCCTATATTAAGTTTGTGTACTTCTTGTGTCGAATTGTTGTACTTCTCAACTTGAAGTCTTTAAACTTCTTCGTGAATAACGAGATTTTTTTTTGTATATTCGGATTGTTATCGGTTTTCTTGTACTTCCTATAATAAGTGGTTGTACTGCCCGTGTCCAATGGTTGTACTTCTCGCCGTCAAGTATTTGAACTTCCTCGCGGATGATGAGATTATTTTATTTTCTTGTACATTCTGGTTTTTTCGGTTTTCTTGTACTTCCTACAATAAGTGGTTGTACTGCTCGTGTCGAATGGTTGTACTTCTCATTGTCAAGTATTTGAACTTCCTCGCGTATGACGGGATTGTTTTACTTTTTTACATTTGAAATTTGTCGGTTTTCTTGTACTTATTACAATAAGTGGTTGTACTGCTCATGTCGTATGGTTGTACTTCTCATCATCAAATATTTCAACTTCCTCATGAATGACGAGATTATTTTGTTTTTTGTACTTTCTATATTAAGTGGGTGTACTGTGCCGAATGGTTGTACTTCTTACCGTCAAGCATTTGAACTTCTCCTCAAATGACGGGATTATTTTATTTTTTCTACATTTGTTTTTTGTAGGTTTTCTTGTACTTTCTATATTAAGTGGGGTGTACTACTCATGTGGAATGGGTGTACTTCTCATCGCCATATTTTTGAGGGTGCACATTCACTCCACATTAAAAGAAACATATGAAAAATTAAGGATGAAGTTTGTACGTTGCTATGTGAGCTTCTTCCAGATATTTTATTATTTATTTTGCACTTCACGAAGAACTTTGCTCTTTCAAAGTTGATCATTTGTCCTTCCTCTTGTCACCACTTGTACTTCTCGGAATCATAACTTGCACTTCCCATGGGATAAATGTTTTTTGTTCATACCACTTGTACATTCTACTTCTTGTCATATTTCTATGTACTGCCCGCAATACGCATATTGTACTTCCATGTAGATGATTTTTTTAGTTTCTATCAACTTCAAAAATAAATATTTGTGTACTTATTTAATAGATAATTTATTTAGACCTATCAGCCAACCCTAAATAGGGGAACTGTTGTTTTGTTGGAAATATTTATTCAGTGCTTGTATGAAAAACATGTAAAGAAACTTCATTGGTATATTTTGGAGTTCCCAGATTGACGCAATGTACTTTTGAGCTATTACCAGGGTTTGTACTTCTCAACGTTTGTTTGTGTACATGCCTAAGCTATCGGTGGGGAAGAGCCTCCGAGGAGGGAGAACGGGGCGGACGTAGGGCTACGGGAGCGAGCGCGAGGGAGACCAGGACTTTGAAGCGATTTCCTTTTCAATATTTTTCAATTGAACTTCTCGGGTATTTTCTTTCTTTATTCACAGTAGATAGACGTGCTTCCTAAATACAAAGAGGTGTATTGCCCAAATACTATACGATACAAAAAAAATTAATATAAGCAAATAGGTGAATCTTTCATGTGACGAATGGAGTTTATTTTGCAAGTGTGCTTTTTATCACTTCAAATAATTTTATATTTCTTCTTTGTAGAAGTTACTCCTAATGTTATTTTAATTTTTCTTCCAAATTCATAATTTGAATACCGTGTACTTTCTTGCCGCAATAATATGTACTTCCCAAAAGATGTGTATGTCGTAGGTATGTGTGCAGTTTTTGTTTTCAGATCACACAAAACTTTGCAAGCTTTTGTATAATGTTAAATTTTAAAACACCGGACAAACAACACAGAATAGTCACCGACAAAAAATGACCTGAACTTTCCAGTGTGGTTGAGTGTCTTGTCATCAGTTCAGAATTGTACTGCTCAAAAAATAAGTATACGTATATTGCAGGTACCAACAGAACTTCATATGAAGAACAAGAGGGTTGAACTTTCACAACGATAATACATGTACTGTCCAAACCAAACAAACTAAAGTAGTACGTCTGCACATATTTTACATACATGGTGATGCGTCTGCACATCGTATGCTTGTACTTATTTATTAGGTATATCTGCACTTTTTTCTCACCGTAACCAAAAACAGAATCATCAAAAGAGAAATGTGATTCAGAGTGCTGTGAGCCAGGCCACCAACATATCAGGAGAAGTAGGAGTGCTGACGAGGGCATCAATGCGACATGTACAAGTGGACTGCTTCTATACTAAGTGCACAACTGTAGTAAATAACAAAAAGAGAGAAAATTAGGGGATTTGATGAATATGTGCCTTTTCCAAAACTGAAAACACGTACTTGCACTTCCTGCCACCGTGCAGTTGAACTTACTTCTGAACTTGTACGTACTGACTAGCGCAGAAAACTCAGATATAACACCAAGACCGGCACAGTGGCAGCCTATAGCGCGCAGGGACATAGGCGGCGCGAGCGGATATGTCCAGGTGGCAGGCCGCTGGGGCTGCAGAATTCCATGTTTCGAGAAATATTGAGGTGCAGAACTCCGCTTGCGAATAGAGCACGGAGCTAGCAGCCCTGGACCTGGTCTCCAGCACCTGCAGATGCCGAAAATAGAGCTGCGCCACTTCGATAGATTTTCCAGTTCGCTGCAGGAAAGAAAGGAGACGCTCCTGTAAGTCTGTAACCCGGCGTACCAACACACAGCAAACAAAAACAGCTATCTGATAGGGAGAGAAAGTACTTGCCGTGCAGCGGAGCGCTGCTGTGGAGATTGACTGGTGAACAGGCCTGTGAGCCACCGCGATGTGCAGCAAGAAGTACAGGCACCATCGGTAGGAAGTACAGGCACCGGCGATGGGAAGATCATGGGTGGAGCGCAGGACGCCATTGGACTTGGAGGCCGTTCAATCCCACCAGCCCGTCGGCGTGACCTATGGGACAGAGGAGCACAGGGTAAACCCACACAATTTGGTCGACCAATTCTAAACCGCGGCGGCGCAAGCATAAATTCTGTGCGATGGAAACGCCCGGCTGCGTGGAACCAAGGCAACATAAGAAATTCAGATGGCTTACCTCGGCGGGGGACAGGTCCCTTGGCTCGCGAGTAGCTAGGCACAGAGCAGCGCCCATGCCTTCCCAGGCCGGCATGTTTCTCAGCGGCGGCGCAGAAGCTCGGAGTCGGGCGTGCCGTCGATTTGGCGGCGGCTGGTGCCGGGGAACTGGACCGGCGGGGGCGTAGTCCGTCCCCGATGATTCGGGACAGCGGCGGGGGACTTGCCGACGGCGAGGGGGATCCCCGTGGTGCGGGGCATCGGGCGGCGACTGGGGACGGCGGCGCCATCGATTGACGGCTGGCGCGAGGCCGCCAGGCGTCGGCGGAGGCTCGGGGCAGAGGGCTCCGGCAGCACGCCGGTATGCTGGCCGGCGGGTGCGGCCGGACTAGCTCGTTGGGATGGCACTTCCCTGGGTGAGAGGCGGGTTGGGGGAGGTGGTTGGCGTCGGAAGAACAGAGTGGATCGGGAAGAAGAGAGGTTCTTTTCGGTGGGGTTTCCAGCTGGCTTTTTTTTTCTTCCTAGCGTTTCCTATATAGGTTAGGTGGTGCTCAGAATAATATTCTGAGCACTGGTTTCAAAATAGTGTCACCCTATATATATATATATATATATATATATATATATAGTTTTGTATGAAGAAATGACAAACAAATCGCTGTAAGGTGTTGCACCGATATTTGTTTTGTCACATATAAAAAATAAAATTTCAATCTCAAATTAGACTAAGTGTTGTTTAAAAGGTAGCACAATGAGCTAGAAGTAGTCTATGCTAGATTTCGAAGAGTTCTAAATATTGTGACGGATTCTACAAACGAAGGCAGATTATGTCATTGTTTTGACAATGACTGAGGATGTTAAGTCAAGAGGTTCTTTGAGAACTTGGTGTAGTTCCGATAGTGTCAGAACTTTGAAGCTATATTGTGTATGACAATATTAGTGACATATTTCAGACCGCGGAATTAAGGTTCCACCAGAAGACCAAACATATTTAATGCCGACTCATTTAGAAAATGAGTGATGCGTTGAGACTTGAGACGCAAATGAATTGCAAAATACATACGTTTCTGAGCATGTCAGATCCGTTGACTAAAACTTCTCCCGTGAGCAAAACATGATAAAGCACCGGAAGGCCAAGGTGTTATATCTTTACATATGTAAACTAGATTATTGACTCTAGTGCAAGTGGGAGACTGTTGGAGATATGCCCAAGAGGCAATAATAAAATGGTTATTATAACATATCTTTGTGTTTATGATGATGTTTACATACCATGCTATAATTGTATTAACCGAAACATTGATACATGTGTGTTATGTGAACAACAAGGAGTCCCTGATACGTCTCCGACGTATCGATAATTTCTTATGTTCTATGCCATATTATTGATGATACCTACATGTTTTATGCACACTTTATGTCATATTCGTGCATTTTCTGGAACTAACCTAATAACAAGATGCCGAAGTGCCAGTTCCTGTTTTCTTGCTTTTGGTTTCAGAAATCCTAGTAACGAAATATTCTCGGAATTGGACGAAACGAAGACCCGGGGCCTATTTTTCCACGGAGCTTCCAGAAGACCGAAGAACATACGAAGTGGGGCCACGAGGTGGCGACACCACAAGGCGGCGCGCCAAGGAGGGGCCCGCGCCGCCCTATGGTGTGGGCCCCTCGTCGGGCCCCGACTCGCCCTTCCGCCTACTTAAAGCCTCCGTCGCGAAACCCCTGAAGCGAAAAACCACGATACGGAAAACCTTACTGAGACGCCGCCGCCGCTGATCCCATCTCGGGGATTAGGAGATCTCACCCTGCCGGAGAGGGGATTCATCTCCGGAGGACTCTACACCGCCATGGTCGCCTCCGGAGTGATGAGTGAGTAGTTCACCCCTGGACTATGGGTCCATAGCAGTAGCTAGATGGTTGTCTTCTCCTCATTGTGCTTCATTGTTGGATCTTGTGAGCTGCCTAACATGATCAAGATCATCTATCTGTAATTCTATATGTTGTGTTTGTCGGGATCCGATGGATAGAGAATACCATGTCATGTTAATTATCAAGTTATTACATATGTGTTGTTTATGATCTTGCATGCTCTCCGTTACTAGTAGAGGCTCTGGCCAAGTTTTGCTTAACTCCAAGAGGGAGTATTTATGCTCGATAGTGGGTTCATGCCTGCATTGACACCTGGGACAGTGACAGAAAGTTCTAAGGTTGTGTTGTGCTGTTGCCACTAGGGATAAAACATTGGCGCTATGTCCGAGGATGTAGTTGTTGATTACATTACGCACCATACTTAATGCAATTGTCTGTTGTTAGCAACTTAATACTGGAGGGGGTTCGGATGATAACCGAAGGTGGACTTTTTAGGCATAGATGCAGTTGGATGGCGGTCTATGTACTTTGTCGTAATGCCCAATTAAATCTCACTATACTTATCATGTCATGTATGTGCATTGTTATGCCCTCTCTATTTGTCAATTGCCCGACTGTAATTTGTTCACCCAACATGCTTTTATCTTATGGGAGAGACACCTCTAGTGAACTGTGGACCCCGGTCCATTCTTTTATACTGAAATACAAATCTGCTGCAATACTTGTTTTTACTGTTTTCTCTGCAAACAATCATCTTCCACACAATACGGTTAATCCTTTGTTACAGCAAGCCGGTGAGATTGACAACCTCACTGTTTCGTTGGGGCAAAGTACTTTGGTTGTGTTGTGCAGGTTCCACGTTGGCGCCGGAATCTCTGGTGTTGCGCCGCACTACATCCCACCGCCATCAACCTTCAACGTGCTTCTTGACTCCTATTGGTTCGATTAAACCTTGGTTTCTTACTGAGGGAAACTTGCCGCTGTGCGCATCACACCTTCCTCTTGGGGTTCCCAACGGACGTGTCAACTACACGCATCAAGCAAATTTCTGGCGCCGTTGCCGGAGATCAAGACACGCTGCAAGGGGAGTCTCCACTTCCCAATCTCTTTACTTTGTTTTTGTCTTGCTTTATTTTATTTACTACTTTGTTTGCTGCATTATATCAAAACACAAAAAAATTAGTTACTAGTTTTACTTTATTTACTGTCTTGTTTGCTATACCAAAAACACACACAAAAAATAGTTACTTGTTTTACTTAATATGATGCATGTTTTTATTCCACTAGTTAAGCATAATGGAAAACAACAAAAATATGAGAGATCTTTATGAACTTTATCTTGAATTAGGACATGATGTGTTTGAAGAGAGAATTAAAAATCCCATGGAACTTTATATGCATGCTAATGGGAATGTTATTAATATGAATGCTTTGAACACTATTGTTGCTAATGCTATGGAAAATTCTAAGCTTGGGGAAGCTGGCTTTGATGAGCATGATCTTTTTAGTCCCCCAAGCATTGAGGAGAAAATTTTCTTTTATGATTACAATATGCCTCCTATATATGATGATAGCCACTTTGTTGAATTTGCTCCCACTACAACTAATAAAATTGATTATGCTTATGTGGAGAGTAATAATTTTATGCATGAGACTCATGATAAGAATGCTTTATGTGATAGTTATATTGTTGAGTTTGCTCATGATACTACTGGAAATTATTATGAGAGAGGAAAATATGGTTGTAGAAATTTTCATGTTACTAAAATACCTCTCTATATGCTGAAATTTTTGAAGTTACACTTGTTTTGTCTTCCTATGCTATTCACTTTGTTCTTCATTGACTTGTTTATTTACAAGATTCCTTTTCATAGGAAGCATGTTAGGTTTAAATTTGTTTTGAATTTGCCTCTTGATGCTCTCTTTTGCTTCAAATACTATTTCTTGCGAGTGCATCATTAAAACTGCTGAGCCCATCTTAATGGCTATAAAGAAAGAACTTCTTGGGAGATAACCCATGTGTTATTTTGCTACAGTACTTTGTTTTATATTTGTGTACTGGAAGTATTTTACTACTGTAGCAACCTCTCCTTATCTTAGTTTTGAGTTTTGTTGTGCCAAGTAAAGTCTTTGATAGTAAAATAAGTACTAGATTTGGATTACTGCGCAGTTCCAGATTTCTTTGCTGTCACGAATCTGGGTCTACCTCCCTGTAGGTAGCTCAGAAAATTAAGCCAATTTACGTGCATGATCCTCAGATATGTACGCAACTTTCATTCAATTTGAACATTTTCATTTGAGCAAGTCTGGTGGCCTAATAAAATCCATCTTTACGGACTGTTCTGTTTTGACAGATTCTGCCTTTTATTTCGCATTGCCTCTTTTGCTATGTTGGATGAATTTCTTTGATCCATTAATGTCCAGTAGCTTTATGCAATGTCCAGAAGTGTTAAGCATGATTGTGTCACCTCTGAACATGTTAATTTTTATTGTGCACTAACCCTCTAATGAGTTGTTTCGAGTTTGGTGTGGAGGAAGTTTTCAAGGATCAAGAGAGGAGTATGATGCAATATGATCAAGGAGAGTGAAAGCTCTAAGCTTGGGGATGCCCCGGTGGTTCACCCCTGCATATTCTAAGAAGACTCAAGCGTCTAAGCTTGGGGATGCCCAAGGCATCCCCTTCTTCATCGACAACATTATCAGGTTCCTCCCTGAAACTATATTTTTATTCCGTCACATCTTATGTACTTTACTTGGAGCGTCGGTTTGTTTTTGTTTTTTGTTTTGTTTGAATAAAATGGATCCTAGCATTCACTTTATGGGAGAGAGACACGCTCCGCTGTAGCATATGGACAAATATTTCCTTAGGCTCTACTCATAGTATTCATGGCGAAGTTTCTTCTTCGTTCAATTGTTATATGGTTGGAATTGGAAAATGCTACATGTAGTAACTCTAAAATGTCTTGGATAATTTGATACTTGGCAATTGTTGTGCTCATGTTTAAGCTCTTGCATCATATACTTTGCACCCATTAATGAAGAAATACTTAGAGCTTGCTAATTTGGTTTGCATATTTGGTTTCTCTAGAGTCTAGATAACATCTAGTATTGAGTTTTGAACAACAAGGAAGACGGTATGGAGTCTTATAATGTTTACCATATGTCTTTTATGTGAGTTTTGCTGTACCGTTCATCCTTGTGTTTGTTTCAAATAACCTTGCTAGCCTAAACCTTGTATCGAGAGGGAATACTTCTCATGCATCCAAAATCCTTGAGCCAACCACTATGCCATTTGTGTCCACCATACCTACCTACTACATGGTATTTATCCGCCATTCCAAAGTAAATTGCTTGAGTGCTACCTTTAAAATTCCATCATTCACCTTTGCAATATATAGCTCATGGGACAAATAGCTTAAAAACTATTGTGGTATTGAATATGTACTTATGCACTTTATCTCTTATTAAGTTGCTTGTTGAGCGATAACCATGTTTCTGGGGACGCCATCAACTATTCTTTGTTGGATATCATGTGAGTTGCTATGCATGTCCGTCTTGTCTGAAGCAAGAGAGATCTACCACCTTTATGGTTGGAGCATGCATATTGTTAGAGAAGAACTTTGGGCCGCTAACTAAAGCCATGATTCATGGTGGAAGTTTCAGTTTGGACATATATCCTCAATCTCATATGAGAATAATAATTGTTGCCACATGCTTATGCATTAAAGAGGAGTCCATTATCTGTTGTCCATGTTGTCCCGGTATGGATGTCTAAGTTGAGAATAATCAAAAGCGGGAAATCCAAAATGCGAGCTTTCTTAGACCTTTGTACAGGCGGCATGGAGGTACCCCATTGTGACACTTGGTCAAAACATGTGCATTGCAAAGATCCGGTAGTCCAAGTTAATTAGGACAAGGTGCGGGCACTATTAGTATACTATGCATGAGACTTGCAACTTGTAAGATATAATGTACATAACTCATATGCTTTATTACTACCGTTGACAAAATTGTTTCATGTTTTCAAAATAAAAGCTCTAGCACAAATATAGCAATCGATGCTTTCCTCTTTGAAGGACCATTCTCTTTACTTTTATGTTGAGTCAGTTCACCTATGTCTCTCCACCTCAAGAAGCAAACACTTGTGTGAACTGTGCATTGATTCCTACATACTTGCATATTGTACTTGTTATATTACTCTATGTTGACAATTATCCATGAGATATACATGTTACAAGTTGAAAGCAACCACTGAAACTTAATCTTCCTTTGTGTTGCTTCAATACCTTTACTTTGATTTATTGCTTTATGAGTTAACTCTTATGCAAGACTTATTAATACTTGTCTTGAAGTACTATTCATGAAAAGTCTTTGCTTTATGATTCACTTGTTTACTCATGTCATTACCATTGTTTTGATCGCTGCATTCACTACATATGTTTACAAATAGTATGATCAAAGTTATGATGGCATATCACTTCAGAAATTATCTTTGTTATCGTTTTACCTGCTCGGGACGAGCAGAACTAAGCTTGGGGATGCTTGATACGTCTCCGACGTATCGATAATTTCTTATGTTCTATGCCATATTATTGATGATACCTACATGTTTTATGCACACTTTATGTCATATTCGTGCATTTTCGGAACTAACCTATTAACAAGATGCCGAAGTGCCAGTTCCTTTTGCTGTTTTTGGTTTCAGAAATCCTAGTAACGAAATATTCTCGGAATTGACGAAACGAAGACCCGGGGCCTATTTTTCCACGGAGCTTCCAAGACCGAAGAACATACGAAGTGGGGCCACGAGGTGGCGACACCACAAGGCGGCGCGGCCAAGGAGGGGCCCGCGCCGCCTATGGTGTGGGCCCCGTCGGCCCCTCGCTCTTCCGCCTACTTAAAGCCTCCGTCGCGAAACCCCCGATGCGAAAAACCACGATATGGAAAACCTTACCGAGACGCCGCCGCCGCCGATCCCATCTCGGGGATTCGGAGATCTCCTCCGGCACGGAGAGGGGATTCATCTCCCGGAGGACTCTACACCGCCATGGTCGCCTCCGGAGTGATGAGTGAGTAGTTCACCCTGGACTATGGGTCCATAGCAGTAGCTAGATGGTTGTCTTCTCCTCATTGTGCTTCATTGTTGGATCTTGTGAGCTGCCTAACATGATCAAGATCATCTATCTGTAATTCTATATGTTGTGTTTGTCGGGATCCGATGGATAGAGAATACCATGTCATGTTAATTATCAAGTTATTACATATGTGTTGTTTATGATCTTGCATGCTCTCCGTTACTAGTAGAGGCTCTGGCCAAGTCTTTGCTTTTAACTCCAAGAGGGAGTATTTATGCTCGATAGTGGGTTCATGGCTGCATTGACACCTGGGACAGTGACAGAAAGTTCTAAGGTTGTGTTGTGCTGTTGCCACTAGGGATAAAACATTGGCGCTATGTCCGAGGATGTAGTTGTTGATTACATTACGCACCATACTTAATGCAATTGTCTGTTGTTAGCAACTTAATACTGGAGGGGGTTCAGATGATAACCTGAAGGTGGACTTTTTAGGCATAGATGCAGTTGGATGGCGGTCTATGTACTTTGTCGTAATGCCCAATTAAATCTCACTATACTTATCATGTCATGTATGTGCATTGTTATGCCCTCTCTATTTGTCAATTGCCCGACTGTAATTTGTTCACCCAACATGCTTTTATCTTATGGGAGAGACACCTCTAGTGAACTGTGGACCCCGGTCCATTCTTTAATACTGAAATACAAATCTGCTGCAATACTTGTTTTACTATTTTCTCTGCAAACAATCATCTTCCACACAATACGGTTAATCCTTTGTTACAGCAAGCCGGTGAGATTGACAACCTCACTGTTTCGTTGGGGCAAAGTACTTTGGTTGTGTTGTGCAGGTTCCACGTTGGCGCCGGAATCTCTGGTGTTGCGCCGCACTACATCCCGCTGCCATCAACCTTCAACGTGCTTCTTGACTCCTACTGGTTCGATTAACCCTTGGTTTCTTACTGAGGGAAACTTGCCGCTGTGCGCATCACACCTTCCTCTTGGGGTTCCCAACGGACGTGTCAACTACACGCATCAAGCAAATTTCTGGCGCCGTTGCCGGGGAACGAAGAAAAGTTACACCACAAAGATTTCTAACTCCCACGTCAACTACACGCCAGCAACTAAATTGCGCCGCCGGGAGATCAAGACACGCTGCAAGGGGAGTCTCCACTTCTCAATCTCTTTACTTTGTTTTTGTCTTGCTTTATTTTATTTACTACTTTGTTTTCTGCATTATATCAAAACACAAAAAAATTAGTTGCTTAGCTTTATTTACTGTCTTGTTTGCTATATCAAAAAACACAAAAAAATTAGTTTACTTGCATTTACTTTATTTAGTTTGCTTTATTTACTACCGCTAAAATGAGTAATCCCGAAGTTGAAGTTCGTTCATTTAAGCAACAAGGGGGAGAATGTTTAAAAGATGCTTGGTATAGAATTAGTGATGCCCATAATAGGTGCACTAAGAAACACTCCACTACTATCCTACTCAGGAATTTTTATGTTGGTATCTCTAGCTGGAATAGATATGTTCTTGATTGTCTCGCGGGAGGTAACTTCCTAGGTGCTCCCGCTTTAGAAGCTAGCTGCATTATTGAGAGTTTATTTGGAACACCACCTGTTAATGAAACTAAAATTGAAACCTCCCTTGAGGATGTTATGAAAAAATTGGAAACCATAGAGAAAAATTTTCCGAGTGTTGAAACTAAGTTGGAGATATTACTTGATAAAACTGATGAACTTGATAAATCCTTAGGAGGAATTGATGAAAGAATTAGTGTCCTAGGAACTTGTGTTGACCATGATAATCAAATTAATAGGATTGGCGAACTTGAAAAAGCTATGGGAACCTTGGGTTCAACCTTTTCATCTTTACAGTTTAGAGAGAAAGCTTATGTGGGAAAGGAGCAAAAGTTTATGTATGTCTCTAAAGTGCCTAAACCAAAGAAATATTATTATAGGCCTAAAATTGACAAAGCCCCTAGTACCACTACAAATGGGGAAGCTTATGATGTTGATGCTTCATCTCTCGATGTTACTTGAGATACACTTTCTGCGCCTAGATGAAAGGCGTTAAAGAAAAGCGCTTACGGAAGACAACCCACGTTTTTACTACATTTTTGTTTTATATTTGTGTCTTGGAAGTTGTTTACTACTGTAGCAACCTCTCCTTATCTTAGTTTTATGTTTTGTTGTGCCAAGTAAAGTCTTTGATAGAAAAGTAAGTACTAGATTTGGATTACTGCGCAGTTCCAGATTTCTTTGCTGTCACGAATCTGGGTCTATCTCCCTGTAGGTAGCTCAGAAAATTAAGCCAATTTACGAGCATGATCCTCAGATATGTACGCAACTTTCATTCAATTTGAGCATTTTCGTTTGAGCAAGTCTGGTGGCCTAATAAAATCCATCTTTACGGACTGTTCTGTTTTGACAGATTCTGTCTTTTATTTCGCATTGCCTCTTTTGCTATGTTGGATGAATTTCTTTGATCCATTAATGTCCAGTAGCTTTATGCAATGTCCAGAAGTGTTAAGAATGATTGTGTCACCTCTGAACATGTGAATTTTTATTATGCACTAACCCTCTAATGAGTTGTTTCGAGTTTGGTGTGGAGGAAGTTTTCAAGGATCAAGAGAGGAGTATGATGCAATATGATTAAGGAGAGTGAAAGCTCTAAGCTTGGGGATGCCCCGGTGGTTCACCCTGCATATTCTAAGAAGACTCAAGCGTCTAAGCTTGGGATGCCCAAGGCATCCCTTCTTCATCGACAACATTATCAGGTTCCTCCCCTGAAACTATATTTTTATTCCGTCACATCTTATGCACTTTGCTTGGAGCGTCGGTTTGTTTTTGTTTTTTGTTTTGTTTGAATAAAATGGATCCTAGCATTCACTTTATGGGAGAGAGACACGCTCCGCTGTAGCATATGGACAAATATGTCCTTAGGCTCTACTCATAGTATTCATGGCGAAGTTTCATCTTCGTTAAATTGTTATATGGTTGGAATTGGAAAATGCTACATGTAGTAACTCTAAAATGTCTTGGATAATTTGATACTTGGCAATTGTTGTGCTCATGTTTAAGCTCTTGCATCATATACTTTGCACCCATTAATGAAGAAATACTTAGAGCTTGCTAATTTGGTTTGCATATTTGGTTTCTCTAGAGTCTAGATAACATCTAGTATTGAGTTTTGAACAACAAGGAAGACGGTGTAGAATCTTATAATGTTTACCATATGTCTTTTATGTGAGTTTTGCTGTACCGTTCATCCTTGTGTTTGTTTCAAATAACCTTGCTAGCCTAAACCTTGTATCGAGAGGGAATACTTCTCATGCATCCAAAATACTTGAGCCAACCACTATGCCATTTGTGTCCACCATACCTACCTACTACATGGTATTTATCCGCCATTCCAAAGTAAATTGCTTGAGTGCTACCTTTAAAATTCCATCATTCACCTTTGCAATATATAGCTCATGGGACAAATAGCTTAAAAACTATTGTGGTATTGAATATGTACTTATGCACTTTATCTCTTATTAAGTTGCTTGTTGTGCGATAACCATGCTTCTGGGGACGCCATCAACTATTCTTTGTTGGATATCATGTGAGTTGCTATGCATGTCCGTCTTGTCTGAAGTAAGAGAGATCTACCACCTTCATGGTTGGAGCATGCATATTGTTAGAGAAGAACTTTGGGCCGCTAACTAAAGCCATGATTCATGGTGGAAGTTTCAGTTTGGACATATATCCTCAATCTCATATGAGAATAATAATTGTTGCCACATGCTTATGCATTAAAGAGGAGTCCATTATTTGTTGTCCATGTTGTCCCGGTATGGATGTCTAAATTGAGAATAATCAAAAGCGAGAAATCCAAAATGCGAGCTTTCTCCTTAGACCTTTGTACAGGCGGCATGAAGGTACCCCATTGTGACACTTGGTCAAAACATGTGCATTGCAAAGATCCGGTAGTCCAAGTTAATTAGGACAAGGTGCGGGCACTATTAGTATACTATGCATGAGACTTGCAACTTGTAAGATATAATGTACATAACTCATATGCTTTATTACTACCGTTGACAAAATTGTTTCATGTTTTCAAAATAAAAGCTCTAGCACAAATATAGCAATCGATGCTTTCCTCTTTGAAGGACCATTCTCTTTACTTTTATGTTGAGTCAGTTCACCTATATCTCTCCACCTCAAGAAGCAAACACTTGTGTGAACTGTGCATTGATTCCTACATACTTGCATATTGTACTTGTTATATTACTCTATATTGACAATTATCCATGAGATATACATGTTACAAGTTGAAAGCAACCGCTAAAACTTAATCTTCCTTTGTGTTGCTTCGATGCCTTTACTTTGATTTATTGCTTTATGAGTTAACTCTTATGCAAGACTTATTAATACTTGTCTTGAAGTACTATTCATGAAAAGTCTTTGCTATATGATTCACTTGTTTACTCATGTCATTACCATTGTTTTGATCGCTGCATCCACTACATATGTTTACAAATAGTATGATCAAGGTTATGATGGCATATCACTTCAGAAATTATCTTTGTTATCGTTTTACCTGCTCGGGACGAGCAGAACTAAGCTTGGGGATGCTTGATACGTCTCCGACGTATCGATAATTTCTTATGTTCTATGCCATATTATTGATGATACCTACATGTTTTATGCACACTTTATGTCATATTCGTGCATTTTCCGGAACTAACCTATTAACAAGATGCCGAAGTGCCAGTTCCTGTTTTCTGCTGTTTTTGGTTTCAGAAATCCTAGTAACGAAATATTCTCGGAATTGGACGAAACAAAGACCCGGGGCCTATTTTTCCACGGAGCTTCCAAGACCGAAGAACATACGAAGTGGGGCCACGAGGTGGCGACACCACAAGGCGGCGCGGCCTAGGGGGCCCGCGCCGCCCTATGGTGTGGCCCCCTCGTCGGCCCCGACTCTGCCCTTCCGCCTACTTAAAGCCTCCGTCGCGAAACCCCTGATGGGAAAAACCACGATACGGAAAACCTTACTGAGACGCTGCTGGCGCAAAGTTGACGTGGGAGTTAGAAATCTTTGTGGTGTAGCTTTTCTTCAGTTCCCCGGCAACGGCGAAAAAGAGCTTGATGGCGTGTATTTCACACGTTCGTTGGGCAACCCCAAGAGGAAGGTATGATGCGCACAGCAAGTTTTCCCTCAGAAAGAAACCAAGGTTTATCGAACCAGGAGGAGCCAAGAAGCACGTTGAAGGTTGATGGCGGCGGGATGTAGTGCGGCGCAACACCAGAGATTCCGCGCCAACGTGGAACCTGCACAACACAACCAAAGTACTTTGCCCCAACGAAACAGTGAGGTTGTCAATCTCACCGGCTTGCTGTAACAAAGGATTAACCGTATTGTGTGGAAGATGATTGTTTGCAGAGAAAATAGTAAAAACAAGTATTGCAGCAGATTTGTATTTCAGTATTAAAGAATGGACCGGGGTCCACAGTTCACTAGAGGTGTCTCTCCCATAAGATAAAAGCATGTTGGGTGAACAAATTACAGTCGGGCAATTGACAAATAGAGAGAGCATAACAATGCACATACATGACATGATAAGTATAGTGAGATTTAATTGGGCATTACGACAAAGTACATAGACCGCCATCCAACTGCATCTATGCCTAAAAAGTCCACCTTCAGGTTATCGTCCGAACCCCCTCCAGTATTAAGTTGCTAAACAACAGACAATTGCATTAAGTATGGTGCGTAATGTAATCAACAACTACATCCTTGGACATAGCGCCAATGTTTTATCCCTAGTGGCAACAGCACAACACAACCTTAGAACTTTCTCACTGTGGTGTCAATGCAGGCATGAACCCACTATCGAGCATAAGTACTCCCTCTTGGAGTTAAAAGTAAAAACTTGGCCAGAGCCTCTACTAGAAACGGAGAGCATGCAAGATCATAAACAACACATGTATAATAACTTGATAATTAACATGACATAGTATTCTCTATCCATCGGATCCCGACAAACACAACATATAGAATTACAGATAGATGATCTTGATCATGTTAGGCAGCTCACAAGATCCGACAATGATAGCACAATGAGGAGAAGACAACCATCTAGCTACTGCTATGGACCCATAGTCCAGGGGTAGACTACTCACTCATCACTCCGGAGGCGACCATGGCGGTGTAGAGTCCTCCGGGAGATGAATCCCCTCTCCGGCAGGGTGCGGAGGCGATCTCCTGGATCCCCCGAGATGGGATCGGCGGCGACGGCGTCTCGAAGGTTTTCCGTATCGTGGCTCTCGGTACTGGGGGTTTCGTCACGGAGGCTTTAAGTAGGCGGAAGGGCAAGTCAAGAGGCGGCACGGGGGCCCACACCATAGCCGGCGCGGCCAGGGGTGGGGCCGCGCCGCCAGGGTTTGGCCCCGTGGCCCTCTTCGTCTCGTCTTCGGACTTCTGGAAGCTTCGTGGAAAAATAGGCCCCTGGGCTTTGATTTCGTCCAATTCGAGAATATTTCGTTACTAGGATTTCTGAAACCAAAAACAGAAAACAGGAACTGGCACTTCGGCATCTTGTTAATAGGTTAGTTCCAAAAATGCACGAATATGACATAAAGTGTGCATAAAACATGTAGGTATCATCAATAATATGGCATAGAACATAAGAAATTATCGATACGTCGGAGACGTATCAAGCATCCCCAAGCTTAGTTCTGCTCGTCCCGAGCAGGTAAAACGATAACAAAGATAATTTCTGAAGTGATATGCCATCATAACCTTGATCATACTATTTGTAAACATATGTAGTGGATGCAGCGATCAAAACAATGGTGATGACATGAGTAAACAAGTGAATCATAAAGCAAAGACTTTTCATGAATAGTACTTAAAGACAAGTATTAATAAGTCTTGCATAAGAGTTAACTCATAAAGCAATAAATCAAAGTAAAGGTATTGAAGCAACACAAAGGAAGATTAAGTTTCAGCGGTTGCTTTCAACTTGTAACATGTATATCTCATGGATAATAGTCAACATAGAGTAATATAACAAGTACAATATGCAAGTATGTAAGAATCAATGCACGGTTCACACAAGTGTTTGCTTCTTGAGGTGGAGAGAGATAGGTGAACTGACTCAACATAAAAGTAAAGAGAATGGTCCTTCAAAGAGGAAAGCATCGATTGCTATATTTGTGCTAGAGCTTTTATTTTGAAAACATGAAACAATTTTGTCAACGGTAGTAATAAAGCATATGAGTTATGAAAGTTATATCTTACAAGTTGCAAGTCTCATGCATAGTATACTAATAGTGCCCGCACCTTGTCCTAATTAACTTGGACTACCGGATCTTTGCAATGCACATGTTTTGACCAAGTGTCACAATGGGGTACCTCCATGCCGCCTGTACAAAGGTCTAAGGAGAAAGCTCGCATTTTGGATTTCTCGCTTTTGATTATTCTCAACTTAGACATCCATACCGGGACAACATGGACAACAGATAATGGACTCCTCTTTTATGCATAAGCATGTGGCAACAATTATTATTCTCATATGAGATTGAGGCTATGTGTCCAAACTGAAACTTCCACCATGAATCATGGCTTTAGTTAGCGGCCCAAAGTTCTTCTCTAACAATATGCATGCTCCAACCATGAAGGTGGTAGATCTCTCTTGCTTCAGACAAGACGGACATGCATAGCAACTCACATGATATCCAACAAGGAATAGTTGATGGCGTCCCCAGAAACATGGTTATCGCTCAACAAGCAACTTAATAAGAGATAAAGTGCATAAGTACATATTCAATACTACAATAGTTTTTAAGCTATTTGTCCCATGAGCTATATATTGCAAAGGTGAATGATGGAATTTTAAAGGTAGCACTCAAGCAATTTACTTTGGAATGGCGGATAAATACCATGTAGTAGGTAGGTATGGTGGACACAAATGGCATAGTGGTTGGCTCAAGTATTTTGGATGCATGAGAAATATTCCCTCTCGATACAAGGTTTAGGCTAGCAAGGTTATTTGAAACAAACACAAGGATGAACGGTACAGCAAAACTCACATAAAAGACATATGGTAAACATCATAAGACTCCATACCGTCTTCCTTGTTGTTCAAAACTCAATACTAGATGTTATCTAGACTCTAGAGAAACTAAATATGCAAACCAAATTAGCAAGCTCTAAGTATTTCTTCATTAATGGGTGCAAAGTATATGATGCAAGAGCTTAAACATGAGCACAACAATTGCCAAGTATCAAATTATCCAAGACATTTTAGAGTTACTACATGTAGCATTTTCCAATTCCAACCATATAACAATTTAACGAAGGAGAAACTTCGCCATGAATACTATGAGTAGAACCTAAGGACATATTTGTCCATATGCAACAGCGGAGCGTGTCTCTCTCCCATAAAGTGAATGCTAGGATCCATTTTATTCAAACTAAACAAAAACAAAAACAACCGACGCTCCAAGCAAAGTACATAAGATGTGGCCGAATAAAAATATAGTTTCGGGGAGGAACCTGATAATGTTGTCGATGAAGAAGGGGATGCCTTGGGCATCCCCAAGCTTAGACGCTTGAGTCTTCTTAATATATGCAGGGGTGAACCACGGGGCATCCCCAAGCTTAGAGCTTTCACTCTCCTTGATCATATTGTATCATACTCCTCTCTTGATCCTTGAAAACTTCCTCCACACCAAACTCGAAACAACTCATTAGAGGGTTAGTGCATAATAAAAATTCACATGTTCAGAGGTGACACAATCATTCTTAACACTTCTGGACATTGCATAAAGCTACTGGACATTAATGGATCAAAGAAATTCATCCAACATAGCAAAAGAGGCAATGCGAAATAAAAGACAGAATCTGTCAAAACAGAACAGTCCGTAAAGATGGATTTTATTAGGCCACCAGACTTGCTCAAACGAAAATGCTCAAATTGAATGAAAGTTGCGTACATATCTGAGGATCACTCACGTAAATTGGCATAATTTTCTGAGTTACCTACAGAGAATTAGACCCAGATTCGTGACAGCAAAGAAATCTGTTTCTGCGCAGTAATCCAAATCTAGTACTTACTTTTCTATCAAAGACTTTACTTGGCACAACAAAACATAAAACTAAGATAAGGAGAGGTTGCTACAGTAGTAAACAACTTCCAAGACACAAATATAAAACAAAGTACTGTAGGTAAAAACATGGGTTGTCTCCCATAAGCGCTTTTCTTTAACGCCTTTCAGCTAGGCGCAGAAAGTGTAACTCAAGTATTATCGAAGGGTGGTGCACCTACAGCGGGGTTTGGAGTTTTCTCAACCATGCATAGTATATTGGATACATAAGTTTCAGCGTCTCCCTTTTCATTAGTCTTGGGCTTGCTACTCTTATCAAACAAATTTTCAGGAACAAGCCAAGCATAGTTATGTTCTAGTGCATCATTCATAGCTAGGAGTTTACATGGTATTGGTGCTTTGATCTCCCCACCATCATTAATATTATTAGTGTATCTTATTCTATCCATGTCCATCTTTTCAAGGAGACTAACAAAATTAGTATGAGAACCAAGCATATTAAATTTAACAAAGACCTTTCTAGCCTCTCTTGCTAGACCACCAAATTCTCTAAGAAGGGTTTCTAAAACAAAATCTTTCTTTTCCCCCTCTTCCATATCACCAAGTGTAAGAAACATGTGTTGGATTATAGGATTGAGATTAACAAATTTAGTTTCCAACAGGCGAACTAAAGCAGCAGCAGCAATTTCATAAGTGGGAGCAAGGTCTACCAAGTGTCTATCTTCAAAATCTTCAATGGTACTAACATGGGTGAAAAATTCTTCTATATTGTTCCTCCCAATTATAGACCCTTGTCCTACCGGTATGTTCTTTGCGGTAAAATTAAAAGGAAACATGATGAAATAAGTAAAGTAAATGCAAGTAACTAATTTTTTTGTGTTTTTGATATAGCAAACAAGACAGTAAATAAAGTAAAGCTAGCAACTAATTTTTTTGTGTTTTGATATAATGCAGCAAACAAAGTAGTAAATAAAATAAAGCAAGACAAAAACAAAGTAAAGAGATTGAGAAGTGGAGACTCCCCTTGCAGCGTGTCTTGATCTCCCCGGCAACGGCGCCAGAAAAAGAGTTGCTGGCGCAAAGTTGACGTGGGAGTTAAAATCTTGTGGTGTAACTTTTCTTCAGTTCCCCGGCGCCGAAAAAGAGCTTGATGGCGTGTATTTCACACGTTCGTTGGGCAACCCCAAGAGGAAGGTATGATGCGCACAGCAGCAAGTTTTCCCTCAGAAAGAAACCAAGGTTTATCGAACCAGGAGGAGCCAAGAAGAACGTTGAAGGTTGATGGCGGCGGGATGTAGTGCGGCGCAACACTAGAGATTCCGGCGCCAACGTGGAACCTGCACAACACAAAAGTACTTTGCCCCAACGAAACAGTGAGGTTGTCAATCTCACCGGCTTGCTGTAACAAAGGATTAACCGTATTGTGTGGAAGATGATTGTTTGCAGAGAAAATAGTAAAAACAAGTATTGCAGCAGATTTGTATTTCAGTATTAAAGAATGGACCGGGGTCCACAGTTCACTAGAGGTGTCTCTCCCATAAGATAAAAGCATGTTGGGTGAACAAATTACAGTCGGGCAATTGACAAATAGAGAGAGCATAACAATGCACATACATGACATGATAAGTATAGTGAGATCTAATTGGGCATTACGACAAAGTACATAGACCGCCATCCAACTGCATCTATGCCTAAAAAGTCCACCTTCAGGTTATCGTCCGAACCCCTCCAGTATTAAGTTGCTAAAAAACAGACAATTGCATTAAGTATGGTGCGTAATGTAATCAACAACTACATCCTTGGACATAGCGCCAATGTTTTATCCCTAGTGGCAACAGCACAACACAACCTTAGAACTTTCTGTCACTGTCCCAGGTGTCAATGCAGGCATGAACCCACTATCGAGCATAAGTACTCCCTCTTGGAGTTAAAAGTAAAAACTTGGCCAGAGCCTCTACTAGAAACGGAGAGCATGCAAGATCATAAACAACACATGTATAATAACTTGATAATTAACATGACATAGTATTCTCTATCCATCGGATCCCGACAAACACAACATATAGAATTACAGATAGATGATCTTGATCATGTTAGGCAGCTCACAAGATCCGACAATGATAGCACAATGAGGAGAAGACAACCATCTAGCTCTTGCTATGGACCCATAGTCCAGGGGTAGACTACTCACTCATCACTCGGGAGGCGACCATGGCGGTGTAGAGTCCTCCGGAGATGAATCCCCTCTCCCGCAGGGTGCCGGAGGCGATCTCCTGGATCCCCCGAGATGGGATCGGCGGCGACGGCGTCTCGAAGGTTTTCCGTATCGTGGCTCTCGGTGCGGGGTTTCGTCACGAGGCTTTAAGTAGGCGGAAGGGCAAGTCAAGAGGCGGCACGGGGGCCCACACCATAGGCCGGCGCGGCCGGGGTGGGGCCGCGCCGCCCTAGGGTTTGGCCACCCCGTGGCCCCTCTTCGTCTCGTCTTCGGACTTCGGAAGCTTCGTGGAAAAATAGGCCCCTGGGCTTTGATTTCGTCCAATTCCGAGAATATTTCGTTACTAGGATTTCTGAAACCAAAAACAGCAGAAACAGAACGGCACTTCGGCATCTTGTTAATAGGTTAGTTCCAAAATGCACGAATATGACATAAAGTGTGCATAAAACATGTAGGTATCATCAATAATATGGCATAGAACATAAGAAATTATCGATACGTCGGAGACGTATCGACGCCGCCGCCGCCGCCGATCCCATCTCGGGGATTCGGAGATCTCCTCCGGCACCAGAGGGGATTCATCTCCCGGAGGACTCTACACCGCCATGGTCGCCTCGGAGTGATGAGTGAGTAGTTCACCCTGGACTATGGGTCCATAGCAGTAGCTAGATGGTTGTCTTCTCCTCATTGTGCTTCATTGTTGGATCTTGTGAGCTGCCTAACATGATCAAGATCATCTATCTGTAATTCTATATGTTGTGTTTGTCGGGATCCGATGGATAGAGAATACCATGTCATGTTAATTATCAAGTTATTACATATGTGTTGTTTATGATCTTGCATGCTCTCCGTTTCTAGTAGAGGCTCTGGCCAAGTTTTTACTTTTAACTCCAAGAGGGAGTACTTATGCTCGATAGTGGGTTCATGCCCCATTGACACCTGGGACAGTGACAGAAAGTTCTAAGGTTGTGTTGTGCTGTTGCCACTAGGGATAAAACATTGGCGCTATGTCCGAGGATGTAGTTGTTGATTACATTACGCACCATACTTAATGCAATTGTCTGTTGCTTTGCAACTTAATACTGGAGGGGGTTCGGATGATAACCTGAAGGTGGACTTTTTAGGCATAGATGCAGTTGGATGGCGGTCTATGTACTTTGTCGTAATGCCCAATTAAATCTCACTATACTTATCATGTCATGTATGTGCATTGTTATGCCCTCTCTATTTGTCAATTGCCCGATTGTAATTTGTTCACCCAACATGCTTTTATCTTATGGGAGAGACACCTCTAGTGAACTGGACCCCGTCCATTCTTTAATGAAATACAAATCACTGCAATACTTGTTTTACTATTTTCTGCAAACAATCATCTTCCACACAATACGGTTAATCCTTTGTTACAACAAGCCGGTGAGATTGACAACCTCACTGTTTCGTTGGGGCAAAGTACTTTGGTTGTGTTGTGCAGGTTCCACGTTGGCGCTGGTGTTGCGCACTACATCCCGCTGCCATCAACCTTCAACGTGCTTCTTGACTCCTACTGGTTCGATTAAACCTTGGTTTCTTGCTGAGGGAAACTTGCCGCTGTGCGCATCACACCTTCCTCTTGGGGTTCCCAACGGACGTGTCAACTACACGCATCAATACGTCGGAGACGTATCAAGCATCCCCAAGCTTAGTTCTGCTCGTCCCGAGCAGGTAAAACGATAACAAAAGATAATTTCTGAAGTGATATGCCATCATAACCTTGATCATACTATTTGTAAACATATGTAGTGAATGCAGCGATCAAAACAATGGTAATGACATGAGTAAACAAGTGAATCATAAAGCAAAGACTTTTCATGAATAGTACTTCAAGACAATTATTAATAAGTCTTGCATAAGAGTTAACTCATAAAGCAATAAATCAAAGTAAAGGTATTGAAGCAACACAAAGGAAGATTAAGTTTCAGCGGTTGCTTTCAACTTGTAACATGTATATCTCATGGATAATTGTCAACATAGAGTAATATAACAAGTACAATACGCAAGTATGTAGGAATCAATGCACAGTTCACACAAGTGTTTGCTTCTTGAGGTGGAGAGAGATAGGTGAACTGACTCAACATAAAAGTAAAAGAATGGTCCTTCAAAGAGGAAAGCATCGATTGCTATATTTGTGCTAGAGCTTTTATTTTGAAAACATGAAACAATTTTGTCAACGGTAGTAATAAAGCATATGAGTTATGTACATTATATCTTACAAGTTGCAAGTCTCATGCATAGTATACTAATAGTGCCCGCACCTTGTCCTAATTAACTTGGACTACCGGATATTTGCAATGCACATGTTTTGACCAAGTGTCACAATGGGGTACCTCCATGCCGCCTGTACAAAGGTCTAAGGAGAAAGCTCGCATTTTGGATTTCTCGCTTTGATTATTCTCAACTTAGACATCCATACCGGGACAACATGGACAACGGATAATGGACTCCTCTTTAATGCATAAGCATGTGGCAACAATTATTATTCTCATATGAGATTGAGGATATATGTCCAAACTGAAACTTCCACCATGAATCATGGCTTTAGTTAGCGGCCCAAAGTTCTTCTCTAACAATATGCATGCTCCAACCATAAAGGTGGTAGATCTCTCTTGCTTCAGACAAGACGGACATGCATAGCAACTCACATGATATCCAACAAAGAATAGTTGATGGCGTCCCCAGAAACATGGTTATCGCTCAACAAGCAACTTAATAAGAGATAAAGTGCATAAGTACATATTCAATACCACAATAGTTTTTAAGCTATTCACTACTAGGGAAAGGCCCATTGCCGGCGCACCTAAAACCCCCATTGCCGGCGCACCACGAGCCCGCCGGTGCGAACGCGCCGGTGATAAACGGACACTGCCGGCGCACCAGGTAGTGCGCCGGCGATATCTCAGCTACTGCCGGCGCACCACCCTGCTTCGCCGGCAAAGATCTATTCCACCGGCGCACTATCAGGTGCGCCGGCAGTAGTGCTTCCAGCACTGGCGCATGCCACGTGCGCCGGCAATGTGTCATTTAGGTGCGCCGGCAATTAATTCGAAAATTCTTTTTTCCACTTTTTTCCAGCATATTACAATACAATTTTGACAGCATATTACAATACATATTTGACAGCAGTATATATTTACAACGCAGTTCATATTTATACAGTATTACATGCAATATGAGAAGCACATAGAGAGCCAAGTTTCATTTCGGTATCAGTACACAAATACGCAAGTCTCGTTTCGGAATGTGTTGATTCATACAACACACATGTGCATATGCAACACCGAACGGCGAAGTTTCACAAAGTTAGAAGTCTTGGTACATAGTCGTCACAAGTATCGTCATACACCTCACAATGTAGGTCCTAACCTAAACTAGAATCACATAGAACATGACCAACATGGTCATGACCATCATCACGAAGGCCATGGTCTTCATCCGGTTCCTCCTCATGTCCCTCATCTCTCCCGCTAGATAACGGGCGTATCTTCCTTCCGCCTCCACCCTAGTGGGGTATCCCTTGTAGCTGTTGCCGCTGAAACGGTGCACCTGTCTCCGACAGTCCTCCCAGTCGTCGTAGACTCCAGGAACCCTCCCCTTGTACACGACATATGTCGTCGGCATCTCCATTCACAAGACAAGTAAAACGTTAGTACCAATGCAATGAACAAGTGCCAACTCAAATAAGAGACAAGTAGTATGAACTAAATAGCATGTGCCTCATACTTTGTTGGTCGAAATAAATAATAACATACAGGGATGGGGTCAGTGAGGCTAGGTAGGATGCACAATAGATTGATATTTGTGGCCATCACACCAAGCCTCACTGGCCCCACCCCGGAGTGTACAAGTGACCGAACATTTTAATCATCGGCCAATGCAATTAAGAAGTGCGAACTCAAATAGAAGACAAGTAGTACGAATTAAATAGCGTGCCTCATACTTTGTCGGTCGAAACAAATATTAACATCCAGGGATGGAGTCAGTGAGGCTAGGTAGGATGCACAATAGATTGATACTTGTGGCCGTCGCACCAAGGCTCACTGGCTCCACCCCCGAGTGTACGATTGACCGAACATTCTAATCATCGGCGAACTCCAAATACGAGGCAAGTAGTGGTCGAGTAAATGCAAATAATTATTAAGCTATGTACGCCATAATCTTGAAATATATAGCAAAGTAAATGAAACTACAGACACATGTTCACATGCACATTCATACAACTAAATAAAAGCAACTAGTCGATTCTATGGGAATATATAACAATTATTACAGTACGGAAGTTCAAGGACATATCGTTCAAGCTTTAGCAAGTGTTCCCGTCGTAGGATCAGGTTGTACGCCTAGGGGGAATGGACGGCAGCCCTCAAGCGAGTTGAACGGCCTCTCATCACGCGACATCTCCAAGCGGAGGTCTATCTCGTCATTAGGTGGTAGACCATAGCCGTAGAAGAACTCGCCAGACCTATTGTTGACATCCTGCAGGATTATCGTGCAAATGAACTGCTGGATGCGACCCCAGTTCTTTCTAATCTCTCTATCAGGGACATCCGCCATGTTTGCAAACCTGTTTCTGAGATTATCTGGCAGCAACATGTCATCTGCGTACTTTATGTACTCCTGCATCTGAAGGATGGCGTACCACGCGTCCATCCCATTGTCGGGCGTCGACTGCCTGAGGCAGGGGAAGTTGGTTGTGTGGGTTAAGACGAAGCCTCCTCGGGATTTCCTCTCTACTTTGAGGGGGCCTGCCTTGTTGGCGAAGCCGGTGAGAGCATCATTGAGAAGGGCCCTGATGTGGGAGTAGTCTTTCTTGCGGTCCCTACCCGAGTCGAGATAGACTGCATGCGAGTGTTGCGGGTGCACGACGATGAGGGTGCAGAACTTGTCTCTGCGGAAAACACACGGATTAACCTTTGGAAATGCAAATGGAGATATAGGATAGAATGGTGATGGGGGACTAGCGAGTGATTACTTACTCGGGGAAGTAAGGGATGAGAATGGCGCCCTTCTTAATGTTCGCCAGCATGAAATCCTCGACCTGCTGGGTGGCAATCGCGCGATCCCCAGGGTTGCAGATGATGCTCTCCCGCATATAGAAGGGGTCCATGATCGCGATGGTCGGCGTCCCCTCCTTAACAATCTGGGAAGACATGCTAAGAGCAACTAGGCGAACCACACTAAAGTGGAGCGCTTGCATGCGATAGATGCTGAAGATGTCGTTGAACCGGATGAAGCACAAGTCCGCGGGGTACTTCTCGACGAAGTTCATGCCAGTTGGCACCTTCGCCACGAAGAGAGGGTAACCAGGATCTTTTGATTTGAGAAGAAGGTTCTCCACATGCAAGACAGTCTCATGCAAGCTCCTCATATCCGGGGTGAGTTTCTTCACGACATGCTCCGGCAGCATCGGTTGACCCAAGTGATGCAGAGGTCGCCAATTGTTTGGCAACTTGTCAAGGAGTGGGACCTTGTCCTTGGATTTGGCCGCCGCCTTGTCTTGGGCGTCCTTCTTATTTGCCCTCTTCCTCTTCTTGGGTTGTAGTGCTGGACCATCCATCGCCGTAGTGGCCGTAGCACGGAGTGTGTTTGGGCTCAACATATTTTTGACGGCGGCGGTGGCGACCTCCTCAGGATTTTCCTCCTCATCAGCCGTTTCTTGAGAATCGAACAGCTTCTTGGAGCACACATATTTGAAGCCCGGCGCATCCTCATGGACAACTTGTGAAGACGTAGGAATATCCCATTGGAAGTTGTCACGTTCATATTCCTCGGCCTCTGGCGCAGCTGGCTGTTGTGGTGGGGCGCTGACCTCTGGCGCAGCTGGCCGTTCTGGTGGGGCGATGACCACGGCGCCGCTGGCTGTCGTGGAGGGACGCTGACATGTGGCGCCGCAAGGTGCTTGTCTTTGCTTGCCGTCGACCCCGAGTAGGTGTTGATCCGAATTAGGGTCTTCGGCCATAGCAGTACCCAACCCTTCAGTGAGGCCAGATTCAACGGGCTATCGTCATCGGCACCATGCGGTTGATTAGGAGGAAACAAATCCTCATAGCCCGGTAACGCCCGATCCACTTCAACCCGGTAAACGTCATCCGCCATATCTCGTGTGTGCCACTTCTTATCCAGGGGCCGAATGATGGACCCCCTCGCGACGTCTTTGAGTTCGTCGTTTACTCTCATCAAAAAGGTGCATGGCGTCGAGAGCGCCTGCGAGAACATGTGTATGGCGTTAGAGAGAGGGCAAGGATGACGAAACTAATATATTAACTTGATGTACACATTAGTTAATTACCGTGAGGGCGTTGAGCTCGGCTAATGTCGACGGGCCAGCACATGCGGCGGCGGGCGTGCAAGTGACGGAGGGGCTGCTACCCGGCATGGACGGTGAATCCCTAGCACCAGCGACATTGCCGGCGGCCGGAGGAGTCTCCATTATAACATTGTCATTGCCGGCGGACGGCGGCACCATCGAGTTGCTGCCGTTGAAGCTAACCACTTGCATTTTCGGGGGGGGGCCTTGTTTGCCACCCTCATACCACGCTTGCATAGCGTTGAAATCTGCTTGGACTCCAGCGGCGACTTCAGCTTTGACTTCAGGTACGAGTGTAGCTTTGAGTTGCGGTACCAGTTGCGGTACCAAACCAGCTTGGACTTGGGCTAGGATTGACTCCCTCATTTCCTCCGCCTCCCGCTGCTTCCTCTCATTACGCGCATTTTTATCGGCCGCAGACGACAAGCCATAGTGACCATGCTTGTAGCCTGTACCGGCGCCAGCCACACGGCCTCTATGCGGCCTTCTCGTCGGTGAATGCTCATTAACGATGTTTAGCGCCCGTACGAGAGGCTTGTCCCAGGCTACCCTGCCCGTCGACGCCTGGGACGAGGAGCCTTCGTCACCTTGGGAGGCTTGAGAAAGTCTTTGTCTTTCTTCTTCCTGCGGAAGAAACGCGAACCATTTAGAAATGTTGCTACTATTATATGAACGATACTTGATCTAATAAAACCGGTAAATTGCTTACCAGTTTTTTCTCCAACGCCAGGACCTTCTGGTCGTTCGTGAACCAAATTATGTCGGTTACGACCTTCGGGTCCGTGACAAGTTCCCCGGTTAGTTTCTTCTTATGGTACCGGGACCTGATGAATCTTCTTTCAAGCGGGTCCTTGTACTTGAGCCAGGGGTTCTCAATGCCGGCATTTACATACGCCTCGTCCTCCTTCGCCCAATAGGGCTCCTTTCCCTCGTACCCACGGCTCCCAAGGTTGTGGTTGCCGATGTTAAGCTCCCGCATTTCCTTCCCCCACAACTTGCGATTCTTGGTTGCTTGTAGCTCTTCATTGGCCACAAAAGCATCAAAGTCCGCCTGGGTGACATGCGGAAAGGCGGAGTGGACCTCTTCGAAACCTTTGCCCTCAGCAATCAGCCTCCGCACCATGTACTTATAGCTGCTGAGGTGTTTGGTGAACTTCAGGAGGGCTTGTGAGTTCACAATGTTGTTGGTTTGATGACTGGAGGCGTAGTCGCCTAGGAACTTGTATCGTGCGTGCAACCTCGCAATGAGCTGGGCTCGCAAAGGCGCTTTGCTCTCAGCTCGGAGGTCCGTCTCGTTGAGATTGACGACCTCTCGGAGGATACATGCCAGTTGGTTGCCGTACCCCTTGGCAACATCCTTAGGCAACACCGGCAAACCACTGGCGGGGTCCACCTCTGTGACTGTGTCTCTGCCGGTGCCGACCGTGTTTTGGCGCCTTGCCTTCCGCGGCCTCTTGGCTCCACTTGTCCCGGTGCCACTACTCCCGGCGGCGGCGCTAGGATCGTCGCCGCTTGTCTCGCCGCCACCCCCGGCGGCGCCGGTTGCCTCATCGCCGCTAGGCTCGTAGGTACTACCCCCGGCGGCGGCGCTTGCCTCGTTGCCGCTCGGCTCGTCGGCACTACCCCCAGCGGCATCCTCCATCTCATGGTCCTCGTCGCCGCCAACACCAGCGGCCTCGGCATCCTCCTCCGTCCTAAAGAAGTGCCTATTGTAGTGCTCCTCTAACTCTTCTTGAGACGACATGGTGGCTTGCACTAATAGAAGATGAAAAAGAGTTAGAATTCACGGAAAAATTCGGCATGACCTTTGCTAAAAATTGGTCATGCCGAGTGCTAGAATTGCCGGAACGGAAATGAATCGACATTCCGGCACTCAATAGCAACTCAATCCCTGTAACAGAAATGCAAACATATATATAACAACTTCATTTTCACCGGAGCTCAACCATCACCATAATCAGCATGTTCATTTAGCTCAACCATCACCATAACCATAACCATAACAGCAACATGCACAGCAGCAGCATGCATAGCATCAGCATTTAAATACCACCAGTAGCATTTCCACTATAATAAAAAACCCCAATTCATTTCCAGAGAAGCATGTACATCAAGTAAATGGGTCATCAATTTATCACAGCAAGAAAAATATGTGTGGATGAATAAAATCATCCAAACAGGGGCACCACAATCATATACCCCCAACAGAGAAACCAAATACATTATATATACATAAGCTTCAGGGAATTACTTGGGGTCCAGAAAAATTGAAACCTACTGCTAGAATTTGAAACCAATTTTTAGCATTCAAAAATTCAAACCAGAGAACCCTATTTCCAATTTGAACCCTATTTCTTGCAATGTTAACCAAAGGTAACCAAGCAGAAATCCAAGGGATCATATTGACTTGCACTAGTAAAATTAACTAAACAAAATCAATTTTGAGCCAAACCTCTATTTCATTTTCTTTTTTTGGCAGTAGGTAATGATGCATGAGCATTTTGAACCAAATTAATTTACAACCAGTGAGCATGCATGAGCATTTTGAACTAAACAATTGAACCAGTGAGCTACTGCCAACTAGAGAACCATCATAAAGTAGCATAAAGTAGCATAAAGTACCAAAATGCTAGCAAACCTGCTGCTTCTTTACCTAGCAAACCAGAGAATGCATTTAATCAAGAACTAACATACTGCTAGCATTCATTTTCCTTTTTCAAACCAGAGAACAAATTAACCTATGAATTTCATTCATATTATTAGCATGAGCATGCAACACCATTTAGCAAAAGCATGAGCATTTTATTTTCATTTAACCATTTAGCAAAACCAACATATATAAAGTTCATTTTCAACTTGATTGCAGTAGCATAAGCATGAGCATTTTATTTTCATTTAACCATTTAGCAAAACCATTTTCATTTTCATTTTCATTTTCATTTAATGAAGAACTAACATACCTGCAACTAAAATCATTTTCTTGTTTGAACCAAACCTTTTTTGCTACTGCTAGCAATTAACCTCCTATGAACATAAAGAACCAAAACCAGAGAACAATACTGCTAGCTTTTCAAACCAATTTTAGCATTCAAACTTCCTTTTTGGGCAATTTTGTTGCACATCAAATTTTAGCTTTTCAAACCAATTTTAGCATTCAAATTTAACCAGGGTATTAAACACGAATTAAATGAACCAGGGTATGAGACGAGGAAGAACCCTAACCGGCTTGGGTCACCGGAGATGAGGAAGAACAGAGAGGGAAGGGGGAGGGAAGGGGAGAGGGAAGGGGAGCGGGAAGCTCACCAATGGCGCGCGGCTCCTTCTTCTCCAACGGCGGCGCCGACGTCCCCTCGCGCGCGGCACCTCCTTCTCCAATGGCGCGCGGCACCTCCTTCTCCACGGGTCTTCCGCGGCGGCGTACGGGGCAGGTGGTGGGGGATGGTCGAGGGGATGGTGGAGGGCGGTGGCGGGGCGCAGAACGGCGGCGCTCGAGAGGGGGACTTGAGGTGGCGACAGAACGGCGGCGCTCGACGGTGGGGGTTGGAGATGTGGCTGTGTGGGGAGAAGGAAGAAGGGGAAAAAAGGTTAAGTCCTAATTACAGCTGATCCAGGGTTATTGCCGGCGCACCACATACCTGGTTCGCCGGGGACAAGTATACCCCCGGCGAATTTCTTTTACCCCAAATACTGTAGTATTTTATTTTTCTTATCTTTTCAAGATAATAATGAAGCAATATGCATGAGTTATGTAAAAACATGAAGATATATATATGAGTTATATATACATACACAAAATATTGACCAACACAATATTAATTAGTCATACATAAAATATTGGCCATGACCATATGAGTAGTTATGAATTACACAAAATATGAGTTATAGATTGCAAATAAATTTTTACATCATTGATTGAGAAGAGTGTTTCGCTTTCTTCTTGCTTTTCTTGCTCGTCGTTGAATAATTTAGCCCCGTGTCGTGACTTCTTCTTTTGAAGGGTCGACCTGACCTCGGTAGCGTGGTCCTGCTTCTTCTTGTGGTGTATGTTGTGTCTTCGTCCTCGGATTCTTCCATCATTGGGTCTCCGACTTGTCCTTCGAAGTCTTCCTCGTTGGCGACTCCATCCATTCCGACGATGGTCCTCTTGCCTCTCCTCACGATAACACGGCTAGGCCTGGATGGGTCGGTTATGAAGAAGCATTGGTGCACGTGTTCTGCCAGTACCCATGGCTCATTCTGCGCGGTGGCGTTCGTGGACTTTGATTTGTTGGCTTCGGGTAGAAACATGGTGGTGAAATACCGGTCTTCTTTTCTGACGCTCTTAGCCCATCTGATACGGAACATCGGCACTTTCTCCCCAGCGTAGCTAAGCTCCCAGATTTCCTCGATTCTTCCGTAGTATCTAGTCTTTACGTCACCCGTCCAGGAATCCATCGTTACCCCTGAGTTCTGGTAAACACTGTTCTTGTCTTTTTCTTCCGTGTAGAATGTGTACCCGTTGATATCGTACGCTTGGTAAGTCATGATGTTGGGCGCGGGGCCATGTGACAAGGCCAATACTAGTTTATCCTTGTCAGAATCCATTGGTGGGGGATTAGCATCAATGTGGTCTTTGAACCAGCGCGCGAAAGAGGAGTTGTGCTCTCTGTATATTTCTGCTTCCGTCATCATCGGCTTGCCACTGTTCTCTATCATGGTTTTGTGCTCTTTCAACCAAGGATCGATCAAGTCAATGTGTTGTAGCGCTACTAAGTTGGCCCTGTCAAAGTCGGAACTCCGACCAGACATGTGCACGTGCAGTTCCTTCCTTCCATTTTTGTGGCCTACTCCCTCGAACCTACGGAGGTACTTGTTTTGAGGCAAACCAACAGGGTCCTCGATGTCTAGATAATTCGTGCAGAAAGAGATGCACTCTTCGGTGAGCCAGCCCTGTACGATGCTTCCATCCGGATGTGACCTGTTACGAACGTATCCTTTAATGACCCCATTCATTCTTTCAAACGGCATCATGTTGTGTAAGAATGCCGGCCCTAGACTGACGATATCATCCATTATATGGACCAACAGATGGACCATCACGTCAAAGAATGCAGGCGGGAAGTACATCTCCATCTCACATAGGATCACCACGATCTCTTCCTGGAGCCTTGCGAGTTTCTTCACGCTTATCGACTTCCGAGTTATGACGTCGAAGAAGTTACAGAGCCCAGTCAGCGTTGCACGGACATGGTCATCCATTATACCTCGGATTGCAACCGGAAGAATCTGCGTCATCATCACGTGACAGTCATGAGACTTCATGCCGCTGAAGTTTCGTTTCTTGGGGTCCATGTATCTGCTTATTACCCCGGAGTAACCGAAGGGCACTCTGACTCCTACAAGGCAATTGAAAAATTGATCGACCTCGGCCGGACTAAAAGTGAAGCAGGAGGGGGGACAGTAATAGTCTGGCTGCTTAATCCTTTTGCGCTTCTGACCGCCGTCCGCCTCCTCCTCCGACTGTCCCTCTTGGGCCGGCGGGATCTGAAGCTCTTCCCTGATGCCCAAAACTTTCAGGTCATGTCTTGCTTTCGGCCCATCTTTGGTCCGGTCCGGCATGTTGAGAAGAGTGCCAAGCAAGCTCTCGCACACGTTCTTTGTAATATGCATGACATCAAGGCAGTGAGGTGTATCGAGAATTTTCCAGTACGGCAAGTCCCAAAACACGGACCTCCTTTTCCATACACCAATGAGCGGCGTCGTTTCCTTTTTCTTCTTCTTCTCTCCAGGCTTTTGACGAATCTTTCCCGGCGCAGGGCACTCCTTCCAACCTTTCAGTAATGTATCGATCTCTTCGCCGCTCTTCTTACGTGGAGGTCCTCGGGGTTCATTTGTACCATCGAACAGATCTCCACGCTTTCTCCACGGGTCAGTTTTCTGTAGCCACCTTCGATGCCCCATGTAAACTGTTTTCGAAGAGCCATCCTTACCAAGCTGCAAAAACATCGTCTCTTCCATGCACCTGACACATGCCTTGTGTCCATGGCACACCTGGCACGAAATGTAACCGTATCCGAGGTAGTCCTGCACCGTCGTGATCAACGCGGCTCTCAAAGGGAAATATTCTTCCGCGACGGCGTCCCATGTATCTACCCCTTCCTCCGCCCACAACGTTTCAAGCTCCTCCTTTAATAGTTCGAGATACATGTTGATATCGTTTCCTGGCTGTGTCGGCCCTTGAATTAGCATACTCATCTGTATGTACTTCCTCTTCATGCACAGCCAGGGCGGGAGGTTGTAGATCCATACAAACACGGGCCATGTGCTATGTGTGCTGCTCTGGTTTCCGAACGGATTGAATCCGTCCGTGCTCGCACCCAACCTGATGTTTCTGGGATCTGCCCCAAAACTTCCGAATTCATTGTCTAATGCTTTCCACTGGCTTGCATCCGAAGGGTGCGTCAGCACTGGGTGCTCAATCCGCTCTTTATCATTCAACACTGCCTCCTTTCTTTCAGCGTGCCAGCGCATGAGCTTTGCTTCCTTGCGGTCCGCGTAGAACCGTTGAAGCCGGGGGCGAGCGGGAAGTACCACACAACTTTCCGAGGAGCTTTCTTCTTCCCTTTCTTGTACCGTTCAGCTTCACACACAGGACATTTGGTCTTGTCCATGTGCTCCTTGCGATACATGATACAGTCGTTGATGCAGGCGTGATACTTTTTGTGGGGTAAGTCGAGAGGGCACGTGATTCTCTTGGCCTCGGCTAGACTACCAGGACACGTGTTCCCGGCAGGAAGGAGATCTTTCACGTATTCCAGGATGTCGTCGACGCTTGTGTCCGTCCATCCGTGTTTCGCCTTCATCTGCAGCACATCGAGAGCTACTCTCAAGCGAGACTCCCCCAACCCGCGACCTGAGTCGTACAACGGAGTATTCGAGTCTATCTCGAGTTGCTCAAGCTTTGATTTCCGCTTGGCGCCTTTCGTCTTTTCGAGAAGCAGATCTTGAAGATGAGGGTCCCGCACGACTGAAGCTAGCGGCACCTCTTCATCGTCGTCAAGGTTATTGTCGTCGTCAAGGTTATTGTCGTCGTCAAGGTTATCGTCATGTGCGACAAACTCTTCATCGTCATCAGTATCATGATGCCCTCCTTCTTGCCGGCCATTTTTACCACCTGCCGCCGTCGCCCCATTGACCTCCGCGCCATCATCACTCATCCATTGAGTGTGTCCATGCATGAAACCATTAGTGAGCAGGTGCCCCTGCAACTTGCCTGAATACGGGTCAAACCATTTCCCTCGTTTGCATCTCCGGCACGGACACAATACCTCCGTGCGGTTATTTTCATACATGTCGATGATCGCGTGTTTCAGATATCTCATCACGATGCTTTCACTCATCTCGATAACCATTATCGCCTGCATGGTAAGATTACATAATTCATTAGAACCATGCATCCGTCGGTAGTTTTCACGGAAAATTTTGGCATGACCTTCCTACACGGTAGGACATAGGAGCGCCAGAAATGTGCCGAAACGGAAACTTGAAGAATCAACATTTCGGCGCAACGTTGGCAACTCATTTTCAACGCCAACACACACACAAGCACAAGCACAACATATATATATGCCACACACGAGAGCTTTTCTTCAAATGTCCAACATACATCGATTTCATTCCTTAATTTGTTCATTAATCACCTATTTGTTTGATATATTCGTCGATAAGATCGAGACGACGCGCCGCGACAATGGCGTATGGAAGCCGACTTTCTAGATCTAGATCTAGATTGAGCGGTCAATGCGGGATAGTAGATCTAGATCTACATAGGGGGATGTGGGAGATGCATGTAGGAAGGGAAGATTTGCTCAAAAATTTTGATTTTGTTTGGTCAAATTGGTGAAATTGGGGATAGAAATGGGCAAAAATGAGCTGGGTTGGGAGAAGGCTCGGGTTTGTGTGGAGAAGTGGAGTGTAGTGAGTGTGTGAGTGAGTGGGCTGGTTGGTGGCTGAAATAACTGCCAGGTTATTGCCGGCGCACCTGGACCATGGTGCGCCGGCAACATATACCCCTTTCGGCTATATCACAACCGGGCCAGGCCCAAGAATCATTGCCGGCGCACCGGCCCAGGGGTGCGCCGGCAATAGCAAATTTTCCACCGGCGCACCACTGGGCCGGTGCGCCGGCAATGATTCTTGGGCCTGGCCCGAATCGGCCGGGGCCATGCCAGGAAATAGCGCCGGCGAGCCTTTCCCCGAGGTGCGCCGGCAGTACCCCTTCATCGCCGGCGCGGCTGAAATGTGGTGCGCCGGCAATCCTTTCCACCGGCGCATGCACAAGGTGGTGCGCCGGCACCACTTGCCTCCACCTATAGGCTTTTCCCTAGTAGTGATTTGTCCCATGAGCTATATATTGCAAGGGTGAATGATGGAATTTTAAAGGTAGCACTCAAGCAATTTACTTTGGAATGGCGGATAAATACCATGTAGTAGGTAGGTATGGTGGACACAAATGGCATAGTGGTTGGCTCAAGGATTTTGGATGCATGAGAAGTATTCCCTCTCGATACAAGGTTTAGGCTAGCAAGGTTATTTGAAACAAACACAAGGATGAACGGTACAGCAAAACTCACATAAAAGACATATGGTAAACATTATAAGACTCCATACCGTCTTCCTTGTTGTTCAAAACTCAATACTAGATGTTATCTAGACTCTAGAGAAACCAAATATGCAAACCAAATTAGCAAGCTCTAAGTATTTCTTCATTAATGGGTGCAAAGTATATGATGCAAGAGCTTAAACATGAGCACAACAATTGCCAAGTATCAAATTATCCAAGACATTTTAGAGTTACTACATGTATCATTTTCCAATTCCAACCATATAACAATTTAACGAAGATGAAACTTCGCCATGAATACTATGAGTAGAGCCTAAGGACATATTTGTCCATATGCTACAGCGGAGCGTGTCTCTCTCCCACAAAGTGAATGCTAGGATCCATTTTATTCAAACAAAACAAAAACAAAAACAAACCGACGCTCCAAGCAAAGTACATAAGATGTGACGGAATAAAAATATAGTTTCAGGGGAGGAACCAGATAATGTTGTCGATGAAGAAGGGGATGCCTTGGGCATCCCCAAGCTTAGACGCTTGAGTCTTCTTAGAATATGCAGGGTGAACCACGGGGCATCCCCAAGCTTAGAGCTTTCACTCTCCTTCATCATATTGCATCATACTCCTCTCTTGATCCTTGAAAACTTCCTCCACACCAAACTCGAAACAACTCATTAGAGGGTTAGTGCATAATAAAAATTCACATGTTCAGAGGTGACACAATCATTCTTAACACTTCTGGACATTGCATAAAGCTACTGGACATTAATGGATCAAAGAAATTCATCCAACATAGCAAAAGAGTCAATGCGAAATAAAAGACAGAATCTGTCAAAACAGAACAGTCCGTAAAGATGGATTTTATTAGGCCACCAGACTTGCTCAAACGAAAATGCTCAAATTGAATGAAAGTTGCGTACATATCTGAGGATCATGCTCGTAAATTGGCTTAATTTTCTGAGCTACCTACAGGGAGATAGACCCAGATTCGTGACAGCAAAGAAATCTGGAACTGCGCAGTAATCCAAATCTAGTACTTACTTTTCTATCAAAGACTTTACTTGGCACAACAAAACATAAAACTAAGATAAGGAGAGGTTGCTACAGTAGTAAACAACTTCCAAGACACAAATATAAAACAAAAATACTGGAGTAAAAACATGGGTTGTCTCCCATAAGCGCTTTTCTTTAACGCCTTTCAGCTAGGCGCAGAAAGTGTATCTCAAGTGACATCGAGAGATGAAGCATCAACATCATAACCAGGGGTGTTGGGAGTTTTCTCAACCATGCATTGTATATTATCTATGTAAGTTTCAGAGGCTCCCTTTTCATTAGTCTTAGGCTTGCTATTCTCATCAAACAAATTTTCAGGAACAAGCCAAGCATAATTATTTTCTAGAGCTTCATGTATTGCTAGGAGCTTACATGGTATTGGTGCTTTAATCTCCCCATCATCATTAGCATTATTAGTGTATTTTAGTCTATACATATCCATTTTTTCAAGGAGACCAACAAAATTAGTATGAGAACCAAGCATATTAAATTTAGCGAAGACCTTTCTAGCCTCTCTTGCTAGACCACCAAATTCTCTAAGAAGGGTTTCTAAAACAAAATCTTTCTTTTCCCCCTCTTCCATATCACCAAGTGTAAGAAACATGTGTTGGATTATAGGATTTAGATTAACAAATTTAGTTTCCAACAAGCGAACTAAAGCAGCAGCAGCAATTTCATAAGTAGGAGCAAGTTCTACCAAGTGTCTATCTTCAAAATCTTCAACGGTACTAACATGGGTGAAAAATTCTTCTATATTGTTCCTCCCAATTATAGACCCTTGTCCTACCGGTATGTTCTTTGTGGTAAAATCAAAAGGAAACATGATGAATCAAGTAAAGTAAATGCAAGTAAACTAATTTTTTGTGTTTTTGATATAGCAAACAAGACAGTAAATAAAGTAAAGCTAGCAACTAATTTTTTTGTGTTTTGATATAAGTGCAGCAAACAAAGTAGCAAATAAAATAAAGCAAGACAAAAACAAAGTAAAGAGATTGGGAAGTGGAGACTCCCCTTGCAGCGTGTCTTGATCTCCCCAACGCGCCAGAAATTTGACACGTCGAGGAACCCCAAGAGAATGCAAGTTTCCCTCAGTAAGAAACCAAGGTTTATCGAACCAGTAGGAGTCAAGAAGCACGTTGAAGGTTGATGGCGGCGGGATGTTGTGCAGGTTCCACGTTGGCGCCGGAATCTCTAGTGTTGCGCCGCACTACATCCCGCCGCCATCAACCTTCAACGTGCTTCTTGACTCCTACTTTCGATTAAACCTTGGTTTCTTACTGAGGGAAACTTGCCGCTGTGCGCATCACACCTTCCTCTTGGGGTTCCCAACGGACGTGTCAACTACACGCATCAGTCCCTAGTAAGCCTCTTGTATAACTAGCTTGTTGATTAATAGATGATCATGGTTTCGTGATCATGAACATTGGATGTCATTAATAACAAGGTTATGTCATTATATGAATGATGTAATGGACACACCCAATTAAGCGTAGCATAAGATCACGTCATTAAGTTATTTGCTATAAGCTTTCGATACATAGTTACCTAGTCCTTTCGACCATGAGATCATATAAATCACTTATACCGGAAAGGTACTTTGATTACATCAAACACCACTGCGTAAATGGGTGGTTATAAAGGTGGGATTAAGTATCCGGAAAGTATGAGTTGAGGCATATGGATCAACAGTGGGATTTGTCCATCCCGATGACGGATAGATATACTTTGGGCCCTCTCGGTGGAATGTCGTCTAATAGCTTGCAAGCATATGAATGGTTCATAAGAGACCACATACCACGGTACGAGTAAAGAGTACTTGTCATGAGACGAGGTTGAACGAGGTAGAGATACCGATGATCAAACCTCGGACAAGTAAAATATCGCGTGACAAAGGGAATTGGTATCGTATGTAAATGGTTCATCGATCACTAAAGTCATCGTTGAATATGTGGGAGCCATTATGGATCTCCAGATCCCGCTATTGGTTATTGGTCGGAGAGAAGTCTCAACCATGTCTACATAGTTCGCGAACCGTAGGGTGACACACTTAAGGTTTGATGTCGTTTAAGTAGATATGGAAATATGGAATGGAGTTCGAAGTTTTGTTCGCAGTCTCGGATGGGATCCAGGACATCACGAGGAGTTCCGGAATGGTCCGGAGAATAAGATTCATATATAGGAAGTCACTTTCCAAGTTTGGAAATGATCCGGTGAATTTATGGAAGGTGGTTTCTGGAATAAATCCCTATGGAAGGAGGAGTCCCGGAGGGACTCCACAAACCCTAACCAGCCAACCAAGTGGGAGGGTAGAGTCCATGGTGGACTCCACCTCCTTGGCCGGCCAAGTAAAGGGGGAAGGGGAGAGTCCCTGTCCCTCTAGGTTTCGTCCATAAGGCAGTTTTTCTGTTGGGGTCTTATTCGAAGACTTTGGGCAAACCCTTGGGGTTCCACCTATATAATGAGGAGGAGAGGGAGGGGGCTGCCCATGGCTTGGCCGCACCACCCCTGCCCCCTTGAGGCCGGCGCCCATAGCCCCCTCTCCCAAACCCTAGCCGCCCCTCCTCCACCACCTCTCCCGCATACGCTGAAGCTCCGCCGGAGATCTCCATCGACATCGCCACCACGCCGTCGTGCTGCCGGGATTCCAAGGAGGATCTACTACTTCCGCTGCCCGCTGGAACGGGGAGAAGGACGTCGTCTTCATCAACACCGAACGTGTGACCAAGTACGGAGGTGCTGCCCGATTGTGGCACCGTCAAGATCTTCTACGCGCTTTTGAAAGCGGCAAGCGTCTACCGCAGCAACGAGAGCCTCCTCTTGTAGGCTTTGGAAATCTTCAAGGGTTAGTCTCGTTCATCCCCTCGTTGCTCCCGTCTTCTAGATTGCATCTTGGCTTGGATTGCGTTCTCGCGGTAGGAATTTTTTTGTTTTCTATGCTACGAATCCCCTCAATTTTTGGGTCGAATAAGTTACCTAATGGCAAGGTCAGTCCAGCCATGGCAACTGCAATTGGTATAGAGGACGGATCTTTCATAGTGACCAGGTGGCGTGGAGTGCAAAATTCTTCTGCCATGGTTCAATGTTCAAACCATAAACATTTATATACGATTATAAACATAGTATGTTCTCCATAGAAGTAAGCCGGGGATGCACTTTTAACAACCTGCATGCCAATATGCTACGTGTTAATGATGAATCAGAAAAATACCACTGTCCAACCAAACATAATTTGTCAGCGAACCCTGACTTCTCTGGTTCAATAACATGAGCAAGATTTCCATGTATTATTTTCTGAGCATCAAACAAACTCTGACAGCTTTCAACATCAATAAAAACGACTCTGTATTTGTCCATTGTAGCAATGCTAACATCATGGAGACACCCGCAATAATCTCTATGAACTGGTTGCTCAAAGTGTATAGGAGTCACTCCCATTTTTTGAAATCAATGGAAAAATTAGTGGAAGAACCAGATAACCTTCCAATGACGGAGATACATTTATATTACTGAAAAGACTGAACATACTGGAGAAAGATTAAAACTCCTATGATCTGCTCAAAGCATAATGTATGCTACTATTATGATCTGTTAAACTCCTATCTTCACTATTTACTATGGAGATGCACCGGAATTCAAAGCAACAAGTTTCATGTTGTACACTATGCATGCATGAGTGCCAGCCACTGCTGCATTGGTGCCCTCTGAGTTGTCACTGCTGCATTGTTTGCCTGATCCAGTGTCGTGATAGCAGGGGAAAACCTCCATGGATACTGAAGATTTAGTTCTCAATAAGAGCAGACAAACTGAAAATAACAAATTATGGTGTCACCAATTCTTGTATATTTTAATTTAACTCAAAGAAGCACAATGAAAGCCTCAAAGGAATATTGCATGCAGAATAAAAGCGATATAAGAATAATACCTTAAATAGTCGAATATTTTTGTGCAATATCTCCAGACATTCACAGAGCCATATTTACGAAGACACTCATCATATAAGGCCGCTACAAAATCCTCCAGTGAAAAGAAGCAATATTATCTCTCCAAGAACCAGATCACCTGCAAAATAGGTTGCTCCTAAGTAACCAAGCTGGGTCACTTGAAACCAAACACAATGTTAAAGTTGCATAAGCAACTGTTTATTGAAACACACACTTTTGATACTACCATTTTTACCATCGCATTAATGCCATATGTATTTGATGGCTTTCCTCCAAGATGTTCAATCAGCCATTAAATTTAAGCAAGAAAGTCACATGTTCATTCACCGTCTCACATCACCAAAAGGAGGAGCAATATGCCATATGTATAGGAACTCCATTGATACTACTACAGTCTGAACAACTACAAAACACAATTCTTCACAGGACTTCTTCACAAAGCATCGTGTTCTTAAAGTTTAAGGCAGGCACAATATCGATTATGTTGCCAAGAGAACGAAAGAGAGAAAACACCTTGTTCTTCAGATTCTGCTATTAGGGTGGCATCGATCTGGATGGTATGGACATCATAGCGGTTATAGCTGCAGCGGACACCCTCCTTGGCTGACACCCCCTCCTACTGTGTTCCCTGCAATCGGCGCCCTCGTCAACGAGAAAGATGGGAGCAATGGGTGTTGTATTGTGATCCAAATTCATATACTAAAGGGAGGCTAACTTCTGACGAGCGGAGCGAGGCCCGTCGCCGGAGGCTTGTAAGCCGCCGGCTAGGGTTTATCAGATTATAAGATAACCCACGGCGTTTGTAAACACCTCCCGATATAGTGAAGTTTTGCTGGCTGGCGCCCGTGGTTTTTTCCCCTTCTGTGTTGGAAGGGGTTTTCCACGTTAAATCTTGTGTCCCCTGCGTGTGTTCTTGTTTCGTTCTTCGTTATTTGCTTGTCGCTTTTATAACAAGTGGTATCAGAGCCCGTGTTTCAATCTAGGGTTTTGCGACATGTCTTCCTTGAAGTTCGATCTACCGCAGCTGGATTATACCACGAGATTTTCTCTGTGGCAAGTGAAGATGAGGGCGATACTTACCCAATCTTCTGATCTGGATGAAGCTCTTGATGGTTTTGGCAAGAAAGATGCCAAGACCTGGACCGACGATGAAAAGAGGAAAGACCGTAAGGCTTTTTCATTAATTCAGCTTCATCTATCCAATAATATCTTGCAGGAAGTGCTGGCTGAGAAATCCGCAGCGGCGCTGTGGTTGAAACTGGAATCGATCTGCATGTCCAAAGATCTAACCAGTAAGATGCACGTGAAGATGAAGTTGTTCTCGCACAAGCTGCAAGAAGGTGCGTCAATGATGAATCACCTATCGATCTTTAAAGAGATCGTTTCTGATTTGCTGTCCATGGAGGTAAAATATGATGATGAGGATCTAGCTCTTATACTGTTAGTCTCGTTGCCTAATTCTTTTGCGAATTTTCGAGACACCTTGTTATACAGTCGTGATGAACTAACCCTTGCCGAAGTTTATGAGGCCCTCCAACAGAGGGAAAAGATGAAATCTATGGTGCAGGCAGAGGGTTCGTCATCTAAGGCAGAAGCACTGCAGGTCCGTGGCAGGACCGAGAACAGAAACAACAACTACAACAGAGATAAGAGCAAGACCGACAGAGGTCGCTCAAAGTCCAAGGGACGAGATGGTAAGTTCTGCAAGTATTGTAAGAAAACTAGCCACAATATTGATGATTGTTGGAAGTTGCAGAACAAAGAGAAAAGAAACGGTACTTACCAACCGAAAAACAAATCTGAGGGTGATGGTAAGGCTGCTGTTGTTTCCAGTGATAATTCTGATGGCGATTGCCTAGTTGTGTTTGCTGGTTGTGTTTCTGGTAATGATGAGTGGATCCTTGATTCTGCATGTTCGTTTCATATTTGCTGTAACAAAGACTGGTTCAGTTCTTATGAGTTTGTGCAGAGTGGAGATGTTGTGCGTATGGGAGATAACAACCCACGTGAGATCGTGGGCATTGGCTCCGTTCAGATCAAGATGCATGATGGCATGACACGCACTCTGACAGATGTGAGACACATACCTGGCATGGCCAGAAATCTGATCTCTCTCAGTACCCTTGATGTTGATGGGTACAAACACTCCGGTTCTCGCGGAGTTCTGAAGGTATCAAAAGGTTCTCTCGTTCACATGATAGGTGATATGAATTCTGCAAAGTTATATGTTCTTAGAGGTAGCACTTTGTCTGGTATTGCTGCTGCTGTTATTCCTGATGAACCTGGTAAAACTAATCTGTGGCATATGCGTCTTGGACATATGAGTGAACATGGCATGGCAGAATTGCACAGGAGAGACCTGCTAGATGGCTGCAATTTGAGTAAGTTTGAGTTCTGTGAGCACTGCATTTTTGGTAAGCATAAAAGAGTTAAATTCAATGCTTCCGTTCATACCACCAAAGGGATTTTAGATTATGTGCATGCTGATGTGTGGGGACCTTCCCGCAAGACTTCTCTTGGTGGTGCAAATTACATGCTTACTATCATAGATGATTACTCCAGAAAAGTGTGGCCTTTCTTTCTGAAACATAAATCTGATGTGTTTGATGCTTTTAGAAAGTGGAAAGTTATGGTAGAGAAGCAAACAGAAAAGAAAGTTAAATTGCTTCGTACTGACAATGGCATGGAGTTTTGTTCTACTATTTTCAATGATTATTGCAGCGACGAAGGCATTGTCAGGCACCACACCATCCCATATACTCCTCAGCAGAATGGTGTGGCGGAGAGGATGAACATAACCATCATCTCCAAGGCTCGCTGCATGTTGTCTAATGCTGGTATGCATAGACGTTTCTGGGCTGAAGCAGCCTCCACCGCCTGTTACTTGATAAACAGGTCACCTTGTATTCCGCTTGATAAGAAAACTCCTATTGAGGTATGGTCTGGTTCACCTGCTGATTATTCACAGTTGAGAGTTTTTGGTTGCATTGCTTATGCACATGTTGATAATGGAAAGCTGGAGCCCAGGCTGTTAAGTGTGTGTTTCTTGGTTATGGTTCAGGAGTTAAGGCATATAAGTTATGGAATCCTGAAACTAAGAAAGTTTTGCATAGCAGGAATGTAGTCTTTAATGAGGTTGTCATGTTTTATAAGAGTTCATCTACAGATGTTACTGATGCTGTTGATTTTTCTGATAATTCTGATGATGAACAACAGAGGATTAGCGTGCAGGTGGAGCACGTGGAGGAGAAAGAAAATGATGTTGCTGAAAATGATAACACTGTTGTTCAGCACTCACCACCTGTTTTGCAGCAAACAAATAGTTCCATTGCTGCTGATAGACCGAGGCGTAACAAAGGTCCACGTCCTCGTTTAATTGAAGAATGTAATCTTGTTCATCATGCTTTGAGTTGTGCTGAACAGGTGGAGCATGATACTGAACCTGCTACATATACTGAGGCCGTTGCATCCGTTGACCGTGAAGTGGATTTCTGCTATGCAAGAGGAGATGCAATCGCTTGACAAGAATGGCACATGGGATGTTGTGCCCTTGCCTAAACAAAAGAAGGCTGTCCGCTGTAAGTGGATATTTAAAAGAAAGGAAGGTTTGTCTCCTAATGAGCCTCCGAGGTATAAGGCAAGGTTAGTAGCAAAAGGTTTCAGCCAAATTCCAGGTATTGATTATAATGATGTATTCTCTCCGGTTGTGAAGCATAGTTCTATTCGTGCATTCTTTGGTATTGTGGCTATGCGTGATCTTGAGCTTGAGCAGCTAGATGTAAAGACTGCTTTTCTGCATGGTGAGCTTGAGGAGGAGATATACATGGACCAGCCTGAAGGTTTTGTTGTGCCTGGTAAGGAGGATCTTGTTTGCAAGTTGAAGAGGTCCCTTTATGGTCTGAAACAGTCTCCAAGACAGTGGTATAAAAGGTTTGATTCATTTATGCTTGCACATGAGTTTAAGAGATCTAAGTATGATAGTTGTGTCTATATCAAGTTTGTTAATGGATCACCAATATACTTGCTGTTATATGTTGATGATATGTTGATTGCTGCCAAGAGCAAGAAAGAGATCACTATTTTGAAAGCACAATTAAGTAGTGAGTTTACGGTACGGATCGTTGGCACCGCCTATATATACATCTTGTAAGCCGCCGGCTAGGGTTTATCAGATTATAAGATAACCCACGGCGTTTGTAAACACCTCCCGATATAGTGAAGTTTTGCTGGCTGGCGCCCGTGGTTTTTCCCCTTCTGTGTTGGAAGGGGTTTTCCACGTTAAATCTTGTGTCCCCTGCGTGTGTTCTTGTTTCGTTCTTCGTTATTTGCTTGTCGCTTTTATAACAAGTGGTATCAGAGCCCGTGTTTCAATCTAGGGTTTTGCGACATGTCTTCCTTGAAGTTCGATCTACCGCAGCTGGATTATACCACGAGATTTTCTCTGTGGCAAGTGAAGATGAGGGCGATACTTACCCAATCTTCTGATCTGGATGAAGCTCTTGATGGTTTTGGCAAGAAAGATGCCAAGACCTGGACCGACGATGAAAAGAGGAAAGATCGTAAGACTTTTTCATTAATTCAGCTTCATCTATCCAATAATATCTTGCAGGAAGTGCTGGCTGAGAAATCCGCAGCGGCGCTGTGGTTGAAACTGGAATCGATCTGCATGTCCAAAGATCTAACCAGTAAGATGCACGTGAAGATGAAGTTGTTCTCGCACAAGCTGCAAGAAGGTGCGTCAATGATGAATCACCTATCGATCTTTAAAGAGATCGTTTCTGATTTGCTGTCCATGGAGGTAAAATATGATGATGAGGATCTAGCTCTTATACTGTTAGTCTCGTTGCCTAATTCTTTTGCGAATTTTCGAGACACCTTGTTATACAGTCGTGATGAACTAACCCTTGCCGAAGTTTATGAGGCCCTCCAGCAGAGGGAAAAGATGAAATCTATGGTGCAGGCAGAGGGTTCGTCATCTAAGGCAGAAGCACTGCAGGTCCGAGGCAGGACCGAGAACAGAAACAACAACTACAACAGAGATAAGAGCAAGACCGACAGAGGTCGCTCAAAGTCCAAGGGACGAGATGGTAAGTTCTGCAAGTATTGTAAGAAAACTAGCCACAATATTGATGATTGTTGGAAGTTGCAGAACAAAGAGAAAAGAAACGGTACTTACCAACCGAAAAACAAATCTGAGGGTGATGGTAAGGCTGCTGTTGTTTCCAGTGATAATTCTGATGGCGATTGCCTAGTTGTGTTTGCTGGTTGTGTTTCTGGTAATGATGAGTGGATCCTTGATTCTGCATGTTCGTTTCATATTTGTTGTAACAAAGACTGGTTCAGTTCTTATGAGTTTGTGCAGAGTGGAGATGTTGTGCGTATGGGAGATAACAACCCACGTGAGATCGTGGGCATTGGCTCCGTTCAGATCAAGATGCATGATGGCATGACACGCACTCTGACAGATGTGAGACACATACCTGGCATGGCCAGAAATCTGATCTCTCTCAGTACCCTTGATGTTGATGGGTACAAACACTCCGGTTCTCGCGGAGTTCTGAAGGTATCAAAAGGTTCTCTCGTTCACATGATAGGTGATATGAATTCTGCAAAGTTATATGTTCTTAGAGGTAGCACTTTGTCTGGTATTGCTGCTGCTGTTATTCCTGATGAACCTGGTAAAACTAATCTGTGGCATATGCGTCTTGGACATATGAGTGAACATGGCATGGCAGAATTGCACAGGAGAGACCTGCTAGATGGCTGCAATTTGAGTAAGTTTGAGTTCTGTGAGCACTGCATTTTTGGTAAGCATAAAAGAGTTAAATTCAATGCTTCCGTTCATACCACCAAAGGGATTTTAGATTATGTGCATGCTGATGTGTGGGGACCTTCCCGCAAGACTTCTCTTGGTGGTGCAAATTACATGCTTACTATCATAGATGATTACTCCAGAAAAGTGTGGCCTTTCTTTCTGAAACATAAATCTGATGTGTTTGATGCTTTTAGAAAGTGGAAAGTTATGGTAGAGAAGCAAACAGAAAAGAAAGTTAAATTGCTTCGTACTGACAATGGCATGGAGTTTTGTTCTACTGTTTTCAATGATTATTGCAGCGATGAAGGCATTGTCAGGCACCACACCATCCCATATACTCCTCAGCAGAATGGTGTGGCGGAGAGGATGAACAGAACCATCATCTCCAAGGCTCGCTGCATGTTGTCTAATGCTGGTATGCATAGACGTTTCTGGGCTGAAGCAGCCTCCACCGCTGTTACTTGATAAACAGGTCACCTTGTATTCCGCTTGATAAGAAAACTCCTATTGAGGTATGGTCTGGTTCACCTGCTGATTATTCACAGTTGAGAGTTTTCGGTTGCACTGCTTATGCTCATGTTGATAATGGAAAGCTAGAGCCTAGGGCTGTTAAGTGTGTGTTTCTTGGTTATGGTTCAGGAGTTAAGGCATATAAGTTATGGAATCCTGAAACTAAGAAAGTTTTGCATAGCAGGAATGTAGTCTTTAATGAGGTTGTCATGTTTTATAAGAGTTCATCTACAGATGTTACTGATGCTGTTGATTTTTCTGATAATTCTGATGATGAACAACAGAGGATTAGCGTGCAGGTGGAGCACGTGGAGGAGAAAGAAAATGATGTTGCTGAAAATGATAACACTGTTGTTCAGCACTCACCACCTGTTTTGCAGCAAACAAATAGTTCCATTGCTGCTGATAGACCGAGGCGTAACAAAGGTCCACGTCCTCGTTTAATTGAAGAATGTAATCTTGTTGCTCATGCTTTGAGTTGTGCTGAACAGGTGGAGCATGGTACTGAACCTGTTACATATACTGAGGCCGTTGCATCCGTTGACCGCGTGAAGTGGATTTCTGCTATGCAAGAGGAGATGCAATCGCTTGAGAAGAATGGCACATGGGATGTTGTGCCCTTGCCTAAACAAAAGAAGGTTGTCCGCTGTAAGTGGATATTTAAAAGAAAGGAAGGTTTGTCTCCTAATGAGCCTCCGAGGTATAAGGCAAGGTTAGTAGCAAAAGGTTTCAGCCAAATTCCAGGTATTGATTATAATGATGTATTCTCTCCGGTTGTGAAGCATAGTTCCATTCGTGCATTCTTTGGTATTGTGGCTATGCGTGATCTTGAGCTTGAGCAGCTAGATGTAAAGACTGCTTTTCTGCATGGTGAGCTTGAGGAGGAGATATACATGGACCAGCCTGAAGGTTTTGTTGTGCCTGGTAAGGAGGATCTTGTTTGCAAGTTGAAGAGGTCCCTTTATGGTCTGAAACAGTCTCCAAGACAGTGGTATAAAAGGTTTGATTCATTTATGCTTGCACATGAGTTTAAGAGATCTAAGTATGATAGTTGTGTCTATATCAAGTTTGTTAATGGATCACCAATATACTTGCTGTTATATGTTGATGATATGTTGATTGCTGCCAAGAGCAAGAAAGAGATCACTATTTTGAAAGCACAATTAAGTAGTGAGTTTGAGATGAAGGATCTTGGTGCTGCTAAGAAAATACTAGGTATGGAAATTACAAGAGACAGAAAATCTAGTGTGTTATTTCTTAGTCAGCAAAATTACATTCAGAAAGTTCTTCATCGTTTTAATATGCATGATGCAAAGTCTGTTAGTACACCAATTGCTTCTCACTTCAAATTGTCAGCATTGCAATGTCCTAGTACTGATGAAGATATTGAGTACATGTCTCGAGTTCCATATTCTAGTGTTGTTGGTTCCTTGATGTATGCCATGGTTTGTTCTCGTCCTGATTTATCATATGCTATGAGTTTGGTCAGTCGATACCTGGCTGATCCTGGTAAAGAACATTGGAGAGCTGTTCAGTGGATTTTCAGGTACCTTCGTGGCACATCCAAAGCTTGCTTGAAGTTTGGCAAGACCGGTGAGGGACTCGTAGGCTATGTGGATTCAGATTTTGCTGCCGATTTGGATAAGAGAAGATCCCTCACAGGTTATGTGTTCACTGTTGGTGGATGTGCTGTGAGTTGGAAGGCAACGTTACAATCTGTTGTTGCCCAATCTACAACCGAAGCAGAATATATAGCAATTAATGAAGCTGGCAAAGAGTCTGTTTGGTTGAAAGGTTTGTATGCTGAGCTTTGTGGAGATGATTCTTGCATTAACTTGTTTTCTGATAGTCAAAGTGCAATATACCTTACTAAAGATCAAATGTTCCATGAGAGGACAAAGCACATTGATATCAAGTACCATTATATTCGCGACATTGTTGCTCAAGGTAAACTGAAGGTATGCAAGATAAGTACTCATGATAATCCTGCTGATATGATGACAAAGCCAGTTCCTGTTTCCAAGTTTGAGCTTTGCTCAAGCTTGGTTGGTATAACTGTTTAGCCCAAGTGGCTGTTGGCGCCAGCAAGTGTTTTTCCTTTGTTGTTCAGGAGATTGTTGAAGTTCATGCTACAAGATGGAATTTGTCTCAAGGTGGAGTTTGTTGTATTGTGATCCAAATTCCGGTACGGTAAAGGGCACCGCTTAACTTTAAGGCAGGCCTAGGGATTATGATTATAAGATAACCCACGGCGTTTGTAAACACCTCTATTAGTTTTTTGGGGTGGCGCCCGTGGTTTTTAGTTTCTGTTGGAAGGGGTTTTCCTTAAATCCCCCCGTGTGTTCTTGTTTCGTTCTTCGTTATTTGCTTGTCGCTTTTATAACAATGGGAGTGAGAGCTGATCCAGATAGATAGAGGAAGAGACATAGAGAGGAGGAAGAAGTGAAACTGAATGAACCTCTGCCCCGTGCTGCCACTGCCGCTGCAAAACTTGATCCGCTTCTCCGAGGCATGGTGGAGATAGATCGAGAGGAAAAGACAGAGAGAGGAGGGAGAAGCAAAATCTGCACAAATCTCATCCCTCCCCCTCCATTCCCTGCAGCAACGAGAGTGAGGGAAGAGATAGATAGAGAGGAAGAGACATAGGGAGGAGGGAGAAGCACACCACGGCTCACCTGAGCATCTATCTCCCGAAGAAGCTTCCCACAGCACTCCGTCCAGGCCGGCTCGAGGAGGAGGCCAGCAGTGGCATAGGTCGGCGCCACTCTTCGCGTCCTACGATGTGGGGTGTTGAGATACATATCTTGTATATCCGGATGTGTATCCTCTAGTTTTGTATAGCGATACATATTTGTATTTACTATTGGGCCCGCCTCCTTCCTTGTATAGTCGAGGACGTGGCCTATATATGTACCGCCATATGCATCCGATCAATACATCGAGCATTGCATCTCCTTCTACATGGTATCAGACACCTCCTAGATCCTAAACCCTAGCCGCGCGCCGCCTCTCCTCCCCGTGCGCCGCACCCCCCCTCCCCCAACCCCAAAACCCTAGCAGCGCCGCCTCTCCTCCCTCTCCAGCCGCGCGCCGCCTCCCCTTCCTCATCATGTCAACCCCTAGCTCCAACCCCTTCGCCGACTCCTCCATCCCCGACCCCGGCCAGCTCCGCGCCGTCGCCATCACCGACCATGTCCCCGTCAAGCTGTCCACCACCGCCGCCAACTACCTCGCCTGGAAGACGTACTTCTACCTCCTCTTCCGCGAGTACAACCTGCGCGATCACATCGACGGCACCGCCGACCTCCTCGCCTGCGACGCCGACTGGCTGGCCATCGACGCCACCATCATCCGCTGGCTCTTCCTCACCGTCTCGCCGGACATCTTCAAGACCGTCGTTCGGGAAGGCGATGATGCCCGCACGGTGTGGGGAAAGATCAACGGCCTCTTCACCAATAACAAGCTCCAACGTGTTGTCTTTTTGCAGCAGGAATTCTTCGGCACACCCCAGGGCGATCAAACCTTGGACGCCTACTGCCTGCGCCTCAAGGCAATCTCCGACGAGCTCCAGGACCTTGGGTTCCGGATTGGCGACGAGCTCCTCCTCTCCACCCTCACCGCCGGCCTCAACGAGGACCTCGGCAACGCCGCCTCCAACCTCACCCTCATGACCAACCCTACGTTCGAGCGGGCGGTCGACTACCTCCGGCTGGAGGAACGCCGGCTGAAGGGTGTGCGCACCCGGGCGGTTCACACCGCTCTATGGGCCAGCGGCAACAGCGTTCTTCCTCATGGCGGAGGAGCTCCACCGGCGCCCACCCCCGCCCCTCCACACCCTGCGCCTCAGCCGCAACAACACCAAGGAGGAGGGGGCGGTGGCCGCGGCCGTCGCCGTGGCCGTGGTGGTGGCCGTGGCGGTGGCAACAACGGCGGCCCCGGCATCGTCGGTCCGCGCCCCGGGTACTCACACCCCACTCCGCCGTGGGCGGGCGGACACAACCCCTGGACGGGGGTCGTGCACGCCTACACCATGCCCGTTCCGCGCCCCCCGTCCCCGGCACCGTCGGCCCCCGTCCGCCGACGCACCAGGCCTTCATCGCCGCGCCACCGCAGGCTCCCGCCGGCCTGCCCTACGCTCCCGTCTACGGCGGCATGATGCCGCAGGCCCCGACGGCCCACTGGGACCCCGCGCTGTACACCGCCCTTCAGCACGCCCCCTCGCCGGGCGCTTACTCTGGCGGTGGCGACTGGTTCATGGACACCGGAGCCTCCGCACACATGGCTGCTCACCCGGGTAACCTTTCCACTTCATCTCCGACATCCACTTCCTCTCGCATCATCGTCGGTAACGGTGCTGGTCTTCCCATCTCTCATATTGGCTCCACTCCTTTTCCTTCTAATTCCACACCATTGTCTCTTAATAATGTCTTAGTTTCACCACATCTTGTTCAGAATTTAGTTTCCGTCAAAACTCTTTCTCGTGATAACTCTGTAACTGTGGAATTTGACGAGTTTGGTTTTTCTGTAAAGGACGCCCGTACCCGGATGGTTTTGCACCGCTGTGAGAGTCCCGGCGACCTGTACCCCGTTCAGCCGTCTCCCTCCACTCACGCTGCACCTCGGGCGCTCTCCGCCGGCGTCGACCTTTGGCACGCTCGTCTTGGCCATCCCAGCTCCACCTCGCTCCGCCAAATAATGAGAGGCTTTTCTTTTTCATGTAATAAAATGGCGGCTCACTCATGTGACGCCTGCCGACTAGGCAAACATGTTCGGCTTCCTTTTAGTACTTCATCCACAGTTGCATCTCTTCCTTTTCAATTACTTCATAGTGATGTATGGACGTCCCCTATACCGAGTCATTCTGGTTTTCTTTATTATCTTGTTATTCTCGATGATTTTTCTCACTTTGTCTGGACTTTTCCTCTTCGTAAGAAATCTGATGTCGCTTCAACACTCACCGCCTTTTATTCTTATGTGTCTACACAGTTCGGTCGTCCCATCCTCGCCCTCCAAACTGACAACGGCAAGGAGTTCGACAACACCACCATCCGCACCCTCCTCTCCACCCACGGCACCATCTTCCGCCTAACTTGCCCATACACCTCCCAGCAGAACGGCCGCGCCGAGCGCGTCCTACGCACCCTTAATGACTGCGTCCGTACCCTCTTGTTCCACGCCCACATGCCCCCTCAGTTCTGGCCGGACGCCCTCTCCACCGCCACCCTCCTAGTCAACCTACGCCCGTGTCGCCCTCGCTGGAATTACACACCACATAACCTCCTGTTTGGCTCACCCCCCTCATACGACGGTCTCCGCATTTTTGGTTGTCGTTGTTTCCCTAGTACCGCTGCCACCACCCCTCATAAACTCGCACCTCGCTCCATTCCGTGTGTTTTTCTCGGTTACCCGGCTAACACCAAAGGCTACCGTTGCTATGATCCGGTCTCTCACCGCGTCATCACGTCCCGGCACGTGTACTTTGATGAGCACTATTTTCCCTTTGCACAGGAACAGGTGAGGACTTCTCCTCCCGCGACTGACAGTCCGCGGCGTCGCGGCCCTACCTTGGTGGAGGTCCCTGGCTCGGCAGCGCCTCCGCGCGCTCCCTCTACTACAGCTGCGACGCCTCCCGTGACGCCCCCGAGCCCCGCCTCGGGCGCCGCCGCCTCGCCCCCGACACCGCCCGCGTCGCCCTCGAGCACTGCCTCGGGCACCGCCGTGTCATCTGCGCCCTCGACCGCGTCGCCCTCGAGCCCCAGCTCGGGCGATGCCTCGCCTCCGGCCCCGCCTCCGCCTCCTCCGCCGCCGGCGACGGGCCCCCTCACGCGCGCCCGTGCGGGGATTCGCGTCCCGAGCACGCGGTACCCCTCGGACGAGTACGTCTGCACCGCGTCGACTTCCGCGCCTTCACCAGCCACGCCGTCGCCTATGCCCACCTCTGCCCGGGCTGCTCTCCGCGACCCGCAGTGGTTTGCGGCCATGCATGATGAGTTCGACGCCCTGCAGCGGAACCAGACATGGACGCTTGTTCCCCGCCCCCCTCACGCCAACGTCATCACCGGGAAGTGGGTCTTCAAGCACAAGTTCCATTCGGACGGTACCCTCGACCGCCACAAGGCGCGGTGGGTGGTTCGTGGTTTTCGCCAGCGCGCCGGCGTCGACTTCACCGACACCTTCGCCCCGGTTGTCAAGCCCGGGACGATCCGCACCGTTCTTCAGCTCGCGGTCTCCCGCGCATGGCCCGTGCATCAGATGGACGTCTCCAACGCCTTTCTTCATGGCCATCTCGAGGAGCAGGTCTTCTGCCAGCAGCCCACTGGGTTCGTCGACAGCGCCCACCCCGACCATGTGTGCCTGCTCTCGCGCTCGTTATACGGGCTCAAGCAGGCCCCACGCGCCTGGTACCAGCGCATCGCAGTGTTTCTTCACCAACTCGGCTTCCGCTCCACCCGCTCCGATGCATCGCTGTTCGTGTACAACAACGGCGCCACCACCGCGTACCTGCTGCTCTACGTCGACGACATCATCTTAACGGCCAGCTCCACGGACCTACTGCGCCAGCTCACCGACCGTCTTCGCGCTGAGTTTGCCCTCAAGGACTTGGGGCCTTTGCACTACTTCCTCGGCATCGAGGTCGTACATCGCACCGACGGCTTCTTCCTCCATCAGCGCAAGTACGCCCATGAGCTCCTGGACCGCGCCGGTATGCTTAATTGCAAACCCGCGGCCACGCCTGTCGACACGAAGTCCAAGCTCTCCGCCACAGACGGTTCCTTGGCCACGGACGCGTCATCTTACCGCTCCATCGTCGGTGCCCTGCAGTACCTCACCCTGACTCGCCCCGAGCTGCAGTATGCTGTTCAGCAGGTGTGCCTTCACATGCACGCTCCGCGGGATCCTCATTGGGCTGCGGTCAAGCGGATCCTCCGCTACATTCGTGGTACCATGGACTTCGGTCTCTCTCTCCACGCCTCCACCGCCACGGACATCGTCGCCTACTCGGACGCCGATTGGGCAGGCTGCCCCGACACGCGCCGCTCCACGTCTGGCTACTGCGTCTACTTCGGCCCTTCGCTCATCTCCTGGTCGTCTAAGCGACAGCCCACGGTATCTCGCTCCAGCGCCGAAGCGGAGTACCGGGCTGTTGCTAACGCGGTTGCTGAGGTCTCCTGGCTGCGGCAACTCCTCGTTGAGCTCTCATGTCCCGTCGCCAAAGCCACCGTGGTCTACTGCGACAATGTCTCCGCCGTCTACCTCTCCGCCAACCCGGTTCACCATCGCCGCACCAAGCATATTGAGCTGGACATCCACTTTGTTCGGGAACAGGTGGCGCTTGGACACATTCGAGTACTTCATGTGCCCACCTCCCAACAATTTGCGGATATCATGACCAAGGGTCTCCCTACAGCATCTTTTGAGGAGTTCCGGTCCAGTCTATGCGTTCGACCAGGCGACGCTTCGACTGCGGGGGGGTGTTGAGATACATATCTTGTATATCTGGATGTGTATCCTCTGTAGTTATTGTATAGCGATACATATCCTTGTATTTACTATTGGGCCCGCCTCCTTCCTTGTATAGTCGAGGACGTGGCCTATATATGTACCGCCATATGCATCCGATCAATACATCGAGCATTGCATCTCCTTCTACAGGTGGTGTTGGGATCGATGGCGGCGGTGGAGATAGGGATCGAGAGGAAGATACGATTGAACAGCTAAAGTAGAAGTGGGTTCGTTGGGCTTTGGCCCATGTGCGCGACGAAGCAAGCGGAGTCGGATGACCAAAACTACCAACGTATTGGAACCACTTTAGTCTTTTTAAGTAGTAGAGATTATTAATAAAGCTCACAGCAGAGTCATGTTGTTTCCCTCAAAAAAAAAGTCACATCCAAATTTCCGTCGATCCGCGCCACTCGATCGTGAGCGAAACACTCGTTCCGTGGTGGACCGGTAGTAGTAAGATTCTCTGGTCGTTAATCATGTGGTACTCAATCCTATATATCAGGTGTGATCGAGCCATGCATGGACCCGTGACTCATCTATCCGTCCTCTACCCAATTAGGCCAGTTGTGCGTGCAACGTGTTGGTTCTGCTACTTCTAGTATTTTGGACCAGTCCGAATCTTTTTCAGCCAGTATTAATTCCGCAGGACATGGCCGCTTGGCAGTTGGCACCGTTGGCTCACATGGCCTGGCGCGGACAAGCACGACGCATGCATATGTGCGGTGAGACCGTGAGAGCTCTCTCGATTCAAGCTATACCTCAAGATCAAGGGAAATCTACTTAACTAATGGCTCGTTTGGCTGTAAGAGCATCTCTAGCAGAGCCCCTATTTATCGAAACCGAATAAAGTGAGTTCAGTCTCCTGAAAAACAAATTGCTAGCGGATTTAGCGACGGTGCATACCAGAAATCGAAAACGTGAACCGAACTCCCTGAAATCAAACGTCGCGGGAAATCGAAACTCGCGATTGCACTCGATTTCATCAGATCAAGCTGAATTCATTCATAATTTACAATACTAGGGGCAAAATACATGCATCTTGGACCTACATTGGATACTACGGGCCTAATTTAGACTTGATTTAGTCCCCGGAGTGACTATACTGTCACCGGGGCGCTTAATGTCGCCGGCGGAGGGTTTTTGGTCGCCGGCTCTTCCTAGGCGACGACGACCGCCGCCACCTCGATGGCCGCCGCCTCGGAGGTGCTCCCGCAGGCTAGAGGCGGCCCGGCGGCGTCGTCGTCATCGTCGCCGCGCGGGGCAGCGCAGGCAGCGGCGGGCTGCACGCGCCGGCAGCGGGGGACGCCTCCGCTTCTCCTGCCGCAGCCTCCTCCGCACGCGCTTGCAGGTACGCCATCATCTGAATAGTCTATCCGTAGTACTAAATACTCGGACATATATATCTTGTTACTCAAGTATACAACTCTAGAATTTATCGGAAATTCAATTCGGCTCCCGGGTGCGTATGCTCCCTCTACCAAAAAAATGTATTTCGAAATGTCGACAAATTTGGACAAAAAATTCTACATGTACATCTTCATTATGTATGCGCATTCGTCAAGTTTCACGAAAAAATAAATTTTTTTGTGGTCTATGTAAAAAGGAGAAACTTTATCATGTGAAAGCATTATTTTTAGCACTGAATTTTATCTTTTTTACACACGTCACATGATAAGTCGATTTTTTATGAAACGACTTTGTGAGCGCGTAGCACGTGAAGATGTACGTACCAATTTTTTATTTCAATTTTTTTGAAATTTAAAATATGTGTAAGATGCATTTCAAAATATAGGGAGCATATGCACCCATGTTCCAAGACACCACTTCTCTAATAAGTAATAACCAATAAGCACATATATATCCGGAAAACCAAAACTAATCATGGGTGCATATGCACCCAGTATGTATAAAACATATTTCAAAAAGTAAAAAAATTTAGGAAAAAAATTTAGCATGTAGAGGGACATGTTCTATGTGTACACATAAAGTTTCACGTAAAACCAACAATTTTTGTACCATGTGTAAAAAAGACAAATAATGCCTCGAGAAATAGACTATTTTAACACCAAAAATTTGTCTTTTTAGTACAAGGCACAAAACATATCGGTTTTTGCTGAAACAACTTTGTGAACATGTAACATGTCAAGGTATACACGAGGCATTTTTGTTTTTATTTTTTAACATTTGGAAATATGTTTAATATGCATTTCAAATAAAGGGTGCATATGCACCCGGGTGCAGAAACACCCTGTCCATATATATCTAGTTACTCAAGGATACAACTCTAGAATTTTAGAGATAGCATGGTATATATACAATTAATTTAAAGGTTCCAATAGTAAGCAATCTCAAACAGATGCAATGCTGACCATCGCATAAGAAACATAGAAAAAATGGAACAAGGAGATTACCCTAAGCCTAGAAGTAATCTCAAACAGATGTAATCCTGGGTTCCAATAGTAAGCAATAATCTCGAACATCACAGTGTTGGTAACCTTCTTCTTTTGCTTTCCCTTGCTCCACTTCTGCAGCAACCAAAGGAACCCAATGTTATCATCAATAGTTACAGGTATATCTTTAATAGTACCTCCTCAAACTATTATAACTTGTACAGAGCCAAAGTAGATTTGTTTCATATATAATAAAAATAAATGCATGAAGACTTATAGAGGACTCTAAATTAGTCAAGTTAGTGTTTCATTTGTTTGACATGATTTTGATCCAGCAAAACTGATAAATTAAGGCAACATAAAACTTACAATCAAGCAGTATCCAGACAAAATGGGTTGGTGTTAAATAACAAGACCATATTTAGTTGAATAACTTGGGCCAAAAAATATATGTATTGTTTCTTCTTTAACTTTTTACTAAAGAGGATGGCACAGTTTGCGGTGGTTTAGTTCATGGGTTCAAATCATCACCCTCGTTATCAAAGAGATACATGCAATGGGACTCTAAACCCACCGCAGCAATACAAGGTTAAATAATACGCAGCCAATAACAAGTCTCACAGACAGACACAAGACACATAGAGAAGGGGAATGATGTTGTGCTCACCGTGCTCTGATAAAGTCAGGAGCAAGAAACCCCTCCCATAGCAAAGCTTCTTGATCTGGAGCAAGAAAGTTTATCAGTACAAATAGGAGCTGGAAAGCTAGGTCTTTGTAGCTCGTCTGTGCAAAAAAAAAATGGTAAAAAGAAGAGGTGAAGGGGATTACCCCGTGATCACCGGGCCACCGTCGTCGTCGCCGGAGCGGAGAAAAGTTCAAGGCCTTGGGCTGTTGCGGTCAGGGAGGGGGCGATGCGGTAGGGGAGGAGCTTTCTCTGGTCGCCGGATGTAGGGAGCGCCGCCTCCATCGCGAGAGCCAGACCCATCGCCCCAGCGTCGCTGCCTCTGTCGCGAGAGCCAGACGCGAAAGCCGTACCCACCTCTTCACTCGTGGAACCCTCTCCCCGGACTGGACGCGGAATGATTGACTCGCGGGGCGTCCAAATGGCCGGATGAGCTTACCCGGATCAATTCAGCCTGGTGTTTTTTCTGCCCGGAAAAACTAGAGGAACCCGAGGAGAAGGCTGGTAACCAAACGAGCCCTAAATGTCACAGAGATGTGACAATTATTTTAAAACGGAGGTAGTAGGTCTCCGATTGTCTGCTGCAGCATAGCTTGCAACAAGTTTTGCTTGGCATTCTTCTCAACTCGCACATGCGCACGCGATCCCTGCTGTTAGACTAATCTCCGTCGTTACGCATGAGCCTCTTGTAAAATGAAGTTGGGAGCTGGAGCTCCTTAAGAAATTAATCTACTCGTAACTTTTACTGGTACTCGGCAAGACTGTTGATTTAACCTTGAGCCAGAAGTTTCAATGTTGACCATCGGTCCAAGTGAGGCGAGCATGCGTGGAAGCAAGACTCAAAACGATCGGCCAGAGCTGTGGCAGGCAGGATCGATCAGCGACTTCAAATTTGCACGCACGCATGAAAACCAACCAATGCTAGTCCTGGCACGTCCGTCCGGACCGGTCAATGCATTCCTCATCTGTAAGACTGTAACGTTGATTCTTCAACGAGTGAAGCGAACCGTGTGCTAATCTTATTCAGTTTATAGGATATAATTATATAAACGTGTGGCTCCACTACGGTTGTCATGTCCATATCGCAAATTCGCGAGCATTTCGGCCTGTCAGTCGTCTCGGGCACGCTTCTGTGACAAGAACTTGTCCCGATCTCTCAATCTTTCCATCTGCGGTCGATAATCAACATGCCGTAAATCTTTATCCAAACACTGACTCCTATTGTTATGGTGCCACATCAGCATCTCTCTAATTGTCAGATCGATGCTAACTGGAAAAAATAACAGTAAGATATAAACCTCAAATCTCGTTACTGATTTTTTCTTGCCCCATATGTTGTTGCATATAACCCTATGCCTTAGCTCCACCATGCTAGCTACCACACGTATATTATGGTAAAAAAGGCACAAAAAGAAAATATACAACTCCTCCGCAAATCCATAAAAAAAAAAACTCTGCATTTGCGTTGATAATGGCGAGTCCAACCTTGGGTCGATCTCGCGATTTCATCCACCACATTCTATATGTACCTCGATGGCCTCTTTGGATTTCAAAAAGAAGCAATATGGGAAACACATGATTCAGATGCTAAGTACCATGAATTTTTACGGGATTTCAAAGCACATGAATTTTGCTAAAAGTCCCCTTGGATAGTGCTAGAAAACAAAAGCAAAGTCTTCAAATTTTTTTTTGGACGAGAAAGATAGAATGAAAGTGCATTAAACTTCTCTAAAGTCGTTATTATAATACTTATCATGTGCATCTTTGGAAAATTATCCAGCCTTAATACTAATTTCCATAACAGCAGGATAGATGAGGAACGACAGTGAAAGCAAGCCATTGATTGTGACTCTCATTATTTTCCTTTTAACAAATTCACAACCTTAGGTGTCTTATTCCACTAGTAGAAAAAATGGGTTTCCATACCACCTCATTAGTCCCCAAAATATTTGAACCGTGACTAATGGGGTCTTTAAACGCGGTTCTGCAGGCGAACCGCGACCAAAGGTCTGTGTCCAGCGCGCTCAGTCGACAGCTGGTGGACGGGTGGGCCTTTAGTCCCGGTTGGCCTGGTCAACCGCGACTAAAGGCCCTCAGGCTTGACCCGAGGACCTTTAGTCGTGGTTGGTCAGGCCAACCGGGACTAAAGGCCCACCTCTATAAATACTGCTGTAGCACTTCACTTGTGTGTGTGACCAACTTGGTGTTCCACTTCTATTGACAAGGGGTGGTGGGTTTGGCTTTGATCCTCTTATGCACACAAGGTGTTCGATGAAATGTCCGAGAGCATGATATGAAGTGTCCGAGCCACACTTAAGCTTTCTCATTTTCTTCCTCCTCGATCGCGGTTAGCAACTTGAACCTTTCATGTGTCATTGATAAATATGCATTTGTAGTTCATAGTTTAATTTCTATTATTTCTAACTAGTTAGTTTAACAAATGCATGATGGTACTTTATATAATAATAATGTAGATGAATCGGCAATGGATTTACGGTAACTGACTCTCGGACGAGTTCATTACGGGTTTGAATGATTTCCTCACAGTGGCTAATGCGAACAAGCAGGGGGTTTTGTTATATGTCCATGTGCTGACTGTAAGAATAAGAAGGGTTACTCTTCCTCAAGAGTCGTTCACGTGCACCTGCTTCGGCACGGTTTCATGCCAAGCTATAATTGTTGGACCAAGCATAGAGAAAGAGGGGTTAGAATGGAAGAAGATGAAGAAGGGGATGATATCGATGACAACTATCCTAATTATTTCACTGATACTTTCATGGAGGATGCTAAAGGAGGGGAATCATAAGAGGAAGGTGAAGAAGAGGCACGTGATGAGCCCGCTGATGATCTTGGTCAGACCATTGCTGATGCACGGAAAGTCTGCGAAACTAAAAAGGAGAAGAAGAATTTGGATCGCATGTTAGAGGATCACAAAAAGTCGTTATACCCAGGATGCGATAATGGTCTGAAAATGCTGGGCTGCACACTAGATTTGCTGAAATGGAAGGCACAGGAAGGTCTATCTGATTCGGGATTTGAAAATTTGGTGAAAATGATGAAGAATATGTTTCCAAAGAATAACGAGTTGCCCGCTAGTACGTACGAAGCAAAGAAGGTTGCCTGCCCTTTAGATTTAGAGGTTCTGAAGATACATGCATGCATTGACGACTGCATCCTCTACCGCGGTGAATACGAGAATTTGAATGAATGTCTGGCATGCGCTGCATTGCGTTATAATATTAGAGGAGATGACCCTGGTGACGATGTTGAGGGCGAGAAACCCAGGAAGAGGGTTCCCGCCAAGGTGATGTGGTATGCTCCTATAATACCATGGTTGAAACGTCTGTTCAGGAACAAAGAGCATGCCAAGTTGTTACGATGGCACAAAGAGGACTGTAAGTCGGATGGGGAGTTGAGACACCCCGCTGATGGAACGCAATGGAGAATGGTCGACAAAGAGTTCAAAGATTTTGCAGCTGACGCAAGGAACATAAGATTTGGTCTAAGTACAAATGGCATGAATCCTTTTGGCGAGCAGAGCTCCAGCCATAGCACCTGGCCCGTGACTCTATGCATCTACAACCTTCCTCCTTGGTTGTGCATGAAGCGGAAGTTCATTATGATGCCAGTGCTCATCCAAGGTCCGAAGCAACCCGGCAACGACATCGATTTGTACCTAAGGCCATTAGTTGATGAACTTTTAGAGTTGTGGGGCAGACCTGGTGTACGTGTGCGGGATGAGCACAAAGAAGAGGAATTTGACCTACGAGCGTTGATTTTCGTAACCATCAATGATTGGCCTGCTCTTAGTAACCTTTCGGGACAGATAAATAAGGGATACAATGCATGCACGCACTGCTTACATGAGACTGAAAGTATATATTTGGGTAATTGTAAGAAAAATGTGTAGCTGGGGCATCGCTGATTTCTTCCCCAATACCATAACTTAAGAAAGAAAGGCAAGCATTTCAACGGCAAGGCAGATCATCGGTCGAAGCCTGCGGAACATACTGGCGCCGATGTATTTGATATGGTCAAGGATTTGAAAGTCATCTTTGGAAAGGGTCATGACGGACAATCAGTTCCGCAGGGAGTTGACGAGCACGCACCCATGTGGAAGAAGAAATCTATATTTTGGGAGCTAGAATATTGGAAAGTCCTAGATGTCCGCTCTGCAATCGACGTGATGCATGTTACGAAGAATATTTGCGTGAACCTGCTAAGCTTCTTGGGCGTGTATGGGAAGACAGGACACGGCGGGACCAACAGTGTTTGAAAGACCCAGAAGACCGGCATTCGGAACGGTTTCAAGGTCGTGTTAGCTACGCTCTTACCAAAGAAGAGAAGGTCATCTTTTTTGAATGCCTGAGCAGTATGAAGGCTCCATCTGGCTTCTCGTCGAATATAAATGAAGTAATAAATATGGCGGACAAAAAGTTCCAAAACCTGAAGTCTCACGACTGCCACGTGATTATGACACAATTGCTTCCGATTTCTTTGAGGGGCTCCTACCGGAAAATATTCGAGTAGCCATTGTGAAGCTATGTGTATTCGTCAATGCAATCTCTCAGAAGGTAATCAATCCAGAAGACATACCACGGTTACAGAACGATGTGGTCCAATGTCTTGTCAGTTTCGAGTTGGTGTTCCCACCATCCTTCTTCAATATTATGATGCATCTCCTGGTTCACCTAGTCGAAGAGATTTCCATTCTCAGTCTTGTATTTCTACACAATATGTTCCCCTTTGAGAGGTTCATGGGAGTATTAAAGAAATATGTTCGTAACCATGCTAGGCCAGAAGGAAGCATCACCAAGGGCTATGGAAATGAGGAGGTAATTGAGTTTTGTGTTGACTATGTTCCTGACCTTAAGTCGATTGGTCTTCCTCAATCGCGGCACGAGGGGAGACTAACTGGAAAAGGCACAATCGGAAGGAAATCAATGATATGTATGGATGGCCATTCTATGACTGAAGCACACCACACAGTTCTACAAAATTCTAGCTTGGTGGCTCCGTACTTCGAGGAACACAAGAATATTTTACGCTCAAACAACCCGGAGAAGGCTTAATCCTGGATTACAAAGGCCCATGTGGAGACTTTCGGCGGTTGGTTGCGAAACCATTCAATGAATGACAATGATGTTGGAGATCAGCTGTACATGTTGGCCAAGTCATCATCTTCGACTATATCGACTTTCCAAGGGTACAAGATAAATGGGGAATACATTTTACACGATCGCCCAAGATAAAAAGAGCACCAACCAAAACAGTGGTGTCCGCTTTGATGCAGCAACCGAGAATGGGAAAAAGGTCACATATTATGGTTACATAGAGGAGATATGGGAACTTGACTATGGACCCTCCTTCAAGGTCCCTTTGTTCCGGTGCAAATGGTTCAAGCTAACAGGAGGTGGGGTAAAGGTGGACGAGCAATATGGAATGACAATGGTGGATTTCAACAATCTTGGTTACCTTGACGAACCATTCGTCCTAGCCAAAGATTTCGCTCAGATTTTCTATGTGAAGGACATGAGTAGCAAACCGAGGAAAAGGAAAGATAAGAAAACGAGTACATCATGCGATGATCCAAAGCGCCACATAGTTCTTTCAGGGAAAAGAAATATCGTGGGAGTGGAGGACAAGACAGACATGTCAGAAGATTATAATATCTTTGGTGAAATTCCGCCCTTCAAAGTGAACACTGACCCAAGCATTAGGTTAAATGATGAGAATGCTCCATGGTTACGGCACGATCATAAGCAAAGGACAAAAGGGAAGAAATGATGTGTAATAATTTATTGTACCAAACTTTGTTGAGGAAAATTTGTTCCAAACTTTGTATGGATCATGTGAATTATATTATCTGTGATGTGTTTAGTGTACATTTTTTGAATGATTCGATTGATTCGAGATACCCTAGTGATAAATGAAATTTGAACTACAGCCAATGATGTGAAGGACATGCCTAGGCCAAGGAGTACATCTTGGAATGTTGGAGTGATTTAGTCGTACTCCTGCCTAGGACTATAATATGTATACTCGTAGTCTTCGTAGTCGCCGCCGTTGTACTGGTAGTCGTCGCCTTCTAAGTTGCCGACGTCGTCGTCGCTGCCGTCGCTATCGTCGGGCGGCGCTCTTGGCTCGAACCTCGACGGTGCTGAGGCGCAGGCGGGGATATCGCCGGCCGTGATGTAGTCCATGACGCTCAGAGTCCGGCCGCCCCACCATAGCCGACGGCCGGCCTCGTGGAAGTTCCCAGGAGGCAGACTGTCCTCCTCATACCTGGCGAGCGCCCTCTCACGCCGATTGATGAAGAAGGCATCCCAAGTCTGCTGGTTGTCGGGATGCTAGTGGGTATTCATCCGTTGCTCCTGCGTGAGATCGAGGTAGTAGTGGTTCGTGATGCCCGCCCGACGCGCAGTACCCTGAGGGACGGGAGGGACCGTCACGCCTTCGGCGCTTAGGCTCCAACCGGCGGGGATGCAGGTAGCCCGGTGGGTACGGGTAGTTCGAGGCGCAAAGCTCCTCCACCTGCTGGTAGGTTAGAGTGGGTACGGTGGAAGCCATGAGAGAGTGATGAGAGATTGTAGAGATGTGATAATTCTGGCCAAGCCGGGCTACATATATATAGTGAGAAATGGCGGGAAAAAATGTGGGCAGGAAGACAGAGGGAGGAAGAAATGGCGGGAAGAAGAGGAATCCAGAGCTGGTCATGTAACCTTTGGTCCCGGCTAGTGGGTGCAACCGGGACTAAAGGTGGTTTTGTGTCATCTAACAAAACTGTCGGTGGGATAAGGACGTCTGGGTAAGCTTTAGTCCCGGCTGGTGGGTGCAACCGGGACTAAAGTTGTTGGCAGGATAAGGACGCGTGGGTGGACGCACTGCTCAATGAGATAAAGAATGTAGAACACGACGCCCTGTCGAAGGAACAAGACATAGCAGAAGCGGCGCCGTTCCTATAAAAGGAGCATCGATAGGCCTTGGCAAGCAGACCAACAAGCCAACCTAGCAGGTAGGGAGAGTTTCATCCCCATGGATGGAGGAAAGGGTTGGAAAATCTCCCGTAGCGCAGCCTTCTCGAAGATGTCGTTGGTGCACACGCCCTACGGCATCTTCGGAAGTTGCGCCTCGGGAAAATTTTCCTGCAAGCCCGTCAAAGACTCCATCTCCTCTAACAGTGTTGTGGAAAGAGTTGGGAAATCCCCCATGGCGCAGCTTCTCGAAGATGTCGTTGGTGCACACGCCCTACGACATCTTCGGAAGTTGCGCCTCGAGAAAATTTTGTTGCAAGCCCGTGAAAGACAGGAGGCGGGAAGAAATGGCGGGAAGCGGGGGGCGGGAAGACAGGAGGCGGGAAGACAGAGCCGAAAAGAAATGGCGGGCAGCAAGGGGCGGAAAGACAGGAGGCCGGGAAGACAGAGGCGGGAAGAAATGGCGAGAAGACAGAGGCGGGAAGAAATGATAGGAGGCGGGAAATTATTTGTATTTTTATGATTTTGAAATGAATTAGTTTTATTTTTCTGAATATTTTATAAAGTATGCGCGCGGTTTCTGCCTCCTCACTTCATCTTTCTCGCCGCCGAAGAAGCAGAGACGCCCCAAAGACGACGAGATGACATCAGGCTGCCCTAGCCGCCCTCGCCGCCCGCCGCCTCGACCGTCCCTCGCCGGCCGCCCTCAACGCTCGTCGCGGCCCTCGGCCCCTCGCCGTCGACCTCGACCGTCGTGTACGCGCGCCCTCTGTTCGACCGCGCCGCCCCCGGCCATCTCCCTCCGCCCGCCGCCCCGTGCCCCTCGCCGCGTGCCGGCCCAGCCATGTTCGTTGCCGCGCGGCGGCCGATCTCACGTGCGCGATCACTACCACGAGAGAGCGGCGCCCGGCCGGCCCGGCACCTCTCTCTGTGCGTTAATTTTTTTTGAACAAAAATTAAAAAGTAGTTATTGGTAAATTTGTAAATTAAAATTTGTAAACTAAAATTTGTAAATTAAAATTTGTAAACTAAAATTTGTAAATTAAAATTTGTAAATTAAAATTGTAAACTAAAATTGTAAGTTAAAATTGGTTATTAATTAAAATTGGCAATTAACTAAATTTTGTAAAAAATAGTTCTAAGTAACTCTAATTAAGTATATTGCAACTTTAAAAAATAGTTCTATATATTACAACTTATAAAAAAAGTTCTATATTTTATCGCAGATCGAGCGCCGCCGCCCTCTCCGCAGCAGTCGCCGGCGCCTCGCCGCCCTCGTCGTAGAGCCACCCGCTCGCAGATCGAGCGCCGCCGCCCTCTCTCTTTGTCTTCGGGAGAGAGCAGGTAATACGTGCCCTCCTCGCCGCCCGCTGCCGTTCAGTTCCTTTACTTAATTAGTTTTTACTACATGCATGTCTTCAGGAGTGACATACGGCGGACGATAGAGACCCGATTATGAAAAATTATGACGAGGAAGCTGAAGCACATATAACCGCCATCATAAACGGCAATATTCCTTATGTGCCAGAAGAATATGAAGAAGATGATGTCTCATCTTATCTAAACCTTGACGGTGAAGGTGAAGGTCGACAAGGTGATGATGAAGGAATGGACATTGTTGATGGAGGGCAAACGACAAACGACGATCTTGAATTGCAATTAGCAACCACCTCCGGAGAGGTATATATACATTGAGCGTCCGGTGATACAAATTTACTGATTTGAATAAATATGTATTAACGCGACTCTCTTTCTTTTTTAGCCCTCCGGATCGTCAAAAAAATCGAGTACAAAGCCGCGTGGCAAAACCCAGACGATGAAACAAGGAGAAACATTGACCATCGATGTTGTTGATGAACGAGGCAGGCCGTTGGAGCCCAAAAAGCACTATACAAAGTTTATCAACTAATGCGGAGTGGTTGTTAGAGACAACGTCCCGACCACCCTCCAGGAATGGAATGAGCCAATCAAGGCACGTGTTGGTTTCAGTTTTGTCAGCAAGATAATGAAAAAAGATTGTTGGAGAAAGCTTATGGAACATTTCATTCTACCTCCGGAATTCAACAAACACTATGAAGACGGTAACGTGCTTCCGGGTGGACGTGAGAGGAGGAGGCTAGTCAAAGAGTTCGCTCTTATGAAGATGGCCGAAGCATTCCGGAACTACAAGAAAATTTTAGCCCGTGACTATGTCTCGCAGAAGTAGACTCCGGATTTCACAGGATAGTATGAGAAACTGAAAGATGCTTGGTCTGAATTTGTGAAGCAAAAGAAATCAGATTTTTTCAAGGCCATATCGGAAAAAAATAAGGCAACGTATTATGGGGCCAGGAGGATACCGCACTTCAGAGCCGAAGTGGGAGAAGATGGAGAACAACCTAAGGGCGCGAGGAATCTCTCTAGGTATAGAGGGATGGGACCCACAGGCCAAAAGCTGGTGATACGGGCATGGGGGATCACTAGACCCGGAGACAGGGAGGTGTGTTCACCGGAAGTAAGTGTTTACTCCCACCGCCGCCCTTACTAAAGCAATGGCCGAAGCTCAAGCGGGGAAGATCAAGTTCAACAGAGAGAACAACGTGCTGGCAATAGCCCTCGGGAATCCTGAACACCCAGGACGTGTACGAGATAAAGGCGCCATTCCGTGGAAAGAAGGGTTTCCCCAGGACAGAGAAAGACGAAACATGATGCAGATTGTATGGGGAGGATGGAAGTGGAACTATTTGAGTTGAAGCAGATGGTGCAAGAAATTGTAAAAGACAAACGATTGGAAGGGCCGCATGAAGATCGTGCAGCGGATGTCGGAAACCAGCAGCGGAGAAGCAGCATGGCTTCCACGGAGGCCCCAGCTGGTGCTAATGCACCCTTGGCCCCGGCTGGTGCTAATGCACCGACGATCGAGATTCGTGCACCGGAGCCTCACTACCCCGTGGACGATGTACATGAGATGAAAGAATGTGAGCTGCATTATCCAATGGGGAACATTTCCATGAAGGTAGCGATCGGTAGCGCTTTACCTTGTACACCTGGAGCACTCCACCACAACAACCCCATTGCAGATGGCTATGCTCGTGTCATGGTGGAAGACATAGTCCAAGGATGCGAGGACCTGGAGATTGACTATGCTACACCCAAAGGGGAGAAAAGACTTCGAGATGTCAAGCGCCAATTCATTCTATGGAAAAGAAGTACATCAAGTTTCTAGGCGAGGCGTCAAGGCCACTGACCCCGAGGAATCACCCAACAAGTCCACCCCCTACGGTGGTGGTGGTCCACCTACACCTCCTTCACGCTGCCCCCCAATCCACCTCCGGCGGGTAAGCAGCTGCCACCCCCTAGTCCGCCTCCGGCGGGTACGCCGCCACCCAGTCCACCTCCGGCGAAGAGGCAGAAGCAGGGGGTTATGAAGGACAGCAAGGCAACCCCCTCCTGGACTATTAACCCGGAACCTTATGTACCTAAGACCACAAGGGTACCAATGCCATCACTGAAGCCTCTCCTCCCGAGACCTTGGGAACTTAGTGTCGAGGAAACCAACGTGGCCGCGGCTGCTCACCATGAGAAATGGAAGGCGGAAGTCAAGGCGAAAAAAGAGCCTGAGCCCAAGCCGGTATATACTGAGAAGCAAAATAAGTGGGCTAAGGATTTTTTGACGACACCGTCCCAAATCCAGCAGAATCTGCAAGACGACTATGGACGAGAATTTCGTAGGCAAGTAGCATTATTGGAAGAAGCCATGGCGCTGGAGAAGAAAGGAGCAAGTAAAAAAATGTGGGAAACAAGTTTCCCAGCTCAGACAAAACAATCGATCCCCCCGCTCAAAGTGGAAGCCGGTCCTTCCGTTACGACGTCCTTCAGAGCCGATATGGACAAGGACATGGAACTATTGGACCCCGCTATCCTAGCAGCTGCTAGCGCACAGGGATTCACTATAACGGCGGCCAAAGGAAGAGCGAGCGAGTTCGGTATGACTCTTCGTGCATTGTTAGGCCATCGTCGAGCCTGCGCAGGAAGCGAGTGTACCAACACATATGCGAAGTATGATACGCTGGTACAAGGATTTCATAAAAAATAAGACCGGCAAAGAAATATATTCATGCGGAAGTTAGAGAGGAGCATCACTTTAAACAATACCATGTACAAGTTCATATGAGTGAATTGTTCCAGTTGTTCAATCTGCGCGAAGTCGGCAAATCTATCATGAGTTGCTACATTCTGTAAGTGATTTATTTCTATAATTAAATCTCCCCCTCATCTCGTTCATTGCCTCCACTATATTATCCTAACTATATTCTTGTGTACACTATTATGCAGAATGAAGCTTGGGGAATGCAAAAGAAAGAACATCCATGATGTTGGGTTCATTGACCCACATATCATTAATGATATGTGTTAGAAAGATACCCCCAAGACGTGGAGAGAGACCTGTACAAGTTTCTTACAAAGTAGGAACTCAAAAGTCAAATTCTATTTCCTTACCATTTTGGGTGAGTGTTTCTGTCTTGTGCACATTCTCTTTTGTTTACTCCATGCATGTTATGTCTAATCGATGAGTTATGCATGACTATGCATGTAACGTGTCCGTAGGTTCCACCGGATTCTGCTAATAATTGAATTTGACAACTCCAGAGTTCTCGTCATGGACTCTCTGAATATGGAACTAAAGCATTGGATCGGTATAAGATTAGTGCTGCAAAAGTAATTATTTTCAATCATTTGCGCACTATATCGGCCTCTTTCCTTCATTTCCTGATATCATGTAACTAAAAACTCCCTTGTTCATTTAATTTCTTTGCCTATAGGGTTTGGAAATGGTTCAAAGAAGACATAACCGGTGAATTCAAAGATGAGCTAACATTTAGAAGGTTAGCTAATGTGCATACTAAGCCACCGGAGACCAATCTATGTGGATACTGCGTTTGTGAGTTCATCCGGGGACACACCTCTGAGCGGAGGGCTCAGGATATCAACTTGCGGAGGAATGACTTGCGGAAGAAGCTTAATCCAGAAACTCGCTTCCGACCAATTCAAGAGGAATTGGCAGGATTTTTGATGAGGGAAGTCCTCCATCCTAAAGGAGAACACTATTACGAGGACGAAGAACTTCTAATGCGATAAATTGTATATGGAAACTTGTTTGAAGTTGTATATGGTCACCCGAGATTGAATATTATATATTTCTCTTGAATTCTTCTTGTTTGAAATTTCAAACTTGTTTGAAATTGTTTATTCATATGCATCAACGTGTAACGTGTATATAGTAGCGTAGATTATGTGTACTGAAACTTCTTTGAAATTAAAATGAAACACAATAAAATATAAAAAATGAAACACAACAAAAAGAAACCAGATTTAGGGGGGTTAAAAGCCTAAACCCGTGGAGACCTTTAGTCCCGATTGGTCTGGCCAACCGCGACTAAAGGTCCTCTGCCCCGACGGCCGCCCGCCGCCCACGTGGATGGGTCTTTAGTCGTGGTTCGTAAGCAACCGCGACTAAAGGGGGGGAGGGCTTTAGCTAGTCTCGCATAATTAGTTCCGGTTGCGCAACCGGGACTAAAGTCCGTTACCAACCGGGACTAAAACCCCTTGTTCTACTAGTGTTTGTGAAATTAATGTATGTGCCAAAATGAAAGGTCATAATAGGTTTCTTCACATGTATTTGTGAAAGTTTAAGATTCTGCTAAAAATTAAGATATTTATAAGGTTCCTTAGGAGACAGATCTTACTTAGTGTTATTTTTGTGACTTCAGAGGACACTATTCAATATTTATTCCTCCCGTGTCCTTTTGCTTGTCTCATTGGGCCTACACGTACATTCCTTACAACTTACCTCGCCCAAATTATCACACATTAATAAGTTTGGGATTAGCTGATTGGGATCGATAAAATAAAGTAGCAATATAATTTCACATATGAGTTTCAATTTTATGTTGGTCGATTTGGAATTGTATCAATAATATTGTTTTAAACAAGACCGGAGCTTTCAATTTCTTACAGGTTATCAATTATGACCATGCATTGGATTCAGTTATGATCCTAGCTGCTCCCGTTGGATCAGCATGAGCTTATGGTCTCTAGATGCAACCGGGAATGGTCGCACAAAATGTTAACATGGGTGTTTGGCCGTCCACTAATAGAATACATAATGCCTAGGTGTTATATGTTTGATCTTTTTCCTAGTCATTTAATGTATGCACCATAGTGACTTAGATCATTTAAATATTCCCTCTGTTACAAAATTTTGACAAACAAAATTTTCCAACGGAGGAAGTTGCAATAGTGACAAATACTTTCTAGATGACAACCTTCTAGTAATAAATTGAAAGTTAGTGATGGATTTTTTGGCAATAAGTAGTGATGGAATTTGTTTAGTATATATGGAACAATAACATTATGCTTTAACAGAGAACAAGGAAATAGCCTGTGTTTTTCTTCTGACAAAATTGACCGTGTATGTTTATCCGACAAATATCACCAATTCTAGACACCAACACCAAAACAATGTACATAAGCTATTTACTCAGCGCCTCAACTTTGGATTGCACGGTGCCCTACAGAGCGCCGTAGCTAGCCTGCAGCTTTGTTGCCTCAGCCTTAACTTTGGATTGCACGGTTCCAACCATGGCCATGTCTCTGTTCCAATTGTACAAAAGAATAGTTTCCTATACAAATCTTATCTTTCAAAATCTGTGTGTTCTGCCTTTATTTAAAACGGGGCATTAACGAAAGAAAGTATGAATCATCCACAAACCAATCCGTCACCTAAGTACTAAAACAAAGAAGCAAGCTAAGCCTCAACTTTATCAGATCTACTCAACTAACATATGCATTGGAGTTACAATTCTCAATTTTCCAATCAGTCATTTGATTCGGCAACTTGGTATGTCGTATATTGCACATAAACATGTTAATGTATCTTTACACCCTATATTCTTGAAACATCTACCAAGATACGAAAAAGTACTAAAAATATGGGGACACACATTTATACACTAGAACTCATCCAAGTGCCATAAATGGATCCTCATGTGATTATGCCTTTATATATATTTATCTTTTTTTACATTTAACGTGACTCGGTTAAAACATATGAGCATGTCTTGAAAATTAAAAGGCTAGCCTTATCAAAGAAACATCATTTAAATGTGCTAGTATGGTCCCATGATTGACATTAGAACCGTTTAACAAAGGGAACATAAATACTAATACATTAGAAATATTGATATGTGGTCTAACATGTATAAATCATCAAGACTATCCTTAAATAAAAATAAATTATTAAGAAGTCTAAAAGAAACTAAAATGTATATGGATACACATATAAACACTATAACTCAACCAATTGTCAAAAATAAATCTGTGCAATTCTATCTTGTTTATTTACTTATTCTCGTCTCGTGACTTAAGATCCTACCATGGACATGTCTAAAAAAATAACGCTGATCTTACAAAACATCTTTAAAACAACCATGGCTCTAGAGCCTTATTTAGTGATTGTCATCAATGACAATAGTATATAAAAAGTTACATAACTAATTTGCTTAATAATGCGAACTAGTGCATAACAATATATCCATTAAGAATATAGTTTATAAATAAATCATTAAGAAGTATAAAATTTTAATAAAATACTATTTTTTGAATAAATTTTATCCACTAATGTTTTTCCATCTAAGACCTTCCTAATGAATATCAAACAAGGATGGTCCATCGAAGTCCTTCCTACAAAAATATCGCAACTTAGTCCAATGCTACGAAGGCGGCGCGGGAGGCTCTAGTGACATCTAAATGAGAGCGGGCATCACTACAATAGGTAAATCTGCATCTGTTGATGATTTAAACTAATTCACAGCTTTCGGAAGCCTTGCTTTTCCTCTGTTGCATTAATAACGGTATAAGTGATGACTATTGAATTAACCTTGTGTTGCATGCATCGAAGAAATAAATGATTGTCCACAGCGTGGCCGGATCAATCGTCGAACGCAAATTTGCACCGCAAGTCCTTCCGAACCAGTCAATTCATTTCTCAAATAACGTTGTACTTTCCAATCGATATGTGTGGATCTTCGTCAGCGTCATGTTTAACAGGGGCGGATCCAAGCCCCAAGCCACCGGGGCCATGGCCTAGGGCGCAGCGACGACAAGCAGGCTTCATGTAGCTCTATAGGACACTGTTTTGCTCTGCAACCACTGTAGCATTGAAGGTGGCCCGGGGCGCGCCTTGATCTTGGATCCGCCACTGATGTTTAAGAGCATCTCCAGTCGCGTCCCCCAAACCGTCCCCCAAACCGCGCCGGATCGAGCGTTTGGGGGACGTGTTTCGTTCGTGCCGCGTTTGGGGACGTCCTCCCCGCCCCCAAACGCCGCCCAAACATTTAAAATAATTTTTCTAGCATTTTTATTTCAATTTCCACAAACTAATACATAATTGGGAACGTGGTTTACACGAAGACATAGTTTGGAACATGGTTTTCCACAAACTAATACATAGTTTGAACCATGGTGGACACAAATATAAAATATTGCAAAGAAACTAAACCTAACTAGGCCGTGCATCGAAGGTTTCGTGTGTTCGCTGCTAAGAAAGAACACTCGAGGGCACACCCAGTCACCTAAACTGGAAAATCCAGCGGGAGGATGGTGCTCTTGTTGGTTATACCGATGAGGCGAACAGGCAGAAACCTCCGTGCACGTATTCGCTGCGAAGAAACAACACTCATTCAGTCGTCCTCCTCGTCGGTGCTGTCGTCGTGGGAGTCCCTGTCGACGTGGTAGTCCCGGAGGCAGCGCCTCTCGTCGAAGACCTTGACGCTCATGTCCCTGTTGCCGAAGTAGGAGAACACGAGGATGAAGCCGGCTTCGAGGCTGTGGTGGCGCGCGAACTTCTCCCAGCCGATGTTGAGGTACATCTTGCCGCGCGCGTCGTAGATCGCCTTGACGATCCACCGGCAGTAGCCGCACGAATGCTCCCGCAGATGCATCGTGCGCGGGCGTACGCCGCCGACGTACTCGGCGAAGGAGTCCGGCAGCCTCTGGATGCCGCGCGGTCGCCCTTGAGGACGTGGACGAACTCGAACAGGACGTCCGGCTCCACGTCCATCTCCGACGATGAAGACGACGGCGTGGGAGGCGACGGCGAGCGTTCAGCTATGCCGCGGCCACGACCACGACCACGGCCGCGGCCGCGAGGTCGGCCTCCGCCTCTACCAGACATAGCATCGAGTCTTGTTGAGAGATGGTGGCGGCTAGGGTTTGGGGAGAGAGGCGCTAGGGTTTGTGTGTGAGAGGGACGATGAGAGGCGCCCCTTTTTATAGGCCGGAGGGAGGCGGAGGAGCGGTGGCGCTCATTAACGCCGGCACGCAGAGCTAGGCGCGACGGGACGCGTCGCCGCGCCTCTCGCGGAACCGCACCGTCGCTGCGCGCCATAACTTCCGTCGCGAGGTAGGCGACGGTTAGGTTTAAATTAATTGTGCCGTTGACGGGTCGGCCCCGCCACTCCCCGCCTCGTTGTGTCCGGCGTCCCGGAGCGTCCGTGGACGGGGACGGGCTCGGGCGCCGACACCGTATAGGGGCGCGCCGGACAAAAAAGGGCTTTGGGGGACGCGGCTGGAACGCATTTTCTATCCGGTGCGCCCTAAATCCCTTTGGGGGACGGTTTGGGGGACGCGACTGGAGATGCTCTAAGGTAAATAAACTTGAGGCTCCTATCGCCGGTCGATCATGATGAGAGTGCCGTGACATGCATGTGGCATGACTTTCTTTCAGTACACAATCTCACTGAAAAATGTACGTCAGAATTACGTGCTAATGTGTTACACACTGGTCACTAGCAGCCGGCTCCATGCCAGAACAAGCAGCTTAATCAGAGCTGGCAATGCTGAAACATCCAAGTGCTACATGTAAATAGTACTGTATACACGACTTAGCGCAACGTGACCACGCTTTCTTTCATGGATCCATCGCCATCCATGCATACCAGAAATTCACATGCTACCCTTCTCTATCGATCGATTCTCTCTGTCACGTATGTGTAGCCTCATCAGATGGGCTCCAAAGTCTTCAGATGGAACCTAGACAGTCTCACATTTCAAGTAAACTCACATGTACTTCGCGAGATCAGATGCTCATGTCTGACTACATGCATGTGACACTCAAAGAGGCGTATAACGCCCGAACAGTGTTCTACTCCTAACTTGGCAGTGCATGTTACTCACTGTGTACGTTTTAATTGCACATGTCCACGTCGTCAATCGATCGGTGTGGTCGACAGAGTTTGGTCAGTGTTACAGTTCGCACAAGGTATCGATGACCATCATACCGTCGGTACAGCTAGAATTGCCGACGGCACAAGCCTGACGCTGTTACCTCGCCGTGATGACGGAGAGGCTGTGCCGATGGCTGAATCTGTGCCGACGATTGCCGTCGGCATAGGGCTTCCTGTGCCGATGGGTTGCCTGCTGGTCTGGCCGGAACGGGTCTTGTGCCGACGGCTCCGACATTTAGCCGTCTACAGAGGATGGCCGTCGGCACCTTGTGTGTTTTCTGTAGTGTCGCGTGATTAGTTGCTTCTTGTTTCGTTCCTATGTGCCGACGACACCTTGTACGTTTCCTGTAGTGTCGAGCGATCAGTTGCATCTTATTTCGTTAGTTAGTTATTCATTTATCAACAGCCTCCATTGCCAGCTCCAACTATTTGCATGCATATATGCGTACTCTAACTACTGACTCGAGCGTTTACTTAACCAAGCCCATACTCCCATATATGGTAGGAATACTTTCTTGTAGCTAGAGTCACAGCTTGATTGCATCAGATGCATTGTTCATAAGTACATCATTTCGAGTATTCATATACCAACTGCTTCCAGATCTGGACTCCTAGCCAACTCACGTGCATTACTTTGAAATTGCCTTTAGAAAAGTGATTATATATACGGAGTACTAGACAATGGATACTCAGCGATCGGTCAGTAGAAGAATCAAAGAATATCCAGTGTATTTTAAATAGGAGAGGAAATGACACATATATATGATCGCAGTTAGCAGCGGAACATGAAGATGGTCAGTTAAGGTTCCCGGGTGCCTATCATGCATGGATTAGAAAAATTGCAAATTTGGAAGTCGATGGTCTGACCGAATCTCACTCGTAGATGTATGGGGGAAGCTGTTGATGCGTCATTGGAGATCATTAGTTCATACCAGTCGCAAATCATGGACGATTAGCTGCATAGTATAATTCTCATCAGAAAGGCATTCTTGGCTGGTTATCTAACTGAAAGAGGCTAAACAAAACTCAAGAGTAGAGATCAAATAGAGATTTCAGTTCACATCCAAAGAATAGAATCAATGAAACTTATTAACTACTCCCTCTATTACATAATAGTTATCGTAGATTCAGATATATCTATACATAAAATATAAAATGTGCCTAGATGTATCTAATAAATAACAACTACTATGAAACGGAGGGAGTAATCAAGTTAGTACCCCTGGGTCATCATGCAAAAGCTAACTAACCCTAGTGCGACAACACGCCGCATAATAAAATTCACTGGTGGAAAAAGTGGCTTTGGTCGCGGTTGGCAACTGCCATTAGTCGCGGTGGCGCAACCGCGACCAAAGAAGCGCGACTAAAGGCCCCCCCCTCGGAACAAACCGCGACTGGCCCGTCCACGTGGGCCGCAGCGAGCGCCAGGGCGGAGGCCCTTTAGTCGCGGTTCTGGCCAACCGCGACTAAAGGCCTCAGGTTTAGGGTTTAGCCCCCTCCCCCTAAATCTGGTTTCTTTTTAATTTGTATTATTTTATTTCTTTTGGGTTTTAATTTTGAAGGAGTTTCACATATTCTACGGTACTGTATACATACATGCATATGAATGTACAATTTCAAACAAATTTGAAATTAGAACCAAAAAGAATTCAAGAGGAATATACAATATATATTCAATATCGGATGACCATATACAATATATATTCAATATCGGATGACCATATACAATTTTGAACAAGTTAGTTACAAATTCCGGTGCATATAAAGTTCTACGTCATCGTAATAGTGTTCTCCTCTAGGATCGATGACTTCCCTCGCCAACCATCCAGCTAGTTCCTCTTGAAGTGGTGAAGCGAGCTTCGGACTAAGCGTCTTCCGGAGGTTATTCCTCAGGATGTTGTTCTCAAACTTCTGGTCCCGCTCATTGCGTATCTCCGGATCCTCTCACAAACATAGTATCCACATAGATTGGTCCCCGGTGGCTGAGTATCCCCAGTCGTCCGCACTGCCATTTTAAAATTTAGCTCTTTTTTGAATTCACCGACCTTGGTATCTACGAACCGTCTCCAAACCCTACGAGGCAAAGAAAATTAAATAAACAAGAGAGTTATTAATTAGTTACTTGATATTAGGAAATGATGAACGAAATAGGCCGATCGATATAGAGCGCAAATGAATGAAAATAATTACTTTTGCATCATTTTTCTCATGTCGCCCCAAAGCGCCGGATCCATATTCAGAGAGTCGTGGACGAGAACTGAGGAGGTCTGAACTTTAATTACCATAAGAATCCAGTGGAACCTGCGGACACGATACATGCACATCATGCATAACTCATCGATTAGCCACATACCATGCATGGAGTAAACAAAAGAGAATGTGCTCAAGACAGAAACACTCACCCAAAATGGTAAGGAAATAGAATATCACTTTTCTGTTGCTGTTTTCTAATAAACCGCCACAGGTCCAATGTCTGCTGGTGTTCTAACACATTAATTATGTGTGGGTCAATGAACCCAACATCATGGATGTTCCTTATTCGCATTTCCCGCTTCTTCATTCTGCATAAATATAGCGTACACAACAAGATTGTTAGGACAATATATATATATATATATATATAGTGCAGGCCGGCAATGAACGAGATGGGGTAGAAATTAATAAATCACTTACAGAACGTAGCAACTGATGATAGATTTGTCGAGCTCGCAGATTGAACAGCTGGAACAATTCACTCAGAGGAATTTGTGTAATGTTTGAAGTGATGCTCATATTTAACTTCCGCATAGATATAGTCTTTGGCGTTTTCATGTTTTATGTAACCCTTGTACCAATTTAGCAGACCTTTCATTTGTCGAGGTAGATCCTCTTCCTGCGCAGGCTCGATGAGAGGGCCATTCTTCACATATGTAAATACTACGTCCTTCATTGGCGCCTCATCAAGGCCTAACAGTGCACGAAGAGTGATACCTAAGTCGGCCGCTTGTTCTCTGGCACTTTCTACAGTCAATCCATGTGCTGCCGCAGCTGCTATGCCGAGCTGGGCAACTTCTTTCCCCCTTTCTAATTTTGTCTCGGCCTCGTCCTCCAAGGCTTTCTTCTTCGCAGACTCTTGGTTCCTCTTGAACGCGAGTGCTTGCCTACGAAGTTCACGTAAATAGTCGTCAGGCAGATTCTTCGCGGCTTGGGACGGTGTGTTCAAAAATGACTTAGCCCACTCTTTTCCTTGTCAAATATACTGGCTTGGGCTCGCCCTCTATTTTCTTCTTGACGCTCGCCTTCCATTTCTCTAAATCAGCAGCCGCGCCCGCCTCGACTTCCTCGGCACTACTTTCCCAAGGCCTCGTGGGGAGAGGCTTCAGTGATACCTCCGGTACCTTTGTTTTCTTAGGTACGTAAGGGTCCGGGTTAATAACCCAGGACTGCTTCGCTTCTTCGCCGGATTGGGGGGCGGTACCGGTGTCGATCACCCGCCGGACGAGGACGGGCGGCGGCGTCGGCTGACGTGAATGAGGTGTATTAGGTGAAGCACCACCGCCACCGTCGCCGCCACCGCCACCGTCACCGCCACCGCCACCGTCACCGTCACCGCCACCGCCACCACCACCACCGTACGGGGGTGGACTTGTTGGCGCCTCGCCTGGAAACTTGATAAATTTCTTCTGCCATAGAATGAACTGGCGCTTGACATCTCCAAGTCTTTTCACCCCTTCAGGTGTAGCAATGTCAATGTCCAGGTCCTCAAACCCTTGGACTATCTCCTCCACCGTCACACGAGCATAGCCATCTTGAATGGGGTTGTTGTGGTGGAGTGCTCCAGGTAAAGCACTGCCGATGGCTACCTTCATGGACATGTTCCCGATAGGATAATACAGATGACATGCTTTCATCTCCTTTATATCGTCCACGGGGTAGCGAGGAGGCTCTGCAGTAATTTCGACCACCAGAGGCTCCGGTGCAGTAATTTCTATCGTCGGTGCACCAGCCGGTGAGGCCTCCGTGGAAGCCACGCTGCTTCTCCGCCGCGGCTTCCGAGATCCATTGGATGATCTTCAGCATGCTGCGCCCGAGCTGCCTCTCTTTCGGCTACTAGTACACTCACAGTTTTCTTCATCACATCCATTTCCGTTACCAACTGCGCCACAACATCTTTTTCCCGATCCATCTTTCTCTTACGGCTTCGTAACCGTACGGGTCATCGTTCTGGGAACCCTATTTTCCACGGAATGGGCCCCATGCCCGTACACGTCCTCCGTGTTCGGGATTCCCGAGGGCTTTTGTCGGGCGTCGTTCTCTCTGTTGAACTTGATCCTCCCCGCTTGAGCATCCCTCATTGCCTCAATAAGCTTTTTGGTGGGTGTAATTATTTTGCCCTGGTAAACACACTCCCCTGTCTCCGGGTTCAGCGATCCCCCATGCCCGTACCACCAGCTTTTGGCCCTTGGGTCCCATCCCTCCGTACCTGGACGGATTCCTCGCGCCTCAGCTCGTTCTCCATCTTCTCCCACTTAGGCTGCCAAAAGCGATACCCTCCTGCCCCATTTTATGATTGTACTCCTTCTTGGCCGCATTTTCCTTATTTTTCTTCGATAGTTCAAGGAACTGCTCCGATTTCTTTTGCTTCACAAAATCTGGCCAATCATGTTGCAGTTTCTCATATTGTCCTTTGAAATCCGGAGTCTTGCCCTGGTTGACAAAGTCATGGGCTAGATTTTGCTTGTATTTCCGAATGCGTTGGCCATCCTAGAAATAGCGAACTGTTTGACTAGCTTGCGCCTCTCCTTGTTTTCCGCAATCTTGTTACCCTCCTCATCGTATTTGCGGTATTCCGGAGGTAGAACGAAATGTTCCATAAGCTTTTTGAAGCAATCTTTTTTTGTTCTCTTATCGACAAAAGTGAAACCAACACGTGCCTTCTTTGGCTCATTCCACTCCTGGCGGTGATCGAGACGTTGTCTCTAACAACGGCTCCGCATTGGCGACAAACTTGGTGGCGTTCTTGCTGGCGGCCTGCCGGTTGCTTCGTCGACAACATCGATGGTGCATGTTTCTCCTGCTTTCATCGTCTTGGTTGCGCCACGCTTTGACGACGACGTACTCGATTTTTTCGACGATCCGGCCGAGGGCTAAAATAAGAAAGAGAGTCGCGCACGTTAGTACACACACATTTATTCAAATCAGTTAGTTGTATCACCAGACGCTCAATATGTATATATATATACCTCGCCGCCGAGGTGGTTGCTACTTCCAATGAAGATCGTCGTTTATCGACGTTTCTTCCGCACCATCTTGCGACGCGCCCTTCATCTTCACCCTCAAGGTCAGATAAGAAGAGATATCATCTTCTTCTTCTCCGGTCGGCACATATAACATCGCCTTTTATGATGCCGAAGATATGTTCTTCAGCGACCGGATCATAGTTGTCCAGAATCGGGTCAGCTCTATCGTCCGCCATATGTCAGTCCTGAAAACATGTAGTCAAAACAAATTAATTAAGTGCAGGGGGCGGGCGGTGGCGAAAGGGCGGTGCCAAAAGGAGGGGGCCGGCGAGCGGGAAGGGGTGGGAGAGGGTGTCGCGGAAGAGCGTGTGTGTGCGCCGGGAGAGATTGGAGGGGCCGAGGCGCCGGCGGGCGCCGCCCTAGCTATTGCATGTGTGCGTGTGTGGCGCGCACCCCCGGCAGCCGTATACGGCTCGAAAGAGAAAAAATACAAATAATATGTTAAGTTATTTTGAGTTCTTGTAAAATTTAAGTCATATTAAGTCAAAATTTTAGTTAAGTTAATTTTATTAAGTCAAAATAATATGTTAAGTTTTAATTTTATTAAGTCAAAATTTTAAGTCATATTAAGTCAAAATTTAAGTCATATTAAGTCAAAATTTTATTAAGTCATAATAATATGTTAAGTTTTAATTTTATTAAGTCAAAAGTTTAAGTAATTAAGTTATTTTCGTTTACAATTTATTTAAGTTACAATTTATTTAAGTTACAATTTTAATTTTAATTTTAATTTTAAGTTGATTAACAAATTGTGAGTTCATATGAAAAAACAAAAAAAAAAACAAGGGCGATGTAACTTCCTCACGTTTCTCTCCTCTCGAATGACAATTTTCACTTGCGCCGCGCTGGTGGGGCGCCGGCGGAGGCGCTTGGCGCGGGAGGCGGGAGGTGGGGCGGCGGAAGCCCGGCGCGCGCAGGCGGCGGGGGCGGCGCGCCGGGGCGCGCGAGGTGGGGGGGCGGCGGCGCCAGGGCGCGCGGTGGCGCCGGGGCGCGCGACAGCTGATGGGGGCGGCGGAAGAAGGTGAATTCGAGAGACGTGATCGCGAGAAGAAGATGGCGTCGCGGTTCGCGCTGACATTTATAGCCCCCCCCTTTAGTCGCGGTTGGGGAGGCGACCCGCGACTAAAGGGTACCCTTTAGTCGCGGTTGGCCTCGCCAACCGCGACTAAAGGTATTTCGGCGGGTTTTTCCCGTTCCCGCGCGCAGAGACCTTTAGTCGCGGTTGGCGAGGCCAACCGCGACTAAAGGTCTTTTTTCAAATTGCTTTTCTTTTTCAAAATCATAAAATACAAATAATATATCAAAAAAATCAGAAAAATAAAACTAATTCAATTCAAAATTTTAAAAATACAAATTATATATCAAAAAAATCAGAAAAATAAAACTAATTCATTTCAATATGTTAAAAATACAAATTATATATCAAAAAATTAAGAAAAATAAAACTAATTCAATTCAATATGTTAAAAATACAAATAATATATCAAAAAAATCAGAAAAATAAAACTAATTCAATTCAAAATTTTAAAAATACAAATTATATATCAAAAAAATCAGAAAAATAAAACTAATTCATTTCAATATGTTAAAAATACAAATTATATATCAAAAAATTAAGAAAAATAAAACTAATTCAATTCAATATGTTAAAAATACAAATTACATATCAAAAAATTCATAAAAATAAAACTAATTCAATTCAAAATGTTAAAAATACATATAATATATCAAAAAATTCATAAAAATAAAACTAATTCAATTCAAAATCTTAAAAATACAAATAATATATCAAAAAATTCATAAAAATAAAACTAATTCAATTCAAAATCTTAAAAATACAAATAATATATCAAAAAATTCATAAAAATAAAACTAATTCAATTCAAAAATTTAAAAATACAAATTATCAAAAATTCATAAAAATAAAACTAATTCAATTCAAAAGTTCGTTGGCCCCCTCTTCCCGCCTCTTTCCGTCGACCCCCTCTTCCCTCCTCGTCTTCCCGCCATTGCTTCCCTGCTTCTCTTTCTTCCCGCCAATTGTTTCCCGCCAATTTCTTCCGCCTCTTCCCGCCAAATTTTTTCCCGCCAATTTCTTCCCGCCACTTTCTCCCGCCTCTTTCTTCCCGCCTCCGTCTTCCCGCTCCCATTTTTCCCGCCATTTGTCACTACATATAGGTAGCCCGGCTTGGCCAGCATCACATCTCTACAATCTCTCATCACTCTCTCATGGCTTCCACCGCACCCACTCTAACCTACCAGCAGGTGGAGGAGCTTTGCGCCTCGAACTACCCTTGCCCTCCGGGCTACCGCGTCCCCGCTCCGGAGCCTAAGCGCCGGGGCGTGCCGGTCCCTCCCGTCTCGAGGGCGCGCCGGCGGCCATCACGAACCACTACTACCTCGACCTCGCCGGAGCACGGATGAATCGCCGGCATCCCGATAACCGATACTTGGGACGCCTTCTTCATCAATCGGCGTGAGAGGGCGCTCGCTGTATGAGGAGGACGGTCCCGCCCCGGAAACTTCCACGAGGCCGGCCGTCGGCTATGGTGGTACGGCCGGACTCTCAGAGCGCCATGGACTACATCACGGCCGGCGATATCCCCGCCTGCGCTACCTCGCGAGCCACGAGCGCGACGACGACGACAGACGGCCACGCCGCAACTTAGAAGGCGACGACTACCGTACAACGGCGGCTATGAAGACTACGAGTATGCATATTATACGCCTAGGCAGGAGTATGACTAAATCACTCCAAATTTCATGTATGCAGGAGTATGACTTAGTCACTCCAAATTTCCTATATGCAGGAGTATGACTTAGTCACTCAAAATTTCATGTATGCAGGAGTATGACTTAGTCACTCCAAATTTCATGTATCATCAGTGCTATCTCGAGTCAATTGAATCATTCGAAAATGGACACCAAACACATCACGGGTAATATAATTCACATGATTCATTCAACAAAGTTTGGTACAATAAATTATTACACATCATTTCTTCCCTTGTGTCCCTGCTTGCTTACGATTGTGCCGTATCCATGGAGCATCCTCATCATTTAACTTAATGCTTGGGTCGGTGTTCACTTTGAAGGGCGGAATTTCAGCAAACATATTATAATCTTCTGACATGTCTGTCTTGTCCTCCACTCCCACGATGTTTCTTTTCCCGAAAGAACAATGTGGCGCTTTGATCATCGCATGATGTACCGATCGTTTTCTTATCTTTCCGTTTCCTCGGTTTGCTACTCATGTCCTTCACATAGAAAACCTGAGCGACATCTTTCGCTAGGACGAATGGTTCGTCAAGGTAACCAAGATTGTTGAAATCCACCATTGTCATTCCGTATTGCTGGTCCACCTTTACCCCACCTCCTGTTAGCTTGAACCATTTGCACCGGAACAAAGGGACCCTAAAGGAGGGTCCATAGTCAAGTTCCCATATCTCCTCTATGTAACCATAATATGTGACCTTTTGCCCATTCTCGCTGCATCAAAGCGGACACCACTGTTTTGGTTGGTGCTCTTTTTATCTTGGGCGATCGTGTAAAATGTATTCCCATTTATCTCGTACCCTTGGAAAGTCGTTATAGTCGAAGATGGTGTCTTGGCCAACATGTACAACTGATCTACAACCTTATTGTCACTCATTAAATGTTTTCTCAACCAACCGCCGAAAGTCTCCATGTGGGCCTTCCTAATCCAGGATTCAGGCTTCCCGGGTTGTCCGAGCGTAAAATATTCTTGTGTTTCTCAAAGTACGGAGCCACCAAGTTGGAATTGGTCAGAACTGTGTGGTGTGCTTCAGTCAGAGAATGGCCGTCCATACATATCATTGATTTCCTTCCGATCGTGCCTTTTCCACTTAGTCTCCCCTCGTGCCGCGATTGAGGAAGACCAATCGGCTTAAGGTCAGGAACAAAGTCAACACAAAACTCAATTACCTCCTCATTTCCATAGCCCTTGGCGATGCTTCCTTCTGGCCTAGCACGGTTACGAACATATTTCTTTAATACTCCCATGAACCTCTCGAAGGGGAACATATTGTGTAGAAATACAGGACCGAGAATGGAAATCTCATCGACTAGGTGAACCAGAGGTGCGTCATAATATTGAAGAAGGATGGCGGGAACACCAACTCGAAACTGACAAGACATTGGATCACATCGTTCGTAACCGTGGTAGAACTTCTGGATTGATTACCTTCGAGAGATTGCATTGAGGAATGCACATAGCTTCACAATGGCTACTCGAACATTTTCCGGCAGGAGCCCCTCAAAGCAATCGGAAGCAATTGCGTCATAATCACGTGGCGTCGTGAGACTTCAGGTTTTGAAACTTTTTCTCCGCCATGTTTATTATTCCCTTTATATTGGACGAGAATCCCGACGGGACCTTCATACTGCTCAGGCATTCAAAAAGATGACCTTCTCTTCTTTGGTCGAGCGTAGCCGGCACGACCTTGAAACCGTTCCGGATGCCGGTCATCGGTCTTTCAAACTTTGCTGGTCCTGCCGTGCTTCCTTTGTATCATTTGACTTCCCATACACGCCCAAGAAGCTTAGGATGTTCACGCAAATATTCTTCGTAACGTGCATCACGTCGATTGCAGAGCGGACTTCTAGGACTTTCCAATATTCTAGCTCCCGAATATAGATTTCTTCTTCCACATGGCTACGTGCCCGTCAGCTCCCTTCGGAACTGATTGTCCGCCAGGACCCTTTCCAAAGATGACTTTCAAACCCTTGACCATATCAAATACCTCAGCACCAGTGTGTTCCTTCGGCCGGTGATCTGCCTTGCCGTTGTAATGCTTGCCTTTCTTTCTTACTGGATGACCTTTCGGAAGAAATCGACGATGCCCAAGGTACACGTTCTTCTTACAATTTGGCAAATGTACACTTTCGTCTCATGTAAGCAGTGCGTGCATGCATTGTATCCCTTATTTGACATCCGAAAGGTTACTAAGAGCAGGCCAATCGTTGATGGTTACGAAAAGCAACGCTCGTAGGTCAAATTCCTCTTCTTTGTGCTCATCCCACACACGGACACCAGGTCTGCCCCACAGCTGTAAAAGTTCATCAACTAATGGCCTTAGGTACACATCGATGTCGTTGCCGGGTTGCTTCGGACCTTGGATGAGCACTGGCATCATAATGAACTTCCGCTTCATGCACAACCAAGGAGGAAGGTTGTAGATGCATAGAGTCACGGGCCAGGTGCTATGGCTGGAGCTCTGCTCGCCAAAAGGATTCATGCCATCCGTACTTAGACCAAATCTTATGTTCCTTGCGTCACCGCAAAATCTTTGAACTCTCGTCGATCTTTCTCCATTATGCTCCATCTCGGGGTGTCTCAACTCCCGTCCGACTTACGGTCCTCTTTGTGCCATCGCAACAACTTGGCATGCTCTTTGTTCCTGAACAGACGTTTCAACCGTGGTATTATAGGAGCATACCACATCACCTTGGCGGGAACCCTCTTCCTGGCCCTCAACATCGTCACTGGGTCATCGCCTCTGATCTTATAACGCAATGCAGTGCATACCGGGCATTCATTCAAATTCTCGTATTCACCGCGGTAGAGGATGCATCGTTGATGCATGTATCTTCAAACCTCTAAACCTAGAGGGCAGAACCTTCTTTGCTTCGTACGTAGTGGCGGCAACTCGTTATTCTTTGGAAACATATTCTTCAACATTTTCAGCAAGTTTTCAAATGCCAGTCAGCTACACCTGCCTGTGCCTTCCATCTCAGCAAATCTAGTGTGCAGCCCAGCTTTTTCAGACCATCATCGCATCCGGGCGCCTTCCTGTGATCCTCTAACATGCGATCAAAATTCTCCTCTCTTTTTCAGCGTCTCCGTGCATCAGCAATGGTCCGACCAAGATCATCAACGGGATCATCACGTGCCTCTTCTTCACCTTCCCCTTCACCTTCCCCTTCACCTTCCTCCATGAAAGTATCACCGAAATGAGAAAGATAGCTTTCATCATTGAAATCATCCCCTTCTTCATCTTCTTCCATTATAACCCCTCTTTCTCCATGCTTGGTCCAACAATTATAGCTTGGCATGAAACCGTGCCGAAGCAGGTGCATGTGATCTGAGGAAGAGTAACCCTTCTGATTCTTACACTTAACACATGGACAGATAACAAAACCCCCTGCTTGTTCGCATTAGCCACTACGAGGAAATCTTTCAAACCCGTACTGAACTCGCCGGAGAGTCGGTTACCGTACATCCATTGCCGATTCATCTGCATTATTATAATATAAAATATATAATTAACCATCATGCATTTGTTAAACTAACTAGCTACAAACAATATAAATTAAACAATGAACTACACACACATGGATATTTTATCAATGACACATCAAAGGTTCAAGTTGCTAACCGCGATCGAGGAGGAAAAATAAATGAGAAAGCTCAAGTGTGACTACAACACTTCATATCATGTTTGTTTCATGCTCTTGGGGCATTTCATCAAACACCTTATGTGCATAAGAGGAACCAAAAGCAAACCTAACACTCACTTGTGAAGTTTGTGAAGAGAATGGTTCCAAATGGCTAAGTGTTGGCTTGGATGGGTATATAGGGGAGGGGCTTTAGTCCCTGGCCGGCTAACCGCGACTAAAGGCTTCGGCACTTTAGTCGCGGCTTGCCAACCGACTAAAGCCCCCCACGTGCACCAGCTGCCACCGTGCGCCCTGGGCCCAGCTTTGGTCGCGGTTCGCCACACGAACCGCGACTAAAGACCCCATTAGTCGCGGTTCCTTTACCTTCGCGACTTATGGGGCTTCCCGGAAGCCTGTTTTTCCACCAGTGATTTCTCCATTTTTTCACCCTCAATTATTTTGAAAATGACTTTCTAGTGATGATCAGCACGGAGCTTAAAAATGCCAAGTATGCTAGTCTCGAGGCGGAGAGCGAATGCCTGCTCGGTCTAGTGTCTCATGGATTGTGGGCCCAACCTAGGTGAGCTCGCCCTAGCCGAGTTCTTTCTTTTGTGGCACAGACTAGCTACATTCGTCTTTGACCCATATCAAGAAAGTAAGCTAGTGTGCAGGTGACCTGGAGATGGTTGGTATTATATTCCTCCAAGTCGGCATATGATGCCTTCTTTGCTGGCTTCGTTAAGGCCCCGGTCACGGAGGAGATCTGGCGCTCGAGGGAACCCTATGACTGCAAGTTCTTTGTGTGGCTAGTGTCACGAAATAGATGTTGGATGGCGGATATTTTGCAGCGCAGAGGACTCCCCGCCCTGCCGGCCTGCCCTCTCTGCGACCATGAGCCAGAGACTTGCAGCAGTTGCTACATGGCTGCATGGTCGCCTGTGAAGTCTGGTCCTAGACTCTTCGACACTGGACAAGGTGGACTGGCTCCTGGTGATTCGACTCGGACATCGTGAAATGGTGGAATCATGTCCAGCGGCCCACAGGCGGAAACTATGGTTGGCAATACTAGTGTTTTGGTGCATTCGGGGGCATTGAAACAATGTGGTGTTCAACGGAGTAGTGGCGTCTCAGGTGACCATCAAGGAGAAGATCAAGGAGGAGTTCGATAGGCGGGGGCTCGCAAACCTCTTCCGTAGTTCATCTTTTCTTTTCGAGAACCAGTTAAGACATCATGAAAGTTAGGAGAGTAAGTTTATGGTGAGGAGCTTCCACCTCTTGTTGGCAGCTGCACATCACAAGCTTACCTTCTTTGACACCCCTCTATGTGATCGATATACCTCTTCATGATGTATTCGCGGAAAAAAAATGCAAAGTAAATGAGTCCAAAACACTGTTGAGTACAATTCAATCAACCTAGTCGTTTTCTCATAGTCGTAAGCTAGTATATAATATCTATTCCAGCGCATGCTCTTTAAAGAAAATTGTAGCCAGCATGTGGATCAGTAAAATTTCGCGGATCAGTAGCACGCACGGCACGAGAGAAGAAGATTCAGCGAGGAAACGAGACTAAAGAACCGAGATCCGGTCGAAGGAGCTCAACGAGGCATGCAAGAACCATTATTTGGGTTAATCAGTACGTGCATTCACGTGCATGTCAGTCCCGACATGCGTCGGTTGATCGACGAAGGTGGACCGGTGAAACAAAACTGAGACAGCCGTACATTCCTGGCAATTTCAAGGAAGACCTGCGAAACATTTGGTCCTTGGCAGGGTCCTGCATGCATGTACTCCCTTCGTCTCAGTTTACTAGTTTGTCTCGTAGTTCTAGGTCGCCAATTGAACCTATATAATTTAAATTATATGATGCAGAAATTATATTATTAGAAAATAGAACATCTAAACTTTCTAATGGTATAATTTTTATAACATATAACTAATGCTAACTTGATTAAATTTGCGTTCTAGAAATACGCGCACGCCTAATAAACTGTGAGAGAGGGAGTAGGTCCCTATGAAGCATGACGCTGGCCCGTAACAAAAGCCCGCATGCATTGTCAGGGTAAAAAGGTAGAGAAAATATCTGAGACAAGGTACATGCCCTTTTCTCTGCCGGAATATCCGAAATGTCGCCGAAAACTGTAAATTTTGTGACCCACCGAGAAACACTTATACCGGTAAAAAGAATCGGCTGAGTTTGAATTTAAACTACAGTCTGTGACAAAAGTGTCTCCTGTATCTCTACTACTTAAAAAGACTAAACATAATCCTTATTCTTCCAACCCTTGATACGTCAACAAATTTGGTCGTCCTTGTACTCCCGTTTCCCACCTGGGCCTAGGCCGCTTCCGCCCAACCTCTCGTCCTCACACACGCGCAGCGCGACTTGCTCACGTAGGGTTTCTCGAACCCTTGGACGCCGCAGCCCGCCTCGGCATCATCGCGTTCCTACCCCGCTCGCCGCCTCGGCCATCCGATTCCTGCCGCCGCCGCTGCTTGATTGGATCGCTGTCCGTGAAGTGGGGGAGCGGAGATTTGATTTGGGGTTGGGGGTTTGTGAGGATGGGGGCGCTGTCGCGGCCGGAGGAGGTGGTGGCGCTGGTCAAGCTGCGCGTGGCGGCGGGGCAGATCAAGCGCCAGATCCCGCCCGAGGAGCACTGGGCCTTCTGCTACGACATGCTCCAGAAGGTCTCCCGCAGCTTCGCGCTCGTCATCCAGCAGCTCGGACCAGAACTACGCAATGCCGTAAGCCCTCTCTTCCCCAACTTCTTCACCCGACAAACAGATTCGCTCCGATTGGAGACACCCGATTTGGACTGAAACACGGCTGCTCACGTTGTGCAGGTCTGCATCTTCTACCTCGTGCTCCGGGCCCTCGACACCGTCGGTGAGCGCTACTAACCCATCCCGCTCTTCTATGCCTTTTTAATTCGTTTTCATACCTTATTTCCGATGCCTGGGAGTGTGATTTCGTGTCAAGTCCATAATTTTCTTTCCGTTTTAAGACCAACAACGCTCACCGTGATTACCACCGCCACTGCAGAGGACGACACCAGCGTCGCTAACGACGTGAAGCTGCCCATCCTCGTGGATTTCTACCGCCACATCAACTACGCTGTGAGTGGTAGGGATATTATAGGATTGAACTACTGACTTAGAAGAGTAGACATGGTATTTTATTTTCTACACGCAACTATGGCTTGCAGAACATTGATAATCCAGTAACATCGGAATTGACTGGGGAGGACTACTTTCTGCTACTGAAACTCTCAAGGTTCATATGAACATCGTTATTCTATCATGTTTGCATTAGTTTCTGGTTGAGATGTGCTATTGTGCAGGTGCACTAATACTATTCAGCGATGGCATCTTATTTTGCGAGTGTTTGTTCAATCATGGAAATTCAACCGTAGAAGATCATTTGTCCTATGCTCATTGTATTCGTTTTCTACCTTGCACAATGGGTGAATTGGTCTCTACTTTCTGTTGTAGATGCAAACATATCAGTTTTGATTTGTTATTGAATTTTCTTGACAGTTAAGTGGTTCTCGTGTATGGTTGTTTATTGCTCATTTATTTAGTTACTAATATGCATAGGTAGACCTTGTCCATAATGGGTGTTTAGGCCAAGTATGCAGGTCACTGTATACATGCCTACAAGCCTCATTTACTGTATACATCCAATTTATCCTACATAATTAAGTTGTCAACATAAGCAAATGACTTCAGCTTTGTAGCTTCTATCCCTTGTATGGTTTCAGCAAGGGACATACAGATGTTTGTTGCATATCTGAAATCAGTTAATATGTAATTTTACTGTGAGAATGCATAGCATATCTATGCATCCGTGCCGTGGAGTTGGTGGCTAGCAAGATCTTCTGGAAGAGGGAGCAAGACACATCCTGATATTGAAACAACGGACTGAAATCGCTTCTGGATTTGCACTAACACAAATTATATGCATTGAGGTGAGTTTCTTATAGCTTCTGCAATCGAGTTTGACTCTGTTTGGAGTTCTGTCAGTAAATAATCTTACCATTTAGTTTTGCTGGCGGTTGTCTCCCGTGAGCTTATGTATGTTCTATCAATGTATAGGACTGCAGGTCGCTGGGTTGCATAGGCCTGGCAGTTGCTTGCTGGAGTGACTCAGCCGAGTAACATTACATTATGAGTAAAAGGTAATGCTATGTTGGTGAACCCTGTTTCATGAAGGATGAGCAAAGTGAGCTTTGCAGATGGAGTGGTATGTGTGTGCTTGCTACATTGAGACTGATATTGTGCCTCTCTGCAGTTGTTTTCGGCATTAAAAATTCTACTTGTGCAGTTCCATAATCGGTAGCCCCGAGTGATCATTTAAAGAAAAAAAATCATGTTTTCTATGGACCGTGGAGAGTTGGGGAGTGGAATTGTTCCATACAGCCCAATTGCACATGGGTTTTTCGGTGGAAGAGTGACAGCTCAACAAGTCTCTGCTATATCTTACCTGGTACAGATGCAATCAGTTGATTTCTGCAGCAATCTGTTCTTTTTGGCTACTTAGGCCTGAACTATTTTGTATTCTTTTTTTTTAGAAAGAGCATACACGCAATAAAGCTGGAGAAGAACAAGCTTCTTTGTCTTCAAATGGAAAACTAGGTATTATACGTATTGCACCTAAATCCGTATTTTGATGTCTTGCACTAATTATTCTCCCTTACCAGGAATGAGGAAGAAAAGTAACCTTGGTAATAACGGGTATTTATTAAAGCTGACTTCATACATCACAACCTGGTTTGCATGGACGCACGGGTGACACTTGGGCGCAGACCAGAAGTGATAGCTCCCATGTATGATGTTCTTTAGATAGGTTTTGGTACACTCCTTCCTCTCACCCTCTTTCTTCCTTTAGTGCGAGATTTGGCAGATTGGAAGATAAGATTCATGCTTGTTGGTGATTAGAATCTTGGCTTCATGTTGGGTTGGGGACACTGGATGAATTTCAAACCCGTGTAAGGAGACTAGAAGCTCGGCTGTCACGTGTAACATTACCACATGATTTGCATGGTTCAGTTGACTTCAAAAAATATCCATTTCGAGTATGTAGCCTTATCTTCATTCGTTAGAGTTCAGTTTCAGAAGATAACTTTTTTTCTGTCATTGTGTTGCTTGCAGTATGAATACTTATCACATTAGCCTCTCACTGTTGATTCTTCTCAAGCTTTGAATTGTGTCGAGTTATATAATCCGTGAAACCATACTTATCAGCTTAGCCTCTCACCGTTGATTCTGTTGAAGCTTTGATTTGTGTTGAGTTATATAATGCGTGAAACCTAACATCAGTATATATGTAACTTAACATGTTTAGTTTACCACAATCAAAAACTCAAATAGTAATATATCTTTTTCCTGTCATTGTGTTAAGATGTTGACAATACTTAAGAAAACAACCAATATGTCAAAACAAATAAGATTAGTCTTAGATACCCTTTATTTCGAGGAATTGGATACCTACTTTTACTCTGGTGTGTCTTAGAATTTGACTGCATTTCTTCAACTATAGCCATTATTATTTGCTAGCATCCTTCTTTTATTTGATATATACAGATATGTCATGTTCGGACTTGACCACATCGATTGCAACAGTTTAGAAGTTACTATTCCAAAAATATATGTGGTTATGTTGTGAATGAATAACCAGATGGACTGCGTTGTTGAAGTCACCTGCCAGAATTGATGCACGCGTGGCTTTCAGATGCACTTGACCATTGTAGACAACAGTGAAGAGGTCTTTGAATGATGCATCGGGCAAACAGGTGTAGATCAATTTCTTCAAATATCTCCTAATGAATATATAGAACTCACTGAGGTATTAACTCATCAACTTATCCAGCCCTTATACAATGTACCAATACTTGAGGCGACACTTTGCAATATCCTCTTTAATAGTTAGCTAGAACTCTCTTTGGAGCTCGAGCTCCATGCAGCTCGATTTTTGGAATTTTTTTGAAATCCACGTTTTAAGGTTTCAAAAATATTCCCAAAAATTATGGAAGCTAACAATGGTATTCTACAATCATGCAAAACCTCAATGATAAATACCTTATACTTCGGGATAGACCAAAATGACAAGTTCTGACAAATTTTCGGACTTTCAAAATGTGTACTATTCACTATATTAGATGTTTAGATCTACACATTTGTCATTTGTTATAGCCCAAAATATAAGGTATTTCGTATTCGTATTTTTTACAATTGTAGGATACATCTGTAACTACTTGCAGATTTGTTTTCAGATTTTGTTGAAACTTCAAACAGGGTTTTCGAATTTTTCAAAAAGAATGAGCTACGTAAAGCTTGAGCCCCAAAACGCCACTTTTACTCTACCTTCCCATGGGTGCTTCTGTTTCTTCTGACACATAAGCAATAGTGCCCTGTTTTAACAAGGCCAGTTTATTTCTTACTTATGAGCAAATGTATGTTTTCTTACCATTACTCAACATGAAAACATGTGCATAACCCATCATTTCGCTTATCAAAATATTGCCTTTGAAATTTTTATGAGTTCCATTATGTGCATCATTTGAGATGCAGCCTACAGTCCAGTGGCTGATGCACAGGTCTTGTCGGCATGTCAGGTTGCTACTGCTTGCTAGCATGATTCATACTCAACTCTGCTCGTACCGAAGTTTGGTGTGATGATGAACCACTTGGTCGAACATGCAATGTATCTCTTCACTCTTCCGAACATGAGCTTTACGGTCGCTACAGCAAACACTGGCAAGTCGGTCAACAGGTATGCCGAGAAGACTGAGGACCTCCCGGTGTGGGAGATCACGAGAGCCTAGAAATGTGAATTAGCTCCTCATGTCGAGGCTAGCGGAGAAGGATTGTCGGTGGCTGAGAACGAAATATTTTGTCTTACATCGGGATGATGGCCTTGAGCCCTTGCCTATGTTTCGTGACACATGCGTTAAGCATGTTATGTAGAGCCCTTGCCTATGTTTGGTGACACATGCGTTAAGCATGTTATGTAAGTAGAGTGCTGACACATATGCCACCGGGAACCATATGTTTTTTTATTCCTTGATAAAAATATGTTTCTAATGGTTCTCTACTCGGACAGGCATGTGGTTCAATTTAGAAAAAATGTGAGTAGCCTTTCCATGGCGTTGCCTGGTATTGACCATGTCTACTTATATTGTGAATAGCTTCTTAGATATTATTTGTGGATACATTTAATTTTTGTTCTCATCCTCATAATAAGAAATGCATCTCCAGCTATGCATCTCCAGGTCTTATGAGGATACATCGCTTCCTGAAAAAACTAGCATTCACACCACCGGCTTGTCGACGAAGCTTTTTACCCCAACCATTATTGAATGCTATGATCCAGGTTGTATTAGGATATTTATGAATATCAAAGTGAAAGTATTCCTTCAGTTATACATGTGTTTGCAGGATTCATGTTTTTTGAAAAAATAATACATCCAAAAGAAGATGTTGAGTTGAAAGTTATCCAAAAGAAGATGTTGTTGAGTTGAAAGTTATGACAACCGAGAACACATGTCCTTACCGTGGAAGAGTAACAAGAAGATCTAAAACTTGAAACCACCCAGATGTATAACAATGTTGTCTTGTTATTGCGTTTGTTATTATCATGTTGTAGTACATTATAATGTCACTCATTTGTTTTGAATTTTCATACTGAGTTATGAATTATATGTGCATTGAGAAATAAAATTTTAAGACCCGTGGCAACGCACGGGCATTTGTACTAGTTTATCAAATAGCTTGCTTGGCGCGGTTGTTTGGTGCCTTCCATACTTTTAATGTATTCTCCCTTTTTGAATAAAAACAAAGATATGCGTGATGGAACTGAGATTCAAGACCACGACCTGATGCTATTTGACCAGATGTTCTAACTGCTGGGTTGAAAACAGCCATGCTAATATGCGCTAAGGCAGAATTTTTCGAATTCAAATTCATTTGAATAGACTCGTATGAAAAAATTCCGAGATTTTGCGATAACCGTATTTTCCAGTGTCCTCCGGTGAGAAAATGTCACCGAGAAAAAAAAACTTGCGGTGGACTAGTGATTGCTTTTCACGAGGCTTATTGTTAGGGCAATATACTTGTTGCATTACCAGGGGGCCAAAGGCCACAATATATAGTACATGTACAGGTGCACATATGCAGAAAGCCCCCTAACATATGGGGAAACTACAATATATACATCTAACACCCCCCTCAAACTCATGGTGGATCCACAACACTGAGTTTGGAGAGGAAGAAATCATGCTGCGCTCGAGTCTGTGCCTTCGTAAAGAAATCCGCCAACTGCAAATCTGAAGGCACATAATGAACCGCAACAACATCATCCTGCACCTGCACGTGTAAAAAGCATCAACACCGATATGCTTGGTCAGCTCATGCTTGACCGGATCACGTGCAATACCGATAGCACTGTATCACAGACAAAAGTGAGTGGTGTCGTAACAGAGACCCAAAATCTGCAAGCAACCACCGTAACCAAGTCACCTCGAATCAACAAAGCCATAGCCCGCGCCTCAACACTCGAACGGAAATCAATGTTTCTTCGCTTCCAAGCAACAAGCGAACCACCAAGAAACACACAGTAAGGGCTAACGACGATCCGTAGGATCACTCGCCCACGTAGAATCCGAATAGCATCGAGCTGGAGAGCTGGAACGGGGAAAGAAAAGGCGACGAGTGATCGTGCCACGAAGATAACGAAGAACACGGAGGAGATGACTATAGTGAACAGTGGTAGGAGCTGAGACAAACTGACTCAGAATATGAACAGGATAAGAAATATCAGACGAGTGACAGAAGATAAACAAGACTCCCAACAAGATGGCGATAACGGTGGGATCAGGAAGAGGATCACCATCAGAGGACGAAGCTTAACATTAAGCTCCATAGGAGTATCTGTGCGCTCATCCCCAAAGAGCAAGCAAGAAGATCCTGAATGTACTTTTCCTGAGAGATAGAAAAGCCATCAGAAGTGGAGGAAACCTCAATGCCAAGAAAATACCGAAGAGGACCAAGATCAGTCATAAGAAACTGATCACGAAGACGAGCCTTGACGAAGACAATATACTCAGGATCATCACCAGTAATGATCATATCATCAACATAGAGAAGAAGAAGTACGTCCACGAGGAGAAGTGTGAACGAAAAGTGCAGGATCATGAAGACTAGGAGAGAAACCAGCAGTCACCACAGAGGCGAAGCGCTCAAACCAGGCACGAGGGGCCTGTTTGAGACCATAGAGAGAACGTCAAAGACGACAAACCATCTCATCGGGAACAATACCCAGAGGAGGCTGCATGTAAACCTCCTCACTCAACTCGCCATTAAGAAAAGCATTCTGAACATCAAGCTGGGAACAGACCAGCGGCAGAAGCAACAGCAAGAATGGTACGACAGTAGTCATATGAGCCGAGGGGCAAAAGTCTCATCATAGTCACGGCCGTGCTCTCGCTGAAAGCCACGAGCCACAAGACGCGCTTTATAGCGCTCAAGAGATCCATCAGAGAGTCTTAATTTTATAGACCCACTTACACGTGATAGGACGAACACCAGAAGGGGGAGAAACAAGATCCCAAGTGCCAGTGCGCTCAAGCGCAGCGATCTCCTCAGCCATGGCAAGCTGTCATTCAGGATGACGCTCGGCATCCCGATAAGAAGTCGGCTCGGAAACGACAGAGAGACCATACTGACTAGGAGAGTAACGAGCTGGAGCACGACGTTGACGAACATGCCGTGAAGGGGGAAGGTCATCAGCGGAGGACAACTCATCAGAAGAAGAGGAAGAAGGGACAACATCAAAAGGATCCGAAACCGGAGAACGAGGAGTACTAGGTGGACTAGACGGAGAGAGATGGCGCCGAAGGAGACACATCAGGACTAGGAGGAGGAGGAGACGGGATAGCAGGGGGTGCATCCGGAGAAGAAAAGAGATATCATCCACCGGTAAGTACCCGAGGTGGGACGAGGATAGAAGGGACGCGTCATCAAACGTGACATCACGAGAGATGCGCATCCGACGACCAACGGGGTCCCAACAGCGATAGCCCTTATGCTCATCACCGTATCCGAGAAAACACACTCAACAGACGAGCGGTCAGCTTGGTGCGATCGCGAGGAGGGAGAAGAACATAGCAAACGCAACCAAATAAACGAAGTGTCGAGTAATCTGGCGAGCAACAAGAAAGACGCTCGAGAGGAATGCCACCTTGAAGGGTAGCAGAAGGCTGAATGTTAATGAGGTAAGTCGATGTAGCGACAGCCTCAGCCCAGAAATGCGGCGGAAGAGAGGAAGCAATCATCATAGCACGGGTAGTCTCAAGAATATGACGATGATGCTTACGCTGGCGACACCATTTTGAGCATGGCGCCGGGACACGAGAACTGGGCAAGGGTGCCCTGCTCAGCAAGAACACCACGCAGGTCTGGAGATATACTCACCCAGAGTCAGCACGAAACACACGAATAGGCGTGGAATACCGAGTACGAACCATGGCTGCAAAACGCTGATAAATAGAAAGCACCTCACTGCGAGAGTGCATAAGAAACAACCAGGTGTATCGCGAAAAATCATCAATAAACAAAATATAGTATCAGTGAGCCCCTTTTGAAGGGAAGGGAGCCGGACCCCAAACATCCGAATGAACTAAATCAAAAGGTCGCTGAGATACAGACGCACTAGTAGGATAGGGAAGCTGAATCTGTTTGCCTAGCCTACAACCCTGACAAGAATGCAAAGACACATCTCCTAGACAGACCCCAGAAGACCACGACGAACTAATGACGATAAACGGAGCCACAGAGGTGACCCAGCCGATGATGCCACCGCTGAAAAGATCCAAGTAGAAGCAAGAACCGCAGGAGAAATGGCAGATGAAGTGGCAGCAGGAACGCCGCCCTAACTCCTAGTCTCTGGGACTCAAGGCTGCGAGGGCCAGCTCCAACCAGGGCCGTGTACGGCGGTCCCGAACAGCACAAGAATCAGCGGCCAAGAATGACGCGACAACCAGAATCGAGGAGCTACGAAAAAGGTTCATCTTAAGACTAGGAACATGAGAAACATCAGGAACAGAGAAAGAGGTAGTAGAAAGGGTGCCTCGACTGGAAACAAGGAGAGAGGTATACCAGCCGTGATAACACGAACAGGCGAAACAAGAGAGCGAAGAGCAGAAAGAATAGAAGACGCAGAGGTCATATGAAAAGAAGCTCCAATCCAGATACCACGGGATGTACCTGACAGGTGGAAGGTGGTGGTCGCAAGTGCCAAGAGCCAGGCACAGAACCAGCAGTACCCGTCGAGGAAGAGCATGTACCAAATGAGCAGACCACGAAGACCACGGATAATGTCCTGATCGATAGCGCAACAGAAGATCCCGAAGAACCAGCACACAACGAGTAAGATGCGGCGGGCGTAAGCTGGGATCCCTCTCCAGAAGTGGAGATAGTGTGGCCAGGCCTGCCACATTAGGTGCAAGGAGGTGACGTCGAACAACGAGGCTGCCGGGGCTGACGACCCTGGAATGGAGGAGTAGGAAGTATCGGCTGTGCCGGAGGCCGCAACGAAGTCGGCGGCATAGGAGGTCCACGAGCAAACGGCACAGAGGGCCACGAGCAGCAAGAACAGAGGGAACCTCAAGAAGACCAGCACCACGAAGACGAGTCTCCTCAAGACGGCTCAGCAAGTACCTCGAGAGCGGAACGCGACCACGGGCAAGCAGTGGGCCCGGCGCAGGCTCAAACTCCTTACGGAGCCGCGACAAGAACTCAAAACGCGCTGGAACCCGCATCCGCGCGCAGTCAGACAACAGGGACAAGTGGCACACACAGCTGTACGGAGAGAATCAAGCGACGCCAAATAGCACACTCGAGTGTATAACTCATCAATAGTAGAATCGCCCTGTTGAAGGGCATGCTCCGGCGGACCACAGGTAAAGAGCATCACACGGCTAATAGCGCGATTTAAGAAAAGCCCACAGGCAAAAAGACCCATAAACTCAGCAACATACCGAGGCGAACACTGGAGGTGAGAACGGCAGCAGCACGAGCATCCTCATCAATCCACCGAGTGTACTCAGTCATATCCTCCGGTAAGTCGCAACGGCGTAGAGTGGTCCTGGACCTTCCGGTCATAATCATCCAGAGCAGTGTCATCAGCACTCTTGGCTGCATCCTTATCCGCCTAAGTAGCATCAGGGGGCAACAGGCAGGTGCAACAGGCACCGTAGGAGCAACAGGGGCGGCGACAGGAGACCTCGCCAGAAAGCACACCCCAAAGACGAAGACCGCGCATAAAGGCAGCGAAATCAGGGTAATTCGCGCCGTCGAAGATCACCGGGCAGCGAGGGATCGCAACATAGCCCGAGGAAGACATATTTTTTTTTTTTTGCTTCTTTTTTTTTTGCTTCTTTTTTTTCCAGATCCAAGTCAACGAGCAGAGAACGAGATCAAGCAGAGCACGGGCGACGCGGGCCAAGCGGGCCAGCGATTGGAGCGAGCGCCTGGCAACTAGGCGACGGAAACGGGGCGCCTGGATCGGGGCTCCTGGCGATTGGAGCGAGCGCCTGGCGATTGGAGCGAGCGCCTGGCGACGGGGCGACGGAAACGGGGCGCCTGGAACGGGGCGACGGAATCGGGGCGCCTGGCGACGGGGAGAAATCCGGGCAGAGCGGAGCGGAGGGATAGCTGCGCGGCCGGCCGATCGGGAGAGAAGCTGAGGCGAGGCGGCCTTGGGGAATCGAGGCAGAGCAGAGAAGATCGACCAACTTCGGCCGGATCGAAGACGGGGACGGAGCAGAGACGAACAAGCAACGGGACATGATCAATTTTGCTCTGATACCATGTTAGGGCAATATACTTGTTGTATTACCAGGGGCCAAAGGCCACAATATATAGTACATGTACAAGTGCACATATGCAGAAAGCTCCCTAACATATGGAGAAACTACAATAGACAAATATATACATCTAACACTTATATCGTGAGCTATGGTGCGAAAGTATGTAACTGATACCATACTGCCAAGAAAAAGCTCGAACGGTCTTGAACAAAAGAGCATCAATACCATAAATCGACACAGGTTCCTAGGTAAAGATACCTAGGGGTGCGACAGAACTCTCTCCACGGCACTCAACAAAATAGCTTCGTACCTTCAGGTGAAGAGGTGCCCGTCACAAAAAATGGGTTCGTAGTGATCAGGTTCAGGCCATAGTTTACCAAAAGCATGGGTCTCTACGAAGTCGTAAGAACATGTATGGGTGACGATGCATGCCCAGTACCGAAAGGTCAAAATAGTTGGTGAACCGATGACAGGGAAGTAGGCAACCGAAGCCTGGTTAACTACAATTTTTAGAAAAACTTGCGGGAACATATGGTTAGTGATTTCAACAAAAAGAAAGGAATATTTGGTTGGCTCCACCCATCCTCCATGTAGGTAAGTATCAAGTATGAATGATGGTCGTAAGGTTGAATCGACCGTGCGTGTTGTAATGCTGGATTCACAAAGCCATGTACTCACCTCCATTCCTATTCCCCCCTCCACCGCTCTCAGCTGTCTACAGTAGAGTTGAGAGTCTTTTCTCTCTAACCGGGCCGCCGCCGGCCGCTCCGCCAGGCTAGCTGGCCGGAGTTGCTTGGGGTCTGGCGCCGGAGTAGATTAGGGTTAGATTAGGTTGTTGTCTGCTTGTTTTGCGACTTGATGTCGCCGTTTGGGGGATCTCCCCGTAGAGAAGACGCCGGCCAAGATCTTTGCCGCCGGATCTGGGCCGTCCTAGGGCTGCTTCTTCTCCTTCCTTTACTCCGATGGCCGGAGGGAGGAGAGGGTGAGAGCAGCAGCGTCTTCTTCAATAACCTGGTGGTCGAGGGATCTTCTTCTCCTCTGGATCTCAGTTCAGGCGTTGCCTTCCTGGCCGGCCATGGTGGCGAGGAGGAGAGGCTACCTGATGCTGTTAGGCCTGCTTTTTCTCTGCTCCTGGCCGGCCATGGTGGCGAGGAGGAGCTGGAGAAAGGTTGGCTGATTTTGGCTCTTGGGGAGGGATCCTGCCCTCTTTGCTGGTGGAGCTGCTCCTCCAGCGCGTCTCTCTGTTCTTCCTCTCTGCCTCGCCGTGGTGGTGAGAGGAGAGGCGGCGGTAGGGCGAGCTGGACCGCTGCTCATCAGCGCTTGCCTACAGGGGAGCTTATGGAGCTTCTTTGGAACACGCGCCGCTCCTCGCGACGGCACGATCTTTGGCCGGTATGGCGGCCCATCTGCAACCTCCAAGACGGAGGCCCTTCTTCGCTCTGTTCGCCGGAGCTCGCCGCCTCTCCATCGCCAAGTGGTTCGTCCCCGGAGGAGGAGAAGCGGCCGGTGGATCAGCAGCTTCGCCGGAAGCATGCTATCGAGCACATCGGCATCGCATCTCGACGGCAGCGTCTCGAGGTCGCCGGCGAATGGTGGTGGTGACGCCCAGGGACCCGATTGCTTTTTCGATTTTTGTCTCGGGGTGTTTTATGTAATTTGGGAGGGCCTTTCTTCAAATTTAGGTTTTTCGGTGCAAGAGATGCCTGAGGACTTCCCTGTAAATTTGTACCCACCACGTGTGATGGAATGAAAGCTCCTGGGCCTTCTAGGCCTTTCTTTGTTCAAAAAAAAAAAAAAAAAAAAACAAAGCCATGTACTCCATCTCTCCTGAAAAAGACCGATGTCGAAGATGTGTCTAAATTTAAATATATCTAAACACTTTATAGTGCTAGATACACCTGAAATTTAAAAATTGTGACATTCTCTTTACAACGGACGGGATATGTGATATAGTATGCGATCTGCGATCATTGCAGCAAGATGGGATATATTTTATAGGTACACTTGGTGTCACGCGTGTAAGGTGCAAAGCGCGGAACAACCGACTTTGCCTTGGTCCATGCATGCGCCCTATTGTTCCGTGGCCGATAGTCGGAAAACATGTATTACATGTAGGTTCCAAATAACACACTTTGTTTTAATCTAAATATGAATATATCTTGATATATTTTAGTATATAGATACGTCTATATCTAGTAAATGCTGAGTCGCTTAGTTTGCGACTAATGAAATATTTTCTCTATTACTGTATAAAATAAACGACTATGATTTATCTAAATTTGTGTATATCTTCACAGTAAATTACGTCTAGAACTTTATATACATTCAAGATAGAGTGGACAGTAGGAAAGAGCGGCCAAAGGATTGAATATCTCGGGTGTCGTGTATGTAGGCTTTGCGCTAGGACATATAGATATTGTATGATATGACCGCAACGTTGCAAAGTTGGGATTGGCGATTTACACAAAAAATAACCCAAAACTGAAAGAAAAGCACAGACTGAACCTCTGGCGAAACTATTTCACGGATCTAACCCTTTTGTGTGGCGCCCCTCTCAAGGGCGCCACACACCCATCCGACGTGGCCCGTCGACGCTGAGCTGGTGACCCCGATCCGACGTGGCAGCACGAGTGGCGCCGCTCCGGCCGGCGCCACACTTTGAAAGTGTGGCGCCCTGGCAAGGGCGCCACACATTCACTTAAGTTTGGGCCGCGCGCGCGCCCCAGCCCGACCTTTCTTCTTTCTTTCTTTCTCTCTTTTCTTCTCTCCCCCCAGCCCGGTTCTCTCTCTCCTCTCCCCCACCAAATCCACCACCAAATCGTCAGATCTGTCCGTGGAGATCGTTCCCCATCCATTTGTCAAGGTAATCTCCTTCAAATCTTCTCCATTCATTCACTAATTTCATAGATCGGGCTAGATTTGGACATGAACCCTAGACATGTTTTTTTTCTTTTGTGCACTCTATATTGTATTGTTTGTGTTGGAGATGGTAGCCTCATGTATGCATGTGTTTGAACCATAGATTTGTAGAAATCTACATATGAAATTTCACATGTATGTGTATGAACTCTATGTATGTATGTGTATGTATGTGTATGAACCCACATGTATGCCTAGTATTTGTGATGGAGTAACTCATATTTGTTAGTGGAATGGATCGTAATATGGTTCAAAAATGTAAACATGTAGGATGGCCGGTCCCGGTGGACGGGGAAGGGGCCGCCGCGATCCTGGGCGCCCCCCGGGCCGGGGAAGGGGCCGCCGCGGTGGAGCAGCAAGGGCCCCACGATCACCGTCACCTGCATCCTCCTCGTCTTCGCATGACGAACGCTGCTTCGAGTTCCTCCTCCGCATCGACGACGACCCACTCGGCATCAAGGCCACCGGACAAGTTCGCCGAGTTCGTCGACGGCCACGAGCCGGCGCACTTGCAGCTACGGGAGGCTAGCTGCAACTTCGCCGCTGGTCCGTGAGGTCCTGTTCGACGGGCAAGATGCACGCACACGGGGTGGACAAGTTCGCCCATGACCTCCACCTCGAGCCCGGCTGCCAGCTCACCTTCCGTACGGGGACGGCGACATGATCGTCAAGGTGTTCGACGACACCGCCTGCCGTGTGCACTACCCCCACACCGGCGAATCCGGCTCCGACACCGATATTTAGATCGTCGAGTGTTGTCAACTCTATCTTCGTTGCTTCGTGTTGTTTGAATGCTTTCTTAAATTGTATGAAACTATGTGCTACGATGTTAGGTTTGATGATGTTATGTCCATGATGTGTGTACAAAATGGCTGTTGATATGATGTGTGTATGACATAGCTTTTGACATGATGGCAGTTTTGTTGGAATATGGTAGGATTTTCCATGGTTTTAACACATGTCAATGAGTGGCGCCCTTCCCACTGGCGCCACATGCACAGTGGCGCCCGTGGCATCGGCGCCACACATCCATGTCTAACTGCCCACAACATACTATAAGACAAATCGTCTGGGACTTAGCCATTTTGGCGAGGCTCTTTGTGTGGCGCCGATGCCACGGGCGCCACACAAGCATGTGTGGCGCCGATGCCACGGGCGCCACACAAAGAGGGTCGCCAAAACGGCTAAGTCCCAGACGATTTGTCTTACAGTATGTTTTGGGTCCAATAGTTCATATAAGTTGGCATGTGTGGCGCCGATGCCACGGGCGCCACACAAGCATGTGTGGCGCCAGTGGCATCGGCGCCACATAAAGAGGGTCGCCAAAACGGCTAAGGACTTATCGTCCGGAGCCCGTGGATGTTTTCGACCCAATAGTTCATATAAGTTGGCACGTGTGGCGCCGATGCCACGGGCGCCACACTTGCATGTGTGGCGCCAGTGGGAAGGGCGCCACACATTGACTTGTGTTAAAACCATGAAAACTCCTACCATATTCCAACAGTTTTGACAACAAGAACATTGCACTGAATATGTACCATACATTGACACAGCATAATGGTTCAAATGACAAATAAGGTTCGACGACATCAAGGTTTCAATTACAATAAGGTTCAACGACACGAAGGTTCGAGAAGATCAAGGATCAAACAACATAGAGGTTCGACAACAAGAACATAGCCAAAGGGACATCACTGCGTCGCAAAGGCTCCCTCCCCCCTTGCCTTCTTCTTCTTAGCTTCTTCAGCCAATTCTTCCTTCTCCCTTAAGTCACGAGCCAACTGAACGACCAAATCGAAGAAGTGGTGGCGCTCCTCCGTCTTTGCAGCTTCCGCTTGAGCTCTCTCCTCCTTGATGCGTTCAGCCTCCCTAGCCACCTCCTCTAGGTGCATCCTATTGGCCCTCTCCCTCGCAATTTGCTCAAGTTGGCAGCTCCTCTGGAATTTTATCCGCGCCTCGCGGTCCCGTTCGGCCTTCAGCTTGGCATTCCTCCTCTTGTGGAACAATATGTATTCCTCATACTGTTTTTGCATACGGGCACGCTCCTCCATCTTCTTGTCTTCCTCCTCCTTCTTCTTCCTCTCTAGTTCTTCCTTCTCCTTCTTCCGCACCGTCCTTAACGCCTCCTCCCAAGCGGACTCCTCCTTCTCATTGCCCTCCCATGCTCCCTTCCCCTTGGTGGGTTGAGTTGCCATACCTGTAAACCAAATTGAAAAACCAAAGTTAGTCATGGAATATGAAAATAGAAAGTAAAATGCAATTAGTAACTTCGAGACACATACGGATAAGGCCCCGCTAGGTATCGTAGCATACTAGCACCGCGACGGCCACCTCTACTAAGCCCTACGTGAATCCTTTGTTGCCTTGGAGCTTGTCGCCATTGTGGTTGATGCCTTGAGGCTTGTTGCCTTGGAGCTTGTTGCGTAGGAGCTTGTTGCCGTTGGGCTTGTGTGCTTGGAGCTTGTTGGCGCTTGTGTGCTTGGAGGTTGACGCGTTTGGCTTGGAGGAGGTTGACGCGTTTGGCTTGGAGGAGGTTGACGCGTTTGGCTTGGAGGAGGTTGACGCGTTTGGCTTGGAGGAGGTTGACGCGTTTGGCTTGGAGGAGTTTGACGCGTTTGGCTTGGAGGAGTTTTGTTGGCTTGGAGCTTGTTGGCTTGGAGCTTGTTGGCTTGGGGTTTGTTGGCTTGGAGGTTGATTTGAAGCTTGTTGGCTACTTGATGCTTGACTTGTGCTAGCATCATTGCCCTTTGATTTTTTGCCGGATGTGCACTTCCTTTTATTGTGGCCCTTACTATTGCAGGATCCACAATTAGTTGGCTCGCGAGCTTCTTGGAATAACCTGTTTCCGGAATGACCCCATCTATCCATATTAGGGATGACAATGGGTACCCATGACCCGCGTACCCGCCGGGTAAAAACCCAATAGGAGTACGGGTATGGGATAAAATATTACCCATGGGTTTGTAAATGGGAAAATATCATACCCATCGGGTAAGGCTGGTACGGGTATGGGATCGTAGAACCCATACCCACGTACCCATGTACCCATCTATATTTGACAAGTAGGCCGCTGTAATATTCTAAAGTACTTAATCCCCCCCCCCCCTAATCACACCTTTACATAGCTAGGTTGCACCTCACACTTTCCGGTCTCACAATTGCTGGTAGGTTAGTCAGGATTAGTCCCCTATTTAGGATTGTTTCACCTCATGTCATATTTTTGTTATCACCAGAATTTGACCAAGTCAGAGGTGGGCCGCGATCAAGATGGTTTGAAGAAATATATATATATAGAAGGAATACGTGGATCGGCCTTTTATACCAAGTTGGGCTTAATTGCCCGTGTATCTGTAACATATTAGATCGCATCTTAGTTTAGAGATAGAATCTTACTCGTGCACGGTTTAGTGCACGCCCACATTAGAAAGTCCGCTGGACTATAAATATGTATCTAGGGCTTATGGAATAAACAACAACTCACGTTCAACCCAAAACAAACCAATCTCGGCGCATCGCCAACTCCTTCGTCTCGAGGGTTTCTATCGGTAAGCGACATGTTGCCTAGATCGCATCTTGCGATCTAGGCAGCACAAGCCCCACGTTGTTCATGCGTTGCTCATCAAGCGCTTTTGATGGCGAGCAACGTAGTTATCATAGATGTGTTAGGGTTAGCATTGTTCTTCGTTTAAGCATGCTTACGTAGTGCAACCTGATATCTAGCCGCCCTCACACCTATCTCGGGGGGGGCACCCCGCTTGATCATTATTTAGTAGATCTGATCCGTTACGACTGCTCTCTTGTTCTACAAGGATTAGTTTAATATCTGCAATAGTTAGGCCTTACAAAGGGGGGAGGATCCAGTGGCACGTAGGGTGGCGTTCGCAAGTCCTAAACCGGATGTTCCGAGGATCAACTTCATGTTGGTTTTTAGGCCTTGTTTAGGATCGGCTTACGAGCACCGTGCGTGGCCGCGAGGCCCAACCTGGAGTAGGATGATCCGATTAGTGTGAAACCCTAAATCGTCGGAGATCTCATTAGCTTTATCTTGATCAAGCAGGACCACCAAGTATTCGTGCACCCGTACGAATCATGGGTGGATCGGCTCTTTGAGCCGATTCACAGAGTAACCTGAGAGCCGATCGAGGCTCGTATTTAATGTTTACATGTATGCCTCAGAAACTAAGCGAGGCATCCCCATCACCTCCCGAGGTATAGGTCGTGGCACGCCTGCACTTCGCACGTCGCTGTGACCAAGAGCATTACGGGCCGTCGCTCGGAGGGGTCTCGCCAGCCGCAGCCTCTAGGCTCTTCCCGGCTCTACGGTGTTGACAAGCCGCCGCCCGCCGTGGGTTTGGCAGTCAACATTCTGGCACGCCCGGTGGGACCAACGTCTACATCAACCACATCGCCATCTACATCTGAGATGGCGGACGGCACGCCTCACCTACGAGGAGCTGCCCGACGAGCTCAAGAAGCAATACAACGAGATCAAGGCCACCTCGAAGCCGACCTCATCGGCTCTTTTCGAGAACCCGTTCCCATGGCATCGATGGAAGGGATTCTCACCGCAAGGGGCACTCGATGGGATAGACCTCTCTGCCCGTCGGAGAACGCAGGTCCCTGCGGCAGAGATCAACTACTTGGTGGCTCACTCGCTACATCGCCACTCTGAAAACTTGGTCAACGTGTTGGAGCGTGTCGCTCTGCGCGTAATCCAGGAGATCATGAGCCACCAGTACTCGCTCAGGACCAGCTCTCGGGACTCATCAAGGAGAGTTGCCATTCCAGTCCCCCGTCCACCGCTGCCATATGCGTTGGCAGCACTGTGAAGTGCCGACTACACCGGCATTCGTCGTCTACAAGATTGGTGGTGACCCTAGTGACTACCAGTTCTTGATGAGGCGCCTAAGGAGATCCCTCAAGATACGCGTGCACGTATGTGCCGAGATTGTGTGGGCACTCACAAACCAGGCCACAACATCGGGACTCCGGCGAAGAGGGAGGAACGTCGCAACAGATCTTGAGAAGCGACGTGGCTAACTAAGTACGCCACACCGACGAAACTCCCGCCCAGCTCCTGCTTGCTCGAGCTGAAAAGCAAACATGGTGGCTAAGTACGCCACCCCGGCGAATCTTCGAGGCGACTCCCAAGACAGCGGATCGATCGATCATACCGAGAGACCGGTTCGCATGGTGCCGAAAGAAGGCAGATCGCTATTCCAAGCCGTACCCCGACGATTACGAGATGATCCCGCTGCCACCTAAATATATCCCCGATTTCTCCAAATTCAGGATGATGGCTCCAGCCCATCGAGCACGTCGGCGATATTTGGCTCAACTAGGACCGGCTTCGTTGTCGGATCAGCTACGCGTGAGGCTCTTTTCACGGTCCCTCACGGGATTTTTGGATGGTACACCTCTTTGCCAGCAAACTCCATCCAGTCTTGGAAGCAATTGGAAGAACAGTTCCATATGCAATACCATTCGAAGCTTCCGAGTCTAGCATTGCCGATCTAGCACAACCACGTCAAGCGCGGAGAAACGGTGACGAGTACATCCAGCTTCAGGAATCTTAGGAACCGATGTTATTCGGTTCGTATAACTGAAAAGGAAGCACCGAGTTGGCGTAGCAGGCCTTGCAACACAGCTCAAGGACATGGCCTCCCAAGCAGATTATCCCGGCGCACATGGTTCAGGAACTATCAGCATATGAACAGCGCCACCCGACTGTAAAGACAAGTTCAAGCGTGCGTAGTCATGGTCGATACAGAGGAGGATGAAGTGCCCGGAGACCAAGAAGTAGCAAGCTGAGTGGACTCGGGGGAACCCCGTCTCCTGCAAATGGGTAAAGCCACCAGGGCCGCCAGGGATTTGATTTTGACGTGACCAAGACTGAACAAATCTTCGACCTCCCGCTCAAGGAGAAACAGTTGACGATTCCTGAAGGTCTCAAGTTCCCCACGGCGAAAGAGCTAAACGGAAAGCCACTGCAAATTCCACAACTCGCTCTCCCATGCCACCAACGATCGCAGGTGGCGTCGCACATCCAAGCGGCGATAGAGAAGGGCGTCTAATTTTCAACCAGTACGCCATGAAGGTCGACACCCAACCCTTCCCGCCGTTAACATGGTGGAAGTCACCTACCCTGAGGGTTGCCAGCCAGGTCCCTCGTTCAGCATCAACATGGTAGGACCCGGGAACCACTCGGGCAAAGATGGAGATGAGGGCAGCTGCTCTCATAGCAAGGATACCAGAGGAGCCTCCACGCGATCGGCTCCGTCATGGGCAAGCGCTACGTCACAGAGGGAGAGGTGAAGAACATAAGATATCAACGGCCTCTCTTCGATCACCTCCTCAACAAATATGTGAGTCGGTACCAACGCCGACGGTCCAATTATGATGATAGAGGATCGTCCTGGCTAGAGAAGTGACATCGTTGGCAGGATCGCGATGAGGAGGAGCACGAGCGCCGTGCCACGAAACATCAAGGAGCAAGATGACAACGCCAGACACTGGGACTGCCTTCTTCGTACACGCTGGGATTCAGGAATGAGCCGATTGCCCACAATCGGCAATTGCCCAGAATGCAACAAGAAGAAGGAGGCAGCCAACGTGTCCGTGTTCGAGCCTAGGGCCTCTCCCGCCACAAAGCAAACGCACTGAGTCACCTCGTTGGGCAGATCTTGAGGATTCGAAGACGAGGGAGAAGTAGAAGAAGACAGTACCACCGGCCAAGTGGTGCTCACTGGACTCGGCCGCTCCCAAAGCGCAGGGTTCGGCGATTGCGCGCCCGGAGGAAGCCGAAAGGTTATACCCGCATACGCTAAGGAAGGCACGACCTGATCTGGCTGCAAAGGTTCAGCGAACCCTGGATGAAGAGTCCCACGGAAAATGGAGTGGCGCCCAAACAAAGGAAAGCCGATGATGAGACATCGGCGCACAAACATGGTACTCGTATTGCCGAGCAGAGCTTAGTGCTCCACGACTCTACGGTGCACTCAGGTGGACGCGGCAAGCGCATCAAGTCAGAGGTTGGGTTGGTTTTATCCAGCCTGACCAAGTAACAAGATTAAACCAATGAGCAAACCAGGCGAGGCTGATCCTTGTGATCGGCCCCAAAAAAATTATGAAGGAACGCTACGAAACCTTCAGACAGCGCTCAAATGGATATGGAGGCCGATTCCGGCAATCGGCCAAAATTACCTTCATCACATGTTCTCGCGTTCAACACCGATCTGCAGAGCAGTGGCCACGTCGGCAGACGAGAGTCAGCATGGATTTTTGCGAAGCCGACGTGCAAGTGCAGTGCCCTGGCTATCCATACAAGCCGATATCTGCAGTCATCCAGCAGGTATCGGCTCGGGGGGCATATAATCAGATGAACATGTGCAGATAAACATGTGTGAACATGCGTGCAATGAAACATTGGGGGCCGATTAAGAAAAATCGGCCAAATAAAAAAAAACATTTTTGGAACAGCCGATGCAGCAGACATCGACTTAAGGATATGAAAGCCGATGCATGGCCATCGACTCAAGGGGAGTAACTGTTACGATCAGAGGGTCAATGGAGCACAAAGGGAGATTTTTTATGAAGGAACTCCTCAATGGAGTAGTTTGGAAGCTCAGATCCTCTCTTCAAGAACAATGTCAGGAGCAGCCTGGGCGTGCGGATCAGGTCAAGGATGAGTCGCATCAGATCCACCAAAGGAGAGGAGCCGATCTGGCCGGCAAGAACTGAAGAAACTCGGGGGGCAGCTCACCTTGAAGGTTCTTTGCTTGGGGCCACGTCATGAGTTAAGGCTAATATCGGCACATGTGTCTGGTTCGCCTTCACTAAGGCTCGGGGGGGTAGCTCGCCCTAAAGGTCATTGCTCTAGGGAGCCGATTTGGTTGGAATCGGCTAGTCCTGCTACACAACTGGTTTGGGGAGCGGTGTTCTGTTACAGAGTCATCAGCTTGAGCATCCAAGGCGGTTCCAGGGCTCTTTTAAAGTCGCTTGCTCAAAGATCAAGTCGCCAGCTTGCCAGGATCGGCTGTGTCATCGTCATCGGTAGAAGCCAGCTAGCTTGGAGGGATGGCTAAATTGGCCCGTCTTGTAGATTATCATGAAACTGAGGCGTTGCCATCAGTCATTAAGCATGGATTAGGCCAACAGTCGACAAACTCAGCGTGAAAGAAATCGGCGAAATCAAGCTAGGGGAATTCTTCTGGAATATGAGGATTTTTTACAATGGGAAGCCGATTGCTTAAGGAGGGAAGAACAAAAGAAGGGTCTATTGACCAATCTACTATTGCTAGGCCTATACTATTAGATCCTAATCTACGGGCCATCACTGCCCTCATCGTCGTCCTCAGAACTCTCATCGGCCGCCGCGATGGGCTCCTCGTCACTCCCGTAGCCCTCCACGGGGGCTTCATCCCCGTCTTCGTCGCTGTCGTAGTCGTCCCACCACATGCGGAGGCGCTCGCGGGTAGCCCTCGAGGGAGTCGTGCGCTGCTGCCTTCTTCCTCTTCGGGAGGTGGCAGCCGTCCCAGAGAACCGGTCGTCCTCGTTGGGCTCCAGCTTCCCATCGGCAAGGAAGGAGATCTTCGTCCCGCTGGTCAAGGACTTGTCGTCCTCGGACCAAATGGAGGAGGCATGGCTCTCCTCGTCCCAGTCTTCCGGGGCACGACGTCGCGCTGGGAGGAGTCGGACCCGTAGAAAACTCGAGGAAGAGGAAGAAGACATGGCGGCACCGAGGGTTTTTGGTGCTGATGCGAAGGACGAAGGGGACGAAACTGTTTAGAACGGTTAAATAAAGGGGATATGGGAGAGATTCAATGCCACAGTTTCCGAGGAGGTGTTGCCCAACAGAAAATTTTACGGCCACGTGAGAAGTGGAAGGCAAGGCATCATGATGGGATTCTGCGGCAGCTCTGCTCCGCCATGACATGACCCGACGAAGAAGCGTAATGATTTTGGAAATGTCATTTCCAAAACCAGGGGGCATGTGTTATCACCAGAATTTGACCAAGTCAGAGGTGGGCCGCGATCAAGATGGTTTGAAGAAATATATATATATATATAGAAGGAATACGTGGATCGGCCTTTTATACCAAGTTGGGCTTAATTGCCCGTGTATCTGTAACATATTAGATCGCATCTTAGTTTAGAGATAGAATCTTACTCGTGCACGGTTTAGTGCACGCCCACATTAGAAAGTCCATTGGACTATAAATATGTATCTAGGGCTTATGGAATAAACAACAACTCACGTTCAACCCAAACAAACCAATCTCGGCATCGCCAACTCCTTCGTCTCGAGGGTTTCTATCGTAGCGACATGCTGCCTAGATCGCATCTTGCGATCTAGGCAACACAAGCCCCACGTTGTTCATGTTGCTCGTCAAGCGCTTTTGATGGCGAGCAACGAGTTATCATAGATGTGTTAGGGTTAGCATTGTTCTTCGTTAAGCATGCTTACGTAGTGCAACCCTTGCATATCTAGCTCACACCATCTCGTGTGGGGGCGGCACCCTTGATCATTATTTAGTAGATCTGATCCGTTACGATTGCTCCTTGTTCTACAAGGATTAGTTTAATATCTCAATAGTTAGGCCTTACAAAGGGGGAGGATCCAGTGGCACGTAGGGTGGCGTTGCAAGTCCTAAACCGGATGTTCCGAGGATCAATTTCATGTTGGTTTTTAGGCCTTGTTTAGGATCGGCTTACGAGCACCGTGCGTGGCGCGAGGCCCAACCTGAGTAGGATGATCCGATTATGCGGTGAAAACCCTAAATCGTCGAGATCTCATTAGCTTTATCTTGATCAAGCAGGACCACCAATATTCGTGCACCCCGTACGAATCATGGGTGGATCGGCTCTTGAGCCGATTCACAGGATAACCGAGAGCCGATCGAGGCTCGTATTTAATGTTTACATGTATGCCCTGCAGAAACTAAGCGAGGCATCCCCATCACCTTCCGACCAGGTCAGGTGGCACGCCCCTGCACTTCGCATCGCCGCGTGTGACCAAGAGCATTGCGGGCCGTCGCTCGGAGGGGTCTCAGCCAGCCGCAGCTCTAGGCTCTTCCCGGCTCTACGGTGTTGACAAGGCCGCTGCCCGCCGGTGGGTTTTGGCAGTCAACAATTTTTTTGATCAATTTGATGTGTTATAAGCACGTGCATTTTTACCCGCAGGTATCCATTTACCCCGCCGGGTGACGGGGGATTGGCCCTTGACGGGTATGTGTACGGGTGATGGGTAAGATTGAAGGTGACGGGGACGGGTATGGGATGGCTCTACCCGTACCCATACCCTGCGGGTGCCATCCCTAATCCATATCTCCGTGATACCTCTTTGTCTTTCTTCTTCCACGTTTCACAACCTTCCATTCCGGATCTGGCCAAACTTGCACTCCATGATACTCCGGCCATTGTGATTGATCCAAGTAAGGACAAAACCTTGGAGCCCATGTCCTCTTTGTGGCTTCGATTGAGAACTCGGACTCCCGAACGGTGAGCGGGTTATTGTAGTCGACACGTCTAGTGCGTGCCGCTGTTAGCAAGTGGGAGCAAGCCAAATGAAGCAAAGAGGGCCTCCTACATGTGCATTCACATGTCTTTAGGGACACACGGAAAGCCCGGCCTCCGTGTTGGACACCACCTTGTGTGGTGCCTCCCGGCTCATTCACTTGGTAAACCCAGTCAACATTATCATAACATGTAGCCGTTTGGGAGTCGGCCTTCCTCGAAAATCCATGAACTCTTGAACCTTCTTTGGGAACTCGGAATTCAAAGAAATTTCCTTCTCCGTTTCATCAGTGTAGTTCTGGAAATAGACATTCAACTTCTCGAATGTGTATTGAATGATTGCCGTCACGGGCAATGCACGGACACCCTTCAAAACATTGTTGAAGCACTCGGCCATGTTGCTTGTCATTTGGCCATATCTCCTCCCATCCTCATCATAAGCTCTCGCCCACTTTGAGTTAAATACGAGGTGTTTATGAAGAAACTCTTGACCACCCAGTTGAGGTCTTTGTGCTTCAGCAAGCCGTTGTATAGGTTTGCGGCGTCCGAATAAGCGAGGAAACAATCTTGAAGAAGGTCAGACAACTCTTTGCTCTTGCATGCCCGTAGAAGTTTGCACAAAATGCCTCATGCACCATCGGTGATGCAAGGGAGCATGCCCGGGAATTGCAACCTCCACCGCATTCAGAATTCCTTGATGACGATCGGAGATGACACACACTTCCTTTGAGGGTGGTATGACCCTCGTCCTCAATATATAGAAAAACCATTGCCAGTTATCATTGTTCTCAATCTCTACCAATGCAAAAGCCAATGGTACTAAACGGTTGCTTGCATCACTTGCTATTGCCACCAATAGTGTGCCCTTGTACCGACCGGTCAAGAAGGTACCATCCACGGCTATGACGGCCTACAATGTTCGAATGCCCTCGTGCATTGCTCGAATGACCAAAATGCACGGTGAAATACCCTCACTCTTTTACCATCATGCAATGTCATTTTGGTTGCGGAAGGCTCGAGCACATGCACCATGCCCGGGTTAGTTGCGGCCATCGCTAACAACAACCTAGGATACGGTTGTATGCTTCCTCCCAATCACCGTACAACATCTTGAATGCGGCTTGTTTGGCCTTCCATGCCTTCCCGTACTTGACGTCGTAGGCAAACCGGGATTTGACCGTATCTTGCACGGACCTAATGCTCATGATAGGAAGTGATGATATCTCCGCCGAGAGCTTGTATGCAATGAACTCGGATGTGAGTTGACGGTGGTCCGGCTGCATCCTTGCCATCAAGCTTCGGCCCCCGGCACATGTGAGTGGCTACACAACTTGTTATGTGCCAAGAGGGCCCTTTTTTGAAAGGTCTTGCACGGACAACCCATGGGCACCTTTTATCCACACATTTTAGCGTGTACCGCTTCTTCAAGTCCGAGTGAACAACGATGTAAGGGCGATGATGCTTAATGGAGAACTCCTTCAACCATATCTTCAATTCCAAGAATGTATCAAACGTTAGCCCTTTAGAGATCATAGCCGTCCTACCATCCACATCTCTCTTGGATAGTGGCCTAGCTCCAAGAAGTAAACTTTTGCCACCATCAACCACGACTCCATCCGCAAGACTAACATCACGGAACAATGGTACCCGATATCCCGTCCGGTTACCTTCTTGAAGATCTCGCTCTTTCGGCTTCCTTAGCCGTGAAGCCATCCTCGTCAACCTCCTCTTCGGGTCCATCATCATCCGAGTCCGACGCATATCATCGGGAATAAGGAATGGAGTGGTCCATCTCCTCTTGCGTCCAATATTTATCCAAATCACCGACATTGTTGCCATTCATCTCGAAACAATCATCACCATCGTCATGCTCATCATACTCATTATCCAACGGAGGTTGTTGGGCAATGGGAGATTGGACAATGGGAGATTGGGTGGCCTCTTCTTGGCTCATGGGTGGAGGAGTCCTCTCTCGAACGGGGGAGGAGGGCCGGTCAAGCTCGATACGAGCTCAACCATCTTGGTTGCAAACAACTCCAAAGCCTTATCTTGTGACCCGGCCACCGTCTCCTTGTAAATGGACCAACTTTGCTCGGAGTTGATACGCATTATCTTCCAACGGGTGTGCATTCCAAACCCCACATTATGCCTTCCCTCTAGCTCAATACCATCATTTGGCTCATTCCAATTCAACTCAACCCTAACTTGTGCTACCACCTCCGCAAAGCTAGGGCTAACGGTCAAACACCAAGTCAACCTCTTCCGGGTCCGGCTCTATGTTTCCCTTCAAGTAAGCATCCTTGTCCACATGATGAACATGAACAATTCTTTCCATCCCCCTAGCATAATGGGAACAACACATACACACATGTGTTCATTAGTTACCATAATCAACATAATCTACCCATACAAACTAGCACACTACCATTTCTTCTACTTCAACAACCCTAACATCCAACCAAATCCATCTCCACCCTCAAATCAACCAAATCCACATCTAGGGTTTCACATATAGATTGGAGCAAATACACAAAATCAATGGATGAAAAGAGGGGAAACGGAGGAGATTACCTCAAGCAACGAGTTGGGAACGATCTCCACGGACAGATCTGACGATTTCGTGGTTGATTTGGTGGGGGAGAGGGGGAGAGAGAAAACCGGACGCCTTTGAGGAAGAAGAACGAGAAAGAAAGAAAGAAGAAGGGTTGGGCTGGGGGCGCGCGCGCAAACTTAAGTGAATGTGTGGCGCCCGCACCGGCGCACACTTCAAAGTGGCGCCGGCCGAGAGCGGCGCCACTCGTGCGCCACGTCGGATCGGGGTCACCACAAACGACGGGCCACGTCGGATGGGTGTGTGGCGCGAGCCGGGCGCCATATGCATGTGTGGCGCCCTTGAGAGGGGCGCCACACAAAAGGGTTAGATCCGTGAAATAGTTTCGCCGGAGGATCAGTCTGTGCTTTTCTTTCAGTTTTGGGTTATTTTTGTGTAAATCGCCTAACAACTACGTGCACTGCTGACTCGTGGCACACGTCCCAACAACCGGAGGACATGGGCAACTCTACCTTCGTCAGCGCGGGCCTGCCGGCTGCCGCCAGGGGTTCCACGACGGAGTCTCGAGTCACAAACCATGTAATATACTACTCACATAGATAATCATCGGAGGAAGAAGGAAAGAATGATAAGATACGATCTACTCTCTCTCTCTCTATATATATTTTAAATGAGTGTCACAATTTACGTGGAAACGGAACTTGTATAACCTCTATATATGTGGACTCATGGCTGACATATGAGATCAGAAAAAGCAAACTGGGCAGCTCGGTCAGTTTTCTGTTCTTCAGTGACAGGGTATTAGGGGTAAACAATCAATCAGACACAGTTTTCTTATTCGGTCGGACATATTTTAACTATACACATACATCACTATCTAGATAATGTTACGATATTGAACATAAAGAGTATGTTTGGCGGAAACACTGAACGGAACCCGAGTACGCGCGAGGATGAAAACAATTCCACTCAGAGAGCAACACGTGTTTAGCCATCTATGTATATTCTCATGTATAAAACACGTATTTGATGCATTTGTACAGCGTGCATGTCTGACATGCATTAATAGACGGGCAGAGGGTGAGACCAACAGGTTGAATTAATCTCCCACCGGCCACCTGTGCTGGTTATTTCCCAGTGCTTCTTCATTTCCATACCCAAACAGCTAGTAGCTAGTATCGTGTCGACGGCCGACGTGCTCCTCCCACGCTCAAGAGCTCAAGCTGCTCTGGCCGCCGTTCTCCTTCGGCTGTCGTGTTTCTCTGAGCAAGCTCAAAGGCCGTCGTGCTCCTCCACGACACTGTTCTTCCGTCCAAGCTCAATGGTAGAGAGCTCTAGCAGCCAGTTCCTCCTCACGGTCGAGTGGCATGGCGGCGGAGAAACCTTGGTTTGAAAGGAGCGGTGTGGCCACAGCCGTGAACATCCTGCCTGAGGGTTGGGAGAGAAGAACAGTGGCGGGAGCTTAATTAAGTGTGTATGATCATATTTACTACCTGTCACTCAGCCTGCGCACAATAAAAGCACACATACCATGCATCTTTGTATTGCCTCAAAAGTCAAAGTAATTAACTAACTTTGGGCCCACTTTTTAGTTTTGAAGTTACATTTGTCTAGATGAACATGGCATGAGTTAAGCAAATTACAAATGATTAAACATAGTACTGATTTCGAACCTGAGACATTTAGATATTCTCTCACAATTAAAATATCTGATTTCGAACCTAAAACGTTTTTTTACTTTATTAGTTTTCTAATCACTATTTTTTATTAGTAATTCTCAATTAGGATCGGTGTTTCCCTCAGTTAAATAAAAAATAAAAGCAGAAAGTAAAAAACACCGAACAAATGTTCTCTCTCAATTAAAATATCTGATTTCAACTCTGAAACATTTGTACTTCATTAGCTTTTCTAGTCTTAATTCCCACAATTTGTTGAAATGAAAACAACTATGAAATGGTTTTAACTTAAAAAAAACATGCCATGCGTGTTCTATTTTTGGTCAAAAAATATCATGATGCTCACACTTTGTTCTCTCCCATTTTTGAAAGAAAAATGGGAGTTCATGGTTCATATCTGACATCTAATGGTCCGTGCTCCAGAAAATAACGGGAAGAAAGCTAGTTTTAGATTAGTACATACTCACTTTTCTTTACTAATCCCATCATTAGTACAAAATGCTTGGTTTGGATTTTTTATATCTACACAATTGATAAGAAAAATTGTGTTTAGAAATTTATGTTTCGTTCCGATCATTTTGATTACGGAAATGCCTCACATACGAACTTCTTTGTCCGATCGATGTACGACTAAGACGTGGCTAAACCTGATTCCTTAATTCATCTTCAGCCAAGACAAGGAAAGGTATCCACGCACATGCGATGCATGTGTGGCCGCGCGTCGTACGGAAATCCTAAGAAAAAGGTCGTACGTATAGCATAAGGCTGGTCATAGTGCATACTATCATATACTAGTATCATGCATATGATACTTGTCTATGATACTATCTCTATAGTGGGTGGTATTATAGAGTAGTATCATAAACTTCCAAATTTATTGTTTTGTAGAATCCCAACGTAAATCTATGTACAAGATTAATTTGGCATTTACTTTTCTCGTAACGTGCGCTATGATACAGTATCCACCTATGTTACTCTAATCATATCTCTCCTCCTTAATTGCATGCCACATCATCATTTTTGTGGGCCTAGTATGCATGATACTACCTATGATACTACCACTATGGGCAGCCTAACTCTTTTGATTATCTCCACCACTGGTTAATTGTTATAACCGTCTGCCATTGATTAATATGCATGCAGAAATTAATGGAAGGGAAGAGGACGACATCATGCATGCATGAGCATTAAAAACACTGACACTGCCAAACACTGCCACCGTATTTTCTTTCGTATCCATCCAAGTTAGAAAAACTAAAGCAACCGTATTAATTAGAGCCTATATTAAATCCAAATCTTACACCAAAGTTGACGCTGCTGATTACATCCTCGCGCGTTGCCAGGTTCCAAACGTCCCCGTCGGTATGTTTGGTGCATTTACATGGGAAGGCAAGAGAACAACCCAACAGCAGCCAAAGCAGGTCGAAGAAACAAAATAAGCACAGAGATATGGGACACTTATTTTTAAAAATATAGTCGGCTGTTAGATAGTTGAATTGCGAGCCTAGGCATTAAGCAATAGGCTGTCTCTGTCACATAGCTTACATGCCTCGATCAATATTGCATGCCCATGTTGGCGGATACCGTGCATTGCAATCAGAACTGAGAAACATATCTCCTGCACATGGCCTGCCCTACGTACCCAGTTCACCGGTCAGCTTCGATCAACCGATCTATGGGCGCGCGAGGCAGTGTCCCGGCCGGTCGGCGGTTGGGTTGGTGGGCGAAGGAATGGACCACGCCGTCGACGTCGCCGGTGGGTTGCAGCGGCAGGACATGCCCCTCATCATTGTGGACGACGTCAGTGGTTGAACTAAGCAACGACCCACAACCAGTCTATCAAAAAACAATCTACCAACGGTTCTGCTTCTCCAACATGCCGTTCTTCTACCCAATTTCGTGTCAATGACAAGAACGTCCAGAATGAAGCTGTCACACTGTCACGTTAGAGCATCTCCAGCGGACCGATCCAAAATAGCCACACAAGCGGTCAGTTTCTGTTCGTTTGGGTTGGCCCACGAATAGAGTTTGGGAGACGGTCTGGCCGAGGCCAGTGTGCCTAGCGGGCGACCCATTGTGTCCGCGCAGCTTGTTGGTACAAACGATGAATTCATGATAAAAAAAGATATTTTCATTCAAATTTCGTTATTTGTTACATGTTTGAATGAAAAGCAAATAAATTTAAAATGGAAATAACCGTCCTACTCCTCGTCGGTAGATGGGCGCGACAGCCCAGCTTCATCATCGTTCTTTGCCCGATGTGTACTCCCACGCGCAGAGGCGGCTCGTTGGATCATCGCGAATCGCCGCCTCATGGCGAGTCGCTCATCTTCGCGGCGGGTTTCCTCAACGAGGGTCCAAGCATTTAGCACAAGACTAGTATCACCGCTGGTCCGGATAGGCCACTGGCTCCTACTCCTCCTCGGCTTCTTCGTGTTCCACATCGACCTCAAATTGCGTGTCCAGGAGGATAGACTCTGCAATGTTGGCCTCGTTGAGGCCAGCGTGGGCTCCAGCTACGCTCTGGCTCCCGTGGCGGAGGTGCAGGCGCCGTGCGCCCGTTGCACACCAACAAAGAGTAGGTGGTGGCCTTGCGGTGAGGCATGCTGGCTACACGGTGGCGATGCTTGGTGGGTGATGAGTTTGGTGGTGATGAGCACGGCGGAGGCCACACTTAAAAAATCCGAGGGCATTGGATGCCGGCGCAGACCTCGAGCCATCGACATTGATGGAGGAGACATTGCAGACACCGGTGGCAGTGGCTTTGATGGCCATGGCTGCAGCCGCTTGTCAGCCTTCCGTTGCCGGGTCGATTCCAGGTGGGCCCGCACCATGCCCAGCTGGACATGCTTGCTGTCTGCGCCCACCTCAATGCAGACGCATCGGTTCCCCAAATTTGGTGGTCCGATGGGTCGCGGCGGACGGGTCGGTCCGTTTGGCTCGCTTTGCTGGAGCATGCGTGGCTGGTTCGACTGTCCGCGCAGAATGATTTAGACATGCCTCAAATAGATTGCCGCTATTGATTGCCGCTAGGAGGAGGAGGCAGGTGGTCGATGGCGACGAGCCATCCTCGGCAGCGGTGCCTTGCTCTGTATCACCGTGTGGAGGAGGCCCTCCCAATCGGGAGTCATGGTGAAGATGTTGGCTTTGGATCACGGGGCCACGGGCGACATAATGCTCTAGATGAAGAAGAGACGAGGGCGGTCGAGGGCGACGAGCCCATCCTCCGCGGTGAATCCCGCCAACATCTTGAGGTGTCGTTCGTGAGGAGGAGCTCGTTAGCACGCACATCTGTAACATGTTGTAAGGTCAGCAACACGGAGGAGGCCTGCCGCCTCGCCCTTTTCCTCTTTGTCGTGTCTGATCTCTGGCTCGCCCTTGTCCTCTCTGTTGCGCTCTTGATTATGTAGGAGTAAGAAATGAGAGAGAGGGAGAAAGAGAGGTAGGTAGAGAGGAAGATGGATCAGACAAATTAGCAGAATCCAACGTGGTTGTTGTGGAATTGGCGCCGACATCCCACATTGCCTCATTGTATACCGGGTTTGTCTAGAGGGGGGGGGGGCTACTGTATTGGGCTCGCGATGATGTAGATTGTCTATTAGTGACTGCCGGTGGGAGCATTTTTTACCCGTGGAGATACGCACCTGTGAAAATCGGACCCGGTCGGCTGCCCTTTCACATTAGTACCCAGAAAACGTGGTCATACATATTTTTTTTCGAAATGGGGAAATATCGCCCTAGCTTCTGCATCCAAGGGATTCACACGGCCTTTTTTATTAGATTATTCGCAACATCTTACAAGAGCAATACAAACGATCAAATTTGAAGCCACCTCGCTAAATCTACAGAGGGATAAGGGGTGCCAATACACCAGCTAACATCATCGAAACAACCAAATGCCTTCCCAAGCAGCTCAATAACAGGTGAAAAGCACATCCAGTCAAACAGACTCTCAGCGCACGCCAACACAAACATGGTCATACATATGAATATACACACTGCATTTACCAAGTGGGTATGGATATTAGCTGCTAGTGATACTAACTATGAATTGTTGTCCATACCACACTTACCTGAAAAATCTTATGAGTTCCGTACTAGCACTAGTAAGAGTGAAACAAGAGCGCACGGCAGTGCATTGGAAAATATATATAACTACCCTCCTGTGATTATAATGCAAAGATAATCAGTCATACTTCATCCGGGAGCTCAACTTCATCCGATAAGGATGTCCGCTTGGTTTAAGAATTTTTTTGACCAATAATGAGGTTAACAAAATTATATGTTAAAAAAATTATACCATTGAAAAATTATCTTAAATATGAATCTAAATTTATTGCATATATATCTTATAATTTGATAAAACAATTGATGGAAATGTTTTTCTTAAACTATATGCACGCCTTTAACTGGACTACGATTATTTCAATTTCATACATAGACTAGAACTCATTCAAAATTAGAAAAAAAAAGAGACCAACAGGGGAGAGACCATGCAACATTTTATTAAGAAGAAACTGTGGGGCGCAACACCTGCCGAGCTGAAGGTCAAACGCGGGTCGCGGGCAGGGCGCGCAGCATAGTCATTCAGAATTAGGAGAGCTGTCATCTGTCACCATACCGATACATACGATAAAACAAATGACTAATTGATCAGTGCAGGGCCTGACTGACTAGTACAGTATTGCAGATGGACTTGGCCATATGAATCGGTGGGCTTTAGGTGTTTAACAAAGACATGGACGAAGAGAGGAAGAGCTTCTACTCGTTACACATGTTGTATTGGATTCAACATATAGTATGAAATTAGCATATTGTGGTTTCCTATAACTATGTTATCAGATCAGAATCTTACGTTCCAACAAAGGACATTTCCTTGTTCCAAAAGATAAAAATAAAAATATTCTAAGTCTGGTATGATGATGTCATGGTTATGTAGGCGTAGTACGTAAGCAACGGAGTTAGATAATGGCACTTGCGAAAATAGAGCTAAAAGTTACCCAGCCAGAGCCGCCTAATTTTCACATTTTCCGGAAAACATGGTAGTATTCATCAACATACTGTAAAAAATCTGCACACCTTACATACCTGAAGAATCTTACGAGAGATCAGACCGAAAAAATAAGAGTGAAAGGAGAGCACATGGCAGCACATATATTGAACGTTACCATCGTCTGTTTCGTCATCGCTCTTCGCAACCAAAGAGAGCTGAGCACAACAGACTAGATCGTGTAATAATTTTTCATTTTTGGAGAACGATTTATGAACATTTCAACATGGTTGATGTGTATATTTTTTTTTTTGAGGGAACGCCATTCGGCTAGCTTTATTCCATACCAAACAAGCTTACATCGTTTATCAAAGAGGTGAGAATAAAACTAGGAGGATCATCGTCCCAAATACAAGAATTGAAAGTCTGAAAACAGTTTCTAGCTAACTCATGAGCCACCGAATTTGATTCCCTTGGACAAAATTCATACGACACTTTGCTGAAACCTGAAGCTAAACAGTTGCAATCAAGAAAAATTGCAGCTGCAGCGGTAGCCGAGAAACCACCATCCAGCATTGCTTCCACCACTTGAATATTATCAGATTGGATGATAAATCTATTGCAACCAATATGTTGTGCTAAACAGAGTCCTTCTCTTAGCGCATATGCTTCTGCCATCATGGAATCCGCAACAAAAGGCAGACTTTTGCTTTGAGCTGCAATAAATTTCCCTCTATAATCTCTTATGACAACACCTGCACTTCCTCTACCTTCCTCTTCGCTATATGCAGCATCAACGTTAATTTTCAGGAAACCCTCCGGCGGGCACTTCCATGCTTCCTTGTCACGACATGCAGGCTTCTTCTTCGATCTCCAATAATTTGTTGCTAGAGCTCCGATAGCCATGGCCGTTCGGTGAGGAACTGGGATGCTCTCTCCATGTGTATACTGTCTACGCTCCCACCATATATACCAAGCACCCGTCAAAATAATTTCTGGTATACCAACACCATTTAAAGGGTCCCAAAATCCTCCTTTAATGATGATGTGTTCTAGAGCAACGGCACCAGCTCTATCCACATTTGTAGCTTCGTGTATTACCAACTGAACACCTAGCTTCTCCCAGACTTGCTTAGCTCTTAGACATGTGAATAGAGAGTGCATAATATCTTCACATCCAACTAAGCAAACTGGGCAACCGCTTGTTGTTGTAATATGTCTATTAGCCAGTACTCCCAAACACGGTATAAGACCATGTAACGCTCTCCAAGCAAATATTTTAATTTTTGCTGGAATATTAAGCTTCCATAACTTTTTCCATACTGGACTAATTTGAGATCTGCCAACATCGAGAGCTCTTCTTTCCCTTCTACCAAATTGATAGTCCCACTCAGCATGATAAGCTGACCGAACACTAAATATTCCATTATTTGTATAATGCCAAGCAATGAAATCATCCATTCCCGCCGGTGCTATAGGGATTTCCAAAATCCGATTGGCATCAATGGACCAAAAAAGGTTTCGGATCAACTCCTCATCCCAAATCCCTGTGACTGGATTAATAAGTTCAGTGACCTTACTAACCACCAGATTTCCTCGTGGCGTAGCCATCATACGTGTCGGACTAGAAGGGATCCAACAATCCTCCCATATATTAATTTGGGTGCCATCACCAACACGCCAAATGCAGCCTCTCTTAAAATTTTCCAGACCAGCCATAACACTTTGCCAAGTGAAAGAGCTGCCGGGTTTAAGTTTTGCCTTCAGCAGATTACCCTCCGGATAATATTTAGCTCTCAGAACCCTCGCACACAGTGAATCAGGTTTCTCCATCAATCGCCAACACTGTTTTGCCAACATCGCCATATTAAAAGTATGTAGATCTCTAAATCCCATACCTCCTCTGTTCTTTGGGATACACATCTTCCACCACGCTAACCAATGCATTCTCTTATGGTCATCATCATCACCCCACCAAAGCTGCGAAATAGCATCAGTAATTCCTTTACAAATGTTTTTCGGAATTTTGAATACTGTCATCGCAAACACTGGAATTGCTTGTGCGACCGCTTTAAGAAGCACCTCCTTCCCTCCCATAGACAAGAGCTTTTCCTTCCACCCATTAATTCTCTTTAGAACTTTCTCAATAAGATGTTGAAAGCAATCACTCCTATCCGCTCCCACCATAGCCGGTAAACCCAGATATTTATCATTTAAAGATTCTGTGACAATATTAAGCTTCTCACACACGACAATCCTTTCTTCCACACATGTATTTGGACTGAAATAAACACTTGACTTTGCATCACTGACTAACTGACCTGAGCTATCACAATACAGGTCCAAAATCTGCTTCAGCTTGTGTGCATTATTACCATTCGCTTCCATGAGAATAAGTGAATCGTCTGCAAAGAGCAAGTGCGAGATCATCGGTGCATCCCTACAAACCCGGACGCCCACAATCTCACCACGTTCCTCCGCGTGGTTGAGCATGCAAGAGAGTCCTTCTGCACATAAGAGGAAAAGATACGGCGACAAAGGGTCTCCTTGGCGAATGCCCCTCGTCGGAGTAAAAGTTTCTGTCGTATTTGAATTAAACCGAATGGAATATCTCACCGAGGAGACACATGCCATTATCAGCGACACCCATCTCGCACTAAAACCCAGCTTGATCATCATTTTCTCCAAGAAACACCATTCGACCCTATCATATGCCTTATGCATATCAAGTTTCACTGCACATAGGCCTTTCTTTCCGCTCTTCTTCTTTATCTTATGCACACATTCATAAGCCAACAATATGTGTATATTAATTGCAAAGAGAATCACTTATTCTAATTTATATATAGACCATGATTTGTCCCGGCAAGAGTTAGGAGAGAAGAAATGAAACGTCACCACACCGATAAATAGATATGGTATGATAAAACAAGGGACTGAAAGAGAAGATGAACTTTGCCATATGCATCCATGGACTTTAGGTGTTTAACAAAGACAAGGACATTTCTTTATTCCAAGCCATAGAAACTAATAGTTTCCTATACGAATCCCTTCCTTCAAGTCACATGTTCTTCCATTCTTGAAAACGGGAACTAGATAAAAATAAAAATTGGCCAAAAACGAACTAGTCACCCAAGTAACTTCAACAATGAAGAATTGCTAAGCCTCGACTATCTCAAATAAACTGAACTAACACATGTACTGGAGTTACAATTCTCAATTTGGCAATCAATTGTTATATTCGGCAGCTTGCCATATATTAAGCTGAAGACATGTTGACATATAATTAGCCCGTATATTCTCAAATTACCAAAATACTACTAATATATACTATATGTGGATACATATATTTTTTCGATAATGAATGCTTTATTACTTAAAACAAGCAATTACACCTGGCCTCTGCAAAACCAGGATGCACACAGCCGTTCCAATGTCGCAAAAATCTCAAAGTACAAAAAAGACTAAAGCAGATTACATATCAATCATGAGCAATTGTAAAACACTACAACTCATTCAAGTGTCACAATAATTCCTCCTGTGATTATATATTTTTTAATTTGAAGACATAACTTTTTTCTATGTGATTTGATCAGAGTTAGAAAAATTAGTGCTGCTACTATAAGTTGTGTTTCTAGAAGGTGATGCTGCCAGACGAAACATAAATCAAGGTACACATAAAGGCTGATCCGGTCCGAGAATTAGCAGAGAACGAGCTGATTCGATGGATCTAGGTTCCGGACTTATTTGTTTGAACTTCTATCTATCTATCCAGGTTCCGTGACTTTGTCTATGCAGAGTGGTTCTAGTAATAGACCGTATCCACCTTTTCGCGTGCAGTTTCAGCATGATTAGTTGTACAGGTCTACACCTTCCGTGCCTATCAACGTCAGTAGTTGAACTAAGCAACGGCTACCAAACAGTCGATCTATCCAGAATCGATCCACCAACCGTTTACGCTTTCCGGAAAACTGCCAGCACTCACGCAGTTCAGCTTCTGCAACATATGCAGCCCAAATTTGCCCAACTTGTCGATCGACGCCGTTCTTGTACCCAATTTCGTGTTGGTGACAAGAACGTCAAGAATGACGGTATCACGTACGTTTTTTTTAGATTCACAGGGAGACATTCTCCCCGGTTCCATTTCATACCGAAAAGAAACCAATGTCATCAGTCTTACAGAAAATAAAACGCACCCAGCAAAACCCTGCTACACTGTGTAGCCTAAATAGCAACTTAGTTTAGAACAGACGACAACACCTCCTCCAGGAGCGACCGAACTGACCAAGACCCAGCTCAGCGCATACAAAAGCGTACCCACAAAAGCTACCAACCAGGTTTCTTACACAGCATTAAACAGCTAAACCAGCAAGGAGAACACTAACTGCTGAAACACAACAGCAAACTCCTGCTCTTTTTTCCTTGGTGTCTTTGCTCACAGCACCACATGCACCGAGGCATCCTCTTCTGGATGTTCTTTCAGGAAGTCAAGCGACGCTCTCCCGCCATGTGCCATCTTGGAAGCAGGAGCCCAGGAAGTGATCCAGTCGAAAGAGGAGCACTTCAGGTTTGTGCCAGCCTCAGTGGAGCTTTGATTCTTCTCATCAGTAACTCCATGAACAAGTCCACCTCCTTCCACACCTGGTCCTTGAAAGGAACTTTCCAATTCCTTAGGTATGACAAGATCACACTCCACACCTGTTTTAGATTCAACCAAGTAAGTCTATTAAACACTAAACTATTCCTAGAATTCCAAATTCCCCAAAGAACAGCAGAGGAAATGAAATTAAACTGCAAAAACTTCTTATTACAAAGCCACCTACTAGCTATATCCAAGTATTTATCAACCCTATATCTAAACACCTCCTCCACCAGACTCCATACTTGTTTTGCCACAAGACAATCAAAAAAGAGATGATGAACACTTTCAAACTCTTTACAGAAAGAACATTCCATAGGTTTTGGAATACCTCTCCTCCTCAGATTATCCCTAGTCATGATTTTATTTTGTGACAACAGCCACAGAAAGATCTGGATTCTTGGAGGGATTTTCAGATCCCAAACAGCAGGTAAGTAAATTGGTGTCACACCTCTAAAATTAACTATAGCATACATAGACTTTGAAGAATAAACCCCATTTGTTTCATAGGACCAGATCAACTGATCCTCATCTACACTAAAAACTATAGTCTCAGCAATAGCTAACACTTCTTGCCATTGAGACATCATCTCATCCGAGAAGGTTCTCCTAAAATCACATCTCAAATTTGCACCATCCCAAATATCTCTAACAGTTTTAGTTTGCTGATTACATACAAAGTAAATGTCCCAAAATTGAGTAGCTAGGTTAGAATTACCAAACCAAATGTCCTCCCAAAACCTCACACTCCTACCATTCCCTATTTTCCACTTATAGCCAAACCTAACAGCCTCTGCAGCTCCCATTACCCCTTTCCAGAAGGTAGAAGGGTGAGCATCATGACAGCAGAGGATGTTTGGGTCCCTAGTATTATACTTGCTATCAATAATTTTTCTCCATAAAGTTCCTTCCCCTTGTATGTACCTTTTAATCCAAGACCCTAGGAGGCACAAGTTTAAGTCTTGCAGATTGGGAATACCCATACCACCAAACTCTTTTTTCATACACACAGATTGCCAATTAGCTAAATGAATTTTATTATTTCCTTCCTCATCATTCCACATGGTATCACGTACGTTGGGTAGGCATAGTACGTAAGCAGCATAGTTAACTAGACCATCGCACCTGCAAAAATGGAGAGAAAGTTACACTACCGGCAGACTTTTAACATTGTCCAATCTGCGTTTACCACGTGTGGCTATATATAGATTAGCTAGGAATACTAACCACCTGGTAGCAATTGCTGTCCGTACCACAATTTACCTCAAGAATCTTATAAGAGTTCAGACCGTAATTAGAAGATCGAGTGAAATCAGAGCACACGGCAGCATGTTGGATGTTACCGTCGATCTGTTTCATCATCCCTCTTCGCAACAAAAGAGAGTTGAACACATCCCTAAAAAAAGGAGAGTTGAACACAAACACGCTCGGTGCGTGTAGTTTCGTTTTTGAAATGCACCATGGTGATATTCGACAACATCAAGAGGGATATGAAACTTTGGGTAACCATGGAAACCACGGGCGTACGCAGCAGGGACAGTGAGATGGAGCTTAATTAGCGTGTCTCCTCTCGTCGACTACTCGCCCTCTACATCGTTTAAGCTTCCCACACGCGTGCCCGACGCCCTCTCGGGCCATCACGCATTGCAGACACGCAGGACAATCAAAGAATTTTTCGTTTAGCGGGCCAGGCTTGTCATTGACCAATAGACATGGTCAACTTGATTTATGGTCAGCGCCAAACGCCGTCCAACCTTTTCAATGACACGTCGAATACCTAGGCTTGCAAAGGGAGGCGTCCCATCGGTGCCGGGATTCACGCGACAGCTTAAGTGCGAGTGTCTACTTACCTTCATCCGCCATTTAATAGGACTCGCCGGGCTCTCTCGATTCCACCTTCCTTGAGCCCACCACCTCTCTCTTCCTCCACATCCCTAGCATCGTCAATCCTCGCGCACACCATGTTCTGTGGCAACGGAGGCACCCGGTGTACAATGATTTGTGCTTGTCCCCACACTGTTTCGCCACAAAAACGTGAGGTTTAGGAGGAGGAGGACGTGTCACCGCCGAGGAAGCACACATCCTCACGTGACATCGTCTTTCGCAAGCTACCGTGGCAGGCGAAGCCACATCCACCTCGTGGAAGGCTCCATCTTTGCCACCCAAGAAGCAGCACGTAGAGGAGCAGGTGTGCGCAGAGGAGCCACTGCTGGCGGCCACGTCTCGAACATAGCCCGTGTTGTGCTCCGTTGATGACTCAGCTGACAGCCTAGGCTACCTCAAGGCATAACCATAGTGCCTAAAAGGCGCCGATGCATGTGGACATCGAGCATTCCATGTGTGATACCGGACGCTACGTCGACCTGACGAGCGGCGCAGGCAAGGCAAGGCACGAGCATCAGAGAAGGTCCTGACCGCGACAAGAAGAAGGAAGAAAAAGCATAACAGAGATGAGGTCATCCTCGCTAGCTGCAGTACATTGGCAATGGTACGAGTAGAATAGGATTTTTAATTTAGTTAATTTTTATTTAAACTATGTTAAATATCTTTAAGTTTTAATGAAATTTTAAGTTGCACTTTTCATTTAATATTTATGTAAATTTTAATGGTGGTGGAGGCGGTGGGCGTCCCCCAAAACGGCAACATGGGCAATGTCCCTCATTCAATGGATCTGACATGTTTGCTGCGGTTGGAGATGCTTTAAGTGCTTAGTGTGGAGGTGTCCTATGGACCGTGGTGACCGTCATACTCCCGTTGATGCTCCCATGGTGCCACGGTGGATTGATGGTGATGGACTTTTCTTTGGTGTCACGAGACGTTGTGTGGATTGACATATCCATCAATTTTCTGTGTATTGCCTTTATTAGACATTAGATTAATTTTCAGCACCAATAACTTTGTCCCAAAACTTAAGAAAATCTAGTAATTTCTATCCTCCATTTTTATAATTTACTTTAATACCTGAAACTGAAAAATTATAGTACACAAAAGACTCTACTTCATTTCTATTTCCTAGTTAAGATCACAATTCAACTGAGTGCTATGCAAAAACATAAACCCAAATTAGTTTTTCGAATCCATACTTAAAGCTGATATTCTATCTCTCCACTTTATTTCACCGAAAATACAAGAATACATGCCCACGTGGGCATTTGTCATGTCCTATCCATTGAAATAACCCTTGCCGCAATTAGGAAGTAAGCCCATTATACCATTATATATGACAAATATAGCAACTTATGTAAAAAAAATCGTTTTACTACTGAGTGCATGTTTATATCCCTGAATGTTCGAGTAAACAGATTTCTAACTAGCTAGATTTTTCGTGTATTTTTTTTAGGTTTTTAAGGTTATATGTGAAGTGGCTTGAAGATAAGGTTAGTTTATTGTTGATCTAAATCATAGAAATATTAGTAGTATTAAGAATATCAAGTAAGTTATCAATAAACAAGCATCCATTTGTTACTCTATATATTAGAAATGAAGTACAATATGCAATGAAAAAATAGCTTGATTCATCGCTGGTTTGCGCAATACCGTGCTAAAACAGTGATATACCACACACTAAATCATGCTAAATTGAGTATATAGCATTTGGAGGAGGCCGGTGCTAAATCTGATAGCATGCTAATTTTTTTCTTCTGCTTGAAAACATCGCGCTTAGAACATAACTCAAGTGGTTCGGCAAAACTTGTGCACGTGTAGTACTACATTCTAGCTCATCTTCTTTCTTGTATTTTCTAACATCCTATATATAGTCGATCAATATTCATAAAATCTGACTTTAACAAAAAGGCGGTATTGCTACATATTTTGGAACGGAGGGAGTAGTATGAACACACAACAAAACTCAAAGCCTCCAAAGTTGAAAATGGTAAATAATACTCCTACGTCGCACGCAAACATCTAGGTGATGCAAGGCACGCAAAAAAAATTCATACTGGATCGAGTTTTCATGATCAAGTGCTACAGTACGACAGAGAACCAATAGTTCTTAAAGGAAAACACCATCGCAAACTTTCTTATGTTTGAAAACATCGCTCTCACAGATGTACTTAACTTAGCTCAAGTATTCCAGAAACATTTGTGCACGTGACTACTACATTATAACTTTCTTCTGTTTCCTTCTTTTCACATCCAATCATCCCTATCCTTGAAAGTTGATTATGAATGAGCCTTCTAATAATAACTCGAACGGAAACCCTGGACCAGGAACATGGGACGCCTGAGCCATAGGAGACCCGTACGCCGCGTCCACGGCCCCAGCGAAGGTATTCTGGTGCCGGTCCATAGCCCATGCTCCATCCATGTTAGCTGCTCGTCCTCCTCCGCTCGCAAAACCATTGACCTCATGCGCTGGCCTATTAATACGCCGGATCCATAGCTGCAAAACCAACAGCTGCTGCTTGAGCATTCATCCATACACCCCCTATCCATCATCTCTCTCTTTTGGAGCTTCTCTATGGCCGTTCTTGTGGCGAGGCAGGGCCGGGAGCTGCAGCGGTACAGCCCGCGCACCGGCGGCCGCATCGTGGTGGGGTGCATCCCGTACGTGGTCCGCGACGACGGCGAGCTGGAGGTGCTGGTGATCAGCTCGCAGAAGGGGCACGGCATGATGTTCCCCAAGCCCCAAGGGCGGGTGGGAGGTGGACGAGTCCATGGACGACGCGGCTCGGCGCGAGGCTCTGGAGGAGGCCGGCGTCCGCGGCGAGACTGGCGGCGTGCTGGGCCTCTGGCACTACCAGAGCCGCCGCTACCAGAAGACCTACGAGGGGTACATGTTCCCGCTTCGCGTTACCGACGAGCTGCAACAGTGGCCCGAGATGGCGTCCCGCAAGCGCACCTGGGTGAGTACAGCTCCGTCATTGTTCTCCACTACAACCTTATGTTTCCTGGTACCTTCACTTGGTATTGCAAAGTCAAACTGAGAACCAAGAACATGTAGTCTAAACGTGTCTTCTCCAATTGATTTGAACAGGCAACGGTGCAGCAGGTCATGGATGGATGCCAGCACGCGTGGATGCGGGAGGCGCTCCAGCAGCTTGTCGACCGGCACGCCAAGCTGCAGTCTGCTCTGTGATTAACAAACCCAGCAAGCGCCGTCGTCGCCATCCCTCTTTCTTAATTCCTCGGTGCAGCGGCAGGTCGGCCGGCGTTTCCGGTCTCGTAAGAAGACCGGCTCGGAGCGTATAATTGGCCGCCCTCACCGGAGATCTGATTGAGCTCGATTCACGTGCGACGCTGGCGACTCTTTCAGTCTTTCTTCAGGGTGCACAGTCGTCGCAGTCGTGGTCGCGGCAAATAATGTGGACGAAAATGTTACGGCGTATTTTTAACGAATGCTGCATAGAAGTTTTTCTTCCGCTCTGGGAAGAGCAAACAGAAAGTGTAAATTAGTTGCAGAAACCCTTCTTGGTGGTACGATTGATCAATCAATATTAGACTACCGAAATTGCTCTCGATGCGCGATAGTTTGTATAAGAATCCAATTACTGGTATAAGAGCATCTGTAAGAAATTTTGACAGATTGAACCACCTGCCCCAATAAAATGCTAAAAAACCACTTCTGAGTGAAAATGACAAAAATACCGCGGCGGCACGCTAGCCAGGCGACGTGTCACTAGTAGAAAACAGGCTTAATATCGCGGGCCGTAAAAGCCTTTTATCCCGGCCGGCCAGCCGAAACAACGGGATCGCGACAAAAGGCCCAACCTTTTGTCCCGGCCCGCTTATCAGCCGAGACATAAGGTTTACCACGTGGCAGCCGCGGAGCGCGCAGGGGACACCCCTTTTGTCGCGGGTGGTAACACAACCCGGGACAAAAGACCCTCTACGTGGCGCGCGCAGAATGATGCTCCTTTAGGGTTTAAGAGGTGCAGCACCCGCGCCCACCCTCCTCCCCCTTTTATTTCATTTTTTATTTCAAAATAAAATTTTCATATATTTGTACGCTACTACAAGTTGTACACGTTCATGCATTATATATAGAAGACTTATAAACTAGGGGGTTGGGACTTGTTCGATAAGGATGTACCGGTGCAAGGCTTGCAGTTTTGGAACGCCATCCAGAAGATAAAATGGTATTCCAAACTGCGGGCTAGGCACAAGGTCCGGAATGGGAAGAAGACCTATTTCTGGCTGGACTGGTGGTCGGGATCCGGGTCCCTCCGCGCTCGCTTCCCACGCCTTTTCAGCTGTTGTGACCAACCCTTCATCACGGTAGATGGGGCGAGGGTGAGGGATGGCACTCCGGGAGAGTGGCGTATCCGCTTTAGAAGGCAATTCAGCATGGCGGAGTGATGGCGTGTAACTCACACGTTCGTTGGGAACCCCAAGAGGAAGGTATGATGCGCACAACAGCAAGTTTTCCTCAGAAAGAAACCAAGGTTTATCGAACCAGGAGGAGCCAAGAAGCACGTTGAAGGTTGATGGCGGCGGGATGTAGTGCGGCGCAACACCGGAGATTCCGGCCAACGTGGAACCTGCACAACACAACCAAAGTACTTTGCCCCAACGAAATGAGGTTGTCAATCGCACCGGCTTGCTGTAACATTAACCGTATTATGTGGAAGATGATTGTTTGCAAGAAAACAGTAAAACAAGTATTGCAGCAGATTTGTATTTCAGTATAAAAGAATGGACCGGAGTCCACAGTTCACTAGAGGTGTCTCTCCCATAAGATAAAAGCATGTTGGGTGAACAAATTACAGTCGGGCAATTGGCAAATAGAGAGGGCATAACAATGCACATACATGTCATGATAAATATAGTGAGATTTAATTGGGCATTACGACAAAGTACATAGACCGCCATCCAAGATGCATCTATGCCTAAAAAGTCCACCTTCAGGTTATCATCCGAACCCTTCCAATTAAGTTGCAAAACAACAGACAATTGCATTAAGTATGGTGCGTAATGTAATCAACAACTACATCCTTAGACATAGCATCAATGTTTTATCCCTAGTGGCAACGGCACATCCACAACCTTAGAACTTTCACTCAGTCCCAGATATCAATGAAGGCATGAACCCACTATCGAGCATAAATACTCCCTCTTGGAGTTAAGAGAAAAACTTGGCCAGAGCCTCTACTAATAACGGAGAGCATGCAAGATCATAAACAACACATAGGTAATAACTTGATAATTAACATAACATAGTATTCTCTATCCATCGGATCCCGACAAACACAACATATAGTATTACAGATAGATGATCTTGATCATGTTAGGCAGCTCACAAGATCCAACAATGAAGCACAATGAGGAGAAGACAACCTTCTAGCTACTGCTATGGACCCATAGTCCAGAACTACTCACTCATCACTCCGGAGCGACCATGGCGGTGAAGAGTCCTCCGGAGATGAATCCCCTCTCGGCAGGGTGCCGGAGGAGATCTCCGAATCCCCGAGATGGGATTGGCGGCGGCGGCGTCTCGAAGGTTTTCCGTATCGTGGCTCTCGTGACCGGGGGTTGCGACGGAGGCTTTAAGTAGGCGGGCAACGCGGGGGCCACACGAGGCCCCACACCACAGTCGGCGCGCCAGGGCTCGGGCCGCGCCGCCCTAGTGTGCGGCGCTCGGGCCCCACTTCGACTCCTCTTCGGTCTTCTCGGAAGCTTCGTGGCAAAATAGGACCCCGGGCGTTGATTTCGTCTAATTCCGAGAATATTTCGTTACTAGGATTTCTGAAACCAAAAACAGCAGAAAAAACTTCTCTTCGGCATCTTGTTAATAGGTTAGTTCCAAATGCACGAATATGACATAAAGTGTGCATAAAACATGTAGATATCATCAATAATGTGGCATGGAACATAAGAAATTATCGATACGTGGACGTATCAGCATCCCCTAGTTCTTCTCGTCCCGAGGTAAACGATAACAAAGATAATTTCTGAAGTGACATGCCATCATAACCTTGATCATACTATTTGTAAACATATGTAATGAATGCAGCGATCAAAACAATGGTAATGACATGAGTAAACAAGTGAATCATAAAGCAAAGACTTTTCATGAATAGTACTTCAAGACATCAATAAGTCTTGCATAAGAGTTAACTCATAAAGCAATAAATCAAAGTAAAGGTATTGAAGCAACACAAAGGAAGATTAAGTTTCAGCGGTTGCTTTCAACTTGTAACATGTATATCTCATGGATAATTGTCAACATAGAGTAATATAATAAGTGCAATATGCAAGTATGTAGGAATCAATGCATAGTTCACACAAGTGTTTGCTTCTTGAGGTGGAGAGAAATAGGTGAACTAACTCAACATAAAAGTAAAAAGAATGGTCCTTCAAAGAGGAAAGCATCGATTGCTATATTTGTGCTAGAGCTTTTATTTTGCAAACATGAAACAATTTTGTCAACGGTAGTAATAAAGCATATGAGTTATGTAAATTATATCTTACAAGTTGCAAGCCTCATGCATAGTATACTAATAGTGCCCGCACCTTGTCCTAATTAGCTTGGACTACCGGATCATCGCAATACACATGTTTTAACCAAGTGTCACAATGGGGTACCTCCATGCCGCGTACAAAGGTCTAAGGAGAAAGCTCGCATTTTGGATTTCTCGCTTTTGATTATTCTCAACTTAGACATCCATACCGGGACAACATGGACAACAGATAATGGACTCTCTTAAATGCATAAGCATGTGGCAACAATTATTATTCTCATATGAGATTGAGGATATATGTCCAAAACTGAAACTTCCACCATGAATCATGGCTTTAGTTAGCGGCCCAATGTTCTTCTCTAACAATATGTATGCTCCAACCATTAAGGTGGTAGATCTCTCTTACAGACAAGACGGACATGCATAGCAACTCACATGATATTCAACAAAGAATAGTTGATGGCGTCCCCAAACATGGTTATCGCACAACAAGCAACTTAATAAGAGATAAAGTGCATAAGTACATATTCAATACCACAATAGTTTTTAAGCTATTTGTCCCATGAGCTATATATTGCAAAGGCGAATGATGGAATTTTAAAGGTAGCACTCAAGCAATTTACTTTGGAATGGAGAAATACCATGTAGTAGGTAGGTATGGTGGACACAAATGGCATAGTGGTTGGCTCAAGGATTTTGGATGCATGAGAAGTAATCCCTCTCGATACAAGGTTTAGGCTAGCAAGGTTATTTGAAACAAACACAAGGATGAACGGTGCAGCAAAACTCACATAAAAGACATATTGTAAACATTATAAGACTCTACACCGTCTTCCTTGTTGTTCAAAACTCAATACTAGATATTATCTAAACTCTAGAGAAACCAAATATGCAAACCAAATTAGCAAGCTCTAAGTGTTTCTTCATTAATGGGCGCAAAGTATATGATGCAAGAGCTTAAACATGAGCACAACAATTGCCAAGTATCAAATTATCCAAGACATTTTAGAATTACTACATGTAGCATTTTCCAATTCCAACCATATAACAATTTAACGAAGAAGAAACTTCGCCATGAATACTATGAGTAAAGCCTAAGGACATACTTGTCCATATGCTACAGCGGAGCGTGTCTCTCTCCCATACAGTGAATGCTAGGATCCATTTTATTCAAACAAAACAAAAACAAAAACAAACCGACGCTCCAAGCAAAGTACATAAGATGTGGCCGAATAAAAATATAGTTTCAGGGGAGGAACCTGATAATGTTGTCGATGAAGAAGGGGATGCCTTGGGCATCCCCAAGCTTAGACGCTTGAGTCTTCTTAGAATATGCAGGGGTGAACCACCGGGCATCCCCTGCTTAGAGCTTTCACTCTCCTTGATCATATTGTATCATACTCCTCTCTTGATCCTTGAAAACTTCCTCCACACCAAACTCGAAACAACTCATTAGAGGGTTAGTGGACAATAAAAATTAACATGTTCAGAGGTGACACAATCATTCTCAACACTTCTGGACATTGCATAAAGCTACTGGACATTAATGGATCAAAGAAATTCATCCAACATAGCAAAAGAGGCAATGCGAAATAAAAGGCAGAATCTGTCAAAACAGAACAGTCCGTAAAGATGGATTTTATTGGGGCACCAGACTTGCTCAAATGAAAATTCCCAAATTGAATGAAAGTTGGGTACATATCTGAGGATCACTCACGTAAATTAGCATAATTTTCTGAGTTACATACAGATAATTAGACCCAGATTCGTGACAGCAAAGAAATCTGTTTCTGCGCAGTAATTCAAATCTAGTATTCACTTTACTATCAAAGACTTTACTTGGCACAACAAAACATAAAACTAAGATAAGGAGAGGTTGCTACAGTAGTAAACAACTTCCAAGACTCAAATATAAAACAAAAATATTGTAGTAAAAACATGGGTCGTCTCCCATAAGCGTTTTTCTTTAATGCCTTTCAGCTAGGCGCAGAAAGTGTGTATCAAGTATTATCAAAGGGTGGTGCATCTACAATGGGTTTGGAGTTTTCTCAACCAAGCATAGTATATTGGATACATAAGTTTCAGCCTTTTTCATTAATCTTGGGCTTGCTACTCTCATGGAACAAATTTTCAGAACAAGCCAAGCATAGTTATTTTCTAGTGCATCATTCATAGCTAGGAGTTTACATGCTATTGGTGCTTTGATCTCCCACCATCATTAATATTATTAGTGTACCTTATTCTATCCATGTCCATTTTTTCAAGGAGACCAACAAAATTAGTATGAGAACCAAGCATATTAAATTTAGCAAAGACCTTTCTAGCCTCTCTTGCTAGACCACCAAATTCTCTAAGAAGGGTTTCTAAAACAAAATCTTTCTTTTCCCCTCTTCCATATCACCGAGTGTAAGAAACATATGTTGGATTATAGGATTGAGATTAACAAATTTAGTTTCCAACATGCGAACTAAAGCAGCAGCAGCAATTTCATAAGTAGGAACAAGTTCTACCAAGTGTCTATCTTCAAAATCTTCAACGGTACTAACATGATTAAAAAAATCTTCTATATTGTTTCTCCCAACTATAGACCCGCGTCCTACCGGTATGTCTTTTGTGGTAAAATTAAAAGGAAACATGATGAATCAAGTAAAGTAAATGCAAGTAACTAATTTTTTTGTGTTTTTGATATAGAGTGCAAGACAAGAAATAAAGTAAAGCTAGCAACTAATTTTTTTGTGTTTTGATATAATGCAGCAAACAAAGTAGTAAATAAAATAAAGCAAGACAAAAACAAAGTAAAGAGATTGGGAAGTGGAGACTCCCTTGCAGCGTGTCTTGATCTCCCCGCAACGGCGCCAAAAGAGCTTGATGGCGTGTAACTCACACGTTCGTTGGGAACCCCAAGAGGAAGGTATGATGCGCACAACAAAAAGTTTTCCCTAAAGAAACCAAGGTTTATCGAACCAGGGAGCCAAGAAGCACGTTGAAGGTTGATGGCGGCGGATGTAGTGCCAACACCGAGATTCCGCGCCAACGTGGAACCTGCACAACACAACCAAAGTACTTTGCCCCAACGAAAGGTGAGGTTGTCAATCTCACCGGCTTGCAGTAACAAAGGATTAACCGTATTATGTGGAAGATGATTGTTTGCAAGAAAACAAGTAAACAAGTATTGCAGCAGATTTGTATTTCAAGATAAAAGAAAGGACCGGGTCCACAGTTCACTAGAGGTGTCTCTCCCATAAGATAAAAGCATGTTGGGTGAACAAATTACAGTTGGGCAATTGACAAATAGAGAGGGCATAACAATGCACATACATGTCATGATAAATATAGTGAGATTTAATTGGGAATTACGACAAAGTACATAGACCGCCATCCAAAGATGCATCTATGCCTAAAAAGTTCACCTTCAGGTTATCATCCGAACCCCTTCCGTATTAAGTTGCAAAACAACAGACAATTGCATTAAGTATGGTGCGTAATGTAATCAACAACTACATCCTTAGACATAGCATCAATGTTTTATCCCTAGTGGCAACAAAGACATCCACAACCTTAGAACTTTCTGTCACTGTCCCAGATATCAATGGAGGCATGAACCCACTATCGAGCATAAATACTCCCTCTTGGAGTTAAGAGCAAAAACTTGGCCAGAGCCTCTACTAATAACGGAGAGCATGCAAGATCATAAACAACACATAGGTAATAACTTGATAATTAACATAACATAGTATTCTCTATCCATCGGATCCCGACAAACACAACATATAGTATTACAGATAGATGATCTTGATCATGTTAGGTAGCTCACAAGATCCAACAATGAAGCACAATGAGGAGAAGACAACCATCTAGCTACTGCTATGGACCCATAGTCCAGGGTGAACTACTCACTCATCACTCCGGAGGCGACCATGGCGGTGAAGAGTCCTCCGGAGATGAATCCCCTCTCCGGCAGGGTGCCGGAGGAGATCTCCGAATCCCCCGAGATGGGATTGGGCGGCGGCCTCGAGATTTTCGTGGCTTGATACGTCCAATTTGCATCACTATTTTATATCATAATTTGCTGTTATTCATTGATATATTTCATATTGGGACACAATACTTATGTTATTTCATCTATTTTGCATGTTTCATGATTATTTGGAGATCGCGCACCGGAGCCAGGATTCTGCTGGAAAAAGCACCGTCAGATGCAATATTTCGGAAGATCAACTGGAAGGAAATTTTACCAAAAATCCTATTTTTCCGATGACGAAGGAAGCTTAGGGGGAGCCAGCTGGACCCAAGGTGGGCCCACACCATAGGGCGGCGCGCCCATGGCCTGGCCGCGCCACCATGTGGTGTGGCCCCACAGCCCTTTCGCCTCCTTTTCGCGAAACCCTTCGTCCCGAAGACCTAAGTCACAGAGGAATCCTCACGAGGGTTACAGCCGCTGCGGGGCGGAGAACACCAGAGAGAAAAGAGCTCTCCGGGCAGAACTGGGAAATTCCTCCTGAGGGGAAATCGACGCCATCGTCACCGACATCGAGCTGACATCATCTCCATCACCATCACCATCATCTTCATCATCATCACCGCCATCTCCACCGCTGCACCTCGTCACCGCTGTAGCAATTTGGGTTTTATCTTGATTGTTTGATAGGGAAAACTCTCCCGGTATTGATTTCTACTTGTTATTGATGCTATTAAGTGAAACCATTGAACCAAGGTTTATGTTCAGATTGTTATTCATCATCATATCACCTCTGATCTGTTCCATATGATGTCTCGTGAGTAGTTCGTTTAGTTCTTGAGGACATGGGTGAAGTCTAAATGTTAGTAGTGAATTATGGTTGAGTAATATTCAATGTTATGATATTTAAGTTGTGGTGTTATTCTTCTAGTGGTGTCGTGTGAACGTCGACTACACGACACTTCACCATTTATGGGCCTAGGGGAATGCATCTTGTACTCGTTTGCCAATTGCGGGGTTGCCGGAGTGACAAAAACCTAAACCCCGTTGGTATATCGATGAGGGATCGCAGGATCTCAGTTTAAGGCTGTTAGATTTATCTTAATTACTTTCTTGTAGTTGCGGATGCTTGTAAGGGGTATAATCACAAGTATGTGTTAGTCCTAGGAAGGGCGGTACATTAGCATAGGTTCACCCACACAACACTTATCAAAACAATGAAGATTAATCACCGTATGTAGCGAAAGCACTAGACTAAAATCCCGTGTGTCCTCGAGAACGTTTGGTCATTATAAGTAAACAAACCGGCTTGTCCTTTGTGCTAAAAAGGATTGGGCAACTCGCTGCAATTATTTCTCTCGCATTTTACTTAGTTGTACTTTATTCATCTTACATCAAAACCCCCTGAATACTTGTCTGTGAGCATTTACAGTGAATCCTTCATCGAAACGCTTGTCAACACCTTCGTCTCGTTTTCGACACTCTTATTTATCGAAAGTACTACGATACACCCCTATACTTGTGGGTCATCAAGACTATTTTCTCGGCGCCGTTGCCGGGAGTGAAGCGCTATTGGTAAGTGGAATTGGTAAGGAAAACCTTACTGTTTGTGTTTTTTGCCTGCCGCTATAAGTCATTATGGAGAGATCTTCTCTCAATTTCTATTTGGGAAATCTACTACTACTGCAACGGTAGTGGATGCCAGGTGAGGAAGTAATACCATATAAAATACCTATGAAAATTATTGAACGTATTATGGATAACCGCTATGAAGGGGATGGAACTGTCCATCCTGGTGATCATTTAATGCTTTTGCATGAATTATGCGGGTTATTCAAATGTGCGGTATTGCTATGAATGAAGTTAGAAAGAAACTATTCTCTATATCGCTGTCTGGTAAAGCGGCGCATTGGTATAAATTGCTGAAGAATGGTGATTCTCTTGATTGGGAGGACATTGTGCCTTTATTTTATTCCAAATTTTATCCTCCAAGTGAAATTCACAAAGATCGGAACCGCATATATAATTTCTGGCCTCATGATGGAGAGAGTATTGCCCAAGCTTGGGGGAGATTGAAGTCTTTAATGCTCAAATGCCCCATTCATGAGCTTCCCGGTAATGTTATTATTGATAATTTCTATGCAAGACTTTCTTTTCAAGACAAGACTTTGCTGGATACTTCTTGTTCTGGATCATTTACGCGCAATAAAGAAGAGTTTAAAAGGGACCTTCTTGATCGGATCCAAGAAAATACTGAAGGTTGGGAGAACGACAAAGAGAATCAGTATAATTTATGATTATAAATGCATAGAAGCTTTTATGGATACTGATAAATTTCGTAATATGAGTGCTACATATGGTCTTGATTCTCAAGTTGCCGCAAATCTTTATAAAGCTTTTGCCTCTCATTATGAATTGCCTAAGAAGAATTTTGATAAGTATCATGAACCGTATAAAGATAAAATTGATTCATCTATTAATAAATGTGTTGTAGTTGAAACTGATCATGTTATTCTGAAGCTTATATTGAAAAAACTCCGTTTCCTGCTAAAATGAAGGAGTACTATAAATAAATGTTCATAAAAGTGAAAAGAAACATATAGAACCTGAAGAACAAATAAAAGTTGAACCTGCTGTTGCAATAGTTAAAGATCTTGTGACTGAAAATGTGGAGGATGGTCATATTATTTTTTGTGAAGATGCTTCTAATATTGTTTCACATCCTAATAAATCCAAACAAGTTAGTGTTCCTATGCTATCTGTTAGAATTGGTGATCATTGCTATTATTGTTTATGTGATATTGGTGCAAGTGTTAGTGCTATTCCTTATGAGCTTTACACGGAGATTATGCACGAAATTGATTCTTGTGAACTTGAAGATATTGATGTGGTTATTCAGCTGGCTAATAGAGAAACTATTTCTCCAATTGGTATTGTTCGAGATGTGGAAGTTCTATGTGGTAAGATTAAATATCCTGCTGACTTATTGGTACTTGGTTCTGCTAGTGATTATTGTCCTATCATTTTTGGTAGACCTTTTCTAAATACTTGTGGAGCTATTATAGATTGCAAGAAAGAGAAAACTTTGACTAAATTTGCTGGTGAATCTTATGAGTTTAACTTCTCTAAATTTACCAAAACTCCTTATAAAGCCGATTTGCCTAGTAATGATTTTAAAATGGAGCAGTGTGCATCTATTGCTCTTGTTCCTAATAATCCTTTGCAGCAACATTTGGAGAATAGCGAGAGTGAAGCTTTTAGGAAAGAAAGAGATGAGCTTGAGGAGATTTTTCTTTGCCAACCTATTCTCAAGCATGATTTACCGGTGGAAGATTTGGGTACAACACCGCCACCAAAGGAAGATCCTGTTTTTGATTTAAAGCCTTTGCTGATAATCTTAAATATTCTCATATTGATGATAAGAAAATATATCCTGTTATTATTAGTTCTAAGCTTACAGAGTTTGAAGAAGAAAGATTATTGCAAATATTGAAGAAACACCGAGGTGCTATTGGCTATACTCTTGATGACCTGAAGGGGATTTCTCCTTCTATTTGCCAACACGCCATTAATATGGAAGATGATGCGAAGCCTGTTGTTGAACCTCAGCGTCTAATTCCTAAGATGAAGGATGTGGTAAGAAATGAGGTATTACGACTTCTTGAAGCTGGTATTATATATCCTATTGCTGATAGTAGATGGGTTAGTCCTGTGCATTGTGTTCCTAAGAAAGGAGGAATAAAGCCTAATGATAATGATGAGCTCATACCTCAAAGAGTAGTTGTAGGGTATAGAATGTGCATTGATTATCGTTAATAAAGTTACTAAAAAGATCATTACCCTTTGCCTTTTATTGATCAAATGTTAGAAAGGTTATCTAAAAATACTCATTTTTGTTTTCTTGATGGTTATTCTGGGTTTTCGCAAATTGCTGTTAAAACTAAAGATCAAGAGAAAACCACTTTTACTTGTCCCTATGGAACTTATGCTTATAGGAGTATGCCTTTTGGTTTATGTAATGCTCCTGCTACTTTTCAAAGATGCATGTCTGCTATTTTTTATGGCTTTTGTGAGAGTATTGTGGAAGTATTCATGGATGATTTTTCCGTCTACGGGAATTCTTTTGATAGTTGCTTGCGAAACCTTGATAAAGTCACTACAAGAAAACCCTCCTTTGAACAACACATATCTTGCAACGAACCAAATACATGTTGCAACTTTTTTTTGTAGATACGTATATAATCGTTGCAAGCTTTATCCGTTCCAAATTATATAGGCTGCACAAGTTTACCGCTAAACCTAGGGAACATTTCCATCTTGCGCGGGCTCCTTGCCGCTTATTTTTCCATCGCGCGCCCACCCAAAAAAAAAACGAAATCACGAGATCTAATCAGTAGCATATTAGACGTTAACTGCTCCCATCTTTTTTCCCCACAGGTGAAACCCTCTTGCGCCGCCACCTCCTCCCTCCCAGGCCCCCCTTCGAAAGTCGCTCCTGCCGGACTCTGTTGGGTTCTCCTTCACACGAGCACGAGCAACTCCGATCTGTAGTTGTGTCGTCAAAAGAGAACATCCGCCATGTCGATCCATGAGATCCAGTGAGGGCATCGTCCTCGTCCCCGATCGGCGATCTCGTCGGCCTCCAACACGTCAACGACCACTATGAGACATTTCAATAAACTGCACCGACTCCACTCCCTGGATCTCGATCTCATCGCCCTACAACGTCAACAACCTCCTCTGCCCCATCTCAAGGTGCCATGAACTAGTCCTCCAATAGTTCTTCATTGCAGATCCAACAGTTCATCTGGTATTTCTTTAATTGTTACTGCGTCGTTCCCCATTTTATTCCTTTTCTGATAAATGGAATTAGGTAAAGCAATGTCTGTGCAAACTGCCGTGGTACAGTAAACGGGAATGCTCTGATAAATGTTGTCTCTGATTGTTCATGTTCTTATGTGGTTAGAGTCATTTACATTGGTATAACTCAATATCTTTCGCTTCAGAGGGTGCCCAATGTTTTCCTAGTCTTATTGGATATTCAGAATTCAGATTGTATATACACAATTTTTCTTAACTAAACATTGTGTGTGGCAGAAACTAATTTCTATTACTCCCTCCGTTCTTTTTTAATTGACTCAAATTTAGTACAAAGTTGTACTAAATCTGAGTCAATTAAAAGAGACCGGAGGGAGTACTTTGGATATTCAGAATTCAGATTATATAACTAATTCAGATTATTATATACGTAATTTGTCTGCTTCGATGTTTTCAAATTAGTACTTCAAAACTGTGTGCCCATATTTTGTACAGCTTGTAGTACCTGTCCCTTGTTTCCTAATATAAGTGTGTTCTTTTGCAGTATATGTTCATTCTCATTTGTCTATTTTACAATGCTAAGGCGTGTTAACATAGGATCCAGGCACGCGGCAAGATCCAGTTGAGGTGGATCAAGAAACATGTCAGGGAAGCTCATGCAATAGAACTGTCTAAGATGTGGCTCTTAGATGTTATGAAGACATGCCTGTTATTGCTCCTATGTGGGATAGCTAGAAGAGAAAATTAGTGACCTATATGAAGGTTTTCGAATCTATATTCATCTGAAATAGTAGTGTTAGATAAATGCGTGTGATCTGAATGCATTGCACATGCTCCTGCAATCAGATACTGCAATAGTTGTACTACATGCATGTACAGAAACAATGTGATGTAAATTTTTATTCCTAGTTCATGCGAGTTAAAATTTAATAGTACGTGTGTTGTGTGTAGGTAAAGAACCACAGATGCATGGAGGAAGCTAGAAGAACTGCGGCGTTGCGATGAGGATTGGATAGAAGTCGTGTGAAGGAACTGTGAGGAAAAGATGACAAAACCTGGCAACAGTAGGACAGGGCCTCGCCAGTCCAATGCAAGAAACTGTCGGTATGTTGTTTACTCAAAGCTCCCGATGCACATGACTAAGAGTTCCTGGTCGGATTAAGGTTGTTGTCTCAGTATTCCAAGCATAGCGTTCATGATGTTTTAGTTCCCACTAATTAAAGGCTTCAAATATTAATGTCTCTGTTTTTATTTGGATAAATATATTTAGAGGACTTACTTAGATAATCTTCAATTTTGCAGTCCAGGCAAACTCAGAATGCTATTGGGGATCAATCTACAACTGGCTAGTATGGCTATTTTCTCTTCCTATTCTAAATCATATAATAATAATTGTTTATCTCTCTTTCAAGTTAATACTTTTAACCCAGTGTGACTTGGCTTAAAGCAACGAATAATACATAGCAAAATCTAAACTTAATTGCTTATATTACAATTATTCTTTGGTGCTGTTGTTACCTCTGCTATGCAGGCAGCCATTTCTTGAATATTCATAGTCCTATCTTTTTTTGTTGCTGCCAATCAATCGTATGTCCCAAGTGAACTTAGTTCAATCATCTTCCGGTATAACCCCTCACAATGTCTGTCATAGAGCTTACCTGCTTTTGCTGCAGCTGTCTGATCTCACTACTAAGTACTTGGGCAGATCAGCAATCACCAGGGAAGGGCAGTGCAGAGAAGACCTGATGAAGGTACACGCACACTCCTAGATAGACACCACGCTCCATAATTCAAGGAGAAGTCTTGTTGCAATAGGCTACTTGTCATCCTTCTTGATTCAGTTTATTTATTGTTTCATTAACTATACATTTGTGAGAAGTAAAATATGATTGTATACCATCAGATTATTTATCCTGACACAATTTTTTAGTAGATTATGATGTTTATCTAGAAATATTTGTTTACTGTGGTAATTCTTCCTAGTTATGAAGAGCTTTTTTACCTTGATATTATAAACACTTAATTCTGGTTATTTGAGAGTTGTTGCAGTTAATATTAACAGACATTGCATTAGTGCAGTTAAACATAATGTGCAGGGACAACTTCGTCGTTGATATTCTACCTGGCTATGCATATAATAAAGCACTTAGAAGTTTTGGTACCTCCTATAGTACGTTACTCCCCGCAATGCTGTGCATCTTTGGGACGTTATGTGATTAAAAATGAGAAATGGATGCTGAAAACGAACAGAGTATTGATCATTTTGTATCCATTCCTTTTTATATATTTTGTGCAAGTAATAGTAGAATTTAATATGAACTTGACTTTTGCCACTTGATACTAAATATGATTTTTTTTACTGCAGGACCAGAAGATCAACAACGACCTGCTAATTTGGATATAAGCTTTGAACATATCTAAAGGCAGACTTTTATTAGGGATATATATAGGAGTGGTTATTTTATCATATTTTGATCAAGATTGTAAGCCGTGTGTACTCGGATAAGTCTCATGTATTTTGACAGTGATTCTAATAATATAAATTGAATTGTTTCTTCGCTTGATTCATTTTTATTTTGTGATTTTTGTGTGTTGTGATATACCCTTTTTCTGAATTATACTCTCGTTAAAAAAAAGATGAAACACTCAACCAATAGAGTCCATAAAATAATATTACATTTAAATACAAACTTATTTATTTTGAAATAAAAGGTTCAACAATTGTATGTTGTCTACCAACGCATACATCTGTTGTTTGAACTCTTTTGTTATTTTGCAACGCTCAGGCCATTGGTTACCAACGGATCTATATGTGTTGCATTGTAAGCTAGCAACACCCAAAAACGCAACGCATTATTATCTGTTGGTAAAGTTGCTTGCAACGCCTAAATTGGCATTTAGATACACATATATGCGTTGTTGTAGGGAGGGTCCTCTTGTAGTGAGTTTTGCAGAGATGTGAAGAAACTAACCTTGTTCTTAATTGGGAGAAATGCCACTTTATGTTTAATGAAGGAATTGTATTGGGACATAAAATTTCTGAGAAAGGTATTGAAGTTGATAGAGCTAAAGTTGAAGCCATTGAGAAGATGCCCTATCCGAGGGATGTTAAAGGTATTCATAGTGTTCTTGGTCATGCTGGATTTTATAGGAGATTTATTAAAGATTTCTCCAAGATTTCAAAGCCTCTTACTAATCTTCTTCAAAAAGATGTACCTTTTGTTTTTGATGATGATTGTAAGGAAGCTTTTGAAACTCTAAAGAAAGCCTTAACAACTGCTCCTATAGTTGAACCTCCCGATTGGAATTTGCCATTTGAAATTATGTGTGATGCTAGTGATTTTGCTGTAGGCGCTGTTCTTGGACAGCGAGTAGATAAAAAACTGAATGTTATTCATTATGCTAGTAAAACTCTTGATGCTGCTCAAAGAAATTATGCTACTACTGAAAAAGAATTGTTAGCTGTAGTCTTTGCTTGTGATAAATTTAGATCTTATATTGTTGATTCGAAAGTTACATTCATACTGATCATGCTGCAATTAGATACCTTATGACAAAGAAAGATGCTAAGCCAAGGCTTATTAGATGGGTACTTCTTTTGCAAGAATTTGATTTACATATTGTAGATAGGAAAGGTGCTGATAATCCTGTTGCTGATAATTTGTCTAGATTGAAAAATATTGCTTATGATCCTGCTCCCGTTAATGATAGTTTTCCAAATGAACAATTGGCTGTAATAAAGGTGAGCTCGCGAGACAGTCCTTGGTATGCTGATTATGCTAACTTTATTGTTTCCAAGTACTTGCCTCCAACCTTTTCAGCTCAGCAAAGAGGAAATTCTTTTATGACTTGAGGCATTATTTCGGATGACCCACACTTATATAAAGAAGGAGTGGATGGTATTCTGCGAAGATGTGTTCCCGAATATGAACAACAAGAGATATTGAGTAAATGTCATGGTAGTGCTTATGGAGGACATCACGCCGGAGATAGAACCGCGCAAAAGGTTCTACAATCAGGTTTTTATTGGCCAACTCTCTTCAAAGATGCAAGGAAGTTTATTTTATCTTGTGATGAATGTCAAAGGGTTGGTAATATCTCCAGACGCAATGAAATGCCTATGAATTATACTCTTGTTATTGAACCGTTTGATTGTTGGGGATTTGACTTCATGGGACCTTTTCCCTTCAGAAGGTAACACTCATATACTTGTTGTTGTTGATTATGTTACTAAATGGGTGGAAGCCATACCTACAAAAAGTGCTGACGGTGAGACCTCGTTAAAAATGCTTTTAGATATTATTTTTCCTAGATTTGGAGTACCTAGATATATTATGACTGATGGTGGTTCTCATTTTATTCATGGAGGTTTTAGAAAAACTCTTGCTAGGTATGGTATTAATCATAGAATTGCTTCCGCTTATCACCCTCAAACTAGTGGTCAAGTAGAATTATCAAATAGAGAGATTAAATCTATTTTGGGAAAGACCGTTAATAAATCTAGAAAGAATTGGGTTAGTAAATTGAAAGAAGCACTATGGGCTTATAGAACTGCTTATAAAAACCCCATGGGAATGTCACCTTATAAAATGGTTTACGGAAAAGCTTGTCATTTACCTTTAGAACTAGAACACAAAGCTTATTGGGCTGTTAGAGAATTAAATAAAGATCCTAAACTTGCCGGTAATAAGAGGTTGCTACAATTAAGTTCTCTAGATGAATGGAGAAGTGAAGCTTATGAAAATGCTAAACTCTTTAAGAGAAAGTTAAAAATGGCATGATAGAAGGATCATCAAAAGAGAGTTTAATATTGGGGATAAAGTCCTATTGTATCGGTCTCGTCTCAGATTCTTTGCAGGGAAATTACTCTCGAAATGGGAAGGACCATATGTTGTTGAGGAGGTGTATCGTTCAGGAGCAATTAAAATTAGCTCTCTCCAAGGCAATGCTACGCAAGTGGTAAATGGACAAAGACTCAAGCATTATATCTCGGATTCTTATAATGTTGATGTTGATATTATTCAAGTGGAAACACCGGAGGCTTTCATCAAAGGACAAATTGACAGTCCGCCATAACTCGACTTTGAATAGGTAACAGGGTAATGAAAAGTTCGCAATTTACTTTCCGAACAATATTTTTGCTGTTTTTGAAAAATATGAAAATTACGAGATCGAAACGGAGTGGAAAAGACGCACGAGGGCGTGCCACCACAGGCGGCGCGGCCGGCCTGCCCGCGCCGCCCTATGGTGGCACCGCCTCGTCGCCTTTCCGACTCTGGTTCGACCTGGTACTTTCCGTTTGTTCTGAAATTTTTTATTATATAATCCCCCGGACCCCTGGAGGTCCGTATATCGTTTTCTCGACGTGTTTTGTTTCGAGCTGTTTCGCAGGATCTATTTTCAATCTAGGAGCACCATGGCCTCCGACAACAAGGGCAAAGGGCCTTCGAAGGAAGAAGTGAAAAGGGTGTCGTCAAAGCAAGAGCAACAAGCTGTGGGGAGTAAGCAAGTCTTGGTGGGATCTGTTGATACTCGACGTTCTTTCTCTCATAACTTGCAGGGACCCTTACCCCCTGCTCTTGGTCTCGACTCTTTCCCTGTGCTGGAAGAAGCTCTACGGACTACCGATGAGTTTTGTGGTCAATACCGGGCTCTAAGAAGAGAAGTGGAGACACTCAGGGAGGAGAATTACCGACTCCGTAGAATGCTGGGATATTACTTGATGCCCATCACAGGTTCGCCATCGCCGACTTCAGATAACAATGAATCTCTTCGAGACTTAGTGCAGATTTGCCAAGCTGAGAAGCTGAAGCTGAAGGAGATCTGTAAGAAGCGCATGAGGGATTCATCACCACCATCGCCAAAGGAATAACTCATCATCGGTATTGGCATCCCCTTGGTTTGTTCCAAGCTTGGGGAGTGCCGCGTATCACATTATCACTACCTTTTACTTTTTACTATCAAGTAGTGTCATATCATGAGTAGGGAAGTTATCGTATAAGATGGGTTGCAGTGAGGAAGTATCTCTCCTTTAGTTTGTCTATGTATCCCTTGGTGTGAGTTATCGTTATGGAATATTAATGAGAAGTCTTATCATTTACATATTGCACACCTTACTTTAGTTTGCAATTTCTACTATATGATTGATCTTGATTTTAGTATTGGTACCACTTTGGGAGCATTGAGTAAATCTATTTGGTTTCGGCAAACTTAGCAATGGTTAAGAGCAACAACACTTTGAGTTTAAGAAGAATAGAGGAAATACATGTAGAAGATATTATTATCTTTCTTATCAGTTCTTAGCTTAGTATTCTAAAGTTAAAACTGTTTGTGCTTACAAGTAAGATGCATGATTGTTTCTATCACATGTATATTTGTTTGTTTCCCTCAACTCCTATGCTTGCTATTTAACCTTGCTAGCCTGTATCGAGAGGGAATACTTCTACATCCAAACCTGAACCCAAACCTATGCCATTTGTGTCCACCATATCTACCTACTGCATGGTATTTTCTGCCATTCCAAGTAAATACTTCATGTGCTACCTTTAAACAATTCAAAACTTATTACTTCTTATTTGTGTCAATGTTTTATAGCTCATGAGGAAGTATGTGGTGTTTTATCTTTCATCTTAGGCAGCCTCCACTAATGGACTAGTGGCTTCATCCACTTATCCTATAATTTTGCAATAAGAGCTGGCAACGGGGTTCCCAGCCCCAATTAATCAACTTTTATTAATAATTCTCTTCACATGTTTTGCCCTGATTCATCAGTAAGCAACTTAATTTTGCAATAGACACTCCTCCATGGTATGAGATTGTTGGAAGGCACCCGAGGATTCGATTAGCCATGGCTTGTGTAAGCAAAGGTTGGGGGAGTGTCATCCTTAAATAAACTATAGTACATGTGTAAACAAAAGAGAAGAGGGATGATCTACCTGCTGGTAGAGATAACGTCCTTCATGGGAGCCGCTCTTTGAGGTCTGTTTGGCAAGGGGGTTAGAGTACCCGCTACCATTGACAACAACAAACACCTCTCAAAACTTTACTTTTATTCTCTTTATATGATTTCAAAACTGAAAAAGCTCTAGCACATGATTTAATCCCTGCTTCCCTCTGCGAAGGGCCTGTCTTTTACTTTATGTTGAGTCAGTTAAACCTATTTCCCTCCATCTAAAGCAAGCATTTGAGTTGTTGTGATCAAACTATTATATTGTGATTTGTTTCATCATGTCTTTACTCTTTCTTGTTTAGTACAAGTTTTACCTGAATGAATATAGCTTTGAAAGTCATCAATGATTAATATGATTGAGTATGCAAGTTTACCATAAGTTTTAATATGAGAGCGCTGCTCAATAGATAAGTATAACCTGTTAAATGTTCTCTGACCAAGAACAAAGTTTGCCATCACCAATTATGATTTCTTATGCACCTTTATTTGTGATTACCTTATACTTGTTTCAAGTTGAGTTATATGAGGAAGTTGTTTACTATAATGTCTTGTGTGAATGAATATGATGCTTCTTGTCCGTATTTTGTTTATCGACTCTTCACTCCATAAACATGTGGTCCTGTTTACCGAGTTCAGTTTCGCTTGGGGACAAGCGAAGTCTAAGCTTGGGGAGTTGATACGTCCAATTTGCATCACTATTTTATATCATAATTTGCTGTTATTCATTGATATATTTCATATTGGGACACAATACTTATGTTATTTCATCTATTTTGCATGTTTCATGATTATTTGGAGATCGCGCCGGAGCCGTGGATTCTCACGGAAAGCACCATCAGATGCAATATTTCTAAGATCAAGGAAGGAAATTTTACCAAAAATCCTATTTTTCCGATGACGAAGGAAGCCGAAGGGGGAGCCAGCTGGACCCAAGGTGGGCCCACACCATAGGGCGGCGCGGCCATGGCTCCGGCCGCGCCACCATGTGGTGTGGGGCAGCCCTTTCGCCTCCTTTTCTTCGCGAAACCCTTCGTCCAAGACCTAAGCCAGAGGAATCCTCACGAAGGTTACAGCGCCTCGCGGGGCGGAGAACACCAGAGAGAAAAGAGCTCTCCGCGGGCAGAATCGTCGGGAAATTCCCTCCCGGAGGGGGAAATCGACGCCATCGTCACCGACATCGAGCTGGACATCATCTCCATCACCATCACCATCATCTTCATCATCATCACCGCCATCTCCACCGCTGCACCTCGTCACCGCTATAGCAATTTGGGTTTGATCTTGATTGTTTGATAGGGGAAACTCTCCCGGTATTGATTTCTACTTGTTATTGATGCTATTGAGTGAAACCATTGAACCAAGGTTTATGTTCGTATTGTTATTCATCATCATATCACCTCTGATCATGTTCCATATGATGTCTCGTGAGTAGTTTGTTTAGTTCTCGAGGACATGGGTGAAGTCTAAATGTTAGTAGTGAATTATGGTTGAGTAATATTCAATGTTATGATATTTAAGTTGTGGTGTTATTCTTCTAGTGGTGTCGTGTGAACGTCGACTACACGACACTTCACCATTTATGGGCCTAGGGGAATGCATATTGTACTCGTTTGCCAATTGCGGGGTTGCCGGAGTGACAGAAACCTAAACCCCCGTTGGTATATCGATGCAGGAGGGATCGCAGGATCTCAGAGTTTAAGTCTGTGGTTAGATTTATCTTAATTACTTTCTTGTAGTTGCGGATGCTTGCAAGGGTATAATCACAAGTATGTGTTAGTCCTAGGAAGGGCAGTACATTAGCATAGGTTCACCCACACAACACTTATCAAAACAATGAAGATTAATCAGGTATGTAGCGAAAGCACTAGACTAAAATCCCGTGTGTCCTCGAGAACGTTTGGTCATTATAAGTAAACAAACCGGCTTGTCCTTTGTGCTAAAAAGGATTGGGCCACTCGCTGCAATTATTTCTCTCGCATTTTACTTACTTGTACTTTATTCATCTGTTACATCAAAACCCCGAATACTTGTCTGTGAGCATTTACAGTGAATCCTTCATCGAAAACGTGTCAACACCTTCGCTCCTCGTTGGGTTCGACACTCTTATTTATCGAAAGTACTATGATACACCCCCTATACTTGTGGGTCATCATGGCTCTCGGTACTGGGGGTTTCGCGACGGAGGCTTTAAGTAGGCGGAAGGGCAACGCGGGGGGTGATACGTCTCCGACGTATCGATAATTTCTTATGATCCATGCCATATTATTGATGATACCTACATGTTTTATGCACACTTTATGTCATATTCGTGCATTTTCTGGAACTAACCTATTAACAAGATGCCGAAGTGCCATTCCTGTTTTTGGTTTCGAAATCCTAGTAACGATATATTCTCGAATTGGACGAAATCAAGACCCAGGGGCCTATTTTGCCACGAACCTTCCGTAAGACCGAAGAGCATACGGCTGGGCCACGAGGTGGCCAGACACACGCGCGGCCAAGGGGGCCCGCGCCGCCCTATGGTGTGGGCCTCGTCAGCCCTCCGACTCGCCCTTCCGCCTACTTAAAGCCTCCGTCGCAAACCCCGATGAAAAAAACCATGATACGGAAAACCTTCGAGACGCCGCCGCCAATCCCATCTCTGGGATTCTGAGATCTCCTCCGCACCCGCCGGAGAGGGGATTCATCTCCGGAGGACTCTACACCGCCATGGTCGCCTCCGGAGTGATGAGTGAGTAGTTCACCCCTATGGGTCCATAGCAGTAGCTAGATGGTTGTCTTCTCCTCATTGTGCTTCATTGTTGGATCTTGTGAGCTGCCTAACATGATCAAGATCATCTATCTGTAATACTCTATGTTGTGTTTGTCGGGATCCGATGGATAGAGAATACCATGTTATGTTAATTATCAAGTTATTGCATATGTGTTGTTTATGATCTTGCATGCTCTCCGTTATTAGTAGAGGCTCGGCCAAGTTGATGCTAGTAACTCCAAGAGGGAGTATTTATGCTCGATAGTGGGTTCATGCCTGCATTGACACACAGTGACAGAAAGTTCTAAGGTTGTGTTGTGCTGTTGCCACTAGGGATAAAACATTGATGCTATGTCCGAGGATGTAGTTATTGATTACATTACGCACCATACTTAATGCAATTGTCTGCTGCTTTGCAACTTAATACTGGAAGGGGTTCGGACGATAACCTGAAGGTGGACTTTTTAGGCATAGATGCAGTTGGATGGCGGTCTATGTACTTTGTCGTAATGCCCAATTAAATCTCACTATACTTATCATGACATGTATGTGCATTGTTATGCTCTCTCTATTTGTCAATTGCCCGACCGTAATTTGTTCACCCAACATGCTTTTATCTTATGGGAGAGACACCTCTAGTGAACTGTGGACCCCGGTCCATTCTTTAATATCAAATACAAATCTGCTGCAATACTTGTTTTTACTATTTCTGCAAACAATCATCTTCCACACAATTCGGTTAATCCTTTGTTACAGCAAGCCGGTGAGATTGACAACCTCACTATTTCGTTGGGCAAAGTACTTTGGTTGTGTTGTGCAGGTTCCACGTTGGCGGTGGTGTTGCCGCACTACATCCCGCCGCCATCAACCTTCAACGTGCTTCTTGGCTCCTCCTGGTTCGATAAACCTTGGTTTCTTTCTCGAGGGAAAACTTGTCGCGCGCATCATACCTTCCTCTTGGGGTTGCCCAACGAACGTGTGAAATACACGCCATCAAGCATATTTTCGGCGCCGTTGCCGGGAGATCAAGACACGCTGCAAGGGGAGTCTCCACTTCTCAATCTCTTTACTTTGTTTTTGTCTTGCTTTATTTTATTTACTACTTTGTTTGCGCATTATATCAAAACACAAAAAAATTAGTTGCTAGCTTTACTTTATTTACTGTCTTGTTTGCTATATCAAAAACACAAAAAAATTAGTTACTTGCATTTACTTTATCTAGTTTGCTTTATTTACTACTGCTAAAATGGCCAACCCTGAAAATACTAAGTTGTGTGACTTCACTAGCACAAATAATAATTCTTTGAAATTAAACCTGCTTTACTGAATCTTGTCATGAGAGAGCAATTTTCTGGTGTTAGTTCTGATGATGTTGCTGCCCATCTCAATAATTTTGTTGAACTATGTGAAATGCAAAAGTATAAAGATGTAGATGGTGACATTATAAAACTAAAATTGTTTCCTTTCTCATTAAGAGGAAGAGCTAAAGATTGGTTGCTATCTCTAAGAATAGTATTGATTCCTGGACTAAATGCAAGGATGCTTTTATTGGTAGATATTATCCCTGCTAAAATTATATCTTTGAGGAGTAGCATAATGAATTTTAAACAATTGGATAATGAACATGTTGCTCAAGCTTGGGAAAGAATGAAATCTTTGGTTAAAAATTGCCCAACCCATGGACTGACTACTTGGATGATCATCCAAACCTTCTATGCAGGACTAAATTTTTCTTCGCGAATTTATTGGATTCAGCTGCTGGAGGTACCTTTATGTCCATCACTCTTGGTGAAGCAACAAAGCTTCTTGATAATATGATGTTTAATTACTCTGAATGGCACACGGAAAGAGCTCCACAAGGTAAGAAGGTAAATTTTGTTGAAGAATCCTCTTCCTTGAATGATAAGGTTGATGCTATTATGTCTATGCTTGTGAATGATAGGACTAATGTTGATCCTAATAATGTTCCATTAGCTTCATTGGTTGCCCAAGAAGAACATGTTGATGTAAACTTCATTAAAAAGAATAATTTCAACAACAATGCTTATCGGAACAATTCTAGTAATAACTATAGGCCATATCCTTATAATAATGGTAACGGCTATGCTAATTCTTATGGGAATTCTTACAACAATAATAGGAATACAACCCCTGGACTTGAAGCTATGCTTAAAGAATTTATTAGTACACAAACTGCCTTTAACAAATCTGTTGAGGAAAAGCTCAATAAAATTGATATTCTTGTTTCTAGAGTTGATAGTCTTGCCTCTGATGTTGATCTTTTGAAATCGAAAGTTATGCCTAATAGGGATATTGAAAATAAAATTGTTACTACAGCAAATTCCATCCAAGTTAGAATTAATGAGAATATAAGATTAATGGCTGAATTGCGTGCTAGGTGGGATAGAGAAGAAAATGAAAAACTAGCTAAAGAGGAAAATGTAGCTAAAGTTTGGACTATTACCACCACTAGCAATGCTAATAATTCACATGTTTCTGCACCTCCTACTATCAATGGTAAAATAATTGGTGTTGGCAATGCTTCTACTCCTAGTGCAAAGCGCAAAATTACCTGAAACTGCTAAAACTGCTGAAACTGCTGTGATAAAACTGCTGAAATTTTTTCCAACCTTGGGGATGATAATCCCATTGCTTTAGATTGTAATGATTTAGATTTTGATGATTGCCACATCTCTGAAGTTATAAAGTTCTTGCAAAAACTTGCTAAGAGTCCCAATGCTAGCGCTGTAAACTTGGCTTTCACAAAACATATTACAAATGCTCTCATAAAAGCTAGAGAAGAGAAACTAAAACTTGAAACTTCTATTCCTAGAAAGCTAGAGGATGGTTGGGAGCCCATCATTAAAATGAGAGTCAAAGATTTTGATTGTAATGCTTATGTGATCTTGGTGCAAGTGTTATGCCTAAGAAAGTCTATGATATGCTTGACTTGCCACCATTGAAAAATTGTTATTTGGATGTTAATCTCGCTGATAATGCTAAAAAGAAACCTTTGGGGAGAGTTGATAATGTTCATATTATGGTTAACAATAACCTTGTCCCCGTTGATTTTGTTGTCTTGGATATTGACTGCAATGCATCTTGCCCCATTATATTGGGAAGACCTTTTCTTCGAACCGTTGGTGCTACTATTGATATGAAGGAAGGTAATATTAAATATCAATTTCCTCTCAAGAAAGGTATGGAACACTTCCCTAGAAAGAGAATGAAGTTACCTTATGATTCTATTATTAGAACAAATTATGATGTTGATGCTTCATCTCTTGATGTTACTTGAGTTACACTTTCGCTAGCTGAAAGGCGTTAAAGAAAAGCGCTTATGGGAGACAACCCATGTTTTTACTACAGTATTTTTGTTTTATATTTGTGTCTTGAAAGTTGTTTACTACTGTAGCAACCTCTCCTTATCTTAGTTTTGAGTTTTGTTGTGCCAAGTAAAGTCTTTGATAGTAAAGTAAGTACTAGATTTGGATTACTGCGCAGTTCCAGATTTCTTTGCTGTCACGAATCTGGGTCTACCTCCCTGTAGGTAGCTCAGAAAATTAAGACAATTTACGTGCATGATCCTCAGATATGTACGCAACTTTCATTCAATTTGAGCATTTTCATTTGAGCAAGTCTGGTGGCCTAATAAAATCCATCTTTACGGACTGTTCTGTTTTGACAGATTCTGCCTTTTTTTTCGCATTGCCTCTTTTGCTATGTTGGATGAATTTCTTTGATCCATTAATGTCCAGTAGCTTTATGCAATGTCCAGAAGTGTTAAGAATGATTGTGTCACCTCTGAACATGTGAATTTTTATTGTGCACTAACCCTCTAATGAGTTGTTTCGAGTTTGGTGTGGAGGAAGTTTTCAAGGATCAAGAGAGGAGTATGATGCAATATGATCAAGGAGAGTGAAAGCTCTAAGCTTGGGGATGCCCCGGTGGTTCACCCCTGCATATTCTAAGAAGACTCAAGCGTCTAAGGTTGGGTATGCCCAAGGCATCCCCTTCTTCATCGACAACATTATTAGGTTCCTCCCCTGAAACTATATTTTTATTCTGTCACATCTTATGCACTTTGCTTGGAGCGTCGGTTTGTTTTTGTTTTTTGTTTTGTTTGAATAAAATGGATCCTAGCATTCACTTTGTGCGAAAGAGACACGCTCCGCTGTAGCATATGGACAAGTATGTCCTTAGGCTCTACTCATAGTATTCATGGTGAAGTTTCTTCTTCGTTAAATTGTTATATGGTTGGAATTGGAAAATACTACATGTAGTAACTCTAAAATGTCTTGGATAATTTGATGCTTGGCAATTGTTGTGCTCATGTTTAAGCTCTTGCATCATATACTTTGCACCCATTAATGAAGAAACACTTAGAGCTTGCTAATTTGGTTTGCATATCTGGTTTCTCTAGAGTCTAGATAACATCTAGTATTGAGTTTTGAACAACAAGGAAGACGGTGTAGAGTCTTATAATGTTTACAATATGTCTTTTATGTGAGTTTTGCTGCACCGTTCATCCTTGTGTTTGTTTCAAATAACCTTGCTAGCATAAACCTTGTATCGAGAGGGAATACTTCTCATGCATCCAAAATACTTGAGCCAACCACTATGCCATTTGTGTCCACCATACCTACCTACTACATGGTATTTCTCCGCCATTCCAAAGTAAGTTGCTTGAGTGCTACCTTTAAAATTCCATCATTCACCTTTGCAATATATAGCTCATGGGACAAATAGCCTTAAAAACTATTGTGGTATTGAATATGTACTTATGCACTTTATCTCTTATTAAGTTGCTTGTTGTGCGATAACCATGTTTCTGGGGACGCCATCAACTATTCTTTGTTGAATATCATGTGAGTTGCTATGCATGTCCGTCTTGTCCAAGTAAGAGAGATCTACCACCTTAATGGTTGGAGCATGCATATTGTTAGAGAAGAACATTGGGCCGCTAACTAAAGCCATGAATCATGGTGGAAGTTTCAGTTTTGGACATATATCCTCAATCTCATATGATAATAATAATTGTTGCCCCATGCTTATGCATTAAAGAGGAGTCCATTATCTGTTGTCCATGTTGTCCCGGTATGGATGTCTAAGTTGAGAATAATCAAAAGCGAGAAATCCAAAATGCTTTCTCCTTAGACCTTTGTACAGGCGGCATGGAGGTACCCCATTGTGACACTTGGTTAAAACATGTGCATTGCAAAGATCCGGTAGTCCAAGCTAATTAGGACAAGGTGCGGGCACTATTAGTATACTATGCATGAGACTTGCAACTTGTAAGATATAATTTACATAACTCATATGCTTTATTACTACCGTTGACCAAATTGTTTCATGTTTTCAAAATAAAAGCTCTAGCACAAATATAGCAATCGATGCTTTCCTCTTTGAAGGACCATTCTTTTACTTTTATGTTGAGTCAGTTCACCTATCTCTCTCCACCTCAAGAAGCAAACACTTGTGTGAACTATGCATTGATTCTTACATACTTGCATATTGTACTTGTTATATTACTCTATGTTGACAATTATCCATGAGATATACATGTTACAAGTTGAAAGCAACCGCTGAAACTTAATCTTCCTTTGTGTTGCTTCAATGCCTTTACTTTGATTTATTGCTTTATGAGTTAACTCTTATGCAAGACTTATTAATTCTTGTCTTGAAGTACTATTCATGAAAAGTCTTTGCTTTATGATTCACTTGTTTACTCATGTCATTACCATTGTTTTGATCGCTGCATTCATTACATATGTTTACAAATAGTATGATCAAGGTTATGATGGCATGTCACTTCAGAAATTATCTTTGTGATCGTTTTACCGGGGACGAGCAGAACTAAGCTTGGGATGTTTGATACGTCTCCGACGTATCGATAATTTCTTATGATCCATGCCATATTATTGATGATACCTACATGTTTTATGCACACTTTATGTCATATTCGTGCATTTTCTGGAACTAACCTATTAACAATATGCCGAAGTGCCTTCTGTTCTGCTTTTGGTTTCAGAAATCCTAGTAACGAAATATTCTCGGAATTGGACGAAATCAAGACCCAGGGCCTATTTTGCCACGAACCTTCCAGAAGACCGAAGAGCATACGAAGTGGGGCCACGAGGTGGCTGCACCACAAGGCGGCGCGCCAAGGGGCCCACGCCGCCCTATGGTGTGGGCCCTCGTCGCCCTCCGACTCGCTCTTCCGCCTACTTAAAGCCTCCGTCGCGAAACCCCGATGAAAAAAACCACGATACGGAAAACCTTCCGAGACGCGCCGCCGCCAATCCCATCTCGGGGGATTCTGAGATCTCCTCCGGCACCACGGAGAGGGGATTCATCTCCCGGAGGACTCTACACCGCCATGGTCACCTCCGGAGTGATGAGTGAGTAGTTCACCCCTGGACTATGGGTCCATATCAGCAGCTAGATGGTTGTCTTCTCCTCATTGTGCTTCATTGTTGGATCTTGTGAGCTGCCTAACATGATCAAGATCATCTATCTGTAATACTCTATGTTGTGTTTGTCGGGATCCGATGGATAGAGAATAACATGTTATGTTAATTATCAAGTTATTGCATATGTGTTGTTTATGATCTTGCATGCTCTCCGTTATTAGTAGAGGCTGGCCAAGTTGATGCTAGTAACTCCAAGAGGGAGTATTTATGCTCGATAGTGGGTTCATGCCCATTGACACCTGGGACAGTGACAGAAAGTTCTAAGGTTGTGTTGTGCTGTTGCCACTAGGGATAAAACATTGATGCTATGTCCGAGGATGTAGTTATTGATTACATTACGCACCATACTTAATGCAATTGTCTGTTGCTTTGCAACTTAATACTGGAAGGGGTTCGGACGATAACCCGAAGGTGGACTTTTTAGGCATAGATGCAGTTGGATGGCGGTCTATGTACTTTGTCGTAATGCCCAATTAAATCTCACTATACTTATCATGACATGTATGTGCATTGTTATGCTCTCTCTTTTTATCAATTGCCCGACTGTAATTTGTTCACCCAACATGCTTTTATCTTATGGAGAGACACCTCTAGTGAACTGTGGACCCCGGTCCATTCTTTAATGCTGAAATACAAATATGCTGCAATACTTGTTTTTACTGTTTTCTCTGCAAACAATCATCTTCCACACAATTTGGTTAATCCTTTGTTACAACAAGCCGGTGAGATTGACAACTTCACTGTTTCGTTGGGGCAAAGTACTTTGGTTGTGTTGTGCAGGTTCCACGTTGGCGGAATCCCGGTGTTGCGCCGCACTACATCCCGCCGCCATCAACCTTCAACGTGCTTCTTGACTCCTCCTGGTTCGATAAACCTTGGTTTCTTTCGAGGGAAAACTTGCTGTGCGCATCATACCTTCCTCTTGGGGTTGCCCAACGATCGTGTGAAATACACGCCATCAGGGGCCACACGAGGCCCACAGTGTCGGCGCGCCGGGGGGCGCGCCGCCCTGTGTGGCGGCGCTCGTGGCCCCACTTCGACTCCTCTTGGTCTTCAAGCTTCGTGGCAAAATAGGACCCCGTTGATTTCGTCCAATTCCGAGAATATTTCGTTACTAGGATTTTTGAAACCAAAAACAGCAAAACGCAATCGCTCTTCGGCATCTTGTTAATAGGTTAGTTCCAGAAAATGCACGAATATGACATAAAGTGTGCATAAAACATGTAGATATCATCAATAATGTGGCATGGAACATAAGAAATTATCGATACGTCGGAGACGTATCAGGAGGCGGTCGAGTGGGATAACTTGTGTCATGAGATCCAGACACTCCCCACTGATACCAGCATGATGGAGTATCCAGGTCCTTAGAGCCCTATGGGGTCTTCTCGTTGAAGTCAGTATACTACGGACTGTCGCAAGGGGCGACAGTTTCACACTTCAAGGATGTTTGGCATTCTCGAGTGCCGCCAAAGATCAAAGTGTTCTTGTGGCAGCTCATCAGGGGTAAGCTGCCATCGTCTGAGTAGGTGGCCAAGCGGCATGGCCCGTCTAATGGACACTGCGCTTTTGCGGGGAGGTGGAAGACTGCAACCACATCTTCTTCACATGCCACATGGCGGATTTCATGTGGGCTAGGGTTAGGGAACTCCTCCAGTGCGACTGGAACCCTGCAGGGATTAGGGATTTCATTGCACTCTCTCAGGGCATCTCAGGCCCCCTTCGTTGCTTAGTTTGGTTTATCTTTGCGGCCATGTGTTGGTCTCTTTGGAATATTAGAAATAAACTGACTATTGAAGGAAAGGTGATTAACAATCCGACTGACGCCTTCTACCATATGATGCTTCACATGCAGTCCTGGAGGGTACTGGTCAGACGGAGGAAAAGGGCGCTGTTGGATGAGGCGATCCGACTGTTGCACGCGAGGAGTAGAGCTGAAGCTTAGGATGCTACTTTATAGCTATCTATCTATTCGACCCGCTCCCGGGCTTGTTATATTCTATTAGACTAGTTGTCTTCGTATGGGTGTTATGTGTTCACCTCCGGATCAGGGGGCTGATCTGCAGACTTGGTGTTTCCCTGGGTCGAGTTGTATCATGATGTTGTTTGGTTCCTTTGGGATTTTATATATAAAATCGGGCGGACGGCGTTACGTTTAAAACATCCTAGATGAGCAGGAAATGGATCAACCGGTGTAATTGTTTACTGTATTTCCTTTTTAAAAAAATTAGTTGCGTATTACTCAATCAACATCGTTTTGATCACAACCATTAATAATCGAGCTTAAGGCGCAGGTTGGCACCGAACTTTGTAACACGTCCTCAGATATATGCTAATTCGTACAGCATGAACTAGCTCTGGAAGACTGGATCAATGGTTGATAGCAAAAACATGCAAAAGTATCACGTGAGCTAGTCAAATGAGAGCGCCGTGACAGTCTACATGCATGTGGTGTAGGATTAATTTCTCCCACCGCTGGTTGATCATGGCCAGATAGCGGGCCGGAGACGTTCGAACTACATGTATGCAGCGCTGTCTTTCAGCCACACAATCTCACCAGAGAATGTACGTCATTACTCATTACGTGTGTTACACTGATCGCCTAAGGGCATCCACAATGTATGAATAGTCAAATCTGACAAAGCACAGTATTTGGCATCGGAACTACATATGGCTACATCTCCACAATGTTGCCTAGTTCCAAATGTCTACACAGTGAGCCCTGATACTGACACAAACAATGTAAAAGAATTATTTTTCTTTACAGCCATCCTCTCTCTCACCTTAACCATCTTCTCTTTCTTCCTTAGATATGCATATTTTAACCCATCAAGAATTTGGCCACAAACTTGGCATCGGAGCAACTACTTGCTCCGGTTCCCACTTTTGCTTCTTTTGGAACTACCTTCACAATGTAGGGAACTAGTTCCAAAAGCCAAAAAGCTAATATAGAACCACATTTGGCTATACATTGTGGGTGCTCTAATGGCCTAACCCCAGGAACCTGGTTCGATCCTATGCAGAACGAGCAGCGTAACCAGAGCTGGCAATGTTGAAACATCAGATGTTCTGCATGTCAATAGTAATGTATACACGACTTAGCGCAACCGTGATCGCGCATTCTTTCATCGATCCATCGCCATCCCTGCCATGCGAAATTCCCATGTTGCCTAATCGACTTGTTTATCAACATGACCCCTTTGCTGGACTTTAACCACTTATGGTCTCTACAAAAACTTATAAATTTTCACGGCTCCTCTTGATCACGCTATGTTGGATGGCTTGTTTGCATCACTAGACAGACTTAGCCCATTTCAGCCAAAGATTCATCAAAAACATCTAAGAGCAAGTTTAATAGTATAGCCAGCTGCTGGCTATAAGTCATGTGCCATATCATTTATAGTTAACATAGAGCCAACATGTATAATAGTGAGCTATAATCATGTACTATTTTATCAATGGATGGCCCACATTTCACTCTCACAAAGTGCCTAGAAGCACGTGCTAGAGTTGGCTCTTGCATGAGAGCCCACTCCTCTTCTCTCTCCTCCTCTCTCTCTTCCAACTAAGCATAAATATATTATTTTAACCCTTATAGCTAGCTGATTAGGACTTATTATACTTGCTCTAAGACACATCTATTTTTCTGGCTACTTTAGTTAGATCCCACTACACAAGATGGCTGCACGCAACGATGTCAGACCGTTTGAATAAATTCTAGGCCCCCTATATGTAGATGGAAACTAGTGACTGATATGCATGCGCTTCAAGGATACGAATCAGTGCAGAACGCTGATATGTCCTAAGACTGCCCATAGTGGGAGTAACTTAGCTAGTAACATCACACAATCCAAGACATTTTGGTGATATGGCATGGCAATAAATGAAGAAAGAGAGTGAGGCGGTAACTAGCTATGTTATCATAACATCACACACCCTAAGACAAGTTGAGTCTACACCATAGTAAATAACACAATGCATGATATCACATATTAGTTACTACAATCTATTATGGAGGTAGTAACTTAGACTACTCCCTCCGTCCCAGTTCGCAAGGCAAATTCCCAAAAAATATTTGTCCCAAAATCCCTCACCTCCTAGGCACATTTTGCATTTAATGTGGGTGTAAATTAATTCATTTTTACATGCAAACACTCCTATTTTCATCTCCCACCACGCACTACTACTCCATGCATGTGAAACCACACTAGTACTCCATGCATGTGAAAGGCAAAGTTTTTGCATGTTTTAACGTGCAAATTTAGAGCCAATGAGAATGCACATTGGGACAAGATATTTGAAAACTTGCCTTGTGAACTGCGACGGAGGGAGTAGTAACATATGTCATTGTTACTTAGTCTAAGTTACTCTCCATTATAACTAGCCTAAGCACATGTGAGACTTGAAGTCGGACGATCGGACGATCAGTGTTCTACTCCTAACTTAATTAGCAGTGAATGTTACTCCCCGTGTACGTATTAATTGCATATGTCCACGTCAATCGATTGGTGTGGTCAACAGAGATGGTCAATCGTTACAGTTCGCTCGATCACTACAGGAAAATGTCTAGGTGCCAACGGCCAAAACCTGTGACGATGGCTTTTTATCGGGGCCATTGGCACAGGCCGAACAGGGAAGGACGTGAAGAAGGCTGTTACCATAGCAAAGCTGTCGGCACAAGCATGTTTTTCTTCATGCACCCCCGATCGATATCACATTTTAAGTTTTGGAACAAATAAAAAATGATAGAAAATCTAAAAATAAAATCCTTCAAGATGTCCATGTGTCATGTTATCTAGTTTTAAGGAAAATTAATAAAAATGAATTTCGAATGTTTTTGCAAAATTGCGTCATGTATGAATAAAACAGATTTTCTGGTTGCATACGACCTCCGATGAAAAAAAAATATATGAAAATGTATCTAAGCAAAATTTCTTATCCAATTTCAACCACCTGCGGTCGTTTAGATAATTTTTGGATTCGTCAAATTAAAAATGAAAACATGAGTTTTTCTAGCTTCTATTTTTGGGCTAAAAAGTAATTAAAAAATTAAATTGAATTTATTTTATTGTTTCAAGATTTATTATTAATTATCTTATTCATTGTTGTTTACTCAAATAATTGTGTGGATTCAAAAAATAAAGAAGTGAGATGTCATGGAAAGAGGGTTAATAGGATTGATACTTTCTTATTGTGAACAAAGAATAGCTCCTTTGGAAGAAACTCACCCAAAAGAAACGGAGAAGTTAAACGTACTAGGCCAGGTTGGAATAGTGTGAGGATGGGTGACTAACCGGGAAGTTTGACAATGAGTGTAATGTGACCTAAAATTAAGTTATTGTTCAAAAAAAAAATCAATGTGAAAGACAAAAAAGTTGAATTTTTTTTTCAAAAAATTCATGCCAGAATTGTGAAACGGCTGTTAGTTCTATGCCGACGGCCCTCGTGTGCTGACGGCAAATGGGTTTATGCCGACAGGGTATTGTGTCGATGGCACTATGCCGATGGCCACCGTCGGCTTAGTTCTATACCGACGAATTTTCTGGCTATGCCGACAGCTGTGCGTTCCCTGTTGTGGATCAGTCACGTCTCGATTCCTTAGTTAGCTATTCGTTTAGTAATTTAACTCCAATTATTTGCATATTATACCCCGTTTCAAGACATAAGGCGCACACGCATTTTAAGACGAACTTTGACTATAAAAGTAAGTAACAAGATTTTAATTATATTATATGTAATTAGTATCGTTAGATTGGTATTGAAAAGTACTTACTAATGATGCTAATTTCATATAAAGAATATTTATATATTTGAAGCAATTTTCGGTCAAATAAAAACACACGAAAAAGGAGTGCGCCTTATTATTTGAAACGGAGGGAGAGGGGAGTATGGATAATAGAACTATTCAAGTCCTGATTCGAGCCTTTAATTAACTAACTCTATAGTAGGAGTAATTTCTTGGAAAGTCACCGCTTGATTGCATCAGATACGTTCTTCATACATCATAGCTTCTGCTTCATTCCGAGTATTTCTTAGGCCAAACTGCGACCATGATCTGGACTCCTAGCTAACTCACGTGCATTACTTTGAAACAACGTTTAGAAAAGTGATTATAAATGCTAGACAGTGGTAAGTGGTTGCTTAGCGATTAGTCAGAAGAAGAATCGAAGAATATTTAGTGTGTTTTGAATAAGAGAGATCGCAGGCAGCGAAACATGACGATATTCAGTTAAGATTCCCGGGCATCTATCATGCATGAATTAAAAAAAAAAAAAAGCAAATTTGGAAGTCGATGGTCTAACCGAATCTCACTTGTACATATATGCAGGGGAACTGTTGATGCATCATTGGAGATCATTAGTTTGTACCAGTCGCACTTCACAAATCATGGACGATTAGCACGCTAGCTAGCTGCATAGTCTAATTCGTGCAAGAAAGACATTCTTGGATGGTTATCTAAGTGAAAGACGCTCAGCTTCAAAATAGAAATTTCGAAAGGAGACCAAATAGAGATTTCAGAGCATGTCCGCAGCTTCCCTAAAACGTCCCCCAAACGGCACCGGATCGAACGTCCCCCAAACGGCACCGGATCGAGCGTTTGGGGGACGCTTTTTCTTTATGCCGCGTTTGAGGACGTCGCTGCCCAGTCGCGGCTTCCAAAGGCGCCCCCCCCCCCAAACATTAAAATAATCGGTTTTTTTTCATTTTCATTTTAATAGAGAGAAGAAATTTGTAGGTACAATCGAGATTTTCAAAGTAGTGCAACATATTAAAACAAATTAACACATAAAAACTGTGGAAAAATGTGTTCAAACTAATTTTTTACTACTTTTCTTTGATGGCCCCGCCTCGTCGTCCTCACAGAGGAGCTTCCTGCTCGTCACCTCTTCCGAAGAGGTCGTGGTGTTCGACGCGTCGGAGGAGCTTGTGTCCCCCTCCAACGAGTAGTCCTTGTTGTATTTGTCGCCGTCGGTGCTCGCCGGCTGCGCCTCCGCCTCCGCCTTCGCCTTCACCCGGGCTCTTGCCTCCTTCTCTACCGTCGCTGCCTCCTCAGCCGCCTCCTCCGCCTCCAGCCGTCTCCACCTGGCATCTCCATCCTCTTCCTCTACCTCCTCCTTCTCATGGTCGTCGTTGGCGACGGCCTTCCCCTCCTCCTCATGGCCGTCGTTGGCCTCCCAATCCTCCTCCTGGTTGTCCGTCGGTGGGGAACTAGAGCTGCTAGGCGCTGCAACTCTGTCCCACCAATGGTGCCATCCCAGCGGCTTCCCCTCGCTATGGGTGTCTGATGGCAAAGAGAGGTTGCTCATGGTAAGAGAGATGAAGGGCGCCGGCCGGTTGGAGATCGGAATGCGCAGACGTCGGGGTCTTATTGAGCGGGATGAATGACGGCGCATATATCGAAGAGGGTTACGGACTTACGGTTGCTCTTCCGTGAAGTTCGCGCTCCATTCCAGCAGTTCGCGCGTTGATCGATGCGGTTGCCACTGCAACGGTTCCCCTTCCCGGCAATTGCACCGTCGCTAATAACTCCGTCGTGAGGTAGGCGACGGTTGGGTGTCGCTCATGTGTCAATGACACGTCGGACGTAATTCGCGCAGCGGGGACGGGTTCGGGGTGCCGAACACCGTATTGAGCCACGCCGGGCGGAAGGAGGTTTTAGTGCGCGAACAACTAGAGCCGAAAATATGTCTGGCGCGCCCCAAAAACCTTTAGGGGGACACTTTACAGGGCGCGACTGGAGATATTCTCAGTTGACATTAAAAGAACCAAAATCCATGGGAGGTGGCGTTTTGGTTCCGTCATAAAATGAAATTATGAAAAATGTTTCTCAAAAACCACCCCGAGAACACAATATATCCCTTCTTTTTACCTCATCTTTTGTCTGCATCGCTTGAAACGCTTGTCTAGACACTTTTTAGTTTGTCGATACATTTAAATTTTGAAAAATCTAAGATATTCTTTTTATGAATAGAGGGAGCACTGTAGCTGGAGCACTCATATATATGCTACAGTAACTCCAGTATTGATTTCAGCAGATACGTTGTTCATACATCATAGCTTTTGCTTGATCATTTCAAGTATTCTCACGCCAAACCGCGTGGATATCTAGACTTCTTGGCTTCTAGCTAACTCATGTGCATTACTTTGAAAATAGCGTTTAGAAAAGTGATTATAAATACTGGACGGTGGTTGCTCAGCGATCGGTCAGTAGAAGAATCTAAGAATATTCAATGTGTTTCGAATAAGAGAGGAAATAATATGTGATGGCAGTTGGCAGCGAAACATGAGGATGATCAGTTAAGGTTCCCGGGCATCTATCATGCATGGATTAGAAAAAGAAAAAACAAATTTGGAAGTCGATGGTCTGACCGAATCTCACTTGTACATATATACAAGGGGAACTGTTGATGCATCATTGGATATTATTATTCATACCAATTGCAAATCATGGAAGATTAGCTGCATAGTCAATTCGCGCAAGAAAGGCATTCATGGGTGGTTATCTAACTGAAAGACGATGAGCTTTTAAATAAAACTCAAGAGTAGAGAGAAAATTGGAGAAATGTTTCAGCGCACGACTACGTACCGTTCACAGCTGCGATCCCACGATAATGGCCGAATAGAATCGATGGTTTGTATCCAGAATCAGTAATTAACGTGCTGCAGGATACAACTGTGCAACTGCGGGCTTTTCAGTTCGCAGATGAGAACGGGGAGTAGCAGACAAAATCCTAGAAACTTACAAAGGAGACTGTAGCAAGCGTGAGCTCTTGTCTATTTTCTGTTATCATCAACCCCGCAATTTGAATCTTCTTTTTTTTATTTCTTTTTTCTTTTGCCCGGCACTCTGAATCTTTGATACACGGTGTATGTCTGTTGACTGTTCTAGATTTGTACTCCCTCCATCCCATAAACTTATCTGTGATTTGGCTAAATTTAAATATATCTATATACTAGATTGTATCTAGAGATACATATCCGTTCAAAGAGGGCCAGAGGATATGACCGTTGGAAAGGACACCGGCGACCGGAGTGGCGATCTCACCATCCCACCGCCGGCAAACGTAAGGGACGATTGCCGTTCACCGGAGCATCCTCTTAGAGGTCGTTTCTGGGTTTTGCAGTCATCGGATGACGAGGAGGACGGTGATGCGGAGGAAACCTCGTCGGCCGGAGGTTGTGCTTCCTCGAGATATCTATGCCATACTACAATTTCGGTGAGTGGTAGAGATCTCTCAGAGAGTACGTCCGAGCTGGCGATCAAGCGGATCAATCGACAGAAGAGTCAGCGGATGGCGGCTACGGCGGCGATGGAGCTCATGTCGTCGAAAGGTATGTGGTCACCATGCTCAATGCCATTGGGCATATCTGCTTGCAAGACTAAGATTAAAGCCAGGCCAGTTATTGAACCCTCCGTTTTCCCGGATTACGGATTGGATGGACCGTCGTACGCCGGCGGCGTTGGTCGCCGGTGATCGACAGCTTGTCGCATGATCCGGTGTTTACGGGTTTTTCAAAATCCAGAGGTGTGGGCTCGGCAAGGAAGCGGGCCGGTGAAAATAACAATACGGCTTGTTGGGGCCCAAGTATTGTGTTGTGTAATACTCCCGTGACCACGAACGAGCATCGATCTGGCGATGATTGGCAACCAAAATAGGTTAAGGTAGGTGATCACGTCGCTGGACGGGCCTTCCGTAAACTTCTAGGGTTATCCCGGAAGAGAGTTGGGACGGGTGAGCCGGTTGTCTTGCGGCGGCGCACCTCTCCTCCGATGTATGGCAACGGCGGTCAGGGAGGTTTCCATCCAGGTCGTGGCGATGGTGGTCAGGGAAGTTTCAATCCAGGTCGTGGCGATGGCGGACGGGGAGGGTTCAATCCAGGCCGTGGTGGTTTCAATGCTGGTCGGGGTGGCTACCATGCTCGTGGGGGCTACCATGCTCATGGGGGCTACGGTACTGGTCGTGCCGCTGGTGCACGAGGTCATCAAGGTGGACGAGGTTCTCAGGGCTTTGGTGCTGGCCAAGGTTTTGGTGGCGGTAGTGGTGCTCAAGGGAAAGGTTTCGGCCGGAATTTTGTGCAGGGCGAGGCCAGCGGCTCTGCCGGCATGAATGACGTACAGAGGTTTCAGGAGGAGAACTGGGAGGTGGCAATGGACACTTCCAGCGGGGTTTCAATCAGTACAATAACAGGAATTACAATGGTAATCCACATAGATGGAAAAATTCAGGCAGAGGGGGATATCAACAACATTTTCGTAACAATGGGCACACTCAAACGGCAAGGAGTGATATCGATGTTGACCTTCTGCAAACAAACAGTATAGGCTGTCGTTGCGGCGGTAATGGCGGCTCAGAAGTCCACAGACAATGTTGGGAGGACGACAACACCTATGGCAGCGCGTAGTGATATTTTATCTGGGGTGCCGAGCAAGAATGCAGTGGTGTCGGCTGCGGCACCAGCTGCAATTCAACAACAAGTTGAGGTGCCAAATCAAATTGTTATAGAGGCAAATGAGAAAGGATCAAAAGGGAAGGAGACAGAAGGACAGGGTCCATCAAAGAAGAAGAAAGAGGATAAGACGACATGTTTTAGATGCAAGAAACCAGGACACTATATTGATGATTGGCATACGCCCTTTTGTGACTTGTGTGAGTCTATTCATCATGTTGCTTGTGCATGTCATCTTCTGCAAGCTCTGAAACCCAATGCGACCATTCATGGATATGCCAATGAAGCTCTTATGTTTTTTGAACTTCCATGTGGGGCTTTTAAGGCGAAAGTTGAGAACCCAAAGTTGGCCAAAGTTAGTGTTGATGGGGATGCAACGACTATCCCTGAGATAATTGACCAACTGAAGAGAATTGTGCCATATGATAAATTTAATTGGGAATTTTTTCACCTTAAGGATAATATTTTCAGAGTCAAGCTAACGAGTAAGCAGAAAGTTCAGAGGTTGAAGAATTCTGGAACTTACATCTGTCAAGATAGGGAATCTTGTTTATCTTTTGATCTCCGGTCATTATTGGATGAGCCTCTTTATATGTTGCCAGAAGTTTGGGTTCAGGTCTCAGGGTTGCCATCAGATATGAGATCAGATTATTTATCATTATGGGGAGTTGGGACTCTGTTTGGGAAAACACTAGATGTGGATATGGCTTATACTCGCAAGAACAAGGTGCTTAGGACCAAGATTGGGTGCTTGGATCGTAATCTTATTCCTGCGGATAGTGATGTGTTTATCAGGAGGGTATTTTTAAACTCCGTTTTGAAGTGGAGACAGTCCAAGGGTCTCAGGAAGTGAATATGGTAGATGCAAACACCGGCAATGATGGTAATGGTGATGCTCATCATGGTGAGGGGAATAATGGTGGTGGTCATGCCATGGACATGGACCACAAAGGTAATGAGATGGATGCAACATCGAATAATAATGAAAATGATGTTTCAAATGCAAATAATGGAGTAGATTGGATGCAAGAGCAACTTCAGCATTTTGATGCAATTCAGATTGGCAAAATGAATGTAAAACTTAATACTCAAGGTATTCTTGCTTTTGAAACAAATTTGAGCAAAAATGAGTCATTTTCCATGTCTTTATCACATGCTGAGATTCTGCCACTAAAAGACAAAGGTTGAACTGATTCTTTTGCAGATTCTGGGTTCAAGGGATTCGCCTCGGGATCGGCTCCTATCGTTGCTTGGGGGGAGAGCCAGCCTACTGCCACTGGCCACTGGCGCGCGACAGCAGCACCTGCTCTGTTTGTGGCCACGTTGGAGCATGGTAGCATGTAGCAGCCTCGGGGGCAGTGCCGCGGCATGCAACAGACCGGGCAACAAGCGACAAGAGCAGCTGCTGCTCGCCCATTGGCTTGGCCCCATTTGCATGCCCGGTGTTCTGTGCCAAAGGTGGATGGTAGCATGCAGCGTGGTTTATCTGCGGCGCAGGTGCATGGCAGCGGCGTGCTGACAGGGGACCGGCCGGATGCGGCCACGTGCCTGCGCACCAACTGCTTTGCCCCCAGCACGGGATCGTCTGTGGCTGCATCAGCGGGAGCGACGAAGCCTGGAGCTTATACATCGCCGCAGAAAATCTGGCCTGGCTGCGACGGTGCGCCCATGTCAGGTACGAAGTCCTGCTGCCATGATAAGGGCATGATTATAAAGGACAAGAAAATGATTGGAGCACATGTTGTTGATCCTTTGGGATCTTCTGTGCACCAAGGTGATGTAGGTAATGGTCAAATTGTGTCTCTAAATCTGTATCTCATGGATGTGATACATATGATGCAGGTACTTTTTTGACTTCAAAGTTGGTTGACTCGTTGGATCAACCGAAGAATGGAGCTAGGGGAAAGATGGAGAATAAAGAGGAGGAAGCTACAATTGGTCTTCAATGTCAGATGGGGACTGCCTCATCTTCAAAGGCTAATGGTGAGCCCTCTGCTTCTTTTTTAGCTTCCTCCAACAGTACATTACACACACTATCCTTATCCCTAATGGAGCTTTCACCTATTATACAGTTCAACTGACTTTGGATGACATCATTTCTTTTGGGGGATGCCAAAGACATCAATTGAGGTGAGGTCTAGTTCTCGATTGGAAAGCAGGCCTGATGTGGACATGCCCCAGATGGAGAAGGAAATGAGAAATACACAGAGGCATGAGGCTTCTTGCAATCCAGGTAAATCTTTTGTTCCAGAATTTTCGATTGTTAATATCCCAGATGATGAAAGTTGTCATAGAGCGGAACGGTTAGGAGTATCTTTAGGTGTTTCGGAAGGATATGTTGCAAAATCCATTAAAGGAATTACATTGTTAGAGGGGGAACGTATTCTGACAATTTTGCACAAAAATGTGAGTGGAAGTAGGAGTGAAGAAGAGGGGTTGTCCTCTCTTATGATGTCAAAAGTTTCTACTTTATGTGAGGATTTGGTAGAGGAGGATGATATCCCATTGGGGGTAGAGGACCATGTTGTGCCTCTAAAGTCCGTTGTGAGGGAAAAGAAAACTAGGCAGAGGAAAGTGTATGATACTAATAATATTCGCACGAGTTCTAGGAAAAGAATTAAAAAACAATATTCCTAATGCAGAATATAAAAGGAATCAATTGAAATCGGGGATTTTGGTGATACTGCTAAGCATTTGTTTGTCAAAGAGGCAATTAGGGAGCATAAGTTAGATGTTATAGCTTTGTTGGAGACTGGGAGATCTAACTTCTCTATCCCCTTTTTGAACCAACTCGCTGCGGGTTATAATTTTGCTTGGTTTTGTCTTCCACCACATGGTCGTTCTGGGGTATTCTAGTGGGAATAAACTCAGATACACTTCAGGTGGTAAAGGTTAGCAATGGACATTTTTGCATAAAACTTCATTTTAAATGTAAGAGAGATGGGTTTGAATGGATACTAGTGCTGGTCTATGGGGCTGCCCAAGACTCGCACAAAGCAGAATTCTTGTCAGAATTATTAAGAACTTGTGAATCCGAAACACTACCTATGTTGATAGGGGCGATTTCAATATTATACGGAAAAGGGAAGAAAAAATAATGATAATTTTAAGGCGCGTTGGCCTTTTGTTTTTAATGTAATTATTGAGCACTTGAAGTTACAGGAAATTGCTCTAACTGGGAGACAATTTACATGCGCAAGTCGCCGAGACGAACCTACTTATGAGAAACTTGATAGAGTTCTTGCATCCATCTCTTGGGAACAGAAATTCTCTTTAGTCACGGTGCGAGCTTTGACTAGAGTTGATTCAGATCATACTCCGATACTTATTGATTCAGGAGTGAAAGCACATCTGGGTAATAAGTCAAAATTCTCTTTTGAGCTATATTGGTTGCGACAAGAGGTTTTTTTATATGATAGTAAAGGAGTGGAACTCAGTTTTAGTGGGAGCGAATTCCATGGAGGTTTGGTTAAATAAGTTAAGACATTTAAGAAGATTTCTTAAAGGATGGGTGATGTCTACGCACGCTTCTATTCATGTAGACAGTGTTGTGCCTCCAAGAGCAGAGGTTTCTAGAACAGCAGCAAGTTTCCCTTAAGTGAATCACCCAAGGTTTATCGAACTCAGGGAGGTAGAGGTCAAAGATATCCCTCTCAAGCAACCCTGCAATTACGATACAAGAAGTCTCTTGTGTCCCCAACATACCTAATACACTTGTCAGATGTATAGGTGCACTAGTTCGGCGAAGAGATAGTGAAATACAAGTAATATGGATGATTGTAAGTAGTAATTGCAATCTGAAATAAAGATGGCAGCAAGCGAATGATACGTCTCAAACGTATCTATAATTTCTTATGTTCCATGCTACTTTTATGATGATACTCACATGTTTTATACACACTTTATGTCATTATTATGCATTTTCCGGCACTAACCTATTGACGAGATGCCGAAGAGCCAGTTGCTTTTGCTGTTTTTGGTTTCAAATCCTACAAAGGAAATATTCTAATTGGACGAAATCAACGCCCGGGTCTTATTTTTCCACGGAGCTTCCAAGACCGAAAGGATACGAAGTGGGGCCACGAGGTGGCGACCATAGGCCGCCGCGGCCGAGGGGGCCCGCGCCGCCTATGGTGTGGGCCCTCGCCCTCCAACGCTGCCCTTCCGCCTACTTATAGCCTTCGTCGCGAAAACCCGTACCGAGAGCCACGATACGGAAAACCTTCCAGAGACGCCGCCGCCGCCAATCCCATCTGGGGGATTCAGGAGATCGCCTCGGCACCCTGCCGGAGAGGGGAATCATCTCCCGGAGGACTCTTCATCACCATGATCGCCTCCGGATTGATGTGTGAGTAGTTCACCCCCGACTACGGGTCCATAGCATAGCTAGATGGTTGTCTTCTCTCATTGTGCTATCATGTTAGATCTTGTGAGCTGCCTATCATGATCAAGATCATCTATTTGTAATGCTACATGTTGTGTTTGTTGGGATCCGATGAATATGGAATACTATGTCAAGTTGATTAGCAATCTATCATATATGTGTTGTTTATGTTCTTGCATGCTCTCCGTTTCTAGTAGAGGCTGGCCAAGTTGATACTTGTAACTCCAAGAGGGAGTATTTATGCTCGATAGTGGGTTCATGCCTCCATTGAATCTAGGACAGTGACAGAAAGTTCTAAGGTTGTGGATGTGCTGTTGCCACTAGGGATAAAACATCAATGCTTTGGCTAAGGATATTTGTATTGATTACATTACGCACCATACTTAATGCAATTGTCTGTTGTTTTCAACTTAATACTGGAAGGGGTGCGGATGCTAACTGAAGGTGGACTTTTTAGGCATAGATGCTGGATAGCGGTCAATGTACTTTGTCGTAATGCCCGATTAAATCTCATAGTAGTCATCGTGATATATGTATGTGCATTGTTATGCCTTCTCTATTTGTCAATTGCCCAACCGTAATTTGTTCACCCAACATGCTATTTCTTATCGGAGAGACACCACTAGTGTGGACCCCGGTCCATTCTTTTACATCTGAAATACAATCTACTGCAATACTTGTTCTTTGTTCTTCGCAAACAAACATCATCTTCCACACTATACATTTAATCCTTTGTTTACAGCAAGCCGTGAGATTGACAACCTCACGTTACGTTGGGGCAAAGTACTTTGATTGTGTTGTGCAGTTCCACGCGGAATCCCTGGTGTTGCGCCGCACTACACTCCGTCACCAACAACCTTCACGTGATCCTTGACTCCTATTGTTCGATAACCTTGGTTTCTTCATCGAAAACTTGCTGTACGCATCACACCTTCCTCTTGGGGTTCCCACGTACTTCGCGCATCAGCAACATGTAACAGAACTTGTTGGAAACGGTGTTTCAATGCTTAGAAACAAGGCCTAGGGATCATACTTTCACTAGTGGACACTCTCAACAATGATCACATAACTGAATAAATAAATGCTAATCTCAAACACTCTCTTGTTGGATAACAAACACCATTCATTGTGTAGGGCTACAAGAGCACCTCAAGCCGGAGTAAACAAGCTCCACAACTTCATAAAGGAATCACACACGATGCACACTGTCACCGTCACACCGTGGAGAGTGAATCCGGAGTTCATATTAAAGTAACCTCTAGAGTGCATAATAGACAGAGTAACATCTACATAATCAACTAGATTACAAAGCTCATGATCACATAAAGATCACCCCATGGGAGAGAGATGAACCACATAGCCGGTAGAGCCCTCAGCCTCGGGAGAACTACTCCCTCCTCATCATGGGAGACAGCAATGGCGATGAAGATGGCGGTGGTGTCGATGGAGATGACTCGGGGCAATTGTCCCGGGGTGCGAACAGACTTGTCCCCGAAACGGAGTTTCGCGATGGCGGCGGCGCCCCTGGAGTCTTTCTGGAGTATGATGGATTGTTTGAGGGTTTTCGCGTCGCGAGGAATATATAGGCGAAAGGGCAGCGTCAGTGGAGTCTCGAGGGGCCCACACCATAGGGTGGGGCGACCCCCCTCCTGGCCGCGCCGGCTGATGGGGAGGAGGCCCTGGCCTCCTCTGCCTGGCCCTTCGGCTCCGTGAGTCTTCCGGCGAAATAGAATTTCGTGATTTTTCGGGATTTTTCCGAGCACTTTGGTTTTTGGGCCTTTTCTGCACAAACAGACATAATAAACAGAAACTGGCACTGTGGCATCTTGTTAATAGGTTAGTTCCGGAAAATGCATCAAAACGATATAAATTATGGATAAAACATGTAGATATTGTCATAAAACTAGCATGGAACATAAGAAATTATAGATACGTTGGAGACGTATCAAGCATCCCCACGCTTAGTTCCTACTCGCCCTCGAGTAGGTAAACGATAACAAGGATAATTTCTGAAGTGACATGCTACTATCATAATCTTGATCAATACTATTATAAAGCATATGAGATGAATGGAGTGATTCAAAGCAATAGTAAAGATAATGACTAAACAACTGATCATATAGCAAAGACTTTTCATGAATAGTACTTTCAAGAGAAGCATCAATAAGTCTTGCATAAGAGTTAACTCATAAAGCAATAGATTCTTAGTAGAAGGTTTTGAAGCAACACAAAGGAAGATATAAGTTTCAGCAGTTGCTTTCAACTTCAACATGTATATCTCATGGATAATTGTCAATACAAAATAATATGATGAGTGCAAATAAGCAAGTATGTAAGAATCAATGCACTCAGTTGACTCAAGTGTTTGCTTCTAAGATAGAAAGAAGTAGGTAAACTGACTCAACATAAAGTAAAAGAAAGGCCCTTCGCAGAGGGAAGCAGAGATTACTCTTGTGCTAGAGCTTTTTATTTTGGAATCATAGAAACAATTTTGTCAACTAGTAATAATTCATATGTGTTATGCATAAAACATCCTATAAGTTGCAAGCCTCATAATACCAATAGTGCTCGCACCTTGTCCTAATTAGCTCGGATTTCCATGGATTATCATTGCATTACATATGATTCAACCAAGTGTCACAAAGGGGTACCTCTATGTCACCTGTACAAAGGTCCAAGGAGATAGATCGCATTAGATTTCTCTTTTTTGATAGATCTCAACTTGAGGACATCCGTACCGGGAAAACATAGAAAACAGATAATGGACTCCTCTTTAATGCTTAAGCATTCAACAACAGATAATATTCTCATAAGAGATTGAGGTTTAATGTCCAAACTGAAACTTCCACCATGATACATGGCTTTGGTTGGCGGCCCAATGTTCTTCTCTAACAATATGCATACTCAAACCATTTAATCATGATAAATCACCCTTACTTCAGACAAGACGAACATGCATAGCAACTCACATGATATTCAACAAAGGTGTAATAGTTGATGGCGTCCCCAGAAACATGGTTACCGCCCAACAAGCAACTTATAAAAAATAAGATACATAAGCGACATATTCAATACCACAATAGTTTTTAAGCTATTTTCCCATGAGCTATGTATTGCAAAGACAAAGAATGAAATTTTAAAGGTAGCACGCAAGCAATTTACTTGGAATGGCAGAAAAATACCACATAGTAGGTAGTTATGGTGGACATAAATGGCATAGGTTTTGGCTCAAGGTTTTGGATGCACGAGAAGCATTCCCTCTCAGTACAAGGCTTTGGCTAGCAAGGTTGTTTGAAGCAAAATCAAGTATGAACCGGTACAGCAAAACTTACATAAGAACATATTGCAAGCATTATAAGACTCTACACTCGTCTCCTTGTTGTTCAAACACCTTTACCAGAAAATATCTAGACTCTTAGAGAGACCAATCATGCAAACCAAATTTCAACAAGCTCTACAGTAATTCTCCACTAATAGGTTCAACACCACATGATGCAAGAGCTTAAACATGATCTACTTGAGAGCTCAAAACAATTGCCAAGTATCAAATTATTCAAGACAATATACCAATTACCACATGAAGCATTTTCCGTTTCCAACCAAATAACAATGAGGCGGTGTTCAAATGAAAAAGTGGAGTGTGTCTCTCTCCCACACATGGATTGCTAGGATCCAAATTTATTCAAACAAAAACAAAAATAAAAACATACAGACGCTCCAAGTAAAGCACATAAGATGTGACGGAATAAAATATAGTTTCACTAGAGGTGACCTGATAAGTTGTCGATGAAGAAGGGGATGCCTTGGGCATCCCCAAGCTTAGATGCTTGAGTCTTCTTGAAATATGCAGGGATGAACCACGGGGGCATCCCCAAGCTTAGACTTTTCACTCTTCTTGATCATATTATATCATCCTACTCTCTTGACCCTTGAAAACTTCCTCCACACCAAACTCAAAACAAACTCATTAGAGGGTTAGTGCATAATCAAAAATTCACATGTTCAGAGAGGACACAATCATTCGTAACACTTCTGGACATACCCAAAGCTACTGAAAGTTAATGGAGCAAAGAAATCCATTCCACTCAGTAAAAGAGGCAATGTGAAATAAAAGGCAGAATCTGTCAAAACAGAACAGTCCGTAAAGACGAATTTTTTAGAGGCACTTAACATGCTCAAATGAAGAAGCTCAAATTGAATGAAAGTTGCGTACATATCTGAGGATCACTCATGAATTTGCGCAGATTTTTTAGAGTTTCCTACAGAGAGATCTACTCAAATTCTTGACAGCTAGAAATCTGTTTCTGCGCAGAAATCCAAATCTAGTATCAACTTTACTATCAAAGACTTTACTTGGCACAACAATGCAATAAAATAAAGATAATGAGAGGTTGCTACAGTAGTAACAACTTCCAAGACACAACAAAACAGTAGCAAAATAAAACATGGGTTATCTTCCAAGAAGTGCTTTCTTTATAGCCATTAAGATGGGCTCAGTAATTTTAATGATGCTCTCGCAAGAAACAAGAGTTGAAGCAAAAGAGAACATCAAAAAGCAAGTATAAAACAAATTTAAGCCTAACCCACTTCCTATGAAAAGGAATCTTGTAAATAAACAAGTCATGTAAGCATAATGCAACAAGCATAGAAAGGCAACACAAGCGCAACTTCAAGATTATCAACATAAAGAGGGGAAACTTAATATTATTAAGATGCATATAACCATGTTTCCTCTCTCATAATAACTTTCAGTAGTATCATTGATGAAATCCACAATATAACCATCACTTAAAACATTCTTATCATGGTTCATATGCATGAAAGTATCATTATTTTAGGCATAAGAAAAACTCTTCTCATTAATAGTAATTGGAGCAGGATCATTATCAAGAAATTGAACATGGTAAACAAGTTGCATACTAAGGGGATGGTTTTTGGCAATCCCATCATGACTATGACAAGTTTCATAAGGATAATTATAATCTGTGTCATAGTATTCTTTATAATAATTGTCAAAGATTGGAAGCATAGTATCATCATAAGAAATAGAATAGTTATCTTCCACAGTGTGTTCATATGTAATCATACCATCATTGTTACTAGAAGGAGATGTATCAAACATATAATCATCAATAGCAAAAGGATTTTCAAACACCTCAACCCTAAGCTTAGAGCTTTCTATATCATTATGGGAAGAAGCATGGATAGTACTAATACTATGGCAATTATTAACATCATCATTTTCAGAATTAGTTTCCCAGAGATTTTCAATATCAAAAGTAGTGTGCTCTTCTAAATCATAATCATTAATGTAGGTAAAGGGCATAGGAAGATCATTGTACTCAGATTCATTATCATAATAATCATTAGGAGCAACATACTTACGGTTACCTCATATACACGCGGGGATATGCCGTTACCTCTTTCTTTTATTCCCCCTCTCTCTTCTTCTTCTTCTTCTTCTTCTTCTTCTTCTTCGTTCTTCTTCTTCTTCTTTTCCTCCTCCTTCCCTTCTTTAGGAGGAAGAGGCTTGAAGGGAGGCTTCTCCACATAACCTGATTTATTTCCAGAAACAATAGAAGAAACTTGGGAGGATTCCTCCTTTTCATTAATAAGTTCAAAACACACAGCGGTCCTATCATATTTTGGCAAGGTGTCATCTTCTAAAATATTTTGTATGTAAGTATTTGTGTGGCAATTATAAATGCAATAAGACACCCATGCAGGACACTATTAATATCAAGAGCACTCATATCCACCAAAGAAGTTTTTCTCAATAACTCTTCACACTCCAAAAATAATGTAAGTTCATTGATACGTCCATTTTGCATCACTATTTTATATCATAATTTACTGTTATTCATTGATATCTTTTCATATTTAGAGATGATGCTTATGTTATTTCATCTATTTTGCATGTTTCATGGTCATTGGAGAATCGCGCACCGGAGTCAGGATTCTGCTGGAAAAAGCACCGTCAGAATGCAATATTTCGGAAGATCAACAACTTACGGAAATTATACTGAAAATCCTATTTTTCCAAAGACGGAGGTAGCCAAAGGAGGAGCCGAGGAGGGCCTCCATGGGCCCCCTCATAGGCCGGCGCGGGCCCTGCCCTGGCCGCGCCGCCATGTGAGGAGGGGGCCCACAGCCCCCTCGGCCTCCTCTCCTTCGCGTACTTCTTCGTCCGAAACCTAAGCTCCAGAGGATAGTCGCGAAGAGTCACAGCCCGCCTCGCGGGGCGGAAAACACTAGAGAGAAAGAGCTCTCCACAGGCTGAAATCCGCCGGGGAAATTCCCCCCGAGGGGGAAATCGACGCCATCGTCACCGTCATCGAGCTGGACATCATCTCCATCATCATCACCAACATCTTCATCATCATCACCGCCATCTCCACCGCTGCACCTCGTCACCGCTGTAACAATTAGGTTGGATCTTGATTGTTTGATAGGGGAACTCTCCCGTATTGATTTCTACTTGTTATTGATGCTATTGAGTGAAACCATTGAACCAAGATTTATGTTCAGATTGTTATTCATCATCATATCACCTCTGATCATATTCCATATGATGTCTCGTGAGTAGTTCGTTTAGTTCTTGAGGACATGGGTGAAGTCTAAATGTTAGTAGTGAATTATGTTGGGTAACATTCAATGTTATGATATTTAAGTTGTGGTGTTATTCTTCTAGTGGTGTCATGTGAACGTCGACTACATGATACTTCACCTTTTATGGGCCTAGGGGAATACATCTTGTATTCTTTTGCTAATTGCGGGGTTGCCGCAGTGACAGAAACCTAAACACCCGTTGGTATATCGATGCAGGAGGGATAGCAGGATCTCGAGTTTAAGGCTGTGGTTAGATTTATCTTAATTACTTTCTTGTATTTGCGGATGCTTGCAAGGGTATAATCACAAGTATGTATTAGTCCTAGGAAGGCGGTGCATTAGCATAGGTTCACCCACACAACACTTATCAAAACAATGAAGATTAATCAGCTATATGAAGCGAAAGCACTAGACTAAATTCCCGTGTGTCCTCAAGAACGTTTGGTCATTATAAGTAAACAAACCAGCTTGTCCTTTGTGCTAAAAAGGATTGGGCCACTCGCTGCAATTATTTCTCTCGCACTTTACTTACTTGTACTTTATTAATCTGCTATATCAAAACCCCTGAATAATTGTCTGTGAGCATTTACAGTGAATCCTTCATCGAAGCTTGTCAACACCTTCTCTCCTCGTTGGGTTCGACACTCTTATTTGTCGAAAATACTACGATACACCCCTATACTTGTGGGTCATCAAGACTATTTTCCGTTGCCGGGGAGGAGCGCTATTGGTAAGTGGAATTAGTAAGGGAAACTTTTACTGTACGTGCTGTTTTTATTTCTGCCTGCTGCTATAATTCATTATGGAGAGGTCTTCTCTTGAATTCCTCTTTGGAAAATCTACTACTACTGCAAAGGTAGTGGATGAGGAGCCAGGTGAGAAAGAGGTTCCATACAAAATACCTATGAAAATTATTGAACGTGTTGTCGATAACCGCTATGAAGGGGATGGAATTGTCCATCCTGGTGATCATTTACTGTTTTTACATGAATTATGCGGGTTATTCAAATGTGCAGGTATTGCTATGGATGAAGTTAGGAAGAAACTATTCTCTATATCGCTGTTCTGCAAAGCAGCAGACTGGTATAAATTGGTGAAGAATAGGGATTCTCTTGATTGGGAGGACATTGTGCCTTTATTTTATTCTAAATTCTATCCTCCAAGTGAAATTCACAAAGATCGGAACCCCATATATAACTTTTGGCCTCATGATGGAGAGAGTATTGCCCAAGCATGGGGGAGATTGAAGTCTTTAATGCTCAAATGCCCCATTCATGAGCTTCCGGTAATATTATTATTGATAATTTCTATGCAAGACTGTCTTTTCAAGATAAGACTTTGCTGGATACTCTTGTTCTGGATCGTTTACACGCAACAAAGAGTTTAAAAGGGACCTTCTTGATCGGATCCAGGAGAATACTGAAGGATGGGAGAATGACAAAGATAGAGAGTCGGGTATAAACTATGATTATAAATGCATTGAAGTTTTTATGGATACTGATAAATTTCGTAATATGAGTGCTACTTATGGTCTTGATTCTCAAGTCGTTGCAAATTTTTATAAAGCTTTTGCCTCCCACTTTGAATTGCCTAGGAAGAATTTTGATAAGTATCATGAACCTTATAAAGATAAAATTGATCCATCTATAAATAAATGTGCTATAATTGAAACTGTTGATCATATTCTTCCTGAAGCTTATATTGAAAAAACTCCTTTCCCTGCTAAAATGAAGGAGTACTGTTATAACTAGTGCGGTTAATAAAAGTGCAAAGAAACCTATACAACCTGAAGAACAAATAAAAGTTGAACCTGCTATTGCAATAGTTAAAGATCTTGTGAATGAAAATGTAGAAGATGGTCATATTATTTTCTGTGAAGATGCTTCTAATATTGTTTCGCATCCTAATAAGTCTAGGGAAGCCAGTATTCCTATGCTCTCTGTTAGAATGGGTGGTCATTGTTATTATGGTTTATGTGACATGGGTGCAAGTATTAGCGCCATTCCTTATGAGCTTTATACGGAGATCATGCATGAAATTGGTTCTGTGAACTTGAAGATATTGATGTGGTTATTCGCTAGCTAATAGAGAAACTATCTCTCCTATTGGTATTGTTCGAGATGTGGACGTTCTATGTGGTAAGATTAAATATCCTGCTGACTTTTTGGTACTTGGTTCTGTTGCAAGTAAGTCTTGTCCTATTATTTTTGGTAGACCTTTTCTAAATAGTTGTGGAGCTGTTATAGATTGCAAGAAGGAAAAAATTGTGACTAAATTTGCTGGTGAATCTTATGAGTTTAATTTCTCTAAATTTGCCAAAACACCTTATAAAGCTGATTTGCCTAATAATGATTTTAGAGTTGAACAGTGTGCGTCTATTGCTCTTGCTCCTAATAATCCTTTGCAGCAACATTTGGAGGATAGTGAGAGTGAAGTATTTAGGGAAGAAAGGAATGAGCTTGATGAAATTTTCCTTCGTCAACCTATTCTTAAACATGACTTGCCGGTTGAAGATTTAGGTACAACACCACCACCAAAGGAAAATCCTGTTTTTGATTTAAAACCGTTGCTTGATAATCTTAAGTATGCTCATATTGATGATAAGAAAATATATCCTGTTATTATTAGTTCTAAGCTTTCAGATTTTGAGGAAGAAAGGTTATTGGAAATATTGAAGAAACACCGAGGAGCTATTGGCTACACTCTTGATGAATTGAAGGGGATTTCTCCTCTATTTGCCAACATGCTATCAATATGGAAGATGATGCAAAGCCTGTTGTTGAACATCAGCGTCATCTAATTCCTAAGATGAAGGATGTGGTAAGGAATGAGGTATTAAAACTTCTTGAAGCTGGTATTATATATCCTATTGCCGATAGTAGATGGGTTAGTCCTGTGCATTGTGTTCCTAAGAAAGGAGGAATGACTGTTGTGCCTAATGATAATGATGAGCTCATCCCTCAAAGAGTAGTTGTAGGGTATAGAATGTGTATTGATTATCGAAAAGTTAATAATGTTACTAAGAAAGATCATTACCCTTACCTTTTATTGATCAAATGTTAGAAAGGTTGTCTAAAAATACTCATTTTTGCTTTCTTGATGGTTATTCGGGTTTTCACAAATTGCTGTTAAACTAAAGATCAAGAGAAAACTACTTTCACTTGTCCCTATGGAACTTATGCTTATAGGCGTATGCCTTTTGGTTTATGTAATGCTCCTGCTACTTTTCAAAGATGCATGTCTGCTATTTTTCATGGCTTGTGAGAATATTGTGGAGGTATTCATGGATGGTTTTTCTGTCTATGGGAATTCTTTGATAATTGTTTGCGAAACCTTGATAAAGTTTTGCAGAGAAAGAAACTAACCTTGTTCTTAATTGGGAGAAATGCCACTTTATGGTTAATGAAGGAATTGTATTGGGACATAAAATTTCCGAGAGAGGTATTGAAGTTGATAGAGCTAAAGTTGAAGCAATTGAGAAGATGCCCTATCCTAGGGATGTTAAAGGTATTCGTAGTGTTCTTGGTCATGTCGGGTTTTATAGGAGATTTATTAAAGACTTTTCTAAGATTTCAAAGCCTCTTACTAATCTTCTTCAAAAAGATTTACCTTTTGTTTTTGATGATGATTGTAAGAAAGCTTTTGAAACTCTAAAGAAAGCCTTAACAACTGCTCCTGTAGTTGAACCTCCTGATTGGAACTTGCCTTTTGAAATTATGTGTGATGCTAGTGATTTTGCTGTAGGCGCTGTTCTTGGACAGCGAGTAGATAAAAAATTGAATGTTATTCATTATATATGCTAGCAAAACTCTGGATGCTGCTCAAAGAAATTATGCTACAACTGAAAAAAATTATTAGCTGTAGTCTTTGCTTGTGACAAGTTTAGATCTTATATTGTTGATTCGAAAGTTACAATTCATACTGATCATGCTGCAATTAGATACCTTATGGCAAAGAAAGATGCTAAGCCAAGGCTTATTAGATGGGTGCTTCTTTTGCAAGAATTTGATTTGCATATTATAGATAGGAAAGGTGCTGATAATCCTGTTGCTGATAATTTGTCTAGATTGGAAAATATTGCTTATGATCCTATTCCTGTTAATGATAGTTTTCCAAATAATCAATTGGTTGTAATAAAGGTGAGCTCGCGAGATAGTCCTTGGTATGCTGATTATGCTAACTTTATTGTTTCCAAGTACTTGCCTCCAACCTTTTCAGCTCAGCAAAGGAGGAAATTCTTGTATGACTTGAGGCATTATTTTTGGGATGACCCACACTTATATAAAGAAGGAGTGGATGGTATTCTGCGAAGATGTGTTCCTGAATATGAACAACAAGAGATATTGAGTAAGTGTCATGGTAGTGTTTATGAAGGACATCACGCCGGAGATAGAACCGCGCAAAAGGTTCTACAATCAGGTTTCTATTGGCCAACTCTCTTCAAAGATGCAAGAAAGTTTATTTTATCTTGTGATGAATGTCAAAGGGTTGGTAATATCTCCAGACGCAATGAAATGCCTATGAATTATACTCTTGTTATTGAACCATTCGATTGTTGGGGATTTGACTTCATGGGTCCTTTCCTCTTCGAAGGTAACACTCATATATTTGTCGTTGTGATTATGTTACTAAATGGGTGGAAGCCATACCTACAAAAAGTGATGATGGTGAGACCTCTTTAAGAATGCTTTTAGATATTATTTTTCCTAGATTTGGAGTTCCTAGATATCTTATGACTGATGGAGGTTTTCATTTTATTCATGGTGGTTTTAGAAAAACTCTTGCTAAATATGGTATTAATCATAGAATTGCTTCCGCTTATCATCCTCAAACTAGTGGGCAAGTAGAATTATCAAATAGAGAGATTAAATCTATCTTGCAAAATACTGTTAATAAATCTAGAAAGAATTGGGCTATTAAATTGAAGGAAGCACTACGGGCTTATAGAACTGCTTATAAAAATCCCATGGGTATGTCACCGTATAAAATGGTTTATGGGAAAGCTTGTCATTTACCTTTAGAACTAGAGCACAAAGCTTACTGGGCTGTAAGAGAACTAAATAAAGATCCTAAACTTGCTGGTAAGAAGAGATTGCTACAATTGAGTTCTCTAGATGAATGGAGGAGTGAAGCATATGAAAATGCTAAACTCTTTAAACAGAAAGTTAAGAAATGGCATGATAGAAGAATTATCAAAAGAGAATTTAATGTTGGGGATAAAGTCCTATTGTATCGGTCTCGTCTCAGATTTTTTGCAGGGAAATTACTCTCAAAATGGGAAGGACCATATGTCATTGATGAGGTGTATCGTTCAGGGGCAATTAAAATTAGCTCTCTGCAAGGTAATGCCACACAAGTGGTAAATGGACAAAGACTCAAGCATTATATCTCCGGTGATTCTTATAATGAAGATGTTGATGTTATTCGAGTGGTAACTCCGGAAGCTTTCATCAAAGGCCAAATTGACAATCCTGCAGAGTTCGACTTTGAATAGGTAACAGTCTGGTAAGAAAAGTCCGCGTTTAAACAAACAATGTTTTTGCTACTTTTGGAAAATATGAAAATTACGAGATCGAAACGGAGTGGAGGATACGCACGAGGGCGTGCCCCATAGGCGGCGCGGGCCCCACCGGCCGCGCCGCTATGAGGAGGGCCCCTCGTTGCCCCTCTCCCTCGACTGCGACCTGGTACTTTCCTTTTGTCGTGAAAATTTTCTGTTATATAATTCCCCGGACCCCTGGAGGTCCGTATATCGTTTTCTCGACATGTTTTGTTTCGAGCTGTTTCTGCCAGGATCTGTTTTTTATCTAGAGACACCATGTCTTCGTCGGGAGCTCCGAAGGACAACTTCTTTAAGGACGTCGTCAACCCGTACATAAGCGAGTTGAAGATGCACCCCAAGGAATTGCTGCTCGTAGATGGGGAGTTGCAGATTGAAGATGTCCGGCGTCCTAAAGGAGAAGGAAGCTTGGAAGACAGGATGGAGAAGCTAGAACAAGAAGTCTTTAACTACAAGAAGATGGCTGAGCGTGAAGTGGACATCTTCCACAAGATCGTGTCTGAACTTATTGATGAACACGAGAAGGAGACTGCAAAGCTGTGGAACGATATCTCTCACTTCACGACACCACCAACAAACTCCAAGCTCAACTCTATGATGTTCAAAATCAAAACTGTGAGTATGAAAACAGGTTTAAACACATAATCTATGCTGCTAGTTTCAGGATTCCTGAGACCAATATGTCGTTTGTTGATGGAGAGCCTCTTCCTTGGAAGTCTGATGATGGGAGGAATTCATCACCACCGCCGGAGGAGTAATTCATCATCGGTATTGGCATCCCCTTGGTTTGTTCCAAGCTTGGGGGGGGGGGTGCCGCGGTATCACATCATCACTATCTTTTATCTTTTTATCAAGTAGTGTCATATCATGAGTAGGGAAATTATCATATAAGATGTGTGGCGGTATGGAAGTATCTCTCTTTAGTTGGTTATCTATGTATCCCTTTGTGTGAGTTATCGTTATGGAATATTAATGAGAATTTTTATCATTTACATATTGCACATCTTATTTTAGTTTGCAATCTCTATTATATGATTGATCTTGTTGTTAGTATTGGTATCACTTTGGGAGCATTGAGTAAATCTATTTGGTTTTGGCAAACTTAGCATTGGTTAATAGCAACAACACTTTGAGTTTAAGTAGGAAAGAGGAAGTACATGTAGATATGTTATTATCTTTCTTGTTAGCTTCTAACTTAGTATTCTGAAGTTAAAATTGTTTGTGCTTACAAGTAAGATGCATGATTGTTTCTATCACATGTATATTTGTTTGTTTCCCTCAACTCTTATGCTTGCTAATCAACCTTGCTAGCCAAAGACCTCTTGAGAGGAATACTTCTCGTGCATCCAAACCCCTTAAACCAAACCTATGCCATCAGTGTCCACCATAACTACCTATTATGTGGTATTTCCCTGCCATTCCAAATAAATACTTCATGTGCTACCTTTAAACAATTCAAAAGTTATTACCTCTTATTTGTGTCAATGTTTTATAGCTCATGAGGAAGTATGTGGTGTTTTATCTTTCAATCTTGTTGAGCAACTTCCACTAATGGACTAGTGGCTTCATCCACTTATCCTATAATTTTGCAAAAGAGCTGGCAACGGGGTTCCCAGCCCCAATTAATTAACTTTCATTAATAATTCTCTTCACATGTTTTGCCCTGATTCATCAAAGCAACTTAATTTTGCAATAGACACTCCTCCATGGTTTGTGAAATGTTGGAAGGCACCCGAGGATTCGGCTAGCCATGGCTTGAGAAAGCAAAGGTTGGGAGGAGTGTCATCCTTAAATAAACTAAAGTACATGTGTAAACAAAAGAGAAGAGGGATGATCTACCTTGCTGGTAGAGATAACGTCCATCATGGGAGCCGCCCTTTGGAAGTCTGTTTGGCAAGGTGGTTAGAGTACCCACTACCATTCGTTGACAACAACAAACACCTCTCAAAACTTTACTTTCATGCTCTCTATATGACTTCAAAACTTAAAAAAGCTCTAGCACATGATTTAATCCCTGCTTCCCTCTGCGAAGGGCCTGTCTTTTACTTTATGTTGAGTCAGTAAACCTATTTCCCTCCATCTTAAGCTAGCAATTGAGTTATTGTGATCCAACCATCTATATTGTGATCTACTTAATCATGTCGTTTATTCTTCCTTGTTTAGTACAAGTTTTATCTGAATGAATATAGCTTTGAAGGTTATCAATGATTATGAGGAAATTATTATGATTGAGTATGCAAGTTTTGTTATAAGCTTTAATATAAGAGTGATGCTCAATAGATAAGTATAATCTGTTAACTGTTCTCTGACCAAGAACGAAGTTTGCCATCACCAATTATGATTTCTTATGCACCTTTATTTGTGATTACCTTCTACTTGTTTCAAGTTGAATTATATGAGGAAGTTGTCTACTAGAATGTCTTGTGTGAATTAATATGATGCTTCTTGTCCGTATTTTATTTATCGACTCTTCACTCCATAAGCATGTGGTCTTGTTTACTGAGCTCAGTTTCGCTTGGGGGGAGTTGATACGTCCATTTTGCATCACTATTTTATATCATAATTTATTGTTATTCATTGATATCTTTTCATATTTAGAGATGATGCTTATGTTATTTCATCTATTTTGCATGTTTCATGGTCATTGGAGAATCGCGCACCGGAGTCAGGATTCTGCTGGAAAAAGCACCATCAGAATGCAATATTTCGGAAGATCAACAACTGACGGAAATTATACTGAAAATCCTATTTTTCCAAGACTCGAGGTAGCCAAAGGAGGAGCCGAGGAGGTCCGCCATGGGCCCCCTCATAGGCCGCGGGCCCGCCCCGGGCCGCGCCGTGGGGAGGGGGCCCACAGCCTCGCCTCCTCTCCTTCGCGTACTTCTTCGTCCCAAAAACCTAAGCTCCAGAGGATAGTCGCGAAAGTCACAGCCGCCTCTGCGGGGCGGAAAACCAGAGAGAAAGAGCTCTCCACAGTGAATCCGGGGGAAATTCCCTCCCGGAGGGGGAAATCGACGCCATCGTCACCGTCATCGAGCTGGACATCATCTCCATCATCATCACCATCATCTTCATCATCATCACCGCTTCTCCACCGCTGCACATCGTCACCGCTGTAACAATTAGGGTTGGATCTTGATTGTTTGATAGGGAAACTCTCCCGGTATTGATTTCTACTTGTTATTGATGCTATTGAGTGAAACCATTGAACCAAGGTTTATGTTCAGATTGTTATTCATCATCATATCACCTCTGATCATGTTCCATATGATGTCTCGTGAGTAGTTCGTTTAGTTCTTGAGGACATGGGTGAAGTCTAAATGTTAGTAGTGAATTATGTTGGGTAATATTCAATGTTATGATATTTAAGTTGTGGTGTTATTCTTCTAGTGGTGTCATGTGAACGTCGACTACATCATACTTCACCTTTTATGGGCCTAGGGAAATACATCTTGTATTCGTTTGCTAATTGCGGGGTTGCCGGAGTGACAGAAACCTAAACCCCCGTTGGTATATCGATGCAGGAGGGATAGTGATCTCGAGTTTAAGCTGTGGTTAGATTTATCTTAATTACTTTCTTGTATTTGCGGATGCTTGCAAGGGGTATAATCACAAGTATTTATTAGTCCTAGGAAGGACGGTGCATTAGCATAGGTTCACCCACACAACACTTATCAAAACAATGAAGATTAATCAGCTATATGAAGCGAAAGCACTAGACTAAATTCCCATGTGTCCTCAAGAACGTTTGGTCATTATAAGTAAACAAACCGGCTTGTCCTTTGTGCTGAAAAGGATTGGGCCACTCGCTGCAATTATTTCTCTCACTTACTTTACTTGTACTTTATTCATCTGCTATATCAAAACCCCTGAATACTTGTATGTGAGAATTTACAGTGAATCCTTCATCGAAACTGCTTGTCAACACCTTCTGCTCCTCGTTGGGTTCGACACTCTTATTTATCGAAAATACTACGATACACCCCCTATACTTGTGGGTCATCATTCATCATGCTGATTAGGAGCGATTTCATCATCACAATACAAATTTGCAGCACTCATAAGGTTCGAATTATCATTGGAGGAGCATTGAAAATTAAAATGACCCACTCTATGGCAAAGTTCACAAATAAAAGGATAGAGGGCACAAACTTTTTCACCAAGATCATCTAGAGCCCTAGAATACTTTCTAGTTTTTGCATTCCTGTGGTGGATACAATATTCTTCTTCAATTTTATTCTTTTCACAAGGTCTATGAACTCCACAAAAATTAACATGCTTATAGGAAATAGCATTCTCAGAAGTTTGAGCATGTTCATTGCAATTATTAACAACAATTTCATTTTCCATGCAAGTGTCTTTAAAAGGTTCATGATACACGTACCAATTTTCTTTAGGAACATTAATATGAGAAGCAAAGGCTCTATAGCAATCGACCATAATTTGAGGATCAAGACCATATTTAGCACTAAGCTCTTGAAAATCAGCAGTTTCAATGAAAGACTTAATGCATTCATATTCATAGTTTATACCTGATTCTTTACCTTTGTCGTTCTCCCAATCTTCAGCATTCTCCTGAATCCGATCAAGAAGGTCCCATTTAAACTCTTCTTTGTTGTGCGTGAATGATCCAGAACAAGAAGTATCCAGCAAGGTTTTATCTTGAAAAGAAAGTCTTGCATAGAAATTATCAATGATGATATTACCAGGAAGCTCATGAATGGGGCATTTGAGCATTAAAGACTTCAATCTCCCCATGCTTGGGCAATACTCTCTCCATCATGAGGCCAGAAATTATATATGCGGTTCCGGTCTTTGTGAATTTCACTTGGAGGATAGAATTTAGAATAAAATAGAGGCACAATATCCTTCCAATCAAGAGAGTTCCCATTCTTCAGCAATTTATACCAATGCGCCGCTTTACCAGATAGCGACATAGAGAATAGTTTCTTCCTAACTTCATCCATTGATATACCTGCTCACTTGAATAACCCGCATAATTCATGTAGAAACAATAAATGATCTCCAGGATGGACAGTTCCATCCCCTTCATAGCGGTTATCCACAACACGTTCAATAATTTTCATAGGTATTTTATATGGAATACTTTCAACAGGTGGATTTTAAATATCGCATATGGGAGATAAAGTATTATCAGAGAAAATTTTCTCCTCTAAAGATGGGAAGCTAAAAAGATCATAAGAACTAGCTTCCCCAAGCTCAGACTTTTCCATAGCATTAGCAGTAATTGCATTCATACTAATAACATTGCTACTATCATGCAGATAAGGTTCCATAGGTTTTTTAATTTTCGCATCAAACAATTCATGTCTTAACTCAGGAAAAAGATTAAAAAGCTCACTAAATTTGTTGTTTTCCGTTATGCCTAACTAGTGAAAATAAAAACAAGAAACAAAAAGATATAATTGCAGAATCTAAAGGAGATAGCTTCGAGCACTCACACACCGCAAAGTGCTAGGAAATAGCCTAGTAGTCGGAGGATTTGAATACCTTTTACCTTACCTCCCCGGCAACGGCGCCAGAAAATAGCTTGATGTCTATGCACGCTTCTATTCCTGTAGAGTAGAGGTTTGTAGAATAGCTTGATGTCTACGCACGCCAAAAAGATATAATTGCAGAATCTAAAGGAGATAGCTTCGAGCACTCACACACCGGCAACAGTGTTGGGCCTCCAAGAGTAGAGGTTTGTAGAATAGCAGCAAGTTTCCCTTAAGTGAATCACCCAAGGTTTATCGAACTCAGGGAGGTAGAGGTCAAAGATATCCCTCTCAAGCAACCCTGCAATTACGATACAAGAAGTCTCTTGTGCCCCCAACACACCTAATACACTTGTCAGATGTATAGGTGCACTAGTTCGGTGAAGAGATAGTGAAATACAAGTAATATGGATGATTGTAAGTAGTAATTGCAATATGAAATAAAGATGGCAGCAAGCGAACATGTAACAGAACTTGTTGGAAACAGTGTTTCAATGCTTAGAAACAAGGCCTAGGGATCATACTTTCACTAGTGGACACTCTCAACAATGATCACATAACTGAATAAATAAATTCTACACTCTATTGTTGGATAACAAACACCATTCATTGTGTAGGGCTACAAAAGCACACCTCAAGCTGGAGTTAACAAGCTCCACAACTTCATAAAGGAAACACACACGATGCGCACACCGTCACCGTCACACCGTGGAGAGTGAATCCGGAGTTCATATTAAAGTAACCTCTAGAGTGTATAATAGTGCTACTCTAGATAACTCTCCTAATGGAATCACTAATCGTGTAGTGGCTACAAAAGCTCCGCTCAGAGTTCATCAAGTACTTGACAAACACCACTCATAGGGATATCCACGTCAAATCATAAATCCAAGATAATATATTTATCATAGTAATAGTTAACTTCATAATCTACAAGAGATCACAATCATAACCTACGCCAAGTACTACATGACAAGGAGTTTAACATTGAGATGTATTCTCTTCCCTCTGACCCTAAAGGGTTTAACATTACAAGGAGTTTTGCTCAAGTGGTTAAATCTTCTATTGCTCCTAAGCCCTCTTCCCTGCCAGAAGCTCCTCTTGTTCGTTGGAAGGCATCTTGCTCCTCTTTTCATGATGGCTCTAAGTCTTTTCAAGCTTTCCTAATTTTGAGAGCTCAAGCTAAGAGGCTAGTTCTTCTCGGCACCGATGGACAAATTTTGGATGCTAGGTTCCTTTTGGAAAATGAAAGGGTTCATTCTGGTCTGATCCTGGATGTTCAATCTCATACTGTTGTCGTGGGTGAACGCATTATCTCAGACTCCCTGGCTCTAGGAGTGGGCATTTTGAGGTCTTCAACTTCGAAGCCAGACAACACTCAGGAAAACATTTCTCCTCAAGGTACAAATCATGTCCCTGCTTTGGATTTCTCTATAGGAGTTTCCTTTCAAGCAGCTTCCAAAAATAAGTTTGGTCATCCTGTTACTCCTGCCAATGCTTCTCATAGAAGAGCTTTTTTGCTTGTGGCTTCTTTTGGGAGAGCTAGCTTTAAGCTTGATATTCATACTGTGGCCATTGCTCTTCAATCATGCTTTGGGGTATTGCTTCTTCCTTCAGAGTTAAACATCTTAGAGATAGAAGCTACCAATTCTCTGTGGCCTCAACACCTGTTGGGTTTGAAATTTACAACCAATCAAAATTTGCACCCCAATGTTTGAACTTTTCATTAATCTGTGGGGAAATGGTGGTCCAAATTGGTTGGTTGAAGAGAGAAAATTTTACAAGGAATCTGATTCAGAATGGCAGGTGGTAAAAAGGAAAAAATATTCTTCATCCAATTTTCAGCGCTTGTCGGTGTTTAAACGCATGCAATATCCTTCTTGCCACCCCCATTTGGCGCCCGAAACTTCCTCTCCTCTGCAAACGGCTAATTCCTCAGATTGTGCCCCCCTCATCAAAACTTTCCTTCTAGCCGACCCTCGTCACATACGGTTTTGCCGGGCCTCATTCCTTTCTTCAAATTTCCCTCCTTCAATTCTATTAAGTGGCCAAACGACAGTTACCTTACATGGTTTAAGGCCCATGGGCCGGCACCTTTAATTCAGGAGGTTTCCTCTTTTAGCGATTTTTCGGGTTTCCATTCTGGGGAAAAAATATCCCCTGCCTCTGTCGTCTCTGCCTCCTCGCATTCGCCACCCTCGCTCTCTCCGCAACCACTGCTGCTGCCGACCACCACCGCAGAGCCATCGGAGGCCCTAACTCCGACAATGGCTAATATTCCTATCGACCCCATGCCCTTCGTCCCTCTCGACTACCAGATTCAGCACATCTAGGGCAGGCTCGCGGTGAAGAGAGTGGTGGTGCCGCGCCGCCCTAAGGAGCACGAGCAATACGCCATCGCCACCATTGATCCTTTCCCAGAAGGTTTGGTTCCTTTCGATAATGTCAGAGATGTTCTAGGGGAGTACTTAAATGAAGTTGCTAGAGTTGGTTTTGTGACCTTGCAATCTTGCCCTTTTGGGGCTGCATACGTACAGTTCAGGAATGTCAGTGACAAGGACAAACTTATTTCTTCTAGCCCCAACCAGTTTGGTGATGTTACTATTTCCTTTGCCAACCATGATGAGGGAATTAACTGGAGAGGAGTTACTTTCAATAGAGATGTCTGGTTACTCCTGGTTGGCCCTCCTTTAGATCACATGAAAACTGAAGATTTGAATACTTGTTTCTCTGATAGTGGATCCTTATTGCTGTGGGAAAGAGACCCAAACAGAAAAGGAAGAGTGCTTGTAAAGGTGAGGGTTACTGACCTGCAAGATATTCCAAGAAGTATCAGGATGACTGAAAGTTCAAGGAGGCTCAGTCTTGGACTTTTCTTGTTGAAATTCTGCAGCAAAACCTCCTTGGTGGAGGGCCACCAGATGAAGATCCTGTGCCTGATGAAGGGGTAGACCCTCACCCCATGCCTGGACATGCTTTACCTGCACCTCTGGTGCACCCAGGGCCTCCACAACCACTTGATCAGAATGATGCAGATCCTGCAGATGGGTGGGGTCACTGGGCTATGGGTCCAGTGCAGGAGCTTCCCCAACCCATGGAAGTGGAACAGCAACATGAAATCAATAATCATATGCCTGAACAGGAAGATGAAGAGGATATGGGTAATGAAGATCAAGGACCACCTTTACCAGATGCAACTAGTTTTGTGCACTTATCTTCCTCTAGCCCTGAAGACTTTGCTTCCCAGAGCCATGCAGACAATGAGGCTGCTTCATCTGTACCTTTGGATCTAGCAAGTTATGCTCCCTCTGTACCACCTCTGGGGGAAGGATTACTGAACATTTTACAAGTTTACTCTGCTGATGAAGATAGTGAGGAGACTTTTGCTCAACCTGACAGCAATGCTCCTTCCTTGGTTACTTCTGAATCTCAGGAGATGCATCTCATGGAGGACAACCTTTTCTTACCTGACAATGTGCAGCTAGTTCCTCCAAATGAAGCCCACCTGCAGCTGACTCTTGGAAGAGTTCAAACACACTTCTTTCCCATTCCTGAGGAGCATGATTTGACCAGAAGGATGTCAACCACAGGGTTACTTCTTTGGGAGCAGTTCTTTGCCCCACACTTGCATGGTGCTGGAAATTCTAACAAACCTATTGTGGATATTCCTGTGAGTTGGTTTAACTTTGTTACTCTCATGCTATCAACTCCAGAAAAAATTGATTGGGCAAAACACTTTCTTTCATCACAACTTTGGGATATTCTTAAAGAACCTATGAATACAGAAGCTTCTATCCAATTTGTTATTCCATATTCTTGTGCCACCTCTAAGGCTCCTATTTGCATTGCTATGTCTGACCAGGATGAAGGACTCTCTTCTCCTACACCCACTGAAGAGATTCCCTCAACTCCTAAGAGGAAAAGAAGGGAGGGCAAAGGGGCATTGGTAGAGTCTGAGGTAAGAAGAAGCCCCATACTTGTGCTGTTAAATGATGGATTTAAAAACCATGCCAATTGCTCAGATAAACACTGCCTCACTTGCAATGCTGCTCCACCCATGATCAATTCTAAAGTGGTTAAGAATTTGGCTATATCCTTTTGCAAGGTTCCTGAAGAAACTGTAGATAAGAAAATCCTGAAGAAAAACAAGGTCTCTGGTGGAGACAACAAAACCACAGTGCCACCTGGAGTTATTGGCCAGAAGAAGACAAGCAATGCCTCCACATCCTCAAAGGCCAAGCCCACTGATAAAAATGGGAAGAGTAAGCCTGCTGCCATGGAGCAGCTGGCCAAGAAGAAGACCACTAAATAGTTTCCATTGTTAAGCCTTTGTTATGCTTTTGCTTCTATTGGGGCTTGGTTCCCTTCATGGCATCTTCTGGACCTGTTAAAATTTGCTTTTGGCATCTTGTACCAGCTCTATGTGAACTTGTTAAGTATTTTTGCTGCTTGTGATGTAATAAGATTGATATTATTCTGTTGGATGCCTAGAGTATATTTTACTGTGGGCTGGTTATGCAACAATCTTTATGATGTCTATGGATAATTGCAAAACTTGGAAAATTATGAATTGGAACTTGAGGGGTATTAATTCAGAGAAGAAATGGTTGGCTCTTTCTAACAAAATTGATGAATGTGGCTGTGATATTATTTGTCTCCAAGAAACTAAGAGAGAGCTTTTTGACTTAGCTTACATCAAGAAATTCTGCCCCAAGAAATTTAATAAGTCTGAGTATGTTCCTTCAGTGGGGGCCTCTGGTGGCTTGATTATTATTTGGAATGGAGCTCTTTTCAATGGTGAACTGGCTTTCCACAATGAATTCTCCCTGTCAGTTAAATTCAAAAGTAATCTCTCCAATGATTCCTGGATCCTTACAAATATTTATGGGTCATGCCAAGCTGATAGGAAAGCTATTTTTATAGATTGGTTTGCCAACATTGACATGCCCCAAGACACTGATTGATTAATCATGGGAGACTTTAATTTCATCAGAAGTCCTTCAGATAGAAACAAGCCTGGTGGAGACCTAAATGATATGCTACTGTTTAACGAAGCAATTAGTAATTTGGGTATTATTGAATTACCTTTAAAAGGAAGAAAATTTACTTGGAGTAACATGCAGAAGGATCCTCTTATGGAGAAATTAGATTGGGTTTTCACTTCACCTTCCTGGACAATCTCTTACCTAGCTTCTTTTGCTTATCCTCTTGTGAAGCCTACCTCTGACCATGTTCCCTGTGTTGTTGTTTTCAACTAGCACAGTGGCCCGCGCACATGCGCGGGCGACACGTTGATAGTCTACTAAAATTTCTTAGAAGATAAATTAAGTGAAACAATATTAGGCAACCTAATAAAAATTCATCATTAAACTAAATCAATGGCATGTTGAACTTTAAAATTTTATTCAGATTATTTTAATATATTTTTGTAAGTAATAACCATACAATATTTTTGATAGGTTGATTAGATGCAATTCTTAAATTTATCTAAGACCATACACATGCGTAAGATTGTTTAAATGAAAGAGATGTGTATGATTCTAAATTTCATGATAATGAATATTTTTATATGTTTTTTTTGGTGTTTTGAATTATTTCACTTGCATTTTTTGCCCAAAGTTTATGAATTTATAGGTTAGTGATCAATAGTGTGCATTGTATTGCTTCGTGAAGAAAAATAAATAATAGCATAATTTTCTCATAATATAATTATATCTCATAAGGATGCAATACTATTTATTAGGAGACATTGTGTGAATAAGTGACTATTAATAGCGGTATAGAATGACAATTTATTGGGATCGCATGTGTTTCTTTTACTCTCTACATCGTTCTACTATTTGCAAGCGTATAAAGTTAAGAACATTGAATGTGACATGAATTGTCTTGTTTAAGTACTACCATATAATATGCATAAGTTCAAATCATGAGTTGATCACATGAATGTTTCATCTCATGCCGTTTGGTTGGTTGTGCATGATTATGAACACATGACTTTAAAGTTCATATGGTAGTTTCATGTTCATGTTTAACTTGATGTTAGATTAGTATGTACTACCGCTTAAGTTTGAGCATCGAAGTAGTCATTGCCTCGTTGGTCTGTTTCTCAAAGAATTCAAGAATATTTCAAGTTGAATGTTGAAGAACATACATACAAGAAAAGTCTAAAATATCATTTATCAATGCAAATAAATATATTGATAGTAAATATATTTAAATTTGGATATGTAATGGGAGCTAGAATACCAAAAGGTATGGTTGTTCCTTTTAAATTTGTAAATATAAATCACCAAAGAATTTTAAAATTATGGAGCTCATATAAAAATATGACTGCTTGGTCAACTCAAACCTTGGTTTGGGTTATGGTCTGTTTACCTGGCGGGTCGCCCTCCCGGTCCAAAGTTTTTTTTTTGGCTTGAACTTTCTGAAAACTGGTCGCTGAGTAAACTAACTTCCTTCCCGATGGCTCCTCTTCCGATCGAGGAGCTCAGGTCCATCTCTTGAATAGTGAAGTGGTCTATAAGCTCCCAACGCATACTCAGATTATTTAATATATAAAAATGTTTTTCATTGTTTACACAACGCTTGTGTTGAGCTTAAGATATGCACTTAATAGATTGTACTGATATGATACAAACAAATAGAGAAACATTACTGGTGAACGTTTTGTATTTTTAATAAAGCACTTTGAAAGAACATACTTATCAAAGTGGTAGAAAAATTGGCAGGTAATTAAGAACAATGGATGCCAACAGAAAAATCACAAATTACTTAAGGTAAACATATGTTGCCTGTTTACGACATTCAGACATAGCAACACGCATAAACATGAGAAATTAACCTCAAGCTAGATGTATGGATGTCATACTATTTTCGGGTGAACAATTCATCGCTTAAATCTTGTTTTGTACCTACAGGGCACTCACCTTGAGGACCTTTACATCCTCGTCTATGACTTTCAGCCATTGAAACAGATGCACCAGTCTGGATACCATTTTGGTAATAATCTAGAATTCACGCTCTTGGTTTCAGTCTCATTGTGTCAACATCAGCATTCATAAACCACTTCCAAAAAGTCTCGCAAGTTATTTTGTTACAATTTAAAACGCATCATAGCAAGTTGACAGCAAGAATCATGGATTGGATAAGTAAAATGATCACAATGCATTGGGTACAACTATTGACTGACATTTTATTTGTTATTGGATCAAACAATTACCCTTCAACTTGATAAACTGCGAAGCTGCATGCCCGTAACAAATGAGTATCCCTACATTGGTTCCGAGGTAAAACAATTCACGATTTTCTTTAGTATGACACTTTTCTTACTTCAAGATTTCATTACAGTTGTCACGCGGTTGAGAAAATAAACATATATCGAAAATAAATTATAGGATGCTCAAGAGAGGAATAACCACTACCATCTACATTGATCTTTTGTAAATGTGGATAAATAAGAGCATCTTTTGAACCCTGCAACTCAAAGTTAAAGAAAACGACATTAAAAAAACAATATCACTTAGGAACTTATTATTTCCATATATGAACATAGACAGAGTTTCAATATATCACTTCTATAAATTATTTGTGTAATCTGACCGGAGTTCAATACCTGGTGGACTGGATTTCCGATGTCTCATGGAATACCCCCTGAATTTGGTCACAGAAGGGAGACAAACAAAAATTTCTGCCCGTTCAGTGGGACAGCACGCGCACATGTTCAGAAGGATTAAGAGGCCTCCAATCTCTTTCTAGCTTGTGTAACTCGCACATGCTGAGGTGTTTTTAAGGTGTGTGTGAGTAGTGTGCTTTCTCTATGTACTTATCAAGAAACACTCGACTCAAGCATGAGTAAAACTTACATCTAATACCCCGAGGCAGGAAAGTTGAACACTCTACCTTCATCTTTTCTTAATTTAATTTCATCATTTTTCTTCCTCCCAAGTCAATGCGTTTGTTCTAGCTCCATGCACAACCTCTGAAGGTCTATCTCACTTAAGGCAAAGTTCTAATGCCTTACTTTTTGTTTCTCTCAACATAAGGACATAGAACAAATAGTATATGAGAAGAAAAATAACTGAATATTCAAAATTTAAAATGAAGTCTCCGTATATACCTTTTGGTAGTCCTCGTATGCATCTCTGCCTCATCCTGGTGTACCAATGGAAATCCACAACCTCTGAAGGTCTGTCTCACTTAAGGCAAAGTTCTGATGCCTTACTTTTTGTTTCTCTCAACAGTTAATCTGAAGGACATAGAACAAATAGTATATGAGAAGAAAAATAACCGAATCTTCAAAATTTAGAATGAGGAGTCCGTATATAGCTTTTGGTAGTCCTCATATGCATGTCTGCCTCATCCTGGTGTGCCAATGGCAACAAAAACGATAAGTTTTTTTAATGGTACCAGCAGTTAGGATATGTAATGAATATCGATAGGGTTCGCCTTTTCTGAATAATCTGTAGCCTCGACACCCTGAATAATATGTAATGAATATCGATAGTGACTATGTCAAAAAAAAATATCGATAGTGACTGATAAACACTTAACATCTGATAGCCCGCATCTAGTGATCCTATGAACCTCAATATCCCTGAACCCTGGAGCAGAACACTGGTAAGGAATCGGTGCAGATCCAACGAAGGGGTATTTAACATCGTGGGTGTGTATAATGGCTTGGCAGTTAATTAGCCATATAGTATTGTATATTTTGAATGAAACATGTGCAATATTAATAAATATATGTTGCTAACTCAGTAGTGTTTATATCTCTACCACAAATAAGCATCCGGTTCATTCAGATTCAGACCATTCATGTCTAACTGATAAAAAAGTACATGGTAGATAGGTTATGACTTTCCCCAAATTTATATTATAAAATGAACTAACACTCATATAGACTTGTATTTGATAGCAAATGCCACACTGATGCATTGTTTGCAGCGCTGGATCAACACTCTTCTGGATTACTATTCCCATTAATTTAGTACTTATCTGATTACTAATGCCTGATAAAAAATAACTCAAAGGATCATAACTTACTGAACATGTGTAGTGATTCTTTTCGCTGTACTTAATTGATAAAATGGGATCCTTGTGTGCCTTTATAAAACCTAAAAGCACATGCTAGTAGCGTCAAGGAAGCTTTTAGAAGATTACATATACATTCATAACTCAGTAAATTTGCCAAAACAAATATGGTGATTAGAGGTCATAGACTCATAGATGCTCACCTAGTAGATAGATTATCCTCAGGCTGTTTTGATCTCTTCGTTCACTTCTGTGGAGATATCTTAATTGATTTGGAAATTAGAACCCATCTACAGACAGCACAATCATAATCTACGGGGCAAAAAATCCCAAATATAATTTGATCATGTGTGCATGTGAAACCAAGGAGCAGCCAAACGTTATCTTAGATACGGGATCAGATCGAGGATATGGTGCAGCAACGCCCTTATTATCATTGGACCCAGCCCTCGCCACATGTTCTGAGCCATCTGAATCTTAGAGAAGGTGTGGATCGAGGAGGGGGCGGCCTTACCTGTGGTGATAGCTGAGGCGAGGACGTCCTTGCTACTGTGCTAGACCTGAAGAGGATTGCAATTTTGCAATCTTCATAGGCACCAGCGAGCCATCCACAAGCAGATGAGGCGTCGATGCATGTAGAACTCTCCAGACTTCCTTCTTCTGTAGTATAATGCCCACAACGTATCTAATATTGTTGATGTATAGCCCCTCCCTCACCTTCACCTCCAGCGTGTCAACATTGACGCTAATTGATCTTCCCTTTCAAACAAAACAAAACTAATTGATCTTCATGTAGCTGCACCAAGCAAACCATCAAATAAAAAGATGGCTTCTCCTAGAAACTGAAACTTCACGTGGAAACCATGGAGGTCGATTGTTCTTACTTCTGTGCTGTCCCAAGCGTCCGACCAATCTTGCGGATATCGTGAGCAGCGTGGGCACTCATGGTCTTGTAATGCATCAGCAAGAAAAATCGTAACTTTAAGCGCTGATGGATCGACATGCAATTAGAGGAGGCAGGCTGCCTCTGTGTCATGCACTTGGAGGAGATCAGCCGGCCGTAGCTACAAAGGTATGCCGGCGGCGTGCGTGGGGATGCTATCAGAGCCCTTAGGGTAGTTTTGTTTTCTTTTGATGGAGGAGTACGTAACCCTATCTAAGGAGCACAGAAAACATAACACGGGGCATTGGTGGGTAATTTTGTTCAACCTTTTTTTTCTCTAAGATCCATTGGCTGTCATCCATGATTTAACTAAATTAACGGTCAGATGTTTCTGATTATTGTGGGATTTTCTAGAGTATTTTATTTTTTCTGGTGAGCCCGTAATTTACTTTTAATATATAATAGATACAAAAATTCCAAAGGCAAAAAATTTCAGGATTGAAAATCATTGGATGCAACATAGTGACTTTAAGAAAATTGTCCAAAATGCTTGGAACATTCCTGTGGCCATATGGATAGTGCTAAAAAGATTAATGCTAAATTCAAGAACTTAAGAAGGAGTCTCAAGCTGTGGGCAAAAAGTTTGCCTTGCTTAAAACATCTTATTGAGAAGGTTAATGAAGTCATTTCCTGGCTTGACCAGTTGGAAGAATTCAGAACTTTATCTCTAGCTGAATGGGATCTTAGAGATACTCTCAAAGCACACCTCATAACTCTTTTGCAGAATCAAAATTCTTACTGGAAGCAGAGAGGGAAAATTAAGTGGGTCAAATTAGGTGATGCAAATACCAGGTTCTTTCATACAAAAGCCACTATCAATTACAGAAACAACTACATTGCCATGCTGCACAATTCTGACCAAGTAGAAGTCTTTGACCATGAAGGGAAAGCAGCAATCTTGTGGAAAGCATTCAAGGATAGAATGGGTCAGTCAGATCATCCAGAGATGCAATTTAATCTTGATACAATCCTTGAATCAAACATCTCTGAAGACATGAATTTGATGCTAGAAGCTCCTTTTTCTGATAAGGAAATTGAAGAGGTGGTCAAGCACTTACCAAATGATAAGTCTCCTGGGCCTGATGGTTTCAACAATGAATTTGTTAAACATTGCTGGTCAATTATTGCTGCTGATGTCAAGCAACTTATTAGAGATTTCCATTCTGGGAATATTAACCTGGAATGTATAAACTCTTCCTTCATTACACTGGTCCCAAAAATTGATAGCCCAAGTTCACCTGGGGACTTTAGGCCTATCTCTCTGCTCAACTGTGTCCTCAAAATTATCACCAAGCTGCTGGCTAATAGGCTCCAAGGTATCATTCTCTCTTTGGTGCATAAAAATCAATATGGTTTCCTGAAGAAAAGATCTATCCAAGACTGCCTAGGATGGGCTTTTGAATATCTCTTTCAATGTCATCAATCAAAAGAAGAGATTCTTATTCTCAAATTGGACTTTGAAAAAGCTTTTGACAAAATTGAGCATACAACTATCCTCAAAATCCTTAAGGCTAAAGGTTTTTGTGATAAGTGGATTAGCTAGATTGCTATGATCCTTAGTTCTGGGACTTCTGCTGTGATGCTAAATGGTGTTCCTGGGAAGAAATTTTATTGCAGAAGGGGTGTGAGACAGGGGGATCCCCTATCACCCCTGTTATTTGTTCTTGCAGCTGATTTCCTGCAATCTATCCTAAACAAAGCTATGAGCCATAATCTTCTTTCAAAGCCAATTCCATGCCCACCATGTCCTGACTTCCCTGTGATCCAGTATGCTGATGATGCTCTCCTTGTTATGAAGGCAGATGCTACACAATTGCTATGCTTAAAGTCAATTCTACAGTCTTTTGCTGTATCCACTGGACTCAAAGTTAATTATCAGAAATCTCGCATGATGCCAATTAACATGACTCCTGACAGATTGGCCCATTTTGCTGCTACACTGAACTGTAAAGTGGGAAGTCTCCCTTTCACTTATTTGGGACTGCCTCTTAGCATCTCTAAGCCTTCTCTGGAATATTTTCTGCCAATTGTACAAAGAGTTCAAACAAGGCTTGGTGGAATTGCAGATTTTCTAAACTATGGAGGAAAATTACAAATGGTTAAATCTGTTCTAGCATCCCTTCCTATCTTCTTCATGTGTTGTCTTGATGTCCCTGTCACAATTAAGGACCAAGTGATCAAATATACGAGGCATTGTCTTTGGAGAAAAAAGACTGCAGATGTCCAGGCAAAAGGAAGTGCTCTTGTTTCTTGGAAGAAAATTTGCAGACCCAAGGACCAGGGTGGTTTGGGAGTGCTTAACCTTGATGTTCAAAATAAAGCTCTTCTTCTCAAAAATCTGGACAAGTTCTACAACAACTCTGACATTCCATGGGTGCATCTTATAAGGGACACTTACTATGATGAAGATAGACCCCCTGGAATTAAATTGGAAGGTTCTTTTTGGTGGAAAGCACATCTTAAGCTCATTGATACTTATAAAGCCATGGCAAGGTGTAACTTGGGTAATGGTAGAACTGTGCTTTTTTGGACTGATCTCTGGGGGGACTCCTGTTTACACCAAAAATTCCCACACCTCATATCCTTTGCCAAGAGGACAGATATTTCTGTGAGCAAAGTCCTGCACATGGAATTCCTACAGGATCTCTTCCATCTCCCCCTCTCCCAACAAGCTTGTGATCAGTTTGAACAGTTGGAATCTTTATGTGATAATGTACAAACTGAGGCACAACAATCCCAATCTGATTCATGGACATACATATGGGGATCAGATAAATTTTCAACAATAAGTGCTTATAAATTCATGATTGGGGAACAACAAGCACCAAAATTCTTCACTTGGATATGGGAATCCTCTTGTCAGCCTAAACACAAGTTCTTTTTCTGGCTTTTATTGCATGACAGGCTTAATACAAGGAACCTTCTTAAGAGAAAGAATTTGCACCTTCCATCCCTCAACTGTGCCACCTTGCAATGTAATCAAGAAGAGACCTTAGCACACCTATTCTGGAGTTGTCCTTTTGCACAGTCATGTTGGGCCCTAGTTTGCCCTCAAGTTTTGAATCAGCAATCAGTATTGGAGGCTTTCTATGAAATAAAATATCATTTGTCTCTTCCTTTTGCAGTGGATATTATCATTCTTGCAACGTGGGCCATATGGATTATTAGAAACAGGAAGATTTTTGAAGATCATGCTCCTTCTTTAAGTGCTTGGAAGGCAGTTTTTAGACAAGAACTTATTCTCTTATCTTAAAGAATGAAGAAAAAAAGACATGCTGCTTACAAAGCTTGGCTGGACTCTTTCCTTACCTCTTTAGTCTAGTTTTTTTCCTTTTTTGTTTTTGTTTTTGTTTTGCTTTTGTTCCTCCTCCACCTCTTTCTGTACACCTTGTACAGGTTGTAACTTTGTAAATATTTTTACCTTTAATAATAAAAATTGCAGTGGGGTTTTACCCCACTGTTTTACCCTCAAAAAAAGTACTACATGATGCACACACTGTCCACTTCACATCATGAAGGAGGAATAGACTACTTTAATAACATCACTAGAGTAGCACATAGATGATATTCAACTAGATCACAAAGCTCATGATCACATAAAGATCACATGAGAGAGAGAGAGAGATAAACCACATAGCTACCGGTAGAGCCCTTAGCCTCGAGGGAGAACTACTCCCTCCTCATCATGGGAGACAGCGATGGCGATGAAGATTTGCGGTGGTGTCGATGGAGATGGCTTCCGGGGGCAATTCCCCGTCCGGCGGCGTGCGAACGAGACTGTCCCCGAACTTGGCTTCGCGATGGCGGCGGCTGCGTAACTTTTCTCGTATCGTGGCTTATCTCCTTAGGGTTTTCGCGGAGAGACTTTATAGGCGGAAGGGCAGCCTCGGAGGGGTCCTGGGGGACCCACACCATAGGGGGGCGCCCCCCCTTGGCCGCGCCGTCATGTGGGGTGGGGGCTCCCCTGGCCCCTTCGGCTCTGGAACCTTCCGTGGAAAATAGGACCCCGGGCATTGATTTCGTCCAATTCCGAGAATATTTCCTTTGTAGGATTTCTGAAACCAAAAACAGCACAAAACAGAACTGGCACTTCGCATCTCGTTAATAGGTTAGTTCGTAAAATGCATCAAAACGATATAAAGTGTGAACAAAACATGTAGGTATTGTCATAAAACTAGCATGGAACATCAGAAATTATAGATACGTTGGAGACGTATCAAGCATCCCCAAGCTTAGTTCCTACTCGCCCTCGAGTAGGTAAACGATAACAAGAATAATTTCTGAAGTGACATGCTACCAACATAATCTTGATCATACTATTGTAAAAAATATGAGATGAATGAAGTGATTCAAAGCAATGGTAAAGATAATGACTAAACAAATGATCATATAGCAAAGACTTTTCATGAATAGTACTTTCAAGACAAGCATCATTAAGCCTTGCATAAGAGTTAAATCATAAAGCAATAGATTCTTAGTAGAAGGTTTTGAAACAACACAAAGGATGATTAAGTTTCAGCAATTGCTTTCAACTTGTAACATGTATATAGGTAAACATGTAAGAATCAATGCACACAGTTGACACAAGTGTTTGCTTCTAAGATAGAAAGAAGTAGGTAAACTGACTCAACATAAAGTAAAAGAATGGCCCTTCGCAGAGGAAGCATGGATTACTATTTTTGTGCTAGAGCTTTTCATTTTGAAAACATAGAAACAATTTTGTCAACGGTAGTAATAATTCATATGTGTTATGTATAAGACATCCTATAAGTTGCAAGCCTCATGCATAGAATACCAATAGTGCTCGCACCTTTTCCTAATTAGCTTGGATTTACATGGATTATCATTGCATAACATATGTTTCAACCAAGTGTCACAAAGGGGTATCTCTATGCCACCTGTACAAAGGTCCAAGGAGATAGATCGCATTTGATTTCTCGTTTTTGATAGATCTCAACTAAGGACATCCATACCGGGACAACATAGAAAAGATAATGGACTCCTCTTTAATGCATAAGCATTCAACAACAGATAATATTCTCATAAGAGATTGAGGATTAATGTCCAAACTGAAACTTCCACCATGATACATGGCTTTAGTTAGCGGCCCAATGTTCTTCTCTAACAATATGTATACTCAAACCATTTGATCATGATAAATCACCCTTACTTCAGACAAGACGAACATGCATAGCAACTCACATGATATTCAACAAAGTTGTAATAGTTGATGGCGTCCCCAAACATGGTTACCGCTCAACAAGCAACTTATAAGAAATAAGACACATAAGCTACATATTCAATACCACAATAGTTTTTAAGGCTATTTTCCCATGAGCTATGTATTGCAAATACAAGGAATGAAATTTTAAAGGTAGCACTCAAGTAATTTACTTTGGATTGGCAGAGAAATACCACGTAGTAGGTAGGTATGGTGGACACAAATGATATAGGTTTTGGCTCAAGGTTTTGGATGCACGAGAAGCATTCCCTCTCGGTACAAGGCTTTGGCTAGCAAGGTTGTTTGAAGCAAACACAAGTATGAACCGGTACAACAAAACTTACATAAGAACATATTGCAAGCATTATAAGACTCTACACTGTCTTCCTTGTTGTTCAAACACTTCACCAGAAAATATCTAGACTTTAGAGAGACCAATCATGCAAACCAAATTTCAACAAGCTCTATGGTAGTTCTTCATTAATAGGTACAAAGTACATGATGCAAGAGCTTAAACATGATCTATTTGAGCACAACAATTGCCAAGTATCAAATTATTCAAGACATTTTACCAATTAACACATGAAGCATTTTCTGTTTCCAACCATATAACAATGAACGAAGCAGTTTCAACCTTCGTCACGAACATTAAAAGTAAAACTAAGAACACAAGTGTTCATATGAACGAGCGGAGCGTGTCTCTCTCCCACACAAGCATGAATTTATTCAGAGAATGAAAATAACAAAACGAAAATAAAAGCACACAGACGCTCCAAGTAAAGCACATAAGATGTGACGGAATAAAAATATAGTTTCACTAGAGGTGACCTGATAAGTTGTCGATGAAGAAGGGGATGCCTTGGGCATCCCCAAGCTTAGATGTTGAGTCTTCTTGAAATATGCAGGGATGAACCACGGGGGCATCCCCAAGCTTAGACTTTTCACTCTTCTTGATCATATTGTATCATCCTCCTCTCTTGACCCTTGAAAACTTCATCCACACCAAACTCATTAGAGGGTTAGTGCATAATCAAAAATTCACATATTCAGAGGTGACATAATCATTCTTAACACTTCTGGACATTGCACAAAGCTACTGAAAGTTAACGGAACAAATAAATCTATTCAACATAGTAAAAGAGGCAATGCGAAATAAAAGGCAGAATCTGTCAAAACAGAACAGTCCCTAAAGACGAATTTTTCAGGGGCACTTAACTTGCTCAGATGAAAAGTCTCAAATTGAATGAAAGTTGCGTACATATCTTAGGAGCACACACGTAAATTGGCAGATTTTTCTGAGTTACCTACAGACGGGGCTACTCAATTTCGTGACAGCAAGAAATCTGTTTCTGCCAGTAATCCAAATCTAGTATCAACCTTACTATCAAAGACTTTACTTGGCACAACAATGCAATAAAATAAAGATAAGGAGATGTTGCTAGGTAACAACTTCCAAGACACAACAAAGTAGTAGCAAAATAAAACATGGGTTATCTCCCAAGAAGTGCTTTCTTTATAGCCATTAAGATGGGCTCAGTAATTTTAATGATGCACGCGCAAGAAATAAGAGTTGAAGCAAAAGAGAGCATCAAGAAGCAAGTATGAAACAAATTTAAGCCTAACCCACTTCCTATGAAAAGGAATCTTGCTCACAAATAAATTCATGAAGAACAAAGTGACAAGCATTGGAAGATAAGACACGAGTAACTTCAAAATTTTCAACATAAAGAGGGGAAACTTAATATTATTAAGATGCATATAACCATATTTCTCTCTCATAATAACCTTCAGTAGCATCATGAATAAACTCAACAATATAACTATCACATGAAACATTCTTATCGTGAGCTACATGCATAAAATTATTACTCTCCACATAAGCATAGTCTTTACTATTAATTGTAGTGGGAGAAAATTAAATAAAATAGCTATCATTATTATTCTCATCACCATAATCATCATATATAGGAGGCATATTGTAGTCATAATTAATTTTCTCCTCAATAGTAGGTGGACTGAAAATATGATATTCATCATTGTAATCATCATATATAGGAGGTAAAATATCATTAAAGTAAATTTTCTCCTCCATGCTTGGGGGACTAAACATATCATGCTCATAAAAACAAGCTTCCCCAAGCTTAGAGCTTTCTATATCGTCATGGGAAGAAATATGGATAGTATTAATACTATGGCAGTTATTAACATCCTCATTTTCAGAATTAGTTTCCCAGAGATTTTCAATATCAAAAGTAGTGTGCTCTTCTAAATCATAATCACTAATATAGGTAAAGGGCATAGGAAGATCATTGTACTCAGATTCATTATCATAATAATCATTAGGAGCAACATACTTACGGTTACCTATCGTTATCTCATACACGCGGGGATATGCCGTTACCTCTTTCTTTTTATTCCCCCCCCTTTTTCTTCTTCTTCTTCTTCGTCCCCTTCTTCTTCTTCTTCTTCTTCTTTTCCTTCTTCCTTCTTTAGGAGGGAGAGGCTTGATGGGAGGCTTCTCCACATAAGCTGATTTATTTCAACAATAGAAGAAACTTGGGAGGATTCCTCCTTTTCATTAACAAGTTCAAAACACACAGCGGTCCTATCATATTCTGGAAAAGTGTCATCTTCTAAAATATTCTGTATGTAAGTCTTTGTATGGCAATTATTAATGCAATAAGAAAGACACCCATGCAGGACACTATCAATATCAAGATCACTCATATGTAACAAAGAAATTTTTCTTGATAACTCTTCACACCCCAAAAATAAAGTAAGTTCATCATGCTGATTAGGAAGGATTTCATCATCACAATACAAATTTGCAGCACTCATGGGGTTCGAATTATCATTGGAGGAGCATTGAAAATTAAAATGACCCACTCTGTGGCAAAGTTCACAAGTAAAAGGATAGAGGGCACAAACTTTTTCACCAAGGTCATCTAGAGCCCTAAACCACTTTCTAGTCTTTTCATTCTTATGATGGATACAATATTCGTCTTCGATTTGATTAATTTCACAAGGTCTATGCATTCCACAAAAATTAACATGCTTATAAAAAACAGAAGTTTGGGCATGTTCATTGCAATCATTAATAACAGTTTCATCCTTCATGCAAGTGTCTTTAAAAGGTTCATGATACTTATCAAAATTCTTCCTAGGCAATTCAGAATGAGAGGCAAAAGCTTTATGAAGATTTGCAACAACTTGAGAGTCAAGACCATAAGTAGCACTCATATTTCGAAATTTATCAGTATCCATAAAAGTTTCAATGCATTCATAATCATAATTTATACCTGACTCTCTACCTTTGTCATTCTCCCAATCTTCAATTCTCCTGAATCCGATCAAGAAGGTCCCATCTAGCCTCCTTGCTTGTGAAAGATCCCTCCAAACAGGCATCTAGATAGTCCTTGTGGTGTCCTGAAAGCCTTGCATAAAAATTATTAATAATAACATTCGGGGGAGCTCATGAATGGGACATTTGAGCATTAGTGCTCCCCCATGCTTGGGAAATATTCTCTCCATCACGAGGATAAAAGTTATAAATGTAATTCCTATCAACATGCACTTCATGAGGAGGATAAAATTTAGCATAAAAGCACTGGTGGAAAAAGGGCTTTGGTCGCGGTTGGCAACTGCCATTAGTCGCGGTGGTCCAACCGCGACCAAAGTAGCGCGACTAAAGGCCCCCTTTAGTGCGGTTCCTCACGAACCGCGACTAAAGGCCCATCCACGTGGGCCTCGTGCGAAGGCCAGGGCGGAGGACCTTTAGTCGCGGTTCTTCTGGCCAACCGCGACTAAAGGCCTCCGGGGTTTAGGTTTAGCCCCCTCCCCCTAAATCTGGTTTCTTTTTAATTTGTATTATTTTATTTCTTTTGGGTTTTAATTTTGAAGGAGTTTCACATATTCTACGGTACTGTATACATACATGCATATGAATGTACAATTTCAAACAAATTTGAAATTAGAACCAAAAAGAATTCAAGAGTAATATACAATATATATTCAATATCGGATGACCATATACAATATATATTCAATATCGGATGACCATATACAATTTTGAACAAGTTAGTTACAAATTCCGGTGCCTATAAAGATCTACGTCATCGTAATAGTGTTCTCCTCTAGGATCGATGACTTCCCTCGCCAACCATCCAGCTAGTTCCTCTTGAAGTGGTCGGAAGCGAGCTTCTAGACTAAGCGTCTTCCGGAGGTTATTCCTCTTGATGTTGTTCTCACACGTCTGGTCCCGCTCATTGCGTATCTCCGGATCCTCTCACAAACATAGTATCCACATAGATTGGTCCCCGGTGGCTGAGTATCCCCAGTCGTCGTACTGCCATTTTAAAATGTAGCTCTTTTTTGAATTCACCGACCTTGGTATCTACGAACCGTCTCCAAACCCTACGAGGCAAAGAAAATTAAATAAACAAGAGAGTTATTAATTAGTTACTTGATATTAGGAAATGATGAACGAAATAGGCCGATCGATATAGAGCGCAAATGAATGAAAATAATTACTTTTGCATCATTTTTCTCATGTCGCCCCAAAGCGCCGGATCCATATTCAGAGAGTCGTGGACGAGAACTGAGGAGGTCTGAACTTTAATTACCATAAGAATCCAGTGGAACCTGCGGACACGATACATGCACAATCATGCATAACTCATCGATTAGCCACATACCATGCATGGAGTAAACAAAAGAGAATGTGCTCAAGGCAGAAACACTCACCCAAAATGGTAAGGAAATAGAATATCACTTTTCTGTTGTTGTTTTCTAATAAACCGCCACAGGTCTTCCTCCACGTCGGCGGGGTGGTGTTCTAACACATATGAATTAACGATGTGTGGGTCAATGAACCCAACATCTCCGGGTTCAGCGATCCCCCATGCCCGTACCACCAGCTTTTGGCCCTTGGGTCCCATCCCTCCGTACCTGGACGGATTCCTCGCGCCCTCAGCTCGTTCTCCATCTTCTCCCACTTAGGCTGCCAAAAGCGATACCCTCCTGGCCCCATTTTATGATTGTACTCCTTCTTGGCCGCATTTTCCTTATTTTTTTCGATAGTTCAAGGAACTGCTCCGATTTCTTTTGCTTCACAAATTCTGGCCAATCATGTTGCAGTTTCTCATATTGTCCTTTGAAATCCGGAGTCTTGCCCTGGCTTGACAAAGTCATGGGCTAGATTTTGCTTGTATTTCCGGAATGCGTTGGCCATCCTAGAAAGAGCGAACTGTTTGACTAGCTTGCGCCTCTTCTTGTTTTCCGCAATCTTGTTACCCTCCTCATCGTATTTGCGGTATTCCGGAGGTAGAACGAAATGTTCCATAAGCTTGTTGAAGCAATCTTTTTTTTCTCTCTGTTCGACAAAAGTGAAACCAACACGTGCCTTCTTTGGCTCATTCCACTCCTGGCGGTGATCGAGACGTTGTCTCTAACAACGGCTCCGCATTGGCTGACAAACTTGGTGGCGTTCTTGCTGGGCTCCAGCGGCCTGCCGGTTTCTTCGTCGACAACATCGATGGTGCATGTTTCTCCTGGTTTCATCGTCTTGGTTGCGCCACGCTTTGACGACGACGTACTCGATTTTTTCGACGATCCGGCCGAGGGCTAAAATAAGAAAGAGAGTCGCGCGCGTTAGTACACACACATTTATTCAAATCAGTTAGTTGTATCACCAGACGCTCAATATGTATATATATATATATATATACCTCGGCGCCGGAGGTGGTTGCTACTTCCAACTGAAGATCGTCGTTTATCGACGTTTCTTCCGCACCATCTTGCTGACGGCGCCCTTCATCTTCACCCTCAAGGTTCAGATAAGAAGAGATATCATCTTCTTCTTCTCCGGTCGGCACATATATAACATCGCCTTTTATGATGCCGAAGATATGTTCTTCAGCGTCCGGATCATAGTTGTCCAGAATCGGGTCACCTCTATCGTCCGCCATATGTCAGTCCTGAAAACATGTAGTCAAAACAAATTAATTGTGTATATGCCATCATTATCATATCTCTTCTACATATAAAGAGAGAGGGCGATGAGGGAGGCGAGAGGGGGGACGCAGTGATCGCGTGACCGAGAGAACAGTGGTGGTGGCGAAAGGGGGCAGTGACCGCGTGACCGAGAGACCGGTGTAGGTGGGTTCGGGATGCAGGAGAGGCGGAGTGGCGCGCTATGGCTCGACGCACTGCTGGGTTGGCGGCGGCTCGATTTGGGGATGAGATTGCCGGGCCAGAAAAAAAAAGATGGAGGGGAAGACGGTGACGTAGGTGGGACCATACGGGGCGGAGGCACGGGACGAAGTTTTCCTTAGCGTTTTCTTTACACAATCTTTTAGTTTTTTCACAATCTTTTTTAAGTCAAATTTTAGTTTTAGCGTCGCGATTTCTTTTAAGTTACAAATTTAGCGTCGCGATTTCTTTTAAGTTATAAATTTAGCGTCGCGATTTCTTTTAAGTTACAAATTTAGCGTCGCGATTTCTTTTAAGTTACAAATTTAGCGTTACAATTTAAATTACAAATTTTAGTTACACTTTTAATTACAAAGTTTAGTTACAATTTAAATTACATGTTTAGTTATAATTACATGTTTAAATTACACTTTAATTACAAATTTCCGTTACAATTTTAGTTAAAAAAAACTAAAAAAATTCTCTCCTCGATCTCTCTTCTCTCTCCTCTCCCTCTCTGTATGTGTAGACGACACGGGCGGCGGGCGTGCGCCGGCGCCGCCGCGGCCAGGGACGGGCGCGCGCGCGCGGGCGGCGAACGGTGGCCCGGCCAGGCCGCGGGATCAGGGCGCGGCGGGGAGGGCGCGGCGGCGAAGTGGCCGGCCAGATCGAGGGCGAGGCGCGCGCGCGCAGGCGGCCGGTACGTGGAGGGGCGCGGCGAGGAGAAGGAAGGGGGCCGGCGAGACGAACGGCGGTGGCTCTCCTCCGGCGGCGGCGTGGCTCCTCCGGCGGTGGCGGCGTCGGATGGAGCGACGGCGTCGCAGAGAACGCGGTGGAGAAGACGAGATGGAGGCGACGGTTCGGGCGCGATTACTTATAGCCCCCCCCAGTCGCGGTTGGGAGGCGACCGCGACTAAAGGGTAACTCTTAGTCATGTCGCCTCCGACGCGACTAAAGTTATTCAGCGGTTTTTCGGTCCGCGCGCAGCGACCTTTAGTCGCGGTTGGCTTGGCCAACCGCGACTAAAGGTATTTTTGAAAATACTTTTCTTTTTCAAAATATCAAAAAAATCAGAAAAATAAAACTAATACAATTCAAATTCTTAAAAATACAAATAATATATCAAAAAAATCATAAAAATTAAACTAATTCAATTCAAATTCTTAAAAATACAAATAATATATCAAAAAAATCATAAAAATTAAACTAATTCAATTCAAATTCTAAAAAATACAAATAATATATCAAAAAAATCAGAAAAATTAAACTAATTCAATTCAAATTCTTAAAAATACAAATAATATATCAAAAAAATCAGAAAAATTAAACTAATTCAATTCAAATTCTTAAAAATACAAATAATATATCAAAATCATAAAAATTAAACTAATTCAATTCAAATTCTTAAAAATACAAATAATATATCAAAAAATCATAAAAATTAAACTAATTCAATTCAAATTCTTAAAATACAAATAATATATCAAAAATCAGAAAAATTAAACTAATTCAATTCAAATTCTTAAAAATACTAATAATATATCAAAAAAATCAGAAAAATTAAACTAATTCAATTTAAATTCTTAAAAATACAAATAATATATCAAAAAAATCAGAAAAATTCTTCCCGCCACTTTCTTCCCGCCACTTTCTTCCCGCCACTTTCTTCCCGCCACTTTCTTCCCGCCTCTTTCTTCCCGCCACTTTCCCGCCTTTTCTTCCCTCCTGTCTTCCCGCTCCCATTTTTCCCGCCATTTGTCACTACATATAGGTAGCCCGGCTTGGCTAGCATTATCACATCTCTACAATCTCTCATCACTCTCTCATGGCTTCCACCGCACCCACTCTAACCTACCAACAGGTGGAGGAGCTGCGCCGAACACCCTTGCCCTCCGGCTACCGCGTCCTCGCCCGGCAGCGTGCCACGGCGGCGTGCGGTCCCTCCCGTCCCTCGGTACCTTGCGCGGCGGCCATCACGAACCACTACTACCTCGACCTCACGCCGAGCAGCGGATGAATCCCGCCGGCATCCCGATAACAAAGATACTTGGGACGCCTTCTTCATCAATCGGCGTGAGAGGGCGCTCGCCATGAGGAGGACGGTCTGCCTCCTGGAAACTTCCACGAGGCCGGCCGGTCGGCTATGGTGTACGGCCGGACTGCAGAGCGTCATGGACTACATCACGACGCGATATCCCCGCCCGCGCTACCCTCGTTCGAGCCACGAGCGCCGCCGACGACAGCGACGACAGCAGCGCGACGACGACGCCGGCAACTTAGAAGGCGACGACTACCATACAACGGCGGCGGCTATGAAGACTACGAGTATGCATATTATACGCCTAGGCAGGAGTATGACTAAATTACTCCAAATTTCATGTATGCAGGAGTATGACTTAGTCACTCCAAATTTCCTGTATGCAGGAGTATGACTTAGTCACTCCAAATTTCATGTATGCAGGAGTATGACTTAGTCACTCCAAATTTCATGTATCATCAGTGCTATCTCGAGTCAATTGAATCATTCGAAAATGGACACCAAACACATCACGGGTAATATAATTCACATGATTCATTCAACAAAGTTTGTTACAATAATAAATTATTACACATCATTTCTTCCCTTGTGTCCCTGCTTGCTTACGATTGTGCCGTATCCATGGAGCATTCTCATCATTTAACTTAATGCTTGGGTCGGTGTTCACTTTGAAGGGCGGAATTTCAGCAAACATATTATAATCTTCTGACATATGTCTGTCTTGTCCTCCACTCCCACGATGTTTCTTTTCCCCGAAAGAACAATGTGGCGCTTTGGATCATCGCATGATGTACCGATCGTTTTCTTATCTTTCCGTTTCCTCGGTTTGCTACTCATGTCCTTCACATAGAAAACCTGAGCGACATCTTCGCTAGGACGAATGGTTCGTCAAGGTAACCAAGATTGTTGAAATCCACCATTGTCATTCCGTATTGCTGGTCCACCTTTACCCCACCTCCTGTTAGCTTGAACCATTTGAACAAAGGGACCCTAAGGAGGGTCCATAGTCAAGTTCCCATATCTCCTCTATGTAACCATAATATGTGACCTTTTGCCCATTCTCGGTTGCTGCATCAAAGCGGACACCACCGTTTTGGTTGGTGCTCTTTTTATCTTGGGCGATCGTGTAAAATGTATTCCCATTTATCTCGTACCCTTGGAAAGTCGTTATAGTCGAAGATGGTGTCTTGGCCAACATGTACAGCTGATCTACAACCTTATTGTCACTCATTAAATGTTTTCTCAACCAACCGCCGAAAGTCTCCATGTGGGCCTTCCTAATCCAGGATTCAGGCTTCCCAGGGTTGTCCGAGCGTAAAATATTCTTGTGTTTCTCAAAGTACGGAGCCACCAAGCTGGAATTGGTCAGAACTGTGTGGTGTCGCAGAATGGCCGTCCATACATATCATTGATTTCCTTCCGATCGTGCCTTTTCCACTTAGTCTCCCCTCGTGCCGCGATTGAGGAAGACCAATCGGCTTAAGGTCAGGAACAAAGTCAACACAAAACTCAATTACCTCCTCATTTCCATAGCCCTTGGCGATGCTTCCTTCGCCTAGCACGGTTACGAACATATTTCTTTAATACTCCCATGAACCTCTCGAAGGGGAACATATTGTGTAGAAATACAGGACCGAGAATGGAAATCTCATCGACTAGGTGAACCAGGAGGTGCGTCATAATATTGAAGAAGGATGGCGGGAACACCAACTGTGACAAGACATTGGATCACATCGTTCTGTAACGTGGTAGAACTTCTGGATTGATTACCTTCCGAGAGATTGCATTGAGGAATGCACATAGCTTCACAATGGCTACTCGAACATTTTCCGGCAGGAGCCCCCTCAAAGCAATCGGAAGCAATTGCGTCATAATCACGTGGCAGTCGTGAGACTTCAGTTTTGGAACTTTTTCTCCGCCATGTTTATTATTCCCTTTATATTGGACGAGAATCCTGACGGGACCTTCATACTGCTCAGGCATTCAAAAAAGATGACCTTCTCTTCTTTGGTCAGAGCGTAGCTGGCACGACCTTGAAACCGTTCCGGATGCCGGTCATCAGGGTCTTTCAAACTTTGCTGGTCCTGCCGTGCTTCCTTTGTATCATTTGACTTCCCATACACGCCCAAGAAGCTTAGGATGTTCACGCAAATATTCTTCGTAACGTGCATCACGTCGATTGCAGAGAGGACTTCTAGGACTTTCCAATATTCTAGCTCCGTAATATAGATTTCTTCTTCCACATGGCTACGTGCCCGTCAGCTCCTTCGGAACTGATTGTCCGCCAGGACCCTTTCCAAAGATGACTTTCAAACCCTTGACCATATCAAATACCTCAACACCAGTGTGTTCCGCAGGCTTCGGCCGGTGATCCGCCTGGCGTTGTAATGCTTGCCTTTCTTTCTTACCGGATGACCTTTCGGAAGAAATCGACGATGCCCAAGGTACGTTCTTCTTACAATTTGGCAAATGTACACTTTCAGTCTCATGTAAGCAATGCGTGCATGCATTGTATCCCTTATTTGACAGTCCCGAAAGGTTACTAAGAGCAGGCCAATCGTTGATGGTTACGAAAAGCAACGCTCGTAGGTCAAATTCCTCTTCTTTGTGCTCATCCCACACACGGACACCAGGTCTGCCCCACAGCTGTAAAAGCTCATCAACTAATGGCCTTAGGTACACATCGATGTCGTTGTCGGGTTGCTTCGGACCTTGGATGAGCACTGGCATCATAATGAACTTCCGCTTCATGCACAACCAAGGAGGAAGGTTGTAGATGCATAGAGTCACGGGCCAGGTGCTATGGCTGGAGCTCTGCTCGCCAAAAGGATTCATGCCATCCGTACTTAGACCAAATCTTATGTTCCTTGCGTCAGCTGCAAAATCTTTGAACTCTCTGTCGATCTTTCTCCATTGCGTTCCATCTGCGGGGTGTCTCAACTCCCCGTCCGACTTACGGTCCTCTTTGTGCCATCGCAACAACTTGGCATGCTCTTTGTTCCTGAACAGACGTTTCAACCGTGGTATTATAGGAGCATACCACATCACCTTGGCGGGAACCCTCTTCCTGGGTTTCTGGCCCTCAACATCGTCACCAGGGTCATCGCCTCCGATCTTATAACGCAATGCAGTGCATACCGGGCATTCATTCAAATTCTCGTATTCACCGCGGTAGAGGATGCAGTCGTTGATGCATGCATGTATCTTCAGAACCTCTAAACCTAGAGGGCAGACAACCTTCTTTGCTTCGTACGTACTGGCGGGCAACTCGTTATTCTTTGGAAACATATTCTTCAACATTTTCAGCAAGTTTTCAAATGCCGAGTCAGCTACACCTGCCTGTGCCTTCCATCTCAGCAAATCCAGTGTGCAGCCCAGCTTTTTCAGACCATCATCGCATCCGGGGTACAGCCTTCCTGTGATCCTCTAACATGCGATCCAAATTCTCCCTCTCTTTTTCGGTTTCGCAGCGTCTCCGTGCATCAGCAATGGTCCGACCAAGATCATCAACGGGATCATCACGTGCCTCTTCTTCACCTTCCCCTTCACCTTCACATCCTCCATGAAAGTATCACCGAAATGAGAAAGATAGCTTTCATCATTGAAATCATCCCCTTCTTCATCTTCTTCCATTATAACCCCTCTTTCTCCATGCTTGGTCCAACAGTTATAGCTTGGCATGAAACCGTGCCGAAGCAGGTGCATGTGAACATCTCTTGAGGAAGAGTAACCCTTCTGATTCTTACACTTAACACATGGACAGATAACAAAACCCCCCGGCTTGTTCGCATTAGCCACTACGAGGAAATCTTTCAAACCCGTAGTGAACTCGCCGGAGAGTCGGTTAGCGTACATCCATTGCCGATTCATCTGCATTATTATAATATAAAATATATAATTAACCATCATGCATTTGTTAAACTAACTAGCTACAAACAATAAAAATTAAACAATGAACTACACACACATGCATATTTTATCAATGACACATCAAAGGTTCAAGTTGCTAACCGCGATCGAGGAGGAAAAAATAAATGAGAAAGCTCAAGTGTGACTCCAACACTTCATATCATGTTTGTTTCATGCTCTTGGGGCATTTCATCAAACACCTTATGTGCATAAGAGGAACCAAAAGCAAACCTAACACTCACTTGTGAAGTTTGTGAAGAGAATGGCTCCAAATGGCTAAGTGTTGGCTGGATGGGTATATATAGGGAGGGAGTGCTGAAATGCGGGAAAGGCCTATCTAGGGGAGGAGTTTTAGTCGCGGTTGGCCGGGCCAACCGGACTAAAGCCTTTACGTACTGTGGCCATCGTGCGCCTCGGGCCCAGCCTGGTCGCTGTTCGCCACACGAACCTGATCAGCGGCCCCATTAGTCGCGGTTCCTTTACCTTCGCGACTTATGGGGCTTCCCGGAAGCCTGTTTTTCCACCAGTGAAGAGAGGTACAATTTCCTCCCAACCAATAGATCGACCATTCTTCAGCATCTTATACAATTCTGCAGCTCTACCCTTCAGAGATATAGAGAATAGCTTCCTCTTAACTTGGTCCTTTGAAATACCTACATTCTCGAACAACTCGCATAATTCATGTATAAAGTGTAAATGATCACTAGGATGGACAATCCCATCTCCAAAATAGCAATTTTTCATAGCAAGTTCAACAATTTTCATAGGTATCTTGAAAGGAATACTTTCAACAGGTGGATTTAAAATATCACAAGCATCATTAGAGTTATCGCATATGGAAGATAAAGTATTATTAGAGCAAATTTTCTCCCCTAAAGATGGGAAGCTAAAAAGATCATAAGAACTAGCTTCCCCAAGCTTAGACTTTCCCATAGCATTAGCAGTAATTGCATTCATACTAATAACATTGCTACTATCATGCAAATAAGGTTCCATAGGTTTTTTAATTTTAGCATCAAACAATTCATGTCTTAACTCAGGAAAAAGATTAAAAAGCTAACTGTTGTTTTCCATTATGCCTAACTAGTGAAAAAATAAAAACAAGAAACAAAAAGATGCAATTACAGATCTAAAGGAAATAGCTGAGCACTACACACCGGTGCTAGGAAATAACTTAGCGTTCGGAGGATGTGAATACCTTTACCTTACCTGAAGCGCTCTGAAATAAGCAACACAAAGGAAGATATAAGTTTCAGCAGTTGCTTTCAACTTCAACATGTTTATCTCATGGATAATTGTCAACTCAAAGTAATATGATGAATGCAAATAAGCAAGTATGTAGGAATCAATGCACACAATTGACACAAGTGTTTGCTTCTAAGATAAAAGGAGTAGGTAAGCTGACTCAACATAAAGTAAAAGAATGGCCCTTCGCAGAGGGAAGCATGGATTACTATTTTTGTGCTAGAGCTTTATTTTGGAATCATAGAAACAATTTTGTCAACGGTAGTAATAATTCATATGTGTTATGCATAAGACATCCTATAAGTTGCAAGCCTCATGCATAGAATACCAATAGTGCTCGCACCTTGTCCTAATTAGCTTGGATTATCATTGCGTTACATATGTTTCAACCAAGTGTCACAAAGGGGTACCTCTATGCCGCCTGTACAAAGGTCCAAGGAGATAGATCACATTTGATTTCTCGTTTTTTGATAGATCTCAACTAAGGACATCCGTACCCGAAAACATAGAAAACAGATAATGGACTCCTCTTTAATGCATAAGAATTCAACAACAGATAATATTCTCATAAGAGATTGAGGATTAATGTCCAAACTGAAACTTCCACCATGATACATGGCTTCGGTTAGTGGCCCAATGTTCTTCTCTAACAATATGCATACTCAAACCATTTGATCATGATAAATAACCCTTACTTCAGACAAGACGAACATGCATAGCAACTCACATGATATTCAACAAAGGTGTAATAGTTGATGGCGTCCCCGAAACATGGTTACCGCTCAACAAGCAACTTATAAGAAATAAGATACATAAACGATATATTCAATACCACAATAGTTTTTAAGCTATTTTCCCATGAGCTATGTATTGCAAAGACAAGGAATGAAATTTTAAAGGTAGCACTCAAGTAATTTACTTTGGAATGGCAGAGAAATACCACATAGTAGGTAGGTATGGTGGACACAAATGGCATAGGTTTTGGCTCAAGGATTTGGATGCACGAGAAGTATTCCCTCTCAATATAAGGCTTTGGCTAGCAAGGTTGTTTGAAGCAAACACAAGTATGTACAGCGAAACTTACATAAGAACATATTGCAAGAATTATAAGACTCTACCTCGTCTCCTTGTTGTTCAAACACTTCACCGGAAATATCTAGACTTTTAGAGAGACCAATCATGCAAACCAAATTTCAACAAGCTCTATGGTACTTCTTCATTAATAGGTGCAAAGTACATGATGCAAGAGCTTAAACATGATCTATTGAGCAAAACAATTGCCAAGTATCAAATTATTCAAGACAATATGAAGCATTTTCTGTTTCCAACCAAATAGCAATAAATGCAACAGCTTTCAACTTTTGCCATGAACATTAAAAGTAAAACTAAGAACACAAGTGTTCAAATGAAATAGCGGAACGTGTCTCTCTCCCACAAAGCATGAATTTATTCAGAGAATGAAAATAACAAAACGAAAATAAAAGCACACAAACGCTCCAAGTAAAGCACATAAGATGTGACGGAATAAAATATAGTTTCACTAGAGGTGACCTGATAAGTTGTTGATGAAGAAGGGGATGCCTTGGGCATCCCCAAGCTTAGATGCTTGAGTCTTCTTGAAATATGCAGGGTTGAACCACGGGGCATCCCCAAGCTTAGAATTTTCACTCTTCTCTTGATCATATTGTATCATCCTCCTCTCTTGACCCTTGAAAACTTCCTCCACACCAAACTCAAAACAAACTCATTAGAGGGTTAGTGCATAATCAAAAATTCACATATTCAGAGGTGACGTAATCATTCTTAACACTTCTGGACATTGCACAAAGCTACTGAAAGTTAATGGAACAAAGAAATCCATTCAACATAGCAAAAGAGGCAATGCGAAATAAAAGGCAGAATCTGTCAAAACAGAACAGTCCGTAAGATGAATTTTTAGAGGAACTTAAATTGCTCTATGAAAAGCTCAAATTGACTGAAAGTTGCGTACATATCTGAGGATCACACACGAAAATTGGCAGATTTTTCTGACTTACCTACAGAGAGGCCTACTCAAATTCGTGACAGCAAGAAATCTGTTTCTACGCAGTAATCCAAATCTATTATTAACCTTACTATCAAAGACTTTACTTGGCACAACAATGCAATAAATTTAAGATAAGGAAAGGTTGCTACAGTAGTAACAACTTCCAAGACACAACAAAACAGTAGCAAAATAAAAACATGGGTTATCTCCCAAGAAGTGCTTTCTTTATAGCCATTAAGATGGGCTCAACAATTTTAATGATGCACTCGCAAGAAATAAGAGTTGAAGCAAAAGAGAGCATCAGAAGCAAATAAGATACAATTTTAAGTCTAACCCACTTCCTATGAAAAGAAATCTTGTAAATAAACAAGTCATGTAAGTATAATGCAATAAGCATAGGAAGGCAACACAAGCGCAACTTCAAGATTCTCAACATAAAGAGGGAAACTTAATATTATTAAGATGCATATAACCATGTTTCCCTCTCTCATAATAACTTTCAGTAGCAACATGAACAAACTCAACAATGTAACTATCACATAAAGCATTCTTATTCACATGCATAAAAGTATCATTACTCTCCACATAAGTATAATCAATTTTATTAATTGTAGTGGGAGCAAATTCAGCAAAGTAGCTATCATTATTATTCTCATCACCATAATCATCAAATATAGGAGGCATAGTATAATCATAATAAACTTTATCCTCCATAGTAGGTGGCACCAAAATACCACTATCATTATAATCATCATAAATGGGAGGCAAAGTATCATCAAAGTAAATTTTCTCCTCCATGCTTGGGGACTAAAAATATCATGCTCATCAAAACCAGCTTCCCCAAGCTTAAATTCTTCCATAGCATTAGCAATAATAGAGTTCAAAGAGTTCATGCTAATACCATTGCTATTTCGCAAACAAAGTTCCATGGGTTTTTTAATTCTCTCTTCAAACACATCATGTCCTAATTCAATATAAAGTTCATAAAGATCTCTATTTTTGTTATTGTTTTCCATTAAGCCTAACTAGTGAAATAAAAACAAGAAACAAAAAGATGCAATTGCAGGATCTAAAGGAAATAGCTTCGAGCACTCACACACCGGCAACAATGCTAGGAAATATCTTAGTAGTCGGAGGATGTGAATACCTTTTACCTTACCTCCCCGGCAACGGCGCCAGAAAATAGCTTGATGTCTACGCACGCTTCTATTCCTGTAGACAGTGTTGGGCCTCCAAGAGCAGAGGTGTGTAAAATAGCAGCAAGTTTCCCTTAATTTAATCACCCAAGGTTTATCGAACTCAGGGAGGTAGAGATCAAAGATATCCCTCTCAAGCAACCCTGCAGTTACGATACAAGAAGTCTCTTGTGTCCCCAACACACCTAATACAGTTGTCAGATGTATAGGTGCACTAGTTCGGCGAAGAGATAGTAAGATGCAAGTGATATGGATGAATATGAGTGGTAATAACAATCTGAAATAAATATGGCAGCAAGTAAACATGCAGTAGAACAGTAAATAAACGGTGATTCGATATTTGGAAACAAGGCCTAGGGATCATACTTTCACTAGTGGTGACGTGGGCATTACCCTTCGGGTAACCGACATTGCCCTATCCTGTATTGATTAATTGGAAGCCCATGAAGACACCTGGAGGCAAGATGGGCCACCTGGACGGCGCACCAGAGGAATCGTTGACGGGCAAGACAAGGAAGCAGCCGAACAAGGAAAGATTAGATCCAAAATTGCTGTAAACCTAGTCGTACTCGGTTAGATCTCTTGAGACCTGGCCTCCTATATAAAGGCCAGGAGAGGGACTGCCGAGGGACACAATAAATCTTAGCAGCCTTAGCCACCAAAAAAGTCTAGAGCTAGGTCGCCGCAGCATTTAGCCTCTCGACGAGATCTCAGCCGAACTATTCGGCACCCCATTGTAACCCATTATCTTCATAATCAAGAACGATACAGACGTAAGGGTTTTACCTCATCGAGGGCCCCGAACTGGGTAAATCGCTCTCTTTGTCCGTGAACCGATGTCTCGTGTCGTGCAGGATCCCGTCCCTAAGCCCCAATCGGAGGGCATTGCCGAGGAGTACCCTCGACAATTGGCGCCGTCTGTGGGAAGCCTGTCAGCACCAGGCAAGTCATCGGCAGTACCAGTCACGTCCGCGGCGTTCGTACTCGAGTCGCCAACGCCGCGGAACCAAGAGATTCGATCCGCTGCGGGTCCTTCGAGTTCGTGCCGCACCACGAAGCGCCTCACTTGATCCCTACAGGATCGACTGGCGATATGAATGCTACTTTCGGTGGTGTTCACTTCATCATCGACTCCGGAGGTTTCCTTCGCCTCCCTAGGACCAGCGCATCCGGTCTGAAGGCCGCGGTTCTGGAAAGCATTCCTCCAATGGCAACCCTAAAGATTCCACCCAGGAGTATTCAAGAGAGCCAGCAAGGAAGTTTCAACGTTACAGCAGGGCGAAGGAAAAGACGAAGGGACTTGCACCGCGAGGAGGAAGGACGAACTGCACCTCACCTTCGGCAGTTCGAACAAGGATACCACGACACGTTACCAATCAAGGGTCGCACCCGCTCGCCGTATCTATCAGCTACGGAGCAACTCGAGGCACCATGTTACCTCCACTCTTATATTGATCCGAAGGATGGTCGAGAAAAATCCAGTCATTTGTTAAGGAAATGCCGACACTTTCTGGAAATTCGGCAGTTCTGCGACGACCTCAGAGCCGAGGCCATGTCGAGAGTTCGCGCAATGGAGAGAAGGGCAGTGTCCTATAGCTACCCAGTAGAACTATATGTACCAGAGCCGTACGTACCAGCAGGAGGAGACGAGCATGTACCAACTGAGGTGTTTCCGGAACCGTGCGGGCAAGTCAACATGATCCACAAAACCAGCTTTTCGAAGAGGGAGATCAAGAAGTTCTCCCGGGAAGTAAAGTATGTGGAAGTCTCCATGGTCGACACACCCGACTTCATCGACTGGTCAGATCAGAGTATTTCCTTCAGCAGGGCAGATCACCCGAAAGCTGTTCCGAGGCCTGGCCACGCAGCTCTTGTTCTTGAAGCACAGATCGGAGGATACAATATGAGCAAAGTATTCATGGATGGAGGAAGCGGCCTGAACCTATTGTTCGCCAGCACCATGAGAGCAATGGGTTTAACAGTCGATATGTTAAGAGAATCCGACACAGGATTCCACGGCATTATACCGACTCGACCTGCTTATTCTCTTGGAAAAACATCGTTGGATGTGGTCTTCGGGAAGCCTAGCAAATTCAGGAAAGAGAAGATCGAGTTCGAAGTAGTTGACTGGGAGTCTCAGTATCACGCCATCCTCGGCAGGCCCGCGTTTGCCAAATTCATGGCCGTACCTCACTATGCATACTTGAAACTGAAGATGCCAGGCAACAACGGGACCCCAATAACTGTCCATGGAAGCTTTGCTCGATCGGACAACTGCGACCGGGAGTTCCAGAAGATCGCCTCGAAGTTCGGAGTCAAGGAAGAGCTCAACGCAATTGACGTCGTTACAGATCACACGCAACCTGCAGCCGACAACCGAAATGTGAGATCCGACGAGTTTGACGCTGCAAAGGAAACCAAGAAGCTGCAGGTGCATCCAACTGACCCGAAGAAAACGGTCAATACGTCGGCTGACCTTACTAGCGCATAGGAAGGCGCGCTCATCAAGTTCCTCCGTCAGCGCTGGGAGATATTTGCATGGGAACCATCCGACATGCCAGTATCCCCGGGGAACTCGCTGAGCACGCCCTTAATGTTGACCCGACAGCCAAACCGGTGCAGCAGTCAATGCGCCGGTTTTCCGAACCAAAGAGAAGAGCAATTGGCGAAGAAATCAGTCGACTCCGTAAAGCAGGATTCATTCGGGAGCTCAAGGAAGCCGAGTGGGTGGCCAACCCCATCATGGTACCTAAGAAGGACACCACCGCTCTATGCATGTGCATCGACTACACCAGCCTTAATAAACACTGTCCAAAAGACCACTTCCCGCTGCCTCGTATTGATCAGATAGTCGACTCTACAGCTGGATGCGATCGCCTCTCCTTCCTTGATGCATACTCCGGGTACAATCAGATCAAGCTGAAGAAAGAAGACCAGGAGCTAACCGCGTTCATCACCCCACACGGCGTTTTCTGTTACAACATCATGACCTTCGGGTTGAAAAACGCAGGAGCAACTTATCAACGTTGCATGCAGGCTTGCCTTGGAGAGCAGATCGGAAGGAAAATCGAGGTTTATGTCGACGACATCGTGGTGAAGACGAAGCACACCGCCACTCTCATCGATGACTTACGGGAAACTTTCGACAACTTAGACAAGTATAAAATCAAGTTGAATCCCAAAAATTGTTTCTTCGGAGTGCCAGGGGGACAAGTACTCGGGTATTTCATTTCAGCCAGGGGGATTGAAGCCAATCCTTTGAAGATCAAAGCTATCCTCAACATGGAGCCGCCAAAGAATCTGCACCAAGTGCAGCAGTTGGCAGGACGGCTGGCAGCGCTTAGCAGATTCATCGCCAAGCTGGGAGAAAAAGCTTTACCTTTCTATAACCTGATGAAAAAATCAGAAAAATTCAAGTGGACAAAAGAGGCGCAGGAGTCCTTCGACAACCTGAAGAAAATCCTATCGACGTCCCCAGTCCTCGTCACACCACGCGAAAAAGAAACGCTACTTATGTACATAGCCGCAACAGCACAAGTCTTCAGCAGCGTTCTGGTCGTCGAGCGAGAAGAGGCAGGAAAAGTCCACGGTGTTCAAAGGCCCGTTTACTACCTCAGTGAAGTACTCACACCCGCGAAGCAGAGATATCCTCATCATCAGAAGCTGGCGTATGCAGTATGGAAGTCGGCTCGCAAGCTGCGTCATTATTTCACGGAACACCCGATTGTCGTCGTAAGTGAAGCGCCATTGAAGAACATAATGACTAACCCAGAAGCCACAGGTCGGGTGTCCCAATGGGCCATCGAGATAGCGCCACACGACATAACTTACGTTAATCGAACGGCGATAAAGTCCCAAGTCCTCCCTGATTTCGTGGCAGATTGGATCCAGTCGCAGACCCCAGCGGCAGCCGATATGTCGGGATCATGGACAATGTACTTCGACGGGTCAAAATGGAGCACGGGCGCAGGGGTGATATTGATATCACCACAGGGAGATAAGATGAAGTACATATTACGTATGAACTTCTCCCTGCCAACGAACAATGAAGCAGAGTATGAAGCGCTGCTGCACGGAATGAGGATGGCAAAAGCATGCGGAGCAACTCGCCTAGAAATATACGGAGATTCAAACTTGGTGGTTTAGCAGTCGATGAACCTATGTGACGCGGTCAGCGACAACATGATCGCTTATCGACAGCTGTATCAAGATATAGAAGCCAAGTTTGAAGGATGCGAGCTCAAACATATCGGCAGAGCCAGCAATGAAGAAGACAACACTCTGGCGAATATCGGGTCCATGTGCTCCCCCATCCCAGACGGAGTGTTCTACGAAGTCATTACCCAGCGATCGATAAAGGAGAAAGCTTCGGCACCTTCAAAACCATTGACTGATGAATCAGCGGCGGGCCAGCAGCAAACTGTCGAAGAACCTTCACCTTCATCAGCGGAGAAAGTCCTCCTCCTTGAGCCGCTATGGACCAAACCATTACTAGCATACCTAACGAAGCAAGAGTTGCCAGAGGATTCTGTGGAAGCAAGGCGGATCGTCAGGCGGTCAAAGGCCTTCACCGTCGTCAATGGCGAGCTTTACAAGCGCAGCATTTCGGGTATCCTCCAAAGGTGTATCGCCATTGACGATGGAAAAGCACTACTGCGCGAGATACATGAGGGAACCTGCGGACACCACGCAGGAAGTAGGGCCCTTGTAGCAAAAGCCTTCAGGGCAGGATTTTACTGGCCAACAGCAGCGTCGGATGCTCGAGATTTAGTCATGAAATGTGACCCCTGCCAGCGCTTTTCCCCAAAACCGCACGCCCCCGCAACAGATCTAATGACAATACCTCTAGCCTGGCCCTTTGCTCAGTGGGGACTCGACCAAGTTGGACCACTGCCGAGGTCGGCCTGGAGGCCACACGTATTTACTGGTCGCATCGACAAGTTCACCAAGTGGATCGAGGCGGTGCGTTCGAAACCAAAAGGCCGAAACAGCAGTTCAGTTTTTCAGAGGAATAACTTGTCGGTTTGGTATGCCCCACAGTATCGTCACAGACAACGGATCTAACTTCGACTCCAAAGAGTTCCGAAAGTTCTGCGACGACGGAGGAATCAAATTGAAGTTTGCATCAGTAAGCCACCCACAGACCAACGGGCAGGTGGAAAGGATCAATGGTCTAATAGGGGATGGCCTCAAGAAACGCCTTACAGGCGCGGCTGGAGCCTGGGTCGAGGAGCTACCATCCGTGCTATGGAGCTTGCGCACTACGCCTAACAGGTTGACTCAGTACACCCCGTTCTTCTTGGTGCACGGAGCCGAAGCAGTCCTACCAGCTGACGTTCGGTTGGCTCCTCGGGTGACAGCGTACACAGAATCTTCTTCCAACATCGCGCTGCAGACGCCGTGGACCTTCTCGACGAAGCACGAGACATTGCCTTGGCAAGAACGACGGTGTACCAACAGGCGTTGAGGAATTATCACAGCCGACGAATACGCAGTCGAAGCTTTAGGGGGTGTTTGTTGTGGCTTTTTTTGGCTTTTGGCTTTGGCAAAAGCCACCAAAAGCACCTAAATAGGTGCTTTTTTTTGGCTTTTGGATTTTGGAAGCCAAAAACAAAGATCCTATTCTTTTGGCTTCCAAAATCCAAAAGCCAAAAAAGCACATATTCTATACATACACATACAAGCTGCCGCATGTATACTATACGTGAGATGCATGTGTATGTATAGAATATAAATTAGTTGCATCGTAACCAAACCACTGTTACATGCTTAGAGAAGACATGCCAAAAAATATTACTCCGTAGTAATAATGAAGCGCTGACCGTGGAAGCGCTGGCCGCGGAAGCGATGCCCTTGATACAGGTTCGCTGCCAGGCGGGCCCGTAGGGAAAGCGAGCCGATGTTCGGCGCGACCGCGCAGCGTCCGCGTAGACGCAAACGTGCCGCATATTTACACCGCGTTTGCGTTGCTACGGACGACCGGACACGATGTGTCGCTCCGCTGGAGCAGGGTGCAGACGCATTTCCGGTCCGCACGGACGGAAACGGTCGCACATCGTCCGTTTGCGTCGTCTCGTTGGAGATGGCCTAACCCAATCAACAAAACTAAGGGGCATTCAGGTCATTTGAACATATTTTAGATGCAGCCGCAGCTGCAACAGCCGACGAAACAAACAGACACCAATCGGGTCCAACCTTCCAACTCCAGCTAGCAGCTACCGCTGATTCTGGTAGCTGCAGCCCTAGCAGCTGCAACTGTGGAGCTCCAGCCCAAACAAACACACCCTTAATGTTGGGGATATTGTGCTTCGGCTGAAGCAAGAAAGACCCTTGAAACTTGAATCCCCGTGGGAAGGACCGTACATCGTCACTGAAGTGATACCAGGAGGAGCATATCGGCTTAAAAACCCCGCTTCAGGAAAAGATGTTGGGAATCCATGGAACATCGCACAGTTGCGACGGTTCTATACATAGGATACAATTGTTTTTACTTACTTGACAGCCCTTAAGGTTGCTTTTGCATTATGAATAAAGTTCTAATCAGGTTTTCTACCTTTTTTCTTAATTCAGGCCCTACCACCCGAACATATCGTCTGGGGCCCTAAACCATCGGCTCTTACTCCCATCGGGAGCGCTGGCCTGAAGAATACGCTTACATAGTGTCATTGATTAAATACTCTCAACGAGAGCTAAGATTAATGACGCACCAAAACAACCAATCCAAGCCTCGAAAAACACGCGAGTGCTGCAGTCGATGGTTACATTATCTCAAAATAAGGCTCAAACCGGTGCACCGCGTGACGAAGCCAAGCGTCTAATTCCCTCGACTAAGTCGATGGGTCTCGCTCTTACAAAAACTTACATATCGACTTCGCAATAACATTGCAAAATTCAACGAAGTCGTCGAGAGAGCGGGTTGAACTGATCACTCAGCCGCCCTCGACAATAAATTATCAATCAAACTAGTATAGCGTGTAGCGCACGCGGTAAGTTTGTACAAAACAATCTTATGCAGGTACAAGGTTGTTACATTCATGACTGGGCTCCCTGGTTCCCTTGACCCCTCGTTTCTCCCTCAAGACACGACTCCGGCCATCCGAGAGACAATGGTATATGCAGGGCCTCTAGCAATATCATAATATTGGCCTAAACTCCTCTCAGTGTTTGCTATGGCCCTTAAGTCTAAGGATGGATGACATGCCAATACCGAAGCAAAGGCAAGTTCGGCACCAGCTAGAAGCTCTTTCCGCACCAACTGCCGAATCCTTTTTGGCGACTTGAATCGGGTGAACAGGGCAGATAAGGTTTCGGGAGCCTGATCCAGAGGAAACAAAGTATTCCAGACCATCGTGAGATGGGCGTGGAACTTATCGAAGTAGTAATGTGCCTTCTCCACCCGATGCTCAAACTTCGCCATGATAACGGCCTTCGGACGATGCAGCCACAGATCGTGCTTTGGGTGAGCAGCATCAGTCATCGCCTCGACCTTCTCATGGATCTTCCTGTCTTCCTCGGATTTATCTGAAGATACAACTGGAAAGGAACGAATATCAGTTAAAAAGAACATCCGAGCTACGCCAGGAGTCAGAAGATGGGGAAAACACTCACAGCCCAAACTTTCGGTGGCAACATGAAGACCATCGAGAGCATATTGCTCGATAGCAGTTGCTATTTCCCCCTTTTTCTTCACCAACGCTGCCATGGCCCGAAGAGAAGCAATGTCTTTATTTAAACGAGACACTTGGTCACGTAAGCGGCGAACAAGGTCAGATTCATCGTTAGTCGAAGGATTCGAGAAAAGCTCGGCACGAGAAGAAGATGAAGGAATCTGCAGTACAATCTTCGATTCAGAAAGACGTTAACATAAAACTCCCATCGGGAGTGCTGGCATATATATTACATCCAAAAGGTTGTTCGAATTGGCAACAGAGCCGAAATAAATAGGACTAAGTCAAGTTACGATTGGTCTTATTTACAAATAATGAAGCAACAAGTTTAAGGAGGCGCTGACGATGAGCCAGGGGCAGCTTCAGGAGTAGGCTTGGCTTGTGCTTCGTCTACCAACTTCAGCAGTTGATTGGCACAAGTTACTGCCGATCTTTTGAAGGGTTCAAGGTCGACTAAGTGGTTGTCGTCATCCACAGGCAATGCCTTAGATAACTTCTCCAAGTCAGACCCCAGCCCATGACCCATTAGCAGCTGGAAAGTAAGAACCACCCCAAACAATCGAGAACGGCGTTTCAATACCTCCACAGGCTCGGAAGAGTCGACAAGAAAAGCATCCGCCATCTCGCCAAGGGTCTTGTCCTGCTTCACCTTCGGGAAGATCATCGAGTACAACCTCGACAGTGCTCCTCTAGTCTTTTGCAGAAGCCCGAGGACTTGGACATTTGACTCAGCAGCAAGCGACAAGGCATCGGATGTGGAGTCCTCCCGAAGCTGATGGCGTCGAGTGACGGTTATATTGCCGGCCTCTGAAAGAAAGATAGATCAATAGCCAGTAAAGAAATACCAAAAAAGAAACTATGTGTCGTGAATTTTACCCAATAAATCTTTGATGGATTCACGGAGGACGCCTTCTTTCTTATCGATTGTGACCGCTGCCGCACGCCTGGCGTCCTGCTCATCCTTCATCTGCTGCTTCAGCTTCGACAGCTCCTCCTTCAGCAAGGCGTTTTCCTTCTTGGCATCGGTGACAAGCCTGTTGGCCTCCAGCACCTGATCAGCCGAAGATTTGACAGTCTTCCGAAGCTGGGCGTTTTCAGCCTCCAGTCGGGTAAACTGCTCGGCGAAATCTACCACAACATCGACTGTGGCATAAATCGGCTGCAGCAAAGGAAATCAGGGAGATTCAGTCGACATGAAGAAAATTCAGCAAAACAAGGCAAAATAAATACTTACGTGATCACGAGAAGCCGACGAAGTAGGAGCATCGCCAGGAGGAATAACATTCGACACTGGAATCTTCTCCACGGCCGTCCTCGTAGGAGGCGTCGACTTGGCAGGAGAAGGATTCGGTTCCTTAGCTGATGTCGCTCTCTCAGCAGATAATTTAGCTCTCTTTGCGAGAGGGACGAGATCATCATCAGAGCTACTTCAGAAAAGAGAATGATTAGCGTACAAAATGTGGTGACCCTGCATACCACTGCATGTTGTAGTATGCCAGTCGTTGATATAACATTCACGAAGTACCATTCTGCAAATATTACATCCCTCAGAGTAGTACAACAGAACATAGCAGGTCAATAACTCATTCATTTATTATTACAAATATCACACACATGTTGTCTCGGAGCTCCTCTTGGGTCCTAAGAGGAATACTCCTGGGTTCGAGGCGAACCCAACTTAGCTTACAATATAAGAGTCTCATTAAGTTATACATTTATTTCTTCGAGCAGCTAAATACTAAGAGTTCGGGCTGCTCGGCTTCTACTACTACTCGAGATGTTCAGGCTTGATCTCCTCCGGAAGCCTCCCCCGTAGACGATGAGTTAGTCTACGCCCTCGATACCTCCAGAGAGGTCTGGTTCTTCATAGCCGATGATCTCGGCTCCTTCATTGTTGTCGTAGTCCTCCTCCAGACGATTCAGACAATCTAAGCATGGGATTTAAGAGTGGTATGAGTACGAGCGTACTCAACAAGTTCATTATAGATAAGAGGTGTTTAATGCACTAGCTACGATATTAGACCAGAAAGTCTAATACCAATGCAAGTTTTGGTCAACATTTCTTCAAGAGATTGCTTTTATTCCAAAGAGCTATGTCCGTCAGCCTTCACCGGTTTACTAGAACTTCATGGAGCTCCTTTCCGGCCGCGTTCGCAGTTCCTTATCCCGGAACAGGGAGTGACAGGTCACGATTCTTACACTCTGGCAGAGGTGTGTTGCTTTACCCATAAGAGATCTTAACCTTGGTGCCAACCGGGCAGCTTTCCCGTCCACACTTCCTATGGTGTGAGGCCCGGTATAAGGTCTAGCCAATCATGTTCCTCCGCTACCTCGCACACCCACCCTTTGTTGCAAACCCCGACCCTGGGTCCTCGCCGGTCCTCTTATACCAATTAAGGATGGACCCCGCGACGACAGTCTGGGACTCGTTAACCAAACTCCTTCGCCGGTAGCTGCAACCCATCATAGACCACTTACCGTGGGGAATTAGAATGGGATCCCACCCCACCGCTTGCCCAACCTGGGTCAAGTGTCTACGGTAAGTGCATCCGTTGATGTACGAGAGGTGGAAACACTTTTGACTACTCCGTCCCACTCCGGATCTTATGGTTAACACGGGTATTACGGCACAAGAATCATTGGCGACATTTGTTGTTTAATCCTAGATGGATATAAACCCGTGCAATGGAACCTCCACCATATCAACACAATCCATGGTTCCATTGCCCACCACATAGTTATATTCATAGTTATGAAAGTAGTGGTTTTGATTTTTATGCAATAGTGATAACCATAATACTTTGCAAGTAATTTGATAGAAATACTCAAATGACATGAGCAAGTGATGAACTTGCCTTTCTTGACTGCAAAGTTTTGCGGTTGGATGGTGTGGACTGACCCTTGTCCTCTGTTTCTGAAAATAGCATCATTGTCCGATAAGGGCAATGGTTAAAGAAACAATTATGCATGATTCTAGTTTTAGGGTTTGTTCCCCCTTCCGGTGTCGTTGTTATTTTATGAGAGGTTAATACTAAGATAGATTTGGAGATACTATGTTTAGGGTAAATACAACCTTGAAATATTGTCAAGGTGTTTTGAAAGTCCAATTAAATTAATGGACTTATTTTCATTATTTAAAATAGTATGTGTGATTTAAATTATTATTTAAATCATCAAAATAAGATTTATTCTTAATTGTCTTCAAAAATTATGTTTGGTATTTTATTCTGGTAGAGAATTTTATTCTGAATGGTTTACATATTTTTAATTATTTTTTAGAGCTATTTTACATTTTCTATGCATTTTTAAAGTTTCTGTTTTAATTGGAATTATGAAATACCAACAATGCCCCTGGGCCCACCTGTCAGGGTGGCCCAGCGGTTAACCCTAACCCGAGCCGCACATTGGGCTCGGTCGGACGCACCCGTCCCCTTCCCTTCTCTTCCTCGCGAACCCTAGCTCTCTCGCTCCCGCGACGCCGTGGTCGCCTGCGCCTCCGCCGAATTATTCCGGCCAACTCCGGCCGTCACCGCCGGCGAGATGTGGCGCATCTGAACCGCCGTTTGACGGCACTTCAGATCCACCACGCCGATCTGTGTTTCGCCACCTCCTCGACTCGTCCCCTTCGCCTCTGCATGCCTGCCGTGGTGTACCGCGGCGATTTCGTCGCCGCCGAAGCTCCTGGCGTCGGGATGCTGCTGTGTGACTCGTCGTGGTTACGCGGGCGTTGCGGCGAGGTGGTGCCTGGCTTGGCTTGGCCTGGCACCGCCGTTCGCCCGGCGTGTGCTGCCGTGCCGCCATGGCCGTGCTCATCTGCTTCGCCTGTAAGTATTCTCTCCTCCTCCTTCTACCTCTGCTACCTGTTCTACCCCTTCTCCTTTCTCTGGATGCTGATCCGTCTGATATTGCCTGTTCATGTGCCTATGTGCCCTTGTGTTGCTATGCTGCCGTGTGCTATGTTGTTGTGCTGCTGCTGTTCTTTCTCCATTATTAGCTGTTGCAACTCATGAGCTCTTGCTCATGAGCATGCTGTGGTGCTCTGTGTAATTTTGTGGCTCCTGCTGTTGCTCGGTGTACTATGCCTCTCCTGTATATGCAATTGCTTGCCCCTGACTTGATCATGCTGTGATGATCCTTGCCTTTGGCAAGTGCCAGTGCTCCTGATGAGATTTTATCTGTGCTTTAATTCATGGACATGCTCATTTGAGCCTAGTTGTTAATTTAACTGCCCCTTTCTTTGATGAAGTGCTTCTGGATACAATTGTGCTGCCTAATGCCCTTATCTGTGATGCAATTGTTCAGTTATATGATTAATTTAATTATTTGTCCATGTGTTAATGCTTGGAATGAGTTCTAGCATGCAGTAGCATGCTCTAGCAAGCTTCTGGTGTTCATATGATCACCAGTTGCTTGTAAAAGCTGCTCTTTGGTGTCTATGCCTCACTGTTGCTCACTCTATGCTGTGTGTGTATCACACAGGCTTGGCCTGGTGTGATGGTACTTTCTCAAGCACCTGTTGATGCTTGCAGTGATCCATTGGATCACCAGCAAGATTCTATTGCATCAATTGCTTGTGTAATTCATTTATCTGTGTTGGTTTGCTTTGTTGAATGGATAAATGAGGTGAACTGCTCTGAAGTGATGATCATATGAGTGGATTTGGTAAAGCTAGAGGGATGCCAATCATTTATTGGGAACCCTAGCTTCATTTGAACCCCTCTGGGTAATGATATATGTGCTTGAAATGTTGGCTGTGGTTTGAGGTAGTCTTGACAGTGGTCATGGTAGCTCCCCCTTCTCTGTGACTTGCTGTGGTGGATTGTTGCTTACTGGCCTTACCATATTTGGTTGCCGGATGCTTTTGATGTTGACAAACCTGGATAGACACATGATAGTCTATCATGTCTGATGGCTTAGATAGCTATAGGTTGTCAAGTGAACTTGGTAGCTAGCCAGGGTTTTGAATCCATGTTGGATTTCTCTGGTTGTGTCCCTGTGTGGACACAACCAATGTTCCCTGGATGATCTCTACTGGCTGTTCTCTATGTTTGCTTGAACCAAATGACTAGATAGCCATATGATGACACAAACATAGGGTATCTACCCTTTTGGTGTGCTGGAGATCATGCCTGTGCAATATATGAACAGAACCATTTGGTCTGTTCATGATCATATGTATACCTCACTCCAGCTCCTAGAAATAGTGTGTTGGTGTAGAGGTTCAGCTGTTGGTTGAGTTCTTGGCTTGCCCTGCTCCTCCTTGCAAGCTTGATCTCTTGGTTTATTTTCTGGTGAATGGGAATAGATGAAACAGCTCTAGCTGTTCATCTGTTCTTGGTGTTCTAGGCTGTTCTTGATGCCTGGCGACTTACCCTGCTGCTTGGTCGATGAATGAGCTAGGGTTTGTTGTGGAAAAGTTTTTATATGGTTGGCTCTTGCTCCTCTGGTCGACAGCTCCACCTTTCACTTTGGGTGACTCACTGTGTATGTGTGCTGCATGAACACAGCCCTGTGAGCAGGCTGTGTGTGTGTGTCTGCTGATGCCCTGCACTTGGCTGAGAGAGTGGATCAGCTCGGCAGTCCTGATCATATCCTCTCATGATTCAATATTTTTGCTAACCTGCCAATTGGCATTGCCACTTGGCACAATGTTCTATTTGTGTGATTTATATGCAGGGATCATGAAATTGATCAAGATGAAGATCTTCAAGCTCAAGATTAACTTGTAGCTTAGGATATATTTTTCTTACTTGTAATTTTCTTTTTCTTCTTTTTTTTTAAGCAATTCTTGTAATGTGTTGTATTATTCATTTATTTTCTTTATGAATATTGTAATGACAATGTAAATTGTGTGATGATCAATAAAGCTCAAGGTTTTCTCTAATGAGCTTTAATTTATAATGTGTATAATTTATACTTTGTATCTTTATTATTTATTTAATGGATTTCCTTATAATTAATTTATGAGATATTTATTTTTATGTTTGAATTTGAATTTCAGATTCAACTTTGAGTTGAATTCAATCATACAACTTAAGTTGGATGTGATCTCTCCCCCTCTCTTCTCAAAAACCTAATCTAGTTAAGTGAGGTACAAGTTTGTCGCACTCTCGAAACCCTAACCCTGTAAGGTGTCGAGAGAGAAACTTGTCCCCCTTCGATGCAGTTTTTATTTAAAAGCGCGAAATTTCCCCAGAATTTGCAATGCAATGCACATCCCTTTCTAAAATCTATCCCTCGATCGTCTCTAAACCTGGGACATTACAGCCTTTCCCCTTAAAGAAAACTTCGTCCCGAAGTTGTGGTTGTAATACCTGAACAGTTCGGGGTATGTTTTCCTCAGGTCTTCTTCCTTTTCCCAGGTAGCTTCCCTCTCGGGGTGATGCTTCCATTGTATCTTGCAGTACTTAATAGCTTTATTCCTGAGTTGTTTCCAGCTCTCTTCGAGAATCTTGGCTGGCTTCTCGATGTAAGTCAAATCTGGTTGTAACTCGAGCTCAGCATGTGATACTGGCTCATCTGGTGTCTTCAAACATTTTCTAAGTTGTGACACATGGAATACGTTATGAACCTGAGATAGCCTTCCAGGTAGTTCCAATTCAAAAGCTAACCCTCGGTTTTGACTCAGAATCTTGAAAGGTCCGATGTACCTAGGGCTTAACTTTCCCTTTACTCCAAATCTCTGAAGTCCTTTCATCGGGCTCACTTTGAGATATACCATGTCTCCAACTTGTGGCTCCCATGTTCTTCTCTTCTGATCTGCGTAACTCGTCGCTCTGGGCTATCTTCAACCTATCTCTTATAATGTCAATGATTTGTTGCTTTTCCTTGACATAATCAGGATTAAACTCCTTGCTTGTTCCGGCTTCATACCAACATATCGGTGATCTACACTTCCTTCCATACAGAGCTTCGAACGGTGCCATCTTGATGCTGCTTTGATAGCTATTATTGTATGAAAATTCTGCTAGTGGTAAATGTTCTTCCCATGATCCTCCGAAGTCTAGGGCACAAGCCCTAAGCATATCCTCTAGGATCTGGTTAGTCCTCTCCGTTTGTCCACCTGTCTGGGGATCATAGGCGGTACTATAATCCAACTTGGATCCTAACGCTTCATGTAATTGCTTCCAGAATGCTGACGTGAACACGAATCCTCGATCCGACACGATCTTCTTGGGCACTCCATGTTTACTCATGATCTCTTTGATGTAAAGATCGATGAGTTTCTCTCCTTTGTCTTGCTGGTTTACTGCTAAGAAGTGTGCACTTTTCGTCAACCGGTCCACAATTACCCATATCATGTCCTTCTTTTTATTGGTCATGGGTAGTCCGGTGATGAAATCCATTCCTATTTCCTCCCATTTCCATTCTGGAATGGGTAAAGGTTGTAACTTTCCTGCCGGACTTTGGTGTTCAGCCTTCACCCTTTGGCAGGTATGGCATTCCGCCACATATTGTGCTATTTCTCTCTTCATGTTGTTCCACCAGAATAGCTCCTTTAGATCCATGTACATCTTCGTACTTCCCGGATGGATGGAGTATGGTGTTTGATGGGCTTCCCGGAGTATTACTTCCTTGATTCAGCAATATCCGGAACACAAATTCTTTTCTGGAACCATAGTGATCCAGATTCTCCACGATGAAATTCTGATGATCTACCTTCATCTATTCTTCTCATCTCCTCCACGATGAATGGATCGTCCAACTGACCCATCATTATCTCATTCTTCAGGTTGACATTTAACTCATCGGCTACTTGTAAAACCGATAGTCCTTCATGAGCTTCTTTCTCCCAAAGTTGTATTTGGGCTTGGCTTATTTCCTTCCTCAACTCCGGTGATAACTCTTGTTCCACTCCTCCAGTGCTCTTCCTACTCAAAGCATCTGCTACAACATTAGCCTTTCCTGGAGTATAATTGATGGTCAAATCATAATCCTTGATTAATTCTAGCCATCTTTTCTGCCTCATATTGAGTTCCTTCTGAGTGAAGAAGTATTTGAGACTTTTATGATCCGTATAGAGCTCACACTTGGCTCCATAGAGAAAATGTCTCCATGTTTTAAGTGCAAATACAACTGCTGCTAACTCTAAATCATGTGTTGGATAGTTCACTTCATGAGGTCTGAGTTGCCTCGATCCATATGATATTACCTTCCGATCTTGCATGAGTACACAACCCAATCCATGTTTGGATGCGTCACAATACACGGTGTAATCCTTGCCAACTTCAGGAACTGCTAACACCGGTGCTGTGGTGAGTTTCTCTTTTAGAGTTTGAAAACTCTTCTCACACTCCTCTGTCCACACAAATGGTGTGTTCTTTCTTAACAGCTTCATCATTGGTCCTGCTATCTTGGAGAATCCTTCAATGAATCTCCGGTAATAACCTGCCATTCCTAGGAATCCTCGAATTTCCTTGACAGTCTTGGGTGCTTCCCATTCTAGAACTGCTGCTACCTTGCTCGGGTTAACAGCGATTCCATCTTTGCTAATGACATGACCAAGAAATTCCACTTGATCTAGCCAAAATTCACACTTGCTAAATTTTGCATAGAGTTGATGTTCTCTTAGTGTTTGCAGCACTAACCTCAGATGTTCAGCATGTTCAGCTTTGTCTTTGGAATAGATCAAGATATCATCAATGAATACGATGACGAACTTGCCTAGACATGGCATGAAAATCTTATTCATGAGATTCATGAAAATTGCTGGGGCATTGGTTAATCCAAAAGGCACTACAAGGTATTCATGATGTCCATACCTTGAGACAAAGGTTGTTTTCGGAACGTCTTCCTTCTTGATCTTTATCTGGTGATAACCGGATCTTAGATCAATTTTAGAAAAGACTCCCGCTCCTCTAACTTGATCAAATAGATCTTGTATTCTTGGAAGTGGGTACTTGTTCTTGATTGTGACGTTGTTCAGATTCCTGTAGTCTCCGCACATCCTTCTTCCTCCATCTCTTTTATCCACGAAGATCACAGGTGATCCCCATGGTGAAACACTTTCTTGTATAAATCCTTTCTGTTCCAAGTCATCCAATTGCTCCTTAAGTTCTTTCAACTCTTTAGGCCCCATCTTGTATGGTGCCTTAGCAATCGGAGATGTTCCTGGAATTAGGTCGATAGTGAATTCTATCTCCCTATCTGGTGGCATACCTGGCAATTCCGCAGGAAACACATCCTGGAATTCATTCACTACAGTATATCCTCTAACTTCACCTCCTTCATGCTATTCAGCTGTAGCTCCAATCTGTGTATGTTTGTCGCCTTGGTAGATCATTCTACTTCCATCGGGGCTTTTCAAAGATACCGTCTTGTTCACACAGTCGATCAATGCTCCATTAGCTTCTAACCAGTTCATACCAAGAATGACATCAATGTCCTTCATCGGTAGAATGAACAGGTCCGCGTCAAACGCACACTTATTGATCATGATGACTTGTTTTTGTTTGGTATGGGTTACTACTATCGTTCCCCCCGCAGAAAGTATGGTTATGGGTGTATCTAACTTAGTGCAACTAATCCCATGTTTGATGATGAATTGTTGAGAAATGAATGATGTAGTTGCACCAGTATCAAAAAGTACTTTGCCAGGATGAGTGAGTATCTGGAGCGTACCTATCACCGCCTGATCGGAGTTGACCACCTCCTCCAGACTAGTGCAGTTCAGCTTGCCGAAGGGTTTCTTGTTCTTCCAGTTCCCTCCGGTGTTTCCTCCTCGGCTTCCTCCTCCTCCTGACTGACCTCCTCCGTTCTTTTTGTTGGGGCAATATTTCATCATGTGCCCCTCCTGGCGACAACCAAAACATATGATCCTTGGCTTCTTACAATCTTTCGCAACATGTCCTTTGAATCCACAGTTATGGCATATAATCTGGTTTGCAGACTGATAGCCTTGGTTCCTCCTCTGGTTGTTGTTGTTGTTATTGTTGTTGTACCTTGGCTTGAAACTCAAGCTTGGTATTGGGCTTGTTGCTAACAAACCTCTTAGGCTCAAACTTGGCCTTCTTCTCTTCTTGCAGTTGTTTGAAGTCATCTTCAAGAGTGATGGCTGCATCCACCAACTCTTGGAACTCGCTTGCTCTCATCATTCGGAGCGTACCTTGAACTCGGGACTTAACCACTTCAGAAATCTCTTCTTCTTCTTGTCCTCGGTGTTGACCTCCTCAACAGCCGGACAGCTTTGAGAACTCCCTGACATAGGTCAGAATGGCCTTGTCCTTCTGCTCGAGATTTTCAAATTCTCGACGCTTTAGTTCCACTATGCTTTCAGGAACATTGGATTCCCTGAACTTCCTCTTAAACTCCTCCCAGGTAAATACCTTCTCAGCCCGATAAACGGCTACGATGTTATCCCACCATGATGCGGTAGGTCCACACAACAAGTGTGTAGCAACGGACCTTCTCCGTGTCGTTGCAACCAATGTTGAGCTTTCGCCGTGTCCATAAGCCAGTCTTCCGCGTCCATTGGCTCGGGCGCGTATGCGAAAGATATAGGTTTTGTGTTCGGAAGTCTGATAGGGTGACTCCCCGATTCTCGGTCTCTCAACTCGTTCTGCTGCAGCAATTCCTGAAAGAATTTATTCTGCTGCTCCAACGTAATACGTTGTCTTTCTTCCACCATCTGCATGTAATGGACGAAATTTTGTTGCGTCATGGGTGGTGGTGGGGGTGGAAACTGATCTCTGGCTGCTTCATCAGCCTCTTCCTTTTGCTTCGCCTCGCGCTCCATGCGCTGCGCTTCGCTCTCCTCTCCTACTGGTCCCGACATAACCCCCTAGTTCTGCAACACAAGATGACACTCATAATTACTCCATGCGCAAATTTTCTGAGCTCAACATTGTGCACAGAACTAGTCACGCAATGGAAATCAAGAAGCAAATCCAAATCATACAAAACATATACCATATATTTACATACTTAAGTGGTCTTATTACAATACTCAAGTCGATGTGAGTATGCAAACTCACTTATTAAAGTATATGTACAAATTTCTACAAAATATTACACACTACAATACACGTGGTACTTGTGTATTGTAGTCCTGCTTCCCTTGGTAGTCTCTAGTCGATCTTCACTCCCGATACATTCCAGGCTTCCATCCGGTCGAACGTGTCGTTCTCCTGACAAAACCTGGAACATAAGGTCTCCCCGTTGGCTGGTAGTCGGAATCAGATGATGATCCTAGGGAGAAATCAGTGTTCACGAACTGATCATTCAGTGCATCATAATCCACCCATCGGGTGTACTCCCCTGTGCCTACTCCATACGTATTTCCTACATTCGTATCCGACTCAACCTGTGTCGGATACCCTCCAACTTCTTCCTCATTCCACGGATAACTCTAGTGCTGGGTCGTGGCATCTTCATTCATCTCCCCGTCATAATACGCTGTGGTACTATGAGTTCCAGTGTCAGAACCCCAACGCCAACCCGTGGAGTTCTCTATAGGAGTCACGGAACGCTGATTGTTTCCGGATTCCTCTCCACCCTCATATCCTCTGTAGGAACTACTAAGATAGTTCCCAGGTGTAATGGGTGTAGTTTCTCGTTCAGGGTGGTCAATACTAATATAGTCACCAGCTGAGTAGACTGGTGTGTGCACCTCATTCTCCATAGGTTCCTTCCCCTTTGTCTCCTCCTTGGGTTCAGTAAACTCCTCTAGCATTGTATCAATTGCTCCCGCCAAATGACGGTTCAACTGAAAGAACAATGATAATAAGTTGCGGCTATTGTCCATATATTTTGCTGCTTCTGCTGGTTTGCTTTTGGCATATTTGAAATGGTTCAGCATGGGATCATCGTCCTCCTCCATATGAGGAATGTGTGTGAATTCGGAACCCATAAGCTCTTTCGTCTTATGCTCCCGAATATCGGTTATGGCTCTCATAACGGCTATATGGTAGGCTGTGTTGATAGTTCTGGCTTCCCCTGCTGGCATTACTACGCTCATTCCCAAAGATTCGGGAAGTCGCAGCCCTACCCTACACTTGGCCAATACAGTACCATCATAGTACATGTATTTCTTTACTTGAATCTGGGGATCACACCCAAATTCAAGTAACATGGCTCGTAGAATATCTGCAAGTCCTCCTTCGTATTCACTCAGTATGGAATCCATCACCTTCACGTTTCGTCCGGGACGTGAACTTGCCATGTTGGCTGTAGAAATAGAAAGATTATGAGATTAGTAATAATGCATCATAATAGAGATAATAAAGAATTATCGCACTAAAAGATATGGTTGTTGTATTCTCAATTGAATATACACCATATTTTTAGAGAATTCTTTACTAGTCCTATTTGACTCCTAACGTTCTGGTCCCATTTACTAGGTTCCAACCTAAGGTCAAAGCTTTTGCTCGATACCAATGGTGACCCAGCATACCACCGCATGTTGTAGTATGCCAGTCGTTGATATAACATTCACGAAGTACCATTCCGCAAATATTACATCCCTCAGAGTAGTACAACAACATAGCAGGTCCATAACTCATTCATTTATTATTACAAATATCACACACATGTTGTCTCGGAGCTCCTCTTGGGTCCTAAGAGGAATACCCCTTTCGAGGCGAACCCAACTTAGCTTACAATATAAGAGTCTCATTAAGTTATACATTTATTTCTTCGAGCAGCTAAATACTAAGAGTTCGGGCTGCTCGGCTTCTACTACTACTCGAGATGTTCAGGCTTGATCTCCTCCGGAAGCCTCCCCGGTTCCGTAGACGATGAGATAGTCTACGCCTCGATACCTCCAGAGAGGTCTGGTTCTTCATAGCCGATGATCTCGGCTCCTTCATTGTTGTCGTAGTCCTCCTCCAGACGATTCAGACAATCTAAGCATGGGATTTAAGAGTGGTATGAGTACGAGCGTACTCAACAAGTTCATTATAGATAAGAGGTGTTTAATGCACTAGCTACGATATTAGACCAGAAAGTCTAATACCAATGCAAGTTTTGGTAAACATTTCTTCAAGAGATTGCTTTTATTCCAAAGAGCTATGTCCGTCAGCCTTCACCGGTTTACTAGAACTTCATGGAGCTCCTTTCCGGCCGCGTTCGCAGTTCCTTATCCCAGGGAGTGACAGGTCACAGTTCTTTACACTCTGCAGAGGTGTGTGATGGCGTGTAACTCACACGTTCGTTGGGAACCCCAAGAGGAAGGTATGATGCGCACAGCAGCAAGTTTTCCCTCAGAAAGAAACCAAGGTTTATCGAACCAGGAGGAGCCAAGAAGCACGTTGAAGGTTGATGGCGGCGGGATGTAGTGCGGCGCAACACCGAGATTCCGGCGCCAACGTGGAACCCGCACAACACAACCAAAGTACTTTGCTCCAACGAAACAGTGAGGTTGTCAATCTCACCGCTTGCTGTAACAAAGGATTAATGTATTGTGTGGAAGATGATTGTTTGCAAGAAAACATTAAAACAAGTATTGCAGCAGATTGTATTTCATATAAAGAATGGACCGGGTCCACAGTCACTAGAGGTGTCTCTCCCTTAAGATAAAAGCATGTTGGGTGAACAAATTACAATCGGGCAATTGACAAAGAGAGGGCATACAATGCACATACATGTCATGATAAATATAGTGAGATTTAATTGGGCATTACGACAAAGTACATAGACGCCATCCAACATGCATCTATGCCTAAAAAGTCCACCTTCAGGTTATCATCCGAACCCCTTCCCGGTATTAAGTTGCAAAACAACAGACAATTGCATTAAGTATGGTGCGTAATGTAATCAACAACTACATCCTTAGACATAGCATCAATTTTTTATCCCTAGTGGCAACAGCACATCCACAACCTTAGAACTTTCTGTCACTGTCCCAGATTCAATGGAGGCATGAACCCACTATCGAGCATAAATACTCCCTCTTGGAGTTAAGAGCAAAAACTTGGCCAGAGCCTCTACTAATAACGGAGAGCATGCAAGATCATAAACAACACATAGGTAATAACTTGATAATTAACATAACATAGTATTCTATCCATAGGATCCCGACAAACACAACATATAGTATTACGATAGATGATCTTGATCATGTTAGGCAGCTCACAAGATCCAACAATGAAGCACAATGAGGAGAAGACAACCATCTAGCTACTGCTATGGACCCATAGTCCAGGGTGAACTACTCACTCATCACTCCGGAGGCGACCATGGCGGTGAAGAGTCCTCCGGGAGATGGTCCTCCCGCAGGTGCCGGAGGCGATCTCCTGAATCCCCGAGATGGGATTGGCGGCGGCGGCGTCTCGGGAAGGTTTTCCGTATCGTGGCTCTCGGTGCCGGGGTTTTCGCGACGGAGGCTTTAAGTAGGCGGAAGGGCAACGCGGGGCCACACGAGGGCCCCACACCATAGGTCGGCGCGGCCGGGCCCGGCCGCGCCGCCCTAGTGTGGCGGCGCCTTGTGGCCCCACTTCGACTCCTCTTCGGTCTTCGGAAGCTTCGTGGCAAAATAGGACCCTGGGCGTTGATTTCGTCCAATTAGAATATTTCGTTACTAGGATTTCTGAAACCAAAACAGAAAAACAGCAACGGCTCTTCTACATCTTGTTAATAGGTTAGTTCCGTAAAATGCACGAATATGACATAAAGTGTGCATAAAACATGTAGATATCATCAATATTGTGGCATGGAACATAAGAAATTATCGATACGTCTGAGACGTATCAGCATCCCCAAGCTTAGTTCTGCTCGTCCCGAGTAACGATAACAAAGATAATTTCTGAAGTGACATGCCATCATAACCTTGATCATACTATTTGTAAACATATGTAATGAATGCAGCGATCAAAACAATGGTAATGACATGAGTAAACGAGTGAATCATAAAGCAAAGACTTTTCATGAATAGTACTTCAAGACAAGCATCAATAAGTCTTGCATAAGAGTTAACTCATAAAGCAATAAATCAAAGTAAAGGTATTGAAACAACACAAAGGAAGATTAAGTTTCAGCCGTTGCTTTCAACTTGTAACATGTATATCTCATGGATAATTGTCAACATAGAGTAATATAACAAGTGCAATATGCAAGTATGTAGGAATCAATACAGTTCACACAAGTGTTTGCTTCTTGAGGTGGAGAGAGATAGGTGAACTGACTCAACATAAAAGTAAAAAAGAATGGTCCTTCAAAGAGGAAAGCATCGATTGCTATATTTTGCTAGAGCTTTTATTTTGAAAACATGAAACAATTTTGTCAACGGTAGTAATAAAGCATATGAGTTATGAAAATATATCTTACAGGTTGCAAACCTCATGCATAGTATACTAATAGTGCCCGCACCTTGTCCTAATTAGCTTGGACTACCGGATCATCGCAATACACATGTTTTAACCAAGTGTCACAATGGGGTACCTCCATGTCACCTGTACAAAGGTCTAAGGAGAAAGCTCGCATTTGGATTTCTCGCTTTTGATTATTCTCAACTTAGACATCCATACCGGGACAACATGGACAACAGATGATGGACTCCTCTTTAATGCATAAGCATGTGGCAACAATTATTATTCTCATATGATATTGAGGATATATGTCCAAAACTGAAACTTCCACCATGAATAATGGCTTTAGTTAGCTGCCCAATGTTCTTCTCTAACAATATGCATGCTCCAACCATTAAGGTGGTAGATCTCTCTTACTTCAGACAAGACGGACATGCATAGCAACTCACATGATATTCAACAAAGAATAGTTGATGGCGTCCCCAGAAACATGGTTATCGCACAACAAGCAACTTAATAAGAGATAAAGTGCATAAGTACATATTCAATACCACAATAGTTTTTAAGCTATTTGTCCCATGAGCTATATATTGCAAAGGTGAATGATGGAATTTTAAAGGTAGCACTAAGCAATTTACTTTGGAATGGCGGAGAAATACCATGTAGTAGGTAGGTATGGTGGACACAAATGGCATAGTGGTTGGCTCAAGGATTTTGGATGCATGAGAAGTAATCCCTCTCGATACAAGGTTTAGGCTAGCAAGGTTATTTGAAACAAACACAAGGATGAACGGTGCAGCAAAACTCACATAAAAGACATATTGTAAACATTATAAGACTCTACACCGTCTTCCTTGTTGTTCAAAACTCAATACTAGATATTATCTAGACTCTAGAGAAACCAAATATGCAAACCAAATTAGCAAGCTCTAAGTGTTTCTTCATTAATGGGTGCAAAGTATATGATGCAAGAGCTTAAACATGAGCACAACAATTGCCAAGTATCAAATTATCCAAGACATTTTAGAATTACTACATGTAGCATTTTCCAATTCCAACCATATAACAATTTAACGAAGAAGAAACTTCGCCATGAATACTATGAGTAAAGCCTAAGGACATACTTTTCCATATGCTACAGCGGAGCGTGTCTCTCTCCCATACAGTGAATGCTAGGATCCATTTTATTCAAACAAAACAAAAACAAAAACAAACCGACGCTCCAAGCAAAGTACATAAGATGTGACGGAATAAAAATATAGTTTCAGGGGAGGAACCTGATAATGTTGTCGATGAAGAAGGGGATGCCTTGGGCATCCCCAAGCTTAGACGCTTAGTCTTCTTAGAATATGCAGGGGTGAACCACCGGGGCATCCCCAAGCTTAGAGCTTTCACTCTCCTTGATCATATTGTATCATACTCCTCTCTTGATCCTTGAAAACTTCCTCCACACCAAACTCGAAACAACTCATTAGAGGGTTAGTGGACAATAAAAATTAACATGTTCAGAGGTGACACAATCATTCTCAACACTTCTGGACATTGCACAAAGATACTGGACATTAATGGATCAAAGAAATTCATCCAACATAGCAAAAGAGGCAATGCGAAATAAAAGGCAGAATCTGTCAAAACAGAACAGTCCGTAAAGATGGATTTTATTGGGGCACCAGACTTGCTCAAATGAAAATGCCCAAATTGAATGAAAGTTGCGTACATATCTGAGGATCACTCACGTAAATTGGCATAATTTTCTGAGTTACCTACAGAGAATTAGACCCAGATTCGTGACAGCAAAGAAATCTGTTTCTGCGCAGTAATCCAAATCTAGTATTCACTTTACTATCAAAGACTTTACTTGGCACAACAAAACATAAAACTAAAATAAGAAGAGGTTGCTACAGTAGTAAACAACTTCCAAGACTCAAATATAAAACAAAAATACTGTAGTAAAAACATGGGTTGTCTCCCCATAAGCGCTTTTTTAACGCCTTTGCTAGGCGCAGTAAAGTGTATATCAAGTATATCAAAGGGTGGTGCATTGATATCATAAGCTCCCCATATGTAGTGGTACTAAGGGCTTTGTCAATTTTAGGCTTATAATATTTCTTTGGTTTAGGCACTTTAGAGACATACATAAACTTTTGCTCCTTTCCCTCATAAGCTTTCTCTCTAAACTGTAAAGATGAAAAGGTTGAACCCAAGGTTCCCATAGCTTTTTCAAGTTCGCTAATCCTATTAATTTGATTATCATGGTCAACACAAGTTCCTAGGACACTAATTCTTTCATCAATTCCTCCTAAGGATTTATCAAGTTCATCAGTTTTATCAAGCAACATCTCCAACTTAGTTTCAACACTCGCAAAAATTTTCTCTATGGTTTCCAATTTTTTCATAACATCCTCAAGGGAGGTTTCAATTTTAGTTTCATTAATAGGTGGTGTTCCAAATAAACTCAATAATGCAACTAGCTTCTAAAGCGGGAGCGCCTAGGAAGTTACCTCCGCGAGACAATCAAGAACATATCTATTCCAGCAGAGATACCAACATAAAAATTCCCGAGTAGGATAGTGGTGGAGTGTTTCTTACTGCACCTATTATGGGCATCACTAATTCTATACCAAGCATCTTTTAAACATTCTCCCCCTTGTTGCTTAAATGAACGAACTTCAACTTCAGGATTACTCATTTTAGCAGTAGTAAATAAAGCAAACTAAATAAAATAAATGCAAGTAACTAATTTTTTGTGTTTTTGATATAGAGTGCAAGACAATAAATAAAGTAAAGCTAGCAACTAATTTTTTTGTGTTTTGATATAATGCAGCAAACAAAGTAGTAGATAAAATAAAGCAAGACAAAAACAAAGTAAATAGATTGGGAAGTGGAGACTCCCCTTGCGCCAGAAAAAGAGCTTGATGGCGTGTAACTCAGACGTTCGTTGGGAACCCAAGAGGAAGGTATGATGCGCACAGCAGCAAGTTTTCCTCAGAAAGAAACCAAGGTTTATCGAACCAGGAGGAGCCAAGAAGCACGTTGAAGGTTGATGGCGGCGGATGTGTGCGGCGCAACACTGAGATTCCGGCGCCACGTGGAACCTGCACAACACAACCAAAGTACTTTGCCCCAACGAAACAGTGAGGTTGTCAATCTCACCGGCTTGCTGTAACAAAGGATTAACCGTATTGTGTGGAAGATGATTGTTTGCAAGAAAACAAGTAACAAGTATTGCAGCAGATTTGTATTTCAATATAAAAGAATGGACCGGGGTCCACAGTTCACTAGAGGTGTCTCTCCCATAAGATAAAAGCATGTTGTGAACAAATTACAGTCGGGCAATTGACAAATAGAGAGGGCATAACAATGCACATACATGTCATGATAAATATAGTGAGATTTAATTGGGCATTACGACAAAGTACATAGACCGCCATCCAGCATGCATCTATGCCTAAAAAGTCCACCTTCAGGTTATCATCCGAACCCCTTCCGTATTAAGTTGCAAACAACAGACAATTGCATTAATTATGGTGCGTAATGTAATCAACAACTACATCCTTAGACATAGCATCAATGTTTTATCCCTAGTGGCAACAAGACATCCACAACCTTAGAACTTTCTCACTGTCCCATATATCAATGGAGGCATGAACCCACTATCGAGCATAAATACTCCCTCTTGGAGTTAAGAGAAAAAACTTGGCCAGAGCCTCTACTAATAACGGAGAGCATGCAAGATCATAAACAACACATAGGTAATAACTTGATAATTAACATAACATAGTATTCTCTATCCATCGGATCCCGACAAACACAACATATAGTATTACAGATAGATGATCTTGATCATGTTAGGCAGCTCACAAGATCCAACAATGAAGCACAATGAGGAGAAGACAACCATCTAGCCTGCTATGGACCCATAGTCTAGGGGTGAACTACTCACTCATCACTCCGAGGCGACCATGGCGGGGAAGAGTCCTCCGGAGATGAATCCCCTCCCGCAGGGTGCCGGAGGAGATCTCCCAATCCCCCGAGATGGGACTGGCGGCGGCGGCGTCTCGGTAAGGTTTTCCGTACGTGGCTTTACCGGGGGTTTCGCGACGAGGCTTTAAGTAGGCTGGAAGAACGCGGGGGGCCACACGAGGGCCCCACACCATAGGTCGGCGCGGCCAGGGCCGGGCCGCGCCGCCTCAGTGTGGCGGCGCCGTGGTCCCACTTCGACTCCTCTTCGGTCTTCCTGGAAGCTTCGTGGCAAAATAGGACCCCGGGCGTTGATTTCGTCCAATTCCGAGAATATTTCGTTACTAGGATTTCGAAACCAAAACACAGAAAACAACAACTGGCTCTTCGGCATCTTGTTAATAGGTTAGTTCCAGAAAATGCACGAATATGACATAAAGTGTGCATAAAACATGTAGATATCATCAATAATGTGGCATGGAACATAAGAAATTATCGATACGTCGGAGACGTATCAGTGTGTTGCTTTACCCATAAGAGATCTTAACCTTGGTGCCAACCGGGCAGCTTTCCCGTCCACACTTCCTATGGTGTGAGGCCCGGTATAAGGTCTAGCCAATCATGTTCCTCCGCTACCTCGCACACCCACCCTTTGTTGCAAACCCCGACCCTGGGTCCTCGCCGGTCCTCTTATACCAATTAAGGATGGACCCAACCACGACGACAGTCTGGGACTCGTTAACCAAACTCCTTCGCGGTAGCTGCAACCCATCATAGACCACTTACCGTGGGGAATTAGAATGGGATCCCCACCCCACCACTTGCCCAACCTGGGTCAAGTGTCTACGGTAAGTGCATCCGTTGATGTACGAGAGGTGGAAACACTTTTGACTACTCCGTCCCACTCCCGATCTTATGGTTAACACGGTATTACGGCACAAGAATCACTGGCGACATTTGTTGTTTAATCCTAGATGGATATAAACCCGTGCAATGGAACCTCCACCATATCAACACAATCCATGGTTCCATTGCCCACCACATAGTTATATTCATAGTTATGAAAGTAGTGGTTTTGATTTTTATGCAATAGTGATAACTATAATACTTTGCAAGTAATTTGATAGAAATACTCAAATGACATGAGCAAGTGATGAACTTGCCTTTCACTGCAAAGTTTTGCAGTTGGATGGTGTGGACTGACCCTTGTCCTCTGGTTCTGAAAAATAGCATCATTGTCCGATAAGGGCAATGGTTAAAGAAACAATTATGCATGATTCTAGTTTTAGGGTTTGTTCCCCCTTCCGGTGTCGTTGTTATTTTATGAGAGGTTAATACTAAGATAGATTTGGAGATACTATGTTTAGGGTAAATACAACCTTCAAATATTGTCAAGGTGTTTTGAAAGTCCAATTAAATTAATGGACTTATTTTCATTATTGAAAATAGTATGTGTGATTTAAATTATTATTTAAATCATCAAAATAAGATTTATTCTTAATTGTCTTCAAAAATTATGTTTGGTATTTTATTCTGGTAGAGAATTTTATTCTGAATGGTTTACATATTTTTAATTATTTTTTAGAGCTATTTTACATTTTCTATGCATTTTCAAAGTTTCTGTTTTAATTGGAATTATGAAATACCAACAATGCCCCTAGGCCCACCTGTCAGGGTGGCCCAGCGGTTTACCCTAACCCGAGCCGCACATTGGGCTCGGTCGGACGCACCCGTCCCCTTCCCTTCTCTTCCTCGCGAACCCTAGCTCTCTCGCTCCCGCGACGCCGTGGTCGCCTATGCCTCCGCCGAATTATTCCGGCCAACTCCGGCCGTCACCGCCGGCAAGATGTGGCGCATCTGAACCACCGTTTGACGGCGCTTCAGATCCACCACGCCGATCTGTGTTTCGCCGCCTCCTCGACTCGTCCCCTTCGCCTCTGCATGCCTGCCGTGGTGTACCGCGGCGATTTCGTCGCCGCCGAAGCTCCTGGCGCCGGGATGCTGCTATGTGACTCGTCGTGGTTACGCGGGCGTTGCGGCGAGGTGGTGCCTGGCTTGGCTTGGCCTGGCGCCGCCGTTCGCCCGGCGTGTGCTGCCGTGCCGGCATGGCCGGGCTCATCTGCTTCGCCTGTAAGTATTCTCTCCTCCTCCTTCTACCTCTGCTACCTGTTCTACCCCTTCTCCTTTCTCTGGATGCCCTGGCATCCGTCTGATTGTATTGTTGCTGTTCCTGTGCCTATGTGCCCTGCGCTGTGCTTGCTATGGATGCGCGTATGCCGTTGTGCTATGTTGCTGTGCTGCTGCTGTTCTTTCTCCATTATTAGTTGTTGCAACTCATGAGCTCTTGCTCATGAGCATGATGTGGTGCTCTGTGTAATTTAGTGGCTCCTGCTGTTGCTCGGTGTACTATGCCTCTCCTGTATATGAAATTGCTTGCCCCTGACTTGATCATGCTGTGATGATCCTTGGCTTTGGCAAGTGCCAGTGCTCCTGATGAGATTTTATCTGTGCTTTAATTCATGGACATGCTCATTTGAGCCTAGTTGTTAATTTAACTGCCCCTTTCTTTGATGAAGTGCTTCTGGATACAATTGTGCTGCCTAATGCCCTTATCTGTGATGCAATTGTTCAGTTATATGATTAATTTAATTATCCGTCCGTGTGTTAATGCTTGGAATGAGTTCTAGCATGCAGTAGCATGCTCTAGCAAGCTTCTGGTGTTCATATGATCACCAGTTGCTTGTAAAAGCTGCTCTTTGGTGTCTATGCCTCACTGTTGCTCACTCTATGTTGTGTGTATCACACAGGCTTGGCCTGGTGTGATGGTACTTGCTCAAGCACCTGTTGATGCTTGCAGTGATCCATTGGAACACCAGCAAGATTCTATTGCATCAATTGCTTGTGTAATTCATTTATCTGTGTTGGTTTGCTTTGTTGAATGGATAAATGAGGTGAACTGCTCTGCAGTGATGATCATATGAGTGGATTTGGTAAAGCTAGAGGGATGCCAATCATTTATTGGGAACCCTAGCTTCATTTGAACCCCTCTGGGTAATGATATATGTTCTTGAAATGTTGGCTGTGGTTTGAGGTAGTCTTGACAGCCACTTGGTGCTGTCATGGTAGCTCCCCCTTCTCTGTGACTTGCTGTGGTGGATTGTTGCTTACTGGCCTTACCATTTTTTTGGTTGCCAGATGCTTTTGATGTTGACAGACCTGGATAGACACATGATAGTCTATCATGTCTGATGGCTTAGATAGCTATAGGTTGTCAAGTGAACTTGGTAGCTAGCCAGGGTTTTGAATCCATGTTGGATTTCTCTGGTTGTGTCCCTGTATGGACACAACCAATGTTCCCTGGATGATCTCTACTGGCTGTTCTCTATGTTTGCTTGAACCAAATGACTAGATAGCCATATGATGACACAAACATAGGGTATCTACCCTTTTAGTGTGCTGGAGATCATGCCTGTGCAATATATGAACAGAACCATTTGGTCTGTTCATGATCATATGTATACCTCACTCCAGCTCCTAGAAATAGTGTGTTGGTGTAGAGGTAAAGCTGTTGGTTGAGTTCTTGGCTTTCCCTGCTCCTCCTTGCAAGCTTGATCTCTTGGTTTATTTTCTGGTGATTGGGAATGGATGAAACAGCTCTAGCTGTTCATCTGTTCTTGGTGTTCTTAGCTGTTCTTGATGCCTGGTGACTTACCCTGCTGCTTGGTCGATGAATGAGCTAGGGTTTGTTGTGGAAAAGTTTTTATATGGTTGGCTCTTGCTCCTCTGGTCGACAGCTCCACCTTTCACTTTGGGTGACTCACTGTGTATGTGTGCTGCATGCACACAGCCCTGTGAGCAGGCTGTGTGTGTGTGTCTGCTGATGCCCTGCACTTGGCTGAGAGAGTGGATCAGCTGGGAAGTCCTGATCATATCCTCTCATGATTCAATATTTTTGCTAACCTGCCAATTGGCATTGCCACTTGGCACAATGTTCTATTTGTGTGATTTATATGCAGGGATCATGAAATTGATCAAGATGAAGATCTTCAAGCTCAAGATTAACTTGTAGCTTAGGATATATTTTTCTTACTTGTAATTTTCTTTTTCTTTTTCTATTTAAGCAATTCTTGTAATGTGTTGTATTATTCATTTATTTTCTTTATGAATATTGTAATGACAATGTAAATTGTGTGATGATCAATAAAGCTCAAGGTTTTCTCTAATGAGCTTTAATTTATAATGTGTATAATTTATACTTTGTATCTTTATTATTTATTTAATGGATTTCCTTATAATTAATTTATGAGATATTTATTTTTATGTTTGAATTTGAATTTCAGATTCAACTTTGAGTTGAATTCAATCATACAACTTAAGTTGGATGTGATCTCTCCCCCTCTCTTCTCAAAAACCTAATCTAGTTAAGTGAGGTACAAGTTTGTCGCACTCTCGAAAAGGTGTCGAGAGAGGAAAAATCATGTCCCCTTCGAAAAGCAGAAATTTCCCAATTTGCAAAAAATGCAATGCACATCCCTTTCTAAAATCTACCCCTCGATCGTCTCTAAACCTGGGACATTACACAAAATGACAAAAGTCAAATCACGAAGGGGTGAAGATGCTCACAGTTCCAAGTCATCCTCGGCAGCAAAAAAGCCTGATGGCCCCTTGTCAGCAGGAGAAGGCGGAGAAGCTCCAACGGCATCATTATCTTGGTCGCTGGGACTAGATTCAGCCGTCGTGATAAAATCTTCGTCTATCTGCAAGCGACGCTTGCTCCTGGTAAAAGCAGCCTCCTCGACAGTCTCGCCCTCCTGGACATCGCTGTCCTCAAAGACCTGCTGGGTGTCCTCGGTCCCTTCGGAATCGTCATCATCATCCTCCGGTTCCATGCCGCTTTCCGGTGTGGGAGGATAGCATTGAACGACGGAGGAGTCCTATCAAGAAGAGAAAGGGAAGTTTGCAAAACACAACAAAGAAAAAGAGGTGAAAGCAAGCAAGGAGCAGTAAAGATTACCTCGGTCGGGAGATGGTCGAAATCGTAAGTGGGACGAGCCGATGTCAAGACGATGTTATCCTTCATACTGAGGCACGTCAAGCGACGAACCTTGTCCCGAAGCTCATCTGCCGACTGGTCGACAGAGTTGATCCTTGACTTGTCGCTCTTGCCGGTATAAAGCCATAACTGGTGGGGTCGAGACATTAGCGGCTGCACTCGGCGTTGCAAGAACACTGAAACTACTTCAGTTCCGCACATCGTCAAGCCTCCCGTGTTCTTCAAGACGACGACCCGCTCGAACAGTCTGTCGGCGCTCTCTTCGGGAGAAAGGGCGTTTCGCCAGGACTTCTTCTTGTGAGCCACCAAGACGTCGTCGAAGGGAGGGAGATTCGAGCGCCGCCCGGGCACTATGGGATCACGCAGGTAGAACCACTTGTTGCGCCAGCCCTGGACGGATTCCTTCATTGGGTAATCGAAGTAGTCGACCTCCTTCCTGACAACAAAGCCAACACCACCGACAACGGGGGGGCATTGCTGTCATTGTGACGCTTCACGTAGAAGATCTTCTTGCAAAGACCCCAGTGAGGGTCAATGCCAAGGAAGGCCTCGCAAGTAATGAAGATGGAAAGATGGAGAATCGAGTTTGGGGTCAGCTGCCAGAGCTGGATTCCGTAGAAGAAAAGAAGAGAGCGAAGGAACTCGTGGGCCGGAAGAGAGAGACCACGGAACAAAAAGGCAACAAACATGACAGTGAAGCCCTTCGGGGGCCTTGGGCGAGATACTGCTCCTGGAAGACGAATGTCCTCCTCAGATGCGGAGATGAAACCGAGGGCGCGCAGCTTGTTGATGTCGCGGTTGGAAATGGCGGAGGCACTCCAATCGCGGCTAACTTTCGCCGCGCCCGAGGTGCTGCCACTCTTCTTCTTGCCCATGGCGTGCAGAGCTTTTGACGAAGGAACAGAGGAGGCAGGAAGGCTTGAGCGAGAAGATGAGCAGTAAGAGGTGTGAGAGGTAAAAACGAGGAGGCCCTCTATTTATGCCGTACGAATTTGTGCGAGATCGTGGCCATAACTCCACGGGCGTCGTGGGAGGTGGAGCGGATCTGGCTGTACACGTGGCGCTTGAAGAAGGAACAGAACCGGCAGCCCATTATTCCCACGTTGTGCGAAAATCGAGGAGACGCCTCGGTCACCGCGCGTGCACTGGTCAAGCCCTAAAAACTTCCCGCGCAGAGCTAGGGTGGGCCCGTAAGTCCTGTCAATCAAATCACAGCAGTCGCACGTCAACAGTGACGTCATAGGGATTGTTGTGAGCAGCCGAAGAAATTTTTTTGAAAAAGATATCGGATGGTGAACTTGAGTCTAAGCACAGATTGCGAAGCTTATGCACTTAGACTCGGGGGCTACTCCCATCGGGAGTGCTGACGCGCACCCGATAGATTGAGGACTCGAAGAAAAAGGATGAAGATGATTGCTTAGCTCAAGTCTGCGCCCAGTTGCAAGCACCCGTGCCCAGACTCGGGGGCTACTCCCATCGGGAGCGCTGGACACGCACCCGACAACATTTTTTTGCGCTCCAGGATCATGCCCGGGGACTTGATTCTGTGTAGGGTAACGTTGTTTTGCCATCGGTAGTTAACCAACAAAAGTTGGGGACGTTACTCATCATCCCTTGCAAGCGGAAAATATATCGGATGACCTAAGAAGACCTGGAGAAAACTTCAGCAGAGAAGAATATTCAAGTGGTACAACTTGAGTCTACGCACGGATTGCAGGCATCCGCACCTAGACTCGGGGGCTACTCCCATCGGGAGCGACGCGCACCCGACGAAGGAGGACGATGCTGATTCAAGATGAACAAGGACAATCAAGGAGAAGAACATCGGAAGGAAACATGCTTTCTACCCGAACAATGTTCGGCTAGACACTCGGGGCTACGACGGGCATTACCCTTCGGGTAACCGACATTGCCCTATCCTGTATTGATTAATTGGAAGCCCATGAAGACACTGAGGCAAGATGGGCCACCGGACGGCGCACCAGAGAATCCTTGACGGGCAAGACAAGGAAGCAGCCGAACAAGGAAAGATTAGATTCAAAATTGCTGTAAACCTAGTCGTACTCGGTTAGATCTCTTGAGACCGGCCTCCTATATAAAGGGGAGACTGCCGAGAGACACAATCAATCTTAGCAGCCTTAGCCACCAAAAAGTCTAGAGCTAGTTAGCCTTAGCCTCTCGACGAGATCTCACCGAACTATTCGGCACCCCATTGTAACCCATTATCTTCATAATCAAGAACGATACAAGCAGGACGCAAGGTTTTTACCTCATCGAGGGCCCCGAACCCGGGTAAATCGCTTCCCGCTTGTCCGTGAACCGATGTCTCGTGTCACTTGCAGGATTCCGTCAACCCTAAGCCCCAATCGGAGGGCATTGCCGAGGAGTACCCTCGACAAGTGGACACTCTCAACAATGATCACATAAATAAATAACTTCTCTTCACTTGTGCTACTTCAAACACTCTCTTGTTGGATAACAAACACCATTCATTGTGTAGGGCTATAAGAGCACCCTCAAGCCGGAGTAAACAAGCTCCAAAACTTCATAAAGGAATCACACACGATGCACACACTGTCACCGTCACATCGTGGAGAGTAATTCCGGAGTTCATATTAAAGTAACCTCTAGAGTGCATAGTAATAGTTAACTTCATAATCTACAAGAGATTACAATCATAACCTACGCCAAGTACTACATGATGCACACACTGTCAACATTACATCATGGAGGAGGAATAGACCACTTTAATAACTCACTAGAGTAGCACATAGATTAATAGTGATACAAAGCTCATGATCACATGCATAAAGATCACACCATGGGAGAGAGAGATGAACCACATAGCTACCGGTAGAGCCCTTAGCCTCGGGGGAGAACTACTCCCTCCTCATCATGGGAGACAGAACGGCGATGAAGATGGCGGTGGTGTCGATGGAGATGACTCCGGGGCAATTCCCGTCCCGCGTGCCGAACGTAGATTTGTCCCTCGAACGGAGTTTGCGATGGCGGCGTCCCCGGAGTCTTTTCCGAGTTTCGTCAATTGGTGTCGAGTTTTTAGGTCATGAGGGGTTAAATAGGCGAAGAGGCGGAGTCGGAGGGGCCAGGGGGCTCCCTCCTCATAGGCTGGCGCGCCCCCCTCCAGGCCGCGCCGCCCTATGGTCCGGGGCCCTGGCCTCCCTCCTTCGATGTCCTGGTCCGTCTCGGTGAAATATGATGTTTGGCCTTTGTTTCGTCGAAAATATTGCCCGAACAGCCCTTCGGAACCAAAAACAACAGAAAACAGAACTGCACTGTGGCATCTTGTTAATAGGTTAGTTCCGGAAAATGCATAAAATCATTATAAAGTGTGAGCAAAACATGTAGGTATTGTCATAAAACTAGCATGGAACATAAGAAATTATAGATACGTTTGAGACGTATCAACGTATCAATGGGCAAAGAATCAAATGGAAAATATAAAAAGGAAAAAACAAAGATTATCACTTATTATTTGGATTTGAAAGCGGAAACAAATCCATTGAGTTTGAATGAAGGAGAAGAGCTAAAAAAAAGCAATTGATAGCTTAAATAAACTAAGACGGGAAGATGAGTCTAAATGGGCTCAAAGAGCGAAAGTTAAACATATTCAAGAGGGGCCAATAATACGAGATACTTTCACCTAATAGCAAATGGCAAACAACTGAAAAAGAAAATCTTCCAATTAGAACAACAAGAAGGAACTATTGTTAGGGAAGATAATTTGAAGGTTTATATCACTGAATTCTATAAGAAATTGTTTGGGGCACCGGCACCAAGTAATATTTCTTTAAATGAGGAAGTGGTACATGATATCCCCTAAATTTCATCGGCTGAAAATAAAATCTTGATAGCTCCTTTTACTGAAGAGGAGGTCTTCAAAGCTATCTCACAGATGGAGTTTAATAAAGCTCCTGGACCAGATGGTTTTCCGGCGGAGTTTTATCAAACTTTTTGGGAAGTAATAAAAGGTGACTTGATGGCGTTGTTCTTATAGTTTAGTAAAGGGGATTTTCCACTCTACAAACTATATTTTGTCGTAATCACATTACAACCCAAGAAAGAGGATGCAGTGCAGATACATCAATATAGATCTATTTGTTTGTTAAATGTATGTTTTAAAATATTCACTAAGGCCGGTACAAATCGCATAACGGGATTGCCCTGAGAGTGATAAAACTAACTCAATCTGCCTTTATGTCGGGTAGAAATATTTTAGAAGGGGTGGTCATTCTACATGAAACAATTCATGAGATGCATACTAAGAAGATGGATGGTGTGTTGTTTAAAATTGATTTCGAAAAGGCTTATGATAAAGTGAAATGGCCTTTTTTGCAACAAACCTTGAGAATGAAGAGCTTTGCTCCAGAATGGGGTAGTTTAGTTCAACAGTTCGTTCAAGGAGGGAGTGTTGGTGTCAAGGTTAATGATGACATTGGTCATTATTTCTAGACAAAAAAGGATTACGGCAAGGAGACCCTTTGTCTCCAATGCTTTTTAATATTGTAGTTGATATGCTTGCTATTTTAATTTAATGAGCAAAAGAGGATGGCCAAGTAGGAGGGCTTATTCCCCATCTTGTTGAGGGTGGTCTCTCCATACAACATTATGTCGATGATACGATTCTTTTTTTAGACCATGATCTGCAGAAAGCGGTTAATATGAAACTAATTCTATGTCTTGTCGAAGAGTTATCAAGACTTAAGATTAATTTCCATAAGAGTGAGATTTTCTGCTTTGGAAAGGCCAAGAAGGAGGAGTACCAGTACAAAACATATCTTTGGATGTGACACTGGATCACTTCCCTTTAGATACTTGGGTATTCCTATCCATTACAGAAAACTCAGGAATTCTGACTGGTATCCAGTGGATATCCGATTTGTGAGTAAATTAGGTTGCCAGAAAGGAAAATTACTATCATATGGTGATTGGTTAGTCCTTATCAATTCAGTGTTAACTAGTTTACCTATGTTTATATTGTCCTTCCTACAAATACTTGTTGGGGTAAGAAAACGTTTGGACTTTTATAGATCTAGGTTCTTTTGGCGGTCTGGTGAAAATAAAAGAAAATATCGACTCACAAAATGTTACATTGTTTGGTGACCCAAAGGCCAAAGGGGCTTAGGTATTGAGGTTCTCCAGATCAAAAATAATTTTTTTTTGATAAATGGCTCTTTAAACTTATTAATGAAGACGAGGTGTGGCAAGAGTTGCTACATAATAAATACCTAAGGCAGAAGACTTTATCTGACGCGCAGGCTAAGCATACGGACTCTCCTTTCTGGAAGGGATTGATGGGAGTCAAGGGAGAGTTTTTCTTCTAGAGGTTTCTTCAAAGTGGGAAATGGAATGAATACCCGTTTCTGGGAAGATATCTGGTTAGAAAAACTTCATTAGCCAATCAATATCCATCCTTGTATAATATTGTACATCACAAGAATATAACGGTTGCTCATGTGTTAACTCAAACCCCACTGAATATCACTTTCCGTAGAGTGTTGAGTGGTAACAAGTGGACTTCATGGTTACAATTATGTCGAAAATTGATGTGGGTAATGCTGAATTAAGATAAGGACCGTTTTGTATGGGATCTGACATCCACAGGTTTGTTTACGGTTAAGTCCATGTATGAGGATCTTATGAGTGATCATACCCCTTTTCTGCGAAAGTATCTCTGGAAGGTCAAGGTTCCCCTTAAGATAAAGATTTTCATGTGGTTTTTGAATAACAAGGTTTTGCTAACTAAGAATAATTTAGCCAAACGACACTGGAATGGGTGTACGGAATATGTTTTCTGTGGGCATCAGGAGACTATTCAACATCTCTTTATTGAGTGTCCTTTAGCTAAGCTTTTTTGGCGTACGGTTAATTTCACTTATGATCTTCCACCTCCATCCAATATTATTAATATGTTTAGTAACTGGTTAAATGGAGTAGATAGATAATCTAAGACTTTTATCCGAATTGGGGTTTTGGCTTTATGTTGGTCTATATGGAGAGTCAGAAATAATATTATCTTTAACAGAAAAAAATCGTTTCATTTTTTGCAGGTTATCCATATGGTGTCACGTTGGGTCCAGCTCTGGGCTCTCCTTTCACCGGAGGGACAGCGGGATGCCATGGATTCTGGATGCACACGGCTCCAGATGGTCGCTCAGGATATCTTGTGTCAGGCTGGCTGGCGACATACTAGGAGGCTATGTTGATGTGTAGTCTTAGTGTGTCATGTTTTTTTCGCTGGTCGATTTTTTATCAATTCTTGGCGATGCTTGAGTTGTAAACAGTACCGAATTTGAACTTTTTAATAAATAACCGTGTGCATCATCATGATGCAGAAGCCGGGGTATATCCCCATTTTGAAAAAAAAACTAGATTGTATCTAGATACTTTTAGTTTTGAATAAAACTAAGAAAACATTCGTGGAACAGAGGGAGCAAAATACAAGAAACAAGATTATTGTAGAACCAATATTGATGATGTTTCAAGTAGAATAGTAATGTTTTCGAGGAACGTTGTAAGATAACATATGAAATCATATTAACAAGAGTCCGAAAATAATTGCTTACTTCTAACAAATTTGATTTTTACTCCGAATCTCAAGTCTTAGCTGATTATGTGTTTTGTCGGAAAAATACATTGTTAGCGGGTGTGTCTTGCCAACACATAGTATAAATCTCTTGAAAAAAAATTAGTTAAAAGAACTCAACTTTGTAACTAAGGCAGATTTTGTGCTGCATCTATACCACACTATTTATGTATTGTAGTACTACTGTTTTGTCAACCATACATGAGCTGAAAAGGTGAGAATGTTATGTCTTATCGTGTGGTTACAGGCATCGACTGAACTATATATGCTACCAGCCCCGTCGATGGCCACGATCGAGAAGATCGATCGATCAGGGCCTCCAAATTCTAGAGGCCCCCGATTTTCTGCAGCCCACTACTCATTTTCAGCAGCCTAGGCCTAACAATGCACAATCGATCTTTTGCCCAAAAGAATACATACGCGAGGACGAGAGCGATCGGTCGGTTCGCGTCCCCGATCGCAATTGAGATCCGTTCCACGAGGTTTGGAGTGCTCCTATAGCTATGTTCCGCGTCGCGCCGGTGTGGGCATGCGAGTGGCCGCGTGCCCGGCTGCTCCTTCCGATCCTCAGTACCTCATCAGTCTACCAAGCGATCAGCCGATCAAGTATGTGTAGTTGTTTACCAATCTACCCAACAACGGTGCCTACCAATCTATCATGGCCTGCTCTCAAAAAAAAAAAAATCTATCATGGCCTAAATTTCACATGTAAGGAGTAAGAACAAATTCAATTGCTCTTAGTGTTAAACAAACCTGAATTTCAATAATTTGATGTTGTTTCAGTTGAGAAACCCCTGATTTGTAGAGCTGTGATGCAGTAATCTGTGGTTTACAAACATAGTCATGAACTCATGATTCTTTATTTTGTTAATTTGTTAAATAGAACAAATAAACAACGAAGTTGCTGAAATCGTATATCCGTTCTACTATGACACAAGAAAGACTCAGTGGATTGGCGGCAATAGCACCCGAGAAAATGATATCTTGGAGAAGATTAATTATAATGTTATGATTGAAGATTTTATTTCAAGAAATACTAGATGAATGATGCTTTTCGGTAGAACATCAGGTTCGTTTATTACTTTAGTGCTATATTTCTTTGTTAGAATGAAAACTTGATATATATATATATTTGAGCATTGTACGGAATATATATTGAGTTTGAACAAAAAAAAATCCATTTTGTAAGCTGCACCGGGGGCCCATATCCTGGAGACGGGGCTGTATACTACACTAACCAACAAAATCTAGAGTGACTAAAACCCAGAAATTTACAGTTTCCCTACCATCTAATTATGCTTGCAAATGAACTGCGCCTTCTCCCATCCCAACAAGCCAACGCATAGGATATATGCTCTGTTTGTTTGAGCTTCTACTTCTACTTTTGAGTTCAAAAGCGAAAGTTCAAACAAACACCCAATAATTGAAAAGCGCTTGCCAGAAGCAGGATCTCGAAATGCACTACGGGAGCGGCCGCGAGTGAAAGCAGCTCGGGAGGTGCTTTCCGAGCTTTTGCCTGCTTCCCGAGTGCCATAGGACCGAATTGCCCTCCGTACTTTTTCTTATTTACGAAAAATTTGCCACTCCTTATAACCCACCCGGCCCAGTTCAATCGGTCCAGCCCGACCACCCCGAGAATCATTTTCCCCTCCTCCCAAGTCCCACCATCTCACTGCCATGGCTAGCTAGGGTAAGGGTTCGCCGCCGCCCGCGGCCCCGTCGCCGGTGGCCGCCTCGCCATCGGAAGCCCCGCCGCCGGTGGTCGCCTCGCCATCGGCCGCCCAGCGACGTTCTCTGCCTTGCCATTGGACGCCCCGCCGCTCCCCGTCCGGATTCGCCGCTCTTCATCCGGTTCGTCAACCTCCTGGAGCACATGCATGCCACGGGATCTCCGATCTGCAGCAGTTTGGGCAGCAGAAAGCTTGTGAAGATGCTCCGGATTTGTCGCTCCCCATCCGGTTCGTCAACCTCCAGGAGCACAACGCACGCTACGGGATCTCCAGATTCGTCTCTGATCTAAGCACGCTGCTACTTGTGGATTTGATGTATCTTTTAAAGTGGAGTTGATGCATTTGCTGAGTGTATATATTGATTCACTTCCTACACCGGCGGGAGTAAAATATTGATTCATATATGTTGATTCAATTCGTCACTTTGACCATACAGATACCCTTATGGATATTGTTTACAGTGATTACGAAAACTCATTCTTTTACTTATCTGTCAAAAGCTAAAATCATTTCTTTGAAAGGCACCTATACAATTACTTTGGTAAAATTATTTCGGTAAAAGGCCTGGACACTTTCTTCTTAATTAAGTATTAAAAACAATTATTTTAGCTAAAAAGTAAATTAACGTAATTTGATTCTTAAACATCATAATTATATAACAAAACAGCCAAATATAGCTTATTCGTTTCAAATGAGCATTTATACAACATCTTCAACACTTAGAGGCATTTCAGACATTTCACTCATAAAACAAACAGCAATAGCTATAAAAAGCTTGACAACCAAACATCAAATCCCTTTTTCAACAGCTGCTTCTCACAGCTGCTTCTTCATAGCCCATCAGCTACGGCTGCTTTTCAAAAGCTGCAGCCCAAACAAACAGACTCATAGTTCATTACGTACGCTCGCGCCTTGCGCCTACCAAATCCTTTTTCGACAAAACAGAGCTTTCAGTTCGGACACGGATTTGGTGCACACACCAGTGAGCTATTTGTTTGAAAATGTTGAAAATTGTATTTTTTAAGTTTAAAAAATCCAAAATTAATGTCGGAAATACATATACATGGTCCATATATCCGTGTAAAGTTTCGGTAGAAAACTCGTATTGAGGACGGTGGCCCTTATTCGTCGATCGGTTGAGGTATCTATTCGGCCAGCGCGGCATCATCCAAGATATGGACAATTAGTTCATTTTGTTTTTGGTAAGTAATTGCAAGCTTATTGGGTTTTAACATATAGAAACTATAAAAAAGGGGATGAGTTTGTCTTTGAGTTCGTCGTGACGATTTGACATACTATGCGCCGAAACTCATGTTTTGGAAACACAATGACGGTCAGGATTAAACGGTATCAGTTTTGGATGGAGGGCACGATCGTCCAACGACAAAATTTAAAGTTATAGGGTTTGTATAGCCCGTGTAGAAGCTCGTATGGCCCGCATGGGTTCATGCGCAGAATAACATGTACGTATTATACTTGTACTTGTACGCTCCCGGAACTAAACCACCAGACATACAAATATTTCCATTGACGGTGTCGTCTTCACTCCGAAGCCACTTCCACCTAATCCCCAAATTGGGAAATCCGCACCAACATTGTCTCTCTCCCTCCCTCCCTCCCCCTCTCTCTCTCTCTCTCTCTCTCTCTCTCTCTCTCTCTCGGAGTCGATGGAGAAGGGGATGGCGCATATGGGGAAGGAGGCGGCTGATGCGCAGAAGAAGTGGCACGCACCTGATGCGGCCGGAGCTGGTGCGTATATGAGCTCTCCTTGGTTGACGTCGGTGTCGAGTGCATTGGCTACCAGCTCCGTTGTGGCAGCCTCGACTAAGGCAAGCAGAAGTCGGAGACGGAGGCGTAGATCCGCCGTAGGAAGAAGAAGAACCAGAAGAACCGGGAGAGACGGAAGAGGAAGGAGGCGGGGCTGAAGATCAACAATCTGGACAACATCGAGACGTTCGAGGAGGAAGATCCCAACAACAGGGCAATGGTAAATGCGGTCAATCGTAATCTCACTCGTTTTTCGTTTAGATCTGCAAGGATCTGTTCATGCTATGGCTTTTTCAATATCAACAAGGGTGGATCCCTAAGTTCCATTTCATGTTAGGATTTGATTTATAATGATGAGATCGAGGATATCATTTTGATGCTTGTCGTGAACAAAATTGAGGATAAGAAGCACTATGTTTCATCAAGTTTCACTTAGTTTTTGTCATCTGCAGAGGAATTGGACTGAATGACACTGAACGAAAACTAGGTGATGCGTGCATGGGAGGTCCCTTCTGCACGGAAGAGAGACATTTCTTGTGTGAGATGAGCGTATCCTTATCATGGGGCGTCAAAAATGCCTAGTGCATGTGTCCAGAACTTTGAATATAATTCCAACTACCTAGTCGTTTGCAAGTAGTCGTAATTAAGCTATAGCATATATGTATTGAACACATACTGTTTAAACAAAAATGTATTCAAACACATGCTCTGTAAACAAAAGGCTAGGCATCATGTCATAGTGAATTTTCGGGGATCGGTAGCACGCGCAGCACGGGCGAAGAAGATTCAGCGAGGAAACGAGCGCGAACAACCTATCGGTCGACGCAGCTCAACGAGGCAAAAACCATTTGGAGTAACCAATGCATGCACGTGCATACCAGTCTGGGCGTTGGATGAGTACATGCATGCATCGGTTGACGAAGGTAGAGAGCGAAAAAAAATGAGACTTTACATTGCCTGGCAATTTCAAGCAAGACTTAGATAGATGTGCATGTTCTCGGCATGTACGTCCGTATGAAGTATATATTTACCTCCATTTGGAAATATAAGTTCTGTTTAGAAGAATAAGGTAATATGAAAGAGTTAATTGATCGTGTGAGAGCAGGACCGTGCAAGTCCCTCTCCCCGAAAATAAGTGACTTAGCTTCACCGGAAGAAGAAGAAGGAGGATAAAATATGATATAAGCAAAGACGATCCAGATTTCGTGCATTTACTTGTGTGTCGCCTAGAGAAGGAAAAGAAAAAAACAAACCAGGGTAACACACCCATCTAGGGTTTCGTCCCCTCGTCGGAGTTACCGCTGGTCTGCTCCATCTTTGGTGGCCTAGGGACCTTGGAGGCCTTGCGGGTCACAGCCCCTCGCCTGTGAGAGGTTTTCTGTTTTTTTAGGGTGTTTTTGTGTCTTCTTCGGGATTGTGATGCGGCGGCCACATCCTGGAAGCAGAAATGAGGTCCCCCCCGTTCTATCCTCGCTCTGATGGTGCGCCTTGCGCTGGCAGAGGGCGCATGGAGTTTTATGTTTGGCGGATCTCCTAGAATCCTGCCCGTGTTTCTGTCAGTTAGTGTGGTTATATGTTTGGCTCTTCCTATGTACTGTTCTCATCATTGGCGTTCGTTGTTGCTCTAATGTGTTGGTCCTTTGAGGTATTAGCACGATGACTTTGACAATGTTTGCCCTTGCTATCTACTGTTCTCATCATTGGCGTTCGTTGTTGCTCTAATGTGTTGTTCCTCTCTCTCTCTCTCTCTCTGTCTCTCTCTGTCTCTCGGAGTCCATGGAGAAGGCGATGGCGCAGATGGGGAAGGAGGCGGCTGATGCGCAAAAGAAGTGGCACGCACCTGATGCGGCCGGAGCTGGTGCGTATATGAGCTCTCCTTGGTCAACGTCGGTGTCGAGTGCATTGGCTACCAGCTCCGTTGTGGCGGCCTCGGCTAAGGCCTGGGCGAATAAAATACATGATATGACCAGGTGAAGATAAGATCTAGGTCTCGTGCATTTACATGTGTGCCGCCTAGATGAGGAAAAGGAAAAAAAAAAGAAACCAGCGACAACCAAAGCCGAAGAAACATAAATCAGAGATATGGCAACAAAGTGAAGGAGACAGGTGTGCGGTGCGGCTTGCTTAATGCGTAGCCTCGCAATTTAAGGCCGAGGCTATGCATTAAGCAAGCCGCACTGCACACGTGTCTCCTTCACGTATGAACTACTAACCTACATGCATGGATCGATCAACGCATGCCCATGATGCATGCAAAATCGAAAATGGACGAGACGGGAGCAATGGGAACTGAGAAACATACATCGTGCACATGATGGTGGTGTCCCGGCCGGTCGGCGGTACGTTTCAGTTGGTTGGGGAAGGAATGGACCACGCCGTCCCGCCGGTGGGCTGCAGCTGCAAGCAGAACAGGCCCTCATCGGCTTGGACGATTGGTGCCATAATCTAGACGGAACATTTGTAATGAATTCAGATTTGAATTGATGAAGCCATTAACCGAGATCATGATTAGTCCCATAATGTCGAACTTCGCTGGCCCAGTCAAGTCAATTATGCGATGCTAATCTATAGATTGTGTTACCTGCAGAAACCCCTGGACGCGAAAAGTAGTCGATCGAGGGTACATACGCATAATGTCGGCTGGATGCGGTCCGAGAATTAGCGGAGACTCAGCTGATTAGGCGGATGTATATGGTTTTTGTTTGAACATCTAGCTAGCAAGCTAGCTTCTGTGAATTCGTCTCTGAAGTGGTATCAGTGCTAGCTAGACTGTATCAACCTCCTACTCTCCTAGTAGTTAATTTTCAGCTTGATTAGTTGTACGTAGTATTACAAGTCTCCAGCTTCCGTGCCGATCAACGTCAATAGTTGAAGTAAGCAACGACTAAACCAAGCAGTCTATCCAGAAACACAATCTACCAACGGTTTATGCTTTTTGGAAAACTGCCCCCGCGCACGCAGTTCTCTGCTTCGGCAGCAAAAAAAAAAAAAACGCCGCTTCTCGATCGATGACGTATTAGAACGTCTAGAATGCAGGTGTCACATGCATTAGGTATGAGCACCTGCGAAAAGCGAGCGAAAAGTTACCCGGCCGGGGAGCCTTTTCACATTATCGAAAAACGTGGTCATATATTTGAATACATGCACGCTGAATTTACCACATGGGTATATAGTAGGTAGTGATGCTAACCACCTGGTGGAAATTGCTGTCCGTACCACACTTATCTCAAGGATCTTGCAAGAATTCACACCGTACGAATAAGAGTGAAAAGTGCACACGAAAGAACTACCCTCGTCTGTTTCGTCATCACTCTTCCGAATAAGAGTGAAAAGTGCACACGGAAGAACTACCCTCGTCTGTTTCATCATCACTCTTCCCAACCAAAGAGAGTTGGACACAACAAACTAGCTAGTTCGTGTAATATTTTTTGTTTTCCGAAAGCGTGGACCGTCTACGACCTCGTGCATTGAAGGGCGTGGTGTGGAATGGCAGAGTAGCAGACAATGAGGTCGAACCGGCAGCAAGGCCCGCTTGGTGACCAGTGGCAACGCTGTGGCGGCACTTGCCACCGGTGGTCATCACCATCAACGTCGATGAGGACGTCATCGTGTAGGCCATCGGCTATCTAGGGTTTCATTATTATAAGTCATGTTTTAATTTATTTATTTTATGCCTTTTTTTTGGCTTCCAATGTATATTTATTTTAATGAAATATTATGAGAAAAAGTGTGTGGCAAGGTGAGGAAGAGCTTCTATTCGGTATGCATGTTGTATTGGATTCGACATACTATAACACTTGAATATTGTGGTTTCTTATACAATGTTATTATAATCTTACATTCGAACCATGGACATTTCTTAGTTCCAAATGATACAGAATAACGATTCCCTATGCAAATTACATCTTTCTAAAGCCATATTTTATTCCTTTATTTAAAATGGAGCCTTATAAAATTACTAAATGTCCCAAACCAACATGTCACCAAAGTACTTCAACAGAGAAGCATGCTAAGCATCAGCTTTCTCGCCAATTGAACTAACACGTCTACAGAAGTTTAAATTCTTCGTTTTGCAATCAGTCGGTTAGATTCGGCAGCTTGGTCTACCATATATTACACTCGAAACATGTTAAAACACTAGTAGAGAAACCCCCCTGTAGTACCGGTTTCAAAGGGCCTTTAGTACCGGTTTTGGAACCGGTACTAAAGATCCGGTACTAAAGCTTCCCACCTTTAGTACCGGTTCCTTACGAACCGGTACTAAAGGTGCCTCCACGTGGGTATGGAGGAACCCGCGGGGCTGGAGTTACGAACCGGTATTAAAGCCTATTTCGTTTAAATTTCTTTATCCATTTTTTCTAATTATTTTTCACACCCTCTTTTTTTTTATTTTTTCCAGAATTTCTAGTATTTCCGTTAGTCTCTAACTACACTACTCCCGTGGTCAAACTTCCCGGTCGGTCACCCATCCTCACACTACTCCCGCACTAGCACGCTTAACTTCCAAGTTCCATCCCGTTCCACTTCCAAGTGCTTCGCGCGCATGTATGTGATAGTAGTATCATATCAATCCTATTAACATGTTGGTCGATGTCACACTTCTTTATCGTTTAAATTCCAAATAATTATTTTAATAAACAAAAGTAATGATGTAATAATAATGTTGACTAAATAAATAAAATTAACTTTTTTAATTATTATTTTTAAAATTATTTTTTAAAATTTAATATTTTTTGCAAAACCTAAAACTTGAAAATTTGAAAATCTTATAATTTGCTAAGAGTAATAGTAATATGTTAGGACTCAAAAAATCTTATAATTATTAATTTTAATTTTTAAAAAATTAAAAAATATATAAAATTCTAAATTTCTGGAAAAAAACTAAAATCTTCCTGCTTTCATATTTTCATTTGGAGTTTTGAATTCGGATGTAACTTTTTCCCAGGATTTTGATATATTATACGTTTTTTTCGACGTCGTATGTGTTGACTGCCAAAACCCACCGGCGGGCAGCGGCCTTGTCAACACCGTAGAGCCGGAAGAGCCTAGAGTGCGGCTTGAGACCCTCCCAGCGACGGCCCGCAATGCTCTTCTCGGTCACACGCGGCGTTGCGAAGTGCAAGGCGTGCCAACTGACCTATACAGGTCGGGAAGGTGATGAGATGCCTCGCTTAGTTTCCCCAGGCATACACGTAAACGTTAAATACGAGCCTCGATCGGCTCTCGGGTTATCCTGTGAATCGGCTCAAAGAGCCGATCCACCCATGATCCGTACGGGGTGCACGAATGGTGGTCCTGCTTGATCAAGATGAAGCTAATGAGATCTACGACGATTTAGGGTTTTCACCGCATAATCGGATCATCCTACTCCAGGTTGGGCCTTGCGGCCACGCACGGTGCTCGTAAGCCGATCCTAAACAAGGCCAAAAAACCAACATGAAGTTGATCCTAGGAACATCCCGTTTAGGACTTGCGAACGCCACCCCACGTGCCACTGGATCCTCCCCCCTTTGTAAGGCCTAACTATTGCAGATATTAAACTAATCCTTGTAGAACAAGGAGCAATCGTAACGGATCGGATCTACTAAATAATGATCAAGCGGGGTGCCGCCCCCACACCTGAGACAGGCGTGAGGGCGGCTAGATATGCAAGGGTTGCACTACGTAAGCATGCTTAAACGAAGAACAATGCTAACCCTAACACATCTAATGATAACTACGTTGCTCGCCATCAAAGCGCTTCAGTACGAGCAACGCATGAACAACGTGGAGCTTGTGCGCCTAGATCGCAAGATGCGATCTAGGCAGCATGTCCTTACCTGATAGAAACCCTCGAGACGAAGGAGTTGGCGATGCGCCGAGATTGGTTTGTTTTGGGGTTGAACGTGAGTTGTTGTTTATTCCATAAACCCTAGGTACATATTTATAGTCCAGGGGACTTTCTAACGTGGGAATATCCCATCGTGCACGATACAAACTCTAACCCTTATCTAAAATAATAAACTACTAAATAAAGATACACGGGCAATTCAGCCCAAAACCCTTCGTGCCAGGCCGCTTCAGAAATCTTCCACATGTAATCTTCCAAGCCCGGCCCACCTCTGGATTTGTCTAAAATCTGGTGATAACACATGCCCCCCTGGTTTTGGAAATAACATTTCCAAAATCATTATGCTTTCCTTCGAAGGGTCATGTCGTGGCAGAGCAGAGCCGTTACAGCATCCGTCATCATTATGCCCTGTCTTCTCAGCTTCTCTAAAAATTCTGACAGCTTTAGCATCGATCCCTTGGAAGCTGTAATGGCATTAAACCTTCACCAGATTTCTCATTATTTAACCGTGCCGACTGGTTAGCTCTCTCTATCCTCTATTCCATCCCAGCTATCGGCACCAAAAAACCCTCTCCTCCTGTAGCAATGTCTTCCTCTTCCTCTTCCTTCTCAAAACTCTTCCCCCAATCTTCGCCGAAGAAGAAGAACGAGGACAACCTCCACCCCGCAGTGAATCCCTTCTCCTCCGACAAGGAGGAGAAAGAAGGAGAAGCAGCGAAGGCCAAGGCCTCCCCTTCCGCCCAGCTCCCGCCGAAGAAGCGCCCCGCATGTGGGCGGACAGCGAGGACGAAGAGGATGACGAAGAGGAAGAGGAGGAGGATGACTCCTCCTCCTCCATCGGGTACCCGCCGACCAAGCGCTTCCGCTCCTGGGCGGACAGCGAGGATGATGATGATGACGAGGAGGAAGAGGCTCGGCCAAGGGTTGGGGCAGCGGCGACGAGGAGCTCCCAGGGAGCAGCGCCGACGACGTCGACGGCGGTGATGACGAGGATAGCGACGACTAGTAGTATAGGACTAGTAGTAGCAGTGCACTAGGCACAGATCCCTCTTTTGAGAGCCATCGGCTCTTTCTTGTAAAGCCGCTCCTTGGAATTAATGAAATTGTTCTTTCCATTCATCCTTTAATCGCTCCAATTTCATTCCTTCCGTTTGTCATGCTAAGACCGATAGCAACGCGTCGGACTTCTTTCCTTTTCTTGCAGCAACAGCACAGTCCAAGCCCTGTACTAGACGACGGCTTTTCCTTCCCAGTTCCTCCCTGAGACGACCATGATGCAGCCGCAGCCGAGGTGACTCTAATCGGCTCTTAAAAACAGGGCATCTTCCAGGCTTGTTGCCCCCCGAGTCTTAGCCGAGGCAAAACAGAGCTGTATGGACCTAGGCTCGATCATGTCTGAGGGAGCTCCTTATGCCGAGCTAGCCGATTAAACATAAATCGGCTTCCCAAAGCAGAGAGCCCTCAAGGTGAGCTGCCCCCCGAGTTTCTTCAGTTCCTGCCGGCCAGATAGGCTCCTTTCCTTTGATGGACCTGATGCAATCCATCCTTGACCTGATCCGCACGCCCATGCTGCTCCTGACATTGTTCTTGAAGAAATCTCCCTTGAGTCGATGGCCATGCATCGGCTGTTATATCCTTAAGTCGATGCCTGCTGCATCGGCTATGTTTGAAAATTTTCGAATTTTCACTTTTTGTTTTACGGCCGACCTGTGCATCGGCCCCCATATTCCAATACCCATCACCAGAAGATGAGATGCTTACGTTGCATATCCTCGTATTTTCATATACCTGGGTGCCCCCCCGAGCCGATTCTGTCAAGAAAATTGATGGTATCGGCTCTGTTGGATAACATGTTGAACCCAGGCAGAAAGGTGGGTGAGGATAATTTTTTGGCCGATTGCTGGAATCGGCCTCCACGTTGCTTGCTCGTTGAAGGTTTTGTAAGTTCCCTTCATAAGTTTTTTTTTTGGGGCCGATCACAAGGATCAGCCTCTCCTGGTTTGCTCATTGGTTTGATCTTGCTACTTGGTCGGGCTGGATAAAACCAACCCGACCTCTGACTTGATGCGCTTGCTGTCGTCCACCTTGAGTGCTCCGTAGAGTCGTGGGCGCTACGCTCTGTCGGCAAGGCGAGTACCATGTTTGTGCCGGCCGATGTCTCATCATCGGCTGTCCTCTGTTTAGGGCGCCACTCCATTTTCCGTGGGCGGCCCTCTTCATCCAGGTTCGTGAACCTTTGCACCGAGATCGGGCCGTGCCTTCCTTAGCGTATGCAGGTACAACCTTTCGGCTTCCTCCGGGCCGCGCAATCGCCGACCCTGCGCTTTTGGGAGCGGGCTGAGTCCGTCGGCCCCGCCTTGGCCGGTGGTACCTATCTTCTTCCACTTCTCCCTCGTCTTCCGAGATCTGCCAACGAGGTGACTCAGTGCGTTTGCTTTGTGGCGGGAGAGGCCCTAGGCGCTCGAACACGGACACGTTGGCTGCCTCCTTCTTTTTCTGGTTGCATTCTGGCAATTGCCGATTGTGGGCAATCGGCTCATTCCTGAATCCCAGCAGTGTCTGAAGCAGTCCCAATGCTGGCGTTGTCATCTTGCTCCCTTGATGCTTCCGTGGCACGGCGCTCGTGTTCCTCCTCATCGCGATCCTGCCGACGACTTCTCTAGCCAGACGATCTCCTCTATCATCGTAATTGGACCGTCGGCGTTGGTCATGCTGACTCACATATTTGTTGAGGAGGTGATCGGAGAGGGGTCGCTGATATCTTATATTCTTCACCTCTCCCTCTGTGACATAGCGCTTGCCATCATGTGGAGCCGATCGCGTGGGCGGCCTCCTCTGTATCCTTGCTATGAGAGCGCTGCCCTCATCTCCATCTTTGCCGGAGTGGTTTCCAAGTCCTACCATGTTGATGCTGAACGAGGGACCCGGCTGGCAACCTTCAGGGTAGGTGATTTCCACCATGTTAACGGCGGGGAAGGGTTGGGTGTCGACCTTCATGGCGTACTGGTTGAAAATTAGCCGCCCCTTCTCTATCGCCGCTTGGATGTGCTGACGCCACACCCGGCAGTCGTTGGTGGCATGGGAAAGCGAGTTGGGGAATTTGCAGTATGGCTTTCCGTTTAGCTCTTTTGCCGTGGGGAACTTGAGACCTTCAGGAACCGTCAACTGTTTCTCCTTGAGCAGGAGGTCGAAGATCTGTTCAGTCTTGGTTACGTCAAAATCAAATCCCCTGGGCGGCCCTGGTGGCTTTACCCATTTGCAGGCCACGAGGGTTCCTCCAGTCCACTCGTACTGCTATTTCTTGGTCTCCCGCAAGCACTTCATCTTCCTCTATCGACCATAACTACTGCCTTGAACTTGTCTTGGTACGGGTCGGGTGGCGTTCATATCTGATAGTTTACGAACCATGTGCGCCGACGAGATATCGCAGGAGGCCATGTCCTTGAGTGTGTTGCAAGGCTGCTCGCCAGCTCGGCGCTTCCTTTTCGATTATACGAACCGAATAACATCGGTTCCTAAGATTCTGAAGCGCTGGATGTATTCACCGTTTCCCACGCTTCTGACGTAGTTGTGCTAGATCGGCAATGCCGGACTCGGAAGCTTAGAATGGTATTGCATATGGAATGTTCTTCCAATTGCTTCCAAGACCGGATGGAGTTTGCTGGCAAAGAAGTGTACCATCCAAAAGCCGATCCGTGAGGGACTGTGAAAAGAGCCTCACGCGTAGCTGATCCGACAAACCGGTCCTAATTGAGCCAAATATCGGCTGACGTGCTCGATGGAGCTGGAGCCATCGATCCACGAATTTGGAGAAGTCGGGGAGCCGATATTTAGGTGGCAGCGGGATCATCTCGTAATCGTCGGAGTACGGCTTGGAATAGTGGCCCTTCTTTCGGCATCATGCAGGTGGTCTCTCGAGTATGAGTGCGATCGATCCATTGTGCTGGCCGTAGGAGTTGCACTCGAAGATTCGCCGGGGTGGCGTGCTTGGCTGCCATGTTTGCTTTTCCAGCTCTGAGCCATCTGCAGGAGCTGGGCTCGGGAGTTTCGTCGGCGTGGCGTATTTAGTTAGCCACGTCTTCTCTGTCGCCGACGTTCCTCCTGTCTTCGCCGGAGTCCCCGATGTTGTGGCCTGGTTTGTGAGTGCCCAGTCACCACAATCCGGCACATACATGCACGCGTATCCATGAGGGATCTCCTTAGGCGCCTCCATTAAGAACTGGTAGTCACTAGGGTCGCCACCAATCCTGTAGACGAGGAATGCCGGTGTAGTCGGCACTTCAGCAGGTGCTGCCAACGCATATGGCAGCGGTGGACGGGACTGGAATGGCAACTCTCCTTGATGAGTCCCGAGAGCTGGTCTGACGGCGAGTACGGTGGCTCATGATCTCCTGGATCACGCGCACGACACGCTCCAACACGTTGACCAAGTTCTCGGAGTGGCGGTGTAGTGAGTGAGCCACCAGGTAGTTGATCTCCTGCCGCACCTGGTCGTTCCTCCGACGGGGTAGAGAGGTCTATCCCATCGAGCGCACCTTGCGGTGAGAACCCCTTCCATCGATGCCATGGGAGCGGGTTCTGCGAAAAGAGCCGATGAGGTCGGCTTCGAGGGTAGCCTTGATCTCGTTGTATTGCTTCTTGAGGTCGTCAGGCAGATCCCCGTAGGTGACTGGCGTGCCGTCCGCCATCTCGGATGTAGATGGCGATGTGGTTGATGTAGACGATAGTCCCACCGGGCGTGCCAGAATGTGTTGTGCCAAAACCCACCGGCGGGCAGCGGCCTTGTCAACACCGTAGAGCGGGAAGAGCCTAGAGCTGCGGCCTGAGACCCCTCCGGCGACGGCCCGCAATGCTCTTCTGGTCACACGCGGCGTTGCGAAGTGCAAGGGCGTGCCACCTGACCTATACCTGGTCAGGAAGGTGATGAGGATGCCTCGCTTAGTTCCTGCATGGCATACACATAAACATTAAATACGAGCCTCGATCGGCTCTCAGGTTATCCTGTGAATCGGCTCAAAGAGCCGATCCACCCATGATCCGTACGGGGTGCACGAATACTTGGTGGTCCTGCTTGATCAAGATGAAGCTAATGAGATCTACGACGATTTAGGGTTTTCACCGCATAATCGGATCATCCTACTCCAGGTTGGGCCTCGCGGCCACGCACGGTGCTCGTAAGCCGATCCTAAACAAGGCCAAAAAACCAACATGAAGTTGATCCTAGGAACATCCCGTTTAGGACTTGCGAACGCCACCCCACGTGCCACTGGATCCTCCCCCCTTTGTAAGGCCTAACTATTGCAGATATTAAACTAATCCTTGTAGAACAAGGAGCAATCGTAACGGATCAGATCTACTAAATAATGATCAAGCGGGGTGCCGCCCCCACGCCTGAGACAGGCGTGAGGGCGGCTAGATATGCAAGGGTTGCACTACGTAAGCATGCTTAAACGAAGAACAATGCTAACCCTAACACATCTAATGATAACTACGTTGCTCGCCATCAAAAGCGCTTCAGTACGAGCAACGCATGAACAACATGGAGCTTGTGCTGCCTAGATCGCAAGATGCGATCTAGGCAGCATGTCGCTTACCTGATAGAAACCCTCGAGACGAAGGAGTTGGCGATGCGCCGAGATTGGTTTGTTTTGGGGTTGAACGTGAGTTGTTGTTTATTCCATAAACCCTAGGTACATATTTATAGTCCATGGGACTTTCTAACGTGGGAATATCCCATCGTGCACGATACAAACTCTAACCCTTATCTAAAATAATAAACTACTAAATAAAGATACACGGGCAATTCAGCCCAAAACCCTTCGTGCCAGGCCGCTTCAGAAATCTTCCACATGTAATCTTCCAAGCCCGGCCCACCTCTGGATTTGTCTAAAATCTGGTGATAACAGTATGCAAAAGTTATTACGGTTTTACCATTTTTCAAAACTTTTTTGCAAAAAAAAGTCAAAATTCGAATTTCTTAATTTCACCGAATAGTAGGTTGCATAACATATAAGAATTTGAAAACATTTTATTTTTTGAATTTTCTATCATTTTCATTTGTATTTTACAAAGCAAAAAAAAGGCGATCCACGGGGGCGGGGGTGGAGGTCGTGGGATGCTGTACCGGTTCGTACACGAACCGGTACTAAAGGTTTTTCGGCTGACGCTAACCCTTTAGTACCGGTTTGTGTCACGAACCGGTACTAAAGGTCCTTACGAACCGGTACTAAAGGCTTGGGCAATGCAACCGGTACTAATGCATCCTTTAGTACCGGTTCGTAAGGAAACCGGTACTAAAGGTCTGGACGGAAGCCCCTTTTTTCTACTAGTGAAATAGCATTAGACAGTATATTCTCGAAAGGTCTAGCGAGATACTAATATATACATGAATGCACATATATACACTATAACTCATCCAAGTGTCATAAATTAATCCCAATGTGATTATGTATATTTATAATATTTAAGGTGGTTCGGTTTTAAAATGTGAGATTGTCTTAAAAATTTAAAAAGCTAGCCTTATTTGGTGATTGACATTGCAACTGTTTAACAAAGGGAGCATAATTAATAAATCAGGAACATTGTCCACATGTGCTCTAACTAGTACAAATCAATTCATATATCAAGATTGTATATTAATAAAATAAAATACTTAAAATTATATTTTTTTGTGTAAATATTAACCCATCTAGAGGCTGAAAACTCAAAGTCAATTTTCTAGTCTAATGTGAAGTAACATGTTGACACAACACACATGTTACAATAGAGAGAATCAGAAACAATCCTTGTAGGTACATGTTGGGAATAACCACAAATCAACTAAATAAGTAAGCAAAATGAGAACTTGCCTTAGGGTGCTGCTTGGCATCGCCAACTTCCCACGCCAGGTGTTGAAGCACAACAGACTAAAGAGCAAAGACGTCTGGAGAAACCACAAGTTTAATGTGTGAGCCGTTTGAAAATTTTGGTATCTAGTGAAGTGACATACCAAATAGACCAATACTAAACTTTTATAATTTTTGAAAATCGACACTCGAATATTGGTGACATCTTCTTAAAATGATTTATTTTAGTCTCTTTCGAACTTGACTGATTAGAGTTACAGAATAATTAGCAATTACCTCGGAGTTCAATTTAGAGACACAATTCACTAGTAGAAAACCTCCCATCCATCTAAGACTTTAATACCGGTTCCCTTACGAACCGGTATTAAAGGTGGCATTTGTACCGGTTCGGACGCTCAGGCATTCGTACCGGTTCGTTACGAGCTTTCGTACCGGTTCGTGTTAGGAACCGGTACGAAAGGTCTTCGGCCAGAATGGCAGGTGAGGGTGGGGCCAAGGTTGGACCTTTGGTACCGGTTTGTGTTAGCAACCGGTACTAAAGGGTGCCTCATATGCTCACTGCCCCTCCCCCGCCCCCGATCCATTCTCATTTTCATCTCTCTCACATTTCTAAAACTTTTGCACCTCTCACACTCCAACAAATTTTCATTCTTTCTCCACCATTTTAACAAGATTAACGACCTCCATCTATCCAAGGGTTAGCAATATCATCCTTTCTTCCGGCGTTCCTAATTTAGCTCATTTCTTTGGTAGTTTAACTCGTACTATTTTTCTAGTGCTAGCAAGGTGTTTGATGAAATGCCTAAGTTAGGGATTTTACTTTTTTATAATCAATTTGAGCTGAAATTATGGTATATTTTGTAGGTTTTAATTAGTATCATCCCCGTCCTCACCGCCGTCGATCGCCAGCGTCGTCCCCTAGCCGGCACCGTACAACCTCGGTGAGCCTCTTCTTTTTTATAAAAAACTTAGTTTTATGTGATGAACTTGAATATTAATTAAGTTGGTCACTCATATATCCACGATGTTGTGTACTTAATGATTTTTGATATACATATAAAATGCAGATGAGTCGACAATGGATGTACGGTGACCGGTGCCATCCCGAGTTCATTAATGGCATGCATTATTTTCTCAACGTGGCTGAGGCAAACAGGCGGTCGAATGGTTTCATGTATTGTCCATGTAGTTCCTGTAAGAATATGAAGGATTACTCTACCTCGAAGACCCTTCACGTCCACCTGCTGGAGAACGGTTTCATGCCCAGCTATAATTGTTGGACCAAGCACGGAGAAAGAGGGGTTATATTGGAAGACAACGAAGAAGAAGAGGATAGTGACAACTATCCCTTATTCACTGAAGACGGTGATAGTAGAATGGGGGAAGACGAAGCTGAAGAAGAGCCCATTTTCGATGAGCCGATTTTTGATGACCCGGATGACGATTTGGGTCGGGCCATTCTTGATGCGAAGATGAACTGCGGAAATGAAAAGGAGAGGTTGAAGTTGGAGAAAATGTTAGAGGATCACAACAAACTGTTGTACCCAAATTGCGAAAATGGTCAGAAAAAGCTGGGTACCACGCTGGAATTGCTGCAGTGGAAGGCAGAGAATGGTACTTCTGACAAGGGATTTGAAAAGTTGCTGAAAATAATAAAGAAGATGCTTCCAGGGGAGAACGTGTTGCCCTCTAGCACGTACGAAGCAAAGAAGGTTGTCTGCCCTCTAGGATTAGAGGTGCAGAAGATACATGCATGCATCAATGACTGCATCCTCTACCGCGGGGAGTACGAGAATTTGAATGCATGCCCGGTATGTAGTGCATTGAGGTATAAGATCAGGCGAGATGACCCTGGCGATGTTGAGGGCGAGTCCACCCCCAGGAAGAGGGTTCCTGCGAAGGTGATGTGGTATGCTCCTATAATACCACGGTTGAAACGTTTGTTCAGAAACAAAGAGCATGCCAAGTTGTTGCGATGGCACAAAGAGGACCGTAAGAAAGATGTGATGCTGAGACACCCCGCTGACGGGTCGCAGTGGAGAAAAATCGACAGAGAGTTCAAGTCATTTTCAGATGACGCAAGGAACTTAAGATTTGGTCTAAGTACAGATGGCTTTAATCCTTTCGGGGAGCAGAGCTCCAGTCATAGCACCTGGCCAGTGACTCTATGTATCTATAACCTTCCTCCTTGGTTGTGCATGAAGCGGAAGTTCATTATGATGCCAGTGCTCATCCAGGGCCCGAAGCAACCCGGCAACGACATTGATGTGTACCTAAGGCCATTGGTTGAAGAACTTTTAGAGTTGTGGCGTGACGAAGGTGTACCTGTGTGGGATGAGCACGAACAAAAGGAATTTAACCTACGAGCGTTGTTATTTGTAACCATCAATGATTGGCCTGCTCTTGGTAACATTTCAGGGCAGTCAAACAAGGGATACAATGCATGCACACACTGTTTAGGTGAGACTGACAGTAATTATTTGGGAAACAAGAATGTGTACATGGGGCATCGTCGATTTCTTCCAAAACAACATCACGTAAGAAAGAGAGGAAAGCATTTCGGAGGTGAGGCAGATAACCGAACGAAGCCTACCCGCCCTACTGGGGAAGTTATATATGATATGGTCAAGGATTTAAAAGTGATCTTTGGAAAGGGTCCCGGCGGACAATCTGTTCCGCATGATGTTGACGGACACGTACCCATGTGGAAGAAGAAGTCGATATTTTGGGAGCTACCCTACTGGAAATTCTTAGAGGTTCACTCTGCAATCGACGTGATGCACGTGACGAAAAATCTTTGCGTGAACCTGCTAAACTTCTTGGGCGTGTATGGGAAGACAAAAGATACACCGAATGCACGGCAGGACCAGCAAAGTATCCACGAAGGAAACAACCTGAATCCAGAGAAGTATCAAGGTCCTGCCAGCTACGCTCTTACCAAAGAGGAGAAGGAGATCTTTTTTGAAGTCCTGAGTAGCATCAAGGTCCCGTCTGGCTTCTCGTCGAATATAAAGGGAATAATAAACATGTCGGAGAAAAAGTTTCAAAACCTAAAGTCTCATGACTGCCACGTGATTATGACACAATTACTTCCGGTTGCATTGAGGGGGCTTCTGCCGGAAAATGTTCGAGTACCCATTGTGAAGCTATGTGCGTTCCTCAATGCAATTTCTCAGAAGGTGATCAATCCACTTACTCTACAAAATTTACAGAAGGATGTGGTCCAATGTCTAGTCAGCTTCGAGTTGGTGTTCCCACCATCCTTCTTCAATATTATGACACATCTCCTAGTTCACCTGGTCGAAGAGATTGGCGTTCTTGGTCCTGTATTTCTACACAACATGTTCCCCTTTGAGAGATTCATGGGAGTCTTAAAGAAGTACGTTCATAACCGTGCTAGGCCAGAAGGAAGCATCTCCAAGGGCTATGGAACAGAGGAGGTCATTGAGTTTTGTGTTGACTTTATTCCTGACCTTAAGCCGATCGGTGTTCCTGAATCGCGCTATGAGGGGAGACTGCGTGGAAAAGGCACGCTAGGAAAGAAATCAGCAACGTGTATGGACGGACATTCTTTCACTCAAGCACACTACACAGTTCTACATAATTCCATCTTGGTGGCTCCGTACAAAGAGGAACACAAGGATATCTTACGCTCTAAATACCCGGAGCAACATGAAGATTGGATTGATGGAGAACACATGAAGACTTTCGGCGGTTGGTTGCAAACACGTCTCATGAATGTCACCGATGACGAGCAGCTGTACTTGTTGGCCAAGCAACCATCTTCTACTATATCGACTTTTCAAGGGTACGAGATTAATGGGAACACATTTTACACTTTCGCCCAAGACAAAAAGAGCACCAACCAAAACAGTGGTGTCCGCTTTGATGCAGAAGATGGCAATGGGAACAAGGTCACATATTATGGGTACATAGAGGAGATATGGGAACTTGACTATGGACCTAATTTCAAGGTCCCTTTGTTCCGGTGCAAATGGTTCAACCTGAAAGACGGGGTACAGGTAGACCCGCAGTACGGAATGACTACAGTGGATTTCAAGAATCTAGGGTACGACACCGAACCATTCGTCCTAGCCAGTGAAGTGGCTCAGGTTTTTTATGTGAAGGATATGTCTAGCAAACCGAAAAAAAGAAAAGAAAGGCAAGAGGACACATCATACGATGAGCCAAAGCGGCACATAGTTCTTTCGGGAAAAAGAAACATCGTGGGAGTAGAGGACAAGACAGACATGTCAGAAGATTATAATAAGTTTGACGATATTCCACCCTTCAAGGTAAAAATTGACCCAAGCATCATCTTAAACAATGAAGATTGTCCATGGTTGCGTCGCAGTAAGAAGAAAGGGAAACGGACGAAGAAAACTCAGAAGACTAGCTAGCTACATATAGGGATCATAACTTGTGTATCTCAATATGGAAATCACTTTTGTGTAATGATGTTACTGTATGTAAGATATTAACAATGGAGATGGTTGGCTTGTTTTACTAGTTAAGTAGCTTTCACGGGCTTGCAGGGAAATTTTTCCGAGGCGGAACTTCCGAATATGCCATATATAGGGCATGTGCACCAAGGGCATATTCGAGAAGTTCCGCCACGGGAGATTTCCCAACCCTTTCCCCAACATTGTTAGAGGAGATGGAGTCTTTCACGGGCTTGCGGGGAAATTTTTCCGAGGCGGAACTTCCGAAGATGCCATAGGGCGTGTGCACCAAGGGCATCTTCGACAAGTTCCGCCACGGGATTTCCCAACAACATGTTAGAGGAGATGGAGTCTTTCACGGGCTTGCAGGGAAATTTTTCCGAGGCGGAACTTCCGAAGATGCCATAGGGCGTGTGCACCAAGGGCATCTTCGACAAGTTCCGCCACGGGAGATTTCCCAACCCTTTCCCCAACATTGTTAGAGGAGATGGAGTCTTTCACGGGCTTGCGGGGAAATTTTTCCGAGGCGGAACTTCCGAAGATGCCATAGGGCGTGTGCACCAAGGGCATCTTCGAGAAGTTCCGCCACGGGAGATTTCCCAACCCTTTCTCCATCCATGTTGGCTTGTTGAGCTGCTTGCCATGGCGTATCGATGCTCCTTTTATAGGCACGGCGCCGCTTCTACATTGTCTTCTTCCTCCGACAGGGCGTCGTGCGCTACATGCTTTATCTCATCGAGCGGGCGTCCTTATCCTGAGCAACTTTAGTACCGGTTGCACCCACCAGCCGGTACTAAATATTACCCACGCGTCCTTATCCCACCGACAGGTTTGATACATGACAGAAAAACCACCTTTAGTACCGGTTGCACCCACCAGCCGGTACTAAAGGTTTCCCGCCTGTTTTCTTCCCGCGCTTTCCACCGGTTCCCGCCTATGTCTTCCCGCCATTTTTTCACTATATATATGTAGGCTTGGCCTCCATTTACATATCACATCTAGACTCATATCTGCAAACCTCATCATTCTCTCCCATGGCTTCCATCGTATCTCTAACCCCCGGGAGGCGGAGGCGCTTTGCGCCTCGAACTACCCCTGCCCGCCGGGCTACCGCGTCCCGACCGGCTGGTTGCTAAGCGTCGGAGGCGTACCGGTCCCTCCAGTCCCTCTAGGTGTGGCGCGCGAGATGGCCATCACGAACCACTACTACTTCGAGCTCACGCCAGAGCAGCGGAGGAATCCCCAGTGGCATCCCGACTACAGCCCGACTTGGGAAAGCTTCTTCATCAATCGGCGTGAGAGGGCGCTTGCCAGGCACGAGGAGGGCGGCCCGCCTCCTTCGAACTTCAACGAGGCCGGCGTCGGCTGTGGTGGCGCGACCGGACTCTCCAGAGCGTCATGGCCTACCGTGGCCCCCGCCTGCGCTACCCTCAGTCCCAGCCCACGCGTGCTCTCCCGCCGAGGTTCGACTACCGCGACCCCGATGCCAGCGACGATGATGACGGCGACTACGACGACTACAGTGGCGAGTATTATAGGGCTAGGCACGAGTATGACTGAATGACTCCAACAGTCAAATGTGGCCATGTATCTTAATTTTCAGTTGAGCTATGTACTTTTAATTCGAGTTCAATCGTAATAAAATTTTATTCCCGCCCTTTCTTTCTCGCCTTTTTTCTCCCACGCGCGGCGTCGTGGCGGGAAAGTTTCCCGCGCGAACGGCGTCGTGGCGGGAGTAAAGAAAGAAATAGAAACAATAAATAGAAAAGAAAATAAATAGAAAAGCAATAGAAAAAATAAATAGAAAAGAAACAGAAAAGAAAATAAATAGAAAAGCAACAGAAAAAATAAATAGAAAAGAAAATAAAAAGAAAATAAAAAAAGAAAAAAACGAGAAAGAAAGAAAAGAAACAACAGAAAACAAAAAGAAACGAAAAGGAAAAAAAGAAAAGAAAAGAAAAAGAAAAGAAAAAAGAAAAAAGAAAAAAAAAAAAAAGAAAAAGAAAAAGAAAAACAAAAAACAAAAAAAAAACCTTTGGCACGGTTGGTACCACCAACCGAAAAACCTTTCGTACGGTTGGTGGTCCAACCCGCCTAAGGGTTCTCCTCCTTCACACTTAGCCGCGCGGGAAAATTTCCCAAATCAACACACTTGCCGCGCGCGAAGCCTCTCGCCGTCGCCGGACACGCCGCGGCGCTCCGCCGTCGTCGCCACGCGCCACTCCCCCTCGCCGTCGCCGGACACGCCGTCGTCACCCGCCGCTCCCCTCGCCTCGCCTCCTCCCGCGCCTCCTGCGCCACAACGCCGGCGTCCCCTCCTCCGGCCGGCAGCGCCTCATGCGCCACAACGGCCGCCACCAACCCGAGGTGAGCTCCTGATCCCTCGCTGCCCTCCCTCGCCTCGCCTCCCTCGCCGCCGCGCCTCGCGGGAGGAGCCGCGCGCGTCGGCGCCGGCGAGCACCGGGCGCCCTCCTCACGCACGCGGGCAAGCCGTTCGACGAAATGCCGGCCACCGCGCGCCTCGATCCACTGCACGCGCCGCGCGCCCTCCCATGCCTGGCCGCCGCGCGCCCTCCCCTGCCTGGCCGCCGCATGCTGCCAGGCCACCCCGCGCACGCCGCCCCCAAGCAGGCCGCCTCCAATCACGTCGCGCACGGGAGGCTGCCCTCGCGCTCGCCGCCCCCAAGCAATTGCCGGCCGTCGCACCCTGCGGGTAGCCCCCAATCACGCCGTTTACGCACCCTCGCGGGAGCCCACAAGCAAATTTGTCAATTGGAAAGAGTTTGTACATATTGGTAATTTTGTTGTTGATTGATAGGGCAAAATGCAGGTAACATGAGCAGTGTAGGGCATTTTCTCCTATACAGGCCGCCTAGATGGGAGGTCCTTCTTTGCGAAAAGGCGCCTCGCTCCGTTGTTGTTGCGCAACACCTTGCGAGGAGGGAGCGTGATGACCCACAAGTATAGGGGGTGTATCGTAGTATCTTCGATAAGTAAGAATGTCGATCCCAACGAGGAGCAGAAGGTGTTGACAGGCAGTTTTGATGAAGGATTCACTGTAAATGCTCACAGACAAGTATTCAGGGGGTTTTGATGTAACAGATGAATAAAGTACAAGTAAGTAAAATGCGAGAGAAATAATTGCAGCGAGTGGCCCAATCCTTTTTAGCACAAAGGACAAGCCAGTTTGTTTACTTATAATGACCAAACGTTCTCGAGGACACACGGGATTTTAGTCTAGTGCTTTCGCTACATATAGTTGATTAATCTTCATTGTTTTGATAAGTGTTGTGTGGGTGAACCTATGCTAATGTACCGCCCTTCCTAGGACTAATACATACTTGTGATTATACCCCTTGCAAGCATCCGCAACTACAAGAAAGTAATTAAGAAAAATCTAACCACAGCCTTAAACTCTGAGATCCTGCGATCCCTCCTGCATCGATATACCAACGGGGGTTTAGGTTTGTCACTCCGGCAACCCCGCAATTGGCAAACGAGTACAAGATGCATTCCCCTAGGCCCATAAATGGTGAAGTGTCGTGTAGTCGACGTTCACACGACACCACTAGAAGAATAACACCACAACTTAAATATCATAACATTGAATATTACTCAACCATAGTTCACTACTAACATTTAGACTTCACCCATGTCCTCAAGAACTAAACGAACTACTCACGAGACATCATATGGAACATCAGAGGTGATATGATGATGAATAACAATCTGAACATAAACCTTGGTTCAATGGTTTCACTCAATAGCATCAATAACAAGTAGAAATCAATACTGGGAGAGTTTCCCCTATCAAACAATCAAGATCAAACCCAAATTGCTACAGCGGTGACGATGTCCAGCGGTGGAGATGGCGGTGATGATGGTGGAGATGATGATGATGGTGATGGCGATGATGTCCAGCTCGATGGCGGTGACGATGGCGTCGATTTCCCCTCCGGAGGAATTTCCCCGTGGATTCCTGCCCGGAGAGCTCTTTTCTCTCGTGTTCTCCGCCCCAGAGCGGCGTAACCCTCCGTGAGGATTCTGTGTGGCTTAGGTCTTCGGGACGAAGGGTTTCGCGAAGAAAAGGAGGCGAAAGAGGCCGAGGGGGCCCCACACCACATGGTGGCGCGGCCAGGCCATGGGCCGCGCCGCCCTATGGTGTGGGCCCACCTTGGGTCCACTGGCTCCCCCCTTCGTCATCTGGAAAAATAGGATTTTTGGTAAAACTTCCTTCCACAGTTGATCTTCCGAAATATTGCATCTGACGGTGCTTTTCCAGCAGAATCTGGCTCCGGTGCTCGATCTCCAAATAATCATGAAACATGCAAAATAGATGAAATAACATAAGTATTGTGTCTCAATATGAAATATATCAATGAATAACAGCAAATTATGATATAAAATAGTGATGCAAATTGGACGTATCAACTCCCCCCAAGCTTAGACTTCGCTTGTCCCCAAGCGAAACTGAACTCGATAAACAGGACCACATGTTTATGGAGTGAAGAGTCGATAAACAAATACGGACAAGAAGCATCATATTCATTCACACAAGACATTATAGTAAACAACTTCCTCATATAACTCAACTTGAAACAAGTATAAGGTAGTCACAAATAAAGGTGCATAAGAAATCATAATTGGTGATGGCAAACTTTGTTCTTGGTCAGAGAACAGTTAACAGATTATACTTATCTATTGAGCAGCGCTCTCATATTAAAGCTTATGGTAAACTTGCATACTCAATCATATTAATCATTGATGACTTTCAAAGCTATAATCATTCAGGTAAAACTTGTACTAAACAAGAAAGAGTAAAAACATGATGAAGCAAATCACAATATAATAGTTTGATCACAACAACTCAAATGCTTGCTTGAGATGGAGGGAAATAGGTTTACTGACTCAATCATAAAGTAAAAGACAGGCCCTTCGCAGAGGGAAGCAGGGATTAAATCATGTGCTAGAGCTTTTTCAGTTTTGAAATCATATGAAGAGAATAAAAGTAAAGTTTTGAGAGGTGTTTGTTGTTGTCAACGACTGGTAGCGGGTACTCTAACCCCCTTGCCAAACAGACCTCCAAGAGCGGCTCCCATGAAGGACGTTATCTCTACCGGCAAGGTAGATCATCCCTCTTCTCTTTTGTTTACACATGTACTTTAGTTTATTTAGGGATGACACTCCCCCCAACCTTTGCTTACACAAGCCATGGCTAACCGAATCCTCGGATGCCTTCCATCAATCTCATACCATGGAGGAGTGTCTATTGCAAAATTAAGTTGCTTACTGATGAATCAAAAAACATGTGAAGAGAATTATTAATGAAAGTTGATTAATTGGGGCTGGGAACCCTTGCCAGCTCTTATTGCAAAATTATAGGATAAGTGGATGAAGCCACTAGTCCATTAATGGAGGCTGCCTAACAAGACTGAAAGATAAAACACCACATACTTCCTCATGAGCTATAAAACATTGACACAAATAGGAAATAATAAGTTTCGAATTGTTTAAAGGTAGCACATGAAGTATTTACTTGGAATGGCAGAAAATACCATGCAGTAGGTAGATATGGTGGACACAATTGGCATAGGTTTGGGTTCAGGTTTGGATGCACGAGAAGTATTCCCTCTCAGTACAGGTCTTTGGCTAGCAAGGTTGAATAGCAAGCATAGGAGTTGAGGGAAACAAACAAATATACATGTGATAGAAACAATCATGCATCTTACTTGTAAGCACAAACAGTTTTAACTTTAGAATACTAATGCTAAGGACTGATAAGAAAGATAATAATATCTTCTACATGTATTTCCTCTATTCTTCTTAAACTCAAAGTGTTGTTGCTATTGACCATTGCTAAGTTTGCCAAAACCAAATAGATTTACTTAATGCTCCCAAAGTGGTATCAATACTAAAATCAAGATCAATCATATAGTAGAAATTGCAAACTAAAGTAAGGTGTGCAATATGTAAATGATAAGACTTCTCATTAATATTCCATAACGATAACTCACACCAAGGGATACATAGAAAACTAAAGGAGAGATACTTCCACACTGCAACCCATCTCATACGATAACTTCCCTACTCATGATATGACACTAATTGATAGTAAAAAGTAAAAGGAAGTGATAATGTGATACCGCGGCACTCCCCCAAGCTTGGAATAAACCAAGGGGATGCCAATACTGATGATGAATTACTCCTTTGGAGATGGTGGTGATGAATTCCCGTCTTCAGACTTCCAAGATAGAGGCTCTCCATCAACAAATGACATCTTGGTCTCGGGAATCCTGAAACTAGCAGCACGGCTTATATGTTTAAACCTGTTTTCATACTCACAGTTCTGATTATGGATGTCATAGAGTTGAGCCTGGAGTTTGTTGGTGGTGTCGTGAAGTGAGAGGATGTCGCCCCATAGCTTTGCAGTTTCCTTCTCGTGTTCAGCAATGAGTTCAGACACAATCTTGTGAAAGATATCCACTTCACGCTCGGCCATCTTCTTGTAATTGAAGACCTCTTGTTCTAGCTTCTCCATCCTGTCTTCCAAGCTTCCTTCTCCTTTGGGACCCTGAACATCTTTGATCTGCAGTTTTCCCTCGACGAGCATCAACTCCTTTGGGTGCATCCTCAGCTCCTCCATGTACAAGTTGCCAACATCCTTGCGGGAGCTGTCCTTCGGAGTTCCCGATGAAGACATGATGGCTCTAGATCTAAAACAAATCCTGGCAGAAACAGCTCGAAACAAAACACGTCGAGAAAACGATATACGGACCTCCAGGGGTCCGGGGGATTTTATAATAAAAATTTTCAGAACAAACGGAAAGTACCAGGTCGAACCAGAGTCGGAAAGGGGCGACGAGGCGGTGCCACCATAGGTCGGCGCGGGCCGTCAGGCCGCGCCGGCCTGTGGTGGCCCTCGTGCGTCCTTTCCACTCCGTTTCGATCTCGTAATTTTTCTTATTTTCCAAAAACAGCAAAAATATTGTTCGGAAAGTAAATCGCGAACTTTTCATTACCAGTACTGTTACCTATTCAAAGTCGAGTTCTGGCGGACTGTCAATTTGTCCTTTGATGAAAGCCTCCGGTGTTTCCACTTGAATAATATCAACATCAACATTATAAGAATCACCGAGATATAATGCTTGAGTCTTTGTCCATTCACCACTTGCGTAGCATTGCCTTGGAGAGAGCTAATTTTAATTGCTCCTGAACGATACACCTCCTCAACAACATATGGTCCTTCCCATTTCGAGAGTAATTTCCCTGCAAAGAATCTGAGACGAGACCGATACAATAGGACTTTATCCCCAATATTAAACTCTCTTTTAATGATCCTTCTATCATGCCATTTTTTAACTTTTTCTTTAAAGAGTTAAGCATTTTCATAAGCTTCACTTCTCCATTCATCTAGAGAACTTAATTGTAGCAACCTCTTATTACCGGCAAGTTTAGGATCTTTATTTAATTCTCTAACAGCTCGATAAGCTTTGTGTTCTAGTTCTAAAGGTAAATGACAAGCTTTTCCGTAAACCATTTTATAAGGTGACATTCCCATGGGGTTTTTATAAGCAGTTCTATAAGCCCATAGTGCGTCTTTCAATTTACTAGCCCAATTCTTTCTAGATTTATTAACGGTCTTCTGCAAGATAGATTTAATTTCTCTATTTGATAGTTCTACTTGACCACTACTTTGAGGGTGATAAGCGGAAGCAATTCTATGATTAATACCATACCTAGCAAGAGTTTTTCTAAAACCTCCATGAATAAAATGAGAACCTCCATCAGTCATAATATATCTAGGTACTCCAAATCTAGGAAAAATAATATCTAAAAGCATTTTTAAAGAGGTCTCACCATCAGCACTTTTTGTAGGTATGGCTTCCACCCATTTAGTAACATAATCAACAGCAACAAGTATATGAGTGTTACCTTTTGAAGAGGGAAAAGGTCCCATGAAGTCAAATCCCCAACAATCGAACGGTTCAATAACAAGAGTATAATTCATAGGCATTTCATTGCGTCTGGAGATATTACCAACCCTTTGACATTCATCACAAGATAAAATAAACTTCCTTGCATCTTTGAAGAGAGTTGGCCAATAAAAACCTGATTGCAGAACCTTTTGCGCGGTTCTATCTCCGGCGTGATGTCCTCCATAAGCACTGCCATGACATTTACTCAATATCTCTTGTTGTTCATATTCGGGAACACACCTTCGCAGAATACCATCCACTCCTTCTTTATATAAGTGTGGGTCATCCCAGAAATAATGCCTCAAGTCATAAAAGAATTTCCTCCTTTGCTGAGCTGAAAAGGTTGGAGGCAGGTACTTGGAAACAATAAAGTTAGCATAATCGGCATACCAAGGACTGTCTCGCGAGCTCACCTTTATTACATCCAATTGTTCATTTGGAAAACTATCATTAACAGGAACAGGATCATAAGCAATATTTTCCAATCTAGACAAATTATCGGCAACAGGATTATCAGCACCTTTCCTATCTACAATATGTAAATCAAATTCTTGCAAAAGAAGTACCCATCTAATAAGCCTCGGCTTAGCATCCTTCTTTGTCATAAGGTATCTAATTGCAGCATGATCAGTATGAATTGTAACTTTTGAATCAACAATATAAGATCTAAATTTATCACAAGCAAAGACTACAGCTAACAATTCTTTTTCAGTAGTAGCATAATTTCTTTGAGCAGCATCAAGAGTTTTGCTAGCATAATGAATAACATTTAATTTTTTATCTACTCGTTGTCCAAGAACAGCGCCTACAGCAAAATCACTAGCATCACACATAATTTCAAATGGTAAATTCCAATCAGGAGGTTCAACTATAGGAGCAGTTGTTAAGGCTTTCTTTAGAGTTTCAAAAGCTTCCTTACAATCATCATCAAAAACAAAAGGTACATCTTTTTGAAGAAGATTAGTAAGAGGCTTTGAAATCTTGGAGAAATCTTTAATAAATCTCCTATAAAACCCAGCATGTCCAAGAACACTACGAATACCTTTAACATCCCTTGGATAGGGCATCTTCTCAATAGCTTCAACTTTAGCTCTATCAACTTCGATACCTCTCTCGGAAATTTTATGTCCCAATACAATTCCTTCATTAACCATAAAGTGGCATTTCTCCCAATTAAGAACAAGGTTAGTTTCTTCACATCTCTGCAAAACTTTATCAAGGTTTCGCAAGCAACTATCAAAAGAATTCCCATAGACAGAAAAATCATCCATGAATACTTCCACAATACTCTCACAAAAGCCATGAAAAATAGCAGACATGCATCTTTGAAAAGTAGCAGGAGCATTACATAAACCAAAAGGCATACGCCTATAAGCATAAGTTCCATAGGGACAAGTAAAAGTGGTTTTCTCTTGATCTTTAGCTTTAACAGCAATTTGTGAAAACCCAGAATAACCATCAAGAAAGCAAAAATGAGTATTTTTAGATAACCTTTCTAGCATTTGATCAATAAATGGTAAAGGGTAATGATCTTTTTTAGTAACCTTATTAACTTTTCGATAATCAATGCACATTCTATACCCTACAACTACTCTTTGAGGTATGAGCTCATCATTATCATTAGGCACAACAGTCATTCCTCCTTTCTTAGGAACACAATGCACAGGACTAACCCATCTACTATCAGCAATAGGATATATAATACCAGCTTCAAGAAGTCGTAATACCTCATTTCTTACCACATCCTTCATCTTGGGAATTAGACGACGCTGAGGTTCAACAACAGGCTTCGCATCATCTTCCATATTAATGGCGTGTTGGCAAATAGAGGGAGAAATCCCCTTCAAGTCATCAAGAGTATAGCCAATAGCACCTCGATGTTTCTTCAATATTTGCAATAATCTTTCTTCTTCAAACTCTGTAAGCTTAGAACTAATAATAACAGGATATATTTTCTTATCATCAATATGAGCATATTTAAGATTATCAGGCAAAGGCTTTAAATCAAAAACAGGATCTTCCTTTGGTGGCGGTGTTGTACCCAAGTCTTCCACCGGTAAATCATGCTTGAGAATAGGTTGGCGAAGAAAAATCTCCTCAAGCTCATCTCTTTCTTTCCTAAAAACTTCACTCTCGCTATCCTCCAAATGTTGCTGCAAAGGATTATTAGGAACAAGAACAATAGATGCACACTGCTCCATTTTAAAATCATTACTAGGCAAATCAGCTTTATAAGGAGTTTTGGTAAATTTAGAGAAGTTAAACTCATAAGATTCACCAGCAAATTTAGTCAAAATTTTCTCTTTCTTGCAATCTATAATAGCTCCACAAGTATTTAGAAAAGGTCTACCAAAAATGATAGGACAATAATCACTAGCAGCAGAACCAAGTACCAAAAAGTCAGCAGGATATTTAATCTTACCGCATAGAACTTCCACATCTCGAACAATACCAATTGGAGAAATAGTTTCTCTATTAGCCAGCTGAATAACCACATCAATATCTTCAAGTTCACAAGAATCAATTTCGTGCATAATCTCCGTGTAAAGCTCATAAGGTATAGCACTAACACTTGCACCAATATCACATAGACCATAATAGCAATGATCACCAATTCTAACAGATAGCATAGGAACACTAGCTTGTTTGGGTTTATTAGGATGTGAAACAATATTAGAAGCATCTTCACAGAAAATAATATGACCATCCTCCACATTTTCAGTCACAAGATCTTTAACTATTGCAACAGCAGGTTCAACTTTTATTTGTTCTTCAGGTTCTATAGGTTTCTTTTCACTTTTATGAACCGCACTATTTATAACAGAGTACTCCCTCATTTTAGCAGGAAAAGGAGTTTTTTCAATATAAGCTTCAGGAATAACATGATCAGCGGTTTCAACTACAACACATTTATTAATAGATGAATTAATTTTATCTTTATACGGTTCATGATACTTATCAAAATTCTTCTTAGGTAATTCATAATGAGAGGCAAAAGCTTTATAAAGGTTTGCAGCAACTTGAGAATCAAGACCATATGTAGCACTCATATTACGAAATGTATCAGTATCCATAAAAGCTTCAATGCATTTATAATCATAAATTATACCTGATTCTCTATCTTTGTCGTTCTCCCAACCTTCAGTATTTTCTTGGATCCGATCAAGAAGGTCCCTTTTAAACTCTTCTTTATTACGTGTAAATGATCCAGAACAAGAAGTATCCAGCAAGGTCTTGTCTTGAAAAGAAAGTCTTGCATAGAAATTATCAATAATTATGAATGGGGCATTTGAGCATTAAAGACTTCAATCTCCCCCAAGCTTGGGCAATACTCTCTCCATCATGAGGCCAGAAATTATATATGCGGTTCCGATCTTTGTGAATTTCACTTGGAGGATAAAATTTGGAATAAAATAAAGGCACAATGCCCTCCCAGTCAAGAGAATCACCATTCTTCAGCAATTTATACCAATGCGCTGCTTTACCAGACAGCGATATAGAGAATAGCTTCTTCCTAACTTCATTCATAGCAATACCTGCACATTTGAATAACCCGCATAATTCATGCAAAACATTAAATGATCACCAGGATGGACAGTTCCATCCCCTTCATAGCGGTTATCCATAACATGTTCAATAATTTTCGTAGGTATTTTATATGGTATTACTTCCTCACCTGGCGCCTCATCCACTACCGTTGCAGTAGTAGTAGATTTCCCAAATAGAAATTGAAGAGAAGATCTCTCCATAATGACTTATAGCAGCAGGCAGAAATAAAATCAGCACAAACAGTAAAGGTTTTCCTTACCAATTCCGCTTACCAATAGCGCTTCACTCCCCGGCAACGGCGCCAGAAAATAGTCTTCATGACCCACAAGTATAGGGGGTGTATCGTAGTATCTTCGATAAGTAAGAATGTCGATCCCAACGAGGAGCAGAAGGTGTTGGCAGCAGTTTCGATGAAGGATTCACTGTAAATGCTCACAGACAAGTATTCGGGGTTTTGATGTAACAGATGAATAAAGTACAAGTAAGTAAAATGCGAGAGAAATAATTGCACCGAGTGGCCCAATCCTTTTTAGCACAAAGGACAAGCCGGTTTGTTTACTTATAATGACCAAACGTTCTCGAGGACACACGGGATTTTAGTCTAGTGCTTTCGCTACATACAGTTGATTAATCTTCCTTGTTTTGATAAGTGTTGTGTGGGTGAACCTATGCTAATGTACCGCCCTTCCTAGGACTAATACATACTTGTGATTATACCCCTTGCAAGCATCCGCAACTACAAGAAAGTAATTAAGAAAAATCTAACCACAGCCTTAAACTCTGAGATCCTGCGATCCCTCCTGCATCGATATACCAAAGGGGGTTTAGGTTTCTGTCACTCCGGCAACCCCGCAATTGGTAAACGAGTACAAGATGCATTCCCCTAGGCCCATAAATGGTGAAGTGTCGTGTAGTCGACGTTCACACGACACCACTAGAAGAATAACACCACAACTTAAATATCATAACATTGAATATTACTCAACCATAGTTCACTACTAACATTTAGACTTCACCCATGTCCTCAAGAACTAAACGAACTACTCACGAGACATCATATGGAACATGATCAGAGGTGATATGATGATGAATAACAATCTGAACATAGACCTTGGTTCAATGGTTTCACTCAATAGCATCAACAACAAGTAGAAATCAGTATCGGGAGAGTTTCCCCTATCAAACAATCAAGATCAAACCCAAATTGCTACAGCGGTGACGATGTCCAGCGGTGGAGATGGCGGTGATGATGGTGGAGATGATGATGATGGTGATGGAGATGATGTCCAGCTCGATGGCGGTGACGATGGCGTCGATTTCCCCCTCCGGGAGGGAATTTCCCAGTTCCTGCCCGCCGGAGAGCTCTTTTCTCTCTGGTGTTCTCCGCGCCGCAGAGGCGGCTGTAACCCTCCGTGAGGATTCCTGTGTGTCTTAGGTCTTCGGGACGAAGGGTTTCGCGAAGAAAAGGAGGCGAAAGAGGCCGAGGGGGCCCCACACCACATGGTGGCCCGGCCAGGCCATGGGCCGCGCCGCCCTATGGTGTGGGCCCACCTTGGGTCCAACTGGCTCCCCTTACCGGCTTCCTTCGTGATCGGAAAAATAGGATTTTCGGTAAAACTTCCTTCCACGGTTGATCTTAAAATATTGCATCCGATGGTGCTTTTTCCAAGAATCCTGGCTCCGGTGCTCGATCTCCAAATAATCATGAAACATGCAAAATAGATGAAATAACATAAGTATTGTGTCTCAATATGAAATATATCAATGAATAACAGCAAATTATGATATAAAATAGTGATGCAAATTGGACGTATCAGAGCGCCGAGTGTTAGGGTTAGGGTCGAGAAAAAGAGAGAAGAGCGAGACGAGTAGCGCCGAGTGTTAGGGTTAGGGTTATTGTTTTCTTCATTTGAATTGTTTTCTAATTGCTTTCTTAATTTTGCAGTGACATTGAGGTATGGAGGACGGCACCTTCGTCCGAGATGAGGAGGGGGAAGAAGCGGTGCAGAAATTGATCTATGAGAGTGCCCGTGGTCCGGAACCCGACGATGGAGATGACAACGAGTTCCAAGACTTTCTGAATGATTTCGGCGAGGGACTTGAGTCTGAACAAATTAGAAGAGACAACGAAGTGTCCATCACAAACTCCGGCGAGGTGTATATCTATGTATCAATTAGTCTATATGTTCATCCCTAGATGCATTCATTTATTTGTATTGCACTTATTAACGAATAATTTTTTCTTTTAGCCTTCTGGATCATCGAGCAAGTCTGTTAGATCAAAACGAGGCCCGACGCGGGTGCTAAAGGGCGAGGGCAGGTTAGCCCTCACGGCATTCAAGGCTAATGGTGAACCAACATAGAGCGGGAAGAGCCTAGAGCTGCGGCTGGCTGAGACCCCTCCGAGCGACGGCCCGCAATGCTCTTCGGTCACACGCGGCGTTGCGAAGTGCAAGGGCGTGCCACCTGACCTATACCTGGTCAGGAAGGTGATGAGGATGCCTCGCTTAGTTTTCTGCAGGGCATACATGTAAACGTTAAATACGAGCCTCGATCGGCTCTCAGGTTATCCTGTGAATCGGCTCAAAGAGCCGATCCACCCATGATCCGTACGGGGTGCACGAATACTTGGTGGTCCTGCTTGATCAAGATGAAGCTAATGAGATCTACGACGATTTAGGGTTTTCACCGCATAATCGGATCATCCTACTCCAGGTTGGGCCTTGCGGCCACGCACGGTGCTCGTAAGCCGATCCTAAACAAGGCCAAAAAACCAACATGAAGTTGATCCTAGGAACATCCCGTTTAGGACTTGCGAACGCCACCCCACGTGCCACTGGATCCTCCCCCCTTTGTAAGGCCTAACTATTGCAGATATTAAACTAATCCTTGTAGAACAAGGAGCAATCGTAACGGATCAGATCTACTAAATAATGATCAAGCGGGGTGCCGCCCCCACGCTGAGACAGGCGTGAGGGCGGCTAGATATGCAAGGGTTGCACTACGTAAGCATGCTTAAACGAAGAACAATGCTAACCCTAACACATCTAATGATAACTACGTTGCTCGCCATCAAAAGCGCTTCAGTACGAGCAACGCATGAACAACGTGGAGCTTGTGCTGCCTAGATCGCAAGATGCGATCTAGGCAGCATGTCGCTTACCTGATAAAACCCTCGAGACGAAGGAGTTGGCGATGCGCCGAGATTGGTTTGTTTTGGGGTTGAACGTGAGTTGTTGTTTATTCCATAAACCCTAGGTACATATTTATAGTCCAGGGGACTTTCTAATGTGGGCGTGCACTAAACCGTGCACGAGTAAGATTCTATCTCTAAACTAAGATACGATCTAATATGTTACAGATACACGGGCAATTAAGCCCAACTTGGTATAAAAGGCCGATCTACGTATTCCTCCATGTATATATATCTTCAGACCATCTTGATCGCGGCCCACCTCTGACTTGGTCAAATTCTGGTGATAACACATGCCCCCCTGGTTTTGGAAATATCATTTCCAAAATCATCATGCTCTTCTCTCGTCGGGTCATGTCGTGGCATCACCGTTGCAGTATCTCTTGTCTCTTCATATTTTGCAGTGAGGAGCCATGATGCCGATAATGAAGGCAGCGAGGATTAGTAACATGGCATTAGTGGTATGCAAACAATCGGCTCTCCTTGAACAATCGGCTCTTTAAAAAACCCTCTTTTAATACTGAAGAAGCGTTTCCAGCCAGCCGTTTTGCCGATAGTCGAAATCACACGATCTTTTTTTAAAAAAGGAAACCGATGGCGCCGCATCGGTCTCTCTCATAAACACACCGGGTAACGTTGAGCTAGCCATCCTTCCAAACGGTAACCCGCGACCTCCATCTGCAAAGACAGAGTCAGATCCCCAAATCGTCGCCTGAGCAGTTCCAATCCACCACCCCCTACACAGATCTCGACCGCGCGGCTTCCAATTTCTTCAACGCATCTCATGGCGGAATCAGCTAACACCGGTACCACGGTTTCTGGACTGAAGGTAATCCTCAACCTCCTCTCGCCGTTTGACTTTGACACGGGATTAATGCAAACGCCTGAATTAATGCCTCGTTCTGCCACTAATTTAGGTTTCAGACATTCTTCTGCCACATCCTTCTCTCGCAAATTCGATGTGCCTCGGTCCTCGTTCTTCCGAGAGCCCTGCCCTGTTAATCTCATGCGAAGCTAACAGAATCCCCTTTGTGAGCCAAAACCTAGATCTGACTTCCTGGGCCGACTGCCTGCGAGCCTGGCCCAATCCCCCTGAAGGTTGGGTGGCATGGTACAGTAGGGTATCAAAATCCCACTATGCCACTTGGGAAACCATAGGAATAGCCGATGCCCTGTCATTATCGCTGTCTCCTCTTGAGAAGAATGAGAACATCTTGAAAACCATCGGCTACTTCTGGTCTGACGCACTGAACTGTTTCATGTTTGGTCATGGCCCTATGACTCCGACCCTGCTGGATGTGGCCATGATCACAGGGCTAGACATTGCATCTCCCAGCCCTTCTGCATTCAAGCTGCCAAAGGTCCCTTTCACTCTATCCTCTAAAAAAGAGTGTACCAGCTGGGGTGCCTATCTCAATTGTTATATGAAAACCAAAGGCCCAGTGACAGAGAGGGAGCACACAGCCTTCTTGAACTTCTGGTTGGAGCACTTCATATTCTGTGGTCCGTCACTTGCTCCTACCAAGAATTACCTCTCCCTGGCCTATGAACTCGCCAAAGGCACCCAACTTGGTCTAGGCAAGTTATTCCTTGGAGAGATTTATCGATCCCTTCAACTGATGTCTGTCAAACTGTTCACCCGCAAGACAGTTAAAACTGGCGGCCCCTGGTGGTTCATTCAACTGTGGGCCCAACTATACTTCCAAAGCCAAATCCCAGACTTCCCATCGCTGACCAACTGCACCTTTCCGGATGAAAATGGCAAGGAAATTCGATGCACCAGCTACGGCCAAGCCCTGTATGGTCTCCCGGGTAGCAGATTGATCCCCAAGGAAGCAGCAGGGTGGTTTAAGATTTTCTTCCAGGGTTTAGACAACCCCCTGTTCCACCCTTATACTGAATCGGCAAATTTTGAAAACCCCGTCTCTTTCCGATTGGACGACTTTGCCGATGACGCCGGCACACAGCACTTGTACTCCCTCATGATTCGTCCTTGCTTTCTCCCTGTTGGCATGAGCACCTCGAACCGGATCATCAAGCCCGGTTATGAGTGTTATCAACCAGTAGTAGCGGCTCGACAGCTTGGTCTCGGACAGGTGCCTCCACACTTCTTCCTACACCACCTGACAGCAAGTAGAGCTGAACTGCCTGACATCCTCACCGCCCTGCTATGACGCTTTGGTCATACCAATTCCCCACGACCTCCGTTTCTCCTTCACCACCGACGGTTTTGAAACTTGGTGGTCTATGTGGAAGACCCATGTCTTCAGGAGGGCACTAGGACCGCAGCTGAAGGAGCTTGACGCCGAATATGATCCCCCTGCCGACCAGGTACCGTCACTTAAGTATTTCTTGTAACTGCCTTATGGTGATTGTCCGTGAACTGACTCTCTTCTCTTGGCAGCAACAAGATGGCCCAGCTCCTACACAAGCCGACGGCTCCCCTTTCGTCTTTCTTCCTCCGGCACCAGTGGTTCTCTTCTGCCAGAGTTCGCCTCCCCTGAAGAAAGTTATAATGCAGAGTCAGCCGATTTCACCGAAATCGGCTTCTAAGAGTAAAGCATCTTCGGGGCCCGTTGCCCCCCGAGCCTCGACTCAGGCGAGGACGGCGGTGAGGAAGGTAGCGGCCGGGAAAACCCTGAAGCGTAAAGCTCCGGCCCAGGAAAGCTTGCGTGTAAGTTGGTTCAGACCCTGCAGGTGTTCGTCCGCTTTTTTCAAAGAATTTGTTCATGACGCGCTTGTATCCTTTCCTACAGGCCTCTACTGAAGGATCCTCCAGCGGAGCCGAAGAAACCAGCCAGGGAGAATCGAACTCGGGTGATTCCGAGAGGTCCACTACCCGGAGTCAGACGGCTTCGCCAGCGCCGGCTTCCAAGAAAAGGTTGATCACCGGAACCCCTGTTCCTCAGGCCCCGACCAGATCAGGGTTACGTACGAAGCACCGCTGTGTCAAAAGGGCTCGTAAGAACCCACCAACCTCTTCATCAAGCCAGGAGGTCTCGAATGTAATGATCTTCGTGGTCACGCTTTCATGCTGTCCCGTTATCATTTGGATCGGCTAATCACTTCCTCTTGTAGGCCGCCGAAACTTCTAGCGGGGATGTTGAGGAGGTACCGAGGCCGTCCGCTACCCTGGATCTAGCTGCCCCGACGCCAGCGGCTGCACAAGTGGTTGATCCAACCGAGTCCCCAGAAAAGCCGATCGTTACTGCGTCGGCTGCTCCTTCTCCCTTGGGAGAGGTATGTCTCTCCCCTTTGGCTCCATCAGTTCCTCGTTACCTGCTAAACTCACTGTGTTTGCCTTATCAGGGTTGTGATCTCTCGAGCTTGCTTACGTTCGACCCAGCATCCATCGATCCCATTCCTTCCAAGGCAAGTGGGGAGCCGGATATCAGCACGGTCCGTGGCCAGCTCCAGCGCCTCAAGGACTTGCTCTCTACCTCTATTGAGGCTCTGATTGAGAATTCCGAGGAAGTCAAAGGCATCCTCGAGGATATCCATCCTCATCTCCCTATGACCCTGCAAGTGAAGCTTTGGCCCGCTGTCACCCTGTCGGTTTTTAAGTCACGGGTGCAATCAGCTCGCCAAAGGATTAATCTTCGCCACTCCCAACTTCCGCTGAGAGCCGACATCGCCGAGAAGTGCCGACGGCTCAATGAGAAGAAGGCTGCTCTGGACGCCAAGACGGATACTTCTGCCACCCGCACCGAACTCGAGACCTTGCACAAGGAGCTGGAGGACCTTGAAGAGAGGGTAAGGGTGACCAAACGGCTCATCCAAGACAAGGAGGCCCTTGTTGCCCGCTCTGAAGAAGAAGCAAAAGGTCTCACAGCCGATCTGAAGACCGATCTGGCTGAAATCCGTTCCCTGAGCAATCAGCTGGTGACGGGCAAAGGCAGATGACGAGGCTGAGATCGCTGAGGCGGAACGCATCCGTGTTGATGCCATCATCGCCCTTGGTGTGTTTCTTCAGTAGGGCCTTCATAGACAGATGATTCTGCTTCTCAGTAGGGCCTTGATGTGTTAATCGCTACGTTTGCAACGTTTTGCTTCTCTCCCCCTTTTTTTTTTTACTGGCCGATTTTCCACCGGCTAACATTTACCATCTGTCTGGTGTGGTGATCATATGCCTCCCTCGAGCCGAATCTGTCTGGTAACTACAGATATCGGCTTTGCGTGTACTCGCACGTCAGCTCCGTTGGGATTCGTGTAGCCGACGTGGTCGCTGTTCGTTAGATCGTTGTTGGACCCAAGCAAACCGTGTGGTGAACATAATCTTCGCCGGCTCGCTGGGTCAACGCCCTCTCATGAAGGTATCGTAGTTCCCCTCGTGTAAATCTAGAGCCCTGGGCTCCGTCGGGAGGACGAGCAATGCGTTTCGCATCAGCCGAAGTCTCGCCATCGGCTTTCCTCTGCTTGGTAGTCGGGACTGGGATGGCAACTCTCCTTGATGAGTCCCGAGAGCTGGTCCTGACGGCGAGTACTGGTGGCTCATGATCTCCTGGATCACGCGCAGAGCGACACGCTCCAACACGTTGACCAAGTTCTCGAGTGGCGGTGTAGCGAGTGAGCCACCAGGTAGTTGATCTCCTGCCGACCCCTAGTGCGCTCCTCCGACGGGGTAGAGAGGTCTATCCCATCGAGCGCACCTTGCGGTGAGAATCCCTTCCATCTGATGCCATGGGAACGGGTTCTCTGAAAAGAGCCGATGAGGTCGGCTTCGAGGGTAGCCTTGATCTCGTTGTATTGCTTCTTGAGGTCGTCAGGCAGATCCCCGTAGGTGACTGGCGTGCCGTCCGCCATCTCAGATGTAGATGGCGATGTGGTTGATGTAGATCTTTGTCCCACCGGGCGTGCCAGAATGTGTTGACTGCCAAAACCCACCGGCGGGCAGCGGCCTTGTCAACACGTAGAGCCGGGAAGAGCCTAGAGCTGCGGCTGGTGAGACCCCTCCGAGCGACGGCCCGCAATGCTCTTCGGTCACACGCGGCGTTGCGAAGTGCAAGGGCGTGCCACCTGACCTATGGTCAGGAAGGTGATGAGGATGCCTCGCTTAGTTTCTGCAGGGCATACATGTAAACGTTAAATACGAGCCTCGATCGGCTCTCAGGTTATCTGTGAATCGGCTCAAAGAGCCGATCCACCCATGATCCGTACGGGGTGCACGAATACTTGGTGGTCCTGCTTGATCAAGATGAAGCTAATGAGATCTACGACGATTTAGGGTTTTCACCGCATAATCGGATCATCCTACTCCGGGTTGGGCCTCGCGGCCACGCACGGTGCTCGTAAGCCGATCCTAAACAAGGCCAAAAACCAACATGAAGTTGATCCTAGGAACATCCCGTTTAGGACTTGCGAACGCCACCCCGTGCCACTGGATCCTCCCCCCCTTTGTAAGGCCTAACTATTGCAGATATTAAACTAATCCTTGTAGAACAAGGAGCAATCGTAACGGATCAGATCTACTAAATAATGATCAAGCGGGGTGCCGCCCCCACACCCGAGGCGTGAGGGCGGCTAGATATGCAAGGGTTGCACTACGTAAGCATGCTTAAACGAAGAACAATGCTAACCCTAACACATCTAATGATAACTACGTTGCTCGCCATCAAAAGCGCTTCAGTACGAGCAACGCATGAACAACGTGGAGCTTGTGCTGCCTAGATCTGATAGAAACCCTCGAGACGAAGGAGTTGGCGATGCGCCGAGATTGGTTTGTTTTGGGGTTGAACGTGAGTTGTTGTTTATTCCATAAACCCTAGGTACATATTTATAGTCCAGGGGACTTTCTAATGTGGGCGTGCACTAAACCGTGCACGAGTAAGATTCTATCTCTAAACTAAGATACGATCTAATATGTTACAGATACACGGGCAATTAAGCCCAACTTGGTATAAAAGGCCGATCTACGTATTCCTCCATGTATATATATCTTAGATCAAAACGAGGCCCGACGCGGGTGCTAAAGGGCGAGGGCAGGTTAGCCCTCACGGCATTCAAGGCTAATGGTGAACCAGAGCATCCCAAAGAGTTTTGCCGCAAATTTACAAGTCAAGCCGGAGTTCTTGTTAGGGATCATGTACCGATCAGCATTCAAGAGTGGCATAAGCCGAAGAACGCGGAGAGTGGTGCTAGTTATGTCAACGAGACGATGAAAACATTTCTTTGGGACACGCTACTGACAAAGTTCAGCCTACCGGAAGACATGACGGAAGGCCAGAAGAAAAAAGTCAAGGAATGGACATTGAAGAAGATGGCCATACAATTCCAGACCTGGAAGAAAAATCTATGGGACAAATATAAGAATGAAGATCCAGTATTCGATGATAATCTAGTGAAGATAAAAGATCACTGGCCCGCATTTAAGGAGTATAAGCAATCGTCTACTTTTGTGTCCCGATCGAAGAAAAATACCGAAAATGCTTCAAAGAAGAAACTTCCGCATCATTTGGGGTCAGGTGGCTACAAGAGTGCCATTCCGAAGTGGACAGCGTTTGAGAATAAACTGATGAATGATGGAATCACTCCACAGACATGGGACTGGCCCGAACGGTCCAAGTTCTGGTTGTTCGCTCATGGGGCAGGGTTGGACCCAAAGACAGGGCTGATCGTTGCGAAGGGAAAATGGAAGGAAAAAATTGAGTCAATTGTACCGAAGCTTGTAGATGCAATTAATAAGGTCAGAAAGGGAGAGTACATTCCCGATCGAGAGAATGACGAGCTGACACTCGCTCTGGGGAACCCTGAACACGTTGGACGGGTACGAGCTCGCCCAGGTCTCACCATGAAGGAAGCGTGGCCGGACAGCGCTGACACTTATAGAAGCCGTTCGCGAAAGAAGAAGAAGACGCCGACATTGTAACGGAATTGTTAACTAGGGTGGAGGCTCTTGAGAGAAATCAGAGGGCACCTGATCAGCCGCTGTTTCTACAGGATCCACATGGCGATGCTGCCCCATCTCAGCGAAGAAGCAGTGTCGGTTCCTCGCATCTTGACGGATGTGGAGGAAGCTACCCCGTGGATTATGTCACGGAGAAGACAGATTGCGAGCTACATATGTTATTCAGGACCGCGTCCGTTAAGGTGGCGGTCGGCTATGTGTACCCAAGTGAAGATGGAGCAATGCACCATCATATGCCCATTCCACCTGGCTGTGTTCGTGTCGGGGTGGATGAAGTTGTTCCGGGTTTTGAAACAGTGGAGCTTGATATTCCTAGAGGTGAAGATGAGAGGACACTGGCCGATGTCAAGCACGGTTTCGCCCTATGGCCGAAGAAGTACGTCGTCCTTTTGCAAAGGCCACCGACTCCTACACATGAGCAGCAAATGCCATCGACTCCTCCTGGTGGCAGTCCTCGTGAGCAGCAAAGTCCACACCTACCTGAGAGGGACCCCAGTGTGAGTCCACCACCTCGAGATCCTCCGCGTAAGACCGCGTCCGTTAAGCGGAACGGTACGCCGCCTAGGAAGAAAGCTAGAAAGGAGAAAGCACTGCCGCCCATTGAGAAGTTACCTTGGGAAAAAACTCCCGAGGAAAACCAGGAAGCCGTTCAGGCCGAGGTGAAATTTTTTGCACCGAAAGTGCCAGAGATACCTTTCGAGAAGACACTAGATCCGGTGAAAGTTGTGCGTACCGTTGAGAATCTATATGACCCTGTACCATCGCCGCCATCTGACTATAGGCGTTCTATTGAAAGGTCGTATGACAAGATGATCGAGGCGACAAAACCCGTTCAATCGGGTATCAGGGAGATAAAAGGGATACACCAAGTCTACCAGCTCGGACAACAACCCGTTCAATCGGTTGCCCCTCTCAAGGTGTTTGACGGGAAGCCCGTTGAAAGTTCTCGACAAGACACAACCGATTACGCCTTCGCTGAACGAGCATATCAATTTGTTCAAGGGAAAGATTTGGTCGAGAATCTCAGGAAGCTACCAACATGTATGCGTAACTTGCATTCGTGGTACCTTAATGCCTCAAAGGAAGGGATCGAGACTATCATGGTGCGAGTTAGTGAAGAGCACTACTTCCAGGAATACTGTGTGAACGTTGACTTCAACGAGCTTTTCCAGTTATACAATCTCCGGGCCCTCGACAAATCTATCATCAGTTCCTATTGTCTGTAAGTGATTTATTTAATTTGAGAAGTCTTTAGCTCAGCTCGTTCATTGTCTGCAGATTATAATCTTTTGTGCGCTATATTATGCAGATCGAAGATGCTCGAATGCAAAAGGGACGAAATCACGGACATTGGGTTCATTGACCCGCACACAATGCATGTTAAAACCATAGAAGATCCCGTCTATAACAAGGATACACCGGAGATTTTGCTAAGGTTTTTGAAGCGACAACATGACAAAAGGCTAATAATTTGGCCTTACAACTTCGAGTGAGTCTTACTGTAATGTCCCAGGTTTAGAGACGATCGAGGGGTAGATTTTAGAAAGGGATGTGCATTGCATAGTAAATTCTGGGGAAATTTCGCGCTTTTAAACAAAAACTGCATCGAAGGGGGACAAGTTTCTCTCTCGACACCTTACAGGGTTAGGGTTTCGAGAGTGCGACAAACTTGCAACTCACCTAACTAAATTAGGGTTTTGAGAAGAGAGGAGAGTATTGCATTACAACTTAAGTTGCATGATTGAATTCAAACCTAAAGTTGAATTTGAATTTCAAATTCAAACATCAAATTGTTATCTCATAATTCAAACTTGAGATAATTCAATAAACAATTATCAATAATCAAGAATTATAATTAATACAACAATTATGAAAAGCTCATTAAGGAAAATGGGAGCTTTATTGATAATCACACATATTACATTGTCTTTACAATATTCAGAATTGAAATATTGAATTACAACACATTACAAGAATTGAAGAAATAGAAAAAAATAAAAGGAAAATTACAAGTTATCTAAAATATCCTAAATACTACAAGAACATCTTCACTTAATCTTGGACTTGAAAATCTTCTGGATCATCTTGATTAATTCTTGATCCCTGCACACAAACATAAAGGAAATAAAACAAGTGTTATGCCAAGTGGTAAAACCACTTGGCAGGTTAGCAAATATGATCAAATTGAGAGGATAACTCAAACACTGCCGGGGTGTCAAGCCAAAGGACCAAGTCCCAACCTGTGAAGCACACAGGCAGCTCACAGGGATAGCTGCATGTCTCACAACACACACAGACCAGGGGAGAGTCACCTAAGTGACATGGTTGTGCTGTCGACCAATGAAGCAGGGTACTGGATGGTATAAAAGCTTTTTCACCAGCAAACCCTAGCTGTTCATCGGCAGCAACTCCACAAGGGTAAGTTCACCAAGAACACCAAGAACACTTAGAACAGGAAGAACAACAAGCCACCAGAAACCATCCAGGGACAGTTTCACCAAGAACTGTCAGCTGTGAGCAAGTACCAGATGGAGTAAAGCATCACAAGTCACAAGGAGGAGCAGGGCAAGCCAAGCAAACCACCAGAAGCAAAACCTCTACACCAACACCCATTTCTAGGAGCTGGAGTGAGGTATAAACAGATCAACCTGAGCAAAACCCTGGTTTGCTCATAAATAAGCATTTGCATATGTCACAGAAGCCAAAATGGGTAGAATACCCAGATTGTATCATCATCTGGCTACCAAGTCAGTTGGTGCAAGCAAAAATGGGTGAAGCCAATAGGAAATCACCAAGGGAACACTGGCTAGACCAAAACAGTGGCATAACCAAGGCAATCCAGCAAGGAAATGATCCTATCTATTCAACCAAAGTCACCTAGCACCTAAAACCTAGCACACCATCAGATAGATAGACAATATGTGTCTATTCTTGTTTGTCAACATCAAAGATCACTGGAAATCCAACAAGGAATTACCCAGTGATGCATTCACTAAGCCATAGCAAGCCAACAAGGGTGGGAGCTACCTAAACAGCAATGAATTGCTGTCAAGGTCACCTCAACCACTGAACCAGCCCAAACTAATAAGCCATGCACAGTTATCATCACCCAGATGGGTTCAAAGGAGGGCTAGGGTACCCAACCAAGTGGTGGCATCCATCTAGCCCTGTCATAATTAATTGGAAGATCACAACTGCAGCAGCTCACATCACTTATCCACTTCAGTATAATTCAGGCAAATACAGATAAGTGAGTTAAACAAACAAATCAAAGCACCAGGGCTTTGCAGTGATCCAATGGATCACTGCAAGCAACAGCAGTTGCTTAAGCCAACACAGTACACACCAGGTTAAGCCTGTATGAAGCACAAACAGCACTGGTGAACACCAGTGAGTCACAGAGAGGAGCACACACTTGCTCACAAGCAAGTAATGATCAATTGATCATCAAAGCATCACTTACTTTTGCTACAGATCACTATAGCCAAGCATAGTATCATCACAAGGCCCAGATAATTAAATTAACCAGATAATTGAACAATTGCATCACAGATAAGTGAATAGAGCTTTATAATTGTATCCAGAAGCACTCCATCAAGTGATGGAGTTGTTAATGCAACAGTTAGGCTCAATTGAGCATGTCCAGGAATTAGAGCACATATAATAGCACATCTGGAGCACTGGCACTTGCCAAAGGCAAGGATCATGCATCATGATCAAGCCAGAGGCAAGTGGATGTATCCACAGGAGAGGCAGGAGCAAGATAGTAGCAGCAGTAACAATTAAAAATTGAGCACAACACTACAGTAAGCTCATGAGCTAGGACTCATGAATTGCAACAGCAACTAATAAAGAAGAACAGCACAGCGCAGAAGCTAGGAATAATGGCAGCAGCATACACAGAGCAGCATCACAGCAGCCACACACGCGCATCCATGGCTAGCACAGCACAGCAGAGCACAGCAACACAGCATAGCAGCATAGCAACAACATGCGCATGCCAGCACACTCACAGCAGAAATGGCGTAAGGCCGCATAAGCATAGCCGCAGCAGTACACGGCAAGCTTCTCTACAGGGAGAGCATGCCAGCGGCGGAGCTAGTCGAACAGGAGCAGAAGGAGAGAGAGAGGAGGAGGCGGTATGAACTTACAAGCCAGGAGAAGCAGAGACGCGCGCAAGTGGCGGAACGGCGGCACACGCCGGGCTAGCGGTGGCGCCAGGCCAAGCCAGGCCAGGCCACTACCTCGCCGCAACACCAGCTTCATCACGGCGGCGTCACGGCGCCATGGACGCCGGTGAATGGCAGATCTTCATGGATCCAGGCGATTGAGGCGCAGCAGGGTTGGGGGCGAGCAGGAACGGCGGCGAACGCCAAATCGACGCGGACCCAAAGGTGCGCCGTCGAGCGCGGCTCGATTGGCACCGACCTCGCCGACGGGAAGGGCCGGTGGCGGTCGGATTAGGGGCGCGGTGGCAAGGCGACCGCGGCATCGCGAGAGGACGAGGGGATTAGGGTTCCACGCGAGGCGAAAGGGCGAGTGGGCACCGAGCCCAAGTGTGGCTCGGGTTAGGGTTAACCCACTGGGCCAACCTGACAGGTGGGCCCAGGGGTAAATGTGTCATTTCACATTTTAAAATAAACAAGAAACTTTGAAAATGAATAGAAAATGATTCAAAGCTGTAAAAAATAATTAAAAATATGAAAATAGATCAGCATAAAATTCTCTATCATAATAAAATATCAAATAGAATTTTTGAAGAAAATTAAGAAGAAGTCTTATTATGAGGATTTAAATAATCATTTAAATCACACATATAATTTTCAATAATAAAATAAGTCCATCAATGCATTTGGACTTCAAAAACACCTTGACAACATTTCAAGGTTGTATATTACTTTAAATCAAGTATCCCCAAATTATTCTTAGTAATAACTTCCTACATGAAATAATAACGACATCGGAAGGGGGGAACAAACCCTAAAACTGGAACCATGCATAATTGCTTCTTTAACCATTGCCCTTATTGGACAATGATGCTATTTTTCAGAACCAGAGGACAAGGGTCAGTCCACACCTTCCAACTGCAAAACTTTGCAGTGTTCAGGCAAGTTCATCACTTGCTCATGTCATTCGAGTATTTCTATCAAATTACTTGCAAAGTATTATGGTTATCACTATTGCATACAAACCAAAACCACTACTTTCATAATTATGAATATGACTATGTGGTGGGCAATGGAACCATGGATTGTGTTGATATGGTGGAGGTTCCATTGCAAGGGTTAATATCCATCTAGGATTAAACAACAAATGTCGCCAATGATTCTTGTGCCGTAATACCCGTGTTAACCATAAGATCCGTAGTGGGACGGAGTAGTCAAAAGTGTTTCCACCTCTCGTTCATCAACGGATGCGCTTACCGTAGCAGTTGTGTCTTGCGGAGCAACTTGAGGGTGGGTGATGCGTGTAGTTGACACGTCCGTTGGGAACCCCAAGAGGAAGGTGTGATGCGCACAGCGGCAAGTTTCCTCAGTAAGAAACCAAGGTTTAATCGAACCGTAGGAGTCAAGAAGCACGTTGAAGGTTGATGGCGGCGGGATGTAGTGCGGCAACACCATTCCTAGCCAACGTGGAACCTGCACAACACAACCAAAGTACTTTGCCCCAACGAAGCAGTGAGGTTGTCAATCTCACCGGCTTGCTGTAACAAAGGATTAACCGTATTGTGTGGAAGATGATTGTTTGCGGAAAACAGTAAAACAAGTATTGCAGCAGATTTGTATTTCAGTATAAAAGAATGGACCGGGGTCCACAGTTCACTAGAGGTGTCTCTCCCATAAGATGAAAGCATGTTGGGTGAACAAATTACAGTCGGGCAATTGACAAATAGAGAGGGCATAACAATGCACATACATGACATGATAAGTATAGTGAGATTTAATTGGGCATTACGACAAAGTACATAGACCGCCATCCAACTGCATCTATGCCTAAAAAGTCCACCTTCGGTTATCATCCGAACCCCCTCCAGTATTAAGTTGCTAACAACAGACAATTGCATTAAGTATGGTGCGTAATGTAATCAACAACTACATCCTCGGACATAGCGCCAATGTTTTATCCCTAGTGGCAACAGCACAACACAACCTTAGAACTTTCTGTCACTGTCCCAGTGTCAATGCAGGCATGAACCCACTATCGAGCATAAATACTCCCTCTTGGAGTTAAAAGTAAAAACTTGGCCAGAGCCTCTACTAGTAACGGAGAGCATGCAAGATCATAAACAACACATATGTAATAACTTGATAATTAACATGACATAGTATTCTCTATCCATCGGATCCCGACAAACACAACATAGAGTATTACAGATAGATGATCTTGATCATGTTAGGCAGCTCACAAGATCCAACAATGAAGCACAATGAGGAGAAGACAACCATCTAGCTACTGCTATGGACCCATAGTCCAGGGGTGAACTACTCACTCACTCCGGAGGCGACCATGGCGGTGTAGAGTCCTCCGGGAGATGAATCCCCTCTGCCGGAGGAGATCTCCAAATCCCCCGAGATGGGATCGGCGGCGGCGCGTCTCGAAGATTTTCCGTATCGTGGTTTTTCGCATCGGGGTTTCGCGACGGAGGCTTTAAGTAGGCGGAAGGGCGAGTCGGCGGCCTGACGAGGGGCCACACCATAGGCGGCGCGGGCCCCCTGGCCGCGCCGCCTTGTGGTGTCGCCACCTCGTGGCCCCACTTCGTATGTTCTTCGGTCTTGGAAGCTCTGGAAAAATAGGCCCCGGTCTTCGTTTCGTCCCATTCCGAGAATATTTCGTTACTAGGATTTCTGAAACCAAAAACAGCAGAAAACACTGGCACTTCGGCATCTTGTTAATAGGTTAGTTCCGGAAAATGCACGAATATGACATAAAGTGTGCATAAAACATGTAGGTATCATCAATAATATGGCATAGAACATAAGAAATTATCGATACGTCGGAGACGTATCAAGCATCCCTGCTTAGTTCTGCTCGTCCCGAGCAGGTAAAACGATAACAAAGAAAATTTCTGAAGTGATATGCCATCATAACCTTGATCATACTATTTGTAAACATATGTAGTGGATGCAGCGATCAAAACAATGGTAATGACATGAGTAAACAACTGAATCATAAAGCAAAGATTTTTCATGAATAGTACTTTAAGACAAGTATTAATAAGTCTTGCATAAGAGTTAACTCATAAAGCAATAAATCAAAGTAAAGGTATTGAAGCAACACAAAGGAAGATTAAGTTTCAGCGGTTGCTTTCAACTTGTAACATGTATATCTCATGGATAATTGTCAACATAGAGTAATATAACAAGTACAATATGCAAGTATGTAGGAATCAATGCACAGTTCACACAAGTGTTTGCTTCTTGAGGTGGAGAGAGATAGGTGAACTGACTCAACATAAAAGTAAAGAGAATGGTCCTTCAAAGAGGAAAGCATCGATTGCTATATTTGTGCTAGAGCTTTCATTTTGAAAACATGAAACAATTTTGTCAACGGTAGTAATAAAGCATATGAGTTATGTACATTATATCTTACAAGTTGCAAGTCTCATGCATAGTATACTAATAGTGCCCGCACCTTGTCCTAATTAACTTGGACTACCGGATCTTTGCAATGCACATGTTTTGACCAAGTGTCACAATGGGGTACCTCCATGCCTGTACAAAGGTCTAAGGAGAAAGCTCGCATTTTGGATTTCTCGCTTTTGATTATTCTCAACTTAGACATCCATACCGGGACAACATGGACAAGAGATAATGGACTCCTCTTTAATGCATAAGCATGTGGCAACAATTATTATTCTCATATGAGATTGAGGATATATGTCTGAAACTTCCACCATGAATCATGGCTTTAGTTAGCGGCCCAAAGTTCTTCTCTAACAATATGCATGCTCCAACCATGAAGGTGGTAGATCTCTCTTGCTTCAGACAAGACGGACATGCATAGCAACTCACATGATATCCAACAAAGAATAGTTGATGGCGTCCCCAGAAACATGGTTATCGCACAACAAGCAACTTAATAAGAGATAAAGTGCATAAGTACATATTCAATACCACAATAGTTTTTAAGCTATTTGTCCCATGAGCTATATATTGCAAAGATGAATGATGGAATTTTAAAGGTAGCACTCAAGCAATTTACTTTGGAATGGCGGATAAATACCATGTAGTAGGTAGGTATGGTGGACACAAATGGCATAGTGGTTGGCTCAAGTATTTTGGATGCATGAGAAGTATTCCCTCTCGATACAAGGTTTAGGCTAGCAAGGTTATTTGAAACAAACACAAGGATGAACGGGACAGCAAAACTCACATAAAAGACATATGGTAAACATTATAAGACTCCATACCGTCTTCCTTGTTGTTCAAAACTCAATACTAGATGTTATCTAGACTCTAGAGAAACCAAATATGCAAACCAAATTAGCAAGCTCTAAGTATTTCTTCATTAATGGGTGCAAAGTATATGATGCAAGAGCTTAAACATGAGCACAACAATTGCCAAGTATCAAATTATCCAAGACATTTTAGAGTTACTACATGTAGCATTTTCCAATTCCAACCATATAACAATTTAACGAAGAAGAAACTTCGCCATGAATACTATGAGTAGAGCCTAAGGACATATTTGTCCATATGCTACAGCGGAGCGTGTATCTCTCCCATAAAGTGAATGCTAGGATCCATTTTATTCAAACAAAACAAAAAACAAAAACAAACCGACGCTCCAAGCAAAGTACATAAGATGTGACGGAATAAAAATATAGTTTCAGGGAGGAACCTGATAATGTTGTCGATGAAGAAGGGGATGCCTTGGGCATCCCCAAGCTTAGACGCTTGAGTCTTCTTAGAATATGCAGGGTGAACCACCGGGGCATCCCCAAGCTTAGAGCTTTCACTCTCCTTGATCATATTGCATCATACTCCTCTCTTGATCCTTGAAAACTTCCTCCACACCAAACTCGAAACAACTCATTAGAGGGTTAGTGCATAATAAAAATTCACATGTTCAGAGGTGACACAATCATTCTTAACACTTCTGGACATTGCATAAAGCTACTGGACATTAGTGGATCAAAGAAATTCATCCAACATAGCAAAAGAGGCAATGCGAAATAAAAGACAGAATCTGTCAAAACAGAACAGTCCGTAAAGATGGATTTTATTAGGCCACCATACTTGCTCAAACGAAAATGCTCAAATTGAATGAACGTTGCGTACATATCTGAGGATCATGCTCGTAAATTGGCTTAATTTTCTGAGCTACCTACAGGGAGATAGACCCAGATTCGTGACAGCAAAGAAATCTGGAACTGCGCAGTAATCCAAATCTAGTACTTACTTTTCTATCAAAGACTTTACTTGGCACAACAAAACATAAAACTAAGATAAGGAGAGGTTGCTACAGTAGTAAACAACTTCCAAGACACAAATATAAAACAAAAATACTGTAGTAAAAACATGGGTTGTCTCCCATAAGCGCTTTTCTTTAACGCCTTTCAGCTAGGCGCAGAAAGTGTGTATCAAGTATTATCAAGAGATGGTGTGTCAACCTTACCTTGGGCTTTACCCTTACCTTTCTTATTGTTTTTCTTTCCCTTTGGTTTAGGAAATATATGATTTCCCCCTGGTATAGAGGTGAATTTCAGAGTGCCTTCTCCCACATCAATGACTGCTCCCAATAGTTTCAACAGGGATCTCCCGAGTATGATTTTTCCTGTTTCAATAACAAGATAATCAATGGATATTGTTCTTCCAAGAATGGTTGTATGCACACCTGCGGCTATTCCCTTAGGAATTATAATAGAGTTATCAATGAGAGTTATTTCTTCTCCTCCTTCATCGACTCCCCAAAGTTTCAAAGATTTATAAATACTTTCAGGCATAAGGCAAAATTCATACATAATATCACAGTAGGCATGAAGAGTTCGATCACCGATAACAATTTTAACAGTAGGATCCCACAATGAAAGTTTAGAGTTCACTAAAACTTGTTCAAGACGATTACGAACGTGGCAATAGTTATCATCCAAGCGAGATGTACTTATCTCAAGATTGTTTAATCTACTATATATGCTAGTGAGGGCTGAATCAAAGTTATTAGCTGAATCATGTGATGCAACCAACTTCTTTATGGCATTAAAAGCTTGATCCCCATTGCAATGGAGGAAATCTCCTCCCACTAAAGTATCCAAAGCATATCTATAGCGAACCATAAGACCAAAATAAAAATTACTAAGGAGCAAACTTAGAGTCATTTGAGGTTCATTTTTACGATAAGAAGTAAAAATTCTAGACCAAGCATCCTTAAAACTCTCCTCATCCCCTTGTTTAAAAGTGAAGACTAATTCTTCAGGCGAAGAAGTAACAGGTTCAGAGCTAGACATGGTAACAAAAGTAACTAAATATTTTTTTGTATTTTTAATATAGAGTGCAAGACAATAAATAAAGCAAACTAAATAAAGTAAATGCAAGTAAACTAATTTTTTTTGTGTTTTTGATATAGCAAACAATACAGTAAATAAAGTAAAACTAGCAACTAATTTTTTTGTGTTTTGATATAAGTGCAGCAAACAAAGTAGTAGATAAAATAAAGCAAGACAAAAACAAAGTAAAGAGATTGAGAAGTGGAGACTCCCCTTGCAGCGTGTCTTGATCTCCCCGGCAACGGCGCCAGAAATTTGCTTGATGCGTGTAGTTGACACGTCCGTTGGGAACCCCAAGAGGAAGGTGTGATGCGCACAGCGGCAAGTTTCCCTCAGTAAGAAACCTAGGTTTAATCGAACCAGTAGGAGTCAAGAAGCACGTTGAAGGTTGATGGCGGCGGGATGTAGTGCGGCGCAACACCAGAGATTCGGCGCCAACGTGGAACCCGCACAACACAACCAAAGTACTTGCCCCAACGAAACAGTGAGGTTGTCAATCTCACCGGCTTGTGTAACAAAGGATTAACCGTATTGTGTGGAAGATGATTGTTTGCAGAGAAAACAAGTAAAACAAGTATTGCAGATTTGTATTTCAAGTATAAAAGAATGGACCGGGGTCCACAGTTCACTAGAGGTGTCTCTCCCATAAGATGAAAGCATGTTGGGTGAACAAATTACAGTCGGGCAATTGACAAATAGAGAGGGCATAACAATGCACATACATGACATGATAAGTATAGTGAGATTTAATTGGGCATTACGACAAAGTACATAGACCGCCATCCAACTGCATCTATGCCTAAAAAGTCCACCTTCAGGTTATCGTCCGAACCCCCTCCAGTATTAAGTTGCTAACAACAAACAATTGCATTAAGTATGGTGCGTAATGTAATCAACAACTACATCCTCGGACATAGCGCCAATGTTTTATCCCTAGTGGCAACAGCACAACACAACCTTAGAACTTTCTGTCACTGTCCCAGGTGTCAATGCATGAACCCACTATCGAGCATAAATACTCCCTCTTGGAGTTAAAAGTAAAAACTTGGCCAGAGCCTCTACTAGTAACGGAGAGCATGCAAGATCATAAACAACACATATGTAATAACTTGATAATTAACATGACATAGTATTCTCTATCCATCGGATCCCGACAAACACAACATAGAGTATTACAGATAGATGATCTTGATCATGTTAGGCAGCTCACAAGATCCAACAATGAAGCACAATGAGGAGAAGACAACCATCTAGCTACTGCTATGGACCCATAGTCCAGGGGTGAACTACTCACTCATCACTCCGGAGGCGACCATGGCGGTGTAGAGTCCTCCGGGAGATGAATCCCCTCTCCGGCAGGGTGCCGGAGGAGATCTCCGAATCCCCGAGATGGGATCGACGGCGGCGGCGTCTCGCAAGGTTTTCCGTATCGTGGTTTTCGCATCGGGGTTTCGCGACGGAGGCTTTAAGTAGGCGGAAGGGCAGAGTCGGGGCACGAGGGGCCCACACCATAGAGCGGCGCGGGCCCCTTGGCCGCGCCGCCTTGTGGTGTCGCCACCTCGTGGCCCCACTTCGTATGTTCTTCGGTCTGCACCGTGGAAAAATAGGCCCCTGGTCTTCGTTTCGTCCAATTCGAGAATATTTCGTTACTAGGATTTCTGAAACCAAAAACAGCAAAAGAACTGGCACTTCGGCATCTTGTTAATAGGTTAGTTCCGAAAATGCACGAATATGACATAAAGTGTGCATAAAACATGTAGGTATCATCAATAATATGGCATAGAACATAAGAAATTATCGATACGTCGGAGACGTATCAGTGGGGAGCCCCTTCTAATTCCCCACGGTATAGTTGTTGCTTACCGTAGCGGTTGCTGCTTGCGGAACAACTTGAGGGTGGGGATCCCCTTCTAATTCCCCACGGTAATGTGGTCTATGATGGGTTGCAGCTACCGGCGAAGGAGTTTGGTTAACGAGTCCCAAACTGTTGTCGTGGTCGGGGTCCACCCGTGAGTGGGAATAATGGGACCGACGAGGACCCAGGGTCGGGGTATGCAACAAAGGGTGGGTGTTCGAGGTAGCGGAGGAACATGATTGGCTAGACCTTATACCGGGCCTCACACCGAAGGAAGTGTGGACGGGAAAGCTGCCCGGTTGGCACCAAGGTTAAGATCTCTTATGGGTAAAGCAACACACCTCTGCGAGTGTAAGAATCGTGACTGTCACTCCCTGTTCGGGATGAGGAACTGCGAACGGCCGGAAAGGAGCTCCATGAAGTTCTAGTAAACCGGTGAAGGCTGACGGACATAGCTCTTTGAAATAAAAGCAATCTCTTGAAGAAATGTTTATCAAAACTTGCATTGGTATTAGGCTTTCTGGTTTAATATCGTAGCTAGTGCATTAAACACCTCTTATCTATAATGAACTTGTTGAGTACGCTCGTACTCATACCACTCTTAAATCCCATGCTTAGATTGTCTGAATCATCTGGAGGAGGACTACGACAGCAATGATGGAGCCGAGACCATCGGCTACGAGGAACCAGACCTCTCAGGAGGAGTTGAAGGAGTAGACTATCTCATAGTCTACGGATCCGGGGAGGCTTCCGGAGGAGAACAAGCCTAGAGATATCTGATAGTAGTAGTAACCGAGCAGCCCGAACTCTAGTATTTAGCTGCTCGATGAAATAAATGTTTAGTTTGATGAGACTCTGGTATTGTAAGTTAAGTTGGGTTCGCCTCGAACCCAGGAGTATTCCTCTTAGGACCCAAGAGGAGATCCAAGATGACGTGTGTATGATAGTTGTAATAATAAATGAATGAGTTATGGACCTGCTATGTTCTGTTGTACTACTCGAGGGATGTAATATTTGCGGAATGGTACTTCGTGAATGTTATATCAACGACTGGCATACTACAACATGCAGTGGTATGCAGGGTCACCACAGTTGGTATCAGAGCAAAAGCTTTGACCTTAGGTTGGAACCTAGTAAATGGGACCAAACGTTAGGAGTCAAATAGGATTAGTAAAGAATTCTCTAAAAATATGGTGTATATTCAATTGAGAATACAACAATCATATCTTTTAGTGCGATAATTCTTTATTATCTCTATTATGATGCATTATTACTAATCTCATAATCTTTCTATTTCTACAGCCAACATGGCAAGTTCACGACCGGGAAGAAACGTGAAAGTTATGGATTCCACACTGAACGAGTACCAAGGAGGACTTGCAGATATCCTACGAGCCATGTTACTGGAATTTGGGTGCGATTCCCAGATTCCAGTAAAGAAGTACATGTTCTATGATGGTCCGGTGTTGGCCAAGTGCAGGGTAGGACTGCGACTTCCCGAATCTTTGGGAATGAGCGTAGTCATGCCAGCTGGGGAAGCAAGGACAACCAACACAGCTTACCATATAGCTGTTATGAGAGCCATAACCGATATTCGGGAGCATAAGACGAAAGAGCTTATGGGTTCCGAATTTACACACATTCCTCATATGGAGGAGGACAATGATCCCATGCTGAACCATTTCAAATATGCCAAAAGCAAACCAGCCGAAGCAGCCAAATACATGGACAATAGCCGTAACTTCATATCATTACTCTTTCAGTTGAATCATCATCTGATAGGAGCAATTGATACGATGCTTGAGGAATTCACTGAACCCAAGGAGGAGAGTAGAGGGAAGGAACCTATGGAGAATGTGGTGCACACACCAGTTTATTCAGCTGGTGACTACATCAGTATTGATCCACTTGCACGTGAACCTACACCTGTTACACCTGGGAACTATCTGGGTAGTTCCTATGGGGATACGAAGGCGGAGAGGAATCCGGAAACAACCAGCGTTCCGAGACTCCTATCGAGAATTCCAGGGGTTGGCGTTGGGGATCGGATACTGGAACTCATAGTACCACAGCGTATTATGATGGGGAGATGAATGAAGATGCCACGTCCCAGCACCAGAGTTATCCATGGAATGAGGAGGAAGTTGGAGGGTATCCGACACAGGTTGAGTCGGATACGAATGTAGGAAATACCTATGGTGTAGGTATAGGGGAGTATACCCGATGGGTGGATTACGATGCACTGAATGATCAGTTTGTGAACACTGATTTCGCCCTAGGATCATCATCGGATTCCGACTATCAGCCAACGGGGAGACCTTATGTTCCAGGTTTTGTCAGGAGAACAACACGTTCGACCGGATGGAAGCCTGGAATGTATCGGGAGTGAAGATCGACTAGAGACTACCAAGAGAAGCAAAGCTACAATACACAAGTACCACGTGTATTGTAGAGTGTAATATTTTGTAGAAATTTGTATATATACTTTAATAAGTGAGTTTGCATACTCACATCGACTTGAGTATTGTAATAAGACCACTTAAGTATGTAAATATATGGTATATGTTTTGTATGATTTGGATTTGCTTCTTGATTTCCATTGCGTGACTAGTTCTGTGCACAAAGTTGAGCTCAGAAAACTTGCGCATGGAGTAATTATGAGTATCATCTTGTGTTGCAGAACTAGGGGGTTATGTCGGGAGCGTTAGGAGAGGAGACCGAAGCACAGCGCATGGAGCGCGAAGCAAAACAAAAGGAAGAGGCTGACGAAGCAGCCAAGAATCAGTTTCCACCACCACCACCACCCATGACGCAGCAAAACTTTATCCAGTACATGCAGCTGGTAGAGGAGCGACAGCGGGTAACACTGGAGCAGCAGAACAAATTCTTTCAGGATTTGTTGCAGCAAAACAGGGTGGAGAGACCTGAGAACCCGGGAGTCACACTAGCAGACTTCCAAAACACTAAGCCTATATCTTTTGCATACGCGCCCGAGCCAATGGACGCGGAAGACTGGCTTATGGATACTGAGCGAAAGCTCAATACCGTTGGATGCAATGACCTGGAGAAGGTCCGTTATGCTACACACTTGTTGTGTGGACCCGCCGCATCATGGTGGGATAACATTGTAGCCGTATATCCGGCTGGAAAGGTATTCACATGGGAGGAGTTCGCAAGGAAGTTCAGGGAATCCAATGTCCCTGAAAGTATAGTGGAGCTGAAGCGTCGAGAATTTGAAAGTCTCGAGCGAAGGACAAAGCAATCCTGACCTATGTCAGGGAGTTCTCTAAACTGTCCCGGTACGCTGTTGAAGAAGTCAACACCGAGGACAAGAAGAAAAAGAGATTTCTGAGGGGGTTAAGTCCCCAGTTCAAGGTTCAGCTCCGTATGATGAGAGCAACGGAGTTTCAAGAGTTGGTGGATGCAGCCATCACTCTAGAAGATGATTTCAAACAACTGCAAGAAGAGAAGAGGAAGAAGGCCAAGTTTGAGCCTAAGAGGTTTGTTAGTAACAAGCCCAATACCAGCTTGAGTTTCAAGCCACGGTACAACAACAACAACAACAACAACAACAACAGCAACTACTACGGTAGTAGGAGGAACCAAGCGTTTCAGACTGCAAACCAGATTGTCTGTCGCATTTGTGGATTCCGAGGTCATACCTCGAAGGATTGCAAGAAACCAAAGATTATATGCTTTGGTTGTCGCCAGGAGGGGCACATGCTGAAGGACTGCCCCAAGAGAAACACTGGAGGAGGTCAATCTGGAGGAGGAGGAAATCGAGGAAACACCGGAGGGAGCTGGAAGAATAAGAAGCCCTTCGGCAAGCTGAACTGCACCAGTCTGGAGGAGGTGGTCAACTCCGATCAGGCGGTGATAGGTACGCTCCAGATACTCACTCATCCTGGCAAAGTACTTTTTGATACTGGTGCAACTACATCATTCATTTCTCAACAATTCATCATCAAACATGGGATTAGTTGCACTAAGTTAGATACACCATAACCATACTTTCTGCGGGGGGAACGATAGTAGTAACCCATACCAAACAAAAACAAGTCATCATGATCAATAAGTGCGCGTTTGACGCGGACCTGTTCATTCTACCAATGAAGGACATTGATGTCATTCTTGGTATGAACTGGTTGGAAGCTAATGGAGCATTGATCGACTGTGTGAACAAGACGGTATCGTTGAAAAGCCCCGATGGAAGTAGAATGATTTACCAAGGAGACAAACATACACAGATTGAAGTGGAGCTACAGTTGAACAGCATGAAAGAGGTGAAGTTAGAGGATATACCTGTAGTAAATGAATTCCAGGATGTATTTCCTGCGGAATTACCTGGTATGCCACCAGATAGGGAGATAGAATTCACTATCGACCTAATCCCAGGAACAGCTCCGATTGCTAAGGCACCATACAAGATGGGGCCCAAGGAGTTGAAAGAACTTAAGGAACAACTGGATGATTTGGAACAGAAAGGATTCATTCAAGAAAGTGTTTCACCATGGGGATCACCTGTGATCTTCGTGGATAAAAGAGATGGAGGAAGAAGGATGTGCGGGGACTACAGGAATCTGAATAACGTCACAATCAAGAACAAGTATCCACTTCCAAGAATACAAGATCTATTTGATCAAGTTAGAGGCGCGGGAGTCTTTTCCAAGATTGATCTAAGATCCGGTTATCACCAGATAAAGATCAAGAAGGAAGACGTTCCGAAAACTGCCTTTGTCTCAAGGTATGGACACCATGAATACCTTGTAGTACCTTTTGGATTAACCAATGCCCCAGCAACATTCATGAATCTCATGAATAAGATCTTCATGCCATATCTAGACAAGTTTGTCATCGTATTTATCGATGATATCTTGATATATTCCAAGAACAAGTCCGAACATGCTGAACATTTGAGGTTGGTGTTGCAAACACTAAGGGAACATCAACTCTATGCCAAACTTAGTAAGTGTGAATTTTGGCTAGATCAAGTGGAATTTCTTGGCCATGTCATTAGTAAAGATGGAATAGCTGTTAACCCGAGCAAGGTAGCAGCAGTTCTAGAATGGGAAGCACCCAAGACTGTCAAAGAGATCCGAGGATTCCTCGGAATGGCAGGATATTACCGGAGGTTCATTGAAGGATTCTCCAAGATAGCAGGACCAATGACGAAGTTGTTAAGGAAGAATACACCATTCGTCTGGTCAGATGAGTGTGAGAAGAGTTTTCAGACTCTAAAAGAGAAACTCACCACAGCACCGGTGTTAGCAGTTCCTGAGGTTGGCAAGGATTACACCGTGTACTGCGACGCATCCAAACATGGATTGGGTTGTGTACTCATGCAAGATCGGAAAGTGATATCTTATGGATCGAGGCAACTCAGACCTCATGAAGTGAAATATCCAACACATGACTTGGAATTAGCCGCAGTCGTATTTGCACTCAAAACATGGAGACATTTTCTCTATGGAGCTAAGTGTGAGCTCTATACAGATCATAAAAGCCTCAAATATTTCTTCACTCAGAAGGAACTCAACATGAGACAGAAAAGATGGCTAGAATTGATTAAGGATTATGACCTGACAATCAATTACACTCCAGGGAAGGCTAATGTTGTAGCAGATGCCCTGAGTAGGAAGAGCACCGGAGGAGTAGAACAAGAAATATCACCGGAGTTGAGGAAGGAAATAAGCCAAGCCCAAATACAACTTTGGGAGAAGGAAGCCCATGAAGGATTATCGGCGTTACAAGTAGCCGATGAGTTGAATGTCAACCTGAAGAATGAGATAATGATGGGTCAAATGGACGATCCATTCATCGTGGAGGAGATGAGAAGAATAGATGAGGGAAGACCATCAGAATTTCACCGCGGAGAATCTGGATCATTATGGTTCCAGAAAAGGATTTGCGTTCCGGATATTGCTGGAATTAAGGAAGTAATACTCCGGGAAGCTCATCAAACACCATATTCCATACATCCGGGAAGTACAAAGATGTACATGGACTTAAAGGAACTATTCTGGTGGAATAACATGAAGAGGGAGATAGCACAATATGTGGCGGAATGCCATACCTGCCAGAGAAGGCTGAACACCGAGTCCGGCAGGGAAGTTACAACCTTTACCTATTCCAGAGTGGAAATGGGAAGAAATAGGGATGGATTTCATCACCGGACTACCCATGACAAATAAAAAGAAGGACATGATATGGGTAATCGTGGACCGGTTGATGAAAAGTGCACACTTTTTAGCGGTAAACCAGCAGGATAAAGGAGAGAAACTTATCGATCTTTACATCAAAGAGATCGTGAGTAAGCATGGAGTGCCTAAGAAGATAGTATCGGATCGAGGATCCGTGTTCACATCAGCATTCTGGAAGCAACTACACGAAGCTTTAGGATCCAAGTTAGACTATAGTACCGCTTATCATCCCCAGACAGGTGGACAAACCGAGAGAACCAACCAGATCTTAGAGGATATGCTTAGGGCTTGTGCTCTAGACTTCGGAGGATCATGGGAAGAGCACTTACCACTAGCAGAGTTTTCATACAATAACAGCTATCAAAGCAGCATTAAGATGGCACCGTTTGAAGCTCTCTATGGAAGAAAGTGTAGATCACCGATATGTTGGTATGAAGCCGGAGCAAGCAAAGAGTTCAACCCTGATTATGTCAAGGAAAAACAACAAATCATTGACATTATCCGAGACAGGCTCAAGATAGCCCAAAGTCGGCAAAAGAGTTATGCCGATCAGAAGAGGAGGACATGGGAGCCACGAGTTGGAGACATGGTTTATCTTAAGGTAAGCCCGATGAAAGGACTCCAGAGGTTTGGAGTAAAAGGAAAACTCAGCCCTAGATACATCGGACCTTTCAAGATACTGAGTCAGAACCGAGGTTTAGCCTTTGAATTGGATCTACCAGGAAGGCTAGCACAAGTTCACAATGTATTCCATGTGTCGTTACTCAGGAAATGCTTAAAGTCCCCAGATGAGCCAATATCACATGCTGAGCTCGAGTTACAACCAGATTTGACATACATCGAGAAGCCAGCCAAGATTCTCGAGGAGAGCTGGAAACAACTCAGAAATAAAGCTATCAAGTACTGCAAGATACAATGGAAGCATCATCCCGAGAGGGAAGCCACCTGGGAAAAGGAAGAAGACCTGAGGAAAACATACCCCGAACTGTTCAGGTATTACAACCACAACTTCGGGACGAAGTTTTCTTTAAGGGGGAAAGGCTGTAATGTCCCAGGTTTAGAGACGATCGAGGGATAGATTTTAGAAAGGGATGTGCATTGCATAGTAAATTCTGGGGAAATTTCGCGCTTTTAAACAAAAACTGCATCGAAGGGGGACAAGTTTCTCTCTCGACACCTTACAGGGTTAGGGTTTCGAGAGTGCGACAAACTTGCAACTCACCTAACTAAATTAGGGTTTTGAGAAGAGAGGAGAGTATTGCATTACAACTTAAGTTGCATGATTGAATTCAAACCTAAAGTTGAATTTGAATTTCAAATTCAAACATCAAATTGTTATCTCATAATTCAAACTTGAGATAATTCAATAAACAATTATCAATAATCAAGAATTATAATTAATACAACAATTATGAAAAGCTCATTAAGGAAAATGGGAGCTTTATTGATAATCACACATATTACATTGTCTTTACAATATTCAGAATTGAAATATTGAATTACAACACATTACAAGAATTGAAGAAATAGAAAAAAATAAAAGGAAAATTACAAGTTATCTAAAATATCCTAAATACTACAAGAACATCTTCACTTAATCTTGGACTTGAAAATCTTCTGGATCATCTTGATTAATTCTTGATCCCTGCACACAAACATAAAGGAAATAAAACAAGTGTTATGCCAAGTGGTAAAACCACTTGGCAGGTTAGCAAATATGATCAAATTGAGAGGATAACTCAAACACTGCCGGGGTGTCAAGCCAAAGGACCAAGTCCCAACCTGTGAAGCACACAGGCAGCTCACAGGGATAGCTGCATGTCTCACAACACACACAGACCAGGGGAGAGTCACCTAAGTGACATGGTTGTGCTGTCGACCAATGAAGCAGGGTACTGGATGGTATAAAAGCTTTTTCACCAGCAAACCCTAGCTGTTCATCGGCAGCAACTCCACAAGGGTAAGTTCACCAAGAACACCAAGAACACTTAGAACAGGAAGAACAACAAGCCACCAGAAACCATCCAGGGACAGTTTCACCAAGAACTGTCAGCTGTGAGCAAGTACCAGATGGAGTAAAGCATCACAAGTCACAAGGAGGAGCAGGGCAAGCCAAGCAAACCACCAGAAGCAAAACCTCTACACCAACACCCATTTCTAGGAGCTGGAGTGAGGTATAAACAGATCAACCTGAGCAAAACCCTGGTTTGCTCATAAATAAGCATTTGCATATGTCACAGAAGCCAAAATGGGTAGAATACCCAGATTGTATCATCATCTGGCTACTAAGTCAGTTGGTGCAAGCAAAAATGGGTGAAGCCAATAGGAAATCACCAAGGGAACACTGGCTAGACCAAAACAGTGGCATAACCAAGGCAATCCAGCAAGGAAATGATCCTATCTATTCAACCAAAGTCACCTAGCACCTAAAACCTAGCACACCATCAGATAGATAGACAATATGTGTCTATTGTTGTTTGTCAACATCAAAGAACACTGGAAATCCAACAAGGAATTACCCAGTGATGCATTCACTAAGCCATCACAAGCCAACAAGGGTGGGAGCTACCTAAACAGCAATGAATTGCTGTCAAGGTCACCTCAACCACTGAACCAGCCCAAACTAATAAGCCATGCACAGTTATCATCACCCATATGGGTTCAAAAGGAGGGCTAGGGTACCCAACCAAGTGGTGGCATCCATCTAGCCCTGTCATAATTAATTGGATGATGACAACTGCAAGGCAGCTCACATCACTTATCCACTTCAGTATAATTCAGGCAAATACAGATAAGTGAGTTAAACAAACAAATCAAAGCACCAGGGCTTTGCAGTGATCCAATGGATCACTGCAAGCAACAGCAGTTGCTTAAGCCAACCACTGTACACACCAGGTTAAGCCTGTATGAAGCACAAACAGCACTGGTGAACACCAGTGAGTCACAGAGGGGAGCACACACTTGCTCACAAGCAAGTAATGATCAATTGACCATCAAAGCATCACTTACATTTGCTACAGATCACTATAGCCCAGCATAGTATCATCACAAGGCCCAGATAATTAAATTAACCAGATAATTGAACAATTGCATCACAGATAAGTGAATAGAGCTTTATAATTGTATCCAGAAGCACTCCATCAAGTGATGGAGTTGTTAATGCAACAATTAGGCTCAATTGAGCATGTCTAGGAATTAGAGCACATATAATAGCACCCCAGGGCACTGGCACTTGCCAAAGGCAAGGATCATGCATCATGATCAAGCCAGAGGCAAGTGGATGTATCCACAGGAGAGGCAGGAGCAAGATAGCAGCAGCAGTAACAATTAAAAATTGAGCACAACACCACAGTAAGCTCATGAGCTAGGGCTCATGAATTGCAACAGCAACTGATAAAGAAGAACAGCACAGCGCAGAAGCTAGGAATAATGGCAGCAGCATACACAGAGCAGCATCACAGCAGCCACACACGCGCATCCATGGCTAGCACAGCAGTAAGAGCACAGCAGTAGCACAGCAACACAACATAGCAGCATAGCAACAACATGCGCATGCCAGCACACACACAGCAGAAATGGCGTAAGGCCGCAGAAGCATAGCCGCAGCAGTACACGGCAAGCTTCTCTACAGGGAGAGCATGCCAGCGGCGGAGCTAGTCGAACAGGAGCAGAAGGAGAGAGAGAGGAGGAGGCGGTATGAACTTACAAGCCAGGCGAAGCGACGCGCAACCGTGGCGGCACGGCGGCACACGCCGGGCTAGCGGCGGCGCCAGGCCAAGCTAGGCCAGGCCACTACCTCGCCGCAACACCAGCTTCATCACGGCGGCGTCACGGCGCCATGGACGCCGGTGAATGGCGGATCTTCACGGATCCAGGCGATTGAGGCGCAGCAGGGTTGGGGGCGAGCAGGAACGGCGGCGAACGCCAAATCGACGCGGACCCAAAGGTGCGCCGTCGAGCGGCGGCTCGATTGGCACCGACCTCGCCGACGGGAAGGGCCGGTGGCGGTCGGATTAGGGGCGGCGGCGGCGAGGCGACCGCAGCATCGCGAGAGGACGAGGGGGATTAGGGTTCCACGCGGGGCAGAAAGGGGCGAGTGGGCCGACCGAGCCCAAGTGTGGCTCGGGTTAGGGTTAACCCCACTGGGCCACCCTGACAGGTGGGCCCAGGGGTAAATGTGTCATTTCACATTTTAAAATAAACAAGAAACTTTGAAAATGAATAGAAAATGATTCAAAGCTGTAAAAAAATAATTAAAAATATGAAAATATATCAGCATAAAATTCTCTATCATAATAAAATATCAATAGAATTTTTGAAGAAAATTAAGAAGAAGTCTTATTATGAGGATTTAAATAATCATTTAAATCACACATATAATTTTCAATAATAAAATAAGTCCATCAATACATTTGGACTTCAAAAACACCTTGACAACATTTCAAGGTTGTATATTACTTTAAATCAAGTATCCCCAAATTATTCTTAGTAATAACTTCCTACATGAAATAATAACGACATCGGAAGGGGGAACAAACCCTAAAACTGGAACCATGCATAATTGCTTCTTTAACCATTGCCCTTATCGGACAATGATGCTATTTTTCAGAACCGAGGACAAGGGTCAGTCCACACCTTCCAACTGCAAAACTTTGCAGTGTTGGCAAGTTCATCACTTGCTCATGTCATTCGAGTATTTCTATCAAATTACTTGCAAAGTATTATGGTTATCACTATTGCATACAAACCAAAACCACTACTTTCATAATTATGAATATGACTATGTGGTGGGCAATGGAACCATGGATTGTGTTGATATGGTGGAGGTTCCATTGCAAGGGTTAATATCCATCTAGGATTAAACAACAAATGTCGCCAGTGATTCTTGTGCCGTAATACCCGTGTTAACCATAAGATCCGGAGTGGGACGGAGTAGTCAAAAGTGTTTCCACCTCTCGTTCATCAACGGATGCGCTTACCGTAGCTGTGTCTTGCGGAGCAACTTGAGGGTGGGGAGCCCCTTCTAATTCCCCACGGTATAGCTGTTGCTTACCGTAGCGGTTGCGGAACAACTTGAGGGTGGGGATCCCCTTCTAATTCCCCACGGTAATGTGGTCTATGATGGGTTGCAGCTACCAAAGGAGTTTGGTTAACGAGTCCCAAACTGTTGTCGTGGTCGGGGTCCACCCTGAAATTACGGAATAATGGGACCGACGAGGACCCAGGGTCGGGGTATGCAACAAAGGGTGGGTGTTCGAGGTAGCGGAGGAACATGATTGGCTAGACCTTATACCGGGCCTCACACCGAAGGAAGTGTGGACGGGAAAGCTGCCGGTTGGCACCAAGGTTAAGATCTCTTATGGGTAAAGCAACACACCTCTGCAGTGTAAAGAATCGTGACCTGTCACTCCCTGTTCCGGGATGAGGAACTGCGAACGCGGCCGAAAGGAGCTCCATGAAGTTCTAGTAAACCGGTGAAGGCCGACGGACATAGCTCTTTGAAATAAAAGCAATCTCTTGAAGAAATGTTTATCAAAACTTGCATTGGTATTAGACTTTCTGGTTTAATATCGTAGCTAGTGCATTAAACACCTCTTATCTATAATGAACTTGTTGAGTACGCTCGTACTCATACCACTCTTAAATCCCATGCTTAGATTGTCTGAATCATCTGGAGGAGGACTACGACAACAATGATGGAGCCGAGATCATCGGCTACGAGGAACCAGACCTCTCAGGAGTTGAAGGAGTAGACTATCTCATAGTCTACGGATCCGGGGAGGCTTCCGGAGGAGAACAAGCCTAGAGATATCTGATAGTAGTAGTAACCGAGCAGCCCGAACTCTAGTATTTAGCTGCTCGATGAAATAAATGTTTAGTTTGATGAGACTCTGGTATTGTAAGTTAAGTTGGGTTCGCCTCGAACCCAGGAGTATTCCTCTTAGGACCCAAGAGGAGCTCCAAGATGACGTGTATGATAGTTGTAATAATAAATGAATGAGTTATGGACCTGCTATGTTCTGTTGTACTACTCTGAGGGATGTAATATTTGCGGAATGGTACTTCGTGAATGTTATATCAACGACTGGCATACTACAACATGCAGTGGTATGCAGGGTAACCACAGTTGTAATGTCACCACAAATTGGAGAAGTTGAAGTCTTTGACTCACTAAGCAAAAAATCGGAACTATACTTGTCTTGTTATTTAATGCTCAAAAGGTAATTTTAATTCTTATCGGTTTGTTTCGTTAATTTCCTGCTATGAACTAATTGATAACTCTTTTATGCATTTTCTTTTGTCGGGCAGCGTGTGGGAAACTTTCATCAAGGAAGATAAGTCCCATGAATGGCCACCGAAGCTGCGATGGAAGGCGAAAGTAAGTAGTACTACCTAGGTCCACACACCTTTAATTATCATACTTGACTATTGTTTGATTGAATTATATTCTTGTAAATAAATGCCCGCAACAACCACAAGGGACTGATCTCTGTGGATTCTACGTTTGCGAGTACATCCACAGAATTGTCAGCGAGAGAATGAATAATGAAACAAATAAAGAGGTACGAAAACAGTATTCACAAATTTGTTTCTTATCATAAGTTGTGCTGAGTTTCAGTAATAGTTGTTTCATTGTGGTTTGAATATATATATACACACACACACATAGCTCATGTATTCATTTGTATCTTATTCTTTTATAGTTGTCAAGAAAGCGGAACAAGCTCTCAATCGATGACCGCTTCATAGCAATAGGCGAGGAATTGGCGGGATTCTTCCTTCGGGACGTCATACCACCATTCGCAGAGTTCCACTATGAATGAAGATGTACATGTTACATATATAGTTGAATCGAAGAGTACCACTATGCTACATGTAATAGACATATATAGAGTACGCCTCGGAGAGTACCACTATGCATGAAGATCGATCTTCATGCATAGTGCTTCTTAATTTGCGATCTTATGCAATTACATGTGTGTTATATTGTATGCACCAACTTGCTATGCATCATCTTGATCTTCATGTACTACCTAAACCCAAAGGCGTTTCTGGTGCATCGACGCGATATGAAACAAACCGCGATATCCCTAAACCCCCCAAAACCCTAAAACTTCAATTCTTCGCCGGCAGAGATTCGGCACCGCCGCAGGAACCTTTGGTACCGGTTCGTATTACCAACCGGTACCAAAGCTCCTTAGCCCTGAGCTCTCCTGGTGGCCCACGTGGAGGACCCTTTTATACCGGTTCGTAAGCAACCGGTACGAAAGGGGGGGGGCTTTAGTGCCGGATAATTTATACCGGTTGAGCAACCGGTACGAATGCCCCTCTGGAACCGGTATAGATGAGCGTTTTTCTACCAGTGATTTATTCAAATTTGATCAGAGTTAGAATACTACTAGGATAAGTTGTGTTACTAGAAGGAGATGCCGGAAGACTTAATGAAATCAAGGTGCGCATAAAGGCCGATCCGGTCTGAGAATTAGCAGAGACCGAGCTGATTCTGTGGATCTAGGTTTCGGACTTTTTGGTTCGAACTCATAGCTAACTAGGAACTGTAAGTTCTTCTCTCATGGGCGGTATCAGTGCTAGACGGTCTAGCCTAGACCGTATCCACTTATTCGTACTTAATTTCATCATGATTACTAAGTTATGTTCCGTGACTTCATACAAGGGACGAGTCTACAACTTCCATGCCGATCGATCGACGTCAGTTGTTGAAAGGCACCAACGCATGCAGTTCTGCTTCTGCAACATTGTCCGGAGAAGTACCGCGCATAATCTGCATTTACCACGTGTGGCTATTAATCACCTGGTGGCAATTGCTGTCCGTACAAGAGAGTTCAGCCGGTAATAATAAGAGTGAACCAAGAGCACACGGCAGTACGGTAGTATACGGTCCTATATTGATGAATAATGCTGCCCTTGTCTGTTTCGTCTTCCCTCTTTGCAACCAAAGAGAAAGTTGACACAGCAAGCTCCTCGCTCCATGCGTGAAGTATTTTCTTTATTTTTGAAAGGAGAGTGTGAACATTTCAATATGAATGTTGATTATATTGCAAAGATGATCACTCAATCCGACGTTTTTGTTCGATTCTTTGAGACCAGGACTAATTCTCGGTAGAATTATGGAGGCGACGTACGTCACCAAATCGATAGACAAGATAAAAAAAAAGGGGGACTAATTGATCAGCGCGCGTATGGCCAGACTAATTGATAGGGAAGGTGGACTTGGCCCGTGGACTTTAGCTGTTTAACAAAGCCAAGAAAGGGTCGATACTCAATTACTCATATGCATGGGGACGAGGTCGCGAGGAGAGGAAGAGCCGGGAATCTGCGATCGAGCTTAATTAGTGTCTGGGTATATACACGTGTGGGCGTAGTGCACGGATGCGCGTACCCGGGAGCTTTGGCTGGAAAGAAACAGCTTTGGAGGACAGGGCACCAGACGCGCTTTGCTCGCCGCTCTCCTCACGTCGACTCGCTCTCTACATCGTTTAATTAGCTATCTATGCCTTGCGTGGAGGCGGTCTATGGATCACGGTCACTGTCATACTCGAGTAGATGGTGCCATGGTGGATTGATGGCGATGCGCTTTGCTTTGGTGTCGGGAGCCGCTGGGTTGAGTCGCCTATCCACCATTTTCACGTACTACCTCTATTTCGATTAATAATGTTTTGTTCTAAAACTCAAACTTCGAGAAGTTTAATCAACTTTTAAGAAAAAAAAACACTATTATGTACGTTCTAAAATCAACACCTTTAGATATATCATGCAATATATTTTTATATGATATTTATATAATCTTGTGGTTCTTGATAATTTTTCTAAAGTACAATCAAACTTTGCTTAGCTTGACTTGACTTTTCTAAGAACTATACAGACCGTATTCACTAGAACCGAAGGAGTAGTACCATTGTTAGACCTTAATATTGGATGAATTTTATGCAATGAAAAGTATGTCCCAAAAAACTACAAAAAGATACCCTAATTTCCATGCTCCATTAAAAAAAATTGTTGATCCAAAAGAAAATGATATGCAAACAACTCCAATTCATTTCCAGATTACATATTTCACGTAAATCACAACCGAACAGCAAGCTATGCTATATCTCCGGAAAAGAAATTCAAAAAAAGTACAAATGTACATGCACACGTGGGTACATGAGCTATCATGTCTAGTTGTACCATATCTTTTGGATGCAGAGCTTGGGCGGTATCACCTCCATTTCGGAGAAAAATGTAAAGTGACTTGGGAATTCGGATAGTCTTCATTGATCTCACTACATAGAAGTATTATTGGTGTTAACATATCCAGATAGATTCTACCTTATATCCACCACGCGCGTTGCGAATATATTTAACAATTGGCTTAATGATGTAGATTCTAGATTCAAGCTACTAATTAGGGTGGGAGCGATTGCCGTTATATTTTCGGTATTGCTATGTAGGAATGGCACGATTTTTAACAATAAAAATGATTCTCTTATGCTAGTTATCTACCGGTGTGCAACTACGCTCCGTTTGTGGACACCTCTACAACGTGCGGAGCATCACGACCTTTTTACGGAGTTGTCTACACAATTAGAGGATACAACGAGGAATATTTTCCTAATGTGGATCGACCTTCATTCGCCGTAGTTTCCTTTCAGTCCTTTTGTATACTAGTCGAGAACTGTAGTTTTAATAGTTTTAACTCGTGGATTGGTATAGTTATGTGTATCCTAACTATGCAGAGGCTAGTGTAATAATTTTTATTGAAGAAAAAAAAATCAAGCAAGTTACTACCAATAAACGAACATCCATTTGTTATACTATTGGAAATAATTTAAAGTACTCTGCATATGTGTTTTTCTTTGAAAGGAGATATGTCTTGTTTTGTGTGGTAACCATCGCTTCACATTGCTGGATCACATTTTTTTAACGGAACCATGTAGAAGCGACGTAGTATGAACGCACAACTCATCCCCCGAGCCTCCAAAGTTGAAAATAGTGCATAATACTCATATGTCGCGCGTAAACATCTTGTCTTTTCATTCTAAAATATACACTATACAAACCTTAGGTGATGCAACGGCATGCAAATACAACATCGTTTTTTTTTCATGATCAAGTGCCGCAATAGGACTAGAGAGCAAGTACTTCTTAAAGGAAAAGACTGTAGCAAACTTTCTTCCGTTTTAGAACATCGTGCTCACGGATGTACTTAACTCAAGTATTCCGGAAAAAGTTGTGCACGTGAACTTTCTTCTATTTCATTCTTTCTATTTACGTCCTATTATCCATGAAAGTTCATTATCAATGAGCCTACTATAACTTCCTTCTATTTCTTTCTTCCTGTTTACATTGTATCTCCCCTATCGGAGGGAAGCGCCAAAAAAACCTTCACACGCCACTTCGAGCCGCTCGAATGCTCAGGGGCTATCGACGGGACATGTCAAACCGAATACCCACCAGAGCATTGAGACTCAAGGGCGAGCCAGAACCATCACGAGTCGGCTCTCTCTTAGCAAACTACACACATTGATACCCGCCTCCCCATGCCTTGCCACGTCCTAGCGGATATGGATCTAGCCAATCTACCGGACCCTAGAAAGGGCCCCCAAGCGTCAGCCAGGGAGAACGCTCCTGGTTGCCCAACTTTGGGGCAAGACGAGGGCCCACTTACCATTTTCTTTATGGGGACTTAGAACATCTCTACCGACATCCTCCAAATAGTCGCCAGCAGGGACGTCGGCACTGTTGTATGGGGGACGTCGGCACAACATCCTTCATTTGGAGGAGCTGCTCCCACACTGGCACGCCTCATACGATAGCCCTAATAGATAATTTGAATTTGAAAACTCAAACACAAGCATAGAAATTCGAATAAGTTTACGAATATAAAGTTTGGGCCAACACACGGCCACCAAATTCGAATAGGTTTTGGAATAAGAAGTTTGGGCCAACACACGGCCACCAGATCGCCGTCTCCGGCAAAAAAAAAGGGCTTCCAAGCCAGATGATCACATGAAGGAGGTCATGGGCGGCTCAACCTCGACGACATCCTCATCGGCGGTCGGCGGCAGCTCCATCGCTGCAACAAGATCCACGATCGCTGGGGGAGACATGAACATGGACGGTGTCGGGGGAGACATGAACGTGGACGGTGCCGGGGTAGACATGAGCGGCGGAGGGGACGGGGTTTTGGGGGAAAAGATGTATATTTTGTGGTTCTGTGGCTGACAGGCGGCTCCCACGTCCAAAATTTTCAGCCTCGCGAGGCGCTGGAGCGCCCGATTCGCGCCCTTGGCGAAAAGAGCGGCACGGGGTTGCCGGCGCTTCTATTGGGCTCAAAAATCGCCGGTGCGCCCCCAAATTGCTATCGGAACCGCTATCGGGGACGCCGGTGAAGATGCTCTTACATAGCAAACGGGTTACAAGTGAGGAACCGAAGCGATTCGAAACATGCTACAAAGACGAAAGAGGGGTGTCTCATGTCAAGGACCCGCTAGCCAAGGGGTAGCCACGTATTCTTGCTCCTAGGGAAGCGCCATGCTTTCCTATAAGTACTACTACCCTCCCCTGACGGATGGAGTCGATTGTCACACTCAATCCCGTAGATACTCTGTTCTCCTACCCTCGAGGTAGAAGATAGCTTCACGCTATGGAGCTACCACCATTGTAACATTGAGCACCTCACACGCTCTGAATATATACATCTAAGTAGGGATCTAAGGTTTTTACTGGATATCTTTTCCAGGATTGGGCCTGTATAATATTTGTGTGCATGCGGTTGTTAACTCATCGAATCATGGCCACACCATACCTGCACAAAAATGCATACACCAGTAGTCAAAACCCTCATAAAGTAGTGAACCTTTACTCATGAGTCGTGTGCTAAACAAATTGGGGCTTAATTTGATGTCCTCGGTCCATGTTAAGCTAAACTTGTTTTTCCTGTTATCTTTTGCAAAAATAATCTGGAAATGGATTTTTGTTTGCTTATTCAATTTTTTTTTGATACATTTCATATGTACAAAATCTTCTTATGTCTAGCTTTTTGAACATATCGATGTCATCACGTTGAACATGCGCGTTGAAATTAATGTCACTGCAATGTTTAGTTCTTAGTTTATATGTGACTTGGAGACCTCGATAGTCTTTTATTGCTTTGAATGCCTATAAATCTATAAATTATGAATATCAAGTAGTTCTCGTTTAGTCTATATTATACAAATTTTAAGACCAATTAGTAAGTCATTTGATACTAATAACTTTGATATGATTAACAAATCCAATTTGCATTAAAATTAATTACATCTAGAGAGGGTAGAACTGATTCCTTTTTTGTGTTGTTGAGTACAAAGCTGAAATATAGACTAATATAAAACTAAAAAACTAAAATATATACTAAAATAGTAGAATAGAGGGAGTATTTTATAAATAAACGAGCATCCAGTTGTTACTCTATTATCTTCTTTCACAAGTATGTGACTTAGATTTATCTAGATAAAAATATATGTAAATGTGTTTAGATATATTCGTATCTAGAGGGTCAGCTTAAGGCGAGGCACCGGATCTCAGTCCCATTTATTTGTGGAGGAGGAAGCGTTTCATTGCCAGGAGATATATATTGTCGTTTTGTGTGGTGACCATGGCTTCACATTGCTCCACCACGTGTCTTATTTTTTATAAGAGTCGCGTGTAAAAGCTACGTAGTATGAACAACTCATTCCGAGCCTCCAAAGTTGAAAATAGTGCATGATACTCCTATGTCGCATGTAAGCATCTTGTCTTTTCTCGTATATACACTATATAAATCCTAGGTGATGCAACGGCATGCAAAAGTTTCGTACAAGATAGTGTTTTCATGATCTAGTGCCGCAAACGACTAGAGAACAAGTACTTCTTAAAAGGAAAAGACCATCGCAAACTTTCTTCTGTTTGTTGTTTCAAAAAAAAAAACTTTCTTCTGTTTGACGACATCACGCTCACAGATGTACATACCTCTAGTAATCCAAAAGCATTTGTACACGTGTGGTACTAAATTCTAACTTCATCTTCTTTCTTTTGTTGACATTATGTCCCCTGTCCGTGATCAACGAGCCTACTAATAATTCAAACGGAAACCCTGGACAAAAGCACATGCGACGCATATTAAAGCATGTTTTGAAGAAATGAAAAACATACAGACTTTGAACGATGTAATTTGTAAAGGAAATTGTGGCTCTGTACCGGTTGGAACAAGTGAGTAGCCATGTTCGAAATGTATAATCTTTACTACTTCTTTCGTTTCGTATTAGTTGTCGTTAAATTAGTACAAAATATAATAGTATGTGTTTTTTTTGCAAGGAGATATGTCTTGTTTTGTGTGGTAATTAATAATTGCTTCACATTCCTTGATCACGTTTTTTAATGGAATCATGTACGATGCCATGTTGTATGAACTCCAACTCCCCAAGCCTCCAAAATTGAAAATAGTGCACAATACACCTACGTTGCAAGTAGACATTTTGTCGAAAACTCACTGTACAAACCCTAAGTGATGCAACGGCACACACAATTTTCTTACCGGACCGAGTTTTCATGATCAAGTGGAGAACAAGTAAATACTTCTTAAAGAAAAGGATCGTTACAAACTTTCTTCTGTTTGAAAACATCACCCTCCTAGATGTAATTAACTCAAGTTTTTCTTTTAAAACTGATGCACGTGTACATTCCTAACTCCTTTTTTCTGTGAAGGAGTGTACATTCCTACTTCCTTCTCTTTCTTTCATTCTTTCTTTTCTTTAGGACATCCCTAGCGGTTTGATCCATTTCGGACACCAAATATGTTTGTTTTGATTCGTTCGGGTTAGCTCGTGGACAGACGAGAGACCCCGGTCCTCCCCTGATCCGTTTGGGACAGAGGAAACCATCTGCCAGATCCATTTTGTCCATGCTGGCCAATTGCCTCTTTTCTCCCATTTCATCTAATTGTCCAACATTTAAAAGAAAATAACACCAAAACATAAATTTAATAGCTAATAAATTATCACTAATTAAGGGAATCACATAGTTCACATGTCATAGTATCAAACCAATGTGCAAAAGGACACACATACCGTAAGGAACAGACAAATTAAGATAGATACATGAGATCACACATCGCGTTGGCCAATGATCATTTGATTTTTTCTCAAACCAAGCCCGGTTTGCCCGGTGCGGCCAACATGATTTGGTCCTCCTCAGCGAGCATCCTTGCCTCTGCCTCGATCTTTCTTGACCAGACATTGCTAGCTAGCTTCAACTAAAAGAGATCTTTTTTGGAGGTCAATAAAACTATCACATGTGGACTCTTTCTCACGGCATCACTTCTCAATTCTCTTGGCATTTCCCTCTTCCTTTGCAACCATCAACCCCTTCAACGTCTCATGCAATGCAATAACGTAAGCATCATGATTGAGGTCTTTCTTGGTGGCCTTGTTGCTCCTTGGCCATGATGCACAACCTATAATACTTGGGCCACATGTATTTGGATCGCCATCTTCAAGATCCAAGACCAATGATGATTCATTGCCATGCTTGAGACCCTTCTTGTATGTAGCATTGCTTAGCTCCCACTTGTGGAATATCTTTCTCTCCATCTAACAATGGCACAACCTCAAGGGTATGTTGTCATATTGCTCTTTGATGTAGTCTAATGCTTGGGGAACCTACACATATGGACCGAGAATCAATTAGATACACTCACATATATAATATACATTGGCATATTTAAAATGGTCGAGGTTCTTTTACCATGTAGCCAAAGCCGATGCGACTCATGAGCCAAAATAGCACATGCTTGTATGCATTGTAATATTTGTTGCACTCCGCTTGGATGAATGGCATCTATTTTGAAGTGACTTTCCCTCGATTAGTATGAATTTTGTACGGACGGAATTTTACGCTCATGAAAGAACATGGCAAACTTCTGCCAATATGTCCCTCCTTTATGCTCAGCACTGCAACTGGATCTTGGCACCGCGGCAGACGTCGCCGGTGCTGGCCTCTTCGATCAAGCCATCTTGCCCTTCGTCTTTGACGGTTCAGCAGTGGATGCGCTCAGTGCAGTGCTCAGGCATGGCACAATGAAGACCGGCCAGCAGAGAGAGTTGCTAGGGTTTGGAGCTGCAGCAGCAGCAGCGATGCTCGATTTCGTCTTTTGAACTAGATGGCAGTGGCAGCGGGAGGGCCAGAACGGGGCGGGCCAAGGATTTTGAGAGTGTGTATTAAAATTTCAAAAGGTTAAACAAATATAGTCTAAAGTCTAGTTTTGGCATGTATAATTGATAATAGAATCATACAGTTTCAAGTGTACAATATAGAGAAGATATAACAGAATCTGAGCATACTATCGTATATTCAAATAAAATTTTGTAACTTGGAATTATTCAACATATAAAAGTAGCTATTGTTCAACATATTACAAGAAGCAACATCTAAAATATCTAGAGAACATAAAACCGAAAAAGATAGGAATGCTTACAAATTACATTATAACTTTCCGATGCTTCGAGATAGGAGACCTAAGCTTTCAGAATTTATGCTCAACCGGTTGATTCATCTCATCCATAGCGGCATTTCTTTTAACCTGGGATTCAAAGAGGAGCAGATGAAGAAGGTAGCTGATGATGTTCTTGCATTCGCTAGCATACATGTGACCACTCTTCGGATCTACAACCACATCAGAAACTGGAGGACCAAAGTGAAGCGTCATACTCAAGATGAAATCCGATCGCATTCTGAACTGGAGGGAAGATGGTTGCTACTTCTATGTTGTTGATGAAGAGACGACGGATGAGTACATTCAGGTAGTAGGCCTCATTGAGTTACTTCATAGATCTGAAAGTATGTCATTGTCATCCGCATTAACAGTTATTCCTTGTGCATTATAGAGCTACCCAAGGCATCGTCAGTACGTCGGGACCTCGATCACGAACTATGCTCCGATGAAGACGATCTTCACGCCCCGAATTGTCTGCAGGGCACAGGTGTTTCAACCTAACTTGGTGGTCAGGGAAATCGACTACATTGTAGACAACGAAGAAGAGTATGCCGAGTACAGTAAACTGCAGCCAGCGGGGAGGAGGAGCTGGCTTAGGACCTGGCTAGCAGTTTCCTGCTTAGTGTTTCTGCTTCCTTTGTCATGATCTGCTGATTTTGGGAGGTTCTTGATGGCGCGTAGTCGACACGTCCGTTGGGAACCCCAAGAGGAAGGTGTGATGCGCACAACAGTAAGATTTCCCTCAGTAAGAAACCAAGGTTATCGAACCAGTAGGAGTCAAGGAACACGTGAAGGTTGTTGGTGGCGGAGTGTAGTGCGGCGCAACACCAGGGATTCCGGCGCCAACGTGGAACCTGCACAACACAATAAAAGTACTTTGCCCCAACGTAACAGTGAGGTTGTCAATCTCACCGGTTTGCTGTAAACAAAGGATTAGATGTATAGTGTGGATGATGATGGTTGTTTGCGAAGAACAGTAAGAACAATTGCAGAGATTGTATTTCAGATGTAAAGAATTGGACCGGGTCCACTTCACTAGTGGTGTCTCTCCCATAAGATAAACAGATGTTGGGTGAACAAATTACAGTTGGGCAATTGACAAATAAAGAAGGCATAACAATGCACATACATATATCATGATGAGTACTATGAGATTTAATCAGGCATTACGACAAAGTACATAGACCGCTATCCAGCATGCATCTATGCCTAAAAAGTCCACCTTCAGGTTATCATCCGAACCCCTCCAGTATTAAGTTGCAAACAACAGACAATTGCATTAAGTATGGTGCGTAATGTAATCAACACAAATATCCTTAGACAAAGCATCGATGTTTTATCCCTAGTGGCAACAAGACATCCACAACCTTAGAACTTTCTCACTGTCCCAGATTTAATGGAGGCATGAACCCACTATCGAGCATAAATACTCCCTCTTGAGTCACAAGTATCAACTTGGCCAGAGCCTCTACTAGCAACGGAGCATGCAAGAACATAAACAACATATATGATATATTGATAATCAACTTGACATAGTATTCAATATTCATCGGATCCCAACAAACACAACATGTAGCATTACAAATAGATGATCTTGATCATGATAGGCAGCTCACAAGATCTAACATGATAGCACAATGAGGAGAAGACAACCATCTAGCTACTGCTATGGACCCATAGTCCAGGTGGACTCACACATCGATCCGGTGATCATGGCGATGAAGAGACCTCCGGATTCCGGATTCCCCAGGTGCCGGAGGCGATCTCCGAATCCCCGAGATGGGATTGGCGGCGGGTTTTTTGGAAGTTCGTATCGTTTTTCGATGAAGGCTTTAAGTAGGCGGAAGGCGGGTCAGGAGGTCACGGGGGCCCCACACGCTAGGGCCGCGCGGCCCCTAGGCCGCGCCGCCAGTGTGGCGGCGCCCGTGGCCCCACTTCGTATCTCCTCCGGGAAGCTTCGTGGAAAAATAAGCCCCCGGGCGTTGATTTCGTCCAATTCCGAGAATATTTCCTTACTAGGATTTCTGAAACCAAAAACAGCAAAAACAAGAATCGGCTCTTCGGCATCTCGTCAATAGGTTAGTGCCGGAAAATGCATAATAATGACATATAATGTGTATAAAACATGTGAGTATCATCATAAAAGTAGCATGGAACATAAGAAATTATAGATACGTTTGGGACGTATCAAGCATCCCCAAGCTTAGTTCCTACTCGCCCTCGAGTAGGTAAACGATAACAAAGATAATTTCTGAAGTGACATGCTATCATAATCTTGATCAATACTATTGTAAAGCATATGAGATGAATGCAGCGATTCGAAGCAATGGTGAAGACAATGAGTAAACAAATGAATCATATAGCAAAGACTTTTCATGAATAATACTTTCAAGACAAGCATCAATAAGACTTGCATAAGAGTTACTCATAAAGCAATAAATTCTTAGTAAAGGTATTGAAGCAACACAAAGGAAGATATAAGTTTCAGCAGTTGCTTTCAACTTCAACATATATATCTCATGGATAATTGTCAACACAAAGTAATATAACAAGTGCAATAAGTAAACATTTAAGAATCAATGCACACAGTTGATACAAGTGTTTGCTTCTAAGATAGAAAGAATAGGTAGACTGACTCAACAATAAAGTAGAAGAATGACCCTTCGCAGAAGGAATCATGGATTACTATATTTGTGCTAGAGCTTTTCATTTTGAAAACAAGAAACAATTTTGTCAACGGTAGTAATAAATCATATGTGTTATGTATAAGATATCCTATAAGTTGCAAGCCTCATGCATAGTATACCAATAGTGCTCGCACCTTGTCCTAATTAGCTTGGATTAACATGGATTATCATTGCATAGCATATGTTTCAACCAAGTGTCACAAAGGGGTACCTCTATGCCACCTGTACAAAGGTTTAAGGAGAATGTTCGCATTGGATTTCTCGCTTTTGATTATTCTCAACTTAGACATCCATACCGGACAACATAGACAACAGATAATGGACTCCTCTTTAATGCATAAGCATTCAACAAAAGTTAAAATTCTCATAAGAGATTGATGATTAATTGTCCAAACTGAAACTTCCACCATGAATCATGGCTTTAGTTAGCGGCCCAATGTTCTTCTCTAACAATATGCATACTCAAACCATTTATCATGAAAATCGCCCTTACTTCAGACAAGACGAACATGCATAGAAACTCACATGATATTCAACAAAGGTGTAATAGTTGATGGCGTTCCCAGAAGCATGGTTACCGCTCAACAAGCAACTTATTAAGAAATAAGACACATAAGTACATATTCTTCACCACAATAGTTTTTAAGGCTATTTTCCCATGAGCTATATATTGCAAAGACAAAGGATAGAATTTTTTAAAGGTAGCACTCAAGTAATGTACTTTGGAATGGCAGAGAAATACCATGTAGTAGGTAGGTATGGTGGACACAAATGGCATGGTTATTGGCTCAAGGATTTGGATGCACGAGAAGAATTCCTCTCAATACAAGGCTAGGCTAGCAAGGTTGTTTGAAGCAAACTCAAGTATAAACGGTGCAGCAAGACTCACATATGAACATATTGTAAGTATTATAAAACTTTACATTGTCTCCTTGTTGTTCAAACACCTTAACCAGAAAATATCTAGACTCTAGAGATCAATCATGCAAACCAAATTTTAACAAGCTCTATGTAGTTCTTCTTTAATAGGTACAAAGTGTAGGATAACGTAGCATAGAAAACAAAAATTTTCCTACGGCGAACACGCAATCCAAGCCAAGATGCAATCTAGAAGACGGTAGCAACGAGGGGATTGTCGAGACTCACCCTTGAAGAGATTCCAAAGCCTACAAGAGGAGGCTCTTGTTGCTGCGGTAGACGTTCACTTGCCGCTTGCAAAAGCGCGTAGAAGATCTTGATCACGATCGGTTCCGGCGCCACGAACGGGCAGCACCTCCGTACTCGGTCACACGTTCGGTTGTTGATGAAGACGACGTCCACCTCCCCGCCAGGGGCGCGGAAGTAGTAGCTCCTCTTGAATCCGACAGCACGACGGCGTGGTGTCGGTGGCGGTGGAGAAATCCGCGGAGCTTCGCTAAGCGTGCGGGATATGGTGGAGGAGCGGGGCTAGGGTTTGGGGAGAGGGTGGCCGGCCACTATGGGGCGGCCAAGCTTGAGGCTTTGGTGTGGCCGGCCCTCCCCTGGCCCTCTATATATAGGTGGAAGCCCCAAGTGTTGGACTACAAGTCTTCGAATAAGACCCGAACCCAAAACCTTCCATATGGTGGGAAACCTTCCCTCCCACTAGAGGTGGGAATTCCACCTTCCATAGGGGGGGCCCCCTAAGGGGGAGTCCACTTGGGACTCCTCCCCCACTAGGGTTGGCCGGCCATGGAGGTGGAGTCCCAAGTGGACTCCACCTTCCTTGGTGGTTTCTTCCGGACTTTTCTAGAACCTTCTAGAACCTTCCATAGAACCTTCCGCATCATTTTATTCACATAAAATGACATCCTATATATGAATCTTATTCTCCGGACCATTCCGGAACTCCTCGTGATGTCCGGGATTACATCCGGGACTCCGAACAAATATTCGAACTCCATTCCATATTCAAGTTCTACCATTTCAACATCCAACTTTAAGTGTGTCACCCTACGGTTCGTGAACTATGCGGACATGGTTGAGTACTCACTCCGACCAATAACCAATAGCGGGATCTCGAGATCCATAATGGCTCCCACATATTCAACGATGACTTTAGTGATCGAATGAACCATTCACATACGATACCAATTCCCTTTGTCACGCGATATTTTACTTGTCCGAGGTTTGATCATCGGTATCACACTATACCTTGTTCAACCTCGTCTCCGACAAGTACTCTTTACTCGTGGTATGTGGTCTCTTATGAACTTATTCATATGCTTGCAAGACATTAGACGACATTCCACCGAGAGGGCCCAGAGTATATCTATCCGTCATCGGGATGGACAAATCCCACTATTGATCCATATGCCTCAACTCATACTTTCCGGATACTTAATCCCACCTTTATAACCACCCATTTACGCAGTGGCGTTTGATGTAATCAAAGTACCTTTCCGATATAAGTGATTTACATGATCTCATGGTCATAAGGACTAGGTAACTATGTATCGAAAGCTTATAGCAAATAACTTAATGACGTGATCTTATGCTATGCTTAATTGGGTGTGTCCATTACATCATTCATACAATGATATAACCTTGTTATTAATAACATCCAATGTTCATGATTATGAAACTAATCATCTATTAATCAACAAGCTAGTTAAGAGGCTTACTAGGGACTCTTTGTTGTTTACATATCACACATGTATCAATGTTTCAGTTAATACAATTATAGCATGGTATATAAACATTTATCATAAACATAAAGATATATATAATAACCACTTTTATTATTGCCTCTTGGGCATATCTCCAACAGTCTCCCACTTGCACTAGAGTCAATAATCTAGATTACATTGTAATATACCTAACACCCATGGCATTCTGGTGTTGGTCATGCTTTGCCCTAGGGAGAGCTTTAGTCAACGGATCTGCTACATTCAGATCAGTGTGTACTTTGCAAATCTTTACTTCTCCATCTTCGATGTATTCGCGAATCGAGTGGTAACGCAGCTTGATATGCTTCAGCCTCTTGTGTGACCTTGGCTCTTGTGCATTGGCGATGGCACCCATGTTATCACAGTAGATGACAAATGGGTCCAATGCACTAGGAACCACACCGAGCTCTACAATGAACCTCTTCATCCATACCGCTTCGATGAAGCCTCTGAAGCCGCTATGTACTCCGATTCTTGAGGATTTTGCCACCGTGCACTGCTTCGAGCTTGCCCAGCTTACGCAGCACCATTCAATATAAACACGTACCCAGATTGTGACTTAGAGTCATCAGGATCGGTGTTCCAACTTGCATCGGTGTAACTTGTTACAACGAGCTCTTGGTCACCTCCATAACAAAGAAACATATCCTTAGTTCTTTTCAAGTACTTCAGGATATTCTTGACCGCTGTCCAGTGTTCCATTCCTGGATCACTTTGATATCTGCTAGTCAAACTAACAGCATGTGCTATATCCGGTCTTGTACATAGCATGGCATACATGATAGAGCCTACTGCCGAGGCATAGGGGATCCGACTCATCCTTTCTCTTTCTTCTGCCGTAGCCGGTCCTTGAGTCTTACTCAAGACCTTGCCTGGTAACATAGGTAAGAATCCTTTCTTACTTTCGTCCATTCTAAACTTCTTCAGAATCTTGTCCAGGTATGTACTCTGTGATAGCCCTATTAGACGTCTTGATCTATCTCTATAAATCTTGATGCCTAATATGTATGATGCTTCACCAAGGTCTTTCATTGAAAAACTATTATTCAAATAACCCTTTACACTGCTTAATAGTTCTATATCATTCCCAATCAATAATATGTCATCTACATATAATATCAGGAATGCTACAGAGCTCCCACTCACTTTCTTGTAAATACAGGCCTCTCCATGACACTGTATAAACCCGAAGTCTTTGATCACCTTATCAAAACGTCGGTTCCAACTTCTCGATGCTTGCTTCAGTCCATAGATTGAACGCTGAAGTTTGCATACTTTGTCAGCATTTTTAGGATCGACAAAACCTTTGGGTTGTACCATATACAACTCTTCCTCAATGTCTCCATTAAGGAATGCCGTTTTGACATCCATCTGCCAAATCTCATAATCGAAAAATGCAGCTATTGCTAACAAAATCCTCACAGATTTTAGCTTCGCTACAGGTGAGAAAGTCTCATCGTAGTCAACACCTTGAATTTGTCGGAAACCCTTTGCGACAAGTCGAGCTTTATAGACAGTAATATTACCATCAGCATCTGTTTTTCTTTTGAAGATCCATTTATTCTCGACAGCCTTGCGGCTATCAGTAAGTCTACCAAAGTCCATACTTTGTTATCATACATGGATCCCATTTCGGATTTCATGGCTTCTTGCCATTTGTTGGAATCTGGGCTCATCATCGCTTCTTCATACGTCGCAGGGTCTTCATCATTGTTATCCACAATCATGACATTTAGACAAGGATCATACCAATCTGGAGTGGCACGATCCCTTGTCGATCTGCGAGGTTCAGTAGCTGTCTCATTTGAAGTTTCATGATCATTATCATTAGCTTCCTCTGTTGTTTGTAGGTGGTACAGGAACATTTTCCTACTGCGCTACTCGATCAACGAGTAGAGATTCTTCAATCTCATCGAGTTCTACTTTTCTTCCAGTCACTTCTTTAGTGAGAAATTCTTTCTCAAGAAAGGTTCCGTTCTTAGCAACAAAGATCTTGCCTTCGGATCTGTGATAGAAAGTGTACCCTATAGTTTCCTTAGGGTATCCTATGAAGACGCATTTCTCCGCTTTGGGTTCTAGCTTGTCCGGTTGTAACTTTTTTACATAGGCTTCGCAACCCCAAACTTTTAGGAACGACAGCTTAGGTTTCTTATTAAACCATAATTCATACGGCGTCGTTTCAACGGATTTTGATGGTGCTCTATTTAAAGTGAATGCGGCTGTCTCTAATGCATAACTCCAAAATGATAACGGCAAATCGTAAGAGACATCATAGAACGAACCATATCTAAGAGAGTTCGATTACGACGTTCGGACACACCGTTTCGTTGTGGTGTTCCCGGCGGTGTCAATTGTGAAAGTATTCCGCATTTCTTTAAATGCATGCCAAACTCATAACTTAGATATTCACCTCCGCGATCAGATCGTAGAAATTTAATCTTCTTGTTACGTTGATTTTCTACTTCACTTTGGAATTCCTTAAACTTCTCGAAAGTTTCGGATTTATGTTTCATTAAATAGATATACCCATATCTACTCAAATCATCTGTGAAGGTTAGAACATAACGATAACCACCGCGCGATGCTACACTCATTGGTCCACACACATCGTATGTATGATTTCCAATAAGTCAGTAGCTCGCTCCATCATACCCGAGAATGGAGTCTTAGTCATTTTTCCCATCGACATGCTTCGCATCTATCAAGTGACTCAAAGTCAAGTGATTCAAGTAATCCATCAATATGGAGTTTCTTCATGCGTTTCACTCCAATATGACCAAGACGACAGTGCCACATATAAGTAGAATTATCATTCAATTTAATTCGCTTAGCATCAATGTTATGTATATGTGTATCACTACTATCGAGATCTAATAGAAATAAGCCATTCTTTTCAGGTGCTCGACCATAAAAGATATTATTCATAAAGATAGAACAACCATTATTCTCAGACTTGAATGAATAACCGTCTTGCATTAAACAAGATCCTGATATAATGTTCATGCTCAACGCGGGTACATAATAACAATTATTTAGGCTTAAAACTAATCCCGAAGGTAGATGTAGAGGAAGTGTCCCGACTGCGATCACATTGACCTTGGATCCGTTTCCAACGCGCATCGTCACTTCATCTTTCAGCAGTTGTCGTTTATTCTTTAGTTCCTGTTTCGAGTTACAAATATGAGCAACCGAACCAGTATCAAATACCCAGGTACTAGAACGAGAACCAGTGAAATGAACATCTATAACATGTATATCGATATACCTTCTTTCTTCTTCTTGACAAGGCCGCTCTTCAGATCCGCCAAATACTTGGAGCAATTACGCTTCCAGTGTCCCTTCTCTTTGCAGTAATAGCAATCAGCATCGCTTAGGGCCGTTCTTAGGTTTCATAGGAGGTGTGGCAGCTTTCTTGCCACCCTTCTTGAATTTTCCCTTAGACTTGCCCTGTTTCTTGAAACTGGTGGTCTTGTTGACCATCAACACTTGGTGCTCTTTCTTAATCTCAATCTCAGCAGCTTTTAACATGCCAAAGAGTTCAGGAAACTCCTTGTTCATGTTCTGCATATTGTAATTCATCACAAAGTTCTTGTAACTTGGTGGCAGTGATTGAAGGACACGATTAATCCCCAGTCTGTTAGGAATCACTATTCCCAAGTCACTGAGTTTCTTCGCATGCCCGGTCATTACGAGCATGTGCTCACTAATGGAGCTGCCTTCTTCCATCATACAGCTGAAAAAGTGTTTCGATGCTTCATAGCATTCCACGGCCGCATGAGTCTCAAAAATAGTCTTCAACTCTTTTATCAACTCATGAGGATCGTGGTGCTCAAAACGTTTTTGAAGATCGGATTCCAGACTGCATAAGATGGCACACCGAACTTGAGAGTACCGAGTTTTCCGAGTTATGTAAACATTCTTTACTTCATCGGTTTCAGTTTCTGCAGAGGGTCACCTAGCGGTGCATCAAGCACATATTGCAGATTTCCGCCATTGAGGAAGATCCTCACATGACGGAACCAGTCGGTGAAGTTGCTACCGTTGCTCTTAAGCTTTTCTTTCTCTAGGAACTGGTTAAAATTGATTGAGGACGCCATATCTACAACATATTTGCAATAGTTTAGACTAAGTTTATGACAAATTGAGTTCAAATTTTAATTCTACATAATTAAAAATCTAGGTGAACTCCCACTCAAAACAATATCCCTCGCATTGTCTTAGTGATCACACGAACCAAATCCATCACACCTATGCCCGATCATCACGAGACAAGATGTAATTTCAATGGCGAACACTCAAAGTGTTCATCATATCAATCATATGATTCATGCTCTACCTTTCGGTATCACGTGTTCCGAGACCATGTCTTTACATGCTAGGCTCGTCAAGGCCACCTTAGTATCCGCATGTGCAAACTGTCTTGCACCCGTTATATGTACTTATCGAATTTATCACACCCGATCATCACGAGATGCTTCGAAACGATAAGACTTGATAACGGTGCTACTAAGGATGAACACTTTATTATCTTGAGATTTTAGTGAGAGGGATCATCTTATAATGCTACCGTCGCGATCTAAGCAAAATAAGATGCATAAAAGGATTAACATCACATGCAGTTCATATGTGATATGATATGGCCCTTTTGTCTTTGCGCCTTTGATCTTGATCTCCAAAGCGTGGACATGATCTCCATCATCAACGGGCATGATCTCCATCATCGTCGGCGAAGCACCAAGGTCAATGGCGCCGTCTTCATGATCGTCCTCCATGTAGCAACTATTACAACTACTTTGAAATACTACTCAACATGAAATTTAAAGACAACCATAAGGCTCCTGCCGGTTGCCACAATACAATAATGATCATCTCATACATATTCATCATCACATTATGGCCATATCACATCACCAAACCCTGCAAAAACAAGTTAGACGTTCTCTAATTTGGTTTGCATATTTTACGTGGTTTAGGGTTTTCGAGTAAGATCCAATCTACCTACGAACATGAACCACAACGGTGATACTAGTGTTTTCAATAGAAGAGTAAATTGAATCTTCACTATAGTAGGAGAGACAGACACCCGCAAAGCCACTTATGCAATACAAGTTGCATGTCAAGCGTGGAGCAAATCTCATGAACGCGGTCATGTAAAGTTAGCCCGAGCCGCTTCATCCCACTATGCCACAAAGATGCAAAGTACTCAACTAAAGATAACAAGAGCATCAACGCCCACAAACCATTGTGTTCTACTCGTGCAACCATCTATGCATAGACACGGCTCTGATACCACTGTAGGATAACGTAGCATAGAAAACAAAAATTTTCCTACGGCGAACACGCAATCCAAGCCAAGATGCAATCTAGAAGACGGTAGCAACGAGGGGATTGTCGAGACTCACCCTTGAAGAGATTCCAAAGCCTACAAGAGGAGGCTCTTGTTGCTGCGGTAGACGTTCACTTGCCGCTTGCAAAAGCGCGTAGAAGATCTTGATCACGATCGGTTCCGGCGCCACGAACGGGCAGCACCTCCGTACTCGGTCACACGTTCGGTTGTTGATGAAGACGACGTCCACCTCCCCGTTCCAGCGGGCAGCGGAAGTAGTAGCTCCTCTTGAATCCGACAGCACGACGGCGTGGTGTCGGTGGCGGTGGAGAAATCCGGCGGCTTCGCTAAGCGTGCGGGATATGGTGGAGGAGCGGGGCGCTAGGGTTTGGGGAGAGGGGGTGGCCGGCCACTATGGGGCGGCCAAGCTTGAGGCTTTGGTGTGTCCGGCCCCCTCCCCTTGGCCCTCTATATATAGGTGGAAGCCCCAAGTGTTGGACTACAAGTCTTCGAATAAGACCCGAACCCAAAACCTTCCATATGGTGGGAAACCTTCCTCCCACTAGAGGTGGGAATTCCACCTTCCATAGGGGGGGGCGGCCCCCTAAGGGGAGTCCACTTGGGACTCCTCCCCCACTAGGGTTGGCCGGCCATGGAGGTGGAGTCCCAAGTGGACTCCACCTTCCTTGGTGGTTTCTTCCGGACTTTTCTAGAACCTTCTAGAACCTTCCATAGAACCTTCCGCATCATTTTATTCACATAAAATGACATCCTATATATGAATCTTATTCTCCGGACCATTCCGGAACTCCTCGTGATGTCCGGGATCACATCCGGGACTCCGAACAAATATTCGAACTCCATTCCATATTCAAGTTCTACCATTTCAACATCCAACTTTAAGTGTGTCACCCTACGGTTCGTGAACTATGCGGACATGGTTGAGTACTCACTCCGACCAATAACCAATAGCGGGATCTGGAGATCCATAATGGCTCCCACATATTCAACGATGACTTTAGTGATCGAATGAACCATTCACATACGATACCAATTCCCTTTGTCACGCGATATTTTACTTGTCCGAGGTTTGATCATCGGTATCACACTATACCTTGTTCAACCTCGTCTCCTGACAAGTACTCTTTACTCGTACCGTGGTATGTGGTCTCTTATGAACTTATTCATATGCTTGCAAGACATTAGACGACATTCCACCGAGAGGGCCCAGAGTATATCTATCCGTCATCGGGATGGACAAATCCCACTATTGATCCATATGCCTCAACTCATACTTTCCGGATACTTAATCCCACCTTTATAACCACCCATTTACGCAGTGGCGTTTGATGTAATCAAAGTACCTTTCCGATATAAGTGATTTACATGATCTCATGGTCATAAGGACTAGGTAACTATGTATCGAAAGCTTATAGCAAATAACTTAATGACGTGATCTTATGCTATGCTTAATTGGGTGTGTCCATTACATCATTCATACAATGATATAACCTTGTTATTAATAACATCCAATGTTCATGATTATGAAACTAATCATCTATTAATCAACAAGCTAGTTAAGAGGCTTACTAGGGACTCTTTGTTGTTTACATATCACACATGTATCAATGTTTCAGTTAATACAATTATAGCATGGTATATAAACATTTATCATAAACATAAAGATATATATAATAACCACTTTTATTATTGCCTCTTGGGCATATCTCCAACACAAAGTACATGATGCAAGAGCTTAAACATGATCTATATGAGCACAACAATTGCCAAGTATCAATTTATTCAAGACATTATACCATTTACCACATGCGGCATTTTCCGTTTCCAACCATATAACAATGAATGAAGTAGTTCAACTTTCGCAATGAACATTAAAGATAAAGCTAAGAACATATGTGTTCATACGAAACAGCGGAGCGTGTCTCTCTCCCAAACAAAGAATGCTAGGATCCGATTTTATTCAAACAAAAACAAAAACAAAAACAAACAGACCCTCCAAGTAAAGCACATAAGATGTGACGGAATAAAAATATAGTTTCACTAGAGGTGACCTGATAAGTTGTCGATGAAGAATGGGATGCCTTGGGCATCCCCAAGCTTAGATGCTTGAGTCTTCTTAAAATATGCAGGGATGAACCACGGGGGCATCCCCAAGCTTAGACTTTTCACTCTTCTTGATCATATTGTATCATCCTCCTCTCTTGACCCTTGAAAACTTCCTCCACACCAAAATCAAAACAAACTCATTAGAGGGTCAGTGCATAATTCATATATTCAGAGGTGACATCATCATTCTTAACACTTCTGGACATTGCACAAAGCTACTGAAAGTTAATGGAACAAAGAAATCCATCAAACATAGCAAAACAGGCAATGTGAATTAAAAGGCAGAATCTGTCAAAACAGAACAGTCCGTAAAGACGAATTTTTTAGAGGCACCAGACTTGCTCAGATGAAAATGCCCAAATTGAATGAAAGTTGCGTACATATCTGAGGATCACGCACGTAAATTGGCAGATTTTTATAAATTTTCTACAGCAGGGGCGGCTCAATTTCGTGACAGCAAGAAATCTGTTCCTGTGCAGTAATCCAAATCTAGTATTGACTTTACTATCAAAGACTTTACTTGGCACAACAATGCAATAAAATAAAGATAAGGAGAGGTTGCTACAGTAGTAACAACTTCCAAGACTCAAATATAAAACAAAGTGCAGAAGTAAAATAATGGGTTGTCTCCCATAAGCGCTTTTTTTTAACGCCTTTCAGCTAGGCGCAGAAAGTGTGGATCAAGTATTATCAAGAGACGAAGCATCAACATCATAATTTGTTCTAATAATAGAATCATAAGGTAACTTCATTCTATTTCTGCGGAAGTGTTCCATACCTTTCTTAAGAGGAAATTGATATTTAATATTACCTTCCTTCATATCAATGGTGGCACCAACAGTGCGAAGAAAATGTCTTCCCAATATAATGGGACAAGATGCATTGCATTCAATATCCAAGACAACAAAATCAACGGGGATAAGGTTATTGTTAACCATAATACGAACATTATCAATTCTCCCCAACGGTTTCTTTATAGCATTATCAGCAAGATTAACATCCAAATAATAATTTCTCAATGGTGGCAAGTCAAGCATATCATAAATTTTTGTAGGCATAACAGAAATACTTGCACCAAGATCACATAAAGCATTACAATCAAAATCATTGACCCTCATCTTAATGATAGGCTCCCAACCATCTTCCAACTTCCTAGGAATAGAGGTTTCAAGTTTTAGTTTCTCTTCTCTAGCTTTTATGAGAGCATTTGTAATATGTTTTGTAAAGGCCAAATTTATAGCACTAGCATTGGGACTTTTAGCAAGTTTTTGTAAGAACTTTATAACTTCAGAGATTTGACAATCATCAAAGTCTAAACCATTATGATCTACAGCAATGGGATCATTGTCCCCAACATTTTGAAAATTTCAGCAGTTTTATCACAAGCAGTTTTAGCAGTTTCAGGCAATTTTGAACGCTTTGCACTAGGAGTAGAAACATTGCCAACAGCAATTATTTTACCATTGATAGTAGGAGGTGTAGCAACATGTGAAGCATTAACATTACTAGTGGTGGTGATAGTTCAAACTTTAGCTACATTATTCTCTTTAGCTAGTTTTTCATTTTCTTCTCTTTCCCACCTAGCATGCAATTCAGCCATCAATCTAATATTTTCATTAATTCGAACTTGGATGGAATTTGCTGTAGTAACTATTTTATTATCAATATCCTTATTAGGCATAACTTTTAATTTCAAAAGATCAACATCAGAGGCAAGACTATCAACTTTAGAAGCAAGAATATCAATTTTATCAAGCTTTTCCTCAACAGATTTGTTAAAAGCAGTTTGTGTACTAATAAGTTCTTTAAGCATGGCTTCAAGACCAGGGGGTACACTCCTATTATTGTTGTAAGAATTCCCATAGAATTACCATAACCATTACCATTAGCAGAGGATATGGCCTATAGTTGTTACCAGAATTATTCCTATAAGCATTGTTGTTGAAATTATTACTTTTAATGAAGTTCACATCAACATGTTCTTCTTGGGCAACCAATGAAGCTAAAGGAACATTATTAGGATCAACATTAGATCTACCATTCACAAGCATAGACATAATAACATCAATCTTATCACTCAAGGAGGAGGTTTCTTCAACAGAATTTACCTTCTTACCTTGTGGAGCTCTTTCCGTGCGCCATTCAGAGTAATTTGTCATCATATCATCAACAAGCTTTGTTGCCGCCCCCAAAGTGATGGACATAAAGGTACCTCCAGCAGCTGAATCCAATAGGTTCCGCGAAGAAAAATTCAGTCCTGCATAAAAGGTTTGGATGATCATCCAAGTAGTTAGTCCATGGGTTGGGCGATTCTTCACCAAAGATTTCATTCTCTCCCATGCTTGAGCAACATGTTCATTATCTAATTGCTTAAAATTCATTACGCTACTTCTCAAAGATATAATTTTAGCGGGAGGATAATATCTACCAATAAATGCATCCTTACATTTAGTCCATGAATCAATACTTTTTCTAGGCACAGATAGCAACCAATCTTTAGCTCTTCCTCTTAAAGAGAAAGGAAACAATTTTAATTTTATTATGTCACCATCTACATCCTTATACTTTTGCATTTCACATAGTTCAACAAAATTATTAAGATGGGCAGCATCATCATCAGAACTAACACCATAAAATTGCTCTCTCATAACAAGATTCAGTAAAGCAGGTTTAATTTCAAAGAATTCTGCTGTAGTAGCAGGTGGAGCAATAGGTGTGCATAAGAAATCATTATTATTTGTGCTAGTGAAGTCACACAACTTAGTATTCTCAACAGTACCCATTTTAGTAGTAGTAAATAAAGCAAACTAAATAAAGTAAATGCAAGTAACTAATTTTTTTGTGTTTTCAATATAGAGAACAAGACAATAAATAAAGTAAAACTAGCAACTAATTTTTGTGTGTTTTTGGTATAAGAGAAAACAAAGCAGAATAAAGTAAAGTAAAGCAAGACAAAAACAAAGTAAAGAGATTGGATGTGGAGACTCCCTTGCAGCTGTCTTGATCTCCCTCAACGGCGCCGAAAACAGCTTGGGCGTGTAGTTGACGTGGGATTTGGAAATCTCTGTGGTGTAACTTTTCTTCAGGTCCCCGGCAACGGTGCCAGAAAACAGTCTTGATGGCGCGTAGTCAACACGTCCGTTGGGAACCCCAAGAGGAAGGTGATGCGCACAGCAGTTTTCCCTCAGCAAGAAACCAAGGTTATCGAACCAGGAGGAGTCAAGGAACACGTGAAGGTTGTTGGTGGCGAGTGTAGTGTGGCGCAAGACCAGGGATTCCGGCGCCAACGTGGAACCGCACAACACAATCAAAGTACTTTGCCCCAACGTAACAAAGAGGTTGTCAATCTCACCGCTTGCTGTAAACAAAGGATTAGATGTATAGTGTGGATGATGATGGTTGTTTGCGAAGAACAGTCAAGAACAATTGCAGTAGATTGTATTTCAGATGTAAAGAATTGGACCGGGGTCCACAGTTCACTAGTGGTGTCTCTCCCATAAGATAAACAGATGTTGGGTGAACAAATTACAGTTGGGAAATTGACAAATAAAGAAGGCATAACAATGCACATACATATATCATGATGAGTACTATGAGATTTAATCAGGCATTACGACAAAGTACATAGACCGCTATCCAAAGATGCATCTATGCCTAAAAAGTCCACCTTCAGTGTTATCATCCGAACCCCTCTCCAGTATTAAGTTGCAAACAACAGACAATTGCATTAAGTATGGTGCGTGTAATGTAATCAACACAAATATCTTTAGACAAAGCATCGATGTTTTATCCCTAGTGGCAACAAGACATCCACAACCTTAGAACTTTCTCACTGTCCCACATTTAATGGAGGCATGAACCCACTATCGAGCATAAATACTCCCTCTTGGAGTCACAAGTATCAACTTGGCCAGAGCCTCTACTAGCAACGGACAGCATGCAAGAACATAAACAACATATATGATAGATTGATCAACTTGACATAGTATTCAATATTCATCGATCCCAACAAACACAACATGTAGCATTACAAATAGATGATCTTGATCATGATAGGCAGCTCACAAGATCTAACATGATAGCACAATGAGGAGAAGACGACCATCTAGCTACCGCTATGGACCCATAGTCCAGGGACTACTCACACATCGATCCGGAGGCGATCATGGCGATGAAGAGACCTCCGGAGACGATTCCCCTCTGGCAGGGTGCCGAGGCGATCTCGAATCCCGAGATGGGATTGGCGGCGGCGGCTCCTGAAGGTTTTCCGTATCGTGGCTCTCGACTGGGGTTCGCGACGAAGGCTTTAAGTAGGCGGTGGGCAGAGGCATCACGGGGGCCCACACGCTAGGGCCGCGCCCTCTAGGCCGCGCCGCCCTAGTGTGGCGGCGCCCGTGGCCCCACTTCGTATCTCCTCCTCTTCGGAAGCTTCGTGGAAAAATAAGCCCCGGGGCGTTGATTTCGTCCAATTCCGAGAATATTTCCTTACTAGGATTTCGAAACCAAAAACAGAAATCAGAATCGGCTCTCGGCATCTCGTCAATAGGTTAGTGCCGGAAGATGCATAATAATGACATATAATGTGTATAAAACATGTGAGTATCATCATAAAAGTAGCATGGAACATAAGAAATTATAGATAAGTTTGGGACGTATCAGTTCTCTTGTATCCCTCCATTAGCTAGGACTTGCTTAAACCTGATCCCCGGTCTGTATTGATGAACTTGTTCGAGGTGGTATATACCCTCGTGTGATGAACCTATGATGCATCATCAAGTATAGTTACTTTGCTCGTGATGCATCGCCTAGTAGGGGGTAAGTACTTGTTATGTATTAGCAACAACTTTTGATGAACTGGATCTAGCTGAATGTGTTGTTCTTCAGTACTAACCTCACCACTCTAAGGAAAGGGGTTACCACATCATGCTTATATCTGCAACCAAACAAGGTGTGGGCTGCACGAGCAGGGCAGAAAGTCGTGTGCAGGTACCCAAACAATTGGGGCTGACTTCCCTCTCCGGTAAAGAAAAGGCTGCCCAGGCTACCAAAACACACGCGTTTTATGGCCCATGGTCCGTTTGCAACTCGCAGGGACTCCCTTCTCACTGCGCCAGTGGTGCACGGATTAAGCCCACGCTACCAAACACGCCCCTGACTCCACACATATTTGCATCGCAATGTAAAAAAAATTGGGCCGCTCTTTTACATCTAGATCGTCAAGTGGAGCTTTTTATAAAATAAGTATAACCTATATAACAATTATTTTATATTACGTCATTTATGGGACATGCTCTTGCAGCCTATCGTCTCTATCCATCCAAGTGGATTATGAGTAAGCGTACTAATATTGGCATCTCCAGCGGCCCAACACAAATGGATATAAAGTATCTTTTTGCATCCGCGAGGCCAGAAAATGGGTATGACCTCAGCCTAATGGCTCGATACAAACAATTCGGACCGTCTATGGCGAGGCAAAAGTGGCCCAAATTTCCGCCATGAATTTGTCTGCGCTATAAGGGCACACGTCCGCCCTGTTGCCCTTCAGGCCTGCCGAGTGTGTTCGTATTGTGTGCACGAATAATGGCTCTGGCAATGGTTCGGTTCCTCGTGCCGCGTCAATGGCATTAGTGTTGGCATGGGCGCGCCTGGCCTTAAAGAGGGCCAGTCTGGCCACACCTCACATACAACCAACCACCACCGACATCGCCATGGGAAAGGGTTGGCCATTTCGCAAGACAAAGCACAACGGAGAGGCTAGGTCCTCTGGCGCTAATAAGGAGAAAACCACGCGCAACCACCAGTATGTGCCGGTGGAACTCACCCACCGACTGTTCGAGGAGAACCGGCTAGTCCCTTGGTCGGATGCGGGCCTGTGGAGCGGTGGCTGGTACCTAAACTGCCGCCGCGTCCCTGTTGAAAGTGCATAGAGCTCCCATGTGTGGTTTTGGTAATTAATGACAAACCCTATGACCTAATTGTTGCAGTGAGTTATACTTGTAGGAGTTGTCCATAGGCAATGTTTGAATCATATGTTGGCTTCAAGATTGCAATAAGAAGATATGGTGTGGAAGTTCAAGATGAGCCATCCCGAGTAGATCAAGAGCTTGAAGCTTGCCATCCATATGGTGTTCATGGATATGTGAAGATGCACCGAAGAAAAAGCTCTCCCATAGTGGAATATGGTGTTCCATTTTGTTGCGGTCAAGATCATCATCATCGAGCTGAAGTGGAATACACAAAGTTAAGGTTTGCTCTTGATAGGGTTCCTTTCTTACCGTTCTCGTGGTTGAGTTGGGAGACCGGTTTATACGTTAGGTGACGTACTATCAAGGGGCTCTCGAGTGAGTAACTCGATCGTATCATTCGGAGTGCAGTCAAACCTTTGTATCCTTGCATCATCTTTCTTGGTTGTTATTTGGATCTTATACATGTGACGTTTTAGATCTTGTGGTTATTTTCATGAAAAGCTCTAGCTCATCAAAAACGGATTTTGCGTAGATCACTTGTTGCGTTTTTGAGTTTGCTGATTTTCTCAGTTTCTCGTATTGAGGGGTTGCACCTCTAAAATTAATAGAAACCCATCCCCCACTAGTTTCCATATTTTCCAACAAAATTAATAGAAACCCATCTTGTTGGGTTAGCTCTTGTCGTCCTCTTTCCAACAAAATTGATTTCATGTCGATCGAAGTTTCCAAACTCTAGTTTTTGCGGTTTTAAGTTTGCTTTGTTTTTAGAGAGAAAAAAAGAGTATAAAAAGGCAGCCGACCCGTGGTACCAAAACCGGTACCACACCTGGTACCGGCAAAGCGGCCAAACACACAGATGTCCTCCAGTAGTCTCTCCCGAGTTGCCGATACCGGCCCGGCTTAGCCGGTGGTACCGGACGGCTCCGACCGGTGGTACCGGCCCTCCTCCTCCCGCGCAACACGCCCTGGCCGCCTTCAGCCTCTCTGGCCGGTAGTACCGGACCATCTTGGCCGGTACTACTGAGCCGGCCACCTCCGTGCGCCTCTCCTCCTGCTGCCTCGCCCCCGCATTCTTGCTGCCCTCACACTGGTAGTATCGGTCTGATCTGGCCGGTACTACTGGCCCCTGACCTGAATCAGCCCCAACAGGCAGAAATCAGGCAGCCCCTGTTTTAAGCCTCCTCTCTCCTTTCCGTGAAGAGGTGCTTCTTCTTCCTCTCTCTCTCAAGCTCTCCTCTCCATTATTGTTGACTTTTTGTGACTTGAGATCTTTCTCTCCATCCAATGATTTTTGCATCTATTTGAGAGAAATATTGAGGAGATCTAGATCCACACTTTGACCAAATAAAATCACCTCTGTGTGAGAAATTTCTTGGGATCTAGACCTTGGTGTTATTATTCCCCAATAGTTTTAGTAGCTTTGTTGGAATTTGAGAGTGAGGGATTGGAGCATCTTTGTTGTGTTCTTTCCATTGCATTTGGTGCATCGGTTTGACTTCTCTGCGTGATACGTGGAGGTGAAAGTTCGTGAGTATATTACTTCGGGAGCTTGTTCCTCTTGGGTCTTTGGACCCGGCCTAGACGGCTTAGTGATCTTTGTGGTGTTCTTGGGGACTCCAACTAAGTTGTGGAGCTTCTTCAAGGGCAAGACCTTTGTGGCGATTTATCGGGAGCCTCCAATTAAGTTGTGGAAATAGCCCCAAGCTTTGTGCGGGTTCGGTGACCACCCATAAGGTTCCATAGTGGATTGAGTACATCCCTTTTGTTGGGAATTCTCGAGCAGAATATGGTAAGGCATTCGTGGCGTTTGGAGTGACTTGTCCTCCACACCCAACGGAGAGTAGCACTCGTAAGAGTGTGAACTTCGGGATATATTATCATCTCCGCGTCACCTCGGTTATTCCTATGCCCGAGCCCTTTACTATGCACTTTACTTTGTGATAGCATTCGTGCTTGAAGTTATATATATTGCTATTACATAGTTGTTTGTATTGCTTAGCATAAGTTGTTGGTGCACATAGGTGAACCCTCCTCGAAATAGGCTTTCGCCCCGCTTTATAAATAAAGCAACCACACCATACAACAGTTCAAGCAAACAAAAGAAAACCGCTGGGGCAACAGCACAAACATGCCCAACACAAGGAAAAGATACAAAGGAAGCCAGCGGCACATCGACACAACGATAGCACCCCTCAACCGTAGCACCCTCCAGAATTGTCCCACCACGCGGCAAGCACCCCGGATCACCAAGTACCAAGGCAGCACCTTCAAGAAGGAATGCGACGTCGATACGACGCTGCTGCCCGGACCAAAATGGACCTAGGGTTTCCCCCGGTACTTGGGGAGGAATGGAGATGGGGTATCCTCAACGCCCTTCAAGAAGGAGTGGCGACACCCACAGGCGCCGCCGCGTCGGTGCCGGACGAACCAGGCAAGGATTTCTCCCGAACCCCATATCCGTAATCCCCCGAAGATCCGCGGCATTGGCGCCCAGCGAGGTCGAAGTGCAAAGGTGGTAGGCACTACGGCCACACGCCGATGGAGAAGACAAACGCACACCGACGCGCAAAGCTCGGGCCTTTTAGGCCCGTAAAGCACCGCCAGATCGAGGCCCGCCTGGCCCAGATCTGACCCACACGCTCACGACATCCGCCGCCTCCGTCTCGCCGTCGCCGGCAGCCTCGCACCGACACACCCGCACGCAGGGGCCTCGCCACCACCATTCTCACCACCCACCAGCATGTGCCGTCATGGTCCCAGAGCCAACATCGCCATCAAACCGTGGCCAAGGCCGCCAGGGAGGCAAGTGTCGTCGCCGCCGGCAGATCCGGACCCGCCTGGCCCAGATCCAGCCCGCAGAGAGCACCCCGTAGCAGCGCAGTACGTTGCCTACCTCCAAGACGGGAGGCATGTGGCGTCGCCGCCGGCAGATCCGGGCCCGCCTGGCCCAGATCCAGACCGCAGAGAGCACCTCGTAGCAGCGCAGCCTACCTCCAAGACACCTGACCCGCCGCCAGGACTTCCCCTCCTCCCTCCGCAGAAGAGAGGACGAGCCACCAGCCACCGCGGCGCCGCCTCCACCTACCACTGCAGAGGCGGCCGACCGCCGCCCGCGCCGCCCCCGGCCCACGCCGCCCAAAGCCGCCGAAGTCGTCGACCGTCCAGGCGCGCACCACCATCCCGCCGCCCGTCACGCCGCCGCCACAGGCCGGGCCCGGCCCGAGCGCCGTCACGCCATGGCGCCCGACGGGAACGCCACGCTCTAGCAGGGGAAGGGCTCCCCCACGTCCACCCTTCCGCGCAGAGGACGAGAAGGCCTCGCCGGCGCCGGAGCCCTTTGCTATGCACGCCCTTTGGATAGCGGCGAGGGGAAGGGGAGGTATGCTAGGGCATAGGGTTTGTATTGGTTAGCCAAACGCGGGGGTGCACATAGGTGAACCCTGGTTATATATGTTTTGTGTTTAACAATTTAAATGCTAGTTTTATTCCGTATTTGTTAAGCCATGTTCGTAACAGTTTTAAACCGCCCCTCCGTCCCGCCCCCTCAGCCACACTTACCACCTAAACCCGTACGTGACCAAGCAAGATGCAGCGCCTCAGCCACAAGGGGACCTGTACGCCGAGTCCATGGCCCCAGCTAAGCTAATCTGATGCTGGTCCATAGCCCATGCTCGACCCATGTTACCTCATCGTCCTCCTCCTCTCGCAACGATACCCCCAACACCAACAGCCAAATAACTCCATTGACCTGAGGCGCTGGCGCCTATTAATACCCCGCATCCATAGCCGAAAAACCAACAGCTGCTGCTTCAGCATCCATTCATCCCTCATCTATCATCTCTCTCTTTCTTTTGGAGCTCTGCTTAACACCACTCTCCATCTTCTGTAAGAAGAAGTAAGATCCGATGGCCGTTCTTGTGGCGAGGCAGGGTCGCGAGCTGCAGCGGTACAGCCCGCGGACAGGCGGCCGGATCGTGGTCGGGTGCATCCCGTACCTGGTCCGCGACGACGGCGAGCTGGAGGTGCTGGTGATCAGCTCGCAGAAGGGGCACGGCATGATGTTCCCCAAGGGCGGGTGGGAGGTGGACGAGTCCATGGACGACGCGGCCCGGCGCGAGGCGCTCGAGGAGGCCGGCGTCCGCGGCGACACCGGGGTTGTGCTGGGCCTCTGGCACTACCAGAGCCGCCGGTACCAGCAGACCTACGAGGGCTACATGTTCCCCCTCCGCGTCACCGACCAGCTCGGCCAGTGGCCCGAGATGGCGTCCCGCAAGCGCACCTGGGTGAGTACTGAGTACAGCTCCATTCTTGTTCCTGTAATTTCGTTGGCTGTTAAAAAGCCAAACTAACTAAGAAGAACCAAGAACATGTAGTCTAAAGTCTAAACGTGTGTTCTCCAATTGATTTGAACAGGCAACGGTGCAGGAGGTGATGGAGGGGTGCCAGCACGCGTGGATGCGGGAGGCGCTGAAGGAGCTCGTCGACCGGCACGCCAAGCTGCAGTCCGCTTTGTGATTAACCAGCCAGCGAGCGAGCTAACGGGCTTCCGCAAGAACGAACGGCGGCGCACGCGCGCGGTCGTCGCCGTCTCCCTCTCTCTCTCTCTCTCTTAGTTCCTCGGTGCAGCGGCAGGCCGGCCGGCGTTTCCGGTCGTGTAGAAAGACAGGATCGGAGCGTATAATTGGCCGCCCTCATCGGAGAAGTAGATTGACGACGATGACGCGCGCGCACGTGCCGACGCCGGCGACTCTTTCTTCGATGCGCGGAGTCGTCGCGGCGGTCGTCGTCGCTGCAAATAATGGGCACGAAATGTTATTAGAGGACGGAACTTTTTAACGAGAACAAGTTATTCTTTCGGCTCCGGGAGGAGCAGCTGAAAGTGTAAATTAATTGTAGTGCTGTGACCCCTTTCTTGGTGGCACGATTGATGAATCAAATGTTAGACTAATATTGCCAAAATTAATTTATTTTTTGTTGTCAAATCTAAGGCCTCGTGGGCAAACCTATTTCGAAATCGCTCCTTAAGGCATAGGATTTGTACATGTATTGTGAATCCTATGAAAAATTTCATACATGAGCCATTTGATTCATAGAGCATATCTCACATGAGAAATTCCTATTTAAATCTCACGGAAAATAATCCTCGCAGATGTTCGTGATGTTCTTTCTTGGCGTCAACCTACACAACAAGTGTTCGAACTTAGCAAGATCATATATACAAGGAAATTAGAGTTCGAACCCTAGCAGCAACGCGCTGCTGTGTGGTCGAAGCTGGCAACAAGTGTTCGAATCGCCACTCGTTTTGAGATGCGGTCTCGAGCATATCGCCTTTACGGCTGGACAGCAGCTTGGGAGGAGATAGAGCATACACGTACTCAGCTTTTTTCCAGTAACCCCTGGCAGATAATCCCGTGGCGTGCAACACAACAAGAGGCCGACGTGCCGAAACTGATTCTCTTTTGCGGCGCCGCAACTGGCCCCAGCCAAGCCCCGCGAGCCGTGGCGCTGCTGCCTGTCACGTTGCTGTAGGGGTGACTAGGCCGGCGTGTCGTGCAGCTCTTGCCGTTTCTCTCTAGCTGGGGTGTGGCCTGCAGATAAGAGCTGCGGGAGGCCGGCCATGTGATGTACCTCCATAATTTCCTGCCTCCAATCCAATCAGTAGGAGCTGAAATCAGCACCGCTCGACGGCGACGTGCCCCGTCACCCACCGCAATGGGTCCCTCGCAGCCCGATCGCATCTGACTGTAACGGGAAGACCGACTTTGACTTTTCGGACAATAGCATTTGTCCTGACTAGGAAGAGTAAGGGCACGGAACGCCAAAAGTGGTCGCGAGCATCCGTGTGCGTCGTCCCGCGGATATATTTTGTCCGCGTATCCGTTTGCGTTTGGGTGTGCGTCCACCGGGACGACCCATTTTTAGATTTGCAACGCATTTAAAAATATAGAAATTAATATATTTTAATGCATAAAAACTATACAATGTAGATCTAGAAGACTAGACTCCGCCGCCTCCCGTGCGGCTGCTATGGCTCAGTGCGCCGCCGCGTCCTCTTGTAGGCACTGCTCTAGCCTCGTCCTCGCGGCGTAATCCTTGAGCTCTCACGATCCCGCTCCTCCTCGAGGCGCGGCCCTCGGGGACCAAGATATCTCGAGTCGGAGCGGGCCGCGCCGCCGCCCCCGCGCTGCCTCCGCTCGGCGTCCGCTCGTGGCCGGAGCCTTCGGGCAGCGGCGGGGCCAGGCATCCCGCGGAGGAGGTCGGTCGCCGGCGGAGCCGAGGCGAGCGAGGAGGCGAGGCGGAGCGGGAGCGGCGGAGGTCGCGGGAAGGCGCGGTGGCGGCGCGGGTGGGAGGCCTGAGGCGGAGGAGCGCTAGCGGGAGGGGAGGAGATGAGATGCTCGCGCCCTGTTTATATAGGTCGGAGGCAGGGCGATGGCCGCGCCACGCGTGGCATCGCCATTACTACGTGCGCAGAGGTAGGCGACGGCCGCGCGCCACGCGAGGCATCGCCATTTACGCGGCCGCAGACTGCCGAAGCGACGCCTCGGCGCCGTGGCGGAGAAGACGCATCGACGCTGTGTCACTGCCTGGTGGGCCAGACAAAACGCCCGCCAGACGCGAGCGGACACTTTCCGCGTGTGATGACCCAGCGTACCACTGCATGGTGTAGTACACAAGTCGTTGACATAACACAAGTGAAACACCGTTCCACTCATATTACATCTCTCAGAGTGGTACAACAGAAACATATGCGAGTCCAAGGTATGTCTATAGAAGTATACACGAACTGTTTACATAAGATCCACACAGCCTCCTACTTTACAGTGAGGTAAAACTTCAAATAAGCTCCAGAAGAACGACTCGAAGTCTATCTTATTGCTAACTCAAGTTTAAGAGCTAATTGGCTTGCTATAGAACTCTAGCTACTTAGGTGCTAGGATTAGGGAAAGGTTCCCTTCTATTACTAGTCTAGGTTTCCATTATAGCTGATGCAGAAGCTCCATTGACTTCTTTGATTGGATTCTTCATCTTGTTGCAGCTTGACTCCTTTGTCTTCGAGGTCCACGGTAGTTTCTCCTTCGGTGACTTTGATCTAAGAAGGGGGTTCAAATGGGATAGAATGAGTACGAGCGTACTCAACAAGTTCATATTAGGAAATATGTGTATCATGCACTAGCTACACCCATAGACCAGAAAGTCATAGGCCAATGCAAGTTTTCATAAACATTTCTTCAAAAGGTTTATTTTATTCTGAAAACTATGCCCGTCTTCACAGGTTGACCAGAACTTCGTGGAGTTCCTTTCCCGCGTTCAGCTTCCCTTCCTAACAGGAGTGACAAACAATTCAAGATCCTCTCAGAGGTGCTTACTTTTCCCATAAGAGACCTTATCCTTGTTGCCAACCAGGCGTTAACTTTCCCGTCCACACTTCCTTGGTGTGAGGCCAGGTGTAAGATCCAAGTCCACACCGCCTTCTCCGCGACCGCAAACCCACCCTTTTGTAAGTCTGTCCTCTCCTATATCTATGGGTAGACCGACCCAGGCCTTTGTTCTCACCTTTACCAATAAGGTAGACCGTTCCGAACAATTAATATGCCCTGTCCTATACACCATAGATAGACCGATCCGGACAACCCTTACAATCCTTCATAGACCAATAATAAGTCTACCCTCTCCTGTATCTAATGGTAGACCGTGAAGGACCACATGTCCCCACCTTTACCAAAGATAGACCGATCCGGGCAACCCTTATCACCAGTCCGTTGGCATGCGAGAGGGAAAAGATACAGCTGACTTCCCAGAGCCATTATAGATCTTATGGTTAACGCGATATGTACGGCGCTAGAATCACTGGACGGCATTGGTGCTTAGTCCTATATGAATAGTACCCGTGCAATGGAACCTCCACCAATCAACACATACCATGGTTCCATTGCCCACCACATAGTCATATTCATAATTGTAAAATAATAATTGCTTTTCAATGCAAGAGTGATAAGTATAGTACTTTGCATATAATTTGATAAAAATAATCAAATGACATGAGCAAGCGATGAACTTGCCTTTCTTGACTGCAAGATTATGCAGGCAAAAGCTTCGATACGTGAGAACTCCAAATGCTGAAATACCATCATCGTCCGGTAAGGACAATGTTTAAAGAACTGGCAAAGATGCTATAATGCATAATATGAGATGCAATCGTCCCGAGCGTAACCTAATCTCGATGATTTAGGATGTATGAGTTGTAAATATTTCTTTAGGATTGGTTGCACTTTTAGAATGGTTCTCAAACAAGGTTCTTATTAGGGTTTGGTTATAATAGCATCATAACCAAGTGATATAGGACATCATAACAATCATAAACATAAAGAATAGTGATGAAATAATATGTAAAGAACAGTTGTCAATTTTAAGTTCTACAGAACATGGTTGATGATTACTTATACTATACTTCAAAAGAATAACTTTTGAAGAACATGTTAATTAAGAAATAATGAGTATTTCAAATAAGAACTATGGTTTCTATGGCTTGATTGACATTTGTACTTCAAAAGAATAACTTTTGAAGAACAGGTTAAAACAAGAATATGAACTACTTTAAATAGGAGCTAAGTGCTATTAGGGTTTACTAATAGGACTGGTTGGTGCTTAAGTAGAAGTGATCTACATGTAGCAAGTATTAGTAAGTTTATTACTATGGTTTCTCCTAAGCATCATATCAAAGGATGGTTATCAAGGTGTTGCTATGAGTTAGGGTTTACTATGACTTCATATTTGCTTTACCAAATAATCTCTAATAGTTTCTAAGCTAAGTGGTTTATCATTTCCTAAGTAAGGTTTAGTTGGATAGGAACATGTGATGTGATTTGCTACATAAGGTTATACTAGGGTTTATCATTATGGTTCTACTAGGGTTTGATGCTTGAGGTTAATCCTAATGGTGTGGTATAATGGATTGGTGATCCATGGCACTACTCTAATTATCAAGCTAGGGTTTGCATCTAGGTGGCATTAGTGGATCATACAAGGTTTGAATAGGGATATGAAATTATAATCTCATGTGACTTGGTTTTATGCTAGTGGATCATAAGCATGCATTCAATTGTTGCTTATTAGGGTTCTATATGTTAAGTGAATCTCACATGATCACATGTGACACAAATTAGGGTTTTAGAGTTGCTTCTAAAGTGGAATGATCACATGAAATAATGAGATCAAGGTCTTACTCAAATTGAAACTAGGGTTTCTAAATTATGGTACAACTCCTAAAATGATAATTGGTAATAGAGTTGTGGTTACTAATTACTTTGAATCAAAATTAGTGATGGTTTGATATTTTATTAATCTTCACAAGATTTAATAATTAGAGTACTCATATTTTGGTTTAATTAAGAATCAGGGTTTAATAATTGTTATTAGGGTTTAAAATAATTAACTTGTTAACTAAAGATGTTTAAGTAAATAAGTTTTGATTTACTAAAATAATATTGACTTAAAATATTTTCTTGAGTTATTACTATTTAAAGAAAATAGAAAATAGTAATTTGCAAATTAGGGTTTATGAATTACCACTAATAATTAAGTTAATGTAAATATGATAAATAAAATTAATCCTAACATTTTACTTAGTTACTGAATAGCTAATATTTAACTTTGAAACTTCACTAATTATTGAATTCAAATTGTATTTTAAATAATTGAAATGGCATAATTAATAAAGATAAAATAAGTGAATTTTTATTTTGACACACCTTTTTGTTTTACATTTTATTTGAATAGAGTTTATTTTTGTGAGCATTTTGATATATTATTCATATTTTTCTGAGCTGAAATGGATTTTATATAATTTTGCAAAGTTTCAGTTATTTACTGGAATTTGAATTTAAACAAAAATACTAAACGTACCGGTTCATACCTAGCTATAGACACTGACGAGTGGGGCCAAGTCCTAGTCATCTGCCTCGTTGGCAGCTGACCGAGTCAACACGACCAGCGGGTCCATCTCCACGTCACCCTACCGGCGGCTCAACGCCGGCGAGGCAGGGCACGACGGAGACGCCGATTTAAGGCCTCCCAGGACGGACTACTGGATGATTTCGACTCCTCTCGATCTACTGAACCCGATGGTGTGGTTGTCTACTCGAATAGCTCACCAGAGCTTCGCCGACAATCATGTCCGCGGCGGTGCTATCCGGCGAAGTGGCAAAATGAAGCTACAGATGTCGATATGATGCGAGAGCAGGCTCTACAGACGCGCAAACTCACCCTGAATGTGATGGCGTGGTCGGTGACGACGATGGATGACGGAGACGGCGAGGACCTCGCCATTCCCGGCGATCTGCTGCAAGGGGAAAACCCAAAATTGGCGTCGCTCCGAGCTCCCCTGGATGCGTAGCTTTGCCAGTAGAACGGCGACGTCGAGGCGCATCCCCTCGACCAAACGGTGAGCTCCGGGGTGGTCTCAATCGACGGCTAGCCGGAGAAGGACTGCCGGTGAGTTTGGTTGATTGAGAGAGATAGAGAACGATTGAGGAAGAATGGATGGGCGGCGAGGTACTAGGGTTTCCTGGAGAAGTTCTTGACCTATTTATAGAGCTCGGCGAGGTCAAATTAGGAAGTTCACCGCCGGCGACGGCCGAGATGTGGCGGTGTCATTGTTACTGCAAATGAGCACGAATCGGGACGCAATTAGATAGGCTCGGACGCGAGAGGATATGGGCGCGGTTCTGAGATTTCTGACGACGTCCAGGGCGTCCCTATCGGCAGCGACGACGTGGCCGGGAAGCTCCTGTGCGCTGTCGACGCCGGGGAGGAAGACGAAGCCCCTTTTCTTCTCTTTGCCGAAACGGTATGGTGGGCTGGTTGTTCGTGGGCTGGGCTGAGGCTGGCCCGTGGTGCTAGCACTGGTGTTGGGCTGCTGTTAGGCTTCGGCCGAAGAGGTAAGCCCCTCTCTCTCTCTTTTCTTTTTCTGTTTTATTTTCTGTTTTGAATTTTTCTATTTGAATTCAAATCTGATTTCTATTTTGTTTTGCAGGTTCTAAACTATGTGAGTATCAACATAAATTGATAATAATGCTTACTGTATTATTTTGTTGTTTAAATAAACATTGAATTTTTGATTGGAGTGATATGTTGTGGGGTTTAATTAAAATGGACATGGTTTAGATATTTATCTAAATTTCTTTTTAATTTAGGAACAAATTCTATTTAAATGAATTGAAATTCCTAACATGTGCATGGTGAACATATTCTATTGTGCTAGTGCTCATTCATAGTGATTACTCACATATAATTTAATTATATCTAGGGTTTAACAAATGGAATAGGGTATGGAATTGGTTTATGATTTTATGTGGAGAATTATTCCTAAGTTTTTAAGAAGATGGTTAAGAAAGTTCTATAATCACTAATCTGGTTTTAGTAAACTTTAGCTTGAACTAATTAAGATGGATCCTATGTTTATAAGTAGTAATGCATTTTCTAATGATGGTTTAATTTATAGAACACTACTTCATTTGGTCTACTAAGATGGAAAGGTAGGGTTTAATATTTTATGTGAACTGATTCCTAGGTGAAAGGTTTAGGGTTTTGGTGATGCTTCACTAATTGAAGTATTAACTAGGCATGAGGCATGGCAGGGTTTAACTATTAGTGATATACTTATTATTTTATGTGATGGATGATATCTATTAATCATATGGGGTTAACTTATCATTTATATCTACCAGGTATAATCATGCATTAGACAAGATCCACTCATTCCTCACTAATCCCTCTTTAATATTTCTCTCATCACACTCATCCTAGATTCTTAGGGTTTATAATTAATACCAAGTTGTGATGATTATGGAATTGGTTTCCTAAGGTCCTACTCAAGAGATGATGATATGATCCTCTAAATATATGGTTTGCCTAGGGATTCTACCTTGCAATATTCTGTAGCTTGTTCTTCAGGAAATCTGATAAACCTTCTTCTTGTGATATGCCTCCACCTCCTAGCTTCTTCATCTTGATCCTAGCTAATTCACATGGAGTGGCTCTATGTGTTTGTTCCCATGTATCATGGTACTTGATGAGCAAATGGATGAAGGGTGTGGCTCTATTTATAGGCTTGGGCAAGCTCTAGTATCATGACACATAGGTGGTGACTCTTGATTTGGTTTGATGAGTAAGGTGCTTGGTTGTCATGCCCTCATCCATAGCAATCCTTTGAGCATGAGGTGGCAAAGCTTGGAGTGCAAGTCATGTAGATATTTTCATCCCATGTGGCAAGATCATTATCCTCTCATATGATTTATTTTTGGATAGCCAAGTGGCATTTGCTACTAAATATCTTGTGGATGGTTTTATTATTGTTGATGAGTCACTATATTATATTTGATTGGATTTATATTATAATATTGGTGAAAAGGTCAATGTTGAGGGTTATTTCTCAAGTTTGGATAGTTGGTGTTTGAATTCACCAAGGCATGATCATATGAGTTTCAAAATACTCATAGTTAGTTTTATTCAAATAGTTTGAACTATAATTCGTAATGTAAATGGATTTAGTTTTATGATATTCCATATACTTAATAAGTTATGATTTAAATAAGAATGTGTGGCTTTTATGCACTTTAGACCCTGTGGTTTACCTTATTTATAAGTGAATTAAATTACACACAAAGGTAGTTGCTAATTTTGAAGTGTTAATAAGTTAGGGTTTGATTCTTAAAGAATGTGTTGTTGTAAATATAATTCCATTTGATCTAATCCATAGATAAAATCATCTCTACCCAAAACAAGGTTTTTGCAAAGATCACAGTGAAGTTTATAGCGCTTGACTTGATGATCTACTTCAATTCCAGCAAGTCAAGTGAAACTTCAGTTACTGTGGTAAGTTTTATTTGAAAGCGCGAAAATCCCCCGGATTTTCTATGCATGAATGCAATGCACACTTTGGTGTTCTCTCATTTTATTGCCTCTAAACCTGGGATATTACAGCCTCTCCCCCTTAAACTGAACTTCGTCCCGAAGTTCGAACGCTCTCATGTTTCGGAACGTTGAAATGTCTTGAACAGATCACCATCCTTCAACTCCATGGTGATCACACTAGATATAGTGAAATATATCCCTTGTCCAGACCCTTCCAGATTCTTCTGATATCTGGCACTGATACTTTTTTCAATTCTATGATTTCTTCCAACACTCTAAGCTTATAGTCTTACTATCCAAAAATTCTTGGATTAAGACATCTTATTGTGTTAATGGACTTCACTAAAGGTTGTGATGACATCTTCCTATTTGGGTACTCAAAGCTTGGTTCTACCAGCTGCGGTAATCCAGCTGCGGTGTAATATGGCACTACGATTTACCAGCTGCGATACTCAAACCTTAATTTTAAAAGATTTATTTAAGGTAGGGTATTGTTTTCCCTTACTACCATAACGAAAGTAATGGTACTTGGTAAGGTATTTACAATAGGCATGGTCCTGGTAGTTTAGTCTTACGAATGGATTAGACTCATTTAGTCCATCCAATCATGGCTTCTAGTTCATACTAGTTATCTTCCTTTTGGTTTCTTTAGGTTCCATGAAAGGAATCTTTCTAATAATCATTAGTGTTGGTATGGTCAAACTCCTTCAATCTTTTGTCTTCTTAGGCTTCGATTGTCCTCCGACATCTACTTCCTCCAACTTCATTAGCTTAGACTTACTTGAGCTCTTTTACTTCTGAGTAATTAGTAATTGCCCACTCAAGTGAGGGTCTAACCCTTACTTCATCGAGATATGAACCTCGGCTTCTGGTCTGACATCCTCCTGAGAGTACTTTTATATGAGTAGTTCCTAACAACCTTATAAAAATAAGATCGGACTTCCTCTCAGTTCAGACCTTCTTCTTGGTCCATCATACTCCAAATATTATATTTTAATACTTCTCCTTCAGCCTTCCTCTCCCCCTTGGAGTTTACTAATGATCTTCAAACTTCCTTTCTACTAATCATTAAACTCCAAGGTTAGGTAGTTGGTTTAAGTCTGGTTTATATTTTGTACCTTTCTAAAGTCTCACGAAGAATTCTTTGCGGTGTATCCACTCAGTTGTGGGTATCCGATGTGAAATCCTCCAATCAAATATTTACCAGCTACGGGATACCAGCTGTGAAATACTAGCTGCGGAATCCCCCTTTCTTTTAGGGTATAGAAATGTTCAGGCTGTGGGCTATCTGGTACCAGCTGCAGACTACCTAGTACCAGATGTAGCTTATTGGATACCAGCTGTGGCTATGTTGTGGTTGTCAATATCTACCTACCAGCTGTGGCTACTTACATAGCTTTAGTTAAGATATACCTCACTTAACATTCTTTCTCTTCATGATTATCCTATATCAGCTGCGGTCATATGATGCTAGCTGCGACTTCACTTGTCTATTTTCCTTATTCTAGGGTTTGTTTGCAAGATAACCACTTGTTGACACTATGAAGATAGTATCGTAAGTGACTTCACTTGCATTACCTTCTTCCATAATGAATACGGCTCCACTTCTACTACTCCATATTCACTATTTTCTCACTTTTATGGTACTTCCATGTTGAAATACTCCTTGATTAAGGATAAAAGTGAGTTTTGGTTGGTCCTTCCTTCAGATTGTTGTGTTTGCTTCCCACAACTTTACTTCCTTCATCTAGTGAACCTTCATCTTGTCTTCAAAATCTTCAGAATTCGTCACTTCCTCACACGAATACCTTTACCCTCTAGACCTATAACATCAAGTAAGAGCTTGATATAGCAACATGCATTTGCATATCAAATTCAAACTTCATGTATGGATCTAGTCAAACAATGAAAATCCAATAAAATCCAAGAAAATCCAGCTTTGTGCTTATAATACACATCCTTATATGCCTGAAGATAATAGTTGGGTAAGACATCCCTAAACATCAGGCTCAGATGTGTAGTATATAACACCACATAAGATAGGTTTCGGTTGTGATACTTAGCACTTATACGTGAATTTCTACTATGTGTCTCAACATTTATCTTAATTGCACATTTGCAATGAGACAAACTTGAAACAAAATGGCTTGGGATAGTTGAAGTTAACCTAATTTTCTTTGGAAGTACTAACAAAATAGGATACCATATATATGTGCTATTGAGGACTACTTCCTATAATACAATTAGTTCTAACATGTCTACTCTAAACACATGATTGTTTAGAATATACCACCTATAACTCTAGGATTTCTTTATGTGATATGCTCTAAATAAGCCTTCTTTAAATTAAGGACTATGGTTCTAACATACTTGGTACAATTATTAGGATTTTAAGGCCTAAGCTTTCGAACTATTCCTTAAATCCTACTCTGCATCATACTTCTGTCATCATACTTTTGATGTTCTACTCCATCACATCATGACTCTCAAGTGAATCATATATGATTACCAACTTTACCATGAAAAGTAGACTTAAATACTCCTATCACTCTTCCTTACCTCCTATGATTGACTCATCATAGGTATATACTACCTCATATTACTTATCTACATTACTTAACATTAGTCATTTGACATTTTAAACGACTCTTACTTAACCATAACTTGCGTTGGTATACTTCTTCCAATAGGATATCTTCCTGATGGTTGTATCCTTTCTTTGGACTACCATATTTTGTATACCAACTGTGGTTTACTACCACCCATTATCTTAAGCTTCAAAGGTGTTCTACTATTTGTTTGGAATGAAGCAAGATAACTAACTAATTCACTTTACTAAAGAAATATAGATAAGAAAGATTGACTCAAGTGTGTCAGGATTATTCTCAAGTGAATACCCATCTCAAGTCAAAAGAATAGTTGGTTTAGCATAGTTGGCTTAACTAAGATTCTTCCTATAGACACTACCAAACCTATAGGTCTCCTTTAAAGGGTTTTAATCCTAGGGTCAAAGCATTTGCTCTGATACCAGCTGTGATGACCCAGCGTACCACCGCATGGTGTAGTACACAAGTCGTTGACATAACACAAGTGAAACACCGTTCCACTCATATTACATCTCTCAGAGTGGTACAACAGAAACATATGCGAGTCCAAGGTATGTCTATAGAAGTATACACGAACGTTTACATAAGATCCACACACCTCCTACTTTACAGTGAGGTAAAACTTCAAATAAGCTCCAGAAGAACGACTCGAAGTCTATCTTATTGCTAACTCAAGTTTAAGAGCTAATTGGCTTGCTATAGAACTCTAGCTACTTAGGTGCTAGGATTAGGGAAAGGTTCCCTTCTATTACTAGTCTAGGTTTCCATTATAGCTGATGCAGAAGCTAACTCCATTGACTTCTTTGATTGGATTCTTCATCTTGTTGCAGTTGACTCCTTTGTCTTCGAGGTCCACGGTAGTTTCTCCTTCGGTACTTTGATCTAAGAAGGGGTTCAAATGGGATAGAATGAGTACGAGCGTATCAAGTTCATATTAGGAAATATGTGTATCATGCACTAGCTACAGCCATAGACCAGAAAGTCATAGGCCAATGCAAGTTTTCATAAACATTTCTTCAAAAGGTTTATTTTATTCTGAAAACTATGCCCGTCTTCACAGGTTGACCAACTTCGTGGAGTTCCTTTCTGCGCGTCAGCTTTCCTTCAGGAGTGACAATACAATTCAAGATCTCTCGCAGAGGTGCGTTACTTTTCCCATAAGAGACCTTATCCTTGTTGCCAACCGGGCGCTTTCCCGTCCACACTTCCTTGGTGTGAGGCCAGGTGTAAGATCCAAGTCCACACCGCCTTCTCCGCGACCTCGCAGACCCACCCTTTTGTAAGTCTGTCCTCTCCTATATCTATGGGTAGACCGACCCAGGCCTTTGTTCTCACCTTTACCAATAAGGTAGACCGTTCCGAACAATTAATATGCCCTGTCCTATACACCATAGATAGACCGATCCGGACAACCCTTACAATCCTTCATAGACCAATAATAAGTCTACCCTCTCCTGTATCTAATGGTAGACCGTGAAGGACCACATGTCCCCACCTTTACCAAAGATAGACCGATCCGGGCAACCCTTATCACCAGTCCGTTGGCATGCGAGAGGGAAAAGATACAGCTGACTTCCCCAGAGCCATTATAGATCTTATGGTTAACGCGATATGTACGGCGCTAGAATCACTGGACGGCATTGGTGCTTAGTCCTATATGAATAGTACCCGTGCAATGGAACCTCCACCAATCAACACATACCATGGTTCCATTGCCCACCACATAGTCATATTCATAATTGTAAAATAATAATTGCTTTTCAATGCAAGAGTGATAAGTATAGTACTTTGCATATAATTTGATAAAAATAATCAAATGACATGAGCAAGCGATGAACTTGCCTTTCTTGACTGCAAGATTATGCAGGCAAAAGCTTCGATACGTGAGAACTCCAAATGCTGAAATACCATCATCGTCCGGTAAGGACAATGTTTAAAGAACTGGCAAAGATGCTATAATGCATAATATGAGATGCAATCGTCCCGTGCGTAACCTAATCTCGATGATTTAGGATGTATGAGTTGTAAATATTTCTTTAGGATTGGTTGCACTTTTAGAATGGTTCTCAAACAAGGTTCTTATTAGGGTTTGGTTATAATAGCATCATAACCAAGTGATATAGGACATCATAACAATCATAAACATAAAGAATAGTGATGAAATAATATGTAAAGAACAGTTGTCAATTTTAAGTTCTACAGAACATGGTTGATGATTACTTATACTATACTTCAAAAGAATAACTTTTGAAGAACATGTTAATTAAGAAATAATGAGTATTTCAAATAAGAACTATGGTTTCTATGGCTTGATTGACATTTGTACTTCAAAAGAATAACTTTTGAAGAACAGGTTAAAACAAGAATATGAACTACTTTAAATAGGAGCTAAGTGCTATTAGGGTTTACTAATAGGACTGGTTGGTGCTTAAGTAGAAGTGATCTACATGTAGCAAGTATTAGTAAGTTTATTACTATGGTTTCTCCTAAGCATCATATCAAAGGATGGTTATCAAGGTGTTGCTATGAGTTAGGGTTTACTATGACTTCATATTTGCTTTACCAAATAATCTCTAATAGTTTCTAAGCTAAGTGGTTTATCATTTCCTAAGTAAGGTTTAGTTGGATAGGAACATGTGATGTGATTTGCTACATAAGGTTATACTAGGGTTTATCATTATGGTTCTACTAGGGTTTGATGCTTGAGGTTAATCCTAATGGTGTGGTATAATGGATTGGTGATCCATGGCACTACTCTAATTATCAAGCTAGGGTTTGCATCTAGGTGGCATTAGTGGATCATACAAGGTTTGAATAGGGATATGAAATTATAATCTCATGTGACTTGGTTTTATGCTAGTGGATCATAAGCATGCATTCAATTGTTGCTTATTAGGGTTCTATATGTTAAGTGAATCTCACATGATCACATGTGACACAAATTAGGGTTTTAGAGTTGCTTCTAAAGTGGAATGATCACATGAAATAATGAGATCAAGGTCTTACTCAAATTGAAACTAGGGTTTCTAAATTATGGTACAACTCCTAAAATGATAATTGGTAATAGAGTTGTGGTTACTAATTACTTTGAATCAAAATTAGTGATGGTTTGATATTTTATTAATCTTCACAAGATTTAATAATTAGAGTACTCATATTTTGGTTTAATTAAGAATCAGGGTTTAATAATTGTTATTAGGGTTTAAAATAATTAACTTGTTAACTAAAGATGTTTAAGTAAATAAGTTTTGATTTACTAAAATAATATTGACTTAAAATATTTTCTTGAGTTATTACTATTTAAAGAAAATAGAAAATAGTAATTTGCAAATTAGGGTTTATGAATTACCACTAATAATTAAGTTAATGTAAATATGATAAATAAAATTAATCCTAACATTTTACTTAGTTACTGAATAGCTAATATTTAACTTTGAAACTTCACTAATTATTGAATTCAAATTGTATTTTAAATAATTGAAATGGCATAATTAATAAAGATAAAATAAGTGAATTTTTATTTTGACACACCTTTTTGTTTTACATTTTATTTGAATAGAGTTTATTTTTGTGAGCATTTTGATATATTATTCATATTTTTCTGAGCTGAAATGGATTTTATATAATTTTGCAAAGTTTCAGTTATTTACTGGAATTTGAATTTAAACAAAAATACTAAACGTACCGGTTCATACCTAGCTATAGACACTGACGAGTGGGGCCAAGTCCTAGTCATCTGCCTCGTTGGCAGCTGACCGAGTCAACACGACCAGCGGGTCCATCTCCACGTCACCCTACCGGCGGCTCAACGCCGGCGAGGCAGGGCACGACGGAGACGTCGATTTAAGGCCCCCCAGGACGGACTACTGGATGATTTCGACTCCTCTCGATCTACTGAACCCGATGGTGTGGTTGTCTACTCGAATAGCTCACCAGAGCTTCGCCGACAATCATGTCCGCGGCGGTGCTATCCGGCGAAGTGGCAAAATGAAGCTACAGATGTCGATATGATGCGAGAGCAGGCTCTACAGACGCGCAAACTCACCCTGAATGTGATGGCGTGGTCGGTGACGACGATGGATGACGGAGACGGCGAGGACCTCGCCATTCCCGGCGATCTGCTGCAAGGGGAAAACCCAAAATTGGCGTCGCTCCGAGCTCCCCTGGATGCGTAGCTTTGCCAGTAGAACGGCGACGTCGAGGCGCATCCCCTCGACCAAACGGTGAGCTCCGGGGTGGTCTCAATCGACGGCTAGCCGGAGAAGGACTGCCGGTGAGTTTGGTTGATTGAGAGAGATAGAGAACGATTGAGGAAGAATGGATGGGCGGCGAGGTACTAGGGTTTCCTGGAGAAGTTCTTGACCTATTTATAGAGCTCGGCGAGGTCAAATTAGGAAGTTCACCGCCGGCGACGGCCGAGATGTGGCGGTGTCATTGTTACTGCAAATGAGCACGAATCGGGACGCAATTAGATAGGCTCGGACGCGAGAGGATATGGGCGCGGTTCTGAGATTTCTGACGACGTCCAGGGCGTCCCTATCGGCAGCGACGACGTGGCCGGGAAGCTCCTGTGCGCTGTCGACGCCGGGGAGGAAGACGAAGCCCCTTTTCTTCTCTTTGCCGAAACGGTATGGTGGGCTGGTTGTTCGTGGGCTGGGCTGAGGCTGGCCCGTGGTGCTAGCACTGGTGTTGGGCTGCTGTTAGGCTTCGGCCGAAGAGGTAAGCCCCTCTCTCTCTCTTTTCTTTTTCTGTTTTATTTTCTGTTTTGAATTTTTCTATTTGAATTCAAATCTGATTTCTATTTTGTTTTGCAGGTTCTAAACTATGTGAGTATCAACATAAATTGATAATAATGCTTACTGTATTATTTTGTTGTTTAAATAAACATTGAATTTTTGATTGGAGTGATATGTTGTGGGGTTTAATTAAAATGGACATGGTTTAGATATTTATCTAAATTTCTTTTTAATTTAGGAACAAATTCTATTTAAATGAATTGAAATTCCTAACATGTGCATGGTGAACATATTCTATTGTGCTAGTGCTCATTCATAGTGATTACTCACATATAATTTAATTATATCTAGGGTTTAACAAATGGAATAGGGTATGGAATTGGTTTATGATTTTATGTGGAGAATTATTCCTAAGTTTTTAAGAAGATGGTTAAGAAAGTTCTATAATCACTAATCTGGTTTTAGTAAACTTTAGCTTGAACTAATTAAGATGGATCCTATGTTTATAAGTAGTAATGCATTTTCTAATGATGGTTTAATTTATAGAACACTACTTCATTTGGTCTACTAAGATGGAAAGGTAGGGTTTAATATTTTATGTGAACTGATTCCTAGGTGAAAGGTTTAGGGTTTTGGTGATGCTTCACTAATTGAAGTATTAACTAGGCATGAGGCATGGCAGGGTTTAACTATTAGTGATATACTTATTATTTTATGTGATGGATGATATCTATTAATCATATGGGGTTAACTTATCATTTATATCTACCAGGTATAATCATGCATTAGACAAGATCCACTCATTCCTCACTAATCCCTCTTTAATATTTCTCTCATCACACTCATCCTAGATTCTTAGGGTTTATAATTAATACCAAGTTGTGATGATTATGGAATTGGTTTCCTAAGGTCCTACTCAAGAGATGATGATATGATCCTCTAAATATATGGTTTGCCTAGGGATTCTACCTTGCAATATTCTGTAGCTTGTTCTTCAGGAAATCTGATAAACCTTCTTCTTGTGATATGCCTCCACCTCCTAGCTTCTTCATCTTGATCCTAGCTAATTCACATGGAGTGGCTCTATGTGTTTGTTCCCATGTATCATGGTACTTGATGAGCAAATGGATGAAGGGTGTGGCTCTATTTATAGGCTTGGGCAAGCTCTAGTATCATGACACATAGGTGGTGACTCTTGATTTGGTTTGATGAGTAAGGTGCTTGGTTGTCATGCCCTCATCCATAGCAATCCTTTGAGCATGAGGTGGCAAAGCTTGGAGTGCAAGTCATGTAGATATTTTCATCCCATGTGGCAAGATCATTATCCTCTCATATGATTTATTTTTGGATAGCCAAGTGGCATTTGCTACTAAATATCTTGTTGATGGTTTTATTATTGTTGATGAGTCACTATATTATATTTGATTGGATTTATATTATAATATTGGTGAAAAGGTCAATGTTGAGGGTTATTTCTCAAGTTTGGATAGTTGGTGTTTGAATTCACCAAGGCATGATCATATGAGTTTCAAAATACTCATAGTTAGTTTTATTCAAATAGTTTGAACTATAATTCGTAATGTAAATGGATTTAGTTTTATGATATTCCATATACTTAATAAGTTATGATTTAAATAAGAATGTGTGGCTTTTATGCACTTTAGACCCTGTGGTTTACCTTATTTATAAGTGAATTAAATTACACACAAAGGTAGTTGCTAATTTTGAAGTGTTAATAAGTTAGGGTTTGATTCTTAAAGAATGTGTTGTTGTAAATATAATTCCATTTGATCTAATCCATAGATAAAATCATCTCTACCCAAAACAAGGTTTTTGCAAAGATCACAGTGAAGTTTATAGCGCTTGACTTGATGATCTACTTCAATTCCAGCAAGTCAAGTGAAACTTCAGTTACTGTGGTAAGTTTTATTTGAAAGCGCGAAGATCCCCCGGATTTTCTATGCATGAATGCAATGCACACTTTGGTGTTCTCTCATTTTATTGCCTCTAAACCTGGGATATTACACCTCCGCGGAGCGTCCGTGGAGACGCATCCCGGGCGCATATTTGGGCCAGGTTTGCGTCTCCGCGACGGCCGGTCACTTTGCGTCGCCCGCTGGAGGTGGTGTGTGTCCTGGGGAAACGACACGTTCGCGTACGGGTGAAAAATTAGAAGGTTTTTTTTAACAGGGATGGGGTCTAGAAAGACCCCGATGTTGTTGCATTAGATCAGAAGCGGTGGGTACATATTACAAGCACGACCCTAGTACATTAAAAATAAAAAAGCAGTCTTGCAATTTTACATAAGGACCCTGGAAACATAAAAATAAAAGCAATCCAATCCTTGGTCCTCTCCACCGACGGTGGGACTCGAATGCCGGCCATCTTCCCACTGCCGGGGACGCACCACTTGGCAGCGAGTAGATGCGAAGCTCCAGCACGAATCACCTTGGAAGGCCTCTGATACGTCTCCGACGTATCGATAATTTCTTATGTTCCATGCCACATTATTGATGATATCTACATGTTTTATGCATACTTTATGTCATATTTATGCGTTTTCCGGAACTAACCTATTGACGAGATGCCGAAGGGCCAGTTCCTGTTTTCTGCTGTTTTTGGTTTCAGAAATCTTAGTAAGGAAATATTCTCGGAATCGGACGAAATCAACACCGAAGATCTTAGAATCCCCGGGAGCTTCCAGAACACCCGAGAACCGTCAAAGAGGGGCCACAGGGGGCCCACACATGGTGGCGGCGCGGCCCAGGAGGGGGCGCGCCGCCCTAGTGTCCGGTGGCCCCAGACCCCCTCTGACCTGCCTTTCCGCCTATTTAAAGCCTCCGTCGCGAAAACCCTGAGACGTTCGATCGAAACTGCCGGAACCTCCTCCTCCACCACCGCCGCCATCTTCTGCCGCTCCCATGAGGAGGGGAGTTCTCCATCGAGGACGCCGGTAGGTGGTTCAATGTACTTCAATACAATAATCTCATGAGCTGCCTTACATGATTGAGATTCATCTTGTCATCTAGATGTCATTCTAGTCAAGTCTCCTGTCTCCCACGTGTGTAAAGGTGAGGTGTGCAGTGTCTCCATATATCTAGTTAAGTTACTCTTATGCTTATGTGGTTCATATCTGTCCAGTGTGCCTCAATGTAATGGTGACAGTGTGCATCGTGTAGTACTTGGCGTAGGCTATGATTGTGATCTCTTGTAGATTATGAAGTTAACTATTGCTATGATGGTATTGATGTGATCTATGCCTCCTTTCGTAGTGTGAAGGTGACAGTGTGCATGCTATGTTAGTACTTGGTTTGGTTATGTTGATCTGTTATGCACTCTAAGGTTATTTAAACATGAACATTGAATATTGTGGAGCTTGTTAACTCCGGCATTGAGGGTTCGTGTAATCCTACACATAGTGGTGTTCATCATCCAACAAGAGGGTGTAGAGTCTAGCATCTATCTATTTATTCTGTTATGTGATCAATGTTGAGAGTGTCCACTAGTGAAAGTATGATCCCTAGGCCTTGTTCCTAAATATGCTATCGCTGCTTGTTTATTGTTTTACGCATCTCATCGTCCGCAATATTACCACCATCAACCGCACGCCCGAGCACTTTTCTCGGTGCCGTTGCTACGCTTATATTTATTCATACCACCTGTATTTCACTATCTCTTCGCCGAACTAGTGCACCTATTAGGTGTGTTGGGGACACAAGAGACTTCTTGCTTTGTGGTTGCAGGGTTGCATGAGAGGGATATCTTTGACCTCTTCCTCCCCGAGTTCGATAAACCTTGGGTGATCCACTTAAGGGAAACTTGCTGCTGTTCTACAAACCTCTGCTCTTGGAGGCCCAACACTGTCTACAAGAATAGAAGCACCCGTAGACATCAGCCTCCAGCATGGAGGTTGGAAGAACGCTGCCGGCGCAGTGCTTGCAGTGGCCTCCTCTATGGCCAGAGATCATGGAGGCAGACTTGGCCACCATGTGATGAACTCCAGATTGCAGCAGATAAACTCCCCACCATCTTGATGACGCCCTGAAATCCCTGTCGAAGCATCTCTTCCCCTCATCACCACGGCCGGCCGGAAGAGATTTGAAGACAGGAAGCAAGAAGACCTCAAGATGGCCATCGAATCTGACCTTATTCAAGGAGACGGAGGCGTTCTTCCCCACCCCTTTCTCCATCCACTGGAGCCGTAGGAGTAGAAAGAAGAAACTTAGCTTGCTCCAGATCTGGTCAACGAGATCCAGAGCACCGCCCCACACTACCGGCATAAAGCCAAGACGCCACAGGGGCAACAACAAACCTACACTACTCTGTACATGCCGGTCTCCGCCCTCTCTACCATGCCGAACGGCAGCGCTGCCGGTGAGGAGAGCCGGGCGAGCCGGGGAACTCCACGCGACTCTCAAGGAAAGGTGGAAGCAGAGAGAACGAAAGAGAGAAAGAGGAGCTCGTCCTTCACTTCAAAGGTTTTTGGTAGTATCGACCGATTTTTGCACTCTCTAGGTATGTTAGGGCATCTCTATCTGTCTGACAGATTTCAGACATGAATTGTGTCTTTTAGTCCGTTCGTGTTGGACACGGATATGAAAAATGGCTTCTTTTTTAACATGTTCGATATGCGTCTGCCCCTAACCAACGGTAGTGTACATTTTATACCGCAAATTTCAGGCTAGTATGGACCCTGCATTTGTTAGGGATGAGAGAGAGAAATATGTATTTTGTGTGGCCAGCATTGGCCAACAAACGGGCCATACATTAAATACTGAGAAGAGAGAGGCTCTCCAGGTCACACGGACGTGCGGACAACATCCTCGCAGATGCATCCGCGACATAAATTTTGTCCCGGATACGCTTGTCCGGACAGCCCAGTAACTATGCATCTCGCCGCTAGGTTGGACTTTCTGTCCACGCAGACACAAACGGACATTTTTTGTCCTTTTTTGTTGGGCTGCTGGAAATGCCCTTAGCCCATTGTCACCCGCCAGGGCCAAACCTTGCCAGGCAGGAAAGATCTCGCGGGGCGAGCTCCTCGCAGATGTCGTGTGGCTTTTGCCAACGACATCTTCGAGAAGGTCCGCCACAGGAGCCTCTCCCAAGCCTCTCGGCTGCCATCTCTCGAAGAGGACAAGCTTCATCGTCCTCAAGTTTCTCCAGTTGCGCTCGTTCTGTGCTCAGGATAAGCCACCAAACCCTTCTTATAGCCCAGGCGTCGCTTTGTCCGTTGTGGGGATATTCCGGCATAGCGACGTGCGCTACATGCCTCATCCTTTGGAGTAGTGATCTAGCCAATGCGCACGGCGTGGTAGGGACCCTGATTCTCAACCCGCTGACACCAGAGGGCATGCGACCTACCAAACTCTCCCGTAGAGTATCTCGTCCTCTCTATGGGTGCACCAGACACAAGGTGTTGCTAAGACCATGTCAAATCCCGATAGGCGGCCCAACCCTATCAAAAGCACAACGGTTGCTCATTTAACACTATTGATGGTTACGACTATTCCCTAATCAAAGGCAGGATAGACCCCTCTATGAAAAATAACACGCCATCGAGGGAGACGATAGATCAAACTAACATAGGGCCAGAAGAATTTTAACATGGAAAAACCTCTCCCATAAATAGATGAAAAAACTACTGGCACCAACCAGTAAAGCTTCACTACCGTGGGGAGAGCTTACACAAAGCCGGGGATTTCACATATTTAACTTATAGTATGTGGTAGCTTACAAAGAGGTATATATAGTGGTATGATACGTCTCAAACGTATCTATAATTTCTAATGTTCCATGCTTACATTATACCAATTGCTACATGTTTTATATACACTGTATATCATTTTTATGCATTTTTCGGGACTAACCTATTAACAAGATGCCGAAGTGCCAGTTCCTGTTTTTTGCTGTTTTTGGTTTCAGAAATTCTACACAGGAAATTTCTCGGAATTGCGCGAAACAAAAGCCAAACCTTCTATTTTTCCGAGGGACACACGGAGCCAGAAGGGCAAGCCCGGGGGAGGCCCAGGGCCTCCTCCCCATAGGGTGGCGCGGCCAGGCCCCAGGCGCGCCCAGGTGTGGGGAGGGCACCCCCTGGCTCCCCCGACGCTGCCCCTTCGCCTATATATTCCTTCGTCTCCGAAAACCCTAGGACGATCAGTCATATTCCACGAAGAGTTACGTAGCCGCCAGCATCGCGAAGCCAAGTTCGGGAGATAGAAGTCTCTGTTCCGGCACGCCGCCGGGACGGGGAATTGCCCCCGGAGTCATCTCCATCGACACCACCGCCATCTTCATCGCCGTGACTCCCATGATGAGGAGGGAGTAGTTCTCCCAGGCTGAGGGCTCTACCGGTAGCTATGTGGTTCATCTCTCTCCCATGGTGTGATCTTTAGGTGATCATGAGCTTTGTAATCTAGTTGAATATGTAGATGTTACTCTTGTCTATTATGCACTCTAGAGGTTACTTTAATATGAACTCCGGAGTCACTCTCCACGGTGTGATGGTGACAGTGTGCGCATCGTGTGTGATTCCTTTATGACATTGTGGAGCTTGTTTACTCCGGCTTGAGGTGTGCTTTTGCAGCCCTACACAATGAATGGTGTTTGTTATCCAACAAGAGAGTGTTTGAGAGTAGCATTTATTTATTCAATTATGTGATCATTGTTGAGAGTGTCCACTAGTGAAAGTATGATCCCTAGGCCTTGTTTCTAAGCATTGAAACACCGTTTCCAACAAGTTCTGCTACATGTTCGCTTGCTGTCATTTTTATTTCAGATTGCAATTACTACTTATAATCATCCATATTACTTGTATTTCACTATCTCTTCGCCGAACTAGTGCACCTATACATCTGACAAGTGTATTAGGTGTGTTGGGGACACAAGAGACTTCTTGTATCTTAATTGCAGGGTTGCTTGAGAGGGATATCTTTGACCTCTACCTCCCTGAGTTCGATAAACCTTGGGTGATTCACTTAAGGGAAACTTGCTGCTGTTCTACAAACCTCTGCTCTTGGAGGTCCAACACTGTCTACAGGAATAGAAGCGTGTGTAGACATCATGATCGTAAACTAGGTCTATGATGATCCACTCGCCCAAGCCTCCAAGTGACGGTCCTCGCTTCGCTTGTCCAAACTTAAGATTTACATGTATTTGAATCACAATATAACAAACTCCACTTTGAGACAAAAAATCTTCTTGTAGCATCAAAGGTAGACTTCTCCTTGAACAACAAAGAAAACACTTTTGGCACAGAACAACCACTTGAGCTAAACAGTTACACAAAACAAGCTCGAGCGAAGCTCAAACTTGGCAACAAGAACTATATATGGTTGTCATCATATGGCAGGATTATCATGAGTACTTATCTTTCATACCTTTAGTACGTTCACCTTGTGCAATAATGTCACGAATATAATGGCACTTGGCACCAATGTGCTTTGTTTTATCAAGGAACATTTGATCCTTGGTAAGGTATATGGAACTTTGACTATCATGAAACAAAGCAAAATAGTAATTGTCCCAATAAAGCTCAGCATACAAGAACTTCAACCTAACAGACTATTTGCAAGCTTTAGCAATAGCTAGGTATTCTTGTTATATTTTAGATCAGGTAACAACTGGTTGTAATGTTGCCTTTCATCTCGCAGAACATCCACCAACAATGAACAAATAACCTACGAGGGACCTCTAGCCTCTTATGCAAATCGGAAGCAATATCTGAGTCCACATAACCAACGAGTCCCTCATTGGCCTTGTCATACTTTAAGAAAGCATTGGATGTACGAGGAAGGTACGTAAAAATCCACTGAACAACATTCCAATATTTTTTTACCAAGATTAGTGTTGTGACCAAACATAGCATAGCATGTTCTAGTATGGAGATCATTGACATAACACCAACGAAACACATTATTCCACTAGTATTACATCACTCAGAGTAGTACAACAGAAACATCACGGGTCCTATGTATGACTATATAATTATAACTCTAACTCTGTACAAAAGATCATCACAACCTCCTAGCTAGTTATAATGAGGCAAGCCATCAAATTGAAAATCCAAAACAAACAACTCATAGATTAAACTATAACTAGAGCTACCTCTAAAGCTATGAAACAAAATTCTAAAAGTAGCTAATGGTATATCCCACTAAGGTGCAAAATCTCAATTTCAAATGTTTTGTATTCCGAGCTATATAACAATGATAAAGTCTATTTTTGTAGAGATTTTAAATCACTATGCTCAAATCTACGCCTTTGTTATTTTTGTGTAGCCCAAACTACACATTGTTTCCAATTAAAAAATTGTTCATTTGTGAGATACATTACTAGCTAGATCATGATTTTTTCATAATGTTTTGGAATTTAGAAATATTATTTTAATTTTTAAAAAAATAAAGAGATCACTGGTGTCCATGTGCATCAAATCTCTATCCGTTTTATTGCTAGGTCATCACCGATGTGCTTTTGATGCTTTGATTTGGATACTTAAAAGAACCCTTATTTCTCCTATAGGAAAGATATATTTTCTTAAGACTAAGATTGGGGAATTCTTATAACACTTGTGTTGGATTAATAGTGTTGTAGACTTGATTTAATTCTAATGATTGTTCTATGATCACAGATCTTGGATTTAGAGATATAAGACACATACTAGGATTTTCTTATGATCACAAAGTGATGCATAAGTTGGAATGGAAATTGTGGTATAATACTCCAAGTGTATAGATGAAAGATGTGAATTTTGGAGGTTTTCCCTCTCACTCCAAGGAGGTTTTGACAACTCCAAAAATGTGGTTGGTGTGTTTAAAATCTAAGCTAAATAAGAACTTATAATGTAGACTTGTTCTTACCATTACCTTAACTAATTACTTTGCCTAGTGGAGAACTTGTGAAAGGATCAAGGTTTGTCACAAGCTTCCACAAGAGTGCTTTTCTCCTATTGAAACGTGCTCACTTAACATTTCTACTTGCTACTTGTTCAAGATGATATATGCTTATCAAGATAGGCTTTCTTAGATAATTTATTCACCTATATCCATCAAAGCATAATCATGTACTTGATATGATCAAATAATTTGTCTACTATTTTGCCTTCATCATCTCCCATTCCTAAGTCTATATGTTGATCTTGAGATCTTGACACTATGGCTCTTTATATTCTAGACGACATTAGTTTGTATCTTCAAGTAATTCTCGATGAATCATAGTTCATTAGGGTCCTCATCTCAACTTTCTTCATGATCCTTCACAAGGTGATATGATCAACACTTTCACTAATACTTCTCTGGACATTATAGGACGACTTCTAATACTAGGTTACTACACTACTCATGATCCATAATCCCTGTTGTGGTTCTTAAGGGTTTGGCATTCATTGTTTTCTTGTAATCTACCATCTCTCTCCTAATACCCAATTTTTACTAGGTGTATCCACAAGGTTATGAATGTCATCCCGAAGGGTGATATCCCCATGTGGATCTATCTCCAATAAGTTTATTCCTAATTCTATTGTATTCGGCATCTATGGATCGTAACTTGGTTATGAGGCTCATGGAATTATCTACCTAAAGGAATAACTAGTATGGCTTTCACCTCCAAGATTAAGTGCTTGCTCAAGCAGATAGAGTGTAACACTTAACTTGTACTCTCTTGCATAAGCTTATTAACTAATCATAAGGTATATTATGCACTAACAAGATATCTAAATCCAATTGATTCCTCACATGTCACCCTTATATTTAAAGTGTCAAACTCTTTATGTGACATGAGAAGGGTCATTATAATCCTTTGATCATATGGCTTGGGTTACACTTGGTTAATTAAGGTCCATGATTAACTTGTGCTACGCTATTTTCTTAGATCATTGATTTCGCTAATAGAACTTGTTATTCCTCCTTTATTTCAAAAGACTACTAATTGGATATCTTCCTAGGAATGGTTCTTGTCTCATGGTGGCTAGTTAATTGAAGATTGAGTTTACTTCTCCAACTTCCAAACTTGTCTTACTTTATCCTAAAGCTCTCACTCAAGAGATGATAATATCTCTCAGATAATTATAGATATCTCCCTCCTAAGTATTGGTGTGAAAATATTTGGATAGAAACAAATAATATATAGAATGGCTCAAGATATCATGATAATACTTGTGTTAATTTCTTTGAAATGAGTTCAAGAATCTTGTGGCCTACCTCGCTAATCATGGTAAGAATAGATATTGACTACTAAAAGGATGTGTTAACATTTGTGTCATATTCCATGTTAATGTCATATAATTCTCATAAACAACCTCTGCCCAAAATAAGAGTTTAACAATGGTTATATTGAAGTTTCTCGTGGTTGACTTGATGATCTACTTCAATTTCATCAATTCAAGTGAAACTTCAATCACTTTGAAAAGTCTTAATCGAATGTGTGAACTATTCCTAGATTTTCTATGCATGAATGTAATTCGGACATATGTGTTCTCTCTATTTCTAGTCTCTCAATCCTGGGATGTTACAATTATCCATGTATCAACTCACCAGTCTCATAGCATATGATAGATAAGGATAATAGAAAAGCATAACATACATCAAGAACCAAGAACACTAGAGTATGGAACTCGTGACACATACTAAAAATCTTCATTATAGCTAGTGGCGGGCCCAAGCCTCCTGCGATGGGGCTCGCTCCACTCGTCAAAAGTTAGCCTTCATATGATTTTCGATCGTAACATAACAATCGATCTCATCGGTGTTGTACTATTTTCACGCATCGCCGATATTCCTCCCCGATGTGGCAGCGTTAATACCCACTATCGCACCATCCTATCATTTCCCCGCTGCTTCCCGCTCCATTTCTCTTCGAGTGCTCTAGCTACAAAGTGTTGAAATATTGGACCCATATGAAGTGGCCCATATTAGATTTCAGATTTCCCTATAAATCTCAAAGGCCACATAGTGGCAGCCCTTGTGAGTTTGAGACCAAGTTGGTGACAGCTCACTAGGGAGTGGCAAGAGGTGGGAAGTTTAGTCTCACATGGAAAGTTGGGAGAAAGTTAGACCACCTTATAAGGTAGGTTGTTCCACCACTAGTAAGTGAGTAAGAAGAGGAGTGGTACACGCGTGCTCCTCCTACTCGCTTGCTCGTCTCATCTCGACTCGACACGTCACGACACGTCGCGTTGCGCCGCGCTCGTGTTGAGTGGATAGAGCCTAGACTTTCCTTTCTTTTTGCAGTTTAGAAAAACGAATAGAGTCCTAGACGGACGCATCGTAGTTAGTCGGTTTGGATCGCTCCCGAATCGTGGGCTATCTATAACCGACTCGAAACGTGCGATGTGGGAATGGCCCACATTGCCGAGGGTTTCATGATCCTGTATAATCTCTTGCCCGACTACCGTAGAAACATATCTGATACATGAGTTGGGGTTTTTCCACCTCTCCCAGCTTGCGCTGCCATCATAGCCCACTCCATCCAGCCCGCCAGCCTGCACCGGCGAACGGGAGAGCAGGTCTCCGGAACCACTCGCCTTTGCGATCCTGTGTGGGAGAGGGTGAATTAGGTTTTTGGGAAGCGCTCTACGCGACATCTCAAGCTCTTCATCACGGGTCTTCTTCCAAGTCGGGCGGTGCTGCATACTGTCGCCTTCAACATCGTCTACTTCGACCCGTCGTCAACAACATTGTCATCAACAGCGTTACTGCTGCATCGGCGACTGCTACACCGCCACCACACCACCTCCACCAGAGCGGTACGTGCGATATATCCCGGTCTGTTTAGCGATCGATGGATGTTGTACCATTTTCCCTCCTATTATTCATATTGATTAATGCATCTATTATGCTCAAGTTTCACATGTTAGTAGTTGCTGGCATCATTCTTAATATTCTGGAATTAATCATGGAAATTGTGCCTAATTATCTAACAATCAAAAAACCCAATTGTACGCAATTTCCTAAGTTAACAATGGCTGGTTTTGCTGATGCACTAAGGCCAGATCAATTTACCGGTGTGCACTTTAAGAGGTGGCAGATTAAGGCTGCGCTCTGGCTTACTCATCTAAAAGTGTTCGAAGTTAGTAATGTCTTACCTAAAGGAACTATATCTGAGCAAGATCAAAAAAAATTGAAGGAAGACAATACTCTATTTGCTGGATGCGTTCTGAGTATTCTTGCTGATTGTCTGTGTGATGTGTATATGCACATAACAGACGGAAAAGAGCTCTGAGATGCATTGAATGCTAAATTCGGTGCAACCAATGTAGGCCGTGAATTGTACACCATGGAGTGTTTCCATGACATCATGATGGTGAACAACCGTTTTGTAGTTGAACAACCTCATGAGATACAATGCATTGCGAAAGAGATTGAACTCCTTAAGTGTGTCTTACCTGACAAGTTTGTTTCTGGATGCATTATCTCTAAGTTACCCCCTTCATGGAGAAGCTTTTCCACAACTCTCAAACCTAAGAGACAAGAGATATTGATGGCGCGTGAGACACACTTTCGTTGGGAACCCCAAGAGGAAGGTGTGATGCGTACAGCAGCAAGTTTTCCCTCAGTAAGAAACCAAGGTTATCGAACCAGTAGGAGTCAAGGAACACGTGAAGGTTGTTGGTGGCGGAGTGTAGTGCGGCGCAACACCGGGATTCCGGCGCCAATGTGGAACCTGCACAACACAATCAAAGTACTTTGCCCCAACGTAACAGTGAGGTTGTCAATCTCACCGGCTTGCTGTAAACAAAGGATTAGATGTATAGTGTGGATGATGATGTTTGTTTGCGAAGAACAGTAACGAACAATTGCACTAGATTGTATTTCAGATGTAAAGAATTGGACCGGGGTCCACAGTTCACTAGTGGTGTCTCTCCCATAAGATAAATGGATGTTGGGTGAACTAATTACAGTTGGGCAATTGACAAATAAAGAAGGCATAAAAATGCACATACATATATCATGATGAGTACTATGAGATTTAATCAGGGCATTACGACAAAGTACATAGACCGCTATCCAGCATGCATCTATGCCTAAAAAGTCCACCTTCAGGTTATCATCCGAACCCCTTCCAGTATTAAGTTGCAAACAACAGACAATTGCATTAAGTATGGTGCGTAATGTAATCAACACAAATATCCTTAGACAAAGCATCGATGTTTTATCCCTAGTGGCAACAACACATCCACAACCTTAGAACTTTCTGTCACTGTCCCAGATTCAATGGAGACATGAACCCACTATCGAGCATAAATACTCCCTCTTGGAGTCACAAGTATCAACTTGGCCAGAGCCTCTACTAGCAACGGAGAGCATGCAAGAACATAAACAACATATATGATAGATTGATAATCAACTTGACATAGTATTCAATATTCATCGGATCCCAACAAACACAACATGTAGGATTACAAATAGATGATCTTGATCATGATAGGCAGCTCACAAGATCTAACATGATAGCACAATGAGGAGAAGACAACCATCTAGCTACCGCTATGGACCCATAGTCCAGGGGTGAACTACTCACACATCGATCCGAGGCGATCATGGCGATGAAGAGACCTCCGGAGATGATTCCCCTCCGCAGGTGCCGGAGGCGATCTCCGAATCCCCCGAGATGGGATTGGCGGCGGCGTCTCTCGGAAGGTTTTCCGTATCGTGGCTCTCGATCGGGGTATTCACGACAAAGGCTTTAAGTAGGCGGAAGGGCGGAGTCGGAGGAGTCACGGGGCCCCACACGCTAGGGCCACGCGGGCCCCCTGGGCCGCGCCGCCTAGTGTGGCGGCGCCCGTGGCCCCACTTCGTATCTCCCTCGGTCTTCTCGAAGCTTCGTGGAAAATAAGACCCCGGCGTTGATTTCGTCTAATTCCGAGAATATTTCCTTTGTAGGATTTCTCAAACCAAAAACATCGAAAACAAGCACTGGCTCTTCGGCATCTCGTCAATAAGTTAGTGCCGGAAAATGCATAATAATGACATATAATGTGTATAAAACATGTGAGTATCATCATAAAAGTAGCATGGAACATAAGAAATTATAGATACGTTTGAGACGTATCAAGCATCCCCAAAGCTTAGTTCCTACTCGCCCTCGAGTAGGTAAACGATAACAAAGATAATTTCTGAAGTGACATGCTATCATAATATTGATCAATACTATTGTAAAGCATATGAGATGAATGCGGCGATTCGAAGCAATGGCAAAGATAATGAGTAAACAAATGAATCATATAACAAAGACTTTTCATGAATAGTACTTTCAAGACAAGCATCAATAAGACTTGCATAAGAGTTACTCATAAAGCAATAGATTCAAAGTAAAAGGAATTGAAGCAACACAAAGGATGATTAAGTTTCAGCAATTGCTTTCAACTTGTAACATGCATATCTCATGGATAATTGTCAACACAAAGTAATATAACAAGTGCAATAAGTAAACATGTAAGAATCAATGCACACAGTTGAATAGAAGGAATAGGTAAACTGACTCAACAATAAAGTAGAAGAATGGCCCTTCGCAGAGGGAAGCATGGATTACTATATTTGTGCTAGAGCTTTTCATTTTGAAAACAAGAAACAATTTTGTCAACGGTAGTAACAAATCATATGTGTTATGTATAAGATATCCTATAAGTTGCAAGCCTCATGCATAGATTACCAATAGTGCTCGCACCTTGTCCTAATTAGCTTGGATTAACATGGATTATCATTGCATAGCATATGTTTCAACCAAGTGTCACAAAGGGGTACCTCTATGCGCTGTACAAAGGTCTAAGGAGAAAGATCGCATTTGATTTCTCGTTTTGATTATTCTCAACTTAGACATCCATACCGACAACATAGACAACAGATAATAGACTCCTCTTTAATGCATAAGCATTCAACAACAGATAATATTCTCATAAGAGATTGAGGATTGTTGTCCAAATGAAACTTCCACCATGGATCATGGCTTTATTTAGCGGCCCAATGTTCTTCTCTAACAATATGCATACTCAAACCATTTGATCATGGTAAATCACCCTTACTTCAGACAAGACGAACATGCATAGCAACTCACATGATATTCAACAAAGGTGCAATAGTTGGTGGCGTCCCCAGAAACATGGTTACCGCTCAACAAGCAACTTATAAGAAATAAGATACATAGCTACATATTCTTTACAACAATAGTTTTTAAGTCTATTTTTCCCATGAGCTATATATTGCAAAGACAAAGGATAGAAATTTTAAAGGTAGCACTCAAGTAATGTACTTTGGAATGGCAGAGAAATACTATGTAGTAGGTAGGTATGGTGGACACAAATGGCATAGTTTTTGGCTCAAGGATTTGGATGCACAAGAAGAATTCCTCTCAATACAAGGCTAGGCTAGCAAGGTTGTTTGAAGCAAAGTCAAGTATAAAATGGTACAGCAAAACTCACATATGAACATATTGTAAGCATTATAAGATTTTACATCGTCTTCCTTGTTGTTCAAACACCTTAACCAGAAAATATCTAGACTCTAGAGAAACTAATCATGCAAACCAGATTTTAACAAGCTCTATGTAGTTTTTTCATTAATGGATGCAAAGTACATGATGCAACAGCTTAAACATGATCTATATGAGCATAAAAATTTCCAAGTATCAAATTATTCAAGACATTATACCAATTACCACATGCAGCATTTTCTGTTTCCAACCATATAACAATGAACGAAGTAGTTCAACCTTCGCAATGAACATTAAGAATAAAGCTAAGAACATATGTGTTCATACGAAACAGCGGAGCGTGTCTCTCTCCCAAACAAAGAATGCTAGGATCCGAATTTATTCAAACAAAAATAAAAATAAAAGCAAACAGACGCTCCAAGTAAAGCACATAAGATGTGACGGAATAAAAATATAGTTTCACTAGAGGTGACCTGATAAGTTGTCGATGAAGAAGGGATGCCTTGGGCATCCCAAGCTTAGATGCTTGAGTCTTCTTAAAATATGGGATGAACCACGGGGGCATCCCCAAGCTTAGACTTTTCACTCTTCTTGATCATATTGTATCATCCTCCTCTCTTGACCCTTGAAAACTTCCTCCACACCAAACTCAAAACAAATTCATTAGAGGGTTAGTGCATAATTGAAAATTCATATATTCAGAGGTGACATAATCATTCTTAACACTTCTGGACATTGCACAAAGCTACTGAAAGTTAATGGAACAAAGAAATCCATCAAACATAGCAAAACAGCAATGCGAAATAAAAGGCAGAATCTGTCAAAACAGAACAGTCCGTAAAGACGAATTTTTTAGAGGCACCATACTTGCTCAGATGAAAATTCCCAAATTGAATGAAAGTTGCGTACATATCTGAGGATCACGCACGTAAATTGGGAGATTTTTTTAAATTTTCTACAACATGGGCGGCTCAATTTCGTGACAGCAAGAAATCTGTTCCTGCGCAGTAATCCAAATCTAGTATTGACTTTACTATCAAAGACTTTACTTGGCACAACAATGCAATAAAATAAAGATAAGGAGAGGTTGCTACAGTAGTAACAACTTCCAAGACTCAAATATAAAATAAAAGTGCAGAAGTAAAATAATGGGTTGTCTTCCATAAGCGCTTTTCTTTAACGCCTTTCAGCTAGGCGCAGAAAGTGTGTATCAAGTATTGTCAAGAGATGAAGCATCAACATCATAATTTGTTCTAATAATAGAATCATAAGGTAACTTCATTCTATTTCTAGGGAAGTGTTCCATACCTTTCTTGAGAGGAAATTGATATTTAATATTACCTTCCTTCATATCAATGGTAGCACCAACATCGAAGAAAAGGTCTTCCCAATATAATGGGACAAGATGCATTGCATTCAATATCGAAGACAACAAAATCAACGGGGACAAGGTTATTGTTAACCATAATGCGAACATTATCAATTCTCCCCAAAGGTTTCTTTATAGCATTATCAGCAAGATTAACATCCAAATAACAATTTTTCAATGGTGGCAAGTCAAGCATATTATAGATTTTCTTAGGCATAACAGAAATACTTGCACCAAGATCACATAAAGCATTACAATCAAAATCATTGACCCTTATCTTAATGATGGGCTCCCAACCATGTTCCAACTTCCTAGGAATAGAAGTTTCAATTTTTAGTTTCTCTTCTCTAGCTTTTATGAGAGCATTTGTAATATGTTTTGTAAAGGCCAAATTTATAGCACTAGCATTGGGACTTTTAGCAAGTTTTTGTAAGAACTTTATAACTTCAGAGATGTGACAATCATCAAAATCTAAACCATTATGATCTACAGCAATGGAATCATTGTCCCCAATATTTTGAAAAATTTCAGCAGTTTTATCACAAACAGTTTCAAGTTTCAGGCAGTTTTGCACGCTTTGCACTAGGAGTAGAAACATTGCCAACACCAATTATTTTACCATTGATAGTAGGGGGTGTAGCAACATGTGAAGCATTATCATTACTAGTGGTGGTAATAGTCCAAACTTTAGCTACATTATTCTCTTTAGCTAGTTTTTCGTTTTCTTCTCTTTCCCACCTAGCATGCAATTCGGCCATCAATCTAATATTCTCATTAATTCGAACTTGGATGGCATTTGTTGTAGTAACAATTTTATTATCATTATCCTTATTAGGCATAACTTTCAATTTTAAAAGATCAACATCAGAGGCAAGACTATCAACCTTAGAAGCAAGAATATCAATTTTATCAAGCTTTTCCCAACAGATTTGTTAAAAGCAGTTGTGTACTAATAAATTCTTTAAGCATGACTTCAAGACCAGGGGGTACACTCCTATTATTGTTGTAAGAATTCCCATAAGAATTACCATAACTATTACCATTAGCAGCAGGATATGGCCTATAGTTATTACCAGAATTATTCCTATAAGCATTGTTGTTGAAATTATTACTTCTAATGAAGTTCACATCAACATGTTCTTCTTGGGCAACCAATGAAGCTAAAGGAACATTATTAGGATCAATATTAGATCTACCATTCACAAGCATAGACATAATAGCATCAATCTTATCACTCAAGGAGGAGGTTTCTTCAACAATTTACCTTCTTACCTTGTGGAGCTCTTTCCGTTCAGAGTAATTTATCATCATATCATCAAGAAGCTTTGTTGCAGCCCCCAAAGTGATGGACATAAAGGTACCTCCAGCAGCTGAATCCAATTGGTTCCGCGAAGAAAAATTCAGTCCTGCATAAAAGGTTTGGATGATCATCCAAGTAGTTAGTCCATGGGTAGGGCAATTCTTCACCAAAGATTTCATTCGCTCCCATGCTTGAGCAACATGTTCATTATCTGATTGCTTAAAATTCATTATGCTACTTCTCAAAGATATAATTTTAGCGGGAGGATAATATCTACCAATAAAAGCATCCTTACATTTAGTCCATGAATCAATACTATTTCTAGGCAGAGATAGCAACCAATCTTTAGCTCTTCCTCTTAAGGAGAAAGTAAACAATTTTAAATTTATAATGTCACTATCTACATCCTTATACTTTTGCATTTCACAAAGTTCAACAAAATTATTAAGATGGGCAGCAGCATCAGAACTAACACCAGAAAATTGCTCTCTCATAACAAGATTTAGTAAAGGAGGTTTAATTTCAAAGAATTCTGCTGTAGTAGCAGGTGGAGCAATAGGTGTGCATAAGAAATCATTATTATTTGTGCTAGTGAAGTCACACAACTTAGTATTCTCAACAGTACCCATTTTAGCAGTAGTAAATAAAGCAAACTAAATAAAGTAAATGCAAGTAACTAATTTTTTTGTGTTTTTAATATGGAGAACAAGACAGTAAATAAAGTAAAACTAGCAACTAATATTTTTGTGTTTTTGATATAAGAGCAAACAAAGCAGTAAATAAAGTAAAACAAAGCAAGACAAAAACAAAGTAAAGAGATTGGATGTGGGAGACTCCCTTGCAGTGTCTTGATCTCCCAAAACGGCGCCGAAAATATGCTTGATGGCGCGTGAGACACACGTCCGTTGGGAACCCCAAGAGGAAGGTGTGATGCGTGCAGCAAGTTTTCCTCGGTAAGAAACCAAGGTTATCGAACCAGTAGGAGTCAAGGAACACGTGAAGGTTGTTGGTGGCGGAGTGTAGTGCGGCGCAACACCAGGGATTCCGCGCCAACGTGGAACTGCACAACACAATCAAAGTACTTTGCCCCAACGTAATGGTGAGGTTGTCAATCTCACCAGCTTGCTGTAAACAAAGGATTAGATGTATAGTGTGGATGATGATGTTTGTTTGCGAAGAACAGAAAGAACAAGTTGAGATTGTATTTCAGATGTAAAGAATTGGACCGGGTCCACAGTTCACTAGTGGTGTCTCTCCCATAAGATAAATGGATGTTGGGTGAACAAATTACGTTGGGCAATTGACAAATAAAGAAGGCATAACAATGCACATACATATATCATGATGAGTACTATGAGATTTAATCGGGGCATTACGACAAAGTACATAGACCGCTATCCAAGATGCATCTATGCCTAAAAAGTCCACCTTCGGTTATCATCCGAACCCCTTCCAGTATTAAGTTGCGAACAACAGACAATTGCATTAAGTATGGTGCGTAATGTAATCAACACAAATATCCTTAGACAAAGCATCGATGTTTTATCCCTAGTGGCAACAAAGACATCCACAACCTTAGAACTTTCTGTCACTGTCCCAGATTCAATGGAGGCATGAACCCACTATCGAGCATAAATACTCCCTCTTGGAGTCACAAATATCAACTTGGCCAGAGCCTCTACTAGCAACGGAGAGCATGCAAGAACATAAACAACATATATGATAGATTGATAATCAACTTGACATAGTATTCAATATTCATCGGATCCCAACAAACACAACATGTAGGATTACAAATAGATGATCTTGACCATGATAGGCAGCTCACAAGATCTAACATGATAGCACAATGAGGAGAAGACAACCATCTAGCTACTGCTATGGACCCATAGTCCAGGGGTGAACTACTCACACATCGATCCGGAGGCGATCATGGCGATGAAGAGACCTCCGGGAGATGATTCCCTCTCCCAGGTGCCGAGGCGATCTCCTGAATCCCCCGAGATGGGATTGGCGGCGGCGGCGTCTCCGGAAGGTTTTCCGTATCGTGGCTCTCGGACCGGGGTATTCGCGACGAAGGCTTTAAGTAGGCGGAAGGTCGGAGGAGTCACGGGGCCCCACACGCTAGGGCCACGCGGGCCCCCGCCGCGCCGCCCTAGTGTGGCGGCGCCCGTGGCCCCACTTCGTATCTCCCTCGGTCTTGGAAGCTTCGTGGAAAATAAGACCCTGGGGGTTGATTTCATCCAATTCCGAGAATATTTCCTTTGTAGGATTTCTGAAACCAAAAACAGCAGAAAACAGAATCGGCTCTTCGGCATCTCGTCAATAGGTTAGTGCCGGAAAATGCATAATAATGACATATAATGTGTAAAACATGTGAGTATCATCGTAAAAGTAGCATGGAACATAAGAAATTATAGATACGTTTGAGACGTATCAGATATCATTTGAAAATCTAATAGCTTCTCTTAATGTTGAGGAAATAGCTCGGGCTAATTAAGGATACTACTGAGAAAGGAGAGGGTCAGTCTAGCGCCAACATGGTGCAGAAGAAACCCTACAACAAGAATAAAGGGGATAACAAGCCCTTCTTCAGTAAGCCTATGAAGACTACAACCTTTAAGAAGAAGATGATGATGAACAAAGTAGATCTAAGCTACTTTACCAATGCAGAGGCTGGCCACTTTTCTAAGGACTGACCAGAACGTGCAGACCACAAGAAAAAGGCGAAGAATGTCAACACTGTGATAGCTAGCAATGCTGATGAATATGGTAATCCTCTTTACTGTTCTTTTGGTATTTCAATATCTGTACTGCTGGATTGATACATGTGCTAATGTTCATGTGTGTGCTGACATGTCTATGTTCACTTCTTACCAAGTCGACCGGGATTCTTCCATCTTGATGGGGAATGAGTCACATGCTTTTGTTCGTGGTGTTGGCATGGTAGATCTTAAATTCACTTCGGGGAAGATCATGCAGCTTAGGAACGTGCAACATGTCCCTACTATGAACAAGAATCTTGTTAGTATCTCCCTTCTATGCAGAGATGGGCTTAAGGTTGTTTTAGAGTTGAATAAAGTAGTTGTTTCCAAGTTTAGACAATTTATTGGTAAAGCCTATGAGTGCGGAGGCTTATTCCATTTTTTCCCTTTCTGATTTAGTAACAAGTCTATGAACCATATTTGTGGCAATGCTAGTGACAATACTAGTGTTTGGCATTCTCGTTTATGTTGCATTAATTTTGGTTTAATATCTAGGCTATCTAGTTTGAGTTTAATTCCGAATTTTACCATTGCCAAAGGTTCTAAGTGCCATAGTTCTGTGCAATCAAAGCAACCTTGGAAGCCTCACAAGGCGGCCGAGGAGAGAAACTTGGCAACTCTAGAATTCATACATTCTGATCTATGCGATATTAATGGTGTGTTGACAAAAGATGGAAAGAAATATTTCATGACGTTGATTGATGATGCGACTAGATTTTGCTATGTTTATTTGTTGAGAACTAAAGATGAAGCTTTAGACTCCTTTAAAATTTCTACAGCCGATGTTGAAAATCAACTAGAGAGAAAGATCAAGCGTCTTAGGTCGGATCGTGGTGATGAATATTTTCCTAAACTGTTGATGAATCCTGTAAGGAACATGGCATTATTCATGAGAGGACGCCTCCCTACTCACCCCAATCAAACAAGGTTGCCGAGAGGAAAACCCGCACGCTGACTGACTTGGTGAACTCCATGTTGGCCACTGCTGGTTTATCAAAGGCATGGTGGGGGGAGGCTTTGTTGACTTCATGTCATGTCCTGAATAGAGTTCCTAACAAGAATAAAAATAAAACCCCTTATGAGGAGTGGGTTGGGAGAAAACCATCACTTTCATATTTGTGTACATGGGGATGTTTGACGAAAGTCAATATTCAATATTTCAATTACAAAGAAGCACAAACTCGGACCGAAGACAGTGTATTGTATCTTTCTAGGTTATGCTCCGCAGAGCGTAGGCTATAGATTTTTAGTACTTCAATCTGAGGCACCTGATATGCATGTTAATACTATTATGGAATCTCGTGATGCAACATTTTTTTAGATTATGTTTCCTATGAAAGATATGCATAGCATTGCTAGAATTTCTACTGAGATAATTTCTGAATCTAGTACATCTAATGAGTATTTTGAACAATCACATGAGAATGTTACTAAAAAGGATGACAATGAAGCTCCTATACGGAGCAAGAGACAGATGATTGCAAAATCCTTTAGTGATACTCCCACGTCCATTGCATAGGCATATGCATCTCCAGATGCAGATGAATGGAAAGATGCTATCCATAATGAGATGGACTCGATTCTCTCTAATTGAACTTGGGAGTTATCAGAACGATCCCATGGATGCAAGCATGTGGGTTGTAAGTGGGTGTTCAAGAAGAATCTAAGGCCTGATGGTACTATTAGGCGCGGCTTGTAGCGAAAGGCTACAAGCAGAGAGAAGGCGGAGATTACTCCGACACCTATTCACTTGTCACTAGACTTACTACCATTCAAGTACTATTGTCCATGATTGCCTCATATGGTCTTATCGTTCATCAAATTAACGTACATAAAACTTTTCTTAATGGAGAGTTGGAATAGGAAATCTATATGGATAAGCCTGATGGGTTTGTGGTAAAAGGTGAAGAAAGAAAGGTGTGCAAGTTGCTGAAATCTTTATACGGCCTGAAACACGCACTTAAGCAATGGCATGAGAAGTTTGACAAAACTTTAACTTCTGTAGGGTTTTCTGTTAATGAGGCTAACAAGTGTGCTTACTATCGCCATGGTGGGGCCGAAGAGGTTATGCTATGTTTGTATGTGGATGATATTATTATCTTTGGTACAAACATGAAAGCAATAAACATGAAAGTCTTTCTTGTTAAATAGCTTTGATATGAAAGATCTGGGAGAATCTGATGTGATTTTGAACATTAAGCTGATTAAGAACGAGAGTGGGATGACTCTAATGCAATCCCATTATGTTGAGAAGATCTTGAGCTGGTTCGACTATATTGATAGCAAGTCTTATTCAACCCCTTATGATCCCAGTGTGACACTACGTAAGAATCGGAGGATTTCCATAGATCAATTGAGATATTCTCAGATCGTTGGGTCACTCATGCACTTAGCGAGCGCGACTAGACACAACATCTCTTTTGCTGTTAGCAAGTTCAGTAGGTTCATGTCAAACCCGGGTAATGATCAGTGGCATGCACTTGATAGGGTCATGCGCTATCTATGTGGTACAATGAGTTATGGGATTCACTATTCAGGGCACCCATCTGTGCTTGAACGATATAGTGATTCGAATTGGATCTCTGATGTAGCTGATCTCTATGCCAGTAGTGGGTATGTATTTACCTTTGAAGATAGCGCAGTGTCATGGAGATCTTGCAAACAAACCATGTTGACGAGGTCAACTATGGAAGAAAAACTTACTACTCTAGACACAAACACTGTTGAATCAGAATGGTTGCGTGAGCTATTGATGGACTTGCATGTGGTTGAAAAACCTGTTGCAGCAATCCTTTTGAATTGTGATAATCAAAATGTACTTGTCAAAGTGAACAATTCAAAGGATAATGCAAAGTCATCAAGACACGTAAAGAGACGTTTGAAGTCTGTCAGGAAAATTACGAAACTCCGGAGAAATAACTGTTAGGTATATTCAAACAGACAAAAACCTGGCATATCCTTTTACAAAGGGACTATCACGTAATGTGATCGAAAATGCATCGAGAGAGATGGGTTTGAGACCAGTTGATGTTACACGATAGTAGTAACCCAACCTTTGTGATCGGAGATTCCGTAAATTAGGACCTTGAAAGAATAAACTAGTGGTTTAATTGAGGAGAGTATTATGTAACCCTCTCTATATGAAGGTGTACAACTCTCAATTATTGTAAGGCAGGTTGGTAACAAGTTTTAATGTGTTTATGTTGGCTATTTTAGCAAAGATGATGTCCTATAGAGCATTCTTGAAAGAACACACATATATGAGTCTGATTGTTAAACGTCGCAATCTATGAGATTTGAGTGATATCTAGTAACTCATGAAGAGATCACGAAGTATGACGCATATGCTTCACCCGCGGGGTAGGCTACTGGCAGTCATCTACTGGTTATGACTTTGAGTGAAAAAAATTCACGCAAAACTTACAATTCAACTTAGTACATTGTTCAAGTGTGAAGGTATGAAACTTAAAGTTCTAGGCAGAAGTTCAACTTAACAGCCTCTGCTGAAACACTGGTATATAAACAAATATCGAGTATTGGTAAATATCTAAATGGCCATTTGAGATCTGGTGGGGGATTGTTAAAATATTAGACCCATATAAAGTGGCCCATATTAGATTTCAGATTTTCCTATAAATCTCAAAGCCCACATAGTGGTATCCCATGTGAGTTTGAGCCTAAGTTGATGGCAGCTTACTAGGGAGTGGCAAGAGGTGGGAAGTTTAGTCCCACATGGGTTGGAGGAAGTTAGACCACCTTATAAGGTGGGCTGTTTCACCACTAGTGAGTGAGAAGATGAGTGGTACACGCGTGCTCCTCCTCATCCTCACTCGAGTCGTCACGACACGACACGCCGCGCCGTGCTCGTGTTGAGTGGATTAAGCGCGAACCAAGACTTTCAATTCTTTTTGCAATTCAGGAAAACAAATAGAGTTCTAAACAGACGCATCGCAGTTAGTCGGTTCAGATCGCTCCCAAATCGTGGGCTATCCGACTCGAAACATGTGACGTGGGCGTGGCCCACGTTGCTTAGGATTTTCTCAGCCTATATAATCTTTTGCCCGGCTACCGCAGAAACATATCTGATACACGAGCTAAGATTTTGTCTCATCTCTTTACCCGCGCCGTCATCGTAGCCTATTTCATCCCGCCGCCGGCGTGCACCGGCGAACGAGAGAGCAGGACTCTGAAACCGTTTGTCTTTGCGATCCTGTACGGGAGATGGTGAATTAGGTTTTTGAGAAACGCTCTACGCAACTGCTGGTCAAGCTCTTCATCACGGACTGTCTTCCGTCCAAATCGGGCAGAGCTGCATATCAGTGGTCTGACGGGGGCGGACCAAACAGACCTGGAGCACAGTCGGCGCCAAGAGGAACAGTACGAGTGGAGATGCTCTTATGATTGCGGGTGGTCGGCATCGTGACGACGGGGCGATGGAACGGCGCGGTAGTATATTGGGAGGTGAAGGAGACGGGATGATTAATCTGAGGTCCAGTCGTGCCGGTCCACGTACGCATGTGTGCGCGCCCGCGCGTTAGGTGCAGGGTGACGAGTCGTCCTCGCGGATAACTTAAAACAACTTGGCTGGCGCGGCTCGCGCAAGTTGTTTTTGCTGCGTCGGACGACAGTGAAAGAGACGGAGGAGAAAGAAGCGACGAGTGAGCGATGGAGACAGGGGGTGGCTGGCGCCCGCACTTCGTCTTGTTTAATTACGGGCAAATTGAGCAACCGGCTATGGCGGCTCGTTGGTTAGTACTTTTGCTAGCTTCTGCTGCCCACGGTTTATCTCCTACTAGATAGATTTCCTTGTTGGCTTCCAGTCGGTGCCATCCCCTGCCTCCTTTACAACGACCTTGTGATGACATGTGATACCGGTTAGTTAAGCTAAGGTGAATGAGACGAATCGGTGGCTCCGGCGACGGCGACGTCGCGACGAAGCGGGGAAGATTCTGGTGCTGGAATTACATCGTTCGTTACACGGTGGCTGTGTGCATGATTATTACCGTCGCTCCGTCGAGACCATTCATAGGTACGGTAGGCTGTGGCGTGCCGAGAGCTCGATTTTCCCCGAGCTGGCCCTAGCCGGTCTAATGCCGAGAGCTCGTGCCGGCCTGTGGTCAAACGAGAAGCTCGATCGAGCAGCTTCCTCGTCGTCCATCTCTGGCCGAGGCCCGACCTAGTTACCTGGTTCTTGAGGCTGAAATAGCTGCACGCCGGCGAGAGTATACTATAAGGAATGTTCGCGGTTTGACGGAGCAAGAGGAGCGTTCAAGCCAAGGCAGCTCCACCTGATTGATCGTTGTCTGGTTGCGGAGCCATTCCGGGATTTGGACTGACGGACGGACGGGCTAGTGGCAGCAAATTGACGGTTTCAACAGTGAGTCGGGGAAGACGCAGCTCCTGCGGTCGGGTTGGCGGCGGCGACGGCGACCCGCGCGGTTGGTGCGTACTGCGCCGCGAGCAAGACCGGAGGAACCAGCCCCCGCTGGACCAAGCCCGCCGGCGGTCCGTTGTCTAGTTCCCGGGTTAATTGGACCGGTTTGTTGCGCCCACAGAGGCACAGACTGGACCGAGCCTAGTTACCTCGTCCAATCTGTGCTTGTGATACCATTTTCGGGTTGGACCTGCTTTCCTCATTTTTGGCGACTGATGGGCTAGGCCTCATAGTCACATAGCCGTGCGCATGTGGAGGAACCGTTGGGCTGGGAGCTCTTACTCACCCGGCTGAATGATTCCTATATGGACCGCATCTGGTGTGGCCCATCTACCTGTACAGTTTCTTCCTTATATAGTCTTAGAATTTATATTGTTAAACTTTAAATTATTTTTAATGTATGTTGCGAAAATCATATGCACCTTCATAAATATTTACATATATAAATCATATGCACCTTCATATACAGACCGCATCTGGCTCCATCGCTGCTTCGGCTTCACGGGCGGTGGGTAATGGACAATGAGCCCGTCATCATCTCTCGGGTCGTGGTATTCATCGTTAGACTAAGAGGAGTTTTGCGGGCTTTGTATAGTAGAAGTATGTGCATGTCATGTGAAATACGTTATCGATGTACAAATAACAATTCGTCCTGGGCTACATCATGTACACTCTCCATTGACACTACTAGGAAGTAGGCTATAGCCTTAGGCTTACCACCACCGCACCAAGATTGGTGCACGCCCGGGAAGGCTCGCTGGCCATAGCCGCTTACTGCCGGCGCACCCTCATCCCCTTCCGCCGGTGGAAAAGGCTGGAACGGTCCGGACCAGGCCCAGGAAATACCCCCGGCGCACCTGCGGATCGTTGCGCCAGCGGTAAGACATTATCCCCGAAACACTGAATGGTGGTGCGCCGGCTGTATTTCCTAGGCCTGGCCCAGGATAATACAACCGCTTGGCCCATGTTACCGTCGTCGCGCGTGCATTCTGGTGCGTCGACGGTAACCTGGGGATATTTTACAGCCCGACCACTTTCCCCACTCCCCACTTCTCACTCCTCCCCTAGTCAAACCCGAGGCTCCTCGCTTCCCAGCTCATTTCCCCCTCTCCTACTCCCAATTTAGCCAATTTAATCAATAATATTTGATATATTTGAGCAAGTCCCACCCTACTGCATGCATCACACACCCTCTTTGTGATCTAGACTTCTCGGTGATCTTCGATCTCGTCTACATATTGATCAACCTAATAGGTGATTAATCAACAATTTATGGGTGAAATTGTCTATATGTATGAAACTTTGAAGTTGGCGAATCCGATTGCAATTTATATGTGATGAAATGAAATAAAAATGAGTTGTCAATGTTTTGCCGAAATGTTGATTCGTTAAGTTTCCGTTTCCGCAATTCCTGGCGCTCCTCGTAGGTTCTATTTTGTAGCAAGGTCATGCCGAAATTTTCCGTGAAAACCAATTGATGGTTCGAATCAAATCTCACTTGGCGTGCAGACGACAATGGTCATCAAGATGAGGGAAAGCTACGTGACGAGATATCTGAAACACGCGACGGCCAAGATGTATCAAAATAACCGCACAGAGATATTTTGTCCGTGTCGAAGATGCAAACTAGGCAAATTGCTCAACCGTTTCTCGGAAAAATAATTGCAGGCACACCTTCACATGAGTGGTTTCATGGAGATCCACACTCACTCGATAAGCAGTGAAGGTAATAATGTAGATGTCATTGGGGCAGCAGCAGTAACTGAAATGGGGAAGAAGGGCATCATGACATTGACAAATACGAAGAGGTTGGCTCACACGATGATGCAGATCATTATGATTGTGACCAAAATGTAGAAGATGCAGACACGGAGGAAGTGCCGCTAACTTCAGTCGTATGGGACCCTCATTTTATCTTTAAGAACTGCTTCTAAAAATAAGGTATGACCCTAGCCGCGGAGCTACCGCTAGACGGAAATCAATGCTGGAGCAACTGAAGATAGACTCGAATACTCCATTGTATTGCGAGGGCAGGTTTTGGTTGGAGGAGTCCCTCTTGAAAGTAGGTCTCAATCAGATGAAGGCAAAACACGGATGGATCGACACGAGTGTCGATGTCATGCTGGAATACTGGAAAGATCGCCTTCCTGCTAGGAACATGTGTCCTGGTAGTCTAGATGAGGCCAAGAGAATCACGTGTCCTCTCGATTTACCTCACAAAAACTACCACGCCTGCATCAACGACTACATCAATAATGCATCTGTATGATTATCATGTGTAACTAGACCTGTATAGACCTGTATAAATACGTGGGATAAATACGCAGGAAAGGAGAAAAAAAATTAAAAATCGGAAAATATATAACCGACGCACTAGAGTACTTACTATCGGTGCCCCTAGGTGCGCCACCGCTTGTATTCTTACCGTCGGCGCATCAGATAGAAGCGCCGATGGTATAGCTGTACCGCCGGTGCGCACGACCTCATTCGCCGGCAATATGGCACTTACCACCGGCGCACGGGCTGGTACGCCAGCGGTAAGCCGATAACACCGACATGTTCCCGCCGGCGTGGTTTGGTGTGCTGGGGGTCGGCTTTTTAGGTGAGCCGGGGATAGCTAGGCTAATTCATAGTAGTGTGAGGGCCACTGAAATACGTTTGGTTTGGCTCATTGGTGACTTGAACCCTGAATGTCCTCTCGGGTATGAGAAGTCAGTCATGTTGCAGGGTGAGTATAAATTGTCCCAGATGATTAATATCTCTATTCACATGCTCCATGAAGTCCGCATTGCTCTAGAGGCGATGGCCTACGCACAATTATAAGAAACAAACAACATATAGATCAAAGACACAATTGAACGCAACTATATATGATTAACTTAGAGACAAAACATGTTACGTTTAAGCATGCCGTCCTAGTTACAAAGTCCTTGCACCTAACTTGGCCATAATTCTTAATACAAGACATTTAGAACATATGAAACTCATAGTATGTTGCATGGTCAATCATATTGAAAAGATTACGAGGCCTAGCATGATCTTCATTCTAAATATAAGACAATTAAAACATCAAAAACTCATAGTATCATAAGTCCCAGAAGGCCACACTAATATAAGACATTCTAAGCATCTCTAAACAACTCTAACATCTCTAAAGAACTCTAACACTTCCGCTAGTCGACGTTGATGCTATCATGGTTGTTAGTGCATCATCAACAACATCGCCATAGTCGCAAAACCAATCATCCTCCTAGACGTGTTGTTGTCTTGCATCGGAGGGGCAGGCCTCCTGGGCGTATTGCTGGCCCGCTCTAGAGGAGCCAGTGGTGGAGGAGAGCGCCTACATACTTGGTTGCATCACACCGGGCCATGTATAGAGTATACGCTATACATGGCCCGATTAGCACCACTGAAGAATGGTGTAAAGGAAACATCTACAAGACTTTGCTAGATCATGTGTTGAATGATGACTAAGTTTCCTTGTCATGAGCATAGTCAGTGTGACAAGGGATGCCATCAACAATGAGATTGCATCGTTAGAACAAGCTAGCTAGGCCCTAAACAAACCCCTTTATTATTCGTATACTATGAGACATGTAGTCGTTGGTTAGTATTATTATTATGTGTTTATCATATAGACAAGTCAAGCATGCCGGAATATATACTTTGAACTAATCAAATGTATCCTAGAAGAGGGTGATTGTAAAGGGGACCATTGGGTATATCGGAAACTGTGCGTGCGGCAACTATAATCCAAAATTGGGAATTGCTCCTCCGGCTATGGAGTCCAAAATTGGGAATTGCTCCTCCGACTATGGAGAGATATGCTCCGGGCCCTCTTAATATTACGACATCTTATTGCCTAGATAGACACATTTGTGATAGTGATCACAAGTACATCGAAATACGAAATGAGAAGGGAGAATGAAAAATCATAGGAGGGTAACTGGTAGAGTGGAGAATCACGGGGTTACCAAAGTCTCTCCTCAGACGAGAGTATACTAGGAATGTTCATGCTTTTTTTTGCGAAAATCCCCCGATCTATTCATAATCCTCAACATTAGTATAAGGAAACCCAAAAGTAATAAAAAATTATAAAAGAAGTTATTCAAGCCATGGTTGCTTGACCTGATTGATCGTTACATGGTCATGGAGCCATTCCAAGACAGGGCAAACGGAGGGACGGGCCCAGTCTAGTGGGCTAGTGGCAGCTTGACGGTTTTAATGGTAAGTCCGGAAGAAGCAGCTCCGGCGGTCCAGCTGGCGGCGGCAACCGCGACCGTGCGACACGGTTGGTGTGTGTGCCATGAGTAGGGGTGGGCGTTTGGTCATGAAATTTTGGTTTTTGTATTTCAGCCTCTTTTAAATTTGGTCATCCTAAAATGAAGACTAAAGTATACTTGTTAGTTTTACTACCCGATAAATTCATGTAGCTAATAATTTGGGATCAGTTATGACCGAACAATGTGGTCGATGTTATCAACACATAACAAACTGGTACTCCCTCCGTCCCTAAGAAAGCTTCTCAACTTTATCTAGATACAGATAGATACATTTTAGTTATAAATACATATGTATCTATAAAAAGTTAAGCAGATTGAGCAGCTTTTTTAGAGATGAACGGAGTACATTATTTCGTAAAAGGGAAATCATTTCAGCTGTATTCTAGGCATTTGTCAATGCATATATTATTAACAATTGACAGGAATGAACATTCTACAAACAAAAAACGAAACCACGCTATATCATTTTGATCAACATGTAAAAAAACACCACAACAGATGCACCTCACATAGTTCTGGATATTGGATTGGTCTCTTATAAAGTTTGGTTAGTTCGATCTATTTGGTTAGTGAGAACTAGTGACCGAACTGACCAAACTAAATTCAGACTACTAAATTTTCTACTCAACTTTTAACCGATCTTTGCATTCTTTATTTTTTTGGGTTTGGTTTTGGTCTTTTCGATTTCGATTTTCATCATCGGTTTCTCTGGCCACCCCTAGCCGTCAGCAAGACTGGACTCAAAGAAGCCCCTAATGAATGGCCCCCTCTAGGCCTCTATACACCGCCTTAAGCATGCGGTTCGGGAGTGCCGCCTGAAGCGGTTGGCTACTTGGCTCCTCCGATTTTCTGCTAGTTGCCTTTTAATTCTTTTTTATTTTTTCTTTATTTGAACAAATACAAATTTTGATTTTTTAAAATATGAACAGTTTTCAAATGTATTTTTTTAAATAGGATAATTTTTAGTGGACATTCTAAAAAAAGTCAAATCTAGCCAAGTAAATCGGACTAGGTGAACAGAAAACCAAAAAACATCGAGCAGAAACGAAACCTATATAGTAAACCAGAAAAGATAGAGCCAAACCTTACCCTACTAGAAAAAATCTACTGAAGTCTAAATGGGCAAGGCCCAGATCGTCCTGGGATACATGCCGCCCACAATACATTTCGTGTTATGCAGAGGGATCGGTAGGGGCAAATCCTATATGACGACCAGGTCGGTGGTTACCGCGCGCCGCACACCCTCGCGTGCGCGGTATGGGCCGGCCTAGTCGGCCCAGTTTGTGTTATTTTTTGTTTTATTTTTTATTTTTGTTTTCTGTTTCTTTATTCTGTTTCTTTTTTCATTCTTAAGATTTAATTTTTAAATTTAAATATATTTTAAATGTAAAATGTTCTATCCCAAATATTCGAAAAACATTCAAATTCAAAAATTGTTCAAGTATAAAAATTGTTCAAATGCGAAAATTATTCAAGTATAAAAATTGTTCAACTTTGAAAATTGTTCACGTATAAAAATTGTTCAAATATGAAATTGTTTAAATATGACATTTTTTCAATTCAAAATTTTTCAAATATAAAAATTGTTCGAATTCGAAAATTGTTTAAATTTAAAAGTTGTTCAAATTTTAAAAATATTCAAATTCAGAAATTATTCATATATAAAAAATAATAAATTTTGAAATTCGTTCCAATTTAAAATTTGTGCCAATCTAAAAAAATAAAAAAGTTGTTCAAGAATTAAAACAGTCGTTCGAGATCGTGGGCCGGACCCAACAACGGCCGGGGGGTGTGCGGCTCCTCGCTCGCCACCGAGAAGGTCGGTGTAAAGCACCCCCCTCAGTAGGTAGAAGGCGCCGCACACCCGCGTGACTTGGGGCTGTTCAGTAGGCCAGGGCCAAACGCATCAGGTAAGTTTCCTTTTCATTTTTCTTCCCCATCTCTGATTTTTATGTTTCTGTATTTTAAATCTAACAATTATTTTTTGGAAAAGACAACCATTTTGTGAGAAAAAGTATTTCAAAAAATTTGAACACTTTTATAATTTGAATAACCGAGCAAATAAATTTGAACATTTGTTTAATTTTTTTAAATTTGAACGCTTTTCAAATCGGGCCGTATTTTTAATCTAAATAATTTTAAAATTTGATTTTTTAAAAAAACTGATCACTTTTCAAAAATTAATCTCTTTTAACCGAATATTTTCAAAAACCAACGAACATGACATGTAAAACAAGAAAAGAACGGAACAAACAAAAATGGCATCAGTTGGGCGAGAGAGAAAAAAACCCGGATTATGGGTCGGCCCATAACAACAGCCGAGAGTGTGCGGCACCATGTAAGTGTCGACCTTGCCGATGTATAGGGATTGCCTGTTAGGGGGCAACCCTAGCTGGCGGTCGACCGCTCAGACGGTCAGATTCTGACGAGAAATTTCCATTTTTAGTAACATTCGAAATTTCTATTTATGGCAATATTTTCTTTTTTGGCAAATTTTTTTGAGCAAATTTACCATATAGGAAAAGTTCCAGCGAAATCTTTTCCAAATTTGAAAATTCAAAAGTTTTAACTTTCAAATGACAACTCCAAATAAAGATTCGCTTTCACTAATAAATCTGTCTCGACGAGATCTTCAAAATTAGCACCCATTTTAATATATTTCGACAAACTTTTTTTTGGCTAAAAGTTATCAACCCTCTCTATTTGAATAATCAATTCTCCGTACTTGAGTGATCAACGGTAAATGTATAAAATTATCAACCCCCAAAGTTAATTTTATTTGAAACATTTTGACAGTTTTTTTGGCTTACATGTTATTAGCTGATATTTCCTTTTCTAACAATTTTTTGATGAAATTTGTATTTAGGGAAAATGTTGCATGCATTCACTATGAGACAAAAAGAATGATGTCACTGAGAATCTTTCTTAATTCTAAAATTCAAAATGTGTTATCTCCCAAATGACAACTTCAATTTAAGATACGTTTTCACTAATGAACTCGTCTCGACGAGATCTTCAAAACTAGCACCCATGTTAATATGTTTCGACAAAAAAATTTGGGGCTAAAAGTTATCAACCGTGATAAGTCACTTATCAACCGTAAATTTATAAACTTATTAACCAAAAAAAGCTAATTTCACTTAGAATATTTAAGCGACCATTTTTCAGTTCACAAGCTATCTATCCGGTGCCTCGTTATTTATCAATGGTAAAAAATTAAATACTATCAACCCTAAAAAGCTAATTTCATTTAGAATATTTTAGGAACTCTTTCCTAGTTACAAGCTATCAACTCGGTGCCCCATTATTTATCAACGATAATTATAAATAACTATCAATCATAAAAAAATAATTTCACTTAGAATATATGAGCGACCATTTTTTAGTTTACAAGCTATCAACCCAGCGCCTGGTTATTTATCAACGGTAAATATAAATAACTAACAACCCGAAAAATTATTTCATTTAGAATATTTTTAGCGACTCTTTTTTATTTTACAAGTTATCAACCCGGTGCCTCATTATTTATCAACATTAAATATCAATAACTACCAACCCTAAAAACATTTCTTTTAAAATATTTTAGCAACTCTTTTTTAGTTTACGAGCTATCAACCCGGTGACCCGTTATTTATCAATGGTAAATATAAATAATTATCAACCCTAAAAAGTTAATTTTATTTAAAATATTTTAGCGTCTCTTTTTTTGTTTACAAGTTATCAACCCGATTTACTGTTACTTATCGACGGTAAAATACCCAGCAACCCTAAAAAGTAAATTTTATTTCGAAAATTTTAGCAACTTTTTTAGCTTACAACTTAAAACAGTACTTAATTTGAGTTGTAAGTGGTAGTTCATTTGAGTTGCAAGTGGATCTCCCCACCCGTTATTCCCCCCTAAAAACCACTAGCCCAAAAAAGAAGAATTATAAAAATTAGTCCAAAAACACATAAATTACATGTACGAAATAAAAATAAAAATGGAATTGCAAAAAAAGAATTGTCAAAAGGGAATTGTTAAAAGTATGCCCATAAATAAATGGAATTGAACCTTTCCATAAAATGATCGGATAAATGGAATTCACAAAAAATGAAAAAAATGAAAGGGAATTGTTACGTGAGGAGTGAAAGTAGTCATATGCACATGCATGTAGTGGCTAAAAAACAAGGGACACTTAAAGCGAGCCAGCCATGCATGCGAGTGAACCACCCACACATGCATGTGCCTGGGCCAACAGTTGCCACATGCGCAAGGTCAAATCATGCATGTAGAACGATTAAGAATAAAGAAGGATGGGAAATGGCTGATTGCATGGTGATTAGCAGAAAACGAAAAAACGCAACAGGAAAATGACAAGAGCCACTGGTGGAAAACTGGCCTTCGGTCGCGGTGCGCAACTGCCATTAGTCGCGGTTGCGCAACCGCGACCTATTATTCGCGACTAAAGGTCCCCCTACGAACCGCGATTAAAGGCCGTCCACGTGGGCGGCGAGCGCAGGGTGGGACCTTTAGTCGCGGTTTCGCCAACCGCGACTAAAGGCGTTTAGGGTTTTAGCCCCCTAACCGGTTCCCCTAACCTGGTTACTTTTTAAGTTGTATTGTTTTATTTCTTTTGTGTTTTATTTTAATTTTGAAGGAGTTTCACATATTCTACGGTATACATGCATGTGAATGTACAATTTCAAACAAATTTGACATTAGAACCAAAAAGAATTCAAGAGGAATATACAATAATATATATTCAATATCGGACGACCACATATACAATTTTGAACAAGTTTCCATACATAATTTATAAGTGCATATAAAGTTCTACGTCCTCTACATAGTGTTCTCCTCTAGGATCGATGACTTGGTTCGCCAACCATCCGCCTAGTTCCTCTTGAATTGGTCAAGCGAGCTTGGACTAAGCGTCGCCCGGAGGTTAATCCTCTTGAGGTTGTTCTCAGACGGCTCCCGCTCAGTGGTGTATCTCCGGATCCTCTCACAAACATAGTATCCACATAGATTGGTTCCCGGTGGCTGAATATCCCCAGCGTTTTGCCCTTTTAAATTGCAGCTCTTTTTTAAATTCACCGACCTTTTGATCTACGAACCGTCTCCAAACCCTACGAGGCAAAGAAAATTAAATGAACAAGAGAGTTATTAATAATTACTTTTGATATTAGGAAATGATGAACTAAATAGGCCGATCGATATAGAGCGCAAATGAATGAAAATAATTACTTTTGCATCATTTTTCTCATGTCGCCCCAAAGCGCCGAATCCATATTCAGAGAGTCGTGGACGAGAACTGTGGAGTTATGAATTTGAATTACTAGCAGAATCCAGTGGAACCTGTGGACACGATACACGCACATCATGCATAACTCATCGATTAGCCACATACCATGCATGGAGTAAACAAAAGAGAATGTGCTCAAGACAGAAACACTCACCCAAAATGGTAAGGAAATAGAATATCACTTTTGAGTTCCTGGTTTGTAAGAAACCGCCACAGGTCTGCCTCCACGTCCCTGGGGTGGTGTTCTAACGTATATGAATTAACGATGTGTGGGTCAATGAACCCAACATCATGGATGAGCCTTATTCGCATTTCCCGCTTCTTCAATCTGCATAATAGCGTACACAACAAGATAGTTAGGACAATATATATATATATATATATATATATATATATATATATATATATATATATATATAGTGCAGCAATGAACGAGATGGGGTAGAAATTAATAAATCACTTACAGAACATAGCAACTGATGATAGATTTGTCGAGCTCGCGCAGATTGAACAGCTGGAACAATTCATTCCGTTGAATTGTTATAGAGTAATGTTTGAAGTGATGCTCAGGTCTAACATCCGCATAAATATAGTCTCTGGCGTTTTTAAGTTTTATGTAACCCTTGTACCAATTTAGCAGACCTTTCATTTGTCGAGGTAGATCCTCTTCCTGCGCAGGCTCGACGAGAGGACCATCCTTCACATATCCAAATACTACGTCCTTCATTGCCACGTCATCAAGGCCTAATGCTACACGAAGAGTCAGACCTAAGTCTGCCGCTTGTTCTTTGGCTTTCGCTACAGTCAATCCCTGTGCTGCCGCAGCTGCTATGACATCGGGGCTTCGTCCTCCGGACCGCTTTCACTATGAGCGGGGATCGATGTTTACTTTGTTTCCCGAGCTGGGCAACTTGTTTCCCCCTTTCTAATTTTTTCTCGGCCTCCTCCAAGGCTTTCTTCTCCGCTTCTCCGCCTCCTCCTTCCTCCTGAACGTGAGTGCTTGCCTACGAAGTTCACGTTCATAGTCGTCAGGGAGATTCTTCGCGGCTTGGGACGGTGTGTTCAAAAATGTCTTAGCCCACTTCTTTTGCTCATCGAAAATCGGCTTGGGCTCGCCTCTATTTTCTTCTTGCAGCTCGCCTTCCATTTCTCTAAATCAGCAGCCGCGCCCGCCTCGACTTCCTCGGCACTACATTCCCAAGACCTCTTGGTGAGAGGCTTAAGTGATGGCTCGTATCTTTGTGGTTGACGTAGGTCCGGGTTAATAACCCGGGGTCGCTTGTTCGCCGGAGGTGGATTGGGGCGGCGTCCGATCACCCGCCGACGAGGATCGGGGCGGCGTCGCTACCCGCCGGAGGAATTGGGACGGCGTCGGCACCCGCCGGAGGTGTAGGTGAGCCACCACCACCACCACCGCCGCCGCCACCACCACCGGAGGGGGGTGGACTTGTTTGCCTTGGCGCCTCGCCCGGAAACTTGATAAACTTCTTCTCCCATAGAATGAACTGGCGCTTGACATCTCCAAGTCTTGTCGCCCTTCGGGTGTAGCAATGTCAATGTCCAGGTCCTCAAACCCTTGGACTATCTCCTCCACCGTGACACGAGCATAGCCATCTGGAATGGGGTTGTTGTGGTGGAGTGCTCCAGGTGGTAAAGCACTGCCGGTGGCTACCTTCATGGACATGTTCCCGATAGGATAATACGATGACATGCTTTCATCTCCTTTATATCGTCCACGGGGTAGCGAGGAGGCTCCGGCAAGGATTTCGACCACCGATGCTCCTGCAAGAATTTCGATCGTCGGTGCACCAGCCGGTGAGGCCTCCGTGGAAGCCACGCCGCTTCTTCTCTGCTGGCTTCCGAGATCCATTGGATGATCTTCATGCTGCGCCCGAGCTGCATCTCTTTCGGCTACTAGTACACTCACGGTTTTCTTCATCACATCCATTTCCGTTACCACCTTCGCCACAACATCTGCATCCCGATCCATCTTTCTCTTACGGCTTCTGTAACCGTACGGGTCATCGTTCTGGGGAACCCTACTTTCCACGGAATGTCCCCGGCATGCCTCGTACACGTCCTCCGTGTTCGGGATTCCCGAGGGCTTTTGTCGGGCGCGTTCTCTCTGTTGAACTTGATCCTCCCCTCTTGAGCATCCCTCATTGCCTCAATAAGCTTTTGGGTGGGTTTAATTATTTTGCCCGATAAACACACTCCCCTGTCTCAGCGATCCCCCATGCCCGTACCACCAGCTTTTGGCCCTTGGGTCCCATCCCTCCGTACCTGGACGGATTCCTCGCCCTCGGCTCGTTCTCCATCTTCTCCCACCTAGGCTGCCAAAAGCGATACCCTCCCGGCCCCATAATATGATTGTACTCCTTCTTGGCCGCATTCTTCTTATTTTTTCGACATTTCAAGGAACTGCTCCGATTTCTTTTGCTTCACAAATTCTGGCCAATCATGTTGCAGCTTTCTCATATTGTCCTTTGAAATCCGAGTCTTGCCCTGCTTGACAAAGTCATGGGCTAGATTTTGCTTGTATTTCCGGAATGCGTCGGCCATCTTAGAAAGAGCGAACTGTTTGACTAGCTTGCACCTCTCCTTGTTTTCCTGAATCTTGTTACCCGCCTCATCGTATCTGCGGTATTCGGAGGTAGAACGAAATGTTCTATAAGCTTCTTGAAGCAATCTTTTTGTCCTCTTATCGACAAAAGTGAAACCAAGACGTGCCTTCTTTGGCTCATTCCACTCCTGGACGGTGATCGAGACGTTCTTCTAACAACGGCTCCGCATTGGCCGATAAACTTGGTGGCGTTCTTGCTGGGCTCCAGCGCCTGCCGGTTGCTTCGTCGACAACCTCGATGGTGCATGTTTCATTTGGTTTCATCGTCTTGGTTGCGCCACGCTTTGACGACGACGTACTCGATTTTTTCGATGATCCGGCGAGGGCTAAAATAAGAAAGAGAGTCGCGTTAGTACACACACATATTTATTCAAATCGGTTAGTTTGTATCACCGAGGCTCAATGTATATATATACCTCGGCGCGGAGGTGGTTGCTACTTCCAATGCAAGATCGTCGTTTACCGACGTTTCTTCATCATCTTGTTGACGGCGCCCTTCATCTTCACCGTCAAGGTTCAGATAAGAAGAGATATCATCTTCTTCTTGTCCGGTCGGCACATATGGAATATCCCCTTTTATGATGCCGAATATATGGTCTTCAACGTCCGATCATAGTTGTCCAGAATCGGGTCAGCTCTATCGTCCGCCATATGTAAGTCCTGAAAACATGTAGTCAAAACAAAATTAATTAGAACATGGAGTAGATGAAGGCGAGAGGGGGACGCAGTGACCGCGTGACCGAGAGACCGTGGCGGTGGCGAAAGGGACGCAGGACCGCGTGACCGAGAGACCGGTGGCGGTGGCAATTGAAAGCGGGGACGCAACCGCGTGACCGAGAGACCGGTGTGGCGGTGACCGAGAGAGCGGTGGCGGTGCCGAGAGAGCGGATATTTTTTTTCTTAAGTTATTTTTTTTCTTAAGTTATTTTTTTTCTTAAGTTATTTTTTTTCTTAAGTTATTAGTTATTTTTTTCTTAAGTTATTTTGGTTAAGTTATTTTTTTCTTAAGTTATTTTTTAAGTTATTTTTTTCTTAAGTTATTTTGGTTAAGTTATTTTTTTCTTAAGTTATTTTGGTTAAGTTATTTTTTTCTTAAGTTATTTTGGTTAAGTTATTTTTTTCTTAAGTTATTTTTTAAGTTATTTTTTTCTTAAGTTATTTTGGTTAAGTTATTTTTTTCTTAAGTTATTTTGGCTAAGTAATTTTTTTCTTAAGTTATTTTTTTCTTAAGTTATTTTTTTCTTAAGTTATTTTGGCTAAGTAGATTTTTTCTTAAGTTATTTTTTTCTTAAGTTATTTTGGCTAAGTAGATTTTTTCTTAAGTTATTTTTTCTTAAGTTATTTTGGCTAAGTAGATTTTTTCTTAAGTTATTTTTTTCTTAAGTTACAAATTAAAAAAAAACGGCGAGATCAATCAGCGGCCGGGCGCGCCCTGGCCATCTCCTCTCTGCCCCGGCGCATCGCGCGCAGCGCGCGCGGCACGCCCTATCATCGGCGGCGCGAGGAGGCTAGAGTGGCGGGCGCGGCGTCGGCACGGCGCGGCGGCGGCGCGTCGCGCGGCACCTGCGCACGGATCGATCGAGGAAGTCGACGGCGCGGCACGTACGGCGAGGGCGCGACGGGTGCGGCGACGACGGCGGCGAGGACGACGACGTGCGGCGACGACGGCGAGGACGGCGACGAGGGCGCGCGGATCTGCAGGCGACGACGAGGGCGCGCGGCGAAAACGAGAGGAAGAAGAAGAACTGGCGCGGCCGTTCGCGCCACCAAGATATAGGACCCCTTTAGTCGCGGGGCCACCCCAACCGCGACTAAAGGTATTTTCGCCGGTTTCGCGGAAAATACCCTTTAGTCGCGGTTGGCGAGGCCAACCGCGACTAAAGGTATTTTCAAATTACTTTTCTTTTTCAAAATGTTAAAAGTACATATAATATATCAATAAATTCAGAAAAATAAAACTAATTCATTTCAAAATCTGAAAAATACAAATAATATATCAAAAAGTAAAGAAAAATAAAACTAGTTCATTTAAAAATCTTAAAAATACATATAATATATCAATAAATTCAGAAAATAAAACTAATTCAATTCAAAATCTTAAAAATACATATAATATATCAAAAAAATCAGAAAAATAAAACTAATTCAATTAAAAAATTTAAAAATACAAATATTATATCAATAAATTCAGAAAAATAAAACTAATTCATTTAAAAATCTTAAAAATTCAAATAATATATCAAAAAATTCAGAAAAATAAAACTAATTCATTTAAAAATCTTTCCGCCTCCCTCTTCCCACCGCTCTTCCCCTCTGTCTTCTCGTTGGCCCCCTCTTTCCGCCTCTTTCTTTCCGCCGACCCCTCTTCCCGCCTCGTCTTCCCGCCATTTCTTCCCCGTCTTCCCGCCTCTTTCTTCCCGCCACTTTCTTCCCGCCACTTTCTTCCCGCCACTTTCTTCCCGCCTCCTGTCTTCCCGCTCCCATTTTCCCCGCCATTTCTCACTACATATATGTAGCCCGGCTTGGCCAGCATTATCACATCTCTACAATCTCTCATCACTCTCTCATGGCTTCCACCGCACCCACTCTAACCTACCAGCGGAGGAGCTTTGCGCCTCGAACTACCCTTGCCCACCGGGCTACCGCGTCCCGCCGGCTGGAGCCTAAGCGCCGGCGGCGTGCCGGTCCCTCCCGTCCCTCAGACTGCGCGCCGGGCGGCCATCACGGACCACTACTACCTCGACCACGCCGAGCGCGGATGAATCCCGCTGGCATCCCGATAACCAGCATACTTGGGACGCCTTCTTCATCAATCGGCGTGAGAGGGCGCTCGCGGGTATGAGAGGACGGTCTGCCTCCGGAAACTTCCACGAGGCCGCCGTCGGCTATGGTGGTACGGCGGACTCTGCAGCGTCATGGACTACATCACGGCCGGCGATATCCCCCGCCCGCGCTACCCTCGAGAGCCACGAGCGCCGCCGACGACAGCGACGACACAGAGAGACGACGACGGCCGCAACTTAGAAGGCGACGACTACGGTACAACGGCGGCGGCTATGAAGACTACGAGTATGCATATTATACGCCTAGGCAGGAGTATGACTAAATCACTCCAAATTTCATGTATGCAGGAGTATGACTTAGTCACTCCAAATTTCTGTATGCAGGAGTATGACTTAGTCACTCCAATTTTCATGTATGCAGGAGTATGACTTAGTCACTCCAAATTTCATGTATCATCGGTGCTATCTCGAGTCAATTGAATCATTCGAAAATGGACACCAAACACATCACGGGTAATATAATTCACATGATTCATTCAACAAAGTTTGGTACAATAATAAATTATTACACATCATTTCTTCCCTTGTGTCCCTGCTTGCTTACGATTGTGCCGTATCCATGGAGCATCCTCATCATTTAACTTAATGCTTGGGTCGGTGTTCACTTTGAAGGGCGGAATTTCAGCAAACATATTATAATCTTCTGACATGTCTGTCTTGTCCTCCACTCCCACGATGTTTCTTTTCCCCGAAAGAACAATGTGGCGCTTTGATCATCGCATGATGTACTGATCGTTTTCTTATCTTTCCGTTTCCTCGGTTTGCTACTCATGTCCTTCACATAGAAAACCGAGCGACATCTTTCGCTAGGACGAATGGTTCGTCAAGGTAACCAAGATTGTTGAAATCCACCATTGTCATTCCGTATTGCTGGTCCACCGTTACCCCACCTCCTGTTAGCTTGAACCATTTGCACCGGAACAAAGGGACCCTAAAGGAGGGTCCATAGTCAAGTTCCCATATCTCCTCTATGTAACCATAATATGTGACCTTTTGCCCATTCTCGGTTGCTGCATCAAAGCGGACACCACTGTTTTGGTTGGTGCTCTTTTTATCTTGGGCGATCGTGTAAAATGTATTCCCATTTATCTCGTACCCTTGGAAAGTCGTTATAGTCGAAGATGGTGTCTTGGCCAACATGTACAGCTGATCTACAACCTTATTGTCACTCATTAAATGTTTTCTCAACCAACTGCCGAAAGTCTCCATGTGGGCCTTCCTAATCCAGGATTCAGGCTTCCCAGGGTTGTCCGAGCGTAAAATATTCTTGTGTTTCTCAAAGTACGGAGCCACCAAGCTGGAATTGGTCAGAACTGTGTGGTGTGCTTCAGTCAGAGAATGGCCGTCCATACATATCGTTGATTTCCTTCCGATCGTGCCTTTTCCACTTAGTCTCCCCTCGTGCCGCGATTGAGGAAGACCAATCGGCTTAAAGTCAGGAACAAAGTCAACACAAAACTCAATTACCTCCTCATTTCCATAGCCCTTGGCGATGCTTCCTTCTGGCCTAGCACGGTTACGAACATATTTCTTTAATACTCCCATGAACCTCTCGAAGGGGAACATATTGTGTAGAAATACAGACCGAGAATGGAAATCTCATCGACTAGGTGAACCAGGAGGTGCGTCATAATATTGAAGAAGGATGGCGGGAACACCAACTCGAAACCGACAAGACATTGGACCACATCGTTCAGTAACCGTGGTAGAACTTCTGGATTGATTACCTTCGAGAGATTGCATTGAGGAATGCACATAGCTTCACAATGGCTACTCGAACATTTTCCGGCAGGAGCCCCCAAAGCAATCGGAAGCAATTGCGTCATAATCACGTGGCAGTCGTGAGACTTCAGGTTTTGGAACTTTTTCTCCGCCATGTTTATTATTCCCTTTATATTGGACGAGAATCCGACGGGACCTTCATACTGCTCAGGCATTCAAAAAGATGACCTTCTCTTCTTTGGTCGAGCGTAGCCGGCACGACCTTGAAACCGTTCCGATAAAGGTCATCAGGGTCTTTCAAACTTTGCTGGTCCTGTCGTGCTTCCTTTGTATCATTTGACTTCCCATACACGCCCAAGAAGCTTAGGATGTTCACGCAAATATTCTTCGTAACGTGCATCACGTCGATTGCAGAGCGGACTTCTAGGACTTTCCAATATTCTAGCTCCCGAATATAGATTTCTTCTTCCACATGGCTACGTGCCCGTCAGCTCCCTTCGGAACTGATTGTCCGCCAGGACCCTTTCCAAAGATGACTTTCAAATCCTTGACCATATCAAATACCTCAGCACCAGTGTTCCCGCAGGCTTCGGCCGGTGATCAGCCTTGCCGTTGTAATGCTTGCCTTTCTTTCTTACTGGATGACCTTTCGGAAGAAATCGACGATGCCCAAGGTACACGTTCTTCTTACAATTTGGAAAATGTACACTTTGAGTCTCATGTAAGCAGTGCGTGCATGCATTGTATCCCTTATTTGACAGTCCCGAAAGGTTACTAAGAGCAGGCCAATCGTTGATGGTTACGAAAAGCAACGCTCGTAGGTCAAATTCCTCTTCTTTGTGCTCATCCCACACACGGACACCAGGTCTGCCCCACAGCTGTAAAAGCTCATCAACTAATGGCCTTAGGTACACATCGATGTCGTTGCCGGGTTGCTTCGGATCTTGGATGAGCACTGGCATGATAATGAACTTCCGCTTCATGCACAACCAAGGAGGAAGGTTGTAGATGCATAGAGTCACGGGCCAGGTGCTATGGCTGGAGCTCTGCTCGCCAAAAGGATTCATGCCATCCGTACTTAGACCAAATCATATGTTCCTTGCGTCAGCTGCAAAATCTTTGAACTCTCCGTCGATCTTTCTCCATTGCGTTCCATCTGCGGGTGTCTCAACTCCCCGTCCGACTTACGGTCCTCTTTGTGCCATCGCAACAACTTGGCATGCTCTTTGTTCTGAACAGACGTTTCAACCAGTATTATAGGAGCATACCACATCACCTTGGCGGGAACCTTCTTCCTGGGTTTCTGGCCCTCAACATCGTCACCAGGGTCATCGCCTCGATCTTATAACGCAATGCAGTGCATACCGGGCATTCATTCAAATTCTCGTATTCACCGCGGTAGAGGATGCGTTGATGCATGCATGTATCTTCGAACCTCTAAACCTAGAGGGCAGACAACCTTCTTTGCTTCGTACGTACGGCGGGCAACTCGTTATTCTTTGGAAACATATTCTTCAACATTTTCAGCAAGTCTTCAAATGCCGAGTCACCTACACCGCCGTGCCTTCCATTTCAAAATCCCAGTGCCCACTTTTTCAGACCATCATCGCATCCGGGGGCGCCTTCCCGTGATCCTCTAACATGCGATCCAAATTCTCCTCTCTTTTTTTCAGCGACTCCGTGCATCAGCAATGGTCCGACCAAGATCATCAACGGGATCATCACGTGCCTCTTCTTCACCTTCCCCTTCACCTTCAGCATCCTCCATGAAAGTATCACCGAAATGAGCAAGATAGCTTTCATCGATGAAATCATCCCCTTCTTCATCTTCTTCCATTATAACCCCTCTTTCTCCATGCTTGGTCCAACAATTATAGCTTGGCATGAAACCGTGCCGAAGCAGGTGCATGTGAACATCTCTTGAGGAAGAGTAACCCTTCTGATTCTTACATTTAACACATGGACAGATAACAAAACCCCCCTGCTTGTTCGCATTAGCCACTACGAGGAAATCGTTCAAACCCGTACTGAACTCGCCGGAGAGTCGGTTACCGTACATCCATTGTCGATTCATCGCATTATTATAATATAAAATATATAATTAACCATCATGCATTTGTTAAACTAACTAGCTACAAACAATATAAATTAAACAATGAACTACACACACATGCACATTTTATCAACGACACATCAAAGGTTCAAGTTGCTAACCGCGATCGAGGAGGAAAAAATAAATGAGAAAGCTCAAGTGTGGCTCCAACACTTCATATCATGTTTGTTTCATGCTCTTGGGGCATTTCATCAAACACCTTATGTGCATAAGAGGAACCAAAAGCAAACCTAACACCCACTTGTGAAGCTTGTGAAGAAAATGGCACCAAATGGCTAAGTGTTGGCTGCTGGGTGGGTATATATAGGGGCGGCCGCGGTTGGCCAGCCAACCGCGACTAAAGGCCTTCGGCATTTAGTCGCGGGCCGCAACCGCGGCTAAAGCCCCCACGTGCAACGGCTGGCCACCGAGCGCCCGGGCCCGGCCTTTGGTCGCGGCCTCCGAACCGCGACTAAAGGTACCATTAGTCGCGTTCCTTTACCTTCGCGACTTATGGGGCTCACCGGAAGCCTGTTTTTCTAGTAGTGAGCGCTTCGCGCGAACCAAATCTAACCGTGCAGACGGTTGAGTGCGAGGGAGGGATTTCGCCTTTTAGGCGGTGTATGGGTTCTCTGTCATGGATTGAGCAGCTGAGGGTACATTGTCTCTAGGGTTGTAAATGGTACGGATAATTTCCGCTCCGAATCCGCATCCGTAACCGTTTTTGAGGATATGGTATGCATTTTTAGAAATCCGCCGGATATGGATGCGGATGCGGATAGTGCTCAAGCGGATATTGGGCGGATACGGTAGAGGATATGGTATTGATACTATCCGACGGATACGGATTATCCGCCATTTTTTGCAGATTATCCGAGGTCCTCAATGAGGATAATCCGAGAAAATTAGCCCAATCCTAAATATTTAGACAATATAGTTAGCTCATCGGCTAAAATATGTATGCTATTAGCATGCAATTTGCTTTGTTGTACGAATAGGTGTGTACATTTAGCTATAGCCTATAATTAGAAACATATTATACATAAAAAGCATACTTCTTAGTTTTATGTGTATATTTGCTTAATAATCCGCTTTCGATCCGAGTCCGGTCCGAATCCGCTCCATATCCGTAATCCGATATAATCCGCATCCGTCCATTATCCGCTCCGATCCGAATCCGTCATAAAAATATGGTAAAGGATATGGTAATAGAAATATCCGATCCGATCCGATCCGTTTACATTCCTAATTGTCTCGTTCATGGGTTGGACCGGTTTGCTGTGTTAACCATCACCTTGGTACAGCCTCCATTTCTTATAACGTTGTCGGGCTGGACCTGCTTTCTTTCTTCTGTTGCGATGGATTGGCTGGGCCAGCTAGAGTATGAAAGCCAGGCCGCATGGAGAGGACCATTCCATTCGGTTGCCTTTCATTCATGAAATGGTCCAACAAGCATGGGTATATTCAGCCCATCAACGAGAAGAACGAGCATAGGTGGAAAATATATAAAAAATTTGATTATCATTTCCAGTTGGGTACCACTAGAAAAAGACCAACCTCCGCGAAGGGAAAACTGCGTCCGCGAAACGTACGAGAAACGGACGCGTGTCCGTCCCACGCGAATCCCGTCCCGCGCCACGCGCTCCGTCGCGAGTACCGTCCCGCGCGCGCGTCCGCGCGCGTGTACACCGTAGCTAGCCGCTCATCTCCTGCGCGAGTACGCGCTAGCTGGGCAATCTCCCTCGTGAGCACGCGTGCTTATCCGCCCAAAGTACGCGTACTGCCGCACGTAGCTAGCTCACTACATATATCCTCATTTTCTTATCAAAACATAGGTACGTTGACGCACACAAGCGAGTACAGTCGCGAATCCGATCGAGTACAGTCGAGCAGACGTGCGAGTATAGTCGCGCTCACGAGCGAGTACAGTGATGCACACGAGCGAGTACAGTCGTGCACACAAGCAGGTATAGTCATGCACAACACACGAGACAAATAACACACAGCGAGCACAAGATAATACGCACACGAGCAAGATGCACAGACAGAAAGATCACGCATAACACACGAGATGAACACACGAAGAAAGATAAATACGTGCACGAAGTACAAACACGCATACGAGCAGATCGTGAACACAAGCAAGTACATGTGAATATACACGAAATGATACACGTAAGTACATGTACAATCTCGCACACGAGCGAGTACAATTAGCGAGTAAAGGGAAAAATAAGAAATACACTAAAAACAAATACTTATGAGTTAAACACGAGTACACTTAGACACACCACAGTACAATCATAATATTATTGGAAGTACGAAAAAAAAGTATCTCCAAACCTATCAACATGGGATCTAGTTTTGAAGATCTCGACGCGAGGTTCTCAAAAGTGAAAACGGTTCGCAATTTAGACTTACAGTTCTCAAGATATTTCATTTAAAAAAAACGAATCTAGAAAAAAGGGAAAAACTGACACAACCCAGTCTTCTCTCTCCTTCTCTCTCATCCCCCATCCCCACCTTGCTTCCCCTTGCGACACGTGGCGGGCAGGGAGACCACTTCCCAGGATTTTCGCACCACAGCGCGCCACTTGTCGCGTGCGGAGCGAGTTGCCTTCCCTTCGCGAAGGTCGGCCTTTTTCTAGAGTTTTCGTTTCCAGTTTCGCAATTTTCTTTCTACGAGACTTTTTTGGCCGAAAATAGAATCGTATTATCTTATATAAACATGGGTATTATTATTATTATTCCTAAGGACTAAACTGAAGATCTCAGCTGTCCCAGAACCCAGCCACGCGGCCATTCCCTCAGAAGTTCCACCAAAACAAGCTAAAACATCACTAGCCTTATTTTGAAATTTAGGAGTCGATCTTTACAATGTTAAAGTTCCGACCAGACTGCATCAGGGGCTTAAGCTCTTAGATTAGGTGGTCATGCTCGAAAATTCACTTCTACCGCACCACAGACGCTCAGACGTGTTGTCAGTCTTGACAACGATTGGATACCTATATGCACGTGCACACCTCTGCTTCCCGTCTTCTGTCACCGTTCATTTTGTTTTGAAATTCGGATAAAAGGAGGAGAGGGAAAGGAATTTTTCCATGTACCTTGGCAAGCAGAAATTTTGATGAATAAATCGATGGTCTAGAACACGGTGACACCCATGTGTGTGTATATAATCCACTCTCGCAGTCTATATCCTTTTAGTTCAAAAAGTAAATTAACTTTTGTGATTACATCATCATTTTGTCAACCTTAGTTCATTTGTTTGCAAAAAATGACAGAGAGTATCCTAATGATGACCCACTTGCATCTTTACCATCGACGCCTAGTCTTCAAAAAAATAGCTTAATCTCAATCAATTGCAGCCCACTTGTAACTCCCATGTCCCATCCAACACAAAATCCGACGGCCCTATAGTAAATTGATCTCCAAGTTATTATTTTGGTCAATCGAGAACTAGATAAGTTGTTATGATAATCATAGCAATACCAAACTAAAAATCTTGTCTTTAAAGGGAGTGACTAATTTAAAGTCCGCTAACAATTTTATAGTGTATAAACCATTTGTTCGATTACAACTTACTTGCAATTTAAAAATCGCAGTTGCGACTTGACTTGCAAATGAAATTTCAGTTCCTACTCATTTGCAACTAAACAAATCCGAGTTACAAGGGTATTTGCAACCGAAAATCAAAGTTACAACTTCACTTGCAACTTATTTTTAATAAATGACACTTTATTACTTAAAAGGTTTAACCATTACGCATGGCCTCTACAAAAATAACATGCACACAGCCGCTCAAATCCAAAAATATCAACCGAAAAAAGGAAAAAAGGTGCACTACAAGTAAACAAGTTGTAAATTGTAAAGCCGCCTAAGGAGTTGGATGCCCGGTCCGAAATTAAGATGTCATCCATGTTGGATAAAAATATCCCTCGCCGTGTCCTTCAACTATGTAGACACCTCCATAAACAGGTCACGGTTTTACATGTGTTGTAGACGTGACCATGAAAGAAGCGTATCCGTACATCAATAAATAACCTGCATAAGAGAAAAAATTCTCGTTAAAACCTTGTCATTTCTACATAGTCATAGCGACCAAATAACTATGAGCGCTGCCATCTTAATAAGTGTTTTAAATAACTGAATTTATTAGAACCTTCCACCCATGAATAGTAGTTTTCCTTTCCAACTACATAATCTTTAATCCTTTTGGCAGTCTTTTTTCGACGTGTTTCCATTCAGTGTTCGTAAGACTCCGGTAATTAATCAGAATGACTAGATAGTTGATACAAAACTATCCTTGACCACAACCAAAAAGCTAATCATATAGCGCATCCATGTCCTGGGCCTCAAGGAACCAGAGTAATTCGGTTTTATGCAAATTGATTGTAAGTCTTGAGAGTTGCTCGAAAGCTGATAATATAATAATTTCATATTTCTCGCTTTTTCTAGGCCAGGTTCCATAAAAAGAATTATATTGTTGGCAATTTGAAGTATAGATAGTCCCTATCCATGAGGTGTGGGGCTAATCCTTCAATTTGTCCATCATTTTTGATGCTCTATTATGAAAAAAAATGAAACCGTGTCTAGGAGGAACTATACACTTTTTTAATATAGTAGAAGTCAGATTTGGCATGACAATTCTGAAATTCGTCCCTGACAGGAATCGAACTCCGGTCGTTGGGGTGCGCCACTAGGATCCCAACCACTGGGCTAAGCCCACGTCGTCTGATGCTCTATTATGACTAACATATCTACTACTATATTAAATAGTATTGGAAAAATGGAACGCCTTGCCATAAACCTTTTTTGTTTGGAAGTATCTCCCAACATCATCATTAACTTGACCAGACTTCTTCGAAAAACAAAGTTGTGGATTAGAGGGCCACTCATTAGAAAAGCATTTCATTCGTGTGTTTGCGGTAGGAAAGACCACCCAAATTTATCATAAGCATTTTAGAATTCGATCTTAAGAATTACTCCATTTAGTTTTTTCCGATGAAGCTCATGGACTATTTCATGGAGAGTTACTACCCCATCAAGGATATTTCTTCCTTCCATAAAATAAGTCTGAATAGGTCGCACAACATGTTCAGACACCGAATTCAGCGTAATAGTTGTGGTTTTGTGAAAATCTTGAAGCTAATGTTCAAAAGATAGATATGTCTATATTGTTGGATCGTTTCTCCTTCATTAACTTTTAGCAACAAGATTATCTCCCCAAAGTTCAGGAGAAATAGATCTGGAGAACACTGAACAACTCCAACATGTATGTTTTTATAATGTCACAGAAGTCATCATAGAACACTATTGGGAATCCATTCGGACATGGGGCTTTGTTATGCTCCATTTTAAAAACCGCCTTCATTATTTCATCCTCAGTATAAGATGTCGTAAGATGGGTGTTTTCCTCGCCGAAAACTTTTGGAATATCCTTTGTTTGGGATTCGTCCATAGAGAAGTTTCCTTCTTCAGGCTCCCCAAAAATATTTTAATTATACTTTATCATATATGATTTGAGTTGCTCATGACATTCTACCGTGCCCTCATCCTGAACCCGAGAATGAATACATTTTTTTTCTTGTGTCTACCGTTGGCGACACTATAAAAGTGTTGCCTGCCAAAACCCACCGGCGAGCAGCAACGGGCAACACGTAGAGCCGGGAGGCTCCCAGGACTGCTGGTGGGCCCTGGTCCCTCGGGCGACGGCCTGCAATGCTCTAGCACACGTCCCGACGGTTGGGCGTGCCACCCGACCTATACCTGGTCAGGAAGGTGCTGGATTGCTTCAATTAGTTTCCTGCATGGTAGACACGTAAACATTAAACGAGCCTCGATCGGCTCTCGGTTACCTGTGAATGGGCTCAAAGAGCCGATTAACCCATGGTTCATAATGGATATGCAATAACATGGGGTTTCTGCTTTATCAAAGCTAAGCTAAATCGATCTACGACAGTTTAGGGTTTTCACCGCATAACCGGAACATCCTACACGTAGTTGAGCCTAGCAGATACGAAAGATAACGGCAAACTAACCCAAAACGGGGCCTAAAAACCAACACGGAGTCGATTCCCGGACATCCCTTCTTGGATTGGCCAAGCCATACCTTACGCACTACTGGATCGTTCAACCCGTTTGCAAGGCCTAACCATGCAGATATCAAACTAATCCTCGAAGAACAAGGAACAACTATAACAGATCGAATCTACTAAACAAAGATAGAGCAGGGTGTAAGGACAGCTGGATATCTAGGGGCGGCAAAGCTATGCAAATATGTCTGAAAAGCATCGATGCAAGCCCTAAAACATCTATGATAAACAGTGTTACTCGCCATCAAAAAGGCTTCAGTACGAGCAACACCAAATAACGAATAAACAGATACTGCCTAGATCGCAAGATCTAGGCAGCATGATGCTTACCCGGAAGAAACCCTCGAAACAAGGGGTGGCGATGCGCCTGGTTTGTGTTTGTTGTGAACGTGATCGTCCTCCTTTCTCAATAAACCTAGGTACATATTTATAGTCCGTGGACTTTCTATCTTTGGAAATACACCTAACCGTGTACGAGCTAAACTCTATCTCTTAATTCTAAACTAAGATACAACCTACCATAATGTACAGATACACGGGCAATTCAGCCCAAATTCATACACGAGGCCGATTCAGAGATACTCCACGTGTATATCTTTCAAGCCCATCTCACTTACGGCCCATCTCCTGAATTGGCCAAAATCTGGTGATAACAAAAAGTATCGTGTATTAGAGTCTTTTTTCAGAATGAACTGACCTTTTGATCTTTGGTACCATTTGAGTTCCTCTTCAGGCAAAATATTAGCAATTGGCGCTTGACTTTTAAATTTAATCTCCTGCATGGACAAGGTTCTGACTTCCGCGATGGCCTCTACTCGATGATGGTAGATAAGCAATCATTTTCTTTTTTAAGCTGCCCTGACATGTGTCTTGCTCATCCTCCAAGGTGTTTACGCATTGCGCGTACTTTATTATTCCACATTTGAATATAATTCTAGGCGACAACAGATCTCTCTCATACTTTTCTATTCATATTAGAAAACCCTCCAGATGTAACCAACCGTTCAAACTTGAGTTGGTTTTTCACATTGAGGTTTGGGTGTTCCAGTAGATATTTTGTTTGTTTGAGAGTAGCTTATCACGCGTACCACGCGATTGGGGGTGTTCCAGTAGATAGTAGTACGGGATCATGATCCGAAAATAGCTCAATACGTTTTAGAGCTCGTATAGAGACAAGTGGAAATTTACTTTTCCGTTCTATGTTCATAAGCATATGGTCCAATTTTTCGTACGTATGTATGTACTAGTAAAAGTGCCCGTGCGTTGCATCGGGAGAAACAAAAAGTCCGACGGGAGACAGGAACCGCTTTTCCCTTTATTATTGCCCTTCGTTGCAATGAAAATCATTCATATACATGATTTTTGAGTTACATGAGATCCCATTTCAACCAAATACAAATGGTTATAAAATCTAAAAACTCTCGATGATTTTGATCAACATTCATTATATGTCTAGAAAAGAACATTTCAAATTCATTTTACCATAAAAATTAAGCGTTGAAGATTTGAACACGCAAAAAGATGAACTAACAAGAGCACATTTAGAAGATGACACCTTGAATTTACAAAAGGAAAATATATATTCGTAGCCTAAAGTTCAATTTTATCCTCTTCGGCGTGTATGTACATTACAAAGGAAGTTCCGTCAATAGAATTGTTTGCTTACATCATACTACCTTTTGATGCTCTAGAAAGAGCTAACTGATTATTATGTAAGCTACATCCTAATTAAATATTAAAATCTAAACAGCATCATCATGTATGTACTGTGGAATAACATTTATCCTTTTGTAGACAAGAGTTGGCTTAGTCTGTTTAATAGAAAAACTCTTCACAAAAATAACAAATTGATTCGTCAGCTTACCCAGTTAAGCCATGAAGATGTATGTTAAAGTTGCACCAGATCATGCATATTGTTTTCTTTGAGTTGAGACATACCTTTTCTTGCAGATTTTTGCTCTCGTAGATAACTCATTGTCAATGGCATTTTCTGCAAGTGTTACACTTAACTGAAGCTCCCCAACCCATCCTTTTATCAAACTGACAACTCTGAACCTACAAAAGAGCTTATTTGTTTTCCCATTAGACGAAATATGAATTTCTCAGTGGCTAAAGATGCTCAGAAAATCACCCACGAGCCAACATCATTAAATTCCACACATGGCCATTGTAAGTAGCCCAGCACGCACCTTAGTACCTCACCAAACAATTAAGCAAAAAATGAGAGGCGTGGGCAGGAACCTCTTCACTAATGTGCAGATCAGCCTACAACACATCACACAAATGCAGGAACAAGTGCATCATCGACACAGCTGCTGGGATCTGCAACGCCGGCGAGCTGACCATCCCGGTGGGATAACACATTTATCCAACTTGTGAAGCCTTCAACATTCATCTCCTCAGCGGATGCCAAAACCAGAACGATGCTTGACATCAGCATTTACACCTTACTTGTGTGCGTTGTCTCTAGTAGTAGAAAGCTCAATTCACATGAAGAGTACCCGCTGTAGAAATTACACTCCAAAAATAATCACGAATATGAGGAAATCCTGAAATTCGTTCTAGCTGTAGCGGGTTCCCCTGAATCTTGATTGGCCTCGACCTGCTGCCTCGAGGACAAATCTGCAAGAGCAGAGCATGGATTTCGACGATTGCATGGAGGAGCGTGAGGCAGGGTGTTGTGGCGAACCCTCAGGGCAAAGGAATCGACGCGCGGAGCACCACGGCGGCACCCGACAGCAGTGGCTCCCGAGCGGTCCTGGCGGCAGCGGCGCGAGGCTCAGGTCGCCGCGGAGACCTGTGATCCGGGATGGTGACCACCTACGGCAGCGAACGATCGACTCCGGCATGTCGGGCTTGTTCGGGAATCCAGAGGGCACGGGGCTTGGGAGGGCACGGACGGGTTGGGCAGGGGAGGACCATGAGCTTCCGCTCAGTCGATTGGATTCGTGTGCGGTGGCTCCGGCGAGCAGATCTGACGAGTGGGGTTCGGAACGGCGGAGCGCGCCGGTGAGCAGGTCTCACGGCCGGTCTCGCCGGAGATCGAGTGTAACGGCCGGTCGTGAACAAACTCGTCGACGGCGGCGACGAATCGAGCACAAGAGGTCGCGGGTGTCGGCGGTGACGAATCGAGCACACGAAGTCGCGGACGATGGCGGCTAGAGGAGGCATTAGGCGTGGCGTCCGTGCGAATTTATTGGAGCGATCCAGACCTAGGGTTCGTGGTTGGAAAATTGGGCCAGGCCCAGGCCAGCGACAGAGGAATCCAGCGAGCTTTTTTTCAGTTTTGCGGTGGCAACTGCTGTAATTTCCACAGAAAAGTAGGGGTAATGAAAAAACGGACGAAAATTTTGGGGAGAAACCTTACTTCCTTTATTAGTAGGTAAAGATAAAGATAAAGATGTTTGCAACTTAGGAAACGTATGAATCGCGATGCGAATCTGTTATTGGGTGTGAGAGTCTGGTCCTATCCACAACTCGTTACCTGTCCTTAGAGCATAAGAGATAAAATATTATAAGTTTGCTTAGTTGGAGGAGAGAGATTAGGAGAGAGAAGAGGAGTGGGCTACTATCTTGTAGCCAGCTCTAGCACGTCTTCCTAGGCACTATGTGAGACTAAAGGTGGGCTGCATTGTAAAAGTTTATACTTTTATAGCGTCTAAGTTAGTATAGATGACTGGCACTTGATATAGCATGGCACTATTGGAATTGCTCTTACCCGTCGTGTGGATATCTCCTGATTTATTACGCGCGTGAATTAATTGCATGGTACCAGCCTGTGCTTGAGCTGCCACATTTCTCACCTGCCTTTTCAGGTTGGTGCTGGCTTTGAATACCTTCCCGTTCTGATAGAGCGGTCCACGTTATTCTGCTAGACTGTCTTGGTGCAATCGCCTGAGATCTTCCTTGGCGCCTCTGATGGCGACCCCAAAATAAATGGCAGTCTATGATGGCGTGACCGCCACACGCATGACGTATTTCATACCATGAGCGGGCCGTCAACCCATCCTATAAATAGGTCACACCGCCGCACATCTAGGCACAGACGCCGGAAGAAGACGCACACACACGCAGAGCCTGGAAAGAGAATCAAGCGGAGCAGGACAGATCGCGAGAGACAGGATCAAGGAGGCATTGCCCGACACCATGGCGGCAGCCGGACAACGTCGGCCGTCCCTGCGCGCGGCGGCGCCCGTGCCTCTGCTCCTTCTGATGATCGTCGTTTCCTTCGGTAAGGCCATGGCTTCCGGAACACGATCTTCGTTATCTGTTATTATTGCCTTTTCTTGACCTGATTGCTTATCCGTTTTGTTTCTTTTCTGATCGATTCCGAGAAGGGAGCCAGGCGGCGGCGGCGGGCGGCGCTCCGACCTGGACGACGGAGCTGCAGCAGCACGTCGCCTACTTCGACACGGACAACGACGGCATCGTCACCTACTCCGAGACAGAAGCAGGTGTGACCAAAATGGCCATCGATTTGCCCATCTTCTCCTCCGCTAGCTTTCCCTTCCTTTCTCCGCGCGCTCACCAAACGGAGAAAGTCTGGCTGTTTTTTTGCATCTATAGTTGGGCATTGCTGACTTCTAATTTTGGGCTTTGTATACATGGACGGTTGCAGGGCTTCGTAGGATCGGCCTTGGAGCCATCGCGGCCACCGCGGCCGCCACTTTGATCAACGGCGTCATCGGACCCAAGACCAGACCTGTACGATCATGCTCACTCACTCTTGGCCGTCTCTGTTTCTTTTCTTGCTAATGTTGACTAGGAAATTAAATAAGACGTCTCTGTTGGGGCCGTCTTAGATCGGTGTTTAAGGTGCCCGGTTATGGTTAGCGTGTTACTTGCAGGGAAACCTCGGTTCATTGGTCAGTAGACAACACACACAACATGCCGTTTCTGTGTTCCCACCGGCGCTTAATCCGTGTCATATCAGGGTGTTGTTAGTCTTACTTGTCAAGTTGGCATGCTTGCTATGCAGTTTCTTACACAGTAGCTCGTGTCCAGCACACAAATAATTCATTCACTTAGTTTGGCCGATGTCAAAGTACTAGGCGCCTGGCACCTCCTTGTGTGTGCTGTGCACCTGCCGACCTGTGTTTATACTGATGCAAGTGTAAAGAATCGCTTCGATCTGTGCTAGCCAAACCGTGGTCGAACTGATATTTTGATCCGTGTCTGACGCGTGCAGGACAACGCAACAACGTCGCACTTGGACATCTACATAGAGAACATCCACAAGGGGATCCACGGGAGTGACACGGGCTCCTACGATGCTCAAGGAAGGTATGCATACAGACGTCCTGTCCCGACCTCCTCATTTTGTACATTTTGTCGAAACATAAATGACCATCGTGGCACCCTGAATATACGCTATACATGATCGGCCTTGGCAGGTTCGTCCAGGCCAAGTTCGACGAGATTTTCATCAAGTACGCCAAGACCGAGCCCAACGCTCTGAACCAGACGGAGCTGGAGGAGATGCGCCATGGGAACAGGGGGAGCAACGACTTCTCCGGATGGTAATTACCTATCTAGACCGTAAATCTTCAGTACAAAGACACAATGTACCGTACTATCATTCAGATCGAATTGCCTCGCTCTCGCCGTGCTAACATGGCCGGCCGTTGCTTGAAAATGCAGGGCGGCGTCCAAGGCGGAGTGGGACATGCTCTACAGCCTCGCCAAGGACAAGGACGGCTTCCTCCAGAAGGACACCGCGAGAGCCGTCTACGACGGGAGCCTCTTCGTTACGCTCGCACAGAAGAACGGCGGTTCGTCTGGAGGAAATTAACCAGCCATGGTTTGGTTAATTTGTATGTATTGTGTGTCGTGTCGTTGATTATGTATCTCCTGCGTATGCACACAATTAAAAGTTTTAATATGTTATCGCAAAGATAAAGAATTGATGCTCCGTTGGGCATGGCCACTGCTGCTTGTGTTTCTCCACGAGTAGGACGACTGGTCCACTGCGACGCCCTACTTAATTGCCCAGAGGTCTCTGTTTGCAATGGCCGTTGCGGCTTGTTTCCTACGGTTTTTTTCCAAGAACGACAGGTCTTTTTTTTAGCGAACCAAGGACGACCGGTAGAGAGTGACCTGCTTGTTGCTCTGAGATTTCTTCCGTTGAATCAAATGGATTAGTTTACTTAGAGGGCACAAGCGACTCGTACTGACATCGACGCACTTTTAAGCGAGCTTGCATGTTAAGGAACGAACTAATAGAGAATGTCCGCCAAACTGCTTCGATCGGCACTTCGGCACATCGACCAGCCATGAAATCAAAATTAGGAGCGATAAATCGAACTTTATGTTGGCAGTTCGGCGCATCAAACAGCCGCATGTGAAGTTCGGCCCATCAAAGGTTAACGAACGGCTTTCAGTTTGTGATCGTCAGTACCGGAGCAATCCATAGGGCAGGGTCGGGCGATTGCCCATCCTAACTCGCTGCCGCTTTTACCACTGTTCAGGAAGAGTCTCCATTATAAAGAGATACAACTCAAATGCGGCATTTGTGAGCATGTTCTACAGATAGCCCGCTTTTTTCTGAAAGACTGAAAACCATATTTTGAGGTTTCAACAGAAAAACTGAAAATAAATATGGATTTAGTTAAGGATATATATTACAAGTACGTAAGTTTTTAATACGAAATATAGTATACTCTGGTCTACACTAATGACAAAAATATAGATTTGAGAATAGTGACAGTACACATTTTCAAAATTCCTAAAATTGCCAGAACTTCTAATTTTTCTTATCCTAAGAACAGTGTATTTGGATTAAAAGCTTACACGTTTGTAGGATACGTACTTACCTACAAACAGAATTTTCCAGAATATTAAAAAACTGTGAAACACCATTTTCTATTTATTGTTTTAGAACGAGCTGTATATGTAGACTGGGATCCAAATTGAGTTAACTCACACCAAAAATAAAAAATGTGGGAGTAAACTTTTGTCTCACCCTTTGCTATGAATGAATGAGCCGCATGAATTTTGGGATTTATTATAGGATTATAGAATTGAATATACACGGGTTGGCCTCATATACAAAAAAAAAAAGGTCAAACACACAACCATTTCACGCTGATTAAATTTAGTTGCTCGACTATTATGCCATATTGAATTAAATTTTACATAATTTTTTAGATAAATTAAACATGTCTTACATTACACCATTAGGTGGGGACGGGGTGGGGCAGTTGCCCCCTCTCATATGTGTGTTTTTCCTTATCTAGCTATATAAATTTTTTGAACCGTCTCATATGTGTGTTTTTCCTTATCTAGCTATATAATTTTTTTTAACCGTCTCATACGTATGTTTTTCCTTATCCAGCTATATCAAAAATTTGAACCATCCTCCGCCACTATTGTCCCAAGCTTCTTCCCCAGCTTACCGCAGTCCATGTGCATCCCTGATGCTCCCTCTGTCGTCGGCCAGAGACTCAGGATGTAAGTGGCTGATCCGCTGGACACAAACGGATCTGCCGCTTCGGTCACATATATGATTAGCCATTTTTGTGGCAGCCACTAACGATTTCTAGCGGTTTTCTGCGGCCCAGCGGCGCCGCGACAGCCGCTTGACGCTATGTTCCTTGCACTGAGTTTGCTAATACACTGATCGATTCGCTTCGGCGGCTTCACTTAGCTCGACTTCGCTAATCATTAATCAAGTCTACAAGACAGCTAGCTCTATCGATTGAACGTTTTTTTTCTCTCTTAGAATAAACGTGTTTGCTTTCTCGCCCAAATGGCATCTATATACTCGATACTTCCCTAGCAAATGTATCTTGATTCTTGACAGACCAGAAATGCTTCAAAATTCTTTTTTCACAAGAGAAAAGAAGCAAGTGTTCGAAATTTTAGCACGACTTTTTTTTGGGATATCCAGATCATATATCAAACAATGCATAATTTTAATACTGTATAAAGAATTCAATTCCCATCACAAGAACAATGTAGGGAAGTGCTCCAGAAGATGAATCATCAACGCTAGTGACAGGGATGAGAGTCAGGATGTAAGCGGCTCAAAATATCCAAAGCAAGGCCATTTTCCTACAGTACTTTCCTTCTGTATCCCAGTTTTATTCTTGCACAGCCACCGAATTAATGTCAAATATGTACAGCTAGAGAGCACAACACATCATGCAATCCACCAAAAGATAACAAGATCAATGGTTATGACTTACAAGATCATTGGCAGATCCATATATAACTTACCACTGTCCAACCTATGTTTGACATATGAAAACAAGTGTTGCTAAACACTCCAAACAACTCAAAGGTAAACAGCTCCAAAATTACAGGGACCAAAACTAGGCTCAGTGACATGTACCCTGCAGCAATAATTAAGAAACCTGAATAGAAATAAATAGTAGCATCTTATGTTCCAAACTGGCAACCATCAAGATATCAGGTACTTGCAGCTTTCAGAAATGAGGAACCACTAGAAGATACTTCAGCAGAAAACATTAATCTGAATCTCGTTAACAACACACCAACATACAGGTTTCAGTAAAGAGGCAGGCATGTCGATACATGGCATTGCTGCAGCCAAAAACAAAAGAGAGCATCCAGTAGAGGTAACCTCTAGAAACAGCATAAACTGTGAGCATTTCAGAGTTCTTGCTCAAGCTGAAAAAGGAAACACAGATAAATTGTGAGATCAAACAATCAGCTAACATAACACGCGCAAAATATATTGCCCGGACTGAACCAATCGATCAAATGTTCAACATCAGGATGTAAAATTAATTTGGATATTACACACCAGTACAGCACAATAAGAAAATGATATACTTGAAGCATCACAAATAACCAGTGTTCCAAACCGAAAGTAAGTTTTTGCAGAACCTACTTTATTGAAGTTATCCAATCGAGTCTGAGAGCTCTTCACATATTTCACACTTTCTCTTATATTATCAATCGCACTTTTCACTGCTGTCAACCCATCTTGGACAATCAGATTAAAAACATGGCATGCACAGCGAATATGGAGTAATGCACCTTCAGAAGCAGCATTTCCTTGCCTACTAGATTTTCTCTCAGATTATCAATCATTGAACCATTTACGGATGCATTATCAACAGTTATGCTAAACAGCTTGTCCTCAATATTCCATTCTTGCAAGCTTTTCAGCAGAATATTAAACATCGCAGCTCCGTTGTGGGGAGTCTCTAGCATACAAAATCTGATTATCTTCTTGTGCAATTTCCACTTCATATCTATGAAATGAGCAGTAACACACATATAACCTAAAGTCTGGTTCGAGGTCCACATATCAGTAGTCAAAGATACTCCGCCAGCATACCTCTTGAACCCTTCACTAGTTATCAACTTCTTTTCATAATACAGTTTCATGATACCGCTGGAGGTGGTTGGGGGCGGCGCGTGCTGCTGCCGCTGGAGGTGGTTGGGGCGGCGCGTCCTGCTGCCGCTGGAGGTGATTGGGGGCGGCGCGGAGGAGGTGGTCGGGGGCGGAGGAGGTGGTCGGGGGCGGCGCGGAGGAGACGAGTGGCGGCGCGGTCGCGCGGAGGAGGAGCCCCTCCGTCTGCTCGAGGATGAACCGCTGGGAATCGTGGGCTTTCAGGTTTTGTCCACCAGCGCCATGTAAATCTTGTGGTGGGCCGCTTACGCCATTTGGGCCGAATTTCGCGGGCGGCGTATGTGGGATCGCGAAACGCCGCTGCCACTTACATCCTGAGGCCAGACCCAAGATGTCTGCGTTGCCTGCCCGCCATGTCCGGCCTACCCACCATCTCACCATGCCTAGGTAGGAATAACCTTCCCTGCAATTGTGCACCGTCGCCACGCAGCCACAGCCACCACGCCGCTTGCCGCCGCCAATGACATTGATGTCTCGTATGTGCCCAACTTTCCCTGGGAGTAGTGGTGGAGTCCATAGAGAGGGGGCACCCGACCTAACTCACTGCTGCCAGTACCACCAATAACTTATTTAGGAAAAGTATGCTTCAACAAGTGCAGGTTAGGCTTCTAAAGTATGTAGTTGGGTTGGATGAGCTTAGGATTAGGCACAACTAGCTACCTGATTGGATGGAGAAAATTACAAAAAACCACCACATTTTAGGCAGATGTTTCAAATAACCACCACTTTACGATTTTTTTTTAAAAACCACCACTCTACAGTAACACGTTACAAGAAGCACTAATTCACCTCTAAAGCTGGTTTAATCACAAAACTGACTGCTGGGACCCTTTGTCAGGTTGACATGGCATATACATTTTGTAAAAAGAGCCTTCGTATATATTATAAATTGTAATTGTGTGGGCCTCGTGTCCTTCTTTCCATAGAAGGATGTGGGGGCGGAGATTGGGGAGGGCCCCGATGTACTCCTGCGGCGGCGCCGGTGGCCTGTCGCCGGTTGGGGAGGAGAAGGGATGGCGCGGCCTCGCGTCCGTCAGGGAGGACAGGGACGACGTAGTCTCGTGGCGAAGAAGGGTCGGCGGCGGCGAGCCCGTGTAGCCGGGCGGAGCGGAAGGGGGGAGTTGGGTACCCTGTGCTCCGGCCATGCGCTGCCCACTTCTTCGGCCGTGGACAGCCAGATGGCAGCGCGGGCGACCACGGCCAGGTGCCGACACAGACGAGCTCCAAGATGGGGCGGCGCGGGCCACTTCCTCGAGGGGCGGCGAGGGCGAGCTGACGCCAGGGATGGCCGCGGGATGGGGATACGCTAGCCGCGCACTTGCAGGGGACGGCGGAGGGGAGCAGGAGGGGGCAGCGTTGGGGCGAGCTCCGGCCTCGGCCGGCTCGGTGAGCTCCGGCCCCAGCCGGCCATGGGCGGCGCAGCCGTTGCTGCTGCTCTAGGCGGGCGTGAGAGAGCTGAGAGGGGGGCTGCGGCAAGGAAGAAGAGGAGATGTGGAGATGCAGCCCCAACAAGCGCTCGGCCGGACCTCGCCCGCGACGCCTTGCATGGACCTCGCCCCGCGCCACCCTGCCCTGCACGGACCTCGCCCGCGCCACCCTACCCTGGCTGGACCTCGCCCGCCCACCCCTGGCTGGCGCGGCCCTCGCCGGAGCATGGAGGCGGCGGTGCAGCGCCGGCGGCTGAGCACGCAAATATTGGCGGAGAGCTGCTCGCGGCTGATACGCGTAGATGCACACGTCCGTTGGGAACCCCAAGTGGAAGGTATGATGCGTATAGAAGCAAGTTTCCCTCAGTATGAAACCAAGGTTTAATCGAACCAGTAGGAGCCAAGAAGCACGTTGAAGGTTGATGGTCACGAAATGTGATGCGGCGCAACACCAGGGATTCCGGCGCCAACGTGGAATCTGCACAACAAAACCAAAGTACTTGCCCCAACGAAACAGTGAGGTTGTCAATCTCACCGGCTTGCTGTAACAAAGGATTAAACGTATCGAGTGGAAGATGTTTGCAAAGAAAACAGTAAAACACAATTAGATTGTATGCTATGTAAAGAATAGGACCGGGGTCCATTCACTAGAGGTGTCTCTCCCATAAGATTAAAGCATGTTGGGTGAACAAATTACAATGGGCAATTGACAAATAGAGAAAGGCATAACAATGCATATACATGATATGATAAATATAGTGAGATTTAATTGGGCATTACGACAAAGTACATAGACCGCCATCCAACTGCATCTATGCCTAAAAAGTCCACCTTCAGTTATCATCCGAACCCCATTCAGTATTAAGTTGCTAAGCAACAGACAATTGCATTAAGTATGGTGCGTAATGTAATCGACAACTACATCCTTAGACATAGAATCAATGTTTTATCCCTAGTGGCAACAGCACATCACAACCTTAGAACTTTCTGTCGTCCCAGGTGTCAATGAAGGCATGAACCCACTATCGAGCATAAATACTCCCTCTTGGAGTTAAGAGTACAAACTTGGCCAGAGCCTCTACTAATAACGGAGAGCATGCAAGATCATAAACAACACATAAACAATAGATTGATAATCACCATAACATAGTATTCTCTATCCATCGGATCCCGACAAACACAACATATAGTATTACAGATAGATGATCTTGATCATGTTAGGCAGCTCACAAGATCCAACAATGAAGCACAACAAGGAGAAGACGACCATCTAGCTACTGCTATGGACCCATGGTCCAGGGTGAACTACTCACTCATCACTCCGGAGGCGATCATGGCGATGAAGAGTCCTCCGGAGATGAATCCCCTCTCCGGCAGGGTGCCGGAGGCGATCCTGAATCCCCGAGATGGGATTCGCGGCGGCGGCGTCTGGAAGGTTTTCATCGTGGCTCTCGGTACTGGGGTTTCGCGACGGAGGCTTTAAGTAGGCGAAAGGGCAACGCGGGGGCCACACGAGGGCCCAGGGACAGGTGGCGCGGCCGGGGCCTGGGCCGCGCCGCCCTATCATCTGCGCCTCGTGGCCCCACTTCGTTATCTCTTCGGTCTTCAAGCTTCATGCAAAAATAGGACCTGGGCGAAGATTTCGTCCAATTCCGAGAATATTTCCTTACTAGGATTTCGAAACCAAAAAAAACAGCAACTGGCTCTTCGGCATCTTGTTAATAGGTTAGTTCCAGAAAATGCATAAATATGACATATAATGTGCATAAAACATGTAGGTATCATCAATAAAGTAGCATGGAACATAAGAAATTATCGATACGTTGGAGACGTATCAGCATCCCCAAGCTTAGTTCTGCTCGTCCCGAGCAGGTAAAACGATAACAAAGATAATTTCAAGTGACATGCCATCATAATCTTGATCATACTATTTGTAAACATATGTAATGAATGCAGCGATCAAAACAAAGGTAATGACATGAGTAAACAAGTGAATTATATGACAAAGACTTTTCATGAATAGTACTTCAAGACAAGCATCAATAAGTCTTGCATAAGAGTTAACTCATAAAGAAATAAATCAAAGTAAAGGTGTTGAAGCAACACATAGGAAGATTAAGTTTCAGCGGTTGCTTTCAACTTATAACATGTATATCTCATGGATATTGTCAACATAAAGTAATATAACAAGTGCAATATGCAAGTATGTAGGAATCAATGCACAGTTCACACAAGTGTTTGCTTCTTAAGGTGGAAGGAGATAGGTAAACTGACTCAACAATAAAAGTAAAAGAAAGGTCCGTCAAAGAGGAAAGCATCGATTGCTGTATTTGTGCTAGAGCTTTTATTTTGAAAACATGAAACAATTTTGTCAACGGTAGTAATAAAGCATATGAGTTATGTAAATTATATTTTACAAGTTGCAACCCTCATGTATAGTATACTAATAGTGCCCGCACCTCGTCCTACTTAGCTTGGACTACCGGATCTTTGCATGCCATATTTCAACCAAGTGTCACAAAGGGGTACCTCCATGCCGCCTGTACAAAGGTCTAAGGAGAATGCTCGCATTTTGGATTTCTCGCTTTTGATTATTCTCAACTTAGACATCCATACCGGGACAACATGGACAACAGATAATGGACTCCTCTTAAATGCATAAGCATGTAGCAATGATTATTATTCTCATATGAGATTGAGGATATATGTCCAAAACTGAAACTTCAACCATGATTCATGGCTTTAGTTAGCGGCCCAATGTTCTTCTCTAACAATTTTGCATGCTCCAACCACTAAAATGATAGATCCTTCAGACAAGACGGACATGCATAGCAACTCACATGATATTCAACAATAGTTGATGGCGTTCCCCATAAACATGGTTATCGCACAACAAGCAACTTAATAAAATATAAAGTGCATAAGTACATATTCAATACTACGATAGTTTTTAAGGCTATTTTGTCCCATGAGCTATATATTGCAAAGGTGGATGATGGAATTTTAAAGGTAGCACTCAAGCAATTTATTTTGGAATGGCGGAGAAATACCATGTAGTAGGTAGGTATGGTGGACACAAATGGCATAGTAGTTGGCTCAAGGATTTTGGATGCATGAGAAGTATTCCCTCTCGATACAAGGTTTAGGCTAGCAAGGTAATTTGAAGCAAACTCAAGGATGAACAAGTGCAGCAAAACTCATAAAAGACATATTGTAAACATTATAAGACTCTACACCGTCTTCCTTGTTATTCAAAACTCAATACTAGATATTATCTAGACCTTAGAGAGACCAAATATGCAAATCAAATTTTAGCAAGCTCTATGTATTTCTTCATTAATGGGTGCAAAGCATATGATGCAAGAGCTTAAACATGAGCACAACAATTGCCAAGTATCACATTATCCAAGAAATCTTAGAATTACTACATGTAGCATTTTCCAATTCCAACCATATAACAATTTAACGAAGAAGAAACTTCGCTTTGAACATTATGAGTAAAGCCTAAGGACAAATGTGTCCATATGCAACAGCGGAGCGTGTCTCTCTCCCACAAAGTGAATGCTAGGATCCATTTTATTCAAACAAAAACAAAAACAAAAACAAACCGACGCTCCAAGTAAAGAACACAAGATGTGATTGAATAAAAATATAGTTTCAGGGGAGGAACCTGATGATGTTGTCGATGAAGAAGGGGATGCCTTGGGCATCCCCAAGCTCTTCTTAGAATATGCAGGGGTGAACCACGGGGGCATCCCCAAGCTTAGAGCTTTCACTCCTCTTGATCATAGTATATCATACTCCTCTCTTGACCCTTGAAAACTTCCTTCACACCAAACTTCAAGCAAACTCATTAGAGGGTTAGTGCACAATTAATAATTCACACATTCAGAGGTGACACAATCATTCTTTACACTTCTGGACATTGCATAAAGCTACTGGACATTAATGGATCAAAGAAATGAATCCAACATAGCAAAAGAGGCAATGCGAAATAAAAGGCAGAATCTGTCAAAAACAGAACAGTCCGTAAAGACGAATTTAAAGCTGGCACCAGACTTGCTCAAATGGAAAAACTCAAAACTAATGAAAGTTGCGTACATATCTGAGGATCACGCTCGTAAATTGGCAGATTTTTTCGAATTTTCTACAGAGGCCTGTGCCCAGATTCGTGACAGACAGCAATGCTGTTTCTGCGCAGCGATCCCAAATATAACATCAACTTTGACATAGAAACTTTACTTGGCACAAAAACATGATAAGGAGAGGTTGCTACAGTAGTAAACAACTTCCAAGACTCAACAAAACAAAAAATTGCTGTAGTAAAAACATGGGTTGTCTCCCATAAGCGCTTTTCTTTAACGCCTTTCAGCTAGGCGCGAAAGTGCAAATCAAGTATTATCGAGAGTAGAAGCATCAACATCATAACTTGTTCTAATAATAGAATCAAAAGGCAACTTCATTCTCTTTCTAGGGAAGTGTTCCATACCTTTCTTGAGAGGAAATTGATATTTAATATTACCTTCCCTCATATCAATAATAGCACCAACGGTTCGAAGAAAAGGTCTTCCCAACACAATAGGACAAGATGCATTGCATTCGATATCCAAGACAACAAAATCAACGGGGACAAGGTTATTGTTAACCGTAATGTGCACATTATCAATCCTCCCCAAAGGTTTCTTTTTAACATTATCGGCAAGATTAACATCCAAATAACAATTCTTCAATGGTGGCAAGTCAAGCATATCATAAATCTTTTTAGGCATAACAGAAACCAAGATCACATAAAGCATTACATTCAAAGTCATTGAATTTCATTTTAATGATGGGCTCCCAACCATCTTCTAACTTTCTAGGAATAGAAGTTTCAAGTTTTAGTTTCTCTTCTCTAGCTTTTATGAGAGCATTTGTAATATGTTTTGTAAAGGCTAAATTTATAGCACTAGCATTAGGACTTTTAGCAAGTTTTTGTAAGAACTTTATAACTTCAGAGATGTGGCAATCATCAAAATCTAAATCATTATGAGCTACAGCAATGGGATCATTGTTCCCAAGGTTGGAAAAATTTCAGCAGTTTTATCACAAGCAGTTTCAGCAGTTTTAGCAATTTCAGGCAGTTTTGTACGCTTTGCACTAGGAGTAGAAACATTGCCAACACCAATTATTTTACCATTGATAGTAGGAGGTGCAGAAACATGTGGAGAATTAGCATTACTAGTGGTGGTAATAGTCCAAACTTTAGCTACATTATTCTCTTTAGCTAGTTTTTCATTTTCTTCTCTATCCCACCTAGCACGCAATTCAGCCATTAATCTTATATTCTCATTAATTCTAACTTGGATGGCATTTGCTGTAGTAGTAATCTTATTATCAATATCATCAGGTTTAGCAGCCATTTTATTAATTAAAGAAGATTGTGATGCAGACATGTATGAGATTCGGGTTTCAGCATTTGAAATTTTAGTTTGCAGACCAGAAATCTCCCTATTCAAGTTTTCAAGTTGATTTCCTATATTTTTCAACAAGGTAGATTGTTCATTCATAGTTTTAGTAAACAATTGATTTTGCTCATATTGTGATTGCATAAAGTTTTAGTGGATCTTTCAATTTCTAGCATCCTTTCCTCATATCTACCATAAGTATTACCATAATCATTACCATTAGCAGAAGGATATGGCCTATAGTTATTACCAGAGTTGTTCCTATAAGCATTGTTGTTGAAATTATTATTTTTAATGAAATTCACATCAACATTTTCTTCTTGAGCAACCAATGAAGCTAAAGGAACATTATTTGGATCTACATTAGATCTACCATTCGCAAGCATAGACATAATCACATCAATCTTATCACTCAAGGAAGAGGTTTCTTCAACAGAATTTACCTTCTTACCTTGTGGAGCTCTTTCCGTGTGCCATTCAGAGTAATTTATCATCATATCATCAAGAAGTTTTGTAGCCGCCCCCAATGTGATGGACATAAAGGTACCTCCAGCAGCTGAATCCAATAAATTCCGCGAAGAAAAATTTAGTCCTGCATAGAAGGTTTGGATGATCATCCAAGTAGTCAGTCCATGGGTTGGGCAATTCTTTACCAAAGTTTTCATTCTCTCCCATGCTTGAGCAACATGTTCAGTATCTAATTGCTTAAAATTCATTATGCTACTTCTCAAAGATATAATTTTAGCGGGAGGATAATATCTACCAATAAAAGCATCCTTGCATTTAGTCCATGAATCAATACTATTCTTAGGCAAAGATAGCAACCAATCTTTAGCTCTTCCTCTTAATGAGAAAGGAAACACTTTCAATTTAATAATATCACCATCTACATCCTTATACTTTTGCATTTCACAAAGTTCAACAAAATTATTGAGATGGGCAGCAGCATCATCAGAACTAACACCAGAAAATTGATCTCTCATGACAAGATTTAGTAAAGCAGGTTTAATTTCAAAGAATTCTGCTGTAGTAGCAGGTGGAGCAATAGGTGTGCATAGGAAATCATTATTATTTGCATTTGTGAAGTCACACAACTTAGTATTTTCAGGGGTATTCATTTTAGCAACAGTAAATAAAACAAACTAGATAAAGTAAATGCAAGTAACTAATTGTTTTTTGTGTTTTTGATATAGAGAGCAAGACAGTAAATAAAGTAAAACTAGCAACTAATTTTTTGTATTTTGATTTAGTGCAGCAAACAAAGTAGTAAATAAAATAAAGCAAGACAAAAACAAAGTAAAGAGATTGAGAAGTGGAGACTCCCCTTGCAGCGTGTCTTGATCTCCCCGGCAACGGCGCCAGAAATTTAGCTTGATACGCGTAGATGCACACGTCCGTTGGGAACCCCAAGTGGAAGGTATGATGCGTATAGAAGCAAGTTTCCCTCGGTATGAAACCAAGGTTTAATCGAACCAGTAGGAGCCAAGAAGCACGTTGAAGGTTGATGGTCGCGAAATGTGATGCGGCGCAACACCAGGGATTCCGGCGCCAACGTGGAATCTGCACAACAAAACCAAAATACTTTGCCCCAACGAAACGGTGAGGTTGTCAATCTCACCGGCTTGCTGTAACAAAGGATTAAACGTATCGAGTGGAAGATGTTTGCAAAGAAAACAGTAACACAATTGCATAAATTGTATGCTATGTAAAGAATAGGACCGGGTCCACAGTTCACTAGAGGTGTCTCTCCCATAAGATTAAAGCATGTTGGGTGAACAAATTACAGTCGGGCAATTGACAAATAGAGAAAGGCATAACAATGCATATACATGATATGATAAATATAGTGAGATTTAATTGGGCATTACGACAAAGTACATAGACCGCCATCCAATGCATCTATGCCTAAAAAGTCCACCTTCAGGTTATCATCCGAACCCCATTCAGTATTAAGTTGCTAAGCAACAGACAATTGCATTAAGTATGGTGCGTAATGTAATCGACAACTACATCCTTAGACATAGAATCAATGTTTTATCCCTAGTGGCAACAGCACATCACAACCTTAGAACTTTCTGTCACTGTCCCAGGTGTCAATGAAGGCATGAACCCACTATCGAGCATAAATACTCCCTCTTGGAGTTAAGAGTACAAACTTGGCCAGAGCCTCTACTAATAACGGAGAGCATGCAAGATCATAAACAACACATAAACAATAGATTGATAATCACCATAACATAGTATTCTCTATCCATCGGATCCCGACAAACACAACATATAGTATTACAGATAGATGATCTTGATCATGTTAGGCAGCTCACAAGATCCAACAATGAAGCACAACAAGGAGAAGACGACCATCTAGCTACTGCTATGGACCCATGGTCCAGGGGTGAACTACTCACTCATCACTCCGGAGGCGATCATGGCGATGAAGAGTCCTCCGGGAGATGAATCCCCTCTCGGCAGGGTGAGGCGATCTCCTGAATCCCCCGAGATGGGATTCGCGGCGGCTCTGGAAGGTTTTCCGTATCGTGGCTCTCGGTACTGGGGTTTCGCGACGGAGGCTTTAAGTAGGCGAAAGGGCAACGCGGGGGCCACACGAGGGGCCCAGGGTGAGGTGGCGCGGCAGGGGGCCGCGCCGCCCTATCATCTGGCCGCCTCGTGGCCCCCCTTCGTTATCTCTTCGGTCTTCCGGAGCTTCGTGCAAAAATAGGACCCTGGCGAAGATTTCGTCCAATTCGAGAATATTTCCTTACTAGGATTTCTGAAACCAAAAACAGCAGGAACTGGCTCTCTGGCATCTTGTTAATAGGTTAGTTCAGAAAATGCATAAATATGACATATAATGTGCATAAAACATGTAGGTATCATCAATAAAGTAGCATGGAACATAAGAAATTATCGATACGTTGGAGACGTATCAGCGGCCGGCGGCGGCGTACCCCTCCCTGTTCCCAGTTTTCTTTAGAGGGGAGAAGATATTTCATCTCATAAGTGTCGGGCGAGTCATAACCTGGTTGTCGGGGACGGCATGAGCGAGGGCTCTGGCGTACCCTCTGGCGACCGCGCCCCGCCGGCGTGCGACGCCTCGTCGGCCACCGCCCCTCCGGCCGCCCCTCCTTTCTGTAGTCTAGGTTCCATCCAGCCAACCCTCGTTCTCCCACCTAGCTCGCTCACCCTGCCATTGTTCTTGTCGGGGTCGCCGGACGTCGATGCCGTCCTCACGACAGCGGAGACCACGGTGACCGGTGCTCCTAATGCCGAAGCCGCCGCCCCTGCGCTGGACAACATCTCGGCTGTCCCTGGTCGTGACGGCAACGAGCGCCGCCACCCTGAATCCCCCGCTGTGCCCAAGAAGGATGGCACATTGCACCGGACCCCAGGTGCGGCTTTCCTTGACTCTGTACTCTCGTCGTTCCACTCGTTGGTTGCTTCGGCCATTGGAGGTTCTTGTGAGTTCAGCCGGTTTTGGATCACACCTAGTTCCCTATCCTCTCGATTCAACTCTTTCTCCGTCGCCAATGCCCTAAACTACCACTTCACCTCCTTCCCCGACGCCTTCGCTGTCCGGAGCCATGGCGGCGCCGTGTTCTCGACGGTGGCGGCTTCTCCCTTCATCCGCAGCCTGATCGTTGGCTGCCGCTCTATCAGGATGGGCCAATCCAGCTTCTTCTTGCACTTCTCCGCGCGCGAGGCCACGGCGGCGGTGAAGCTGCTGCCTGCATGGCACCCTTGCTCCGCCATGATCCTGTACTGCGCGCAGTCAAACCATGCCCATGCTCCTGGGTCAAACCTGTCCGACGTGGCGGTCTTCGAGGCTGCCCTGGACGAGGTGGGCCTCGCTCCCGTGGACGTTTCTGGCTCCCTCGTGGTCAGAGTGGATAAAGCCATGGCCTGCGCGCCCGTTGACCCGCTCTGTCCTGTAGCTCCCCTCGAATCCTGCTGCAGCTCGTCCATGGCCTCTACGCCCCTATTCCCCCAACCTAGGACCTCGGCGCCTGCCACGCCTCCGGCCAGCCCATCCCCTTGTGCCGGGCGCGTGCTTTTTCCCTGCGGGCAAAGGAAGGTCGACGACGTCTACAGAGAGGATGCCGCCTCTTTTTCTTCACCCCGCGCGAGATCCCTCGCCCCTTCCATGTTTTCTGCTGATCTCCACTCCGGCGTCGACTCCGGTGCGGGAATGGGGTCTCTACCGCATGCCTCTGAGCACGGCCCTCGTTCCTATAAGGATGCCCTCCTCTCCAACATCTCCTCCAACCGCAAAACCACGCAAACCAGGCTCGTCTTCTCTCATGTTCGTGGGCGCCGCCTCTGCTACCGGTGCCTCTCGCCGGAGCACCGCGTTCTTGGCTGCCGTGATCCTCTCCGTTGCGCTGCGTGTGGGCGGGTCGGTCACCGTCGCCGGACATGTGAGCTGCCCCCCTTAACCTACTGCCGCTCTGCCCCCTGCCTTTCCTCTCTCTCTGACCATCTTTTGCCCTCGACGCCTAGGTTGCGTCTGTCCGGCTCGCGCCCGTACTCTCCGCCGTCACCCAGGAGCGTCGTCCCCGCGGTGCCCCGTGCCGCCTTCCGCCCTCCCACGCCCTACCCTAGGGGTGTGGCGCCTGTGGACTCGCCGGCCTCCGACGCGCACCGCTCGACCTCGGCTTTTGGTGGCTCTGAAGTCGGCGACGGTGCGCCCGTGGCGGCCCGCCGTGATCCCCCGGCGATGCTGCAGCCGCAGCTCCCTCTTGGTGGCCATGGCATTGCCGAGATCTTCATGCCGCCTGCTGCCAACGTCTCCATCAGCCGTCGACTCGCCTATGCCTTGTTTGAGCCTGCTGCCGCGTCCCACGGCTTCCTCCTGCATCGAGCCTTCGAGGAGATCGGCGGCAACCCGCACATCGGGCTCGCGGCCAGTGATTACAGCGCGCTCATGGTGCTCTTCGCGTCGGAGCAGGAACGTGCCGCTGCCATGTCCCTGTTTCCCCTACCCTTTGAAGGCCACACCATCAGCCTGGAGCGCCCGGAGGAGGGGGTCAACCGGTTCGTTTGGCGCTTCGAGCACCTCACGCTGGTCACCGCCACCGGCTTCCCCGTTGAGCACTGGGACGAGGGCGGCATCCGCAATGCTTTCCGTTCGATCGGAAGCGTGTGCTGCATCGACCCGCTTTGCCTCGCGTAGATCGATTTTTCCGCGGTTAGGCTCGTCCTCAAGCTGGCGGAGGGCGGCGAGGTGCCGAACACGCTGATCATGCGCGACTGCCACGGCCAGAGTTCGGCGGAGGTGCACCTTCGTGTCGTCCGATGTTGGCCGTTTGAGGAGGACCTGTCCACCAGGCCTTTTAGCCACTTCGACGACCTGGCCGGGGGCGACGGGCGTGGCGACGGAGCTCGGACGACGCATGGACGACATCGATGAGGACTCGGTCCACGGCTCGCCTCCGGCGGAGCGTGGGCGCGGCGAGAACTCTTCGGTTGCCTCTCTATGGCGGCGTATCGTGGAGCGTCGTCAAGCCAGCATCGCACGCGCTGTTGCGCTCGAGGACATCGACGACGTGCCTCCTGCGTTCGACCTTGACCACTTCTCCCCTGCGGCCCAGAGCACACCTGTGGCGATCTGGGACCGCGTCCTAGCCCGTCGGCTTGCAGCCCAATTCCCCGAGTCTGGGCTTGATGCGGAGCAGGTGAATCCTGCCCCCCCCCCTCTCTGTTAATCACCTAGTTAAACCCTGTGAAACCCTGCCTAACCCTCCCTTGCTCCTAATCCAGTGGTATGACACCCTTGCCATCCCGGCCACGCCTCTGGACAACGCCGTCGTCGACGACGGGCATGGAGCTACCTCCCTGTCTGCTACTCGTGCACCGGCTGCTCCATGCCACACGGAGGCCGTTTTCCCTGATGGCGACGATGACCATGAAGATGCGGCGCGCAAGCAGAGGGTTCGCTCCAAGCGCGCGGCCGATTCGGCGTTCAAAGCCCGCCGTAGCTCTAGGCTGGCAGCCAAAGAGCCTCCCATGTTCACCAACATGCTGTCCAAGGCCAAGGCCGTGAAGGCCTCCCGCTTCGATCTCACCGGCGGTTCCCCTCGTCTGCGAGCAGCGGCTACGGCTGCTGGCTTCGTGGGTTATGGGATTCCTGATGCTATCCCTGCGCCGCGCCTCCGTGCCCTTGCTGCTGCTTGCGGCGTCGACCCCGACGCTCTCGACAGCGCTGCCCCGGTGTCCTCCGGTTCTGGATGATGCCGCTCAGTCGTCGTGTTCTTCGGGAGCTTTCTCGCGTGAGGGCCGCCCGTGCTCCCCGATCTCTGATCACCTAACTTAGCTTGAGCAGCAGTTCTTGCTTCCGTCAGTCGGATGGAGCATCGCCCCCTTTTTTTATTTATTTGTTTCATCTTAAACCTGTAACGGTGTTTACCTCTAATTGGACTGTGCTGCCTACCTATGATCGTATGTGTTCCAATCGGTGTCCTTCTGTTACGATATGAGTACGCTTTGCTTTGCTGTTGAGACCTGGAACGTTCACGGGCTGGGTGAGGACGACAAGTGTGCTTCGGTTTGTGCTGACCTTGCCGCCGCCAGGCCCGGCCTGGTTGCTCTACAGGAAACCAAACTGAGCTCTCTTTCGGCCCAAAAAATCGCTTCCTTCCTTCCTCCCAATCTCCGCGACAACCGTGTCGTCTATGCGGTGGGATCCTCTGGTGGTCTCCTCTCGGCTTGGGACCATAATATTTTTGCTCTTGTAGATCTTTCTCCTCCCGCCACACTCTCTCGCTCGACCTTGCGTTTAACTGCGACGCCTCGAGTTTCCGTTTCACCAACGTCTATGCCCCCTGTGATCGCGCTGAAAAGGAAAATTTTCTGACGCACCTCGCTACCCACGAGCCTAGCGAAAATGTCTCGTGGATCATCGTTGGTGACTTCAATCTCACCAGGGATCCCTCCGACCGCAACAACGATAATTTTTCTCTCTCGGAGGCTACCATGTTTAATGATGCTATTCACGACCTCTGCCTGATAGAGCTTCCCCTGTCCGACCGTAGCTATACCTGGTCAAACCGCCGTGAAAACCCCACCCTTATTCGCCTGGATCGGGTTTTCATCAATCACGCTTGGAACGACCGCTTCCCCTCCTCCTCTCTCTCTTCCCTTACCAGAGACAGCTCTGACCATGTTCCGTTAATCGCCACGATTTCCACCGCTATCCCCAAGCGTGGCCTCTTTCGGTACGACGCTGCCTGGGGGCTCCATGCCAGTTTCCGCAACATCATTGCTTGCCACTGGCAGGGAACCTCCAGATCTGACCCTACCTCCCAGCTTGTTGCCCGTCTACGCCAATGAAGATTTCGCTGTAAGGCTTGGGCAAAACGGCGTTCCCCTTCTCTTCTCAGAGAACAGGACTGCAGGCTTCTTATTAATCTCCTGGACATTCTGGAGGAATCGCGCCCCCTGTCCTTTCTTGAGAACCGTCTTCGCACTCTCACCATGGACTCGCTCCACCTGGCTGTTAAGGAGAGGTCTCTCTACTGGAGGATGAGGGCGAAGGTACGCTATGCCCTCGAAGGGGACGAGAACACCAAGTTTTTCCACACCTCGGCCACCTGTCGCCTTCGCCGTAACTCCATCGCTTCTCTCGTGGTGGATGGTGTGACGACCACGTCCCACCCTGGTAAAGCGGTCATTCTTAAGGCCTACTACTCTGAGCTCTTAGGTGCCGTTAGCCCTACCTCCTGGCGTTTCGACCTTAGGTCGCTCTATCCCGCCGGTCCCTCGCTCCCTGTGTCCCTCAGTGCACCTTTTACCCGCGATGAGATTAAGTTGGCCTTCCTCTCCATGAACAGGTTGTCTAGTCCGGGTCCTGATGGTTTTGGTCCCTCCTTTTTCTCCTCCTTTTGGGATACGGTAGCCCCGGATGCTTTTGCTGTCTTTGACTCCTTCTACAAGGGCGACATCGACCTCACCCGCATAAACCGAGCCTTCCTCGTTCTCCTCCCAAAAACCGACGGTGCCAATAACCCTTCCCTTTTTCGTCCTATCTCCCTCCAGAACTGCATTATGAAAGCCATCACAAAGGTCCTGACCACAAGGTTACAGGCAGCCATCCACTCCCTGGTTGACGCTGACCAGACTGGTTTCCTCTCTGGGCGCCCACCTGGCCATTATGAAAACATCGTCTATGCGGCTGACATCATCAGATGTTGCCACCTGCGCAAAGCCCCAAACCTTGTGTTCAAAATCGACTTTAAAAAGGCCTTCGACTCGGTCAACTGGGATAGCCTCCTGACCATCCTTCGGGCTCGGGGGTTTGACGACCTCTGGTGCGATTGGATGGACCGTATTCTCAGTACCGGCCATACTGCGGTGCTCCTCAACGGGGTTCCTGGGGATTGGATCCGCTGTAAAAATGGCCTCCGTCACGGGGACCCGCTCTCCCCTACCTCTTCATCATTGTTGCGGATGTCCTCCAGCGCCTGATTCGCAACGCGTTTACCCTCGGCCTGCTGTCACACCCCCTATACCCCACCACCCCCTGCCCCGTCCTCCAGTATGCTGACGACACGCTTATCATCTGCGGAGTGGATGTTGGGGCCGCGTCGCATCTCAAGCTTGTTCTCGACGATTTCGTTGCGGCCACCCGGCTCGCGATTAACTTCCACAAATCCTGTTTTATCCCTATGAACGTCCCTCCTCGGGATGAGACTCTCATGGCATCCTACCTCGGATGTCCTGTCTCCTCCTTCCCCTAGCCCTACCTCGGACTCCCTCTTTCCCCTACCAAACTCCCCATCTCGGCCTACGCCCCGCTTATTCTTTCTTTTGACCGCCGCCTTTCGGGGTGGCGTGCTCTCCTCCTCTCTTCTGGTGGGCGCCTTGTGTTATGCAATGCCGTGCTGAACAACCTTGCTACCTACTATATGTGCTCGTTTTTTGCTTCCACAGGGTGTGCTCGAAAGTATAGATAAGAGGAGGCGCGTGATACGTCTCCAACGTATCGATAATTTCTTATGTTCCATGCCACATTATTGATGATATCTACATGTTTTATGCACACTTTATGTCATATTCGTGCATTTTCTGGAACTAACCTATTAACAAGATGCGAAGTGCCAGTTCTGTTTTGCTGTTTTTGGTTCAGAAATCCTAGTAACGAAATATTCTCGAATTGGACGAAATCAACGCCCGGTTCTATTTTGCCCGGAAGCATCCAGAACACGAGAGTCGCGAGGGGGGCCACACAGGGCGGATGATAGGGTGGCGCGCCCACCCCTGGCCGCGCGCCCTATGGTGTGTCGCCCTTCGACCTTCTGACGCTGCCCTTTCGCCTATATAAAGCTCCTGCGTCGAAAACCCTTACCGAGAGCCACGATACGGAAAACCTTCCAGAGACGCCGCCACCGAATCCCATCTCGGGGGATTCAGGAGATCGCCTCCGGCACCCTGCCGGAGGGGGATTCATCTCCCGGAGGACTCTACACCGCCATGGTCGCCTCCGGAGTGATGAGTGAGTAGTTCACCCCCGGACTATGGGTCCATAGCGGTAGCTAGATGGTCGTCTTCTCCTTATGTGCTTCATTGTTGGATCTTGTGAGCTGCTTAACATGATCAAGATCATCTATCTGTAATTCTATATGTTGTGTTTGTCGATCCGATGAATAGAGAATACTATGTTATGGTGATTATCAATCTATTGTTTATGTGTTGTTTATGATCTTGCATGCTCTCCGTTATTAGTAGAGGCTCTGGCCAAGTTTTTGCTCTTAACTCCAAGAGGGAGTATTTATGCTCGATAGTGGGTTCATGCCTTCATTGACACCTAGGACAGTGACAAGAAAGTTCTAAGGTTGTGATGTCTGTTGCCACTAGGGATAAAACATTGATTCTATGTCTAAGGATGTAGTTGTCGATTACATTCGCACCATACTTAATGCAATTGTCTGTTGCTTTGCAACTTAATACTGAATGGGGTTCGGATGATAACTGAAGGTGGACTTTTTAGGCATAGATGCAGTTGGATGGCGGTCTATGTACGTCGTAATGCCCGAATTAAATCTCACTATATTTATCATATCATGTATATGCATTGTTATGCCCTTCTATATTTGTCAATTGCTCGATGTAATTTGTTCACCCAACATGCTTTTATCTTATGGGAGAGACACCTCTAGTGAACTGTGGACCCGGTCCTATTCTTTACATCGCATACAATCTCTGCAATACTTGTTTTACTGTTTTCTTGCAAACAATCATCTTCCACACAATACGGTTAATCCTTTGTTACAGCAAGCCGGTGAGATTGACAACCTCACTGTTTCGTTAGGGCAAAGTACTTGGGTTGTGTTGTGCAGGTTCCACGTTGGAATCCTTGTTGTTGCGCCGCATCACATTTCGTCACCATCAACCTTCAACGTGCTTCTTGGCTCCTCCTGGTTCGATTAAACCTTGGTTTCTTTCGGAGGGAAAACTTGCTACTGTGCGCATCATACCTTCCTCTTGGGGTTCCCAACGAACATGTGAGTTACACGCCATCAAGCACTTTTGGCAGCAGTTAGGGATCAAGACACGCTGCAAGGGAGTCTCCACTTCTCAATCTCTTTACTTTGTTTTTGTCTTGCTTTATTTTATTTACTACTTTGTTTGCTGCACCTAAACAAAACACACAAAAATTAGTTGCTAGTTTTACTTTATTTACTGTCTTGCTCTCTATATCAAAAACACAAAAAAATTAGTTACTTGTCTTTACTTTATTTGCCTAGTTTACTTTTTGCTTATTGCATCATGTTTCCTTTTAATTTTACCACAAAAGACATACCGGTAGGACGTGGGTCTATAGTTGGGAGAAATAATATAGAATAATTTTTCAATCATGTTAGTATTACTGAAGATTTTGAAGATAGACACTTGGTAGAACTTGCACCTACCTATGAAATTGCTGCTGCTGCTTTAGTTCGCATGTTGGAAACTAAATTTGTTAATCTCAATCCTATAATCCAACACATGTTTCTTACACTTGGTGATATGGAAGAAGGGGAAAAGAAAGATTTTGTTTTAGAAACTCTTCTTAGAGAATTTGGTGGTCTAGCAAGAGAGGCTAGAAAGGTTTTTGCTAAATTTAATATGCTAGGTTCTCATACTAATTTTGTTGGTCTCCTTGAAAAAATGGACATGGATAGAATAAGGTACACTAACAATATTAATGATGGTGGGGAGATCAAAGCACCAATACCATGTAAACTCCTAGCTATGAATGATGCACTAGAAAATAACTATGCTTGGCTTGTTCCTGAAAATTTGTTCGATGAGAATAGCAAGCCCAAGACTAATGAAAGAGAGACGCTAAAACTTATGTATCCAATATACTATGCTTGGTTGAGAAAACTCCCAATACCCCTGGTTATAACATTGATGCTTCTACTCTCGATGTGATTTGCACTTTCTGCGCCTAGCTGAAAGGCGTTAAAGAAAAGCGCTTATGGAGACAACCCATGTTTTTACTACAGTGCTTTGTTTTATATTTGAGTCTTGGAAGTTGTTTACTACTGTAGCAACCTCTCCTTATCATGTTTTTGTGCCAAGTAAAGTTTCTATGTCAAAGTTGATGTTATATTTGGGATCGCTACGCAGAAACAGCATTGCTGTCTGTCACGAATCTGGGCACAAGTCTCTGTAGAAAATTCAAAAAATCTGCCAATTTACGAGCGTGATCCTCAGATATGTACGCAACTTTCATTAGTTTTGAGTTTTTCCATTTGAGCAAGTCTGGTGCCATTTTAAAATTCGTCTTTACGGACTGTTCTGTTTTTGACAGATTCTGCCTTTTATTTCGCATTGCCTCTTTTGCTATGTTGGATGAATTTCTTTGATCCATTAATGTCCGGTAGCTTTATGCAATGTCCAGAAGTGTAAATAATGTTTGTGTCACCTCTGAATGTGTGAATTATTAATTGTGCACTAACCCTCTAATGAGTTTGCTTGAAGTTTGGTGTGAAGGAAGTTTTTAAGGGTCAAGAGAGGAGTATGATATACTATGATCAAGAGGAGTGAAAGCTCTAAGCTTGGGGATGCCCGTGGTTCATCCCTGCATATTTTAAGAAGACTCAAGCGTCTAAGCTTGGGGATGCCCAAGGCATCCCCTTCTTCATCGACAACTTATCGGGTTTCTTCTAGTGAAACTATATTTTTATTCGGTCACATCTTATGTTCTTTACTTGGAGCGTCTGTGTGCTTTTATTTTTATTTTTGTTTTGTTATCTTAGTTCTCTGAATAAGTTCATCCTTGTGTGGGAGAGAGACACGCTCCGCTGGTTCGTATGAACACATGTGTTCTTAGCTCATAATATTCATGGCGAAGTTTCCTCTTCGTTAAATTGTTATATGGTTGGAATTGAAAAATGCTACATGTAGTAATTCTAAAATGTCTTGGATAATGTGATACTTGGCAATTGTTGTGCTCATGTTTAAGCTCTTGCATCATATACTTTGCACCTATTAGTGAAGAAATACATAGAGCTTGCTAAAATTTGGTTTGCATATTTGGACTCTCTAAGGTCTAGATAATTTCTAGTATTGAGTTTTGAACAACAAGGAAGACGGTGTAAAGTCTTATAATGTTTACAATATGTCTTTTATATGAGTTTTGCTGCACCGGTTCATCCTTGTGTTTGTTTCAAATAACCTTGCTAGCCTAAACCTTGTATCGCGAGGGAATACTTCTCATGCATCCAAAATCCTTGAGCCAACCACTATGCCATTTGTGTCCACCATACCTACCTACTACATGGTATTTCTTCGCCATTCCAAAGTAAATTGCTTGAGTGCTACCTTTAAATAATTCAAAATTTATCACCTCTTATTTGTGTCAATGTTTTATAGCTCATGAGGAAGTATGTGGTGTTTTATCTTTCGATCTTGTCATTTACTTTTGACAGACTTTCACAATGGACTAGTGGCACATCCGCTTATCCAATAATTTTGCAAAAAGAGCTGGCAATGGGGTTCCCAGCCCCAATTAATTAACTTTCGTTAATAATTCTCTTCACATGTTTTGCTGATTCATCAAGTAAGCAACTTAATTTTGCAAATAGACACTCCTCCATGGTATGTGAATGTTGGAAGGCACCCGAGATTCGGTTAGCCATGGCTTGTGTAAGCAAAAGGTTGGGAGGAGTGTCATCCATAAATAAAGAAAAACTAAACTAAAGTACATGTGTAAACAAAAGAGAAGAGGGATGATCTACCTTGCTGGTAGAGATAACGTCCTTCATGGGAGCCGCTCTTGAAAGTCTGGTTGATGAGGTAGTTAGAGTGCCCACTACCATTCGTTGACAACAACAAACACCTCTCAAAACTTTATTTTATGCTCTCTTTATGTTTTCAAAATAAAAGCTCTAGCACAAATATAGCAATCGATGCTTTCCTCTTTGAAGGACCATTCTTTTACTTTTATTGTTGAGTCGGTTCACCTATCTCTCTCCACCTCAAGAAGCACTTGTGAACTGTGCATTGATTCCTACATACTTGCATATTGCACTTGTTATATTACTCTATGTTGACAATATCCATGAGATATACATGTTACAAGTTGAAAGCAACCGCTGAAACTTAATCTTCCATTATGTTGCTTCAATACCTCTACTTTGATTTATTGCTTTATGAGTTAACTCTTATGCAAGACTTATTGATGCTTGTCTTGAAGTACTATTCATGAAAAGTCTTTGCTTTATGATTCACTTGTTTACTCATGTCATTACCATTGTTTTGATCGCTGCATTCATTACATATGTTTACAATATGATCAAGTTTATGACGGCATGTCACTTCAGAAATTATCTTTGTTATCGTTTTACCTGCTGGAACAGAGAACTAAGCTTGGGATGCTAATACGTCTCCAACGTATCGATAATTTCTTATGTTCCATGCCACATTATTGATGATATCTACATGTTTTATGCACACTTTATGTCATATTAGTGCATTTCTGGAACTAACCTATTAACTTGAGAAGTGCCAGTTCTGTTTTATCTTTTTTGGTTTTAGAGAAATCCTAGTAACGAAATATTCTCGGAATTGGACGAAATCAACGCCCGGTTCCTATTTTGCCGGAAGCATCCAGAACACCGAGTCGCGGAGGCGGGCCACACGGGCCCGGATGATAGGGCACACGGCCCACCACAGCGGCGCGGCCTATGGTGTGGTCGCCCCTTCGACCTTCATTGACTGCCCTTTCGCCTATATAAAGCTCTGCGTCGAAACCCTTACCGAGCCACGATGGAAAACCTTCCCGGAGATGCGCCGCCAGCGAATCCCATCTCGGGGGATTCGGGAGATCGCCTCCGGCACCACTGCGGAGAGGGGATTCATCTCCCGGAGGACTCTACACCGCCATGGTCGCCTCGGAGTGATGAGGTGAGTAGTTCACCCCTGGACTATGGGTCCATAGCGGTAGCTAGATGGTCGTCTTTCTCCTTATGTGCTTCATTGTTGGATCTTGTGAGCTGTTAACATGATCAAGATCATCTATATGTAATTCTATATGTTGTGTTTGTCGGGATCGGATGGATAGAGAATACTATGTTATGGTGATTATCAATCTATTGTTTATGTGTTGTTTATGATCTTGCATGCTCTCCGTTATTAGTATAGGCTCTGGCCAAGTTTTTGCTCTTAACTCCAAGAGGGAGTATTTATGCTCGATAGTGGGTTCATGCCTTCATTGACACATGGGAGACTGAAAGTTCTAAGGTTGTGATGTCTTGTTGCCACTAGGGATAAAACATTGATTCTATGTCTAAGGATGTAGTTGTCGATTACATTACGCACCATACTTAATGCAATTGTGTGTTGCTTTCAACTTAATACTGAATGGGGTTCGGATGATAACCTGAAGGTGGACTTTTTAGGCATAGATGCGGTTGGATGGCGGTCTATGTACTTTGTCGTAATGCCGGATTAAATCTCACTATATTTATCATATCATGTATATGCATTGTTATGCCCTTCTCTATTTGTCAATTGCCCGACTGTAATTTGTTCACCCAACATGCTTTTATCTTATGGGAGAGACACCTCTAGTGAACTGTGGACCCGGGTCCTATTCTTTACATAGCATACAATCTACTCAATACTTGTTTTACTGTTTTCTTGCAAACAATCATCTTCCACACAATACGTTTTAATCCTTTGTTACAGCAAGCCGGTGAGATGACAACCTCACTTGTTTCGTTGGGGCAAAGTACTTGGGTTGTGTTGTGCAGGTTCCACGTTGGCGCCGGAATCCCTGTTGTTGCGCCGCATCACATTTCGTCACCATCAACCTTCAACGTGCTTCTTGGCTCCTCCTGGTTCGATTAAACCTTGGTTTCTTTAGAGGGAATACCTACTATATGTGCTCGTCATTGCTTCCTCAGGGTGTTCCCGAAACGTAAGATAAGAGGCGGCACGCCTTTTTCTGGACCGGCAAAGATTCTTGCTCGGGTGCTCGTTGTCTAATTGCTTGGGATAAAGTTTTGTTGTCTAAACAGGAGGGTGGCTTCGGCGTTAAGGATCTCCACCGGCAGAACAGGTGCCTTCTCTTAAACTTTGTCCATAAACTCCACCAGACTGACTCGCTTCCTTCGAAAGATTGGTATCGGCAACACTCAGGGTGCGACCTCGGCGACACGACTTCTACCCCGTCCTTCCTCGACGGCATTGTGCGGGAATGCCTCCCGCTTTACCGTTCCATTACACACGCCGGCGTTGTGAGTGGCACCACCACCTCCTTCTGGCTTGACAGGTGGCTCCCCGGTAGGCCGCTTGCCGAGAGATACGCGGCGCTCTTCTCCCACGTCACCAGGCCACATGTGACTGTGGCCACGGTCGTCGCCTCGGGCTTCTCGCTGCAGCCCCGGTTGTCCTCCGCCGCCGGGCGGGAGCTGGCCATTGTCCAAGGCTACGTGGACACCGTCACCCTCCTCGACGGGCAGGATCTCCGCTTCATCGACTCCCCCTCGACCCCTCCGTTCAGCTCTCGCGAGGCCTACCGCATGCTCTCTCCGCGTCGTGCTCCTGATGCGTCAGCATGCAAGGCTTGGGAGCTGAAGCTTCCCGCGAAGATCAGCATCTTCGCGTACCTCGCCGACATCGACAGGCTCAGCACGAGAGCCAACCTCTTCTACTGAACTGCGCGCAGGCCTCACTGCGCGGCATGTTCTGCCTTGACCGGGAGGCATCTCTTCTTCGACTGCCCCATCTCCGTGGAGGTCTGGGCCAGGCTAGGGGTGTCCATCCCTCGCGACGACTTCTCCATTTGGGACCTCACTTCCCCGACTGCCGTTGACTCTTCTACCTGGCGCGCTGGCATTGCAGCGATATTATGGTCGATTTGGAAGGCGAGGAATGACCTCGTTTTCAACGCCAAGCCCTCCACCGCACGCCTTGTGCTCCGTCGGGCAGGTGATGATCTTGCGATTTGGCGTTGGCGGTATAAGATCGAGGACCGTGGGAGCTTAGATAGTCTTCGGAACTCTATCCTGGCAGCTGCTGTTTAGTTTTTGTACGCCATGCTCTAAATCCCCCTGTACCCCCCCTTCTCTCCTACGTATGACTGCTAAAGTCAGCTCGGGAGTAATATAACAAGCGGTGGGAAATTATCCCCCCCCCCGTAATTCTCAAAAAAAATCTCATAAGTGCCCCTCTAATTTTACAGAAAACCCAAAATCTTTACTATTGAACGGCAACAGGTGGTGTCCGTACGTAAATAAATCGTGGTACGTCAGAAAAACCGCTCCAGATCGCTAAGAAAACCAGTCCTAAATCGTTCGTTCCTCTAAACGAACCGGAAGGAGAGTCCTCGTTCGATACGGCATGAGACACGGATATAATCCGTGTGCTTAAAAGTTAAAAGGCACAGGCGCAGGCACACGCGCATACGTATATGGTCGGCTTTTCCTGTTCGCGCGTAAGCAAGAAGCATCGCCCGGCAGTTGTGGCCTCCGCCCACGGCCGCCGTAGGTGCCGTTGACCGCAGATGGCATTCGCGTCGTGGCTCAAGCAGCCGTGGACATCTCGCCTGGCACCAACGGTCGTGTGCGTTGGTGTCGTCGACGGCAGACGGCATGCACTCACCGGCGCAATGCTGCGCAGCTTCTCCGGCTTCTACAGGAAACCAAGCTGGCATGCGCAATGTAGGGCAGATTCTCCACATGAAGAAGCAGAGCAAAGCTAGCTCGATACGCAGACGGATGATACATCTTTTTTTTTTATATGCAATTGGGTAACCTGACTAAACAACTCGACCTGCCCAACCTAGGATAAGAGTTGGCCCGGGGTGCAATCTCTTCTTGCAGGCTGGTCAAATCTTTTCCAATGGGCTACCTGTTGGACTCTAAATTTTCAGCCATGAAGTATGGTTCCAAAAGTATCAGATTGCAGCACCACGCTGTCATTTTATAGCTCCCCCGCCTACCATTTGCAGCATGGCCTCTCTTTCTTTGCAGCTCCACGTCACATACTTGCAGCTCCATTCGCCTGCGCGTAGGCAACGAAAGAGGAGGCACATGACGAGAACGGATGCAAAGCTGGACGGTGTCGGTTAACGGCGTGCGCCTAGGCGGTGCATGGACAGCCCCTCGGGGCACATAGCGACACGGTGGAGGTTGGCATCGACGCCCCCAGATACATGACGACGGGTTGGAGAACGGTGGCGGCGGCCACGAGGCACATGGCGGCGTGTTGGAGAACGGCGGTGGTGGCGCCCCCATGGGCGTGTGGATTGTATAGGCGATGGTCCATGGTGACGGCGATGACACTGCATGGGGAATGGGAGGCGTGCTATGGTTTTTCACGACCCAAGAGGAAGACGATGTTGTGTTTGTGGATCACATGATAAGAACGTGGCCATGCCCCTTAGAGCATCTCCACTCGTCCCCCCGAACAGGCCCCCGGCGAGCATTTTTTACATCCGGACGGCGAAAATCGGCCCAGTCGCGCCCCCGGTTCCTCGTTTCGTCCGGATTTGGCCCTTCATCCATCCGGCGAGCCACGCCACCCCCGGCCCCGGGGAGCGCTCGGGGACTCCGGACGAGTGAAAAGCGGGGAAGGGCCGATCGTCGGTGACTCGGCACGAACCCCACCGCCACGTCGCTCAATCTCCCCCCCTCGTATCTCTCTCGCCGCCGGCACCACCCCGCCGGCTTGTTGCCTAGATTCCGCCGCCTCCTTCCCCACCTGCCTATATTCCGCCGGCCTGCTTGCTCTTCCGCCGGCCTGCTTGCTCCTCGCCGCTGGCTCGGGTTGCCTCGACCACGCCCGTCAGGTGTTCGTCCATTTGCCTCGCCGCCATGGACTCGGACGAAGAGGAGGAGCAGATGTTCGTCGAGCTTATGCAAGAAGAGATGGCAGCAGCCGCCCAAGACGAGGAGCACATGATGATCCTCGGTTGCTTGGCATGTCTGTGGGCCGCAGGCGAGTCGACGTGGTGGGTCGGCACCAGTCGCCGGAAGTGCAAGCCGAGACAGCGAATGGAGGGCTACTGCATGTTGTACGCCGACTACTTCGCCGCCAATCCATTGCACGGTGAGAGTGTTTTCCGGCGTCGTTTCAAGATGAGCAGAAAGTTATTTCTGCAAATTGTGTATGCCATCCGCCACTTTGATCCCTACTTCAGATGCAAGGCGGATTGCACTGGTTTGGTTGGATTTTCGTCACTGCAGAAGTGCACAGTGGCTATGAGGATGCTGGCGTATGGAGCTCCCGGTGATACTGCAGATGACTATCTTCGGATGGCGGAGTCCACCGCCCTTGATTGTTTCTACCGGTTCTGCAGGGCCGTCATAGCAGTGTTCGGGGACTATTACTTGAGATCACCCACTGTCGAAGACACTGAGAGGATCCTTGCAACAAATGAAGCTAGAGGTTTTCCAGGGATGCTTGGAAGCATTGACTGCATGCATTGGCAATGGAAGAACTGTCCGTTTGCGTGGCAGGGAATGTACAAGGGTCACAAAAAGGCTGCACTGTGATACTTGAAGCAGTGGCTACCCATGATCTCTGGATTTGGCACTCTTTCTTTGGTATGCCTGGATCCAACAATGACATCAACGTCCTAAACTGCTCCCCGGTCTTTTCCAAGCTTGTTGAGGGTCATGCTCCCCCGGTGGACTATGTGATCAATGGTCGGCACTACAACAAAGGATACTACCTTGCAGACGGTATCTATCCAAAGTGGGCAACATTTGTGAAGACTATCTCGAATCCTAGCACCCCCAAACTTTGCGAGTTTGTCAAGAAACAAGAAGCTTGCCGAAAAGACGTCGAGCGTGCATTTGGTGTCCTCCAGCAGAGATTTGCTGTCGTCCGGTTCCCCGCTCTGACTTGGTCCAAAGATCGGATGTGGGAGGTGATGAACTGCTTGTGTGTGCCTACACAATATGATTATTGAAAATGAGCAAAAGCATCCGGTTCCTCTGGCTGAGCAAGAAGCACCATATGAGAGAGAGGGTCCTCTTGCACAGCCTAATCACCAGGTGCCTCCATCATGGGCCGCCTTCATTGCTATGCGTCAGGAGATTCGAGACTCTACAATGCATCAGCTGCTGCAAGATGATCTAGTGGAGCACATATGGAGGCTCCGAGGCAACGCCGACGCCAACTAGTCTGTCTAATTTGTTTGAAAAATTGTGAAATTGTGTGCTTCATTTGTTTCAGCACTTGTTAAACATTGTACAATTATTTTCGCCGAATTTGTTTCAGCAATTTCGTACTCTTGGTCGCCGAACTTGTTAAATTTTATGTTAAATTTGTTTGAAATATGTCAAATGGTCGAGGTTGGGGGTTTCCTGCCGGGGCTGGAACTTCGGCGCTCCCCACGCCAAATCTTCCTCCAATCCGGACGAAAATATCGCCGGATTTGGGCGTGGGGAGCGCCAACGAGTGGGGATGCTCTTATGACATGTGTCACGCGTGGGCCTAGGACGATTAGACGCATCCAATGGGGGCTGGCCAAGAGGTTGCTCGCGCCTGTAGCCTTTGGAGGAATCAAATCATTTTCTATTCAATAATAATGAAATATAATTAGTTTGTCAAGTACATAAGCTGAATAACTGGTCCACCCGTAGCAACGCACGGAACTGTGCTAGTTTGAGCTAGTCTCTCGTGCGTCTCCCTTAAAACGTTTTAGCTGTGCCACTAAGACTGACAGCAAGCCCCACTTGTCAGTTTCCATTAAAATCTGATCAGACGTGAATCAGTGCTTCTTGTAACGTGTTACCTATAGAGTGGTGGTTTTTTTTAACAAAATCGTAAAGTGGTGGTTATATGAAACATCTGCCTAAAATGTGGTGGTTTTTTACAATTTTCTCGATTGGATGGACTGATTTTGATCAAAGAGAAAATATATTACTTAATTTATACTAGAAGCATATGTTTTAGCTCTGCTCAGCTCACTCGACGCGGCGTGACAAGCCAAGGCAGCTGCGGAGATGGAGGAGCACATGTATAGGTCATTTTTTCGCGTACTCATATAAAAGAAGAGTCTCCATTATGAAAAACACCAACTCGAGTGCGTCATTTGTGAGGATGGGCTATAGGTAATAGGTAGCACATATTTTCTGAAAAAACTGAAAACAATATATTCAAGTTTAAAAATCTAAAAACAAATATGGATGTAGTTGGGGATATCTACTGAAAGTGTGTAATTGTTTAATACAAAATACATTATACTGTGGTCTACATAATAATGACAAAAAATAGTTTTGAGAATAGTGAACAATACACATTTTTTAAATCCCCAAATTGTCATAATTTTTAAATTTTCAGCCTAGAGAACAATAAATTTTGTATTATAAATTGATAGACACTTACCTACAACCAGATTTGTACACAATATTACAAAACTCTGAAACACCATTTTTTATTTATTGTTTTAGAACAAGCTATACGTAGACTGAACGCCAAATTGAGTTTCTACGGCCTAATTCCCACCAAAATAACAATGTGGGAGTAAACTTTTGTCCCACCCTCTGCTATGAACAAATCAGCCACATGAGTTTTGGGATTTATACTAAGGATTATAGAATTGAATATGTACGGATTGGCCTAACATACAATTTTTTTTGGGTCAAATAGACAACCATTTCACGCAGACTAAATTTAGTTTCTCGACTATTGTGCCAGATTGAATTAAATTTTGCATACTATCTTAAATAAATTTAAGTTAGAGATGTCTTACATTACAACATTAGGTGGGGAGCGGGTTGGGAAGTTGTCCCCTCTTCTTCCTGGCTATAATTAAATAATAGGGCTTTTTATTTTCGTGCCCTCGGGTTTTTAGTTGTACTGGTTTTAAAACTCCTTAGTTTTTCTCGGTTTTCCCCAAGTCCTTATTTGAAACCCGAGAAGGAGCTCAGACGGCAGGATTCCTGTTTAGTTGACCGTTCCGTGCTGACGTGTGGGGCCGCGTCGTGTGGGGCCACGTCACGTGGGGCTGGTAGAAAGGGATCGCGTGGGACAGGACGAGATAACATTTGGTTGCACGTGAGCAGAATTTGGGTTTTGTCTCTCTCGACTAAATGGCATTTTCCCTTTTAAGAGTACCTTTTCCGCCTCCTTCTCTCTGTCTTTTTTCACCTAATTAGTATCAAATCTAGAGAAGCTTATATTTCTGTTTTTCTTTAATTATTTGTGCTTTTTGGCCCTCGTTGTTTGCCCAATATAGCAGCAAATCTAGTACCCCATCTGGTCCATATGTATGTAGTTAAATCTAGAAGCAAATCTACAGGGAATGTACGATAAATTCACACAGTCATATAGTAGAATAGAGATAGATAATAGGGATCCCTCCCTAGATAATAAGCTGCATACAGCAGCCAAACATAGTAACAGGTTTGAGGTTCTTCACAACACCATCATACTAACAACATAACAACAAGGGATCCCTAGCTAACAAAATAATAGGAGGCAGCAGCAGCACACGTCCAGGACTCCGCCTACCCCATCTGCCTCTGCCTCCACTTGTTGCTCCCCTTGGGAGCCTTGGGCTTGAGCGGAGGCATGCGCCCGCCGGAGATCTCCACCCGCTGGAAGCTGCGGAGGTGCATGCCGAGCGCCTTGTGCTTGGCGCGGAAGGAGTGGGGGTTCACCGCGCCGACCTTGAGGAAGGTGTTGCTGATGTTCTCGGCATGCGTGAGGAGGTAGTTGAAGTCAGTGGCGCTGAGCCTCCTAGTGCAGAAGGGGCACCTATAGACACCCTTGGCAAAGTAGGAGACGTACTGGCCGACCTGCAGCCTCCGCAGCATCTGGCGAGTCTTGATGTCATGGTGCTCGTCGTCCCTGCCGATGTCGCTGCCAGATAGCTGATCCATATCAAACGGGAACTATTAGTGAATGAGTTGCAACGATGACTAATAACAAAGTTAGGAAAAAAAGAGGCAGCCTCAGTTAGAGTGGACACGATTATATGTCTACAGAGATGGTGTTAGCGAACCAAAGCTCATGCACAACAGATTTGTACACAGTAATGGTTCGCTGAACCCTACCTATAAAAATTTGTGCCCACCGATTCATCATAGACAAAAAACAGATTACAGATCTGAACTTGAACACATTCCAGATTATTTGAAAATTAAACGGTTGATATCTTTTGATTCGTGCATAAAATAACTGATTGAGATTCCATTATTACTTGCATAAATTAACTGATTGAGATCCCATTATTACTTGCATAAATTAACCGAACGGCCGAACCCCAAATCTTAAACGAAATCAAGAAGGGAATAAAATCGGCGCAAATATTAGCCCAGTACTCATCCATCTACAGATCCATCTACACCAGCAAAAATAGGGTTCAAAAAGGAATGGAGAACAAAAAAGGAAGCAAACCGTAGTTACCTCGCTCCATGCGTCCTCCATGGAGGTGTCGTAGGGGTTCGGGGGCGGGACGTACGGCACCTCGTCGTAGGGGTCATATCCGGCGAGATCTGACCACCCGGCGGCGCGCCTCGTGCACCGGCGGAGGAGACGTCCTTTGAGGGGACGTCGAAGAGGGAGGCGTCGCGCTTGGAGCCGACGGCGTCGTGGACGATGGGATTGGCATTCTCATTGTCCATCTCGCGGACGAGAGAGGGAAGGGAGACGGTTTTTTGCTTTGGAGAAGATGATGGGACGTGAGAGGGGCGGCGTTGCGTGGGCGAGTGAGAGTGACAGAGATAGTGGGATGAGGCGCCTATAAAGGTGAGGCGTGGTTAATGCGACCCGCGTCCTACGCATCCACCGTTGCACGTCTTGGACTTCTGCAGCGCGACACGCATCCACGATTGCATGTCTTCGACTGTTCGACATCTGCACCGCGACCCGCGTCTACGCGTCAACAATTGCACGTCTTCTATTTCTGCACCACACACGCGTCCTCTAGTCTGACCCTGGAAATTTAGATATACTCAGGTATACCCTCGAGTATTATACTAGCATTTTTTGTGTGCTTAGTTTTCCCCTTGAGTGCTAATACTGGCTAGTGCAATATGCTCAGTTTTACCCTCAAGTGGCTGGTCAACAGAGTCAACAAATGGGATTAACTAGTTAAATGAGTCATTTAATGTGCAAAAAATTCCGAAAAAGAGTGGCACTTACTCATGGAGTCTTTACCACAAATTGCCACTTCTCAAATCATAGATAAATCATAGATAAATCAAGTTTTACCACAAATTGCCACTTCTCAAATCACCTAGTAGCTATGAAGGTGCATGGTTTTCCACAATAAGCCCTTCCCAAAACAGCTTTCCCCAAAACATACTTTGTCTAAATGAGGCCACAATTCTCACACTCATGTATATTTGTATTGCAAATAGTTTGAGGTAGGCCAAGATGGGTTTCATTGTACAAAACACGCATTTTTCATTTTTTAAATCTCATATTTGAATCCCTTAGTCTGTTTACTACTCAGGTGCCCTTGGTTTCTTGATACTACTCAGTTTTGCCCTCTCCCTCCACAAATTCTCGCAGACGTGCAACATTGCCCTGATTGGTCTAGCCCATGTCACGCGGATCGTGCCCGCCGACCGTTGATCGTATGATCTAACGGGCAGGATAACCCCTCTCTCTCTCTGTCGGCGGTTAGCTTCCACCCTCTAAGTATGCTAAAGGGCGGTTTTCTGTATTATTTTTCACGCGCTAAAAATTATAAACTCTTTTAGGCATTACTTTTCACGCAAAAAATGATAAACCATCACCGATTTGTTGTAGCCATTACTTTTCACGCAAAAAATGATAAACCATCACCGATTTGTTGTAGCCATTAATTTTCACGCAAAAAATGATAAACCATCACCGATTTCTTGTAGCCATTACTATTCACGGTAAAAATGATAAACGAAACAATCTATCTATCTCTGTATTTGAAGTTTGGAAGGGTTCACCATCTACTTATGTTAACTTTCGAGGTTTTGACCTGAAAATCAAATGGGTATTATAAAGGGAAATAAAAGTTCAAAAAATGTAAAAACGAAACAATCTACCTATCTTTGTATAGAAGATCGTCTGTATGATTTTTGAGGTCATTTAGAGAAGGTAGAAAAAATCCCTTTTGAGAAGGTCGAAAAAACCTAACTTGTTACAAAAGCTGGTTTCAGTGAGACCTAACCAAATTTGGCATACATGATGCCATACCTATAACAACAAGGAATATCTAAAAGGGAAAGTTTCACAAAATTTGAAATTTAGGGCGAAAATGATGCCATACATGATGCTGTTTTTCGAGGTTTTGACCTGAAAATCAATTGGGTATTATAAAGGAAAATAAAAAGTTCGAAAAATGTAAAAACGAAACAATCTATCTATCTATGTATAGAAGATCAGCTGTATGAAATTTGAGGTCATTTAGAGAAGGTAGAAAAAATCACCTTGTTAGAAAAGCTGGTTTCAGCGAGACGAAACGGCATGCGCTTAAGCAAAGTGATTTTTTCGAACATCTCCAAATGACCCCAAATTTGCCATACATGATGCCATACGTGTAACAACAAGGAACCCTATCTAAAAAGTGTCAAAAAAGTTTGCCCAACCGTATAGCTCTATCAAAAAGAACCTCACCATGGCGCTAGTATAATTTTTAGTTACAAACTTTCGTTACCTAACCTTCAACACGAAACTTGTTTCAAATTCATTTTGGCGTACAAGAAACAAATCCCACCTTGATTCGAGCACCACAGCCTCCAAACGATGCCGATGCCGATATCGGCATGGTCAGAACGGACTATGCTCGCCGCCACTGCTAGGTCACGTCGTCAAACGTATCTATAATTTCTTATGTTCCATGCTACTTTTATTACAATACTTGAATGTTTTATACATACTTTACAGCATTATTATACATTTTCCGGCACTAACCTATTAACAAGATGCCGAAGCGCCAATTGTTGTTTTCTGCTGTTTTTTGTTTCAGAAATCCTAGTAAAGAAATATTCTCGGAATTGGACGAAATCAACGCCGTGGGTCCTATTACACGAAGCCGAAGACCGAAAGGAAGTGGGGCCACGAGGTGGCCACACAGCGCGGCAGGAGCCCCGGCCGCGCGTAGTGTGTGGGCCCCTCGTGACGCCCCGACCTACCCTTCCGCCTACATATAGCCTTCGTCGTGAAACCCCCGTACCGAGAGCCACGATACGGAAAACATTACTGAGAGGCCTCCGCCGCGAATCCCATCTCGGGGGATTCAGGAGATCGCCTCCCGGCACCTGGGAGAGGGAATCATCACCGGAGGGGCTCTACATCATTATGCCCGCCTCGGATTGATGCGTGAGTAGTTCATCCTTGGACTATGGGTCCATAGCAGTAGCTAGATGGTTGTCTTCTCCGCTTGTGCTATCATTGTTTAAATCTTGTGAGCTGCCTAACATGATCAAGATCATCTATTTGTAATGCTACATGTTGTGTTTGGCGGGATCCGATGAATATAGAATATTATGTTAAGTTGATTATCAATCTATCATATATGTGTTGTTTATGTTCTTGCATGCTCTCCGTTGCTAGTAGAGGCTCTGGCCAAGTTGATACTTGTAACTCCAAGAGGGAGTATTTATGCTCGATAGTGGGTTCATGCCTCCATTTAATCTGGGACAGTGACAGAAAGTTCTAAGGTTGTGGATGTGTTGTTGCTACTAGGGATAAAACATCGATGCTTTGTCTAAGGATATTTGTGTTGATTACATTACGCACCATACTTAATGCAATTATCTGTTGTTTACAACTTAATACCGGAAGGGGTTCGGATGATAACCTGAAGGTGGATTATTTAGGCATAGATGCATGCTGGATAGCGGTCTATGTACTTTGTCGTAATGCCCTGATTAAATCACATAGTAATCATCATTGATATGTATTGAATCTTTATTTGTCAATTGCCCGCCTGTAATTTGTTCACCCAACATGTTAGTTATCTTATTGGAGAGACACCACTAGTGAACTGTGGACCCTGGTCCATTCTTTTACATCTGAATACATTCTACTGCAATTTGTTTTTTGTTCTTTGCAAACAAACACCATCTTCCACTCGATACGCTTAATCCTTTGTTTTCAGCAAGCCGGTGAGATTGACAACCTCACTGTTACGTTGGGGCAAAGTACTTTGATTGTGTTGTGCAGGTTCCACGTTGGCGCCGGTTTCACTGGTGTTGCGCCGCACTACATTCCTCCACCAACAACCTTCACGTGCTTCTTGGCTCCTACTGGTTCGATAAACCTTGGTTTCTTTCTGAGGGAAAACTTGCCGATGTGCGCATCATACCTTCCTCTTGGGGTTCCCAACGGACGTGTGCTTTACCGTCACAAGGAAGTTGTTGACTACACGCCAGCAGCTATTTTTCTGGCGCCGTTGCCGGGAGATCAAGACACGCTGCAAGGGGAGTCTCCACTTCCAATCTCTTTACTTTGTTTTTGTCTTGCTTTACTTTACTTTACTTTACTTACTGTCTTGTTTGCTTCATATTAAAAACACAAAAAAATTAGTTACTTTACTTACTGTCTTGTTTACTAGCTCTATATTAAAAACACAAAAAAATTAGTTACTTGTCTTTACTTTATTTGCTTAGTTTACTTTACTACTGCTATAATGGGTACTCCTGAGAACACTAAGTTGTGTGATTTCACTAGCACAAATAATAATGATTTTATATGTACTCCTATTGCTCCACCTGCTACTACAGCAGAATTCTATGAAATTAAACCTGCTTTACTGAATCTTGTTATGAGAGAGCAATTTTCTGGTGTTAGTACTGATGATGCTGCCCATCTTAATAATTTTGTTGAACTTTGTGAAATGCAAAAGTATAAGGATATAGATGGTGATATTATAAAACTGAAATTGTTTCCTTTCTCCTTAAGAGGAAGAGCTAAAGATTGGTTGCTTTCTTTGCCTAAGAATAGTATTGATTCATGGACTAAATGTAAAGATGCTTTTATTAGTAAATATTATCCTCCTGCTAAGATTATATCTTTGAGAAGTAGCATAATGAATTTTAAACAATTTGATAATGAACATGTTGCTCAAGCATGGGAGAGAATGAAATCTTTGGTAAAGAATTGCCCAACCCATGGACTGACTACTTGGATGATCATCCAAACCTTTTATGCAGGATTGAATTTTTCCTCAAGGAACCTATTGGATTCAGCTGCTGGAGGTACTTTTATGTCCATCACCCTGGGCGCCGCAACTAAATTACTTGATGATATGATGATCAATTACTCTGAATGGCACACTGAAAGAACTCCTCAAGGTAAGAAGGTAAATTCTGTTGAAGAAACCTCTTCTTTGGGTGATAAGATTGATGCTATTATGTCTATGCTTGCAAATGGTAGATCTCATATTGATCCTAATAATGTTCCTTTAGCTTCATTGGTTGCTCAAGAAGAAAATGTTGATGTGAATTTCATTAAGAACAATAATTTCAACAACAATGCTTATAGGAATAATTATGGTAACAACAACTATAGGCCATATCCTTCTAATAATAGTAATGGTTATGGTAATTCTTATGGTAATTCTTACAACAATAATAAGAGTGTACCCTCTGGTCTTGAAGTGATGCTTAAAGAATTTATTAGTACACAAACTGCTTTCAATAAAACTGTTGAAGAAAAGCTTGGTAAAATTGATGTTCTTGCTTCTAAGGTTGATAGTCTTGCTCTTGATGTTGATCTTTTAAAATTGAAAGTTATGCCTGAGGAAGTTAAAGATGCTAGGTTTGCTAAAACAAATGCCATCCAAGTTCGAATTAATGATAATATTAGAATGTTGGCTGAATTGCATGCTAGGTGGGATAGAGAAGAAAAAGAAAAACTTGCTAAAGAAAATAATGTAGCTAAAGTATGGACTATTACCACCACTAGTAATGTTGATTCTTCACATGTTGCTGCACCTCCTACTATCAATGGTAAAATAATTGGTGTTGGCAATGTTTCTACTCCTAGTGCAAAGCGTACAAAATTGCCTGAAACTGCTGATTGTGATAAAACTGCTGAAATTTTTCAAAATATTGGTGACAATGATTCCATTGCTGTAGAACATAATGGTTTAGATTTTGATGATTGTCATATTACTGAAGTTATAAAGTTCTTACAAAAACTTGCTAGAAGTCCCAATGCTAGTGCTATAAATTTAGCCTTTACAAAACATATTACAAATGCTCTCATTAAAGCTAGGGAAGAGAAATTAAGACTTGAAGCTTCTATTCCTAGGAAGTTAGAAGATGGTTGGGAGCCCATCATTAAAATGAAATTCAATGACTTTGAATGTAATGCTTTATGTGATCTTGGTGCAAGTATTTCTGTTATGCCTAAAAAGATTTATGATATGCTTGACTTGCCACCATTGAAGAATTGTTATTTAGATGTTAATCTTGCCGATAATGTTAAAAAGAAACCTTTGGGGAGGATTGATAATGTTCGCATTACGGTTAACAATAACCTTGTCCCCGTTGATTTTGTTGTCTTGGATATCGAATGCAATGCATCTTGTCCTATTGTGTTGGGAAGACCTTTTCTTCGAACCGTTGGTGCTGTTATTGATATGAAGGAAGGTAATATTAAATATCAATTTCCTCTCAAGAAAGGTATGGAACACTTCCCTAGAAAGAGAATGAAGTTGCCTTTTGATTCTATTATTAGAACAAGCTATGATGTTGATGCTTCTTCTCTTGATGTTACTTGATTTGCACTTTCTGCGCCTAGCTGAAAGGCGTTAAAGAAAAGCACTTCTTGGGAGATAACCCATGTTTTATTTTATTTACTGTATTGTTGAGTCTTGTAAGTTGTTTACTACTGTAGCAACCTCTCCTTATCATGTTTTTGTGCCAAGTAAAGTTTCTATGTTAAAGTTGATACTATATTTGGGATTGCTGCGCAGAAACAACATTGCTGTCTGTCACGAATTCTCGCAGAAGTCTGTAAAAAAATCAAAAAAATCTGCAAATTTACGAGCGTGATCCTCAGATATGTACGCAACTTTCATTAGTTTTGAGTTTTTCCATTTGAGCAAGTTAAGTGCCCCTGCCAGATTCATCTTTACGGACTGTTCTGTTTTTGACAGATTCTGCCTTTTATTTCGCATTGCCGCTTTTGCTATGTTGAATGAGTTTCTTTGTTCCATTAACTTTCAGAAGCTTTGTGCAATGTCCAGAAGTGTTAAGAATGATTGCGTCACCTCTGAATATGTGAATTTTGGTTATACACTAACCCTCTAATGAGTTTGCTTGAAGTTTGTGTGAAGGAAGTTTTCAAGGGTCAAGAGAAGAGGATGATATACTATGATCAAGAAGAGTGAAAGGTCTAAGCTTGGGGATGCCCCGGTGGTTCATCCCTGCATATTTTAAGAAGACTCAAGCATCTAAGCTTGGGGATGCCCAAGGCATCCCCTTCTTCATCGACAACATTATCAGGTCACTTCTAGTGAAACTATATTTTTATTCCATCACATCCTATGTTCTTTACTTGGAGCGTCGGTTTGTTTTTATTTTTGTTTTGGTTTGAATAAAGTTGGATCTTGATGACCCACAAGTATAGGGGATCGCAACAGTCTTCGAGGGAAGTATTACCCAATTTATTGATTCGACACAAGGGGAGACAAAGAATACTTGTAAGCCTTAACAACGGAGTTGTCAATTCAGCTGCACCTGGAAACAGACTTGCTCGCAAGAGTTTATCAGTAGCAACAGTTTTAAGCAGTAGGAATAGTGAAATAACAGCAGCGGTGAAATAAAGACAGCAGTAGTGATTATAGTAAACAGCAGGATTAAAATACTGTAGGCACAGGGACGGATTAACGGGCGTTGCATGGATGAGAGAAACTCATATAACAATCAAAGCAGGGGCATTTGCAGATAATAATAAAACGGTATCCAAGTACTAATCAATCAATAGGCATGTGTTCCATATATAGTCGTACGTGCTCGCAATGAGAAACTTGCACAACATCTTTTGTCCTACCAGCCGGTGGCAGCCGGGCCTCTAGGGAAACTACTGGAAATTAAGGTACTCCTTTTAATAGAGTACCGGAGCAAAGCATTAACACTCCGTGAACACATGTGATCCTCACATCACTACCATCCCCTCCGGTTGTCCCGATTTCTGTCACTTCGGGGCCATTGGTTCCGGACAGCGACATGTGTATACAACTTGCAGGTAAGATCATAAACAACGAATATCTTCATGAATCAATAACATGTTCAGATCTGAGATCATGGCACTCGGGCCCTAGTGACAAGCATTAAGCATAACAAGTTGCAACAATATCATAAAAGTGACATCTACGGATACTAGGCACTATGCCCTAACAATCTTATGACTATTACATGACCAATCTCATCCAATCCCTACCATCCCCTTCAGCCTACAGCGGGGGAATTACTCACACATGGATGGGGGAAACATGGCTGGTCGATGGAGAGGCGTTGGTGGTGATGGCGGTGAAGATCTCCTCCAATTCCCCGTCCCGGCGGAGTGCCAGAACGGAGACTTCTGGCTCCCGAGACGGAGTTTCGCGATGTGGCGGCTCTCGGAGGGTTTCGGCGACTTCGACTTCTCCCGTGCGTTTTTAGGTCGAGGGCGATAAGTAGTCCGAAGGAGGGCGTCGGGGGCCAGCCGAGGGGGCCACACACTAGGGCCGCGCGGGCCCCTCCTGGGCCGCGCCGGCCTAGTGTGTGGGGCCCTCGTGCCCCCACCTGGCTTGCCCTTCTGGCTCCGTGAGTCTTCTGGGAAAATAGGGCCTTCTGTATAAATTCCGAGGTTTTTCGAAAGTTGGATTTCTGCACAAAAACGAGACACCAGAGCAATTCTGCTGAAAACAGCGTTAGTCCGTGTTAGTTGTATCCAAAATACACAAATTAGAGGCAAAACAATAGCAAAAGTGTTCGGGAAAGTAGATACGTTTTGGACGTATCAACTCCCCCAAGCTTAGCTTATTGCTTGTCCTCAAGCAATTCAGTTAACAACTGAGCGATAAAAGAACTTTCACGAACACATTTGCTCATATGATGTATATATTCTCATGCTATGGCTAATACTTAAGCAGTTCATAATGAGATACATGCAAATAAGATCATCCAACAGCTATGTCAATCATGGAGAGGTACCAACAATTAATAATAAGCATCATGAATCATGTATATAAGCAGGATTGCAATGTTCATAAGAGAATATGATAAAGTGGTATCTCGCTTGCCCGTATTTGATCGGCAAAACATAAATGCCGAGGCACCTCTGGAGTTCATAGAAAGACTAGAAGTAGTGATTGTCAAAGATAAAAGCATCAAAGTTATACCACAATCAATCATATTTTGAGACAAGCATATTGTACTAAGAATGACAGTTGTGCTCTCAAGATAGTGCTCAAAGAAAGAATGGAGACACAACATAAAAGTAAAAGATTGACCCTTCGCAGAGGGAAGCAGGGATTAACATGCGCTAGAGCTTTTCATTTTTAAAACAGGAGTGATACGCGTAGATATACACGTCCGTTGGGAACCCCAAGAGGAAGGTATGATGCGTATAGAAGCAAGTTTCCCTCAGTATGAAACCAAGGTTTAATCGAACCAGTAGGAGCCAAGAAGCACGTTGAAGGTTGATGGTCGCGAAATGTGATGCGGCGCAACAACAGGGATTCCGGCGCCAACGTGGAATCTGCACAACAAAACCAAAGTACTTTGCCCCAACGAAACAGTGAGGTTGTCAATCTCACCGGCTTGCTGTAACAAAAAGATTAAACGTATCGAGTGGAAGATGTTTGCAAAGAAAACAGTAAACAATTGCAGTAGATTGTATGCTATGTAAAGAATAGGACCGGGGTCCACAGTTCACTAGAGGTGTCTCTCCCATAAGATAAAAGCATGTTGGGTGAACAAATTACAGTCGGGCAATTGACAAATAGAGAAAGGCATAACAATGCATATACATGATATGATAAATATAGTGAGATTTAATTGGGCATTACGACAAAGTACATAGACCGCCATCCAACTGCATCTATGCCTAAAAAGTCCACCTTCAGGTTATCATCCGAACCCCATTCAGTATTAAGTTGCTAAGCAACAGACAATTGCATTAAGTATGGTGCGTAATGTAATCGACAACTACATCCTTAGACATAGAATCAATGTTTTATCCCTAGTGGCAACAGCACATCCACAACCTTAGAACTTTCTGTCACTGTCCCAGATTTAATGGAGGCATGAACCCACTATCGAGCATAAATACTCCCTCTTGGAGTTAAGAGTACAAACTTGGCCAGAGCCTCTACTAATAACGGAGAGCATGCAAGATCATAAACAACACATAAACAATAGATTGATAATCACCATAATCATAGTACTCTCTATCCATCGGATCCCGACAAACACAACATATAGTATTACATATAGATGATCTTGATCATGTTAGGCAGCTCACAAGATCCAACAATGAAGCACAACAAGGAGAAGACGACCATCTAGCTACTGCTATGGACCCATGGTCCAGGGTGAACTACTCACTCATCACTCCGGAGGCGACCATGGCGGCGTAGAGTCCTCCGGGAGATGAATCCCCTCTTCGGCAGGGTGCCGGATCTCCTGAATCCCCCGAGATGGGATTCGCGGCGGCGGCGTCTCTGGAAGGTTTTCCGTATCGTGGCTCTCGGTACTGGGGGTTTCGCGACGGAGACTTTAAGTAGGCGGAAGGGCAACGGGGCCACGAGGTGCCAGGGGGTAGGGCCGCGCGGCGGGGCTGGCCGCGCCGCCCTGTCCCGGCTGCCTCGTGGCCCCACTTCGTTATCTCTTCGGTCTTCTGGAAGCTTCGTGCAAAAATAGGACCCTGGGCGAAAGTTTCGTCCAATTAGAAATATTTCCTTACTAGGATTTCTGAAACCAAAAACAAAGAAAACTGGCTCTTCGGCATCTTGTTAATAGGTTAGTTCCAGAAAATGCATAAATATGACATATAATGTGCATAAAACATGTAGGTATCATCAATAAAGTAGCATGGAACATAAGAAATTATCGATACGTTGGAGACGTATCAGCATCCCCAAGCTTAGTTCTGCTCGTCCCGAGCAGGTAAAACGATAACAAAGATAATTTCTGAAGTGACATGCCATCATAATCTTGATCATACTATTTGTAAACATATGTAATGAATGCAGCGATCAAAACAAAGGTAATGACATGAGTAAACAAGTGAATCATATAGCAAAGACTTTTCATGAATAGTACTTCAAGACAAGCATCAATAAGTCTTGCATAAGAGTTAACTCATAAAGCAATAAATCAAAGTAAAGGTATTGAAGCAACACATAGGAAGATTAAGTTTCAGCGGTTGCTTTCAACTTATAACATGTATATCTCATGGATATTGTCAACATAAAGTAATATAACAAGTGCAATATGCAAGTATGTAGGAATCAATGCACAGTTCACACAAGTGTTTGCTTCTTAAGGTGGAAGGAGATAGGTAAACTGACTCAACATTAAAAGTAAAAGAATGGTCCTTCAAAGAGGAAAGCATCGATTGCTGTATTTGTGCTAGAGCTTTTATTTTGAAAACATGAAACAATTTTGTCAACGGTAGTAATAAAGCATATGAGTTATGTAAATTATATCTTACAAGTTGCAAGCCTCATGCATAGTATACTAATAGTGTCCGCACCTCGTCCTACTTAGCTTGGACTACCGGATCTTCGCATGCCATGTTTCAACCAAGTGTCACAAAGGGGTACCTCCATGCCGCCTGTACAAAGGTCTAAGGAGAAAGCTCGCATTTTGGATTTCTCGCTTTTGATTATTCTCAACTTAGACATCCATACCGGGACAACATGGACAACAGATAATGGACTCCTCTTAAATGCATAAGCATGTAGCAACAATTATTATTCTCATATGAGATTGAGGATATATGTCCAAAACTGAAACTTCAACCATGATTCATGGCTTTAGTTAGCGGCCCAATGTTCTTCTCTAACAATTTTGCATGCTCCAACCACTAAAATGATAGATCCTTCAGACAAGACGGACATGCATAGCAACTCACATGATATTCAACAATAGTTGATGGCGTTCCCCAGAAGCATGGTTATCGCACAACAAGCAACTTAATAAAAGATAAAGTGCATAAGTACATATTCAATACTACGATAGTTTTTAAGGCTATTTTGTCCCATGAGCTATATATTGCAAAGGTGAATGATGGAATTTTAAAGGTAGCACTCAAGCAATTTACTTTGGAATGGCGGAGAAATACCATGTAGTAGGTAGGTATGGTGGACACAAATGGCATAGTAGTTGGCTCAAGGATTTTGGATGCATGAGAAGTATTCCCTCTCGATACAAGGTTTAGGCTAGCAAGGTTATTTGAAGCAAACTCAAGGATGAACAAGTGCAGCAAAACTCACATAAAAGACATATTGTAAACATTATAAGACTCTACACCGTCTTCCTTGTTGTTCAAAACTCAATACTAGATATTATCTAGACCTTAGAGAGACCAAATATGCAAATCAAATTTTAGCAAGCTCTATGTATTTCTTCATTAATGGGTGCAAAGCATATGATGCAAGAGCTTAAACATGAGCACAACAATTGCCAAGTATCACATTATCCAAGACATTTTAGAATTACTACATGTAGCATTTTCCAATTCCAACCATATAACAATTTAACGAAGAAGAAACTTCGCCTTGAACATTATGAGTAAAGCCTAAGGACACATGTGTCCATATGCAACAGCGGAGCGTGTCTCTCTCCCACAAAGTGAATGCTAGGATCCATCTTATTCAAACAAAAACAAAAACAAAAACAAACCGACGCTCCAAGTAAAGAACACAAGATGTGATGAATAAAAATATAGTTTCAGGGGAGGAACCTGATGATTTTGTCGATGAAGAAGGGGATGCCTTGGGCATCCCCAAGCTTAGACGCTTGAGTCTTCTTAGAATATGCAGGGGTGAACCACGGGGGCATCCCCAAGCTTAGAGCTTTCACTCCTCTTGATCATAGTATATCATTCTCCTCTCTTGACCCTTGAAAACTTCCTTCACACCAAACTTCAAGCAAACTCATTAGAGGGTTAGTGCACAATTAATAATTCACACATTCAGAGGTGACACAATCATTCTTTACACTTCTGGACATTGCATAAAGCTACTGGACATTAATGGATCAAAGAAATGAATCCAACATAGCAAAAGAGGCAATGCGAAATAAAAGGCAGAATCTGTCAAAAACAGAACAGTCCGTAAAGACGAATTTAAAGCTGGCACCAGACTTGCTCAAATGGAAAAACTCAAAACTAATGAAAGTTGCGTACATATCTGAGGATCACGCTCGTAAATTGGCAGATTTTTTCGAATTTTCTACAGAGAACTGTGCCCAGATTCGTGACAGACAGCAATGCTGTTTCTGCGCAGCGATCCCAAATATAACATCAACTTTAACATAGAAACTTTACTTGGCACAAAAACATGATAAGGAGAGGTTGCTACAGTAGTAAACAACTTCCAAGACTCAACAAAACAAAAATTGCTGTAGTAAAAACATGGGTTGTCTCCCATAAGCGCTTTTTTTAACGCCTTTCAGCTAGGCGCAGAAAGTGCAAATCAAGTAACATCAAGAGTAGAAGCATCAACATCATAACTTGTTCTAATAATAGAATCAAAAGGCAACTTCATTCTCTTTCTAGGGAAATGTTCCATACCTTTCTTGAGAGGAAATTGATATTTAATATTACCTTCCCTCATATCAATAACAGCACCAACAGTTCGAAGAAAAGGTCTTCCCAACACAATAGGACAAGATGCATTGCATTCGATATCCAAAACAACAAAATCAACGGGGACAAGGTTATTGTTAACCGTAATATGCACATTATCAATCCTCCCCAAAGGTTTCTTTTTAACATTATCGGCAAGATTAACATCCAAATAACAATTCTTCAATGGTGGCAAGTCAAGCATATCATAAATCTTTTTAGGCATAACAGAAATACTTGCACCAAGATCACATAAAGCATTACATTCAAAGTCATTGAATTTCATTTTAATGATGGGCTCCCAACCATCTTCTAACTTTCTAGGAATAGAAGTTTCAAGTTTTAGTTTCTCTTCTCTAGCTTTTATGAGAGCATTTGTAATATGTTTTGTAAAGGCTAAATTTATAGCACTAGCATTAGGACTTTTAGCAAGTTTTTGTAAGAACTTTATAACTTCAGAGATGTGGCAATCATCAAAATCTAAATCATTATGAGCTACAGCAATGGGATCATTGTTCCCAAGGTTGGAAAAAATTTCAGCAGTTTTATCACAAGCAGTTTCAGCAGTTTTAGCAATTTCAGGCAGTTTTGTTCGCTTTGCACTAGGAGTAGAAACATTGCCAACACCAATTATATTACCATTGATAGTAGGAGGTGCAGCAACATGTGAAGAATTAGCATTACTAGTGGTGGTAATAGTCCAAACTTTAGCTACATTATTCTCTTTAGCTAGTTTTTCATTTTCTTCTCTATCCCACCTAGCACGCAATTCAGCCATTAATCTTATATTCTCATTAATTCTAACTTGGATGGCATTTGCTGTAGTAGTAATCTTATTATCAATATCATTATTAGGCATAACTTTCAATTTTAAAAGATTAACATCGGAGGCAAGTCTATCAACTCTAGAAGCAATAGTATCAATTTTATCAAGCTTTTCCTCAACAGATTTGTTAAAAGCGGTTTGTGTACTAATAAATTCTTTAAGCATGGCTTCAAGACCAGAGGGTACATTCCTATTATTGTTGTAAGAATTCCCATAAGAATTACCATAACCATTACCATTAGCAGAAGGATATGGCCTATAGTTATTACCAGAGTTGTTCCTATAAGCATTGTTGTTGAAATTATTATTTTTAATGAAATTCACATCAACATTTTCTTCTTGAGCAACCAATGAGGCTAAAGGAACATTATTTGGATCAACATTAGATCTACCATTCACAAGCATAGACATAATCACATCAATCTTATCACTCAAGGAAGAGGTTTCTTCAACAGAATTTACCTTCTTACCTTGTGGAGCTCTTTCCGTGTGCCATTCAGAGTAATTTATCATCATATCATCAAGAAGTTTTGTAGCCGCCCCCAATGTGATGGACATAAAGGTACCTCCAGCAGCTGAATCCAATAAATTCCGCGAAGAAAAATTTAGTCCTGCATAGAAGGTTTGGATGATCATCCAAGTAGTCAGTCCATGGGTTGGGCAATTCTTTACCAAAGTTTTCATTCTCTCCCATGCTTGAGCAACATGTTCAGTATCTAATTGTTTAAAATTCATTATGCTACTTCTCAAAGATATAATTTTAGCGGGAGGATAATATCTACCAATAAAAGCATCCTTGCATTTAGTCCATGAATCAATACTATTCTTAGGCAAAGATAGCAACCAATCTTTAGCTCTTCCTCTTAATGAGAAAGGAAACACTTTCAATTTAATAATATCACCATCTACATCTTTATACTTTTGCATTTCACAAAGTTCAACAAAATTATTGAGATGGGCAGCAGCATCATCAGAACTAACACCAGAAAATTGATCTCTCATGACAAGATTTAGTAAAGCAGGTTTAATTTCAAAGAATTCTGCTGTAGTAGCAGGTGGAGCAATAGGTGTGCATAGGAAATCATTATTATTTGCATTTGTGAAGTCACACAACTTAGTATTTTCAGGGGTATTCATTTTAGCAACGGTAAATAAAACAAACTAGATAAAGTAAATGCAAGTAACTAATTTTTTTGTGTTTTCGATATAGAGAGCAAGACAGTAAATAAAGTAAAACTAGCAACTAATTTTTTTGTGTTTTGATTTAGTGCAGCAAACAAAGTAGTAAATAAAATAAAGCAAGACAAAAACAAAGTAAAGAGATTGAGAAGTGGAGACTCCCCTTGCAGCGTGTCTTGATCTCCCCGGCAACGGCGCCAGAAATTTATGCTTGATACGCGTAGATATACACGTCCGTTGGGAACCCCAAGAGGAAGGTATGATGCGTATAGAAGCAAGTTTCCCTCAGTATGAAACCAAGGTTTAATCGAACCAGTAGGAGCCAAGAAGCACGTTGAAGGTTGATGGTCGCGAAATGTGATGCGGCGCAACAACAGGGATTCCGCGCCAACGTGGAATCTGCACAACAAAACCAAAGTACTTTGCCCCAACGAAACAGTGAGGTTGTCAATCTCACCGGCTTGCTGTAACAAAGGATTAAACGTATCGAGTGGAAGATGTTTGCAAAGAAAACAGTAAACACAATTGCAGTAGATTGTATGCTATGTAAAGAATAGGACCGGGGTCCACAGTTCACTAGAGGTGTCTCTCCCATAAGATAAAAGCATGTTGGGTGAACAAATTACAGTCGGGCAATTGACAAATAGAGAAAGGCATAACAATGCATATACATGATATGATAAATATAGTGAGATTTAATTGGGCATTACGACAAAGTACATAGACCGCCATCCAACTGCATCTATGCCTAAAAAGTCCACCTTCAGGTTATCATCCGAACCCCATTCAGTATTAAGTTGCTAAGCAACAGACAATTGCATTAAGTATGGTGCGTAATGTAATCGACAACTACATCCTTAGACATAGAATCAATGTTTTATCCCTAGTGGCAACAGCACATCCACAACCTTAGAACTTTCTGTCACTGTCCCAGATTTAATGGAGGCATGAACCCACTATCGAGCATAAATACTCCCTCTTGGAGTTAAGAGTACAAACTTGGCCAGAGCCTCTACTAATAACGGAGAGCATGCAAGATCATAAACAACACATAAACAATAGATTGATAATCACCATAATCATAGTACTCTCTATCCATCGGATCCCGACAAACACAACATATAGTATTACATATAGATGATCTTGATCATGTTAGGCAGCTCACAAGATCCAACAATGAAGCACAACAAGGAGAAGACGACCATCTAGCTACTGCTATGGACCCATGGTCCAGGGGTGAACTACTCACTCATCACTCCGGAGGCGACCATGGCGGCGTAGAGTCCTCCGGAGATGAATCCCCTCTCCGGCAGGGTGCCGGAGCGATCTCCTGAATCCCCGAGATGGGATTCGCGGCGGCGGCGTCTCTGGAAGGTTTTCCGTATCGTGGCTCTCGGTACTGGGGTTTCGCGACGGAGACTTTAAGTAGGCGGAAGGTCAACGCGGGGGGCCACACGAGGTGCCCAGGGGTAGGGCCGCGCGGCCAGGGCCTGGGCCGCGCCGCCTGTCCCCTGGCTGCCTCGTGGCCCCACTTCGTTATCTCTTCGGTCTTCTGGAAGCTTCGTGCAAAAATAGGACCCTGGGCGAAAGTTTCGTCCAATTCGAGAATATTTCCTTACTAGGATTTCTGAAACCAAAAACAGAAAACAACAACTGGCTCTTCGGCATCTTGTTAATAGGTTAGTTCCAGAAAATGCATAAATATGACATATAATGTGCATAAAACATGTAGGTATCATCAATAAAGTAGCATGGAACATAAGAAATTATCGATACGTTGGAGACGTATCAGGAGTAAAATTATTTTGAGAAGTGCTTGTTGTTGTCAACGAATGGTAATGGGTACACTAACTACCTCATCAACCGGACTCCCAAGAGCGGCTCCCATGAATTATTTGTATGTTTATGTGGCACTCCTTCCAACCTTTCTTACACAAACCATGGCTAACCGAATCCTCGGGTGCCTGCCAACAATCACATACCATGAAGGAGTGCCTTTTTATTTAAGTTTTATTATGATGATGACACTCCCCCCAACCTTTGCTTACACAAGCCATGGCTAACCGAATCCTCGGGTGCCGTCCAACAATCACAAACCATGGAGGAGTGTCTATTTAAGTTAATTAATTTGGGACTGGGAATCCCATTGCCAGCTCTTTTTGCAAAATTATTGGATAAGCGGATGTGCCACTAGTCCATATGAGAGTCCGTCAAAAGTAAATGACAAGGTTGAAAGCTAAACACCACATACTTCCTCATGAGATATGAAACATTAACACAAATTGAGAAGCATTTTGAAAGTTTTAAAGGTAGCGCATGAGAATTTACTTGGAATGGTTTGAAATGCCATGCATAGGTATTTATGGTGGACACTTTGGAACAACTTGGTTTTCAGGTGTTTGGAAGCACGAGCGGCGATCCCGCTCAGTACAAGTGAAGGCTAGCAAAAGACTAGGGAGCGACAAATCAAGAGAGCAGTAACTGTCATAATCATGCTTGCGGCAAAATAAATTAACGGAGGCATAAAAGTGATACAAGAACTCTGAAGCAATATAAATCATCGAGGCTTAATTGACTTTTTGTTCAGTCATATGCATGCGTGAGCATGTGCCAAGTCGATATAAATGAATTATTCAGAGGAGGATACCACAATGCCATACTTACTTATGAATAAAACAATGCAAGCGAACATCCATGACATGCTACTCATATTAATAAATTGGAGCTAAACATGAGAGATCATGAACTACTAGACTTTCTCAAATAACATATACCTCACATGAACCAACTAAGCATGCTCACATGGATGAGTATATGTACAAAAATGAAAACAAATAGAGTTCATACCAGCCTCTCACCACAATCCAATTGTTGTAGATCGTCATTATTGCCTTTCACTTGTGTAGCTTGGATAATATGAAATGAAAACCACGCTCCAGCCACCGAAGACCATTGAACTCATGATGAACTTTACAAACCAAAGAAGAACAGCAAATATTTTTGGTGTTTTCGAATTGGAAACAAGAACAAAAGAAACAAGCAAACAAAGCAAAATCTTTTTGGGTTTTCTCATAGCAAACTACGATAGCAAACAAAGTAAAATAAGAGCAAAGAACCAAATAAACAAATGGTGAAGAGAAACAACAGAAATATTTTTGGTCTTTTTGTGTTTTAGGAAAGAAACAAAGCGAAAACAAGAGAATGCAAACTAACAGAAACACAGAAAAGCAGGATGACAGAAATCTGCCAAATCCTGACAGCAGTACAGAAATCGAAATTAACAAAAATCTTCCATTGCTCAGCTCAAAAAGTGTTCAACTAATGAAAGTTAGATAACAACCTGGGGCACATGCTCAAAAATTGGCAACTCAAAATAACGTTCTGGCTGTGCGTACGAATTTTTTTGGTAACAGCCCAGAATCTGTTTTTGGACAGCACTTCCCCAAATATCATCTCCTTCTCATTAGAAAACCACTCTAAGAAACTAAACAAGTATGTACAAGTATCCAGCAACCATAATATGCAAAGAATGAGTGATGCCGGTATACCTCCCCCAAGCTTAGGCTTTTGGCCTAAGTGGAGTTCATTCCCACGGTCCCCATGAAGTGGTGTCTCCGTAGTACGACGAAGAACGACCCGGTTCCAGGTATGTGCTGGAGGAAACATCGGGGTATGTGACGGTGCAGTCGTAGGAGGGCTCGGCGTCCTCGGAGTCATGCTGCTGGTGGAAGTCTTGTATCTTCATATGTTCCTCCACCTCCTCCTTAGTGAGCGACCATGATTGCCTGTCAATATTGAACAAACCTGGCTGGGGAAGAGGGATTTCCTTCTCATTCCCGTCAGCAAACAACATTCTATAGACCATATTATCTATAGTGGAATCAGTAGTAACAAAATGATGACTCTTCATAGCAGCAATATCTAGTCTCCTAGGGGTTAATGGCACATCATTAGAATCAAGAGGGAGTCTTAAATGTGTTAAAATGCGCAGTGCAATAGTTCCTCCAAAAATAGGCCCCCTGCTAGACAGGCGGCGAGCAATAAGAGAACCAAGATGATAAAGTGTCTGTCCAGTAAGTGCAGCATTCAAGAAAGCAAGATGATAGCTAGAGATATTGCTAGTATTTTCTCTACCAAGAATGCTAGTAGCAATGTAATATGCAAAATATTTAATGGCGGGGAGTTGAATGTTTCTTATCTTCCCGCGCTGAATGGTGCGGCAATCATCTTCGGTGATCCCTCGATAGAGCTCCAACAGGTCCCGGGGGTTGTCATCAATCCTCCTTGCTGTACCTACAGGGGCAATATCCAATGCACGACAAAATTCTTCCAATTCCATAGTAACAGGATTATCATAGATCTTGAATGCAACTGTCGGCTCATATTGCGTGTTGTGGAACTTGAAGCTCTCAACGAAAATTTTGGTGAGCATGTAGTATTGCTCCCTTTCATCTCCCACGTAGGTGGCTAAGCCTGCCCTGTTGACAAGGGTGAAGAAGTCATCCAATATCCCTGCATTTGTCAGAAAATCATAACATGGGAAGGATGAAGCATTAGGAGCCCCATTGTCCTCCTCGGGCGCGAAGCTAGGCGCGATGATATCCTCATTGTAGGATCGCCTAATCTGAGTGGACGCCCTCGAGGGCCTACCGGTGCTGGTTGTTCCTTTCTTGAACAATTCTCCAAATTTGAATTTCTTCATCTTCCTCTTCTGAAATTTTCAACAACCATTATAAAATTTGATTTCAAGGTATATAATTGAGGGGAACTACTATAGGAACTTGCTAGAGTACTAAACATGCATCAAAACTAGTTTCTACCACTTAGAACAAGCATGCAAGCTCACTAAACATGTTATCTACAGCAGCAAAATATTCAAGATATACTCAACCAAACAAAATTCTAATTGGACAATCAAAGGAGTCACATACCAAGGAGCAAATGTGCCAAATTTCAGACAGAAATCTGGGCTGAGCAAGGAGATCGAGAAATCGCGAGTTCTTGAGCAGAAACGCGAGTGAGAGGAACCTGGTGCGAGTTTTTTCGGGAGAGAGAAGAGCATGGGAGGAAGAGATGCTGAAGTGGGGCAAGGGGGGCCCACACACAGGGTGGCGCGCCCCCTGCTGGCCGCGCCGGCCTGTGGGGTGCCACCCTGGGGTGCCCCACTGGTCAGCCCCAGGTGCTCCCAGGTGCCTCTTCGAAAAATAGGACTACCAGTATAATTTTTGTAATTTTTAGAGAACTTCGAAAAATGCACATTTCTGGGTGTTAAATTAATTATTACTGCGCAGGAAAATGATTTCCAAAATCTTAAACAACTAAAGCATATTGCAAAACAAAAAGTGCTACAGCAAGTAAAATAAGTGGAGGGAGAAAGAAAGAAAGAAATGTTGTTTAGCTCTCTTATGCATTAAAATATACTTGTTAACAAGGTTGATCAAGTCTTGCTACCAAATAAATTTTATATGACATAAGAAGAAATAAACCTCAAATCAATCATGTTACCTTATATTGAATTGATATGGATCCAATCACAAGAGTTTGATATTCTTCTTTAGGCTCATATATAGGACAATCAATGGATCCCACTTTGATAGTTTTCACATTAAAAATTGTATTAACTCCATATACTTTATCAATCCTCTTGGGAAAATAGACAGTATGTTCCTTATCATCAACATTGAAAGTAACCATGCCTTTATTGCAATCAATAACAGCCCCTGCAGTATTAAGAAAGGGTCTTCCAAGAATAATGGACATATTATCATCTTCAGGCATTTCCAACACAACAAAATCAGTTAATATCAAGCAATGTTGAGTAACTTGAACAGGAACATTTTCACATACACCAACAGGAATAGCGGTAGATTTATCAGCCATTTGCAAAGATATATCAGTTGGTATTAACTTATCTAAATCAAGTCTCTTATAAAGAGAAAAAGGCATTACACTAACACCTGCTCCCAAATCACATAGAGCAGTTCTAACATAATTATTCTTGATGGAACAAGGAATAGTCGGTATACCTGGGTCTCCAAGCTTCTTTGGAATCTTACCATTGAAGGAGTAATTAGCGAGCATAGTGGAAATCTCCTCATTGGGAATTTTCCTTTTGTTAGAGACAATATCTTTCATATACTTTGAATAAGGAGGCAATTTAATAGCATCAGTCAAAGGGATTTGCAAAAATAAAGGTTTCATCCAATCACAAAATTTATTATAATGTTCCTCCTCCTTTGATTTTAGTTTCTTAGCAGGAAAAGGCATTTGCTTTTGAACCCAAGGTTCTCTTTCATTACCATGTTTCTCAGCAATAAAATCTTCTTTAGTGTACTTTTTATTTTTAGCATGCTTTTCAGGTTCTTCTTCAACCTCTTCTTTATCAGGAGTATCATCCTTATCATTATCTTTATCATGTTCATTACCACTTTCAGTTTCAGCATCAGAAATAGAAATACTATTAGGATCATTAACAGGTTCAGAGGATTCTACAACATTCTTATGTTTCTTTTTCTTTTTCTTAGATGGAGCACTAGTTTTAGTTAGTTGAGAATCTTGTTCAACTCTTTTGGGATGCCCTTCAGGATATAGAGGATCCTGGGTAGAAACACCACCTCTAGTTGTTACTTCATAAGCATGTTTTTCTTTAGAATTATTTCCCAACAAGTCATTTTGCACTTTAGTGAGTTGATCAATTTGAGTTTGAACCATATGAAAATGTTTAACAAGTATCTTAACATCATTGGAGGTTCTCTCCACAATATCATGCAATTCACTAATAGCTCGAGAATTTTCCATTAAATGATTCTCTACTCTCATATTAAAGTTTTCTTGCTTAACAATATAATTATCAAACTCATCTAAGCATTGAGCAGGAGGTTTTGAATACGGAATATCTTCCCTAGTAAAGCGTTGAAGAGAGTGTACCTCAATCATGGATGAAGGGGGAATTATCTCACATAAATCTTCTATAGGAGGTAAATTCTTCACATCTTCAGGTTTAATACCCTTCTCTTTAAGAGACTTCTTGGCTTCCCTCATATCTTCATCATTTAATTTAATCATACCCCTCTTCTTCACTATCGGTGTCGGGGTTGGTTCAGGTGTAGACCAATCATCATGATTCCGGCCTATTTTAGCCAATAATTCTTCAGCGTCGTCTGGAGTTCTTTTCCTGAAAACACAACCAGCACAACTATCCAGGTATGCCCTAGACTCAATGGTTAGTCCACTATAAAATATATCAAGTAAATCATGCTTTTCTAAATCATGGTCAGGCTGAGCTCTAATAAGAGAACAAAATCTCGCCCAAGCCTCAGGCAATTTCTCTCCATCTTCCTGGTCAAAATTATAAATTCTCTGCAAAGCAATATGTTGAGCACTAGCAGGAAAGTATTTCCGGAAGAAAACATCAAGCAATTCTTTTGGACTTTTAATAGAACCAGGAGGCAAATTATTATACCAAGTTTTAGCATCATCCTTTAATGAGAAAGGAAAAATTTTAGCGACAAAATAAGTACGCATCTTGACATCATCAGAAAACAAGCCACTAAGAGTAGATAACTCAGTCATGTGTTCAACAGCACTTTCTTTTTCAGTACCACAAAAGGGTGTTTTCTCAACAATAGCTATATGAGATAGATCAAGAGAAAAATCATAATCTTTATCCTTAATGTTTATAGGAGATGTGGCAAATTTAGGATCAGGAGATAGTTTATATCTAACAGCATGTTCCGCAAGCAACTTTTTAATTTTTCTTGCATCAGTAGTAGCATTGCATTTTTCAATAAAATCATCATCAAGCTCTACATAATCTTCATCAAGATCATCACTAGAATATTCAACAGACTCAGGTGAATTAACAGGTGTAGCAGCATTTTCATTAGGAGTTTCAGTATTTTCAATTTGCCTAGACCTAGCAATTGTAGCATCTAGAAAAGATCCTAACGAACCATCATTATCAAGCACAGCAGAAGCATCATCACAATTATGAGAGGAATTTTCAGATTCAGCAGAAGTACCAGCATTTGAAGCTTGTGGTGGTGAAACAAGTTTACTTATCACAGATGGTGAATCAAGAGCAGCAGAGGTACTAAGAGTTGTACCTTTTCTTGTAGTGGATGGTAATATGGCGATCTTAGTATCGCGAGGTTTACCCATGATGGAGAATTGCAGCGAACAATATCAATCCAAGTGAACTTCCAAATAAAGCTATGCTCCCCGGCAACGGCGCCAGAAAATAGTCTTGATGACCCACAAGTATAGGGGATCGCAACAGTCTTCGAGGGAAGTATTACCCAATTTATTGATTCGACACAAGGGAGACAAAGAATACTTGTAAGCCTTAACAGCGAGTTGTCAATTCAGTGCACATGGAAAGACTTGCTCGCAAGAGTTTATCAGTAGCAACGGTTTTATAGCGGTAGGAATAGTGAAATAACAGCAGCGGTGAAATAAAGACAGCAGTAGTGATTATAGTAAACAGCAGGATTAAAATACTGTAGGCACAGGGACGGATTAACGGGCGTTGCATGGATGAGAGAAACTCATATAACAATCAAAGCAGGGGCATTTGCAGATAATAATAAAACAGTATCCAAGTACTAATCAATCAATAGGCATGTGTTCCATATATAGTCGTGCGTGCTCGCAATGAGAAACTTGCACAACATCTTTTGTCCTACCAGCCGGTGGCAGCCGGGCCTCTAGGGAAACTACTGGAAATTAAGGTACTCCTTTTAATAGAGTACCGGAGCAAAGCATTAACACTCCGTGAACACATGTGATCCTCACATCACTACCATCCCCTCCGGTTGTCCCGATTTCTGTCACTTCGGGGCCATTGGTTCCGGACAGCGACATGTGTATACAACTTGCAGGTAAGATCATAAACAACGAATATCTTCATGAATCAATAACATGTTCAGATCTGAGAACAAGTTGCAACAATATCATAAAAGTGACATCTACGGATACTAGGCACTATGCCCTAACAATCTTATGACTATTACATGACCAATCTCATCCAATCCCTACCATCCCCTTCAGCCTACAGCGGGGGAATTACTCACACATGGATGGGGGAAACATGGTTGGTCGATGGAGAGGCGTTGGTGGTGATGGCGGTGAAGATCTCCTCCAATTCCCCGTCCCGGCGGAGTGCCGGAAACGGAGACTTCGGCTCCGAGACGGAGTTTCGCGATGTGGCGGCTCTCTGGAGGGTTTCTGGCGACTTCGACTTCTCCCCGTGCGTTTTTAGGTCGAGGGCGATAAGTAGTCCGAAGGAGGGCGTCGGAGCCGGCAGGGGAGCCACACACTGGGGCCGTGCGGGCCCCTCCTGGGCCGCGCCGGCCTGGTGTGGGGCCTGTGCCCCACGACTTGCCCTTCGGCTCCGTGAGTCTTTTGGGAAAATAGGGCCTTCGTATAAATTCCGAGGTTTTCCTGAAAGTTGGATTTCTGCACAAAAACGAGACACCAGAGCAATTCTGCTGAAAACAGCGTTAGTCCGTGTTAGTTGTATCCAAAATACACAAATTAGAGGCAAAACAATAGCAAAAGTGTTCGGGAAAGTAGATACGTTTTGGACGTATCACCACCATTCTTATATTGGAGATATTACGCTCCGCTTTTTCATATGGAACACTTGTGTTCTTAATTGTGCTTTAATGTTCATGGCGAAGGCTGAAATTGCTTCGTTAAATTGCTATTTGGTTGGAATCGGAAAATGTTGCATATGGTTTGGCAACTTGGCAATTGTTTGAGCTCTCATAGATCATGTTTAAGCTCTTGCATCATGTAGTTTAATCTATTAATGAAGAACTACCGTAGAGCTTGTTTAATTTGGTTTGCATGATTGGTCTCTCTAAGTCTAGATATTTTCGGGTAAAGTGTTTGAACAACAAGGAAGACAGTGTAGAGCCTTATAATGCTTGCAATATGTTCTTGTGTGAGTTTTGCTGTACCTGTTCATACTTGTGTTTGCTTCAAACAACCTTGCTAGCCCAAACCTTGTACTGAGAGGAAATGCTTCTCGTGCATCCAAACACCTTGAGCCAAAACCCATGCCATTTGTGTCCACCATATCTACCTACTATGTGGTATTTTTCTGCCATTCCAAAGTAAATTACTTGAGTGCTACCTTTAAAATTTCATTCCTTTACCTTTACAATATATAGCTCATGGGACAAATAGCTTAAAAACTATTGTGGTGATGAATATGTAGTTATGTGTCTTAGTTCTTATAAGTTGCTTGTTGAGCGGTAACCATGTTTCTGGGGACGCCATCAACTTTACCTTTGTTGGATATCATGTGAGATGCTATGCATGTTCGTCTTGTCTGAAGTAAGTGCGATTTCATGATCAAATAGTTTGAGTATGCATATGTTAGATAAGAACATTGGGCCGCTAACTAAAGCCATGTATCATGGTGGAAGTTTCAGTTTGGACATACAACCTCAATCTCTTATGAGAATATTAAGTGTTGTTGAATGCTTAAGCATTAAAAGAGGAGTCCATTATCTGTTGTCTATGTTGTCCCGGTATGGATGTCTAAGTTGAGAATAATCAAAGCGAGAAATCCAATGCGTGCTTTCTCCTTAGACATTTGTACAGGCGGCATAGAGGTACCCCTTTGTGACACTTGGTTGAAACATATGTTATGCAATGATAATCCGTGTTTTCCGAGCTAAGTAGGACAAGGTGCGAGCACTATTAGTACTCTATGCATGAGACATGCAACTTGTAGGAAGTATTATGCATAGCACATATGAATTATTACTACCGTTGATAAAATTGTTTCTATGTTTTCAAAACAAAAGCTCTAGCACAAAAATAGTAATCCATGCTTCCCTCTGTGAAGGGCCATTCTTTTACTTTATTGTTGAGTCAGTTTACCCATTCCTTTCTATCTTAGAAGCAAACACTTGTGTTAACTGTGTGCATTGATTCTTACATGTTTACTTATTGCACATGTTATATTACTCTATGTTGACAAATATCCATGAGATATACATGTTACAAGTTGAAAGCAATTGCTGAAACTTAATCATCCTTTGTGTTGCTTCAATTCATTCTACTTTGAATTTATTACTTATGAGTTAGCTCTTATGCAACTCTTATTGATACTTGTCTTGAAAGTATTATTCATGAAAAGTTTTGCTATATGATTCATTTGTTTAGTCATTATCTTTGTTAGCAATCTTTTGTTCAGATCACTCCATTCATCTCATATGCTTTACAATAATGTTGATCAAGATTATGTTGGTAGCATGTCACTTCAGAAATTATTTGTGTTATCGTTTACCTACTCAAGGGCGAGTAGGAACTAAGCTTGGGGATGCTTGATACGTCTCAAACGTATCTATAATTTCTTATGTTCCATGCTACTTTTATTACAATACTTGAATGTTTTATACATACTTTACAACATTATTATACATTTTCGGCACTAACCTATTAACAAGATGCCGAAGCGCGATTCTTTGTTTGCTGTTTTTTGGTTTGAAATCCTAGTAAGGAAATATTCTCGGAATTAGACGAAATCAACACCCAGGGTCCTATTTTTGAAGCTTCCGGAAGACCGAAAGGGAAACGAAGTGGGACACGAGGTAGCCACACACCCGAAGCGACGCGGCCCAGAGGCCCTGGCCGCGTGGCCCTAGTGTGTGGGCCGTGGCGCCCCCTACCCTTCACCTACATATAGCCTTCGTCGTGAAACCCCATGTAGGGCCACGATACGGAAAACATTCCTGAGAGGCTGCCGCCATGAATCCCATCTCGGGGGATTCGGAGATCACCTCGGCACCCTGCCGGAGGGGGAATCATCACCGGAGGGCTCTACATCATCATGCCCGCCTGGATTGATGCGTGAGTAGTTCATCCTTGGACTATGGGTCCATAGCAGTAGCTAGATGGTTGTCTTCTCCGCTTGTGCTATCATTGTTTAGATCTTGAGCTGCCTAACATGATCAAGATCATCTATTTGTAATGCTACATGTTGTGTTTGGCGGGATCCGATGAATATAGAATATTATGTTAAGTTGATTATCAATCTATCATATATGTGTTGTTTATGTTCTTGCATGCTCTCAGTTGCTAGTAGAGGCTCTGGCCAAGTTGATACTTGTAACTCCAAGAGGGAGTATTTATGCTCGATAGTGGGTTCATGCCTCCATTTAATCTGGGACAGTGACAGAAAGTTCTAAGGTTGTGGATGTGCTGTTGCTACTAGGGATAAAACATCGATGCTTTGTCTAAGGATATTTGTGTTGATTACATTACGCACCATACTTAATGCAATTGCTGTTGTTTGCAACTTAATCTGGAAGAAGTTCGGATGATAACTTTGAAGGTGGATTATTTAGGCATAGATGCATGTTGGATAGCGGTCTATGTACTTTGTCGTAATGCCCTCATTAAATCACATAGTAATCATCATTGATATGTATTGAATCTTTATTTGTCAATTGCCCAACTAATTTGTTCACCCAACATGTTAGTTATCTTATTGGAGAGACACTACTAGTGCTGTGGACCCTGGTCCATTCTTTTACATCTGAATACATTCTACTGCAATTCTGTTTTTGTTGTTCTTTGCAAACAAACACCATCTTCCACTCGATACGCTTAATCCTTTGTTTTCAGCAAGCCGGTGAGATTGACAACCTCACTTTACATTGGGGCAAAGTATCTTGATTGTGTTGTGCAGGTTCCACGTTGGCGCCGGTTTCATTGGTGTTGCGCCGCACTACATTCCTCCACCAACAACCTTCACGTGCTTCTTGGCTCCTACTGTTTCGATAAACCTTGGTTTCTTTTTGAGGGAAAACTTTGCTGTGCGCATCATACCTTCCTCTTGGGGTTCCCAACGGACGTGTGCTACGTCACAAGGAAGTTGTTGATCTCACTTGCCCGATCACCGTCGGGATGCACCTCAATCCCGTCCCCTCATTCGATCACTGACACACCAGAGATACCGCCGAGGCCAATGCCGAACGTACATGCTGATGCCAATGCCGAACATGCATGCACGCCGCTGTGGGCACGGCCACGCCGCCCCGCTATGCTGGACGCCACAGACCACGGCCACCACCCTTTGGCCAAATCGGGAGATGGGCCGTAAGTGAAGATGGGCTTGAAGGACATACACGTGGAGCATCTTCGAAGCGGCCTTGCGCTGAGAGTTCGGGCTAAGTTGCCCATGTATCTGTAATATAGTAGATCGTATTGTATTTAGATTAAAGAGATAGAGTCTGGCCCTGTGCACGGTTAGGTGCACGCCTCAATTAGAAAGTCCCTTGGACTATAAATATGTATCTAGGGTTATCGGAAAAGGAGGACAATCATCGTTCACAACACATCAGGCGCATCGCCACCCCTCTTCGAGGGTTTCTCCCGGGTAAGCACCATGCTACAGATCGCATCTTGCGATCTAGGCAGTACACGTTTATTCGTTAACCTTGTACTGCTCGTGCTGAAGCCTTGTTGATGGCGAGCAGTACTATTTATCCTTAGGTGTTTAGGGGCTTGCATTGATGCTTTCACGTGCACATCTGCGTGGCAATGCCGTCCCTCGACACCTAGCTGCCCTTACACCTATCTAAGGGCAGCATCTTGCTTATTCGTTACTTAGTAGATCCGATCCGTTATAGTTGCTCCTTGCTCCGCAAGGATTAGTTTAATATCTGCATAGTTAGGCCTTACGCTGGGGTCGGAGGATCCGGTAGTGCGCTAGATGTTGTTCATCGTCCCTGCGAGGGATGTTCCGGGAATCGACGTTATGTTGGTTTTTAGGCCTCTCGTAGGGATGGTTTGCATCGTCTTCCGTAGCTGCTAGGCCCGATCACACGTAGGACGTTCCGGTTATGCGGTGAAAACCCTAAACTGTCGTGGATCGTTTTAGCTTTGTCCTGATCAAGCAGGATCCCCATGCCATTGTAAATCCAACGTGAAACATGGGGCGATCGGCTCTTTGAGCCGATCCGAAAGAGCCGATAGGGCTCGTATTTAATGTTTACGTGTCTACCATGCAGGAACAATCGAAGCACTAACACCTTCCTGATCGGGTCTAGGTCAGGTGGCACGCCCTAGCAACCGCCAGGACGTGGCCAGAAGATTTGCGGGACGACGCGAGGTGCCAGGGTCCACTAAGCGGCCCTGGGAGCTTCCCGGCTCTTCGTGTTGCTCAGCCATTGCCCGTCGGTGGGGTTTGGAGGGTAACACATTCCGGCACGCCCGGTGGGACAATCTTACGCATACATCCCCGTCAACATCGGCATCAGAGATGAGCGGAGGAGCCGATCACGTACGAGGATCTCCCACGGAACACAGAGAAGAAGTACGATGACACGAAGGCCATCACGGAGGCGACTCATCGGCTCCTTTGAGAAGACCGGTCGCACGGCGTCGGGTTCAAAGGATTCGCACCACAAGGCATCCTCGATGGGTTGGATCTGTCTCTCCCTTCGAGGAACGTGCGGAGCCCTGCGACGGGAGATCAACTACGTGGTGGCTCATTCAGCACAGAGCACTCACGAGAGCTGGTGAATACTGGAAGCGCGTTGCGCTGCGTGTAGTGCAAGAGATCATGGAGCGTCGGTACTCCCCTTCGGGACTGTTCTAGGGACTCACCAGGGAGAGATGCAACTCCACACCGGGCCACCTCTGCCGTACGCAATGGCGGCTCCACAGCAACAAGGCTCACCGGCATACGTCGTCTACAAAGTTGGGGGTGACCCGGGCGACTATCAGTTCTTGCATGACCCGCCCAAGGAAATCCCACGGATACGTGTGCACGTATGTGCCGGCGCAACAAGCTGGACGCGAGCGATCCGGGCTCCGCCGGAGGGTTGCGGAGCAGGAGCAATTGTTCGGCGGAAGAAGGCTGACAGTTTAGGAGCAGAAAGGCAGAAACAGGCGTGGCTAGCCAAATATGCCCCTTTTGATCCGGAAAGCTCGGCTGCCACCTCACCAGCGAGATCAGATCGGCGCAGTCTGAGAGATCGGTTCGGCATCTTAGAAGAAGAAGATAATCGGCTATTCCAAGCCGTACCCCAATGAGTTCGACACGATCCCACTACCGCCTAAGTACGGAAACCGGACTTCAACAAATTCGAGTGGGTCGGAAGGGTCAACTCCATCGAGCACGTGAGCGGATACTTGGCCCAGTTGGGCATGGTTTCAGCATCGGATCAGCTACGGGTGAGGTTCTTCTCGCAATCCCTCACCGGTCCGGCGTTTGGATGGTACACCTCGTTGCGCCAAATTGATTGCAATCATGGAGACGGCGGAGGAAGCATTCCACACAATACCATTCGGAAGCTACGAAGCTGGTATTGCCGAACTACGAGGTTCGGCGAAGCGAGGAGAGACGGTCTCTGAGTACATCAACGTTTCAGAACTGTCGAAGCCGTGCTATTGGCTCATTTAAGAGAAAGAAGCGGTCGAGCTGGCCGTGGCGGGCCTTGCGGCGTCGTTCAAGGATACGACGTTCCAAGTTGAGTACAACTCGTTGACGCACCTGGTTAATAGACTGACCTTATATGAACAGCGCCATCCGGAGCGTACCGGGACAAGTTCAGCGCGCGATCAGCCTGGTCAATCCGATGAAGATGAAGATTCTGCGGAAGATCGGGAAGTTGCGGTAGCGGTGGACTCGGACGCCGGTACCTGTGTCCTGCAAATGGGTGAACCCGCAGGGCCTCCAAGAGGGTTGGACTTTGACGTGACAAAGACTGAACAGATCTTCGATCTGCTCTGAAAAAGATTGAAGCTACCGAAGGCCACAAGATCCATACGGCACAAGAGATGAACAAGAGGCCATGCGCAAATGGCATCATGCGTTCACGCACGCCTGCGGCCACAAAGTATTGCGCGCACAAGTGAATGGCGATAGAATCGGGCCGATTAACTTTCGGACAGTTTGCCATGAAGGTAGACATGCGTCCGTTTTCGGACGTCAACATGGTGGACCTAAGCCACTCCATAAGAGAACCAGGGTTCTCTTTCGATGTCAATATGGCGGGGTTTGTGATCCGCCATGGCGTGGACAAAGCAGAGAGCAGCCGCTCTCGTGGCAAAGATAAAGAGGAGGCCGTTCGGCCGGCCCCAAGACGACGATAGACGGTACCTAACCGAGGAGGAGGTGAGAAGCATACGGTATCAACGCCCATTGTCCGTGCATCTCCTCAACAAATATGAGCAGCAGTGCGACCGAGTCGCTGCTACGACGACGACGATGGAGGATATCGTCGGTCGATGCAAATAGGAGGTATCGTCAGAACGACAGGAACAACGACGGACGTCGCGCCAGAGGGAGGTCTAGGGAGCAAGACAACGTGGATGAGCACCATTGGAACTGTCCCTTCTTCAAACATTGCGCTGGGACTCGGGAATGAGCCGATTGCCAACAATCGAGAGCTGCCCAGAATGTAGACAGAAGAGGAAGGATTTCGGTGTTCGACGTCGGTTTCTCCCACCTCGGGAATAAACAAGCTGAGTCATCTCAAGAAGAAGACTTTGGGGAGATGGAGAAGAAGATGGGTATCACCGACCAAGGTGGTGCACTGATGGACTCAGCCATTCTCAGAAGCGTAGGGTGCAACGGCTGTGAAACTTGGAAGAGGCGGGGCACGATGCTGCTGCACGTTGAGAAGAGCACGGCCCGATCTGGCGGGTGAGATTCAGCAAACGGTGGAGACGAGCGCGCAGCGAAAGAAGTATGGCGCCCAAAGCGGCGAAAGCCGATGCACGGGCATCGGCTGATGCCGATGCGGAGGCATCGGCTGATACAAACATGGTATTCATACTCCCATCGAGTTTCGCGCTCCAAGCGACGAGGAAGTTTCGGTGGCTCAATTTTGCGGTCCACGGCCAGTTATCTTTGAAAAGCCACGAGATAGAAGCTACCAGGCATCTGAAAGCCCTATACTTGAGGTTACATCAGGCGACTGTCAGCTAGATGTTGGATTTGATCTGGGTGTGGCGATCAGCACATCTTGCTTGTTGTTCCATGCTCGTCGTTTGAAGCATTCCAGCGATGATACGATCAAGACCAACATCACATTAAGCGACTTCAACGGCCAGGCGTCGGAAGCGAAAGGTGTTGAATGTAGAGCTTCTTGTAGGCGGAGAGGGCCATCCCTACGTCGTTCTTCATCGTCGACAACAAAAGCAATTACGCCGTCCTATTGGGAAGATTTGGATTCCTTCCTTGTTGCATCCGTCTACAATGCACAATGCATCATACGGTGGGATGGAATGAAGTGGAAGTCGTTCGGGCGGATGACTCAATCGAGATATCATTAGCCGCCATGAGCGTGTGGGAAGCGGATGACCAAGAGCGCTCTGCGGGATCGGTTTAGAGGGTTGTAGGTGCATGAAGCCTCGAAAATGGAGTAAGGCTGGTTTTATCCACCGGCCTAACGAATGTGAGGTCAAGACATTGGACATCGTGGCAAAGACGATCACGAGATCGGCCTCAAAATGAAAAGCAAAAGGATCTCATCTCCAGCATGCCACGTAGCTACATTAGAAATAGAAGTGCTAAACCTTCACGAAGCATTGCAATGGAAGGAGGCCGATTCCCGCAATCGGCCAAAATTATCCTCAACATACCTTTGTCTGTGTTCAGCGTTGATCCAACGAGTGCTGAGGCCGATACCATCAATTACTTGACAGAATCGGGGGGCACATAGATGGATGAGATACGAGAATCTGAAGACGAACCGGATGTCAAATGTCAGCGAGCAGCTCAAGTGTGGGGGGCGGAAATGCGTAAAGCAAATCGACCGCAAAAAAATAGAAAATACGAAATTTTTGAGCACAGTAGATGCGTAGACATCGACTTAAGGATTCAAAGCCGATGCCTGACCATCGACTCAAGATACGACGCACTACGAGCGAGAGCGGATGGAGAGCGGTCATCAAGTAGCAGGCTTCTGGCGAAGGACAAACACACGGTGGCTCTCCTCGGTGGAATTATTGTTGGCTCGATCGACAAACCTCCAAGTCCAGCGGTGCTAGCGACGCGGACTTGTGTTGGCAATATCGGTTGAGGCAAGTTTAAGGGATCCCGACCCTGATCAACAACAGGAGCAGCACAAACATGCAGTTCAGGTTAAGGGTGAGCCCGACGAAGGAGCATGTCTCTGCTAACACCAGGGGGGCAGTCGATGACGAAGCAATCGGCTATGACATTCTTTGCTTAAGGTTTGGCTAGGATGGTGACTTGGTCGGCGTTGCTGTGACCAGAGTGGGGAATAGATCAGGAAACATCCTCACCAGGAGCTGCATTAGTCTGCCAGAGACGGCGAGCCAATCTGATCAGCAAGGCGCAAGACTTGAGCGAAAGGAGCTCGGGGGGCATGTACAGGAAATGTACCCAGGTGAGCCGATTCAGAATTAGTCGGCCGGTAAAAATCGAGGAAGTACGAAGGATCTCAGCTATAGCCGATGCTTAGACGTCGACGCTAGTACAATTACGCCAGAGCTACCAGCTGCATGTTCAAGATACGAATGCGGTAGTACTGCCAGGAGCATCAGTTGAGCTGTTGGTGATTCATCTACAACATCGGCTTTCAGCGGAGGGAAGGTAATCAATGGGGGCAAGTTTAGCTGGCTCTGCATAGTGCCTGCCTCAAATTACCTACAAAGCCCTTTGTTCGATCTGCGCATCCTCACCACTAATCTCGCCTTGACTGAGGCTCGGGGGGCAGATGGTCTGGCGGATATTCTGTGGTAGAAGCCGATTGGGATATCATCGGCGGATCCTTCGCCGCAACTTTCTTCAACAGATGATGAATTCTTGAAGATTACTAGGTCTCAGAGTCGTCAGTTGAGGAATGGAAGGATGGATTACGTAGGACCGATGCGTTGACATCGGCTTATTAAGCATTGGTTGAGGGAAAATCGGTTAAATCACTCGGCCAAGAAATCGGCAAAATCAAGTTGGGGAAATTCTTCATTGATAACCAGATTTTTTACATAGAAGGAGCCGATTGATCTCAAAAGGAAGTTCCTAGGGGATACATTGCCCCGTCTACTACTCCTAGCTCTACCCTATCTAGGGGCCGCTGCTGCCCTCGTCGCCATCGCCGCTGTCGGCGCTACTCCCGGCCGGCTCGTCGTCACTGCTATAGCGGCCGCCGGCAGGACCTTCGTTGTCCTCGTCTTCTTCATCAGCGTCGTCGTCGTCGCTGTCGAAATCGCTGAGATTGCCGGGCCAGGGGCAGTGGCGCTTGGCCGGCGGCTCGTCGGAGGAGCTATCGTCCTCCTCCTCCTCCCACCTCCTCGGAGGAGGTTACCCCCTCCCAGGGGAGGTCGTCTTCGTCGCTCTCCGCTGCCCCATTGACGAGGCCACGGAGGACGCTCTCCCCATCGGTCAGGGATTGGTCGTCTTCTGACCAGATGGAGACGTTGTGGCTCGGTTCATCCCCGGCTCTATGGCGCGGCGGATGTTGGCCGCATGGGCTTCTTCCGGGTTCCACTCCGGCGTCGGCTCGCGGAAGGGGAGGACTGCGCAGAAAGATCCGACGAGAGGAGGAAGAAGACATGGTGGCAGAGGAGGGCTTTTGGAAGTGCTAGTGTGAGGAGGATGAAGAAGGGAACTACAGGAAGTGGCCAAATAAAAGGGGGAATAACGATTTAATGTCTAAGCAGTTCCCAAGGATGTGGTGCCAGAACCGTCAAGTCGTGCAGAGAAGTTGAGAAGGCAAGACGTCATCATGAAGAAAACTGCGACGGTTCTGCCATGACATGACCCTTCGAAGGAGGCAGATGGTTTTGCAATTATCATTATCAAAACCAGGGGGCATGTTCACCCGATTTTGGCTAAATCAGGAGATGGGCCGTAAGTGAAGATGGGCTTGAAGGACATACACGTGGAGCATCTTAGAGAGCGACACTAGCTGAGAGTTCGGAGCTAAGTTGCCCATGTATACGTAAATTAGTAGATCGTATTGTATTTAGATTAAAGAGATAGAATCTGGCCCGTGCACGGTTGAGTTGCTCAGTTAGAAAAGTCCCTTGGACTATAAATATGTATCTAGGGTTATCGGAAAAGGAGGACAATCGTGAATTCAAACACAAATCGGGCGCATCGCCACCCCTTTCTTGAGGTTTCTCCCCGGGTAAGCACCATCTTTGCTGAGCCCGCATCCTAGCGATCTAGGCGATATCGTTGATCGTTAACCTTATCTTGCTCGTCTTTGACCTTGTTGATGGCGAAAGCGATTACTGTTCTCTTCGTGTTTAGGGGCTTGCATTGATGCTTTCACGTGCACATCTGCGTGGCAATGCCATCCCTCGACACCTAGCTGCCACTAAATGCACCCCGGACGTAAGGCGGCATCTTGCTATTCGTCACTTAGTAGATCGATCCGTTATAGTTGCTCCTTGTCGCAAGGATTAGTTTAATATCGGCATAGTTAGGCCTTATGGCTGGGGTCGGAGGATCCGGTAGTGCGCTAGATGTTGTTCATCGTCCCTGCGAGGGATGTTCCGGGAATCGACGTTATGTTGGTTTTAGGCCTCTCGTAGGGATGGTTTGCATCGTCTTCCGTAGTTGCTAGGCCCGATCACACGTAGGACGTTCGGTTATGCGGTGAAAACCCTAAAGCTGTCGTGGATCGTTTTAGCTTTGTCTTGACAAGCAGGATTCCCATGCCATTGTAAATCCAACGTGAAAACCATGGGGTGATCGGCTCTTTGAGCCGATCCACAGAACCTGAGAGGCGATAGGGCTCGTATTTAATGTTTACGTGTCTACCATGCGGGAACAATCGAAGCACTAACACCTTCTTTGATCGGGTCTAGGTCGGGTGGCACGCTGCTTCGCCGGGGCATTGGCGAAGATTTCTTGGAGACGACGCGAGGTGCCGAGGATCCCGCTAAAGCGTACAGGGAGCTTCCCGGCTCTTCGTGTTGCTCAGCCATTGCCCGTCGGTGGGTTTTGGAGGGTAACAGCTTGTGGTCTTTTCGCCACCACACTCTTCTAGCACCCATCTATACACGCTAGGAAGGAGAGACACTAGTTTTATCTACATTGCTCGCGTTCGTGTCCGACACGGTCAATCAAAGTTTTGAGGTAGTCGTCGATGTCGTCGACCATTTCTTCTCTTCTTTGCATGGTTAAACGCGTCTAGTTCATATCTATCTAATGCGTTTGGTCTCGCCTCATGTAGTTCTTTGTGGATGTCGATCTCATCTCGGCACCCCGCAGGCCACCTCCTCCGTGCCATCGCTGTAGAGCTCCGTTTAAAAATCTAATCCTACCCGTGTATTGCCCCTTGTATCAGCGTCATGGCCCCACTTGTCATTCGATATATCGAAGCCCCACTCGTGCAGTTTTGGTCAGGATACAACGATGCTTACGGTCAAACAAAGATGGATGGTCCGACGTGTCTTTGCGGGCTCTACGTGGCCCCACTAGTCAGAAGATAACGGTCAACCGTCGGGCAGCCGACGTTCACGCTTTGTGATGGTTTAGGATAGATGCTTACAAGGAAAACTGAGGAAAAACTAAGGAGCTGGGGATAATTGAGCACAACTAAGGACCCGAGAGCACGAAAATAGAAAGCCCTAAACAATAGTATATGTGTTTTGCCTTCGTCGTACCAAAAATTTGAACCATCCTCCGCCAATACTATCCCAAGCTTCTTCCCTACCTGAGCCCAGCTAGCAATATCGTGTGCGCAACCCATGGCCACTCCTGACGCTCCGTCTGCTAGCCAGACCCAACAGGTCTCGGCTGCCTGCCCTCCATGTACGGACTGCCCCGTCGTCCCACCATGCATGTCGTAGGAGTGCCCTTCCCTGCCACCATGCACCGACGCCATGCCGCCCCAGCCCACCGCGCCACCCACCAATGACGACATATACATCTCAATCATGCTCGGCTTTCCCAGGGAGCACTGACTCCATAGGGAAGTCATCGCTGGACCTTACTCGCTGCCGCTAGTACCACTACTAACCTGTTCAGAAAAAGTATGCTCCGGGGAGTGCGGGTTAGGCTTCCAAGTAGTTGGATTGGATGAGCTTAGGATTAGGCCACGAGTCCTTATCTATTAGGCACAACTAGCTACCTTATTGGATGGACTGAACTTGATCAATGAGAAAATAGATTGATCAATTTATACTAGAGGCATATGTTTTAGCTCCACTCGGCTCATTCGACGCGTCGTGACAAGCCAAGGCAGGCGACAAAGAAGGAGGAGCACATGTATAGGGATCTTTTGCTCATAATCATACAATAGAAGAGTCTCCATTATAAAGAGCACCAACTCGTGTGCGGCATTTGTGAGGATGGGCTATAGGTAGCTCGTATTTGACTCGAACAAGGCAACACATGCCCGAGATTACAACAAGGCAACCCCCATGTCCGCATCTCTCCCAGGGGGGAGACACGGGCGACGAGCCGCGCCCCCGAGCTCCACCTTCCTTCTCGTCCGCCTCCTCGCCGTCGTCGGGAGCGGCCCGTGAGCAAAGCGTCCCCGGTAGCCGGTGGCGGTGGGCCTCCCCTCCCCTCGTGCGCGAGGGTCTCTACGGCCCCAGACGGCGTGACGCTGCTGGAGCTGACTTCTTGTTGGCGGTGGAACACGGACGCGAGGCGAGCGGCCTTCCGTCCTTGAGAGCGCGGCGGTGAGGCGGGCGGCGGCTGCTCGGCCACGGTGGTCGCGCGGGAGGCCACGAGATCGAGGCCACGCCAAGATGCAGCCAAGTGGTGCAAGCCTATCTGGGAGACCGATACGGGCCCGATCTAGGCAGTGGGCATGGCCCCAACTCCTTAGGGATGGCGTACGCAACACAGCGAAGGATCTTGCACATTGTCGCTGTTGTTCCTTTGCAAGTATGGTACCTCTGCTTTGCCCATGCTTGCGTCTTAGAATTTCGTGCTCGTTGTGTCTCACTTGTTGGTTAGTGGCGTAGGGCTCTTCGGCTGGCATGATTAAAGGTGGTGGTCCTATGGCCTTTCGTATGCGAAGATGGAGACTCACAGAAGTCGATCCCTCTTGATTTGGCCGGAGTGGTGTGTTCCGGAAAGCTCCGCCGGCGGTTGTAACAACGCATCTTTTGCCTGGAGTTTGTTGGATCGGTGGTATTCGGTCGGATGCACCCATGCTTTTATTCCGACCGGTTGGAGGGAGCATCGCGAAGCTCTGTTCTTTCTTGTCATATGCAAACATGCTCCATGGCAAAGTTAGGCGGAGAATACCATGGCCAGTCGGATTGAGGACTTGCTATGGTGGTTCAAGTTTTAAGCGGTGAGGGGCTTGCTTGGTATTTGGGTTTTGCAACGAGCGGTATGCAAAGAGGGCGACAACACAGATGAAGTTCAGAGTCTTACCTTTTAGGATGAAATCCAAGGTATGGCCTTAACTGGTTGTGCCTGGCAATGACCTTGTTGGAGGCATTATTTTGAAAGCGGGGACTACCTTCTGATCGGGCAACGATGGTGTTTGTGCCTTTATTTACCTTCTTGGAGCGTCGCTTTTGGAGTGCAGGTTCGAATTGGCTTGGTGGTAGTTGTACTGTTGTTGCTAGGGTTGGAATACTGATACGTCTCAAACGTATCTATAATTTCTTATGTTCCATGCTATTTTTATGACAATATTTCTTATGTTGGAATCAGAAAATGCTTCATATGGTTTGGAATAACTTGAAACTTGGCAATTGTTTTGAGCTCTCATTAGATCATGTTTAAGCTCTTGCATCATGTAATTTAATCTATTAATGGAGAACTACGCAGAGCTTGTTAAAATTTGGTTTGCATGATTGGTCTCTCCAAGTCTAGATATTTTCCGGTAAAGTGTTTGAACAACAAGGAAGGCAGTGTAGAGTCTTATAATGCTTGCAATATGTTCTTGTGTAAGTTTTTGCTGTACCTGTTTATACTTGTGTTTGCTTCAAACAACCTTGTAGCCAAACCTTGTCTTGAGAGGAAATGCTTCTCGTGCATCAAACACCTTGAGCCAAAACCCATGCCATTTGTCCACCATATCTACCTACTATGTGGTATTTTTCTGCCATTCCAAAGTAAATTACTTGAGTGCTACCTTTAAAACTTCATTCCTTTATCTTTGCAATATAAAGCTCATGGGACAAATAGCTTAAAAGCTGTTGTGGTGATGAATATGTAGTTATGTGTCTTGGTTCTTATAAGTTGCTTGTTGAACGGTAAATGTTTCTGGGGATGCCATCAACTTTTTACCTTTGTTGGATATCATGAGATGCTATGCATGTTCGTATTGTCCTGAAGTAAGGGTGATTTTCATGATCAAATGGTTTGAGTATGCATATTGTTAGAGAAGAACATTGGGCCGCTAACCAAAGCCATGTATCATGGTGGAAGTTTTTAGTTTGGACATGCAACCTCAATCTCTTATGAGAATATTATCTGTTGTTGAATGCTTATGAATTAAAGAGGAGTCCATTATATATTGTCTATGTTGTCCCGGTATGGATGTCTAAGTTGAGAATAATCAAAAAGCGAGAAATCCAATGCGAGCTTTCTCCTTAGGCCTTTGTACATGCGGCATAGAGGTACCCCTTTGTGACACTTGGTTGAAACATATGCCATGCAATGATAATCCGTGTTAATCCAAGCTAATTAGGACAAGGTGCGAGCACTATTAGTACTCTATGCATGAGGCTTGCAACTTGTAGGAAGTATTATGCATAGCACATATGGATATTACTACCTTTGACAAAATTGTTTCTATGTTTTCAAATATAAGCTCTAGCACAAAAATATTAATCCATGCTTCCTCTCCGAAGGGCCATTCTTTTACTTTATGTTGAGTCGGTTTACCTACTTCTTTCTATCTTAGAAGCAAACACTTGTGTTAACTGTGTGCATTGATTCTTACATGTTTACTTATTGCACTTGTTATATTACTCTATGTTGACAAATATCCATGAGATATACATGTTACAAGTTGAAAGCAATTGCTGAAACTTAATCATCCTTTATGTTGCTTCAATGCATTCTACTTTGAATTTATTGCTTATGAGTTAGCTCTTATGCATTCTTGATACTTGTCTTGAAAGTACTATTCATGAAAAGTTTTGCTATATGATTCATTTGTTTTGTCATTATCTTTGTTAGCAATCTTTTGTTCAGATCACTCCATCCATCTCATATGCTTTACAATAATGTTGATCAAGGTTATGTTGGTAGCATGTCACTTCAGAAATTATTTGTGTTATCGTTTCCCTACTCGAGGGCGAGTAGGAACTAAGCTTGGGGATGCTGATACGTCTAAAACGTATCTATAATTTCTTATGTTCCATGCTACTTTTATGACAATACTTGCATGTTTTATACACACTTTACATTATTATATATTTCGGCACTAACCTATTAACAAGATGCCGAAAGCGCCGATTCTTTGTTTTTATATATTTTTGGTTTCAGAAATCATACAAAGGAAATATTCTCGGAGTTGGACGAAAATCAACGCCCGGGGTCTTATTTTTCCACGAAGCTTCCCGAGAAGACCGAGGGAGAAACAAAGTGGGGCCACGAGGGCCCGGCACCATAGGCCGGCGCGGCCGGGCCCTGGCGCGCGGCCCTAGCGTGTGGGGCCCCCGTGACCCCCTCCCGGAGCTCCCGCCCTTCCGCCTGCCAAAGCCTTCGTCGCAGGCTCTCTGTCTGAGAGCCCGATACGGAAAACCCCTTCGGAGACGCCGTAGCCAGCAATCCCATCTCGAGGGATTCAGGAGATCGCCTCCAGCCTGCCGGAGAGGGGAATCATCACGGGAGGGCTCTACATCATCATGCCCGCCTGCGGATTGATGCGTATCATTCATCCTTGGACTATGGGTCCATAGCAGTAGCTAGTTGGTTGTCTTCTCCGCTTGTGCTATCATGTTTAGATCTTGTGAGCTGCCTAACATGATCAAGATCATCTATTTGTAATGCTACATGTTGTGTTTGGTAGGATCCGATGAATCTAGAATATTATGTCAAGTTGATTATCAATCTATCATATATGTGTTGTTTATGTTCTTGCATGCTCTCCGTTGCTAGTAGAGGCTCCGACCAAATTGATACTTGTAACTCAAGAGGGAGTATTTATGCTCGATAGTGGGTTCATGCCTCCATTTAATCTGGGACAGTGACGGAAAGTTCTAAGGTTGTGGATGTGCTGTTGCTACTAGGATAAAACATCGATGCTTTGTCTAAGGATATTTGTGTTGATTACATTACGCACCATACTTAATGCAATTATCTGTTGTTTTACAACTTAATACTGGAAGGGGTTCGGATGATAACCTGAAGGTGGATTATTTAGGCATAGATGCATGCTGGATAGCGGTCTATGTACTTTGTCGTAATGCCTTGATTAAATCTCATAGTAATCATCGTTGATATGTATTGGATCTTTATTTGTCAATTGACCAACTGTAATTTGTTCACCCAACGTATTGGTTATCTTGTGGAGAACACCACTAGTGAGCTGTGGACCCTGGTCCATTTTTTTACATCTGAATACAATCTATTGCAATCATTGTTCTTTATTGTTCTTTGCAAACAAACACATTTTCCACTCGATACGTTTAATCCTTTGTTTCAGCAAGCGTGGGGTGAAAACCCAACCTCCTCACTGTTACGTTGGGGCAAATTATCTTGATTGTGTTGTGCAGGTTCACGTTGGCGCCGGAATCACGGGTGCGCCGCACTACCCTCCTCCACCAACAACCTTCATGTGCTTCTTGGCTCCTGCGGATTCGAGTAACCTTGGTTTCATGCAGGGAAACTTGCTTCATACGCATCATACCTTTCGCAGGGTTAAAAACGGAAGTGTGCTTCGCGCGTATCAAATACTGTAGCGGGACTTTTCTTTTATGTAATTCTTTTTTTTGGTTGTGTGCATCCGTAATGCCATTAGAGTATTGCGTTGTTGCAGAAACTGAGTGTAATTGGTATCTTCTTGATATTAATATATACTCCTTATTGAAAAAAGGTAGCTCGTATTTTCTCAAAACCTGAAAACCATATTTTGAGGTTTGAAGAAACTGAAAATAAATATGGATGTAGTTGGAGATATATACTGCAAGTGAGCAAATTTGTAATACGAAATATATTATACTCTTGTCTACATAGTAATGACAAAAATATAGTTACTGGAATAGTGAATCAGTACACTTTTTCAAAATCTCCAAAATTGTCAGAATTTTAAAATTTCTATAGCCTAGAGAACAATGAATTTTTTATGAAATTTACGCGTTTGTAGGATATATACTTACGTAGGACCATATTTTCATAATATTACAAAACTTTGAAACATGATTTTCTATTTATTTCTTTAGAACGTGCTATGTGTCCCACCCTTTGCTATGAATGAATGAATGAATGAATGAGCCACATGAGTTTTGGGATTTATACTAAGGATTGTAGAATTCAATATATACGAGTTGTCCTAACATAAAAAAATTGGTCAAATAAACAACCATTTCGCGTTGATTAAATTTAATTGCTCCACTATTGCGTCAGATTGCCACCCGGTGGCAACACCATATTTTGCTTGAATTAAAATAGTAGCAAATCCAACATAATTGTATTAAACCTTAAGCAATCAGGGTTAAGCTAGCTCATTGCCTGAAAGTGGAAGCTCGTATTATACACCTTGATCTCCACCTTTTTAAAAAATCCAATTCACTACCCAAGAATGGACCTGGCTATGTTGTTTCCTACCTTCCCTTGTGAACGACCGTCTTCTTTGGTCTTATTACTTTGTAGTTTTTTTATAGATAAATTTAAGTTAAGCATGTCTTACATTACATCATTAGATGGGGAGGGGGTGGGGGGAGTTGCCCTCTCTCCCTCCTTACCATAATTAAACAATAGTACATTTGTTTTGCCTTCGTAGCATGAAAATTTTGAACCATCCTCCCCCACTAAACCAATTTGCCCAAATCTAATCAAACACATTCCAGCGTCAACGTCATCAAAATATTATCCTTGGACCCTGCGTCCTACTACAATACAATTGTAATTTCATTTTCTATGAAGATTTTGTGCTCAGGCTTCGAGAAATTTCTGGGTTCAGTGCTGCTTATGACTTAGATTCATTGAAGGATGAGACCTTGGCTATGCAATTGGATGCATAGGAACGTTCTGCCCCACTGAGACCCCACCACGGACATAAGATTTGAGAAAAATATGCTAGCTTAGATTCATAGCGAGGAGATAGAAAAGAGTTAACATAGCACCTTTCTCTAGGATAAATTTGTCATCAACATGGTAAAAAGTAGTCAACTGGGGAGGAAGGATATATTTGTAACGCTTTTATTGTTCGGGTATTGGGTGGCGCCGGGTACGTAGGTGATGAGTGTATTTTTAGCATGTTTTTGCATTGTTATTTTATCAAGATATCATCGAGTGGTGGTAGGATTTTTGTATTTCACCGCGCTACCGCGCCCTTTTATGCTGTCTACACAGGGTCTCAAAATAATAAGTCAACAATAAAATATCAATGAAAACTATCATTTTTTGGTATTTTGACGTGATAGAAATTATTTTTGCACTTAATCATGCACCTGGGCGAAAGGACAATGCGAGGACAACTTTCAACAGATTTAATGGGCATCGGTACGGGCAGGTCTCGCCCGTACTTTCCGCCCGTACCACCCTCCAGAAGCACCGCCTCGTCAAATACTTTCACCTCCCGCAGACGGATCAGAGATCAGACACACACAGCTCCGTGAAACCAAGAAACACCGTCCCAGATCAGATCTCAAGAAGGAACTTTGGAGAAGACAAGATCCGGGATGCTACTTGGATCCTCGGTGGACAAGGCATCATCCTCTTCATCATTATCAACCGTTGCACCTCCACCATCATCATCCTCCAACCATAGTTGTAATCTTGATTGCTATTATGGATTTGTATTCGAATTCGTTCCATTCCTTTAATTTCCTCCACAAGATTATGATGATGTTCTTGATTGTCTCCATGTGTGAGTAATCCCATTAGTTCTTGGGGAGATGGAGAAACCCTAACATGAATATGAGATGAATCTAAGATGATCTATGGTTTTAAGTATTAATGTGTGTTAGTTTTCTCTTTTGATATTACCTGTTGTGCACCATGTAATATATGCCTTATGGTCTTGAGATGGAACTACTCTTTGAAGTGTGGTAAAGTGAACGACGGGAAGTGACACTACCGTATCGGCGCTTTGACACATAAATAACCGATAGGAGGGATTCACAAATCTCATATCGATAACCGTGGGATAAACCCCTTAATAGCAATAGTGAATATGTGGTTTGCAGAAGACTAGCTGTTGTTGTTATTTAGAAATACGATGACCGATGGCTTTCAGGGTGCATCTTATTATGGAGCTCTCCCACACAACATGCTTAAGAGCATATTTTATCTTAATTAACATGAATCCTAGTGCTAGAGGTGGATCCAATAATCCCTGAGAACACTTTGTCCTATTAAGTTTCAACCCATTTCTTATAAGGTTTGTACTACTTTATTTGCAACCATTTACAACACCCCTTTTAAGCATTTTGAGATTAGAAAACAATTATTAAGTAATCTTTAGTACAAAGTAGCAAGAAGTATTAAGATCCTAACCAGTAGCTCCTCGTGGTTCGATACTTTTATTTCAGAACTAGCTACAACTGATCCGTGTTCTTGCAGTTATCAGTAGGTAATATGAACCAAAGCAAATTTCAAGGTTCTACTATGAACCCTATGATAATTCCATAAGCGCGGACACCTCCATCTATTTCTTATGATATTGTTCAACTTGTATCCCAACTTCATAGCCTAAATGGCATCAATAGTTTCAATGGAAATAATACACTTGTTTCTGTATGATATAACATAAGCCACTCCTAGTAGGTAACAAAGAACACTTACCCGCTTGAGCACACCAGGAAGGTGAAGAAGGTTACACTTCGTCAACAAGGAAGAAGCCCAATTCTCGATCTTAGAAACCAGTATGACACGGAACCACCTATGAACTTTGTTATGCTCGAGGACAGAGGTCTAAACAGCCTTGTTGCTTCACAAAGCTGTGGAAGACTACAATGCCGAATTTTTTTCTTTGCAAGGTGATGTTGGTCTTTATCGGGGTGCCCTCGTCCAATCCTGACAGACATGGCCTCACTCGAGACTACAGAACAAGGCATGATGTCTTTCTACCCTATTCCTCTTTATGTCGGACTCCACCATCTTATCTGCTCGACCATATCCTATGCGGTCTCAATTGATGTACTCAAACTTACTACCTTAGAAGGTTTGTTGAACATCGCTTTTACCTGATGTGAGCGTGGATGCCCGATTGTTGCTATATTTAGGGATCTGGTGGGAAAGCAACATGTGACGCTCTCGGCACCGCCTCCTTGATGTCGCCCGCCTCAAACAATATCTTCCACTACGATCTAGCATGATAGCTCGCGCAAGTTGCCCCGAAGCAATAGGTTTCGCATGAGTTGCCGCCGTATAAGGAAGCATCGCCCGGTGTAGGTGGGGCCACCGAAAGACGAAAATGGGCGAATCTAGAGGAAGAAAATGAAAAGAATGGAACCGTTGTTTTAACACCTAAACATGTGCTATGCAGAGTTGCTCTTCTTTTTTCTCGAGGAAGGTGTGGTGAAGACCGTCCTCGCAATGTTCCTCGAGCTTTTTAAAAAAAAAAACATGGCAACTTTGCAAGGTTCCTCAAGCTGATATCTTGGATGTGGACGAATGCCTTCCGGGCAGGAGGCACACGGTACGAGCCTCGGACACGCATCTGAGGATTGAGTGCGCGTCTCCTCTTCCGTCGAGGAATCGTGCGGCGCCAAAAGTTGTCCAACCACTCGCAGAGCTCCGCCGGGACCCTGTATAAACGGACGGCGCACAGCGAGACACCTGTGCACACCACACGCTCGCAAAGCGAACGACAGCAGTCAAGACTAGCGAGCGAGGCGGCGCCTGGGAAGAAATCGCCGGAGATGGACGCGCGACCGCGACGCTCCTCACTGCCGGCGGCGGCCGCGTCCCTGCTGCTCCTGCTCTCCGTCTTCTCGGGTAACAGCGCTGGATCTGTTCTCGCATCTCAGGCGTCGATTTGGCGATTTGCTTGCTGACGATGCGTTCTCCTCTGATTCCGGCCGGAAAAGCAGGGGGCGAGGCGTATGCGTACGGGGGCGCGTCGGGCGGCGCCGGCGGCATGACGGAGCTGCAGAAGCACGCGGCTTTCTTCGACGCCAACAACGACGGCGTCGTCTCCTTCTCCGAGACATACGACGGTGACCCATTTCCCCCCCTATTCAGTCATGACATTCAGTTCGTTTCTTTTCGATAAAGATTCAGTTCCTTCTTCTGTTCAAGAGATTTCTGCAATTGATATTCCAAGTGTGCTCCTTACTCCTTGTCTCACGTACCAATTGTTCTCCTTGCCATATGGCAGCGTTTCGGTCCTTCGGATTCGGGATCGCCGCCTCCACCTTGAGCGCCACCTTCATCAACGCCGGCCTCTGCCCCATGACCAGACCGGTAAATTCCCTGGACAGAAAAATCCTGTGTCTTCATCGCATTTCTGTTCGAGTTCTCTGCCAGAGCTTAAGATTCCTTGTCAGGCTGTGACAGCAAACGTGACCTTGCTTCCCTGAGAAGGCATGGCTAGAAAGCGTCATTGTTAAGTTCATGTTTTCATATCTGATAATTATTATTCAGTGCTGATATATGTTAAACTAGCTACCAAAGCCATAAAGGTGGTGCGTGGAAATTTTACCACGCCTTTCACTGTGCTTTTGCATGTCTCAATCGACGTTCAATTCTCGTTATTACTATTCTTACGACTGTGCTAGTAGATACAGTCTACACAAGTTATCTGGGTCTGATAATTGTGATGTTGAAATCATGAAATGGAAGGATGCCTGGTTTCAGACTTTGACAGTGCAAGATTCTGGTGTGGACATCACTAGTATTATTTTTAGTTGTGGACATGTAGTAGTACACCGTAATTAACTATTACGACGCTCCATTATTCTGCCTGGCGATTTAAGACTACTGCATGAGTGGGAGTAAACATTAGTAGCTAATGTCATCGTGAAATTTCTTATGTGGCGATGAGTTAATGAGGAGAGAGGAGGATGAATGCTTATTGATTCTTTGTAACTTGTGGCACCGAGGTCTGATGAGTAATAAGGCTAATTAATGAAGACATCTATGATACTACTTTGATGTTACTAACCACTATGAAGGTAGTAACATAGAGTAGTAACATGTGCAAGTTACTACTCTATGTTACTTCCCACTATGACTAGTCTAAGAGAAGCTTGGCAGATTTATGAATCCCTGTATCTGCTGAAGAAAAACATAACCATTGGAGTACCGGATCCATGCAGGAAAACGACACTTCGCGCCTATCTGTCTACATCGAGAACATCCACAAGGGGATCCATGGGAGCGATACAGGCGCATATGACTCCCAAGGAAGGTAGGCGGACGCCCTTCGGTTCTCAGAAACACCGAACACATTCATCACTTTAACTTGCTTCAGTTTGTGCTTATAATCTGCTAATGCTTATTCATTGGCGGTTGCAGGTTTGTTCCTGACAAGTTCGAGGAGATATTCATCAAGCACGCCAAGACGGTGCCCGACGCCCTGACAGCGAGCGAGGTGGACGAGCTCATCAGCTCCAACAGGGAGCCCGGCGACTACGCAGGATGGTACGTTGTGAAACCTTTCATATCTTCGAATTCTCTTCACATCAGCGCTGAATTCATCATCTCACGGCGGGCGAATGTTGCAGGGCCGGCGCGTCGGCGGAGTGGAAGATCCTGTACAGCATCGGCAAGGACAAGGACGGGCTTCTGCGCAAGGACGCCGTTAGAGGCGTGTACGACGGCAGCCTCTTCCCCAAGGTGGTGCAGGCCAGGAGGAGCGTCCATTAAAACCAGGCATGATAACAACAATTCAGCCAAGATCTACCTAGTGTGAACACTCAACACTGAGCCGGTCGCTGTCTAGCTGTGTGTGTGAACGGGTGTGAACGGAACATGCAGATGGGACGAATGTCCTGAGGTTGTCCGTTTGTTTGTTATCCAGTTGCGTAGTTGGCGTCTCTTGCCCGTGATGCTTGTCTGTGTCCCTGTTATACGCTCGAATTAACGAGCTGGTAGGTCTCTGTCGTCGTTATCGATCTTCCGTGCTCGCCAGACCTGAAAGGTTCCGTTGTCTCTTTCTTTATCTGTACGATCACACTGTTTAGTTAGTCTGGTCACCTGATCAGTGGGCGCTGTCAACCGGTTAAAGTTGACGGTATTAGCTGGAAAGTCGCGGCTGTCAAGCCATGTGAGTTCTTTATTAGCGTTAATCATGGTAGCAGGTGGAGTGGCAGTGGCAGGTTGTGGACTCTCCAGTGAGGCAGAGCTAGGGTTGCTCCAAACCGATGTTTCGAGGAAGCTTTTTTTTTCTAAAAAAAATGCATACTCCGCCCACAATTGTAATAGGAGAATTCTTATCTTTATTTCCCAGAAACTGCCCAGACGGCGGGCTCATGCCCCCCCCTCTCCTCGCTACAGTACCTGAGGGAGAACCTCTCCTCCCCGGGCCAAACCGAAGCTGACCTCGCCGGCGATGCAACAGTGATGTCGATTTCATTAACTATGAAGATGAGTTTTGAATGGAACCGTGGCAGGAAGTTGGCGTGGCATACAAGTAATCAGAAACTGAAAACAGTGATGTGGCACGCTTGCATGATGAGAGAATTCAACTTAGTGGGTTGCTCCTATTTAGATATTATAGATTACATCTTCTCTCTTGCATGGTTGGGAGGGCACGCGGCAACCAACTTTTCAGTGTGTGCTACTATTTCAATGGGATTGACCATGGTTGTATTGGTTTTAGTCTGACCTTTTATTACTTAACGCTACTCTCTTCCTACCCGCCCCCACCCCCAGCACCATCCCCAAAGTCTCATCTTCATAGTTAATGAAATCGACAAAGATCTTTACTATTAAGAAGAGTAATATTTAGAAGAACAGTTGCGTGTGTATTTCTCTCGTCACTAGGGCGTCGACCTTGTGCCATGTGGGTGACTAGGTTACTTTGGCGCAATTCTCCTGGAGGATCTACTTCTTCATCTACGTTGGAGGGTCACGTGTCTGCTCCTCCCAGAGGAAATTAAGATGCCTTCTCTCTAGCATGGTTGGGAGATCGGTTGGTCTCAGTGAGCACAAGGCAAACTAATGAGTGACGAGATGTGAGACTTTTTTTGAGAGAGGAGATGAGAGGTTGGGAGTGCTTAACTGAGAAGCTTGATGGGGTGTTCCTTTCTGGCCCGGGGACTGAGAAAAAAGGGGAATACACTGATAAATCTGTGTATAGATGACCAACCTTAGGGAGAGTGTATCATACTGTTCATAGGACCAAAAAAATCTCACCCTTTTATTAACTCCTTTCTATATTCCTTATAGTGTGTTCTGAGTGGTCAATTCCACTTGTAAAAATGTGATTATGTAACAGATTGCTACCTTTTTAATGGAAAGAGAAAGACATCAGGAGCCTTTCCTAATGTCAGAAGATTCAAAAAAAAGAGTGTATCATCCTCCGCAAAAAAAAAATCTAGAAGGTGAAAATTCAGAAGATTCATGATAGGCATTCAATAAGGGAGAAAATTCTTATCACACAAGGGCCTACAAGAGGGAAATGCCCTTTGTGTGATGCCATGGAATCTATTGATCATTTAATGTTTATCTGTCTAGTTGCTATGTGTGTTTGGTTTGTAGTCAGAGATGTTGTGGGGGTGACTTGATATACAGAATAAGACCATCTTTGAGGCTAAAGTGATTAAACATCTTACTGAGGGGTGATGCGGGTTTTCAGGTGATTTCCTTTTCACACCTATGGAATCCGTTGTGGGAGGAGAAGATGAGGGAGTTTTTGGAGGAGGTGATCAAAGACTGCCGAGGAAGGATAGAGCAATTATCGAGAAGAGTGACTCAGTAAAGCTTTATGTTTTTCTTTAGGAATATTTTGGTTGAGGGTTTTCTTTGTTGATGTAAAGGAACTTTGGGGGTAGGTTATGAGTTTTGAAATGTTGCTTTTGGGGAGTAGTTGTGTGTTGTTCCATGTCATGGTAAACTAGTATCTATAGTCGGTTGTAACAAAACTTGTTGCTTTCTATAAGAAGCAGGGTTTTGGCATTTCCCTAGAAAAAACACATGGTGGACAACTTTTCAGTTGGCTTGACCCTGGTTGTATTGGTTTCTCCTAGGCAACTATCTTTCGACCCTCACACCCCACACGAAGCACATCACCACCACCACCCAAAACTCTCATACTCACAGTTAATGAGATCGACAAAGATTTATCATGGCTTCAAAAGAAATACTTTTCCTTCTAGATATTTTTTTACCCTGTAGGTGTTACCTGCCAAAACCCACCGACGAGCAGTGGTTAAGCAACACGAAGAGCCGGGAGGCTGCCAAGGCTATTTGGGTGGGCCCTGGTCCCTCGACGTCGTCCCAATGTTAGGCACACGTCCTAGCGGTTGCAAGGCGTGCCACCTGACCTATACAGTCGGGAAGGTGTTGGATTGCTTCGATTAGTTTCCTGCATAGTAGACACGTAAACATTAAATACGAGCCCGATCGGCTCTCAGGTTGCCCTGTGGATCGGCTCAAAGAGCCGATCGCCCCATAATTCACGTTGGGTTTATGATGACATGGGGCTCCTGCTTGATCAACACGAAGTTAAACCAATCCACGACAGTTTAGGGTTTTCACCGTATGATCGGAACATCCTACGCGTGGTTGAGCCTAATAGATACGAAAGATGATAGGAAACCCTAAAAGGGCCTAAAAACCAACATTAAGTTAATTCCCGGAACAATCCCTCTTAGAGATAACAAAACTATACCTTACGCACTACCGGATCATTCAACCCGTTTGCAAGGCCTAACCATACGGATATTAAACTAATCCTTGAGAAACAAGGAGCAACTATAACGATTGGATCTACTAAACGATGAACAAGCAAGGTGCTGCCCTTACACCTAGATAGGTGTAAGGGCAGCTAGATATCGAAGGGTTGCATAGCTAAGCAAATATGCGTAAGAAAGCATCAATGCAAGCCCCAAGACATCTATGATAAGTAGTGTTACTCGCCATCAACAACGCAACACGAGCAACACAAGATAACGAATAAACGTTTGGTGCCTAGATCGCAAGATGCGATCTGGGCAGCATTTACACGGAAGAAACCCTCGAAACAAGGGGTGGCGATGCGCCTGGTTTGTGTTTGTTGTGACGTGATTGTCCTCCTTTCTCGATAACCCAAAGGTTGGGCCCGTGAGAGATTGCGAAAAGAACCTCACACGTAGCTCGTCTGGACCATGCCCAAGCGTGCCAAATATCGGCTCACGTGCTCGATTGAACTAGACCCCTCTGATCCACTGAATTTTGTGAAGTCGGGGAGCCGATATTAGGCGGTAGTGGGATCGAGGTCATACTCGTTAGGATACGGCTTGGAATAGCCGATTACTCTCTTCTTCGGCAGGATACCGAACTGGTCTCTCAAGATTGCTCTCATCCACCGTAGGAGCTGCAGAGGTTGAGCTTTCATGACTTGTTCGGTGGCATATTTAGCTAGCCACGCTTGTTTCTCCGCATCTGCTCCCGGAGCTTCCTCTGCTCCGGCCAATCCCTCTCTTGTGGCAATCCTCTCTGGCATCTGGTTCATCCGGTAATTTGCGATCCGGCACGTATGTACACACGTATCCATGCGGGATCTCCTTGGGCGGCTCATACAAGAATTGATAATCGCCAGGATCACCTCCAACCTTGTAGACGACGTATGCTGGTGAACCTTGTTGTTGTGGAGCTGCCAACGTGTACGGCAGTGGTGGCCTAGTGTAGAACGGCATTTCTCCCTGATGAGTTCCTAGAGCAGGTCCTGACGGAGAATACCGATGCTTCATGATTTCTTGCACCACACGAAGCGCAACACGCTCAAAAGTGTTCACCAGGCTCTCAGAATGCCGATGTAGGGAATGAGCCACGGCATAGTTGATTTCCTGGCGCAGGGCTCTGTCCTCCGAAGGGAGAGACAGATCTATCCCTTCAAGCGCGCCTTCGGGTTTGAACCCTTTGAACCTAATCCGTGCGAACGGGTCTTCTCGAAAAGAGCGATGAGATCGGCTTGAAGATGCCTTGAGATTATCATATTTCTTCTTGTGCTACGAGGCAGATCCTCGTACTTGATCTTGTTCTTCCGCTATCTCGGATGTTGATGTGGTTGTTGTAGAAGATTGTCCCACGTGCGAGAATGTGTTACATGCCAAAACCCACCGACGGCGGTGGTTAAGCAACACGAAGCCAGAGGCTGCCAAGAAGCTAACTGGGTGGGCCACAGTCCCTGGCGTCGTCCAAATGTTCCGGCACACGTCTGGCGGTTGCAAGGCGTGCCACCTGACTATCACAGTCGGGGAAGGTGTTGAATTGCTTCGATTAGTTTCTGCATAGTAGACACGTAAATATTAAATACGAGCCGATCGGCTCTCGGGTTGCCAGTGGATCGGCTCAAGAAGCCGATCGCCCCATGATTCACGTTGGGTTTACGATGACATGGGGCTCCTGCTTGATCACACAAGTTAAACCAATCCACGACAGTTTAGGGTTTCACCGTATGATCGGAACATCTACGCGTGGTTGAGCCTAATAGATACGAAAGATGATAGAAAGCTAACCCTAAAAGAGGCCTAAAAACCAACATTAAGTTAATTCCCGAAACAATCCCTCTTAGGATAACAAACCATACCTAACGCACTACCGGATCATTCAACCCGTTTGCAAGGCCTAACCATACGGATATTAAACTAATCCTTGAGAAACAAGGAGCAACTATAAGGATTGGATCTACTAAACGATGAACAAGCAAGGTGCTGCCCTTACACCTAGATAGGTGTAAGGGCAGCTAGATATCGAAGGACGGCATAGCTAAGCAAATATGCGTAAGAAAAGCATCAATGCAAGCCCCAAAACATCTATGATAAGTAGTGTTACTCGCCATCAACAACGCTTCAGCACGAGCAACACAAGATAAACGAATAAACGTATGCTGCCTAGATCGCAAGATGCGATCTAGGCAGCATGATGCTTACCCGGAAGAAACCCTCGAAACAAGGGGTGGTGATACGTCTCAAACGTATCTATAATTTTTTATGTTCCATGCTACTTTATTGATGATACCTACATGTTTTATGCACACTTTATGTCATATTCGTGCATTTTCTGGAACTAACCTATTAACAAGATGCCGAAGTGCAGTTCTGTTTTTTGCTGTTTTTGGTTTCAGAAATCCTAGTAACGGAAATATTCTCGGAATCGGACGAAATCAGCGCCCGAGTTCCTATTTTCCGGGAACCATCCAGAACACCGAGAGCCGCCGAGAGAAGCCACAGGGGCCCCACCCACACCCTGGCGCGGCCAGAGGGGGCGCGCCGCCCTATGGTGTGGTGGCCCCGGCCCCCTCCGAGGCTCTTCTCGCCTATTTAAAGCCTCTGTCGCGAAAACCCTATTACGTTGGACGAAACCCGGAAACCTTCCAGAGCCGCCGCCATCGCAAAGCCAAGATCTGGGGACGGAGTCTCTGTTCCGGCACCACTGCCGGACGGGGAAGTGCCCAGGAGGGCTTCTCCATCGACACCGCTGCCATCTCACCGCCATCTTCATCACCGCTGCTGCTCCCATGAGGAGGGAGTAGTTCTCCATCGAGGCTCGGGGCTGTACCGGTAGCTATGTGGTTCATCTCTCTCCTATGTACTTCAATACAATAATCTCATGAGTGATTGAGATTCATATGATGATGCTTATAATCTAGATGTCATTATGCTAGTCAAGTGAGTTTTACTTATGTGATCTCCAGAGACTCCTTGTCCCACGTGTGTAAGGTGACAGTGTACAGTGTGTGCACCGTGTGGGTCTCTTAGGCTATATTTCACAGAATACTTATTCACTGTTATGAATGGCGTAGTGAAGTGCTTATTCATATCTCTTTATGATTGCAATGTGTTTTGTATCACAATTTATCTATGTGCTACTCTAGTGATGTTATTAAAGTAGTTTTATTCCTCCTGCACGGTGTAATGGTGACAGTGTGTGCATCAGTGTTAGTACTTGGCGTAGGCTATGATTATGATCTCTTGTAGATTATGAAGTTAACTATTGCTATGATGGTATTGATGTGATCTATTCCTCCTACATGCGTGAAGGTGACAGTGTGCATGCTATGTTAGTACTTGGTTTAGTCATGTCGATCTTTCATGCACTCTAAGGTTATTTAAATATGAACATTGAATTGTGGAGCTTGTTAACTCCGGCATTGAGGGTTCGTGTAATCCTACGCAATGTGTTCATCATCCAACAAAGAGTGTAGAGTATGCATTTATCTATTCTGTTATGTGATCAAAGTTGAGAGTGTCCACTAGTGAAAGTCTATTCCCTAGGCCTTGTTCCTAAATACTGCTATCACTGCTTGTTACTGTTTTACTGAATTACTACTGCTGCGTTACTACTGCTTGTTTACTTCCTACAATGTTACTACCATCAACTGCACGCCAGAGCTATTTTCTGGCGCCGTACTACTGCTCATATTCATTCATACCACTTGTATTTCACTATCTCTTCGCCGAACTAGTGCACCTATTAGGTGTGTTGGGGACACAAGAGACTTCTTGCTTTGTGGTTGCGGGGTTGCTTGAGAGGGATATCTTTGACCTCTTCCTCCTGAGTTCGATAAACCTTGGGTAATCCACTTAAGGGAAACTTGCTGCTGTTCTACAAACCTCTGCTCTTGGAGGCCCAACACTGTCTACAAGAATAGAAGCACCCGTAGACATCAGGTGGCGATGCGCCTGGTTTGTGTTTGTTGTGAACGTGATTGTCCACCTTTCTCGATAACCCTAGATACATATTTATAGTCCAAGGGACTTTCTGATTCGGGCGTGCACCTAACCGTGCACGGGTTAAACTCTATCTTTTAATTCTAAACTAAGATGCAATCTACCATAATTTACAGATACACGGGCAATCTAGCCCAAACTCTACGCACAAAGGCGGCTTCAGAGGTACTCCACGTGTATATCCTTCAAGCCCATCTCCTTACGGCCCATCTCTGATTTGGCCAAAATGCGTGATAACACATGCCCCCATGGTTTTGGTAATGATAATTTCAAAACCACCCTGTTTTTCCTTCGAAGGGTCATGTCGTGGCAGAGCAGAACCGTCGCAGTATTCTTCATCATGACACCTTGCCTTCTCAACTTCTCACGATTTGACAGTTTTGGCACCACATCCTCGAAAACTGCTTGAGCATTAAATCTCCACTATATCACCTTTATTTAACCGCATCGAGCAGTTCACCTCTTCATCCCCCTGCTCCGAACTAGCCGTCGGCCAAAAAACCCTCTCCCTCTGTAGCCATGTCTTCCTTCCTCCTCTGCTTCATCGGCTCTCTCCTCCCAATCCTCTTCCTCGAGTGAGCTGGAGCCGGAGGTCAATCGATGGCCATCTATGAGGCTCTCGCGCCCGAGTATTGGGACGCGAGAGAATGGGACTTCGCCATCGAGTCGGAGGACGACGAGCCCCGCACCATCGGGGAAGAAGACCTCCGGTTCCTCGTCGACGGGGAACTGGAATCGGCGAGCGAGGACGACCTCCTCTCATGGGAGGCGGATCTCTCCTCCGACGAGGAGGAAGAAGAGGCGGAGGAGTCGGAGGAGGAAGACTCCTCCTCCGCCGGGTACCCGCCGGCCAAGCGCCTCCGAGGCTGGGCCTGGTCAGACAACAGCGACGACGACGCGAGGAGGATGAAGACGCTACTGGCGGCTTCATCAGCGGCGATGAAGAGCCCGCCGGTAGCAGCGCCGACGGCAGCTACGACGGCGACGACGAGGGCAGTGACGGCCCTTAGATTAGGGAGTAGTATAGGGCTAGTAGCAGTGCATTAGGCACTTAGATGATCCCCTTTTGAGAGCAATTAGCTCTTCGTTGTAAAATTCCCTTTGAATCAATGAAAATGTTCTTCCAATTTAACTTTCAATCATCCGATTTCATATCTTCTTCATCTTTCGATTGTCAAAGGTGGTCAACGCCCCAAGAGCCGATAGCATCGTATCGGCTTTTTACCATCAGACGCCCATAAAGCCAATCTCATAACCAACTAGACAAGTTCAAGCAAACAATCCTCAGATTTAGACAATAACTTGATACCTGACCATGATGCTTTGTACCTCTAAAGTCGATGACTACGCATCGGCTGTTTTTATTCTAAAGTCGATGGTTGTGCATCGGTTGTTCCCAAAAAAAATTTAAAATTTTTTACTGGCTGATTTCATGCATCGGCCTCCATATCTTACTGTCCATCTTCCCACATGCTTGGGAAGTACTTCTTGAGATGCTAGCCATTGACAGCCTACTGGGAATTTCACACCATCCATTTGCTCGAGCATGTATGCATTACCCTTTAAAACTTGATCGACTTTGTATGGGCCGTGCCAATTTGGAGACCATTTACCATACATTTTATCCTTAGTCCCCAACGGCAACACAGCTTCCCATACCAGATCACCAACCTGGAACTCCTTTGGCTTCACCTTCTTATTATATGCGCGAGCCACCTTGGCTTTATTCTCCTTGATTTTCTCAAGTGACCAAAGTCTGAGTTCCGTTGCATCCTCAACGCTGTCACTCATCAGGGCTGCATATTCTTCAGTAGTCAAATCATTCTGAAATGTAATCCTTCTCGAACCAGCCTTGATTTCCCAGGGTAACACAACTTCTTGTCCATAGACCAGATGGTATGGCGAGGTTTTTATTGCTCCATGACACGACATACGATAAGCCCATAAAGCTTCTGACAATACCTCGTGCCAACGTCTAGGATGCTCGTCGATCTTCCTCTTAATCAGCTTGATCAAGCTCTTGTTGGATGCTTCAGCCTGTCCATTTGCTTGAGCATAGTATGGAAACGATCGGATCAGCTTGATTCCCATATCCTCGCAGAACTTTCTAAACTCCTTAGAAACGAAGACCGAACCTCCATCGGTCGTGATAGTCTGGGGAATCCCGAATCTGTGAATGACATGCTCCCTCACGAAATCGACAACATCTGATGATGCCACTGCCTTCATAGGGACGGCCTCCACCCATTTAGTAAAATAATCTGTAATGGCCAGAACCCACACATGGCCTTTGCTCGAAGGAGGATGTATCTTGCCGATCATATCCATGCCCCACCCTCGGAACGGCCACGGCTTGATGATGGGATTCATCGCTGATGCGGGTACCATCTGAATGCTCCCAAACTTCTGACATGCTTGACACCCTTTATAGTACTTGAAACAATCTTCAAGCATGGTGGGCCAATAAAATCCCGATCGCCTGATCAGCCACTTCATCTTATGAGCCGATTGGTGAGTTCCACAGGCACCTTCATGCACCTCATGCAAGAGCCGATTGGACTCGGCCGGTCCCAAACATTTGAGAAGTAACCCTTCCAAAGTCTTGTAGAACATGTCATCGCCGATCAGGACGTACTTCATGGCCCTGTATCTTATCCGTTTAGGTGCCCCCGAGCCGGATCTTTCAAGTAATTGAAGATATCGGCTCTCCAATCATCGGGTTCCATGTTGCACCTAAAAATCGGCTCCATCGGCTACGTCCTTGTATCCTGATGCTGTTTGTGCGAGGTCGTTCGCTTCGGTATTTTGCGACCTTGGGATCCAATGGAAGTTAATATACCTGAACTGTGCCATCAGCTCACGGCATTGCATCCATAATGGGAAGAGAAACTCGCTCTCACACTTATACTCCTCCGTGAGTTGAGAAATCACCAACTTGGAATCCCCGAAGATCTCAACTGCCTCTGCCCAGCGTCCAATAGCAACTCCATTCCCTTGCTCGCTTCATACTCAGCAACATTGTTGGTGCAAGGGGTAGATATCCTGATGGAGAAGGAATACGTTGCCCCCCGAGGCGACACGAGTAGCACGCCGATGCCGCACCCATCCTCACAGACCGATCCATCGAAGAACATGGTCCATGCACGCACAGATAGTGCTGCGACGTCCGTGTTGATTCGTTCAGCAATAAGATCGGCCAACGCTTGTCCTTTGACTGCTTTCGTAGGCTGATACCGGATATCAAATTCCGATAAAGCAAACATCCATTTGCCGAGTCGGCCTTTCAACACAGGAGCCGACAGCATATGCTTGATGACATCCGAAGTTGCATATGACGATGGTTGCTGGTGTCAGCAGGCCGACGATTTTTGGTCCCTCCGTGGTTCATGTCAAAACTTTTTCTCGTTTTTGAGGCCACCTAGCCCGACGAAAGCGGCCAAAACGTGGCGTATGGTGGCCGGGACGTGGTGCATCTCGAAATCTCGGGTTCGCCGGCCGAGTCAACGCAAATCCGCACCGCCGAGGGATGTAGGGCCTAGATGGCAGCCTCTCTGGCATTGTTTTTTTCTAGATCGCGCCATCTCGTTCAACGTTCTCCGATCGAGCCGTTTACGATGCGGGATCATGGGTCCCGCATGTCATCCTCTATGAACCAAAATTCTTTCTATTCTTGGATTTTTTTGACCCTGATTTCTGGCTACTTCCTTTTTCTTTTGATCCCTTGCCGCCTTGGAAACGTTGAGACCGCTGCTTGCTAAATGGGACCCGCATGTCGTCCTCTATGTGCAATCAACTTGAGTTTTTTGGCACCTCAAATTTGGTCACTTGCCTTTTTCTTTCGATCCCCTGCCGCCTCTCAAACGGTGATACCGCTGCTGCTCTGGGACCCGCATGTCATCCTCTATGTACTATAAAACTTTCTTTTCTTGAATTATTTTTGGCACCTCATATTTGGTCACTTACCTTTTTCTTTCGATCCCCTGCCGCCTCTCAAACGGTGATACCGCTGCTGCTAAATGGGACCCGCATGTCATCCTCTATGTACTATAAAACTTTCTTTTCTTGAATTATTTTTGGCACCTCATATTTGGTCACTTACCTTTTTCTTTCGATCCCCTGCCGCCTCTCAAACGGTGATACCGCTGCTGCTAAATGGGACCCGCATGTCATCCTCTATGTACTATAAAACTTTCTTTTCTTGGATTTTTTGGCACCTCATATTTGGTCACTTGCCTTTTTTCTTTCGATCTCCTGCCGCCTCTCAAACAGTGATACCGCTGCTGCTAAATGGGACCCGCATGTCATCCTCTATGTACTATAAAACTTTCTTTTCTTGGATTTTTTTGGCACCTCATATTTGGTCACTTGACTTTTTCTTTCGATCCCCTGCTGCCTCTCAAACGGTGATACCGCTGCTGCTAAATGGGACCCGCATGTCATCCTCTATGTACTATAAAACTTTCTTTTCTTGGATTTTTTTGGCACCTCATATTTGGTAACTTGACTTTTTCTTTCGATCCCTGCTGCCTCTCAAACGTGATACAGCTGCTGCTAAATGGGATCCGCATGTCATCCTCTATGTACTATAAAACTTTCATTTTTGGATTATTTTTGGCACCTCATATTTGGTCACTTGACTTTTTCTTTCGATCCCGCCTCTCAAACGGTGAGACATGCAGCTAAATGGGACTGCATGTCATCCTCTATGAGCAATCAACTTTCTTTTCTTGGAGTTTTTTGGCACCTCATATTTGGTCACTTGCCTTTTCTTTCGATCTCATGCCACGTTTGAAACGTTGAGGTACCTGCTGGCTCATGGGACCCGCATGTCATCCTCTGTGTGCTATAAAAGTTTCCTTTGTTGGATTTTTTCACCCTCTGATTTTTGGCTTGCCTTTTTCTTTTGATCCCATGCCCCCTTTGAAACGTTGAGTAAGCTGTTGGTTCAAGGGACCGCATGTCATCCTCTATGTCCATCAACTTTCTTTTCTTGGATTTTTTTCACCCTAATTACTAGCTACTTTCTTTTCTTTTGATCTCAAGCCGCATTACAAACATTGAGACCGCTGCTGCAAAATGGGACCCACATGTCATCCTCTATGTACAATAAATCTTGGATTATTTTTGGCTCCCTATTTGGTCACTTGCCTTTTCTTTCGATCTCATGCGCCTTTGAAACGTTGAGTAAGCTGCTGGCTCATGGGTCCCGCATGTCATCCTCTCGAACAATAAAAGTTTCCTTTCTTGGGTTATTTTTACCCCTAATTTCTGGCTATTTGCCTTTTCTTTTGATCCCCGCCCCCGTTGAAACGATGAGGACGCTGTTGGCAGGTCGGTCCCATGTCATCCTCTATGAACAATAAAAGTTTCTTTTGGTGGATTTATTTTTGACCCCTAATTAATTTCTGGATATTTCCTTTATTTTTCTTTTGATCCCTACGCCTTGGAATTGTTGAGAATGCTGCTGCCTCATTTTTCTTTTGGTCTGTGCGCCTTGGAAACGTTGAGACCGCTGCTACAAAATGGGACCCGCATGTCATCCTCTATGTACAATAAAGTTTCTTTTCTTGGATTATTTTTGGCTCCTGATATTATGTCACTTGCCTTTTTCTTTCGATCTCATGCAGGCTTTGAAACGTTGAGGATCTCTTGCCTCATGGGTCCGCATGTGTCATCCTCTCGGAACGATAAATGTTTTCTTTTCTTGTATTTTTTTACCAACTGATTTTTGGCTTTTTTTATTTTCGATCCCCTGCCGCCTTTGAAACGTTGACTCCGCTTGCTGGCTCATGGGTCCCCGATGTCAGCCTCCCCGTACAAAAAACATGTGATATTTTATTTTGCAGACAATAAACGTTGTATTTCGCTCTGAGCTATTGCAAACGGATAAATTAAATCTTTATATCTACATAAACAAACTTATATGTTGAATCTCCTTTTTTTTGTTTTTGCGAAGCATAGGACTTTCCTGTTTTTTTTGAGAAAAATCCGACTTTTCTGTTTTGGAGTGGGCTGAAATTGTACGAGTCAAAAGGCCCGGCGGATAGTTCGAAGGCAGATGTCCAGATACAGCCCAATTGAAATCTTTCTTTTCTTGGATTTTTTCCCCCCTGATTTATGGCTACTTCATTTTTCTTTCGGTCTTGTGCCGCCTTGGAAGCGTTGAGACCGCTACTACAAAATGGGACCCGCATGTCATCCTCTATGTACAATAAAGTTTCTTTTCTTGGATTATTTTGGCTCCTGATATTATGTCACTTGACTTTTTCTTTCAATCTCATGCCGACTTTGAAACGTTGAGGAAGCTCTTTGGCTCATGGGTCCCGTGTCATCCTCTATGAACAATAAAAGTTTTCTTTGTTGGATTTATTTTTCCCCTAATTTCGGCTATTTGTCTTTTCTTTTGATCCCACTTGCTTTGAAACGATAGCGAGCCGCGGCTGGCAAGTCGGTCCATGTCATCCTCTATGAACAATAAAAGTTTCCTTTGATGGATTTATTTTTGACCCTAATTAATTTCTGGCTATTTCCTTTTTATTTTGATCCCCTGCCGCCTTGAAATAGTTGAGGATGCTGCTGCCTCATGGGTCCCGCATGTCATCCTCTCGAAAGGTAAATGTTTCTTTTCTTGAATTTGTTTACCAACTGATTTTTGGCTTATTTTTTCTTTCGATCTCCTGCCACCTTTAAAACGTTGACGACGCTGCTGGCTCATGGGTCCCCAATGTCAGCCTCCCCATACTGCAAATCCTCTTTCTGCAAAGGTTGTATTTCTAGATAGATAAGGTGGATTCGAATCTGCCATGGTTCAGGCAGCTCAGGTAAGCCTTCTTGCACTAATTAATGGAAGTAGTGTATCGCAAGGTCAAGACATGTGGCTCGGTGTAATGAATCTATATGAATCATGTTGTGGGTTCAATCTGATAGTTCTCTAACAGGTCAGCCAAAATAGAAATTAAGTTTTTTCTAAAACGGAAATGCAAATTAAGATGAACACAAACATTAGTTATCATAATAGCTGATCATACATACATACTTGCTAAGAGCAAAAGCTTGCCAGAGTTTTACCACCCATACAATTAATTAGCAGTTCAGATAAGATAACCTTATATAAGTATAACTACAAATGCATTTGCTAAGGGCTCATGGGACAACAGAACTAGACAACCGCGAACTTTATGACCAGCATGTCACAGCGGCATCGAAAGATCATGACCTTCAACTTTGATCCAATGCGAAGTTTGGCACGTCAATGAACTTTTCCACCTGGAAGTAACAGCCAAGCGGCCATCTGTGGGACTGACAGTACCGTCCCTCCACGGTGAGACCTTCACTCTCCATGACGAGGGATATCTTGCCCCTTCGGCCAGCATTGAGATCCTTGGAGATACTTTTAGGCAATTTCTGATTCAAAGCAAGAGATACCACCAAAAATTAGTCAATGGCACCAATGCACTGAACCATGTGAGACTTTGAGCAGAGAAGACATCAAGATAAGAGCAGTTATGCTGTCATATACTCACGAACATAGCCTTCAGATGCGTCCTGGTCACCACACGGTGGCCACGGCAATGAGCTGAGACCTCGGTGATCTGGTTGGGGCAGGTGCATGAGCCTGGGCTGGTACACGAGCTGGTGCTGATGCAGGAGACTGCTGGGCAGGTGCGTAAGCGGTGCCTCTAGAGGAACCGGTCTTGATGCGAGGAGGCTGTTGGGCGAGGTGCGATGCTTGGTGCGGCTAGAGGAACCGATCTTGATGCGGGAGCTGCTTGGGCATGTGTAGTATATGGGGCCTCTACAGAACCAATGCTGATGTAGGGGACTGCTGGGTAGATGCGATAAACGGAGTACGAGCCGGTCTTGATGCGGAGAGTGGGAAGCCGGTGCCGGTCTTTGGTGTGGTTGCCCTTTGTGACATCCGCTCTTGTTCCATCAGGGGATCTGCAGCTTTGATCATGTTAAACCCAGCAAGCTAGAACAGAGGGAATGGTTTAGAACAACTGCTCAGAATGCAGTTATCAAAAGATATGAGTAGAAAAAAGTTACATATTATATATTTGGAAGTGTCTCCAACTCTGTAAGCAGTTACGTATATCTGCCCGTTTGAGTTTCTGATCCTCAGCTCGTCGCCCTTCTTCAGACCGTAGTCAAAAGCAAACTTTCTCCAATCATGTCCATACAAATATGTGATGGCCTGCGTCTTGTAGACATACACCTCATAGACCGTGTAGGTGTTCATCAATTTGCCATTGCCATGCATAGTGAAAGATCCTTCATGCGGACACATCTGGTTAATCATTGGACGAAGTTCACAAGGTACAGTCTGCATGTGAAAATTGATACAAATGTAAGAAGCAGGAAGACTAAAAACAAGACTTTACTATATGCCAATTCATGCTAAACCACTGAGAATACATACCTGTAACTCTGTGAAGGAGCTACTAGAAAGGTAGATAGAGCCATAGGAGGTGTTATATGCGGGGTATGTACATGGGCCCGCCATATTCCCGCAAGCTCGGCATCGGGATGGTGAAGGAAACATGGGAGGTACTACTGGTGCGTAGCGCTGAACGTAAGTGGAAGAATTAGGTTGTGTAAAGTGCATAGTTCAGAGCAATGCAAATGTTGACAAGCAAGTGCATAACACTATGTTACAAACTGAACAGTGAAAAATTAGTGTATGATGAATATAAGCATGCTAATTTGGTGTTTCCGAATTCCAAAAAGCATTAGACAGAGCCGGTGATAATATCGGACATAAATCATGGCATGTATATGTGGCTTAAGAAAATATACCCGAACCCTTGGATGGTTACGGCCCGGCTGGTCCTTGGACTTGAGCTTATATAAGCATCCAGAAGGTGGGGCTGACAGTAACTTGGTGGCAGCCTCTGCAGATGCCTCATCAGCAGCAGTTGCAATCCTTTTGACCAATGAAGGCTTAGCAGTTTCAGTCTGCATATAAAAATTGAAGAGCAACAGACATCAGCAGTGATATATAAAATGAATCTATGAGACACTGATGCATATAGTGCTGGATGTAAGTGGAAGAATAGGTGTGTGTGTTTCTGAACTATTGGTAAGCATTAGACAAAGCCGGCAATAAACAGACAAAAATCAAATCATGTATGAGGATTAAGAAAATATACCTGCTGAAAAGGGTACCACCCAGCTGGCCCGTGGCCTTGTGCTTGAGGAGGTTTTCAGAAGATGGTGGCAGCACCATCGTCTTCACAGCAGCCTCATCGGGATCATTTTTTATCCATTTGAGTAGAGGCACAGAAGTTTCATCCTGCATATGAATAGCAGAACTCATCATTGATATTTAATAAATCTATGAGATAGACTGATGCAAATAGTGCGGGGTGTAAGTGGAAGAATAGGGTTGTGCATAGAGAACAGTTGACAACAATGCAAATGATTACAAAAGAAGCCAATGGAAATCAACAGTTTATATACTGGATGAGACAGACTGAAAAGTGAAAAATTAGTGTATGATGATTGTAAGCAAACGCAGTGTTTCTGAACTTTTGGTAAGCATTAGACAAAGCCAACAGTAATTAAACAGATAATAATGAAATCATGTATGTGGATTAAGAAAATATACCAGATTCATTAAAAGGTCACCACCCAGCTGGCCCATGGCCTCGTGCTTGTAGAGGTTTTCGGAAGATGGTGCCGGCACCATCGTCCTCACAGCAGCCTCATTAGCCTCATTTTGCATCCACTTGAGTAAAGGCGCAGCAGTTTCAGCCTGCATAAGAATGGGAACAGATCTCAGCAGTGATATTGAATGACTGAGACAGACTGATGCATATAGTGCTAGATGTAAGTGGAAGGGTATGGCCGTGTATGGACAACAGTTCACAACAATGCAAGGGTGTGTTCGGTTCTGAAACAGCGTGGAATGGAATGGAATGGTTCCATTTCAGAGGAATGGAATGGTTACATTTTTATTCGGTTGGGAAAAATGGAGAGCAGAAGAGATCGAGGTTAAACTAACCAATTGTCTCAAAATTGTAATTAACAATTGCAAATGACATTTTATTCTCAAAGTCGTAATTAACAGCGCCTAATGGTGCTCTTTTAATCTAAAAATCGTAATTAACATCATTTTATGTTGGGTTAGGGGAACTGGAGTAGATGATGATTGTGTAAGCGAATTTGGTGTTTCTAAACTTTTGGCTTCGAGATCTTATGGGTTTCAACTCTAGCCTACCCCAACTTGTTTGGGACTGAAAGGCTTGGTTGTTGTTGTTGTTGTTGTAAACTTTTGGCAAGCATAGAAAAAACCGACAATAAACAGAGAAAAATCAAGGCATGTTTTGTGGATTAAGAAAATATACCATATTCATTAAAAGATCACCACCCAGCTGGTGCGTGGCCTTGTGCTTGTAGAGGAATTTAGAAGATGGGGGCGGCATCAACATACTGGCAGCCTGATCAGCCGCAGTTTTGATCTTCCTTTTGAGTAAAGGCCCTAAAGTTTCAGTCTGCATATGAATAGCAAAACAAAAGGCAGACCTCAGCAGTGATATTGAATTACTGTATGAGATAGACTGATGCATATAGTGGATGCTCTTAGCCTTTTGCAGCGTGAACACTAGCTATGGACAGACAAAAAAACTAGTTAACTCAGCTTTGTCTAGATATGAATGTACTACCACCATCCAAAAGCTTAAGCCTTATTTATTTTTGAGAAATCAAAACAAGCAAAGTTTGACCAAAATTTTAGAACATTCTATCAACAAATATAATACTGTGTAGATACCGTAGGAAAATATATTTTATTATCTATTTAATGATATTAATTTTGTATTTTGCATGTTACTGATTTTTGGTAAAAGCTTAGTCAAACATGGTATAGTTTGACTTTCTAAAAATAATATAAGCCCAAAGCTTTGGGATGGAGGCAGTAGTATCTAGAGCTAAAACACATCTAGATACATCCGTATCTACAGATAGTTGAGTCAATTAATTTGGATCTGAGGGAGTATCAGATTCAGACTACATCATGGTAAGTTGGTTAAAAAAAATTACCCCTGGGCGGTCCCTGCCCAGCTCGGCAGTGGCATTTCGCTTCTTGTGCTGCAGATCGGGCCATGCTCCTGCAGCGGGTGGGGCGCTATTCTCGTTCCCCATAGCCTCAGCACGGAACCTGGAGGTACCAACCTGATACAGAGAATATAGAGCATGGTGTCACAGAGGCTTTACGCACAAACAGCTAAAGACATGTGCTACTTTAAGCATATTCCAGAACAGGAACAGATTGAGGATGCAGAGACCAGAGAGACACTTAAAAGGTAAAGAGTGGATAAGCAAACGGAGTACCTGCTTCGCGGGGCTGGGGACGCAGCTCAGGCTCAGCCAACTGCCCACATGCGTGGTGGCCTTACGCTCCATTGCCCCCACCGCCGAGGTCTTACCTTTCCTGTACAAGCTGACAAAAGATACAGTGAGGATCAGCAGAAACTACAAAGGTTGCAAATGTCGACAAATAAAGGAAGAACACCCCAATCCAAGCAAAGGTAGCCCCCGCCCCCACCCCCATCAATCACTCCCAGCTCGAGGGTGACCAGAAAGACACCCCTTCGCCCAGAATAGGAAAGAGATGCGCAAGATATCGAGGAGAGGAAAAAAGAACCGATCTCGAGAAAGGAGAGAACATTACTAGTCCTACCTAATCCGCTTGGGCTAGATGCAGCTTGCCCCTCCAAGCTGGATGCCTGGACGGTGGAGGCGAAAGGAGGGGATCGAGCTAGCGGCTTGCATCCGTCGGCAATCGGCACTCGATCGGGAGAGAAGGGGTGCTACATAAAGGGGAGGGGTAACATATTTTATTACACAGTGAACTTACTGATGTGACTAGTCATTACATGTCTCACTGAAACTAGGGCCCATAGTGTGGCACCCCAAATTTACTTGAAGCTGCCCGGCGGGACGCATTGGCGCGTCAAGAAACCCCCGAATTGTAGCGGGGAAATGAAACATTTCACAAAAATTCGAAATTCAAGCACACCGCCACGCGCCAAGCACGCGGCTGTTCCTTCCTCTTCCTCGGTTCCTCCTCCCCTATCCGAAAAAACCCCAAATCCCAAGCTCAAACCAAAAAAAAAACAAACAAATCCCCTGGCCGCCATGCATGTCCTCGTTAACCCGCTGGAGATCGTTCCCGGACGATGCGGACCACCCGCCCTGAGATCCAGAATTCCGTCCACCTCGAGGCACTGCGTGCTGTCTCGCAGCAGCGGCTTGAGGGCGCTGAAGAGGAAGTTCCGCCGGAAAGTGCTCATGGCAACCGTGCAAGCTCACCGGCGTGCTGTATCCCGAGAGGAACTGGTCAAAGCTTTGCTATTCGCCACACACAAAAAATTGCGGGCCAAGATCTGGTCAAAGCTTCGTCGATGGCTTGCCGCGAGAGGCTTGGAGTCCAGAGTCAATAAACTAGCTGCTCGAGGACTTGGGCGGTTTACACGGATTCATATTAACTGACTCAAGTTTGTTAGTCTAGTTAACAAATGCATCTAGATACATCCATATCTAGACAGAATTGAGTCAATTAATATGAATCAGAGGGGAGTACCTGAAAGTGTTTCATGCTACCAACTAATGCGCTGGCAGGAATCGCTGTAGAAGTAATTGTGCTACTACTCATACGATGAACTGATTGTGTGGGTGTCGAATTTTGCAACGCGATCCCACTGAATGCTTAATCTAGCGCCAAAGGCGTACAAATCATAACATACTACAGCACCAGAACATAAGAGTACGAATCATAAAGTAGCTCAACATTTTGCATCAGGGCTGGGTGGTCCTGAGACTACCGGGACGCCCCTGATGATCTCCGGGTGTGCATCCTCTTCAACGCAAAGCTGTGTACTCGGTCCACGGCCTCCTTCTGTAGGCTGGATAATCTCAGGTGCAGGACCTTCGTCTATGAGAGGCTCGTCATCAGTACCATCCACAGGTGCATCAGGGCTGGGTGGTCTTGAGACTACCCGGACGCCCGTGATGATCTCCGGGCGTGCATCCACTTCAACGCAAAGCTGTGTACTCGGTCCACGGCCTCCTTCTGTAGACTGGATAATCTCAGGTGCAGGACCTTCGTCTATGAAAGGCTCGTCATCAGTACCATCCACAGGTGCATCAAACTGAGATTCATCTTCAAATCTCCCATCAAACTGAGAGACCTCTTCAACTCTATGCTTCTGCAATTAGTACATCAACCGATTAGACAAACATCTAAGGGATGCAACCTGAACAAATGCCGTTTTACATATTTACCTTCTCATCTGGCACAGCACATGTCCCAGAGCTGAAACCCGTTTCCTGAAGCAAGCGCTTTTTCTCTCCTTCCCGTCCATCCATCTGCAACAAGTTAAATTTGAGTACAGAACCTTGCACAGCAATGCAAACTATTGATTGAAACAGCGGCAGCATCAATATAAATAATTAACTACATATGCCAGCACACATACAGTGTGAGCAAGATCTGCTTCTCCTGCTAAAGGATCATTATATGGTTCACCATGCTAAACCCGCCTAACATATGTGCGGTCCATCCCAAAAATGTGTAAATGATCTGCCACTACAGGGTGAGGCCTCTTCTCACCATTCATACATGTGCAGCGCGGGCAATACACGTCCAGGTTGTGACCATCATGAGCTCTAATAAACCCCATAAAGGGTTGAACACCATTTATATATGAAGGGGAACATAAGTGTCCATGCAGTATCCAAGTTCTGTCCATCTGTTTAATTATGAGATACAGTGGTTGGTGATTAATTTAAGGCGAAGTAGGAAATGTATATCCATCGAGTACAAAACTATACTACATGATTATGCATTTCAGCAATCATGTCGAGTACAAAACAAAAAATGCCCATCGACATTTTAGCAAACAGATCGTGTACAAAACTCTGCCATGGCATTTCAGCAAATTAACGGATCGAGTGCAGAACTGACTCTATATGCCCACGCAAATGAACAAATTGATCGATGACAAATCGAGCGGAAAACTATAAAGTGCCAATTAGTTCGAGCATACTGACGAATTTTTTAGCAGCATCAAGAAAATATAAATCGTTAGGCTGTCTTGCCCGATACATGATTGAGCTAGAGATAGCAGCCCTACCGTGGATCAACTTGACCGCCGGTGCGTCTCGAGAAGAACGACGGGGAGGGGAAGCTTCTTCGCACGGACGGGACGGGGAGGGGAAGCTCTTCGCACGGACGGGGATAAGTTGTGTACGGGTGGGTGGGGGGTCATGCGGCCGGGCCGCCGGGGTGATAATTAAGGTCGGTAGGTGGCGTTTAATGGAGTTGCGTGTGTAATTTGCCGTGCACAAGGTTGAGGAATAGGCGGTTCCCTTTGCCGCGCGCACAATTCAAACTATCCCGCCCATGTAGTTTAAATTCGCCATATTTTCGTTAAATCGACATAAAGTCATGTGAGTGGGGGAAAATTAGCAAAGTTGCTTGAAAAATAGTAAAACTCTGGAATTATCCTTTAAATATGCTCTACTTCGTGTGAAAATCGGGGTGTGGAAGCATGTTGAGCTGTTTTATTTGTACTTTCTTCATTAAAACTCCCATTTTATGCACTTTGGATGGAAAGAAATCATTTGTACATAAATTTTGACAACGCCATTTGCAAACACTAATTGTTTACATGCCAAGATGCACCCATCCACCAAATATATATGTGGCAAAAGTTTATCACAATCTAGCAGATATGCATAATTAGTGAGGGACCCCTTTTGATTTTGTGCAATTTCCACTAATTAGGTAGAGATCGAGAAGGGTTAATTAATTAGGCCATGTTAGGGGTTATGTGTTTTAGATTAGGTTGTGTGGATTCAAATACAACTTCTTTATTTGTGTGCTATGATTAATCAAAACTAGATCGATCGACTGCGCACACATTATTAGAGGCGCATGCCTTTGCGCACAAAGTGCATGTGTGTGTTGTTGGCCACCAACGAGAGAGAGAGAGAGAGAGAGAGAGAGAGAGAGAGAGGTAGAGAGAGCTACATACGAGAGAGCGATTGAAATCCCCAAATTAAACACATATATATGCATGGCACATTTAATTTAATTAGAGGACCGCGAGGCACCCCTGGCCTGCTTGATGCACAATTAAGTGTCATTGGCCTATATATAGGGTTTAATTAGGGTTTAGGGTTTAGGGTTAGGAGGTTAGGGTTTAGGGTCTAGGGTTTAGGGTTTAATGTTTATGGTGTTTAGGGTTTAGGGATTAGGGATTAGGGTTTATTTAGGGTTTAAGGTTTAGGGATCATCGATCGAGTGCGCACACACATTATTAGAGGCACACGCGCCTTTGCGCATAAAGTGCATGCGTATATGTGTGTGTTTTTTGGCCACCAACGACATATAGATGATCGAGAGAGAGAGATTGAAATCCCCAAGAATATGTTCAAATATATATTAAAATATATGCACGAATGCATGCATGGTAGGCCATGCATGCACACTAATTATATATATATTATGAGGAAACTTAATCAAATGTGTTTTCATTCGAGAGAACTTGTCAAAATTCAAGTTAATTAATTTATCATCGATAATTATATAATTAATTAATGAATCTCAGGGAGATGTTATACAACATATGATCGATATAGGCCATGTATATATTAATTGGTTTTAATCTACCGTTTAATTTGCTAGCTAGCTGCATGCTATATATAGAGCATGTTTTTATTAGATCGGGTTATAGCTAGTATAGTTTAGGGTTATGTGTTTTAATTAACTAGGGTTTGATTAGCTAGGGGTTAGTTATATATATATGGTTTAGGGTTAATGCATGGCACATTTAATTTAACTAGAGGACCGCGAGGCACCCCTGGCCTGCTTGATGCACAATTAAGTGTCGTTGGCCTATATATAGGGTTTAATTAGGGTTTAGGGTTAGCTAGCTGGGTTTAGGGTTTAGTGTTTAGGGTGTTTAGCTAGGGTCTAGGGTTTAGGGTTTAGTGTTTACGGTGTTTAGAGGGTCTAGGGTTTAGTGTTTAGGGTGTTTAGGGTCTAGGGTTTAGGGTCTAGTGTTTAGGGTCTAGGGTTTAGGGTTTAATTAGTGTTTAGGGTGTTTAGGGTTTAGGGTTTAGTGTTTACGGTGTTTAGGGTCTAGGGTTTAGGGTTTAGTGTTTAGGGTGTTTAGGGTCTAGGGTTTAGGGTCTAGTGTTTAGGGTCTAGGGTTTAGGGTTTAATTAGTGTTTAGGGTGTTTAGGGTTTAGGGTTTAATGTTTACGGTGTTTAGGGTCTAGGGTTTAGGGTTTAGTGTTTAGGGTATTTAGGGTCTAGGGTTTAGTGTGTTTAGGGTGTTTAGGGTTTAGGGGATTAGGGATTAGGGTTTTAGGGTTGTTTAAGGTTTAGGGATCATCGATCGAGTGCGCACACACATTATTAGAGGCACCCCGCGCCTTTGCGCATAAAGTGCATGCGTATATATATGTGTGTTTTTTTGCCACCAACAACGATATATAGATGATCGAGAGAGAGAGATTGAAATCCCCAAGAATATGCATGTTCAAATATATATCAAAATATATGCACGAATGCATGGTAGGCCATGCATGCACACTAATTATATATATATTATGAGCTAGGCAACTTGATCAAATGTGTTTTCATACGAGAGAACTTGTCAAAATTCAAGTTAATTAATTTATCATCGATAATTATATATATAATTAATTAATGAATCACAGGGAGATCGATAATTAATTTAGGGTTTTAGGGTTGTACGTTTAAGGTTTAGGGATCATCGATCGAGTGCGCACACACATTATTAGAGGCACCCGCGTCTTTACGCATAAAGTGCATGCGTATATATGTGTGTGTTTTTTGCCACCAACGTTATATATAGATGATCGCGAGAGAGAGAGAGATTGAAATCCCCAAGAATATGTTCAAATATACATTAAAATATATGCACGAATGCATGGTAGGCCATGCATGCACACTAAAATTATATATATATTATGAGGCAACTTAATCAAATGTGTTTTCATTCGAGAGAACTTGTCAAAATTAAAGTTAATTAATTTATCAAGATAATTATATAATTAATTAATGAATCTGAGGGATATGTTATACAACATGATCGATATAGGCCATGTATATTTTAATTGGTGTTAATCTACGGTTTGCTAGCTAGCTGTTATATATATAGAGCATGCTTTTATTAGATCGGGTTATATCTAGTATAGTTTAGGGTTATGTGTTTTAATTAAGTAGGGTTGATTAGCTAGGGTTAGTTACATATATATGGTTTAGGGTTAATGCATGTCACATTTAATTTAATTAGAGGACCGCGAGGCACCCCTGGCCTGCTCGATGCACACAATTAAGTGTCGTTGGCCTATACATAGGGTTTAATTAGGGTTTAGGGTTAGCTAGGGTTTAGGGTTAGGGTTAGGGTTAGGGTTAGGGTCTAGGGTTTAGGGTTTAGTGTTTAGGGTGTTTAGGGTTTAGGGATTAGGGATTAGGGATTTAAGGTTTTAGGGGTTGTTTAAGGTTTAGGGATCATCGATCGAGTGCGCACACACATTATTAGAGGCACTCGCGCCTTTACGCATAAATTGCATGTATATATATATATGTGTGTGTTTTTTGGCCACCAACGATATATTGATGATCGAGAGAGAGAGAGAGATTGAAATCCCTAAGAATATGTTCAAATATACATTAAAATATATGCACGAATGCATGGTAGGCCATGCATGCACACTAATTAATTATATATATATTATGAGGCAACTTAATCAAATGTGTTTTCATTCGAGAGAACTTGTCAAAATTCAAGTTAATTAATTTATCACGATAATTATATAATTAATTAATGAATCTGAGGGATATGTTATACAACATGATCGATATATAGGCCATGTATATTTTAATTGGTGTTAATCTACGGTTTGCTAGCTAGCTGCTATATATAGAGCATGTTTTTATTAGATCGGGTTATATCTAGTATAGTTTAGGGTTATGTGTTTTAATTAAGTAGGGTTAATTAGCTAGGGTTAGTTACATATATATGGTTTAGGGTTAATGCATGGCACAATTAATTTAATTAGAGGACCGCGAGGCACCCCTGGGCTGCTCGATGCACAATTAAGTGACGTTGGCCTATATACATATATAGGGTTTAATTAGGGTTTAGGGTTAGCTAGGGTTTAGGGTTAGGGTTAGGGTTAGGGTTAGGGTTAGGGTCTAGGGTTTAGGGTTTAGTGTTTAGGGTGTTTAGGGTTTAGGGATTAGGGATTAGCTAGGGATTTAAGGTTTTAGGGGTTGTTTAAGGTTTAGGGATCATCGATCGAGTGCGCACACACATTATTAGAGGCACCCGCGCCTTTACGCATAAATTGCATGCGTATATATATATATGTGTGTGTTTTTTGGCCACCAACGATATATTGATGATCGAGAGAGAGATTGAAATCCCTAAGAATATGTTCAAATATACATTAAAATATATGCACGAATGCATGGTAGGCCATGCATGCACACTAATTAATTATATATATATTATGAGGCAACTTAATCAAATGTGTTTTCATTCGAGAGAACTTGTCAAAATTCAAGTTAATTAATTTATCACGATAATTATATAATTAATTAATGAATCTGAGGGATATGTTATACAACATGATCGATATATATAGGCCATGTATATTTTAATTGGTGTTAATCTACGGTTTGCTAGCTAGCTGCTATATATAGAGCATGTTTTTATTAGATCGGGTTATATCTAGTATAGTTTAGGGTTATGTGTTTTAATTAAGTAGGGTTAATTAGCTAGGGTTAGTTACATATATATGGTTTAGGGTTAATGCATGGCACAATTAATTTAATTAGAGGACCGCGAGGCACCCCTGGGCTGCTCGATGCACAATTAAGTGACGTTGGCCTATACATAGGGTTTAATTAGGGTTTAGGGTTAGCTAGGGTAGAGGGTTAGGGTTAGGGTTTAGGGTTTAGGGTTTAGTGTTTAGGGTGTTTAGGGTTTAGGGATTAGGGATTTAGGGGTTTTAGGGTTGTTTAAGGTTTAGGGATCATCGATCGAGTGCGCACACACATTATTAGAGGCACCCGCGCCTTTACGCATAAAGTGCATGCGTATATATGTGTGTTTTTTGGGCCACCAACGATATATAGATGATCGAGAGAGAGATTGAAATCCCCAAGAATATGTTCAAATATACATTAAAATATATGCACGAATGCATTGTAGGCCATGCATGCACACTAATTATATATATATTATGAGGCAACTTAATCAAATGTGTTTTCATTCGAGAGAACTTGTCAAAGTTCAAGTTAATTAATTTATCACGATAATTATATAATTAATTAATGAATCTCGAGGATATGTTATACAACATGATCGATATAGGCCATGTATATTTTAATTGGTGTTAATCTACGGTTTGCTAGCTAGCTGCTATATATAGAGCATGTTTTTATTAGATCGGGTTATAGCTAGCTAGTATAGTTTAGGGTTATGTGTTTTAATTAAGTAGGGTTGATTAGCTAGGGTTAGTTACATATATATGGTTTAGGGTTAATGCATGGCACATTTAATTTTATTAGAGGATCGCGAGGCACCCATGACCCGCTCGATCGATGCACAATTAAGTGTCGTTGGCCTATACATAGGGTTTAATTGGGGTTTAGGATTAGCTAGGGTTTAGGGTTAGGGTTAGGGTTAGGGTTAGGGTACGTTTAGGGTCTAGGGTTTAGGGTTTAGTGTTTAGGGTATTTAGGGTTTAGGGATTAGGGATTTAAGGTTTTAGGGTTGTTTAAGGTTTAGGGATCATCGATCGAGTGCGCACACACATTATTAGAGGCACCCGCGCCTTTACGCATAAATTGCATGCATATATATGTGTGTTTTTTGGCCACCAACGATATATAGATGATCGAGAGAGAGATTGAAATCCCCAAGAATATGTTCAAATATACATTAAAATATATGCACGAATGCATGGTAGGCCATGCATGCACACTAATTATATATATATTATGAGGCAACTTAATCAAATGTGTTTTCATTCGAGAGAACTTGTCAAAATTAAAGTTAATTAATTTATCACCATAATTATATAATTAATTAATGAATCTCAGGGATATGTTATATAACATGATCGATATAGGCCATGTATATATTAATTGGTGTTAATCTAGAGTATTTCCAAGCCTTCGAAAGGCGTAAAGTATTGGGCGAAATCAAAATCAGCTTTGATAGGCAAAGAAATACCCAACCTGCTGCGGTAAGAGTTCCAGAGAAGCCCTGCCTTTTCCTCATGATCAGAGACTTGAGAACCATCCTCACGAGACAGAGTAGCAATAAGATTTTTCCTATATCTTATTGTTGCCATGGAGTGAAAGAAAGATGTATTTTCGTCGCCAAGCCGAGCCCAACGCGCTGTACATCTCTTTCTCCAGTAGTCCTGCTTACAGAGGAGAAGGTGCTGCAATTTTCCTTTAACAATATTCCTGAAGTTCCATTCACTGATATGCAGCGGCCGCTGTTCTTCAAAGCTGTCCAAACGGAGAATTACAGAGTTGCAGTTAGCAATCAACGTGCTAAGCATTGAGAAGCTATTGCTCCATTGTTTTAGCCCTTTGCGTAAAAGCTTGAACTTAGCAGACAAACGTTTAGCACTGTCACCCTTACATTCAATATCCCAGATGGTTTGGACTTTATCAAGGAACCCGGGTAGACGAACCCAATGATTTTCAAAACGAAAAACCTTTGCCTTTGGGATATTAGTCCCAATCGAGACCACACACGGCACGTGATCCGAAGTAGGACGAGCCAGCGGATTGACGAGTGTATTGGGAAATTTCAAAGTCCAAGCTGTAGACGTGAAAAACCAATCGAGCTGCACTAGAAGGGGGTCAAGCTGCATGTTGCTCCAAGTAAATGAACGACCCTTAATCGGCAATTCAATTAGACCCAAGTAGCTGATGATTTCATTGAAAGTAGCAATATCATTCATATTCGCACCATCTCTGTTGCGGTTTTCCGCAAATCTATAAAAGTTAAAATCGCCAAGCAAGAGCCACAGTGCATCATCTGCAATATCAAGATGGAATAACCAGGCAACAAAATTTTCACGGGCAACACCTGAGCACGGCCCATAAACATTTACAAGTGTGAACACCTCAGCTGAGATATGAGAAGTGAATTCCATTGCCAAACCAAAACTTTCTTCCAACAGAATTTGACCCGAGAACAAATTACTGACCCAAATTATTAGAAGGCCTCCAGAGGCTCCTTCAGCGGGAATGTACGCAAATTTATCAAATCTTCGAGGCGCGAATTTTTTTATGAAGCTAGGATCAAAAGAAGACTTTTTAGTCTCCTGAATACACACAATAGAAGCATTACTTTCTTCTATTTTGTTACGCAGAGCAGGCCATTTATCTGGATCATTGATACCACGGATATTCCAACATAAAAGGTTCCACACACGATCACGATTCATAGCAAACAAAGAGTCTGAACACACAAATGCAGCAAGTTCTTAGGAGACGATAAAAGATAACAAGTTCTTAACAAATGGTGCCGTGGGTCACTCTTCATCTTCACGCCCTTTCATCAGGCATTCCACTGAAAGCTCAGAAGGGTCGATCTGGCATTCCTCAGCTCCAATCCTTTGCATTTCCTCAATCTGCAGAATTTCAGGAGGAGTGGCGACCGGCACCTTGGAGATCTTGCGCCTAGAAGGCTGATAAGGCAACATCTCATAATTGTAACCTTGTTTGTTGCTACGTGTCGACCTTTTCACTTGGGACTCCACTTGAGGCGCATCCTGCTTGCGAGGACGGCCACGACGTCGAGGCCCAGCGCCAGAAGCCACTTCATGATCAGAATCAAGGTTGAACCCTGACGAAACAGAGTTTGCAGGAGTAGACGAAGAACCATCACTCGCCGAAGCAGGTGCAAACCACATGACTTTACCCTCCTCATCAAGCATGAAGGCACCCACGTCATCCCAGGTTCTCTTCTTAGCAGACATAATTTTCTTCAGCTCACTTTTTGCCGCCAAGTCCATGGTGAGAGAGATTGACAGAACTTGATGCAGACTGGCAAAAAATAAACATGCTTTGAACTGAGAACCAAGCTGGACAAGGAAAATGTCACCCACTGAATCCAGAAGACAAGACTCAGCATAGATTATTGGGTCGTAAGTTAAGCAGTGAGTTTTCTTGTAGATTTTGCAGTTGAAAAGATCAATTAGTGCAGCAAAATTAACAGCCTGAAACTGCAAACCAGAAACCTCCACAAGCAGAACTGATAAAACTGAAGTGCCAACCAGACTAACCACAACAGAGGAGGCAGCGCCGTCAGCCGGACGAGCAGTATCAACTGGCATCACTGAATTCTGTCCCAAACTCATGGCTTCATCCAGTTCCATCACGGCATTCACACCACCAGCACGGATGAAAGAAAGAGAACCTGAGGAAGAGCCATTTTGCTCAACACAGAGAGATGAGGCGGCCAAAACAGGGGACGTAGAATCACCCTCAACAGAGGGGGAAACATTAACACCCTTGTTTCCGTTAACCACCTGATTGCGCACTTTTTTAACCCAGATCAACTTCCTAGTGGATAAGCGATCTTTCCCAAACAAGGAAGCTGAGGGAGGCGAACCGGCATCCTTAAGTACAGGATCAACACGGCACGGACCAGCCTTGACTCTCCAGATTTTTCGACCCGTGCAACTTGACGCCAGGTGATCACCTACCTTACAAAGTTTACAGCGTAAATAGCAAACGCGGCCCAGATGGCCTAAAACCCTGCAGACCCGGCATCGAATTTTTGATGTACAGTCCACTTTAGAATGTCCATAGAGCAAACAAATGGAGCAGAAATCCTCAACCACCATGGGCCTAGATGAGTCCAGCACATCAATAATAAAATCTGTCGAGGGTAAGCCCCACAGCCCCACAGTCTGCTGAATTTCAAAATCCGTATATCCCGCCTGCCGCAGGTCCCAGACCGACCCCAAATTACGCCTCGTAAATTTCGGATCAGAAACCAAACGGGAAAGCCAATAATTTGAGTTGGAAAATTTACTACCAATAAAGGTCCGTGAAATAAGCCCAGAGTGAATGTGCCCTTGATCCACGTTAGTTTCCAAACAGGAGCATGCCACCTCCCCCACACGAAAATCCAACAATCTTGGTTCTTCCGTCACAGGCAAAGGAATAGGAGGTTCCTCCACTCTAATCACAGGCGGCACTAGACCGAATTTTGCTAACTCCGACGACGAATCCCCATTAAACGCATTCACTTTCAAGAAATCCAGAGATGAAGTAACAGCCATATTGACCTTAGGACTAGGCGAAAGAGACTTGCTAAGATGAGGCCGGGGCTTATCACACGAAACCCAAGAATGATCCATAACCGAAGCAGACTTCTGACCCGACGAATTGAAACAAGACGCATAACCATCTCCACGGAAGAGGGAGAACGAACAGTGAAAGTCAGGCCAAGATCTCTCCCTCAAAGAATAAATAAAATGTCCCACTTTATTGGACGCCACAGAAAACCGAAAACGACTATCACTCAGCTGAGCAACTCGGAAACCAGCAGCCAAGCCTCCCAAACAACATTCCAGAGCAAGAGCAACAGCATCTTCCGTGAGGGGGAAGGAAGAAAAGGAGAAGCAAGCCACCAAGAAGAACTCCTTGGAGGAAGGAGAGGGCGAGAAGTGTACCGAAGACTTGAAACGGCGACGCACCTGTGCAGCCAACGCCCTTCCGGGTGAGAAGTCCCAGAGGAGCAAGACATCCATGATCAGCAGCAGCGGAGATCCTCATGCTCGCCGGTCAAGGGAGAGAGGTGGAAGAGAGCCATCCGAGTGTTGATTGATTAGATTTTTAAGTAGTACTAGACAAATATCCTTTGTAAAAGCGGATCGTTTGCAGAATAGGGTTAGTCACGGTCTTGCAAACTTTGCAAGATCCGAAGTGCGAACTATGGTGCCTTTCACTCATGCTGAAATAGATCAAGTTGTGGCGCATATGCCTGGTGATAAATCGCCGGGGCCTGATGGCTTCTCTGGAATGTTTCTGAAAGTGTGTTGGCCCGTCGTGAAGTATGATTTTTACGAACTGTGCCATGAATTTTGGGAAGGGTCGGTTAACTTGCAAAGCATCAACGATTCTTTTATAACATTGATTCCCAAAATTCTCTCACCAGAAGGTCCTAATGACTACCGTCCTATATCTTTGCTGAATCTCTGTCTCAAGCTGCTCACCAAACTTCTTGCTAATCGCCTCCAAAGCAAAATCCTTGATATGGTGCACATTAATCAATATGGATTTTTAAAATCAAGGACTATCCAAGATTGCGTTGGATGGGCATACGAATATATTCATCAATGCAAACAATCTGGTTGTGCTACAGTGATTCTCAAACTTGACTTTGCAAAGGCATTTGATACTGTTGAACATGAGGCAATTTTGAAAGTTTTTGAATGTCTTGGGTTTGATCCACGGTGGATGCAATGGTTAAAAATGATTATGTCCTCGGGCACCTCGGCAGTTTTGCTCAATGGAGTCCCGGGAAAAAAGTTCTCTTGTCGTCGTGGAGTACGCCAAGGAGATCCTCTTTCGCCTCTTCTTTTTGTGGGAGTGTCTGAGCTGCTGCAAGCAATGGTTAACCATCTTTTTCATGCTGGTGGGTTACAAGCTCCGTTGAATATTCCTGAAACGGATTTTCCCATAGTCCAATACGCGGTTTATACTTTGCTAATTATGCAAGCTTGTCCGGTTCAGCTAGCTGCACTCAAAGTTATTTTGGAGGAATTTGCTCAAGCTACCGGTTTGCGGGTAAACTATGCCAAATCTGCCCTTATGTCGATAAATATTTCTGATGAGCAGCTTCATTCTCTAGCCAGTTCTTTTGGATGTGCTGTAGGCCAACTCCCTTTCACTTATCTCGGTCTTCCGTTAGGAACTACCAAACCCACGATCCAAGATTTATCTCCGCTGGTGGGTTTAGTAGAACGCCGTTTGAATGCGAGTGCTCGGTTTTTGGGTTATGGTGGTCGTTTGGAATTTGTGAGATCAGTGCTCTCTACACTGCCAACATTTTTTATGTGCTCTCTCAAACTCCAGAAAACCATTTTGAATATTTGTAATCGTGCACAAAGGCATTGTCTATGGGCAAAACAGGAGGATTCATCCTCATGTAATGCTTTGGCGGCATGGTCGTTGGTCTGTAGACCTAAGCAGCATGGAGGACTTGGCGTGTTAAATTTAGAGTTGCAGAACAAGGCTCTTCTTATGAAGCAATTGCATAAATTTTATTCCAAGGCCAATATTCCCTGGGTCTCATTGGTTTGGTCGCTTTATGGTGAAGGGGTGCCCCATGCTCAGACCAAAAGAGGATCATTTTGGTGGAGGGACATTTTCAGCTTTGTTGGAGAATACAGAAGCATTTCTCACTGCCACGTTGGGAGTGGATCCTCAGTATTGTTCTGGAAAGATTATTGGTACAATGGAGAATTGCTTTGTGAGAAATTTCCTCGGCTCTTCTCCTTTGCTCTTGATGAGGATTTATCAGTTGCTGATATAGCTCAAGTGGAGAACATAAATGACTGCTTTGCTGTACCTATTTCAGTCGAAGCATTCCAGGAGTGGCAGCAGATTTCGCAGTTGGTTTTGGCGACGCCTCTCACCGCGACTATTGTTGATCGTCGCATGTTTGTTTGGGGAGAGAAGTACACTGCTTCCAAATTCTACAGGTTTTTGTTTGCTCAGCTGCCCAAAGACGTTGCCCTTAATGCCATTTGGAAATCCAAAGCTTTACCCAAACTGAAAGTGTTCTGTTGGTTACTCATGATGGATCGCTTAAACACTCGAGATTTAATGTTGCGCAAACACTGGCAGCTAGACACGGGACCCGGATGTGTCCTTTGCACAAATACTGATATTGAGACACGAGAGCACCTTTTTTTCGGATGTACCTTTGCGAGGCAATGCTGGCTCTTCTTGGATATACATTGGGACTCCTCCAAACCTTTTACCGAAAATTTTGTCCAGGCAAGATCTTTGTTTGTTGGCCCTTGTTTTATGGAGGTGTTTGCGTGTGTGACTTGGAACATCTGGAAAGTACGAAATGATTTAATCTTTCATAGTATACCGGCCTCCTTTAATAGGTGGAAAGTTTGCTGCCAGAGTGATCTGCTTCTGCATAAGCACAGGGTTAAGTCTAGTAGTGTTCAACCTCTTGTTGAATGGCTCATATCCACTTTTGTTTAATGCCTTTGTTATTTCTAAGACATTTCTTCCCTCCCTGATGTACTCTGCCTTCCCTTTGGGCTTTGTGTTTGTTCTGTAATTATTAATAAAAAAAATTACACCGTAGGGGATTCCCCTACGGTAAAGGCGTCAAAAAAAAAAATTTGGTGTTAATCTACGGTTTGCTAGCTAGCTGCTATATATAGAGCATGTTTTTATTAGATCGGGTTATAGCTAGTATAGTTTAGGGTTATGTGTTTTCATTAAGTAGGGTTGATTAGCTATGGTTAGTTACATATATATGGTTTAGGGTTAATGCATGGCACATTTAATTTAATTAGAGGACCGCGAGGCACCCCTGGCCTGCTTGATGCACAATTAAGTGTCGTTGGCCTATATATAGGGTTTAATTAGGGTTTAGGGTTAGGGTTAGGGTTTAGGGTCTAGGGTTTAGTGTTTAGGGTGTTTAGGGTTTAGGGATTAGGGATTAGGGTTTCAGGGTTGTATAAGGTTTAGGGATCATCGATCGAGTGCGCACACACATTATTAGAGGCACCCGCGCCTTTGCGCATAAAGTGCATGCGTATAGTTTAGGGTTATTTGTTTTAATTAAGTAGGGTTTGATCAGCTAGGGTTAGTTACATATATATGGTTTAGGGTTAATGCATGGCACATTACATATAGTTTAAATCTCAAGAATGTTTATACATGATAGGCCATATGTGCAAAGGAATTTTTTCCCCGTGAACTTGTCAAAATTCAAGTTTATCAGTGCCAATGGAAACTAGTCCAAAAAATTACATAGAGGACCAAAAGTACTAGACAATAACTAATAGAACCTGCAACTTTACAAAAAGGACCCCAAAACATATAGAAGAAAATCAATCGAGTCCTTCTCGACCGCACATCAGATCTCTGCTCCGCATCCTTTCCAGCAACTCCGTCGCCGGGGACGCACCACTTGGGACGGTGTCGCCGGTAGTCGCCAGGACGAAGGAGAAGAAGGGCCTCAGCAACGGCATATTGGCTCTGAGAAGGGCCGCTGAAAGTCCAAGATGTGCACGGGCAAGACGGATGACGCCGTCGTATGCCCCGAGCTTGTGAACTTTAGCAGCTTGACTTCCCCATTGGCCAGATCTGAAGCACTGACCAAAGCAAGCCTCACCGTTAGCGCCATCACATTGATGGCACCAGATCGGGTTTGGCCGGCAAGATCCGCCAGATTCACCATAGGCCAGATCTGAAGCCGATGACGAGATCCCCGACTCCATTGCGCCATTCTGCTCATGGGAAACACTGGATCTAAGCTTACAACAACACTAACTCCCTCGGATCCAAATTAGCTGACTCAACTTTGCTTATCTAAATATGGATGTATCCACACATGTTTTTACTCTAGATACATACACGTCTAAGGAAAGTTGAATCAATTAATTTAGTTCGGAGGGTGTACAATATACAGAGAGAAGTCGGCCTCGTCTCCGGCCGGAGAGAAGGGGGAGAGGAGCCGGGGGAGTGGGAGAGACTCGAGAGAGAAAGAGAAGAGGAAGAAATGAGAGCTCCCTGGGGAAGAACATTATTTTTGTCGTTCTGCTCGTAGCTTGAAACTGAAAATTTCGGCCGCGCGCCAAATCATCCCGCCGCATCCATTCGAAAATCCCGTGACCAGTTTTACCCTTTTAACCCTGGTCCGGAAGCTACAACCCACCGACCATGGAGGGCTCATTCGGTAACAATGAAATATCTTGCCTAGATCCCGAACCCTCCCCACAGGCCCACACCCACCCACCAACCATTCGCCCCATTAGCTCAAAAATACTCTCACACGCCAAAGCTCTGACTCTCTACAGTACTAGATCTGCTTCGCCGCCGGCATACTCCTCCACAGCGTAGCCTTGATCGTGTTGGCTATCCACCCACCTGATCCGCTCCCCCGCCGCCCTCGTCACGACGGATGCTTCACCGCCGACCTCGCCACCGACGGATCGCTTCACCGCCGACCTCGCCACCGACGGATCTGCTTCACCACCGACCTCGCCACCGACTACCTCGCCGCAGCGGCTGTATCAACTTCACCGAATACCTTGCCAGCCAACCAGATCTGCTTCACTAACGCCCGCTTCTACTGAAACAGGGTCGATTCATCGTCTCCCGCGTTCTCCGCCGCTGGAATGCAAGTTGCCGCCCCGTCCACCCGCCGCAGCTTGGTTAGTACGCTGGCCCGTTAGATCGCGGTGTTTCTTTAGCCATGTTTTGTGTAGTTATTTGCAGATCTCATATGCCGTTAACTTTCTTGATGTGTTGCTTCGCATGAAGTTTGTTTAAATATTGTACAGTACAAAAGCATTATCCGGTCGCTACCATCCTGTTCATTCTACTGACACCTGTGTGCATCCACATATTTATAGCCTTGTACCCATTCATTTGCTGCCAACTGTTTTTGTACTGCATGCTATTGTCGCACTGCTTTTATAGTCGTGCTATGGGCATTTCCAATCTGCTTGTTCTTATACCACGTCATTAGCTCACCGCTAGCTGTTTTCTCGTGTCTGCTATTCTCACACTGCTTTTATAATCATGCTATGTGCATTTCCAATCTGCTTGCTCTTATACCTCGTCTTTAGCTTATATAGTTATTGCTGCATGCATGTCAATGTTATTTTTCCTAGGGATTGATCATGCGAACCACTTATTAGAACATCCAACATTAACAGCGGGGACGCTAGGTAAGGTTGGAATCTGAGTTCGTGGTTGGTAATTTTGGCAGTTTACTTCCGTTATTATCTATAACCTATATGCATTGTTCCTTATGCAAGAGATTAACACTTGGAACCCTGCCATAGCAATGCCATTCATGCTTTACTATGTTTCTGCCTATTTGATATGTTTGTCTTGGAGAAACTGCGAGGTGATTTGAACCTGACATTTGGTCATTCTTAATGCCAGTTTACTTTATGTGTAAAACCTTGGCATTACCCTACTCTAAATCTGAATGTCTGAAATTCGTATCTCATGCAAAGCAACATCTAGTTGGTTTTAATCTGATATCTGGTAAATATTGGCTTATTCATTTGGCAGCTCAAGTTTTTTGTTATTTGAAACCAGCTGACTTGGTCTTAAATGTGATATCTAAACACAGATTAAGGACAATGGAGCAGGAGGATTAGCATTTCACTTGATGGCTGAACCTAAAATGATAGGCATGTTGACCACGACTAGTGCACGCAAGAGAAGGACCTGCAGTGAGCCAGTATGTGCTTAGTACATGCATCTTATCTTATCTTGTGCTTATTTCTGCTACATGCTGTTATCTGATCTCTACATTGCGTAATACATGTTTGAATAGTTAATTGTTGTAACTATGTTTACAATGTTACCAGAATGCAGTTTTAATGAAGCAGTCATCATTAGAAGATAGTCGCCAAAAAAGGATCTGTAGCGACCCTGTGCAACATTATGATGTAAGTTTGTGCTTAGTACAAGTTCCATACATGTCTTATTTATGCAACTTGTTATTATCTTATATCTACATTGCATAATAAATGTTTGCATAGTTCATCGTTTAACTCTTTTTGCATTATTATCAGAATGCAGTTGTGATGAAGCAATCTTCATTAGAAGTGAGGCCCACAAAAAGTTCTGATCTTTCTTCTGATGCATCTTCTCATAGCCGTCAACCTAGACCATTTCTTTCATCAAACAGTAAATATCTCAAGGCTGTACTTTATAAAAGACATGGTATTGCTGCTTTAAGATCTGTAGCTGATATGTTGACAAAGAGTACACAAGATTCAATCAAGGCGATTGCCAAATGTCAACGTGTTATTGATGATGCTAATAGAAGTCCTCAATGATTCTATGTAATTTTTTTATTTGGGCACATTAATTGCCTTGTAATTTTCCTATTTGTTTTATTTGTGTATGTACTTGTGTGTATCATTGAAATCAGATTTTAGGCTCATGAAATTTAATGCAAGTTGACTAGTCAAACAAGTAGGGCCCTACAACAGATTGGGCCGGCCCACTTACAGTAGTGTGGGACCCACTTTCATTTTGGGCCGGCCACTTCTTTAGGCGGCCTTACATAATGGGCTCCACATGCTTATGGGCGGCCCTATCTTGTTGGGCCGCCCACTTGCTCTATGGTGGTCCCACATGGTAAATGGGCCGGCCCTTTAATAGGAAGGTGGGACCCACTGTGTTTTGGCCGACCCGCTATCTTGTTGGGCGGCCCACTTTCTATATGGTGGACCCCACATACAAATGGGGCCCATTAACGAATGTGGGACCCACGTGTTTTGGCCGACCCACTATCTTGGTGGGCCGCCCATGCTATATGGTGGGCCCCACATACTAAATGGGCGGCCCTTTAACGGAAAGTGGGACCCACCTGTGTTTTTGGCCCGGCCCACTATTTTGTTGGGCCGGCCCACTTGCTATATGGTGGACCCCACAAACTAAATTGGCCGACCCTTTAACTGGAAAGTGGGACCCACTGTTTTGGCCGGCCCACTAGCTTGTTGGCCGGCCCACTTGCTATACGGTGGACCCCACACACTAAATGGGCCGGCCTTTTAACGGAAAGTGGGACCCACGTGTTTGGCCGGCCCACTTGCTTCTTGGGGCCTAGTTGTTGTAGGTGGACCCAGTTAAATGGGCCGGCCCATTTAAGTTTTGACCATCAACCTTAGAGGTTAGGCCGGCCCACGTAACTAATGGACCAGCCCAGCTATATAGTTGACCGGTCAAACTATGTCATCTGCCGGCCCGCTTAAGACGTGGCAGGCCTCGTGTGGGCCTACCATCTACCACGGAGTTTCAGCCGGTTAACGCCGTTAACGCGATTAACGGCGTCGCACGTGTCGGTTTGCATGACGTCGACGATCAACGGGCTCCGAAAACACTTCCGCAACGGTCCGATTTTCCGTGGCGGAAGGCGCCCAACGACGGACCGAAAAAATCGTCGTTGGACTTTGCCGAGTTTCGACAACGAAACCCATATCGTCGGGTTAGGCCCATAGGCGACGAAAAATGCCCCTTAGTTGACGATTTTGGGACGTTGTCTATCAGAACTTTTCTTGTAGTGTGCTTAATGACATCCGATTTGCATATGACGATGATTTCTGCTTTCAGCAAGATGTGCTGAATCTTGGTGCAGGTGAAGAACAGGCAGAGGCACAACTTTTCGATCTCGAGGTACCTCGTTTCGCATACAACATCCTTCTGCTGAGGTAAAAACCACTTTTTCCAGACCATCATAAACCTGCACCATGACACGATGGAGGTGTCAGCTGCGACAAGTAAATGTAGAAGGGTCTGTCTTGCTGTGGTGGAACCAACACAGGTGGCTTCGTCAAGTACGCCTTAATATCGTCAAATGCTTGTTGTTGCTCTGCTGAAAGGACACGGATGTCGCCTAGAGGGGGGGTGAATAGGCGATTTAAAACTTTTACGAGATGGGCTTAACAAATGCGGAATAAAACTAGCGTTTACTTTGTCAAGCCCAAAGCCTATATACTATTGTTCACCTATGTGCACCAACAACTTATTCTAAGCAATACAAGCAACTATGTGATAGCAAGATATACAAACTTATGCTAAGCAATACAAGCAACTATGTGATAGCAAGATATATAACTTCAAGCACGATGGCTATCACAAGGTAAAGTGCATAAGTAAAGAGCTCGGGTATAGAGATAACCGAGGCACGCGGGAGACGATGATTTATCCCGGAGTTCACACTCTTGCGAGTGCTAATCTCCGGTGGAGAGGTGCGGTTGCTTAGTGCTCCCGAACGCCACAAGAGGCTCACCTTGAGGTGTGGTTGCTCGATGCACACCAACGCCACAAAGGCCTCACCCCAAGATGCGGTACTCACACCACAAACCGAACGCCACGAAGGCGCCTCACCTAAATCTCCGGTGACCCTCGCCACAAAGGCCTAGGTCACGGTTCCACTAAGGGATTTCCTTCGAGGCGGAAACCGGGCCTTACACAAAGATTGGGGCACACATCCACAACTTAATTGGAGGCTCCCAACAAATCGCCACAAAGGCGTAGAATCCGTCTAGGGTTCCAAGAACCCAAGAGTAACAACCTTCTTGCTTTCACCACCACGAATCACCGTGGAGAACTCAAACCGATGCACCAAATGCAATGGCAAGAACACCACAAAGATGCTCAAATCCTTCTCTCTCAAATTCCAACAAAGCTACAAAAGCTATTGGGGGAATAAGAGAGGAAGAACAAAGAGGAGAACACAAAATCCTCCAAGATCAAGATCTAGTGGGTTCCCCTCACAAAGAGAGGGATTTGATTGGTGAAGATGTAGATCTAGATCTCCTCTCTCTTTTCCCTCAAGAATATGCAAGAATCATGGGAGGAATCAAGAACTAGGGCAAGCTTTGAAGGACAACAATGGAGGGGAGAGAGAGAGAGTGAACCAACCAGCCCAAGGAGGAAGAAGGGGGTCTTATATACCCCCTCCCAACGAAATATGACCGTTTGGGGCCTCCCAGGCCGGAAAATCCGCCCCCGGGCCGGATTATCCGCCCCCCGAAATCGCCCCTGGCTCGGGCCGGATATTTGGCCGGATATTGTCCATGTTTTGTCCTTCGGGCCGGATTATCCGCCCCCCAGAAAACTGCAGAATCACCAAAACTAAAACGGGCATAACTTTTGCATCCGGACTCCGATTTTGATGATCTTGGGCTTGTTTTGAAGCTAGGAACAAGCTCTACAAGATCATGCAGGAAACCATCATAGTACAACAAGGGAGGATAGAAACAAATGATGAAAGGTTTGACCTATCTAAAAAAGACATACCGGTAAAACTTCCAAACTTGAAAATGCAACAAGTTGCCCATGCAAAAACCATTCTCAATGAACTAGAGCTTGTCATGAGAATAAGAACAAGCTCTAAAACATCACATGGATAAGATCCAAATAAAACCAAGAAAGATGATGAACCAAACTCGAAAACGCAACAAGTGATCTATGTGAAATCCGTTTTCGATGAACTAGAGCTTGTCATGAGAATAAGCACAAGCTCTAAAACATCACATGGATAAGGTCCAAATAACAACCAAGAAAGATGATGCAAGGATGCAAAGGTTTGAGCTCTCTCCGAACGATACGATCGAGTTACTCACTCGAGAGCCCTCTTGATAGTACGGCAACTAAACTATAAACCGGTCTCCAACTACACTATGAGACCGGTGAGAAAGAAACCCTATCAAGAGCAAACCTTATACTTGCGCATTCCACTTGAGCTCGATGACGACGATCTTGACCTCAAAAAGATGGAACGCCTTTCTTGCTTGTGTTTGCTTGACGAAGTCTTGTGGATTGCTCCCCCATAATCCACCATGGGAGAGCTTCTTCTTCGGCGCATCTTCACATAACCATGACCACCATGTGGATTGCTCCCCCATAATCCACCATGGGAGAGCTTCTTCTTCGGCGCATCTTCACATATCCATGATCACCATATGGATGGCAAGACTCAAGCAAAGGACCTCTTCGAGATGGCTCATCTTGAACTTGCACTTCATTTCTTCATTCTTCATCATGTTGATGTCTTGAAGTAACTTGAGGGCTCACTTCACCTTCATCTTCAAGACATACTTGACACTTGATATCCTTCATCAAATTCTTCTTATTGCAACCTTGAAGCCAACATATGGTTCAAGAATTTCTATGGACAACTCCTACAAATATAACTCAATGCAAACATTAGTCCATAGGGATTGTCATTAATTACCAAAACCACACATGGGGGCTCCATGCACTTTCAATCTCCCCCATTTTGGTAATTGATGACAATCTCTTTGAGAGGGTTTATATAAGGAATTTAAGTAACAAATAAGTTGAATATATAGAGCAAACTCCCCCATAATATATGCATGTGTGAATGATCTTGACTTTCATTGCATATATTGGCATTCAAAGCCTAGTGGAGTTTCCTCTAAATATTCAACTATGCAAAGCAACAAGATGCAATGCAATAAAGGCACATGCTTAAGCACAAAGCAAAGACATAACCAAATTCCCTTAAACCCTCCAAACTTCTCCCCCATTGGCACCAATTGCCGAAATGGGTGAAAAATTTAGAAGGCCAATATAGTGAGAGTTCCTCCATAGCGTGTGCATTTCTCATAATTTGAGTGGAATCAAATGCACATATCCAATGACGAATATTCGGAAGGAATCACACTATAGATAGGATCAAAGATTGCAAAAAGATAACAAAGTCAAGAAGCTTCAACAAATGAAGCAAGCAACCAAATGAACCACAAGGAAGATACCAAAAGAAAGAAAGATATTATGATAAGATCAAGAAGATTGCTCTAAATAATATGAGGAAGCTCCCCAAGGTTTGTGCACAAAACTAGACAATTTGCATTGGAGTATAAAGTGCACAAACATGGAATCATCACTCCCATAATATCATTCAAAAACAAAAGATACCAAGTGAATCAAACTCTAATGATCACCACAAGATAGTGTTCTAAATCAAATGAGGAAGCTCCCCAAGGTACATGCATAAAATAAAATGTTGCATTTGAATACAATATGCATAACATGGAATCCTTACTCCCTCATTACCATTTAAAACACAAACATTTGCAATAGATCATAGATAGAAAATTAAGCTTAACACTTGCAACAAACAAATGGTTGAGCAACAAGTAGGAGGCACCATAATAAAAGGCTCAACCAAGAGGATATGTGAAAGGCATGATAAAGCATATTATAAGACTATTGCAAGGATGAGCAAAAAGCATCATCATAGTCTTCAATGAATTATATTGCTTAGCATGACCAATCAACATGCAATAAATAAATAAGATATCAAAAGGAGATGTATCATCTCTTATGTGTATAAGTTTCTCTAAGTGAGCAATATCACAAAGATATTTATCCACAAAGAAACATGCACACATAAAATAGATACACAAGAAAAATAGTATGATATCCAAGACGAAGTCATGCAATATACCAATAAGAATTTTTGCTTAATAGCATGGCCAAAGGCTCAATTTTATCTTATTGTACATTCATGAACTTCAACCACAAACAACTAAAATACATCACAAATATCAACAAGGGATAGAAGATAGTTGGGATGCATTTGAGAAAGGCAACAAGTATCACAAACGGGGATACCAAAAGAAGTAACTAAATTTGCACTTTCATCTATATTGCACATGTGAGAGCCTTGAGGAATTGATATGCAACAAAATTGCTAGATAGGCATAGTTGGGGTGGATGAATCATGAGCATGATTTAAAATACTTCCCAACAAATGCACTCATCTCAAATTACTCTCATTCACAATAAAGAGGTTTCATTAAGACTTTTGCAAGAAGCACAACATTTGCAAATCAATAGATTCATGCCAAGATGCAACCATAAGGTTGGATACAACAAAAGTATGCATGAGAAGATACTTGTTACCAAGATAGCATTGGTGTGGATGTAGTAGATATGTGTTCGTTGATCATCCTATCTTGCCTCACGTTACCATTGAGTCACCACTTCTTTCCAAGAGTGAGACAAGCATTCAATGCATATCCATTGTACCTAACACAAAGGTAAGTACAAAATGGTCCCCAAACTAATTGGGTCCGAAGTAGTTAGACACACTACAACATATAGGACAAACTCCACAATTCTATGTGCATATAGATATGAAATTGAATTTCATGCACATCTTAGTCAAATTAGGATTTGATGGAGTTTACCCTATATATTGGATCAAAGAAAGTGACACATGCCATAAGATATACATATATTAAATATGCATGCACAATACTTTCAAGAACCAAAGGAAGATACAATTTGGACAAAACACCAAATAAACCAAGAGACAATGGTTGTCCAAATTATATCAAAGAATCAAATCAACACAAGATTGACTCCAAAGACTTATCTCATTATAAGAAGCTAATTAAACCTAAGCACAAAGGAATGAGATAACCAACTCCCAAGAGAGCAAGGTTCCAACAAATAAACCAAACCCTCGACATTTTTTATGATGGCACAAAGTACCAAAAAGAAAATTTTATGTCTCCCAAAACCCAATTTTTGATAAAGATCAAGAGATGTTAAGCATTCTAATAATATAGAAGAGCTCCCCCAAGTTTGGTGCATTATCAAGGATTTTTTATATGAATACAAAATGCACAAAACTAGGATCATCACGCTACCTATATCTTCTAACAATGCTAAGAAAGTTTGAATAGACAACTTAGATCCATAAGATGCAAGGAAGACACATGGGAGTCAAAGCACAACAAATTCATGGCAATAAATAAGGCAAAATAAATACAAGAGCCAATGTAGATATGATCAATAAATATCTACCTCATAATTGATTACCAATTGTCCTAGGACAAGAGGTATTAGGAAATATTTCCCGGTGGTAGTTTGTAAGTATACATAAGATCATATTTACAACGAACAAAGCATATGGTAAAAGATAAGAGTTAACCATCATGCAAAGATAGTTTCTTGATAGCTTCATTTAGTCATACCAACATGCAAGGCAATTAATAGTATTCATACCAACATGCAAAGCAATTAATAGTATTCATACCAACATGCAAAGCAATTAATAGTATTCATACCAACATGCAAAGCAATTAATAGTATGACTTGAAGCACATGGTTTTCCAAAAAGGTATTGAGGGACACGTTGTGAAAAACCATGCCAAGAAGAACTTTCACAAATAAGATCCACAAAGATATTAGCAATGAAGCCATTTAAGCAAATTGGAGCTTGTTTGAGCAAACATGCCACATAGGAGAGAGATAATTTACGGTATCAATTCTATGTGACACAACCTCAAATGTTCACATTTTCTAGGCTTGTAATATGCACAAAGCTTATTACTCCCCCATAATGTGATAAGGAATTTATTTTCACAAGAGGCAAATAAGATCCAACTAGAGATATTAATGGACATTGGAATTTGAATTTCTCATGAAGATGACATACCACATAGAGACTAGATAATCTTGCAATATCAATTCTAAGTGATATTCCTCATGTACACACATTGTTAGGATCATGAAATTCCCAAAGGAATATCACTCCCCCAAAATGGGATAGTCCATTAATCGCTCATAAGAGCCATATAAGATACAACAAGATGCAAAGTGGCTCCAACACAAACACAAATACATGGTGTGCAACCCAACATACATAGACTTGATTTCTCAAGAAAAGCAAGTAGGAAGCACAACATATACAAACACATGCTAGGAACAAAACTAACACATGCAAAGGGGCGAGTAACTTTCAATATAAATGAGTTGAGAACATGTTACCGCAAGGAGGAACATTGGATATATGATAGTAGCAAGATAATCAAAAGACTTGGCTTGAGATAATATAAATGATGAAGATCCCTTAATTCTTCATGATGTAGCCAAGTCTCCAATGCCCTCCAACAAGCACCTATTGATCAAATTTTGGATTGTTGGTCCCCAACTAAGTTGGGTCCTAAGAGGTTAGTCACAATAGGCTTGGCAACCCAAATGGTTCTTTTCTTGACACCACTTTGAGCACCAACAAATTTGGCAAACACATTGCCACCCTCATCCTTACGAAGAGAATAAACATCATCAATGGTGATAGAGTTGGATGAGGTACCAATAGTGCACAAGGAGGAGATGTGGCCCTTCTCACGGCATATGTAGCAAGTTCTTTTCTTCTCCTTCTTCTCACTAGGTTTCTCCACAATGGGAGCATTGGCTTGTTTCTTCTTGGGAAGTGGCATTTCTTCAACTTGAGGTTGAATATGAGTTTGAGCTTGGGGCCGCTTCCCTTTTTGCTTCTTCTTCAAAGGGCAAGATCTAACATGGTGCCCTTCAATATTGCACTTGAAGCAAACAATCTTGGCCGGGTCTTTGACTTGTACTTGGCCCTTCTTCTTGTTGTTGTTCATGGACTTGTTCTTGTTGTTGGATTTGAAACCAAGTCCACTCTTGTCATTGGGGGATTGTTGCATACTCAACATCGTGTCAAGTTTGCATTTCCCTTCATGACCCTTTACCAAGTCATTCTTCAAAGAAGTGACTTGGGCCTTGAGCTCTTTGATTTCCTCTACATGGTTAGTAACAACACAAGCACTAGAGGAAGTAGAATCTTCATTGTTAGAGCAACAAGGCAAGGAAGATAATTCATCACAAGATTTAGCAATATTATGAGTGGATGAATTACTAGGACTAGCACATGGAAATATAGCATTTTGAGTAGTAGTGCTAGTATCCACATGAGGCTCACAAGGTGTTGCCTTAAATATGATAGCCTCATGAGCTAACTTTAGCCTATCATGAGAGGCTAGAAGATCCTCATGGGAGCGAGAAAGCTTTCCATGACTTTCTTCCAATTTCCCATAATTGCAAGTTAGCAACTCAAGTTGAGCCCTTAGCTCAACATTCTCCTTCAAGATAGATGCTTCACAAGAAGTAGAGTTAGTAGCACAAGCATCAATATTAGTAGTAATAGAAGAAGGCAAGTTGGCATGCTCTTTTAGATAAGAAGCTTTAAGTTTCTCATGCGACTCGGTGAGTTTGGCGAGCGCACTCTCAATGACCCTTGAGCCCTTTTTGAGTTGCTCAAAATCCTCAAGGAGTTTAGCATTAACAAACACAAGCTTATCATTTTTTAGCTTTAGTTCATTTGCCATCTCAAGAGCTCTATCATGGTTTTCCTTTTCTCTAGACAATTCTAGAGCAAAGGTCTCCTCAAGAGCTTCCTTGATGGTTTGTTCTTCTTCAAGTTCATTTTTTAATGATGCTACATCATCGGCATACTCTCGTTCAAGAGCACCCTTTTTATCAATGGTGTTCTCATGCATCCAAATAAGTTTTTGGCTCTCAATAGCGGTAGTCAAGATTTCAAAGAAGTGAGTGCTAGCAATTTTATCTTTGCAAATAACCTTGAATACGCTCTTACCCTTATCGCGTAGAGAGACAACCCAATCCTCTTCTTCATATTCATCCTCATCCTTATCACCACGAGACATATTGGGTTCCATGGTAGGAGGTACCGTGGAACCCTTGGCCATAAGGCATATATGAGGACCGTGAGATAAAGAGGAGGAGTTACTTGAGGCTCCTTTCAAGATCTTGTCTTGACCAATAGAATCTTTGGTTTCCTCTACATTGTTAGACACACAACAACTAGAGGAAATAGAAGCATTTTTATCATGGCCACAAGACAATGCAAGCATATCATCATTAGATTTATTCAAGCAACTTACACATGATATGCAAGGACTATCAACACAAGCATGTAAATCATTTCTAGTGCTAGATGTGTTTAAGTCCGAAGATGAAGCATTGCAATGAGATAGAGATGACGAATCATCAATAGTAAGCTCAATATCAACATTGCAATTTTCATCACCACTCACCATATCATTACCTTGTGTCTTACCACACTTTGGTGAAGTGGAAGAAGATGAGAACTCATCACGGCCGGAAGTGGAAGCAATACAATCATCCTCAATAATCTTGGACACATCATATTTATCTTGAAGCTTTGTCCATAATTCATGAGCGCTCCCAAAAGGCATGATTGAAGAAGTAACTACATTGCTCACAACAATGGAAAACACATGAGAAGCAAGAGCATCGAGACAAGAGTTTTTCTCCTCCTCAAGAGATAAATTTTGAGGATCCTTAGGAGAAGAAAAACCCATGTCAAGAAATCGCTCCATGTCCGGGGACATACGCCGCAAAATATTAAGCACATAAATTTTCCATAGATCATAATTTGTGCCATCAAATATAAACAAGTTATTGTGCGCTAATCCCCTAGCCGACATCTTTACTCTCAAGGCGGTGAAGCCTAAGAATGAGAGACCTTGCTCTGATACCAATTGAAAGGACACGGATGTCGCCTAGAGGGGGGTGAATAGGCGATTTAAAACTTTTACGAGATGGGCTTAACAAATGCGGAATAAAACTAGCGTTTACTTTGTCAAGCCCAAAGCCTATATACTATTGTTCACCTATGTGCACCAACAACTTATTCTAAGCAATACAAGCAACTATGTGATAGCAAGATATACAAACTTATGCTAAGCAATACAAGCAACTATGTGATAGCAAGATATATAACTTCAAGCACGATGGCTATCACAAGGTAAAGTGCATAAGTAAAGAGCTCGGGTATAGAGATAACCGAGGCACGCGGGAGACGATGATTTATCCCGGAGTTCACACTCTTGCGAGTGCTAATCTCCGGTGGAGAGGTGCGGTTGCTTAGTGCTCCCGAACGCCACAAGAGGCTCACCTTGAGGTGTGGTTGCTCGATGCACACCAACGCCACAAAGGCCTCACCCCAAGATGCGGTACTCACACCACAAACCGAACGCCACGAAGGCGCCTCACCTAAATCTCCGGTGACCCTCGCCACAAAGGCCTAGGTCACGGTTCCACTAAGGGATTTCCTTCGAGGCGGAAACCGGGCCTTACACAAAGATTGGGGCACACATCCACAACTTAATTGGAGGCTCCCAACAAATCGCCACAAAGGCGTAGAATCCGTCTAGGGTTCCAAGAACCCAAGAGTAACAACCTTCTTGCTTTCACCACCACGAATCACCGTGGAGAACTCAAACCGATGCACCAAATGCAATGGCAAGAACACCACAAAGATGCTCAAATCCTTCTCTCTCAAATTCCAACAAAGCTACAAAAGCTATTGGGGGAATAAGAGAGGAAGAACAAAGAGGAGAACACAAAATCCTCCAAGATCAAGATCTAGTGGGTTCCCCTCACAAAGAGAGGGATTTGATTGGTGAAGATGTAGATCTAGATCTCCTCTCTCTTTTCCCTCAAGAATATGCAAGAATCATGGGAGGAATCAAGAACTAGGGCAAGCTTTGAAGGACAACAATGGAGGGGAGAGAGAGAGAGTGAACCAACCAGCCCAAGGAGGAAGAAGGGGGTCTTATATACCCCCTCCCAACGAAATATGACCGTTTGGGGCCTCCCAGGCCGGAAAATCCGCCCCCGGGCCGGATTATCCGCCCCCCGAAATCGCCCCTGGCTCGGGCCGGATATTTGGCCGGATATTGTCCATGTTTTGTCCTTCGGGCCGGATTATCCGCCCCCCAGAAAACTGCAGAATCACCAAAACTAAAACGGGCATAACTTTTGCATCCGGACTCCGATTTTGATGATCTTGGGCTTGTTTTGAAGCTAGGAACAAGCTCTACAAGATCATGCAGGAAACCATCATAGTACAACAAGGGAGGATAGAAACAAATGATGAAAGGTTTGACCTATCTAAAAAAGACATACCGGTAAAACTTCCAAACTTGAAAATGCAACAAGTTGCCCATGCAAAAAACCATTCTCAATGAACTAGAGCTTGTCATGAGAATAAGAACAAGCTCTAAAACATCACATGGATAAGATCCAAATAAAACCAAGAAAGATGATGAACCAAACTCGAAAACGCAACAAGTGATCTATGTGAAATCCGTTTTCGATGAACTAGAGCTTGTCATGAGAATAAGCACAAGCTCTAAAACATCACATGGATAAGGTCCAAATAACAACCAAGAAAGATGATGCAAGGATGCAAAGGTTTGAGCTCTCTCCGAACGATACGATCGAGTTACTCACTCGAGAGCCCTCTTGATAGTACGACAACTAAACTATAAACCGGTCTCCAACTACACTATGAGACCGGTGAGAAAGAAACCCTATCAAGAGCAAACCTTATACTTGCGCATTCCACTTGAGCTCGATGACGACGATCTTGACCTCAAAAAGATGGAACGCCTTTCTTGCTTGTGTTTGCTTGACGAAGTCTTGTGGATTGCTCCCCCATAATCCACCATGGGAGAGCTTCTTCTTCGGCGCATCTTCACATAACCATGACCACCATGTGGATTGCTCCCCCATAATCCACCATGGGAGAGCTTCTTCTTCGGCGCATCTTCACATATCCATGATCACCATATGGATGGCAAGACTCAAGCAAAGGACCTCTTCGAGATGGCTCATCTTGAACTTGCACTTCATTTCTTCATTCTTCATCATGTTGATGTCTTGAAGTAACTTGAGGGCTCACTTCACCTTCATCTTCAAGACATACTTGACACTTGATATCCTTCATCAAATTCTTCTTATTGCAACCTTGAAGCCAACATATGGTTCAAGAATTTCCTATGGACAACTCCTACAAATATAACTCAATGCAAACATTAGTCCATAGGGATTGTCATTAATTACCAAAACCACACATGGGGCTCCATGCACTTTCATCTGCCCCCCAGCGAAACTCCTCATCAGACTTGATTTTGACCAGTCCCATGAACGGCTCGATTCGTCCTGACAAGTTGGAGATAAACCTTCTGACGAAATTGATTTTGCCGATGAGACATTGAAGTTCCTTCTTCGTAGTGGGTGGCTTCATCGTTCGCACTGCCTCTTGGCTTTTTAGGCCGATCTCGATTCCACGCTCATGAACCAAGAAACCCAAGAACTGACCGGCCGTCACACCAAAGGCACACTTCTTTGGATTCATTCTTAGTCCGAACTTCCTAGTTCGGTCCAGGACGTGTCGCAAATCTTCCAAGTGTCCGTCCACCGAAACAGACTTCACGACCACGTCATCGATGTAAATCTCTACCAATTTGCCGATTAAATCATGAAAGATGTAATTCATGGCTCGTTGGTATGTTGCGCCGGCATTCTTCAGTCCAAATGTCATGACTACATATTCAAACAAGCCCACCGAGCCTGGTACTCTGAATGCAGTCTTGTTTATATCTTCTGGAGCCATAAAGATTTGATTGTACCCGGCATTGCCATCCATGAAGCTTAAAACTTTATGGCCAGCAGCTGCATTGATCAACGTCTCTGCTACTGGCATCGGATATTCATCCTTTGGAGTGGCACTATTGAGATTCCGAAAATCTATGGCGACGCGCCATCGGCCATCCTTTTTCTCCACAGGTACGACATTGGAAATCCATTCAGCGTACCTGCATGGCCTGATGAACCCGGCGTCCAACATCTTCTGGATCTCTTTCTTGACTTCCACCAAGATTTCGGCCTTCATCTGTCGTGCTCGCTGCTGGAATGGCCGAAATCCTTTCTTCAGAGGGAGCCGATGCTCGATGATGCTCCTGTCTAACCCAGGCATCTCTGTATAATCCCATGCAAAACAATCTGGGTACTCCTTCAACAAGGCTATCAACCGGCTCCTCAGATGTGGATCCAACTTTTTGCTGATAAATGTTGGTCGTGGCTTATCCCCAGGACCAATGTCAATCTCTTCTAGCTCATCAGCTGATGTGAACCCATACCCCAGCTTTCCATCGCTTGCTAGATCAATGCTGAACACAGGCAAAAGGCAAGTTGAGGATAATTTTGGCCGATTGCTAGAATCGGCCTCCTTTTTCATTGCAACGTTCAATGAGGGTTTACAACTTTTTGGTTCTCTACTATGGCTACGTGACAATCTTGAGGTAAGACCTTTGCTTTTTATTTTTTGGGGCCGATCGCTGGGATCGGCCTTGTCACGCACGTCCATAGACTTGGATCTTGCTACTCTGTCAGGCCAGTGGATAAGACCAGCCTCACCCCGTTTTTTGAAGCTTCGATGCGCTCACAGCCGTCCAGATTAATTCCAGAGAGCGGCTCTTGGTCGTTTGCATCCCAAATGTTCATGGCGGCTAGCGAGATCTCGATCGAATCATCTGCATGAACAACTTCCACTTCATCTCCATCCCATTGTATGATGCACTGATGCATTGTGGATGGAATGCAACAGTTAGCGTGGATCCAATCTCTCCCTAGCAGGACAGCATAAGTGCTTTTGCTGTCGACGATGAAGAACGATGTAGGGATGGTTTTTCGGCCTACAGTCAGGTCTACGTTCAGAACACCCTTTGCTTCTGACGCTTGGCCGTTGAAATCGCTTAATGTGACGTTGGTCTTGATCAGATCTTCATTGGAACGTCCCAAACGTCGTAGCATAGAGTACGGCATTATATTGACTGCCGCTCCTGTATCAACCAACATCTTGCCGATAGGCTGCCCATTGATGTAACCTTTCAGGTATAGGGCTTTCAAATGCCTGTAGCTTCTATCTCGCGGCTTCTCAAAGATGACTGACGTGGACCGCAGTCAAACTGTGCCACTGACACCTCCTCGTCTTTTGGAGCACAAAATTCTGACGGGAGTATGAACACCATGTTTGTATCAGCCGATGCCTCTGCATCGGCTCTTGTCTGTTTGGGGCGCCACACTTTCTTTTGTGGCCGTGCCTCTGTCTCCAATGTTTGCTGAATTTTCACGGCCAGATCGGGCCGTGCTTTCCTCAACGTATATAGGTACTGAGCTTCGGCTTCCTCTAAGTTTCGTAGCCGCTGCACCCTACGCTTCTGGGAGTGGCTGAGTCCATCGGGACACCACCGTGGCCGGTGATACCTATCTTCTTCTTCATCTGACTCCCCGAAGTCTTCATCTTGAGACGACTCAGCTCGTCTGTTCTGAGGTGGGAGAGGTCCTAGACGCTTGAACACTGAAACTTCATTTGTTCCCTTCCTCTTCCGTCTACATTCTGGGCAGTTCTCGATTGTTGGCAATCGGCTCATTCCTGAGTCCCAGCAGTGTTTGAAGAAAGGACAGTCCCAATGCTTATCCATGTCCTCTTGCTCTCTTGACCTCCCTCTAGCGTGACGCTCATACCCTTCTTGGTCTCTATCATATCGACGATACTTCTTGTCATCTGCATCAGACCGACGATATCTCTCATCATCTACGTCGTAGCGCCGACGTCGGTCGTACTGCTGCTCATATTTGTTAAGGAGATGTGCGGAAAGTGGTCGTTGATACCGCACGCTTCTCACTTCTTCCTCAGTCAAGTACCGTCTGTCATCATGCTGGGGCCGGTCGCGTGGATCGGCCTCCGCTTTATCTTTGCCACGGGAGTGACTGCTTTCTGGCTTATCCTTGCCACGGCGGTCTACAAGCCCTGCCATGTTGATATCAAAAGAGAAGCCTGGCTTGCTCCTTAAGCAGTGACTAAGATCGACCATGTTGACTTCAGGAAACGGATGCGTGTCAACTCTCATGGCAAACTGACCGAAGAGTAATCGGCCTTGTTCTATCGCCATTTGAATCTGTCCGCGCAACACTTTGCAGTCGTTGGTGGCATGGGTGAACGTGTGATGCCACTTGCAGTATGGCCTACCGTTCATCTCTTGTAACGTGGGGATTTTGTGGCCTTCGGGTAACTTTAGCTGTTTTTCCTTCAGCAGCAAATCAAAAATTTGCTCTGTTTTGCTTAAATCAAAGTCAAACCCTTTTGCAGGCCCTGGTTGTTTCACCCATTTGCAGGACACGGGTACTGCCCCCCGAGCCCATTCAGCTACGGCGACCTCCTGATCTTCTGCAGAGTCTTCAACTTCTTCCGTCTCAACCAGGGCGACGCGCTTGAACTTGTCCTGGTACAATTCTGGGTGGCGCTGTTCATATGATGTCAACTTCTGAACCATGTGCGCTGATGCGCGTAAATGTACACGTCCGTTGGGAACCCCAAGAGGAAGGTATGATGCGCACAGTGGCAAGTTTTCCCTCAGAAAGAAACCAAGGTTTAATCGAACCAGGAGGAGCCAAGAAGCACGTTGAAGGTTGATGGTGGCGAAATGTGATGCGGCGCAACAACAGGGATTCCGGCGCCAACGTGGAATCTGCACAACAAAACCAAAGTACTTTGCCCCAATGAAACAGTGAGGTTGTCAATCTCACCGGCTTGCTGTAACAAAGGATTAAGCGTATCGAGTGGAAGATGATTGTTTGCAAGAAAACAGTAAAAAACAATTGCAGTAGATTGTATGCTATGTAAAGAATAGGACCGGGGTCCACAGTTCACTAGAGTGTCTCTCCCATAAGATAAAAGCATGTTGGGTGAACAAATTACAGTCGGGCAATTGACAAATAGAGAAGGGCATAACAATGCATATACATGATATGATAAATATAGTGAGATTTAATCCGGGCATTACGACAAAGTACATAGACCGCCATCCAACTGCATCTATGCCTAAAAAGTCCACCTTCAGGTTATCATCCGAACCCCATTCAGTATTAAGTTGCAAAGCAACAGACAATTGCATTAAGTATGGTGCGTAATGTAATCGACAACTACATCCTTAGACATAGAATCAATGTTTTATCCCTAGTGGCAACACACATCACAACCTTAGAACTTTCTGTCACTGTCCCAGGTGTCAATGAAGGCATGAACCCACTATCGAGCATAAATACTCCCTCTTGGAGTTAAGAGTAAAAACTTGGCCAGAGCCTCTACTAATAACGGAGAGCATGCAAGATCATAAACAACACATAAACAATAGATTGATAATCACCATAACATAGTATTCTCTATCCATCGGATCCCGACAAACACAACATATAGTATTACATATAGATGATCTTGATCATGTTAGGCAGCTCACAAGATCCAACAATTAAGCACAATTAGGAGAAGACGACCATCTAGCTACTGCTATGGACCCATAGTCCAGGGGTGAACTACTCACTCATCACTCCGGAGGCGATCATGGCGATGAAGAGTCCTCCGGGAGATGAATCCCCTCTCGGCAGTGCCGGAGGCGATCTCTGAATCCCACGAGATGGGATTCGCGGCGGCGTCTCTGAAGGTTTTCCGTATCGTGGCTCTCGATACTGGGTTTCGCGACGGAGGCTTTAAGTAGGCGAAAGGGCAGGTCAAGAGGCGGCGCGAGGCCCACCCAGGCCGGCGCGGCCAGGGCTGGCCGCGCCGCCCTATGGTGTGGCCACCTCGTGGCCCCACTTCCTTCTCTCTTCGGTCTTGGAAGCTCCGTGCAAAAATAGGACCCTGGGCGGTGATTTCGTCCAATTCCGAGAATATTTCCTTACTAGGATTTCTGAAACCAAAAACAGCAACAACGGCTCTTCGGCATCTTGTTAATAGGTTAGTTCCAGAAAATGCGTAAATACGACATATAATGTGCATAAAACATGTAGGTATCATCAATAAAGTAGCATGGAACATAAGAAATTATCGATACGTTGGAGACGTATCAGCATCCCCAAGCTTAGTTCTGCTCGTCCCGAGCAGGTAAAACGATAACAAAGATAATTTCTGAAGTGACATGCCATCATAATCTTGATCATACTATTTGTAAACATATGTAATGAATGCAGCGATCAAAACAAAAGTAATGACATGAGTAAACAAGTGAATCATAAAGCAAAGACTTTTCATGAATAGTACTTCAAGACAAGCATCAATAAGTCTTGCATAAGAGTTAACTCATAAAGCAATAAATCAAAGTAAAGGTATTGAAGCAACACAAAGGAAGATTAAGTTTCAGCGGTTGCTTTCAACTTATAACATGTATATCTCATGGATATTGTCAACATAAAGTAATATAACAAATGCAATAAGCAAGTATGTAAGAATCAATGCACAGTTCACACAAGTGTTTGCTTCTTGAGGTGGAGAGAGATAGGTGAACTAACTCAACATAAAAGTAAAAGAATGGTCCTTCAAAGAGGAAAGCATCGATTGTTGTATTTGTGCTAGAGCTTTTATTTTGAAAACATGAAACAATTTTGTCAACGGTAGTAATAAAGCATATGAGTTATGTAAATTATATCTTACAAGTTGCAAGCCTCATGCATAGTATACTAATAGTGCCCGCACCTTGTCCTACTTAGCTTGGACTACCGGATCTTTGCATGCCATGTTTCAACCAAGTGTCACAAAGGGGTACCTCCATGCCGCCTGTACAAAGGTCTAAGGAGAATGCTCGCATTTTGGATTTCTCGCTTTTGATTATTCTCAACTTAGACATCCATACCGGGACAACATGGACAACAGATAATGGACTCCTCTTAAATGCATAAGCATGTAGCAATGATTATTATTCTCATATGAGATTGAGGATATATGTCCAAAACTGAAACTTCAACCATGATTCATGGCTTTAGTTAGCGGCCCAATGTTCTTCTCTAACAATTTTGCATGCTCCAACCACTAAGGTGATAGATCCTTCAGACAAGACGGACATGCATAGCAACTCACATGATATTCAACAATAGTTGATGGCGTTCCCCAGAAGCATGGTTATCGCACAACAAGCAACTTAATAAAAGATAAAGTGCATAAGTACATATTCAATACTACGATAGTTTTTAAGGCTATTTTGTCCCATGAGCTATATATTGCAAAGGTGAATGATGGAATTTTAAAGGTAGCACTCAAGCAATTTACTTTGGAATGGCGGAGAAATACCATCTAGTAGGTAGGTATGGTGGACACAAATGGCATAGTAGTTGGCTCAGGAATTTTGGATGCATGAGAAGTATTCCCTCTCGATACAAATTTTAGGCTAGCAAGGTTATTTGAAGCAAACTCAAGGATGAACCGGTGCAGCAAAACTCACATAAAAGACATATTGTAAACATTATAAGACTCTACACCGTCTTCCTTGTTGTTCAAAACCCAATACTAGATATTATCTAGACCTTAGAGAGACCAAATATGCAAATCAAATTTTAGCAAGCTCTATGTATTTCTTCATTAATGGGTGCAAAGCATATGATGCAAGAGCTTAAACATGAGCACAACAATTGCCAAGTATCACATTATCCAAGACATTTTAGAATTACTACATGTAGCATTTTCCAATTCCAACCATATAACAATTTAACGAAGAAGAAACTTCGCCTTGAACATTATGAGTAAAGCCTAAGGACATATTTGTCCATATGCAACAGCGGAGCGTGTCTCTCTCCCACAAAGTGAATGCTAGTATCCATTTTATTCAAACAAAAAACAAAAACAAAAACAAACCGACGCTCCAAGTAAAGAACACAAGATGTGATTGAATAAAAATATAGTTTCAGGGGAGGAACCTGATGATGTTGTCGATGAAGAAGGGGATGCCTTGGGAATCCCCAAGCTTAGACGCTTGAGTCTTCTTAAAATATGCAGGGGAACCACGGGGGCATCCCCAAGCTTAGAGCTTTCACTCCTCTTGATCATAGTATATCATACTCCTCTCTTGACCCTTGAAAACTTCCTTCACACCAAACTTCAAGCAAACTCATTAGAGGGTTAGTGCACAATTAATAATTCACACATTTAGAGGTGACACAAACATTCTTTTCACTTCTGGACATTGCATAAAGCTACTGGACATTAATGGATCAAAGAAATAAATCCAACATAGCAAAAGAGGCAATGCGAAATAAAAGGCAGAATCTGTCAAAAACAGAACAGTCCGTAAAGACGAATTTTAAGATGGCACCAGACTTGCTCAAATGGAAAAACTCAAAACTAATGAAAGTTGCATACATATCTGAGGATCACGCTCGTAAATTGGCAGATTTTTTCGAATTTTCTACAGAGACCTGTGCCCAGATTCGTGACAGACAGCAATGCTGTTTCTGCGCAGCGATCCCAAATATAACATCAACTTTGACATAGAAACTTTACTTGGCACAAAAACATGATAAGGAGAGGTTGCTACAGTAGTAAACAACTTCCAAGACTCAAATATAAAACAAAGTACTGTAGTAAAAACATGGGTTGTCTCCCATAAGCGCTTTTCTTTAACGCCTTTCAGCTAGGCGCAGAAAGTGCAAATCAAGTAACATCGAGAGTAGAAGCATCAACATCATTACCAGGGGTGTTGGGAGTTTTCTCAACTAAGCATAGTATATTGGATACATAAGTTTTAGCGTCTCCCTTTTCATTAGTCTTGGGCTTGCTATTCTCATCGAACAAATTTTCAGGAACAAGCCAAGCATAGTTATTTTCTAGTGCATCATTCATAGCTAGGAGTTTACATGGTATTGGTGCTTTGATCTCCCCACCATCATTAATATTATTAGTGTATCTTATTCTATCTATGTCCATTTTTTCAAGGAGACCAACAAAATTAGTATGAGAACCTAGCATATTAAATTTAGCAAAGACCTTTCTAGCCTCTCTTGCTAATCCCCCAAATTCTCTAAGAAGAGTTTCTAGAACAAAATCTTTCTTTTCCCCTTCTTCCATATCACCGAGTGTAAGAAACATGTGTTGGATTATATGATTGAGATTAACAAATTTAGTTTCCAACATGCGAACTAAAGCAGCAGCAATTTCATAGGTAGGTGCAAGTTCTACCAAGTGTCTATCTTCAAAATCTTCAGTAATACTAACATGATTGAAAAATTCTTCTATATTATTTCTCCCAACTATGGACCCACGTCCTACCTGTATGTCTTTTGTGGTAAAATTAAAAGGAAACATGATGCAATAAAAAAGTAAACTAGGCGAATAAAGTAAAGACAAGTAACTAATTTTTTTGTATTTTTGATATGGAGAGCAAGACAGTAAATAAAGTAAAACTAGCAACTAATTTTTTGTGTGTTTTGTTTAGGTGCAGCAAACAAAGTAGTAAATAAAATAAAGCAAGACAAAAACAAAGTAAAGAGATTGAGAAGTGGAGACTCCCCTTGCAGCGTGTCTTGATCTCCCCGGCAACGGCGCCAGAAAACAGGCTTGATGCGCGTAAATGTACACGTCCGTTGGGAACCCCAAGAGGAAGGTATGATGCGCACAGTGGCAAGTTTTCCCTCAGAAAGAAACCAAGGTTTAATCGAACCAGGAGCCAAGAAGCACGTTGAAGGTTGATGGTGGCGAAATGTGATGCGGCGCAACAACAGGGATTCCGGCGCCAACGTGGAATCTGCACAACAAAACCAAAGTACTTTGCCCCAACGAAACAGTGAGGTTGTCAATCTTACCGGCTTGCTGTAACAAAGGATTAAGCGTATCGAGTGGAAGATGATTGTTTGCAAGAAAACAGTAAAAAACAATTGCAGATTGTATGCTATGTAAAGAATAGGACCGGTGTCCACAGTTCACTAGAGGTGTCTCTCCCATAAGATAAAAGCATGTTGGGTGAACAAATTACAGTCGGGCAATTGACAAATAGAGAAGGGCATAACAATGCATATACATGATATGATAAATATATTGAGATATAATCCGGCATTACGACAAAGTACATAGACCGCCATCCAACTGCATCTATGCCTAAAAAGTCCACCTTCGGGTTATCATCCGAACCCCATTCAGTATTAAGTTGCAAAGCAACAGAGACAATTGCATTAAGTATGGTGCGTAATGTAATCGACAACTACATCCTTAGACATAGAATCAATGTTTTATCCCTAGTGGCAACAGCACATCACAACCTTAGAACTTTCTGTCACTGTCCCAGGTGTCAATGAAGGCATGAACCCACTATCGAGCATAAATACTCCCTCTTGGAGTTAAGAGTAAAAACTTGGCCAGAGCCTCTACTAATAACGGAGAGCATGCAAGATCATAAACAACACATAAACAATAGATTGATAATCACCATAACATAGTATTCTCTATCCATCGGATCCCGACAAACACAACACATAGTATTACATATAGATGATCTTGATCATGTTAGGCAGCTCACAAGATCCAACAATTAAGCACAATTAGGAGAAGACGACCATCTAGCTACTGCTATGGACCCATAGTCCAGGGGTGAACTACTCACTCATCACTCCGGAGGCGATCATGGCGATGAAGAGTCCTCCGGAGATGAATCCCTCTCCGGCAGGGTGCGAGGCGATCTCCTGAATCCCCGAGATGGGATTCGCGGCGGCGGCGTCTCGGAAGGTTTTCCGTATCCCGGCTCTCGGTTGGGGTTTCGCGACGGAGGCTTTAAGTAGGCGAAAGGGCAGGTCAAGAGGCGGCGCGGGCCCACACCACGGGCCGGCGCGGCGGGGCCTGGGCCGCGCCGCCCTATGGTGTGGCCACCTCGTGGCCCCACTTCCTTCTCTCTTCGGTCTTCTGGAAGCTCCGTGCAAAAATAGGACCCTGGGCGGTGATTTCGTCCAATTCCGAGAATATTTCCTTACTAGGATTTCTGAAACCAAAAACAGCAGAAAACAGCAACTGGCTCTTCGGCATCTTGTTAATAGGTTAGTTCCAGAAAATGCGTAAATACGACATATAATGTGCATAAAACATGTAGGTATCATCAATAAAGTAGCATGGAACATAAGAAATTATCGATACGTTGGAGACGTATCATGCGCCAGTGAATTGTAGTTTGCTTGGAAAGTCAGATCCTTGAGCGGCGCGAGAGTCCTGCTATTGCCAGCTCAACTGCTTCCTTCTCGGATAAACGAACCGAATAACATCGGTTCTTGACGTCTGAAACGCTGAATGTATTCAGACACCGTCTCTCCCCGCCTTTGCCGAACCTGCGTCAGATCGGCAATGCCAGCTTCAGTAGCTTCTGAATGATATTGTATGTGAAACTGCTCTTCCAGCTGCTTCCAAGTCCGAACTGAATCTGGTGGCAACGAGGTGTACCACCCAAAGGCTGGGCCCGTGAGAGATTGCGAAAAGAACCTCACACGTAGCTGGTCTGAAGCTGAGACCATGCCCAATTGTGCCAAATATCGGCTCACGTGCTCGATTGAACTAGACCCCTCTGATCCACTGAATTTTGTGAAGTCAGGGAGCCGATATTTAGGCGGTAGTGGGATCAGGTCATACTCGTTAGGATACGGCTTGGAATAGCCGATTACTCTCTTCTTCGGCAGGATACCGAACTGGTCTCTCAAGATTGCACTGATCTGATCCACGGTAGGAGCTGCAGAGGTTGAGCTTTCATGACTTGTTCCGGTGGCATATTTAGCTAGCCACGCCTGTTTCTCCGCATCTGCTCCAGAACTTCCTCCTGCTCCAGCAATCCCTCCTGCTGTGGCAATCCCTCCTGCTGTAACCTGGTTCATCCAGTTGTTGCAGTCCGGCACGTATGTGCACACGTATCCATGCGGGATCTCCTTGGGCGGCTCATACAAGAATTGATAATCGCCAGGATCACCTCCAACCTTGTAGACGACGTATGCTGGTGAACCTTGTTGTTGTGGAGCTGCCAACGTGTACGGCAGTGGTGGCCTAGTGTAGAACGGTATTTCTCCCTGATGAGTTCCTAGAGCAGGTCCTGACGGAGAATACTGATGCTTCATGATTTCTTGCACCACACGAAGCGCAACACGCTCCAAAGTGTTCACCAGGCTCTCAGAATGCCGATGTAGGGAATGAGCCACAGCATAGTTGATTTCCTGGCGCAGGGCTCTGGTACGGTCCTCCGAAGGGAGAGACAGATCTATCCCTTCAAGCGCGCCTTCGGGTTTGAACCCTTTGAACCTAATCCCGTGCGAACGGGTCTTCTCGAAAGAGCCGATGAGATTGGCTTCGAAGATGGCCTTGAGATTATCATATTTCTTCTTGTGCTCTGGAGGCAGATCCTCGTACTTGATCGTTCTTCCGCTATCTCGGATGTTGACGTGGTTGTTGTAGAAGATTGTCCCACCGGGCGTGCCAGAATGTGTTACCTGCCAAAACCCACCGACGAGCAGTGGTTAAGCAACACGAAGAGCCGGGAGGCTGCCAAGACTGCTGGGTGGGCCCTGGTCCCTCGACGTCGTCCCACAATGTTCCGGCACACGTCCTGGCGGTTGCAGGGCGTGCCACCTGACCTATACCTGGTCAGGAAGGTGTTGGATTGCTTCGATTAGTTTCTGCATGGTAGACACGTAAACATTAAATACGAGCCCGATCGGCTCTCAGGTTGCCATGTGGATCGGCTCAAAGAGCCGATCGCCCATGATTCACGTTGGGTTTACGATGACATGGGGCTCCTGCTTGATCAACACGAAGTTAAACCAATCCACGACAGTTTAGGGTTTTCACCGTATGATCGGAACATCCTACGCGTGGTTGAGCCTAATAGATACGAAAGATGATAGAAAGCTAACCCTAAAAGAGGCCTAAAAACCAACATTAAGTTAATTCCCGGAACAATCCCTCTTAGAGATAGCAAACTATACCTTACGCACTACCGGATCATTCAACCCGTTTGCAAGGCCTAACCATACGGATATTAAACTAATCCTTGAGAAACAAGAATCAACTATAACGGATTGGATCTACTAAATGATGAACAAGCAAGGTGATGCCCTTACACCTAGATAGGTGTAAGAGCAGCTAGATATCGAAGGACGGCATAGCTAAGCAAATATGCGTAAGAAACGCATCAATGCAAGCCCCAAGACATCTATGATAAGTAGTGTTACTCGCCATCAACAACGCTTCAGCACGAGCAACACAAGATAAACGAATAAACGTACGCTGCCTAGATCGCAAGATGCGATCTAGGCAGCATGATGCTTACCCGGAAGAAACCCTCGAAACAAGGGGTGGCGATGCGCCTGGTTTGTGTTTGTTGTGAACGTGATTGTCCTCCTTTCTCGATAACCCTAGATACATATTTATAGTCCAAGGGACTTTCTAATTCGGGCGTGCACCTAACCGTGCACGGGTTAAACTCTATCTTTTAATACTAAACTAAGATGCAATCTACCATAATTTACAGATACACGGACAATCTAGCCCAAACTCTTCGCACAAGGCCGCTTCAGAGGTACTCCACGTGTATATCCTTCAAGCCCATCTCCATTACGGCCCATCTCCTGATTTGGCCAAAATCTGGTGATAACAGTAGGTCCTACAACCTTTGTCAAACTGTCGAAAACAGTGTTGGCATATGCAAAAGGTCCTTTAGTGTATCGTTCGCATGATCTCATTGACCGTGTGGCTCCTGCGGGGCATATCATTGCTCTCTAAGTGTAGTAAGTAGAAAACAAGTGGGATGAGAGTGAGGGACATAGGAGGGTAGAAGACAATAATTTTTGCATTTATCTATTTTTGGAAACAAAAATTCAAAAAAATGAATCAAGCGTCCAAATTACGACCGGTTTCACCTTTGTATTCGCCGCATCGAGGTATTCAAAATTTTATCAATTATTGATGGGTTTCGATGAATTTTTTTTCTAGAACCTTGTATAAGTTTATTTCAAAGTAATCGCGAGCTGTGCGGAAAAGTATACGTAGCGCATTGTTAAGTGTACACACACTGGACTTATAAGTACACACAATGCACTTGGAAGTACACACTCCCAAAAAAAAGTACCTAAAATGTACGCAAAAATTACGCACATAAAAAAGACTAAAAAAACTAGCACATGATTGTATAGGACCAAACCCCAAGTTTGCCGTTTTGGTGTTTCATAAAGGCGCATTTTTCTTTTTTCTTTCAATAGGACGTCGTGTTTCTATCGACAACAAGAAGCATGTGATAACTTCGCCAATTACCCGCTGCTCAGTCTCTCGAAGATGCTCATATGAGTATAATGTACATACATATGTTAATAGGGTGAGTGTATTTACATTTTTGTGAGCATATGTAGTTTTTTTAAAGACTGGAAAAACAATAAAATTCTAGGAAATTGCTCCAACGAGGGATGTTTCGTGGGCCTTTCAAAAAGGTTGCGTTTTAGGTCCTAAGTCTACCCGTAATTTGCTCAGCACAGGCCACGTCATTGCCAGATCGGCCCACTTTCAAAAGGTAAAATCAATGGGCTATTCGGCCTTTTGACATGCATGATGGGTCGCTCTCAAGAAAGGGATAAACATACGTATAAGACCTATTTCAGCCTTCTTAACGATTAAGACTGCCCAAAAGCCCATGACACTCAGCACAAATACGACCCGCAAGCGCAACGCACGCGCACACACTCGCACCTTCTAAAATTCCAATCGCAAGCTCAGTAGACCCAAGCAGTGGTGTGGCGCGAGCACGACGAAGAAACATGGCTGCGCGTATCACGGCAACGATCCTCCCCATCCTCTCCCTGCTCCTGCTACTCGCGGGCACCGGCGCCGCTGACGACGACAAGGCGTTCGTGTACGCCGGCTGCTCGCAGGGGCGCTACGACGCCGGGACGCAGTACGAGTCCGGCGTGGACTCCGTGCTCACCTCGCTCGCCAACAGCGCGCCCTACTCCCCCTATGCCAACACCACCTCCCCCTCGGCAGCAGCCCCCGTGGCCGGCCTCTACCAGTGCCGCTCCGACCTCGCCGCCGCCGTCTGCAGCGGCTGCGTCCGCTCCGCCATCTCCAGGCTCTCCTCCCTCTGCTCCTGGTCCACCGGCGGCGCCGTGCAGCTGCACGACTGCTTCGTGCGCTACGGGAACGACTCCTTCGTCGGGAAGCCCAACACGGCCGTGCTCTTCAAGAAGTGCGGCGGCTCGCCCGGGGACGCCGGCGGCGTCGCCATGAGGGACTCGGCGCTCGGCGCGCTCGCGGCCGCCGCGGCGCCCGCCGGGGGAGGGTACCGCGCCGGCGGATCCGGGGGCGTGCAGGCCATGTCGCAGTGCGTGGGGGACCTCGACGCCAAGGCCTGCTCCGACTGCGTCTCGGCCGCCGCAGCGCAGCTCAAGGCCGGGTGCGGCTCGGCCACCGCCGGCGAAGTGTACCTCGGCAAGTGCTACGCTCGGTTCTGGTCCAACGGTGGCGGCTTCGCGAGCAGCGACGCCGTGCACGGTGAGCGGCTTTTTCTTGCCGTCGCCGGCGGTTTCTTCGCTTCGGTGGTCTACTTCTCGCTGGTGCTAGCGTAGTTACAGTTGCAGGTTTGCACTTTGCAGTATTGTGTTAAGATTAGCTATGTTGTGCTATTGCAAACGCGTATGTCGTCGTAATGCTCGTATGATTCAGTGCACTTTTGCTCTGGACGTGCTTAGCAAAATATCATACTCGTACGTGTAAGCTGTAACCTAGCTGAATCTCTGAAGTGTGTAACTGTAAATCTGATCTCATGGAGTGTAAATTATGTTTGTATTGTATTCTTCTATTTAGTCGTAGTTTCTAATTTCAACTTCCAACGAGTACGTACCCTCTAACCATGTAATGCTTCTGTAGCATCTCAATGGTTTATACAAAGCGCCAACACGACCTCCTGACAACCATTCAGCCATTCAGAATTTCAGATAACCGTACCGCATACAATGTATGTATAGAGAAAAGCATACACATATGCGGTCATTCAGAATTTCAGATAACCATACCACATATAATGTAGTATAGTGATTAGTGTTTCAAAAAACCACCACTCTACATTAAGGTTTCAAAAAACCACCACATTACATGTATGTAAGTATTTAGATAACCATACCGCAGACAAGGTTTTCTAATTCTACAGTAGCAAGTACAGGCAATAATTATTTTCAGCGCACATAGACAGAATGCAAGGCCTTGCTGAACCGACCCATCATGCAGCGCTCGGCATGTCACAAGCAGAACATGATGGATAAAAAAGAGCTTTAATTTTGTCCGCTTTATCTTTGCTTTGTTGATTTTTGATGTGGAGTCGCTTTAGAACAGCCACTACAGGAATCGACCTCTACGCCGACGGCCGGCTGCCCTCGGCGTAGCCACGCCTGGCCCTCGGCGTAGGCTACGCCGACGGCAGCCCTCGGCGTACCTCGTCGGCGTCCAGGTCCCTCGGCGTAGCCCGGCCTGCCCTCGGCGTAGAAGCAGCCGTCGGCGTCCTCTCTCTATGCCGACGGTGACGAAGACCCTCGGCGTCGCTGCCGTCGGCGTCTGGCCACGGCGCGCCGTCGCCGTTAACGGAGGTGATCAGACGCCGACGGCTTTCCCCTCGGCGTAGCCACGCGATCTGGGGGCCGTGGGGCGACGTGGCCCGTCGCGAGGCTGCCACGTTCGGAGTCTACGCCGACGGCCAGGCCCTCGGCATCTGCATGGGCATGCACACGCGGCACACGCGGGGACACGCGGCACACGCTGGGCTGCCAGGTGGGAGCATATGCCGACGGCTATGCCCTCGGCATAGGCTCGACCATATGGTCATGCCATGGCCCTATGCCGACGGCATTGCCCTGTGTGGGTGTAGTTCTTTAAGTGTTTTGGTTCCTGTGTGTGGGTGTAGTTCTTTAAGTGTTTTGGTTCCTGTGTGTGGGTGTAGTTCTTTAAGTGTTTCGGTTCGTGTGTGGGTGCTAAGTTCTTAAATGTATCACTTTTGTGCATGCCATGCCATGTGGACATACACAAGTTTTGGGGCCATTCCACATACAGATCCTGGATTTTACCAAGTGCTAGCCCATGCATGCGGAAATCGTCAACGCCGGGTACATGCAAGGTTAGCCAAACCTTACATCACAATTGTACACATATGTTATGGGCATATGCAAGTTTTCCAGCGATTCCGACGCTCCGATGGTTGGAAAACCCTAGGGCGGGGACCCCGCAGATCTACCCCTATAGCTTTCTCCGTGCGAGGGTTTACCAATGGACTTTTTTACTTGTTTTGCTTTGTTTAGGACATATGTACATGTAAACCATAGGTTGGGCATACTTTACCATAAAATAGGCTCCGTTTGAGCCGTGGCGGGAGTTTCCACATACAGATCCTAGGGCGGGACCCCGCAGATCTACCCCTAGGGTAAGGGTTAGGGTTATAGTTAGGGTTAGCAATGTATGTGGAAACCCTAGGGTTAGGGTTAGAGTTAGAGTTAGGGTTAGAGTTAGCGTTAGCAATGTATGTGGAAACCCTAGGGTTAGGGTTAGGGTTAGGGCTAGAGTTAGGGTTAGGGTTAGAGTTAGGGTTAGGGTTAGAGTTAGGGTTAGGGAATTCTTAAAAAATAGAACCATTTTTACATAATGCATACTAGTAAATAAATAATAGAAACATAATATAAAGTAATATGAGAGAGAGAGAGAAAAAAAAACTATATGCCGAGGGTGGCCCTCGGCGTCTGTCTGACGCCGTGAGAGGGCGGTGACGGTGCGGGTGCGAGGGAGGTGATGGAGACCTCTACGCCGAGGGCCAGGTAGACGCCGACGGCGGCCCTCGGCGTAGGAGCCTATACGCCGACGGTACCTAGACGCCGACGGTCGGCTTCCGGCGCTGCCCTGGCGAGGCCGTACGCCGACGGCCCCGATAAAAAGCCCTCGGCGTAGGGTTTGGCCGTCGGCGTCTAGGCCCATTCCTGTAGTGAGCCACACTGGTACGCCGATTCAGCAAAATATGTGTCAGAGGTTGGACTTGGCTAGGTTATGTTGTAGTGTATAGAATGGGCCGTGTTCACCTCCTCTGCATGTGCATGAATGCATCCATCCATGAATGCCCTCACAATTTTGCCACAGTTGCATGAAAGAAGCGAACCATGTGACTGCACCGCTTCTTGCGTCAGACTACATAAACCGATGCTGGGCGCTGTATGGAACCGATTCAAGACAAGGAGAGGGAACGTCAGGAATCAATTTTGGTACATAGTGTGGCTGATCTTATTGATTGGCTCCACTAAGTTCAGCTCAAGTTTTAACACTAGTATATCGCAAAGTTGATTCAAATGATTCAGCTTTCTGGCGGCCAAAACTTTGAAATAATGGAGGGATATCTCTAGTATCCAACTGTGTACGACGTTGATCAGTGGCGTGCGCGGTTGCTGCTTTTTGTAAGCTTTTGGTACCCGTAGTCTAACCTTCTTTCACCGTTTACAAGGCAGTAAACGTGCTGGCTTTGGATTAAGTTGATATTCTCTCTGACTACAGGCACCAAAGATGATTCGCTGCGATCGTTATCAGTTCTTGATTGGTGAGGAGCTTAGCTCTCCACTGGAATGCTAGCTTCAAGTAAAACTGTAAAAGCTATAACAGAGGATGTGCGACACTTCGAGAGCTATGATTGAATCAACTTGCTCGAACGCTGCCTTTGCCTTTGCCCGTCTCTGTCCTCATCGATTACCTCTCTTTCTAGGTCAAAAGGATGAGCACCAAGCCACCAACAGCGCCATGCACGCTGCACCGAGACGAGCAAATTAGTAGGAGATTGCACGACACCGTCGCGCGGGCCGGTGTGTTGGAATTTATATATATGCGAAGAGAGAAGAATCCACGCACCACGCACCAACCCGGCCGGCCGCTTTTTGGACTTCGGTGGAGAAATCAGAGAGTATAGATAGTGAGCACATATTTCTTGGAAGGAGGCCACAAACCGTGTACAGATTTACTGTTCTCTGCAGTTGGATTCCGTAATTGATTGTAGGCCAACAAGTAGTTTCAGAATAGGTTAGCCTTCTACTCCTTTTTATTTGTTGATTAAGTCCTCTTCTTCATCTGGAATGTGCAGGAGACCTAAGTAACTTTGGATTAAGTTTGTATTGTTCAAATATAAAACAAGCTTCACTCTTCTGAATAAGCTGGAAAATGCAAAAGGTTGTAGTTAGAGCTAAGTTTGCTACTGGGGATCAGTTACCAGCTGCGTGCTGCGCAAGCACCTCTATGGGTGACGGGCTGCTGTTCTTGGTAAAGCGCGGCGCGGGACGCCATGACCGTCGTCGGTCATACACTACAACATGAACCCTCCTACAGCAACGCAATTATGCGTGTCTATATAGCTGGAGTCAAAGCTGATGCAAAAGAGTTAGGTTTTCAGTACATTTTCTCAACACAGTATGCTTCTCCAAACACATGGGCGTATCCATGGCAGCCGGAAACAGGGAATGGTCGCCCGTCCCTTGATCCCGATTCGTCGTCCCAGAAACGGAGTCGGGGACGAGGCTCGGTACGATGCAATTCGGCGCAGAAACACGTCCCGTCCCTGGACTCTCGGTACTATCAAATTGCAATTACTGCAGGGCTGGTAAGCAGCGCACCACCACCCATTCTCCTCCCCTACCCTATGGTTTTCCAGACTTCTCATTCTTGAGAACTCGTCATTGACTCATGCTAAGGCTGGCCATAGTGCTAGTATCTTAGGTAGTATCATACATTTTAAGTTCACAAAAATGCTGATGTGGCATCTAATTAAAGAGGAGAGATAAGATTAGAGTAACAATGGTGGATACTGTATCATAGCGCATGTTACGAGAAAAGCTAATGTTAAATAGATCTTGTACATACATTTTGTATTGGGATTATACAAAACAATAAATTTAGAAGATTATCATACTACTCTATAACACCACCCACTATAGTAATAGTATCATAGACAAGTATCAGATGCATGATACTACAATATGATACTATACACTGTGACCATGACCAGCCTAATCAGTCGATCTCCCCGTTGGGGAGGTGACGATTCAGTTTTCCATGGATTTCTCTCACCTTCTATAAGTACTCCCATCTTATGGATTTCTCCCCTCACGAAGCCATAGAGGAGTCAAATCACAAGCTACAAGCTTTGACGGGCATTGCACGGGCATTAGAAAGTGATGGTTTCTACTGATTTCGAGTCTGTTTTCTTCCATGGATTTGACCTTAATCTTTGAAGATCTCTCTCCTCTCTTTTGTACAAGCTGCTGCTATCTGCAACTGGTGATTCAGCCTTGAGATTCAGGAACACCTACACCTGGTGTCTGGCTATATGCACGTATTTTACTGTTTTCGCTTTGGTTTGTGGCGATGACTGAATATCTGCACCGATTTTGCTTGTTCCGAGGTTTGAACTAGTTACAGGCTTAATCTCTAGTTTGGTGGTTCATGGCTACCTTACTGTTTTCGCAGTACCGTACTGGGTTCACCGTTCCGAAACTGATGGGATCGCATCCCCCATGTAAAAAAATCGATCTAGAGATGTGTACCTCTATTGTCCCCTATATGTGTACCTCTATTGTCCCCTATATTTTTCATCCTCCGACTCCCGTCCCCCGTTTCCATCCCTCGTTCGTACCGGAAACATGGCAGCTATGAGCGTATCAGGATTCTTAAATTTGTTCCCACTCTTGGATTCAAATCATAAGAAAGTGTACATGTCTTTAATAACAATTTTGGATTACTCCGTTGTTTTCCTCTTGCTACCTGTAATATCTAACATCAGTCCAACTTGATTCTAGGAGATTCATGCACCGCTGATCGGTATTATCACATGTATGACTACAAGTTCACTTTTTTTTTCTGAAACGGGAGCAAAAACTTTGCCCCAATCCATTAATTAAGAAAGAGTGTTTGGACAAGATTCTCCTTACAAAAACAAGTTCTCACTCTCCCGCCATAATTTCACCCAAGCGTTTAGCGCCCGCATACATCCACAAACGGGTTTCTTTCTTAATCTTATCTAACAAAACTAAAGGGGGGGTATGCTTGTTATGGAAGACCCGCGCATTTCCTTCATTCCAAATTTCCCAAGTGACAAGAAGTGCGAGGGAGGCGATGGCTTTGCGGTTTGGCGTTGATCCGCTAGTCATGGTAGTCCACCAATGATTGACCGAGAGGCCCGCCCATTGGGATGGTTGAATGTCGGGTATGCCTAGCCACGTCCATATGGAGGTCCAAAGCCGTGCGGTGTATCGGCACTCCACAAAAAGATGACATATCTTCTCCGTTGTTTGCTTGCAAAGTGGGCACATACCACAATTGGGCCAACCACATTTTTGTAGCTGGTCGACGGTCCAAATCCGGTTTTGAATATGAAGCCATGCAAAGAACTTTGCTTTAGGGGTGGCCCAAACCTTCCACACCGTCTTATGCATGATGGAGAGAGTTGAGCCAAGAAATTGCACCTCATAGGTGGATTTGGCCGAATAGAGCCAATTCTGCGTAAGCTTCCAAGAGATGGAGTCCTCCACATGGTCGCCAAGGTGCACATCAAGAAGCAAGGTCCAAAGCTCAATAAATTGGGAGAGATGATCCATAGTGAAGTTCTCATCCAAAGTGATTTTGTGCACCCAAGCATTCTCTTTGAGAGCATGGCAAACCTTTCAATTCTTTCTCTTGGAGATTTTGTATATAAGGGGGGCGATGTCAATAGGCTTCCGACCCCCAAGCCAAGGAGCAGCCCAAAAAGGTGTCTTACACCCGTTGCCAAGGGTGATGGAGGTGGCGCCATAGAAGATGTCCATGTCGTCTTTGGTACAAGGGTTTGTGGTGCCCCTCCAAATTTTGGTGTTGTCAGTCTACTCAAGCCAAGGCCAACGGAGACAGAGAGCCGTGGCGAATTTATCCAAGTTAATGACTCCAAGGCCCCCAACCTTTCTTGGGCAACAAACCATTCTCCAATTAACTTTGCATTTTGCACCGGTGGTGGTGTTTGAGGCCGACCAAAGGAAGGCCCTCTCAATCTTGTTGATGAACTTGAGCGTTGCCAGCGGCACGACAAGGGGAGTAAGGCCTACTACAAGTTTACATCAGTTTCTGAAAAGCTCTTAGTACTTGAGTTTATTGAATATAGTTCAGCTAGGCAGCTCTACCTTCAGTTCATTGTCTTCTTTTGGAGCAATTGAAATGTGATTTATCAACAACCTCTCGGGACCAACAGAACTGTAGTCATTTTTTCTTTTCAGAATCTCGAATCTACTATAAAAATGCTTGTTTCTTTGTTGTCCTGTCCGCATGCAAACAAAAGGATTATCACTGTACATGTGTGGCGCATGTCTATTCTTCCATGTCTCAGTTTACTCAGATGCACACCTATTCGGTTGGTTGGTTATTAAGACCTTCTGCAGTGCTACATCATATTGGGCAAGCAAATATTCAGAGGTTTGACACTACCAAGAACCCTTGTGGAGAAGTTTGCAATTTCTTTAATCATGTTGTGATTGACAGTAAGATCATTTGCAATCATGTACTACTACCATATGATTCTGGCGGGCTTACTCTCTAGCTAGATGAGTTTGGAAGCTATGTTGATTCAGTATTGTTCATCATCGGCTTGAGGGCAAGCCAAATTTCAAGGGAGGGAGAGTGAAACACCTCAACTATGGGCTGTCAACATGTGGTCGGTAACCAGGCTGGACTAAGAGGTGGGCCGTGTGGTACCTTTGTGTTGGTTGGATCAAAGTATCATGCTTGTAACCCTGATGGGAGTATGCTGAATATGAATGAAGTATGAACTCTCTCATGTCTTGTCCTGTGTTCTTCATCCCTATTCTCTGATTTCTCATCCTAGCTTCTCCCTAAAATCCTAGCAGAAAGTGCAAAATTTCTCATAATTTGTGCCGACCTTACACTTTCAAATTGATTAGTCAAACTGACTTAATACTAACTCTGGATTAGAAATATGCATATATGTTGTTCTAGTGAAAAACAACACAAGTGGAATAATGAAGATGAATGTATATTATCCGAATGGCCACGTTGCTTGGCGTTGGTCACTAACAAGGGGGGCACGTTTTTTTTTTGTTGTTGACCGGGTTCAATCTCAACTCGCTTGCGAGAGAAGTCTAGTCCCTTTGAGAGAACCTCGAATGTTCCAAGAGAACAACCCGGTGATACAACATTGCATATCACCCTTCTACTGCGATTACTTTCAAGGTTTAGAAGTCAGAGGGATTTCATCTTCAGAATTGACCTCGAACTTATAGTATTAAAGGATCCACTCAACAAGTAGGCATTCCATAACTTGAGAGGGAGAGATCTTTATTCATATGAGAGATGGATTGCAATTGACCCCAAGGGGTGTCTTTATATGATCAAAACCTTGTACAAATGACCACTAATGGCCTTGGTGGGGAGTGAAAATGGGCAAGCTACTCTATTATATTGAGAAGTCTAAAAAGCAAGGGCTCTTTAGTCTTCTCTGGCCATGGCTTGAGTCCATGTAGGGGAGCACTAATGCGCTGCCATTTATTCTCTTGGGCTTCTACTTCTTATCTCCTTTTTTATTAGTGTGGCCCTTTTTATAAATGCAATTTATCTTTGCATGCCTTCGTATTGGTCTCTTATGGATGGTGTCGTGAGGGAGAGGAAGCCTCTTTGGGTGACTGAATTTTGTGTCGTACAACAATATAATAAAATGGATATGAAGTTTATTCATGTCCTATTAGATTGTAACTAACGATTTTTATTTTTGAAATGAGTTAGCAATTGTCTTTCTACAGCTTCCACGACATGTTAGTTAAATTTTTTTATGCGTGTACATGGACACTTCCCTTATTAAATTGTACTTTTTTACTGGCCAAATTTTATTATATGATTCAGTGCACACGTTATTATTTTGTCTAGAGAAAAATCTTTTGGCTTCAGCCCATCTCCACTAGGGTTTTAGCTTCAGCCAGCGTAGGTGATTGGGGTGATAAGTCTTTCAACATTGATAATTTGTTTGGGAAGTATGGGTTCAGCTTAAAACAAGTTAGAGGCTAAGGTTATGATGCAACAAGCAACATGGGAGGTGATTTCATTGGCTTGAGAGATTTGACCATGAGGGGGGATAGTTCAACATATTACGTTCACTTCTTTGTTCATCATCATCCATTAGTCCTCATGCCGGTAGCTAAAAATAATGATGATTCTATGAACTTTACTGACATGTTATCTCTGGTACTTAATGTGGTTAGATCTTAAGAAGAAAATATACGATTGGAGAGAGTCAACAAGAAATAGTAAATAAATCCACTGGCTCTGCCAACTAAGCATAAGAGAATGATTGGATCAACAGTCCCTTCAACGAGTTGGAGACAGAATTGACACAATATGTCAAAAGGGATGGGCCAGGTGATGCAAAGAAACATCTAGCTTTTGGTCTCCTAGATTATGCCAATGATTTTTTTTCTTTCTGTTCTACTTGCACTTCATGTTGCTTATCATAGGACATGCAAATGATTTATCCATTTATTTTGGGAGAATTAAAGACATCTGGATGCCATGGAAGGGGTTAGTTGACCAAAATAATCAACAAATTAAAGGTGTAGTTGGGAATTTCTATTGACCACAATTTTTGCTCCTTTTGTAAAGAACTTGTTGTTCCAAACATGGATGTGGAAGAAAAGTCTATAGATCGCCATAAACAAGGGGGGGATAAGACAAACCTTACTATGAGCACTAAAAAGATGATTGTTTGAACCATGTTATTGGCATGCATCTTGGAGATTTCAGTGATCATCTTATTGAGAAACACTGAAACTTGCTTATCCCTATAACTGCATTCAGTCCCAAAGGATTCCTTTGATCCTTTTAAAATTGAGAGCTTGCTAGATTTTAGCGAAGTACTATCCACATGTTTCGATCCAATTGTAGAATCTTGCCCATGAGCTTCCCTTCTATATCCGTCGAACGTGTCGTCCATCTAACTGGCGCCCCTTCCTGCACTGCGTCTACAAGAACCTCTCGCAAACTGTCGCATTCTCTAAGCATCACATCGACGTGGCCCATAGAACTTTTCCACCCCAGACCAGTCACTGCCCACCTCCCCGCCCGCCTCGCTAAAGCCAAAATCTCAAACCTAAAGTTCTCCCCATCTCGCAAATCCATCTTCCCCCCGAACCCAAAATCTCCTGCAAATTGAACCCGAGCGAGAATCGATTTGTACGATGTGGCGATGGAGTGGGTGGTGCAAGGGTACGCAGCGGGCGTGGATGCAATCATGCTTCTCCACCTTGCCCCCCCCCCCGTGCCTCGACGCGATCCGACACGGCATCAACATTGACAATTTGTTTAGCAAGTATGGGTTTAGCTTAAAACAAGCTAGAGGCTAATCTTACGATGCAACAGGCAACATGGGCGGTGATTTCATTGTCTTGATCAGGTCCTTTGAACATAAATCAAACATCCATTAAAACATTCAGCTACTGTAGCAATTTCTTTGAAAATCTCCTTCTCTCAAAAGAACTCAAAAAATAAGAAAGAGATCAAGCGGCAAATGCAAATAGTGATAGAAATCTGTCAAAGCAGAACAACAGGTAAAGATAGATTTTTCCGAAAATGTTCTGTTGCTCAGCTCGAAAAATGGTCAACTAACTAAAGTTAGATAATAACCTGGGTCATATGCACAAAAATTGGTAGCTCAAACTTCCGCTCTGGCTATGTATACGAACTTTTATGGTGACAACACATAATCTGTTTTAAAGACAGCAATTTCCCCAAATCTTACTTTCTTCCTATTAGAGGCTATTCTTGGCACAAAAACAAAATAAATATGATAAGTAGATGTCATTACAGAGGTAACAACTTCCAAGACTCAGCATAAAAGAAAAATTACAGAATAAAATAATGGGTTGTTTCCCATAAGCGTTTTTCTTTAATGTCTTTTAGCTAGGCTTACTAATTTGAGAAGATGCTCACATAAGAAATATGAATTGAAGTAAAAGAGAGCATCAAGAAGCAAATTCAAAACACATTTAAATCTAACCCACTTTCTATGCATAGAAATGTTGTACACAAATAAATTCACAAAGAACAAAGTGACAAGCATAGGAAGATAAAACAAAAGTAACTTCAAAACTTTCAGCATATAGAGAGGTGTTTTAGTATCATGAAAACATCTACAACCACATTTTCCTCTCTCATAATAATTTTCAGTAGCCTCATGAATAAAGTCAACAATATAACTATCACATAAAGCATGCTTTTCCATATCTACAAACACATAATTTATCAAACTAAAAAATAATAGGATTAAAACATTCAAACCCATTTTTAACAATTTTATAACAAGATGACTGATCATTCTCAAGAGGTATGGGGCTCCACGATAAAGTCAAGACCCCTCCAATCTCATTTTTAATAGTAGTACAATTAATATTATCAACCAATATAGGACCATCATCTAGAGCTTTATCATAAACATTTTCTAAGCAAAACTCTTTAGTACCATGCATTTCGAAATCAAGCACAAATAAAGAATTATCATAGGATTTATCAAAATAGCATGGAATATCATAGATAACAGGAGCATAATTATTATCATAAATTGTACTCATAGTATATATTTCAAGAGAATCCATAGGAACATAACATTCATCCTCCTTTGGTAAGAATGGGGGACAATCAAATAGTGTAAGGGGTAAAGAGTTACTTGATACGTCTCCAACGTATCTATAATTTCTTATGTTCCATGCTAGTTTTATGACAATACCTACATGTTTTGTTCACACTTTATGATGTTTTGATGCATTTTCCGGCACTAACCTATTAACAAGATGTCGCAGTGTCAGTTCCTGTTTTCTGCTGTTTTTGGTTTCAGAAATCCTACACAGGAAATGTTCTCGGAATTGGACGAAACAAAAGCCCACGGTCTTATTTTGCACGGAACCTTCCAGAGCACCGAAGAGGAGACGGAGAAGGGCCACGAGGCGGCCACACCCTAGGGGGGCGCGGCCCCACCTGGCGCGCCGCCCTATGGGGTGGGCCCCTCGAGCACCCCTGCTCTGCCCCTTCGCCTACTTAATCCCTCCGTCGCAAAAACCCTAGTACCGAGAGCCACGATACGAGAAAGTTCGAGACGCCGCCGCCGCCAATCCCATCTCGGGGGATTCAGGAGATCGCCTCCGGCACTCTGCCGGAGAGGGGAATCATCACCGGAGGGCTCTACATCACCATGCCCGCCTCCGGAATGATGCGTGAGTAGTTCATCCTTGGACTATGGGTCCATAGCAGTAGCTAGATGGTTGTCTTCTCCTCTTGTGCTATCATGTTTAGATCTTGTGAGCTGCCTAACATGATCAAGATCATCTATTTGTAATGCTACATGTTGTGTTTGGTGGGATCCGATGAATATTGAATACTATGTCAAGTTGATTATTGATCTATCATATATCTGTTGTTTATGTTCTTGCATGCTCTCCGTTACTAGTAGAGGCTCTGGCCAAGTTGATACTTGTAACTCCAAGAGGGAGTATTGATAACGCGTGAAGCACACGTCCGTTGGGAACCCCAAGTGGAAGGTGTGATGCGTATAGCAGCAAGTTTCCCTCAGTATGAAACCAAGGTTTATTGAACCAGTAGGAGATGAAGGCCACGTGAAGGTTGTTGGTGAAGGAGTGTAGTGCGACACAACACCAGGGATTCCGGCACCAACGTGGAACCTGCACAACACAATCAAGATACTTTGCCCCAACGTAACAGTGAGGTTGTCAATCTCACCGGCTTGCTGAAAACAAAGGATTAAACGTATGGTGTGGAAAATGATGTTTGTTTGCGAAGAACAACAAAGAACAGAGATTGCAGTAGATTGTATTTCAGATGTAAAAGAATGGACCGGGGTCCACAGTTCACTAGTGGTGTCTCTCCAATAAGATAAATAGCATGCTGGGTGAACAAATTACAGGTGGGCAATTGACAAATAAAGATTCATATACATATCATGATGATCACTATGAGATTTAATCAGGGCATTACGACAAAGAACATAGACCGCCATCCAGCATGCATCTATGCCTAAAAAGTCCACTTTCAGGTTAGCATCCGCACCCCTTCCAGTATTAAGTTGCAAACAATAGACAATTGCATTAAGTATGGTGCGTAATGTAATCAACACAAATATCCTTAGACAAAGAATTGATGTTTTATCCCTAGTGGCAACAACACATCCACAACCTTAGAACTTTCTGTCACTGTCCCAGATTCAATGGAGGCATGAACCCACTATCGAGCATAAATACTCCCTCTTGGAGTTACAAGTATCAACTTGGTCAGCCTCTACTAGCAACGGAGAGCATGCAAGAACATAAACAACACATATATGATAGATCAATAATCAACTTGACATAGTATTCCATATTCATCGGATCCCACCAAACACAACATGTAGCATTACAAATAGATGATCTTGATCATGTTAGGCAGCTCACAAGATCTAAACATGATAGCACAAGAGGAGAAGACAACCATCTAGCTACTGCTATGGACCCATAGTCCAAGGATGAACTACTCACGCATCAATCCAGAGGCGGGCATGGTGATGTAGAGCCCTCCGGTGATGATTCCCCTCTCCGGCAGAGGCGATCTCCTGAATCCCCCGAGATGGGATTGGCGGCGGCAGCGTCTCGGTAACTTTTCTAGTATCGTGGCTCTCGGTACTAGGGTTTTCGCGACGGAGAGTTTAAGTAGGCGGAAGGGCAGAGTCGGAGGGGGCACGGGGGGCCCACCCCATAGGGTGGCGCGGGCCCCTCCTTGGCCACGCCGCCCTATGGTGGTGGCTCCTCGTGGCCCCACTTCGTATCCTCTTCGGTCTTCTGGAAACTCCGTGGAAAAATAAGACCGTGGGCTTTTGTTTCGTCCAATTCCAGAATATTTCCTGTGTAGGATTTCAAACCAAAAACAGCAGAAAACAGGCTGGCGCTTCGGCATCTTGTTAATAGGTTAGTGCCGGAAAATGCATCAAAACATCATAAAGTATTAACAAAACATGTAGGTATTGTCATAAAACTAGCATGGAACATAAGAAATTATAGATACGTTGGAGGCGTATCAAGCATCCCCAAGCTTAGTTCATACTTTCCCTCGAGTAGGTAAACGATAAAAACAATAATTTCTGAAGTGACATGCTACCATCATAATCTTGATCAACATTATTGTAAAGCATATGAGATGAATGGGGTGATTCGAAGCAATGATTTGCTAACAAAAAGATAATGACTAAACAACTGAATCATATAGCAAAACTTTTCATGAATAGTACTTTCAAGACAAGTATCAAAAAGAATTGCATAAGAGCTAACTCATAAAGCAATAGATTCAAAGTAGAAGGTTTCAAAGCAACACAAAGGATGATTAAGATTCAGCAATTGCTTTCAACTTGTAACATGTATATCTCATGGATAATTGTCAACATAAAGTAATATAACAAGCGCAATAAGTAAACATGTAAGAATAAATGCACACAGTTGACACAAGTGTTTGCTTCTAAGATAGAAAGAAGTAGGTAGACTGACTCAACATAAAGTAAAAGAATGGCCCTTCGCAGAGGGAAGCATGGATTACTATTTTTGTGCTAGAGATTTTTATTTGAAAACATAGAAACAATTTTGTCAACGGTAGTAATAATTCATATGTGTTATGCATAAAACTTCCTACAAGTTGCAAGCCTCATGCATCGAATACCAATAGTGCTCGCACCTTGTCCTAATTAGCTTGGATTTACATGGATTATCATTGCATAACATATGTTTCAACCAAGTGTCACAAAGGGGTACCTCTATGCCGCCTGTACAAAGGTCCAAGGAGATAAATCGCATTTGATTTCTCGTTTTTGATAGATCTCAACTAAGGACATCCATACCGGGACAACATAGAAAACATATAATGGACTCCTCTTTAATGCATAAGCATTCAATAACGGATAATATTCTCATGAGAGATCGAGGATTAATGTCCAAACTGAAAATTTCCACCATGATACATGGCTTTGGTTAGCGGCCCAATGTTCTTCTCTAACAATATGCATACTCAAACCATTTGATCATGATAAATCACCCTTACTTCAGACAAGACGAACATGCATAGCAACTCACATGATATTCAACAAAGGTGTAAAAGTTGATGGCGTCCCCAGAAACATGGTTACCGCTCAACAAGCAACTTATAAGAACTAAGATACATAGCTACATATTCATCACCACAATAGTTTTTAAGCTATTTTCCATGAGCTATATATTGTAAAGACAAAGGAATGAAGTTTTAAAGGTAGTGATGTCTACGGGAGCTTCTATTCTTGTAGACAGTGTTGGGCCTCCAAGAGCAGAGGTTTGTAGAACAGCAGCAAGTTTCCCTTAAGTGGATTACCCAAGGTTTATCGAACTCAGGGAGGAAGAGGTCAAAGATATCCCTCTCAAGCAACCCTGTAATCACAAAGCAAGAAGTCTCTTGTGTCCCCAACACACCAAATACACTTGTCGGGTGTATAGGTGCACTAGTTCGGCGAAGAGATAGTGAAATACAAGTAATATGGATGTATATGAGTGGTAATAGCAATCTGAATAAAATATGGCAGCGAGTAAACATGCAACAAAACAGTAAACAAACGGAGATTCGATGCTTGGAAGCAAGGCCTAGGGATCCTGCTTTCACTAGTGGACACTCTCAACAATGATCACATAATAGGACTACTCTACACCCTTTTGTTGGATGATGAACACATTGCGTAGGATTACACGAACCCTCAATGCCGGAGTTAACAAGCTCCACAATTCAATGTTCATATTTAAATAACCTTAGAGTGCAAGATAGATCAACATAATTACACCAATAACTAACATAGCATGCACACTATCACCATCACGCCATGAAGGAGGCATAGATCACGTCAATACTTATCATAGCAATAGTTAACTTCATAATCTACAAGAGATCACAATCATAGCCTACACCAAGTACTGCACGAGGCACACACTGTCACCATTACATAGTGCAGGAGGAATAGAGTACTTTAATAACATCACTAGAGTAGCACATAGATGATATTCAACTAGATCACATAAAGAGAGAGATGAACCACATAGCTACAGCGGAGCCCTCAGCCCCGGGGGTGAATTACTCCCTCCTCATCATGGGGACAGCGATGGCGGTGAAGATGGCGGTGAAGACGGCGGTGGAGATGACTCCGGGGCAATTCCCCGCCCGGCGGCGTGCGGGAACAGAGACTTCTGTCCCCCAAATCTTGATTTCGCGATGGCGGCGGCTCGGAAGGTTTTCTCGGGTTTCGTCCTCCGTATCGGTGTTTTTAGGTCAGGACGACTAAATAGGCGAAGAGACGGAGTCGGAGGGGCGGGTGCCCACACCATAGGGGCGCGCCCACCCCCTGGCGCGCCGCCTGTGGGGTGGGACCCTCCTGGCTCCCCTCGGCCCTTCTTCGGTGCTGGAAGCGTCCGGGAAAAATAGGATGTTGGGTCTTTATTTCGTCCGATTCCAGAATATTTCCTTTCTAGGATTTCTGAAACCAAAAATAGCAGAAAACAACGGCCCTTCGGCATCTCGTCAATAGGTTAGTTCCGGAAAACGCATAATAATGACATATAATGTGTATAAAACATGTAGGTATCATCAATAAAGTAGCATGGAACACAAGAAATTATAGATACGTTTGAGACGTATCAAGCATCCCCAAGCTTAGTTCCTACTCGCCCTCGAGTAGGTAAACGATAACAATGATAATTTCTTAAGTGACATGCCATCATAACCTTGATCATACTATTGTAAAGCACATGAGATGAATGCAGAGATTCAAAGCAATGATGAAGATAATGAGTAAACAAATGAATCATATAACAAAGACTTTTCATGAATAATACTTTCAAGACAAGCATCAATAAGTCTTGCATAAGAGTTAACTCATAAGCAATAAATTCTTAGTAGAAAGCTTTGAAACAACACAAAGGAAGATATAAGTTTCAGCGGTTGCTTTCAACTTTAACATGTATATCTCATGGATAATTGTCAACACAAAGTAATATAACAGGTGCAATAGGTAAACATGTAAGAATCAATGCACACAATTTACACAAGTGTTTGCTTCTAAGATAGAAAGAATAGGTAAACTGACTCAACAATAAAGTAAAAGAATGGCCCTTCAAAGAGGAAAGCATCGATTGCTATATTTGTGCTAGAGCTTTGATTTTGAAAACATATAGAGAGCATAAAAGTAAAGTTTTGAGAGGCGTTTGTTGTTGTCAACGAATGGTAGTGGGCACTCAACCCCCTTGCCAGACAAACCTTCAAAGAGCGGCTCCCATTTTATTTTATTTTTGGGGGGCACTCCTTCCAACCTTTGCTTTCACAAACCATGGCTAACCGAATCCTCGGGTGCCTGCCAACAATCTCATACCATGAAGGAGTGCCTTTTTATTTTAGTTTTATTATGATGACACTCCTCCCCACCTTTGCTTTCTCAAGCCATGGCTAACCGAATCCTTCGGGTGCCGTCCAACAATCACATACCATGGAGGAGTGTCTATTTTTGTTAATTAATTTGGGACTGGGAATCCCATTGCCAGCTCTTTTTGCAAAATTATTGGATAAGCGGATGAAGCCACTAGTCCATTGGTGAAAGTTGCCCAACAAGATTGAAAGATAAACACCACATACTTCCTCATGAGCTATTAAACATTGACACAAATAAGAGGTGATAAATTTTGAATTGTTTAAAGGTAGCACTCAAGCAATTTACTTTGGAATGGCAGGAAATACCACGTAGTAGGTAGGTATGGTGGACGCAAATGGCATGAATATTGGCTCAAGTATTTGGATGCATGAGAAGTATTCCCTCTCGATACAAGGTTTAGGCTAGCAAGGTTATTTGAAGCAAACTCAAGTATGAAATGGTGCAGCAAGACTCACATGTAAACATATTGTAAGCATTATAAGACTTTACATCGTCTCCTTGTTGTTCAAACACCTCAACCAGAAAATATCTAGACTTAGAGAGACCAATCATGCAAACCAAATTTTAGCAAGCTCTATGTATTTCTTTATTAATAGGTGCTAAGTTTATGATGCAAGAGCTTAAACATGAGCACAACAATTGCCAAGTATCACATTATCCAGACATTTTACCAATTACCACATGTAGCATTTCCCGTTTCCAACCATATAACAATTAACGAAGCAGTTTCAACCTTCGCCATGAAAATTAAAAGCTAAGAACACATGTGTTCATACGAACCAGCGGAGCGTGTCTCTCTCCCAAACAATCATTTATTCAAACAAAAACAAAAACATACGACGCTCCAAGTAAAGTACATAAGATGTGATGGGATAAAAATATAGTTTCAAGAGAAGGAACCTGATAATTTGTCGATGAAGAAGGGGATGCCTTGGGCATCCCCAAGCTTAGATGCTTGAGTCTTCTTGAAATATGCAGGGATGAACCACCGGGGCATCCCCAAGCTTAGACTTTTACTCTTCTTGATCGTAGTATATCATCCTCCTCTCTTGACCCTTGAAAACTTCCTCCACACCAAACTCGAAACAACTCATTAGAGGGTTAGTGCATAATCAAAAATTCACATGTTTAGCGGTGACACAATCATTCTTAACACTTCTGGACATTGCCCAAAGCTACTGGAAGTTAATGGATCAAAGAAATTGATCCAACATAGCAAAAGAGACAATGCGAAATAAAAGGCAGAATCTGTCAAAACAGAACAGTCCGTAAAGACGAATTTTAAAATGGCACCAGACTTGCTCAGATGAAAATACTCAAATTGAATGAAAGTTGCGTACATATCTGAGGATCACTCACGTAAATTGGCATAATTTTCTGAGTTACCTACAGAGAATTAGGCCCAGATTCGTGACAGCAAGAAATCTGTTTCTGCGCAGTAATCCAAATCTTGTATCAACCTTTCTATCAAAGGCTTTACTTGGCACAACAATGCAATAAAAATAAGATAAGGAGAGGTTGCTACAGTAGTAAACAACTTCCAAGACACAAATATAAAACAAAGTACTGTAGCAAAATAATAACACATGGGTTATCTCCCAAGAAGTTCTTTCTTTATAGGCATTAAGATGGGCTTAGCAGTTTTAATGATGCACTCGCAAGAAATAAAAGTTGAGGCAAAAGAGAGCATTTGAGTCTAACACACTTCCTATGCAAAGGAATCTTGTACACAAATGAATTCATGAAGAACAAAGTGACAAGCATAAGAGGATAAAACACGAGTAACTTCAAGATTCTCAACATGAAGAGGGGAAACTTAATATTATTAAGATGCATATAACCATATTTCCCTCTCTCATAATAACTTTCAGTAGCATCATTGATGAAATCCACAATATACCCATCACTTAAAACATTCTTATCATGGTTCATATGCATAGAAATATCATTAATTTTGGCATAAGAAGAGTTATTCTCATTAATAGTAATTGGAGCAAGATTATTATCAAGAATTTGAACATGGTAAACAAGTTGCATATTAAAAGAATTGATGACTATGACAAATTTCATAAGGATAGTTATGTCAACACCCGGATTTTTAAGTCCAGATGCCTATTATGCCATTCATCGCAATCCCAGGAATATTGTTTTTGCGAGACATAATAGCTTGATATCACAACACATCATTTATTACAACACGAAATCGTCTTACAACAAAGGATCACCTGATCCAGTCTTAATACACATAGTGGATCTAGAGATCCTATTACAAAACACATAGCGGAAGCGAAGTAACGGTCGTGGTCCATCTGTTCCACAGGCAACTGTTGACGTCAGGAGCGGTCCTAGTTGTCGTAGACGTTCGCTGTCCATCTTCCTCGTACAACTGTTCACCTTCATAGTCCTGCCATTTGAATAGCCAGGGACAAAGCCATGAGTACTTTTTAAAGTACTCGCAAACTAATACTAGTGTAAGCACTATCAATTGTGGTAAGGGATACTAAGCTCTAGGTTTATTTGCATAAAGCCAAGTTTATTTCATAAACATTTAGTAAAGATGCTTGAATCAAATAGACTATCTCAAGTGGGAACATTAGTGTCATTCCCACCACTCTGTTGTGGTCCAACTCAAAGTCACCATTCACCGGTCAACTTCAAGTCACCAGTCATATGTCACTTTTTTGAAAATGGTCTGATGACGGAACAGTATGGCCTTTCCAATCGTCCGTAACCGTGGACACGGCTATTCGAATAGTTCTACACTCTGCAGAGGTCGTACGCTTGTGCCACAATATTTGCAATAATCCGTCAGGGTTAACTGGCCCTGATTTATCATACTCCGTATGCGGACTACCAACCATAACCTTTCACTTATATACTCTAGTACAGGCACCTCTCCCCATGAGCTTGGCCTCCCGGTGAAAACCAACCTGTTAACCCGGGAACTGCACAGGGCTTGGGCCGGACAATTCACCTCAATCACATCACATCATCTCAGATGTCTTTGGAGGCAGCCCTTGGCATAACCCCGATGACGCTTGTTTAGAGGGAACCCATACTAAAGCACATAAATTTCTAGTTAAGCCCGTACCCATTTTGGGTATTGTGGGGGTACTTTCAAAATTGGAATGGTATCGCATCCGAACCCAACCATCAGTTTTATATCAAAAATCACCATCTTCTCATGGTCATATTCACCTTCAAAGTCATTCAATGGAATGAACCATCATTCCAAGGTTTCAACTTCATTTCAAAGTCACATGTTCCCATCTAGAGTAGTCAATTTTTAATTGATTAGCAATAGCAACTATATGAGGGGTGCTATCTAGCTTGGAGTGGTGTTAATCTAAACCAAGTATTGTTCTACTCTAGACCAAGTGAATCATAAATCAAAAGTAAACTTTGATAAACCAAAAGCATTAAAGCTTGTAAAGTAAAAACTTGGGATAGGTTCATAAAGTAAAATGTAATGATGCCTTGCTCTGGTAGAGCTTTGCACCATGATGATTAGCAAGTTTATTAGCTTGCAAGAGTATTATCTTGCTTGTAGGGGTAATAGCTTGCAAGAGTATTATCTTGCATTAATATCAGCTTGCATTAGACTAGCTTGCAAGAATGTTAGCTTGCCTTGATTGGTGAAGTGATCAAAGTATTCTTCTTCTTCCTCTTGGTAGAATACTTCCTCCTCTTGATAGTCTCCGGTACTAGCGTCTATAAACGAATACGAGGATACAATCACCAAACAATACTTAAGTACTCTTAATTAGCCTTAGTGGCTCACACAATGATCTAGCATCACTACTTAACATTTATCACAAGATTATGCTAGGTTTTCCTTATTTAGTAATAGGAAAATAATTTCCTCTTATTGAAAATGGAGTTAGGGTTTCTCTTTAGTCTGTGAGAAAATAATTTCCTCTTATTGAATCTTCTTAAGATTTAATTTCTCCCATGAATAATATATGACCTAGGTTGACCAAAGTCAACCTCTTCATACCTATCATTTGGGAAAATGATTTAAATGAGGTTCCATCCCTCATGTAATTTAATACTAACCTAATAATGATTTAATGCCACCAAATAATTCAATATGAGGTTACTTAGATTATGATCACTACCTCATATTGTATTACTTGAGAACAAGATTTACATGAGAGGAATATCTCTCATATGCTTTAACCCATAGTTGTAACTAATTTGAAGGACTATTATTGAGGTGATTTAATATTCTCAAAATAACCAGGGATGATCCCTTGTTGACCAAGGTCAACACTTCACACTTAGTATTTTGAGAAAGTGAGTTAAATGAGATTCATCATCTCATGTGATTTAATTAATTTAAATATTATTTAGATTTAAGATTTATAAGGGAGCAAGTATGAGCCTAGCCAATTAAGGGTCCACACATTAATTCATATATTTGAGAAAGATGATTTAAATGAGGTAAACACCTCATAACATTTTAATCTCACCTTTCCATGGTTTAATATCATTAATAAATTTAAGGTGAGTTTTAATTGACCATGGTATCTACCTTTTATTAATTGGGTTTAAGCAAGATTTAAATGAGACCAGAGTCTATTATATGATTTAATAAATAGGTTTGAAATATTTAAATACTACTTATGAGAAGGATTAAGTATTTTCAAATATAAACCTATGGGTCATTAATTATGTGTTATTAATTCTTATTGAACTATTTGGACTAATGGTTTATGTGAGAGGCTATACCTCATATAAGTTAAACTATCATCTAAATGATTAACCTTTCTAATTAACCAAGCATGAGACTTATTTGATCAAGGTCAGTACCTCTATTTGAAATACTTAAGATCATAATTTAAATGAGAGAGAAGCCCTCATACTATTTAAATAATTCTATGTGTATGTATTAAATGATCTAGAAATGGCTCCATAGCCCTTATTTAATTCTAATCCATGATCATGCAAAACATCCATGCTATATTTTTGCATAAACAATTATATTATGTCAAAAGTGATTTATTAGAGTTGGAATCAACTTAAAATCATTTCTAGATAATTTCTAATATTTATTTGAAGTCAGAAAAGTCCCTGCCTTGTTATTTTTATCATTTAAATTTAATTTCGAATTTGGACATGAGGCCAGTGACATTGTTTAGATAATTTCATGGGCTTTCTAAATATATAAAATTTGTTAAATTTGGTGTAGTAGATTTTAAACTATTTAATTTTGAAGTGGGCAGCAGTATTGGATTTAGCTAAAAGGATTAAATCGAATTTGAATTACTGGGCTTGGCGGGAAACACTATTGGGCCGAAACGGATTAAACCAACACTGCACAGCCCATCTAGCAACTGGTGCGTGTGGGCTGCCCTGACGAGGTGGGGCCTACACGTCAGTGACTTAAATCGACCGAATCGGTACCTGGTGATATCGGCCGTTAGATTAGGGCTCGATCGGACGATCGTGGAGCGTCGTCGTCGACGGGGGAGAGGAGCTCGCTGCGCCGGCGAGGTAGGGGGTCGGAGAGCGCAGGAGGTCGCCGGCGGTCGAGGGCGGTGGTCGAGGCGAGGTTGTCGAGGGTGTAGAAGACCCTGGTACCGCGGCGAGGCTCGGGGCTGCTCCAATCGATGGCGATGGTCTGCGAGCTCCGGCGGGTGTGAGCTTGCGATTGGGGCTGCTCCGGCGAGGTCTGGTGAAATTGATCGGTGGAGAAGGCTCAGTGAGAGGAGGGGAGTGGATGGGATGCAGAGAGAAGGCGCCGATCGTCTCTATTTATAGCGTCGCGTGGTGGCCGCGGTGTGCTGGGAAGGGTCGACGACGGTGAGGTCGTTCCAGGACGCGAAGGGGCAAGCTAGGGCGAGCATCGTGTAGGCGACGTCTAGGCGGTGCTAGCGCGCTTGATGGCGCTTCAAATGATGGTCTGTGGCGCCCTGGCGACGGTGGTGTACTGGCAGTACCGGCGCGGCAGGTCGGCGATCATGGCGACGTCGACGGTGCAGGGGCAGGCCTGGGGGTTTGTCTAGCTTGTAGAGGGCGGGAAAGGAGAGCGGTGGCGGCCAGAGAAGGACGGGGGCGCGTCCAGTGGCGTGGGCACGCTCACCGCGTGCCTGGCATGCTTCGGGCGCGTCTGGGCACGGCTTGCCTGGCCACTGGCGTGCAAGGGGGAGGCTTGGCCGTGCACAGGCAGTGTCCTGGTGTACCAGAGATGCTCAATGACAAGGTGTAGGGGAGAGTAGGGGCTCAGGTTGCTCGAGTGCCATGGTGGCCGGCATGGGTGCTTGGCATGGCCAAATTTGATCATGGCACCACTTGGTGTAGGTCTGCAGTGCATAGGTTGATGCAGGGAGGGTACCAAAGCATCAATGATCAAAGGGGGAAAGGGGTTTAAGCTTTGGACCAGAGGATAATAGGGTGTAGTGCATTTTCAGAATTGTGCATGCAAGGTGTTCGACACAATGGCCGCATGAAGAAAATATTGATAATTTGGAATTCTTTTTGGTGGAGTTTAGTTATATATTAAATGTGATTGAATGGTGGTGGTGGTGGTCAATTTGGTGAAGGTTTACAAGAATTCCAAAATGGGGTCATCTTCACATAGATTTAAAGTCTCCACTTGTCCCTGTCTTTCTGGTCAACCTAGTCAACATTAGCAGAGATGGTCAACATGAAAGTTGTTGACCTTGACATGGTCTTGGATGACATGGCTTTGGTTGACAAAGTTTAGTTTAGGATTTGAGAATTACAGGGGGGTAAAGTAGGGAACATTTTATAAAGTGACAAAATGACCATTATCACATGTATGTTGATTTTGAGTTTTTCTTTGATTTGTTTTTGGTTTCTTTGATGCAATTGTGTTTATTTATCATATATAAACATTCTACAAGCAAGGGATCAAGCAATTGTGGCCTTGTTTGAAGATTTGCAAAATTGGGTTATGTGTATGTGAGTGAATTTTGGGAATTTTCTCCCTATTTGATTTCTTTCCATTTAATTTGACTTTGGTTGACTCTAATGGGGTTCTTATGAGTTTAGAAACATTTTAAGAGCATTGAAACTAAATCAAAGGGTCTTGTTCAAAGATTTGCACATTTGGCCTTAATACATAAGGGATGAGGTGTCCAATTTTCATAAACTTGTACTAGGGTTGTTCTTGCCTCACTTGGACATGGGTTAGGGTCCATTTAGTGTTATAATAGGTTTAGAGAGGTTTTCACATCATTTAGTCAAGGTTTAGAGACCTAGGTCAATGTTTGGTGAAATGCCTATGTGTCACATATGCTTTTATGCACATGTGGTATTTTATTTTTATTTTGACTTGGTTTGACCCAATTGGTTTTGGTTGAATGTTGAAATGATATATGGAGGTGATCCAACCATTCACACAAGTCCTAGGGTTAGTTTTCTTAAATTCTCATATTTGCTATTTAGCTTTCATATGCCTCTATGGCATTTTTAATTTCTTTATATTCTTTTTAGTTTCAACTTGGCAATGATTTAAGAAGTGCTATATAAGGTTTACAAAGCTTTTCCAATCTTTTAAATAAAGTGAAAAGGTCTAGGGTAAATATTTATAATTATAGCCATAGGCACATATGCCTTTTTCTTATTTAATTCCCTTTTATTTTATTTTAATTGGGATGATGAAAAGAAGGGTGAGGTTTTAGGGTTTAAGATTATTTCAAGTACTAGTAACAAGCAATCATGGCAAAAGCACAAGAATTATGCAAGATTATTATGTATCAATCTTAATTTAATAAAAGTTTTTGTTGGTTCCAAAATTTGGAACTAGGGGAAATTCATTTGTTTTGTTTTGAAATTTTTGGGATGTTACAAACCCTTCCCCCTTAAACAAATCTCGTCCCGAGATTTTAAGAGGAGTTAGGTTCCTAAGAGAGATTGAGTATTTTGATTAACAGGAAGGCATACTTGTCAGGGTCTGGGGTGCTTCCTGGGCTTCAGTGGCAGTCATGTGGTAGAAACGTCCGTTGTTGTTGTTCTGGTTCCTTCTACTTGCGAAGCGGCGTTGTTGCTGGGCAGGTGTAGCGGTGTTGGCGGCAATCTTGGCAAGCTTCTTGGGGCATTCTTTGGAGAAGTGGCCCACAACTCCACATTCGTAGCAGTTTACCGTTGACTTGTCCTTCGAGGCGACGGGGATGGCATTGCTTCCAGTCCTTGGGCCAGTGTTGGTGTTGGTGTTGTTCCCATTGTTGTTGTGGCTGTTGGGGTTGCGGTTGTTATTGTTGTTGCCTCCGGGCTTCGGGGGTCCTCCGTGGTTGTTGCTGTTATTGGGGCGATAAATCTGAGCAGGTGGCCTGTTGTTTCTGGGGGTGAATCCTCCAGAGGAGTTATTGCGGTGCTTCTGGGTATGGTGGGGTCCACTCTGGTTCATCATTCTGCGCTTGCGGTTCTCATTGGCCTGATGCAGCTTTCCTTCCATCTGTATGGCTGAGTCTACTAGGGCTTCGAGGTCAGCGAACGGAATATTCACTAACACCGTTTGCATCTCGTCATGCAGTCCGTTCAAAAATCTTTCCTTCCTCTTCTCATTGGTGTCGGTCTCGTCCGGGGCGTACCTTGACAGAGTGAGAAACTTGTCGCGGTATTCCACTACGGACATTCTTCCTTGCTTGAGTTCACGGAACTCGTCTCTCATTTTCTTGATTAATCCTTGGGGCACATGGTACTTGCTGAACTTCAGCTTGAAGTCTTCCCATGTCATCATTTGTCCCGCATTCATTGCACGGGCACTAGTCCACCAGGCTCTTGCAGGTCCCGACAGGTAGTGGGTGGCAAACAGTACTTTTTCTGCGGCTTCAACTCCCGCAACTTCAAGGTTGTTCTCTATTGTCTGGATCCAGTCATCAGCATCGAGGGGCTCTTCGGTTTTGCTGAACATTGGAGGGTTGATGTTCTGGAAATTCTTCAGTTTTGACCCCGGGTGATCGTGGTTTCCATGGCCTTGATTGTTCTGAGCTATCTGTTGCAGTGCAGCAAGGTTTGCTTGGCGTTCAGCTCTTTCCGCTTCCCGGTCTGCCATCATTGTCTGCAGTAGTTGCATCATGGCATCCTGGGTGGCGTTGCGGTTGGGTGGGGCCATCTGATTATGTAGATATATCATGAGGTAAGAGGGAAATTTTCTATGGCTTATTTTGAGTTAAGTTTAAAATTAAACTTAAGATATTTTCAGGATGAACATAACACATATTTTATTTATTCACAACAAACATCACACATTACAAGCTAAAGCACTAAGGGTTTTAAGAACCCTTTTTCCACAAACTACGATACATGGTGCGGGATACAACTCACACCTACGTAAGTGAAGCTAGTGCAACTATTCCTCATTGTCTTCATCCACATCTATGGGAATGATCCCATCCTCTGCAGCCTCCAGAAACTCGTAGTCCTCCTCATCAGTGAACTCGTCCTCCTCAAAGTCGTTGTCGTCACTCAGGAAGTCATCGCCTCCTTGGATGTCTTCTCCATCCTCTTCCATCTCCTGGATCTGGTCCTGCTGGGTCCTGACAGTCACCTCCAAGGTGCGAATCTTCTCGCGAAGACGGGTGATAGTAGCGACATTCTTGGCGCGCTGCAGGCGGAGTGACCTGCGGTCCTTGGCGAGTAGCCTGATGGCGTCGGCATGATGAGCCAAAGCCATCTGGGCACGGTGGGAGTGGACACGTGTCAGCTCCAGATCCTTCCGGGTCTCATGAAGCATAAAGTCCAAATGCTGCACATGGATCTTGAGCACCGGGTGCGAAGAGAGTGCCATGGGTTCCCCCATGGTGTCGTGCCTCGCGAAGTGGGCGAAGCGGCTTCCCCGGAGTGCGGCGATGTTCTGTCCACACACCCGAGCAAGTCCCTCCTGAAGGGCGTGAGCAAGACCATCCACCCAGCTGTATGCCTTGAAAGAGAAAAGGATCCTCTCCGAGATGGGAGGTTCCGAGCTTCCCTTCAAGTCAGCGGTGATCATCCACTGCTGTTCCCCAGGGGGTGTTGTGGATCCGGACTCCGTGGAACCGGGGAGGTGGGCGTTCGAGCTTCTCGGACACTAGGTACAAGTCGCGCTCAAACACCAGACTTCCTCCGTTTTCCAGATCGTAGGTCTCCGTCTGGACATAGGGCTCCATCTGAAAGTGAAATGGATGAGTAAGTTAGAGATGTGAACAAGTGTGGCAAAATTTTAAATGGATTTATAAAGAGGTGCATGGCTTATTATTTTTAAGAAGATCTGGTAGAGAAGAAATGAATAAGTTTTTCACAAATACTTCTTTCATTGGTTTTAGAAACTAAAATTTTCCGAACGTCCATTCTAACTAGGGTCTCCTAAGGTCAAACAATGGCTCTGATACCAACTTGTCAACACCCGGATTTTTAAGTCCAGATGCCTATTATGCCATTCATCGCAATCCCAGGAATATTGTTTTTGCGAGACATAATAGCTTGATATCACAACACATCATTTATTACAACACGAAATCGTCTTACAACAAAGGATCACCTGATCCAGTCTTAATACACATAGTGGATCTAGAGATCCTATTACAAAACACATAGCGGAAGCGAAGTAACGGTCGTGGTCCATCTGTTCCACAGGCAACTGTTGACGTCAGGAGCGGTCCTAGTTGTCGTAGACGTTCTGCTGTCCATCTTCCTCGTACAACTGTTCACCTTCATAGTCTGGCCATTTGAATAGCCAGGGACAAAGCCATGAGTACTTTTTAAAGTACTCGCAAACTAATACTAGTGTAAGCACTATCAATTGTGGTAAGGGGATACTAAGCTCTAGGTTTATTTGCATAAAGCCAAGTTTATTTCATAAACATTTAGTAAAGATGCTTGAATCAAATAGACTATCTCAAGTGGGAACATTAGTGTCATTCCCACCACTCTGTTGTGGTCCAACTCAAAGTCACCATTCACCGGTCAACTTCAAGTCACCAGTCATATGTCACTTTTTTGAAAATGGTCTGATGACGGAACAGTATGGCCTTTCCAATCGTCCGTAACCGTGGACACGGCTATTCGAATAGTTCTACACTCTGCAGAGGTCGTACGCTTGTGCCACAATATTTGCAATAATCCGTCAGGGTTAACTGGCCCTGATTTATCATACTCCGTATGCGGACTACCAACCATAACCTTTCACTTATATACTCTAGTACAGGCACCTCTCCCCATGAGCTTGGCCTCCCGGTGAAAACCAACCTGTTAACCCGGGAACTGCACAGGGCTTGGGCCGGACAATTCACCTCAATCACGTCACATCATCTCAGATGTCTTTGGAGGCAGCCCTTGGCATAACCCCGATGACGCTTGTTTAGAGGGAACCCATACTAAAGCACATAAATTTCTAGTTAAGCCCGTACCCATTTTGGGTATTGTGGGGGTACTTTCAAAATTGGAATGGTATCGCATCCGAACCCAACCATCAGTTTTATATCAAAAATCACCATCTTCTCATGGTCATATTCACCTTCAAAGTCATTCAATGGAATGAACCATCATTCCAAGGTTTCAACTTCATTTCAAAGTCACATGTTCCCATCTAGAGTAGTCAATTTTTAATTGATTAGCAATAGCAACTATATGAGGGGTGCTATCTAGCTTGGAGTGGTGTTAATCTAAACCAAGTATTGTTCTACTCTAGACCAAGTGAATCATAAATCAAAAGTAAACTTTGATAAACCAAAAGCATTAAAGCTTGTAAAGTAAAAACTTGGGATAGGTTCATAAAGTAAAATGTAATGATGCCTTGCTCTGGTAGAGCTTTGCACCATGATGATTAGCAAGTTTATTAGCTTGCAAGAGTATTATCTTGCTTGTAGGGGTAATAGCTTGCAAGAGTATTATCTTGCATTAATATCAGCTTGCATTAGACTAGCTTGCAAGAATGTTAGCTTGCCTTGATTGGTGAAGTGATCAAAGTATTCTTCTTCTTCCTCTTGGTAGAATACTTCCTCCTCTTGATAGTCTCCGGTACTAGCGTCTATAAACGAATACGAGGATACAATCACCAAACAATACTTAAGTACTCTTAATTAGCCTTAGTGGCTCACACAATGATCTAGCATCACTACTTAACATTTATCACAAGATTATGCTAGGTTTTCCTTATTTAGTAATAGGAAAATAATTTCCTCTTATTGAAAATGGAGTTAGGGTTTCTCTTTAGTCTGTGAGAAAATAATTTCCTCTTATTGAATCTTCTTAAGATTTAATTTCTCCCATGAATAATATATGACCTAGGTTGACCAAAGTCAACCTCTTCATACCTATCATTTGGGAAAATGATTTAAATGAGGTTCCATCCCTCATGTAATTTAATACTAACCTAATAATGATTTAATGCCACCAAATAATTCAATATGAGGTTACTTAGATTATGATCACTACCTCATATTGTATTACTTGAGAACAAGATTTACATGAGAGGAATATCTCTCATATGCTTTAACCCATAGTTGTAACTAATTTGAAGGACTATTATTGAGGTGATTTAATATTCTCAAAATAACCAGGGATGATCCCTTGTTGACCAAGGTCAACACTTCACACTTAGTATTTTGAGAAAGTGAGTTAAATGAGATTCATCATCTCATGTGATTTAATTAATTTCAATATTATTTAGATTTAAGATTTATAAGGGAGCAAGTATGAGCCTAGCCAATTAAGGGTCCACACATTAATTCATATATTTGAGAAAGATGATTTAAATGAGGTAAACACCTCATACTATTTTAATAACACCTTTAATGGTTTAATATCATTAATAAATTTAAGGTGAGTTTTAATTGACCATGGTATCTACCTTCATATTAATTTGGTTGAGGCAAGATTTAAATGAGACCAGAGTCTATTATATGATTTAATAAATAGGTTTGAAATATTTAAATACTACTTATGAGAAGGATTAAGTATTTTCAAATATAAACCTATGGGTCATTAATTATGTGTTATTAATTCTTATTGAACTATTTGGACTAATGGTTTATGTGAGAGGCTATACCTCATATAAGTTAAACTATCATCTAAATGATTAACCTTTCTAATTAACCAAGCATGAGACTTATTTGATCAAGGTCAGTACCTCTATTTGAAATACTTAAGATCATAATTTAAATGAGAGAGAAGCCCTCATACTATTTAAATAATTCTATGTGTATGTATTAAATGATCTAGAAATGGCTCCATAGCCCTTATTTAATTCTAATCCATGATCATGCAAAACAACCATGCTATATTTTTGCATAAACAATTATATTATGTCAAAAGTGATTTATTAGAGTTGGAATCAACTTAAAATCATTTCTAGATAATTTCTAATATTTATTTGAAGTCAGAAAAGTCCCTGCCTTGTTATTTTTATCATTTAAATTTAATTTCGAATTTGGACATGAGGCCAGTGACATTGTTTAGATAATTTCATGGGCTTTCTAAATATATAAAATTTGTTAAATTTGGTGTAGTAGATTTTAAACTATTTAATTTTGAAGTGGGCAGCAGTATTGGATTTAGCTAAAAGGATTAAATCGAATTTGAATTACTGGGCTTGGCGGGAAACACTATTGGGCCGAAACGGATTAAACCAACACTGCACAGCCCATCTAGCAACTGGTGCGTGTGGGCTGCCCTGACGAGGTGGGGCCTACACGTCAGTGACTTAAATCGACCGAATCGGTACCTGGTGATATCGGCCGTTAGATTAGGGCTCGATCGGACGATCGTGGAGCGTCGTCGTCGACGGGGGAGAGGAGCTCGCTGCGCCGGCGAGGTAGGGGGTCGGAGAGCGCAGGAGGTCGCCGGCGGTCGAGGGCGGTGGTCGAGGCGAGGTTGTCGAGGGTGTAGAAGACCCTGGTACCGCGGCGAGGCTCGGGGCTGCTCCAATCGATGGCGATGGTCTGCGAGCTCCGGCGGGTGTGAGCTTGCGATTGGGGCTGCTCCGGCGAGGTCTGGTGAAATTGATCGGTGGGGAAGGCTCAGTGAGAGGAGGGGAGTGGATGGGATGCAGAGAGAAGGCGCCGATCGTCTCTATTTATAGCGTCGCGTGGTGGCCGCGGTGTGCTGGGAAGGGTCGACGACGGTGAGGTCGTTCCAGGACGCGAAGGGGCAAGCTAGGGCGAGCATCGTGTAGGCGACGTCTAGGCGGTGCTAGCGCGCTTGATGGCGCTTCAAATGATGGTCTGTGGCGCCCTGGCGACGGTGGTGTACTGGCAGTACCGGCGCGGCAGGTCGGCGATCATGGCGACGTCGACGGTGCAGGGCAGGCAGGGGTTTGTGTAGAGTAGGGGCGGTGAGAGGTGGCGAGGGGAGGACGGGCGAAGAGCGCACGGTCTGGCGCGTCCAGGGCGGGGCTCACCGCGTGCCTGGCATGCTTCGGGCGCGTCTGGGCACGGCTTGCCTGGCCACTGGCGTGCAAGGGGGAGGCTTGGCCGTGCACAGGCAGTGTCCTGGTGTACCAGAGATGCTCAATGACAAGGTGTAGGGGAGAGTAGGGGCTCAGGTTGCTCGAGTGCCATGGTGGCCGGCATGGGTACTTGGCATGGCCAAATTTGATCATGGCACCACTTGGTGTAGGTCTGCAGTGCATAGGTTGATGCAGGGAGGGTACCAAAGCATCAATGATCAAAGAAAGGGGTTTAGGCTTTGGACCAGAGGATAATAGGGTGTAGTGCATTTTCAGAATTGTGCATGCAAGGTGTTCGACACAATGGCCGCATGAAGAAAATATTGATAATTTGGAATTCTTTTTGGTGGAGTTTAGTTATATATTAAATGTGATTGAATGGTGGTGGTGGTGGTCAATTTGGTGAAGGTTTACAAGAATTCCAAAATGGGGTCATCTTCACATAGATTTAAAGTCTCCACTTGTCCCTGTCTTTCTGGTCAACCTAGTCAACATTAGCAGAGATGGTCAACATGAAAGTTGTTGACCTTGACATGGTCTTGGATGACATGGCTTTGGTTGACAAAGTTTAGTTTAGGATTTGAGAATTACAGGGGGGTAAAGTGGGGAACATTTTATAAAGTGACAAAATGACCATTATCACATGTATGTTGATTTTGAGTTTTTCTTTGATTTGTTTTTGGTTTCTTTGATGCAATTGTGTTTATTTATCATATATAAACATTCTACAAGCAAGGGATCAAGCAATTGTGGCCTTGTTTGAAGATTTGCAAAATTGGGTTATGTGTATGTGAGTGAATTTTGGGAATTTTCTCCCTATTTGATTTCTTTCCATTTAATTTGACTTTGGTTGACTCTAATGGGGTTCTTATGAGTTTAGAAACATTTTAAGAGCATTGAAACTAAATCAAAGGGTCTTGTTCAAAGATTTGCACATTTGGCCTTAATACATAAGAGATGAGGTGTCCAATTTTCATAAACTTGTACTAGGGTTGTTCTTGCCTCACTTGGACATGGGTTAGGGTCCATTTAGTGTTATAATAGGTTTAGAGAGGTTTCACATCATTTAGTCAAGGTTTAGAGACCTAGGTCAATGTTTGGTGAAATGCCTATGTGTCACATATGCTTTTATGCACATGTGGTATTTTATTTTTATTTTGACTTGGTTTGACCCAATTGGTTTTGGTTGAATGTTGAAATGATATATGGAGGTGATCCAACCATTCACACAAGTCCTAGGGTTAGTTTTCTTAAATTCTCATATTTGCTATTTAGCTTTCATATGCCTCTATGGCATTTTTAATTTCTTTATATTCTTTTTAGTTTCAACTTGGCAATGATTTAAGAAGTGCTATATAAGGTTTACAAAGCTTTTCCAATCTTTTAAATAAAGTGAAAAGGTCTAGGGTAAATATTTATAATTATAGCCATAGGCACATATGCCTTTTTCTTATTTAATTCCCTTTTATTTTATTTTAATTGGGATGATGAAAAGAAGGGTGAGGTTTTAGGGTTTAAGATTATTTCAAGTACTAGTAACAAGCAATCATGGCAAAAGCACAAGAATTATGCAAGATTATTATGTATCAATCTTAATTTAATAAAAGTTTTTGTTGGTTCCAAAATTTGGAACTAGGGGAAATTCATTTGTTTTGTTTTGAAATTTTTGGGATGTTACAGTTATAACCTATATCATATCATTCTTTATAATAATTATCAAAGATCGGAGGCACAGTGTCATCATAAGAAATAGAATAGTTATCTTTCACAGTCGATTTATCTATGACCATACCATCATTGTTATTAGAAGGAGATGTATCAAGAACATAATGACCAGTAGCAAAAGGATTTTCAAACACCTCTTCCCCAAGCTTAGAGCTTTCTATATCATTATGGGAGGAAGCATGGATAGCACTGACACTATGGCAATTATTATCATTTTCAGAATTAGTTTCCCAGAGATTTGTAATATCAAAAGTAGTGTGCTCATTCAAATCATGATCGCTAATGTATGTAAAGGGCATAGGAAGATCATCGTATTCAGATTCATTATCACAATAATCATTAGGAGCAACATACTTACGGTTACCTAGCGTTATCTCATTCACGCGGGGATACGCCGTTACCTCTTTCTTTTTATTCTCCTTCTTCTTCTTCTTCTTCTTCTTCTTCTTCTTCTTCTTCGTTCCTTCTTCTTCTTCTTCTTCTCTTCCTTCTCCTCGTTCCCTTCTTTAGGAGGAAGAGGCTTGAAGGGTGGCTTGTCCGCATAACCTGATTTTCTTTTAGAAACAATAGAAGAAACTTGGGAGGATCCCTCCTTTTCATTAATTAGTTGAAAACACACAGCGGTCCTATCATATTTTGGCAAGGTGTCATCTTCTAAAATATTTTGTATGTAAGTATTTGTATGGCTATTATCAATGCAATAAGAAAAACACCCATGCAGGACATCATCAATATCAAGATCACTCATATGTAACAAAGAGATTTTTCTTGAGAGCTCTTCACACCACAAAAATAAAGTAAGTTCATCATGCTGATTAGGAGTAATTTCATCATCACAATACAAATTTGCAGCACTCATTGGGTTCAAATTATCATTGGAGGGGCATTGAAAATTAAAATGACCCACTTCATGGCAAACTTCACAAATAAAAGGATAGAGGGCACAAACTTTTTTACCTAGATCATCTAGAGCCCTAGACCACTTCCTAGTTTTTTCATTCCTATGATGGATACAATATTCATCTTCGATTTGATTAATTCCACAAGGTCTATGCATTCCACAAAAATTAACATGCTTATAGGAAATAGCATTCTTAGGAGTTTGAGCATGCTTATTGCAATTATTAACAACAATGTCATTCTTCATGCAAGCCTCTTTAAAAGGTTCATGATACTTATCAAAATTCTTTTTAGGCAATTCTAAATGAGAAGCAAAGGCTTTATAAAGATTTGCAGCAACTTGAGAGTCAAGACCATAAGTAGCACTCATATCTCGAAATTTATCAGTATCCATAAAAGTTTCAATGCATTCATAATCATAATTTATACCTGACTCTTCACCTTTGTTGTTCTCCCAATCTTCAGCGTTCTCCTGAATCCGATTAAGAAGGTCCCATTTAAACTCTTCTTTATTGCGTGTGAATGATCCAGAGCAAGAAGTATCCAACAAGGTTTTATCCTGAAAAGAAAGTCTTGCATAGAAATTATCAATGATGATATTACCTGGAAACTCATGATTGGGGCATTTGAGCATTAAGGACTTCAATCTCTCCCATGCTTGGGCAATATTCTCTCCATCATGAGGCCAAAAATTATATATACGGTTTCGATCTTTGTGAATTTCACTTGGAGGATAGAACTTGGAATAAAATAGAGGCACAATATCCTTCCAATCAAGAGAGCGCCCGTCCTTCAATAGTTTATACCAATGCGCCGCTTCACCAGATAGCGACATAACAAATAATTTCTTCCTAACTTCATCCATTGAAATACCTGCACACTTGAATAACCCGCATAATTCATGCAAAAACAGTAAATGATTCCCAGGATGGACAGTTCCATCCCCTTCATAGCGGTTATCCATAACACGTTCAATAATTTCCATAGGTATTTTATACGGAATACTTTCAGCAGGTGGATTTAAAATATCAGAAGCATCATTAGAGTTATCGCATATGGGAGATAAAGCATCATCAGAGCAAAATATTTCTTCCAAAGCGGAGGAGCAAAAAAGATTATTTTTATGTAAACTAGCTTCCCCAAGCTTAAACTTCTTCATAGCATTAGCAGTAATTGCATTCATACTAATAACATTGCTACTATCATGTAAATAAGGTTCCATAGGTTTTTTAATTTTCGCATCAAACAATTCTAAATTAGGAAAAAGATTAAAAAGCTCACTTTTTTTGTTGTTTTCCATTATGCCTAACTAGTGAAAATAAAAACAAGAAACAAAAAGATGCAATTGCAGAATCTAAAGGAAATAGCTTCGAGCACTCACACACCGGCAATGCTAGGAAATAGCTTAGTAGTCGGAGGATGTGAATACCTTTTACCTTACCTCCCCGGCAACGGCGCCAGAAAAGTGCTTGATGTCTACGGGAGCTTCTATTCTTGTAGACAGTGTTGGGCCTCCAAGAGCAGAGGTTTGTAGAACAGCAGCAAGTTTCCCTTAAGTGGATTACCCAAGGTTTATCGAACTCAGGGAGGAAGAGGTCAAAGATATCCCTCTCAAGCAACCCCGTAATCACAAAGCAAGAAGTCTCTTGTGTCCCCAACACACCAAATACACTTGTCAGGTGTATAGGTGCACTAGTTCGGCGAAGAGATAGTGAAATACAAGTAATATGGATGTATATGAGTGGTAATAGCAATCTGAATAAAATATGGCAGCGAGTAAACATGCAACAAAACAGTAAACAAACGGAGATTCGATGCTTGGAAGCAAGGCCTAGGGATCCTGCTTTCACTAGTGGACACTCTCAACAATGATCACATAATAGGACTACTCTACACCCTTTTGTTGGATGATGAACACATTGCGTAGGATTACACGAACCCTCAATGCCGGAGTTAACAAGCTCCACAATTCAATGTTCATATTTAAATAACCTTAGAGTGCAAGATAGATCAACATAATTACACCAAGAACTAACATAGCATGCACACTATCACCATCACGCCATGAAGGAGGCATAGATCACGTCAATACTTATCATAGCAATAGTTAACTTCATAATCTACAAGAGATCACAATCATAGCCTACACCAAGTACTGCACGAGGCACACACTGTCACCATTACATAGTGCAGGAGGAATAGAGTACTTTAATAACATCACTAGAGTAGCACATAGATGATATTCAACTAGATCACATAAAGAGAGATGAACCACATAGCTACAGCGGAGCCCTCAGCCCCGGGGTGAATTACTCCCTCCTCATCATGGGGACAGCGATGGCGGTGAAGATGGCGGTGAAGACGGCGGTGGAGATGACTCCGGGGGCAATTCCCCGCCCCGGCGGCGTGCCGGAACAGAGACTTCTACAAGGATGTTGGGTCTTTATTTCGTCCGATTCCGAGAATATTTCCTTTCTAGGATTTCTGAAACCAAAAACAGCAGAGACAAAGGCCCTTCGGCATCTCGTCAATAGGTTAGTTCCGGAAAACGCATAATAATGACATATAATGTGTATAAAACATGTAGGTATCATCAATAAAGTAGCATGGAACACAAGAAATTATAGATACGTTTGAGACGTATCAGGTAGCACTCAAGTAATTTACTTTGGAATGGCACAAAAATACCACATAGTAGGTAGATATGGTGGACACAAATGGCATGGTGGGTTTTGGCTCAAGGTGTTTGGATGCACGAGAAGCATTTCCTCTCAGTACAAGGCTTTGGCTAGCAAGGTTGTTTGAAGCAAACACAAGTATGAACAGGTACAGCAAAACATAGACAAGAACATATTGCAAGCATTATAAAACTCTACACTGTCTTCCTTGTTGTTCAAACACTTTTACCAGAAAATATCTAGACCTTAGAGAGACCAATCATGCAAACCAAATTTCAACAAGCTCTACGGTAGTTCTCCACTAATAGATTTAAACTTCATGATGCAAGAGCTTAAACATGATCTATGAGAGCTCAAAACAATTGCCAAGTATCAAATTATTCAAAACCATATGAAGCATTTTCTGATTCCAACCAAATAGCAATCAGCGAAGCAGCCTTCGCCATGAACATTAAAGCATAACTAAGAACACAAGTGTTCAAATGAAAAAGCGGAGCGTGTATATCTCCAATACAAGGATTGTGGGATCCAAATTTATTCAAACCAAAACAAAAACAAAAAACAAACAGACGCTCCAAGTAAAGAACATAATATGTGACGAAATAAAAATATAGTTTCACTAGAAGTGACCTGATAAGTTGTCGATGAAGAAGGGGATGCCTTGGGCATCCCCAAGATTAGATGCTTGAGTCTTCTTGAAATATGCAGGGATGAACCACGGGGCATCCCCAAGCTTAGACTTTTCACTCTTCTTGATCATATTGTATCATCATCTTCTCTTGACCCTTGAAAACTTCCTCCACACCAAACTTAAAGCAAACTCATTAGAGGGTTAGTGCATAATCAAAAATTCACATATTCAGAGGTGACATAATCATTCTTAACACTTCTGGACATTGCACAAAGCTACTGAAAGTTAATGGAACAAAGAAATCCATTCAACATAGCAAAAGAGGCAATGCGAAATAAAAGGCAGAATCTGTCAAAACAGAACAGTCCGTAAAGACGAATTTTTCTGAGGCACTTAACTTGCTCAGATGGAAAAACTCAAAACTAATGAAAGTTGCGTACATATCTGAGAATCACGCATGTAAATTGGCAGATTTTTTGATTCTTCTACAGAGAGAAGGACACGAATTCATGACAGACAGCAAATCTGTTTCTGCGCATTAATCCAAATCTAGTATCAACTTTACTATCAGAGACTTTACTTGGCACAATTACATGATAAGGATAGGTTGCTACAGTTGGTAACAACTTCCAAGACTCAACAAAACAGTAGTAACATAAAACCATGGGTTATCTCCTAAGAAGTGATTTTCTTTAACGCCTTTCAGCTAGGCGTAGAAAGTGTAAATCAAGTATTATCTAGAGAAGAAGCATTAACATTATTACCTCGGGATTTACGCCTACCCTTCTTACTCTTATTCTTACTCTTTGGTTTAGGGAATACATGACCGCATCCCGGTGTAGAGGTGAATTTTAGGGTGCCTTTTCCCACATCTATGGTTGCTCCCAATAGTTTCAGCAGGGATCTTCCAAGTGTGATTTGTCCTGTTCCTACACATTCAATAACAAGATAATTAGTGGATACCGTTCTTCCAAGAATGGTTGTGAACACACCCTCGGCTATTCCCTTAGGAATTATAACAGAGTTATCAGTAAGAGTTATTCCTTCTCCACCTTCAGTAAGTCCCCAGAGTGTCAAAGATTCATAAATACTCTTAGGCATAAGGCAAAATTCAGACATAATATCACAACGGGCATAAAAAGTTTCACCACCAATAGTAACTTTAATAGTAGGGTCCCACATTGAAGGTTCAGAGTTTACTAAAACATGATCAAGACGCTCACGAATCTGACTATACCCTTCTTTCAAGCAAGATGTATTTGTCTCAAGAGTGTTTAATCTATTATAAATACTAACAAGAGATGAATCAAAATTATTAGCTGAACTATATGATGCAACCAATTTTTTTATGGCATTAAAAGCTTGATCCCCATCGCAATGAAGGAAATCTCCTCCCACTACAACATCCAAGGCATATCTATAGCGAAGCATAAGCCCAAAATAAAAGTTACTAAGGAGCAGACTTAGAGTCATTTTAGGTTCAGCTTTACGATAAGAATCAAAAATTCTAGACCAAGCATCTTTAAAACTCTCCTCATCCCCTTGTTTAAAAGTAAAGATTAATTCCTCAGGTGAAGAAGTAACAGGTACAGAGCTAGACATGATAACAAAATAAACTAAATGTAAGTAACTAATTTTTTTGTGTTTTTTATATTAAGCAAACAAGACAAATGAAATAAAGTAAAGCAACTAATTTTTTTGTGTTTTTGATATAAAGCAAACAAGGCAGAAAATAAAATAAAGTAAAGCAAGACAATAAACAAAGTAAAGAGATTGGATGTGAGAGACTCCCCTTGCAGCGTGTCTTGATCTCCCGGCAACGGCGCAGAAATTTAGCTTGATAACGCGTGAAGCACACGTCCGTTGGGAACCCCAAGTGGAAGGTGTGATGCGTATAGCAGCAAGTTTCCCTCAGTATGAAACCAAGGTTATCGAACCAGTAGGAGATGAAGGCCACGTGAAGGTTGTTGGTGAAGGAGTGTAGTGCGGCGCAACACCAGTGATTCCGGCGCCAACGTGGAACCTGCACAACACAATCAAGATACTTTGCCCCAACGTAACAGTGAGGTTGTCAATCTCACCGGCTTGCTAAAAACAAAGGATTAAACGTATGGTGTGGAAAATGATGTTTGTTTGCGAAGAACTGATGCGCGTAAATGTACACGTCCGTTGGGAACCCCAAGAGGAAGGTATGATGCGCACAGTGACAAGTTTTCCCTCAGAAAAAACCAAGGTTTAATCGGACCAGTAGGAGCCAAGAAGCACGTTGAAGGTTGATGGTGGCGAAATGTGATGCGGCGCAACAACATGGATTCCGGCGCCAACGTGGAACCTGCACAACACAACCCAAGTACTTTGCCCCAACGAAACAGTGAGGTTGTCAATCTCACCGGCTTGCTTGTAACAAAGGATTAACCGTATTGTGTGGAAGATGATTGTTTGCAAGAAAACAGTAAAACAAGTATTGCAGTAGATTGTATGCTATGTAAAGAATAGGACCGGGGTCCACAGTTCACTAGAGGTGTCTCTCCCATAAGATAAAAGCATGTTGGGTGAACAAATTACAGTCGGGCAATTGACAAATAGAGAAGGGCATAACAATGCATATACATGATATGATAAATATAGTGAGATTTAATCCGGGCATTACGACAAAGTACATAGACCGCCATCCAACTGCATCTATGCCTAAAAAGTCCACCTTCAGTTATCATCCGAACCCCATTCAGTATTAAGTTGCAAAGCAACAGACAATTGCATTAAGTATGGTGCGTAATGTAATCGACAACTACATCCTTAGACATAGAATCAATGTTTTATCCCTAGTGGCAACAACACATCACAACCTTAGAACTTTCTGTCACTGTCCCAGGTGTCAATGAAGGCATGAACCCACTATCGAGCATAAATACTCCCTCTTGGAGTTAAGAGTAAAAACTTGGCCAGAGCCTCTACTAATAACAGAGAGCATGCAAGATCATAAACAACACATAAACAATAGATTGATAATCACCATAACATAGTATTCTCTATCCATCGGATCCCGACAAACACAACATATAGTATTACAGATAGATGATCTTGATCATGTTAGGCAGCTCACAAGATCCAACAATGAAGCACAATTAGGAGAAGACGACCATCTAGCTACCGCTATGGACCCATAGTCCAAGGGTGAACTACTCACTCATCACTCCGGGCGATCATGGCGATGAAGGGTCCTCCGGGAGATGAATCCTCTCCGGCAGGGTGCCGGAGGCGATCTCCGAATCCCGAGATGGGATTCGCGGCGGCGGCGTCTCCGGAAGGTTTTCCGATCGTGGCTCTCGCACTGGGGGTTTCGCGACGGAGGCTATTTGTAGGCGGAAGGGCAGGTCAAGAGGCGGCACGAGGGCCCAGGGGCAGGGCCGCGGCCAGGGCCGGGCCGCGTCGCCCGTCACCTGGCCACCTCGTGCCCCGACTCCCCTTCGGTCTTCTGGAAGCTCCGTGCAAAAATAGGACCCTGGGCGGTGATTTCGTCCAATTCCGAGAATATTTCCTTACTAGGATTTCTGAAACCAAAAACAGAAAATAGCAACTGGCTCTTGGCATCTTGTTAATAGGTTAGTTCCAGAAAATGCGTAAATACGACATATAATGTGCATAAAACATGTAGGTATCATCAATAAAGTAGCATGGAACATAAGAAATTATCGATACGTTGGAGACGTATCAAGAACAACAAAGAACAGAGATTGCAGTAGATTGTATTTCAGATGTAAAAGAATGGACCGGGGTCCACAGTTCACTAGTGGTGTCTCACCAATAAGATAAATAGCATGCTGGGTGAACAAATTACAGGTGGGCAATTGACAAATAAAGATTCATATACATATCATGATGATCACTATGAGATTTAATCAGGGCATTACGACAAAGAACATAGACCGCCATCCACATGCATCTATGCCTAAAAGTCCACTTTCAGGTTAGCATCCGCACCCCTTCCAGTATTAAGTTGCAAACAACAGAAAATTGCATTAAGTATGGTGCGTAATGTAATCAACACAAATATCCTTAGACAAAGCATTGATATTTTATCCCTAGTGGCAACAGCACATCCACAACCTTAGAACTTTCTGTCACTGTCCCAGATTCAATGGAGGCATGAACCCACTATCGAGCATAAATACTCCCTCTTGGAGTTACAAGTATCAACTTGGCCAGAGCCTCTACTAGCAACGGAGAGCATGCAAGAACATAAACAACACATATATGATAGATCAATAATCAACTTGACAGTCACCAGGGCCAGATGGTTTCACTGGCCTTTTTCTGAAAAGATGTTGGTCTATTATAAAGCAGGATTTCTTTAAACTTGTGCATGATTTTCATGAGGGTACACTGCAATTGCAGAATATCAATGAGTCTTTCATCACTCTTGTCCCTAAAGTGCATAGCCCTGAAAGTGTTAATGATTATAGGCCCATTTCCCTAACCAATGCTTGCTTAAAGTTCTTGACAAAATTAGTGGCCAACAGATTCCAACAAAGAATTCTTGCTTGTGTGCATAAGAACCAGTATGGGTTTATCAAGAGCAGAACTATACAGGACTGTGTTGCTTGGACCTTTGAGTATTTGCATCAGTGTCATGCTTCTAAGAAACCACTAGTGATTATGAAGCTTGATTTTGCAAAGGCATTTGATACTATTGAGCATGAAGCAATAATTCAAGTAATGATGCATATGGGGTTTGACAGTAAAACAATTCAGTGGGTCAAAGATATTCTTTCCTCTGGAACATCTAAAATTCTGTTGAAAGGAGTACCAGGAAAACAATTCTTATGTAAAAGGGGTGTGAGGCAAGGTGATCCTCTGTCACCAATATTATATGTGTTGGGTTCTGAGTTATTGCAGATAGTTATAAATGATGCCCTTGCACAAGGTTTGTTGTCTCTACCTATTGAGGCGGGAGACCCTGATTTTCCAATAGTTCAGTATGCAGATGATACCTTGCTTATCCTCCCAGCAGAAATGGATCAAGTGGTTGCTTTGAAGGAAATCTTACATAAATTCTCTATTTCTACTGGGCTGAAAGTTAATTACCACAAGTCTAGTATGGTTCCAATCAATGTGAAAGAAGAGGAAATGCAGCAGCTAGCAAATGCTTTTGGTTGTCAAGTAGCTTCACTCCCTTTCACTTATTTGGGCTTACCACTGGGTACAGCAAAACCAAAAATTTAGCATTTGACTCCTATTGTCACCAGGTTGGAAAGAAAGCTGACAAGTATCTCTAGTTTCTTATCTCAGGGAGCTAGATTACAGCTGGTGGATTCTGCCTTGTCATCCATGTCTACATTCTTTTTATGCTCTATTCAGATTCCTCCTGGTATTTTGAATCAGTTAAATAGAATTCTTAGACAGTGTCTTTGGAGGGATAACATTGACACTCCTAAGCAGTCTTTGGCAGCCTGGGAAATGCTCTGTAAACCAAAGAGTAAGGGAGGGGTTGGCATTGTTAACTTTGAGAAGCATAATGAAGCTTTGTTGTTGAAATTTCTGGATAAGTTCTATAATAAGGCAGATATTCCATGGGTCAAACTCATTTGGAGAACTTATTATCAGGTAACTGTCCCTCAAGCAGAGAATCTTTGTGGGTCTTTCTGGTGGAAGGATGTTTGTAAGTTTTTGGACAAATATAGAAATGTGGCAACAGTTTTGCCTGGAAAGGGGGATACTTTTATGTTCTGGTTGGACAGTTGGAAGTTTGAGAACTCTACCACTCCTTTACATGAAAGGTATCCACGAATTTTCTCTTATGCTTTGGATGAGAAGCTCACAGCTGAGGAGGTATATGCAGCAGATGACATTACACAGTTATTTCACTTGCCTCTCTCCCTACAAGCATTTGAGGAGTTGCAGGAGTTGAGTGCTAATATGAGACGAAATCCTCTGTCTGTGGGAAATGATTCTTGGATTTATTCCTGGGGAAGCTCTTATACAGCATCCAAATATTATAAGCACATTCATGAGCATATCCAAGTCATGGGAATTTATAAATGGATATGGAAATCGTCTTGCATTATGAAGCACAAGTTCTTTGCATGGCTTCTAATCAGTGATCGTCTAAACACCAGGGACATGCTGAAGCGACGACACTGGAAGGTTACAGAAGATACTCATTGTGAATTATGCCTTGCTAGAGCTTATGAGGACAGAATGCACTTATTTTTTGAGTGTAATTTTAGCCAGAGGGTTTGGGCATATCTGCAGATAGATTGGTTACAGGGCAGCGATATTCAAACAGCGGCAGTCAGAGCAAGAGTGGGTTTTGCTAAACCTTTTTTCATGGAGGTGGTTATCCTTGCCTGTTGGAACATATGGAAGCAGAGAAATGACAAAATATTCCAGTATCAGAGGCCATCCTTTCAAGGATGGAAGAAGGGTTTTGTTCATGATATATCCATGCTTGTGCATAGGATTAAAAGGAAGCACATAGAACAGCTTATTGCCTGGATAGGCAGCCTCATTTAGCTTCTTTTTCTTTCTGTTAGTTGTACAGTTAGGTCTATCTTTTTGCTTTCTTTTTTGTACATACTTTTAACTTGGTTTTAATAAATTACTGTGGGGTTTTTTCCCCACAGTCTCAAGGTTCAAAAAAATAATCAACTTGACATAGTATTCTATATTCATCGGATCCCACTAAACACAACATGTAGCATTACAAATAGATGATCTTGATCATGTTAGGCAGCTCACAAGATCTAAACATGATAGCACAAGAGGAGAAGACAACCATCTAGCTACTGCTATGGACCCATAGTCCAAGGATGAACTACTCACGCATCAATCCGGAGGCGGGCATGGTGATGTAGAGCCCTCCGGTGATGATTCCCCTCTCCGGCAGGGTGCCGGCGATCTCTTGAATCCCGAGAGATGGGATTGGCGGCGCGGCGTCTCGGAACTTTTCTCGTATCGTGGCTCTCGGTACTAGGGTTTTCGCGACGGAGAGTTTAAGTAGGCGGAAGGGAAGAGTCGGAGGGGCACGGGGGGCCCACCCCATTGGGTGGCGCGGGCCCCTCCTTGGCCGCGCCGCCTATGGTGGCGGCTCCTCGTGGCCCCACTTCGTATCCTCTTCGGTCTTCTGGAAACTCCGTGGAAAAATAAGACCGTGGGCTTTTGTTTCGTCCAATTCCGAGAATATTTCTGTGTATTTCTGAAACCAAAAACAGCAGAAAACAGGAACTGGCGCTTCGGCATCTTGTTAATAGGTTAGTGCCAGAAAATGCATCAAAACATCATAAAGTGTGAACAAAACATGTAGGTATTGTCATAAAACTAGCACGGAACATAAGAAATTATAGATACGTTGGAGACGTATCAAGTATTTATGCTCGATAGTGGGTTCATGCCTCCATTGAATCTGGGACAGTGAGAGAAAGTTCTAAGGTTGTGGATGTGTTGTTGCCACTAGGGATAAAACATCGATGCTTTGTCTAAGGATATTTGTGTTGATTACATTACGCACCATACTTAATGCAATTGTCTGTTGTTTGCAACTTAATACTGAAGGGGTGCGGATGCTAACTCGAAGGTGGACATTTTAGGCATAGATGCATCCTGGATGGCGGTCTATGTTCTTTGTCGTAATGCCTTTATTAAATCTCATAGTAGTCATCATGATATGTGTATTAATCTCTATTTGTCAATTGCCCACCTGTAATTTGTTCACCCAACATGCTATTTATCTTATTGGAGAAACACCACTAGTGAACTGTGGACCCCGGTCCTTTCTTTTACATCTGAAATACAATCTACTGCAATCTCTGTTCTCTGTTGTTCTTCGCAAACAAACATCATTTTTTACACCATACGTTTAATCCTTTGTTTTCAGCAAGCCGGTGAGATTGACAACCTCACTGTTAAGTTGGGGCAAAGTACTTTGATTGTGTTGTGCAGGTTCCACGTTGGCGCCGGAATCACTGGTGTTGCGCCGCACTACACTCCTCCACCAACAACCTTCACGTGGCCTTCATCTCCTACTGGTTCGATAAACCTTGGTTTCTTACGAGGAAAACTTGTTGTGTGGTCATCATACCTTCCTCTTGGGGTTCCCAACGGACGTGTGCTTTACCGTCACAAGGAAGTTGTCGACTACACGCCAGCAACTCTTTTTCTGGCGCCGTTGCCGGGGAGATCAAGACACGCTGCAAGGGGAGTCTCTCACATCCAATCTCTTTACTTTGTTTATTGTCTTGCTTTACTTTATTTTATTTTCTGTCTTGTTTGCTTTCTTATACCAAAAACACAAAAAAATTAGTTACTTGCATTTACTTTATCAGTTTACTTTTGTTTATTTCATCATGCTTCATCCTAAGTTCACTTTGAAAGATATATCGGTAGGTAGTGGGTCTATCATTGGAAGAGATAATATAGAAGAATTTTTCACTCATGTTAGTAAGGCTGAAGATTTTGAAGATAGATCCTTGGTAGAACTTGCTCCTAATTATGAAATTGCTACTGCCTCTTTAGTGCACATGTTGGAAGCTAGATTTTTTAATCTTAATCCAATAATGCAACATATGTTTCTTACACTCGGTGATATGAAAGAAGGAAATATTAAGTATCAATTCCCTCTTAAGAAAGGTATGGAACACTTCCCTAGAAAGAGAATGAAGTTGCCTTTTGATTCTATTATTAGAACAAATTATGATGTTGATGCTTCTTATCTTGATAATACTTGATTTGCACTTTCTGCGCCTAGCTGAAAGGCGTTAAAGAAAAGCACTTCTTGGGAGATAACCCATGTTGTTTTTATTTTTACTACTGTTTTGTTGAGTCTTGGAAGTTGTTACTACTGTAGCAACCTCTCCTTATCATGTTATTGTGCCAAGTAAAGTCTCTAATAGAAGGTTGATGCTAGATTTGGATTTCTGCGAGAAACAGATTTGTTGTCTGTCACGAATTCGCGTTTTCTCTCTGTAGAAGAATCAAAAAAATCAGCGAAAATTCATGCATGATCCTCAGATATGTACGCAACTTTCATTAGTTTTGAGTTTTTTTCCATCTGAGCAAGTTAAGTGCCTCAGAAAAATTCGTCTTTACGGACTGTTCTGTTTTGACAGATTCTGCCTTTTTATTTCGCATTGCCTCTTTTACTGTGTTGAGTGGATTTCTTTGTTCAATTAAATTTCAGTAGCCTTGGGTAATGTCCTGAAGTGTTAAGAATGATTGTGTCCTCTCTGAACATGTGAATTTTTGATTATGCACTAACCCTCTAATGAGTTTGCTTTAAGTTTGGTGTGGGGAAGTTTTCAAGGGTCAAGAGAAGAGGATGATATAATATGATCAAGAAGAGTGAAAAGTCTAAGCTTGGGGATGCCCCCGTGGTTCATCCCTGCATATTTTAATAAGACTCAAGCATCTAAGCTTGGGGATGCCCAAGGCATCCCCTTCTTAATCAACAACTTATCAGGTCACTTCTAGTGAAACTATATTTTTATTCCGTCACATCTTATGTTCTTTACTTGGAGCGTCTGTTTGCTTTTGTTTTGTTTTCGTTTGAATAAATTCGGATCCCAGCAATCCTTGTATTGGAGATAGACACGCTCCACTTTTCATTTGAACACTTGTGTTCTTAGTTTTGCTTTAATGTTCATGGCGAAGGCTGAAAACTGCTTCGTTGATTGCTATTTGGTTGGAATCAGAAAATGCTTCATATGGTCTTGAATAATTTGATACTTGGCAATTGTTTTGAGCTCTCATAGATCATGTTTAAGCTCTTGCATCATGTAGTTTAAATCTATTAGTGGAGAACTACCGTAGAGCTTGTTGAAATTTGGTTTGCATGATTGATCTCTCTAAGGTCTAGATATTTTCTGGTAAAAGTGTTTGAACAACAAGGAAGACAGTGTAGAGTCTTATAATGCTTGCAATATGTTCTTGTGTAAGTTTTGCTGTACCTGTTCATACTTGTGTTTGCTTCAAACAACCTTGCTAGCCAAAGCCTTGTACCGAGAGGAAATGCTTCTCGTGCATCCAAAAACCTTGAGCCAAAACCTATGCCATTTGTGTCCACCATAACTACCTATATGTGGTATTTTTTCTGCCATTACAAAGTAAATTGCTTGTGTTGGGGGGATGACCCCCGGTATGCCAAAGGCAGGCCAAACCGGATGGTTTGGCATACCAAGATACCGGTTTACAGTTTAATCCGGACTGTGGACTTAGGCTTGTAGCTAAGGAAGCCTGTACCGGTATGCCCAAAGAGAGGTAAGCCGGAATGGACTAAGAAGAGGGCTACCGGTATACACAAAGCTGGTAAAGATTCCTTCAGAGCTAGAAGACAAAGATGAGCTAAGCAAAGTAGCTTTAAACGAAGCCGTGACGTAAAAGACGAAGGTGACGCCAAAAGCAACCGGAGGACACCAGCCTCCCGATTAAAGAAGATACCGGCGTCACCTATGATTAAAGTAGCTTTGTAAAGTAGTTTGTCTGTTCAAAGATGCCATTAGGGTTTCTTCCCCTGTAAGCCACCATATAAGGAGAGGGGGCACTCCCACGCGGCGTACGCGATACGACGATCCCTGTGTATGAAAACCACTTGTAACCTTGTTCATGGAATAGAGAAGATCTTGAACGGAGTTCATCCTTGTGTCTCTCTTCTTCTACCTCTGGCCTTGGCCAAGTTCTTGAGGAAAGCACCCGGAAGTTCATCCTACCCGATCCAAAACCCTCCCCCGAATCCTCTAGCGTCCAACTCGGCCCCAACTTAAGCCATCCCATGGCATCTGTCTGTTCACCACGACGACAGTTGGCGCCCACCGTGGGGCAAGAAGAGGCGCTTGCTGGAGTTCATATTCGGGCGGGTGATACGTCTCCAACGTATCTATAATTTCTTATGTTCCATGCTACTTTATTGATGATATCTACATGTTTTATACACATTATATGTCATTATTATGCGTTTTCCGGAACTAACCTATTGACGAGATGCCGAAGGGCCAGTTGCTGTTTTCTGCTGTTTTTGGTTTCAGAAATCCTAGTAAGGAAATATTCTCGGAATCGGACGAAATCAACGCCCAGCATCTTAGGATCACGCGAAGCTTCCGAACACCCGAGAGGGACCCGAGGGGCCCGGGCCACCAGACACCACCCCGCGGCCCGGGCGCCCTAGTGTGTCGTCGCCTCGTTGACCTTCGACGCCGCCTCTTCGCCTATATAAAGGTCCCTGACTAAAATCCGATACGAATAAGCCACGGTACGAGAAAGTTCCAGAGCCGCCGCCATCGAAGCCAAGATCTGGGGACAGGAGTCTCTGTTCCGCACGCCGCCCGGAGGGGAAGTGCCCCCGGAAGGCTTCTCCATCGACACCGCTGCCATCTTCACCACCATCTTCATCAACGCTGCTGCTCCCATGAGGAGGGAGTAGTTCTCCATCGAGGCTCGGGGCTGTACCGGTAGCTATGTGGTTCATCTCTCTCCTATGTACTTCAATACAATAATCTCATGAGCTGCCTTACATGATTGAGATTCATATGATGATGCTTGTAATCTAGATGTCATTATGCTAGTCAAGTGGGTTTTACTTATGTGATCTCCGGAGACTCCTTGTCCCACGTGTGTAAAGGTGACAGTGTGTGCACCGTGTGGGTCTCTTAGGCTATATTTCACAGAATACTTATTCACTGTTATGAATGGCATAGTGAAGTGCTTATTTATATCCCTTTATGATTGCAATGTGTTTTGTATCACTATTTATCTATGTGCTACTCATGTGATGTTATTAAAGTAGTCTATTCCTCCTGCATGATGTAATGGTGACAGTGTGTGCATTGTGTAGTTCTTGTCGTAGATTATGATCATAATCTCTTGTAGGTTATGGAGTTGATTATCGCTATGATAGTATTGATGTGATCTATGCCTCCTTCATAGTGTGATGGTGACAGTGTGCATGCTATGGTAGTACTTGGTTTATTTTGCAAAGATCTATTATGCTCTAAGGTTACTTAAACATGAATATCGAATGTTGTGGAGCTTGTTAACTCCGGCATTGAGGGTTCTTGTAGCCCTACACAATTAGTGGTGTTCATCATCCAACAAGAGTATATGTAGCACAAAGGAAGAGAACTTATTTATTATGTGATCAATGTTGAGAGTGTCCACTAGTGAAAGTATGATCCCTAGGCCTTGTTTCCACCGCAAAGAATTGCTTCCTACGCCAGCAAGCTATTTTCTGGCGCCGCTTGTTTACTGTTTTACTGCATCTTTACTTTCTGCAATATTACCACCATCTATACCACATGTGTTTTACTATCTCTTCGCCGAACTAGTGCACCTATACATCCGACAAGTGTATTAGGTGTGTTGGGGACACAAGAGACTTCTTGCTTTGTGGTTGCGGGGTTGCTTGAGAGGGATATCTTTGACCTCTTCCTCCCTGAGTTCGATAAACCTTGGGTGATCCACTTAAGGGAAAACTTGCTGCTGTTCTACAAACCTCTGCTCTTGGAGGCCCAACACTGTCTACAAGAATAGAAGCACCCGTAGAAATCAGCGGGCATCCTCGAGGTCGCCGGCGAGAAGACCGTATCGGCGCTCGTACAGCGCATCTACTCCATGGACTTCATCAACGACAACGCAGGCTGCTTCGCCAACGGCGGCAAGTTCCCGCAGAACGGCCGCACCATCGAGTTCGGCAGCCACCGCGTCTACTTTGGCACCGTCCCTGTGCGCCAGTACCTCTCGCCGGTGCTGGTGGCGCCGGATCCGCCAAGATGGCTGTGTGCTGGCCGCGCCGCCGGCAGCGTGGGCAATGGCCGGTGATACGTCTCCAACGTATCTATAATTTCTTATGTTCCATGCTACTTTATTGATGATATCTACATGTTTTATACACATTATATGTCATTATTATGCGTTTCCGAACTAACCTATTGACGAGATGCCGAAGGGCCAGTTCTGTTTTCTGCTGTTTTTGGTTCCAGAAATCCTAGTATGGAAATATTCTTGGAATTGGACGAAATCAACGCCCAGGTTCCTATTTTGCCCGGAAGCATCCAGAACACACGAGAGCCGCCAGAGGAGAGCCACAGGGGGCCCACACATGGTGGTGGCGCGGCAGGGCTGGGCCCGCGCCACCCTGTTGTTTGGCCGCCTCGTCGCCCTCCGACTCCGCCTCTTCGCCTATATAAAGGTCCCTGACCTAAAACACGATAAGGAATAAGCCACGGTACGAGAAAAGTTCCAGAGCCGCTGCCATCGCGAAGCCAAGATCTGGGGGACAGAAGTCTCTGTCGCACGCCGCCGGACGGGGAAGTGCCCCGGAAGGCTTCTCCATCGACACCGCTGCCATCTCCACCGCCATCTTCATCAACGCTGCTGCTCCCATGAAGAGGGAGTAGTTCTCCATCGAGGCTCGGGGCTGTACCGGTAGCTATGTGGTTCATCTCTCTCCTATGTACTTCAATACAATAATCTCATGAGCTGCCTTACATGATTGAGATTCATATGATGATGCTTGTAATCTAGATGTCATTATGCTAGTCAAGTGAGTTTTACTTATGTGATCTCCGGAGACTCCTTGTCCCACGTGTGTAAAGGTGACAGTGTGTGCACCGTGTGGGTCTCTTAGGCTATATTTCACAGAATACTTATTCACTGTTATGAATGGCGTAGTGAAGTGCTTATTTATATCTCTTTATGATTGCAATGTGTTTTGTATCACAATTTATCTATGTGCTACTCTAGTGATGTTATTAAAGTAGTTTTATTCCTCCTGCACGGTGTAATGGTGACAGTGTGTGCATCCGTGTTAGTACTTGGCGTAGGCTATGATTATGATCTCTTGTAGATTATGAAGTTAACTATTGCTATGATGGTATTGATGTGATCTATTCCTCCTACATGGTGTGAAGGTGACAGTGTGCATGCTATGCTAGTACTTGGTTTAGTCGTGTCGATATTTCATGCACTCTAAGGTTATTTAAATATGAACATTGAATTGTGGAGCTTGTTAACTCCGGCATTGAGGGTTCGTGTAATCCTACGCAATGTGTTCATCATCCAACAAGAGAGTGTAGAGTATGCATTTATCTATTCTGTTATGTGATCAAAGTTGAGAGTGTCCACTAGTGAAAGTCTAATCCCTAGGCCTTGTTCCTAAATACTGCTATCACTGCTTGTTACTGTTTTACTGAATTACTACTGCTGCGTTACTACTGCATGTTTACTTCCTGCAATATTACTATCATCAACTGCACGCCAGCGAGCTATTTTCTGGCGCCGTACTACTGCTCATATTCATTCATACCACTTGTATTTCACTATCTCTTCGCCGAACTAGTGCACCTATTAGGTGTGTTGGGAACACAAGAGACTTCTTGCTTGTGGTTGTAGGGTTGCTTGAGAGGGATATCTTTGACCTCTTCCTCCCTGAGTTCGATAAACCTTGGGTGATCCACTTAAGGGAAAACTTGCTGCTGTTCTACAAACCTCTGCTCTTGGAGGCCCAACACTGTCTACAAGAATAGAAGCACCCGTAGACATCAAGCTATTTTCTGGCGCCGTTGCCGGGGAAGGAATCAAGACACTCCATCAAGCCCGACAACCACCATCAAACCTCCCACGTCAACCACGCGCCAGTTGTGGACAGCAAGCTATTTTCTAGCGCCGTTGCCGGGGAGGAAAGGTAAAAGGTACTCACACTCCGGATCTCGGCTACTAAGCTATTTTCCGGCGCCGTTGTAAGTACTCGAAGCTATTTCCTTTAGACTCTGCAATTGCGACATTTGGTTTCTTGTTTACACTAGTTAGGCATAATGGACAACAATGACCTTCTTATTCTATTTCCTGATTTAAGACATGGATGGTTTGATGCGAAAATTAAAAAACCCATGGAACATATTAATATGAATGCTTTGAACACTATTGTTGCTAATGCTATGGAAAATTCTAAGCTTGGGGAAGCTGGCTTTGATGAGCATGATATTTTTAGTCCCCCAAGCATTGAGGAGAAAATTTACTTTGATGATACTATGCCTCCTATATTTGATGATGAGAATAATAATGATAGCTACTTTGTTGAATTTGCTCCCACTAACTAATAAAATTGATTATGCCTATGTGGGGAGTAATAATTTTATGCATGAGACTCATGATAAGAATGCTTTATGTGATAGTTATATTGTTGAGTTTGCTCATGTTGCTACTGAAAGTTATTATGAGAGAGGAAAATATGGTTGTAAAATTTTCATGTTACTAAAACACCTCTCTATGTGCTGAAATTTTTGAAGCTACACTTGTTCTATCTTCCTATGCTTGTTACTTTGCTCCTCATGAACTTGTTTATTTACAAGATTCCTTTTCATAGGAAGCATGTTAGACTTAAATATGTTTTGAATTTGCCTCTTGATGCTCTCTTTTGCTTCAACTTCTATTTCTTGCGAGTGCATCATTAAAACTGCTGAGCCCATCTTAATGGCTATAAAGAAAGAACTTCTTGGGAGATAACCCATGTGTTTTTTTTTACTACAGTACTTTGTTTTATATTTGTGTCTTGGAAGTTGTTACTACTGTAGCAACCTCTCCTTATCTTAGTTTTGTTGCATTGTTGTGCCAAGTAAAGTCTCTATAGTAAGGTTCATACTAGATTTGGATTACTGCGCAGAGACAGATTTCTTTGCTGTCACGAATCTGGGCCTAATTCTCTGTAGGTAACTCAGAAAATTATGCCAATTTACGTGAGTGATCCTCAGATATGTACGCAACTTTCATTAGTTTTGAGTTTTTCCATTTGAGCAATTCTGGTGCCATTTTAAAATTCGTCTTTACGAACTGTTCTGTTTTGACAGATTCTGCCTTTTATTTCGCATTGCCTCTTTTGCTATGTTGGATGAATTTCTTTGATCCATTAATGTCCAGTAGCTTTATGCAATGTCCAGAAGTGTAAATAATGATTGTGCCACCTCTGAACATGTAAATTTTTATTGTGCACTAACCCTCTAATGAGTTTGCTTGAAGTTTGGTGTGAAGGAAGTTTTCAAGGGTCAAGAGAGGAGTATGATATACTATGATCAAGAGGAGTGAAAGCTCTAAGCTTGGGGATGCCCCCGTGGTTCACCCCTGCATATTTCAAGAAGACTCAAGCATCTAAGCTTGGGGATGCCCAAGGCATCCCCTTCTTCATCGACAAAGTATCAGGTTCCTTCTCTTGAAACTATATTTTTATTCGGTCACATCTTATGTACTTTACTTGGAGCGTCTGTATGTTTTTGTTTTTGTTTTTGTTTGAATAAATGCTTGTGTGGGAGAGAGACACGCTCCGCTGGTTCATATGAACACATGTGTTCTTAGCTTTTAATGTTCAAGGGCGAAAGTTGATCGCTTCACTTGTTGTTATATGGTTGGAAACAGAAAATGCTACATGTAGTAATTCTAAAATGTCTTGGATAATGTGATACTTGGCAATTGTTGTGCTCATGTTTAAGCTCTTGCATCATATACTTTGCACTCATTAATGAAGAAATACATAGAGCTTGCTAAAATTTGGTTTGCATAATTGGTCTCCCTAAGGTCTAGATAATTTCTAGTATTGAGTTTTGAACAACAAGGAAGACGGTGTAAAGTATTATAATGTTTACAATATGTCTTTTATGTGAGTTTTGCTGCACCGGTTCATCCTTGTGTTTGTTTCAAATAACCTTGCTAGCCTAAACCTTGTATCGAGAGGGAATACTTCTCATGCATCCAAAATCCTTGAGCCAACCACTATGCCATTTGTGTCCACCATACCTACCTACTACATGGTATTTCTCCGCCATTCCAAAGTAAATTGCTTGAGTGCTACCTTTAAACAATTCAAAAGTTATTACCTCTTATTTGTGTCAATGTTTTATAGCTCATGAGGAAGTATGTGGTGTTTATCTTTCAATCTTGTTGGGCAACTTTCACCAATGGACTAGTGGCTTCATCCGCTTATCCAATAATTTTGCAAAAAGAGCTGGCAATGGGATTCCCAGTCCCAAATTAATTAACAAAAATAGACACTCCTCCATGGTATGTGATTGTTGGATGGCACCCGAAGGATTCGGTTAGCCATGGCTTGAGAAAGCAAAGGTGGGGAGGAGTGTCATCATAATAAAACTAAAATAAAAAGGCACTCCTTCATGGTATGAGATTGTTGGCAGGCACCCGAGGATTCGGTTAGCCATGGTTTGTGAAAGAAAGGTTGGAAGGAGTGCCACCCAAAAATAAAATAAAATGGGAGCCTCTCTTTGAAGGTTTGTCTGGCAAGGGGGTTAGAGTACCCGCTACCATTCGTTGACAACAACAAACACCTCTCAAAACTTTATTTTTATGCTCTCTTTATGTTTTCAAAATAAAAGCTCTAGCACAAATATAGCAATCGATGCTTCCCTTGTCGAAGGGCCATTCTTTTACTTTTATTGTTGAGTCAGTTTACCTATCTCTCCACCTCAAGAAGCAAACACTTGTGTGAACTGTGCATTGATTCCTACATACTTGCATATTGCATTTGTTATATTACTCTATGTTGACAATTATCCATGAGATATACATGTTACAAGTTGAAAGCAACCGCTGAAACTTAATCTTCCATTGTGTTGCTTCAATGTCTATACTTTAAATTATTGCTTTATGAGTTAACTCTTATGCAAGACTTATTGATGCCTGTCTTGAAAGTGCTATTCATGAAAAGTCATTGCTTTATGATTCAGTTGTTTACTCATGTCATTACCATTGTTTTGATCGCTGCATTCATTACATATGTTTACAATATGATCAAGTTTATGACGGCATGTCACTTCAGAAATTATCTTTGTTATCGTTTTACCTGCTCGGGACGAGCAGAACTAAGCTTGGGGATGTTGATACGTCTCAACGTATCTATAATTTCTTATGTTCCATGCTACTTTATTGATGATATCTACATGTTTTATACACATTATATGTCATTATTATGCGTTTTCCGGAACTAACCTATTGACGAGATGCCGAAGGGCCAGTTCCTGTTTTCTGCTGTTTTTGGTTCCAGAAATCCTAGTAAGGAAATATTCTCGGAATTGGACGAAATCAACGCCCAGGTTCCTATTTTCCCGGAAGCATCCAGAACACACGAGAGCTGCCAGAGGAGAGCCACAGGGGGCCCACACATGGTGGTGGCACGGCCAGGGCTGGGCCCGCGCCACCCTGTTGTTTGGCCGCCTCGTCGGCCCTCCGACTCCGCCTCTTCGCCTATATAAAGGTCCCTGACCTAAAACACGATAAGGAATAAGCCACGGTACGAGAAAAGTTCTAGAGCCGCCGCCATCGCGAAGCCAAGATCTGGGGGACAGGAGTCTGTTCCGGCACGCCGCCGGGACGGGGCCCCCGGAAGGCTTCTCCATCGACACCGCTGCCATCTCCACCGCCATCTTCATCAACGCTGCTGCTCCCATGAAGAGGGAGTAGTTCTCCATCGAGGCTCGGGGCTGTACCGGTAGCTATGTGGTTCATCTCTCTCCTATGTACTTCAATACAATAATCTCATGAGCTGCCTTACATGATTGAGATTCATATGATGATGCTTGTAATCTAGATGTCATTATGCTAGTCAAGTGAGTTTTACTTATGTGATCTCCGGAGACTCCTTGTCCCACGTGTGTAAAGGTGACAGTGTGTGCACCGTGTGGGTCTCTTAGGCTATATTTCACAGAATACTTATTCACTGTTATGAATGGCGTAGTGAAGTGCTTATTTATATCTCTTTATGATTGCAATGTGTTTTGTATCACAATTTATCTATGTGCTACTCTAGTGATGTTATTAAAGTAGTTTTATTCCTCCTGCACGGTGTAATGGTGACAGTGTGTGCATCCGTGTTAGTACTTGGCGTAGGCTATGATTATGATCTCTTGTAGATTATGAAGTTAACTATTGCTATGATGGTATTGATGTGATCTATTCCTCCTACATGGTGTGAAGGTGACAGTGTGCATGCTATGCTAGTACTTGGTTTAGTCGTGTCGATCTTTCATGCACTCTAAGGTTATTTAAATATGAACATTGAATTGTGGAGCTTGTTAACTCCGACATTGAGGGTTCGTGTAATCCTACGCAATGTGTTCATCATCCAACAAGAGAGTGTAGAGTATGCATTTATCTATTCTGTTATGTGATCAAAGTTGAGAGTGTCCACTAGTGAAAGTCTAATCCCTAGGCCTTGTTCCTAAATATTGCTATCACTGCTTGTTACTGTTTTACTGAATTACTACTGCGCGTTACTACTGCATGTTTACTTCCTGCAATATTACTATCATCAACTGCACGCCAGAGCTATTTTCTGGCGCCGTACTACTGCTCATATTCATTCATACCACTTGTATTTCACTATCTCTTCGCCGAACTAGTGCACCTATTAGGTGTGTTGGGGACACAAGAGACTTCTTGCTTTGTGGTTGCAGGGGAGAGGGATATCTTTGACCTCTTCCTCCCCGAGTTCGATAAACCTTGGGTGATCCACTTAAGGGAAAACTTGCTGCTGTTCTACAAACCTCTGCTCTTGGAGGCCCAACACTGTCTACAAGAATAGAAGCACCCGTAGACATCAGCCGACACCGGCAAAGAAGCTGTGGAAGAAGGAGCTGGGCGTGCGGCATCAACCCGTGCGGCGAAGCCACCGCTGGAGCGTGACGTGGGCGCTGCGGGAGCATCCTCAGCACCACCGGAAACTCCTCTCCAAGCGGCGATGAACACGCTGGCGACGCCCATCGCGCAGAACATCGACCCGGCAAAGGCTCAGGCGGAGATGGAGGCCACGCGCAAGGCGCTGCTTACCGGCGGTGCAAACATCCTCCAGGCGCAGCGCGAGCTGAACCTGAACCTACGTGAGTATGACGTTGCCCATGGCTTTGCTTCAGTTAGCGCTCATGCTGCTAGGATGCCGGAAAACCGGCTTAAGGCTCGCAATCTAGATCAGGATTTGCGTAAGGAAGTTCTTGCCGGCAAAAGTACCTCTGCATCTGTGAGCATCGTAGAGAAACCTAAGTACAGTAGTCCGGATAAAACTATAAAAGCTGCTAAGGCCGCTATGGAGATGTGTGATTCGTTATCCGGTGAAGCATTAGCAAAGCAACAGGATAGAGTTAGAGAGTTGCTTGATGTGATACAGGCACAAAATGATGAGCTTGCTAGAATGAATAAAGCAGCGCTCGAGTCAAAATCAGCCCGGTCGACAAAAGTTGCCGGAAGCAAATCCCATGGGCAGGCATCGTCCCCCCATCCGGATAAAAGAAGAGAAAAAGAAATGAATGCGCGGCAAATGACCGTGTACGATCCGGTTCTTGCCGGAAAACAAAAAGCCGGGCCACATGATGCCGGAAGAAAAAGCTATGGAGCAGGTCGCGGTTATGCCGGAAATGGCTACGCCGGAGATGGTTAAAATGGCTATGCCGGAAACAATCATGCCGGTAGACACGAAACCGGGCAAAATTATCGAGCTGCAAGGGCAGCGTATGTTGAAGAGGAAATGCCACCACCAAGGTACCGGCAGGCAAGAGCCGCGGAACCGGAAAGATATGAAGAAGGAGATTCCGAGGTGGAACGAACAGAGCCGGAACCCTTTGGGGGAACGTGTGGGGGAAAGATGCTTGCCAGGCCAGGATGCGAGGCACAGGCTGGACAGAGTGCATCTTTCCGAGATGATCGAATCCGAGGGTCCTCCTGGCCCTAAGTGCTTTGGCCCGCGGATCATGAGAGAAGAGCCACCGGTTCGCAATTTCCAATTGCCCCGGGACACAGGAACATATGATGGCACGACCAAGCCGGAAGATTGGCTGGCGGACTATGTCACGGCTGTTTATGTAGCTGGTGGTGGAGTGAACCGGCGTTGGGCTGTAAGAATTATACCATCCTACCTAGTGGGACCTGCGCGTATTTGGCTTAACAACTTGCCGGCAGGAAGCATAAATGGATGGTTGGACTTTGAGGAAGCCTTTGTGAGCAACTTCAGCAGCACTTACAAGAGGCCAAACCGGCCCCAGCAGCTCGCTTTATGCCAGCAGCGTGCAGGTGAAACAGACCGGGACTATCTCACCCGGTGGAACTCAACAAGAAACACATGTGAAGGAGTGATTGAAGCACAAGCGATTGCTTGGTTCAGTCAAGGATGCCGGAGAGGATCACCACTGTGGCAAAGGCTGCAGAGGAACATGCCAAGCACATTGGCTGAAATGATGCGAGTGGCGGAAAACTATGCGTTGGGAGACCCACTGCAACCGGCTGTGCAAGCTGAACCGGCGCAATCAAGCCAACCCCGGCAAGATCAACACCGGGATAACCGGCACAACAAAAGAAGGGAAGATTTTCCGGATCGAAGGTATGGTCAGCAACAAGTAGCCGCGGTGCAGGAAAATTCCAGCCCCAGCGGAAGCCAAAGACAAAAAACCGGATCGCAGCCGTGGGCGGGTCCTAAAAAGAAGTGGGTTGAAAAGGAAAAATGGGGACAGAAAAAAGATTGGCAAGAACATATGAGGTACACCTTGGAAGCGGCAATGGACCAGCCGTGCAAGCTTCATACTCCACATCCGTCGAAGCCGGCGAACCATTTGACAAAAGATTGCTCCTGGATCAAACACTTGATGTTGAGGGGTGCGGCGAAAGATGCGCAAGCACAAGGCTGTTCCACTATACTGCCACCCTCGCACGACATGTTGCACCAACACCCATTACCACCACCACCACCACTTACCGGAGCCAATACCATACCGGTACAACAACACCAGCAAGTTAACCGGGTGGAGGAGAATCGTGACCAACCACCTCCACCGGCACCTTTAGGCCGGAATGTTTACGAGGACCCACATTTGTGCTGTGTTGTCTTTGTCACCGAGCCAACCGACAGGCAAAGCGTGCATCGCCGTTCCATGGAAGTGAACGCAGTGATGCCGGCAGTACCCAGATACATGTTGTGGTCAGATCAGGAAATCACCTGGTCGTTCAAGGATCACCCCAAGATCATGCCGAATCCGGGTGGTTATGCTCTTGTTGTGGACCCAATCATGCGAGGGCCAGAAACTCGAGTCAAGTTCAGCAAAGTGCTGATAGACAACGGAAGCAGCATAAACATCATGTACAAGCACACAATGCGTACACTGGGCATAACAGAAAACATGCTCCAGCCAACTCACACAATGTTCCATGGGATCGTTCCGGGCCTGTCCTGTGCACCGGTAGGAAAAGTCCGGGTGGATGTGTCATTCGGAGGACGTGACAATTGCCGGGTGGAAAATGTTCTGTTTGAAGTGGTGGACCTAGACAGTCCTTACCATGCACTGCTTGGGAGACCGGCATTGGCGGCATTCATGGCCTCAACCCATACGGCTTATCTTAAGATGAAGATGCCGGCACCTCGTGGACCCTTAACTGTGGTGGGAAACTACAAAGTCTCAATGGAAACCGCTTCCGCCGGATCAAACCTAGCTGAATCGCTGGTGATAGCGGAGGAAAAGAAAAGGATACAAACTGCTGTAGCGCTGGCTCAATCCTCAAAGCTGAGCTTAGCGGCAATGAGCGGAAACTTGGGCACACCGGCATTCAAGCCGACGAATGAAACAAAGGACATTGTGCTGGATCCGGCTTACCCAGAGCGCACCGTTCGTATCGGTGCCGGCCTCAGCCAAGCATAGGAAAGCGCGCTCGTCAGCTTCCTCCGTGAGAATCGGAATATCTTTGCCTGGTCTACTGATGACTTGGTAGGTGTTCCGAGGGAGCTGGCTGAGCACTCTCTAAACGTCCGGAAGGATGCTAAGCCGGTGCGACAACCTTTACGCCGGTTCGCTGAAGATAGGAGGAAAATCATTGGAGAAGAGGTAACAAAGCTGTTGGTTGCCGGTTTCATCGTGGAGGTCACGCATACTGAGTGGCTGGCCAATCCGGTGATGGTCGAAAAGAAGAAAGAAGAAAACCTGGAGGCAAAAGCTCCGAAGGTGTGGCGCATGTGCATCGACTACACCAACCTCAACAAAGCTTGCCCAAAAGATCCTTTCCCTCTGCCCCGGATAGATCAGGTGATAGATTCTACTGCTGGGTGCGAGTTGTTGTCTTTCTGGATGCTTATTCCGGTTTCCATCAAATTCCCTTGAAAAAGGAAGATCAAATAAAGACTGCGTTCATTACCCCGCACGGGGCTTATTGCTATGTCACTATGCCTTTTGGTTTGCGCAACGCTGGTGCAACGTACCAGCGCTGTATGCAAAAATGCTTGTTTGATCAAATCGGTAGAAATGTACAAGTCTATGTGGACGATGTTGTGATAAAAACAAAGGTAAAAGACACCTTAATCGATGACATCCGGCAAACATTTGATAACCTAAGAAGGTTCCGGATGAAACTTAATCCGGCAAAGTGCACCTTCGGTGTCCCTGCCGGCAAGCTGCTTGGTTTCCTTGTATCAAGCCGGGGCATTGAAGTAAATCCGGTAAAAATCCGGGCAATAGAAAGAATGACAATACCGCGAGAACTCAAAGACGTGCAAAAGTTTACCGGAAGCTTGGCGTCGCTAAGCCGGTTCATAAGCAGGTTGGGAGAAAAAGCCCTACCACTCTATGCTTTGATGAGAAAATCCGATACCTTCGTCTGGACCCCTCAGGCAGACGCGGCGTTTAAAGAGCTAAAAACCATGCTTGCAACGGCCCCAATCTTGGCCTCACCTTTGGAAAGAGAGCCCATGTTGCTTTACATAGCGGCGACAAACCGGGTGGTAAGTGTTGTGGTTGTGGTAGAACGAGATGAGGAAGGAAAAACCGTGCAGAGGCCGGTATACTACCTGAGCGAGGTGCTCTCTTCTTCAAAGCAAAACTACCCGCACTTCCAAAAGATGACCTACGGCGTGTTCATGGCCGCCACAAAGCTCAAGCATTACTTTGAAGAGCATCCGATGAAAGTGGTGAGTGAAGCACCAATTTTAGACATCATGTGCAACAAAGATGCCAGCGGCCGGATTGCCAAATGGGCAATTCAATTGTCACCATATGTGCCGGTATACGAAAGAAGGGATGCCATAAAATCACAAGCTTTGGCTGATTTCCTGGTCGATTGGGCGGAAATGCAGTACAAGCCACCAGAACAAAGGCTGGAATACTGGAAAATGCACTTTGACGGATCCAAACTAAAAGAGGGCCTAGGTGCCGGTGTGGTACTCACCTCACCAAAAGGAGATCACCTCCGGTATGTTTTGCAAGTGCATTTCAGGGCATCAAACAATGTCGCTGAATATGAGGCTCTGATCCATGGGCTAAAAGTCGCAAAAGAAATCGGTGCACACCGGATCATTTGCTACGGCGATTCAGATCTTGTGGTGCAACAATGTTCGGGAGATTGGGATGCAAAAGATGCCAACATGGCCTCATACCGGTTTCATGTGCAAAAGATTGCCGGCTTCTTCGAAGGCTGTGAGTTTCACCATGTGCCGCGGGCTGAAAATGAAGCCGCGGATGCTTTATCCAAGCTGGGCTCATCGAGGCAAGAAATTCCTCCCGGAATAGCCTTGGCGCACTTAAGAACACCATCAATCAAGCCAAGTCCAGAATCGGAATCAATTTTTGTACCGGAGTCGCATGTGGTACCAATGGAGGTTGACGAAGGAAACCCGGGGACTGCTCCGGTAAACTCGGGGACTGCTCCGGTAAACTCGGGGACTGAGACGCCCATACCGGAACAAACAATGTTGGTGGATAGCATGGACATAGACGTACCGGTATTTCTGGTTCGAGAAGCACCATCCTGGGTTAAACCTATTAAGGAATTCCTGATCAACGGCACCTTGCCGGTTGACGAAAACGAATCAAGAAGGATCCAGAGGAGAGCCAAAGCATACACTTTTATCAATGGAGAGGTGTACAAGAGAAGTGTTACCGGTGTCCTGCAAAGATGCGTGGAACCGGAAGAAGGAAAAGAAATGCTCAGGGAGATTCACCAAGGAGAATGTGGGCATCATGCGTCATCAAGGGCGCTGGTGGCAAAAGTGTTCCGGCATGGCTTCTACTGGCCAACAGCTTTGGAAAATGCTGAGGATTTGGTGAGAAAGTGCAATGGGTGCCAGAGGTACGCCAAGCAAAACCATACCCCAGCATCCGGATTAAAAACTATACCGTTAACCTGGCCATTTGCTGTATGGTGCCTTGACATGGTTGGCCCATTCAAAACTGCAAGGGGAAACATGACCCACATCTTGGTCATGGTGGACAAATTCACCAAGTGGTTGGAGGTAAAACCTATAGCAAAATGTGATGGGCATACCGCGGTGAAGTTCCTGAAAGATGTTATTCTCCGGTATGGATACCCACACAGCATCATTACTGACAATGGCTCAAACTTTGCCCAAGGAGAATTCAAGCGATTCTGTGAGGATAACAACATCCGGTTGGATTTGTGCTCGGTGGCACACCCACAAGGCAATGGCCAAGTTGAAAGAATCAATGCGCTGGTGCTTTCCGGCATAAAACCAAGGCTCATTGAACCGCTTGAAAAGTCACCGGGATGTTGGCTCGATGAGCTACCATCAGTGCTATGGAGCATAAGAACGACTCCAAACCGGTCAACCGGATACACTCCATTCTTCATGGTTTACGGAGCAGAAGCGGTAATACCAACCGACATTCTCCATGATTCACCAAGGGTGCAACTCTATACCGAACAAGAGGTAAAAGAGGCCCGAGAAAACGATGTGGACTTGCTAGAAGAAGCAAGAGAACTGGCCTTGGCAAGAACAACCATTTACCAGCAAAACCTCAGACGCTATCACAGCCGGAAGGTTAACCCGAGAGTTTTCCGGGAAGGAGATTTGGTGCTACGCCTAGTGCAACGCACTGAAGGCCGGCATAAGCTTTCACCTCCTTGGGAAGGGCCATTCATTGTAAGCAAAGCACTGCACAATGATGCCTACTACCTAATTGATGCACAGGAATGGAAAGAAGGAAAGGCGGACAAATCCGGAGATGAGACCAAGCGTCCATGGAACATAGCATTGTTGCGCCCTTTCTACTCATGAAGTTGTACTGTAAGAAGTTCCTTTTTGTACCTTATGCTATGAATAAAAGACTCCGGCACCTCGAATGTTTCTCGGGGACTGCCTCTATCAAACTTGCATGTAATATGTTTATTTTTTCCGTTTACCGGTTGCTTGTTGAACATTTTTTCTTTCCGGTTTAGTAACGTGCTAAACCTACCGGAGTCTTCGACTCTGCTGCTGTCCGCAAACCGGCTTCATGGCAAGCAAGATAAACCGGTAGGAATTAAGCACGTGAACTGCGGAAAGGAGTGGGAACAAACAATCTGGAAAAGTTTAACTAACCCCGGTTTAACCGGTTTTTTGTGAAAAATTTCGAATTATTCCTAAGTTCAAGAAAATGTTCGCTTGGCAAAAGAACTTTGTAACTCATACGCCAAAACGCCCAAAAGAGGTAGGCAGAGGCAAAGGGAAAGAACCAAGTGTGCATCGAATTGGATGCGGAAATGATTCCGGAATCTTCACAGTGCAAGAAAAAGGCAAACAACAAAGGCAATATGATAAGCTCATAAACAAACTTAACTTAATAACATACCGGTTAAAGAGACACCGGCATAAGTTGCACCACAGCCAAAAGCTTAAGTTTTATCTTACATCTCAAACCCCGGCATACCGGGGTAGAATTTGACGGGCATTGTTTTGAGATAATAGGCACAACAGATAGTGTTCAAACAACAGGGGCTTCAGGAGGAGCAGCACCGGCCTCTGGAGCTTCCGGGGGCGCTTCGCCAGCTTCCGGGGGCGAGTCTCCGGCATCTTCATCTTCTTCCTCCTCCTCTTCTTCTTCTTCGCTGAGCCAATCTTGGACTCCAGGCGGAGGCGGGATGAAGGTGCGGATCGGCGCGGACTCCGCGATCTGGTAGGCCCGATCCTTCCGCTTCGCGGTGAGGACCGGATCCGTGTCCGTGGGAGCGTCGCGGCGGAGGCTGTGGAAGGAGTCCAGGTCGAGGTCCTCGTACCAGGAGCATGCGATGCGCAAGGCATGGTCTGCTCCGGCACGGGCAGCGGAGCACTGCCACTCCCGGATCCTGCGCCCGGCACCTTTCAGCTTGTCGAGAGATGAGTACCAGATTGTCGGCACCGCCTCCTCGGCCAAAGCACCTTGTAAAGCTGGAGCGCTCAGGCAGATCGACAAGATGCCGGTCCACTGCGCGCATATGTTGGACGCGGGCTTAAGGGCAACCAAGTGATCATAAGGATCCCAAGGCGCACCCAAGTTGGCGCCGGCCTGCTCTGCCTTTTCTGCGCATGCACTGCGAGTCCGGAAAGAGCCCCGCAAAACAAAGAAGAAAAGATAAGGAAATGTTACCGGAACATACAAGCTTCTAAGCAAAAGCTGGAAAAGAACTTACTGAGGGCGAGCGCATCGGTGCGCATCACCAGCTCATTGTACTCCTTCTGCTCCCCGGTCAAGCGGGCGACCTGGTCTTCGGCTGCCTTCCGAAACTTGCCCACCTCCTCCAGCTCAGCCCTCAACACTGCGCTGGAGTTGGTGGACTCTTCCAGCACCTCAGCCAGCTTGGCCTCAGCAGCTGCTTGGGCGTCCTTCATCGCCTGATCGTGCTGGAGACCGGCCTGGATAGCCTACTCCTTGAGCTGCCTGGAGATTTCCTTCTGGGCGTCCAAGGCCTTCTGGTGCTCCTGGATGAGCTGCTCCTTTTCAGCTGGAACCCGGAAAGAGAAAGTGTTAACAAAAAAATGTAACCGGTAAAGCACACAAAGACAAAGCAGCCGGAAAAAGAACATTACCATGAAGCTCGTTGAGCTGGGTCTTGAGGGCCTCAATGGAAGCTTCCGGAACGACTGTTATGCAAAAAATTCGTAAGTGTTAAGAATGAAAATCTATACATAAAAAAGAAGCCGAGTATATAAGGAAAACAAACCTTGGCAACGGCTGTGAGCCTCCGCCAGATCCCGGTGCTCCCAGAGAAGCTCCTCGAAGAGCTGCTTCCGGGCGTGCGCCGTGCTCTGTTTAAGTAAAAAGCAAGTGTGAAGATGCCGGTTTTCGGTATCTTTAAGAAAGTTTCGCGCTCAGAGCTGCGCTCTCAACCCGAAACTCGGGGACTAGGAGAATATACATGATCTTAAAAGAGTAAAAACCGGCATGTTTGTAAAAAATAAGTTGGAGTTTGGTGAAACTTACCACCACGTTGCTGGTGGCGTCATGCCACGCGTTGTCAAACTCCTTCACTGCGCGCTTGCCGCATGAAGTGCCCTCGTGCTCCGGGGCTGGCCGGGTCAACGACAGGAAGCCGGTCCTTCCCCAGGCTGCGTGTAGCTGAGGACACATTTGCCTGACTCCACTTTTCAGCATAATCAAGCAAGTGCCCCAGCTCGCGGCCCTCGCGCTTCAGCTCCGTGATCCGGCCCAGCAGGCCGGTAGCTTTCTCTCCAGCCACGACAGCGGCGGGGCCGGTGTGCAGCACCAAGGGCTGCGGGCCGGAAGCCGTTGCCTTCCCCTTGAAAGGTGCCGGCTTGGTTTTGGCCACAACGGGCTCTTGGCTCGGCGGCGGTGTCGGAGGCTTGGTCGCACCAGAACCTCCGGCAGAACTTGCCGGAGGAGGCATGATGATAGTTTTTGCCGGCGCGGAGATTTCCGGCACGGGCTTAGAGGAGGAGGAAGCAGAGATCTTCTTCTTTTTCTTGGGCGTGGTGGGAACCAAAGTTTCCACCCGCCCGGCATCTTCAGCTTCGGCGCCGGTGTTGCTGGCGCCGGTATCTTGGTTCTCAGGAGGGGAGACAAGGTCCTCCTCCGCGCGGTGATCTGGAGATTTAGGGGCCGCGCACCCCACACTTGTAGTGCCCCCAGAGGGGAGGCAGAAGAGTTGCCGGCACCAGATGGTACCGGACTTTGACGAGGAGGAGGTGAAGACCTCGTGGGATCTTCAGAGCTTTCCGGAGGGATTCCGGAAGCGCTCTTTGAAACCTTGAGCGCTGGGCTGAGAAACATAGAAAAAGGAGAAGTTGGAAAAACCAGCCGGAAAAACAAGTTTGAATTACAAAGCAAAAGGAAAAGCGGAGTCTTACCCGTCAGACGTAGGCATCTCCCGCCTCACGTAATGCCTCCTGGAGGGCTTCTTTGGGCGCTTGGCGGGAGGAGCCGCGCTCGGGCCGGCATCAGGTTCCAGATCCTTCCTCTTTTTGTCCTGGGAGGTGAGTTTCTCCAGGAACTCTTGGCCGACCTCGGCCTGCAGCGGAACCGCATGCTCGTGGACCTGCGGGTCGGTGCTGGCTGAGGGAGCGTCTACAAAAAGATAACCAGTAAGGAAACGAAAAGGCTAAATACCTCAAGTATCACAACATCGTCGTCCGAACCGGAGTCTTTGTTGGAAAAGTTACCAGGGCGTGAAGTGTGAGTCCGGCCCATCTTGAGGTCGGTCCAATGGATGTAAGGATCCGGGTCCTCTTTGTCTAAAGCCCGGTTCCGGCAAGGGCCTCTCTTCTCCGCCTCGATGCGAGGGAAGCGCAGCTTGGCCTACAAAGAAAGAGAAAGACAGTTAGTAATACATCGAAAAGATACCGGAAAACAACCCGGATCGCCTAAACTCTTACTTCTTCAGTTGGAGGGTTGAGGGAGCTGAGAGGCAAAAGGCCCCATTCCCAATCCAGCGGCATGGAGGTTTGGCAGATGTGCCTGGCCTTGAGGACTACGTCCTCTTTTCTAAGAGGGAGGCCAGTGATCTTGGTAGGATTGCCCGGCGCGAGATAAAAGTCCGGACAATGTCATCCGAACAGAAGGCAGTGTCCTTCATGAGTTGCTTCATGAAGCGTATAATCCGGTTGGTCTCTATGTGAGACTCCTTCGGATTATAGCTCCAGTTGGCCCTCGTGGGCACTGCCGGATTGAAAGCCAGATTAATAAGATCGGCGGGGCCGGTGTTCTTCACGTAGAAGAAGGTCCTTTCCCATGCCCGGCATGAGTCAAGACCGGCAAACTTAAAGAAGGGGCTCCCCTGGCGGGAGCCGATGATACAAGACCCGCATTGAACGGGAGGTTTAGGCTTGGGAATATCCTTGCCCTGAACGGAGTTGATCCGAAGGGAATAGAAACGAGCAAAAGTCTCGCGAGTGGGGCGGAGACCCATGTAGGCCTCCATGAAGGTTGCGTAGCAAGAGAGATAGAAAATGGCATTGCCAGGAAGATGGTGAGGTTGGAGTTTGTAGAAGTCAAGAAATCGGCGAAAGAAATCCGAGGCAGGAAGGCCGAAGCCGCGCTCGAAGTGGGCGAGAAAAACGACGAACTCACCGTCTTGAAGATCCGGTTCGATCTCATCGCCAGGATGCCGGCAGGATACTCCTTCCGGTATCCTTCTAGAACGGTAAAGCCAGTCAATCTCATGATGGGTTACCTCAGAACCCTTCCAGGCCCCGCGTGTGACGCCGGAAAGATCTACCCTGGAAGCCTGGCTAGAGCTGCCGGCATCTTGACTTGTTCCGGTATGAATTTCCATCCGGGGCTCGCCGGAAGCTTGACTTTCGTGGCTATTGGAGGAAGATTCGGAAAGATATTGCTCGCTAGACATAAGAATCAAAGAGACACCGGTTTCTACTCGAAAACAGCTTTCCCAAGATCTACTCTTGAACGAAGATCTACGAGTAAGAGAAAAAGCGAAAGAAAAGGGAGAGTAAATATCCTACCAACCCAAGATCTGGAAAGCGAGAAAAGGAGAGCAAACAAGCATTGGGGCTCACCTGAGGCTACGAGAGGCGCGAGGAAGAGGTTCGGAGAAGAAATGGCGAGCTCCTGGCCGTCGACGAGGGCCGGCGACGAAGAGCGGCGAGGTCCGCCGGGAAAAACCCGAAGGAGCAGTGGCGGAGAAGAACTGCAGGAACTCCGTGCGGTGAAGAGCTTCGGCGCAGCGGGAGAGACGGCGCAAGCTCGTCGGGAGTAGCTCTCTGGCGGCGACCGGCGGCGATGAGGAAACGAGAGGCGAAGGGCTCGAAGTGCTCTGAGAATGGGGGTGAATGCGAAGAAGGGGAAGAGGATGAACTGCTCCGCCCTTAAATAGAGAGAGAAGGAAACGGGCCGGAAACTGCCGGGCCGCGGCGGTTCGCTTCGTGGGCCGCCACGTGGCACGCAGATACACGCGTGAAAATTAAGGAGCCACACGGTCGCCGCACGGATCCGGAATGGTCAGTGGGATCCGGTGCGGCACATTTAATGTTGGCGCGGGAGTCGAAGGGAAGTGACCACTGACACTGACACGGCAGAAACAGTGCGCATGTCTCTGACAGGCACTGTACCCGAGAAATCCTCGACTTCACCGAGGAGAGTTTAATTTCAAAGATGCCGGAGCAATCCGGAGAAAAAGAGGAGGTTTGGCGACGAAGTCGGGAAATTTACCCAGATGCCGGAAAGATTAAACCGGTACCTTGTGAGATAGGAACCTGGCATGGCCCGTCGGATAAAATCCACCGGACTATACCAGCTTCGGGGACTAATGTTGGGGGATGACCCCCGGTATGCCAAAGGCAGGCCAAACCGGATGGTTTGGCATATCAAGATACCGGTTTACAGTTTAATCCGGACTGTGAACTTAGGCTTGTGGCTAAGGAAACCTGTACCGGTATGCCCAAAGAGGGGCATGCCGGAATGAGCTAAGAAGATACCGGACTACCGGTATACGCAAAGCTGGTCAAAGATTCCTTCAGGAGCTAGAAGACAAAGATGAGCTAAGCAAAGTAGCTTTAAACGAAGCCGTGACGTAAAAGACGAAGGTGACGCCTAAAGCAACCGGAGGACATCAGCCTCCCTGATTAAAGAAGATACCGGCGTCACCTATGATTAAAGTAGCTTTGTAAAGTAGTTTGTCTGTTCAAAGATGCCATTAGGGTTTCTTCCCCTGTAAGCCACCCTCTCCCCTATATAAGGAGAGGGGGCACACCCCATCGCGGGCATGTACGATACGACGATCCCTGTGTATGAAAACCACTTGTAACCTTGTTCATGGAATAGAGAAGATCTTGAACGGAGTTCATCCTTGTGTCTCTCTTCTTCTACCTCTGGCCTTGGCCAAGTTCTTGAGGAAAGCACCCGGAAGTTCATCCTACTCGATCCAAAACCCTCCCCCGAATCCTCTAGCGTCCAACTCGGCCCCAACTTAAGCCATCCCATGGCATCTGTCTGTTCACCACGACGACAGCTTGCGTGCTACCTTTAAAATTTCATTCCTTTGTCTTTACAATACATAGCTCATGGGAAAATAGCCTTAAAAACTATTATGGTGATGAATATGTTGCTATGTATCTTAGTTCTTATAAGTTGCTTGTTGAGCGGTAACCATGTTCTGGACGCCATCAACTTTTTACACCTTTGTTGAATATCATGTGAGTTGCTATGCATGTTCGTCTTGTCTGAAGTAAGGGTGATTTATCATGATTAAATGGTTTGAGTATGCATATTGTTAGAGAAGAAAATTGGGCCGCCAACCAAAGCCATGTATCATGGTGGAAGTTTCAGCTTGGACATTAATCCTCAGAATCTCTTATGAGAATATTATTTGTTGTTGAATGCTTTAAGCATTAAAAAGGAGTCCATTATCTGTTTTCTATGTTGTCCCGGTATGGATGTCCTCAAGTTGAGATCTATCAAAACGAGAAATCAAATGCGATCTATCTCCTTGGACCTTTGTACAGGTGGCATAGAGGTACCCCTTTGTGACACTTGGTTGAAACATATGTAATGCAATGATAATCCATGGAAATCCGAGCTAATTAGGACAAGGTGCGGGCACTATTGGTATTCGATGCATGAGGCTTCCAACTTGTAGGAAGTTTTATGCATAACACATATGAATTATTACTACCATTGAAAAAATTGTTTCCATGTTTTCAAAATAAAAAGCTCTAGCACATGAGTAATCCCTCTTCCCTGCGAAGGGCCTTTCTTTTACTTTATGTTGAGTCAGTTTACCTACTTCTTTCTATCTTAGAAGCAAACACTTGTGTCAACTGTGTGCACTGATTCTTACATGTTTACTTATTGCACTTGTTATATTACTTTATGTTGACAATTATCCATGAGATATACATGTTACAAGTTGAAAGCAATTGCTGAAACTTAATCATCCTTTGTGTTGCTTCAAACCTTCTATTAAGAATCTATTGCTTTATGGTTAGCTCTTATGCAAGTCTTTTTGATACTTGTCTTGAAAGTACTATTCATGAAAAGTTTTTGCTATATGATTCATTTGTTTAGTCATTATCTTTTTGTTAGCAATCTATTGCTTCGAATCACTTCATTCATCTCATATGCTTTACAATATTGTTGATCAAGATTATGTTGGTAGCATGTCACTTCAGAAATTATTGTTGTTATCGTTTACCTACTCGAGGGCGAGTAGGAACTAAGCTTGGGATGCTTGATACGTCTCAACGTATCTATAATTTCTTATGTTCCATGCTAGTTTTATGACAATACCTACATGTTTTGTTCACACTTTATGATGTTTTGATGCATTTTCCGGCACTAACCTATTAACAAGATGCCGCAGTGCCAGTTCCTGTTTTCTGCTGTTTTTGGTTTCAGAAATCCTACACAGAAATATTCTCGAATTGGACGAAACAAAAGCCCACGGTCTTATTTTGCACGGAACCTTCCAGAGCACCAAAGAGGAGACGGAGAAGGGCCACGAGGCGGCCACACCCTAGGGGGGCGCGGCCCCACCTCTGGCCGCGCCGCCCTATGGGGTGGGCCCCTGCCCCCGCGCTGCCCCTTCGCCTACTTAATCTCTCCGTCGCGAAAACCCTAGTACCGAGAGCCACGATACGAGAAAAGTTACTGAGGCGCCGCCGCCACCAATCCCATCTCGGGGGATTCAAGAGATCGCCTCCGGCACCCTGCCGGAGAGGAGAATCATCACCGGAGGGCTCTACATCAGCATGCCCGCCTCCGGAATGATGCGTGAGTAGTTCATCCTTGGACTATGGGTCCATAGCAGTAGCTAGATGGTTGTCTTCTCCTCTTTTGCTATCATGTTTAGATCTTGTGAGCTGCCTAACATGATCAAGATCATCTATTTGTAATGCTACATGTTGTGTTTGGTGGGATCCGATGAATATTGAATACTATGTCAAGTTGATTATTGATCTATCATATATGTGTTGTTTATGTTCTTGCATGCTCTCCGTTGCTAGTAGAGGCTCTGGCCAAGTTGATACTTGTAACTCCAAGAGAGAGTATTTATGCTCGATAGTGGGTTCATGCCTCCATTGAATCTGGGACAGTGACAGAAAGTTCTAAGGTTGTGGATGTTCTGTTGCCACTAGGGATAAAACATCGATGCTTTGTCTAAGGATATTTGTGTTGATTACATTACGCACCATACTTAATGCAATTGTCTGTTTGTTTGCAACTTAATACTGGAAGGGGTGCGGATGCTAACCTGAAGGTGGACTTTCTAGGCATAGATGCATGCTGGATGGCGGTCTATGTTCTTTGTCTTAATGCCCTGATTAAATCTCATAGTAGTCATCATGATATGTGTATGAATCTCTATTTGTCAATTGCCCACCTATAATTTGTTCACCCAACATGTTATTTATCTTATTGGAGAGACACCACTAGTGAACTGTGGACCCCGGTCCATTCTTTTACATCTGAAATACAATCTACTGCAATCTCTGTTCTTTGTTGTTCTTCGCAAACAAACATCATTTTCCACACCATACGTTTAATCCTTTGTTTTCAGCAAGCCGGTGAGATTGACAACCTCACTGTTAAGTTGGGGCAAAGTACTTTGATTGTGTTGTGCAGGTTCCACGTTGGCGCCGGAATCACTGGTGTTGCGCCGCACTACTCCTCCACCAACAACCTTCACGTGGCCTTCATCTCCTACTGGTTCGATAAACCTTGGTTTCTTACTGAGGGAAAACTTGCTGTTGTGCTCATCATACCTTCCTCTTGGGGTTCCCAACGGACGTGTGCTTTACCGTCACAAGGAAGTTGTCGACTACACGCCAGCATTACTCTCATTAGAAGGTAGGCATCGGTAGCTAATCCATTCTTCCTCCTTTTGTTCATCACTCTCCTCCTATTTTTCATCTAATGAGCTTTCAGGTTCAACAATTTCTTCTTCCACGGGTTTCTACAAATTGTGGATACATTCTTGTGCATGACTGAGTCTCTCTTTGTAGTCAATGATATAACAATTCTTGCTGAACTTTTCTATGCAATAATCAAGGATCGAAGAGAATAAATCTTTAAGGTCTATACAAGCAACACAGGTTTTATAATTTTTAAACATGAAGGATTCTATTTCAGAAGCTCCCATAAATAAAATAAATTGTTCTACTTCTTCGAACCCAAGATGAATATAGTTATTCCAATGATAGTTCATAATTAAAACTTTTTTACTAAAGCCAGATTGGAATTTAAGATGTTTAGTATCCTGTTCAGAGCAACAATTTATATCATGGCGTTTAAGAATTTTTTTAGCAATTTTATCCAACCTTTTTAACGCACCTCTCACGACTTTACCCTTATATGATTCTCTATACTTTATAAAATGTTCCATATAGGGTCTAGCATGTTCTTCCATAACAACAACTTTTTAGATTTTCGGTTTTTCAATTTTTTATGGAATGTTGGGTATATAAGAAAAATAAAACAAGACAAAAATAAACTAGACAAAAGTAAACTAAACAAAACATAACTAAACAGAAATAAACTAAGCACAAATAAACTAGACAAGACAAAAATAGAATAAAATAAAAACAGAGAGATAGGTAAAGTGTACTCCCCAGGTGAACTTATGAGTAGAGCTATGCCTCCCCAAAACGCCAGAAAATAGTCTTGTTGACCCACAAGTATACGGGATCGCAATAGTCTTTGAGGGAAGAAAAATCCAAATTTATTGATTCGATACAAGGGGAGGTAAATAATACTTATAAGACTTAAGAGTGAAGTTGTCAATTAAGATGTACCTGGAAAAGCACTAGTAATAGGGGTGATGTGAAAGCAGCAGTAATATAAGAGCAATGACAATAGTAACACAACAGCAGTAGCAGTAACACAGATGCGATGTCACCGGAAAATATTCCAGTGCGTAGTTGACTGTAGAGCAATGATGATGACAGAAGGACCAGGGTTCCCAGCTATCTACTTCCTCCATGATGATGACAGTTGACTCGCGCCGCCACGCACCTCCGGCATGTCTTCTTCCTCCATGCGTTGCTGCAACTCGCCGGATTTGGGGTCGAAGGACCTCCCGGAGCTAATGCGGACGCCGGCAGCAACTCCAGCATCAGCTACGGCGCTGGCAGCAGCCCCTGCACTAGCAGCGACACCCGATTCGCTAAGGTGTGTTTTATCAACCCCTTTTTAGTGAAATTTGGTGAAATTCGGCAGATGAACATGATGATTGTTAATTAAACTTCATCAAACACTTGTTGGGGATAAGCAACCATTCACGCAATTTTAGGAAGATATCCATGACAACTTCAATCAAAGAACTAGTGGAGATGTTCGCTCCTCGTCATTGATGATGAATATGTGACATGCTCTAGTAATGCGCTCTAATAGGAGGAAGTTTGCTTTAGATGATGACTAGTGGACATGTTTGGTGGTTAACAAGTGTTTGATTGTGCTATCAACTTGTATGACTATCAATTTGTCGGATTAGATGATGCTATCAATTTGTATGACTATATATGCATTATGAATCTAGTTGTATGCATTATAAATGTACTTATGTTATATGTTATCATGTATTCATGTGCTCAAATTTGTAAATTTTTTTGAATTTTTGTGTTCCTCTATGTTTTGGGGGGTTCGGTTCTACGACGCAAAATTTAGAGGACTAAATATAGAAAGTTAAATTATAGGGATGATTGTGTCCTCTAAGTTTTTGTATTTCGACTAGAGATGGTCTTAGCTATTGAGGTGCTCAAATATGTCGAAAGGGATGGCACAAGTGATGCCAAGAAAGGTCTAACTTTTGGTCTCCTAGATTATGCCTATGATTTTTTTACTTCATGTCTTACTTGCACTTCATGTGGCTTATCTCTAAGACATGGAAATGATTTATCCCTTTCTTTTGAGAAAATTAATGACATCTTGGAGGCCATGGAAGAGGTTAGTTAACAAAAAAAAAACTTTTAGAGGCCATTGTTGGAAAGTTCTATTGGCGACAACTTACTCCTTTTGTGAAGAACTCGTTGTTCCAAAGTTGGATGTGGGAGAAGAGTATATAGATCGACATAAACAAACCAAAAAAGATAAATCTTGCTATGATCACTAGAAATATGATTGCTTGAACCATATTATTGGCATCCATCTTGGAGATTTCAACGATCATCTAAATGAGCAAAACTCAAAGTTGCTTATCCGTGTAGCTACACTCATTCCCAATGATTCCTTTGATCCTTTCAAAAAAATTCTAGATTTAGCTAAGTATTGTTCACATGAATTTATTTTCATCCTGTTGTAGAATATTGCCCATTAACTTCCCTTCTATATAGGTAATGTCCGAGTAGTCAAAGATTTGTGGGACAAAATATTAATTTTTGGAATTTCTAAGTTGATGGTTAATGCAAACAAATATATTGTATTTCATTTAGTATAGCCACATGTCAAGTTAGTATTAGCTTTTTTCGTCATCACTGCATCGGTGGAGATGCCTTTTGAGAATGAAAATAGTGAAGACATTGGTACATACTAACATAGGCGATGAATTTAAGAATCACCGCATCATTTGTTTTCTCGAGCAAAGATTTTTAGCTTTAATTTAATGTAAGAATGTCATAGATCTCTTAAATATGAACAAAACATAGAGGCCAACAAAATTATAGGTAACTATTTTTGTGAAGTGAATAATTATCTTATTTATATATATTTTACAATATAAAATATCAAAGTGGCCTACTTTCGAGGATTGACCGCCTTGACTATTGAAGAATTCTCGCGTAGACTGATAGTGAGGTACTTAAGCGGTATGAAGCACTATCCAATCAGGGTGCAAATTTAATTTTGATAATCTGCTAGCCCCATACTTACGAATTTATTAGTCAAACACACATCATCCTAGAAATGAATTTAAGATTTACATATAAAAACATGAATATTAACTTTCCGGTCATGTAATATTAGATTATAGTTAACGATTTTCATTTATGAAATAAGTTATCAGTTGTCTCCCTATAGCTTCCACGACATGGCATGCTAGTTATGTAGTTTATGCACGTAAATTAAACCATTTCTTCGTTTAACAAAATTTACTATTTCCTTGAGCATGCCAAACTTTATTATGTGAGTTAAATGAGAAAATTGATTTTTTCTTATAATTTTCTCAACAAATAAAGGTTGTTACTTTTTGATAAAAAATGTTGGTTATTATTGAAGGGGAATAAACATATATTCAAGGTCATGTACTTTGTTTCATTTATTTATATATAATTTTCCTTTACCCCTCGTGTTGTTTAGTCAGTTTGCCATTTGGAAACATTTCATCTGGTCGATTATATAATGTTATTATGTTACACATGAGGCAAAAATAAAAGACACTAGTTACTTACATAGGACATGCGATGTATATTTACTGGCTGGAATAACATGGGACATTCTAGAAGTAGCGAACGCAAGCTGACGGTGTCGTGCCGCGATCCCAACCTTAACAGCGAAGCAAATCTCCATTCTTTGCTTGGTGTCGTACGTGTAAGAATCTCGCTTTCTGGCTTGACTGCAAGAGCCCTCCTGTTCGATCGTAGCCGTCCACGAGGATTTCGGTGGTCGGCACGAAGCTTCTGGTGCCCGTCCGCCCTCAGCCATCGAGCCCCTCGAACGTGTCGTCCATTAGATCCGGTCTACCTTCCTGCACCGCGTCTACAAGAACCGTTCCCAAACGCCAACATTCTCCAACCATCGCTCTGGATTTGAAGACCAAGAGACAAAGAGTGTGAGTACGTTCTGGACAAAGGTTAGGCAGAGGTAGACGACGACAAGTGAAGGCTAAAAATGTACACCCAGACCCACACTCACAAACCATTACGGTTGTCAATGAATGGCTCACAATTTCACAAACGTAAAAAATCCAAACTCAACTAATGGTGGCTACTTAAATGTAGACCAATTTTAAAATTTTTCTTAAAAAACTATATGATATCAGCTACTATTCTTACAAAAAATATTTTTTCCAACAAAACATGCAACCCAAATTAATTGACAATAATAACACATAAATGTATGAAAAGTTCACAACTACATCAATTATACGGACCTGGATTATCATAGTATTAAATTACACATAATTTTCTAAAAAATATACTCTAATAAAAAATTACAAACAATAAGGATCTCAAATTCAAAATAATATAACTTATTTAAATAGCTAGCCCGTGCGATGCACGGGTTGATGACTAGTTCTAACTAATTCACTAGCACTACGACTATTTTAAGTCAAGTTCAATGCTCATGTTCATGTTTCCTGAAAGCCTGCAGAACAACAATTGGCAGGTGGGGCTCAACGCTTCCTCTTGAGTGATCCCCACTGTTTTATGATGTACTCGATGGCCTCTTTCAGTGTTGCTCTCCTATTGACAAAGGATTAACTTGTCAATGCCTACAGATTGTAGACTAGGGTTTTGCTAGAAGTAGAGGGCAAGTAGATCTCGAAGGTTCAGGCGAAAAGTACTCGACGATTATGAAAACTAGGGTTATGTTGACAGTAGATTCGATCCTTTCTTTGTCCCTCTCCCCCTTATATAGGAGGCGGAGCCGAGGGTTTCGTAGTACACAAGTTACAGAGTTCGGGAGGGTTTCATACCCAACCCGTAAGATTACAAATCTCTATCTTTCCTAATACAAACTATCTTTCCTTAACACTAAATGGGCTTCCAAGTCTTCTTATTCTTCGAGTCTTGGGCTTTGATTAAACTCCGGGTACCATCTTTGGCAGGCCCATTGGGGATGCCTATGTCAGTAGCCCCCGAGATTTTTCTTGAATCGAAGAATCAAGGAAAATCTCCAATTTTACTCATTACATAATCTTTCGATATGCAATCACTATTTTGTACAGGGATAACGGTAATTGGGGCTAGTTCATCTGACGGATCAGGTACTAGTTAACTGCTCTAGTGGCAATCCGCAAAAACCTACTTCAAAATCACGTCCCTGGACATGATCTCGGGATACTGGTGTAAACTTCGACAGGTGCCGCTTAAGGTCTTACCATTCTGTCGAGTCCCAGTCATATTTTATCGGGTACCTAACGCGTCCGTTAGGATTTTTCTTCGTATCTGTTGATACGGAAAATAGTAGCAATCCGCCGTCAGAGACGGTGCCACGCCGCTCAGAACGGATCTGGGGTCTTACCTTCGCAAAGTTTTGCGGCATTCAGAGATTTATTCGCGACTTTTAGCGCTCTGAGAATATTTTGTCGAGTGCTTTTCGACTGCTGGAATAGCACATTTTATCGAGTCATATTTGATGACTTATTTTGTCTTCCCGATGGGAGTATATGTAGAGTTATCTGTATAACTCGAAATATACTCACTCGTACTTCTTTCTTTTAATAAAAATTCATCGGGCACGCGGCGTTCCCGATGGGAGTAGCCCCCGAGGCTACAGCCAAGGACTTGTGCTTGGGTGTAGGCTCCACAGATTAGTATTCCTTGCCGCTATATTTTTAATCCTTCTCGATATTTTTATATTTATCGGGTGCGCGACCAGCGCTCCCGATGGGAGTAGCCCCCGAGGCTATGAACAAATACTTGTATTTGATCATAGGCTCTTGCCATTTCTATTTTGTCATACTTGAAATTTTCTCTTTTCCAGAGTAGCCCCCGAGCGTTTGGGCAAAAACTTGTATTTGATCAAAGGCTCCCGAGATAATCTTAGGTTGTCGATAAACTTTTGAAGCCTCATAGTCGAGCTTTTCTTTCATCTTGACGACGTCATTGCTGATGATAGCCACGATTTCTGTTTTGGAAACATGCCATTACCGCTTCTTTCACTGCCTTGTGGGTCCAAATTCCTCATCTGATGGACACGTCGTGCAAGTGGGGGACACATGTTCTCCCCTTTTTCTGGCACACGTTCTGTAACCTCGTCAATGTTAAAATACTTTTTTACCCTCGTTTCCACGTGGTTATCATCTCCCGCATTCTTTTTCCATCCAACGGTCCGCCGCTTCACCGCACCTCTATATAAGATCTCCTTCTTCTACCTCGAGCACTTCCGCTCGCGCCGTTCCCCTGCTTCTACTCTGCAAAACTTCCTCCTGCGCCCCACAACTCTCAGAGCTCATCCCTTCGCAGCTGCATTCCTCCGCCATTGTTGATGCCACCTCGTCGCTTGACCAGGCACAGCACGCCTGATTCATCGATGGCTGCCGCGGATCTAGGAGCCGCGGAGTGGGAAAGGTCCAAGATCACGAACCAGGACCTGAATCTCTTGAAGAAGCTGGGGATTAGCAAGAAACCCAAAGCGGTGTGCTTCCCCAGTGAAGAAAGCTACCCAACCCCTCCAATGGGGTATCGGGTAAGTTTTGTTGATCATCTCATCCGCGGTCTTTCCGCCCCCATTCACCCTTTTCTTCGAGGGTTGCTTTTTGTTTATGGTCTCCAACTTCACCACCTCACGCCCAACTCTATCCTTCATATTTCCATCTTCATCACCCTCTGCGAAGCCTTCCTTGGTGTCCAGCCTAACTGGGCATTATGGAAGCGCATTTTCTTCTGTCGCCGTAATGGCTCTGCCAATGTCGCCTATAATATAGGCGGCGTTGTTATTTCTGTTCGCTCCTCTGTCAATGATACGTCCAATTTGCATCACTATTTTGTATCATAATTTGCTGTTATTCATTGATATATTTCATATTGGGACACAATACTTATGTTATTTCATCTATTTTGCATGTTTCATCATTATTGGAGGATCAAGCACCGGAGCCAGGATTCTGCTGGAAAAAGCACCGTCAGAACGCAATATTTTGGAAGATCAACTGTGGAAGGAAATTTCACGTAAAATCCTATTTTTCCAGATGACGGAGGGAGCCAGAAGGGGGAGCAGAGAGGAGCCAAGGTGGGCCCAGACCCTAGGGCGGCCCATGGCCTGGCCGCGCCACCCTGTGGTGTGGGGGCCCCACAGCCCCTTTCGCCTCCTTTTCTTCGCGTACTCCTTCGTCCCGAAAACCTAAGCCACAGAGAGGACCTCACGAAGGGTTACAGCCGCCTCTGCGGGGCGGAGAACACCAGAGAGAAAAGAGCTCTCCGGCGGGCAGGAATCCGCCGGGGAAATTCCCTCCCGGAGGGGGAAATCGACGCCATCGCCATCGTCATCGAGCTGGACATCATCTCCATCATCATCATCATCATCTCCACCATCTACACCGCCATCACCACCGCTGCACCTCGTCACCGCTGTAACGATTTGGGTTAAATCTTGATTGTTTGATAGGGGAAACTCTCCCGATGTTATTCTATACTTGTTGTAGATGCTATTGAGTGAAACCATTGAACCAAGGTTTATGTTCAGATTGTTATTCATCATCATATCACCTCTGATTGTATTCCATATGATGTCTCGTGAGTAGTTCGTTTAGTTCTTGAGGACATGGGTGAAGTCTAAATGCTAGTAGTGAATTATGGTTGAGTAATATTCAATGTTATGATATTTAAGTTGTGGTGTCATTCTTCTAGTGGTGTCGTGTGAACGTCGACTACACGACACTTCACCATTTATGGGCCTAGGGGAGTGCATCTTGTATTCGGTTGCTAATTGCGGGGTTGCCGGAGTGACAGAAACCTGAGCCCCCGTTAGTATATCGATGCAAGAGGGATCGCAGGATCTCAGAGTTTAAGGCTGTGGTTAGATTTATCTTAATTACTTTCTTGTAGTTGCGGATGCTTGCAAGGGGTATAATCACAAGTATGTATTAGTCCTAGGAAGGGCGGTGCATTAGCATAGGTTCACCCACACAACACTTATCAAAACAATGAAGATTATTAAACCACATGAAGCGAAAGTACTAGACTAAAATCCCCGTGTGTCCTCAAGAACGTTTGGTCATTATAAGTAAACAAACCGGCTTGTCCTTTGTGCTAAAAAGGATTGGGCCACTCGCTGCAATTATTTCTCTCGCATTTTACTTACTCGTACTTTATTCATCTGTTACATCAAAACTCCTTGAATACTTGTTTGTGAGCATTTACAGTGAATCCTTCATCGAAACTGCTGCCAACACCTTCTGCTCCTCGTTGGGATCGACATTCTTACTTATCGAAGATACTACGATACACCCCCTATACTTGTGGGTCATCAAGACTATTTTCTGGCGCCGTTGCCGGGGAGTGAAGCGCTATTGGTAAGCGGAATTGGTAAGGAAAACCTTTACTGTTTGTGCTGATTTTATTTCTGCCTGCTGCTATAAATCATTATGGAGAGATCTTCTCTTCAATTTCTATTTGGGAAATCTACTACTACTGCAACGGTAGTGGATGAAGCGCCAGGTGAGGAAGTAGTACCATATAAAATACCTATGAAAATTATTGAACGTGTTATGGATAACCGCTATGAAGGGGATGGAACTGTCCATCCTGGTGATCATTTATTGTTTTTGCATGAATTATGCGGGTTATTCAAATGTGCAGGTATTTCTATGAATGAAGTTAGGAAGAAACTATTCACTATATCGCTGTCTGGTAAAGCGGCGCACTGGTATAAATTGCTGAAGAATGGTGATTCTATTGATTGGGAGGACATTGTGCCTTTATTTTATTCCAAATTTTATCCTCCAAGTGAAATTCACAAAGATCGGAACCGCATATATAATTTCTGGCCTCATGATGGAGAGAGTATTGCCCAAGCTTGGGGGAGATTGAAGTCTTTAATGCTCAAATGCCCCATTCATGAGCTTCCTGGTAATGTTATTATTGATAATTTCTATGCAAGACTTTCTTTTCAAGACAAGACCTTGCTGGATACTTCTTGTTCTGGATCATTTACACGCAAGAATGAAGAGTTTAAAAGGGACCTTCTTGATCGGATCCAAGAAAATACTGAAGGATGGGAGAACGACAAAGATAGAGAATCAGGTATAATTTATGATTATAAATGCATTGAAGCTTTTATGGATACTGATAAATTTCGTAATATGAGTGCTACATATGGTCTTGATTCCCAAGTTGTTGCAAATCTTTATAAAGCTTTTGCCTCTCATTATGAACTGCCTAAGAAGAATTTTGATAAGTATCATGAACCGTATAAAGATAAAATTGATTCATCTGTAAACAAATGTGTAGTGATTGAAACTGTTGATAATGTTATTCCTGAAGCTTATATTGAAAAAACTCCTTTCCCTGCTAAAATGAAGGAGTACTCTGTTATATCTAGTGCGGTTAATAAAAGTGAAAAGAAACCTAAAGAACCTGAAGAACAAATTAAAATTGAACCTGCTGTTGCAATAGTTAAAGATCTTGTGACTAAAAATGTGGAGGATGGTCATATTATTTTCTGTGAAGATGCTTCTAATATTGTTTCACATCCTAATAAACCCAAACAAGTTAGTGTTCCTATGCTATCTGTTAGAATTGGTGATCATTGCTATTATGGTTTATGTGATATTGGTGCAAGTGTTAGTGCTATTCCTTATGAGCTTTACACGGAGATTATGCACGAAATTGGTTCTTGTGAACTTGAAGATATTGATGTGGTTATTCATCTGGCTAATAGAGAAACTATTTCTCCAATTGGTATTGTTCGAGATGTGGAAGTTCTATGTGGTAAGATTAAATATCCTGCTGACTTTTTGGTACTTGGTTCTGCTGCTAGTGATCATTGTCCTATCATTTTTGGTAGACCTTTTCTAAATACTTGTGGAGCTATTATAGATTGTAAGAAAGAGAAAATTTTGACTAGATTTGCTGGTGAACCTTATGAATTTAACTTTTCTAAATTTACCAAAACTCCTTATAAAGCTGACTTGCCTAGTAATGATTTTAAAATGGAGCAATGTGCATCTATTGTTCTTGTTCCTAATAATCCTTTGCAGCAACATTTGGAGAATAGTGAAAGTGAAGCTTTTAGGAAAGAAAGAGATGAGCTTGAGGAAATTTTTCTTCGCCAACCTATTCTCAAGCATGATTTACCGGTGGAAGATTTGGGTACAACACCGCCACCAAAGGAAGATCCTGTTTTTGATTTAAAGCCTTTACCTGATAATCTTAAATATGCTCATATTGATGATAAGAAAATATATCCTGTTATTATTAGTTCTAAGCTTTCAGAGATTGAGGAAGAAAGGTTATTGGAAATATTGAAGAAACACCGAGGAGCTATTGGCTATACTCTTGATGATTTGAAAGGGATTTCTCCTTCTATTTGCCAACATGCTATTAATATGGAAGAAGATGCAAAGCCTGTTGTTGAACATCAACGTCGTCTAATTCCGAAGATGAAAGAGGTGGTAAGGAACGAGGTATTAAAACTTCTTGAAGCTGGTATTATATATCCTATTGCTGATAGTAGATGGGTTAGTCCTGTGCATTGTGTTCCTAAGAAAGGAGGAATGACTGTTGTGCCTAATGATAATGATGAGCTTATTCCTCAAAGAATAGTTGTAGGTTATAGAATGTGCATTGATTTTCGAAAAGTTAATAAAGTTACTAAGAAAGATCATTACCCTTTACCCTTTATTGATCAAATGCTAGAAAGGTTATCTAAAAATACTCATTTTTGCTTTCTTGATGGTTATTCTGGGTTTTCACAAATTGCTGTTAAAGCTAAAGATCAAGAGAAAACCACGTTTACTTGTCCTTATGGAACTTATGCTTATAGGCGTATGCCTTTTGGTTTATGTAATGCTCCTGCTACTTTTCAAAGATGCATGTCTGCTATTTTTCATGGTTTTTGTGAAAGTATTGTAGAGGTGTTCATGGATGATTTTTCTGTCTATGGGAATTCTTTTGATAATTGCTTGCGAAACCTCGATAAAGTTTTGCAGAGATGTGAAGAAACTAACCTTGTTCTTAATTGGGAGAAATGCCACTTTATGGTTAATGAAGGAATTGTATTGGGACATAAAATTTCCGAGAGAGGTATTGAAGTTGATAGAGCTAAAGTTGAAGCAATTGAGAAGATGCCCTATCCGAGGGATGTTAAAGGTATTCGTAGTGTTCTTGGTCATGCTGGGTTTTATAGGAGATTTATTAAAGATTTCTCTAAAATTTCAAAGCCTCTTACTAATCTTCTTCAAAAAGATGTACCTTTTGTTTTTGATGATGATTGTAAGGAAGCTTTTGAAACTCTAAAGAAAGCCTTAACAACTGCTCCTGTAGTTGAACCTCCTGATTGGAATTTGCCTTTTGAAATTATGTGTGATGCTAGTGATTTTGCTGTAGGCGCTGTTCTTGGACAGCGAGTAGATAAAAAATTAAATGTTATTCATTATGCTAGTAAGACTCTTGATGCTGCTCAAAGAAATTATGCTACAACTGAAAAGGAATTGTTAGCTGTAGTCTTTGCTTGTGACAAGTTTAGACCCTATATTGTTGATTCAAAAGTTACAATTCATACTGATCATGCTGCAATTAGATACCTTATGACAAAGAAAGATGCTAAGCCAAGGCTTATTAGATGGGTACTTCTGTTGCAAGAATTTGATTTACATATTATAGATAGGAAAGGTGCTGATAATCCTGTTGCTGATAATTTGTCTAGATTGGAAAATATTGCTTATGATCCTGTTCCTGTTAATGATAGTTTTCCAAATGAACAATTGGCTGTAATAAAGGTGAGCTCGCGAGAGAGCCCTTGGTATGCAGATTATGCTAACTTTATTGTTTCGAAGTATTTGCCTCCAACCTTTTCAGCTCAGCAAAGGAGGAAATTCTTTTATGACTTGAGGCATTATTTTTGGGATGACCCACACTTATATAAAGAAGGAGTGGATGGTATTATGCGAAGATGTGTTCCTGAATATGAACAACAGGAGATATTGAGTAAATGTCATGGTAGTGTTTATGGAGGACATCACGCTGGAGATAGAACCGCGCAAAAGGTTCTACAATCAGGTTTTTATTGGCCAACACTCTTCAAAGATGCAAGGAAATTTATTTTATCTTGTGATGAATGTCAAAGAGTTGGTAATATCTCTAGACGCAATGAAATGCCTATGAATTATACTCTTGTTATTGAACCATTCGATTGTTGGGGATTCGACTTCATGGGTCCTTTCCCTTCTTCAGAAGGTAATACTCATATACTTGTCGCTGTTGATTATGTTACTAAATGGGTAGAAGCTATACCTACAAAAAGTGCTGATGGTGAGACCTCTATAAAAATGCTTGTGGATGTTATATTTCCTAGATTTGGAGTACCTAGATATATTATGACTGATGGAGGTTCTCATTTTATTCATGGAGGTTTTAGAAAAACTCTTGCTAAGTATGGTATTAATCATAGAATTGCTTCTGCTTATCACCCTCAAACTAGTGGTCAAGTAGAATTATCAAATAGAGAGATTAAAGCTATCTTAGGAAAGACTGTTAATAAATCTAGGAAGAATTGGGCTAGCAAATTGAAAGAAGCACTATGGGCTTATAGAACTGCTTATAAAAATCCTATGGGAATGTCACCTTATAAAATGGTTTATGGAAAAGCTTGTCATTTACCTCTAGAACTAGAGCACAAAGCTTATTGGGCTGTTAGAGAACTAAATAAAGATCCTAAATTAGCCGGTAATAAGAGGTTGTTGCAATTAAGTTCTCTAGATGAATGGAGAAGTGAAGCTTATGAAAATGCTAAACTCTTTAAAGAAAAAGTTAAGAAGTGGCATGATAGAAGGATTATCAAAAGAGAGTTTAATATTGGGGATAAAGTCCTATTGTATCGGTCTCGTCTCAGACTCTTTGCAGGGAAATTACTCTCGAAGTGGGAAGGACCATATGTTGTTGAGGAGGTGTATCGTTCAGGAGCAATTAAAATTAGCTCTCTCCAAGGCAATGCCACGCAAGTGGTGAATGGACAAAGACTCAAGCATTATATCTCGGGTGATTCTTATAATGTTGATGTTGATATTATTCAAGTGGAAACACCGGAGGCTTTCATCAAAGGACAAATTGACAGTCCGCCAGAACTCGACTTTGAATAGGTAACAGTACAGGTAATAAAAAGTCCGTGTTTACCTTTCCGAACATTATTTCTGCTGTTTTTAGGAAATATGAAAAATTACGAGTTCGAAACGGAGTGGAAAGGACGCACGAGGGGGTGCCACCATAGGCCGGCGCGGCCTGACCTGGGCCCGCGCCGACCTGGCCGCCTCGTTTCCCCTTTCCGACTCGTTCGATCTGGTACTTTCCTTTGTCGTGAAAATATTTGCTATATAATCCCCCGGACCCCTGGAGGTCCGTAATATCGTTTTCTCGTCGTGTTTTGTTTCGAGCTGTTTTCTGCCAGATTTGTTTTGATCTAGAAGCACCATGGTCTCCAGCAACAAAGACAAGGGGCCTTGGAGGGAAGAGATGGATGAAAGGATCAATAAGGAGAAGGAGAAGATAGCATCAGCAAAAGGAGAGTGGGAAACTACGAGGAGTAAGCCAATTTTGGTGGGATCGGTTAATACTGGGCGTTCTTTTTCTCATAACTTGCAGGGAGCTCTTCCGCCTGCTCTGGACCTCGACTCTTTCCCTTGTGTGGAGGAAGCAATACGGGTTGCTGATGAGTTTTGTGATCAATATCGTGCTCTAAGAAGGGAAGTGGAGATACTTCAGGAGGAGAACCAGCGACTTCGCAGAATGCTGGAATATTACTCAAATCCCAGCACAAGGCCGTCACCGCCACACTCGGGTAACAATGAGTCTCTTCAGGTTTTGGTGCAGAATTACAAAATTGAGAAGCTGAAGCTGAAGGAGATCCTTATGAAGCGCGAGAGGAATCCATCGCCATCATCACCGAAGGAGTAATTCATCATCGGTATTGGCATCCCCTTGGTTTGTTCCAAGCTTGGGGGAGTGCCGCGGTATCACATCATCACTACCTTTATATTTTACTATCAAGTAGTGTCATATCATGAGTAGGGAAGTTATCATATGGAATAGTATGCAATGTGGAAGTATCTCTCTTAGTTAGTTATCTATGTATCCGTTGGTGTGAGTTATCGTTATGGAATATTAATGAGAAGTCTTATCATTTACTTTTTGCACACCTTATTTTAGTTTGCAATCTCCATTATATGATTACTCTTGACATGAGTATTGATATCACTTTGGGAGCATCAAGTAAATCTATTTGGTTTTGGCAAACTTAGCATTGGTCAATAGCAACAACATCTTGATGTTTAATAGAAGAGAGAAATACACTTAGATATACTACTCTATTATCTCTATGCTTAGTATTCTAAAGTTAAAATTGCTTGTGCTTATGAGAAAGATGCATGATTGTTTCTATCATATGTATATTTGTTTGTTTCCCTCAACCTTTATGCTTGCTATCAAACCTTGCTAGCCAAAGACCTGTATCGAGAGGGAATGCTTCTCATACATCCATAACCTTAGACCAAACCTATGCCATTTGTGTCCACCATACCTACCTACTACATGGTATTTTCTGCCATTCCAAGTAAATACTTCATGTGCTACCTTTAAATAATTCAAACTATACTACTCCTTATTTGTGTCAATGTTCTATAGCTCATGAGGAAGTATGTGGTGTTTTATCTTTCAATCTTGTTGGGCGGACTTTCACCAATGGACTAGCGGCACATCCGCTTATCCAATAATTTTGCAATAAGAGCTGGCAACGGGATTCCCAGCCCCAATTAGTAACTTTCATTAATAATTCTCTTCACATGTTTTGCTCTGATTTATCAGTAAGCAACTTAATTTTGCAATAGACACTCCTCCATGGTATGTGAATGTTGGAAGGCACTGATACGCGTAGATGCACACGTCCGTTGGGAACCCCAAGTGGAAGGTATGATGCGTATAAAAGCAAGTTTCCCTCAGTATGAAACCAAGGTTTAATCGAACCAGTAGGAGCCAAGAAGCACGTTGAAGGTTGATGGTGGCGAAATGTGATGCGGCGCAACAACAGGGATTCCGGCGCCAACGTGGAATCTGCACAACAAAACCAAAGTACTTTGCCCCAACGAAACAGTGAGGTTGTCAATCTCACCGGCTTGCTGTAACAAAGGATTAAACGTATCGAGTGGAAGATGTTTGCAAAGAAAACAGTAAAACACAATTGCAGTAGATTGTATGCTATGTAAAGAATAGGACCGGGGTCCACAGTTCACTAGAGGTGTCTCTCCCATAAGATAAAAGCATGTTGGGTGAACAAATTACAGTCGGGCAATTGACAAATAGAGAAAGGCATAACAATGCATATACATGATATGATAAATATAGTGAGATTTAATTGGGCATTACGACAAAGTACATAGACCGCCATCCAACTGCATCTATGCCTAAAAAGTCCACCTTCAGGTTATCATCCGAACCCCATTCAGTATTAAGTTGCTAAGCAACAGACAATTGCATTAAGTATGGTGCGTAATGTAATCAACAACTACATCCTTAGATATAGAATCAATGTTTTATCCCTAGTGGCAACAGCACATCCACAACCTTAGAACTTTCTGTCACTGTCCCAGATTCAATGGAGGCATGAACCCACTATCGAGCATAAATACTCCCTCTTGGAGTTAAGAGTACAAACTTGGCCAGAGCCTCTACTAATAACGGAGAGCATGCAAGATCATAAACAACACATAAACAATAGATTGATAATCACCATAATCATAGTACTCTCTATCCATCGGATCCCGACAAACACAACATATAGTATTACAGATAGATGATCTTGATCATGTTAGGCAGCTCACAAGATCCAACAATGAAGCACAACAAGGAGAAGACGACCATCTAGCTACTGCTATGGACCCATGGTCCAGGGGTGAACTACTCACTCATCACTCCGGAGGCGACCATGGCGGTGTAGAGTCCTCCGGGAGATGAATCCCCTCTCGGGCAGGGTGCCGCGAATCCCCGAGATGGGATTCGCGGCGGCGGCGTCTCTGGAAGGTTTTCCGTATCTGTTATCACCAGAATTTGACCAAGCCAGAGGTGGGCCGCGATCAAGATGGACTTGAAGATATACATATAGAAGAGATATGTGAATCGGCCTTATTTACCAAGTTTGGGCTAGCTAGCCCGTGTATCTTAGTTTAGAAATTAGAGTTTGTCTCGTGCACGGTTTAGTGCACGCCCACATTAGAAAGTCCCCTGGACTATAAATATGTACCTAGGGTTTATGGAATAAACAACAACCAACGTTCAACACAAACCAATCTCGGCGCATCGCCAACTCCTTCGTCTCGAGGGTTCCTCCGGTAAGCATCATGCTGCCTAGATCGCATCTCGCGATCTAGGCAGCACAAGCCTGCCTAGTTGTTCATGCGTTGCTCGTACTGAAGCGTTTTTGATGGCGAGCAACGTAGTTATCGTAGACGCGTTAGGGTTAGCATCGTTCTTAGCATCATATGCTCGCGTAGTGCAACCCTTGCGCGTCTAGCCGTCCTTGTGCCTCATCATGGGTGCAGGGGCGGCACCCCGCTTGATCTTTATTTAGTAGATCTGATCCGTTATGGTCGATCCTTGATTCATCAAGGATTAGTTTAATATCTGCAATAGTTAGGCCTTACAAAGGGTTGGAGGATCCAGCGGCATGCAGGGTGTAGTTTGCTGCCCCTAGACAGGACGTTCCGAGGATCAACCTAGTGTTGGTTCTTAGGCCTTGTCTAGGGCTGGCTTACGTTTACCGTGCGTGAGCGCGAGGCCCAATCGTGAGTAGGATGATCCGATTATGCGGTGAAAACCCTAGATCGTCGTGGATCTCATACGCTTTATATTGATCAAGCAGGACCACCATATATTCGGCCACCTTGGACGAATCATGGGTGAATCGGCTCCCAGCCGATTCACAGGACAACCGAGAGCCGATCGAGGCTCGTATTTAACGTGTACGTGTGTGCCCTGCAGGAAACTAAGCGAGGCATCATCCACACCTTCCTGACCAGGTATAGGTCAGGTGGCACGCCCTTGCGACCCAGCATCGGCGCGCGACCAGGAGGCTTTGCGGGCCGTCGCTCTGAGGGACTGGGGCCAGCCGCAGCCCTAGTCATTCCCGGCTCTACCGTGTTGGCCAGTCGCTGCCCGCCGGTGGGTTTCTGACGCCAACACATTCTGGCACGCCCGGTGGGACAAATCTTCAACGACAACCATCTCGCTATCCACATCAGAGATGGCGAAAGACACCATACCGTCTTCATCAGAAGTGGCAGAAGAAACTCCGGTCACGTACGGGGATCTCACTGGCGAGCTCAAGAAGAAGTACGACGAGATCAAGTCTGCCCTCGAAGCCGACCTAATCGGCTCTTTCCACAGGACCCGCTCCCATGGCATCAGATGGAAGGGGTTCACACCTGAAGGCGCGCTTGATGGAGTGGACCTGTCCACCCCGTCCGAAGAACGCACCAGGTCGCTGCGTCAGGAGATCAACTTCATGGTGGCTCATTCGCTGCACCGCCATTCTGAGAGCCTGGTGAATACGTTGGAGCGCGTCGCGCTGCGCGTGATCCAGGAGATCATGAGCCATCAGTACTCTCCGTCAGGACCAGCCCTAGGGACTCATCAAGGGGAAGCGCTCCTCCATTCCCGTCCCCCGCTGCCATTCGCGTTGGCAGCGCCCGAAGCGCCGAACTCATCGGCTTTTGTCGTCTACAAGATTGGTGGTGACCCCAGTGACTACCAGTTCCTACAGGACGCGCCCAAGGAGATCCCGCACGGATACGCATGTGCATACGTGCCAGACTGCAGCACCTGGGCACCCTCGAACCAGGTGGCTATAGCAGGGACTTCTGGGGCAACAGGAGGAACGTCGGAGGCAGACCCTGAGAAGCAAACGTGGCTAGCTAAATACGCCACCCCGACGAAACTCCCGAGCCCAGCTCCTGCAGTTGGCTCAGAACCAGAGAAACAGGCATGGCTGGTTAAGTACGCCACTCCGACGAATCTTCAGGGTTCGGCACCTGCAGCCATCACCGCGGATCAAATTTGTACGATCCTGAAAGATCAGTTCGGCATGATGCCGAAGAGAAAGGCGATCGGCTATACCAAGCCGTACCCCAATGAGTACGAATTGATCCCACTACCACCCAAATATCGGCTCCCGGACTTCACAAAGTTCAGCGGATCAGATGGCTCCAGCTCCATCGAGCATGTGAGCCGATATTTGGCACAACTGGGCATGATCTCAGCGTCAGACGAGCTGCGCGTGAGGTACTTCTCGCAGTCCCTCACAGGATCGGCTTTCGGATGGTACACGTCGCTGCCACCGAACTCAATCCAGACCTGGAAGCAGCTGGAAGAACGGTTCCATGAGCAATATCACTCAGAGGCTTCCGAGGCTGGCATTGCCGATCTAGCCCAAGTACGACAGAAGCGCGGAGAAACGGTGTCCGAATACATTCAGCGCTTCAGGACCGTTAGGAACCGATGCTATTCGGTTCATGTAAGCGAAAAGGAAGCAGTCGAATTGGCGGTGGTGGGTCTATCATCATCGATCAAGGAAGTGGCCTCCCAGGCGGACTATCCTTCATTAGCACACATGGTGCAGAAGTTGTCAGCATATGAGCAACGCCACCCGGATATCTACCAAGATAAATTCAAGCGCGTGGTTACCATGGTTGACGCAGGCGAAGATGAAGGTCCTACGGGAGAGCGAGAGGTCGCAGTAGCTGAGTGGACTCGAGCTGCAGGCCCAGTAACCTGCAAATGGGTAAAGCCACCAGGGCCTCCAAGAGGGTTTGACTTCGACGTGACGAAAACCGAGCAGATTTTCGACCTCTTACTCGCGGAGAAGCACATAAAGGTACCCGAAGGCCACAAGTTTCCTACGGTGCAAGAGCTGAACGGAAAGCCATACTGCAAGTGGCATAACACGTTCACCCACACCACCAACGACTGCAGGGTGTGGCGTCAGCAGATCCAAGTGGCGATAGAAAATGGGCGGTTAATTTTTAACCAGTACGCCATGAAGGTCGACACACACCCCTTCCCCGTCAACATGGTGGAGTTTACCCACCTTGGAGGGTGCCAGCCTGATTTCTCAGCCAATATCAGTATGGTAGAGCTTGGACACCGCTCTGAGAAGGACGGGGATGAGGACAGCTGCTCTCAGAGCAAGGACACTGAGGGGGCCGCTCCATGCGATCGGCTCCGTCAAGATGGCAAGCGCTACGTCACAGAGGGGGAAGTGAAGAACATAAGATATCAACGACCCCTCTCTGATCACCTCCTCAACAAATATGTTAGTCGATATGACCAACGCCGGCGGTACAACCACACTGATGAAAGAGGTCGTCTGACCAGAAACGACGAAAGGCATCGCCGGCATAATCATGATGAGGAGCGACAGGAGCGCCACGGCAGGGAGCAGGACGATACGGACAGGCATTGGCACTGCCCCTTCTTCAGACACTGCTGGGATTCAGGAATGAGCCGATTACCAACAATCGGCAACTGCCCAGAATGCAACCGGAAGAAGAAGGAGACAGCCAACGTATCTGTGTTCGAGCGCTTAGGGCCTCTCCCACCGCAAAACAGACGTGCTGAGACCCCTCCGTTGGAAGATCTCGAGGATTCAGAAGACGAAGGGGAATGCGAAGAAGACAGGTGCCACCGTCCAAGGTGGTGCCCTGATGGTCTCAGCCATTCACAAAAACGCAGGGTTCAGCGATTGCGCGGTCTGGAGGAAGCCGAAAGGATGTACTTGCATACGCTGAGGAAGGCACGACCTGACCTGGCTGCAAAAGTCCAGAGGACCCTGGATGAGGAGGGACTGCCGCAAAGAAAAGAGTGGCGCCCCAAGCAAAAGAGAGCCGATGATGACACATCGGCTGGCACAAACATGGTGTTCATTCGTCCGGCGGGGTGTAGTGCTCCACGATTACACAGTGCACCCGACATGGATAACAGCAAGCACACCAACGTGCTAAAGTCAGAGATTGGGCTGGTTTTATCCGCCGACATGGACGAGTAGCAAGACTACGTCAATAAGCAACATGGCGAGGCCGATCCTTGCGATCGGCCCTCCGAAACTGATGAAGGGATATTACAAAACCTTCACCGAGCAAGCAACGTGGAGGCCGATTCGAGCAATCGGCCAAAATTGTCCTCACCATCTGCTTTGCCTGGGATCAACGTTTGACCCAACAGGGACTACCTAAGAGCCGATACCATCAATTCTCTTGACAGAATCGGCTCGGGGGGCACCTAGATGGATAAAACACTAAGTATGGAGGCCGATACACAAGTCGGCCTGAAATTTTTAAATTTTTCATAGCCGATGCATGGCCATCGACTTTAGAATTGAGAAGCAGCCGATGCATGGCCATCGACTCAAGAAATACAATTGTCAACCAGAAGGTCAGCCCTAGTGAATTATGAAGAGAAGCCACAATGAAAGAACTCCTCAAGAGAGTAGTTTAACAGCTCAGATCTTCTCTTCAAGAACAATGCTAAGGGCAGCTTGGGTGTCCAGATCAGGTTAAGGGTGGGTCGCATCAGATCCACCAAAGGAAGGGAGCCGATCTGACCTGCAAGGACGAAGAGGCGCACTGAGGAAACTCGGGGGGCAGCCCACCTTGAAGGCTCTCTGCAAGCCGATTTACGTGCAAATCGGCTGGCTCTGCATGATCAAGCCCAGGCTAATTCGGCTAAGTCTCGCCTCGAGTAAGGCTCGGGGGGCAGCAGGCCTGGTGGATGCTTTGTTTTTGCTCTGTTTAAAAGCCGATTGGGATATCAACGGCTGGTCCTTCATTGCAACCTTCTTCACAAATGATGATTATTGAAGAACATTATTAGGTTTGGTTGGGAAAGTTCAAAGGTTTCCCTGAAGATACTGCATTTTCTGCCAAATTTAGAAAATCATCGGTTGGAGAAGGGAAGGGCGAATCTTGAAGGACCGATACGGTGCTATCGGCTCATTATGCATTGGCAAAGGGGACGAATCGGCAAGGTCAGTGGGAGAGGAAATCGGCAAATCAAATTGGGGAAAAGTTCTTCATTAATAAGAAAGATTTCTTACATAGTAGAACTGATTGCCCTCGAAAGGGGATACATTGCCCCGCCTACTTCTACGGATCCTATGCTAAGGGCCCTATCTACGGGCTGTTGCTGCCCTCGTCGTCGCCATCATCGCCGCTGTCGGCGCTGCTCCCGGCCGGCTCGTCGTCACTGCTCCAGCGGCCGCCGGCAGGACCTTCATTGTCCTCGTCCTCCTCGTCGTCGTCGTCGTCGCTGTCGAAGTCACTCAGATTTCCCGGCCAGGGGCAATGGCGCTTGGCCGGCGGCTCGTCGGGGGAGCTGTCGTCGTCGTCGTCCTCCTCTTCCTCTTCCTTCACCTCCTCGGAGGTGGCCCCATCCCAGGGGAAGTGATCATCCTCGCTTTCTTCCACCGCTTCCTTATCGGCAAGGAAGCGGAGATCGCTCTCCCCGTCAGTCAGGGACTTGTCGTCCTCTGACCAGATGGAGAAGTCATGGTCTGACTCCTCCCCGGCCGCAATGGCGCGGCGGATGTTGGCCGCGTGGACTTCTGCTGGGTTGTACTCCGGCGTCGGCTCGCGGGATGTGGAGGACTGGCTGGAAAGATCCGATGGAGCAGAGGAAGAAGAAGACATCGTGGCGCAGGAGGGCTTTTCGAGATGCTAATGCGAAGAAGATGCAGAGGAGAACTGTTCGTAGCAGTTAAATAAAAGGGGACATAATAGAAATTCAATGCCACAGCAGTTTCCGAGGAAGTGGTGCCAAAACTGTCAAATCGTGCGGAGAAGTTGAGAAGGCAAGTTGTCATGATGAGGGACTCTGCGACGGTTCTGCTCTGCCACGACATGACCCTACGAGAGAAAAGCATAATGATTTTGGAAATGTCATTTCCAAAACCAGGGGGGCATGTGTTATCACCAGAATTTGACCAAGCCAGAGGTGGGCCGCGATCAAGATGGACTTGAAGATATACATATAGAAGAGATATGTGAATCGGCCTTATTTACCAAGTTTGGGCTAGCTAGCCCGTGTATCTTAGTTTAGAAATTAGAGTTTGTCTCGTGCACGGTTTAGTGCACGCCCACATTAGAAAGTCCCCTGGACTATAAATATGTACCTAGGGTTTATGGAATAAACAACAACCAACGTTCAACACAAACCAATCTCGGCGCATCGCCAACTCCTTCGTCTCGAGGGTTCCTCCGGTAAGCATCATGCTGCCTAGATCGCATCTCGCGATCTAGGCAGCACAAGCCTGCCTAGTTGTTCATGCGTTGCTCGTACTGAAGCGTTTTTGATGGCGAGCAACGTAGTTATCGTAGACGCGTTAGGGTTAGCATCGTTCTTAGCATCATATGCTCGCGTAGTGCAACCCTTGCGCGTCTAGCCGTCCTTGTGCCTCATCATGGGTGCAGGGGCGGCACCCCGCTTGATCTTTATTTAGTAGATCTGATCCGTTATGGTCGATCCTTGATTCATCAAAGGATTAGTTTAATATCTGCAATAGTTAGGCCTTACAAAGGGTTGGAGGATCCAGCGGCATGCAGGGTGTAGTTTGCTGCCCCTAGACAGGACGTTCCGAGGATCAACCTAGTGTTGGTTTTTAGGCCTTGTCTAGGGCTGGCTTACGTTTACCGTGCGTGAGCGCGAGGCCCAATCGTGAGTAGGATGATCCGATTATGCGGTGAAAACCCTAGATCGTCGTGGATCTCATACGCTTTATATTGATCAAGCAGGACCACCATATATTCGGCCACCTTGGACGAATCATGGGTGAATCGGCTCCCGAGCCGATTCACAGGACAACCTGAGAGCCGATCGAGGCTCGTATTTAACGTGTACGTGTGTGCCCTGCAGGAAACTAAGCGAGGCATCATCCACACCTTCCTGACCGGTATAGGTCGTGGCACGCCCTGCGACCCGCAACGGCGCGCGACCAGGAGGCTTTGCGGGCCGTCGCTCGAGGGACCGGGCCAGCCGCAGCCCTAGTCATTCCCGGCTCTACCGTGTTGGCCGGTCGCTGCCCGCCGGTGGGTTTCTGGCCGTATCGTGGCTCTCGATCGGGGTTTCGCGACGGAGACTTTAAGTAGGCGGAAGGTCAACGCGGGGGCCACACGAGGACCCAGGGGGTAGGCCGGCGCGGCCAGGCTTGGGCCGCGCCGCCCTATGCCCCGGCTGCCTCGTGGCCCCACTTCGTTATCTCTTCGGTCTTCTGGAAGCTTCGTGCAAAAATAGGACCCTGGGCGAAAGTTTCGTCCAATTCCGAGAATATTTCCTTACTAGGATTTCTGAAACCAAAAACAGCAGAAAACAACAACTGGCTCTTCGGCATCTTGTTAATAGGTTAGTTCCAGAAAATGCATAAATATGACATATAATGTGCATAAAACATGTAGGTATCATCAATAAAGTAGCATGGAACATAAGAAATTATCGATACGTTGGAGACGTATCAGCATCCCCAAGCTTAGTTCTGCTCGTCCCGAGCAGGTAAAACGATAACAAAGATAATTTCTGAAGTGACATGCCATCATAATCTTGATCATACTATTTGTAAACATATGTAATGAATGCAGCGATCAAAGCAAAGGTAATGACATGAGTAAACAAGTGAATCATATAGCAAAGACTTTTCATGAATAGTACTTCAAGACAAGCATCAATAAGTCTTGCATAAGAGTTAACTCATAAAGCAATAAATCAAAGTAAAGGTGTTGAAGCAACACATAGGAAGATTAAGTTTCAGCGGTTGCTTTCAACTTATAACATGTATATCTCATGGATATTGTCAACATAAAGTAGTATAACAAGTGCAATATGCAAGTATGTAGGAATCAATGCACAGTTCACACAAGTGTTTGCTTCTTAAGGTGGAAGGAGATAGGTAAACTGACTCAACAATAAAAGTAAAAGAAAGGTCCTTCAAGAGGAAAGCATCGATTGCTGTATTTGTGCTAGAGCTTTTATTTTAAAAACATGAAACAATTTTGTCAACGGTAGTAATAAAGCATATGAGTTATGTAAATTATATCTTACAAGTTGCAAGCCTCATGCATAGTGTACTAATAGTGCCCGCACCTCGTCCTACTTAGCTTGGACTACCGGATCTTTGCATGCCATGTTTCAACCAAGTGTCACAAAGGGGTACCTCCATGCCGCCTGTACAAAGGTCTAAGGAGAAAGCTCGCATTTTGGATTTCTCGCTTTTGATTATTCTCAACTTAGACATCCATACCGGGACAACATGGACAACAGATAATGGACTCCTCTTAAATGCATAAGCATGTAGCAATGATTATTATTCTCATATGAGATTGAGGATATATGTCCAAAACTGAAACTTCCACCATGATTCATGGCTTTAGTTAGCGGCCCAATGTTCTTCTCTAACAATTTTGCATGCTCCAACCACTAAAATGATAGATCCTTCAGACAAGACGGACATGCATAGCAACTCACATGATATTCAACAATAGTTGATGGCGTTCCCCAGAAGCATGGTTATCGCACAACAAGCAACTTAATAAAAGATAAAGTGCATAAGTACATATTCAATACTACGATAGTTTTTAAGGCTATTTTGTCCCATGAGCTATATATTGCAAAGGTGAATGATGGAATTTTAAAGGTAGCACTCAAGCAATTTACTTTGGAATGGCGGAGAAATACCATGTAGTAGGTAGGTATGGTGGACACAAATGGCATAGTAGTTGGCTCAAGGATTTTGGATGCATGAGAAGTATTCCCTCTCGATACAAGGTTTAGGCTAGCAAGGTTATTTGAAGCAAACTCAAGGATGAACAAGTGCAGCAAAACTCACATAAAAGACATATTGTAAACATTATAAGACTCTACACCGTCTTCCTTGTTGTTCAAAACTCAATACTAGATATTATCTAGACCTTAGAGAGACCAAATATGCAAATCAAATTTTAGCAAGCTCTATGTATTTCTTCATTAATGGGTGCAAAGCATATGATGCAAGAGCTTAAACATGAGCATAACAATTGCCAAGTATCACATTATCCAAGACATTTTAGAATTACTACATGTAGCATTTTCCAATTCCAACCATATAACAATTTAACGAAGAAGAAACTTCGCCATGAACATTATGAGTAAAGCCTAAGGACACATGTGTCCATATGCAACAGCGGAGCGTGTCTCTCTCCCACAAAGTGAATGCTAGGATCCATCTTATTCAAACAAAAACAAAAACAAAAACAAACCGACGCTCCAAGTAAAGAACACAAGATGTGACTGAATAAAAATATAGTTTCAGGGGAGGAACCTGATGATGTTGTCGATGAAGAAGGGGATGCCTTGGGCATCCCCAAGCTTAGACGCTTGAGTCTTCTTAAAATATGCAGGGGTGAACCACGGGGGCATCCCCAAGCTTAGAGCTTTCACTCCTCTTGATCATAGTATATCATTCTCCTCTCTTGACCCTTGAAAACTTCCTTCACACCAAACTTCAAGCAAACTCATTAGAGGGTTAGTGCACAATTAATAATTCACACATTCAGAGGTGACACAATCATTCTTTACACTTCTGGACATTGCATAAAGCTACTGGACATTAATGGATCAAAGAAATAAATCCAACATAGCAAAAGAGGCAATGCGAAATAAAAGGCAGAATCTGTCAAAAACAGAACAGTCCGTAAAGACGAATTTAAAGCTGGCACCAGACTTGCTCAAATGGAAAAACTCAAAACTAATGAAAGTTGCGTACATATCTGAGGATCACGCTCGTAAATTGGCAGATTTTTTCGAATTTTCTACAGAGAACTGTGCCCAGATTCGTGACAGACAGCAATGCTGTTTCTGCGCAGCGATCCTAAATATAACATCAACCTTGACATAGAAACTTTACTTGGCACAAAAACATGATAAGGAGAGGTTGCTACAGTAGTAAACAACTTCCAAGACTCAACAAAACAAAAAATTGCTGTAGGTAAAAACATGGGTTGTCTCCCATAAGCGCTTTTCTTTAACGCCTTTCAGCTAGGCGCAGAAAGTGCAAATCAAGTATTATCGAGAGATGAAGCATCAACATCATAACTTGTTCTAATAATAGAATCAAAAGGCAACTTCATTCTCTTTCTAGGGAAGTGTTCCATACCTTTCTTGAGAGGAAATTGATATTTAATATTACCTTCCCTCATATCAATAACAGCACCAACAGTTCGAAGAAAAGGTCTTCCCAACACAATAGGACAAGATGCATTGCATTCGATATCCAAAACAACAAAATCAACGGGGACAAGGTTATTGTTAACCGTAATATGCACATTATCAATCCTCCCCAAAGGTTTCTTTTTAACATTATCGGCAAGATTAACATCCAAATAACAATTCTTCAATGGTGGCAAGTCAAGCATATCATAAATCTTTTTAGGCATAACAGAAATACTTGCACCAAGATCACATAAAGCATTACATTCAAAGTCATTGAATTTCATTTTAATGATGGGCTCCCAACCATCTTCTAACTTTCTAGGAATAGAAGTTTCAAGTTTTAGTTTCTCTTCTCTAGCTTTTATGAGAGCATTTGTAATATGTTTTGTAAAGGCTAAATTTATAGCACTAGCATTAGGACTTTTAGCAAGTTTTTGTAAGAACTTTATAACTTCAGAGATGTGGCAATCATCAAAATCTAAATCATTATGAGCTACAGCAATGGGATCATTGTTCCCAAGGTTGGAAAAAATTTCAGCAGTTTTATCACAAGCAGTTTCAGCAGTTTTAGCAATTTCAGGCAGTTTTGTACGCTTTGCACTAGGAGTAGAAACATTGCCAACACCAATTATTTTACCATTGATAGTAGGAGGTGCAGCAACATGTGAAGAATTAGCATTACTAGTGGTGGTAATAGTCCAAACTTTAGCTACATTATTTTCTTTAGCTAGTTTTTCATTTTCTTCTCTATCCCACCTAGCACGCAGTTCAGCCATTAATCTTATATTCTCATTAATTCTAACTTGGATGGCATTTGCTGTAGTAGTAATCTTATTATCAATATCATTATTAGGCATAACTTTCAATTTTAAAAGATTAACATCAGAGGCAAGTCTATCAACTCTAGAAGCAATAGTATCAATTTTATCAAGCTTTTCCTCAACAGATTTGTTAAAAGCAGTTTGTGTACTAATAAATTCTTTAAGCATAGCTTCAAGACCAGGGGGTACACTCCTATTATTGTTGTAAGAATTCCCATAAGAATTACCATAACCATTACCATTAGCAGAAGGATATGGCCTATAGTTATTACCAGAGTTGTTCCTATAAGCATTGTTGTTGAAATTATTATTTTTAATGAAATTCACATCAACATTTTCTTCTTGAGCAACCAATGAAGCTAAAGGAACATTATTTGGATCAACATTAGATCTACCATTCACAAGCATAGACATAATCACATCAATCTTATCACTCAAGGAAGAGGTTTCTTCAACAGAATTTACCTTCTTACCTTGTGGAGCTCTTTCCGTGTGCCATTCAGAGTAATTTATCATCATATCATCAAGAAGTTTTGTAGCCGCCCCCAATGTGATGGACATAAAGGTACCTCCAGCAGCTGAATCCAATAAATTCCGCGAAGAAAAATTTAGTCCTGCATAGAAGGTTTGGATGATCATCCAAGTAGTCAGTCCATGGGTTGGGCAATTCTTTACCAAAGTTTTCATTCTCTCCCATGCTTGAGCAACATGTTCAGTATCTAATTGCTTAAAATTCATTATGCTACTTCTCAAAGATATAATTTTAGCGGGAGGATAATATCTACCAATAAAAGCATCCTTGCATTTAGTCCATGAATCAATACTATTCTTAGGCAAAGATAGCAACCAATCTTTAGCTCTTCCTCTTAATGAGAAAGGAAACACTTTCAATTTAATAATATCACCATCTACATCTTTATACTTTTGCATTTCACAAAGTTCAACAAAATTATTGAGATGGGCAGCAGCATCATCAGAACTAACACCAGAAAATTGATCTCTCATGACAAGATTTAATAAAGCAGGTTTAATTTCAAAGAATTCTGCTGTAGTAGCAGGTGGAGCAATAGGTGTGCATAGGAAATCATTATTATTTGCATTTGTGAAGTCACACAACTTAGTATTTTCAGGGGTATTCATTTTAGCAACGGTAAATAAAACAAACTAGATAAAGTAAATGCAAGTAACTAATTTTTTTGTGTTTTTGATATAGAGAGCAAGACAGTAAATAAAGTAAAACTAGCAACTAATTTTTTTGTATTTTGATTTAGTGCAGCAAACAAAGTAGTAAATAAAATAAAGCAAGACAAAAACAAAGTAAAGAGATTGAGAAGTGGAGACTCCCCTTGCAGCGTGTCTTGATCTCCCCAACGGCGCCAGAAATTTAGCTTGATACGCGTAGATGCACACGTCCGTTGGGAACCCCAAGTGGAAGGTATGATGCGTATAAAAGCAAGTTTCCTATGAAACCAAGGTTTAATCGAACCAGTAGGAGCCAAGAAGCACGTTGAAGGTTGATGGTTGCGAAATGTGATGCGGCGCAACAACAGGGATTCCGGCGCCAACGTGGAATCTGCACAACAAAACCAAAGTACTTTGCCCCAACGAAACAGTGAGGTTGTCAATCTCACCGGCTTGCTGTAACAAAGGATTAAACGTATCGAGTGGAAGATGTTTGCAAAGAAAACAGTAAAACACAATTGCAGTAGATTGTATGCTATGTAAAGAATAGGACCGGGTCCACAGTTCACTAGAGGTGTCTCTCCCATAAGATAAAAGCATGTTGGGTGAACAAATTACAGTCGGGCAATTGACAAATAGAGAAAGGCATAACAATGCATATACATGATATGATAAATATAGTGAGATTTAATTGGGCATTACGACAAAGTACATAGACCGCCATCCAACCGCATCTATGCCTAAAAAGTCCACCTTCAGGTTATCATCCGAACCCCATTCAGTATTAAGTTGCTAAGCAACAGACAATTGCATTAAGTATGGTGCGTAATGTAATCAACAACTACATCCTTAGATATAGAATCAATGTTTTATCCCTAGTGGCAACAGCACATCCACAACCTTAGAACTTTCTGTCACTGTCCCAGATTCAATGGAGGCATGAACTCACTATCGAGCATAAATACTCCCTCTTGGAGTTAAGAGTACAAACTTGGCCAGAGCCTCTACTAATAACGGAGAGCATGCAAGATCATAAAAAACACATAAACAATAGATTGATAATCACCATAATCATAGTACTCTCTATCCATCGGATCCCGACAAACACAACATATAGTATTACAGATAGATGATCTTGATCATGTTAGGCAGCTCACAAGATCCAACAATGAAGCACAACAAGGAGAAGACGACCATCTAGCTACTGCTATGGACCCATGGTCCAGGGGTGAACTACTCACTCATCACTCCGGAGGCGACCATGGCGGTGTAGAGTCCTCCGGAGATGAATCCCCTCTCCGGCAGGTGCCGGAGGCGATCTCCTGAATCCCCCGAGATGGGATTCGCGGCGGCGTCTCTCGAAGGTTTTCCGTATCGTGGCTCTCGGTACTGGGGGTTTCGCGACGGAGACTTTAAGTAGGCGGAAGGTCAACGCGGGGGGCCACACGAGGGACCCAGGGGGTAGGCCGGCGCGGCCAGGGCTTGGGACGCGCCGCCTTATGCCCTGGCTGCCTCGTGGCCCCACTTCGTTATCTCTTCGGTCTTCTGGAAGCTTCGTGCAAAAATAGGACCCTGGGCGAAAGTTTCGTCCAATTCCGAGAATATTTCCTTACTAGGATTTCTGAAACCAAAAACAGCAGAAACAGCGGCTCTTCGCATCTTGTTAATAGGTTAGTTCCAGAAAATGCATAAATATGACATATAATGTGCATAAAACATGTAGGTATCATCAATAAAGTAGCATGGAACATAAGAAATTATCGATACGTTGGAGACGTATCAGCATCCCCAAGATTCGGTTAGCCATGGATTGAGAAAGCCAAGGTTGGGGGGAGTGTCATCCTTAATAAAACTAAAATACATGTGTAAACAAAAGAGAAGGGGGATGATCTACCTTGCTGGTAGAGATGCCGTCCCTCATGGGAGCCGCTCTTGGAAGGTTCGTTTGGCAAGGGGGTTAGAGTGCCCGCTACCATTCGTTGACAACAACAAACACCGCTCAAAATCTTACTTTTTATGCTCTTTATATGATTTCAAAACTTGAAAAGCTCTAGCACATGATTTAATCCCTGCTTCCCTCTGCGAAGGGCCTGTCTTTTACTTTTATGTTGAGTCAGTAAACCTATTTCTCTCTATCTCAAGCAAGCAATTGAGTTGTTGTGAACCAATCATTTATGCTATGATTCAGTTAATCATGTCTTTTATACTTTCTTGTTTAGTACCAATTTTATCTGAATAAATATGACTTTGAAGTTATCAATGATTATGAGGAGATTGTTATGCTTAAATATGGAAGCCCAGCTATAAATTCTAATATGAAAGCTTTGCTTAGAAGTACAATCCGTTAGTAGTTCTCTGACCAAGAACAAAGTTTGCCATCACCAACTATGATTTCTTATGCACCTTTACTTGTGATTTCTCTTTACCTATTTCAAGATGAGTTATATGAGGAAGTTGTTTACTAGAATGTCTTGTGTGAATGAATATGATGCTTCTTGTCCGTATTTTATTTATCGACTCTTCACTCCATAAACATGTGGTCTTGTTTATCGAGCTCAGTTTCGCTTGGGGACAAGCGAGGTCTAAGCTTGGGGGAGTTGATACGTCCAATTTGCATCACTATTTTGTATCATAATTTGCTGTTATTCATTGATATATTTCATATTGGGACACAATACTTATGTTATTTCATCTATTTTGCATGTTTCATCATTATTGGAGGATCAAGCACCGGAGCCAGGATTCTGCTGGAAAAAGCACCGTCAGAACGCAATATTTTGGAAGATCAACTGTGGGAGGAAATTTCACGTAAAATCCTATTTTTCCAGATGACGGAGGGAGCCAGAAGGGGGAGCAGAGAGCCAAGGTGGGCCAGACCCTAGGCGGCGCGGCCCATGGCTGGCCGCGCCACCGTGGTGTGGGGGCCCCACAGCCTCGCCTCCTTTTCTTCGCGTACTCCTTCGTCCCGAAAACCTAAGCCACAGAGAGGACCTCACGAAGGGTTACAGCCGCCTCTGCGGGGCGGAGAACACCAGAGAAAGAGCTCTCCGGCGGGCAGGAATCCGCCGGGGAAATTCCCTCCCGGGGAAATCGACGCCATCGCCATCGTCATCGAGCTGGACATCATCTCCATCATCATCATCATCATCTCCACCATCTACACCGCCATCACCACCGCTGCACCTCGTCACCGCTGTAACAATTTGGGTTAAATCTTGATTGTTTGATAGGGGAAACTCTCCCGGTGTTATTCTATACTTGTTGTAGATGCTATTGAGTGAAACCATTGAACCAAGGTTTATGTTCAGATTGTTATTCATCATCATATCACCTCTGATTGTATTCCATATGATGTCTCGTGAGTAGTTCGTTTAGTTCTTGAGGACATGGGTGAAGTCTAAATGCTAGTAGTGAATTATGGTTGAGTAATATTCAATGTTATGATATTTAAGTTGTGGTGTCATTCTTCTAGTGGTGTCGTGTGAACGTCGACTACACGACACTTCACCATTTATGGGCCTAGGGGAGTGCATCTTGTATTCGGTTGCTAATTGCGGGGTTGCCGGAGTGACAGAAACCTGAGCCCCCGTTAGTATATCGATGCAAGAGGGATCGCAGGATCTCAGAGTTTAAGGCTGTGGTTAGATTTATCTTAATTACTTTCTTGTAGTTGCGGATGCTTGCAAGGGGTATAATCACAAGTATGTATTAGTCCTAGGAAGGGCGGTGCATTAGCATAGGTTCACCCACACAACACTTATCAAAACAATGAAGATTATTAAACCACATGAAGCGAAAGTACTAGACTAAAATCCCCGTGTGTCCTCAAGAACGTTTGGTCATTATAAGTAAACAAACCGGCTTGTCCTTTGTGCTAAAAAGGATTGGGCCACTCGCTGCAATTATTTCTCTCGCATTTTACTTACTCGTACTTTATTCATCTGTTACATCAAAACTCCTTGAATACTTGTTTGTGAGCATTTACAGTGAATCCTTCATCGAAACTGCTGCCAACACCTTCTGCTCCTCGTTGGGATCGACATTCTTACTTATCGAAGATACTACGATACACCGCCTATACTTGTGGGTCATCAGTCAACTACTTCGACGTCAAACTCCCTGACTCCGTTCAAGGGTGGCGCAAGAAGTGGTTATATATTCGGGAAGAAAACCATGGATGCGCTGAAGACAATATTCCTCCTTTTGACGGTGCCGAGAAAATCCTTCGCCGCCGTTCTTGGGACGCAGAAGCTACCGAGGAAGAAAGAACTTCGACAGAGGCCCTGATGACTCGCATCCATGAGTTGCAGAATACTCGTGGAAAAGAATTATCAGGCATCCAAATTACGGCGTATTTCCTTAGGACTAGAGTGCAGCCTCTTCAGGCTCGCAAAAACCCTTTCTGGAATTATGCTGGCGATGAAGACACAGATCGCTTGTCGACGAATCTGGAAGTCAAGGATTTGGATAGGCTTATCCGAAAAATTTCATCTCTCAAGAAGAAAGATCCTATCCCTTCCACTTATCGCGTAAAACCATACAGCGCCACCAATGCGCTTCCTAAGGTAAACATTGTCGCTTAATTTGTTATTGCCTTGCTATTTGTGTTGTTACTCCTTTTTGACATCCTTCCTTCTTTTTATACAGGACCATCCAAATCTTGTTTCGCTTCCTCCCCTTCCTGAAGGTGGAGAAGTCGAAGAAAGGACGGTTATTTCCGATGATAACCAAGATGCCCCCTCTTTTGTGACTGAACCCGCAGATTCTCGAAAATCTGCGGGATCTGATGAAAAGGAGGGTGCCTCTGAAGCCACTGCGTCGGCACAATCTCCTCCTCCTGCTGTTTCTCCAAAGAACAAAAGGAAAAGGAATGATGCCGAAGATTCCGGCACCTCCAAGCCCGAAGAAGCTGTTCCTTCACGCCAGAAGGCAGCTTATGATCCATACCTCGAGACCCTCATCAGTTCGTAAGTACCTTCTCTCTATTTAATTGCACTTGAAGATTTTTGTCTATCTTGCTTTTTATGTTGTCGACATTTACTCGTAGTGATGATGAAGAAGAAGTACCAACTGCTGATGTGGCTGCTCGAACGAGTACGTCACATACATTAGTCGCCTCGGAGACGCCAGTTGAAGGAGAAGAAACTTCGCCTCCTCAACAAAATGTCGGCGCTGCTACTCCTCCTTCAAGCCCCCTTGTTCCTTCACCAAAAAGGGCAAGGGTTGAAACAATCCCGGAGCCTACTCTTCAATTGAGTAGCTCCTCTAACCCTCTCTTGGATGATGTAAGTTCTTAATTTGCTTGTCGCTGTCTATATTTTCTCCATTTGCTTCTACGTGCCGTCATTTTTCCCATACCGACATTTTCTTTCTTTGTCTTTCCTTGATAGCCTATGATCAAAGAGCTTCTTCGCATCGGTGCCCAATTCGTTGGGTACCGTGATTACGCCAGTAAAACTGAAGGTAGTGCCTGGCTGCTTTTTTGCTTCTGCTTCCTTGCTTGTTGTCGACGTTTAGCTAATCTTGTCTTCTTTACAGAAAAACTGGCAGAAGCCAACGAACGTGCTGACACACTTGCTCAAAAATTAGAGCAAAGTGAAGAGGCTCGTAAGAAGGCCGAGTCAGATGCGTTCAAGCTAGGCGAGAAGCTGACAAAGCCAAGGCTGATGCTGCTAGTGTCGAAGATCTTCGGAAACGTCTGCACGCTGCCGAGACTTCGTTAAGCGAGCACATAACTGCACAATCTGCTCGCGAAGAAGCGATCACCAAACGTATAAGGACACAAAATCGCCGCTTTGTCAGTAAGTATCTGCACCACTTCATATCCTTTGGATTTTTCTTTTTTGCACTTGTTTGTTGATCGGATTTTCTTTTTATTTTGACAGATAAGACCTCTCAAGAATTTGAACTTGAAGATCCCGACAATGATCCTCTTCTTGACGCCGTTTCGTTCCTTGAATTTCATGGGACAGAAGCGCGTGAGGGCATTGATGAAGCCAGGACAGGGCTGTCGCGGCTCTTCCCCTACTTCTTCCCGAAGAAAGAGGAGCCCGCAACTTTCCTTACTCTTGCCAAGTGCTTCAATCCTCCCGAAGATCTTGGGCTGAAGATGCGCCATGAAAATATGAAGGTTGCCGTTGAAAGCACTGTTGCCTTAGTTGCTGATAGTCAACAGACTATTGACTGGGCGAAAGTGGGCAACACGGAGCAGATAGAGCAAACAAAATGGCGATCATTGATCAAGGCGGCAAAGCTGAATACGAAGAAAATCCTGGCCTATCTCGGGATCAAGCCATCTTCGACTCCCAGCTCATCAAGGCCGGAGGTCTAGTTTAATGCTCTTTTGCTTTGTTTTTAGTTTGCCTCCTCCTTTTGCTGTTGCTGAAGCTGCTGCAGCTACGTCTCGAGAAAATTCTATGCTCCAGCTGCTGATAGATGCTAGCTTGGATATGGCAGGTATGTTTCATTATCTTTGTCGTGCTTCTTCTTTTTCTTTGTTGCTTATCTCCTTATTACTCACTGACTTGTTTTAAGAGACAATAGGTGCTTTTTTAGATGCTGCTACTGAAGATGAACGTGTCGAAGCTCGCTCCAGTGTTCTTCTTCGGCTTGCACGTGAGCATGGCTCGACTTTTTGGGGCACGCCTGAGCGGACTCGCCAAATCGTCAGATTTCAAGATCGCGCGCTTCAGGTTCGCGAGTATCTTGACTTCTGTACGAGGACTTTGTCTCTGGTCTATGGTACCATGTTTCCTCGCAATAAGATGCCAGAAACCCTTCCTGCGTTGATGGATAAATTTCGAGATGCTCCTCGCATCCATGGCTTTGTACGAGCCCAACTAGCTGCTGGCGCAAGGTTTGCGATGATCATGGTAAAAATCTGCTACCCGAAGTTAGACGTGGGGCAGATTGTTCCAAAGTGCTTGGAGAAGATGTCGAAGAGGAAAAGAAACTTCGGCAAATATGATGATATTGTTACTCCTGTTGCCGAAGATATGATGGATGAACTTCTTCGGATGGATGCCGAATTCTTCGTGAAGGGCAGTGATGTCTACGGGTGCTTCTATTCTTGTAGACAGTGTTGGGCCTCCAAGAGCAGAGGTTTGAAGAACAGCAAAGTTTCCCTTAAGTGGATTACCCAAGGTTTATCGAACTCAGGGAGGAAGAGGTCAAAGATATCCCTCTCAAGCAACCCTGCAATCACAAAGCAAGAAGTCTCTTGTGTCCCCAACACACCAAATACACTTGTCAGGTGTATAGGTGCACTAGTTCGGCGAAGAGATAGTGAAATACAAGTAATATGGATGTATATGAGTGGCAATAGCAATCTGAATAAAATATGGCAGCGAGTAAACATGCAACAGAACAGTAAGTAAACGGTGTTTGCAGTATTGGAAACAAGGCCTAGGGATCATACTTTCACTAGTGGACACTCTCAACATTGATCGCATAATAAATACTTCTTCTCATATGTGCTACATACACTCTTGTTTGATAATGAACATCATTCGTTGCGTAGGATTACACGAACCCTCAATGCCGGAGTTAACAAGCTCCACAACATTCGATATTCATGTTTAAGTAACCTTAGAGCATAATAGATCTTTGCAAGATAAACCAAGAACTAACATAGTGCACACACTGTCCACATTACACTATGAAGGAGGAATAGATCACATCAATACTATCATAATGACAATTAACTTCACAATCTACAAGAGATCATGATCATAGCCTACGACAAGAACCACACGGTGCACACACTAATCACCTTTACACCATGCAGGAGGAATAGACTACTTTAATAACATCACATGAGTAGCACATAACTAGTAGCGATACAAAGCTCATCATATGGATCTCAATCATGCAAAGCAATTCACGAGATCATTGTATTGGAGTACAGAGAGAGAGATTAACCACATAGCTACGGTAGAGCCCTCAGCCCCAGGAGAACTACTCCCTCCTCATCATGGGAACAGCGATGGCGGTGAAGATGGTGGTGGAGATGGCTTCCGGGGCAATTCCCTCCCGCGGCGTGCCGGAACAGAGACTTCTGTCCCTCGAATCTTGATTTCGCGATGGCGGCGGCTCGGGAAGGTTTTTCGTCTCGTCTCTCTGTCGGTTTTAGGTCAGGGACGACTAAATAGGCGAAGAGACGGAGTCGGAGGGGCCACGTGGTGCCCACACCACAGGGGGCGCCCCCGGGCCGCGCCGGGGTGTGGTGTGGGGCCCCCGGCTCCCCTCTCGTCTTTCTCCGTGCTCTGGAAGCTTCCGGGAATTATAAGGTCCTCGGTCTTGATTTCGTCCGATTCCGAAAATATTTCTTTACTAGGATTTCTGAAACCAAAAACAGCAGAAAACAACAACTGGCCTTTCGCATCTCGTCAATAGGTTAGTTCCGGAAAACGCACGAATATGACATATAATGTGTATAAAACATGTAGATATCATCAATAAAGTAGCATGGAACATAAGAAATTATCGATACGTCTGAGACGTATCAGCATCCCCAAGCTTAGTTCTGCTCGTCCCGAGCAGGTAAAACGATAACAAAGATAATTTCTGAAGTGACATGCCATCATAACCTTGATCATACTATTGTAAAGCACATGAGATAAATGCAGAGATTCGAAGCAATGATGAAGATAATGAGTAAACAAATGAATCATATAACAAAGACTTTTCATGAATAATACTTTCAAGACAAGCATCAATGAGTCTTGCATAAGAGTTAACTCATAAGCAATAAATTCTTAGTAGAAAGCTTTGAAACAACACAAAGGAAGATATAAGTTTCAGCGGTTGCTTTCAACTTTAACATGTATATCTCATGGATAATTGTCAACACAAAGTAATATAACAAGTGCAATAGGTAAACATGTAAGAATCAATGCACACAATTTACACAAGTGTTTGCTTCTAAGATAGAAAGAATAGGTAAACTGACTCAACAATAAAGTAAAAGAATGGCCCTTCAAAAGAGGAAAGCATCGATTGCTATATTTGTGCTAGAGCTTTGATTTTGAAAACATATAGAGAGCATAAAAGTAAAGTTTTGAGAGGTGTTTGTTGTTGTCAACGAATGGTAGTGGGCACTCTAACCCCCTTGCCAGACAAACCTTCAAAGAGCGGCTCCCATTTTATTTTATTTTTGGGTGGCACTCCTTCCAACCTTTCTTTCACAAACCATGGCTAACCGAATCCTCGGGTGCCTGCCAACAATCTCATACCATGAAGGAGTGCCTTTTTATTTTAGTTTTATTATGATGACACTCCTCCCCACCTTTGCTTTCTCAAGCCATGGCTAACCGAATCCTTCGGGTGCCGTCCAACAATCACATACCATGGAGGAGTGTCTATTTTTGTTAATTAATTTGGGACTGGGAATCCCATTGCCAGCTCTTTTTGCAAAATTATTGGATAAGCGGATGAAGCCACTAGTCCATTGGTGAAAGTTGCCCAACAAGATTGAAAGATAAACACCACATACTTCCTCATGAGCTATAAAACATTGACACAAATAAGAGGTAATAACTTTTGAATTGTTTAAAGATAGCACTCAAGCAATTTACTTTGGAATGGCGGAGAAATACCATGTAGTAGGTAGGTATGGTGGACACAAATGGCATAGTGGTTGGCTCAAGGATTTTGGATGCATGAGAAGTATTCCCTCTCGATACAAGGTTTAGGCTAGCAAGGTTATTTGAAGCAAACTCAAGTATAAAATGGTGCAGCAAGACTCACATATAAACATATTGTAAGCATTATAAGACTTTACATCGTCTCCTTGTTGTTCAAACACCTCAACCAGAAAATATCTAGACTTAGAGAGACCAATCATGCAAACCAAATTTTAACAAGCTCTATGTAATTATTCATTAATGGGTACAAAGTATATGATGCAAGAGCTTAAACATGAGCACAACAATTGCCAAGTATCACATTATCCAAGACATTTTACCAATTACTACATGTAGCATTTTCTGTTTCCAACCATATAACAACAAGTGAAGCGATCAACTTTCGCCCTTGAACATTAAAAGCTAAGAACACATGTGTTCATATGAACCAGCGGAGCGTGTCTCTCTCCCACACAAGGATGAACTTATTCAGAGAATGAAAATAACAAAACAAAAATAAAAGCACACAGACGCTCCAAGTAAAATACATAAGATGTGACCGAATAAAAATATAGTTTCAAGAGAAGGAACCTGATACTTTGTCGATGAAGAAGGGGATGCCTTGGGCATCCCCAAGCTTAGATGCTTGAGTCTTCTTAAAATATGCAGGGATGAACCACCGGGGCATCCCCAAGCTTAGACTTTTCATTCTTCTTGATCGTAGTATATCATCCTCCTCTCTTGACCCTTGAAAACTTCCTTCACACCAAACTCAAAGCAACTCATTAGAGGGTTAGTGCATAATCAAAAATTCACATGTTCAGAGGTGACACAATCATTCTTAACACTTCTGGACATTGCTCAAAGCTACTGGAAGGTAATGGAACAAAGAAATCCACCCAACACAGCGAAAGAAGCAATGCGAAATAAAAGGCAGAATCTGTCAAAACAGAACAGTCCGTAAAGACGAATTTTAAAATGGCACCAGACTTGCTCAAATGGAAAAACTCAAAACTAATGAAAGTTGCGTACATATCTGAGGATGACGCTCGTAAATTGGCAGATTTTTTCGAATTTTCTACAGAGACTTGTGCCTGAATTCGTGACAGACAGCAATGCTGTTTCTGCGCAGCGATCCCAAATATAACATCAACTTTAACATAGAAACTTTACTTGGCACAAAAACATGATAAGGAGAGGTTGCTACAGTAGTAAACAACTTCCAAGACATAAATATAAAACAAAGTACTGTAGCAAAATAAACACATGGGTTATCTCCCAAGAAGTTCTTTCTTTATAGCCATTAAGATGGGCTTAGCAGTTTTGGTGATGCACCCGCAAGAATTAGTATTTGAAGCAAAAGAGAGCTTCAAGAGGCAAATTCAAAACACGTTTAAGCCTAACATGCTTCCTATGCAGAGGAATCTTGTACACAAATGAATTCATGAAGAACAAAGTGACAAGCATAAGAGGATAAAACACGAGTAACTTCAAGATTCTCAACATGAAGAGGGGAAACTTAATATTATTAAGATGCATATAACCATATTTCCCTCTCTCATAATAACTTTCAGTAGCATCATTGATGAAATCCACAATATACCCATCACTTAAAACATTCTTATCATGGTTCATATGCATAGAAATATCATTAATTTTGGCATAAGAAGAGTTATTCTCATTAATAGTAATTGGAGCAAGATTATTATCAAGAATTTGAACATGGTAAACAAGTTGCATATTAAAAGAATTGTTTTTGGTAATCCAATCATGACTATGACAAGTTTCATAAGGATAGTTATAACCTATATCATAGCATTCTTTATAATAATCATCAAAGATCGGAGGCACAGTGTCATCATAAGAAATAGAATAGTTATCTTTCACAGTCGGTTTATCTATGACCATACCATCATTGTTATTAGAAGGAGATGTATCAAGAACATAATGACCAGTAGCAAAAGGATTTTCAAACACCTCTTCCCCAAGCTTAGAGCTTTCTATATCATTATGGGAGGAAGCATGGATAGCACTGACACTATGGCAATTATTATCATTTTCAGAATTAGTTTCCCAGAGATTTGTAATATCAAAAGTAGTGTGCTCATTCAAATCATGATCGCTAATGTATGTAAAGGGCATAGGAAGATCATCGTATTCAGATTCATTATCACAATAATCATTAGGAGCAACATACTTACGGTTACCTAGCGTTATCTCATTCACGCGGGGATACGCCGTTACCTCTTTCTTTTTATTCTCCTTCTTCTTCTTCTTCTTCGTTCTTCTTCTTCTTCTTCTTCTTCTTCTTCTTCTTCTTCTTCTTCTTCTTCTTCCTTCTCTCCTCGTTCCCTTCTTTAGGAGGAAGAGGCTTGAAGGGTGGCTTGTCCGCATAACCTGATTTACTTTTAGAAACAATAGAAGAAACTTGGGAGGATCCCTCCTTTTCATTAATTAGTTGAAAACACACAGCGGTCCTATCATATTTTGGCAAGGTGTCATCTTCTAAAATATTTTGTATGTAAGTATTTGTATGGCTATTATCAATGCAATAAGAAAAACACCCATGCAGGACATCATCAATATCAAGATCACTCATATGTAACAAAGAGATTTTTCTTGAGAGCTCTTCACACCACAAAAATAAAGTAAGTTCATCATGCTGATTAGGAGTAATTTCATCATCACAATACAAATTTGCAGCACTCATTGGGTTCAAATTATCATTGGAGGGGCATTGAAAATTAAAATGACCAACTCTATGGCAAAGTTCACAAATAAAAGGATAGAGGGCACACACTTTTTCTCCAAGATCATCTAGAGCCCTAGACCACTTTCTAGTTTTTTCATTCCTATGATGGATACAATATTCTTCCTCAATTTGATTAATTCCACAAGGTCTATGTATTCCACAAAAATTAACATGCTTATAGGAAATAGCATTTTCAGAAGTTTGAACATGTTCATTGCAATCATTAATAACAGTTTCATCCTTCATGCAAGCGTCTTTAAAAGGTTCATGATACTTATCAAAATTCTTCCTAGGCAATTCAATGTGAGAAGCAAAAGCTTTATAAAAATTTGCAACAACTTGAGAGTCAAGACCATAGGTAGCACTCATATTTCGAAATTCATCAGTATTCATAAAAGTTTCAATACATTCATAATCATAGTTTATACCTGATTCTTTACCTTTGTCATTCTCCCAATCTTCAGCGTTCTCCTTAATCCGATCAAGAAGGTCCCTTTTAAACTCTTCTTTGTTGCGCGTGAATGATCCAGAACAAGTAGTATCCAGCAAGGTCTTATCTTGAAAAGAAAGTCTTGCATAGAAATTATCAATGATGATATTACCTGGAAGCTCATGATTGGGGCATTTGAGCATTAAAGACTTCAACCTCTCCCATGCTTGGGCAATACTCTCTCCATCATGAGGCCAGAAATTATATATATGGTTTCGATCTTTGTGAATTTCACTTGGAGGATAGAACTTAGAACAAAATAGAGGCATAATATCCTTCCAATCAAGAGAGCGCCCGTCCTTCAGCAGTTTATACCAATGCGCCGCTTTACCAGACAGCGACATAGAGAATAGTTTCTTCTTCACTTCATCCATAGAGATACCTGCACACTTGAATAACCCGCATAATTCATGCAAAAACAGTAAATGATTCCAGGATGGACAGTTCCATCCCCTTCATAGCGGTTATCCATAACACGTTCAATAATTTCCATAGGTATTTTATACGGAATACTTTCAGCAGGTGGATTTAAAATATCAGAAGCATCATTAGAGTTATCGCATATGGGAGATAAAGCATCATCAGAGCAAAATATTTCTTCCAAAGCGGAGGAGCAAAAAAGATTATTTTTATGTAAACTAGCTTCCCCAAGCTTAGACTTCTTCATAGCATTAGCAGTAATTGCATTCATACTAATAACATTGCTACTATCATGTAAATAAGGTTCCATAGGTTTTTTAATTTTCGCATCAAACAATTCTAAATTAGGAAAAAGATTAAAAAGCTCACCAATTTTTTTGTTGTTTTCCATTATGCCTAACTAGTGAAAATAAAAACAAGAAACAAAAAGATGCAATTGCAGGATCTAAAGGAAATAGCTTCGAGCACACACACAATGGCGCCAGAAAGTACTTTACCTGGAACCGAAGTATGAGTGCCTTTTACCTTTCCTCCCCGGCAACGGCGCCAGAAAATGCTTGATGTCTACGGGTGCTTCTATTCTTGTAGACAGTGTTGGGCCTCCAAGAGCAGAGGTTTGTAGAACAGCAGCAAGGTTTCCCTTAAGTGGATTACCCAAGGTTTATCGAACTCAGGGAGGAAGAGGTCAAAGATATCCCTCTCAAGCAACCCTGTAATCACAAAGCAAGAAGTCTCTTGTGTCCCCAACACACCAAATACACTTGTCAGGTGTATAGGTGCTAGTTCGGCGAAGAGATAGTGAAATACAAGTAATATGGATGTATATGAGTGGCAATAGCAATCTGAATAAAATATGGCAGCGAGTAAACATGCAACAAACAGTAAGTAAACGGTGTTTGCAGTATTGGAAACAAGGCCTAGGGATCATACTTTCACTAGTGGACACTCTCAACATTGATCGCATAATAAATACTTCTTCTCATATGTGCTACATACACTCTTGTTTGATAATGAACATCATTCGTTGCGTAGGATTACACGAACCCTCAATGCCGGAGTTAACAAGCTCCACAACATTCGATATTCATGTTTAAGTAACCTTAGAGCATAATAGATCTTTGCAAGATAAACCAAGAACTAACATAGTGCACACACTGTCCACATTACACTATGAAGGAGGAATAGATCACATCAATACTATCATAATGACAATTAACTCCACAATCTACAAGAGATCATGATCATAGCCTACGACAAGAACCACACGGTGCACACACTAATCACCTTTACACCATGCAGGAGGAATAGACTACTTTAATAACATCACATGAGTAGCACATAACTAGTAGCGATACAAAGCTCATCATATGGATCTCAATCATGCAAAGCAATTCACGAGATCATTGTATTGGAGTACAGAGAGAGAGAGATTAACCACATAGCTACGGTAGAGCCCTCAGCCCCAGGGGAGAATTACTCCCTCCTCATCATGGGAACAACGATGGCGGTGAAGATGGTGGTGGAGATGGCTTCCGGGGCAATTCCCGTCTGCCGGAACAGAGACTTCTGTCCCTCGAATCTTGATTTCGCGATGGCGGCGGCTCGAAGGTTTTTTTGGGTCTCGTCTTCTCTGTCGGTGTTTTTAGGTCAGGGACGACTAAATAGGCGAAGAGACGGAGTCGGAGGGGCCACGTGGTGCCCACACCACAGGGGGGCGCTGATACGTCTCCAACGTATCGATAATTTCTTATGTTCCATGCTACTTTATTGATGATACCTACATGTTTTATGCACATTATATGTCATATTTATGCATTTTCTGGAACTAACCTATTAACAAGATGCCGAAGAGCCAGTTTGTTTTGTTTTTGGTTTCGAAATCCTAGTAAAGAAATATTCTCGGAATTGGACGAAACTTTCGCCCAGGGTCCTATTTTTGCACGAAGCTTCCAGAAGACCGAAGACCTAACGAAGTGGGGCCACGAGGAGGCCAGGGGGTGGCGGCGCGGCCCAAGCCCTGGCCGCGCCGACCTATCCCCGGGCCCCTCGTGTGGCCCCTCGCGTTGACCCTCCGCCTACTTAAAGCTCGTCGCGAAACCCCCGACGAGAGCCACGATACGGAAAACCTTACAGACGCGCCGCCGCGAATCCCATCTCGGGGATTGAGATTGCCTCCGGCACCCTGCCGGGAGAGGATTCATCTCCGGAGGACTCTTCATCGCCATGATCGCCTCCGAGTGATGAGTGAGTAGTTCACCCCTGGACCATGGGTCCATAGCAGTAGCTAGATGGTCGTCTTCTCCTTGTTGTGCTTCATTGTTGGATCTTGTGAGCTGCCTAACATGATCAAGATCATCTATCTGTAATACTATATGTTGTGTTTGTCGGGATCCGATGGATAGAGAGTACTATGATTATGGTGATTATCAATCTATTGTTTATGTGTTGTTTATGATCTTGCATGCTCTCCGTTATTAGTAGAGGCTCTGGCCAAGTTTTTGCTCTTAACTCCAAGAGGGAGTATTTATGCTCGATAGTGGGTTCTTGCCTTCATTGAATCTGGGATCGTGACAGAAGGTTCTAAGGTTGTGATGTGCTGTTGCCACTAGGGATAAAACATTGATGCTATGTCTAAGGATGTAGTTGTTGATTACATTACGCACCATACTTAATGCAATTGTCTGTTGCTTTGCAACTTAATACTGGAGGGGGTTCGGACGATAACCTGAAGGTGGACTTTTTAGGCATAGATGAAGTTGGATGGCGGTCTATGTTCTTTGTCGTAATGCCCGGATTAAATCTCACTATATTTACCATGTCATGTATATGCATTGTTATGCCTTTCTCTATTTGTCAATTGCCCGACTGTAATTTGTTCACCCAACATGCTTTTATCTTATGGGAGAGACACCTCTAGTGAACTGTGGACCCCGGTCCTATTCTTTACATAGCATACAATCTACTTGTTTTACTGTTTTCTTTGCAAACATCTTCCACTCGATACGTTTAATCCTTTGTTACAGCAAGCCGGTGAGATTGACAACCTCACTGTTTCGTTGGGACAAAGTACTTGGTTGTGTTGTGCAGGTTCCTAGTTGGCGCCGGAATCCCTGGTGTTGCGCCGCATCACATTTCGCGACCATCAACCTTCAACGTGCTTCTTGGCTCCTGGTTCGATTAAACCTTGGTTTCTTTCTGAGGGAAAACTTGCTACTGTGCGCATCATACCTTCCTCTTGGGGTTCCCAACGAACGTGTGAGTTACACGCCATCAAGCTCTTTTTCTGCCGCCGTTGCCGGGGAGATCAAGACACGCTGCAAGGGGAGTCTCCACTTCTCAATCTCTTTACTTTGTTTTTGTCTTGCTTTATTTTATTTACTACTTTGTTTGCTGCACTAAATCAAAATACAAAAATTAGTTGCTAGTTTTACTTTATTTACTGTCTTGCTCTCCATATCAAAAACACAAAAAAATTAGTTACTTGCATTTACTTTATCTAGTTTGTTTTATTTACCGTTGCTAAAATGGCCAACCATGAAAATACTAAATTGTGTGACTTCACAAATGCAAATAATAATGATTTCCTATGCACACCTATTGCTCCACCTGCTACTACAGCAGAATTCTTTGAAATTAAACCTGCTTTACTGAATTTGGTTATGAGAGAACAATTTTCTGGTGCTAGTTCTGATGATGCTGCTGCCCATCTCAATAATTTTGTTGAACTTTGTGAAATGCAAAAGTATAAAGATGTAGATGGTGATATTATTAAATTGAAAGTGTTTCCTTTCTCATTAAGAGGAAGAGCTAAAGATTGGTTGCTATCTTTGCCTAAGAATAGTATTGATTCATGGACTAAATGCAAGGATGCTTTTATTGGTAGATATTATCCTCCCGCTAAAATTATTTCTTTGAGAAGTAGCATAATGAATTTTAAACAATTAGATACTGAACATGTTGCTCAAGCATGGGAGAGAATGAAAACTTTGGTAAAGAATTGCCCAACCCATGGACTGACTACTTGGATGATCATCCAAACCTTCTATGCAGGACTAAATTTTTCTTCGCGGAATTTATTGGATTCAGCTGCTGGAGGTACCTTTATGTCCATCACATTGGGGGCGGCTACAAAACTTCTTGATGATATGATGATAAATTACTCTGAATGGCACACGGAAAGAGCTCCACAAGGTAAGAAGGTAAATTCTGTTGAGGAAACCTCTTCCTTGAGTGATAAGATTGATGTGATTATGTCTATGCTTGTGAATGGTAGATCTAATGTTGATCCAAATAATGTTCCTTTAGCTTCATTGGTTGCTCAAGAAAATGTTGATGTGAATTTCATTAAAAATAATAATTTCAACAACAATGCTTATAGGAACAACTCTGGTAATAACTATAGGCCATATCCTTCTGCTAATGGTAATGGTTATGGTAATTCTTATGGGAATTCTTACAACAATAATAGGAATGTACCCTCTGGTCTTGAAGCCATGCTTAAAGAATTTATTAGTACACAAACTGCTTTTAACAAATCTGTTGAGGAAAAGCTTGATAAAATTGATACTATTGCTTCTAGAGTTGATAGACTTGCCTCTGATGTAAATCTTTTAAAGTTGAAAGTTATGCCTAATAATGATATTGATAATAAGATTACTACTACAGCAAATGCCATCCAAGTTAGAATTAATGAGAATATAAGATTAATGGCTGAACTACGTGCTAGGTGGGATAGAGAAGAAAATGAAAAACTAGCTAAAGAGAATAATGTAGCTAAAGTTTGGACTATTACCACCACTAGTAATGCTAATTCTTCACATGTTGCTACACCTCCTACTATCAATGGTAATATAATTGGTGTTGGCAATGTTTCTACTCCTAGTGCAAAGCGTACAAAACTGCCTGAAATTGCTAAAACTGCTGAAACTGCTTGTGATAAAACTGCTGAAATTTTTTCCAACCTTGGGAATAATGATCCCATTGCTGTAGCTCATAATGATTTAGATTTTGATGATTGCCACATCTCTGAAGTTATAAAGTTCTTACAAAAACTTGCTAAAAGTCCTAATGCTAGTGCTATAAATTTAGCCTTTACAAAACATATTACAAATGCTCTCATAAAAGCTAGAGAAGAGAAACTAAAACTTGAAACTTCTATTCCTAGAAAGTTAGAAGATGGTTGGGAGTCCATCATTAAAATGAAATTCAATGACTTTGAATGTAATGCCTTATGTGATCTTGGTGCAAGTATTTCTGTTATGCCTAAAAAGATCTATGATATGCTTGACTTGCCACCATTGAAGAATTGTTATTTGGATGTTAATCTTGCCGATAATGTTAAAAAGAAACCTTTGGGGAGGATTGATAATGTGCATATTACGGTTAACAATAACCTTGTCCCCGTTGATTTTGTTGTCTTGGATATCGAATGCAATGCATCTTGTCCAATTGTGTTGGGAAGACCTTTTCTTCGAACTGTTGGTGCTGTTATTGATATGAGGGAAGGTAATATTAAATATCAATTTCCTCTCAAGAAAGGTATGGAACACTTCCCTAGAAAGAGAATGAAGTTGCCTTTTGATTCTATTATTAGAACAAGCTATGATGTTGATGCTTCATCTCTCGACAATACTTGATTTGCACTTTCTGCGCCTAGCTGAAAGGCGTTAAAGAAAAGCGCTTATGGGAGACAACCCATGTTTTTACCTACAGCAATTTTTTGTTTTGTTGAGTCTTGGAAGTTGTTTACTACTGTAGCAACCTCTCCTTATCATGTTTTTGTGCCAAGTAAAGTTTCTATGTCAAAGTTGATGTTATATTTGGGATTGCTGCGCAGAAACAGCATTGCTGTCTGTCACGAATCTGGGCACAATTCTCTGTAGAAAATTCGAAAAAATCTGCCAATTTACGAGCGTGATCCTCAGATATGTACGCAACTTTCATTAGTTTTGAGTTTTTCCATTTGAGCAAGTCTGGTGCCATTTCTAAATTCGTCTTTACGGACTATTCTGTTTTTGACAGATTCTGCCTTTTATTTCGCATTGCCTCTTTTGCTATTTTGGATTTATTTCTTTGATCCATTAATGTCCAGTAGCATTATGCAATGTCCAGAAGTGAAAATAATGATTGTGTCACCTCTGAATGAGTGAATTATTAATGATGCACTAACCCTCTAATGAGTTTGCTTGAAGTTTGGTGTGAAGGAAGTTTTCAAGGGTCAAGAGAGGAGTATGATATACTATGATCAAGAGGAGTGAAAGCTCTAAGCTTGGGGATGCCCCCGTGGTTCACCCCTGCATATTTTAAGAAGACTCAAGCGTCTAAGCTTGGGGATGCCCAAGGCATCCCCTTCTTCATCGACAACATCATCAGGTTCCTCCCCTGAAACTATATTTTTATTCACATCTTGTATTCTTTGCTTGGAGCGTCGGTTTGTTTTCGTTTTTGTTTTTGTTTGAATAAGATGGATCCTAGCATTCACTTTGTGGGAGAGAGACACGCTCCGCTGTTGCATATGGACACATGTGTCCTTAGGCTTTACTCATAATGTTCATGGCGAAGTTTCTTCTTCGTTAATTTGTTATATGGTTGGAATTGGAAAATGCTACATGTAGTAATTCTAAAATGTCTTGGATAATGTGATATTTGGCAATTGTTGTGCTCATGTTTAAGCTCTTGCATCATATGCTTTGCACCCATTAATGAAGAAATACATAGAGCTTGCTAAAATTTGATTTGCATATTTGGTTTCTCTAAGGTCTAGATAATATCTAGTATTGAGTTTTGAACAACAAGGAAGACAGTGTAGAGTCTTATAATGTTTACAATATGTCTTTTATGTGAGTTTTGCTGCACTTGTTCATCCTTGAGTTTGCTTCAAATAACCTTGCTAGCCTAAACCTTGTATCGAGAGGGAATACTTCTCATGCATCCAAAATCCTTGAGCCAACTACTATGCCATTTGTGTCCACCATACCTACCTACTACATGGTATTTCTCCGCCATTCCAAAGTAAATTGCTTGAGTGCTACCTTTAAAATTCCATCATTCACCTTTGCAATATATAGCTCATGGGACAAAATAGCCTTAAAAACTATCGTAGTATTGAATATGTACTTATGCACTTTATATTTTATTAAGTTGCTTGTTGTGCGATAACCATGCTTCTGGGGAACGCCATCAACCATTGTTGAATATCATGTGAGTTGCTATGCATGTCCGTCTTGTCTGAAGGTCTATCATTTTAGTGGTTGGAGCATGCAAAATTGTTAGAGAAGAACATTGGGCCGCTAACTAAAGCCATGAACCATGGTGGAAGTTTCAGTTTTGGACATATATCCTCAATCTCATATGAGAATAATAACTTTGCTACATGCTTATGCATTTAAGAGGAGTCCATTATCTGTTGTCCATGTTGTCCCGGTATGGATGTCTAAGTTGAGAATAATCAAAAGCGAGAAATCCGAAATGCGAGCATTCTCCTTGGACCTTTGTACAGGCGGCATGGAGGTACCCCTTTGTGACACTTGGTTGAAACATGGCATGCGAAGACCCGGTAGTCCAAGTTAAGTAGGACGAGGTGCGGGCACTATTAGTATACTATGCGTGAGGCTTGCAACTTGTAAGATATAATTTTCATAACTCATATGCTTTATTACTACCGTTGACAAAATTGTTTCATGTTTTCAAAATAAAAGCTCTAGCACAAATAAACAATCGATGCTTTCCTCTTTGAAGGACCATTCTTTTACCTTTATTGTTGAGTCAGTTTACCTATCTCCTTCCACCTTAAGAAGCAAACACTTGTGTGAACTGTGCATTGATTCCTACATACTTGCATATTGCACTTGTTATATTACTTTATGTTGACAATATCCATGAGATATACATGTTACAAGTTGAAAGCAACCGCTGAAACTTAATCTTCTTATGTGTTGCTTCAACACCTTTACTTTGATTTATTGCTTTATGAGTTAACTCTTATGCAAGACTTATTGATGCTTGTCTTGAAGTACTATTCATGAAAAGTCTTTGCTTTATGATTCAGTTGTTTACTCATGTCATTACCTTTGCTTTGATCGCTGCATTCATTACATATGTTTACAAATAGTATGATCAAGATTATGATGGCATGTCACTTCAGAAATTATCTTTGTTATCGTTTTACCTGCTCGGGACGAGCAGAACTAAGCTTGGGGATGCTGATACGTCTCCAACGTATCGATAATTTCTTATGTTCCATGCTACTTTATTGATGATACCTACATGTTTTATGCACATTATATGTCATATTTATGCATTTTGGAACTAACCTATTAACAAGATGCCGAAGAGCCAGTTGTTGTTTTTGGTTTCAGAAATCCTAGTAAAGAAATATTCTCGGAATTGGACGAACTTCGCCCAGGGTCCTATTTTTGCACGAAGCTTCCAAGACCGAAGACCTAACGAAGTGGGGCCACGAGGAGGCCAGGGGGCCGCGGCCCAAGCCCTGGCCGCGCCGACCTATCCCCGGGCCCTCGTGTGGCCCCTCGCGTGACCCTCCGCCTACTTAAAGCTTCCGTCGCGAAACCCCCGTGCCGAGAGCCACGATACGGAAAACCTTACAGAGACGCCGCCGCCGCAATCCCATCTCGGGGATTGGAGATTGCCTCCGGCACCGCCGGAGAGGGGATTCATCTCCCGGAGGACTCTTCATCGCCATGATCGCCTCCGGAGTGATGAGTGAGTAGTTCACCCCTGGACCATGGGTCCATAGCAGTAGCTAGATGGTCGTCTTCTCCTTGTTGTGCTTCATTGTTGGATCTTGTGAGCTGCCTAACATGATCAAGATCATCTATCTGTAATACTATATGTTGTGTTTGTCGGGATCCGATGGATAGAGAGTACTATGATTATGGTGATTATCAATCTATTGTTTATGTGTTGTTTATGATCTTGCATGCTCTCCGTTATTAGTAGAGGCTCTGGCCAAGTTTTTGCTCTTAACTCCAAGAGGGAGTATTTATGCTCGATAGTGGGTTCTTGCCTTCATTGAATCTGGGATCGTGACAGAAGGTTCTAAGGTTGTGATGTGCTGTTGCCACTAGGGATAAAACATTGATGCTATGTCTAAGGATGTAGTTGTTGATTACATTACGCACCATACTTAATGCAATTGTCTGTTGCTTTGCAACTTAATACTGGAGGGGGTTCGGACGATAACCTGAAGGTGGACTTTTTAGGCATAGATGAAGTTGGATGGCGGTCTATGTTCTTTGTCGTAATGCCCGGATTAAATCTCACTATATTTACCATGTCATGTATATGCATTGTTATGCCTTTCTCTATTTGTCAATTGCCCGACTGTAATTTGTTCACCCAACATGCTTTTATCTTATGGGAGAGACACCTCTAGTGAACTGTGGACCCCGGTCCTATTCTTTACATAGCATACAATCTACTTGTTTTACTGTTTTCTTTGCAAACATCTTCCACTCGATACGTTTAATCCTTTGTTACAACAAGCCGGTGAGATTGACAACCTCACTGTTTCGTTGGGACAAAGTACTTGGGTTGTGTTGTGCAGGTTCCTAGTTGGCGCCGGAATCCCTGGTGTTGCGCCGCATCACATTTCGCGACCATCAACCTTCAACGTGCTTCTTGGCTCCTCCTGGTTCGATTAAACCTTGGTTTCTTTCTGAGGGAAAACTTGCTACTGTGCGCATCATACCTTCCTCTTGGGGTTCCCAACGAACGTGTGAGTTACACGCCATCGGCGCCCCCCGCTCCCTCTCGTTTCTCCGGTGCTCTGGAAGCTTCCGGGAATTATAAGGTCCTCGGTCTTGATTTCGTCCGATTCCGAAAATATTTCTTTACTAGGATTTCTGAAACCAAAAACAGCAGAAAGCAACGGGCCTTTCGGCATCTCGTCAATAGGTTAGTTCCGGAAACGCACGAATATGACATATAATGTGTATAAAACATGTAGATATCATCAATAAAGTAGCATGGAACATAAGAAATTATCGATACGTCGGAGACGTATCAGCTACGCTGAGCATAGCACTCGTGCTGTAAATAATGAGCGCTTAACCATAGACAATATATTGGGAAATCCTTGAAGATAAACTTGTTCCGAAGATTGTATCTTGTGTATATGACCTATATTGTAAAGTCATTATATTTTTATTTTTATCGCCAAGCCCCCGGGCGTTTTGATTGCAGTATTTTTGTTTGTTATAATGCGAGGTTGTCCCAAGGCAAAATAATATATACTGTGTACTATTTTTTGCGGGTGCGAGCCCCCGAGCTTTTTGTTGACCGCTATTTGTCGATATCTCTTTATTTTGGCGAGGTGTTTTATACCAAGGCAAGATGTTTCTTTTGTGTGTATCGACACTGTATATATAGATATATTGTATCGTTTAGGGGGAAGCCCCCAAGCCTGTCGAGAAAAAGATGTATAATTCCACTATCTTTATTATATTTCAGCACCGTGAGCCCGCCTCATTAAAAACCTTCTCCGGCCCCACTCGGTGCCCCGAAAAAGGAAAAGAGTGCGTCTGAAAACTCGCGGGCGTTTCAGTACATTGTATGTTTACAGAGGAGACTATATTTCGGCATCTAAGCGTAAAAACGCCTGAGCTGCGCCACGTTCCAAGGATTTGGCTCAACGTTCCCCGTCTTCTTGTCCTTGATTCTGTATGCTCCTCCTTCGATTACTTCTGTGACGATGTAGGGTCCAAGCCACGGTGACTCGAGTTTTTCATGACTTTTTTGGTTGAGTCGCAAAACTAAGTCACCAACTTGAAAAGATCTTGGCCGCAATCGTCGACTGTGGTAATTCTTCAGGTCCTGTTGATATTTAGCGACTCGTGACAGGACTTCGTCTCGAGCTTCGTCAAGTGCATCGACGTCGTCCTCCAAAGCTTTTCTCGAGGTTTCTTCATCATATTCTGTGACTCTTGGAGAATCATGCTCTATTTCTATCGGCAGGACTGCTTCGGCTCCATGGACCAGAAAAAACGGCGTCTCTTGGTGTTGTTCGGATACTCCACAACACACTTGGCAGCTCATCTGGCCAAGTATGCCGAGCTTTTTCCAATGGTCCTAGCAGGCGTTTCTTGATACCATTGCATATGATGCCATTGGCTTTCGACTTGACCGTTGGTCTGTGGATGTGCAACAGACGCAAAACTCAATTTGATGCCCACTTCTGCGCAGTATGCTTTGAACTCCTTGGACGTAAAATTACTGCCGTTATCTGTGACAATGCTATGAGGGACTCCAAATCTGAAGACGATGCTTTTTACGAACTTAATCGCCGACGCGCCGTCCGGTGAATTTATCGGCTTTGCTTCTATCCACTTTGTAAATTTGTCGACAGCGACAAGCATATACTCATAACCTCCTGGCGAAGCTTTGTGTAGTTTTCCCACCATGTCGAGGCCCCATTGAGCAAAGGGCCAAGATAGTGGGATTGGCATAAGTTCTGCTGCGGGAGAGTGAGGTTTGGCGGCAAATCTTTGGCACGCGTCGCAGGTTCTCACTATTTCCTTCGCGTCCTCTATTGCTGTTAACCAGTAAAATCCTGCTCTGAAAACTTTGGCCGCGATAGCTCGGCTACTCGCGTGGTGGCCGCATATTCCTTCATGCACATCTTTCAGGATGATTCTTCCTTCTTCGGGTGTAACACATCTCTGTAGCACGCCCGAAATGCTTCGTTTGTACAACTCCCCTTTTATCACAGTAAAAGCTTTTGATCTCCTAATTATTCGCCTTGCTTCAACTGGATCGTCGGGTATCGTTTTCCTTAGGATGTATGATATGTAAGCCTGCATCCATGGAATTTGCACCATCATGACTAGCTCCTGCTCCTCTTCTTCTTCTGCTGTGTCTTTGGTGATACTCGAGGGTTTCTCTTTCTTCTCCTTCTTTGTTTTCGCTGGCTTTGTTGATCTCTCGCTTATCTCTTCCCAAAACACGCCTGGAGGAATCGCGAGACACTGTGACCCGATGTTTGCAAGAACGTCGGCTTCATCGTTACTCATCCTGCTGATGTGGTTTACCTCGCATCCATCAAATAATTTCTCCAGCTCATTGTACACCTCTTTGTATGCTATCATACTTTCGTTGACTGCATCACATTGGTTCATAACTTGCTGTGCCACCAATTGTGAGTCGCCAAAGATTTTCAATCGGGTTGCACCACAAGCTTTCGCCATCTTCATCCCGTGTATGAGAGCTTCATATTCTGCTTCATTGTTAGACGCATTTGGGAACGTCATCCTTAAGACATATTTCAACTTGTCGCCTTCGGGTGATACCAATATCACGCCTGCTCCAGCACCTTCCAACCTTTTGGACCCGTCGAAGTTCATGGTCCAAGTTCTCGATAAATCTGGAGGCCCCGTGTTTTGTAGCTCCATCCACTCTGCAATGAAATCTGGTAAAACCTGCGATTTTATTGCTTTTCTTTTTTCATACGTGATGTCCCGAGGGGAAAGTTCTATTCCCCAAAGGGAGACACGACCCGTAGCTTCTGGGTTGTTCAATATATTTGACAAGGGAGCTTCATTGACCACTATTATCGGGTGCGCCGAAAAATAGTGTCGCAATTTTCTTGCTGTCGTGAATACTCCATATGCCGTTTCGATATTGCGGGTACCGCTGTTTTGAAGGCGACAGTACTTCGCTGATGAAATATACTGGCCTCTGAACTCCATGAAGCTTGCCTTCTTCTTCTCTCTCGACTACTAGGGCTGTGCTGACCACCTGCGGTGTGGCTGCAATGTATAAGAGGAGAGGTTCTTTCTCTTTAGGCGCCACCAATATCGGTGGTGTCGAAATTGCCCGCTTGAGGTTCTCGAAGGCTCTATCTGCTTCTTCGTTCCATTGAAATTTTTCCCCCTGTTTGATCAATGCATAGAACGGTAGCGCCTTTTCTCCTAGCCTGGCGACGAATCTGCTTAAAGCTGCGACTCGCCCCGTTAGCTGTTGTATCTCTTTCAACTTTGTTGGCTTTCTCATAGTCACTATGGCCTGGATTTTTTCAGGGTTGGCTTCAATCCCTCTTGCTGATACTAAGAACCCGAGAAGTTCTCCTGCGGGAACTCCAAAAGAGCACTTTGTCGGGTTCAGCTTGAGGCAGAACTTGTCGAGGTTGTCGAAGGTTTCCTTCAAATCTTCGATCAGAGTCGACCCCTTCTTTGATGTTATTACGACATCATCAATGTAGACTTGTACATTTTTCCCAATCTGTGTTGCTAGGCACTTCTGCATCATCCGCTGATATGTTGCTCCCGCGTTTTTCAAACCAAAGGGCATTGTTTTGTAACAAAACACGCCGTAAGGTGTGATGAACGCTGTCTTGGCTTCATCTTCTTCTTTTAATCTGATCTGGTTATAACCAGAGTATGCGTCCAAAAAGGAAAGACGTTCGCATCCTGCCGTGGAGTCGATGATTTGATCGATCCTTGGGAGGGGAAAGTGATCCTTGGGACAATGTTTATTGAGACACGTGAAGTCGACGCACATGCGAAGGACTATTGTGTGTTTTTTCGGCACCATCACTGGGTTAGCTACCCATGTGGCTTCTGTAGATATTTCTCTGATGAAACCAGCATCTTTGAGTCGATCTATTTCTGATAACATGGCTTTGCGGCTAGGTTCCGAAAAACGCCGCAAAGGTTGCTTTACTGGTCTTGCAAGAGGATCCAAATTGAGGTGGTGCTCGGCAAGTTCCCTGGGTACTCCTGGCATGTCAGCTGGACACCATGCGAAGATTTTCCAGTGCTCACGGAGGAACTCGACGAGCGCGCTTTCCTATGCGACGTCCATGTTTGCGGCAATGGATGTCGTTTTCTTTGGATCTGTCGGGTGGATCTGTACCTCTTTTGAATCCTTGGTTGTGTTGAAAGTTGGCTCCTTGGAAGATCTCCCTACCTCTGGCAGCACATCATAATCAGTGAACCTTGGCGCCGCATATTCTGCTTGCATCCCGAAAGTTTCTGATAGTCGATGAAAATCCTTGTCGCATTTATCAGATAACGCGAAACTTCCTTTGATTGTGATAGGTCCCTTGGGCCCAGGCAACCTCCACAACAGATATGTATAATGCGGTACTGCCATGAACCTGGCATATGCTGGTCGCCCCAACAAAGCATGATATTGCGACGGGAAATCCACAACTTCGAACTCCAAATTCTCTATCCTGTAGTTTTCTCGGGTTCCAAACTGAACGTCGAGGTTGATCTTGCCCAACGGGTAACTTGGCTTCTCTGGTGTAATCCCGTGGAAACGTGTGTCAGTTGGTTTCAAGTTTGCCAGGGATATGTTCATCTTCCTCAATGTATCTGCATACATGAGGTTTAAGCTGCTGCCGCCGTCTATGAAAACTCTCGACACGTCAAAACCAGCGATTACTGCGGGTAAGATGAGTGCTGATTGTCCTGGTCGAGGAACTTGCTGCGGATGGTCTGCGATTGTGAAGCCGATGTCTTGCCCCGACCAATTTAAGTACTCGACTGTTGGTGGAGGCATCTTCTCTGCCATGAACACTTGTCGTGAGATTACCTTCTGCGCCCTGTTGGATGGCCTAGCTTTCTGAATCATCGAGACCGCACCGTTAGAATTAGGATCAACATATGGAGGTGGATGTGGTGCTGCCGCTATTCTGAGCTGGTGCCGATTTTCGTCCGTAATTGCGGGAGGAGGTGGAAGGTGGATCTCGCTCCTTGGCCCCTGGGGGTTTCTATTCGTGGCCTGGGCATTTGCGATTCCTGCGGCTCGCAACATTGCCTGAAAATTTCGGCAATCTTTCTGGAGATGCCCTGACTGCCTCTTTCCATTATTGTCAAGATAAAAATGCATTTGGCACGGACCGTTCATCATCTCTTCGGGGGACACATAAGGTCTTTGGAACCTTGGTCCACTGTTTTGTCTGTTGCCGCGAGAATCGCCTCTATTGTCGCCTTGATGCTCGTTACTCCTTTGATAGTCATCTCGATTGTTTCCTCCAGGATTTCCTCGAAAACCAGCCGATATATGGCCAGGAGCATCGTTGTTGTAGAACTGGCGAGAAAATCGCCTTCTATTTTGATAATTTCGACCACGATCCTCTTCTGGCGACCTGTGTCGCTTATTGTATATTGCGTCTTCTCCATCTGCCCATTTATTGGCTATCTCCATGAGTGCTGATATGGTCTTAGGGTTAGTTCTCCCCAAGTCCTCGACGAAGTCTCCTCGCCGAATTCCTGCCACGAACGCATCTATTGCTCGCTCGTCAGATATATCTTCTGCCGAGTTTTTTATAATGTTCCACCGCTGTATATATTTTCTCATCGACTCGTCATGTTTTTGTCGACACGCCCTCAACTCTTCCAATGACGCAGGTTTCTTGCAGGTGGATCGGAAATTTTTCACGAAGATATCCTCAAAGTTATCCCAGCTGTCGATGGAACTTGGGGGGAGTTTCTTTATCCAAGATCTCGCGGCACCGCTCAAGTGAACTTGGATACTTTGCATAGCTGTTGCTCTGGTTCCTCCTACCAGCTTCACCATCTCGAGATAATCCACGAGCCAATCCTCGGGATCTTGCAGGCCGTCGAATTTCTTGAAATTTTCGGGTAGCTTGAACCCTTTTGGGACTCGAGTCTTTCGAACTCTTCTCGTGAAACACGGGAGCCCACACATATCTTCGTCGGCAACTTCTGGTGAGTGCTGACGCTCCCTTCTTTCTTGTCGCGCTCTGTCCACCCTTACTTGGACTGCTGTGTCTCTTGCTCCACTTGTTCTTGGGGGGTCTTGAACTGCTGCGGTGGGTCGTGGACTATTTTGCCTAGGATTTTCTTCGGGAGGCGTTGTTGCAAACGCTGTTCCCATAACTCCTACTCCAGCCATCGCCATATTGAACAATGGTTCTCTCGGGCTCCAGGGGTGGTCTGGACGCCAAGATGTAAGCTTGTGTTGCCATGTAACCTGCCTCTGGCGTTTTTGGGATGATATTTCCCCTTTCATCAATCGACATAAAGGACATGTCGAGATTTTGAATTATGTTTCCTCTCTCTGCTTCGGGTATGTTTTGCAGCCGAGACATTGCTGATTGTCGACTTAAATCTGCTCGGCGTCTGCTTGATGCGGAAGCTGCCTCTTTTCTTCTATTTAGTGATGCTGTCTGTTTTTCCAACTCTCTGCTTACCCGAGCAAGTCTATATTGATATGCTTGTAATTCTTGTACAGTAGCAGTGGTGGTCATAGGTTCTGAACCATCCATGGCTCTTGCAGCCCTATCCCATGCTGCTTGCGGGAGTTGTACTCTTTCTCGAGGTGAGGACCCGACGTATTTAGTGCCTAGGCCTTTTCTGAGATCAGCGGGATCGATGTAAGGATTTCCCAAATCATCGAAAGCCTCTGACGTTTCTGGTTCTGATCGGCCTGCCTCTTCTATCGCATAGATCTGATGATATTTTGCGTATTGATTTTTGTCAGGATTGGTGACACCATCATATAGAGTGGTGAAGACCTTTTCGATGGCGCAGATTTGTCGATGAAGTTGCTGTCGACGCTTCGGAATCGCTGCTTATAAAGGAGTCCGCAGACGACTCGAAGGATGTGTTGCTGAATATCTTGGCGAGCTTTCCGCTTGCCTTGCTGTCGACGAAGCGTGGCGACGAAAACTTCGTCACTCGACGAAAAGTTAGAATCGACCGCTGAAAATTCCGACGAGATCGGAACTTCGAGACGGTAGGATCCTTCCTTGTTGACGCCAAATCGGAATTCTCCGAACGTCATGATGATGGGCTCCTCCAGATAGGCACATGCATCCATACGGGAGGGCGGGTGAGGAATAAAATTGACTAGATCAGTTTTTCCCTTGTTACCTTGATCCATCGCATTGCTTGCCACCGACGAAGTCGACGATCTTGAACGTGCCATCGAGATCAGCTCCTTGCAACCTCTAATTCCCACAGACGGCGCCAATTGACAAAGGATTAACTTGTCAATGCCTACAGATTGTAGACTAGGGTTTTGCTAGAAGTAGAGGGCAAGTAGATCTCGAAGGTTCAGGCGAAAAGTACTCGACGATTATGAAAACTAGGGTTATGTTGACAGTAGATTCGATCCTTTCTTTGTCCCTCGACTCCCCCTTATATAGGAGGCGGAGCCGAGGGTTTCGTAGTACACAAGTTACAGAGTTCGGGAGGGTTTCATACCCAACCCGTAAGATTACAAATCTCTATCTTTCCTAATACAAACTATCTTTCCTTAACACTAAATGGGCTTCCAAGTCTTCTTATTCTTCGAGTCTTGGGCTTTGATTAAACTCCGGGTACCATCTTTGGCAGGCCCATTGGGGATGCCTATGTCACCTATCATCCTTATAGTTCCACAACACCTTTTCAGGGAAGCGTCCGCTGGGGTTGTGCTCATTCAATTCAAGCAGCGCCTTTACTACTGAGGTGTATATTTCTTCACCGAGCTCTTTTAGCTTGAGAAGCTTGTCATCGCCCTCATTGAGAATTTCCTGAATCAAAGAAAATAAGTTATGTCACCTTCCGAATCATAGAAATGTTTGCAAGTTTATATAAAAAAGGAATGTTTGCAAAAGAAGATGGAATTGAATTATAAAGTGCTCCTAGGTTTCCGAGAAATTGAGGAATCAAGGTTATATATAAGCAAACAAAGCTAAGAAAAAAAAACAATGACAGAAGGCTTATAGTCTACATACTGTATATTTATCGCCATCCTCGACTACATAAAAGAATGTCATTCTGGGTTTCCAAGTTCCTTTTCCCATTCTAAACAAAGTGTAGCAGCTTTAACTTGTGCCCTCTTGTGATTGAATATTTCGGCAAGCATTTGCAAACACTTTGTTATCCAGCACGTCCATCTTTTTTCCGCCTATATGTGTCCGGCCATTTGTAAACAGCTCAAAAGGCTGCGAAACATTTGGTAGATCGACCACGAAGAAACTAGTGATAAATATAATGTGATATTTTTTGGAACTATCAAGTACACTGATCATAGAAATCATTTATGAGCTTGTATCTACCTAATTCTCCTTGCATTAGATTATAGTTAACGATTTTCATTTATGAAATAAGTTATCAGTTGTCTCCCTATAGCTTCCACGACATGGCATGCTAGTTATGTAGTTTATGCACGTAAATCGAACCATTTCTTCGTTTAACAAATTCTACTACTTTCTTGGACATGGCGAACTTTATTATGTGAGTTACACGAGAAAATGGATTTATTCTTATCATAATTGTCCCAACAAATAAAGATTGCTAGTTTTTGATAGAAAATGTTGGTTATTACCGGAGGAGAATAAACATTTGTTCGGGATCATGTACTGCTTCATTTTATTTATTTATAAATTTCCTTTACCCCTCCTGTTGTTTAGTCAGTTTGCAATTTGGAAACATTTCATCTGATCGATTATATAATGTTATTTTTTAATATTATGTTACATGAGGCAAAAATAAAAGACACCAGTTACATGGGACATGCCGATATATATATTTACTGGCTAGAATAACATGGGAGATTCTAGAAGTATCGAACGCAAGCAGACGATGTAGTCAGTCGTGCCGAGATCCCAACCTTAACAGCGAAGCAAATCTCCATTCTTTGCTTGGTGTCGTACGTGTACGAATCTCGCTTTCTGGCTTGACTGCAAGAGCCCTCCTGTTCGATCGTAGCCGTCCACGAGGATTTCGGTGGTCGGCACGAAGCTTCTGGTGCCCATCCGCCCCGTACTGACTCAGCCATCGAGCCCATCGAACGTGTCGTCCATCTAGATCCGGTCCACCTCCCTGCACCGCGTCTACAAGAACCGCTCGCAAACGCCCACATCGTCCAAAGCCACGTCCCGTAGACCCTTTCCACCCCAAAACTCCCCACCGCCCACCTCTCCGCTCCCCTCGCTAAATCTGAAATCCCAGACCCCAAATTTCCCCAATCTCCCAAATCCCTCCTTACACCAACAAAATCCCCGGCAAATCTCCCGCAGAGCTCGAGCCGATCCGTCCGCCATGGCGCTGGAGTGGGTGGTGCTGGGGTACGCGGCGGGCGCGGAGGCGATCATGCTGCTCCTGCTCACCCTGCCCGGCCTGGACGCGCTCCGGCACGGCATGATCACCGTCGTGCGGGGCGCGCTGAAGCCGATGATGTCCGTGGTGCCCTTCTGCCTCTTCCTGCTCATGGACATCTACTGGAAGTACGAGACGCGGCCCACCTGCGGCGACGAGCAGGCATGCACGCCCTCCGAGCACCTCCGCCACCAGAAGTCCGTCATGAAGTCGCAGCGCAACGGACTCCTCATCCTCGCCGCGCTCCTGCTCTACTGGATCCTCTTCTCCGTCACCTCCCTCGTCGTCAAGCTCGACGCGCTCCAGCACCGCGTCGACAGGCTCAAGAAGCGCGACGACTGATCTCGTCTGCCCTCCCCGCCGCCGCGTCACGGCCACGGCCCCGCCGACGGTGTCGATGTCTCTTCCTCTTTACTTGTTCATGTTCCTACTAGATACATCAGTTCTGTGATGCATGTTTCCGTGTTTTTTCCTTGATGTTGTAGTGTGCATGTTCGAGATCCTGATCCGGATTTGATGAGCGTTTAGTATCTGAACCAGATCTACTTCCAGTAAAATAGGCCTTCCTTTAATTATGCGCTGAACATCGTTATGGAAGAACAGTGTTACTCTAAATGTCCTTACGAATGTCACCCCCGAGCATAAATCTGGATATCTGCAATCATATTTTTCATGTGTTTCCAATAATTCTTGTTCGATCTGTCATGTCACACGCTTCTGAAATTTATAGACCTGGCTGCACAGGAACTGGAATATGTGTTTGATTGTTGAAATTAATGGAAGTGAGAAAGCTTCCATGGGGCCAATGTCTCTTGTCTCTCGAGTTTGATTTGATTCATGTGGAAATGTTAAATGGAATGTGCTGTTAAAAGAGGGATACCTGTTGCTTCTTGGGTGATTAGGTAGTTTGAATAGGTTGGCTTCACCGTTTTGCAAACCAGAATAAAAATGATGTATAGTACTAGTTCAAAGATTGGAATATCTGAAGCTGGTACAGAAAATTTGATCATCGTTGCTTCTCCATGTTCCTGTACCTATTTTTGGAATGGGTTTGTGTCGCCTCATAGTTGTTCGGTGCATATTTTTAATTTTATGATTTGTTATGTTTGTGTGCTGCTTAACGATTGTTCTTATGTTGCTTGTGAAATTAAGCGTAGACTGGAATTGTATGCAAGTAACGAATTTGATGAAATTGAGGAGCCTTTGGAGGCTTGGTGTCTTGTCAGTTTCGGATGTGAAACGATTCATATTTTGGTAATGTGAAAAGATCCATAGTAAGATGAGAGAACCCGCTTGATAGATTCCATAGTTAAGTGCTACACAGCCTAGACTTGCTGTTCTGCGAAGGAAAAAAAAATGATCTTAGTACATCATGAGCAAGAAGAAAATATGTTCCTGTTTACTGCATAATTCTGGTTAGCTTCGGTAAGAGTACAAAAGTTGGAAATATTTGATAACGTGATCCATTTTTTTTGTTTCCAATGTCCCTGTAACTAGTTTCAGCGATTTATTTTGTTCCCAATTGTTCTTGTAATGCATGTGGCTGGTGCTTTTCTTATTTCTGTGTTTGGAACTTCTCATCTGAATTTGCCAAGGCAGACGGGTATTGATATGTTTGGTTGAGTAAATGATTGATGACTGCTGCATTAAGTTAAGTTGATTGAGTAGTGTTTCTAATTTTTGCAACTTCTTTCATGTGGCTGGTCTCAGTTTGAAGCAATTTGTTGCAACCTCTTATGAGTTCAGTTTTGCTCATCCCCTGTCTTCCACCTTGTGTACATTTCTAGTTATTTTAACCAGTGAAGTCTGAATCGGCCCCCATTTCTCTGATCATTTGGGAATTGGTTCACATCTGTGCTCTTGTGCTTCAGGGGGTCAAGGGTAGTTGCTTCTTCTATGAGGGCTACTGGGCTAGTGTAGACTTTGCTTGATTGGTGAGTTTGAGTTGCGCACATGACTATTCATCAAGCAGAACCAGCACCCTTGATTGGTAGTAATTTGATGAAAATTCATAATGTGCATCTTGTTTAGTTATTAGAATGATTTCGGTGTCTTTCCTGTGTAGGAAAATAAACGTTTAGTAGTATTGTAACTGAGGGAAATTCAATTCGGCACATGGGTGCATATGCTCCCTCCACCCAAAAAACATATTTCTAATTGTCAAAAAATTTCGCATATACATCTCGACAATCTATGTGCATTCGTGTAGTTTCGCGAGAAACCGATATTTTTTGTGATCGATGTAAAAAAGACAAAACAAGTTTCACAAAAAGCCTTATTTTTAGCACTGAATTTTGTCTTTTTTACATAGCTCAAACTACAAGTTGATTTTTCATGGAAATACTTTGTGTGTACGTAGCATGTCAAGATGTACACGTGAATTTTCCGTTTATAATTTTTTAACATTTCAAAATGTATCAAAATTGTAGTTCAAACTAAAGGAAGCATATGCACCCAGGAGCCAAAACACCACTCTCTGTAACTGAAAGGTTTCAACTGAGCCTTTCTATGGACCCTCTAGCTTGCTAATTCTTTGATTGTTTTGTTCTTGGGCTAGCGCTGAGCTCAGGTAACTGTAACTATAGGAAAAGGCGATTTTTTAAATTATACTACCTCAGTTCTGTTTTAATCGACGCGGGATGGAGTACTTTTTTTATCAATTTTATAAATAATACGTGATTTTACAAACTTTCAAATCTAGCACTCAGGTCGGCCAGCCGTATGGTGCCTGATCTGCTGTGAGGCCTGGACAGCACCAAACTGGGCAGCCTGGTCGGCAGCCAGTCTGCCGATTGGCCCCTCCGACTGACCGAGTTCTAGATTTTTTCAAAAAGTTCGCATATTATTTGTAGAAGTGATGAAAAAACCATATTATTTAAATAGAAGTCGCCACGAAAAGACTTACCGATGGAAGTACTGAAAAAAAAAGAATACGAACTGATAGGTTTTCTCAATCTGTAGAACCAGCCCTCTTGGAGAATGGTCTGAAAGTGATAAGCTCTTTTTCTGGACCTGTATGGATCATTGCAATGGTTAAATTGCAATGCTCTGGCCGTCTAATCTCTCGGGATAAGCCTAATCTCTTGCATAAGCTTTGTTTTGATAGGGACGACTTGAGGAGGCAAACGATCGTCCTCTCCTTTGTTTCGTTTATTAACTTGTAAACAGAAATACTTATGCTTCGGAACTGCACTTGTGATGTTGGAGACCACTCCTCTCCCTCCTTCACTGAGATCATCATCAGCAATGGGATCGCCTGTAACGTGCCCTCACCGTCATGAAAATTGGTGATGGTCACCTTGTTTTCGTCGAACAGCTGCTAGCTGGCCTCTCCATTTTAGCCGCTCTCCTTTCCAAAAGCACACAACACAACAGTTCTGTTACTTCTGCTCATGGTGGATGTTTGGTCAACATGGTATATAACCTTTTGTGGGTCGAATTCCAATCCATCATGGAGATTGTTTCCAATGCAACCTTCTCCACTAGCCCTGATTCTAGTTCGACGGCATAGGGTAAGTCCACCTCATTCTCTGCAGGGGCTGCAGTTTACCGTGCTACTTCGAGGCACTAAATTGAAACTATGGGGTGACCGGTCTGCTCCTAAGAGCATCTCCACTCGTTGGCGCTCCTCACGGCGAAATCCGGACGAAACAACCGCCGGATTGGACGAAATTAAGTCGTGGGGAGTACCGTATTTCCAGTCGTCCACCCGGAGTTCGGCGGACATAGTTTAAATTCAAACAAAGCGTCGTCCCGCGCTACAAGTACGGCCAGTTGATCGGCAAAAGGAGCAAAAGGATCAGCCACAGATCGGCGATCGGAGGGAAATTACACGGAAACAGGCTCATCGGCAGTCCCGGCCGGCACGGCGGTGTCCGACGGACCAGTTTCCTCACACGCCGTGGCCGAAGCGGCTGCGGCGTCGACGACGAAGCAGCGGCAGTGGACGTCGAAGCAGCGGCAGTCGACGAGGTAGACGGTGAGGAAGCCGAGGTAGGAGCCGGCGGAGACGACGAAGGACTGGCCGGAGTGGCTCGGAGGATGTCGCTGCGGTGGCCCGGTACCAATTCCTCGTCTCCTCGTCCATCAGTTCCATGTTGCCGCCGCCCATCAGGAACGCCAAGTCTGTGTTCCTCTTCTTCGCCGCCGCCGTCGTCTTCAGCAGGGCGATCCGGACGCTTTGGTTGGCAATCATCTCCCGCCACCTGCCGTCGAACTTGTCGTTCCTCCCGTCGGCGTGCGACCTCAAGTCGGCCCAGCACTTGTCGATCGACGCCTGCATCCTGTCGGCGGGATTGCCCGTCTTTTTGAGCTCTTTGAGCTTCTTCTGGCCGAGTTCAGGGCGCCCTTCCGCCGCGCCAGCCGCCGGAGCGTCGGGGTTGTACTGCTCGGTCTTGCTCTTCGAGAGGGTCGTGCGGGTTTCCTTCCACTTCTCGCAGTGCTCGAGGCGGGCGTAGACGTTGAGGAACTTGAACTGCAGGCCGGTGTCGTCCGTGTACATGTCCAAAGCACGGCGCAGCTGGGGAAAAAGAGCACGGCGATACGGGTCAGCTCACGACGATGTACCTCGGTGATGCAGGGTCGACGGAGCATACCTTTTGCTCCAAGTCGTGGCCGCTGATCGGCCGTTTTTCGACCTCCTCCTGTATGCCGTGCCATTTGTTGCACGCCGTCTGCATGATCCCCCAATGGGTGGCCATTGCCTTGTCTCCCCGGTACACGTTCATGTTCGTCTTGTTGAAGTAGGGATCGACGAGTTTGCGTTCCTCGTACGCCTGCTTCACTCGAAGCCAATATGTGTCGAACGACTGATTGGCACCGATTATGCCGTTCATGGACACGGTCATCCAAGCTTCGGCGAGGCACTCCTCTTCCTTCGGCGTCCATTTGATACGCGGTTCGGCAGGCGGCGAGTCCTTCTTCCTCTTCTTCTTCCCCTTCGACAGGTTGGCGGCGGCTTGAGTTGGCTGTTCTTCTTCTTCGTCTTCTTCTTCGACGGCTTGGCTTCCGTCGGCCACATCCTCCACATACTCGTTGCGCGCCGCGACAGCTGCCGTCGCCCTCGCCTCCTCTTGCGTGAAGAACCCCGGGCTCGCAGCGGCGGCGGAGCCGGAGGTGATCATCTCGTGGATCTCCTCGTCGTTCGGCGCCGCCGTCGCACCGAACGGGAGCGGCCCTCGTCGCAGGGCCGGCGAGGTGCCCTCGTACTGGTTCCCGTTGCCGACGGCGAACTCGGGCGGCGATGGCGTGAACCTGGACGGTTGGACGTGTGCCCTCTTGGAACATGGCAGTCGGCGACGGCGAGTACATCGAAGGGGAGAAGGACGACGGGGAACTGCTTGTACCTTGCGTCGGCCATTGGCCGTGGAACATGGCGCCGCCGCCGCTTATGGCCATGCTGATCTTCCTCGCTTGTTCGTCCTGGGCCGCCGCCGCCGCCCTCTTGGCGGCGGCTTTTTTCACCCTCTCCGCCCTGCCGCTTGTTTCCACCTCGCGCCGTTTCTCGTCCGCCGCCCACTCTGCGTTCGTCATGCCCGGCGGCCGCTCCTTCTTCGCCCGCGGCTTCCTCGTCGTCGCCTTCGGCGGCATTGTGGTGGACGAGAAGACGAGGAGGAGAGCGGTGGTGGACGAGAAGACGCCGCCGGGAACTGGAACTGGAAGACGAGGAGAATGGACAAATTCGGCGGGAGAGAATGGGGATATGCAAGCAAATTGGAGGGAATGGGGATATGCAAGCAAATTGGAGGGAAAATCGACAGGATTTGGTTTTCCTGTCGCCGACTACGCGGGTCCACACGACGTTTCGCGCCAAAATCTTTCATCCGGAGTCCCCGAGCGCGCCCCGGGGGACCGGGGATGGCCGTGGGCGTCGCCGGATGGATGAAGGGCCAAATCCGGACGAAAACGAGGAACCGGGGGCGCGACTGGGCCGATTTACGCCGTCCGGATGGAATAAACGTCGCTCGGGGGCCTCGTCGGGGAGACGAGTGGAGATGCTCTAAACTATGCCGAACAAGATAAAGATCTTCATTCTCTTGTTTGCCTTTTGTTTTTTACGACACTTTATTGATTAACTCACATTAATACAAAGGATCTTCCGGATCAAACCGGAGCATAATTAGAAATAAAACCTAAAGATGATCTAGCTAAAATGTGTGCCGCTTCATTTAGAGAGCGTTTAACATGACGAAAAGATGCAAGAGAAATCTGCAGCCTCCAGTTTGATGTCCTTTACCAACACTCTCACCTGAGATCGATCATGCATAGGGGAGTTTAGTCGCTGGACCAAGGACAAGCAATCATTATCGCCTTTGAAAAACCCCTATCTCTAGTTATCAGCATCGCTTGTCGAAGAGCCAAAGCTTCAGCAATTTTCGGAGAGGTAAAACCCTGAAGAGGAAGACTTGCCGAAACTAGGCAATCCCGGTCGTCGCATCACCATGCCCATGGCCATGCTGCGGACGATCATCAAGTAGATCTACTTGACAAGGACCTCACCTGATGGCGGCGGAGACGATTTGAAATGTGTACTGGACTCATGCCTGTTTTTTTTGAAATGGGGAAAATATCGCCCCAGCTTCTGCATCCAAAGGATGCACACGGCTTTTTTTATTAGATTATTCACAACACCTTACAAGAGCAATACAAAAGATTAAACTCGAAGCCACCTCGCTAAACCTACAGAGGGATGAAGGGGGTGACAATTTACCAACTTATATCATCCAAAAACAAATGCCTTTTCAGGCCGCCCAATAGTAGATGAGAAGCACATAACAAGCATCAAAGATACGCCAACGCACACGCCATAGAAGTTGCTACCGCCGTCTTCCTCGACTCCATCTTCAAGAGAGATCATCGCATTGACCATGCCAGGCCTGCCATCGATGCCGCCACGGCGCCAGACGACTCCACCATCCTGCGCATGTCCATCACACTGCATCCGTCCCGAGACACCACTGCACCATGCCGCGGCGACTCGACGACGCCGACACAGCAAAAGCACACCGCTCCACCTCAGCACCACCGCCATCCGTTGTCTGCTCCAAAAACGATGCCCCCAACAGGGAGAACGGCGTTGCGCGCCGCCATCGTCCGATCCGGGAGACCCGGGTCTAGGGTTTCCCCTGGAGCAGCCCAGGCGAAGAACGCAGACTGCAGAGACAATGCCTTCAACAAGGTAACGACGAAACGCGCCGCCATCATCCGCCATGACCGAAGTCCGGGCCGGCTTTCACCGGCAGCTGCGCCTCGCCATCGGGAGCTAGGCGACGGATCGCAAGATCCGCCACGGCTAGCCACACAACTAGCCGATCTCCTCCGGCGAGAGAGAAGACCACCACCGCGGTGCCACGGTCAGCGGCACCTGACGCCCGCCACCTGCCACCAGGTCGACGCCGTCACCGCCATCCAGGGCCGCCGCCCTTGGTGCCGTGGTCCCAGACCTTGAGGAGGAGAGCACGAGATCCGCCCCCATCCCCACCCGCCCGGCGAGGCCGCGGCGAGGAACGGAGGAGAGGCCGCGCCGCCATGTCCAGAGCCGCGCCGCCGCCCCCATCACCGCCTGCCCGACGAGGCCGTGGCGAAGACGGGATGAGAGGCCGCGCCGCCATCAACCGGCAGGGAACCGGACCATCCCCCCGGCGCGGAGGCGTGCCTCCTACTGCCGCACCAGGGGACCACGCCTGTTACCTTGTGTTTTCGCACAAACTCGCCGAGGATCAGGTTGGCCTCCATTATTCCTCACATCATTCCTGGACTCCTAGATGTGCCAGAAGCCCACTTCGAGAACAGTGGTCTCCACCTTGGTTGCGTTGACTAGGAAATCAAACAGCCAATGTTTCGGCGCTGTGAACTCACGCCGCGACAGCTTCAAGCTATGAGTTTCCTTTATTTCTCGCCACACATCACTAGCAAACTGACATACCATTGATTGCCTCATCACTCATGAGAGCCTCTTTGCAAAAAAATTGCTCGCCATCATACTCCTCCGAGCGTTGCAACCCCCTAAAGCCCTCTTGTGGTCATGCGACATGTTCTTCCTTTGCAGGTTCGACCCTTAAAAAAATCAAAATTTGAAATCCCTCTTGCTCTTTTGCTTGGGGCAAAATAGAGGTTCTGGTCACCTCTCCCTATCTCGTCAGGGATGTGGTAGTCCTGATCATCCTCTGGCAAATTTGCAAGGTGCGATATTGAATAATGCGATTTGCCCTTTGAAAATCACTCCTTGGCCTGCATTCTTTGGACTTTGGTATGCGGCTTACGACGCCGAGCTTTGTTTTAGATGGTTTTGAGACCTAGATTATGTCAGCATGTTTGTGCGTCCGAGAACAACCTTTGGTTGCTCGTTGGGCGGGCTTGTAATTCTCTTGCCCTACCCATGTAATTTTTCTTCAAGTATATTCCAGCCTCAAACTTTGCATGGCTGCTAAGCTTCTTCGAGCTGGGTGATAACAAGCGATCGGGGTGTTGCCCCCGTCTCGAAAAGATGTGGCTGGGGACAAAGGATTTGCCAGTGAAGTCCTTGCCATTGCTAGCATTCTTCTTCCGGTTTGTTGTTAGCGAGGATAACCGCTACAAGCGCCTTCTTCTAACACTAACCTATCAGCCACCAAGTGTGGTGGTTATCTTTTGTTGAAACTATAAGCAAATCACTTCCATGGTTAATCAAGCAAATAGATAGATAGCGCACTGGCTATTAGGGTCACTAGTGAGCTTTGATTGGGTTTCCCAACGTTCGTGTATCCTAGCCATGTCAACGACGTCCCTGGCGGTGTATCGACGGTGCATCGGTATTTTTTCTTTTTAAAATTGGAAAAGCGGATACTCCTGGGATACGTGTGTCGCCCGTGTATCGGGTATTGGAGTATCGGCGGAGTATTATACGCGGACACGGCAGACTTTGAAGTATCGGTGCTTTGGAGGAGAGTAGTACACAACACAAGCACGTGCAGGTGGGGCTAGCGAAGATGTTTAGGGTTTGGATACTGCCTTGATTACTGGTCCATGATAAAACGAATTAGTATGTAAGATAAACAACATCACATGCCAAAATAAGGCGACCAAATTATTCTGGTACAATACTTAGTGATCAATTGAAATTAGTCCCATTTATCCCTTAAGGAGAAAATCTTTGTCAGCTCTAGCTTTCCTATATAATTCCATCGCCTCCTGCATGACCCTATCTTGCGATAAAATCTGCGCCCTATTCTTGCATGAAGGATGAGTAGAGATGTAATTTTGAAGTTCAGAGTCAGATCCGGTGATCTTTCCCATCTTTTCATACACTGTAGGAGCTATCTGTGGATCAAAACCAGCAGCAGCTAGTAGCATGATTCCAATGTGATCTGCCTCCATCTCCATCCTACAATGATGACATTATCAGAAGAGCTTATAGCAAGAAATACTTGAAATGTTAGATAATGGGATACGAAAACAATAAGGTTGACAACTATACGACTAATAATAAATTGAAGAATGAATCTCGTGGAGCTGAAACATCTTAGTTCACCATACATATTAGAGAAACTAGCTGGGGATTGACTGACCAACAAGTCTTATCTAGGGATAGATGCATGAATTTATCATTTCCTTAATTAGCATAGATAACACATTCTCATTCCTGCCAATTTCATGCCTTTCCGGAGCATCTTATTTCGATATCTTGAATGCAAGGTCACCATGAAAGATACTCCCTCCAATCCCTTTTTACTAAATTCGAGTCAATTAAAAGAGACCGGAGGGAGTATATAGCAGGAGGGAAGAGAGGGAGTACCTTCTGGAGAAGGGCAGCTGAAACAATACTTTCCACATTCCATCAATCAACTCATCTTCTTCTTCCAAGTCAATAAACTGCAGGAAGACAATTTTCAGGACGACAAACCACATGAACTTGGTGATGTTCTCCGCTACGTGTCTTGCAATAGCGTGGCCAACCTACGTACAAAAAACGGGAACAAAATCTTAGTTTAGATTCATTGGAATACCAAAGCCTAGCCCATATCCAATGAACAAACCTGCCTATAGACTATAGTAGTATAGTACGTACCTCATGCCCAAGCACAGTCGCAACCTCAGCATCCATCTCCATCTGTTCCAGGAGTCCTGTGTAGACTATAATCTTGCCACCGGGAAGGCACGACGCGTTGACAAGCTTATCTTTGACGACGATCACCTCCCAGTCGAGCCGATCCAGATGTCCGGCGAGTCCGCGTTCTGCAGCGCGAACGATGTCCATGGTGATCTTGCGGACTCGGACGCTGTCGGGGTGTTCCGGTGGGAGGATCTTGGAGGCCAGTTCTATCTTGGAACGCGCGAAGAAGCACTTCCCCAGGAATCCCTCCGCCAATGGCGGGAGGACGATGAAGTGTCGGCGGTTGGAGTAGGGCACCGTTTCGAATCTGCCGCAGCACAGGGTGATCACGGCGCAGCCAGAGAGGCAGGCCGCCGCTTTGATCACCCGCTTGTCCTGGTACCACTCCGGCCCGCCGCGGCGCCGGGTGAACGGGATCATGTACTGGTGCCGACTACCGAATAGGCGAATACTGCAGACGATGGGGTTTCGCCGGAAGACACCTCGATCAAGTCGCGGCGATGACGCGTGGTACTGACAATAGGCCGGTTGTTGAGGCGGGGGCGGCTGTGGCGTGAGTTACCGGGAGAGGACCGGGCGCAAGTTCTTCAAGCTGTTAATGTTCAGTCATGTTTTTTTTTTCAAAACAAGGCAAAAGCTTTGCCTACTTCATTGATTAAGGAGAGATTAAAGTACAACTAGAGCAAAAAGACCACAAAAAAAAAAAAAAAAAGAGCCAAAAAGACCACGCTACAAAACAAAAAAGGGATTACTCTCGCGGTATATCCAAGTGCTTTACCCCCGCGGCTCCCCAAAGTGTGGCATTCCGTTTATAGCCAAAACAACAACGAAAGGTGTAGAAGAGACATTCCTACAAACTTTAGCATTGCGCTCATTCCATATTTCTCAAGCGAAGAGCAAGACTAAGGAAAATAGCCCCTTGCGTCTTCTCCCATCCACTCCAACAATGGAGAACCACCAATGTTTCACCGAGGTAAAGGTTGTCCATTGATCAATGTCAAGGTCCGTCAACCCAAGCCAATTCTTTATGCTCGTCCAAATGTGGTGATAGTACCTACATTGGAAAAGGAGATGCGCCGCCGTCTCGGTATCCCACTTGCAAAGTTGGCAGACCACAATTGAGCCAACCGTGGAGTGCAAGCCGGTCGGTCGTCCGCCGTTCGGCTAGTAGATTGATCTCTTAGAAGTTACCATGACTTGGGGCGCTCTTCTTATGTGTCGTGAAAGTCGCGGCGTGCTTGAGAAATTTCCACTGATATGCTATATGTCGGTTTCCCTCGCGTGTCTCCAGCAGCGGTACGGCTTGATTGTGTAATTTCAAGTGTAAAAAAATTCAAGTGTGTACGGAGTATAATTAATTATATTCAGCCGGCGAATTCACAACTTGTAATTGCTGTTTGCTAGTCTGGTACATTGGGTAGTTATGATTCAATTCTTCCTTATTTATAGTAGCTATTGTGTTGTCTAAATGTCCGAAAATTAGGGGGAGTTATGTCAAAATTTTGAAAACTTGACATCATCATTATCTAAAATAAAGTCGTGACCTTTTGTATGGGAAAATGCTTGTAATCCGCCGACTGATCGGGCGAGAAAGATCGGTCACTGCGAGCATGCACGCCTTTCCTTCCCAACGCCCTGTTTCGTTGGTGGACCCCATGGTACTTTTCCTAAAAAAGACTGTACCACTTGTATCAAGTAGCGGAGGGAGAATGCTGATTCAGCTATTTTCAACCAATATACAGTCAATCACACTTCACTAGTAGAGTTCGGTCCTTTTAAGGCCCCTCAGGGCCCACGGAAGACCTTTTCCATGTGTGGTGGTAATAACCAATAATTTCGACCGTCTGCCTGCTGTTCGGGAAGCCCCTTGCGTGGATACAACACACACGGAAATGTTGTCTAGACCGTAATTAAATGTTCGCATTCAAGCCATATGTGGAAAACCGTCAGCTTTTATGGGAAGTATCGCACACGGGTGTCATGCTTCGGGAAGGGCGGAGCCGCCGCCGCCGATGCATCGTCATCTCTGGCGGTAAGAAGGACATCTAGTACGTAGTGAGTAGTTATTAATTAGCCAGTATGTACCAATTAGTTCTTATTAACTATGTAATGTATTCTTTTGTAATAGGTAGCTAGCGCAACCATGTTTGATTGGAGCCCTTCCGGCCTATAACCAACTATTATGAACTATGTTTTATTATGTATATCCCGGTCCGTAATTATATATTATATATATGATGGGAAAACAGATGGATAATCGATTGTTTTGACATCACCTTCTTGTTCTCTCATAAAAAAACATTTCATTCAAATATATCGTGCGCGATCTCGGAAATTGCTAATGGTTAATACAGAGAAACCTGTGTACGAACAAAACCATCTCACTTGCGCGATCTTAAGTACCGCACACCGTTGAGAAGCTCTGAAGCGTGTGGGATATTGTTGGCTAATTAGGGCCCAACAAATGTAACCCTATCACTACATAGTATATATTTTGACTAGGAGTGTGACCAATCCTCTTGGCAGCCGCCTCACCTCTTTAGGATCATAGAGTACATGTGCTACCCGGAAAACTCAGCTGGTAGGTGAGGCGGATGCATGAGGTATTGGGGTCTTTCTTCCATTCAATGAAAATGACCTCAACATTGTCCTTTCCCCGTTGACTCGTGCATCTCCGGTTGGGCGAATGCTGGAGCTCCTGCCGATTATGGCAGTCAACCCGACTCGTCCTCGCCCTCTACCGTGGCTAACGCCATCTGTGTGCTCGCCCTCAATAAGGTATACATACACACCATTCATGTAACTCCTATTTATAGTTTGGATATGCATGTAAGTCCTATTCATAGTTTGGATCTATATGTTACATAGGGACGGACCTTATGTGTGCGGACCAGACACTGTAGAAAATGATAACATGATCTATATAGATGTGTTACATATCGTGTACTTGTGACCAGATCTTACAAAGTCGTATTTGTATAATTTGCTTATGTGGTGGATGTTGATTGGTTAGACCATGTGTTTGAAGTTGTTTATGTTGTATAAATGTTACTTATGTGGTAGAAGTTGATCAATGATTACTTGTTACAATTGATAATACTATGTTTGTATAATAGGGAATTATTTTGGTGAAACTGCATAAGAAGCTCTTGTAACCGATCTTTTGCCACGGTACCAGCTTCTACAAATAACATATAGACAAAGACGTAACCAAGAGAAAAGGTCTTTGAGGCCATCTTCTCCCTTCGTTCCAAATTATTTTTTCGTAGATTCAATGAATGAATATTTTTGACAACATTTTTCCTAACCAATGAGAGAGTATTACTCGTCTTGCTTGTCTACTTTCCGGTGTAGCCGACGATCTCTACTTCTTGTAGTTGCATTCTAGGTAAGTCCACTAATCATTTTACTTTGCATTCATTTGTTTATAGATTTTATGTGTTTATATTGATGATATTTATGTGCAGTTTCTTTGATGGTCAGGAATTGCACTTTACTTGAGGAAGTACACAACGGCGCCTCACATATAGGGAAGTCGGTGACTGCATCTCATGGGACAAAGAAGCAACCAAGAATACTATGAATTATCTAGTTTGTATATCTGTTATATAGTTAGCAACGATTCCATGTCCAAATGCATATATATGTGTGGTGGATGAACTATGCAATCAAACATAATTGATATCATGCTGTTATGTGTTGCTGGTGCATCTAGGTAAATATACTTGTATCATGGTTTTGCAGGTAAAAATATAAGCTATATAAGCAATCAACATACCATCTTAAACAAAAAGGTGTGCAGAAAAACAGAACACACACAACGAAACAATACACGTCATTTGCGATCAGAAACAGCGCATATGGCAGGCTACATAATAACGTTTGTGATAGCCATCACTATTGCAAACGATTTTCTACATCAAAACATGTGCGCTCGGATGGCCACTCACAAATGGCTTTTAAACCGTGTGCACTCTTGATGAGCATCATCCATACTTTAATAGTGACGGAAAGGTTTACCACGTGTAACAGACTATTTCAGCCATGTGAAGGTCTATTCTATACTAGTGCAAATTATTACTCCTCCTGCCCAAATTAATTAACACAACATAGAAGTACATTTGTGTTGGACGTATAATAAATGTCTCCGTCAATTTATTTAGGCCCAAGGGCGTAAATGATTTCATTACGGTTCCATTTCTGAATCAAAGAAATGTCATATCAATATGAAAAAGCTAAATATACCGAGTGAACCTCACACGAATCACAAGGCCCTCGACGCTGGATACCAGACTGGTACGACGCAGCTCCATTAGAAATACCATTCTCTAGACCAGCCGTATACTCCTCCCTTCGCTGGGTGATGCTGGATTGCTCCGCGCACCTCAGACCTCCCACATGGATACTACTCGTAGACCGATCGACACCATGGTGCCCTTCGGAGATCAACCTATGTTAGACACATTAGGACCTATTGTTCATCGAAGTCAACACTTCGTGTCACAACAACAAGTGTCCGAAGCCCCCGCACTATGTTCCCTTGCTTTTGGATCTAGATCATCTTTGCTTGATGCACTATGACATTGGGGCCCTAGCCCCGCCATGTGCGCTTTGCATAGGATGGCACGATCAAGCTCGTCAACATGATGGTGCGGTCACAACGTGTACGAAAGCCACGAGGTACTGTTCTGATTTGACCATCAGAATATACACATTGATCAACTTGAAACTAATGCAATAGGAGAGACATGCCACTATATGGAACTATGGAAGCCATCAAGTCTGCGCTTCTATGCTTCGGCAAGTGCATGCCACGTCTCCTTCCAGAGTTTCTTTTGCTGAGGCTTTTCTAACCTCATCATCTGCATGCGGTTAAACGATTGCCGCAAAATTTGTTGGCTTATTGGGATCAATGTCACGAAGAAGGTGCATGCGGTGGTTATTAACGGCAAGGCGCGCCTTCGTTGGTTTCAAACTTGATGTAAAAAAAATCGACAAAAGAATTCGCGCGTACATTTCGATGTTCTACTGTTTCCTTTTTGAAGGTGTCGCTTTTGGAGAGGCTGGAGTTCAGGTGTTGTCTTGGTGGTGGATGTAGTGTTGCTACTAGGGCTGAAATACTGTAGCGGGACTTTTCTTTTCTTATTTTTCTTTTTCTTTTTTGGTTGTGTGCATTCGTAGTACCATTAGGATATTGCGTTGTTGCAGAGGCTGGGTGTAATTGGCATCTTTCGATATTAATATATTTTTATCGAAAAAAAATTCAATGTTCTACGTGCTCACAAAGTTAACACTTTATTGACCCACATTTAGAAACAAAAATAAGAGAGTAAGATTTTCGCTCTAGCTGGCTTCCACTTTTTGTGGTGTGTAAAGTAGATAAATTAGAGTGTCAAAAGATTTTCTTCACGATATATTTCTTTATCTTATTTAGACATGACTGTGAAAATGTCGGGTTTCCACCAAATTTAACGTGCACACATAGAATGTTGAGATGTAGAAGCCATATTTATGTTGAGAACTTTTAGATATCTAAAAAATATTCTTTCTAATAAGCATACCCAAGATATAAAAAAAGCGATTTTTCGTCAATCATTTACTCAACTAAACTTACCAAGACCCGTTTGCCTTAGCAAACTCAGATGAGAAGTTCGAAACCCAGAAATCAGAAAAGACAGATTGCACAAGGCACATGTATTAAAAAACAATCATGCGACACACATCGGTCCCTAAAACTAGTTAAAAGAAGAAACAAAATAATGGATCACATATCCTGAAGCTGCTTCGTATGTTCCAGTCTTATACTCTTACCTAAGCTAGTCAGGATTATGTAGAAAAACAGCATCAGATTTTCTTGTTCTTGACGGCACGAGTACTACCAACCTTTTTTTTATTCTTCAAATAATAGCAGTTTACATGTTCTCGCATGTTAACATAATCAATTCACATTCCCAAAATGACAGACGCTTAGCATCAGCGGCTTCTCAATTTCATCAAATTCGTACTCAGTTAATCAGGTACAATTCCAATTTCCATGCTGCCAATGCTTAATTCACAAGCATGTGGTAAAACACCATCCGTGCCAGCCAATGATATTCATGGCCAGCACCTCCAAGGCAACAGCTAGCAAGTATCAACTGAAACTAACTTTTTCGGAAGAAAAAATGAAAAATCCTTCTGTTTCCTTCTTGCAATTAGCTTCTGCATATACTGCCACCGCCTTGTCCATGACATTGGCTTTCGATAAAAGCCGCGATCTTGTCTTGCTCGAGGGATGAGTAGATTTGTACTCGTCCTTTTCTAATGAATTTCCACTGATCTCTCCTAACTTCTCATAAAATGTAGGGGCTATGCGTGGATCGAAACCAGCATCAGCGAGTAACATGATTCCAATGTGATCCGCCTCTGTTTCCATCCTACGTACATAGGCAACATCGATCAGAGAAAAAGAAACTTATATCAGGAAATATGATATAGCTAGGTTAAAACTTGTGATGTCTAAGCTGGTATTCCTGAACTGTGTGCAATGCAGAAGCAGCATAACCCGATATGCACGTACTTTCGTGAGAAGGGCAAACTGAGGAGTAACTTCATCAGCTCGTCCTTCGCAAAAAAAAACTTCATCAGCTCGTCATTAGTATGCCCTTTTGGGGCGTCGAAAACAAGCAGCAGAAGGACTAGATTGAGGATGGTGATCCACATGTTCTTGGTGAGCTTCTCTATGCTGTGCCTCGCAATGACGTGCCCAACCTACATACGATACAAAAGAAAAGGCAACAACAGCTAGCCACGCACGTCAGTTACTTAGAATCCACCGTGTACCGGCCGGAAGAAAGCACTGCCAAAAAATCAGGCGTGTTAATAATTACCTCGTGCCCAAGCACTGTGGCGATCTCGGCATCGGTCTTGAAACGGTCGAGGAGGCCGGTGTAGACTACGATCTTTCCTCCCGGAGTACAGAATGCATTGACAGCGTTATCTTTGACGACGAGCACCTCCCAGTTAATCCCGTCGAGATGCTTCGTCTGCGGCTGCCGGGACTTGTTCCTCTGGTTCGCCGCTGCGTCGGAGGCGTCTGCGAGACCGCGGTGAGCGGCGCGGAGGATTTCCTTGGCGAGGCCGCGGACGCGGACGCTGTCCGGGTGCGACGGGGGCAGGATCTTCTTGCCCAGCTCCTTCTTCAGATTGGCGAAGTACGACTCGCCTAGCTCGCGCTCTTGCTCGGGTGTGTAGATGATGAGGTGGCTGCGGTTGGTGTAGGGCACGATCTCGAAGGTGCCGTCGCGGATGGTGGCCACCACGCCGTAGACAATGGCACCCCCCGCGACGAGTACCCGGAAGAGGATCTCGATGTCAGAAGGCGTTCTTCGGCTGGAGTAGTGCCGAGGGAAAACTAGCGCATGCGACGGCGGCGGTCGACAGACGACCACAGGGTTGCGGCGAAAGAGTCGGCCTCGGCCAGACTGCAAGACCTCATGGGATCTCCGTGTTGACGCGCTGTAGCACCGGGTGGTCGGCGCCGGCGGCCGCAGCGGTGGGCGGACAGCGGAGCTGCACCGGCCGCGTAGCCCGGAGACAAGATTCTTCAAGCAGTTCATGTTCTTCTAATACGTTGATCTCTTGGATGTTTTGTCTAATAATGCCTTGGTAGAGAAATCGGTATGCCGGTGCCTGATGGCGAGTTGTGGCCAGGCCGGATGCTCTCTTCTTATTTTTGACCGCACGAGTCCTTGCCTATGTCGCTGCGTGTGTTGGAGAAGTTGACACTCATAAATAGCTTAAGTTAAGAAATAAAAAAGAATAAAAAAACGGATACATAACATAAAAAAAAGAATAAATAAGACGAGATTCGCCCTCCTCCTACATATTTAATTTCTTCTCCTATACAAAAACTAACAAGACCCACTCCATTGGTAATTCCATCAATGATACCCTTATCGAAAAACTCCGTTAGTTCGGTTAATCTTCTTATACCGAGAGTAAAGACCCTAGTATAAAAAATATCCTTATGGGTTTCTGTTCGTCATAAACTTGCCATTTGACAAAACGAGATCCTTTCCCCAAGATAAACCTCGTGCAAAAAAGAGCCCAGGAGAGCTGTTTCACTTCTCCGTGAGAGCCCATGGTATAAGCTCCTTTGTGGATGCAGGCAGTGTCCCTTGCCTCCTGGAAGCCCTGGTTCCCATCCGCGTCATCATCTGCTTCTTCAACTTCACGCGGGTTGTCCCCAGGGGTTGCTGCATGGCGTCCCGGGTTGCCACGTCCTCGTCCACGCCCTCCGTGGGCTCTACCTCATTCGTCGTTGGTCCGTTGCCGCGGCCTCCCCCGTCGACCCTAACGGGGCATGACCGCGCCATGTGGTCTCCGTAGACTAAGCTGTTGTCGGCTGTCCTGTCAGCTTGATGACGCTTTCAAGATTCGACAATGCCCTGGACGGACTTGCTGTCCTTGAGGTCATGCTGACTGGATACGTGGATGGTACACCACGGTCCCTTGGCAGGCTTAGCGGACACCACTTCGCGGGCTTTGCGGGCTCTGCCGGGAGACTGGGGTCGGCAACAAAACCCTTTTCCGTGTTTCGCTTCCGCTTTTTGCTCGATGATGCATCCGCGTTCACGGGCTCCACGACGGTATTGGCGGCCAGATCAAGGCCCAGATGCCCTTCCTCCATGAGAGTGCATTTGTATGCGATTGAGTAGAGGCCGTGCGTTGTGCAGATGAAGTTCTGATTCTTGCCCATCTTCTCCAGCATTTGTACGCCGCGCAGATTCCTCTCGGTCGTTCCGATGATCATGTCGTCGTCTGCATTGGGATGTTTGTGCGAAACCTAAGAGAACTATTGCATGAAGCTGCACAATCTCTCATCTGGCCCTTGAACTACTAGGTGGAGGTTTTTATCGTTCCTGGGTGTTTGTATTTGCCCTGGAACCACTGCAACGAACTTCTGACAGAAGGATACCCATGAGCCGATGGATCCTGACCGCTGGTTCATCAACCATGGTCTCGCCGTTGTTTTCGAAACCACTGGGAACCAATTGTCCATGACTTTGTGATACGTCCCCGACGTATCCATAATTTCTGTCGTTCCATGCTTGTTTTATGACAATACTTACATGTTTTGCTTGCACTTTATGATGATTTCATGCATTTTCCAGAACTAACCTATTAACAAGATGCCACAGTGCCAGATCCTTTTTTCTGCTATTTTTAGTTCCAGAAAGGCTGTTCGGGCAATATTCTCGGAATTCGACGAAACGAAGACCAAACCTCCTATTTTTCCAGGAAGCATCCAGAACACCGAAGAAGAGTCGGAGAGGGGCCAGAGGGCCACCACACCATAAGGCGGCGCGGCCTGGCCTGGGCCCGCGCCGGCCTATGGTGGGGAGCCCCCAGGTGCCCCCCTGCGCCGCCTCTTCGCCTATAAAATCCCTTTCGACCTAAAAACGCAATACCACTTGACGAAACTCCAGAAAGACTCCAGGGCGCCACCACCATCGAAACTCCAATTGGGGACAGAACTCTGTTCCGGCACCACCGGACGGGGAAGTGCCCCGGAAGCCATCTCCATCGACGCCATCGCCTCCATCATGCTCCGTGAGTAGTTCCCATGGACTACGGGTTCTAGCTGTAGCTAGTTGGTATTCTCTCCCCATGTACTTCAATACAATGATCTCATGAGCTGCCTTACATGATTGAGATTCATCTGATGTAATCGGTGTTGTGTTTGTCGGGATCCGATGGATTGTTACGTTATGATTGTCTATCTACAAAGTTTATGAAGTTATTGTTGCTGCAATCTTGTTATGCTTAATGCTTGTCACTAGGGGCCCGAGTGGCATGATCTTAGATTTGAGCTCTATACTTATTGCTTAGATTGTATCTACAAGTTGTATGCACATGTCTATGTCCAGAACCAAAGGCCCCAAGTGACAGAAATTGGGACAACCGGAGATGGTAGTGATGTGAGGACACATGTTTTCACGGAGTGTTAATGCTTTGCTCTGGTGCTCTATTAAAAGGAGTACCTTAATATCCAGTAGATTCCCTTGAGGCCCGGCTGCCACCGGCTGGTAGGACAAAAGATGTTGTGCAAGTTTCTCATTGCGAGCACGTACGACTATATATGGAAAACATGCCTACATGATTAATGATCTTGATATTCTGTCTTAATGCTATTTCAATCCTATCAATTGCCCGACTGTAATTTGTTCACCCAACACTTGTTATTGGAGAGTTGCCACTAGTGTAGATAGCTGGGAACCCCGGTCCATATTTCATCATCATATACTCGTTCTACATGTCATTGGAAGTAGTATCAACTATCTTCTGGTGCCATTGCCCTCATATCGCTATTACTGCTGCTGTGTTACTTTTACTATTGCTCTGATATCACTGCTACTTTCACATCACCCTTGTTGCTAGTGCTTTTCCAGGTGCAGCTGAATTGACAACTCAATTGTTAAGGCTTATAAGTATTCTTTACCTCCCCTTGTGTCGAATCAATAAATTTGGGTTTTACTTCCCTCGAAGACTGTTGCGATCCCCTATACTTGTGGGTCATCAAGATCGTTTCTGGCGCCGTTGCCGGGGAGCATAGCTCTACTCATAAGTTCACTGGGGAGTACACTCTACCTCTATCTCTACTTTTATTTTATTTTGTTTTGCTTAGTTTACTTTTGTCTAGTTTATTTGTGCTTAGTTTATTTCTGTCTTGTTTTATTTTTCTTAGTTTACTTTTGTCTAGTTTCTTTTTGTCTTGTTTTATTTTTCTCATATACCCAAAAATCCATAAAAATTTGAAAAACCTAAAAATTAAAAACTGCTGTTATGGGAGAACCAACAACCTACTTGGAGCTTATAGAATGCTATAATAATTATAGAGAATCAAGAACTGGTAAAATAATGAGTGCTATGATAGAAAAATTGAATACAATTGCTAAAATCTTGCTTAAACGCCATGATATAAACTGTTGCTCTCAACAGGATACTAAACATCTTAAATTTCAATGTGGCTTTAGTGAGGAATTTTTAATTAAGAACTATAATCGGAATTGCTATATTCATTATGGGTTCGAAGAGGTAGAACAATTTGTCTTATTTATGGGAGCCTCCGAGATAGAATCCTTCATGGTTGAGAATTATGAAACTTGTGCTATTTGTAAGGACCTTAAAGATTATGTCTCTACTATCCTTAATTCTTGCATAGAATGCTACAGTAGGAATCCTTATATCCTTGATTATAAAGAGAGACACATTAATGCACAAGAATGCACTCACAATTTGCAGGAACCGGTGGAAGAAGGAATTGATGAACCTGAAAGCTCATTGGATGAAAAAGAGGAGGAAATTGATGAACCTGAAAGCTCATTGGATGAAAAAGAGGAGGAAAAAAAGGAGGAAGAATGGATTAGCTACCCATGTCAACCTTCTAATGAGAGTAACTCTTTATCTCTTACACTATTTGATTGTCCTCCATGCTTACCGGAAGAGGTTGAATGTTATGTTCCTGTGGATTCTCTTGAAATAGTACCTATGAGTAATACTTGTGAGAATGATTATGCTACTGTTATCTATGATAATCCATGCTACTTTGATAAATCTTATGATAATGCTTTGTTTGTGCCTGATGTCGAAATGCATGGTACTAAAGAATTTTGTTTGGCAAATGTTTATGATAAAGCTCTAGATGATGGTCCTATGTTACTTGATAAAATTAATTGTAATACTAATGAAAATGGGATTGGAGAATTCTTGACTTATTCTATGAGTCCCATATCTATTGAGATTGATCAACTACCTTGTTATATTATTAATAAAAGTAAGTTTGAAAGTTTTAATTCCACTATTCTTGAACTTGATAAAAATTATGTGTTTGGAAATCATGAAAAGTATGCTGCATGTGATAGTTATATTGTTGAGTTTGTTCATGAAGCTACTGAAAATTATTATGAGAGAGGAAAATATGGTGGTAGAAATTTTCATGGTACTAATACACCTCTCTATGTGCTTAAAATTTTGAAGTTACACTTGTTCTATCTTCCTATGCTTGTTACTTTGCTTTTCATGAACTTGTTTATTTACAAGATTCCTATGCATAGGAAGCATGTGAGACTTAAATGTGTTTTGAATTTGCTTTTTGATGCTCTCTTTTGCTTCAACTCTTATTTCTTGCGAGTGCATCATTAAAACTGCTGAGCCCATCTTAATGGCTATAAAGAAAGAACTTCTTGGGAGATAACCCATGTGTTATTTTGCTACAGTACTTTGTTTTATATTTGTGTCTTGGAAGTTATTTACTACTGTAGCAACCTCTCCTTATCTTAGTTTTGTGTTTTGTTGTGCCAAGTGAAGCCTCTAATCGAAGGTTGATACTAGATTTGGATTTCTGCGCAGAAACAGATTTCTATCTGTCACAAATCTGGGCTGTTTTCTCTGTAGGTAACTCAGAAAATATGCCAATTTACGTGCGTGTTCCTCAGATATGTACGCAACTTTCATTAGTTTTGAGTTTTCTGATTTGAGCAACGGAAGTACCTCTTAAAAATTCGTCTTTACTGGCTGTTCTGTTTTGGCAGATTCTGTCTCTGTTTTTTGCATTGTCTCTTGTGGACTTTAAGCGAGGTTTTCTAGACGTAGAGGGCTGTAGCTAATGTTTTATTGAGTTCTTGCAATGTGCCACTACAGGACCAAGGTGGATTCAAATTTTTTTGAGTACTAACCCTCTAATGAAGTTTATGAGAAGTTTGGTGTGAAGGAAGTTTTCAAGGGTCAAGAGAGGAGGATGATATATGATCAAGAAGAGTGAAAAGTCTAAGCTTGGGGATGCCCCCGTGGTTCATCCCTGCATATTTCAAGAAGACTCAAGCGTCTAAGCTTGGGGATGCCCAAGGCATCCCCTTCTTCATCAACTTATCAGGTTCCTTCCCTGAAACTATATTTTTATTCGGTCACATCATATGTGCTTTACTTGGAGCGTCTGTGTGTTTATTTTTCGTTTTGTTTATGTTTGAATAAATTCGGATCCTAGCAATCCATGTTTGGGAGAGAGACACGCTCCGCTTTTTCATATGAACACTTGTTCTTCGTTTTACTTTTAATGTTCAATGATAAAAGTTGGAAGCTATTGCACTTATTTATATTTGGTTGAAAACAGAAAATGCCTCATATGCCTTGGATAATTTGACACTTGGAAATTGTTTTGAGCTCTCAAGTAGATCATGATTAAGTTTTTTCATGTAGTTTAAGCCTATTAGTGGAGAACTACTGTAGAGCTTGTTGAAATTGGTTTGCATAATTGGTCTCTCTTAAGGTCTAGATATTTTCTAGTAAAAGTGTTTGAGCAACAAGGAAGACAGTGTAGAGTATTATAATGCTTGCAATATGTTCTTATGTAAGTTTTGCTGTACCGGATCATACTTGTGTTTGCTTCAAACAACCTTGCTAGCCTAAACCTTGTATCGAGAGGGAATACTTCTCATGCATCCAAAATACTTGAGCTAACCACTATGCCATTTGTGTCCACCATACCTACCTACTATGTGGTATTTCTCCATTCCAAAGTAAATTGCTTGAGTGCTACCTTTAAACAATTCCAAATGCTTCTCAATTTGTGTCAATGTTTTATAGCTCATGAGGAAGTATGTGGTGTTTATCTTTCAATCTTGTTGGGCAACTTTCACCAATGGACTAGTGGCTTCATCCGCTTATCCAATAATTTTGCAAAAAGAGTTGGCAATGGGATTCCCAGTCCCAAATTAATTAACCAAAATAGACACTCCTCCATGGTATGTGATTGTTGGACGACACCCGAGGATTCGGTTAGCCATGGCTTGTGTAAGCAAAGGTTGGGGGGAGTGTCATCATCATCATAATGAAACTAAAATAAAAGGGCACTCCTTCATGGTATGAGATTGTTGGCAGGCACCCGAGGATTCGGTTAGCCATGGTTTGTGAAAGAAGGTTGGAAGGAGTGCCACCCAAAATAAAAATAATTCATGGGAGCCGCTCTTGAAGGTTTGTCGGCAAGGGGGTTAGAGTGCCCACTACCATTCGTTGACAACAACAAACACCTCTCAAAACTTTACCTTTATGCTCTCTATATGTTTTCAAAACCAAAGCTCTAGCACAAATACAACAATCAATGCTTCCCTCTGCAAAGGGCCATTCTTTTACTTTATGTTGAGTCAGTTTACCTACTTCCTTCCATCTTAGAGCAAACACTTGTGTTATTGTGCATTGATTCTTACATACTTGCATATTTGCATTCATCATATTACTTTATATTGACAATTATCCATGAGATATGCATGTTGAAAGTTGAAAGCAATCGCTGAAACTTATATCTTCCTTTGTGTTGCTTCGATGCTTTTACTTTGAATTTATTGCTTTATGAGTTAACTCTTATGCAAGACTTTTGATACTTGTCTTGAAGGTATTATTCATGAAAAGTTTTGCTATATGTTATCTACTTGTTAGCAACTATAGATCATTGCCTTGAGTCACTTCATTCATTTCATATGCTTTGTAATAGTATGATCAAGGTTATGTAAGTAGCATGTCACTACAGAAATTATTCTTTTTATCGTTTTACCTGCTCGGGACGAGCAGAACTAAGCTTGGGGATGCTGATACGTCCCCGACGTATCCATAATTTCTCGTTCCATGCTTGTTTTATGACAATACTTACATGTTTTGCTTGCACTATATCATGATTTCATGCATTTTCCGGAACTAACCTATTAACAAGATGCCACAGTGCCAGTTCCTGTTTTTGCTGTTTTTGGTTCCAGAAAGGCTGTTCGGGCAATATTCTCGGAATTGACGAAACGAAGACCAAACCTCCTATTTTTCCGGAAGCATCAGAACACCGAAGAAGAGCTCTGAGAGGGCCAGAGGGCCACCACACCATAAGGCGGCGCGGCCTGGCCTGGGCCCGCGTCGCCTATGGTGGAGCCCCAGGTGCCCCCCTGCGCCGCCTCTTCGCCTATAAAATCCCTTTTCGACCTAAAAACGCAATACCAATTGACGAAACTCCAGAAAGACTCCAGGGGCGCCACCACCATCGCGAAACTCCACCCGGGGGACAGAACTCTCTCGTTCCGGCACCCGCCGAGCGGAAGTGGGAAGCCATCTCCATCGACGCCATCGCCTCCATCATGCTCCGTGAGTAGTTCCCCATGGACTACGGGTTCTAGCTGTAGCTAGTTGGTATTCTCTCCCCCATGTACTTCAATACAATGATCTCATGAGCTGCCTTACATGATTGAGATTCATCTGATGTAATCTGTGTTTGTTGGGATCCGATGGATTGTTACGTTATGATTGTCTATCTACAAAGTTTATGAAGTTATTGTTGTTGCAATCTTGTTATGCTTAATGCTTGTCACTAGGGCCCGAGTGGCATGATCTTAGATTTGAGCTCTATACTTATTGCTTAGATTGTATCTACAAGTTGTATGCACATGTCGCTGTCCGGAACCAATGGCCCCGAAGTGACAGAAATTGGGACAACCGGAGGGGATGGTAGTGATGTGAGGATCACATGTTTTCACGGAGTGTTAATGCTTTGCTCCGGTGCTCTATTAAAAGGAGTACCTTAATATCTAGTAGATTCCCTTGAGGCCCGGCTGCCACCGGCTGGTAGGACAAAAGATGTTGTGCAAGTTTCTCATTGCGAGCACGTACGACTATATATGGAAAACATGCCTACATGATTAATGATCTTGATATTCTGTCTTAATGCTATTTCAATCCTATCAATTGCCCAACTGTAATTTGTTCACCCAACACTTGTTATTGGAGAGTTGCCACTAGTGTAGATATTGGGAACCCCGGTCCATATTTCATCATCATATACTCGTTCTACATGTCATTCCTCCTATAAATGTTCCAAGAGTACCGCTCATTGGAGGCACCTGAGAGGGGCAAATGCATCTGGTGCGTCCGTTTTCACCGCTACGTAACATTGCCCACCCACTTTTCACCTGGCCGTTGATCTGGTAATTTCTTTCTCACTCCTTTGTCTTCCAAGCAGGTCCATGACATGTGGGACCATCTATGTGCGTCCAGCAGTCGGAGGCAACCATCAGCGCTCGTTCACGCGCTTGTTTCATTCGTTTGTGTGTTGAGCGCTGAAAACCCTAGATCGAGATTGGTCCTCTCTCTCCCCAATCCACGCCCTCTCTCCACCCGACGCCCGGCTTCTCCAATCAGCCGCCTCCTGGCTGCGGGAGACCCGACGGTGGCGGCGGACGAACGGAACTGGTCGGTGGCAACGGTGGTGTGCTGGCCGCGGCGTACGCCCGCAGCGCGCATGGAGATTGGCGGCGGCACCACTCCTTTCCTCGTCCCCGTCCTCTCCTCTTCCTGTCGCGGGACCTCCGAGGGCGGCGACAATCGGGTAGCAGCGGGGCTCTCTCACCAGGCGGCTGGACGTGGTGGGGCTGGGCCGGTGCGGGTAAGGGTAAGGGCTGCTGCTGGTTTTTGCGGGAGCTCCGACGGTGGCGGTGGTCAGACGGCACCGGGGCCTCCTCACGGTGGAGGCTCTCTCACGCTGCCCCTCCTCAAGCGACGAGGCACAATAGGGCGGAGCTGAGCAAGGGCTTCACATGGCGCCCCCTCCTCCAGCTCCCCAAATCGAATCGGCCAAGGCACATGTACGGCAAGAGGAGGCGCCACAGCGTGGTGGTGAGGCATGGCGCGCCGGAGCTGCGTCCAGGTGGATTGCGCACGAGCGAAGTCGCTGGCCTCCTCGCAGGTCCAGTGCACAAGCGCGGAGGAGCGGCGGAAACAATCTTGATGAGGCACTCGGTGAGTTTCTTCCCATCTTCCCCTCCGCTGTGTGTGTTGCTAGATTTTCTCTTTTGAAGGATGCAAGATGCAGAGGAGGCCAGCGTGATTTTCTCTTTCGATCTCGCCAGACTATGCACCAGCTGCGGCTGTCGCTGCTCATCGAGGCCACTCTCCCGGCCGCCTCTATGGAGGACAGGGGTTGGAGCGGAGAAGGGGACACGGGCGCGTGGTCCTGCCACCAGGCGCGCGCGGCTCCGGCTCCGCCCCCTTTGACTCCTCATCGTCCGCCCGCGGAACCAGCGACCATCTCCAGAGAAGCTCGGTATGCATGCGCTCCCCCAATCCTATTCCAAAACTTCATCTTTCCCCCAATATTATTATCACTGAAAGATGTTGCTTCTTTGACCAACCAGCCGGACAAGAACGAATTCGTATGCGCCAGCACCTTGTTCTGATCCGACAAGGCCATCGTCATCAAGGTCCTGCCCTGCTGCAACCCTCCATACTCACACAATCTGAATACAACCATAGCACCTTGCTTTCTGTTTGTTTAGTCTAGCTGCAGTTTCAATCAATCGAGCTGCTGGTTTTGGTCTCACCAAAAACTGAACCATCATGTTGTTTGTTTACCTCACATACACGTTTGGTTGATGAAAAAAATCCTATTAAGACAATACGAATTAGGAAATAAATCATGTCATGTCTGTGTGTGTGTGTCAAGATCTTGATCCTGGCCATGTTACAGAGTTGAGGATGCTGGGACATAACTGCATATAGCATCAACGCAACTTGGTTAATTGAGTCTTTTGATTACCTCTTCAGAGTACTAAGCGCCGAGCAGTCCATCTTGTTGCTGCAATTTAATGTTTTCAGAATATTGTTTGAGCTGAATTATATGCAGAATACTGAGTAGCCTGTTACACACAATTTACATCTATCCAGATCACTCATATGCAGAAATACTTAATTTTGTCTCCTCTTGATAGCTGACACTGCCTTTTTTCACTGCATTTTTTCACTGGAGTAGTAAAATGGAAGTGCGAGCAAAGCAAGCAAGTTAGCAGAGATGATCCGCAGCCTTGCGATCCCGGTAAACTGCGGTTGCATGCTCGACTACGAGGACAACTAGAACTGCCAGCTCCAGACCAACCAATGCCTGTCAGGCCTGCATAGCAACGGGTGATGGATTTTCTTAAGATGTTGCTGAAGAGGGATATACTCCATTAACTAATGCGGATCTCTTGAAGGAAGTCCTTGCTTGCTTGTGTAGTCCATTACTTCCTTGATTGCTTGGTGTGCTTTTATGAGTAGGAATTGGCATGCATAAATATCTTGATCATTCAACTTAAATACAGTCCAAACTGCAGTTTAAATTCATGCATCTTTTATGATCTTAATGATGCCATACAATGGAGCCAGTGGAAGAAGTAGATAAATGGAGATGACATGTATCATTTCCAGGTACATCTATGACTTGATAAAAAACTGCATACTTTCTTTTCCTTCCAAACAAGCTCGTTGGGAGCATATTTGATTGTATATGTAATAGGGGTATGGTTTTTCTTTCACCATTCTACTATGACAAGCCTTGAGATAATTTTTTAAAGTTTTGTGGTTTCAACAGATCATTGTGTACATACAGTTCAGTAATTATGTTTGCTTGTGAGAAATGCAAGGAGTTGTTGCTTGTTGCTTGTGAGAAATGCAATTTTCAACTTGCAACTGATATGAAGTTTAAATACAGTTCAAATTGCTACTGCCAATACTCCTACTGCTACTATCAATACTCCTACTGCTACTGGCAGTATTTCCTATTGTTACTGACATTATTTTAACACGTTGTTATACTCCAGGACGGTGGTGTCTTGGCGATTCAGCATGCCGCAGGCAACGAGCAGCTTGAGGTGTGCATGATCTTGTCCAGGAGCTGTGCGTGAATGTTCAATGTGAGCCAGCCAAGGAGCACCAGTTATCACACATAGTGGCGTACATATGAAAGATGCATACTGCTCCACTATACTTGAGCATCTTCGCAAGGTGCATCACTTTCCTAATCTTGCATCTGTTTCTAGAGAACTCTTTATTTCGATCATCTGTTGAAATACAAGTCTTACAACTCTGACATGCATGTTGTGGAGGAGTGCAATCACTACAAGAAAAGTTCTGATAGACAACGTCTCAAAATCGTCCGCTAAGGGGTATTTTTCGTCGCCTATGGGCCTAACCCGACGATATGGGTTCTGTTGTGGAAACTGCGTCAGGCAAAGTCCTACGACGATTTTTTCGGTCCGTCGCGCTTGGGCGCCCTTCCGCCACGGAAAATCGGACCATTGCCCAAGTGTTTTCGGGAGCCCGTTGACTGCCGACATGCAAACTGACACGTGGCAGACGCCGCAACTGCCAAACGGCGTTAACCGCTGAAACCCCGTGGTAGATGGTAGGCCCACACGAGGCCTGCCACGTCTTAAGCGGGCCAGCCCATTAAGTTTGCGGGCCGGGCCAGCTGACTTAGTTTGACCGGTCAACTATATAGCTGGGCTGGTCCATTAGTTACGTGGGCCGGGCCTAACCTCTAAGGTTGACTGGTCAAAACATTAATGGGCCGGCCCACTAAGCATGTGGGCCGGGCCGAATGCACTCGTTTGACCGGTCAACAGGCAAAAGGGCCGGCCCACAAGACATGTGGGACCCACTTTCCTGTATCGGGCCGGCCCATTTACAAAGTGGGGTCCACAGAAAGCAACTGGGCCGGCCCAAGAAGTTAGTGGGCCGCCCAATGCATGTGGGTCCCACTTTCCGTATCGGGCCGGCCCATTTAGTACGTGGGGTCCACATTAGATCAAATGGCCCAACAAGCTGGGGGGCCAAAAACGGTGGGTCCCACTTTTGTTAAAGGGCCACCCATTTAGTATGTGGGGTCCATATAGCAAGTGGTGACCCAACAAGATGGTGGGCCGGGCCAATAACACCGGTAGGTCCTTCCTCTTAAAGGGCTGGCCCATTTAGTATGTGGGGTCCACCATATAGCAAGTGGGTCGCCCAACACGCTAGTGGGCCGGCCAATAACAGGTAGGTCCCACTTTCCGTCAAAGGGCCGGCCCATTTAGTATGTGGGGTCCACTATATAGCAAGTGGGCCGGGCCAAAAAACGGTGGGTCCCACTTTCGCCTTAATGGGCCGGCCCATTTAGTATGTGGGGTCCACTACAAAAGCAATTGGGTTGGCCCAACTGGTAGTGGGAGTGGGTGGAGTCCACCTTAAAGCAAGTGGGCCGGCCCAATTAGAGTGTGGGGTCCACAAGAAATCAAATGGGCTGGACCAATAAGTAAGTGGGCCAGCCCGTTTAGTTGCTGTTTATATGCCGGCGTAAAAGGCGCTTTAGGATTTTGCGGGCGGCACGTATGTGATTTCGCTTAATTGGACCGTTTAAGGGATGGGAATTCGTGATTTAGATACTGAGAATATTTACGCAGCATTGATTTCTGTCGGATAGCCTCACTTAGCACCAAAGAAAAAATGCGCGAAAGAACTATAAAAACTAACTAAATATTACATCAGCTGCAAGGCTTTGAAAAATATTACAGAACCCAGAGAAATTGAATGGTAATTAAACCTAGCAATACAATGAAGCGATCCGGCAATCTTTTAAGTTGTCCATGCAGCACCTATATCTGAAACAAAGACATTACAAGTTAAGACAACAACAATGGAAACGCAAAGACACTGCAATATTGTTTGCCAAAGAATTTGGAACTCATCATTTCGTCGTTATAACAAGATCATTGTAATGCGCACAATAAGCAAACAAAGAGTGCATACCAACAGCCAATATAACACATGTTAGAACTGTCGAGTCCCATGCAAACCAACATGTTCAGGGAGTACAAAATTGGCATGAACAACATAGTAGCAGGCTATAAATTTTGTAACAACGATTGAGCAAGATGAAGTTATGATGGCTACATCTACAGAGCAGGGAATGTAAACCAAAAATAGAAGTTACGATGGCAAAAGCTAAAGAGGAGGGAATGTGAACCAACATGTGCCAAGTGCAATTACTTAATTTTGGCCGTGAACTAAATAATACTCCTGAACTTATAGTGAAGGGGATGCAAATCAAGATGTTTCGGGATATAAACTTGTAATGAGCAACACATAGAGGATAGTTAATGCTGGAGCTTAGGATGGACCAGATACAGAATATAGTGGGATCACATGTGAACTTGTATAAGAGGGAATGCAAACCAATATGTTCAGCTTTCCATATGTGAGCGTCATGCCAAGTCAGAGAAACAAGTCAATAATGCAGCTTTTGAAGAACAAGATGGCACGCAAAATTATTATCTAGTAGTATGACAAGTTTATTTGTACTACAGGCTAGATAGCAGAGTGATAGCATGCCAAACTAAGTCCTTACTTTGTTAGCTTACAATGAACTAGATACAAAACAATGGCATCACCCGTAGTACAGGGAATGCAAGCCAACATGTTCATGGAGTAAAAAATTGGCACAAACAACATAGTAGCAGGCCATAATTTTTGTAACAACGACTGAGCAAGATAAAGTTATGATGGCTAGATCTACAGAGCAGGGAATGTAAACCAAATATAGAAGTTACGATGCCAAAAGCTATAGAGCAGGGAATGCGAACCAACATGTGCAATTACTTAAAATTGGCCATGAACTAAATAATAGCAGGATGTTACTATAATACCTATAATTTTTGTAACAACGACTGAGCAAGATAGAAGTTATGATGGCTACATCTACAGAGCAGGGAATGCAAACCAAAATGTTCAATCGCTTAAAGTTAGCAATGAAGTAGAAAATAGCAACGTGTTACGGTCATAGCTAGGAATGAACTAAAAGAGCTTCAGACAAACAAGCATCTGAACCCAGAACATGGCGCTAAAACAAGGGACTTACATTAGGAGAAGCACTATGTGGGAGTCACAGCAGATCTTCCTGGGGTTGATAGATCCGGTGATGAAGTACGCTACATGTGCTACTTGGGGTTGGAGAGACGGCCATTACACTTCATGATTACTCATCTCATCTGCAAAAACGTAACGGCGCGTCGTTAGCACAAACAGGTTCCCCCAAGATTAAACAAGAACTTGCAGGCAAGCAATAGAAAAGCGACAGTAGAAGAGTTTAGATCATGCACGGCGCCGAGTTGATACGTCCAATTTGCATCACTATTTTATATCATAATTTGCTGTTATTCATTGATATATTTCATATTGGGACACAATACTTATGTTATTTCATCTATTTTGCATGTTTCATCATTATTGGAGGATCAAGCACCGGAGCCAGGATTCTGCTGGAAAAAGCACCGTCAGAAGGCAATATTTCGGAAGATCACCTGTGGAAGGAAATTATACCAAAAATCCTATTTTTCAAGATGACGGAGGAAGCCAGAAGGAGGAGCCACGAGGAGCCAGGGTGGGAACACCAGAGAGAAAAGAGCTCTCCGGCGGGCAGGAATCCGCCGGGGAAATTCCCTCCGGGAGGGGGAAATCGACGCCATCGTCACCGACGTCAAGCTGGACATCATCACCATCACCATCATCATCATCTCCACCATCATCACCGCCGTCATCACCGCTGGACACCGTCACCACCGTAGCAATTTGGGTTTGATCTTGATTGTTTGATAGGGGAAACTCTCCCGGTATCGATCTATACTTGTTGTTGATGCTATTGAGTGAAACCATTGAACCAAGTTTATGTTCAGATTGTTATTCATCATCATATCACCTCTGATCATGTTCCATATGATGTCTCGTGAGTAGTTCGTTTAGTTCTTGAGGACATGGGTGAAGTCTAAATGTTAGTAGTGAACTATGGTTGAGTAATATTCAATGGTGTGATATTTAAGTTGTGGTGTTATTCTTCTAGTGGTGTCATGTGAACGTCGACTACATGACACTTCACCATTTATGGGCCTAGGGGAATGCATCTTGTATTCGTTTGCTAATTGCGGGGTTGCCGGAGTGACAGAAACCTAAACCCCGTTGGTATATCGATGCAGGAGGGATCGCAGGATCTCAGAGTTTAAGGCTGTGGTTAGATTTATTCTTAATTACTTTCTTGTAGTTGCGGATGCTTGCAAGGGGTATAATCACAAGTATGTATTAGTCCTAGGAAGGGCGGTACATTAGCATAGGTTCACCCACACAACACTTATCATAACAATGAAGATTATTTAGCCGTATGAAGCGAAAGCACTAGACTAAAATCCCATGTGTCCTCGAGAACGTTTGGTCATTATAAGTAAACAAACCGGCTTGTCCTTTGTGCTAAAAAGGATTGGGCCACTCGCTGCAATTATTTCTCTCGCATTTTACTTACTCGTACTTATTTCATCTGTTACATCAAAACCCCCTGAATACTTGTCTGTGAGCATTTACAGTGAAACCTTCATCGAAACTGCTTGCCAACACCTTCTGCTCCTCGTTGGGATCGACATTCTTACTTATCGAAGATACTACGATACACCCCCTATACTTGTGGGTCATCAAGACTATTTTATGGCGCCGTTGCCGGGGAGTGAAGCGCTATTGGTAAGTGGAATTGGTAAGGAAAACCTTTACTGTTTGTGCTGATTTTATTTCTGCCTGCTGCATAAGTCATTATGGAGAGCTCTTCTCTTCAATTTTATTTGGGAAATCTACTACTACTGCAACGGTAGTAGATGAGGCGCCAGGTGAGGAAGTGATACCATATAAAATACCTATGAAAATTATTGAACGTGTTATGGATAACCGCTATGAAGGGGATGGAACTGTCCCGGTGATCATTTACTGTTTTTGCATGAATTATGTGGGTTATTCAAATGTGCAGGTATTGCTATGGATGAAGTGAGGAAGAAATTATTCTCTTTATCGCTGTCCGGTAAGGCGGCGCATTGGTATAAATTACTGGATAATGGGGATTCTCTTGAATGGAATGATATTGTGCCCCGGTTTTATTCTAAGTTCTATCCTCCAAGTGAAATTCATAAGGATCGGAATCGCATATACAATTTTTGGCCTCATGATGGAGAGAGTATTGCCCAAGCTTGGGGGAGATTGAAGTCTTTAATGCTCAAATGCCCCATTCATGAGCTTCCTGGTAATGTTATTATTGATAACTTCTATGCAAGACTTTCTTTTCAAGACAAGACTTTGCTGGATACTTCTTGTTCTGGATCATTTACACGCAACAAAGAAGAGTTTAAAAGGGACCTTCTTGATCGAATCCAAGAAAATACTGAAGGTTGGGAGAACGACAAGGATAGAGAATCAGGTATAATTTATGATTATAAATGCATTGAAGCTTTTATGGATACTGATTTATTTCGTAATATGAGTGCTACATATGGTCTTGATTCCCAAGTTGCTGCAAATCTTTATAAAGCTTTTGCCTCTCATTATGAATTGCCTAAGAAGAATTTTGATAAGTATCATGAACCATATAAAGATAAAATTGATTCATCTATTAATAAGTGTGTTGTAATTGAAACTGCTGATCGTGTTATTCCTGAAGCTTATATTGAAAAAACTCCTTTTCCTGCTAAAATGAAAGAGTACTCTGTTATAAATAGTGCGGTTCATAAAAGTGAAAAGAAACCTAGAGAACCTGAAGAACAAATAAAAGTTGAACCTGCTGTTGCAATTGTTAAAGATCTTGTGACTGAAAATGTGGAGGATGGTCATATTATTTTCTGTGAAGATGCTTCTAATATTGTTTCACATCCTAATAAACCCAAACAAGCTAGTGTTCCTATGCTATCTGTTAAAATTGGTGATCATTGCTATTATGGATTATGTGATATTGGTGCAAGTGTTAGTGCTATTCCTTATGAGCTTTACACGGAGATTATGCACGAAATTGATTCTTGTGAACTTGAAGATATTGATGTGGTTATTCAGCTGGCTAATAGAGAAACTATTTCACCAATTGGTATTGTCCGAGATGTGGAAGTTTTATGCGGTAAGATTAAATATCCTGCTGACTTTTTGGTACTTGGTTCTGCTGCTAGTGATTATTGTCCTATTATTTTTGGTAGACCTTTTCTAAATACTTGTGGAGCTATTATAGATTGCAAGAAAGAGAAAATTTTGACTAAATTTGCTGGTGAATCTTATGAGTTTAACTTCTCTAAATTTACTAAAACTCCTTATAAAGCTGATTTGCCTAGTAATGATTTTAAAATGGAGCAGTGTGCATCTATTGTTCTTGTTCCTAACAATCCTTTGCAGCAACATTTGGAGGATAGTGAGAGCGAAATTTTTAGGAAAGAAAGAGATGAGCTTGAGGAAATTTTTCTTCGCCAACCTATTCTCAAGCATGATTTACCGGTGGAAGATTTGGGTACAACACCGCCACCAAAGGAAGATCCTGTTTTTGATTTAAAGCCTTTACCTGATGATCTTAAATATGCTCATATTGATGATAAGAAAATATATCCTGTTATTATTAGTTCTAAGCTTACAGAGTTTGAAGAAGAAAGATTATTGCAAATATTGAAGAAACACCGAGGAGCTATTGGCTACACTCTTGATGATTTGAAGGGGATTTCTCCATCTATTTGCCAACATGCTATTAATATGGAAGATGATGCAAAGCCTGTTGTTGAACCTCAGCGTCGTCTAATTCCGAAGATGAAGGAAGTGGTAAGGAATGAGGTATTACGACTTCTTGAAGCTGGTATTATATATCCTATTGCTGATAGTAGATGGGTTAGTCCTGTACATTGCGTTCCCAAGAAAGGAGGTATGACTGTTGTGCCTAATGATAATGATGAGCTTATTCCTCAAAGAGTGGTTGTAGGGTATAGAATGTGCATTGATTTTCGAAAAGTTAATAAAGTTACTAAGAAAGATCATTACCCTTTACCATTTATTGATCAAATGCTAGAAAGATTGTCTAAAAATACTCATTTTTGCTTTCTTGATGGTTATTCTGGGTTTTCACAAATTGCTGTTAAAGCTAAAGATCAAGAGAAAACCACCTTTACTTGTCCCTATGGAACTTATGCTTATAGACGTATGCCTTTTGGTTTATGTAATGCTCCTGCTACTTTTCAAAGATGCATGTCTGCTATTTTTCATGGTTTTTGTGAAAGTATTGTAGAGGTATTCATGGATGATTTTTCCGTTTATGGGAATTCTTTTGATAGTTGCTTGCGAAACCTTGATAAAGTTTTGCAGAGATGTGAAGAAACTAACCTTGTTCTTAATTGGGAGAAATGCCACTTTATGGTTAATGAAGGAATTGTATTGGGACATAAAATTTCCGAGAGAGGTATTGAAGTTGATAGAGCTAAAGTTGAAGCAATTGAGAAGATGCCCTATCCGAGGGATGTTAAAGGTATTCGTAGTGTTCTTGGTCATGCTGGGTTTTATAGGAGGTTTATTAAAGATTTCTCCAAGATTTCAAAGCCTCTTACTAATCTTCTTCAAAAAGATGTACCATTTGTTTTTGATGATGATTGTAAGGAAGCTTTTGAAACTCTTAAGAAAGCCTTAACAACTGCTCCTATAGTTGAACCTCCTGATTGGAATTTACCATTTGAAATTATGTGTGATGCTAGTGATTTTGCTGTAGGCGCTGTTCTTGGACAGCGAGTAGATAAAAAACTGAATGTTATTCATTATGCTAGTAAAACTCTTGATGCTGCTCAAAGAAATTATGCTACAACTGAAAAGGAATTATTAGCTGTAGTCTTTGCTTGTGATAAATTTAGATCTTATATCGTTGATTCAAAAGTTACTATTCATACTGATCATGCTGCAATTAGATACCTAATGACAAAGAAAGATGCTAAGCCGAGGCTTATTAGATGGGTACTTCTTTTGCAAGAATTTGATTTACATATTGTAGATAGGAAAGGTGCTGATAATCCTGTTGCTGATAATTTGTCTAGATTGGAAAATATTGCTTATGATCCTGTTCCTGTTAATGATAGTTTTCCAAATGAACAATTGGCTGTGATAAAGGTGAGCTCGCGAGACAGTCCTTGGTATGCTGATTATGCTAACTTTATTGTTTCCAAGTACTTGCCTCCAACCTTTTCAGCTCAGCAAAGGAGGAAATTCTTTTATGATTTGAGGCATTATTTTTGGGATGACCCACACTTATATAAAGAAGGAGTGGATGGTATTATGCGAAGATGTGTTCCCGAATATGAACAACAAGAGATATTGAGTAAATGTCATGGCAGTGCTTATGGAGGACATCACGCCGGAGAAAGAACCGCGCAAAAAGTTCTACAATCAGGTTTTTATTGGCCAACTCTCTTCAAGGATGCGAGAAAGTTTATTCTATCTTGTGATGAATGCCAAAGGGTTGGTAATATCTCCAGACGCAATGAAATGCCTATGAATTATACTCTTGTTATTGAACCGTTTGATTGTTGGGGATTTGACTTTATGGGACCTTTTCCGTCTTCAGAAGGTAACACTCATATACTTGTTGCTGTTGATTATGTTACTAAATGGGTGGAAGCCATACCTACAAAAAGTGCTGATGGTGAGACCTCTTTAAAAATGCTTTTAGATATTATTTTTCCTAGATTTGGAGTACCTAGATATATTATGACTGATGGAGGTTCTCATTTTATTCATGGAGGTTTTAGAAAAACTCTTGCTAAGTATGGTATTAATCATAGAATTGCTTCCGCTTATCACCCTCAAACTAGTGGTCAAGTAGAATTATCAAATAGAGAGATTAAATCTATTTTGCAAAAGACCGTTAATAAAACCAGAAAGAATTGGGCTAGTAAATTGAAGGATGCACTATGGGCTTATAGAACTGCTTATAAAAACCCCATGGGAATGTCACCTTATAAAATGGTTTACGGAAAAGCTTGTCATTTACCTTTAGAGCTAGAACACAAAGCTTATAGGGCTGTTAGAGAATTAAATAAAGATCCTAAACTTGCCGGTGATAAGAGGTTGCTACAATTAAGTTCTTTAGATGAATGGAGAAGTGAAGCTTATGAAAATGCTAAACTCTTTAAAGAAAAAGTTAAAAAATGGCATGATAGGAGGATCATCAAAAGAGAGTTTAATATTGGGGATAAAGTCCTATTGTATCGGTCTCGTCTCAGATTCTTTGCAGGGAAATTACTCTCGAAATGGGAAGGACCATATGTTGTCGAGGAGGTGTATCGTTCAGGAGCAATAAAATTAGCTCTCTCCAAGGCAATGCTACACAAGTGGTGAATGGACAAAGACTCAAGCATTATATCTCGGGTGATTCTTATAATGTTGATGTTGATATTATTCAAGTGGAAACACCGGAAGCTTTCATCAAAGGACAAATTGACAGTCCGCCAGAACTCGACTTTGAATAGGTAACAGTACTGGTAATGAAAAGTACGCAATTTACTTTCCGAACAATATTTTCGCTGTTTTTGGAAAATATGAGAAATTACGAGTTCGAAACGGAGTGGAAAGGACGCACGAGGGCGTGGCACCATAGGCCGGCGCGGCCTAGCAGGGCCCGCGCCGACCTAGGGTTTGGCCACCCGTCGCCCCTTTCCGACTGGTTCGATCACTTTCCTTTTGTCAAGAAAATTTTTGCTATATAATCCCCCGGACCCCTGGAGGTCCGTATATCGTGTTTTCGACGTGTTTTGTTTCGAGCTGTCTGCCAGGATCTGTTTTAGTATAGAAGCACCATGGTCTCCAAGAACAAGGGCAAGGAGTTTCCAGATGAAGAAGATCGAGATCTTGGGTGGAAAGAGGAAGACAAGGACGTCAAGGAAGAGGATGAAGAAGAGGTGGAGGAAGATTCGCGTGCACACCCGCGTGCTACCATTGCAAGCATCAAGGTGGTGGACAACACTTTTAGTGCAAACAAGAGCGCAAGAATTCGCACTGGAGGAGCGGTTCCACGTCATTATCTAGCTCCGAAAACATCTCCATCAGGCACTCATCACCCCTTCCACAATCTAATTTTCAATAATCAAATTGAAGGGACTCCCAAGGCAGCATTGCCTAGCCAGTGGGATATAGATCGCTCTAACACTGCAGGAGAGAAGGAGCCTGAGGCTGAAGAGTGGGGAAATAACTCCAAGAGCTGGGACTCGCCATTAGACAGACTCTCTAACCGCGTCGAGCACAATTCAGAGATGATTCGCAATCTCATATACAGGATTGACGAGCTTCAGGAGCTTATTGAGAAGCTTGTCAGGAATTCATCACCACCATCGCCGAAGGAGTAATTCATCATCGGTATTGGCATCCCCTTGGTTTGTTCCAAGCTTGGGGGAGTGCCGCGGTATCACATTATCACTACCTTTTACTTTTATTGTCAAGTAGTGTCATATCATGAATAGGGAAGTTATCGTATAAGATGGGTTGCGTTTGGAAGTATCTCTCCTTTAGTTGTCTATGTATCCCTTGGTGTGAGTTATCGATATGGAATATTAATGAGAAGTCTTATCATTTACATATTGCACATCTTATTTTAGTTTGCAATCTCTATGATTCATCTTGTTGTTAGTATTGGTATCACTTTGGGAGCATTGAATAAATCTATTTGGTTTTGGCAAACTTAGCATTGGTCAATAGCAACAACACTTTGAGGTTTAAATAGAAAAGAGAAATACATGTAGATGTTTCATTGTCTTTCTTGTTAGCTCATAGCTTATTATTCTGAAGTTAAGATTGTTTGTGCTTACAAGGAAGATGCATGATTGTTTCTATCATATGTATATTTGTTTGTTTCCCTCGACTCTTATGCTTGCTAATTAACCTTGCTAGCCAAAGACCTGTACTGAGAGGGAATACTTCTCGTGCATCCAAACCTTAGCCCAAACCTATGTCATTTGTGTCCACCATACCTACCTACTACATGGTATTTTCTGCCATTCCAAGTAAATACTTCATGTGCTACCTTTAAACAATTCAAAACTTAGTATCTCTTATTTGTGTCAATGTTTCATAGCTCATGAGGAAGTATGTGGTGTTTTATCTTTCAATCTTGTTGGGCAATTTCCACCAATGGACTAGTGGCTTCATCCGCTTACCCAATAATTTTGCAAAAAGAGCTGGCAATGGGATTCCCAGTCCCAAATTAATTAAACTAAATAGACACTCCTCCATGGTATGTGATTGATGGACGGCACCCGAAGGATTCGGTTAGCCATGGCTTGTGTAAGCAAAGGTTGGGGGGAGTGTCATCATCATCATAAAGCTAAAATAAAAAGGCACTCCTTCATGGTATGAGATTGTTGGCAGGCACCCGAGGATTCGGTTAGCCATGGTTTGTGAAAGAAAGGTTGGAAGGAGTGCCACACAAAATGAAAATATTATGGGAGCCGCTCTTAGGAGGTTGTCTGGCAAGGGGGTTAGAGTACCCGCTACCAGTCGTTGACAACAACAAACACCTCTCAAAATGTTACTTTTATTATCTCTATATGATTTCAAAACTGAAAGAGCTCTAGCACATGATTTAATCCCTGCTTCCCTCTGCGAAGGGCCTGTCTTTTACTTTATGTTGAGTCAGTAAACCTATTTCTCTCCATCTCAAGCAAGCATTTGAGTAGTTGTGATCAAACCATTATATTGTGATTTGCTACATCATGTCTTTTATTCTTCCTTGTTTAGTACAAGTTTTATCTGAATGAATATAGCTTTGCAAGTTATCAATGATTATGAAGAGACCATTATGATTGAGTATGCAAGTTGTGCCTTATAAACTTTAACATGAGAGCGCTGCTCAATGAGATAAATATAATCTGTTAATTGTTCTCTGACCAAGAACGAAGTTTGCCATCACCAATGATGATTTCTCATGCACCTTTACTTGTGATTACCTTATACTTGTTTCAATATGAGTTATAAGAGGTTGTTTACTATAATGTCCTGTGTGAATGAATATGATGCTTCTTGTCCGTATTTTATTTATCGACTCTTCACTCCATAAACATGTGGTCATGTCTATCGAGTTCAGTTTCGCTTGGGGACAAGCGAAGTCTAAGCTTGGGGGGAGTTGATACGTCCAATTTGCATCACTATTTTATATCATAATTTGCTGTTATTCATTGATATATTTCATATTGGGACACAATACTTATGTTATTTCATCTATTTTGCATGTTTCATCATTATTGGAGGATCAAGCACCGGAGCCAGGATTCTGCTGGAAAAAGCACCGTCAGAACGCAATATTTCGGAAGATCAACTGTGGAAGGAAATTATACCAAAAATCCTATTTTTCAAGATGACGAAGGAAGCCAGAAGGAGGAGCCAGGAGGAGCCAGGGTGGGCCCACACCCTAGGGCGGCGAGCTCTCCGGCGGGCAGGAATCCGCCGGGGAAATTCCCTCCGGGAGGGGGAAATCGACGCCATCGTCACCGACATCGAGCTGGACATCATCACCATCACCATCATCATCATCTCCACCATCATCACCGCCGTCATCACCGCTGGACACCGTCACCGCCGTAGCAATTTGGGTTTGATCTTGATTGTTTGATAGGGGAAACTCTCCCGGTATCGATCTATACTTGTTGTTGATGCTATTGAGTGAAACCATTGAACCAAGTTTATGTTCAGATTGTTATTCATCATCATATCACCTCTGATCATGTTCCATATGATGTCTCGTGAGTAGTTCGTTTAGTTCTTGAGGACATGGGTGAAGTCTAAATGTTAGTAGTGAACTATGGTTGAGTAATATTCAATGGTGTGATATTTAAGTTGTGGTGTTATTCTTCTAGTGGTGTCATGTGAACGTCGACTACATGACACTTCACCATTTATGGGCCTAGGGGAATGCATCTTGTATTCGTTTGCTAATTGCGGGGTTGCCGGAGTGACAGAAACCTAAACCCCCGTTGGTATATCGATGCAGGAGGGATCGCAGGATCTCAGAGTTTAAGGCTGTGGTTAGATTTATTCTTAATTACTTTCTTGTAGTTGCGGATGCTTGCAAGGGGTATAATCACAAGTATGTATTAGTCCTAGGAAGGGCGGTACATTAGCATAGGTTCACCCACACAACACTTATCATAACAATGAAGATTATTTAGCCGTATGTAGCGAAAGCACTAGACTAAAATCCCATGTGTCCTCGAGAACGTTTGGTCATTATAAGTAAACAAACCGGCTTGTCCTTTGTGCTACAAAGGATTGGGCCACTCGCTGCAATTATTTCTCTCGCATTTTACTTACTCGTACTTATTTCATCTGTTACATCAAAACCCCCTGAATACTTGTCTGTGAGCATTTACAGTGAAACCTTCATCGAAACTGCTTGCAACACCTTCTGCTCCTCGTTGGGATCGACATTCTTACTTATCGAAGATACTACGATACACCCCCTATACTTGTGGGTCATCACCGGTGAAGCAGATCCGGTTCATGCACAGCGGTGTCGGTGAGCAAGATCCGATGCGGTGGAAGACGAATCCGGCGAAGCGGCTAAGCTGAAGCGACTGCGGTAGACTGCTGGATGAGCATATGGTTTCGAGGTACGGCGGGGATGATCCGGTCCGGTTGATGACGGCGTCGATGAAGCGGCTCCGGCAGGCAGCCGGATGACGAGGATCGCGAGGGCTCGGGTAGGCCAGGGAAGTCCGGCGGGGATGTTCCGGTGCGGTGGTCGTGGAGGTGGGAGAGAGGGACTTGGGAAGTTCCGGTGGGTGGTCTGAGGGAAATGAATTTTTTTGGGAGGGTTTCCGGGCTAGGGAGGTGGTGATCCAAAAAATGACGGGCAGACCCCCCCACCAACCGACTTTGCTGTCATCTCCACAGGGGTAGAATGGGAATTTGGAAGCGTGTGAAATTTTTGTATTTTGTAGGCGGGAAGTTTTGCCGCTATGAGATTTTGAATTTCGCTAAGGTCCAAGTATAATGATAAAAAATTGTGAGACCGTACTAGTACCTCTGTTCAAGGCCGAGTGCAAAATCAAATCATCATCACCTTGAATATTGGTCACTACCATGGTCATGATCTATCTCTGAAATTAGCGTATCCGCTATATCTTGCAAAGTATAATGATAAAAAAAATTGTGAGACCGTACTAGTACTTCTATTCTAGGCCGAGTGCAACATCAAATCATCATCACGTTGAAAATTTGTTACCATGATCATGATCTATCTCTGAAATTGGCGCATCCGCTATATCTTTCAAAGTATAATGATAATAAAAATTGTGAGACCATACTAGTACTTCTGTTCAAGTTCGAGTGCAACATCAAATCATCATCACGTTGAAAATTTGTTACCATGATCATGATCTACCTCTGAAAATGGGCGCATCCGCTAAAACTTGCAAAGTATAATGATACAAAATTGTGAGACCGTACTAGTACTTATGTTCAAGGTCGAGTGCAACATCAAATCATCATTACATTGAAAAGTGTGTTACCATGATCACGATCTATCTCTGAATTTGGCGCATCCGCTAAATCTCGCAAAGTATAATGATAAAAAAATTGTGAGACTGTACTAGTACTTCTGTTCAAGTTCGAGTGCAACATCAAATCATCATCACGTTGAAAATTTGTTACCATGATCATGATCTATCTCTGAATTTGGCGCATCTGCTAAATCTTGCAAAGTATAATGATAAAGAAATTGTAAGACAGTAGTAGTACTTCTGTTCAAGGTCGAGTGCAACATCAAATCATCATCACGTTGAAAATTTGTTACCATGATCCTCTGAAAATGGGCGCATCCGCTAAAACTTGCAAAGTATAATGATACAAAATTGTGAGACCGTACTAGTACTTATGTTCAAGGTCTAGTGCAACATCAAATCATCATTACATTGAAAATTGTGTTACCATGATCATGATCTATCTCTGAATTTGGCGCATCCGCTAAATCTCGCAAAGTATAATGATAAAAAAAATTGTGAGACTGTACTAGTACTTATGTTCAAGGCCGAGTGCAGGATCAAATCATCATCATGTTGAAATTTGTTACAACGATCATGACATATCTCTAAAATTGGCGCATCCGCTAAATCTTGCACGTGGCGCATCTCGGTGCGGAGCAACAAGCCGGTGCTATCAAGGTTGAGGCGTCGGTAGCGTCATCGGGCTCTCCTCTTTTGATAGATCTTCTACATGGCGTGGCGCACCGCCCACCGAGAAGCAGTCACATGTGAGATCGAGGTGGAGACGTCGCCGGCATCCTCGAGGCGCGACCGCCCTTCTACGAGCCAGAGTCGACTCAAGGTATGAATCCATGCGCTGTCGCGTCCCTTCTGCATATGAAGTGGGATGCCTTAGATTTATTGTTCTTCTCTTACGATTATTTCTAGCCGGACATGTGTGCTCTTTCTCTGAATATATTGCTTGAAAAGCTAACCAAGTTACTTAAATTCACTTCGTTCTTAATCTTGCGTGCTAATTTTGTTATTTTTGCTGACAGTGGTGCGCGCAAGGAAATTTATTTCTGGGTGTGCTGAGCTGTTAGGCCTAAGTCGAAATCCTCAGCTAAACAAGGCCTCAGCTTAACACATAAAAAGGTGTTCAATCTCGCCCACAATGTCCTCTTCTTTCCTCTTCCTTTATTGGAACTTGTTTTGCAGACAAGGAAAGTGGCACGTGTAATGTGAGTAAAACCCTCTTAGCCAAAATCAGCTACGAGCAAGATTTTATGTATTGTAGATTCCCCAATTGACTCTCATCCCCAATGTAGTCTTTTTTATGTCAGTATAGACTTCTTTACTGGATGTATACTATCGTACATGGCATGCATTTGCCTAATGAGGAGCATTGTATTGCCATTCTAGCCAACCTGATCGATCTGTCAAGCTTCATGCACGAGATGCCATGTTTAATTTACTCCCTCGCTCCGATCCATATTTCTTGGTGTAAAATGAATGTGAATCGGAGGGAGTACTCTTCTTAGATAGTACTATACCAGTTCAAAAAAAAGTACTGTACTACTACATCACAAATGCATCAAAAGAGTACTACATCACAAGACCACCACGGTTGTACTAGTAGAGTTTAATGCTTAACTTCCAAAGGGAATAAGATTACACATATGAACTTTAAACAGGCGCTGTCCGATGTCTGCTTGTTTGGGAGCACAACATAAATAATACTACCCCCGTCCATACATAAGTGACTAAACTTTGTCTGAAGATGGTTTCATCTATATATGTTTTTAGTGTGTAGATACATCCGTATCTTGAAGGAAAAAGGTGAGCCGCTAACTTTTTGAATAGAGTGAGTAATACAATTCGGATAAACAATGGTGTAGTAAAACAAATACTCCTGCCCATCATAAAACAAAACACAGACTGACTCAAATATATGTACAGATCACAAAAAAGGTTTCATCAGAACCCGAACATATACATGCAGAGATGACCGTTTGATCACATAAAACAAAGGTTTCGTGGCATATTTATGCCCCCAAAACAAGCAGACGTAGGACAGCGCCAACGTACTAGCAGCTAGCACTATGGAGCTGCAGTACAAACAAATGGTGCAGCGACATTTCCACCAGAACGAAAACTAAAAGACATCAGACCAAACAAAAGCTGGGCTATCACTTCTTGCCCAAACAAGCCTTGCTCCTTCATATGCGACTTCCTTTTCTCTTATGGATGTTGAACTTTGAATTAGATGGGTTCCTGACAGCGCGTTCTTTTTCGTGTCCTTGATGTTGCACTCTGGATCAGGTCGGTTACTGTCAGGAAATGAACAAATTGATCAGCAAAAGTCATATGTAAATGAATGCAAAGGTTACATATGAATGACTAACCCGGTCTAACTGAGTAGGGATGTAAAGTGCACCAACGTCTAGCAGAATTGTACTTTCTCCACTGCCAGTTGCTCATATCTAATTGGAATACTCCCTCCTTTGCCCGTACAACCAGCTCATTTTTGTCCTCAAATACGCAGAGTAACCTTACTGCATGTTTCCAATTGTATGGAAATGATGTGTCAAGGCCAAAAAAAGTATCCAATTCAAAATTTATATGACATGTCCATGACTCGTGATCGCCTGTTGATGATCTTGTACTGGCCCATGTTTGTAGGGTGAAGTCTCTTATAACAGCAAGGGCAACATCTCCATTATGTCCCTTGAAGATGTGAATGTTAAGCATGAATATATCATGCGTCTCATGAGGGCACTGAATATATTTCAGAGCCTTCTTTGCATGGTCAAGCTCAATGATATATCTAGACTTCGTTGGCCAGTACAAAATACCCCCTATGAGAGTTGCCGGTCTACGGTCAATCTCTGACAGCATCGGAGTTGATCGAGCTAGAAACTCCCATTCTTTTGAATCTGGTGAGTAGATATGAGCCTGTGCATCGTAACGTTTAGTTGTTATCCAAACAACCGAGAACTTGCCACAATGTGTAAACGGTTCAGAGTTGTTTCTCGAACAGAGAATTGAGCCGCTGCTTTCAATTGTGTGATTGCGCCACAATGGTGGTTCTGGTATCGCTGTGAGAACTTGCCTAATTGGATCCCAGACTGATATATACCCACTGGATACATTAGAATGGAGTAGCACCATACCATCGCGGCATCCCAGGACATAGATTTTGGGACCGTTCACTTGAGACGGGATTGCCAGCATCTTCAAGATGGCCGGGTGAAGATCATGCTCTGTGATGAATCGATTGTCCTCGGAGTTGTTGGTGAAAAACCCTAGCAACGGGTTTCCTCCGTTGTGTGACACAGTTAGCTTTCTGAAATAATTGCTTCCCATACATTGCCTCCATGCTTTCTTGGTGCCTGATGCAGCTAGTAAGCAGGTTGGATGGGGAGGAAGCCTGACAAGAATCTGAGAGACTACATCTCCAGGCAGATCGTTGATTGTTGTGGGTGTCCTTCGACTGAAGCTGGTAGGATTATGCAAATCGCACGATGCATCGTCAAAATTATGTAAACAGCACACTGCATCATCTATTTTTTAAAACAAAATGCAACATCTAATTTGACTAAGCAGCAAAATGCATCATCTAATTCATCATCAAAGTTTCCTAAACTGCACGGTGCATCAGCAAAATCAAAATAGTGTAAACAGCACAATGCATCAGCAAAATCAAAATAATGTAAACAGGACAATGCATCAGCAAAATCAAAATAATGTGAACAGCACAATGCATCAGCAAAATCAAAATATTGTAAACAGGACAATGCAATTGTAATCCTGTTGCATAATCAATGAAGCCCTTAATTTGCAAAAAAAAACACCACAAAAATAGGACGCACCAACGGAAGGCAATCTCGCATATACAGTAATAATTGCTAACGTGTCAACACGATTGGAGGAAAAAGAGACCTCTACAGGACCCAAAACGCTGTGGTAACATCAGATGGGGTTAGCTTTGATATAGGTAATAAAATGTAAACAGCACAATACATCATCTAAGTTGACAGCAAAATTCTTCATCGAAATTTCCCACACTGTTCAAGGAATCAGAAAAATTACCTAAAAGGCTAAAAGAGCAAAATGCATCATCAGAGTAAAATATATGTAAACAGTACAATGCATCATCCAACTTTTGGCTAAACAGCAGAGAGCATTAGCTAGGTTGACAGAAAAACAAAAACAAAAAAAACCATGAAAAATTCCTGAAGAGGTGAGTGCATCAGAAAAATTACTACCTAAAAAGCATAATGAATCACCCAAATTACAAAAGAAGCAGAATGCATCATCAAAAATACAAAAACATCTCAATGCATCATCACGTCTGGTTTGGGCAAAAAACCCAATCCACCAGATCTAACCTCATTGCAGTTGGGGAAGGTAGAACTTACAAAGGGGTTGACGAGTCACGATCATATGCAACAAGCGCCGCCTTAGATGAAGTCACCATCCAAGCTCTCGACGCGTTCAAAGCAGCCAGCTTCGAAGCCTCCGACGGTTCTCCCGGCTGCGCCGCCAAAACTCTCGAAGCACGCGCCAAGACTTTCCAACAAAATGCAGCTTCGATACGAGCATTTGCCAGCGCCACAGCGCCCGGGCCCGTCCTAGCCACCGCCTTCGCCTTTGCCTCCGCATCCGCATCCGCATCCGCTTTACATGTCTCCGCCGATGCATGCAGAGCATCCGTCTCCGCTTTCCATGTATCCGCCGACGCAGTGTAGGCATCGAGCGACGCCGTTTTCATTTCCTAGAAAACCCAGTAAGTTACTCACATTGCAATCCCCAAATTAAGGTTATATCGAACACAATGACCGATGAACCTCTGTACTCGCCGGAGGTTGGAGATGTACATACCTGCGAAGATCGGTCCGGTGGTGCTTGACGGTGGTGCGTCGGGGACGGGGGAGAACTCGGCGGGGAGAATGGTGGCGCGGCCCAAGACGGCGGCGCGGAGAGGGGCGACGGTGCGGTCATCGAACCTCGGCAGACAGTATTTTGTATATATATATGAGAAGAAGAATAAAGTCTGGTCGAATGAGGCAGCGCGACCGGCAGAGTACAACCGAAGGCTACTAGTGCTACCTTGGAGTATTGTAGTAATATAACATAATAAAAATAATGGCCTTGTTTAAACCACTCTTGTCAGTGTGGCATCGCGTCCAAATTTAATGCATTCTGTGGAAATCGGAATAATGCTGTAAAAACTCTCATACTAGTGTGGTATATAGCATGCACCGACACTTTTCAACAAAATGTCGTCTCCATTTCATAGGAGACTGCTTGCACACTGGGATACGATGCTGACATGACGAAGGGCGCAGAAGTATTTTGGAGTATTTCATTCGAGCAGATCGGGGCGACGGTGCGTCTTTGGAGGGAATACCGTGTGGTGTGTCTTTGGAGGGAATACCGTACGTACTTAGGAGTATTTCATTCGAGCAGACTGCTTGCACACTGGGATACGATGCTGACATGACGAAGGGCGCAGAAGTTTGCGAAAATGGTTGTACTACCATCCGACCATTAGTATAATCATTGCGCGATAGCTTACACGAGAAGGAAAAGAGCCGAACAGCTGTGGATAATAAAAGCATTTGGCTCTTCGAGGATCCTTCTTCTACTGCCTTCTCAAAGGAGTACTACTATTGTAATCTTTTTTTGTTTTTCTGGGACCTTCGGGTCCCTTCCCCGTTGAAAAGTGAAGTGTTTCGAATACATTCATATGCCTATGTTTCTATTTTTACAAGCAAATAAATAACAAAGGATGACTCAATGCACAAGTTGATCTCATTTTGAAATTTTTTTAAACTTCTTCTATTGTATTCAAATTTGATTAGAAGGAGTCGATCGATTGTACATGCCAATCGTATAGCTTGGTGGGTGGATTGGCATTTGAAGTTTGGTCATTGTGTTCTTGTTTGTTACCACCCTCGCAAGGCACGTCCAAGTATTTCCTGTCAGAATTTATGGCATGTATGTAGTTAAATAACCTACATTATTTCAATTATGAGTTTAATTACTAGGCAAAAGCTTAAAAATCCATATATAGTTGCAGATTAAGATGAACAAATCCTTGAACCTATATCTACAAAATTGATGGCACTAACACATCCTACCAAGCGGAAAGCATGTCTACCCTACTGCTTCCAAAAGGTGGAATTATGACAATAATGTGCAACTGTTAAAATTTGGTAGCCCTCCTTCACAAATAACACACATCTAGCCATTTTTGTACAGTAATAAAAAAGGGAAATCATTCTTTCATGCATGCATATAATTGTTAGAATCTCTTGTTTGTGAAGTTGCTTAAAATACGATCTCTTCCAAACTTGAGGTCATATGATAACTAAAAAGTTTTGTATGGCGGGATTTTGCATCAAAGTACATGCGCACAATACTCACTTGTGGGCAGAAAGCCAAACAAACTCATATTACTAGGTTTGTATTAATTTGTTCTAGAAATTTCACCATCACACATGATTTTGTGCTTGCGTTAATTTTACTTAAAAAACTTCTTCCAAATTCAAATTTTCTTCAAACATGCCAACGGTACATGTCTACCAATTAATAATTAAGGGTACACCACACGTACTGCCTCGTAGGGTACATAAAAAATTACTATATTTTATGGCATGTACTAATTTCACATAATCTACAACTCAATGTTGAGTTTAATGATCAGCCCAGAACTAGAAAACAAATATACATATAGTTGCAAATTAACCTAGAAAAGCTCTAGTATCCTTTAAAACCCTAGAAAATGGCCATGCATGCATGCATCCTACCCATAATAATTAATTAAGGTCTCGATCTCTATACTGCTCACGAAGTTTGGAATTCTGGCAAATATGCAACTTGTTTCATTAATTTACCATGGCGAGATAGATGCATGCACATCGATCTCTTAAAAAATATAAGGGCTCCTTTGATTCATAGGATTGATATAGGAATTATGTAGGAATTGGATCCTATAGGAAAATTTCTATACAAGTCATTTGATTCATAGGAACATATCCTATAGGAATTATTCCTATAGGAATCTTGTAGTACAAATCCTATAGGAAAAAAGCATTAGCTCATACCTCATGGAAAAATTCCTTTGCTACAATCAAAGACACACCATATTCCTATAGGATTCAACTTGGCATGACATTCCAATCCTACACCTTTCCTATTCCTACACTCTTCATATTCCTATGAATCAAAGGAGCCCTAAGTTTGTAAAGGATTTGGCATCCATATATGCTCACCGGATATATAGATAAGGCCAAGCAAACACATCGAATATTTGTGAAGAAATGTTTTTGCTAGAACCTTCAAATTTTTAGATTTACATCACACACAAAGAACACACCTTTAATTTCGCCAGGTTTGTGCACTAATAAAGTACTCCTACAGTACTAGAAATTGGATTGTTCTACTCCGGAGTGATATGCTCACCGGAGTATTTTTGGATCTTAGCTGGAGCGGCGTTTGGCGGTTGCACGAAGCCGTGCTGGATGTTAAGCCTGTCGAGGCACGCCTGGTGGAAAGCGTGCGCCACCTTAGCCTCATCGGCGCGCCGCTGCAATGCTGCGTCCCTGGGATTTGCAGCCGCCGCATTCTTAGCCTGCACGAAAGCTTGCAGAGCATCCCGGCATCTATAGAGTGCCGGGAACATCACGTTATATACGAGCTCCTTGGCGGTGTTGCTCCTGCAAAGGGCGTCGCCGTGATGCGCTTCGAAAGAACGGCCTGGCTCCACGGCCGGCACCGCCTGAAGTGCGGTCGGATTAGGCGGCTGGCCACGGGAGCTCCCTGCCTCCGCATCGTTCGCGCCGGCCGGGAAGGGGATCTCACCTGCTGGCAAAGAAAACCATGCGGCATGCGCGGGCGGAAAAGCCGGCCAGGGCCGAGCGGGCGTCGCATGCGGGGTTGCGTGGGAGATCCCTGCCTCTGCATCCATCGGCCCGCACGGGAAGCGGCTGGCGAGGGGCTCCACGGCCAGCGCCGCCGCCGCGGGCTGAACAACCGGCCAGTGCAGAGCGGGCGGGTTATGCCTTGGTGCGCGATGGACGAAGCGAAGGCGGCGCTGATGCTCCGCTTCCTCGTCGGTGGTAGGACTACGCGCGCGGCGACCAGAGCCAAGTCGGAAGGCCATAGCTATGTCGATTGGTCACTTAAGCTGGAGAGGTTCTCTTACCATTTCGGAGAAGCGGAGTAAGAGGAAGTTGTTGCTTATACGGGTTCACTGCCACGTTGGGTTAAGAGGGGCAAAGTTGGTCAATGCCTAGGAAGTTGGAATCGTTTTGGCCCCAATTTTTTAATTACCTTGCGGTTCATCTCTCGGTCTCTCCCACCTCTTCACTATCCCTCCCCTTGCCTCCTTTCATGCTTCATCGTAGTGCATCTTGTTTTTCTAGCACCTTCACAAAAATCATACACATTTGGCCGATTCTGTCATTGTGTGCACTAATAAAGTAAAAAATCCATTATATGTGAATAAACGTTTAATACACTAGCTCGCAAAGATGTTTCTCAAGGCGATATGCACAATGCCTGCCAAAAATGGGTCATGATAACTAAATTTCGTGTTAATTTTTGCATGACATGTACTCACTTGTGTATGAAGCCAAGCAAACTCATAATCTATACCAAAAAAATGTGAAAGAGTTCTTTTTAGTATCCTTCATACATGGGGTTCCTATTTTTACTTTCTATTTTTACTAGTTACAAGTACTCATGCATGAAAACTTTTGAAAATATGTGCATTTTGGGCTGTGTGGAGACATGGTACAATAATATATTCAAGTTGATATACAAAGTCTAGACATATTCAAACTAGACAAATAATGTATCTAACCCCCTAACCCTAAACTCTGTCTTATGAAGTCAAGCATGCATGAAGAGAATTGGTTTTGGGTTTCAAACATGGAAATTTCAAAATCATCCCAAAAGCTTCATTTTAGAGCGACTAAGAAGGATCCAGGCTTACCTTTCCATTTTCATGTTTTAAACTTGTTTAAATCTTGGTCAAATCTAGGATTTGACCAAGATTCAAATGGGCATAAAATAAAAAAATGAAAAAATGAAAAACCAAAGCGCACATAGTCTTCTTATATGTCATATAGTAAGCATTAAAGTTGGTAAACAAGGTCTAGACATATTCAAACTAGACAAATCATGTATCTACCCCCTAACCCCTAAACTCTGTCTTATGACGAAGTCAAGCATGAAGATTAAGTGGTTTTGGGTTTCAAACATGGAAATTTCAAAAACCTCCCAAAAACTTCATTTTAGGGTGACTAAGAAGGATACATGCTTCCCTTTTCATTTTCATGTTTCTATACTTGTTTAAATCTTGGTCAAACCTAGGATTTGACCAAGATTCAAATGTGCATCAAAATTCCAAAAAAATCAGAAAAATGAAAAACCAAAGCACATAGTTTTCTTATGTCATATAGTAAGCATTAAAGTTGATAAACAAGGGTCTAGACATATTCAAACAAGAAAAATCATGTATCTACCCCCTAACCCTAAACTTTGTCTTATGTAGTCAAGCATGAAGAGAAGTGGTTTTGGGTTTCAAATATGGAAATTTCAAAAACCTATCAAAAGCTTCATTTTAGAGTGACTAAGAAGGATCCATGCTTACCTTTTCATTTTCATATTTGAAACTTGTTTAAATCATTGTCAAACCTAGGATTTGACCAAGATTTAAATGGGCATAAAATTAAAAAAATCGGAAAAATGAAAAACAAAAGCACATAGTCTTCTTATGTCACATATATATAGTAAGCATTCAAAAGTTGATAAACATGGTCTAGCTAGACATATTCAAATAAGACAAATCATGTATCTACCCCTCTAACCCTAAACTCTGTCTTATGAAGTCAAGCATGAAGAGAAGTGGTTTTAGGTTTCAAACATGGAAATTTCAAAAACCTCCCAAAAACTTCATTTTAGAGTGACTAAGAAGGATACATGTTTCCCTTTTCATTTTCATGTTTTAAACTTGTTTAAATCTTGGTCAAACCTAGGATTTGACAAAGATACAAATGGGCACAAAAAAAGAAAAACAAAAAGCACATAGTGTTCTTATGTCATATCGTAAGCATTCAAGTTGATAAACAAGGTCTAGATATATCCAAACCAGACAAATCATGTATGTACCCCGTGTCGATCTTATGAAGTCTAGCATGAAGAAAAGTCGTTTTGGGGGTTTCAAACATGGAAATTTCAAGAACATCCCAAAAGCTTCATTTTAGAGCGACTAAGAAGGATCCAGGCTTACCTTTCCATTTTCATGATTTAAACTTGTTTAAATCTTGGTCAAATCTTGCTCAAGCATGAAGATAAGTGGTTTTGGGTTTCAAACATGCAAATTTCAAAAACCTCCCAAAAACTTCATTTTAGGGTGACTAAGAAGGATACAGGCTTCCCTTTTCATTTTCATGTTCTATATATACTTGTTTAAATCTTGGTCAAACCTAGGATTTGACCAAGATTCAAATGTGCATCAAAATTCTAAAAAAATCAGAAAAATGAAAAACCAAAGCACATAGTCTTCTTATGTCATATAGTAAGCATTAAAGTTGATAAACATGGAAATTTCAAAAACCTCCCAAAATTAAAGCTTCATTTTAGAGTGACTAGTTAAGAAGGATCCAGGCTTATATACCTTTTCATTTTCATGTTTTGAACTTGTTTAAATCTTGGTCAAACCTAGGATTTGACCAATAATCAAATGGGCATAAGATAAAAATAAAAAATAAAATAAAAAACCAAAGCACATAGTCTTCTTATGTCATATATAATAAGCATTCAAAAGTTCATAAACAAGGTCTAGACATATTCAAACCAGACAAATCATGTTCCCCCTAACCCTAAACTTTGTCTTAATTATATATGAAGTCAAGCATGAAGCAGAGAAGTGTGGTTTTGGGTTTCAAACATGGAAATTTCCCTCCCAAAAAGCTTCATTTTAATTAGACTGGCTGGTTAATTAAGAAGGATCCATGATTAATTACCTTTTCATTGTCATGTTTTAAACTTGTTTAAATCTTGGTCGAACCTAGGATTTGACCAAGATTCAAATGGGCATAAAAATTCAGAAAAAAATCGAAAGAATGAAAAACCAAAGCACATAGCCTTGTTATGTCATATAGTAAGCATTCAAATTGATAAACATGGTCTAGACATATTCAAACCAGAAAAATCATGTATCTACCCCTAACCCTAAACTCTGTCTTATGAAGTCAAGCATGAACAGAAGTACGGTGGTTTTGGGTTTCAAACATGGCAAATTCAAGAACCTCCCAAAAGCTTCATTTTAGAGTTACTAAGAGAAAGATCCAGACTTAATTACCTTATCATTTTCACATGTTAAACTTGTTTAAATCTTGCTCAACAAACCTAGGATTTTACCAAGATTCTCAAATGGGCATAAAAATCAAAAAATGAAATACCAATGCACATAGTCCTCTTATGTCATATAGTAAGCATTCAAGTTGATAAACAAGGTCTAGACATATTCAAACAAGAAAAATCATGTATCTACCCCCTATCGACCCTAAACTTCGTCTTATGAAGTCAAGCATGAAGAGAAGTGGTTTTGGGTTTCAAACATGGAAATTTCAAAAACCTCCCAAAATTCAGCTTCATTTTAGAGCGACTAAGAAGGATCGATGCTTACCTTTTCATTTCCATGTTTTAAACTTATTTAAATCTTGGTCAAACCTAGGATTTGACCAAGATTCAAATGGGCATAAAAATTCAGACAAAAAATCTAAAGAATGAAAAACCAAAGCACACATAGCCTTCTTAATTATGTCATATAGTAAACACTCAAGTTGATAAACAAGGTCTAGACATATTCAAACCAGAAAAATTATGTGTATATCTACCCCTAACCCTAAACTCTGTCTTATGAAGTCAATCTAGGATTTGACCAAGATTCAAATGGGCATAAAATAAAAAAACAGAAAAATGAAAAACCAAAGCGCACATAGTCTTCTTATATGTCATATAGTAAGCATTAAAGTTGATAAACAAGGTCTGGACATATTCAAACTAGCTAGACAAATCATGTATCTACCCCCTAACCCCTAAACTCTGTCTTATGACGAAGTCAAGCATGAAGATAAGTGGTTTTGGGTTTCAAACATGGAAATTTCAAAAACCTCCCAAAAACTTCATTTTAGGGTGACTAAGAAGGATACAAGCTTCCCTTTTCATTTTCATGTTCTATACTTTTTAAATCTTGCTCAAACCTAGGATTTGACCAAGATTCAAATGTGCATCAAAATTCCAAAAAAATCAGAAAAATGAAAAACCAAAGCACATACTGTAGTTTTCTTATGTCACATACATATATATAGTAAGCATTCAAAAGTTGATAAACAAGGTCTAGCTAGACATATTCAAATAAGACAAATCATGTATCTACCCCTCTAAAACCATAAACTCTGTCTTATGAAGTCAAGCATGAAGAGAAGTGGTTTTTGGTTTCAAACATGGAAATTTCAAAAACCTCCCAAAATTAAAGCTTCATTTTAGAGTGACTAGTTAAGAAGGATCCAGGCTTATATACCTTTTCATTTTCATGTTTTGAACTTGTTTAAATCTTGGTCAAACCTAGGATTTGACCAATATTCAAATGGGCATAAAATAAAAAAATAAAAAATAAAAAACCAAAGCACATAGTCTTCTTATGTCATATATAGTAAGCATTCAAAAGTTCATAAACAAGGTCTAGACATATTCAAACCAGACAAATCATGTTCCCCCTAACCCTAAACTTTGTCTTAATTATATATGAAGTCAAGCATGAAGCAGAGAAGTGTGGTTTTGGGTTTCAAACATGGAAATTTCAAAAACCTCCCAAAAAGCTTCATTTTAATTAGACTGGCTGGTTAATTAAGAAGGATCCATGATTAATTACCTTTTCATTGTCATATTTTAAACTTGTTTAAATCTTGGTCGAACCTAGGATTTGACCAAGATTCAAATGGGCATAAAAATTCAGAAAAAAAAACCAAAGCACATAGCCTTGTTATGTCATATAGTAAGCATTCAAATTGATAAACATGGTCTAGACATATTCAAACCAGAAAATTCATGTATCTACCCCTAACCCTAAACTCTGTCTTATGAAGTCAAGCATGAACAGAAGTACGGTTTTTGGGTTTCAAACATGGCAAATTCAAGAACCTCCCAAAAGCTTCATTTTAGAGTTACTAAGAGAAAGATCCAGACTTAATTACCTTATCATTTTCACATGTTAAACTTGTTTAAATCTTGCTCAACAAACCTAGGATTTTACCAAGATTCTCAAATGGGCATAAAAATCAAAAAATGAAATACCAATGCACATAGTCCTCTTATGTCATATAGTAAGCATTCAAGTTGATAAACAAGGTCTAGACATATTCAAACAAGACAAATCATGTATCTACCACCTCCTACCCCTAAACTTGTCTTATGAAGTCAAGCATGAAGAGAAGTGGTTTTGGGTTTCAAACATGGAAATTTCAAAAACCTCCCAAAAAGCTTCATTTTAGAGCGACTAAGAAGGATCGATGCTTACCTTTTCATTTCCATGTTTTAAACTTATTTAAATCTTGGTCAAACCTAGGATTTGACCAAGATTCAAATGGGCATAAAAATTCAGACAAAAAATCTAAAGAATGAAAAACCAAAGCACACATAGCCTTCTTAATTATGTCATATAGTAAACACTCAAGTTGATAAACAAGGTCTAGACATATTCAAACCAGAAAAATTATGTGTATATCTACCCCTAACCCTAAACTCTGTCTTATGAAGTCAATCTAGGATTTGACCAAGATTCAAATGGGCATAAAATAAAAAAACAGAAAAATGAAAAACCAAAGCGCACATAGTCTTCTTATATGTCATATAGTAAGCATTAAAGTTGATAAACAAGGTCTGGACATATTCAAACTAGATAGACAAATCATGTATCTACCCCCTAACCCCTAAACTCTGTCTTATGATGAAGTCAAGCATGAAGATAAGTGGTTTTGGGTTTCAAACATGGAAATTTCAAAAACCTCCCAAAAACTTCATTTTAGGGTGACTAAGAAGGATACAAGCTTCCCTTTTCATTTTCATGTTCTATACTTGTTTAAATCTTGCTCAAACCTAGGATTTGACCAAGATTCAAATGTGCATCAAAATTCCAAAAAAAATCAGAAAAATGAAAAACCAAAGCACATAGTTTTCTTATGTCACATACATATATATAGTAAGCATTCAAAAGTTGATAAACAAGGTCTAGCTAGACATATTCAAATAAGACAAATCATGTATCTACCCCTCTAAAACCATAAACTCTGTCTTATGAAGTCAAGCATGAAGAGAAGTGGTTTTTGGTTTCAAACATGGAAATTTCAAAAACCTCCCAAAATTAAAGCTTCATTTTAGAGTGACTAGTTAAGAAGGATCCAGGCTTATATACCTTTTCATTTTCATGTTTTAAACTTGTTTAAATCTTGGTCAAACCTAGGATTTGACCAATATTCAAATGGGCATAAAATAAAAAAAAAAAAAAAAAAAAAAAAAACCAAAGCACATAGTCTTCTTATGTCATATATAGTAAGCATTCAAAAGTTCATAAACAAGGTCTAGACATATTCAAACCAGACAAATCATGTTCTCCTAACCCTAAACTTTGTCTTAATTATATATGAAGTCAAGCATGAAGCAGAGAAGTGTGGTTTTGGGTTTCAAACATGGAAATTTCAAAAACCTCCCAAAAAGCTTCATTTTAATTAGACTGGCTGGTTAATTAAGAAGGATCCATGATTAATTACCTTTTCATTGTCATGTTTTAAACTTGTTTAAATCTTGGTCGAACCTAGGATTTGACCAAGATTCAAATGGGCATAAAAATTCAGAAAAAAATCGAAAGAATGAAAAACCAAAGCACATAGCCTTGTTATGTCATATAGTAAGCATTCAAATTGATAAAACATGGTCTAGACATATTCAAACCAGAAAAATCATGTATCTACCCCTAACCCTAAACTCTGTCTTACGAAGTCAAGCATGAACAGAGTACGGTGGTTTTGGGTTTCAAACATGGCAAATTCAAGAACCTCCCAAAAGCTTCATTTTAGAGTTACTAAGAGAAAGATCCAGACTTAATTACCTTATCATTTTCACATGTTAAACTTGTTTAAATCTTGCTCAACAAACCTAGGATTTTACCAAGATTCTCAAATGGGCATAAAAATCAAAAAATGAAATACCAATGCACATAGTCCTCTTATGTCATATAGTAAGCATTCAAGTTGATAAACAAGGTCTAGACATATTCAAACAAGAAAAATCATGTATCTACCCCCTATCGACCCTAAACTTCGTCTTATGAAGTCAAGCATGAAGAGAAGTGGTTTTGGGTTTCAAACATGGAAATTTCAAAAACCTCCCAAAATTCAGCTTCATTTTAGAGCGACTAAGAAGGATCGATGCTTACCTTTTCATTTCCATGTTTTAAACTTATTTAAATCTTGGTCAAACCTAGGATTTGACCAAGATTCAAATGGGCATAAAAATTCAGACAAAAATTCTAAAGAATGAAAAACCAAAGCACATAGCCTTCTTAATTATGTCATATAGTAAACACTCAAGTTGATAAACAAGGTCTAGACATATTCAAACCAGAAAAATCATGTGTATATCTACCCCTAACCCTAAACTCTGTCTTATGAAGTCAATCATGAAGAGAATTGGTTTTGGGTTTCAAACATGGAAATTTCAAGTACGTCCCAAAAGCTTCATATATTTTAGAGTGACTAATTAAGAAGGATCTTGGCTTACGTTTTCATTTTCATGCTTGAAACTTGTTTAAATCTTGGTTGAACCTAGGATTTGACCAGAATCAAATGTGCATAAAATTCTTAAAAAAAAATAGAAAAATGAAAAACAAAAGCACATGGTCTTCTTATGTCATATAGTAAGCATTCAAGTTGATAAACAAGGTTTAGACATATTCAAACCAGACAAATCATGTATCTACCCCCTAACCCTAAACTCGGTCTTATGAAGTCTAGCATGAGGAGAAGTCGTTTTGGGTTTCAAACGTTTAAGCCAAAAGCCCCATTTCAAATATTTCAAACTTATTCAAATTTGGTTCAAATTTGAAAGACACACAAGTTATAGCACACATAGTGCATACATTCTCACACATACTGCACTAGATGCTAACCCGGCCTATAGTTTGAGGCCATTGGATGAGGTCGAAAAAATCTTGGATTAGAAATGGGGTTGTTCGAACCCCGTAGTTGGATTTTTTGAACCTTGATCTGTAGTACTGGGCAAAACCCTAGTTTAACCTATTTAATTATAGATTCGTAGGTCGATTTTTCTACTACCTTTTTATTATTACTATGCAGCACATGTGTGTTTGCCCGTCGAGTGAAACTCGGAGGAAGAGGGATCACTCGGAAGGAGAGAAGAAGGGAGAGAATTATGGTGTCTCCCCTTTTCGGGTGATGATGTTGACTTTTGTGCAGGGTTTGTCGGTGAGCAGGAGGTGCGAGCGAGCGAGTCGAGCGAGGCCGAGAATGAGAGAGATTTGTTTTTGTGAGAGGGACAACCGAAGGATCCAGAAGGACCCACAGACTTCCAATACGCATCCTGATGCGTCTTCTCTTGACAAAGAAAATGGCTGGGAGTTTGCGTACCTATTGCACGTGACTTGTGCTCACTGAAGTGTGGGACCTCACGCATGGGCACCACACGTAAGTGACAGACCTGCTGGTGTAAAAGCTCGGTTGATTATTATAGTGCATTAGAACAAAGTTTCCTATGGATTCAAGGGTAGGAAATCCAAGTTAACTCATTTACATGACATTATTTTTTCCATGAAGCAAAGTTAACGCACCTATCAATTGGTACATTTTGGAGTGACTAAGAAGGATCCAGGCTTACTTATTCGTTTTCACGTGTAAAACTTGTCTAAATCTTGGTCAAACAAAATTGGCAGAAAATTCAAAAAAAAAAAGAAAAATGAAAAACAAAAGCACATAGTCTTCTTATGTCATATAGTAAGCATTAAAGTTGATAAACAAGGTCTATACATATTCAAACCATACAAATCATGTATCTACCCGCTAACCCCTAAACTATGTCTTAAGAAGTCAAGCATGAAGAGAAGTGGTTTTGGGTTTCAAACATGGAAATTTCAAAAACCTCCCAAAACTTCATTTTAGGGTGACTAAGAAGGATACAGGCTTCCCTTTTCATTTTCATGTTCTATACTTGTTTAAATCTTGGTCAAACCTAGGATTTGACCAAGATTCAAATGGGCACAAAAAAATAAAAATAAAAAGCACATAGTGTTCTTATGTCATATCGTAAGCATTCAAGTTGATAAACAAGGTCTAGATATATCCAAACCAGACAAATCATGTATCTACCCCCTATCGACCCTAAACTTCGTCTTATGAAGTCAAGCATGAAGAGAAGTGGTTTTGGGTTTCAAACATGGAAATTTCAAAAAACCTCCCAAAATTCAGCTTCATTTTAGAGCGACTAAGAAGGATCGATGCTTACCTTTTCATTTCCATGTTTTAAACTTATTTAAATCTTGGTCAAACCTAGGATTTGACCAAGATTCAAATGGGCATAAAAATTCAGACAAAAAATCTAAAGAATGAAAAACCAAAGCACATAGCCTTCTTAATTATGTCATATAGTAAACACTCAAGTTGATAAACAAGGTCTAGACATATTCAAACCAGAAAAATTATGTGTATATCTACCCCTAACCCTAAACTCTGTCTTATGAAGTCAATCTAGGATTTGACCAAGATTCAAATGGGCATAAAATAAAAAAACAGAAAAATGAAAAACCAAAGCGCACATAGTCTTCTTATATGTCATATAGTAAGCATTAAAGTTGATAAACAAGGTCTGGACATATTCAAACTAGCTAGACAAATCATGTATCTACCCCCTAACCCCTAAACTCTGTCTTATGACGAAGTCAAGCATGAAGATAAGTGGTTTTGGGTTTCAAACATGGAAATTTCAAAAACCTCCCAAAAACTTCATTTTAGGGTGACTAAGAAGGATACAGGCTTCCCTTTTCATTTTCATGTTCTATACTTGTTTAAATCTTGCTCAAACCTAGGATTTGACCAAGATTCAAATGTGCATCAAAATTCCAAAAAAATCAGAAAAATGAAAAACCAAAGCACATAGTTTTCTTATGTCACATACATATATATAGTAAGCATTCAAAAGTTGATAAACAAGGTCTAGCTAGACATATTCAAATAAGACAAATCATGTATCTACCCCTCTAAAACCATAAACTCTGTCTTATGAAGTCAAGCATGAAGAGAAGTGGTTTTTGGTTTCAAACATGGAAATTTCAAAAACCTCCCAAAATTAAAGCTTCATTTTAGAGTGACTAGTTAAGAAGGATCCAGGCTTATATACCTTTTCATTTTCATGTTTTGAACTTGTTTAAATCTTGGTCAAACCTAGGATTTGACCAATATTCAAATGGGCATAAAATAAAAAAAATAAAAAAAATAAAAAACCAAAGCACATAGTCTTCTTATGTCATATATAGTAAGCATTCAAAAGTTCATAAACAAGGTCTAGACATATTCAAACCAGACAAATCATGTTCCCCCTAACCCTAAACTTTGTCTTAATTATATATGAAGTCAAGCATGAAGCAGAGAAGTGGTTTTTGGGTTTCAAACATGGAAATTTCAAAAACCTCCCAAAAAGCTTCATTTTAATTAGACTGGCTGGTTAATTAAGAAGGATCCATGATTAATTACCTTTTCATTGTCATGTTTTAAACTTGTTTAAATCTTGGTCGAACCTAGGATTTGACCAAGATTCAAATGGGCATAAAAATTTAGAAAAAAATCGAAAGAATGAAAAACCAAAGCACATAGCCTTGTTATGTCATATAGTAAGCATTCAAATTGATAAAACATGGTCTAGACATATTCAAACCAGAAAAATCATGTATCTACCCCTAACCCTAAACTCTGTCTTATGAAGTCAAGCATGAACAGAAGTACGTGGTTTTGGGTTTCAAACATGGTAAATTCAAGAACCTCCCAAAAGCTTCATTTTAGAGTTACTAAGAGAAAGATCCAGACTTAATTACCTTATCATTTTCACATGTTAAACTTGTTTAAATCTTGCTCAACAAACCTAGGATTTTACCAAGATTCTCAAATGGGCATAAAAATCAAAAAATGAAATACCAATGCACATAGTCCTCTTATGTCATATAGTAAGCATTCAAGTTGATAAACAAGGTCTAGACATATTCAAACAAGACAAATCATGTATCTACCCCCCCCTATCGACCCTAAACTTCGTCTTATGAAGTCAAGCATGAAGAGAAGTGGTTTTGGGTTTCAAACATGGAAATTTCAAAAACCTCCCAAAATTCAGCATTTTAGAGCGACTAAGAAGGATCGATGCTTACCTTTTCATTTCCATGTTTTAAACTTATTTAAATCTTGGTCAAACCTAGGATTTGACCAAGATTCAAATGGGCATAAAAATTCAGACAAAAATTCTAAAGAATGAAAAACCAAAGCACATAGCCTTCTTAATTATGTCATATAGTAAACACTCAAGTTGATAAACAAGGTCTAGACATATTCAAACCAGAAAAATCATGTGTATATCTACCCCTAACCCTAAACTCTGTCTTATGAAGTCAATCATGAAGAGAATTGGTTTTGGGTTTCAAACATGGAAATTTCAAGTACGTCCCAAAAGCTTCATATATTTTAGAGTGACTAATTAAGAAGGATCTTGGCTTACGTTTTCATTTTCATGCTTGAAACTTGTTTAAATCTTGGTTGAACCTAGGATTTGACCAGAATCAAATGTGCATAAAATTCTTAAAAAAATAGAAAAATGAAAAACAAAAGCACATGGTCTTCTTATGTCATATAGTAAGCATTCAAGTTGATAAACAAGGTTTAGACATATTCAAACCAGACAAATCATGTATCTACCCCCTAACCCTAAACTCGGTCTTATGAAGTCTAGCATGAGGAGAAGTCGTTTTGGGTTTCAAACGTTTAAGCCAAAAGCCCCATTTCAAATATTTCAAACTTATTCAAATTTGGTTCAAATTTGAAAGACACACAAGTTATAGCACACATAGTGCATACATTCTCACACATACTGCACTAGATGCTAACCCGGCCTATAGTTTGAGGCCATTGGATGAGGTCGAAAAAATCTTGGATTAGAAATGGGGTTGTTCGAACCCCGTAGTTGGATTTTTTGAACCTTGATCTGTAGTACTGGGCAAAACCCTAGTTTAACCTATTTAATTATAGATTCGTAGGTCGATTTTTCTACTACCTTTTTATTATTACTATGCAGCACATGTGTGTTTGCCCGTCGAGTGAAACTCGGAGGAAGAGGGATCACTCGGAAGGAGAGAAGAAGGGAGAGAATTATGGTGTCTCCCTTTTTCGGGTGATGATGTTGACTTTTGTGCAGGGTTTGTCAGTGAGCAGGAGGTGCGAGCGAGCGAGCGAGCGAGCGAGGCCGAGAATGAGAGAGATTTGTTTTTTTGTGAGAGGGACAACCGAAGGATCCAGAAGGACCCACAGACTTCCAATACGCATCCTGATGCGTCTTCTCTTGACAAAGAAAATGGCTGGGAGTTTGCGTACCTATTGCACGTGACTTGTGCTCACTGAAGTGTGGGACCTCACGCATGGGCACCACACGTAAGTGACAGACCTGTTGGTGTAAAAGCTCGGTTGATTATTATAGTGCATTAGAACAAAGTTTCCTATGGATTCAAGGGTAGGAAATCCAAGTTAACTCATTTACATGACATTATTTTTTCCATGAAGCAAAGTTAACGCACCTATCAATTGGTACATTTTGGAGTGACTAAGAAGGATCCAGGCTTACTTATTCGTTTTCACATGTAAAACTTGTCTAAATCTTGGTCAAACAAAATTGGCAGAAAATTCAAAAAAAACAGAAAAATGAAAAACAAAAGCACATAGTCTTCTTATGTCATATAGTAAGCATTAAAGTTGATAAACAAGGTCTATACATATTCAAACCATACAAATCATGTATCTACTCGCTAACCCCTAAACTATGTCTTAAGAAGTCAAGCATGAAGAGAAGTGGTTTTGGGTTTCAAACATGGAAATTTCAAAAACCTCCCAAAACTTCATTTTAGGGTGACTAAGAAGGATACAGGCTTCCCTTTTCATTTTCATGTTCTATACTTGTTTAAATCTTGGTCAAACCTAGGATTTGACCAAGATTCAAATGGGCACAAAAAATAAAAATAAAAAGCACATAGTGTTCTTATGTCATATCGTAAGCATTCAAGTTGATAAACAAGGTCTAGATATATCCAAACCAGACAAATCATGTATCTACCCCCTATCGACCCTAAACTTCGTCTTATGAAGTCAAGCATGAAGAGAAGTGGTTTTGGGTTTCAAACATGGAAATTTCAAAAACCTCCCAAAATTCAGCTTCATTTTAGAGCGACTAAGAAGGATCGATGCTTACCTTTTCATTTCCATGTTTTAAACTTATTTAAATCTTGGTCAAACCTAGGATTTGACCAAGATTCAAATGGGCATAAAAATTCAGACAAAAAATCTAAAGAATGAAAAACCAAAGCACACATAGCCTTCTTAATTATGTCATATAGTAAACACTCAAGTTGATAAACAAGGTCTAGACATATTCAAACCAGAAAAATTATGTGTATATCTACCCCTAACCCTAAACTCTGTCTTATGAAGTCAATCTAGGATTTGACCAAGATTCAAATGGGCATAAAATAAAAAAACAGAAAAATGAAAAACCAAAGCGCACATAGTCTTCTTATATGTCATATAGTAAGCATTAAAGTTGATAAACAAGGTCTGGACATATTCAAACTAGCTAGACAAATCATGTATCTACCCCCTAACCCCTAAACTCTGTCTTATGACGAAGTCAAGCATGAAGATAAGTGGTTTTGGGTTTCAAACATGGAAATTTCAAAAACCTCCCAAAAACTTCATTTTAGGGTGACTAAGAAGGATACAGGCTTCCCTTTTCATTTTCATGTTCTATACTTGTTTAAATCTTGCTCAAACCTAGGATTTGACCAAGATTCAAATGTGCATCAAAATTCCAAAAAAATCAGAAAAATGAAAAACCAAAGCACATACTGTAGTTTTCTTATGTCACATACATATATATAGTAAGCATTCAAAAGTTGATAAACAAGGTCTAGCTAGACATATTCAAATAAGACAAATCATGTATCTACCCCTCTAAAACCATAAACTCTGTCTTATGAAGTCAAACATGAAGAGAAGTGGTTTTTGGTTTCAAACATGGAAATTTCAAAAACCTCCCAAAATTAAAGCTTCATTTTAGAGTGACTAGTTAAGAAGGATCCAGGCTTATATACCTTTTCATTTTCATGTTTTGAACTTGTTTAAATCTTGGTCAAACCTAGGATTTGACCAATATTCAAATGGGCATAAAATAAAAAAAATAAAAAAAATAAAAACCAAAGCACATAGTCTTCTTATGTCATATATAGTAAGCATTCAAAAGTTCATAAACAAGGTCTAGACATATTCAAACCAGACAAATCATGTACCCCCTAACCCTAAACTTTGTCTTAATTATATATGAAGTCAAGCATGAAGCAGAGAAGTGTGGTTTTGGGTTTCAAACATGGAAATTTCAAAAACCTCCCAAAAAGCTTCATTTTAATTAGACTGGCTGGTTAATTAAGAAGGATCCATGATTAATTACCTTTTCATTGTCATGTTTTAAACTTGTTTAAATCTTGGTCGAACCTAGGATTTGACCAAGATTCAAATGGGCATAAAAATTCAGAAAAAAATCGAAAGAATGAAAAACCAAAGCACATAGCCTTGTTATGTCATATAGTAAGCATTCAAATTGATAAAACATGGTCTAGACATATTCAAACCAGAAAAATCATGTATCTACCCCTAACCCTAAACTCTGTCTTATGAAGTCAAGCATGAACAGAAGTACGGTGGTTTTGGGTTTCAAACATGGCAAATTCAAGAACCTCCCAAAAGCTTCATTTTAGAGTTACTAAGAGAAAGATCCAGACTTAATTACCTTATCATTTTCACATGTTAAACTTGTTTAAATCTTGCTCAACAAACCTAGGATTTTACCAAGATTCTCAAATGGGCATAAAAATCAAAAAATGAAATACCAATGCACATAGTCCTCTTATGTCATATAGTAAGCATTCAAGTTGATAAACAAGGTCTAGACATATTCAAACAAGACAAATCATGTATCTACCCCCTATCGACCCTAAACTTCGTCTTATGAAGTCAAGCATGAAGAGAAGTGGTTTTGGGTTTCAAACATGGAAATTTCAAAAACCTCCCAAAATTCAGCTTCATTTTAGAGCGACTAAGAAGGATCGATGCTTACCTTTTCATTTCCATGTTTTAAACTTATTTAAATCTTGGTCAAACCTAGGATTTGACCAAGATTCAAATGGGCATAAAAATTCAGACAAAAAATCTAAAGAATGAAAAACCAAAGCACATAGCCTTCTTAATTATGTCATATAGTAAACACTCAAGTTGATAAACAAGGTCTAGACATATTCAAACCAGAAAAATCATGTGTATATCTACCCCTAACCCTAAACTCTGTCTTATGAAGTCAATCATGAAGAGAATTGGTTTTGGGTTTCAAACATGGAAATTTCAAGTACGTCCCAAAAGCTTCATATATTTTAGAGTGACTAATTAAGAAGGATCTTGGCTTACGTTTTCATTTTCATGCTTGAAACTTGTTTAAATCTTGGTTGAACCTAGGATTTGACCAGAATCAAATGTGCATAAAATTCTTAAAAAATAGAAAAATGAAAAACAAAAGCACATGGTCTTCTTATGTCATATAGTAAGCATTCAAGTTGATAAACAAGGTTTAGACATATTCAAACCAGACAAATCATGTATCTACCCCCTAACCCTAAACTCGGTCTTATGAAGTCTAGCATGAGGAGAAGTCGTTTTGGGTTTCAAACGTTTAAGCCAAAAGCCCCATTTCAAATATTTCAAACTTATTCAAATTTGGTTCAAATTTGAAAGACACACAAGTTATAGCACACATAGTGCATACATTCTCACACATACTGCACTAGATGCTAACCCGGCCTATAGTTTGAGGCCATTGGATGAGGTCGAAAAAATCTTGGATTAGAAATGGGGTTGTTCGAACCCCGTAGTTGGATTTTTTGAACCTTGATCTGTAGTACTGGGCAAAACCCTAGTTTAACCTATTTAATTATAGATTCGTAGGTCGATTTTTCTACTACCTTTTTATTATTACTATGCAGCACATGTGTGTTTGCCCGTCGAGTGAAACTCGGAGGAAGAGGGATCACTCGGAAGGAGAGAAGAAGGGAGAGAATTATGGTGTCTCCCCTTTTTCGGGTGATGATGTTGACTTTTGTGCAGGGTTTGTCAGTGAGCAGGAGGTGCGAGCGAGCGAGCGAGCGAGTCGAGCGAGGCCGAGAATGAGAGAGATTTGTTTTTTTTTGTGAGAGGGACAACCGAAGGATCCAGAAGGACCCACAGACTTCCAATACGCATCCTGATGCGTCTTCTCTTGACAAAGAAAATGGCTGGGAGTTTGCGTACCTATTGCACGTGACTTGTGCTCACTGAAGTGTGGGACCTCACGCATGGGCACCACACGTAAGTGACAGACCTGCTGGTGTAAAAGCTCGGTTGATTATTATAGTGCATTAGAACAAAGTTTCCTATGGATTCAAGGGTAGGAAATCCAAGTTAACTCATTTACATGACATTATTTTTTCCATGAAGCAAAGTTAACGCACCTATCAATTGGTACATTTTGGAGTGACTAAGAAGGATCCAGGCTTACTTATTCGTTTTCACGTGTAAAACTTGTCTAAATCTTGGTCAAACAAAATTGGCAGAAAATTCAAAAAAAAAAGAAAAAATGAAAAACAAAAGCACATAGTCTTCTTATGTCATATAGTAAGCATTAAAGTTGATAAACAAGGTCTATACATATTCAAACCATACAAATCATGTATCTACCCGCTAACCCCTAAACTATGTCTTAAGAAGTCAAGCATGAAGAGAAGTGGTTTTGGGTTTCAAACATGGAAATTTCAAAAACCTCCCAAAACTTCATTTTAGGGTGACTAAGAAGGATACAGGCTTCCCTTTTCATTTTCATGTTCTATACTTGTTTAAATCTTGGTCAAACCTAGGATTTGACCAAGATTCAAATGGGCACAAAAAAATAAAAAAAAAGCACATAGTGTTCTTATGTCATATCGTAAGCATTCAAGTTGATAAACAAGGTCTAGATATATCCAAACCAGACAAATCATGTATCTACCCCTATCGACCCTAAACTTCGTCTTATGAAGTCAAGCATGAAGAGAAGTGGTTTTGGGTTTCAAACATGGAAATTTCAAAAACCTCCCAAAATTCAGCTTCATTTTAGAGCGACTAAGAAGGATCGATGCTTACCTTTTCATTTCCATGTTTTAAACTTATTTAAATCTTGGTCAAACCTAGGATTTGACCAAGATTCAAATGGGCATAAAAATTCAGACAAAAAATCTAAAGAATGAAAAACTAAAGCACACATAGCCTTCTTAATTATGTCATATAGTAAACACTCAAGTTGATAAACAAGGTCTAGACATATTCAAACCAGAAAAATTATGTGTATATCTACCCCTAACCCTAAACTCTGTCTTATGAAGTCAATCTAGGATTTGACCAAGATTCAAATGGGCATAAAATAAAAAAACAGAAAAATGAAAAACCAAAGCGCACATAGTCTTCTTATATGTCATATAGTAAGCATTAAAGTTGATAAACAAGGTCTGGACATATTCAAACTAGCTAGACAAATCATGTATCTACCCCCTAACCCCTAAACTCTGTCTTATGACGAAGTCAAGCATGAAGATAAGTGGTTTTGGGTTTCAAACATGGAAATTTCAAAAACCTCCCAAAAACTTCATTTTAGGGTGACTAAGAAGGATACAGGCTTCCCTTTTCATTTTCATGTTCTATACTTGTTTAAATCTTGGTCAAACCTAGGATTTGACCAAGATTCAAATGTGCATCAAAATTCCAAAAAAAATCAGAAAAATGAAAAACCAAAGCACATAGTTTTCTTATGTCACATACATATATATAGTAAGCATTCAAAAGTTGATAAACAAGGTCTAGCTAGACATATTCAAATAAGACAAATCATGTATCTACCCCTCTAAAACCATAAACTCTGTCTTATGAAGTCAAACATGAAGAGAAGTGGTTTTTGGTTTCAAACATGGAAATTTCAAAAACCTCCCAAAATTAAAGCTTCATTTTAGAGTGACTAGTTAAGAAGGATCCAGGCTTATATACCTTTTCATTTTCATGTTTTGAACTTGTTTAAATCTTGGTCAAACCTAGGATTTGACCAATATTCAAATGGGCATAAAATAAAAAAATAAAAAAATAAAAAACCAAAGCACATAGTCTTCTTATGTCATATATAGTAAGCATTCAAAAGTTCATAAACAAGGTCTAGACATATTCAAACCAGACAAATCATGTTCCCCCTAACCCTAAACTTTGTCTTAATTATATATGAAGTCAAGCATGAAGCAGAGAAGTGTGGTTTTGGGTTTCAAACATGGAAATTTCAAAAACCTCCCAAAAAGCTTCATTTTAATTAGACTGGCTGGTTAATTAAGAAGGATCCATGATTAATTACCTTTTCATTGTCATGTTTTAAACTTGTTTAAATCTTGGTCGAACCTAGGATTTGACCAAGATTCAAATGGGCATAAAAATTCAGAAAAAAATCGAAAGAATGAAAAACCAAAGCACATAGCCTTGTTATGTCATATAGTAAGCATTCAAATTGATAAACATGGTCTAGACATATTCAAACCAGAAAAATCATGTATCTACCCCTAACCCTAAACTCTGTCTTATGAAGTCAAGCATGAACAGAAGTGGTTTTGGGTTTCAAACATGGCAAATTCAAGAACCTCCCAAAAGCTTCATTTTAGAGTTACTAAGAGAAAGATCCAGACTTAATTACCTTATCATTTTCACATGTTAAACTTGTTTAAATCTTGCTCAACAAACCTAGGATTTTACCAAGATTCTCAAATGGGCATAAAAATCAAAAAATGAAATACCAATGCACATAGTCCTCTTATGTCATATAGTAAGCATTCAAGTTGATAAACAAGGTCTAGACATATTCAAACAAGAAAAATCATGTATCTACCCCCTATCGACCCTAAACTTCGTCTTATGAAGTCAAGCATGAAGAGAAGTGGTTTTGGGTTTCAAACATGGAAATTTCAAAAACCTCCCAAAATTCAGCTTCATTTTAGAGCGACTAAGAAGGATCGATGCTTACCTTTTCATTTCCATGTTTTAAACTTATTTAAATCTTGGTCAAACCTAGGATTTGACCAAGATTCAAATGGGCATAAAAATTCAGACAAAAAATCTAAAGAATGAAAAACCAAAGCACATAGCCTTCTTAATTATGTCATATAGTAAACACTCAAGTTGATAAACAAGGTCTAGACATATTCAAACCAGAAAAATCATGTGTATATCTACCCCTAACCCTAAACTCTGTCTTATGAAGTCAATCTAGGATTTGACCAAGATTCAAATGGGCATAAAATAAAAAAACAGAAAAATGAAAAACCAAAGCGCACATAGTCTTCTTATATGTCATATAGTAAGCATTAAAGTTGATAAACAAGGTCTGGACATATTCAAACTAGCTAGACAAATCATGTATCTACCCCCTAACCCCTAAACTCTGTCTTATGACGAAGTCAAGCATGAAGATAAGTGGTTTTGGGTTTCAAACATGGAAATTTCAAAAACCCCAAAAACTTCATTTTAGGGTGACTAAGAAGGATACAGGCTTCCCTTTTCATTTTCATGTTCTATACTTGTTTAAATCTTGGTCAAACCTAGGATTTGACCAAGATTCAAATGTGCATCAAAATTCCAAAAAATCAGAAAAATGAAATACCAATGCACATAGTTTTCTTATGTCACATACATATATATAGTAAGCATTCAAAAGTTGATAAACAAGGTCTAGCTAGACATATTCAAATAAGACAAATCATGTATCTACCCCTCTAAAACCATAAACTCTGTCTTATGAAGTCAAGCATGAAGAGAAGTGGTTTTTGGTTTCAAACATGGAAATTTCAAAAACCTCCCAAAATTAAAGCTTCATTTTAGAGTGACTAGTTAAGAAGGATCCAGGCTTACCTGTTCATTTTCATGTTTTAAACTTGTTTAAATCTTGGTCAAACAAGCGCGTAATATTTGTGAAATTTTAATAATAGCTACTACTTATGTGAATTTTTTTCGTTCATACGCTTATTGGGGGGTAGGCTAACCCTAATGGCCTCCTCAAGATCCCTACCTCTACCAAGGTTTCCCGAGTTTCCACCTCGACGGGTTGGGCCCCAAGAGCAGTGTAGAACAGCAGCAAGTTTTCCCTTAAGTGGATCACCCAAGGTTTATCGAACTCGGGGAGGAAGAGGTCAAAGATATCCCTCTCATGCAACCCTGCAACCACAAAGCAAGAAGTCTCTTGTGTCCCCAACACACCTAATAGGTGCACTAGTTCGGCGAAGAGATAGTGAAATACAGGTGGTATGAATAAATGTGAGCAGTAGTAACGGCGTGTAGTTGATGGTGGTAATATGGTGGCAGTAGTAACGCAGCAGTAGTAACGCAGTAAAACAGTAAACAAGCAGCGATAGCAGTATTTAGGAACAAGGCCTAGGGATTACACTTTCACTAGTGGACACTCTCAACATTGATCACATAACAGAATAGATAAATGCATACTCTACACTTTTGTTGGATGATGAACACATTGCGTAGGATTACACGAACCCTCAATGCCGGAGTTAACAAGCTCCACAATAATGCTCATGTTTTAGTAACCTTTAGTGTAAGATAGATCAACAGACTAAACCAAGTACTAGCATAGCATGCACACCGTAACCTTCATGCATATGTAGGAGGAATAGATCACATCAATATTATCATAGCAATAGTTAACTTTATAATCTACAAGAGATCATAATCATAGCATAAACCAAGTACTAACACGGTGCACCCACTGTCGCCTTTACACACGTGCAGGAGGAATAGAACTACTTTAATAACATCACTAGAGTAGCACATAAATAGTAGTGATACAAACTCATATGAATCTCAATGAGATCATTGTATTGAAGTACATGGAAGAGAGATGAACCACATAGCTACCGGTACAGCCCCGAGCCTCGATGGAGAACTACTCCCTCCTCATGGGAGCAGCAGCGGTGATGAAGATGGCGGTGGAGATGGCAGCGGTGTCGATGGAGAAGCCTTCCGGGCACTTCCCTCCGGCAGGGTGCCGGAACAGAGTTCTGTCCCCCGAATTGGAGTTTCGCGACGGTGGCGGCGCCCCTGGAGTCTTTGGAGTTTCGTCAATTGGTATCGAAGTTTTAGGTCACGACGGCTTAAATAGGCGAAGAATCGAGTCGGAGGGTCTGGGGGGCCCACACCCTAGGGCGCCCCCTTGGCCGTGCCGGGGTGGTGTGGGGCCCCCGGGGCTCCCCTCTGGTCCTTCCCGGGTGTTCGGATGCTTCCGATGAAAATAGGAACTTGGGCGTTGATTTCGTCCGATTCCGAGAATATTTCGTTACTAGGATTTCTGAAACCAAAAACAGAACAGCAACTGGCCTCTCGGCATCTCGTCAATAGGTTAGTTCCGGAAACGCATAAAAATGATATAAAGTGTGAACAAAACATGTTGGTATTGTCATAAAACAAGCATGGAACATCGGAAATTATAGATACGTTGGAGACGTATCAGCATCCCCAAGCTTAGTTCCTACTCGTCCTCGAGTAGGTAAACGATAAAAGATAATTTCTGAGGTGACATGCTACCAACATAATCTTAATCATACCATTGTAAAGCATATGAGATGAATGCAGCGAAAGCAATGTAAATGCAATGAGTAAACAATTGAATCATATAGCAAAGACTTTTCATGAATAGTACTTTCGAGACAAGCATCAATAAGTCTTGCATAAGAGTTACTCATAAAGCAATAAATTCTTAGTAAAGGTATTGAAGCAACACAATGGAAGATTAAGTTTCAGCGGTTGCTTTCAACTTATAACATGTATATCTCATGGATAATTGTCAATGCAAAGCAATATAACAAATGCAATATGCAAATATGTAAGAATCAATGCACAGTTCACACAAGTGTTTGCTTCTTGGGATGGAGAGAAATAGGTGAACTGACTCAACATTGAAAGTAAAAGAATGGTCCTTCAAAGAGGAAAAGCATCGATTGCTATATTTGTGCTAGAGCTTTGATTTTGAAAACATGAAACAATTTTGTCAACGGTAGTAATAAAGCATATGCATCATGTAAATTATATCTTATAAGTTGCAAGCCTCATGCATAGTGTACCAATAGTGCCCGCACCTTGTCCTAATTAGCTTGGACTACCGGATCATCACAATGCACATGTTTTAACCAAGTGTCACAAAGGGGTACCTCTATGCCGCCTGTACAAAGGTCTAAGGAGAAAGCTCGCATTGGATTTCTCGCTATTGATTATTCTCAACTTAGACATCCATACCGGGACAACATAGACAACAGATAATGGACTCCTCTTTTATGCATAAGCATGTAACAACAATTAATAATTTTCTCATATGAGATTGAGGATTTTGTCCAAAACTGAAACTTCCACCATGGATCATGGCTTTAGTTAGCGGCCCAATGTTCTTCTCTAACAATATGCATGCTTAACCATAAGGTGGTAGATCTCTCTTACTTCAGACAAGACGAACATGCATAGCAACTCACATGAAATTCAACAAAGAGTAGTTGATGGCGTCCCCAGAAACATGGTTATCGCACAACAAGCAACTTAATAAGAGATAAAGTGCATAATTACATATTCAATACCACAATAGTCTTTAAGCTATTTGTCCCATGAGCTATATATTGCAAAGGCGAATGATGGAAATTTAAAGGTAGCACTCAAGCAATTTACTTTGGAATGGCGGGAAAATACCATGTAGTATAGGTAGGTATGGTGGACACAAATGGCATAGTGGTTGGCTCAAGTATTTTGGATGCATGAGAAGTATTCCCTCTCGATACAAGTTTTAGGCTAGCAAGGCTTATTTGAAACAAACACAAGGATGAACCGGTGCAGCAAAACTCACATAAAAGACATATTGAAAACATTATAAGACTCTACACCGTCTTCCTTGTTGTTCAAACTCAATACTAGAAATTATCTAGACCTTAGAGAAACCAAATATGCAAACCAAATTTTAGCATGCTCTATGTATTTCTTCACTAATAGGTGCAAGGTATATGATTCAAGAGCTTAAATAAGAGCACAACAATTGCCAAGTATCAAGTTATTCAAGACATCATACCAATTACTACATGTAGCATTTTCCAATTCCAACCATATAAAAATGAACGAAGCAGTTTTAACCTTCGCCATGAACACTAAAAGATAAAGCTAAGAACACATGTGTTCATATGAACCACGGAGCGTGTCTCTCTCCCACACAAGCATTTATTCAAACAAAACAAAAACAAAAGCACACAGACGCTCCAAGTAAAGCACATAAGATGTGATGGAATAAAAATATAGTTTCAGGGGAGGAACCTGATAATGTTGTCGATGAAGAAGGGGATGCCTTGGGCATCCCCAAGCTTAGACGCTTGAGTCTTCTTGATATATGCAGGGGTGAACCACCGGGTGCATCCCCAAGCTTAGAGCTTTCACTCTCCTTGATCATGTTGCATCATACTCCTCTCTTGATCCTTGAAAACTTCCTCCACACCAAACTCGAAACAACTCATTAGAGGGTTAGTGGACAATAAAAATTAACATGTTCAGAGGTGACACAATCATTCTTAACACTTCTGGACATTGCATAATGCTACTGGACATTAGTGGATCAAAGAAATTCATCCAACATAGCGAAAGAGGCAATGCGAAATAAAAGGCAGAATCTGTCAAAACAGAACAGTCCGTAAAGATGGATTTTATTAGGCCACCAGACTTGCTCAAACGAAAATGCTCAAATTGAATGAAAGTTGCGTACATATCTGAGGATCACTCACGTAAATTGGCATAATTTTCTGAGTTACCTACAGAGAATTAGACCCAGATTCGTGACAGCAAAGAAATCTGTTTCTGCGCAGTAATCCAAATCTAGTACTTACTTTACTATCAAAGACTTTACTTGGCACAACAAAATACAAAACTAAGATAAGGAGAGGTTGCTACAGTAGTAAACAACTTCCAAGACACAAATATAAAACAAAGTACTGTAGTAAAATAACACATGGGTTATCTCCCAAGAAGTTCTTTTCTTTATAGCCATTAAGATGGGCTCAGCAGTTTTAATGATGCACTCGCAAGAGATAGTATGTGAAGCAAAAGAGAGCATCAAGAGGCAAATTAAAAACACATTTAAGCCTAACATGCTTCCTATGAAGAGGAATCTTGTACACAAATGAATTCATGAAGAACAAAGTGACAAGCATAAGAGGATAAAACACGAGTAACTTCAAGATTCTCAACATAAAGAGGGGAAACTTAATATTATTAAGATGCATATAACCATATTTCCCTCTCTCATAATAACTTTCAGTAGCATCATTGATGAAATCCACAATATACCCATCACTTAAAACATTCTTATCATGGTTCATATGCATAGAAGTATCATTAAATTTGGCATAAGAAGAATTATTCTCATTAATAGTAATTTGAGCAGGATTATTATCAAGAATTTGAACATGGTAAACAAGTTGCATATTAAGGCAATTGTTTTTGGTAAGCCTATCATAACTATGACAAGTTTCATAAGGATAATTGTAACATGTGTCATATCCATCTCTATAGCGATTATCTAGACCAGAATATGTAATATCATCATTTTCACTAAAAGTAGAGGTCTCAAGTATAGGATCTTTGAGCACAACATCCCCAAGCTTAGACTTCTTCATAGCATTAGCAGTAATTGCATTCATACTAATAACATCGCTACTAACATGCAAATAAGGTTCCATAGGTTTTTTAATTTTCGCATCAAACAATTCTAAATCAGGAAAAAGATTAAAAAGCTCACTAAATTTTTTGTTGTTTTCCATTATGCCTAACTAGTGTAAACAAGAAACAAAAAGTTGCAATTGCAGGATCTAAAGGAAATAGCTTTGAGCACACACACAACGGCGCCGGAAAAATACTTTACCTGGGACCGTAGTATGAGTGCCTTTACCTTTCCTCCGCAACGGCGCCAGAAAAGTGCTTGATGTCTACGCTCCCCTCCTTTCTGTAGACAGTGGTTGGGCCCCAAGAGCGAGGTTTGTAGAACAGCAGCAAGTTTTCCTTAAGTGGATCACCCAAGGTTTATCGAACTCAGGGAGGAAGAGGTCAAAGATATCCCTCTCATGCAACCCTGCAACCACAAAGCAAGAAGTCTCTTGTGTCCCCAACACACCTAATAGGTGCACTAGTTCGGCGAAGAGATAGTGAAATACAGGTGGTATGAATAAATGTGAGCAGTAGTAACGGCGTGTAGTTGATGGTGGTAATATGGTGGCAGTAGTAACGCAGCAGTAGTGACGCAGTAAAACAGTAAACAAGCAGCGATAGCAGTATTTAGGAACAAGGCCTAGGGATTACACTTTCACTAGTGGACACTCTCAACATTGATCACATAACAGAATAGATAAATGCATACTCTACACTTTTGTTGGATGATGAACACATTGCGTAGGATTACACGAACCCTCAATGCCGGAGTTAACAAGCTCCACAATAATGCTCATGTTTTAGTAACCTTTAGTGTAAGATAGATCAACAGACTAAACCAAGTACTAGCATAGCATGCACACCGTAACCTTCATGCATATGTAGGAGGAATAGATCACATCAATATTATCATAGCAATAGTTAACTTTATAATCTACAAGAGATCATAATCATAGCATAAACCAAGTACTAACACGGTGCACACACTGTCACCTTTACACACGTGCAGGAGGAATAGAACTACTTTAATAACATCACTAGAGTAGCACATAAATAGTAGTGATACAAACTCATATGAATCTCAATGAGATCATTGTATTGAAGTACATGGAAGAGAGATGAACCACATAGCTACCGGTACAGCCCCGAGCCTCGATGGAGAACTACTCCCTCCTCATGGGAGCAGCAGCGGTGATGAAGATGGCGGTGGAGATGGCAGCGGTGTCGATGGAGAAGCCTTCCGGGGGCACTTCCCCGACAGGGTGCCGGAACGAGTTCTGTCCCCGAATTGGAGTTTCGATGGCGGCGCCCCTGGAGTCTTTCTGGAGTTTCGTCAATTGGTATCGAAGTTTTAGGTCACGACGGCTTAAATAGGCGAAGAATCGGAGTCGGAGGGTCTCTGGGGGCCCACACCCTGGGGCGCCCCTGGCCGTGCCGGGGTGTGGTGTGGGGCCCCAGGGCTCCTTGGTCCTTCCCGGGTGTTCTGGATGCTTCCGATGAAAATAGGAACTTGGGCGTTGATTTCGTCCGATTCCGAGAATATTTCGTTACTAGGATTTCTGAAACCAAAAACAGCAGAAAACAGCAACTGGCCTCTCGGCATCTCGTCAATAGGTTAGTTCCGGAAAACGCATAAAAATGATATAAAGTGTGAACAAAACATGTTGGTATTGTCATAAAACAAGCATGGAACATCGGAAATTATAGATACGTTGGAGACGTATCAACCTCTACCAAGGTTTCCCGAGTTCATCCACCTCGACGGGTTCCTTGCCACTTTCGACCATGTTGTGGGCATCATTTCGGGTTCCCGTACCACGACCAGTCCTTTTCAGGAGTCCCGAACCCGATGCCATAATATTTGTTTGAAAAAAATTCAAGACCGCACAATATTTGTTGAAATAAATGAATAAGCATTTTTAAATAGCTAAATAAAAGAAGTATGAATTTTGAAAAATTTATTTTTTCTAAAACATTAATTGGAGCATTGACATGTTGAACCCACTTGTCGATTTTGCTATCAACATGACTAACTAGCTGATTAGATAACCAAGTGGTGAAATTTGCAACATATTAGACCACCACATGGTGGAAACTGCAAAAAAATGTCCAAGTGGTGGTTTGTGCAACATATAGAGCAGTACAGTATATGGTAGTACAAGATGAATGTGCACTGCCGTGGGCCCGTGGTAATATATCATGATGATGGCAAAGGATCTTTTCTCTGCTGAAACTGTCCAGAGCTGATTTGATGAGACAAAATACAGCTCCACGGCGTGCAAGGACAGTATACAGTACATTAACTTCTTCTCGGGTCACACGCCTTCACGACAGGTGCAATAGTGCAGCAGAGACCAGAGAGAGAAGGCACGCCCGTAGTACTCGTATTATTGATTTCAATTCAAATTGTTTTTTTGCCTGCTTCTCCGTCTTCTTCATCTCCATCTTCTCTGGCGACCCCGCCTACACCAGCAGCCCCTGCACCACCGCCGCCATGCCTTTTTCGGATCATCTCGAGCCACCTGTTTGATGGTACTAGTAGGAGTTGTGGACTTTTATCCATATCGCTCTACCAGCTGCCGCTCGCACTGTCCTCCAATACCTCATACCCAAACGCCAGCGTCCCACTCCCACACCCCCACACCCACTTGACCGCATCCTTCCAATGGCGAGATCGATCAATGAGAGTGGCAGTTCTTGGGTGTTTCCTGATGGCCCCCTTGAAGAAATCGCATCCCGATGCGATGTCATCACCGCCGCGAGCCTCGTCGGTTCATGCAAGTTTTATCATGATTCAGCAACACAAAGTGTAGCTCTGCCTGCATCTCAGCCGTTTGGCATGCCCTGTGTTCTTCATACTCACCAAACTGAGGTACCGCCCGCGCACAATCCCTTCTCCCGCGTCCACAAGTTCAAGCAGGAGGGTGCGCAGAAGGACAAGCAGCATGATGCAAAAGATCGCAAGGGTACCTTGTGCCAACTGACGCCGCTGGACAGGATCTCTTCCGATGCCGTGATTCCAGATGGTGGTACGGGCATGTGGGCAGGCGCGAATGGAGATTGGATCGCCCTTCTTGGGTTCCCCTGGAATTGGGAGCTTGTCAATGTGTACACTGGTCGCCGGATTCCTCTACCACCAATAAGTGAGTTTAAATCCACCCCGGATAAACTTGTGTTCGAGTCTAATGATCAACATCTTCAACTGCTGAAGATAGCTATTTGCCGAGTTCCAACAGCTGCTTCAAATTATACTAGTTTCTCTGTTCTTGCCATCTTCAACGCGGCAATTGCAGTCCTTCACTGTGCTTCTAGCAGATGGACAGTTCTTGACAACCAGTTCTTAGCGTACGGCTACTCCGATGCAATCATCCACAAGGGTATTGTATTTGCTGTAACTCAGACAGGCGAAGTTTATGCATGGAATCAACTTTCTTGGGGTAATTTTTCTCATCTCATATGATGTGTTTTCGCTATTACCTGCTAGTTTCAGATTTAGCTTTAGGCTTTTTCTTTTTGTTGTGCAGTTTTCGTGTCATGCCTGTACCTTTCCCCCTCTATATTCAATCAAAATCAGCAGCGATATGCCTTTGAGTCAAAATAAAGTACTCCCTCCGATCCAAATCAAATTGACTCAGCTTTGTCTAGCCAGTGCATCTAGCTAGACAAACTTGAGTCAATTAATTTGTGCATATCTAGCTAGACACATCCAGTTGAGTCAATTAATTTGGATCGGAGGCAGTATTTTAGCTACATCATTATTCATGTATGTAATGAACTAATCAAGTTTTGCTGAACTGACTTCAAGCTGTGCTTTCCTTTGCAAGGTCCTTTGTTGATCAGCACGGCACCTATTCCGCCAGAACTTGATGAACAAGGTCGGTACAATCTTGGCTCCTGGTGGTTAGCACGATCTCCTGATGGTTCTAGACTTTTTCTGGTCCATACCTGGGGCGTTACTGACGGGCGGGATTATACTGGACTGGTTCGGATTTTACCTGCTGCTGCTACCTCTGAGGGTCGTCATGGTCGCACTATTCGCGGGTATGGTAAGGGTTTACTTGGCTGCGAGGTGTACAGCATGGACACCAGTCAGTTGATGCCACCGAGGCCATGGAGGAGGATTATTTCCCTTGGATCATATTCTCTCTTCCTTGGAGTGAACTATCCGATTATCATTCCAGTAGAAGACGGGGCAGAACATGACCGTCCAAATATGGCGAGAAGCAACTCTGTTTACACATCGCACCATGCAGTAGGCCTTGCATATCCTCCTTCTCCAGAAATTTGCCGCTTCAGTTTGAATTCTGAAGACTGTACTGTTGGTTTCCAAACCAACATTAGATGGACATGGCGGCAGGTTCCGTTGTGGCTCATCCCAAGCTTCGCCAACGCCCGGCAATGGAACCTGCCTTCGCGTCACAGGTCCAGAAAGAAGGGCTGATGTACTTTATGTAATACTCGTGTTGTAATGCAAGATTTGTATCTGTTGAACTATTTCATTTGCATGTTTATCTCTACCTAGGCTACTCCCTTTCCGTAGTTGTGTTGTACTATCTGTTGAACTATTTCCTTTGCCTGTTATCTCTACCTAGGCTACTCCTCCGTAGTTGTTAAATTGATGTAATGCTCCTACAATGCAGACTACACTGGGCGTGTGGCCTGTAATGTTATCAAACACCTTTTGTACTCGTTCTAGTAAGCATTTCACACTATAGCTCACATAATTAAAGTACTCCTACAACGTATTAGTTGAAAGATATCTCTCATAAGTAAGTACCCCTCTTTGAGCTTATGCGAAACAATTAGAAATATATACTCTCGACACAAGATTATATTAAAAACAATGGTACATAGTTCTATTAGAAAAAGAAAGTGTGAATAGTAGAATGATGGAGAAGTGTTTTTTGAGGTCTGTGCATAGCTAGTGTTCATGGTGCAAAAGCACTTAGACTAGTCACAATGGGAAGTATCGTAGACTGATACTAGTCTATGATACAACACCTTCAATGCATAGTATCATGAATTAGTATCATGCAATGTTGCGAAAAACCAATTATTCATTTCTTTCCAAATAGACTAGCTTTGCGAGGATGACAAAACATTTCTTTATTGCCCTCTCGTATGAATCACCTCCATACATCACCTCTCATACCGATTGAAAGCCATGCCAAATCGTTGGTTCAAGACCATGAATACCAAGCCAATTTTGTTAGCTAGTTGGACCACCCTCGGATTGAGAACCAACGGTTGAAAGAAAGGTGGGCGCCAACTCATATTTTTTTCTCGAGAGTCCGACACTTGATGTTGATTGCAAAGTTCACAAAGGCCAAAATTTTGACATCCTCTTTGTGCAAGTCTTGCCACCATCCAAACTCGGTTTTGAAGTACCAACCAAGAAAAAAAAGCTTGCACTTTGGAGGACCCCATGGACCATGAAAATTTTGAAAAACTTCCAGTAAATCATGCATATTTCGATTTATATTTTGGTGAAGTTTCATTCGATTTGAATCATAGGTTTGTGAGCAAATATATATTTAGTTTAAACTAGTGCTCGAGTACGTAAGAATCTATTTAATCACAAGCTAGTCATCCAAATGGGATGAAATATTCATAGATTTTAAAACAAGGAATCTACATATTACTGGATTTTTTTCAAAATTTTCTGAATAGTTTTTCTTTTTTAGCTTCGAAATAAGAGATAGTTTGGAACGTTGGATCTCAAATGGATGGTAGATGGTGGGACACAGTCACAATGTATCTTGGAAGCATCAAGTCACTGAAGCTCTGTCCGGTTTCCAAACCAAGCTAGGAAAGGCATTGAAAATGAAGTTCTGCTCTAAAACATTTCTCATTCCATTTTGGTGCTCGCGCGGTTGCATGCTGCCCACGTGTTAAGGTACGTGTCTCTGGCATGTAGAGAACTACGATTATTGGCGAAAAATATATCGAAATGGAAACTGTAAAAAAAGCCCTCTCTGGTCAACCTGATGTGACGAGACATCACTGCACCAAACGTCGTCGCAAATTTATAGATGGGTGGCGTGCTAGTCTACCAACAGTCAAATCGGCGCCCAGTCGCAGCAGCAGCCTAGGGTAGAGATCAGGTGACATGCACCATTTGCATGTCACCGTGTGACATGCGGCCTAAATTCAAATTTAAACATTGCGAAAAAATCTGAAAAAAATCATGCATGTTCACAACACATATTAAGATGATCCCTAAAAATTTCAGATCAAAATTCAAAACATGCATCGAGAAACAAAAAAGAGAAACTCAGATGTGAATAGTGTACACAGAAACTTAGATTTGAATTCGGAACTATTCATGACAGATTTCTCTTTTTTGTTTCTCAATGTGTGTTTTGAATTTTAATCTGAAATTTTTAGGGACCATTTTAATATGTGTTGTAAACATACATGATTTTTTTCAAAAAATTTCGCAATGTTTAAATTTGGATTTAGGCCGCATGTCACACGGTGACATGCAAAGGGTGCATGTCACCTGATCTCTATCCGCAGCCTAGAGTACTACCTAGTTTTTGCCCCTTGCATGTCTATCATCTTCTTCTTCACCCCGTTACAAAAAAAAAATCTTCTTCTTCACCCTCCCAGAATCACGCGCACGCGCAGGATCTCGATCCCCACCACGCCGCATCACTAGTACTACTCCGTATACCTTTCTCTCCTTACCCCGGCCGGCCGCGCGCCGCATCGTTCCTTCCATAGCGCTCGCCCTCTCCTCCGAAAACCCCAAGCGCAGTTGCATCCGCCATCCACCTAAATCCATCTTCACGTGATGGATTATTCTAGGCTTTGCCGGGGCGGCGGGGACGGCCACTTGGGGGCTCTCACCGGCGACAACATCGACCTCATCGCTGCGCATCTGGACGTTACCTACACCGTCCGACTTGCCGCATGTTCCAGGGAGCTCTACGACATGATCAGCAAGGATGAAGGTAAGATGCACCATTGGGATGAACCCTGCCTGCTGATGCCTCCGCCTGCTTATTGGTTCGGTGAACACTGGGACCTGGCGACAGCATCTCGTCTGCATGATACCGTGTACGACCTGGTGCCCCTCGACCATCCTCGCCGTTCTGTCGCCCTGCCGTTCATGCACGACAGAAAATGGCTTGGCGCGAACGGCGACTGGATCGCCGCCGCCGATCATCATGGGTACCAGTGGTGCCTCGTGAACGTCTACACCGAGCGACATATCCCCCTTCCATCCCTACCTGATTCGAAGATTCATCATAGTATTGTTTCATATCGACCTGCATACTCTTTTAACTGGGGTCCAGCAATTTATTTGTTGAAGATTGTAATCTGCCAAGTGCCCACAAAAGGTGGGAGGTACGCAGATTACAAGCTCATCGCCTTGTTCGACAAAACGATTTTCTACCTTGAAGGGGGTGGCGACTGGAGAATGCTGGAGGCCCTTACACCTGCACCTGATTATCCAAATTACTGTGATGCCATTGAACTCCGTGGCCACGTTTTTGCGGTGGACGAAACTGACGGCTCCACGTACTTCTGGGACACCGCAAATGGTATTTTTTCAGTCCTTATGTTGCATTGCATGATACACTGCCTTAACCAATGAAGTTATTCATGAACTACCTTGTTTATATTTTACCTTTCTTATATGACTTAATGATCACACCCCCTTTTGCTGAATATGAATGAACCGTTGCTTGCAATGAATTAGTAGTACTAATTAGTCACCAACAAACATAGTATGCTCAGTATGTGATTGCATTCCTGAATTAGTAACTCTACGCCACTGCAGAATATGGGTGTAATTAACCAGTATCTCAAAAGATAACGTGGCACTATGAAGGCACCCTTTTTGATAACCTTTTACACCCATTGTTTCATATATAACTAATTGATTTTGCCTCCAAAAGGAGGACGAGAGACCCCCGCCATCATCTGCATCAGAGAGATGCATAAGGACTTTCATAAGTATATGACTTAACGATCACATCCTTTATCTGAATATGAATGAACCGTTGCTTGCAATGAATTAGTACTAGTCAGTCATCAGCAAACATAGTATACTCCGTATGTGAATGCATTCCTGAATTAGTAACTCTATGCAACTGCGGAATATGGATGTAATTAACAAGTATCTCAAATGTTAACGTAGAAACAGAAAAATAGAAGAAAATCGTTTGTAATTACATGCGTAGCTTATATTTTCTAGAGATCGGGGAAAAAGCCTTGATTGGATGTACCTACATGCAGATCAAACAGTTCTTTGTTTATATCGGTGAACAATCTGCAGAATGGTATAATTAATTTTGTTTTTGATACATTTTTTCTCCCATTTTCTTGAATAGATTTCAGTTTCCCACAATTATCTTTCATTAGTGATTGTGACGTCCCCTCATTCAAAATAACTCAGGTTATCTTTTTCCTAATTCAATGATATTTAAGTTTGAGTAAGTTTACGATTAATATCTACAACCTCATATATATATAAGATTTAGCACCTGCAGGCCTAACAAAGTTAGCTGCCTCTAGTCCCCTGTATAATTCTTTCTTTTGCTTTCTCAGTTTTTCGTAGCCTTGCTACAACCCTGTATGCTCTAATATATAATGATGCACGACTAGGCATGTGTTCGAGAAAAGAAAATCTAAATATCTTTTGTAATATATGAACCTATATTGATGTTTTAGATGTTGGTAGTATAATTTTCGATAATCTTGAACAGACTTAAATCAGTTTAACTTAGCACAACCATATAGCGTACCTTTTTTAGAACGCGAAAATGAGGTAAACAAATACCATGTGTACCCTTTACTATCAATAGTAGAGAAGAGATTATGAACCTTCAACTCTAAAATGCAAATTCTTCTACTGAATGGATAGCTGCATCTGATACCTATTTTGCAAATGTTACCAGACTTGGGGTTAGCTACAAAGAGCATTTCTTTCTTGTCAAGCTTCATGCACTACCAACACAACCAAAAGTCCGAACTGATCGCAAGGGCGGCAATCCACTTATACAATTCAACACCCCCCTCACGTGTGATGGGAGACAAGTCAACATGTGGAAAGACTCAGAGGTATAGCTCAAGAGGCATATACGTGGACTCCGAGGGGGCAACAACAATTTTAGGATAAATTGCGAAAGCCAGGACTCGAACTCGAGACCCTGGCTCTGACACCATGTCAAGCTTCATGGACTAGCCAACGCAACCAAAAGTCCGAACTGATGAAAGGTCTAGGCAATCCACTTATACAGTTAAACATTTCTTACCCTTCGGGTGGTCACAGGGAAGCTCTCTAATAGATCACTTAAGACAAAGGGAATTAACTACAGCACAGGACTTAAACTTAAGATGATATATATTTGTCAAAATTTGAATGTATCTATATGCTTTCACTGTCTAGATACATCTGAATTTGGACAAATCTCAGACACTTTCGGTGGGACAGAGGTAGTATATAACTATGTATACACTAACTAGTGTCTAGTTTTGGCGAAGTTTAGACTAGTTTCGTGGGATGGATGCAGTATAACTGATATATTGGACACTCGATTTGAACACATGAATGACCAATGTCCTTAGCTTACATAGTCGTATTTATACTGTGAGCATGAACGATGAACAATGCTGCTGTTTGAATATGGTTGCCAGTAACACCCTATTCGTCTCCATTTCTAATATTGCAGAAAACCCGATGCTCCCGTTTGTAATCCCGCCACCGGTGGTGGATGATCAGCAGTACGCGTGGTTCCTCGCTCCATCTGCTGATGGCAAGCGATTGATGATCATCCTTACAGTAAACAAGATTGGGATTGCCAATGCTGAAGTACCTCCTGACATTCCCTATGCTGCTAATGGGCTTCAGCTACGGCAGTATCCTCCTGTTGCCACCTACGTCTTTGAGCTGGATCCCTTATCTACTGCACGTGCAGGGGACTTTCTTTGGAGGCAGGTTAACAGCCTCAGCGACCACTCTCTGTTCCTCGGACTCAATTACCCAATCATTGCCAACCTGAAGAAGCGTGAATCCAAAGCTCCTGATGGCACATTGGTTCCATTCATGAGGAAAAACTGCGTCTACACAGCATACCGGAATATTCGTTATAATCAATACCCTAAAATTTTGCGCTGCAACCTCCAGCCAGATGAAGGTGAGACTGTGGGAGTTATCAGCCTTCCCAAGGATGGTTGGGATAGTGTCCGACAAGCGGCTATGTGGTTTAAGCCTGCTTTAAACATTGCCCGTTCGGTGTTACCTTTAAAAACAGTGACACTTTTTTATTATGATTGAAGTGTTGAGAAGTAGTACACTGTTTTTAGTATGTACTAGTTTGAATCAGTTTATTTGAACACTGCCCTGCTTTTGTATTTCGTGTTGCCTTCATATTATAACCCATGCATGGCTGTTTTAGGATTGACTTTATTTCAGCACTATAATTACAATGTGTGTACGTCCTTTATAATATAGCCACCTCTTGCAAATGAGGAGAGGGGATATTCCGCAACTAGTTGCGCCCGCACCCCATTTTTGTTGTGACACTTTCAAGTTTCCAAAAAATGCAAACTAAAATTCTAGACATACATTGTGTTGTGTCTTATGCATCTGTGAAGTTTCATCCAAAAATATGTCAAAATGTATGTCTAGAATTTTAGTTTGCATTTTTTGGAAACTTAGAAGTGTCACAACAAAATCCGCAACTAGTTGCGCCCGCACCCCATTTTTGTTGTGACACTTTCAAGTTTCCAAAAAATGCAAACTAAAATTCTAGACATACATTGTGTTGTGTCTTATGCATCTGTGAAGTTTCATCCAAAAATATGTCAAAATGTATGTCTAGAATTTTAGTTTGCATTTTTTGGAAACTTAGAAGTGTCACAACAAAAATGGGGTGCGGGTTGCAACTAGTTGCAAATGAGAGTTTCCCCATGAGAGGACCATTCCTATTTTTTTCGCCGCTAAAGGGTAAAGTACATCCACTGGCACGGGGGTGTGTTCGGTTCCACCCCATCCCCAAACCGAACATGCATCAACTACGAGCAAGGAAGTAGATGTGCGACCTAGGTGACTGTGCGGACCCCACATGTGAACCAAAGAAAAAAACATGTCAATACGGAACTGATGTACATACGACAACTCCTATATGATATGCGTATGTACGATTGAGCATCTGGAGGTGTGCTGCCACCTGCTTCCTCACACGAAGGGTTGGATCTTGTGTTTCGTACACGGATCGGAGTGAAATTGTCGTGTGCATAGCAAGGTTCATGTCAATAAGGCTGAGTTTGGCATCTAAGTCTAGGCAACAAATACTTTTGGGTTCCAACGGTCATCTACAAGGTATTTGCTATAGGCCTACTTGCTCCGGCTGTCGAAGCCCAATAACTACAAATGGGCCTTTCTGCTCATGCAATGTTGGCCCTTTTCTAAAGAACCACAGATCCTATGATTGGCAAAAAACAAAAACACGGAGATTCTACATAAAAGTTGTTTGTATTTATTTTGAATTATTGGGTTGCAATTTTTGAAACTGCTCATGGCCAATATGAAAATCCTTGATCGCTCCATACCCACATAGATCACGGTATTTTCAAAAATTCATAAAGTGGATTTGAAATTTAAAACATATCCTAATAATTCCATGATTTATTCTATTAACTTGCAAGATCTTGGAGCGAAAGAGCTTGTATTAGTCTGCGAAAATAATACTGATAAACCTGTCGTTAACAAGAAATGAAGGTTTATCGTTCAGAGAGGATGCCATGTGGGACCCATGAGACAGTAGCATCCTCAACGTTTCAAAGAAAAAGGCAAGTAGCCCGAAAATAGGGGTAAAAAATAAATCCTACAAAGGAAACATTTATAGTTCATAGAGGCTGACATGTGGGACCGATCTGCCAGCTGCATCCTCATCATTTCGAAGTCGGCAGGGATCAGAAGAAAAAGGCAAATAGCTAGAAATTAGGGGTCAAAAATAAATCCAAAAAGGAAACTTTTATTCTTCATAGAGGATGACATGTGGGACCGACCTGCCAGCAGCGTCCTCATCGTTTCAAAGGCCGTAGGAAAAAAAAAGAAAAAAGGCAAATAGCCAGAAATTAGGGGTAAAAAATAAATCCAACAAAGGAAAAGTTTGTTGTTCATAGAGGCTGACATGTGGGTCCCATGAGCCCGGCGACCTCAATTTCAAAGGCGGCATATGATCGAAAAGAAAAAGGCAAGTTAGCAAAAATCAGGGGTAAAAAAATCTAAGAAAAGAAACTTTATTGTACATAGAGGATGACATGCGGGTCCCATGAGCCAGCACCTTACTCAACGTTTAAGAGGCGGCATGAGATCAAAAGAAAAAGGAAACTGACCAAATATCAGGAGCAAAAAATAATCAAAGAAAAGAAACTTTTATTGTACATAGAGGATGACATATGGGTCCCACTTATACAAGCTCTTTCGCTCCAAGATCTTGCAAGTTGATTGTACATAGAGGATGACATGCGGGGCCCTTGTGTCGCAGCTTAATCAACGTTTCCAAGGCGGCGGGGATCAAAAGAAAAAGGAAATAGCCAAAAATAAGAGGGTGAAAAAATCCAAGAAAAGAAACTTTTATAGAATAGAGGATGACATGTGGGTCCCATGAGCCAGCAGCTTCCAACGTTTCAGAGGCTGCATGAGATCGAAAGAAAAATGCAAGTGACAAAAATAAGAGGGTAAAAAAATCCAAGAAAAGAGATTTGATTGTACATAGAGGATGACATGCGGGTCCCATCAGTCAGCAGCTTACTCAACGTTTCCAAGGCGGCAGGGGATCAAAAGAAAATGGAAATAGCTAAAGATCATAGGGTGAAAAAAATCCAAGAAAAGAAACTTTTATAGTACATAGAGGATGACATGCGGGTGCCATGAGCCAGCAGGTTCCACAACATTTTCAAAGGCGGCATGAGATCGAAAGAAAAAGGCAAGTGACCAAAAATCAGAGGGTGAAAAATAATCGAAGAAAAGAAACTTTTATTGTACATAGAGGATGACATGCTGTCCCATTTTGCAGCAGAGGTCCCAACGTTTCAAATGCGGCTTGAGATCAAAAGAAAAAGAAAGTAGCCAGAAATTAGGGGTAAAAAAACTAAGAAAAGAAAGTTGATTGTACATAGAGGATGACATGCGGGACCCACGAGTTAGCAGCTTACTCAACGTTTAAGGCGGCAGGGGATCAAAAGAAAAAGGAAATAGCCAAAAATCAGAGAGTGAAAAAAAAACCCTAGAAAATAAACTTTTGTAGTACATAGACGATGACATGCGGGTCCCATGAGCCAGCAGGTTCCTCAACGTTTGAAACGTGGTATGGGATCGAAAGAAAAAGGCAAGTGACCAAATATCAGGAGCCAAAAATAATCCAAGAAAAGAAACTTTATTGTACATAGAGGATGACATGCGGGTCCCATTTTGCAGCAGCGTCTCAACGTTTCCAAGGCGGCACAGGACCAAAAGAAAAATGATGTAGCCAGAAATCAGGGGGTGAAAAAATCCAAGAAAAGAAAGATTTCAATTGGGCTGGAAATATCCAGAAATTAATTAGGGGTCAAAAATAAATCCACCAAAGGAAACTTTTATTGTTCATAGAGGATGACATGTGGGACCGACCTGCCAACAACGTCCTCATCGTTTCAAAGGGGGGGATCGAAGAAAAAGGCAAATAGCCAGAAATTAGGGGTCAAAAATAACTCCAAGAAAGGAAACTTTTATTGTTCAGAGGATGACATGCGGGACCCATGAGCAGCTTACTCAACGTTTCAAAGGCGGCATGAGATCGAAAGAAAAAGGCAAATGACCCAATATCAGGAGCCAAAAATAATCCAAGATTTGTTGTACATAGAGGATGACATGTGGGTCCAATTTTGCAGCAGCGGTCTCAATGTTTGAAATGCGGCTTGAGATCAAAACAAAAAGAAAGTAGCTAGTAATTAGGGGGTCAAAAAAAATCCAAGAAAAGAAAGTTGATGGACATAGAGGATGACATGCGGGTCCCTTGAGCCAACTTACTCAACGTTTCAAGCAGAGGGGATCAAAAGAAAAAGGCAAGCCAAAAATCGAGGGTAAAAAAATCCAACAAAGGAAAGTTTTATAGCACATAGAGGATGACATGCGGGTCCCATGAGCCAGCAGGTTCCTCAACGTTTCAAACGTGGCATGAGATCGAAAGAAAAAGGCAAGTGACCAAATATCAGCCAAAATAATCCAGGAAAAGAAACTTTATTGTACATAGAGGATGACATGCGGGTCCCATTTTGCAGCAGCGGTCTCAACGTTTCCAAGGCTGCACAGGACCAAAAGAAAAATGATGTAGCCAGAAATCAGGGGTGAAAAAATCCAAGAAAAGAAAGATTTCAATTGGGCTGGATCTGGACATCCGGGCCTTCGAACTATCCTTCGGGCCTTTTGACTCGTACAATTTCAGCCCACTCCAGAACATGAAAGTTCGGATTTTTCTCAAAAAAAAACAGGAAAGTCCTATGCTTCGCCAAAACAAAAAACAAGGAGATTCAAGATATAAGTTTGTAAAAATAAAGATTTAATTTATCCGTTTGCAATAGCTCAGAGCGAAATACACTGTTTATTGTCTGCAAAATAATCAAGATATCACATGTTTCTTGTACGGGAGGCTGACATCGGGGACCCATGAGCCAAGCGTCGCCAACGTTTCAAAGGCAGGGGTCGAAAATAAAAAATAAAAAATCAGTTGGTAAAAAAATCCAAGAAAAGAAAACATTTATCGTTCGAGAGGATGACATGCGGGACCGATGAGGCAGCAGCATCCTCAACGTTTCCAAGGCGCAGGGATCAAAAGAAAAAAAAAGTAAATAGCCAGAAATTAATTAGGGGTAAAAAATAAATCCACCAAAGGAAACTTTTATTGTTCATAGAGGATGACATGTGGGACCGACCTGCCAGCAGCGTCCTCATCGTTTCAAAGGGGGCAGGGGATCGAAATAAAAAGGCAAATAGCCAGAAATTAGGGGTCAAAAATAACTCCAAGAAAGGAAACTTTTATTGTTCGTAGAGGATGACATGCGGGACCCATGAGCCAGCAGCTTACTCAACGTTTCAAAGGCGGCATGAGATCGAAAGAAAAAGGCAAGTGACCAAATATCGAGCCAAAAATAATCCAAGATTTATTGTACATAGATGATGACATGTGGGTCCCATTTTGCAGCAGCGGTCTCAATGTTTGAAATGCGGCTTGAGATCAAAAGAAAAAGAAAGTAGCTAGTAATTAGGGGGTCAAAAAAATCCAAGAAAAGAAAGTTGATGGACATAGAGGATGACATGCGGGTCCCTTGAGCCAGCAGCTTACTCGACGTTTCAAAGGGGGCAGGGGATCAAAAGAAAAAGGCAAGTGACCAAATATCAGGAGCCAAAAATAATTCAAGAAAAGAAACATGATTTACATAGAGGATGACATGCGGGTCCCATTTAGCAGCAGCGGTATCACCGTTTGAGAGGCGGCAGGGATCGAAAGAAAAAGGCAAGTGACCAAATATGAGGTGTCAAAAAAATCCAAGAAATGAAAGTTTTATAGTACATAGAGGATGACATGCGGGTCCCATTTAGCAGCAGCAGTATCACCGTTTGAGAGGCGGCAGGGGATCGAAAGAAAAAGGTAAGTGACCAAATTTGAGGTGCCAAAAAACTCCAAGAAAAGAAAGTTTTATAGTACATAGAGGATGACATGCGGGTCCCATTTAGCAGCAGCGGTATCACCGTTTGAGAGGCGGCAGGGGATCGAAAGAAAAGGCAAGTGACCAAATTTGAGGTGCCAAAAAAAACTCCAAGAAAAGAAAGTTTTATAGTACATAGAGGATGACATGCGGGTCCCAGCAGCAGCGGTATCACCGTTTGAGAGGCGGCAGGGGATCGAAAGAAAAGGTAAGTGACCAAATATGAGGTGCCAAAAATAATTCAAGAAAAGAAAGTTTTATAGTGCATAGAGGATGACATGCGGGTCCCATTTAGCAGCAGCGGTATCACCGTTTGAGAGGCGGCAGGGGATCGAAAGAAAAAGGCAAGTGACCAAATTTGAGGTGCCAAAAAACTCCAAGAAAAGAAAGTTGATTGCACATAGAGGATGACATGCGGGTCCCATTTAGCAGCAGCGGTCTCAACGGCGGCAAGGGATCAAAAGAAAAATGAAGTAGCCAGAAATCAGGGGGTCAAAAAAATCCAAGAATAGAAAGAATTTTGGTTCATAGAGGATGACATGCGGGACCCATGATCCTGCATCGTAAACGGCTCGATCGGAGAACGTTGAACGAGATGGCGCGATCGAGAAAAAAACAATGCCAGAGAGGCTGCCATCTGGGCCCTACATCCCTCGGCGGTGCGGATTTGCGTTGACTCGGCCGGCGAACCCGAGAATTCGCGATGCACCACGTCCCGGGCCACCATACGCGACGTTTTGGCCGCTTTCGTCGGGCTAGGTGGCCTCAAAAACGAGAAAAAAAGTTTTGACATGCACCACGGAGGGACCCAAAATCGTCGGCCATGGTACACCAGCAACCACGGCGCGACTTCAACTTCGTCGGCCATGGCAACTTTTCTTGTAGTGAATTGAGGTCAAAGAATTGATGAGCCATGCGCTGGTTGGACATCACCCACTGCTGCTTGCCAAAGATCATGCACTGAAGATTGCCGGAGATCACGGCCATGTTACTTGCCGGAGATCACGGCCATGACCAGGTGCTTGCCGGAGCTCACGCCCTTGAGATTGCCGGAGATCACGGTTTGGTGCTTGCCGGAGATCACGGCTTCTGGGGCTTGCCGGAGATCACGGCTTCTGGGGCTGGAGGTGGCATCCATGGGAAGGGCAGCGGATAGAGAAGCAGATCGGGCCGGTGGTGGAGACGATGGGGAGGGCGGAGGGCAGATGAGGATCTGCGGTCTGTGATGGAGTTGATGGGGAGCGGGGAAGACAAATCGAAGCTGCGGCCGGCCGTGGAGTCGATGGGGAGGGATGATGGCGGAGGAGCAGCTAAGGACCGGTGGTGGTGTCGATGAAGGGGAATCCATGGCGATGGCGGTCGGCGGAGGACCAAGGACGAGCGATTAGGGAAGGGCACCGATTCATAATTAGGGAAGGGTAGAGTCGTCATTTCACATGGTTTTCACCTGGTCGGATCAGTTCCCAAACGTCTTATATTCCGGAACGGAGGGAGTAGTTCTTTGGGCTGCTTGAGGTTTTCATGATACACTTGAACTATCTGTAATTCAACTGAGCCTATTCTGTATCCGTTGTAGCTGCTCTTTGCTCACTGAATTTCTCTCAAATGCTTTATTGTGTTTTATCTGATAGGTGTTCTTTGTGCGGTGCAGGTTGAGGCCTTGAACGATAAGCTGCAAGAGCTTCTCCATAAATGCTAAATGGCAGCTGATGGAGTGTAATTATTTGGGTTGAAGAGAAACTTTTTGTTTCTCTCTCGAAGATGCAGTAGATTTATTTAGGGGCTTGTCGTTTTATGATTTATCACACTAGATCGCCGTCTCGACCCACGTCTTCAGTTCCACCTCTGCCCATGACATTGGGAATGGCTATGGTTGGGCTTCAAGCATGGCAGGATCAGGACCAGCGAGGAAGACGAGTCGCCCCAGCCATGGCCATGGTTCCACCGACTCCCCCACATGCCTCCACTGTTGATAAGTTAATTGACGGATCTACCTTAATACTGAAGACTAAAATTCTTAGAACTGTGCCATGCCACTTCTCTAATTATTGTTCGTGTGTTATTCAGAAAACCTCTTACGATGCAAACAAGGACCTGTCATGTGTGGATCCTTCAGCACTATCCCTGAGCATCGAATTCCAGTTTATGCTTTGAATCTTCTTTTGATCACGAGGATTCTTTCTGTACCGGCAAGACCTCAGATTCACCCAATGTTGGTAAGATAAACTATGTCTCCAACTTTTCTAGCTTTGTTTCTTGAGCATATTAAATGGAAATTGTGTTTCCTAGGAAAAAAAAACTCAAACAGAGTTTTACAAAAGTTAAGTAGAAATTAGGTGTTCGTATTACGCGTAAAAGGTTACTTCAAATTCAAAAACTGGTGTACTATAGTAGTAGAGATAAAAGATGAGAGATGTATACATCAGTTTTATATCTTGCTTGCGTTGTCTAGATTCTTAATCTTTGGCTTCAGAATTGATTTATGCAATTTCATGACTTGCTATAAATGGTAGGAAGGGTTTCAAGCAGAACAATCAAATTAATGATGAGGTCCCGTTGATTTTCACTTTGGCTTCTCTTTTTGTACAATATTTGCAGTTGCTATTTGGACCATGGTGGAGTCGGTGCCCTTGCTGCAGCCTACGGCTCTCCCCTTGCCCCTTTGTCGAAGCCATCGGAGAGGACAAGGCCAGCAACCCATGATGATACACTCACAGCTGCCCAGGTCTGCACTTCACCCTCTGCTATTTCTTTCATGCCATGGATACAATTTTTCTTTGTACGTGTCTCAAGGCTACTCTCATACACCATCTCTTGATTTAGACCTCCCTGGTCCTCCCTCGAATGTCCTTATACTGCCATCAGTGGCACCACTCGAGATCAATGCCATGAGGTTCAGATCTTTTCTTGCTTGGATGCTTGCCATGTTAGGGATTGGTCATTTCTCTTACAGGTCTTTTAACTGTTTAATAATTGTGTCCTTAATCACGAGTTTGACTTTAGAATTAGAACTTGCATAAGTGTTTTTTGTTGTGACAGAGTTCATTTGATGTTTATTGATTCTGAAACTAATAATTGGAAATTATGTCTTGATGACTATTTGCAGTGCTCTGTTTTAGTTAATAGACACATTATATTGGAGTAGCCTGGCAGCAATAGCTTAGTCCATTGCTCATCTTAGCTCAAACTAAAATCGATTGTGCTAACTAGAATGTAAAATATGTACTATTGATCACCTAAGGTGAGGGAAGCATATGTTGCTTTACCTACAACTTAAGCATGGGCGGTACCTCTGCTTGTCCCTTAGAGATTCATCCGAGTGAATTGTCTGCGTTTGTGTCATTTTCAAGACCATCAAATTCAACTCATCCTTTCTTAGATTCTTTACTTTGATACTTTCCTGGAACCATTTAGGTTGTCTACCATGTGCTTCCAGAGCAAATTTCTGCATTAGCTGCTATCATCGATGTTTCTAATGTTGTGAATACCGTTGAATCCCTTTGGTATGCTTAGTTATCTGGTTAGTTGGATCAAATATAATATCATCTATTAATCCTTTACAATATTCTACAGTCACATGAAAAAATCATAATTGTTTCTGTCAGAGCCAAGGTCCACTGGACCCATGCGTTTTTCGTTCATGTTTGTTTGGATGCCTCCAAGAGATAAGGTGTCAGATCGTTTTATTTAGAAACTTCTTTTACTCCAATGAGGGATACATATTCTATAAGAACATTGAACATATATTAGAGGAAAATAAAAGCTATATTTTGAAGATATTTTTCTATTATATAAACAAAATTGTATCTAAATTTTGGTTTAGTTTTATAATTTGATACTAATACACTATGATTGGCTAAGTATAAGTAATGCACTTTCTCCTTACAGTCGTCGTGTAATCTTGGTAGTGAGTGGTTTCTAACCCTGCTACGATGTACATATAAGAACATTATACATATAAGTAATGCACTTTCTCCTTACACTACGATGCAGTGAGTGGTTTCTAACCCCGCTAAATTTGCATTGATAGCTACCTCTATGAAATCTTGGTAGCAGAAAATAATTCAAACTTGACTTAGCTTGTTTTAAATGGGTAATCTATCTATTTACATAATGAATCATATGCTGACCGCCGAGTATGATAAAGTTGACCAAAGTGGCACGGAACCCTCCCTTGGCTGTCCGTTGTTACTTTCCAGCCGCGGATTCATATGAGTTGGATATCACCCTGTTTTAATGGTAGCATAAACTTTCCGTGGTGAATTTGTTAGATATCTATTGTAGCTAGGCATAATTATTGTTATTTTATATGAATATTTGCAGGAGGAATTTTTTGATCATAGAAAGTCGTTCTTCTGAAAACTGGCTTGAACTTTTACGTGGAAGCATGCCTATATATAAATTCTGAAAGATTATTTTCAGATTATCACCTTTGATCTCCCGCACTCCAAGCTTTTGCTTCTATGGTAAGACAATCCATCACTTAATTGCTCTGATGAAAAGGGTAAGACATTTGTATGCTTGCCAACTGTGCAAGGTCTTACTTTACAAGTTTGTCAAACCAGGAATAAATGATGTAGAACGAGTGAACCAATTAATTATTCCATCTGTATATACAATTTCACATGCTTCGTAAATATGAATTTTGTAAGTAAAATTATATTGCCACTCTATATCAGTCTTTCACTTTCAGTGGTCAGGCACATTTTTTATGCATCCTGCTCATATCATGTCATGCTAATATACTGTGTTCATCCCCGTTGGCCGCCATTTTAACTGGTCCAGTCTGTTTTAGACTGTTGATAAATAGTACGATATGACAGTGTGGTCTGAGCTGGTTTGTCGGTCCATGCAGTTTCACAATTCCATTCGGTGTTTTCAATGTCTGGAGAAAGCTTCATCGCCACTGTCCCTTGCTTCTTTCCGTCTTCCACCGCCGGTGTCCAGCATGATATTCACCGGCCATGCTGCAACGACATCCGTTGGCTCACCATTTTCATGCTAAAGTCATTATGGATGGTAGTCCATGCCAGCCTTCCATGGTAGATTCACCAAGAGCCGGGAGGCAGCCACAAGGGGTGTCGATTGTCGAGTGAGCAGCAACAACAAATGAAGCAGTCTGCGTGTAGTTACTTATGTTCTTTGCTCAATTTTTCGCGGGATTTCACTTCCTTCTTGTTTTCCAAATTATGTAAATCCTACTAATTATAGTTCCTTATATAGATATATTTTATCATGCCTTTGTTAATTATCTATTCACACTGATTTGCATCTTTTGTTGTGTTCTCTGTAGGTATCTATGCAGATTGTTCTTTGCAGCTTTGTCACTTGTGGTGTTTAGACAATTTTCTGGTGCCAGTAAACATTTATTGTTTCATGTATATGTTTTAGCCAGGCAAATCGGGATAACCTGGCCACATACATCCTATTTTAAATGTGACCAGTCCTCACTGCTTGCTTTTTTATTGTGGTCTCTTTTCTCTTTTTGGCTTAGTAAAAATGTTTTTCCTATAGCAGATAACTTGTGCTGAATTGTGCAGATGTTTCAGTGCCTATAGAAGAGTACCCAACTTATATAGTATTGTTAATTGGAGACTGATATTGATATTACAATTATGAAGTAAATACAATGTAGTTTTTCGTCTTTCTGTACATTGAACACATCTTTTCTATAAAATATGGGAAATGACACATTCTTTACATATTTCATCCAAGTATATGGTTGTGTTTATGAAATTTACTATGGTCACCATGATTATGCGTGGTGGGCCATATATCCATGGACATATACAAAGAAGCGTGAGACACTATTGCATAATTAACACAAGTAGTTATTTCACAAGTCTAAAAACCTCAATATCCATAATGTAATCACATGGCTTGAGTAATGTCTTTCTTTTTAATTTGGTCATCTATGGCATGTATGTTTTTTATAGTCAGTATGTATGTCATATTTACTCAACTGACAATTGCTTGAAAGTTTTTATTTTCTTTTGAAAAGATTGCTTATACGAACTTAAGGGTTCTTAAGGATATACTAAATTCTTGAACAACTAAGCAAACATCAGCCGAGTAAAACTTATATGCATATTTTAAAAAAGATTGCCTATATAGGTTTATGGGCTTTCAAAGATCTATCAAACTTTTGGACAACCAAACATACATCAGCAACATAAAATATATGGTTACTGTACTGTTACATTTGCCTGTGCGCCGGGGCGCACCGGGTCATCTAGTTGGAAGTAGTATCAACTATCTTCTGGTGCCATTGCCCTCATATCGCTATTACTACTGCTGTGTTACTTTTACTATTGCTCTCATATCACTGCTACTTTCACATCACCCTTGTTGCTAGTGCTTTTCTAGGTGCAGCTGAATTGACAACTCAGTTGTTAAGACTTATAAGTATTCTTTACCTCCCCTTGTGTCGAATCAATAAATTTAGGTTTTACTTCCCTCGAAGACTATCGCGATCCCCTATACTTGTAGGTCATCACTTTGTCTTTCGCCCCGACAACTACCATGGCGATTGTGTAGAGCTAAAGAAACTCCTGTGGGTTGGTGGTCCCGTCATTCTGACTGAAGGAGTTGGCCTGGAACTTCGTGGGCCACTGCACCTGTCGCAAAGTGGGAGTGAAGGCTAGGCAGCCTCCACCACACTCGAGGGCTGCTTGTCCTAGCTCCCGGGGTTCCATGTTGTCCGATTCCCGTCATCGATAGCAACATCACTCGAAGAAAGTTCACTTTTGGTCCTCAAATTTTAGTAAAAGTTTACTTTTGATCCTAAAACTTCTATTTGGTTCAAAATAAACCTTAAACTCTCAGAAGCTCTCATTTTTAGTCCTTATTCCGGTTGAGCCAGACAAATATCTGCCATGGATGACCAAAATCTCAAGGCAATGGTGCAATGGCAGAGAGAACGGATGATGCAGATAGGCAAAGCACTCGGGCCTTCGTGGCGCAACACTTCAAGTGAATTAGGATATAAAGAAATTGGTCGAGGAACTAGTGCAGAAACACAACATTTTTTTTGGTATTGAGGTCTTGTGTTCGACATCTCCGCTAGCTTGGAATTGGTCTGGCTCAAAACCAATTCAGTTGGTTGACTATTTCTTCATTCCACGTTAGTGATTTTCTCAACACGACCAAGAAGGGATGAAAAGTGAACTATTCTAAGAGTTCAAAGTCCGTTCTAGACTAAACATAACTTTTAGGATAAAAAGTAAACTTTCCCAAAAATTCAAGGACAAAAAATGGACTACCCGCGTGTCTTCCGTTCGTTGGTCGATGATGGTTTCCCATGGGTCACGCGACGGGCGGGGTGAAGAGGACTCAGTCATTGCCTACTTTGCTTAGGCTAATAATGCATATTAGAGGTGAGAAATTATCTATAGTGTCGCAAAATTTTCTCTACAGCCATGTTTATATGCACTAATACGGGCAAACGAACATTGGACCGAAAGTGCAGCAAAATATTTTGTTAGGAACCAAACGAAATGCAAAAACAGGCCCATCTCACGTTTTCTCTCATGCAGCATCCACCCCGTCAGAACTTAAAATAGCCAAAAACTCATAGGAGTATCCAAACACGCCATAGTTGTATACGTGCGTGAGATTTTGGTTGGAGCTCATGAGCTAGCTAGTAATGTACGTATTAGCCGTGTAGTACTAGAGTCGGTTAGCTTTGTTTAGGAAAGTGATCGTGGAGTCATCATCGGTCTAGAATAGGTTCGAGGAGCCCGGTTTGTATATGAGTCTAGAGGTACGAGCAGCTTTAGGCGAGAGAGAAAAGGAGAAATAAAGAAGAAAAATTATTTATAGGGTTCCACATGCTCCTTAATTTTGTTCAAGTTTTGTGTGTGTGTCTAGTTTCATGTGATCAATTCGTGGAAGAATCCCAACAAAAATAAAGAAACATGAACTATATTTTGAGGAGAACGGGCTCCGACCTCTTCCGGCTCCTAAAGCGCTACAGCTACAAGCCGGCCTTCCGACCAAAGCCGGCGCCGCCGCTGCAGATTGCCACCCGGCACTACCACGTCTACCCGCAGCGTTCGGAGATCACCGCCCCAAGCCGAGCACTGGTACTAACCCGCCAATGCCCTGCCATCCGTCGGCTACTTGCGCCGCTGGTGAGGACGTGGATTCCTCATTGCCGGTACCAGGCCTCGCCACCGCGGCCGGAGCTCATCCACTTCACCCGAGGCGTCGGCGGGCTCCCGTGGTTCCTTGACTGGCGGAAGGTGGCCGCGCGGTTTCTCCTCCCAGGCGCTGCCGCAATCGCCGCCTACTACTGTTCCCTCGAGGCGGTGCCCTACACCCACCGCACCCATTTCATCTTCCTCCCTCCGCGGTTCGAGCGGTGGCTCGGTGAGCTCCTGTTTGACAACACCAAGGAGGACGAAGCCGACAAGATCCTCCCCCCGGACCACGACGAGTCTGTCCGCCTCCGCCGGCTCACCTCAGAGATCGTCGGCGCCGCCGAACGCACTCTTGCAGTACCACCTGTCCAGCAGGACGAGCACATGTGGATAACCAAGAGGTGCCGGAACCACGTGAAGGTGCCGTCAATGACGAGGCACCTCGACGGGCTCGACTGGGAGGTGATCGTCATCGAAGATGATACCGTCAACGCGATGTGCCTGCCCGGTGGCAAGATTATGGTCTACACTGGGTTCCTCCACCATTTCAAAACCGATGCTGAAGTTGCCGCCGTGCTTGGGCATGAGGTACGTACGTAGTGGTAGATTTTATTGGTCGGAATCCTATGTAGTAGTAATTTCGGGTGGATCCAAACTGAAATCGTCGTCGTTGGCTAAATCTTTTGCAGGTCGGGCACGTTATTGCGAGGCATACGGCTGAGAAGGCCAGCAAGAGCCTGGTGTCCATGTTCATGCGAACTGGCATACGGCAGTTCTTTGACAATCCACGTTTGGTCAAATACGTTTCCAAATTCCTCCAAGAGCTGCCCTTATCACGAAGGTATGTTCCCACTTCTGCGTTTCATATTGTTCATGGTGATGTGCACATATTCTGCACGCTATAATTTAAGTTAGAAATTTTATTTGAAAGATCACAAATGACATACACACTAGTACATGGACAATCAAATATGTTGTCAGGTCAACATGTCATGGTACAAATTAGAGTTCATAGAGATTGTTAATTTGTCCCACGGAAAGAATTTCTTAAGTCCATCGTTTAACTACCCCTGAACCTTTATTGGCACTGAAGTTGCAGACAGACTAGGTTTTATCCCTTCGGAGACAAACTAGTTACACAACTAGTACTATCAGATATCATTTGACTTAGCATATGTTTGAAGAAGCCATGCCATCTTGTTCAAAGACATAACATCTCATATCGTGTAAACTTATAACGGTATTCCGAGGCATCCTCGATGAAATACTAATTAAGTTCGCTGGTGCAATAGGAATCAGAACATTTGTTGTATTTCTTATGATTAGAAGCCACTGCTTGGGCACTTTATGTATTCCCCAATTTGCATAATGTAGAAATGCTAGTACTCCGTTTTGTTTGCTCCACAGAAATGATTTCTTAAGTCCATCGCTTTACTACCCCTGAAGCTTTATTGGCACACTATAATGTATGCAAGTATCCCATGTTAAAACAGTAAAACTTAGAGACTTTCCTGATAATGTTACCTGTGTAGGTTGGAGATAGAGGCAGATCACATTGGAATGCTGCTACTTGCTGCGGCTGGTTTTGATCCATACATAGCCATTGAGGTTCAAGAGAAGCTAGGAAAGCTCGGAGGAGATTCAGAATTGCAAAACTACTTTTCTACTCACCCTTCAAGTAAGAAAAGAACAAAGTATTTGTTGAAAGACAAGGTCATGGAGGAGGCGTTGGAACTACGCAGAGAATCAAGTGTTAGTAAGGCAGAGAAGGCTTCCTCTTGGTCCTAGATTTTCAAACTCTCCTACCGGATGCTAATATTTCTAGAGCTTGGCAGAGAAACATGCGCTTAATTTATCGATATCGACATCAAGTGTCAATTAGTTTTTGTTATCCTCAGCTAGTCAATTGCTCATGACTAATTTGATAATGACCGATAAATCTTACTTGATTGCTCCATCCGTATCGGAAGGACACATATATCACCATGGTGCTTTGGCATGTTAGTATAGAATATTAATTCTAATTATTGATGTTTATTTGTTACTACAAATTTCTGTCACTTTTCGCTAAAGCATAAGAGGTACAAAAATTTGTTAGAACTGCAGGCGCATCCCCATGTACAAGGACCAAGAAATCAAATCATGATGATGAAGCCGAGATTTGTTATAAAAATGTACGGCAAACATTGCTTAGATTTCCAAGGCATCACTATGGTGCTTCTCCCTCAATGATATCCTACAGCGACCGTCATCACATGCCCGCCAGCTCCCTATTTGTATGAATTAAGAGTTGTATGCAAAACATTTGACACTTGCCATTATATATGTATCTCGATCGGGCTGTAAGTAATGTGATGATGATGTCTATATTATATCTGGGCAATGTACGGGAAATACAGAGTGGCTCCCGGGTGCCACACACCCCTATACTTGGAAAAATAAAAAAATATATTAAAAAAAGTTTTAAAAAATTTAATTTTTTTTGGAAATCAAAGATGATCAGGTATTGTACCTGAAACAAAATATTTTCCTAGAAAATTACTTTTATTGTATCCTGGGTAAAAAAACAAACTCGAAATGCCCCATGACCAGGTACTATTCACTTTTTTTTGTCATAATTTTGTCTTTTTTGCCCTGGTGTCCATGGGAATCATTTTGTGTCCAACCATTTTTTTTACGAGTACAAACTTGATCATCTTCTATTTCCAGGAAGATTCAATTTTTTTTAACTTATTTAAATTATTATAATTTTTTTGGTCTATGGGGGTGCGTTGCACCCAAGAGCCAAAAGTCCGCGTTAGGCAATGTACATGCTATTTATATTATATCTGCATATTTCTGTATGTTGTTGTATATAACTTGTATATTGCTGTCTATAACCTGTATATTGCTGTCTGGCAGCACAAAATCGTGTATAATACAAGCAAATTCTGTGGCGCACTGAAAATACATTCTGTGGCGCACGCTTTTCTGTGGCGCACCGACCGGTGCGCTACAGAAACCTTATTTTTGTGGCGAAATTTCTGTGCGCAGCCCACATGCGCCACAGAATCGATTTTTGGTGCGCCACTGATGAGGTTTTTCCTACTAGTGCTAGCCGAGGTGGAATTTTCTGCCGAGACCACATCATCTGTAATCGACCACCTCCAATGCAGGCGCCGCTCCATCGGTACTACTCCAAGCGGATCTCGAACCTTATGTACCTCACCCCACATCTCGGCAGACCAAAGTGGTAATAATACAAGCAGGTGATCAAAGTCGTGTAATACGTCTCTGTTCGCACAGTGGTCATCCCATGATGCGGCAATTTTGAGGCGGTGCCCCAGTGGCGGGCACAAGTGTATTCATGGGTATTCAAGTGAATACCCATTATTTTCGTCCAAGAAAATTCACGTAGTATTCAGCATGCCTAGCTGAACCAATCTAGCTAATCTCCTTGCTCATAGCATCTCCAGTGAACCTACTGTCCCTATAATATATAGCAGTAGATTGCTCCGGTGTTGGTCTGGTGAGCTATCCAGCAGTTCAGCTCGAAGCTCGCACCAGCGACGCAATGAGGATGAGGCGGTAATCGATTTTGTTGACCTAAATTTGAATACCCATTGTATGTATCGTGTGCCCGCCCATGCGGTGCCCTACTCCATCCACACCCACTTCATCATTCACCCCCAAGGGAGAGCGCGTGTGTGACAAGAACAAGTCCAACGGATGAAGGAGCTGGCTGTGTATGAAGTGCCTACCATCAGAAAGAGCCGCGGCAACGACCTTGTCGCGAAAATGTAAGGTAGCGCATCGTGGCCTTGCGAGAACTTGTATGTTGGCGACACCTTTTTACGGGGCAGTGAAACCCGCCCGCCTCTTGTGATCCTTTACAGGAGACGGGTGATCATGTTTCTTTTGAAGGAAAACAGTAGACTACTAGTTAACCAGTCATTAAGACGAAAATCGAAGACGGGATCTATTAACAGGAACGCGATGCGATCTAAGGTTGGCGGAACATCTTCTGCCAAGCGGAACAAAGGGATCTCAACCGTAGGTGAGGATCAGTATGATCATGGCGGTCAGATTTCATCAAGTGGAAATGATATGACCGATGTTGCTGAGTGTCCTGTGTACACAAAAAATTGATGGATGTAGAATAATTCAAGTTTGCTCTTTTAGTCTTTTATAAGTAGTTTAGATGGTGTGAAATCTCTTGGGTCAGCAAAATTACAGACTTCACAAAATTAAGGAAACACTGCCATATATTTAAGTACTCCTCTAGTTCAAAATTAAGTTAAAACAATGACATTTATTACAGGTCAGAGGAAGTAATAAAAATTGATCAGACCGATATTTGCATGGATGCTAGACTGAAATTGGTAGGGGCTAGGGTTCTACCGGGTCTAGGGCGGAGGTTGTAAGGGTGGAAGTGAGGGCGGAGAGGCTGGAGGGCTCGGCGCCGGCGGCTGGGCGCCGTCGCGGAGGAAGGAGGCGGCGGCTAGGGTTGGTTGCAGCTGGGCGCAGGGGGTCTCCCGTCTCCCTTCAGGAGACGAGACAGTATGATACTGAATATTTGTCTGATTAATCACGAAGGGTACATGCGTTTATATAGGAGGACGGCCTCCTCTAAACCCTAATTTACTTGGGCTAAGCCCACAACTAGCCACTAGTGGGCTTCTTGCGTGTATAGGTCAGACCGACCATAACATCTCTCCCCGCCTTCTCAAACAGCTCGTCCTCGAGCTGAACTTCTGGAAACTGCTGGCGGAGATCTTCAAGCTTCTCCCAAGTCGCCTCGTCCTCTGGCATGCCTGTCCAATGCACCAAGACGTGCCAAACACCACGTCGCTGTTGGGCCTTCATCACGCGAGCCACACTCGCCGGGGCCGGCTCGAGACGCCCGTCCGAAGTAGGTGGAAGAGCTGGTGGTGCAGACGGAGGGTCGCCACAGTAGGCCTTCAAGAGGCCGACGTTGAAGACGTTGTGGAGGCGCGAGCCTGCGGGCAGCTCAAGACGGTAGGCGAACGTGCCGATGCGCTCCAGCACACGGAAGGGACCGGCGTAACGAGGTCCCAACTTGCGCCTGGAGCGCGGGTCCAAGGACTGGGTCGTCCGGTGAAGAAGGCGTAGCCAGACCCAGTCGCCCACCGCAAACTCCGCCTCGCGATGGTGTGCATCATAGTACCTCCTGGCCAGCTGCTGAGCCTGAAGAAGTCGCTGGCGCGCCTCAGCCAGTATCTCGTCGCGGGTACGCAGCAGGTCATCCGCCGTCTCAGTACGTGCCGTGCCAGGCGCATAGGGAAGCATCGCCGGTGGTGGCCTCCCGTAGACCACCTCAAAGGGAGTGGCGTGCAGCGCGGAGTGGTAGGACGTGTTGTAGCAGTACTCGGCCCACGCCAGCCAGTCCACCCAAGCTCGTGGACGATCCCCGGTGATGCAGCGCAGGTACATGGTGATGATCTTGTTGACGACCTCGGACTGGCCGTCCGTCTGAGGATGAAACGCCGTGCTCATGCGGAGCTTCACGCCCGCCAACCCAAAGAGGTCCCTCCAGACGTGACCCGTGAACACAGGATCACGATCACTGACGATGGAGGACGGAAACCCGTGGAGGCGAACGATGCCGTAGAAGAATGCGCGTGCCACAGACGCCACCGTATATGGATGGCCGAGGGTGATGAAGTGCGCGTACTTGGAGAAGCGGTCGACCACCGTGAGGATGACGGACTTGCCGCCAACCTTCGGCAGCCCCTCGATGAAGTCCATGGAGATATCCGCCCACACCTGGGACGGCACGTCCAGCGGCTGCAGTAAGCCCGCCGGACGGAGCGTCTCCGTCTTGTTCCGCTGGCATGTGACACATGCCCGCACCCAGTCTCGCACCAGGACGCCATCCCCTGGAATGTAGGGTCTTCTGGACGCCCTCGTGACCTGCAGAATGCGCCAAGGACAAGGCCTGGTGGCGCAGGTCTCCATGATCCGGCACGAAGATGCGGCGCCCATGGAGGAGTAGTCCCTCGTCCAGGCGCCATGGCGCGGCCAGCTCGCCGTCGGCCAGGCGCTGGCGCAGCTGCTGCGCATCCGCGGCCTCGGCAGTAGCGCGGCGAACCTCGTTGACGAAGGCGAAAGATGGCCCGGAGTGGATGCAGAGGGCTGCACCGACCGTGGGCACGTCCGCGGCGTCGTCGATGTCGCGGCGGGACAGGGCGTCGGCGACTGTGTTGAGGCGGCCGAGGCGGTACTCGACGGTGAAGTCGAAGCCGAAGAGCTTGCTGATCCACTGATGCTGCGGCACTGTGGAGAGGCGCTGATCCAGCAAGAACTTCAGGCTGTAGTGATCCGTGCGCACACGGAACGTCCGGCCCCAAAGATATGCCCGCCAGTGGCGCACCGCCTGGACCAGCCCGATTAGCTCACGCTCATATGCGGCGAGCTTGTGGTGGCGCACGGCGAAGGGGCGGCTGAAGAAAGCGAGTGGCCCCTCGCCCTGGTGAAGGACGGCGCCGAAGCCGATGCCGGAGGCGTCGCAGTCCACCACGAACGGCTCGTCGAAGTCCGGCATCTGAAGAACGGGGCCCGTCGTGAGTGCCCGCTGCAGGGCGGCGAAGGCCGTGGCCGCCTCCTCGTCCCAGGAGAAGGCGTCGCGGCGAAGCAGGCGCGTGAGAGGCATGGCGATGAGGCCGAAGTCTTGGATGTACCGCCGGTAGTATACCGCGAGGCCCAAAAATCCGCGAAGAGCTCGCGGGGACTGGGGCGTCGGCCAGGCGGCGACGGCGGCGACCTTGTCCGCGTCCATCGCGACACCGTCGGCGGAGATGACGTGGCCCAAGCCCGTCCAGTGAACACGGCGGCCGCCCTCGCGCCAGAAGATGAGGGACAGCACATCGAGGTCCCACAGGATGGGGCCTAAGGTGCTCAGGAAGTCGAGGCCGAGGATGAAGTCGTAGCAGCCCAAGTCGATGCCGACGCCCTGGCACGTAAGACGGTCCCCGTTGGCGACGGTGATGCTGTACTTCTCCGATCCCGCCGGCTGGAGAGCGAGGCGGCGCATGGCGGTGTTGGACAGGAAGTTGTGCGTCGAGCCCGTGTCCACCAGCGCAGTGAGACGCTCCCCATTGATCGTCACCGGGAGCAGCATCGTCTTTGCCGTCTTGATGCCCGCCATAGCATGAAGAGAGACGACGAAGGCGGACGCGTCGACCGGCGCGTAGGTCGTGACACCGGCCTCAGTGACGGTGGCGGCCGCGAGCTCGGCGGTGAGGGCCTCCACGTCGGCGTCGTCGACGGTCTCCAGGTAGAAGAGGCGGGCGCACGTGTGGCCCGGCGCGTACTGCTCGTCGCAGTTGAAGCACAGCCCCTAGCGGCGCCGCTCGAGCTGCTCCGCAGCCGTCAGCCGCTTGAAGGGGTGAGTCGGCGCAGGAGGGCCCATGGGCGCAGCGGACGGCGCCGGGCGCGGCGGGGTGGTGGGCGTCGGGGCGGTTCGGAACGCGGGACGAGCGCTGCCACGTTGCGCGTAGACCTGCTGCATGGCGATGGCGCGCTGCTCGTAGGCCCGTGCGTAGTACATGGCTGTCTGCAGGTCCTAAGGCTCACGCATCTCGACGTCGACGCAGATGTAGTTGGGGAGGCCGCCGACGAAGAGATCGGCGCGCTGCCGCGCCGAGACGCCCGGGGCATGGCACGCGAGCGCCTGAAAGCGGTCGGCGAAGTCCTGGCCCGTGGTGGTGAAGGCGAGGCGTCCCAGCTAGGCGAGGCGGCTTCCGCGTAGGGTCGGTGATGGCGTGTAACTCACGCGTTCGTTGGGAACCCCAAGAGGAAGGTATGATGCGCACAGCAACAAGTTTTCCCTCAGAAAGAAACCAAGGTTTATCGAACCAAGGAGGAGCCAAGAAGCACGTTGAAGGTTGATGGCGGCGGGATGTAGTGCGGCGCAACACCAGGGATTCCGGCGCCAACGTGGAACCTGCACAACACAACCAAAGTACTTTGCCCCAACGAAACAGTGAGGTTGTCAATCTCACCGGCTTGCTGTAACAAAGGATTAACCGTATTGTGTGGAAGATGATTGTTTGCAAGAAAACAGTAAAACAAGTATTGCAGCAGATTTGTATTTCAGTATAAAAGAATGGACCGGGGTCCACAGTTCACTAGAGGTGTCTCTCCCATAAGATAAAAGCATGTTGGGTGAACAAATTACAGTCGAGCAATTGACAAATAGAGAGGGCATAACAATGCACATACATGTCATGATAAATATAGTGAGATTTAATTGGGCATTACGACAAATACATAGACCGCCATCCAGCATGCATCTATGCCTAAAAGTCCACCTTCAGGTTATCATCCGAACCCCTTCCGGTATTAAGTTGCAAAGCAACAGACAATTGCATTAAGTATGGTGCGTAATGTAATCAACAACTACATCCTTAGACATAGCATCAATGTTTTATCCCTAGTGGCAACAGCACATCCACAACCTTAGAACTTTCTGTCACTGTCCCAGATATCAATGGAGGCATGAACCCACTATCGAGCATAAATACTCCCTCTTGGAGTTAAGAGCAAAAACTTGGCCAGAGCCTCTACTAATAACGGAGAGCATGCAAGATCATAAACAACACATAGGTAATAACTTGATAATTAACATAACATAGTATTCTCTATCCATCGGATCCCGACAAACACAACATATAGCATTACAGATAGATGATCTTGATCATGTTAGGCAGCTCACAAGATCCAACAATGAAGCACAATGAGGAAGACAACCATCTAGCTACTGCTATGGACCCATAGTCCAGGGGTGAACTACTCACTCATCACTCCGGAGGCGACCATGGCGGTGAAGAGTCCTCCGGGAGATGAATCCCCTCTCCGGCAGGGTGCCGGAGGAGATCTCCAGAATCCCCGAGATGGGATTGGCGGCGGCGGCGTCTGGAAGGTTTTCCGTATCGTGGCTCTCGGTACTGGGGGTTTCGCGACGGAGGCTTTAAGTAGGCGGAAGGGCAACGCGGGGGGCCACACGAGGGCCCCACACCATAGGTCGGCGCGGCCAGGACCTGGGCCGCGCCGCCCTAGTGTGGCGGCGCCTCGTGTCCCCACTTCGACTCCTCTTCGGTCTTTTGGAAGCTTCGTGGCAAAATAGGACCCTGGGCGTTGATTTCGTCCAATTCCGAGAATATTTCGTTACTAGGATTTCTGAAACCAAAACAGCAGAAAACAACCGGCTCTTCGGCATCTTGTTAATAGGTTAGTTCCGAAAATGCACGAATATGATATAAAGTGTGCATAAAACATGTAGATATCATCAATAATGTGGCATGGAACATAAGAAATTATCGATACGTCGGAGACGTATCAGCATCCCCAAGCTTAGTTTTGCTCGTCCCGAGCAGGTAAAACGATAACAAAGATAATTTCTGAAGTGACATGCCATCATAACCTTGATCATACTATTTGTAAACATATGTAATGAATGCAGCGATCAAAACAATGGTAATGACATGAGTAAACAAGTGAATCATAAGGCAAAGACTTTTCATGATAAGTACTTCAAGACAAGCATCAATAAATCTTGCATAAGAGTTAACTCATAAAGCAATAAATCAAAGTAAAGGTATTGAAGCAACACAAAGGAATATTAAGTTTCAGCGGTTGCTTTCAACTTATAACATGTATATCTCATGGATAATTGTCAACATAGAGTAATATAACAAGTGCAATATGCAAGTATGTAGGAATCAATGCATAGTTCACAGAAGTGTTTGCTTCTTGAGGTGGAGAGAGATAGGTGAACTGACTCAACATAGAAGTAAAAGAATGGTCCTTCAAATAGGAAAGCATCGATTGCTATATTTGTGCTAGAGCTTTTATTTTGAAAACATGAAACAATTTTGTCAACGGTAGTAATAAAGCATATGAGTTATGTAAATTATATCTTACAAGTTGCAAGCCTCATGCATAGTATACTAATAGTGCACGCACCTTGTCCTAATTAGCTTGGACTACCGGATCATTGCAATACACATGTTTTAACCAAGTGTCACAATGGGGTACCTCCATGCCGCCTGTACAAAGGTCTAAGGAGAAAGCTCGCATTTTGGATTTCTCGCTTTTGATTATTCTCAACTTAGACATCCATACCGGGACAACATGGACAACAGATAATGGACTCCTCTTTAATGCATAAGCATGTGGCAACAATTATCATTCTCATATGAGATTGAGGATATATGTCCAAAACTGAAACTTCCACCATGATTCATGGCTTTAGTTAGCGGCCCAATGTTCTTCTCTAACAATATGCATGTTCCAACCATTAAGGTGGTAGATCTCTCTTACTTCAGACAAGACGGACATGCATAGCAACTCACATGATATTCAACAAAGAATAGTTGATGGCGTCCCCGAAGCATGGTTATCGCACAACAAGCAACTTAATAAGAGATAAAGTGCATAAGTACATATTCGATACCACAATAGTTTTTAAGCTATTTGTCCCATGAGCTATATATTGCAAAGGTGAATGATGGAATTTTAAAGGTAGCACTCAAGCAATTTACTTTGGAATGGCGGAGAAATACCATGTAGTAGGTAGGTATGGTGGACACAAATGGCATAGTGGTTGGCTCAAGGATTTTGGATGCATGAGAAGTATTCCCTCTCGATACAAGGTTTAGGCTAGAAAGGTTATTTGAAACAAACACAAGGATGAACGGTGCAGCAAAACTCACATAAAAGACATATTGTAAACATTATAAGACTCTACACCGTCTTCCTTGTTGTTCAAAACTCAATACTAGATATTATCTAGACTCTAGAGAAACCAAATATGCAAACCAAATTAGCAAGCTCTAAGTGTTTCTTCATTAATGGGTGCAAAGTATATGATGCAAGAGCTTAAACATGAGCACAACAATTGCCAAGTATCAAATTATCCAAGACATTTTAGAATTACTACATGTAGTATTTTCCAATTCCAACCATATAACAATTTAACGAAGAAACTTCGCCATGAATACTATGAGTAGAGCCTAAGGACATACTTGTCCATATGCTACAGCGGAGCGTGTCTCTCTCCCATACAATATGCTAGGATCCATTTTATTCAAACAAAACAAAAACAAAAGCAAACCGACGCTCCAAGCAAAGTGCATAAGATGTGGCCGAATAAAAATATAGTTTCAGGGAGGAACCTGATAATGTTGTCGATGAAGAAGGGGATGCCTTGACATCCCCAAGCTTAGACGCTTGAGTCTTCTTAGAATATGCAGGGGTGAACCACGGGGCATCCCCAAGCTTAGAGCTTTCACTCTCCTTGATCATATTGTATCATACTCCTCTCTTGATCCTTGAAAACTTCCTCCACACCAAACTCGAAACAACTCATTAGAGGGTTAGTGCACAATAGAAATTAACATGTTCAGAGGTGACACAATCATTCTTAACACTGGATTGCATAAAGCTACTGGACATTAATGGATCAAAGAAATTCATCCAACATAGCAAAAGAGGCAATGCGAAATAAAAGGCAGAATCTGTCAAAACAGAACAGTCCGTAAAGATGGATTTTATTAAGGCACCAGACTTGCTCAAATGAAAATTCCCAAATTGAATGAAAGTTGCGTACATATCTGAGGATCACTCACGTAAATTGGCTTAATTTTATGAGTTACCTACAGAGAATTAGACCCAAATTCGTGACAGCAAAGAAATCTGTTTCTGCACAGTAATCCAAATCTAGTATTTACTTTACTATCAAAGACTTTACTTGGCACAACAAAACATAAAACTAAGATAAGGAGAGGTTGCTACAGTAGTAAAAAACTTCCAAGACTCAAATATAAAACAAAGATACTGTAGTAAAAACATGGGTTGTCTCCCATAAGCGCTTTTCTTTAACGCCTTTCAGCTAGGCGCAGAAAGTATATTTCAAGTATTCTCAAAGGGTGGTGCACCTACAGCGGGGTTTGGAGTTTTCTCAACCATGCATAGTATATTGGATACATAAGTTTCAGCGTCTCCCTTTTCATTAGTCTTGGGCTTGCTACTCTCATCGAATAAATTTTCAGGAACAAGCCAAGCATAGTTATTTTCTAGTGCATCATTCATAGCTAGGAGTTTACATGGTATTGGTGCTTTGATCTCCCCACCATCATTAATATTATTAGTGTACCTTATTCTATCCATGTCCATTTTTTCAAGGAGACCAACAAAATTAGTATGAGAACCAAGCATATTAAATTTAGCAAAGACATTTCTAGCCTCTCTTGCTAGACCACCAAATTCTCTAAGAAGGGTTTCTAAAACAAAATCTTTCTTTTCCCCTCTTCCATATCACCGAGTGTAAGAAACATATGTTGGATTATAGGATTGAGATTAACAAATTTAGTTTCCAACATGCAAACTAAAGCAGCGGCAGCAATTTCATAAGTAGGAGCAAGTTCTACCAAGTGTCTATCTTCAAAATCTTCAACGGTACTAACATGATTGAAAAATTCTTCTATATTGTTTCTCCCAACTATAGACCCACGTCCTACCGGTATGTCTTTTGTGGTAAAATTAAAAGGAAACATGATGAATCAAGTAAAGCAAATGCGAGTAACTAATTTTTTTGTGTTTTTGATAAAGAGTGCAAGACAGTAAATAAAGTAAAGCTAGTGACATAGGCATCCCAAATGGGCCTGCCAAATATAGTACCCGGGGTTTATTGAAGGCCCACTACCCGAAGAATAAGAAGATTCGGAAGCCCAAGATGTATTTAAGGAAAAGATAGAGTTGTAATAGGAGATGTTATTTGTAATCTGGCGGGATGAGTTAGAAACCGTCCCGAATTCTGTAACTTGTACAAAACGAAACCCTCGGCTCCACCTCTTATATAAAGGGGGGGTCGAGGGACGAAGAAGATCGAATCATTGTTCACGAACCCTAGTTTTCATAATCGTCGAGCACTTTTCGGCTGAAACCTTCGAGATCTACTTGCCCTCTACTTCTAACTAAACCCTAGCCTATAATCCGTAGGCATTGATAAGTTAATCCCTTGTCAATTGGCGCCGTCTGTGGGAATTAGAGGCGTAAGGAGCTGATCTCGATGGCACGTTCAAGATCTTCGACATCGTCAACCGGGAGCAACACTATGGATCGAGGTAAACAGATCGCTGTTGGTCTTGTTGATTTTGTTCCTCACCCACCCTCCCGTTTGGATGCATATGCGTATCTGGCGGAGCCCATGGAGATGACGTTCGGAAGGTTCCACTTTCGCGTCGAGAAGGAAGGATCGTATCGTGTCGAAATTCCGATTTCGTCGGGATCATCGGTCGATTCTGATTTTTCAAGCTATGCATCGTCAACTGAGTCAGAAGAAGAAACTTCGGCAACACGTTACGTCAGCATCAGAACAAGAGAGAAACTCGCCAAGATCTTCAGCGACACATCGTTCGAGTCATCCGCGGACTCATATATAAGCGATGGCTCAAGCGATGTCGACAGTTACGACTTCATCGACAAATCCATCACAGTGGGCAAGGTCTTCATCAATCTCAACAATGATGTCACCAAACCCAACATAGATCTGAGTACCAAATATCATCAGATTTATGCTATCGACAATCAAGAGGAAACATCAGAGGCTTTCGACGATTTGGGTAACCCTTATGTCGATCCCTCAGATCTAAGGAGAGGTATGGGCACTAAATATGTTGGGCCCACACCACGTGTCAGAGTTCAACTTCCACAAGCAGCCTGGGATAGAGCTGCAAAGCCCTGATGGCTCGGAACCAATGACGACAACGGCTTGCTCAAGAACTGCAAGCTTATCAATATAGACTCGCACGAGCTGCCAGAAACATAGAAAAACAGACAGCTGAGCTGGACAGGAGAAAGGAGGCAGCTTCTGCATCCAGCAGGAGAAGGGCAGATCTAAGTCGACAATCCAGAGTTTCGGATGATAGTCACAGGGAGGCTCGGAACAGAGGAAGATCAAGGTTGCAACACATACCCGAAGCAGAAAGAGAGCACTTAATTCAAAATCTCGACATGTCCTTTATGTCGATAGATGAAAGAGGAAACATTATCCCTAAGACACCAGAAGCTGGGTACATGGCGACACAAGCTTATATTCTCGCATCTAGGCCACCAGCAGGTGACCCAAGAGAAACGTTATACAATATGGCGTTAGCAGGGGTCGGAGCTATGGGGACAGCGTTTGTAACAACGCCTCCAGAAGGAGCGGCAAGGCAAAATAGTCCACGACCCGCAGCAGCAACGGCGGCAGCTCCTGAAGGGCCCAGTGGAGCAAGAGATACAGGAGTACAAGCAAGGGTCGATAGAGCAAGGCAAAGCAGAAGAGACCATCGGCAATCCCCAGAGCTTAACGATGAAGATATGTGCGGCCTGCCGTGCTTCACGAGAAGAGTACGAAAAACTCGAGTCCCTTCGGGATTTAAGTTGCCCGATCATTTCAAAAAATTCGACGGCTTGCAAGATCCAGAGGATTGGCTAGTTGATTACCTTGAAACGGTAAAATTAACTGGAGGAACTAGGGCAACAGCAATGCAAAGTATTCAGGTGCACTTAAGTGGAGCCGCACGATCTTGGATCAAAAAACTTCAGCCAGGATCTATCGACAGCTGGGAAAGTTTCGAGGAAGTATTCGTCAAGAACTTCAGGTCCACGTGCAAAAAACCTGCGTCGTTAGAAGAGCTGAGGGCATGTCGACAAAAGCCAGATGAGTCAATGAGAAAATACATCCAAAGGTGGAACATCATAAAAAACTCGGCAGAAAATATATCTGACGAGAGAGCAATAGATGCGTTTGTCGCAGGAGTTAGGCGTGGAGACTTTGTTGAGGACTTGGGAAGGACCAATCCAAAGACAGTATCCGCGTTGATGGAAATAGCAAATAAATGGGCGGATGGAGAAGATGCTGTCCACAATAAACGGCACAGGTCACCAGAAGAGGACCGTGGTCGAAATTATCAATCGAGGCGACGATTTCCTCGGCAGTACCCGAACTATGACGCCCCAGGGCAAATTTCGGCAGGATTTCGGACAAACACAGGGGGAAGCAATAGAGATGATTATCAAAGAAGCAACGAGCAGCGAAGCGATAATAGGGACGATTCCCGCAACAGGCAAAATAGTGGGCCAAGGTTCCCAAGACCTTTCGTGTCCCCCGAAGAAATGTTGAACGGACCATGCCAGATGCATTTCTTCCTCGACAGCAATGGGAAAAGACAGTCAGGGCACCTGCAGAAAGACTGTCGAAATTTTCAAGCAATGTTCAGATATGCAGAAAACGCTCACGCTCGAGCAGCACAGAGAAATCCTCGGGAGCCCAGGAGCGAAGTTCACCTACCGCCACCTCCCGAGATTACAGAGGATAATCGACACCAGCTCAGAATAGCGGCAGCACCGGCACCACCACCCTATGTTGATCCTAATTCCAACGGAGCAGTGTCGATGATTCAGAAGGGAAGGCCGTCCAATAGAGCTCAAAAAGTAATCTCGCGACAGGTGTTCATGGCAGAGAAATGCCTCCACCAACAGTTGAGTACCTCAATTGGTCAGGGCAAGACATCGGCTTCACCATAGCAGACCACCCGCAACAAGTTCCTCGACCGGGCAATCAGCACTTATCTGCCAGCAGTTATCGCAGGATTTGACGTTTCTCGAGTATTCATAGATGGTGGCAGCAGCTTAAACCTTATGTATGCAGATACATTGAGGAAGATGAACATATCTTTAGCAAACCTGAAGCCAACGGACACAAGATTCCACGGCATCACACCAGAGAAACCAAGTTACCCATTGGGGAAGATCAACCTCGACGTTCAGTTTGGAACCCGAGAAAACTATAGAATCGAGAAGGAGTTCGAAGTCGTGGATTTTCCATCGCAATACCACGCTTTGTTGGGACGACCAGCATATGCTAGATTTATGGCAGTACCACACTACACATACCTGTTATGGAGATTGCCTGGACCCAAGGGACCAATCACGGTCAAAGGGAGTTTTGCTTTGGCTGATAAGTGCGACAAGGATTTCCATCGGTTATCAGAAACCTTCGGGATGCAAGCTGAATATTTGGCGTCGAAAAGCATGACTGATTACGACGTGCCAGACGTTGGAAGGCCAAACAAAGAATCAACTTTCAATACAGAAAAATGCTAAGGAAGTACAGATTCACCCGACAGATCCAAAAAGACGACATCCATTGCAAACAACATGGATATCGCATAGGAAAGCGCGCTCGTCAAGTTCCTCCGTGAGAACTGGAAAATCTTCGCATGGTGTCCACTGACATGCCAGGAGTACCCAGGAACTTGCCGAGCACCACCTAAATTTGGATCCACATAAACCAATCGGACAACCTTTGCGGTTGGAACCAAACCGCAAATCCATGTTATCAGAAATAAATCGACTAGAGGAAGCTGGTTTTATCAGAGAGATATCTACAGCACGTGGGTAGCTAACCCAGTGATGGTGCCAAAGAAAAACACGACAGTCCTCGCATGTGCGTCGACTTCACGTGTCTCAACAAACATTGCCCTAAGGATCACTTTCCCCCCCAAGGATCGATCAAATCATCGACTCCACGGCAGGTTGTGAACGTCTTTCCTTTTTGATGCATACTCTGGTTATAACCAGATCAGATTAAAAGAAGATGATGAAGCCAAAACAGCGTTTATTACACCTTACGGCGTGTTTTGCTACAAGACAATGCCCTTTGGTTTAAAAAATGCGGGAGCAACATATCAGAGGATGATGCAAGTGTTTAGCAACACATCGGGAAAAACGTGCAAGTATACATCGATGATGTCGTCATAACATCAAAGAAGGGGGCAACACTGATCGAAGATCTCAAAGAAACTTTCGACAACCTCGACAAATTCTGCCTCAAATGAACCCGACGAAGTGTTCTTTTGGCCCCAGAGGAGAACTTCGGGTTTCTAGTTTCAGCAAGAGGGATTGAAGCAAATCCCGACAAAATACAAGCCATAGTAACAATGAGCCAACAAAGTTGAAAGAAATACAGCAGCTAACTGGGCGAGTCGCAGCTTTGAGCAGGTTCGTCGCCAGGTTAGGAGAAAAAGCATTACCATTTTATGCGCTGATAAAACAAGGCGATAAATTCCAGTGGAATGAAGAGGCTGACAGAGCTTTCGAGGATTTGAGCACAGATTTCGACACCACCAATCTTGGTGGCGCCAAAGGAAAAGGAACCTCTCCTGTTGTATATTGCAGCTACACCCCAGGTGGTTAGCACGGTGTTAGTTGTCGAAAGAGAAGAAGAAGGGAAAATCCATGGAGTGCAGCGGCCAGTATACTTCGTGAGCGAAGTCTTGTCGCCCTCAAAACAAAGGTACCCTCAGTACCAAAAACTAGCATATGGAGTGTTCACGACAGCACGTAAATTGCGCCACTATTTTTCGGCACACCCGATCATAGTGGTCAATGAAGCTCCCTTGTCAAATATACTGAACAACCCAGAAGCTACGGGTCGTGTCTCCCTTTGGGGAATAGAACTTTCCCCTCGGGACATCACGTATGAAAAAAGAAAGCAATAAAGTCGCAAATACTGCCGGACTTCATCGCAGAGTGGATGGAATTGCAAAATACAGGACCTCCAGATTTATCGAGAACCTGGACTATGAACTTTGATGGTTCCAAGAGACTAGAAGGGGCTGGCGCAGGAGTAGTACTCATATCACCTGAAGGCGACAAGTTGAAGTACATCCTTCGGATGACGTTCCCTAACGCATCTAACAATGAAGCAGAATATGAGGCCCTCATACATGGGATGAAGATGGCGAAAGCCTGTGCAACTCGACTGAAAACCTTTGGCGATTCACAGTTGGTGGCTCAGCAAGTTATGAACCAATGTGATGCAGTCAATGATAGCATGATGGCGTACAAGGAGGTGTACAACGAGCTCGAGAAGTTGTTCGATGGATGCGAAGTAAATCATATTAGTAGATTGAGCAACGATGAAGCCGACGTTCTTGCAAACATCGGGTCACAATGCCTTCCCCGCCAGGTGTATTCTGGGAAGAGATAACAGAGAGATCCACTAAGTCAACAAAACCAAAAAGAAGGAGAAGAAACCCTCGGGGGTTACCAAGGAAAAGCAAGAGGACGAAGAAGAAGATCAGGACCTGGTCATGGTGATACAGATACCATGGATGCAGTACATATCATATATCCTCAGGAAAGAAATACCCGATGATCCAGGAAGGCGAGTAATTCGACGCTCCAAAGCTTTCACGGTGGTCAAGGGAGAATTGTATAAGCGAAGTATTTCAGGCGTCTTGCAAAGATGCGTCACACCCGAAGAAGGAAGAATAATCCTGAAGGATGTACACGAAGGAATATGTGGCCACCACGCAAGTAGTCGAGCTATTGCGGCCAAAGTTTTTCGGGCAGGATTCTACTGGTTGACAGCAATCGAGGACGCCAAGGACATAGTAAGAACTTGCGACGCGTGTCAAAGATTTGCCACAAAACCTCACTCTCCAGCAGCAGAGTTAGCACCAATACCATTGTCATGGCCTTTTGCTCAATGGGGACTTGATATGGTGGGTAAGTTACACAAATCCTGGCCAGGAGGAAAGGAGTACATGCTAGTAGCTGTCGATAAGTTTACAAAGTGGATAGAAGCGAAGCCGATAAATTCACCAGATGGAGCATCCGCAGTAAAATTCGTAAAAGGCCTCGTCTTCAGATTTGGAGTGCCCCATAGCATCGTCACAGACAACGGCAGTAACTTCACATCCCATGAATTCAAAGATTATTGCGAAGAGGTCGGTATCAAGCTGAACTTTGCGTCGTTGCACATCCTCAAACCAATGGGCAAGTCGAGAAAGCCAATGGCATCATCTGCAATGGCATCAAGAAGCGCTTGTTAGGACCATTGGAAAAAGCTCGACACACCTGGCCAGAAGAACTACCAAGCGTGTTGTGGAGCATCCGAACAACACCAAACACAGCAACACAGGAAACTCCGTTTTTCTGGTTCATGGAGCAGAAGCAGTACTACCAATCGAGATAGAGCACAACTCTCCACGTGTCGCTGAATATGATGAAGAAACGTCGAGAAGAGCGCTAGAAGACGACGTCGACGCACTTGATGAAGCTCGAGATGAAGTATTATCTCGGGTAACCAAATATCAACAGGACTTGAAGAACTACCACAATCGACGTCTGCAGCCAAGATCTTTTCAGGTGGGAGACCTAGTTCTTCGGCTCACGCAAAAAGTCATGAAAAACTCGAGTCACCATGGCTTGGCCCTTACATTGTCACGGAAGTAATCGGAGGAGGAGCATACAGAATAAAGGACAAGAAGACGGGGTGGAGGAGCCAAACCCCTGGAACGTGGCGCAACTTAGGCGGTTCTACGCCTAGAGTCAAAATATAGTCTGTAAAACTTCAATGTACTGAAACGCCCGCGAGTTTTCAGACGCACTCTTTTCCTTTTTCGGGGCACCGAGTGGGGCCGAGAAGGTTTTTAATGAGGCGGGCTCGCGGTGCTGCAATATAATAAAGATAGTGACAATATAACTTTTCTTCTTCATCGACACGACCAAAGTCTTTGTTCCGACAAATTTCAATATAGTTCATCGACAAAAGAAAAACCTCGCCTTGGTATTTAAGTACCTCGTGAGTCAATAAAAATACAAAATAGTACTCAATAAAAAGCTCGGGGGCTTATCTTTGCCTTAAATATATAAATGCCTTGGTTCAAAACCTCGCAAATATACAAATATAGTAAAGAGTCACCGAAACACTCGGGGGCTAAACAAACAGAGAAATACAATGATTGCTTTACAATATAGTCATGGATTACAAAGAAGAAATATCTACAAGAAGAAAGTAACTAATCTTGATTCAGTATGTCATCAAGAGTAACTCTGTTTTCCTCAGGAGCAGCACCAAGAAAATCGGCGTAATGGCCATCGGCAAAAAAGTCGGCATCCATCCGAAGCAGGTCCTCAATCATTTCTTCGGCTATAGGCGTAACTTTCGTGTTAATCCTATCAACACCAACTCTTCGACGCTTTACCTTTTGGTGAACCTTCTCGACAACCTGGGTAAGGTCAAGCTTCGAGTGGCAGATCTGGAGCATGATAAGAGCAAATCTGGCGCCAGCCACCAGTTGAGCTCTGACAAAATCATGGATACTGCGAGCATCCTTGAACCTTTCCATCAATTCAGGAAGAGTTTTTGGTTGGACGTTACGAGGAAACATAGAGTTGTAAACCATGGACAAGGTCTTGGTACAGAAGTCAAGAAAGTCGTGAGTCTGAGAGGTGCGCTCTTGAAATCTGACAATTTGGCGAGTCCTCTCTGGGGTAGCCCAAAACAAAGAACCATGGTCCAAAGAAAGATTAACAAGGAGGGTCGTCCTAGCATTGACTTTCTCTTCTTCGGCAGCAGCATCAATAAAGGCGCCTATCAACACAAAGAAGTGGAAACCTTTAAGAGAATAGTATGAAGATGAAAGATATCAGAGGATGAAACAAACATACCCGACATATCTGCACTGGCTTCGTTCATTAATTCGAGCATAAAATTTTCTCGAGTATTCGCCTTTTCAGCCTCGGAAGCAGCAATTTCCGTAGCAGCCACGGCCTCGTGAGCTTGTTGAAGAGCAACTTTTTCGGCTTCAGATGACTTACGAGATTGCTCCATCATCACAAGTGTTTGTTTCTTCGCATGCTGAAGTTGCTGCCGAAGTTCATCCAGTTCTTGCAACACAATATCGTCGACAGGTGCAGTATCAGCAAAAGCTCTCCTCGCGTGGGAAGAAGAAGGCGAAACATTGGAAGGAGCGGAAGATGGAGTATAGTTGTCAAATATCAACTGAAATATAAACAAGACAACATCAAACAACCAGCAAAGATAGAAGTTTTCATTAATTTCTTAGAATAATTACAAGAGCATTACAGTGGAGCTAAGGAAGTACGTGTCGCCAAATGACTACTTTGGCGACAGGAGCAAAAGAAATAGAAAAACAGAGGCATGCAACTAGACCTCCGGCCTTGACGAGCTAGGAGTCGACGATGGCTTAATCCCGAGATACGCCAAGATCTTCTTCGTGTTGGGTTTGGCTGCCTTGATCAGCGACTTCCACCTTGATTGTTCTATTTGCTCAGTGTCGCCAACTTTCGTCCAGTCAATGTCGACTGTCAGCAACCAAAGCGACGGTGTTTTCAACGGCAACCTTCATATTTTCTTGGCGCATCTTCAGTCCAAGGTCTTCCGACGTATTGAACATCTTCGCAAGGCTGAGGAAAGTCGCGGGCTCCTCTTTCTTCGGGAAGAAGTAAGGGAACAACGCTGACAATCCTGCATTAGCATTTGCCGCGCCTTCACGAATTTCGCGCCCATGAAACTCCAGAAGAGAAAGTGCGTCAAGGAGAGGATCGTTGACGGGATTATCCAGATCAAAATCCTGGTTTGTTTGGGCTGCCACACGAGACAAGACATCAGTCAACAACCAGGAAATGGGAAGTGCAATAAAATAAAAGGGATTAATAATATTACCCAGAGTACGTCGACTTTGCGACTTCAGACGCTTGAGGATTCCTTCTTCACGAGAAGCTTGTGCAGCTTTGTGCTCATCTAAGGCAGCTGTCGCATCCTCAAGTTTCCTCTGCAGTTCCTCGACACCAGCAGCTTTCGCCTTAGCTTCATCAGCTTCGACCTTGGCTTTGCTAGCAACAAGTTCGGCTTTCTTGCGAGCCGCCTCACTTTGCTCAAGTTTTCGAGCAAGTGCGTTGGCGCGTTCGTTGGCCTCTGCAAGTTTCTCTGACGAGATATGGAAAAGAGAGCGAAGAAAGATCAAAAATCGCGACAAGCAACAGGAGTAAAAAATCAAGGAAAAACAGCAAGTATAAAAGTCGTTACCTTCGGCTTTATTAGCATATTCACGGTACCCAATAAATTGGGAACCGATGCGGAGAAGATCCTTGATCATAGGCTGCTCAAACGTGAACACAGCAAGAGAAACATCGGCATGCAAAAGAGAAAAGGTGTGGAAAAACAAAATAAGGAAGATATAGATGTCGACAAGCTTACATCATCCAGGAGCAGAGTCGACGAACTGCCCGACTGAGGGGCAGGTTCAGCGATCTTTTCAACCCTTGTCCTTTTTGGTGAAGGAGCAAGGGGGCTTGATGGTGGAGTAGTGGTGACGACGTTTTGTTGGGGAGGCGACGTTTCTTCTCCGTCAACTAGCGTGTCTGAGGCAAGTACAGTACGTGACGTGCTTGTCCGAGGAGCCACGTCAGTAACTGGTACTTCTTCCTCATCACTGTTGACCAAAAAATCGACAGTATAAAATAGTAAGACAAGACAAATATTTCGAGTACAAAAATAGGGAGAGATAAAAGACGACTTACGAGCTGACGAGGGATTCAACATAAGGATCGTAAGCTGCCTTCGGATGAGAAGGAATAACTTCTTCAGCCTTAGAGGTGCCAGAATCCTCGGCATCAGTCCTTTTCCTTTTGTTCGTTGGAGAAACAGCAGGAGGAAGGGATTCAGTCGATTCACTGGCCTCAGACTCAACTTCTTTCTCATGAGAAGCCGCAGATTTGTGAGAACCCGCGACTTCACTTTCAGGAACGGAAGAGCCTTGAGCATCTTCGGCAACTAGACCCATTTCTTCGACTTCTCCATCCTCAGGAAGAGGAGGAAGGGAAGCCATAGTAGGGTGATCCTATAAAAAAATAGCGACAAAGGGAAAAATAGCGAGATATTAATACAATGAGATGCAGGAAAAATTCAGAACAAGATAAAAATTTGAGAAGACAAAATACCTCGGGGAGAGGATTGGTGGAGTTGTAGGGTGCCACGCGACAGGAGGAAGGAATAGGATCCTTCTTACTCAGCGAGGTAATTCTTCGAATAAGCTTCTCCAAGTCCTTCACAGAAAGATCACTGGAGAGCCTATTGGCGTCATTGGCACCAGAGTACGTCCAAAGGGGATTTTTGCGAGCCTGAAGAGGCTGCACTCTAATTCTAAGAAAATAGGCTGTGATTTGGACACCAGATAACTCTTTGCCTCGAGTATTTTGGAGCTGATGAATACGAGACATAAGAGCTTCTGTCGCCTTTTTCTCTTCTTCGGAAACTTCGGCGTCCCAGGAGTGGCGGCGTTGAATCTTCGCGTTTCCGTCGAAGGGAACTATGTTGTGTTCCACGGAATTGGCGCTTTCTTCGTGTATATAGAGCCACCTCTTGCGCCATCCTTGGACAGAGTCGGGAAATTTGACGTCGAAATAATCGACATCGGTTCGGACACAGATAACTACGCCACCTATGTTATAGGTGGCGTGCGCGCCATTGCGGCGAAGCAGAAAATGCGCTTCCAAAGAGCCCAATTGGGAGCGACTCCAAGGAAGCACTCACAGAGTGATAAAAATAGAAATATGAAGGATCGAATTGGGAGTCAGTTGGTGCAACTGAATCCCGTAAACAAAGAGAAGACCGCGGAGGAAATCATGGATTGGGGGAGAGAGGCCACGGATGAGATGATCAACGAAACTAACCCGATACTCCATTGGAGGGTTGGGATAGCTTTCTTCGCTGGGAAAGCGGATGGCGTCTTCCTTCTTCATAAGGCCAAGCCTTTTCATCAGGTTGACGTCCTGATTGGAGATTTTAGATCTCTCCCACTCAAGATCTTCAGCAGCCATCGCGGATTCTGGAGTGCTGTGGCGAGTTAGGCGTACGCGCGGTGGCATCAATGGCAATGGGCAGAGCAATGTGTGTGAGTGCGGGAAAATCAGAGAGAGTTGGGCGCAGGGAAGTTTTTGCGAAGAGGAACAGGTGAGCGGCGCAAACAAGGGGATGAACGGAGGTTGAAGACAGGTTTATATAAGAATTGAGGGTCGCAGAAAGCCGTTGGATGAGGAAATCGTGTGGTGAGAATCGATCTTCTGGTTACAAGGGCAAAAAAGTATTTTTACTAAGATAGGCGTTACCGTACGTGCGCCAGAAAAAGCGGAGGACGTGTGTCCCCCACTTACACGACGTGTCAACGTGGTGGAAACGATGGACCCACAAGGCAGGAAAAACTCGGCCATTGATAGAGTTGAAGAAAAATTTGACAAGGGAACATATATCGACGAGAAAAATAAAAGGAGAATGGCGACAGGATAAGTTATTTGAATACATCGGGAGCTTTTGGTCAGAAACAAGTTTTTGCCCAAATGCTCGGGGGCTACTTTGACAGAAAGTAAAATTTCGAGTATGACAATATAGAAAATGTTGAGCCTACAACCAAGCACAAGTTCTTGGCTGTAGCCTTGGGGGCTACTCCCATCGGGAGCGCTGTTCGCGCACCCGATAGATATAAAAAAAAAAAAAAGAAGAAGGGAAAGAATATCGGGAGATAATGGCAATATAGCGACAAGGTGGATTAAAATGTTGAGCCTACAACCAAGCACAAGTTCTTGGCTGTAGCCTCGGGGGCTACTCCCATCGGGAACGCTGTTCGCGTGCCCGATGAAATTAACAAAGGAAAAATAGAAAAGCAAGAGAGTATATTTCGAGTTATAATTAACTCTACATATACTCCCATCGGGAGAGCAATATAAGTCATATTTGACTCGATAAAATGTGCCATTCCAACAGCCGGAAAAGCACTCGACAATATATTCTCAGAACGCCAAAGTTGCGATCAATTTCTGAATGCCGCAAATTTGCGAAGGTAAGACCCAGATCTATTCTGCTGGGCGTGGCATCGCCGAAGACTGCGCTCTGCTATTTTTATCCGTATCAACAGATACGAAGAAAAATCCTAACGGACGCGTTAGGTACTCGATAAATTTGACTGGACTCGACAGAATGGTAAGACCTTAAGCGGCACCTGTCGAAGTTTACACCAGTATCCCGAGATCATGTCCGGGGACGTGATTTTGAAGTAGGTTTTTGCGGATTGCCACTAGAGCAGTTAACTAGTACCTGATCCGTCGGATGAACTAGCCCCAACTACCAATATCCCTGTACAATATAGAATTTTATGAGAAAAGTATAAAAGTTAGAGCTTTCGGGTAAAAATAAACAGTGGAGATTTTCCCGACTCTACGATTCAAACAAAATCTCGGGGCTACCGACATAGGCATCCCAAATGGGCCTGCCAAATATAGTACCCGGGTTTATTGAAGGCCCACTACCCGAAGAATAAGAAGATTCGGAAGCCCAAGATGTATTTAAGGAAAAGATAGAGTTGTAATAGGAGATGTTATTTGTAATCTGGCGGGATGAGTTAGAAACCGTCCCGAATTCTGTAACTTGTACAAAACGAAACCCTCGGCTCCACCTCTTATATAAAGGGGGGTCGAGGGACGAAGAGAGGATCGAATCATTGTTCACGAACCCTAGTTTTCATAATCGTCGAGCACTTTTCGGCTGAAACCTTCGAGATCTACTTGCCCTCTACTTCTAACTAAACCCTAGCCTATAATCCGTAGGCATTGATAAGTTAATCCCTTGTCAGCTAGCAACTAATTTTTTTGTGTTTTGATATAATGCAGCAAACAAAGTAGTAAATAAAATAAAGCAAGACAAAAACAAAGTAAAGAGATTCGGAAGTGGAGACTCCCCTTGCAGCGTGTCTTGATCTCTCCGCAACGGCGCCAAAAAGAGCTTGATGGCGTGTAACTCACACGTTCGTTGGGAACCCCAAGAGGAAGGTATGATGCGCACAGCAGCAAGTTTTCCCTCAGAAAGAAACCAAGGTTTATCGAACCAGAGGAGCCAAGAAGCACGTTGAAGGTTGATGGCGGCGGGATGTAGTGCAGCGCAACACCAGGGATTCCGGCGCCAACGTGGAACCTGCACAACACAACCAAAGTACTTTGCCCCAACGAAACAGTGAGGTTGTCAATCTCACCGGCTTGCTGTAACAAAGGATTAACCGTATTGTGTGGAAGATGATTGTTCGCAAGAAAACAGTAAAGAACGAGTATTGCAGCAGATTTGTATTTCAGTATAAAAGAATGGACCGGGGTCCACAGTTCACTAGAGGTGTCTCTCCCATAAGACAAATTACAGTCGGGCAATTGACAAATAGAGAGGGCATAACAATGCACATACATGTCATGATAAATATAGTGAGATTTAATTGGGCATTACGACAAAATACATAGACCGCCATCCAGCATGCATCTATGCCTAAAAAGTCCACTTTCAGGTTATCATCCGAACCCCTTCCAGTATTAAGTTGCAAAGCAACAGACAATTGCATAAAGTATGGTGCGTAATGTAATCAACAACTACATCCTTAGACATAGCATCAATGTTTTATCCCTAGTGGCAACAGCACATCCACAACCTTAGAACTTTCTGTCACTGTCCCAGATATCAATGGAGGCATGAACCCACTATCGAGCATAAATACTCCCTCTTGGAGTTAAGAGCAAAAACTTGGCCAGAGCCTCTACTAATAACGGAGAGCATGCAAGATCATAAACAACACATAGGTAATAACTTGATAATTAACATAACATAGTATTCTTTATCCATCGGATCCCGACAAACACAACATATAGCATTACAGATAGATGATCTTGATCATGTTAGGCAGCTCACAAGATCCAACAATGAAGCACAATGAGGAGAAGACAACCATCTAGCTACTGCTATGGACCCATAGTCCAGGGGTGAACTACTCACTCATCACTCCGAGGCGACCATGGCGGTGAAGAGTCCTCCGGGAGATGAATCCCCTCTCCGGTGCCGGAGGAGATCTCCTAATCCCCCGAGATGGGATTGGCGGCGGCGGCGTCTCTGGAAGGTTTTCCGTATCGTGGCTCTCGGTGGGGGTTTCGCGACGGAGGCTTTAAGGGAAGGGCAACGCGGGGGCCACACGAGGGCCCCACACCACAGGTCGGCGCGGCCAGGGCCTGGGCCGCGCCGCCCTAGTGTGGCGGCGCCTCGTGGCCCCACTTCGACTCCTCTTCGGTCTTCTCGAAGCTTCGTGGCAAAATAGGACCCTGGGCGTTGATTTCGTCCAATTCCGAGAATATTTCGTTACTAGGATTTCTGAAACCAAAAACAAGAAAACAGCAACTGACTCTTCGGCATCTTGTTAATAGGTTAGTTCCAGAAAATGCACGAATATGATATAAAGTGTGCATAAAACATGTAGATATCATCAATAATGTGGCATGGAACATAAGAAATTATCGATACGTCGGAGACGTATCAATCGGCCCAAACCGCTGGAGGCACAGGTCGCGAAGCGCTCCCAGGACGGCATCCCGCCCTCGTCCTGCTCGAGGGCGTAGTACCAAGTCTGCGCGGCGCCCCGTAGGTGATAGGAGGCGATCCACGTGCGGTCGGCGCTGAGCGTCCGCTGCCCCCGAAAGAACTGCTCACACTGGTTCAGCCAGTTCAGGGGGTCGGTGGCGCCGTCGTAGGTGGCGAACTCCAGCTTGGTGAAGCGGGGCGGCTGCTGCGCCAGAGGCGTGACCCCGTAGGCGCCCTCCTGGCGGCCCGGGGTGAAGGACGTGTGATACGTCCAAAACGTATCTACTTTCCCGAACACTTTTGCTATTGTTTGGCCTCTAATTCGTGTATTTTGGATGCAACTAACACGGACTAACGTTGTTTTCAGCAGAACTGCTCTGGTGTCTCGTTTTTGTGCGGAAATCCAACTTTCGGGAAAACCTCGGAATTTATGCAGAAGGCCCTATTTTCCCAGAAACTAACGGAGCCGAAGGGCAATTGAAGTGGAGGCCCGAGGGCACACCACCCGGCGGCGCGGCCAGGGGGGCCCGCGCGGCCAGGTGGTGTGGCCCCCGGTCGGCCTCCGACGCCCTTCGGACTACTTATTCGCCTCGACCTAAAAACGCACGGAAAGAAGTCGAAGTCGCCGGAAACCCTCCGAACGCCGCCACATCGCGAAACTCCGTCGCGGGAGCCAGAAGTCTCCGTTCTGGCACTCCGCCGGACGGGGAATTGGAGGAGATCATCACTGCCATCACCGCCAACGCCTCTCCATCAACCAGCAATGTTTCCCCCATCCATGTGTGAGTAATTCCCCCGATGTAGGCCGAAGGGGATGGTAGGGATTGGATGAGATTGGTCAAGTAATAGCATAAGATTGTTAGGGCATAGTGCCTAGTGTCCGTAGATGGTACTTTTATGATATTGTTGCAACTTGTTATGCTTAATGCTTGTCACTAGGGCCCGAGTGCCATGATCTCAGATCTGAACATGTTATTATTTCATCATGATATTCATTGTTTATGGTCTTACCTGCAAGTTGTATACACATGTCGCTGTCCGGAACCAATGGCCCCGAAGTGACAGAAATCGGGACAACCGGAGGGAATGGTAGTGATGTGAGGATCACATGTGTTCATGGAGTGTTAATGCTTTGCTCCGGTACTCTATTAAAAGGAGTACCTTAATATCCAGTAGTTTCCCTTGAGGCCCGGCTGCCACCGGCTGGTAGGACAAAAGATGTTGTGCAAGTTTCTCATTGCGAGCACGTACGACTATAATTGGAACACATGCCTATTGATTGATTAGTACTTGGACACCGTTTTATTATTATCTGCAAATGCCCTGCTATGATTGTTACATGAGTTTCTCTCATCCATGCAACGCCCGTCATCCGTCCCCGTGCCTACAGTATTTTAATCCTGCTGTTTACTAAAATCACTACTGCTGTCTTTGTTACTCGCTGCTGTTATTTCACTACGCTATTGCTATAAAACGTTACTGATAAACTCTTGCGAGCAAGTCTGTTTCCAGGTGCAACTGAATTGACAACTCCGTTGTTAAGGCTTCCAAGTATTCTTTGTCTCCCCTTGTGTCGAATCAATAAATTGGGTAATACTTCCTCGAAGACTGCGATCCCCTATACTTGTGGGTCATCAAGACTATTTTCTGGCGCCGTTGCCGGGGCATAGCTTTATTTGGAAGTTCACTTGGATTAATATTGTTCGCTGCAAATTCTCCATCATGGGTAAACCTCGCGATACTAAGATCGCCATATTACCATCCACTACAAGAAAAGGTACAATTCTGAGTACCTCCGCTACACTTGATTCACCATCTGTGATTGATAAACTTGTTTCACCGCCACATGCTTCGCATGCGGGTACATCTGCTGAATCTGAACACTCTCATAATATTGATAATGTTTCTGCTGTGCTTGACGATAGTGGTTCATTGGGATCTTTTCTAGATGCTACAATTGCTAAATCTAGACAAATTGAAAATACTGAAACTCCTAATGCTACTACACCTGTTAGTTCACCTGAACTTGATTATTTTAGTGATGATCTTGAGGAAGATTATGTGGAGCTTGATGATGATTTTATTGAAAAATGTAATGCTACTACTGATGCAAGAAAAATTAAAAAGTTGCTTGCAAAACATACTGTTAGATATAAACTGTCTCCCGATCCTAAATTTGCCACATCTCCTATAAACATTAGGGATAAAGATTATGATTTTTCTCTTGATCTATCTCATATAGCTATTGTTGAGAAAACACCTTTTTGTGGTACTGAAAAAGAAAGTGCTGTTGAACACATGACTGAGTTATCTACTTTGAGTAGCTTGTTTTCTGATGATGTTAAGAAGCGTACTTACTTTGTTGCTAAAATATTTCCATTCTCATTGAAGGATGACGCTAAAACTTGGTATAATAATTTGCCACCTAATTCTATTAAAAGTCCGAAAGAATTGCTTGATGTTTTCTTCCGCAAATACTTTCCTGCTAGTGCTCAACATGCTTTGCAGAGAGTTTATAATTTTGATCAGGGAGATGAGGAGAAATTGCCTGAGGCTTGGGCGAGATTTTGCTCTCTTATTAGAGCTTTGCCTGACCATGATTTAGAAAAGCATGATTTACTTGATATATTTTATAGTGGATTAACCATTGAGTCTAGGGCATACCTGGATAGTTGTGCTGGTTGTGTTTTCAGGAAAAGAACTCCAGACGACGCTGAAGAATTATTGGCTAAAATAGGCCGGAATTATGATGATTGGAATACGCCTGAACCAACTCCAACGCCAATAGTGAAGAAGAGGGGTTTAATTAAATTGAATGATGAAGATATGAGGGAAGCCAAGAAGTCTCTCAAAGAGAAAGGTATTAAATCTGAAGATGTGAAGAATCTGCCTCCCATAGAAGATATATGTGAGATAATTCCCCCTTCATCCATGATTGAGGTAAATTCCCTTCAACGCTTTACTAGGGAAGATATTCCGTATTCAAAACCTCCTGCGCAATGCTTAGATGAGTTTGATAATTATATTGTTAAGCAAGAAAATTTTAATATGAGAGTAGAGAATCATCTAATGGAAAATTCTCAAGCTATTAGTCAATTGCATGATATTGTGGAGAGAACCTCCAATGATGTTAAGATGCTTGTCAAACATTTTCAAATGATTCAGACTCAAATTGATCAACTCACTAAAGTGCAAAATGACTTGTTAGGGAATAATTCTAAAGAGAAACATGCTTATGAAGTAACAACTAGAGGTGGTGTCTCTACCCAGGATCCTCTATATCCTGAAGGGCATCCCAAAAGAATTGAACAAGATTCTCAACGCATTGAACCTAGAGCTCATTCTAGGAAAAAGAAGAAGAAACATAAAAATGTTGTAGAATCCTCTGAACCTGTTAATGATCCTAATAGTATTTCTATTTCTGATGCTGAAACTGAAAGTGGTAATGAACATGATAATAGTGAAGATAATGATAAGAATGATACTCCTGATAAAGAAGAGGTTGAAGAAGAACCTGAAAAGCATGCTAAAAATAAAAAGTATACTAAAGAAGATTTTATTGCTGAGAAACATGGTAATGAAAGAGAACCTTGGGTGCAAAAGCAATGCCTTTTCCTGCTAAGAAACTAAAATCAAAGGAAGAAGAACACTATAATAAATTCTGTGATTGGATGAAACCTTTATTCTTGCAAATCCCTTTAACTGATGCTATTAAATTGCCTCCTTATTCAAAGTATATGAAAGATATTGTTACTAACAAAAGGAAAATCCCCAATGAGGAAATTTCTACTATGCTTGCTAATTACTCTTTCAATGGCAAAATTCCAAAGAAGTTGGGCGACCCAGGTATACCTACTATTCCTTGTTCTATTCAGAATAATTATGTCAAAACTGCTCTATGTGACTTGGGAGCCGGTGTTAGTGTTATGCCCTTTTCTCTTTATAAGAGACTTTACTTAGATAAGTTGATACCTACTGATATATCTTTGCAAATGGCTGATAAATCTACTGCTATTCCTGTTGGTATATGTGAGAATGTCCCTGTTCAAGTTACTACTAACTGCTTGATATTAACTGATTTTGTTGTATTGGAAATGCCTGAAGATGATAATATGTCTATTATTCTTGGGAGACCTTTTCTTAACACCGCAGGGGCTGTTATTGATTGCAATAAAGGAAAGGTTACTTTCAATGTTGATGATAAGGAACACACCGTCTATTTCCCCAAGAGGATTGAAAAAACGTGCGGAGTTAATACTATCTCTCATGTGCGAACTATCAAAGTGGGAACCATCGATTGTCCTATATATGAGCCTAAAGAAGAATATCAAACTCTTGTTATTGGATCCATATCAATACAATTCAAGGTAACATGATTGATTTGAGGTTTATTTCTTCATATGCTATGTAAAATTTATTTGGTGGCAAGACTTGATCAACCTTGTTAACAAATACCTTTTATATGCATAGAGGAGGTAAACAACATCTCTTTCTTTCTCCACTTGATTTAGTTGCTGTAGCACTTTTAATTTGCAAAGTTTCTTAGTTGATTTGAGATTTCAAAAAAATTTCCTGGCCAGTAATAATAAACTTAATACCTAAAATGTGCATTTTTCAAAGTTCTCAAAAATTCGAAAAATTACACCGTTGGTCCTATTTTTCGACGAGGCACTGGGAGCGCCAGAGGATGACCTGTGGGGCACCAGAGGGCGCCAAACCACAGGCCGGCGCGCCAAGGAGGTGGCCGCGCCACCATGTGGTGTGGGCCCCTCCTTGCCCCACTTTGTCATCTCTTTCTCCCAGCACCTTCTCTCTCCCGAAAAAACTCGAACCAACTTCCTCTCACTCGCGTTTTTGCTCAAGAACTCCAGATTTCTCGATCTCCTTGTTCAGCTCAGATTTCTGCTGAAATTTGGCACATTTGCTCCTTGGTATGTGACTCCTCCACCCATCCAAGTAGAATTTTGTTTGGTTGAGTATATCTTGAATATTTTGCTGCTGTAGGTAACATGTTTAGTGAACTTGCATGCTTGTTCTAAGTGGTAGAAACTAGTTTTGATGCATGATTAGTACTCTAGCAAGTTCCTATAGTAGTTCCCCTCAATTATATGTCACCAAATCAAGTTTTATATTGTTTGTTGAAAAATTTCAGAAAATGGAAGGAGGTAGGCACCAACTCAACCAACAAGAGTTGGAGGTACCACAGGTCATGAGAGTTCACCGAGAAGGAGTATATCCCACTTACTATCCGTGTGCGGATTTCATGAGGAGTGCAGGGATCTTGCAGGACGTCCGAAATTTAATCTCTCGTGCAGGATTGGATGATTTTGTTGATGGGGAACCATGCCAATATGTGAAGCTGACTATGTCAGTAGTGCAAGATTTTAAATTCAATTGGTCACGATCTAACCCCATGGTTCAGTACAAAATTTATAATAGAACTGTCAACTTGCCATTCAGTGATTTTTGTGCAGCAATCAAAGTGCCACAATGGGGATCGTGCGAGAAGATAAAGGGATCGCCGCAAGAGCTCTTGGACCTCTTCAAGATGATTTGTCATGGAAGGAGTTTCTCAGAGGATGATGGTAAAATCAGTAGTATTCATTTCCCAGCTATTCGTTACTTCGCCTATTTCATTACCAAGTGCGTTCTAGCGAGAAAGAATGGAGGTAAAATAACTATCCCGGATCTAGCCTTTCTAGCTGCTGCATTACAAGGTAATAGGACTTATAACTTGGGAGCTTTGATAGCCAACAGACTTGCCACTAACCGTGAGAAAGGAGGAATTTGTGGGGGTCTCATCGCCTCTCGCTTATTAGCTATGCATAATGTAGGACCTCACCATCTTGATATTCCGCTCCCCATGGAGAAACTTGACATAGCTTCCATGATTAAGCATGAATTTCTTTCTAATTCGTCTAATTTAGGGAACCTGTATTATAGAATAACATTTTACAAGAAAACTTGGACAAGGACTAAGAAAGTTGAAAAATTAGTAGGATTGCCTGCACCTTCTCTGTTTAACTTTGATTCCAGGGAGGATTGGTCAGTCACGGAAAGTGCGGTTAATGCATACATAGAGGGAGGAAGCCATCGTGCAGGGGGAAACACGGAGGAGGTCGAGGAACACCTCGATTCGACATCCGATGCAGCAAGCTCTTCGCATCAACACATTGGGCATGAGGAGCCCCCACGCTTTTCTTCTGCATCGGTACCTTATTATGACTACTCCATGTATGATCCACCGGCGTGGAACCCAGACCCTCGATGGGGTTGAACTCCACTTAGGCCAAAAGCCTAAGCTTGGGGGGAGGTATACCGGCATCACTCATTCTTTGCATATTATGATTGCTGGATACTTGTATATACTTGTTTAGTCTCTTTGAGTGGTTTTCTAATGAGAGGAAGATGATATTTGGGGAAGTGCTGCCTGAAAACAGATTCTGGGCTGTTACCGTAAAAATTCGTGCGCACAGCCAGAACGTTATTTTGAGTTGAAAATTTTTGTGCAGGTTCCCCAGGTTGTTATCTAACTTTCATTAGTTGAACACTTTTTGAACTGAGCAACGTAAGATTTTTGTAAAAATCGATTTATGTACTGCTGTCAGGTTTTGGCAGATTTCTGTCATTTCGCTTTTCTGTGTTTCTTTTAGTTTGCTATTTCTTGTTTCCACTTTGTTTCTTTCCCAAAACACAAAAAGACCTAAAATATTTCTGTTGTTTCTCTTCACCATTTGTTTATCTTGGTTTCTTGCAATTGTTTCGCTTTATTTGCTATTGCTAGTTTGCTATAAGAAAACCCAAAAGATTTTGCTTTGTTTGCTTGTTTCTTTTGTTCTTATTTGCAATTCGAAACACCAAAAATATTTGCTGTTCTTCTTTGGTTTGTAAAGTTCATCATGAGTTCAATGGTCTTCGGTGGCTGGAGCGTGGTTTTCATTTCATATTATCCAAGCTACACAAGTGAAAAGGCAATAATGACGATCTACGACAATCTGATTGTGGTGAGAGGCTGGTATGAACTCTATTTGTTTTCATTTTTGTACATATACTCATCCATGTGAGCATGCTTAGTTGGTTCATGTGAGGTATATGTTATTTGAGAAAGTCTAGTAGTTTATGATCTCTCATGTTTTGCTCCAATCTATTAATATGAGTAGCATGTCATGGATGTTTGCTTGCATTGTTTTATTCATAAGTAAGTATGGCATTGTGGTATCCTCCTCTGAATAATTCATTTATATCGACTTGGCACATGCTCACGCATGCATATGACTGAACAAAAAGTCAATTAAGCCTCGATGATCTATATTGTTTCAGAGTTCTTGTATCACTTTTATGCCTCCGTTAATTTATTTTGCCGCAAGCATGATTATGACAGTTACTGCTCTCTTGATTTGTCGCTCCCTAGTCTTTTGCTAGCCTACACTTGTACTGAGCGGGAACGCTGCTCATGCCTCCAAACACATGAAAACCAAGTTATTCCAGTGTCCACCATAAATACCAATGCATGGCATTTCAAACCATTCCAAGTAAATTCTCATGCGCTACCTTTAAAACCTTCAAAATGCTTCTTAATTTGTGTTAATGTTTCATAGCTCATGAGGAAATATGTGGTGTTTAGCTTTCAACCTTGTCATTTACTTTTGACGGACTCTCATATGGAATAGTGGCACATCCGCTTATCCAATAATTTTGCAAAAAGAGCTGGCAATGGGATTCCCAGTCCCGAATTAATTAACTTAAATAGACACTCCTCCATGGTTTGTGATTGTTGGACGGCACCCGAAGGATTCGGTTAGCCATGGCTTGTGTAAGCAAAGGTTGGGGGAGTGTCATCATCATAATAAAACTAAACTAAAAAAGGCACTCCTTCATGGTATGAGATTGTTGGCAGGCACCCGAGGATTCGGTTAGCCATGGTTTGTGTAAGAAAGGTTGGAAGGAGTGCCACATAAATATGCAATAATTCATGGGAGCCGCTCTTGAAAGTCCGGTTGGCGAGGTAGTTAGTGTACCCATTACCATTCGTTGACAACAACAAACACCTTTCAAAATAATTTTACTCCTGATTTATAAAAATGAAAAGCTCTAGCGCATGTTAATCCCTGCTTCCCTCTGCGAAGGGTCAATCTTTTACTTTTATGTTGTGTCTCCATCCTTTCTTTGAGCACTTTCTTGAGCACAACTGTCATTCTTAGTATAATATGCTTGTCTCAAAATATGATTGATTGTGGTATAACTTTGATGCTTTTATCTTTGACAATCACTACTTCTAGTCTTTCTATGAACTCCAGAGGTGCCCGGGCATTTATGTTTTGCCAATCAAATACATGCAAGCGAGATACCACTTTATCATACTCTCTTATGAACATTGCAATCCTGCTTATATACATGATTCATGATGCTTATTATTAATTGTTGGTACCTCTTCATGATTGATATAACTGTTAGATGATCTTATTTGCATGTACCTTGTAATGAACTGCACAAGTATTAGCCATATCATGAGAATATATACATCATATGAGCAAATGTGTTCGTGAAAGTTCTTTTATCGCTCAGTTGTTAACTGAATTGCTTGAGGACAAGCAATAAGCTAAGCTTGGGGGAGTTGATACGTCCAAAACGTATCTACTTTCCCGAACACTTTTGCTATTGTTTGGCCTCTAATTCGTGTATTTTGGATGCAACTAACACGGACTAACGCTGTTTTCAGCAACGCTCTGGTGTCTCGTTTTTGTGAAATCCAACTTCCGGGAAAACCTCGGAATTTATGGAAGGCCCTATTTTCCCAGAAACTAACGGAGCCAAGGGCAATTGAAGTGGAGGCCCGAGGGCCCCACACCACCCGGCGCGGCCCGGGGGGGCCCGCGCGGCCAGGTGGTGTGGCCCCCTCGGCCGCCTCCGACGCCCTTCGGACTACTTATTCGCCTCAACCTAAAAACGCACGGAAAGAAGTCGAAGTCGCAACGCCGCCACATCGCGAAACTCCGCGGGAGCCAGAAGTCTCCGTTCGGCACTCCGGACGGGGAATTGGAGGAGATCATCACCGCCATCACCGCCAACGCCTCTCCATCAACCAGCAATGTTTCCCCATCCATGTGTGAGTAATTCCCCCGCTGTAGGCCGAAGGGGATGGTAGGGATTGGATGAGATTGGTCATGTAATAGCATAAGATTGTTAGGGCATAGTGCCTAGTGTCCGTAGATGGTACTTTTATGATATTGTTGCAACTTGTTATGCTTAATGCTTGTCACTAGGGCCCGAGTGCCATGATCTCAGATCTGAACATGTTATTATTTCATCATGATATTCATTGTTTATGGTCTTACCTGCAAGTTGTATACACATGTCGCTGTCCGGAACCAATGGCCCCGAAGTGACAAATCGGGACAACCGGAGGGAATGGTAGTGATGTGAGGATCACATGTGTTCACGGAGTGTTAATGCTTTGCTCCGGTACTCTATTAAAAGGAGTACCTTAATATCCAGTAGTTTCCCTTGAGGCCCGGCTGCCACCGGCTGGTAGGACAAAAGATGTTGTGCAAGTTTCTCATTGCGAGCACGTACGACTATAATTGGAACACATGCCTATTGATTGATTAGTACTTGGACACCGTTTTATTATTATCTGCAAATGCTCTGCTATGATTGTTACATGAGTTTCTCTCATCCATGCAACGCCCGTCATCCGTCCCCGTGCCTACAGTATTTTAATCCTGCTGTTTACTAAAATCACTACTGCTGTCTTTGTTACTCTGCTGCTGTTTCACTACTGTCACTGCTATAAAACTGTTACTACTGATAAACTCTTGCAAGTCTGCGCAACTGTATTGACAACTCCGTTGGTAAGGGGTGTCGCTCCCAAAGGGTAACCCCGTAGCGCCCTCCTGGCGGCTTGTGGGTCATCAACGTGCTCTCGGCGAAGGGGGCAGCAAGCCCGCCAGGACCGCCAAAGGTGTGGGCGGGCTGCTGAACCGTCGTCCGCGCCGCAGTCTGAGTGTAGACGGGCGACGCGTCGGTCCATGTGGGGATTGGCGAGGGCGATGGCGGCCACCACGCGGGGCGGCCCTTGCTGGCGACGGAGGCGGGCGGTGTCGGGGTGGCGGACAGGGCCGGGACGGCGGCCGGTGGGGGCGGCGGGTGCTGGCCGGCTTTGATCTCCGCGAGCTCGAAGCGGATGGCGCGGAGACTGTCGGCGAGGTCCGCCAGTGTAGCGGGCAGGAGGTCGAGGCCCGTGGGGGCGGCGGCGGCCCCCTGGTCTCCGTCGGCGGCGGCCTCCGGCGGCGCGAGGGCGCCTGTCATGGCGGCGGAGGTGGCGGGGGTGGTGTTGGTGGCGGCGGCGGACGTGGTGGTGATGGGGTCGACGGGGAGGCTGTTGGAGCCCATTAGACCTAGGCAATCTGATACCAAAGTGGTAGGGGCTAGGGTTCTACCGGGTCTAGGGCGGAGGTTGTAAGGGTGGAATTGAGGGCGGAGAGGCTGGCGCCGCGGGCGGCGCGCGCGAGGAAGGGTGGCTAGGGTTGGGTGCGGCTGGGCGCAGGGTCTCCCGTCTCCCTTCAGGAGACAAGACAGTATGATACTGAATATTTGTCTGATTAATCACGAAGGGTACATGTGTTTATATAGGAGGACGGCCTCCTCTAAACCCTAATTTACTTGGGCTAAGCCCACAACTAGCCACTAGTGGGTTTCTTGCGTGTATAGGTCAGACCGACCATAACAGAAATGTATTAAGAAAACACCAAGAAAGTACATTTATACCTAGACAAGGCAACAATGGAAAGGATATATCGGTCACAATAGGTACATCTCATCGGCACACCAAATCATTTCAGTATATTTAGAAGAGGGCCGAACACACCAACAAGGTTCATTATTCATCCTAGACAAGGCAGCAATGTTACACAACTTAGAATAGGATCATTTGGACACGGACAATAGGTACATCTCATTGGCACACCATGGTTCAAATTTACGATAACAAGCAGTAGCCATTCACAAAGACTCATTAGCAGCAAATGGTTTGATACTTCATAGAGTGGAGTGACATAAGCAACAAATAGGTTCAGCAGACTAGAGCACGCGCATCCGCGCATCCACTTCCGTAAGACAGAACAGAGCTTCGCCTTGTTTGAACAAATCAAAATCCAAACCAAAATCCTCATTTTTGTTTTGTTTGTTTAGGTTGCTCACCACATACACCATGTGGTACCAAAATCCTCATATGTCCTCATATGATGCTGGGTCCAGGTGTCATTGAACACAATTTCAAAAACGGGTGAGGGTCAGTTTATTGAACTTTAATGAAACAAGCGAAAGCAAATAGCATTTAAATGTGCTCAAACCTGTTTGAACAACGTTTATCATTATTATCAGGAGCTCTGTGCCTGTAAAATCAACAAAAGGAAATTTAGTACTACTCCCTCTGTCCCATGAAACGTATCTTAACTTTGTCTAAATTTGGATATATCTAGTTACTATTTAGTGTCTAGATACATCCAGCTTTTGACAAAGTTAAGACAAGTTTCATGGGACGGAGGATCATATTACTCAATTGGATTTTAAACAAGAAAAAACAGACAGCATTTAAATGTGTTCAAACCTTTTTGAACCATGTTTATCATTAGTACCAGCAGCACTATGCCTAAAAAATCAACAAACAGAAGTTTTAGTATCATATATAACTTAATTGGATTTCAAACAAGCAAAAACAAACAGCATTTAAACATGTTTGAACCTGTTTGAATCACGTTTATCATTAACATCAACAACACGCCTACAAAATCAACAAAAAAAGTTGTAACATCATAAACTGTATTGGATTAGTAAATGGGAGAGGTCGGCTCCATGAGGTCTTTGCCTCGGTACCACAAAATGGGTTAAACTTTTTTGTCCAGCATTTTATTTGCTACAATAATATAATATTTTTGCTACGAGGTCTACGGCAAAGTCTCAGGTGAAGTCTCCAGCGAGGTCTCCCTCTATGTTTCGGTTGATTTTCCTACAATATCACAAGTTATTTGCGACGATGTCTGTGAAGTCTTGGGCCAGCTCCGTGTCTGACGGGTCTTTTTTCTTTTTGTTTTTAGCAAAACCATTTTTTGCTATAATGAAAAAACAGGTTTTTTTCTACAATAAAGCAAAAGCGGGATTTAAGACAAAACTGGACATAGAAGCCAATCTAACGGCCTGTAACGGTTTTAATGGCTGAGGACCCAGGCGCTAGGAAGATTTTCCAGGCCTCGGGGGATTTTCAGCGCTGTCCTATTTCACACTACCTCCTTCCAAAGGCTTAAGCCTTATTTTATTTTTTTGAAATGTCAAACCAAGTAAAGTTTGATAAAACTTTTAGAAGAATCTATCAACAAATATGATACTTTTTAGATACCGTATGAAAATAGATTTCATTATCTATCTAATGATATTGATTTTGTATGTAGCATGTTAATGATTTTTGATAAAAAATGGTCAGAATTGACATAGTTTGAATTTCTAAAAATAATATAATCCTTAAGTTTTGGGATGGAGGTAGTATATCCAAACAAGATACGCTGTAATGCTGGAATGGTGAGAATGTAAAAAATCCTAAAGGTTGCAGATTGTTATTGGAACACAAATTATGTACAGCTAAATGTAAATCTTAGGCATGAAAAAGAGCTTACACAAACTCTGAATTAGCAAACTGTATTCTAGTCTCCAAAGCATGTCAACATTACAGATGGTAAGAACACAAGTGTCCAGGCAGTACCATCACTTACTGGCCACAGGGAGAACCATTATCAAACGCAAAGCACCTAGAACAACAGAAACATGGAAACATACCAAAGAAAACCTACTGGGCAGACCTCAAATACTGTTTGGCATCCAAAACAGTACCATCAAATCAGACAGGAATGTAGGATATATAGGGCAGTGAGAGAACAAGCATGGTAAATCCAACCAGAGAAGCCACGATTGCAAGCATAGAAATACCAACCTAGTTGTCCCAGAGTACTGCAGGAATTCAAGAATTTTGTTCATTCGTACAAATACAGTCCTATTGCAACGTCGCATGGTCACTCCAACAAAGTTCCCATCAAAATCAACAAGGGGGCATCCAGTCAGAGCCTAGCAAAAAATTAAGGTGACAATGAAGCAAGTTGCATAGGAAAACGGGATTATGTCTCAAACTGTTAGTTCAGTGCGTATGCAGTAGGTTGAGATATAAACAGCTAATTATTTCCACCAAGCAGCGAACTAAAAAACAAGAGCTCACCATGTTAATTATAGATGTGGAGAGCACAAGCTGACGGAGTCCATGACATGCAGGGCCAAAGACTGTCCCATTTATGAACTCTAACATGCCGGAGTTGAAACAACGCCCAACAGCTACTACCTCACTACTGGACTCAAATTGCATATGCTGGCTAGAACTGAGATGTGCTTCCTGAAAACCACGTGCACGCTTGATCTTCACAACAGCAAGATCATAATCGAAATTATATTGGTCTAAAATGCCAATGACAACTCGATCACTGGGAAGACGCACTTTAATCTGCACCGATAAAGCAAGAATAGGTTAACTGGATGGCAATATATTAATAAGCAAGGAAAAGAAATACAGGCAAGAGTTGGAAGCACCAACCGTCAAGTTATCAGTAATCCCACCATATAAAGATCCAACTAGATTAGCTGAAGTCAGAATAGTTGTTGTATCCGCACCTAAGTTTTTAATAAATATTCCCGTGCATTCAGATACAACCGCATCTCCTACAGATGATAACAGTTTCCACCATTAATGGCTGAAATACAGGTATGGAAAATTGTAAGCATATGCCAATATATACTTACCATTGAATGAAGCAAGAGAAACGATAGTTTCTGATAGTTCTGAGACTATCTGTTTCGTGAGATTGCTCGAGATATCTCCACGGGATTTAACCAAGTTACCAAATCGATCTTCAGAGGCACCTAGATGGATGGATCACAGTTAATTATATAAACATGCATGGTACAGGTAAACAGTTGTAAGTGCTACAACAGTTTGGCCGCATAAATGTTTGCAGGGGAATCAAAGCACAAAAAATCAACAACTGACATTGCTGAAGTGCTGCTCTGCTAGCATTTTGCTTTTTATTCAAGTGTGCTATGTTTCTGCCTCTTCCCTTGCTCTTGGTTTTCTGCATCTTCCCAACCCTGCTATGATGAAACAATCGAAATGGCATTTATAAGAACAAGTAGAGTAGTTGTAAAAGCCATTATACTGGACACTATATTGACATTAAATACTCCCTCCTTTCCATAATATAAGTGTCGGGACTTTAGTTCAAATTTGGACTAGATTGAACTAAAGTCCCGGCGGAGGGAGACTATAATATATAAGCAAGGAAAAAATACAAGTATTTCACGAAAAAACACAAAAATGATGACCAAATAATGAGAAAAGTAACCCTATTGACATCAAACGCCTAACCTGAACAGGAAGTGCAAAACAGGATAAGATGACAGACAAGAAAACAGGGTTATTTAGCGATTGCAAACATCTAAGAGCATGTCTAACCATTCCATTTAGTAGACCCCTTATTCCACCCCATATTTTTAAAAATGTAAAACGCGGGAGAATTCTCATAGATAGTTCTTCATAGATGATAGATCATAGATAGAGGATACACAAAATTGCGCGATCCTACTGGATCGCGACTTCTACAATGCTAGGGATGCGCCATGGCTACCGCCGCTACCGCCTAGTCGTCGAGGAGCTCCCCTCGCCCGCCTCCTCTGCTGCAGCTCTCAACGCGGCCTTCCACGCACGCTCCTTCTCCCACGCGCTCCGCCACTTCTCGAATTTGCGCCGCTCATCGGCTTCAATGGCGGGTCGACCTTGTGGTAGCGGCTGCCCTCCGCGAAGTCCCGGAGCTTCGGCAGCATCCACTCAGACCCGGCTTACTTGCACGCCGCACGCCGACTCCCGGTGAATGAGTTTTTGCAGTGGCGGCACCACGCCTCCTCCACCGTGGCCGGCTCGCGGGAACGCTTTGATCCGGCGGCGGGCAAGAGGCTGCTCCTACGAGGTGCGCTCATGGCTAGCGGGCCATGCGTCGACCCAGTGTTAAGTGCTTTGTTCGTGTGTGGGTGTAGTTTCTTTAAATGTTTTGGTTTGTGTGTGGGTCTAGTTCTTTAAGTGTTTTGGTTCCTGTGTGGGTGTAGTTTCTTTAAGTGTTTTGGTTCCTGTGTGTGGGTGTAGTTCTTTAAGTGTTTCGGTTCGTGTGTGGGTCTAGTACTTTAAGCGCTTTGGTATGTGTGTGGGTCTAGTTATTTAAGTGTTTTGTATCGTGTGTGGGTCTTAAGTTCTTAAATGTATCACTTTTCTCTCCAGTTCACCTCCGAGGGAGTTCCCCCTATACATCCAGAATCTGCCTAAGTGTAGGAACCCCTGTCCGAGAAGCCGGACACACCTTGGGGGGTATCCTTGGATATAAAACCATCTCAAATCATTTTTGTGCATGCCATGTGGACACACACAAGTTTTCCAGCGATTCCGACGCTCCGGTGGTCCGTATCTTGGAAAACCCTAGGGCGGGGATCCCACAGATCTACCCCTATAGCTTTCTCCGTGCGAGGGTTTACCAGTGGACTTTTTTATTTGTTTTGCTTTGTTTAGGACATATGTACATGGAAACCATAGGTTGGGCATATTTTACCATAAAATAGGCTCCGTTTGAGCCATGGCGGGGTTTCCACATACAGATCCTGGATTTTACCAAGTGGTAGCCCATTATGCGGAAATCGTCAACGCCGGGTACATCCAAGGTTAGCCAAACCTTACATCACACGCGTACATATATGTTAGGGGAAGATGCAAGTTTTCCAACAATTCTGACGCTCCGGTGATCTGTATCTTGGGAAACCCTAGGCGGGACCCCGCAGATCTACCACTAGGGTTAGGGTTAGGGTTATAGTTAGGGTTAGCAATGTATGTGGAAACCCTAGGGTTAGGGTTAGAGTTAGCGTTAGCAATGTATGTGGAAACCCTAGGGTTAGGGTTAGGGCTAGAGTTAGGGTTAGGGTTAGGGTTAGATTTAGGGTTAAAGTTAGGGTTAGGGAAACCGTAGGGCGGGGACCCCGCGGATCTACCCATATGTACATCGATAGCAAATGTTGGGCCTAGTGGCTCCGGTTGACCCGTCTGCGAAGAGCGTCACCCGTGGGACCTACATATGCCATCTACGAATTCTTAAAAAATAGAACCATTTTTTACATAATTCATACTAGTAAATAAATAATAGAAACATAATATAAAGTAATATGAGAGAGAGAAAAAAAGAAAAAAATAAAAAAATCTATATGCCGAGGGTGGCCGTCGGCATAGGGGGGCCATGCCCTATGCCGAGGGTAGCCCTCGGCGTCTGTGTGACGCCGTGAGAGGGCCGTCATGCCGCCGCTGGAACAGGCACCATGCTACTGCCTACGCCGAGGGCCAGACGCCGACGGCAGCCCTCGGCGTAGGAACCTGTACGCCGACGGTATCTAGACGCCGACGGTCGGCTTCCGGCGCTGCCCCGGCGAGGCCGTACGCCGACGGCCCCGATAAAAAGCCCTCGGCGTAGGGTTTGGCCGTCGGCGTCTCCGGCCATTCATGTAGTGAATTGCTCGCCGCAGTGGTGGCGGTGCACGGCGGGGCTAGGGTTGCGAATGAGGGGTTGGACCCCCACTCGCACCTTCACCCTCTATTTGTAGAGGCGGCGGGGTGGGTTGGGCCCCGTATTCTGCCGATACGGGCCGGCCCGAATACGGGGCCTGCTAGATGGCCCATTTCGCCCTCATCCCCTATCCCGCCGGAATAATACGGGGTACCGGCGTTTTGAGGAGCCTGCTAGACATGCTCTAAGAGGCTGCTTGTGCTTGGATCCTTTTCCCAAACAGAAATTGCCAACTTTGTGCCAAAAGAAAGGAACTGCCGATGTGAAAAGCTAGCAGTGACCCTAGCATCTTTGATACTTCTAAACTAAGAGATCAGCTCTAATGGCTGCGATTTTGCAGAAAAGCTAGTAAATATGTCTATCCGGTAGCTGTTATACTCGAATTAATGCAGATGGAGGTAACTAGGCTGCCTCACCCTAATGGCAACGTGATGAATGTATATTCGGTAAGTTAAGAGATCCAAACGAACAACCATGAAAATGTCGCTATCGGGAGCAAGGGAACCAAACAAAAAGACTTGTCAAGATACCTTTCCTCAGCTAGGTTAGTTTGCCCATCCTAGCAAGGCGAGGCTGGGCAAGACAGTCGAGCATGCCCTAAGTCAACTAAATTTCATCAAGATTTTTAGGTTTGGGGTACTTAGAGTTTGCGGTAGGGATTACCTTACTCCGGCGGGTTGACCAGCGGTGGCGGTATGGGCAGAGGACTCCGTGGTGGCAGAGAGGCGGGGCTTTGGGCGAGGAGGCGGAGGAGGGAGGGCGTCCATCTGGCGCGGGCTGCGCACCAGGAGGAGCGAAGGAGTGACGGCGCACGAGCCCTAGCTTCTAAACAGGTTACACATAAAAATCTAAAAGATACGACTTCAATGCCAAGAGCCTCTCAAAAAGCAGCAAAAAGAAGACCTAGTGTCCGCCACATCAGAAGGCAATATTATTTTCGTATATCCTTCCTATCACCAAATTAAATCACAGCAACTATATCAATCAGCACACACACATGATGAGTAGTAAAATCATGGAAAAAAATAGTGCGCTATTTCGACGCTAATAGCACGCTATAGCGCCGGAATGATGTAGCGCTGCTGCTACAAGGACGTGATCATTGTAGCGGAATTTTGTTTTATGGTAATTCTTCTTCCGTGTTGTTTTTTTTTTTTTGACGATCCAACGGTGGGGCAAACCCACCTGAAGTAATTTTTATTAAAATTGGTAGTACGAGCAGAAGTACATGGGGGGTAGGGGATCAAGGTTATACAAGTGCAAGGATCAAAAATAACAGCAACAGAGCCTTTTCTACAGCGCACGTAGAGCAGCGAGCCAAGTTTCCAGGGGGAGACGCGAGAAGCGTCGCGGAAGGCGGTGCAGCCAGAGATCTCCGTGGCTGAGGATGAGCGAGATGGTCTGGCGGGGAGATAACCTGATCGCGTCGAACACCATCGTGTTCCTGCTCTTCCAGGCAGCAGCAGCACTAGCGTGTGTCTGATGAGGGGCGAATGGGCAGCGAAAGGCGTGGCGAGGGTGGCACACACATCCTGGAGGTTGCAAACCGAGGTGGACACCGGCACACCCAAGGCCACGAACACGGGCGTGAGCCGGGGGCATCTGTAGAAGAGGTGCAGGAGGTCTTCCTCCTCAACGCAGAAAGGACAACGCGGGGAGGGGAGGCACCCATGACGGTGGAGCATCGCTCGTGTCCGAGTGTTCCCGTGTCTTGCGATCCAGAAGAACACGCGCACCTTCACCGGAGCAAAATTCTGCCAGTTGTGGGCTGCAAGCGGGAGGGACACGCCAGAGGAGTGCATGACACGGTACGCAGCGGCGGTCGAGAAGGCCTCACCACCAGGGAGGACCCGGGCATCGCGTTCGGCGGTGAGCGAGGCGTGGCGAAGGGAACACGCGAGGGCGGCGAACTCGGCGCGCGCGGTCTCCGTGAGGCGAGGCCGGAGCGGGAGTACAAGCCGCGACTCACACAGGGCATCAGCGACGGTTAGGGAAGGGTCGATGCAGTGTGTAAGAAGAGCAGGAGCACGCGCGAATAGAGGCCCTGCTGCATGCCAATTGTCGTACCAGAAGGAGGTAGAGGCGCCATCCCGGACCTTGACGTTGGTGAGCCCGCGGTAGGTAGCGAAGATACGCTTGAAGGAGCGCCATGTCGGGGTGTCGGAAGGTGAGGGTGGGTCTGCGATCCCACGATCACCGTACCAGCGCCGAACCCATCGCGCCCAGGGAGTGTCGTCGCCGCGCAAGAGTCTGTGCACGAACTTGAGGAGAAGTGCGACGTTCTGGCACCGCAGGTCACGGATGCCGAGCCCCCCCTCGGCTCGCGACCGACAAACGTCCGTCCAAGCGACCTGGCAGTCACCACCGGAGCAGGAGGATTTCCCCTTCCAAACCATGCCACGGCGCGGCCTGTCCATGCGCGCGACAGTAGTGCTGGGCAGCGGAATGACACTCATGGCAAACGAGGGGAGAGCTGAGAGAACAGCGTCTGTCAGTGTCAGGCGCGAGCCTTGGTTCAGGAGAGCACTTTTCCATCCTGGTGCTCGCTTTTCGATCTTGACAACGAGGTGCTGTAGGTCTTGGACACGGAGTTTGGTTGCGGTCAGAGGCAGGCCGAGATAAGTTTGAGGGAAATCCGACACAGAACACCCAAACAGAGCCGCTAATCCATCCACTTCGGCAGCTGGGACGTGGATAGGCACGAACGAGGACTTCTGAAAGTTGATCTGTAAGCCAGTAGCTCGAGAGAAAGAGTCCAGGAGCTCCCTGGCACGGATGAGCTGCTTGGGTTCAGCGCGAAGGAGGAGTAGCGTGTCGTCTGCGTATTGGATCACGGGGCACGCAAGATCGTCTACCAGAGGGTGGACCAGATGGTCGGGGAGCTGTTGTTAAACAACGTGTGCAACACGTTGTGTTGGACATAGAGTCCGGTTCCAATACCTCATGTAATCCTCCTATATATACATATGAAATAAACCAAACTCGGTTATCCGAGTAGTCTCAAATCTACCTGATCTTACATGGTATCAGGCCGGCCTCTTCTGCCGACACGCTGATCGCCGAAACAAACCCTAGATCGCTTCGACCGTCGCCCTCCGTCGCCTCGTCGACTCCATGGCGACCTCGTCGAACAGCGCCACCATCGCTCTCGGGACGCCGCCATCTGACAAGCTCACCCGGGCCAACTTCCCGGGCTGGCGCGCCCAGGTTCTGCCCGCCATCCGTGGCGCCCGTCTGCTTGGTTACCTCACCGGCGCGGTTGCTGCCCCGCCGGAGGAACTCGCCGTCACGTCGGACAAGGACGGTGCTGATGCAGCCCCCAAGATGGTGCCCAATCCTGCCTATGATAACTGGATTGCGCAGGACCAGATTGTCCTGAGTTACCTTCTCCAGTCGCTCTCCCATGAGGTCCTTCCTCACGTCCATCGGATCGAGCATGCCGCCGGTGTATGGCAGGCCCTGGAGGAGATGTTTGTCTCACAGAGTGAAGCCAAGATTACCAATCTGCGCACCTCTCTGGCAAACACCAAGAAACTGAACATGACCACCGCGACGTACCTGACAAAGATGCAAGGGTTCGTTGATGAGCTAGCTATGGCTGGTTGTCCCGTCTCGACAAGGGAACATGTGTCCTTCGTCCTTGCGGGCCTTGGTGGCTCCTACAACGCACTGGTGGCGGCTCTCGGCGTCCAGACTTCGCCGATTTCACTCAGCCACCTGTACGCTCAGATTGACGCCTATGATAACCGCCAGGAGATGTTGCGCGGGTCCTCTGATCCTGACTTTGAGACCTCCGCCAACGCTGCTCAACGCCAACGCCGCCGTCGTCCCAACCAGACCCGCGGTGACCGTGGTGACCGTGGTGATCGCCGCGATGATCGGCGCCCAGAACGTCGCGATGATCGCGCCCCCTCTTATGGCCGTGGCGGCGGGCGTGCACCACCTGGAGGCGGCCGGGGCCGTGGTCGCGGCCGTCGTCGCACGACACCGTGGGTGGACGTCACGTGTCAAATCTGCAATCGCGAAGGACACAAAGCCAAGGATTGCTGGTACCGGTGGCAAGATGAGGATGATGACTCTGATGACGACAAGGAGGCCCACATTGCCTCCTACGGCGTCGACACAAATTGGTATTCCGACACTGGTGCCACCAACCACATCACCAGCGAGCTGAACAACCTGACGGTCCGTGATCACTACAAAGGACATGACAGGGTCAACACGGCCAGTGGGCAAGGTATGCAAATTTCACATGTTGGTCATTCAGTAGTTAGCACTCCTAATCAGAATTTTCAACTTCGTGATATTTTATGTGTTCCCAATGCCACCAAAAACCTCCTCTCTGTTCATAGGTTCACATATGATAATAAGGTCTTCATAGAGTTTCACCCTTTCTTTTTCTTGATCAAGGATCAGGTCACCAGGGCAATTCTTCATAGAGGGAGGTGTGTTGGAGGGCTCTATCCCTTCATCTCTTCATTGGTGTCACCATCATCATCCAAGCATGTGTTCCTTGCTTCCAAGCCGTCCAACCACAAGTGGCATAGTCGACTAGGTCACCCATCTTTTACTACTGTTAGGTTTATTATTAGACAGAATAAGCTTCCTTTTGTTAGGGATTCTCACATTGAGTCGATTTGTGACTCATGTCAGAAAGCAAAAAGTCATCAGTTACCATATCCAGTGTCCACTAGTGTTTCCTCTGAACCCCTACAATTAGTTTTCTCTGATGTATGGGGTCCTGCTCCCACCTCTGTTGGTCGTCATGAATATTATATTAGTTTTATTGATGATTACAGTAAATTTACCTGGATATACTTGCTCAAACGAAAATCTGATGCTCTTGCTGCTTTTGTCAACTTCCAGAAATTAGTAGAAAGGAAACTAGACCGCAAAATCCTCACAGTTCAGTCTGACTGGGGGGTGAATATGAAAAATTAAACTCCTTCTTTCAGACACAAGGCATCTCTCACCATGTCTCTTGCCCTCATGCACATCAGCAAAATGGCTCTGCAGAAAGAAAACATAGGCATATTGTTGAAGTAGGCCTTGCTCTCCTTGCCACTGCTCATATGCCTCTCAAATTTTGGGATGAAGCTTTCCTCACTGCCACATATCTCATAAACATGCTTCCCAGCAAAACTATCAACAATGAAACACCAGTTCATCGTCTCCTAGGCACTAAACCCGACTATAAGTCCTTACGTGTGTTTGGCTGTGCTTGCTGGCCCAACTTGCGCCCTTACAACAAACGCAAGCTTGCTTTCCGCTCCACTCAGTGTGTTTTCTTGGGATATAGCCCAAAACATAAAGGGGTCAAGTGTCTAGAAGTCTCCTCTGGACGAGTTTACATATCTCGCGATGTTGTCTTCGATGAATCTGTGTTTCCGTTCCAAAGTCTTCATCCAAATGCAGGAGCCCGTCTTAGACAAGAAATTCTACTTCTTGATTCATCTCTTTTAAATTCTGATTCTAGGGATGCTACTATTGATGATTTACCTGTGACTAATTTGCCTGCTACTCATGGTTCCCCTAGTGCTCCTCTTGTTGTGCAGGATCTGTCTCGACATGCTGCAGAAAATTTGAGGCAAAATGGTGCTCCAAACAGTCCACTAGCCTCCCCTGCAACCTCCTCACAAAACGACAACGGCAGCAATCCCGAAGACGATTTTCTGACCGAATCTTCCTCGGGATCCCCGCCTCCATCCGATCAGGCGCCCGACACTCCCGCCCGCGCCTCGGGATCTCCCGCCGCGTCGGCGTCTGCGCACCCTGCCTCGCCTTCGCCAGTGGCCAGTGGCGGGGCCAGCTCTGCTGCCTCCTCTGCCGCGACAGGATCTGCCGGCTCCTCCGGATCCTCTGCTCCGGCCTCTCCTGTGCCTCAGCCTGCCGCTCGCCGTCCTGTTACACGGGCGTCTCGAGGCATCAAACGTCCCAAACAATATCATGATGGTACCGTTCGCTGGGGCATGTCCGCTGTTACTGATGAGCCACGTACCTTGCAGCAAGCTCTCAGTGACCCAAATTGGCATCATGCCATGGATGAGGAATATTCTGCCTTAATGAAGAACAAGACATGGCACTTGGTGCCCTCTCATACCGCAAAGAATGTTGTTGATTGCAGGTGGATATACAAAATCAAGCGTAAAGCTGATGGCTCTATTGATAGATACAAAGCTCGTCTAGTGGCCAAAGGGTTCAAACAACGTTATGGCATTGACTATGAGGACACTTTCAGCCCAGTGGTCAAGATAGCAACTGTCAGACTTGTTCTAGCCATCTCAGTCTCTCGGGGTTGGACTTTGCGACAGCTTGATGTCAAGAATGCGTTTCTTCATGGTGTTCTGGAAGAGGAAGTCTATATGAGACAGCCACCTGGTTATGAAGACAGGGGGAAAACAAACTATGTCTGCAAACTTGACAAAGCACTGTATGGACTGAAACAAGCTCCACGTGCTTGGTACTCCAGGTTGAGTTCGAAGTTGGTGTCACTTGGTTTTCAATCATCTAAGTCTGACACTTCTTTGTTTATATACCGCAAGTCTGGGGTTACTATTTTCATGCTTATCTATGTTGATGATATCATTGTGGCTAGTTCTTCTCAGCAAGCAACAGATGCTCTTCTTCGAGATTTAAGCAAGGATTTTGCATTAAAAGACCTAGGTGATCTTCATTACTTCTTGGGTATGGAAGTACACAAAGTTGATGATGGTATAGTCCTGAATCAAGCCAAGTATGCTCAGGATATTTTAGCCCGGGTTGGTATGAAGGACTGCACTGGTTGTCCTACACCGTTATCTTCATCAGAGAAAATAACTGCACATGAAGGTAGCTTGCTTGGTCCTGAAGATATTACAAGTTACAGAAGTATGGTTGGTGCTCTGCAGTACTTAACTCTTACAAGGCCAGATATTTCTTATGCAGTGAATAAGGTCTGTCAGTATCTTCATGCACCTACTACTGTTCATTGGACTGCTGCCAAGAGAATTCTGAGATATGTTAAAAGTACTCTGCGCATTGGACTTACTTTTATGAGATCCTCATCCACACTTGTTAGTGCTTTTTCTGATGCTGACTGGGCCGGCTGTGTTGATGACCGCCGTTCTACTGGAGGTTTTGCAGTTTTCTATGGCCCTAATCTGATTTCTTGGAGTGCAAAGAAACAGGCTACAGTCTCTAGGTCAAGTACAGAAGCTGAGTATAAGTCAGTGGCCAATGCAACTGCAGAAATGATATGGGTACAGTCTCTTCTCAAGGAATTGGGAGTGAAGCTTCGACAGACACCAGTATTGTGGTGTGATAATCTTGGTGCTACATACTTGTCAGCAAATCCAGTGTTTCACGCCAGAGCCAAGCACATTGAGATAGATTTTCACTTTGTTCGAGAACGAGTGTTGAAAAAGCAACTAGAAGTTAGATTTGTTCCTTCTAAGGATCAGGTTGCAGATGGCTTCACAAAGCCACTCCCTGTTAGAAATTTCTTAGAGTTTAGACATAATCTCAACTTAGTGGGTTGTGATTAAGGGAGGGTGTTAAACAACGTGTGCAACACGTTGTGTTGGACATAGAGTCCGGTTCAAATACCTCATGTAATCCTCCTATATATACATATGAAATAAACCAAACTCGGTTATCCGAGTAGTCTCAAATCTACCTGATCTTACAGCTGTCAGACAGGACTAGTTGCTGGAGCACATCCGCGACGATGATGAACAGGTACGGGGACAGGGGGTCACCCTGTCGTAGGCCTTGTTTGCAGTCAAACCAGCGTCCTGGCACGCCGTTGAGGAGGACCGACGTGCGCCCAGACTCCAAGATCGCCCTAATCCATGCACACCACTTGTCACTGAAGCCGCGAGCATGAAGGATGCGATCAAGAGCACCCCAATCCACAGAGTCGAACGCCTTCCGAAAATCCAACTTAAGCACGATCGTGGGAACGCGCCGTTTGTGGCAGCACTGCACCAGTTCAGCTGCATAGGCGAAGTTGTCTGTGATGTCGCGGCCGCGGATGAAGCCAGACTGATCAAGGGTCACAAGGGTGGGGATGATTGACTGGATTCTGTTGGTGAGCATTTTGCACAGGATTTTGAGGACCGTGCCTTGCAACGAGATTGGCCTGAACCCACACTAGTAGAAAACCTCTCATACATCTAAGACTTTAATACCGGTTCCCTTACGAACCGGTATTAAAGGTGGCATTTGTACCGGTTCGGACGCTCAGATTCGTACCGGTTCGTTACGAGCTTTCGTACCGGTTCGTGTTAGGAACCGGTACGAAAGGTCTTCGGCCAGAATAGCAGGTGAGGGTGGGGCCAGGGTTGGAACTTTGGTACCGGTTTGTGTTAGCAACCGGTACTAAAGGGTGCCTCATATGCTCACTGCCCCTCCCCCGCCCCCGATCCATTCTCATTTTTTCATCTCTCTCACATTTCTAAAACTTTTGCACCTCTCACACTCCAACAAATTTTCATTTTTTCTCCACCATTTTAACAAGATTAACGGCATGCATCTATCCAAGGGTTAGCAATATCATCCTTTCTTCCGGCGTTCCTAATTTAGCTCATTTCTTTGGTAGTTTAACTCGTACTATTTTTCTAGTGCTAGCAAGGTGTTTGATGAAATGCCTAAGTTAGGGATTTTACTTTTTTTATAATCAATTTGAGCTGAAATTATGGTATATTTTGTAGGTTTTAATTAGTATCATCCCCGTCCTCACCGCCGTCGATCGCTAGCGTCGTCCCCTAGCCGACACCGTACAACCTCGGTGAGCCTCTTCTTTTTTATAAAAAAACTTAGTTTTATGTGATGAACTTGAATATTAATTAAGTTGGTCACTCATATATCCATGATGTTGTGTACTTAATGATTTTTGATATACATATAAAATGCAGATGAGTCGACAATGGATGTACGGTGACCGGTCCATCCCGAGTTCATTACTGGCATGCATTATTTTCTCAACGTGGCTGAGGCAAACAGGCGGTCGAATGGTTTCATGTATTGTCCATGTAGTTCCTGTAAGAATATGAAGGATTACTCTACCTCGAAGACCCTTCACGTCCACCTGCTGGAGAATGGTTTCATGCCCAGCTATAATTGTTGGACCAAGCACGGAGAAAGAGGGGTTATATTGGAAGACAACGAAGAAGAAGAGGATAGTGACAACTATCCCTTATTCACTGAAGACGGTGGTAGTAGAATGGGGGAAGACGAAGCTGAAGAAGAGCTCATTTTCGATGAGCCGATTTTTGATGACCCGGATGACGATTTGGGTCGGGCCATTCTTGATGCGAAGATGAACTGCGGAAATGAAAAGGAGAGGTTGAAGTTGGAGAAAATGTTAGAGGATCACAACAAACTGTTGTACCCAAATTGCGAAAATGGTCAGAAAAAGCTGGACCACGCTGGAATTGCTGCAGGGGGGCAGAGAATGGTACTTCTGACAAGGGATTTGAAAAGTTGCTGAAAATAATAAAGAAGATGCTTCCAGGGGAGAACGTGTTGCCCTCTAGCATGTACGAAGCAAAGAAGGTTGTCTGCCCTCTAGGATTAGAGGTGCAGAAGATACATGCATGCATCAATGACTGCATCCTCTACCGCGGGGAGTACGAGAATTTGAATGCATGCCCGGTATGTAGTGCATTGAGGTATAAGATCAGGCGAGATGACCCCGGCGATGTTGAGGGTGAGTCCACCCCCAGGAAGAGGGTTCCTGCGAAGGTGATGTGGTATGCTCCTATAATACCACGGTTGAAACGTTTGTTCCAACAAAGAGCATGCCAAGTTGTTGCGATGGCACAAAGAGGACCGTAAGAAAGATGTGATGCTGAGACACCCCGCTGACGAGTCGCAGTGGAGAAAAATCGACAGAGAGTTCAAGTCATTTTCAGACGCAAGGAACTTAAGATTTGGTCTAAGTACAGATGGCTTTAATCCTTTCGGAGCAGAGCTCCAGTCATAGCACCTGGCCAATGACTCTATGTATCTATAACCTTCCTCCTTGGTTGTGCATGAAGCGGAAGTTCATTATGATGCCGTGCTCATCCAGGGCCCGAAGCAACCCGGCAACGACATTGATGTGTACCTGAGGCCATTGGTTGAAGAACTTTTAGAGTTGTGGCGTGACGAAGGTGTACCTGTGTGGGATGAGCACGAACAAAAGGAATTTAACCTACGAGCGTTGTTATTTGTAACCATCAATGATTGGCCTGCTCTTGGTAACATTTCAGGTCAAACAAGGGATACAATGCATGCACACAGTTTAGGTGAGACTGATAGTATTTATTTGGGAAACAAGAATGTGTACCTGGGCATCGTCGATTTCTTCCAAAACAACATCACGTAAGAAAGAGAGGAAAGCATTTCGGAGGCAGATAACCGAACCAAGCCTACCCGCCCTAATGGGGAAGTTATATATGATATGGTCAAGGATTTAGAAGTGATCTTTGGAAAGGGTCCCGGCGGACAATCTGTTCCGCATGATGTTGACGGACACGTACCCATGTGGAAGAAGAAGTCGATATTTTGGGAGCTACCCTACTGGAAATTCTTAGAGGTTCACGCTGCAATCGACGTGATGCACGTGACGAAAAATCTTTGCGTGAACCTGCTAAACTTCTTGGGCGTGTATGGGAAGACAAAAGATACACCGGATGCACAAGAGCAAAGTATCCACGAAGGAAACAACCTGAATCCAGAGAAGTATCAAGGTCCTGCCAGCTATGCTCTTACCAAAGAGGAGAAGGAGATCTTTTTTGAAGTCCTGAGTACCATCAAGGTCCCGTCTGGCTTCTCGTCGAATATAAAGGGAATAATAAACATGTCGGAGAAAAAGTTTCAAAACCTAAAGTCTCATGACGCCACGTGATTATGACACAATTACTTCCGGTTGCATTGAGGGGGCTTCTGCCGAAAATGTTCGAGTACCCATTGTGAAGCTATGTGCGTTCCTCAATGCAATTTCTCAAGGTGATCAATCCACTTACTCTACAAAATTTAAAGGATGTGGTCCAATGTCTAGTCAGCTTCGAGTTGGTGTTCCCACCATCCTTCTTCAATATTATGACACATCTCCTAGTTCACCTGGTCGAAGAGATTGGCGTTCTCGGTCCTGTATTTCTACACAACATGTTCCCCTTTGAGAGATTCATGGGAGTCTTAAAGAAGTACGTTCATAACCGTGCTAGGCCAGAAGGAAGCATCTCCAAGGGCTATGGAACAGAGGAGGTCATTGAGTTTTGTGTTGACTTTATTCCTGACCTTAAGCCGATCGGTGTTCCTGAATCGCGCTATGAGGGGAGACTGCGTGGAAAAGGCACGCTAGGAAAGAAATCAGCAACGTGTATGGACGGACATTCTTTCACTCAAGCACACTACACAGTTCTACTTAATTCCATCTTGGTGGCTCCATACAAAGAGGAACACAAGGAGATCTTACGCTCTAAATACCCGGAGCAACGTGAAGATTGGATTGATGGAGAACACATGAAGACTTTCGGCGGTTGGTTGCAAACACGTCTCATGAATGTCACCGATGACGAGCAGCTGTACTTGTTGGTCAAGCAACCATCTTCTACTATATCGACTTTTCAAGGGTACGAGATTAATGGGAACACATTTTACACTTTGGCCCAAGACAAAAAGAGCACCAACCAAAACAGTGGTGTCCGCAGAAGATGGCAATGGGAACAAGGTCACATATTATGGGTACATAGAGGAGATATGGGAACTTGACTATGGACCTAATTTCAAGGTCCCTTTGTTCCGGTGTAAATGGTTCAACCTGAAAGACGGGGTACAGGTAGACCCGCAGTACGGGAATGACTACAGTGGATTTCAAGAATCTTGGGTACGACACCGAACCATTCGTCCTAGCCAGTGAAGTGGCTCAGGTTTTTTATGTGAAGGATATGTCTAGCAAACCGAAAAAAAGAAAAGAAAGGCAAGAGGACACATCATACGCTTCTTCATCAATCGGCGTGAGAGGGCGCTTGCCAGGCACGAGGAGGGCGGCCCGCCTCCTCCGAACTTCAACGAGGCCGGCCGTCGGCTGTGGTGGCGCGGCCGGACTCTCCAGGGCGTCATGGCCTACCGTGGCCCCGCCGCGCGCTACCCTCAGTCCCACGCGTGCTCACCCGCCGACGTTCGAGTACCGCGACCCCGATGCGCGACGATGATGACGGCGACTACGACGACTACGGTGGCGATTACTACAGGGCTAGGCACGAGTATGACTGAATGACTCCAACAGTAGAATTTGGCCATGTATCTTTAATTTTCGGTTAAGCTATGTACTTTTAATTCGAGTTCAATCGTAATAAAATTTCATTCCCGCCCTTTCTTTTCCGCCTTTTTTCTCCCACGCGCGGCGTCGTGGCGCGACGTCGGGGCGGGAAAGTTTCCTGTGCGGACGGCGTCGTGGCGAGAGTAAAGAAAAGAAATAGAATAGAGAAAATAAATAGAAAAGAAAAACAAAAGCAATAGAAAAAATAAATACAAAAGCAATAGAAAAAATAAATAGAAAAGAAATAGAAAAGAAAGGAAAAAGAAAAGTAATAGAAAAAATAAATAGAAAATAAAGAAAAAAGAAACAGAATAGAAAAAAAAAAAAAAAAGAAAAGCAATAGAAAAAAGAAATAGAAAAGCAAAAGAAAAAAACAGAAAGAAAAGAAACAGAAAATAAAAAGTAAAAAGAAAAAATAAAAAAGAAAAGAAACAAAGAAAAGAAAGAAAGAAAAGAAAAGAAAAACAAAAGAAACAGAAAAGAAAAACAAAAAAACTTTGGTACCGGTTGGTACCACCAACCCGAAAGCCTTGACGGTTGGTACCAACCGTACCAAAGGTGGTTCCCCTAGTTAGGGACTTAGCGCGGGCGTTTTCCTTTCTTCTTCCCAATTCCTTCGCAGAGCTCGCGCGCGACCCAATTTTCGTAGCCGACGCCGACTCCGTCATCGCCGTCGCCGTAGCGGCCGCCCTCGCCGTCGCCCTCGCCGTAGCCGCCGTCGCCGCTTCACCGCCGCCGTCGTGCCGCGTCGCCCGCGCCGCTCCACCTCTCCCCGCCGCCGCCCCTCACCGAGGTGAGCACCCGCCGGCCTCCTCTCCTCCCTCGCCTCGCCTCCTCGCGTCGCCTCCTGGCCGGCGCGCTCGCCGGGAGGAGCCCGCGCGCGCCGCCGCGCGCCACGGCCGCCGGCCTCCCCTCACGCACGCCCGCAGGTGTTCGACGAAGCCCTGCCCGTGCCGCTGCGCTGCCGTGCGCCTGCCCGTGCCGCGCTGCCGCCGCTGCGTGCGCCGTGGCCGCGCTGCCCTGCCCGTGTGCCGCTGCCCTGCCCTGCGTGCGCGTGGCCGTGCCCGTGCTTGCCTTGCCGTGCGCGCCGTGCCGCTGCCTGCCTCGCGTGCGCCGTGGCCGTGCCGCTGCCCTGCCCACGGACACCGCCGCCTGTAGCGCGAGGACACGCCGCCGCCTGTAGCGCGAGGACGCCGCCACCGTGCGGATGATGCGAGGGACGACATATGGTGGAGCCGCCGCGGCGGCGCCTGGAGAAGATAGCCTTGCCCGGGTGGAGCGGGTTTTTGTTTGGTCGGCGGTGTCGTCGTCGTCGTCGCTGAAGGCATTGGCCGAGGAGTGGCTCATGGTGTGGTGATATAATAATAGTGATGTTCGTCGTCGCAGAAAATAAGTTCACAGCTCCAACTATCATATGTGCACAGATAGTCCTACATATGGTTCTTAGAAGATCGCTCCAACTTTTCAAAACCAGCGACACCCCAAGGACTGATCCTCTTACAAAACAAATATGGAAAATCTATTTGTCGGGGTCATGGCTCTCATAGCGTCGTGAGCCGGCGGTGATCCTGCCGACTGGCCTCATGTTGGAATTTTGTATTTTTTCTAGTTTGAAACACTATGGTAGTTTTATATTGGGAAGTTTAGTGAACCCTTGCACACTCTTCTAATCTGTTATATATATGATCATGACATGATGAATGAAATACAATTGTTTTCTTAATTTTGTAGTGACATTGAGGTATGGAGGACGGCACCTTCGTCCGAGATGAGGAGGGGGAAGAAGCGGTGCAGCAATTGATCTATGAGAGTGCCCGTGGTCCGGAACCCGACGATGGAGAAGACAACGATTACCAAGACTTTCTGAATGATTTTGGCGAGGGACTTGAGTCTGAACAAGTTAGAAGAGACAACGAAGTGTCCATCACAAACTCCGGCGAGGTGTATATCTATGTATCAATTAGTCTATATGTTCATCCCTAGATGCATTCATTTATTTGTATTGCACTTATTAACGAATAATTTTTCTTTTAGCCTTCTGGATCATCGAGCAAGTCTGTTAGATCAAAACGAGGCCCGACGCGGGTGCTAAAGTGCGAGGGCAGGTTAGCCCTCACGGAATTCAAGGATAATGGTGAACCAGTGGAGCCCAAGGAGTTTTGCCGCAAATTTACAAGTCAATCCGGAGTTATTGTTAGGGACCATGTACCGATCAGCATTCAAGAGTGGCATAAGCCGAAGAACCCGGAGAGTGGTGCTAGTTATGTCAACGACGCGATGAAAAAATTTCTTTGGGACACGCTCATGACAAAGTTCAGCCTACCGGAAGACATGACGGAAGGCCAGAAGAATAAAGTCAAGGAATGGACATGGAAGAAGATGGCCATACAATTTCAGACATGGAAGAAAAATTTATGGGACAAATATAAGAATGAAGATCCAGTATTCGATGATAATCTAGTGAAGATAAAAGATCACTGGGCCGCATTTAAGGAGTATAAGCAATCGTCTACTTTTGTGTCCCGATCGAAGAAAAATACCGAAAATGCTGCAAAGAAGAAACTTCCGCATCATTTGGGGTCAGGTGGCTACAAGAGTGCCATTCCGAAGTGGAGAGCGTTTGAGAATAAACTGATGGATCATGGAATCACTCCACAGACATGGGACTGGCCCGAACGGTCCAAGTTATGGCTGTTCGCTCATGGGGTAGGGTTGGACCCAAAGACAGGGTTGATCATTGCGAAGGGAAAATGGAAGGACAAAATTGAGGCAATTGTACCGAAGCTTGTAGATGCAATTGACAAGGTCGAAAGGGAGAGTACATTCCCGATCGAGAGAATGACGAGCTGACACTCGCTCTGGGGAACCCTGAACATGTTGGACGGGTACGAGCTCGCCCAGGTCTCACCATGAAGGAAGCGTGGCCGGACAGCGCTGACACTTATAGAAGCCGTTCGAAGAAGAAGAAGGACGCCGACATTGTAACGGAGTTGTTATCTAGGGTGGAGGCTCTTGAGAGAAATCAGAGGGCACCTGATCAGCCGCTGTTTCTACAGGATCCACAAGCCGATGCTGCCCCATCTCAGCGAAGAAGCAGTGTCGGTTCCTCGCATCTTGACGGATGTGGAGGAAGCTACCCCGTGGATTATGTCACGGAGAAGACAGATTGCGAGCTACATATGTTAATCAGGACCGCGTCTGTTAAGGTGGCGGTCGGCTATGTGTACCCAAGTGAAGATGGAGCAATGCACCATCATATGCCCATTCCACCTGGTTGTGTTCGTGTCGGGGTGGATGAAGTTGTTTCGGGTTTTGAAAAAGTGGAGCTTGATATTCCTAGAGGTGAAGATGAGAGGACACTGGCCGATGTCAAGCACGGTTTCGCCCTATGGCCGAAGAAGTACGTCGTCCTTTTGCAAAGGCCACCGACTCCTACACATGAGCAGCAAATGCCATCGACTCCTCCTGGTGGCAGTCCTGGTGAGCAGCCAAGTCCACACCTACCTGAGAGGGACCCAGCGTGAGTCCACCATCTCGAGATCCTCCGCGTAAGACAGCGTCCGTTAAGCGGTACGCCGCCTAGGAAGAAAGCTAGAAAGGAGAAAAAACTGCCGCCTACTGAGAAGTTACCTTGGGAAAAAACTCCAGAGGAAAACGCGGAGGCCGTTCAGGCCGAGGTGAAGAAATTTTTTGCACCGAAAGTGCCAGAGATACCTTTCGAGAAGACACTAGATCGGGAGAAAGTTGTGCGTACCGTTGAGAATCTATATGACCCTGTACCATCGCCGCCATCTGACTATAGGCGTTCTATTGAAAGGTCGTATGACAAGATGATCGAGGCGACAAAACCCGTTAAATCGGGTATCAGGGAGATAAAAGGGATACACCAAGTCTACCAGCTCGGACAACAACCCGTTCAATCGGTCGAGCCTCTCAAGGTGTTTGACGGGAAGGCCGTTCAAAGTTCTCGACAAGACACAACCGATTACGCCTTGGCTGAACAAGCATATCAATTTGTTCAAGGGAAAGATTTGGTCGAGAATCTCAGGAAGCTACCAACACGTATGCGTAGCTTGCATTCGTGGTACCTTAATGCCTCAAAGGAAGGGATCGAGACTATCATGGTGCGAGTTAGGGAAGAGCACTACTTCCAGGAATACTGTGTGAATGTTGACTTCAACGAGCTTTTCCAGTTATACAATCTCCGGGCCCTCGACAAATCTATCATCAGTTCCTATTGTCTGTAAGTGATTTATTTAATTTGAGAAGTCTTTAGCTCAGCTCGTTCATTGTCTGCAGATTATAATCCTTTGTGCGCTATATTATGCAGATCGAAGATACTCGAATGCAAAAGGGATGAAATCACGAACATTGGGTTCATTGATCCGCACACAATGCATGCATGGTAGTCAGAGTCGGGATTCGGAGTCGGATCGATTTTCGTCAGGCAGAATCGAGTCGTAGTATCGAATCGTAGAATATGGGATCCTACCATACTTAGTCATAGAAGATCTTTTTATCACACAGAAAGTTTGTGTAATAGTATAATGGAGATAAAAAAATATAATACATAAAGTTTCTAGCAATAATGTTCTAGCAATAGATCATTTGAGATTTGGTAGGTTAGTAAAGGGTAGTAAAGCAAGTGAAAAGGGCTTGGGATGTTTAAGTAGTATCCTTGTATGGTTTTGCAGATGGGAAACATAATGAGTTAGTAGAATAGGAAAAATCCATAAAAGGGATCGAGATTCTACATTATTCTAAAGGATTCTATGATTTGGATCGGGACTCAGCATGGATTCAACGCGATTGGGATTCATAGTGGGATTTGGATCGATATGGTTATGTAAGATCGTCAAATCGTAGGATTCCGGTAGTAGGATCGGGATTCTGACTACCTTGAATGCATGTTAAAACCATAGAAGATCCCGTCTATAACAAGGATACACCGGAGACTTTGCTAAGGTTTTTGAAGCGACAACGTGACAAAAACCTAATAATTTGGCCTTACAACTTCCAGTGAGTCTTACTGTCTTATAACACATTATATTTTGCTCACCGTATGTCAAAATTTTAACTAATGCCTTATATATATGACACTACATATTTAAACGTGCGTAGGTTTCACTTTATTCTTCTCGTCATCAATATGCAAACTGGAGAAGTTGAAGTCTTTGACTCACTAAGCAAAGAACCGGAACTATACTTGTCTTGTTATTTAATGCTCAAAAGGTAATTTTAATTGTTATCGGTTTGTTTCGTTAATTTCCTGCTATGAACTAATTGATAACTCTTTTATGCATTTTCTTTTGTCGGGCAGCGTATGGGCAACTTTCATCAAGGAAGATACGTCCCATGAATGGCCACAGAGGCTGCGATGGAAGGCGAAAGTAAGTAGTACTACCTAGGTCCACACAACTTTAATTATCATACTTGACTATTGTTTGATTGACTTATATTCTTGTAAAGAAATGCCCGCAACAACCACAAGGGACTGATCTCTGTGGATTCTACGTTTGCGAGTACATCCACAGAATTGTCAGCGAGAGAATTAATAATGCAAGAAATAAAGAGGTACGAAAACAATATTCACAAATTTGTTTTCTTATCATAAGTTGTGCTGAGTTTCAGTAATAGTTGTTTCATTCTGGTTTGAATATATATATACACACACACATATCTCATGTACTCATTTGTATCTTATTCTTTTATAGTTGGCAACAAAGCGGAACAAGCTCTCAATCGATGACCGCTTCATAGCAATAGCCGAGGAATTGGCGGGATTCTTCCTTCAGGACGTCATACCACCATTCGCAGAGTTCCACTATGAATGAAGATGTACATGTTACATATATAGTTGACTCGAAGAGTACCACTATGCTACATGTAATATATAGAGTACGGCTCGGAGAGTACCACTACTATGCATGAAGATCGATCTTCATGCATAGTGCTTCTTAATTTGCGATCTTATGCAATTACATGTGTGTTATATTATATGCACCAACTTGCTATGCATCATATTGATCTTCATGTACTTCAATAAACCCAAACGCGTTTCTGGTGCATCGACGCGATATGAAACAAACCGATATCCCTAAACCCCTCCAAAAACCCTAAAACTTCAATTCTCTGCCGCGGCAGAGATTCGGGCAAATTCCTGCCGCGGGGGGACCTTTGGTACCGGTTCGTATTACCAACCGGTACCAAAGATCCTTAGCCCTGAGCTCTCCTGGTGGCCCACGTGGAGGCCCCTTTTATACCGGTTCGTAAGCAACCGTACGGGGGGGGGGCTTTAGTGCCGAATAATTTGTACCGGTTGCAAAACCGGTACGAATGCCCCTCTGGAACCGGTACGCATGAGAGATTTTCTACTAGTGCCATCAGCTGTGATCACATCGTCTCGTTTTGGCAGCAACACCATGTGGGCTTGGTTCAGGGGATGTAGCTGTACATCACCAGAGTGGAAGGCTTCAAAAAGGCTCATTAGATCATCTCTCACCACCGGCCAGAAGTGCTTGAAGAAACCAGGGCTGAAGCCGTCAGGGCCGGGCGAGGCATCCGAACGCATTTTCGCAGCGCCGACCTAGCTTCGTCGATGCTGAAGGGGCGATCCAGGTCCAGCAGCGAAGGCAAGGGCGAGTACAGGTCTTCGATGTTGAAGTCAAAGGCAGTGGCAACCTGTGTCCCCATAAGACTAGAATAGAAATCTGACAGGACTCGTTCCTTTTCTTGATGTGTGAATACAGCACCCCTATCCGTGTGGAGGACACGAATGTAGTTCTTCCGCAACCGGGCTGAGGCACAGGCGTGGAAAAAACGAGTGTTCTCGTCACCCAAACGGCAGTAGCGGATCGAGTACCGTTGCCTCCAGTACATGGACTTGATTTTGAGCTGCCTAGATAATTGTTCCTTAGCGAGTCGGCGAAGCAGGGCCTCAGCTGCCGACAGCCACCGCACTTCCTCAATTCCATCGAGCAGGTTGATCACCGCACGGCATGCAGCAACCACCGTGTCTGGCTTCTTCTGAGCACGCGCCCATTTCTTTGACTCCGCACGAACCCACTTGAGTTTGCGAGCAATGCGCGCCGCGGGGTTGGGGACTTGGTTGCAGCGACGCCCCCAGACATGGCTGACGAGGCTGCAGTAGGTTGGATCCATGGCCCAGCCTTTCTCGTAGCGGAATACGTCCGCGGCCGGAACCGAGGATGTGGCAGAGGCGATGAGCGGGACGTGGTCCGAGGTGACACGCACGCCAGACCCAAGTGTCGTGTTGCAGAGGAGCGACGACCACGCGAGGTTGATGAACACGCGGTCGAGGCGGACGAGCGTGGGCTGCTCGCGCATGCTCGACCAGGTGAAGCGGCGATCGAGGAGCGGCAGCTCCTGCAGCAACAGTTCATCGACAACGGAGTTGAAAGAGGCGGCAAGACCAGCGTCGAAGGCATCGTTGCTCCGATCGTCTGGCCAGCGGGCGATGTTAAAGTCGCCAGCTACCAGCCACGGACCGGCGCAGACTGACGCCAGCTCGCGAAGCTCTTCCAGGAAGGAAACGCGCGAGGTAGCGTCGCAAGGGCCGTAGACGTTCGTGATGAAGAACCGAAGGCTGTCCGCGGTCGAGCGCAGCTCGGTGGTGAGGCAGTGCGTCCCAGCGTGGCGGGACATCAAGTCCCAGCGCGATGCATCCCACGCCGTGAGGATGCCACCCGATGCGCCGACGGCGTCGATGCATACGTGCGCAGAGAGAGCGCGCGGGAGGAACGAACTTAGCTTGAAACATGATGGCTCTGCGAGTTTGGTTTCTTGCAAACACAGGATGGAGGGGGACATGTGCGCGACCGCAGAGGACACAACCGTGCACTTGTCCTCGTCGCCTAAACCCCTAACGTTCCAGACTGAAATCAACAGCTCACGAAACCGCATCAATCCACGTCCGCGATCACCGGAGAGGCCGCCGATAGGCGGCACAGATCTTCTTCAGGCAGGTTGCAGCTGCGCGCCAGGGCGCCCAGGAGTTCCGGTGGGAGGAAGGGCGTGGCCGGCGCTTGTTCTTTGAGGCGGGGTGTCGGGTCGCCCTCGAGGCGACGGGATTTGAGCGCCGTCGCCCTGGTTGTCGCGTCCATGTAGTTGCCGAGGTTGGAGGCACGCAGGCGCCCGCTGCGGCGCGGAGGGTATCCCTCACCGTTGCCCAGAGCAGGGGTCGCGAGCGGATCGAAGCGGCTCACGATGGCTCGCCTGCGACGCCTGATCGCACCGCTAGCGGGAGCACGAGGGACCGCGTTGACAGGGACATCATGGCCGTTTGCAGCAGCGGGAGGTGCGGCAGGGGAGATAGGTGGGCTGCCTGGGGGTGGCGGGGGCGGGGTAGCATTGGGGTATGTGGTTACCGGGAAAGCAACACCGCCCAACACACATTGCGGAGGAAGTTTTTCCAGCGAAGACGAGGACGAGGCGCCGGGAGGAGGAGTCCCGGTGACCGGGCGAGAGCGCGCCTGATCGGAGGTGCCCGGGAGCTGGTCGCCCGGCATGTTGGGACATCGGTCCCGACGGAGGCCGGAGCGATGGCCGGACGCGCCACAGGCAAGGCACTTGACAGGGTCTCTACACTCGCGGACGGGATGATTGGGAGAGAGGCAGCGAAAGCAAAGGCCACGGTTCATAAACAGGGAGGTCCGATCAGGAGACGGGACGGGAGGCGACGGGGAGGCCGGCAGACAGCGGGGCGGTGAAAAGCGGTAGGAGCCGGTGGGATGGTTAGCTGCAGGACGGGTGGACGCGCAGGGGAGCCGAGCGCTGACACGCTGACTAGCAGATGGCATGGGCGCGGGCGGCCCACCAGTGTGAGCGCAGGTGGGGCCGGATGGGGGCGACCCCGGAGATTCGGATGAGAACGTTGCCGACCGTTGGGGGGTCGGGCTCGATCTCACCACGTCAGCGTAGGAGAGCAGCAGACGAACGGGAGGATTTGACTCTGAGGCATCGACACCGTTGACCTTGTGCGAAATTTGATTTTGGAGATGGCTCCGGGCAAGGTCAACTGTGCGGTGAACGAGGAAGCAAATCCCGGCGTAATCGAACCTCCCACGCCGGAGAATGGCAGCGGCGACGCTCTCGCACGCAACGGACGTGACGAAAACACCCGGAACAGGCTCAGAGACAGAGAAACGATCCGCGCGCGACGTGAAGTGGAAGTTGAGGGCGTTTAGGACAGAGAACAACGACGGGGTTGGACCGGCGCCCATGGCGGTGATCCAGATCGGCGTGGGCTGGGCGAGAGGGGAGGACGGGGAGAGGGGGGAGCACACACCGGAGTGCAGAGCTTCGAGGCAGAACTGGAGAAAGGCATCGCCAGGCCTGCAGAGAGGCAAACAGGAAGAGGGGTGGAGAGGCAGCGGCGGGGTGACTGCCGGTTCAAAAGCCGGCCAGAGAGAGGTGGGCGCGGGGAAGGGGAGGAGTGGGGGAAGCGAGGACGGGGGCGGGGGCAGGCGGCGGGCAGCCGCCCACCGGCGAGGGGAGCAGCGAGGTGCTATCGCAGGAGCGCTCATCCAGCTCATACTGTGAGGTGGTTCTTGTCTTCTCTTCCGTGTTGTTAGTGCTGCCGCTACAAGGAATTGATCATTGTAGCGGGAATTTTGTTTTATTGTAATTCTTCTTCTTTATTTGGCTGTGTGCATCTGTATTGCTAATAGGGAAGTACGTTGTTGCAAAGATTAGATGTAATTGGTATCTCTGTGATATTAGTATATATACTCTTTATCGAAAAATTCACCTCCGTTTACTAGTATGGGACAAATTGCTTGACATCTTGTCACGATCAATAGGGGAAACACCGTCAGGAAAAACTGTAAATGCCAGAAGAGGTCAAGTACTTATTGGGAAATACATCTCTTGGGATAAAGTCTCTTGTAGTCGTTTTGCGCACCAAATAGGGTAAGTTATACATATAACTAATTCATTATCCAAAAATATTGGGTAATTAATCTATCTGATAATTAATTGATGGTTTATTTTCACAGAATGCTTGCATATAATGAAAGTTTCTTTCTAACGATCTGGATTTTGCAGTCATGGTTTGTTTCGACTTACCAGAAGACAACATAATGCATTTTGTTCCTATGCAGCAAGAAGTTGCTTCGGACAACTAGAGAATTTGCTCCCTTGATAACTGGAAATTGGGTCGGTCATTAATTTGTGTCAAATCTTTCGGTTGTGGCTGACCAAACCATTTCAGTAATCCAACTCTAACGTTTTTATGTCAACTCAAGTTTGATTCCAACTGAATGGTACTTTGTTTACACACAAAAAACAAATGATTTTTTTTTCAAAACACATATAGTTTGCTTCCACCTATCTACCATGGGAGAACGATTTTGCGCAACTGAGTGCTTGTGCAACCTATATTTTCCCTCCTCTTTTTTCATGATTTGCTTCCAAAAATGTGAATGAGTAAGTGTTGTTAGCAAAACTCTATCATTTGTCGCTGATAATCCTTTGGAGGCCTGGAAACAACCGAACCTCTGGCTCACAGGATCGGCATGTGTCCTTCCACACAACCTCACGTACATCTCTTCTTCTCTTCTCCTACAGATCGCACCAAACCTGACACACTAAAATACGTGGAGAAGACGACCTTCATCCATAGGGTGACTCCCTCAACAGTCACCGACGTCGGAGAAGTCACCCGTGGCGGAACGCCTCTTGCTATAGTCCCCAATGCCAGAGAATTCGCCCGATGCGGTGCCCCTTGCATCATCTTTTGCCGGCGTTGGGGATGTCGCCCACAGAGGCACCCCTTGCAGCATTCGCCGGCGTCACCGCAACAGTCGTCATCACGGAGAAGAAAACCCTCATAGCATATGCAACATCCCGAGCTCCTTGTCGTTGTTGGAGAAGCTCATCCCCCCTTGCAGCATGCATGACCGCGCCTTGCATCTACCACGACCAACCTTTGCACCTCTAGTGGGCAGGCTTTGCGGCACCGTCATCCTTCGTTTGCAACTCCTGCGAGTAGCCTTTGCAGCACCTCCGACCTTCGTTTGCAGCTCCGGTAAGCAGCCTTTGCAGCAACACTATCCTTCGTTTGCAGCTCCGGTGAGCAGCCTTCGCTCGGAGCTCCAGTGAACCGCCTTCGTAGCACCGCCTTCCATAGTTCACAGCTTTTGTGGACAGGCTTTGGAGCACCGTGGCACCCATTGCTTGTAGCACCACTTGTTCCAGCGTTCGCAGTTCCGATGACCACGCTTGTAGCAATGCCCGTTCGCAGCTCAGGTGGCCACTACCTCAACATCGTTGGACTGGCCTCGCAGCACCTCCGGACCAGGCTAGTAGCTACACCGCACGACCTTGCAGCGCCGCCTGGCCAGGTTCCTCAGCCGCTTTGTGCTGCTTGCAGCAGTGTTGACTATCCCTTGCAGCATCGCCTCGAGCTGCTTGCACCAGCGATGGATCTTGACCGCGACATCACCGGAGGCCATGATTCCAGTCAGCTTTGCAGCAGCGTGCAAATGTCGACATCAAAAAATACGAGCCGCCGTGTGGGAGGAGATGCGTGTGGTAGAAGGTCGGGGTGGAGGTGGAAAAGCACCGGCAACGAGGCGGGCTGCACCGACGGCATGAAGGAGCTATGAGCTAGGCAATGGTAGGAGGATCTCGGGTTCGTAGAAAGAAGAAAAGAGAGGAACACATTGCCGCAAAGAGGTGAAGAGATAAGATCAGAAGTAGACCCCACACACGTTAGAGTTAAGTGGCGGACTGGTATGGTGTGGCCTCGAGCGCGCGATCAAACCCATCGCACGGCGTGTGACCTGGAGGGACTATGCGCTCATAGCCTCCGGAGGAAAGGAGCACAATCTCGTCCAAGAGTATGGCCATTCGTAAGCTAGTCATACTTTGTTGTGAGTGCATTGTGTAGCATGACTAACATGGTCCATAAATTATTACATAAACTATAATAAGGATTCATAATACATGGTGCATGGGAAACTAGTTGCTGAAGTTACCTTACCATAGGTGTTAAACTATAAACATGAATATGTGACTATTGTGTGTAGCGGTATAACTTTTCTAAGAGTGTAGTGGCAGAACCGTAAGTACAAGCAGATCCTTATCATGGCCCTCAATCTCTGTACAAAACACTTTGCTTATTTTGAGACGGATACTTTTTTTTTTTTGAAAATTTTGAGACGGATACATTTTTTTTTTTTTGAAAATTTTGAGACGGATACTTAGAATAGTAGAACACTATCTTTCAGCTAAGAACAAAAAAAAAAGTAAAAGGGAAGAATACAAGCTACCATGGTCCATGGGCTTTCTCTAAGAAAGCCATTTTGGGCTTCTTTTAAGAATAGTATTAGGCTTCATTACCGCGTTCAATTACTGTAACTTTGGGCCGACCCTCTGCATTATATATTGGCTAATGCAACGACTCCACCACATACCCTAGCGTGCGAGAGATGAGCAGCCGCCACCACGAATTCCTCACCCAGATTCCTTCACTCCGTCGACCGCCGCTTCCTGCCCTCAGATGCCGCCATGGATTCCTCCTCATGCTCCACACATCTTGGGGTGGGAGCGTTGTTGAGATGAGATTGCCCCATACACCACTTCCAGGTGTTCTTGTTTAACACTTACTCGTCGGAGATCGGCGTATGGGGTAATCTCATCTAAACACCGCTTCCATCTGAGGTTCCTAATATTCTCATGAGCAGATATATGCTTCCCACCGTGATTGATCCCAGCAAGCTTGTTGGGATTCCCTTTAAATGTTGGTCACTGGGAAGTCATAGAGCCCTTGAGTTCCATGTTGGCCTGGCAGAGCCTAGTAGTGATGACCTCTGCCTGTGGGCTTGGTCCGAGTTCAACAGCTACTATAGTACTATGTTCAGCTTGACCTACTGTGGTTCAAGGAACTTCGGGAAATCATCTCGCATCATTGGCAAACCATTCGAAGGTACTATGTTGCAGGTAATATCATGGATTCATGTACAAAGCGCATTTAACAAAACCAAGTTATTTTCCTATGATTGGTTGATGGAACGCTGTTCGCATCCTTTAATATGTGTTAAGCTAACAATAATTAGCGCGCTATCCATTTTTTTAGTTTGTTCCTTGATGAAAATATATCTGTAACTAGCCATTAGGCACTACTAATATAATTTGGCTGGTTGTAGTAATTACTCCTCCATTTTTAAATGTAGGCTGTATAGTTTTTTGCATGGAAATTAAAAGAAACGTGTGGAAGAATTTTTTTTGCTATTTGACGTGAGAAAATAGAGGAGTTCGCGTGAGATAAGGGAACATAAATACTGGTGCCCGCTCGCTACCAGAACAAATACTGGTCGCATGTGTTGTGTGCGCGCCACCAGTAGGTTGTACCACTGGCGTGACAGCCATCGCGAATGGGGGCTGTGACCAGTAACTTATTCTCACATGCCACCATTGAGCAATTTCCTACTAGTGAAACCAATAGAAATATGGAAGTATCAGTTATTATTAAGATACGCTTGTAGTGCATGATATTATTGAATTTGATCTGATAGTGACTAGCTAGCACATACATTCCTAGTAGGTTTTGGCTTTTCTATTCCATGAGCCTGCTAATCAGCTGATTATTTTCCGTGTTGTATTAGGCAGCAAGATGTTGATATCGGATTATTTCGTATGTATGTCCCATTTTGCTATCTGGTTCCAAGCTCAGTATTCAGAACCTTTTTGTTCTGATTAGTTAACATGCACGTGCAACACACTTCTCAAGCAATGTTCTAAATATAAATATTTAGCGATACATAACTACTTGAAAACATCGCAAATATTACAATTGATGCTCTAGTTTACGAATAAATAATTATTTCTATATATATACATCAGTTTAAGAATTACAAACCAGCCATTCTTCGACGCACTTAGGTCTCAATACACCGGGATGCTCTTTTTTGATCGACAAGATAAACAATTAAAGAACACATTGTACGTTTAGTTCAAAACAGTAGCTAAAAAAGAGACAAGTGAACTTACTATGCTTTGCTCTTGATAGAACTCACGGTAATGCTTACTATGTATTTGTGATGACGACCTTTTTAGAGATTAAAATAAGTTGTGTGTGCACGTGTATAATTAAAGAACACTGGGAAATAAAAGTAAACACGAAGGCCTGTAGGGGGTGGAATTGATCATGTAAAGTTTTGTAAACTGATGCTACAACTTAACTCAATTAGTGTGTAAAATTTATCACCGTAATGCTTGTCATCTTTTAGTTGAATGGTTTGAGTTTAGGAGCTAAATGGTTGTCCACTTGCCATCAAGGATCAGAAATATAGTTCATAATACTCTAGCTTACAATGATAGCTATAATTGACCTACATTATTACATATAAGAAGTAACAGGATTCTGCTAAAACCAAAACAATGCCACATATGCATTTTCTACTATAGATCCCCAACTTTGGTACTCTAGGCGCACAAGTTAGTTTTTGTTTTCCTTTTATTTCATTGTTTATTCCACATTACTGGCAATCTCCTAGCCCCTTTGGTTCATTTTGCTTCCTTTTTATTAGGCATGGTAAGCTCTGGTTTTCCATTACCGTGTGATTACGTTCGTTGTCCATATATGCTGTTTCCAGATTTGTCTTGGTCCGATTTTGATTTCTTTCCGCTCGTGCCACGTGTTCTTTTTCTTTTGAGGTAAACATGCCACGTCTTTGGGCCTGCCTCCCACCGCCCATAGCTTCCTTCCCATCGGCACCACCTCGAACAACCAGACTATGACGCACCTTGTCCCTCGACTTCACCCCCCCCCTGGCCTGTACGACCGTTGCACCCGATCAGATCCTCCCTCGGACCACGACGAGTCTGTCCGCCTCCGCCGGCTCACCTCAGAGATCATCAGCGCCGTCGAAAGCACCCATGTAGTACCTGTCCAGCGAGATGAGCACAGATGGATAACCAAGAGGTACCAAAACCACGTGAAAGCGCCGCCAATGACGAGGCATCTCGATGGGCTCGACTAGGAGGTGATTGTAATCAAAGATGATACCGTGAACGCGATGTTCGTGCCTGGTGGCAAGATTATGGTCTACACTGGGTTCCGCCACCATTTCAAAACTGACGCTGAGGTTGCCGCTGTGCTTGGGCATGAGGTGTGTACTGGTAGATTTTATTCGTCGGGATCCTATGTGATTTGGGGTGGATCCAAACTGAAATCGTCGTTGGCTAAATGTTTTTCAGTTCGGGCAAGGCATACGGCAGAGGCGGCCAGCAAGAGCCTGGTGTCCATGTTCATGCGAACTGGCATACGGCAGTTCTTTGACAATCCAAGTCTGGTCAAATACGTTTCCAAATTACTCTTAGAGCTTCCCTTATCACGAAGGTATGTTCTCACTTCTGCGTTTCACATTGTTCATGATGATGTGTACATATTCTGAACGCTATAATTAAGTTAGAAATTTTATTTGAAAGATCACAAATGACATACACACTAGTATGGACAATCAATTCAATATGTCGTCACGTCAACATATCAATGGTACAGATCAGAGTTCATATATGCAAGAGACTGTCGATTATTTAAGTCCGTCGTTTTACTACCCCTGAAACTTTATTGTCGCTTAAGTTACGCAGACAGACTAGGTTTTATCCCTTTGGAGACAAACTAGTTACACAGCTAGTACTATCAGATATCATTTGACTAGGCATATGTTTGAAGAAGCACTGCCTGTGATATGGGGTTCTAGCTCCATGAAACAAGTATCTTGTTCAAAGACAAAACATCTCATATCGTGTAAAATAATAACGGTATTCAGAGGCATCTTTGATGAAATACTAATTAAGTTCGCTGGTGCAATCGGAATAAGAACATTTGATTTATTTCTTATGATTAGAAGCCACTGCTTAGGCACTTGATGTACTCCACAATTTGCATAATGTAGAAATGCTAGTACTCCATTTTGTTTTCATTGAAGGGTTTAATTCTAGTGAGATGTACTAGGCGCTAGAAGAATATGCTTAAGCAAGTCCTTTGCATTGTCTATCTCCGCAAAACTGAGACCGTTATTCCCATCCGTGGGAGCTGATCCAGTAAGGCAGGTGTAGCCTAATGCCCTAATACCAGCTGCTCTAATGTTGTATATAGTGCAATTAATCTATCCCATCTATGACAATTGGTCTTGTTTAGTTGTGCGTTGTACAGTTCTCACCTTCTTAATACATTATCAAATGTATGCAAGGTATGTCATGTTAAAACAGTAGAGCTTAGAGACTTTCCTGACAATGTTACCTGTGTAGGATGGAGATAGAGGCAGATCGCATTGGAATGCTGCTACTTGCTGCGGCTGGTTTTGATCCATACTTAGCCGTTGAGGTGGAAGAGAAGCTAGGAAATATCGGAGGAGATTCAGAATTGCAAAACCACTTTTCTACTCACCCTTCAAGTAAGAAAAGAGCAAAGTATTTACTGAAAGACAAGGTCATGGAGGAGGCGTTGGAACTATACAGAGAATCAAGTGTTAGTAAGGCAGAGAAGGCTTCCTCTTGGTCCTAGATTTTCAAACTTTCTACCGGATGCTAATATTTCTAGAGCTTGGCAGAGAAACATGCGCTCAATTTATCGATATCGACATCAAGTGTCTATTAGCTTTTGTTATCCTCAACTAGTCAATTGCTCCTGACTAATTTGATAGTGACCGATAAATCTTACTTGATTGCTCCATCCGTATCGGAAGGACACATATATCACCATGGTGCTTTGGCATGTTAGTATAGAATATTAATTCTAATTATTGATGTTTATTTGTTACTACAAATTTCTGGCACTTTTCTCTAAAGCGTAAGATGTGCAGAAATTTGTTAGAACTGCATGTGCATTCCAATGTACGAGGACCAAGAAATTAAATCATGACTAGTTTAATGCCCGTGCGTTGCTACGGTCATATATATTTATTTTCATCGCCACATATGTCACACATGTAAAATGCACATAAAAAATATAGCCACATAGTATTACGTAAAGAATTTCCAATTCATGTAGTTTGACGAAATATGCATATTCATAGAAAAGTAAAATCGAGAGAACTATTGGCTACTCCGAAAAAAATACCGATGTAGTGTAAGCTAAAGTTTGTTAGTTTCAAGAGAGGTATCTAGTGTTTAAAAAACAATTATTATGAAATATCAAATGTCTCTCGGCACATACACAACTATTTTCTTTGCTGATGACACGTAGATCCTTTCACCAAATTTACAACCACACTTTATCCCATCTGGCCATCCCAAGTTAGGTGATGCAAATATTTTTAGCGTGACAATCCGTGTCAATTTTATGAAAGCCTACATCATAAGTTATAAAAAACAAGTTTTTATCAAAGGAAAATTGGCGAACATAAGTACAGAAAAGTTTTCTTGGATTTACGAAATAAAGTAAATACCTCTTTTTTTTAGATACTCATTGGTGTGCTTAATATATGACCACTGGAACAACAAGGTGATCCGCTTTGGAAGGTCATTCGCGCGCCATTAGCTGCTCGACTGTAATATCTGAGCCGTTCGAAAGCTATATCGCACAAGTGAGATATTAATCAAAGAGATGTGATCTAGGAGAATTAGATTCAATGTAAAAGTGTTTTCTGTTGAAGCTGAAATAATAGAACATGAAAATTAAAGTACAAATGAGATTATTCACACGGACATGGCACATCTGAGGTAGTTGTACAGGAACTAAGGGCATTTTCAGTGGACCGATCCAAATCAGCGACCCAAACGGTCCATTTTTGTCCCTTTGGGTCGGCCCGCGGATAGCATGTGTCGCGCTGTCCGGCCTGCCCGGACAACACGCGAAGCGGCGCGGCCCATTCGGTCCGCTGGCTAGTTGGCCCGCGCGCATGATGTTAGTAGTAATAAAAATGTAATGATGTTAGAGTTAGAAAATATAAAAAAGGTAATGATGTTAGTAATGTTGATGAACCAAAAGAAAATGTTGAAAGTTCAGAAATGCAACATATTAACCGTGTCAGAGTAGTTACAAACTTATCACCTAAAAAGTTACCAATGAATTTTTGGAGAAGAAAATAAATGACCAAAAAGTATCACCTAATTTAAAGTCTGAAAAAAGCATACTACATCAATAAATTGAACCATTTGCACATCTAAATTCTGGATAAATATATGTACTTACACTCAATGTAGACACTTGCATGTGCACCAACATAATACCCATATAAATAACCTTGTGACCCCATAGGAATTTACATACTTGAACACAGCTTCATAGCTTATACCCTTGTATGAATAGATTGTAAACACTCAGTCGATAAACATGAATAGTCGCTAGAACTCGAAGTAGATCATTATTTCACCTTCTGAGAAAATCAAAGCTAGTTAAAGATTGAGAATTAGAAGCAAACGATGAACATAATTTAACCACAGTATGATAGCATAGAACTTCATGTCAGTAGGCATAGTGCGAAAGGTAATGCAAAACTATAATCGTCAACACAAAATGATGCACATGTAACCTCATTTAGAAAAAGTACACGGACAACCATGCCTAGGAAATAACCAAATTCAATAATAGCCCAATTAAATATCAGAGTTAAGCTTATAGTAATGTGATGAGTAGTCTATTTGATAAGTAAGAAAATAAATGCAGTGTTTTAAGTATGCGTGGCAAAGAAGTTTTGCATCTAAAAGTTAACCTTGTCCTTACAATTCTCCATCATCTCAGGCTCCAGATATCATGGACCACGGCATCATGGAGTCCCTCCATTGCGAATCCTGAAAAAGAAACATCATGAACCACGGCATCACGTGGGAGTCCCTCCATTGTGAATCCTGAAAAAGAAAATAATAATGCAACCGGTGGTCAAAGTTTGTAGAATGCTGAGAAGTCCCTGATGTCAAACTTTTGCCAACATCGTGGTGCATAAACTGTCCGACGTGCTTCCTATTTAAATAACACAAAAACAAGCAGACAAATTCTGGCAGCTGGACATGGACATGGAACTTCTCAGTGCAATACTTCATTCCCTGAAATATTGTGTATTCTATATTAATTAGACTTGTTTTGCATTGACTGGATTTATGTAAGTTCAAGAATAGATTACCCCTTTTGACAGACTGTCACTGTTCTAGCTTATCTGTACTATATGCTCCTTGGCATAGTATTTCAGTGCTATAACGGGTAAATCCAACTCCTTAATCTCTTTAAAAATTCAGTGAATATGAACATGTTACCTTCATAGTCCAGCACGTGATCATCTGATTTCAGCGTGTTTATGCCCCAAGGCCCTTCCTCTCTTTGGTTGTGAAGCTGGTCACTCTCTAGTAGACAAGCCTCGTCGGATCTTAGGGCGGAGGGCGACGTATGAGCGGTGGCGGGCGACATTATTGGGAGAGGGGGAGGTGGCTGCTAGCAGGCGTGTATACTCCCGCACGTCATTCATCTGTGTGGTGCTGAGAGATTGTTTCCAAGACATGTATGAGTATGCACCAGACTGAGAGATATCTTTTCTTCTGGCAAGGAAAGATATCTTTAGAACGTGATTGATTTGTTTCCTTCAGCGCTTGAGATTTTTTTCTTCATAATTAATTTCCTAATTCATTGCTGCCGCATTAACAAAGGGAATGAGATTGTTTCCTAGTTAATTTCAATCGTGATTGATATGTTGTGAGGGTTGACAAATGGAAGGAGGCAACTTGCAATGAAATTAGATCGGACGAAGCGGAGACCATAAGATTATATTGGATGGTCCGGATGCTTCCAATGACGACCATCAAACGCGTTGAGTGTCAAACGACCAACTCCAATTTAATACTAGTAAAGACTAGTAAAGATAAAGATGATGACGCCGAGATTTGTCAAAAAAAAAAAATTGCAGCAAGCATCAACCACCTCTGGCGAAGGCATCACTCCATCGATAGTACTCCAAGCGGATCTCGAACCTTATCTACCTCACCCGATGTTGATTTCTTGGCAGACCAAAGTGGTAATAATACAATGTGGCGCAAATACGTTCCTGCACAGTGATCACCCCATGTTGCGGCAATTTTGACATGGTGCCCTACACCAACCACACCCACTTCATCAGTCACCCCCAACTCCCCAAGGGAGAGCCCGTGTGACAAGAACAAGTTCAACGGATGACGGAGCTTGCTGCGTATAAAGTGCTTACCCTCAGACGAGCCCGCGGCACCGACCTAGTCGCAAAAATGTAAGGTAACCCATTGTGGCATTGCATGCCGTGAGAACTTTATGTCGGTGACACTTTTTACGGGGCAGTGAAACCCGCCCACCTCTTGTGATCCTTTACAGGAGACGGGTGGAAATGTTTCTTTTGACGGAAAAAAAAGTAGACTTGCTACTGCGTGTATTTATAACTTTTGGGTTTATGAAGTATAAAGTACAAGAGATCTGTAGGGGAAAATAAAAGCTAGACTAGTAATAAACCAAAAATCTTTTGAATCCAATAGATGAAGGTAGCATTGGCCTTGTCATGTGGTCCGTATTTCATCCATCATAGCTCCTCCTTCTGGGCTTGTCATTATGAAAAACAAAAGCATTTGTGGTCCTCCAAATTGCAAAAGAAAGACTTCTGCAACTTTTGGTGTACGGGTTGTGCTCCAGGGTCCTCCCCTGAGCTCCGCGGTTTTGAAAAATCGGAGCGGCTCTAGCCTTTTGTACAAATACATGGAGTTAGTCGTTCTCGAGTTCCGTGGAACAAAAAAAACACGGAGCGGTTGTAATTTACGTCTCACGGCTACCGATAAGTGATCGAAATGTTAAGCACGTCTTATCTCTCTCATCCCTTCGCTACCGAGCATGTTTCCCAACGCCATACTCTTCCCCGATTTGATTTCACCGCAGCATGATTCATATCTACCTCCAACGGATAGAGACCGTCTATGAACGAATCGACGTACCTTCCACCAAAGTAAAACTTGTTCGAGTCATTCTCGCCACCGCGCAGATCGAGCTGTAGCTCAATGACGCCGCTAGGAGCTTGTTGTCGCTGCCACGAAGCCCACGCCTCCTTACCTTGCTCTTGGATGAACAAATCGACCCCATCTCTGCAGACATAGCTTGCAGCTGCAGGAATCGGCCCTCGTGCCACCCTTGCTCGCAACCGAAGCCATGAGCTCGTTGTGGGCACTAACAGCTTGAGGCCATGTCCAAGAGCCTCCCGCCTTGAGCCAAGAGGTCACTGCCGCCGTGTCCGACCTCCGCAGTGAGACTCCCGGGTAGTACCCAGTACGACCCAGTCTCCGTTCTTTTGTCTGACAGAAAAAGAAAGAAAAAAAAAGCAAACCCGACCAAACCTTTTTAAGCATAGCAAAACTCACATTTCTACCACACTCCATCCAGCCTAAATGGGCTTGCAGCCCACTTTTCTACCTTACAGAGCTGGCCGAACGAGTTTCGCTTTTGGCTTCGGTCGACAGAGCTGGAGCTGACCTGAATTGATTGATTTTGTGGGGAGGGAGGGGACACTGAAGTAAAGGCGTTGTTGTAGTTGGTCAATAATGCAATCCAGGGAATCTGAGGGTGTCGATGCAAATTTTCGAGTTCAAACAATGGGTGGTGTGAGAGATACAAAAATGAGAAATGCACGGATCATGCAACATAGACGGTGTGGATACGGGTGCTTACCAAGCACCTGCTCTAAAAGTCCACTCTCTTGATGATGGGAAGGAGATCTCGTCATCGATCGAAGGTCCGAAGATCACTTAATGTAGACGATAGCATCTTCATTGACGCAGAGGTCAAATAAAAAAGTCGAGCACTAAAACCCTAATTTAATATATTGAAAACACTATTTTTATGAAAAAACTCTACCCATAGATCGTGTTCTCTCAACACCAGTGAGGCAGGCCGGACGAGGGGGGACTGACCATGGTAGAGGCAGAGGTTGATGCCGAGTTTCTTGGAGGCGGCGGCTAGGAGGAGAGAGTTATGTCACGTGCCCAATCTTTTTTGCGCCATGGTTTCGACGTTTGAATGTTTGAATTGAATAAATTCGAGTTTGGTCTCAAGGAAAAAACATAGATTACGGGTCTTGGGAGGAAAATGTTTCGCGTACGTACATCTGTCGTATTTGGGATCCTAGTACCGTAAGACCTTCTTTGGTTTTAGAGTTTTGGTGGGATTAGTGGTGATAATCCAAATCAAATTTTAAATCCCCACTTATTCTAAATGTATGTTTGGTGCTAGAGTATTGTGCGAGTTTAATCTCCGCCTATGCTCACTTTTTTCTCAAATCTTAGTATTTTTTTTCTCAATTTTTAGTACTCTACCTCTAGGTGGGGATAAGGTTTTGAGAGAATTGATTGATGGTAGAGATTCATCCAATACTGTGAAATATTATCCCCGCAATTTCTATTCCGCCGTCGACTTTGTTTTGGTCTTTCAGCGAGGTCACACGCGCGTCCGCGCGATTGAGATCCAACGGTGCGCATCAAAGTCCCAACCCGCAGCCTATTTTGTGTGTACGTTTTGCCGGATACGCGTAGTGAGGAGCTGTGCTCTGACTGTACCCCACCTCCCACCGCTGATACTGGCTTGGAGGCTTGGAGAGAGCGAGGCATACCTGTTCCCCATTTCAGACGATTCGCGACGCCGGGAGGAGATTCATCAGCGCCGACTGATTCCTCGCGGAGGGGGCTGCTTCCTCGCGCCGGTGGCCGCTTCCTCCCGCGGGCAAAGCTTCCTCGCGACGGCGAAGCATCCTTGCGCGGGCACACGCCGGCGAAGCTTCCTCGCGTCGGTGGCTCCTTCGCCGTGTTGACGGCCGCTTTCCAGCATTGTACGGCTACATGCCCACTCAACCTGCTAAATCGGCCTCGTCTCTAGTTACATCCACTGTAAGGTAATCGTCCGATCTAACTGGAAACCTCTCGATCCAGTATATGTGCGCAATTTTATTTTTTGATTCAACATGCTAGGATGGGTTCTGGCCATGATGAACATGTGTTCCTCTCCACTATTTTGTGTTTGTCTGTGATTTGAAGATGTAAAATAGGATATTTTTGCCTCATTAAATTACATGGGCATTGGGGAGCTTAGGGTGGGCCAATTTTTAGGCGTCATATACTCATATCATGCTGGGATAGGACTTCTCGGCAGATGTATCCCATAGACATTAGATGTAACATAGAGGTAAATGATATTACATTTTCTGGTAGTGTTACATTCTAAGTGTTTTTCAGGATGTAATGGATTTCGTGTATGAGATGGTGCTCCCCCTTGTGTTTTAGTTTGATGGATTTTTTTGATGTAAGGCAGATATAATCTGCAAAGGATGTGATACATTATGTTTTTGTGTTACATCCCGTTGTTTAGATGTAACATAGTGATTTTTAATTGTTAACTAGATTGGAGTTTTCGGGTGATGTAACATAATCCTATTTAAAAAAAGATTTAATCTCTCAAATGGGATGGAAGAAATATTTAGATGTGACAGTTCTTTATTTTTCCTTTTGGTAGAAGCATTTGGATGTAACAGATCTAGGATTAAATTGGATGCAACTCCCTTTTTCTCTCGTTTTCAGAATTAACAGAGTATTTACATCAGATGAAGTTTTTTATTTTCTGCTAACTGAGCAGGGTGAAGGAGAAGGTGGGAAGCTTCATCGTTGTGCCACATCCTCACGGGCGGCGGCAACATCCTCTTCGCGGGCACGTCGTCACAGCAGCAGCCAAAACTTCAGCGTCACCGGTCACATTCCTACGGGGTCGGCTACATCCCAGTGTCTCCTGATACATCCAACTGTAAGGCAATCACATTTCTATCCTGAAGTCGCTCGATGTAGCAGTTTGAGTATTCTCAGTGTTCAGGCTAGTGTTCGGCTGATCGATGTACTTGTGTTGATATGTTAGTAGCACAAATTAGTTACAGTAGTGGAAGAGTACCATCTAGTAATAAAATTGACAGGATATGTGTTACATCTCTTGTCATGATTCCTACATGTAACTGATTTATATCCTACAAAAAAATTGACATTTGCTACATCCGCGGGCTAGAAAAAGGGGCAAATACAAGCTGGCCAAGAAAAGGGAACAGAGCTTCATCGCCAATAAACACACTGCTGTCCCAAGAGTACTAGTAACATACTACTACTGTTGTCTTTTTCAATCATGCATGCCCCATTTTTTTTTACTAGATGTTACTCTTCCTCTACTTTTTAAGAAACGTCCCATCTTTTTCTTTATAGGATGTGATCTGAAATTTTAGATGTACCTGCACGCTCATGTTTATATGCAATGAAAGTAGATGTAGCACATATTTCAGATCAGAGACCATCAGGATTAGATGTTCAGATTTTACTTGCTCAGCTATGAACCCATGCATGTATCATACTCAAGAACAGCAAGGTGCAACTGGTAAGATTTGTTAGAGAAGAAGGTGCGGTGGGGAAAAACTTATAGGTGGTCTGTGTCCCGATGGAAGAGGAGGATTTTTTGCTGGGATGAGATTGAGATGTAACTGCTCGAAATTATGTGTTCTTCTTGTTTACTTCTCTTTTGTTTGTTTTGAGATTCTGATGTAACACGTCGGTGACTCGGTGTTGTTTCTGTTGTTCGGGTTTAGATCCAGATGTAACTGGATGGAGGAATTGATTTCGTTGTGCAAAAGATGATGGGATCCGATGGGGAGCACGTACGTATAGAAAGATAATGTTTTGGACCACCCAGGGTTGTGGTCCCGCACATATTTAATCCCACGCGCTAAGCTCTTCTTTCTATTTCGGGAAAGCATGGGTCCGGCATGTTGCTTTCTGTGGAAATGTCAAACTGACCTCGGCGTTTAGGCAGGAACGAGGTCGACCTCGGTGTAGCACGACCCTATTAGAGCATCTCCAGCCGTGCGTCCGCCAAAGCAATTTGGGACGCGCCGGACAAAAACGCGTTCTGCGTCCCAAAGCCTATTTTTGTCTGCGCGCCCCGATACGTGTCCGGCGCTGAGCCCGTCCCTTCCAGGGGACGCCGACGACCGAAAATCGAGGCTTAGCGACGCGGCCGACCCGTCACAATAAATTTTAACCTAACCGTCGCCTACCTCGCGACGGGTTATCGGCGCGCAGCCGGCACTCGCAGAGGCGCCGACGCGTCCGTCGCGCCTAGCTCGCATGCCGGCGTTAATGAGCGCCACCGCCATCCGTCCCGCCTATAAAAGGGCGCTCTCATCGTCCCTCTCACACACACCCTCGCCTCTCCCAAACCCTAGCCATCACCATCTCTCAACAAGACTCGACGCTATGTCTGGTAGAGGCGGAGGCCGACCTCGCGGCCGCGGCCGTGGTCGTGGTCGTGGTCGTGGCCGTGGCATAGCTGAACGCTCGCCGTCGCCTCCCACGTCGTCGTCTTCATCGTCGGAGATGGACGTGGAGCCGGACGTGCTGTTCGAGTTCGTCCTCGTCCTCAAGGGCGACCCGCGCGGCATTCGAGGCGCCGACTCCTTCGCCGAGTACGTCGGCGCCGTACGCCCGCGCAAGATGCATCTGCGGGAGGCTTCATGCGGCTACTACCGGTGGATCGTCGACGCAATCTATGACGCGTGCGGCAAGATGTACCTCAACATCGGCTGGGAGAAGTTCGCGCGCCACACGGCCTCGGCGCTTCATCCTCCGTTCTCCTACTTCGGCAACGGGACATGAGCGTCAAGGTCTTCGACGAGAGGCGCCGCCGCCGAGACTACCACAACGACATGGACTCCCACGATGACAGACCGACGAGAGGACGACCGAGTGTTGTTTCTTCGCGAATACGTGCACGGAGGTTTCTGCTGTTCGCCTCATCAGAACCAACAAGGGCACCATCCTCCCGCTGGATTTTCCGGGGTGACGGGTGTGCTCGAGTGTTCTTTCTTAGCTAACAGAAACCTTCGATGCACGGCCTAGTTAGATTTAGTTTATTTGCAATATTTTATATTTGTGTCCACCACGGTTCCAACTATGTATTAGTTTGTGGAAACCACGTACCCAATTATGTATTAGTTTGTGGAAATTGAAATAAAAATGCCAAAAAATGTATTTTAAATGTTTGGGGGACGCGACTGGGAAGTGACGTCCCGCAAAGGTGGCACGAACAAAACATGTCCCCCAAACGCTCAATCCGGCGCGGTTTGGGGACGCGGCTGGAGATGCTCTTATCCCGCAAAAACTCCAGTGTCAAACAAGGTGTAATTGATTTCTGTCCGAATCCTTATTAAGTTAGGTCTTCTCGAGATCTCCTATATGGCTACAGCCATCGCAAACCAATTGCAGTTTTTCAAGCACGCCACACGACGGGGACGAAACAGCAAGGAGGAGCGCTCCCTAAAAGAGGCGTACATACGACCCGGCGACGGCGAGTGGCTGCGTTCACGTACGAGTCGTCACGCACCGGCGCCCATCAATCTCTCTGCCAGCCCAGCCGGAAATACTTCCAAGATATCAATCTCCGGCCACAAAACCATGAACAGCTTGAAGAATCTGCGCCACGCGCTCTCCCCGATACTCCGCGGCAGACCCGCCGTCCGGCCAAAGCCGCCCCCGCCGCCGCCCCCAAAACCGTCAACTCGGTGCTACCACACGTCCCCGCGGCGACCCGAGCCTAGCCGAGGACTCCTTCGCCGCATAACTAACCCTGCCGTGAGCTGTCCACCGGCGCCGGCGCTCCCTCGGCACTACTCCTCGTTGTCGTGGGGCTCATTCTTCAGCAACCCACTCCGCGGCGGGGAGAAGTGGTACCAGAACCCGCACATAGTCTACGCGGCGGTCGCCACCACCTGCGGCGTGGCGCTCACCCTCTGCTTCGGCACCTTCGAGACCGTGCCCTACTCCAACCGCACCCACTTCGTCATGGTCACGCCCAGCTGGGAGCGCACGCGCGGCGAGAGCGAGTTCAGCAAGATGAAGAAGAAACTGGAGAAGAAGATCCTCCCGCCGGACCACCCCGACAGCGTCCGCGTCAACCGCCTCGTCACGGAGATCGTCGGCGCCGCGCAACGCGGCCTTGTCCGCCGTGAGATCTTGTACGCCGGTGACGCCTCATACGGGGGCATCCCTTCTAGCCACGATACCAATGCCGATCCTGCATGGTACGAGGACATCTCTGCTTGCTATGATCAAGAGACCGACGACGCCGCCCGGCGAGACAGGGAGGTTCGGAATAACAAGTCGGTCTCCGTGAACGCATCGTACGGGAGCATCTCTTCTGGTGACCATGATACGGAGGCCGCCGCCGCCGCCCGGCGACGCAAGGAGGTTCTGGATGACAAGTCGGTCTCGGTCCCACAGAGCCGGAGCCGATGGAAGGCCAAGGGAGCGCCGCTGCAGGCGAAGCATCTCGACGGGCTCAACTGGGAGGTGATCGTGGTGCAGGAGAAGGGCGTGAACGCAATGTGCTTGCCCGGCGGCAAGATCATTGTCTACACTGGCCTGCTCGACCACTTCAAGACGGACGCCGAGGTCGCCACCGTGCTGGGGCATGAGGTAATTTTACTGGACCAGCTCACGTACGTGTGATGATCCTGCAGGGTGAGGATCCGAACTGAGGTTGCTCTCCTTCTATACTCCTTTTTCTCTTGTAGGTTGGGCACGTCGTTGCGAGGCACGCCGCAGAGCACATCACCACGAACATCTGGATTATGATCATCGAGTGTTTCATCCAGATTTTCTCTGACGCCGACGCAAAGGATCTGGATAGAGTATCCTCGCTGCTCTTCCGATTGCCTTTCTCACGAAGGTGTATATACCGGCTTCTGCATTTCCATCTCTTCTTCACGATGAATCTGCATTTTCCATCTGATACATCAAGGGGTTTGCCTTTTCAAACAAATACGGAGTAGTATAATTATAATAATATAAAAAGAACATTAATTTACCTATTTGTGAATTTTGAGACTCGGTTTAAATTTATACAAATTCAAAAAACGGTAATAGAATAGTAGAACATTAATATTTTAAAGCATAATTGGGATTCAAATTCTAAAAAAACTGTCACTATATTTCAGAGTTATAATTGGTGAGAACTCATTTATTTTTAAGTATTAGGGTGTTTATATGTATTTTATGATTTGCATACGTGTGGTGTCACATAGGGTTTGGCATGTAGCTCGGTTGGGAAAATTATTAAATCGGGTAAGTAGTGGATTAAAGCTTAAAATGAGGTATAAAGAAGAAACTTGTTTACAAAAAGATATTGTCACACTTCCAACAACTACAGGGTAACAAAATTTGAATTACTTCAATTCTAGTGATATTTGTTTTGCGTAGCAACTGCTTGCACATGTTCCTGGCTTTTTTCTACTTTCATCACAACATAAGGCTTGTTCTCCCACATGATACCTACTAGTTAGCGAAAACAAAACAAACAGAAAACTACTAGTGGTTGCAGCATGGAACGAGTGAAGTTTCAATTTTTAGCCTTTGTGAGGGGCATATGTCCTGAGTTATACTGTGACGGACAGTTCTATACCTTGTTGTAGCTTTATTGACTCATGTAAGTATTTCATCTTAACTTATTTTATCATGTTAACCATGTAGGATGGAGCTAGAGGCAGATCATATTGGAATCCTACTGCTAAGTGCCGCTGGTTTTGATCCACATATAGCCCCTTCAGTCTATGAAAAGCTAGGGAAGATTGGTGGGGATTTGGGAGTTTTTGATTTTATCTCTACTCACCCTTCAAGCACGAAAAGAGCGCGACTTTTATCAGAACATATGGTCATGGAGGAAGCGATGGAGCTATATGTAGAAGCAAAGTCCGGTAAAGAAAAGGTTTCTTCTGATTCGTGTGTCTTGATCACGACAATGTGATAGATATCTCCCTCGATCAATCGTGTCTAGAACTCAGAAATTTTAATTATGTTCATGGGTTTTGAGTCATGTGCTTGAGAAAGAGTGATTGAGCTATGCAAACAAAGTTCATACTTGCTCGCCTTGAGTGTAATCCTTATAGGTGCTCGGGAGTCAGCACATCTTGCTAGACACTAATTAACATCGCATGTCGATTCAGTGGTAAACGGCTTTCTCTCCCTCCGCCAGGGAGAGAACCCTAGCCACCGCCACCACCCGCTCCCATCTCTCCCACCTCGATCCCTCGCCACCGCCAGGGGGCGCGGCCAGGCAAAGCCTGGTCGACGCCGGCGGCGGCGGGGATCTCTCTCGCCCCCTCGTCTTCTCTATGGAGCGAGGGTGTGGTGCAGGCGCCGAACACCTCGGCGGGGTGATACGTCTCCAACGTATCTATAATTTCTTATGTTTCATGCTAGTTTTATGACAATACCTACATGATTTATTCATACTTTATATCATTTTGATGCATTTTCTGGTACTAACCTATTAACAAGATGCCGAAGCGCCAGTTCCTGTTCTGCTGTTTTTGGTTTCAGAAATCTTACACAGGAAATATTCTCGGAATTGGACGAAACAAAAGGCCACGGCCCTATTTTCCACGGAGGGTTCCAGAACACCGAAGGAGAGACGGAGAGGGGTCACGAGGTGGCCACCCCACCTGGCGGCGCGACCAAGAGGGGGGGCGTGCCCAGCTATGGGGTGGGCCCTCGAGACTCCACCGACATCGCCCCTTTGCCTATATATTCTCTCCGTCGCGAAAACCCTAAAATATCAAGTCATATTCCACGAAGAGTTCTGTAGCCGCCGCCATCGCGAAGACAAGTTTTGGGGGACAGAATCTCTGTTCCGGCACGCCGCCGGGACGGGGAATTGCCCCCGGAGTCATCTCCATCGACTCCATCGCCATCTTCATCGCCGTTGCTATCTCCCATGATGAGGAGGGAGTAGTTCTCCCCGAGGCTGAGGGCTCTACCGGTAGCTATGTGGTTCATCTCTCTCCCATGGTGTGATCTTTATGTGATCATGAGCTTTGTATCACTATTAATCTATGTGCTACTCTAGTGATGTTATTAAAGTAGTCTATTCCCCCTCCATGATGTAAAGTTGACAGTGTGTGCATCATGTAGTACTTGGCGTAGGTTATGATTGTAATCTCTTGTAGATTATGAAGTTAACTATTACTATGATAGTATTGATGTGATCTATTCCCCTTTCATAGCTATTGTTGACAGTGTGTATGCTATGTTATACTCGGTCTAAATTGCAATCTATTATGCACTCTAGAGGTTACTTTAATATGAACTCCGGATTCACTCACGGTGACAGTGTGCGCATCGTGTGTGATTCCTTTATGAAGTTGTGGAGCTTGTTTACTCCGGCTTGAGGGTGCTCTTGTAGCCCTACACAATGAATGGTGTTTGTTATCCAACAAGATAGTGTTTAAGAGTAGCACAAGTGAGGAGAAGTTATTTATTTATTATGTGATCATTGTTGAGAGTGTCCACTAGTGAAACTATGATCCCTAGGCCTTGTTTCTAAGTATTGAAACACCGTTTCCAACAAGTTCTGCTACATTTCGCTTGCTGCCATTTTTATTTCAGATTGCAATTACTACTTATAATCATCCATATTACTTGTATTTCATTATCTCTTCGCCGAACTAGTGCACCTATACATCTGAGAAGTGTATTAGGTGTGTTGGGGACACAAGAGACTTCTTGTATCTTAATTGCAGGGTTGCTTGAGAGGGATATCTCTGACCTCTACCTCCCGAGTTCGATAAACCTTGGGTGATTCACTTAAGGGAAACTTGCTGTTCTACAAACCTCTGCTCTTGGAGGCCCAACACTGTCTACAAGAATAGAAGCACACATAGACATCAAGCTATTTTGGCGCCGTTGCCGGGAGGTAGGTAAAAGGTATTCACATCCTCCGACTACTAAGCTTTTCCTAGCACTGTTGCCGGTGTGTGAGTGCTCGAAGGTATCTCCTTTAGATTCTGCAATTTTATCTTTTTGTCTCTTGTTTTTATTTCACTAGTTAGGCTTAATGGAAAACAACAAAAATATTAGAAATCTTTATAGTATTTATCTTGAGTTAGGACATGAGGTGTTTGAAGAGAAAATTAAAAAATCTATGGAACTTTATATGCATGCTAATGGCAATGTTATTAGTATGAATGCTTTGAACACCATTGTTGCTAATGCTATGGAAAATTCTAAGCTTGGGGAAGCTGGTTTTGATGAGCATGATATTTTTAGTCCCCCAAGCATGGAGGAGAAAATTTACTTTGATGATACTTTACCTCCTATATATGATGATTACAATGATGAATATCATATTTTCAGTCCACCTACTATTGAGGAGAAAATTAATTATGATTACAATATGCCTCATATATATGATGATTATGGTAATGAGAATAATAATGATAGCTATCATATTGAATTTGCTCCCACTATAATTAATAGTAATGACTATGCTTATGTGGAGAGTAATAATTTTATGCATGTAGCACATGATAAGAATGCTTTATGTGATAGTTATATTATTGTGTTTATTCATGATGCTACTGAAAGTTATTATGAGATAGGGAAACATGGTTATATGCATCTTAATAATATTAAGTTTCCCCTCTTTATGTTGAGAATCTTGAAGTTGCGCTTGTGTTGCCTTTCTATGTTTGTTGCATTATGCTTACATGACTTGTTTATTTACAAGCTTCCTTTTCATAGGAAGTGGGTTAGACTTAAAAGTGTTCTTATTTGCTTTTGATGCTCTCTTTTGCTTCAACTATTATTTCTTGCGAGAGCATCATTAAAATTACTGAGCCCATCTTAATGGCTATAAAGAAAAGCACTTCTTGGGAGATAACCCATGTTTTTATTTTTCTACTGTTTTGTTGTGTCTTGGAAGTTGTTACTACTGTAGCAACCTCTCCTTATCATGTTTATTTCGTTGTTGTGCCAAGTAAAGTTTTTGATAGAAAAGTTGATACTAGATTTGGATTCCTGCGCAGAAACAGATTTTTACATCACGAATTTGAGTTGATCTCTCTGTAGGAAACTCGTAAAATGCTGAAAAATTCATGCGTGATCCTCGATATGTACGCAACTTTTGTTCAATTTGAGCTTTTTCATCTGAGAAGTTAAGTGCCTCGAAAAATTCGTCTTTACGGACTGTTCTGTTTTGACAGATTCTGCCTTTTATTTCGCATTGCCTCTTTTACTGTGTTGAGTGGATTTCTTTGTTCCATTAACTTTCAGTAGCCTTGGGTAATGTCCAGAAGTGTTGGGAATGATTGTGGCCTTGCTGAATATGTGAATTTTTTTGATTATGCACTAATCCTCTAATGAGATTGTTTTGAGTCTGGTGTGAAGGAAGTTTTCAAGGATCAAGAGAGGAGGATGATATGATATGATCAAGAAGAGTGAAAAGTCTAAGCTTGGGGATGCCCCGTGGTTCATCCCTGCATATTTCAAGAATACTCAAGCATCTAAGCTTGGGGATGCCCAAGGCATCCCCTTCTTCATCAACAACTTATCAGGTCACCTCTAGTGAAACTATATTTTTATTCCGTCACATCTTATGTGCTTTACTTGGAGCGTTTGTGTGCTTTTATTTTTGTTTTTGTTTGAATAAATTTGGATCCTAGCAATCCTTGTGTGGGAGAGAGACACGCTCCGCTTTTTATATGAACACTAGTGTTCTTCGCTTTTACTTTTAATGTTCAATGGCAAAAGTTGAAAGCCGTAGCATTTATTGTTATTTGGTTGGAAACAGAAAATGCTTCATATTGTCTTGAATAATTTGATACTTGGAAATTGTTTTTAATCTCTCAAGTAGATCATGTTTAAGCTCTTGCATCATGTAGTTTAAATCTATAAGTGGAGAACTACCGCAGAGCTTGTTGAAATTTGGTTTGCATGATTGATCTCTCTAAGGTCTAGATAGTTTCTGGTAAATGTGTTTGAACAATAAAGAAGACAGTGTAGAGTCTTATAATGCTTGCAATATATTCTTATGTAAGTTTTGTTGTACCGGTTTATACTTGTGTTTGCTTCAAACAACCTTGCTAGCCAAAGCCTTGTACTGAGAGGGAATGCTTCTCGTGCATCCAAAACCTTGAGCCAAAATTTATGCCATTTGTGTCCACCATAACTACCTACTATGTGGTATTTCTCTGCCATTCCAAAGTAAATTGCTTGCGTGCTACCTTTAAAAAATTTCATTCTTTGTCTTTGCAATATATAGCTCATGGGAAAGTAGCCTAAAAACTATTGTGGTAATGAATATGTCGCTTATGTATCTTAGTTCTTATAAGTTGCTTGTTGAGCGGTAACCATGTTTCTGGGGACGCCATCAACCTGTTACACCTTTGTTGAATATCATGTGAGTTGATATGCATGTTCGTCTTGTCTGAAGTAAGGGATATTTCTCATGATTAAATGGTTTGAGTATGCATATTGTTAGAGAAGAACATTTGGCCGCCAACCAAAGCCATGTATCATGGTGGAAGTTTCAGCTTGGACATTAATCCTCAGAATCTCTTATGAGAATATTATTGTTGTTGAATGCTTAAAGCATAAAAGAGGAGTCCATTATCTGTTTTCTATGTTGTCCCGGTATTGATGTCCTCAAGTTGAGATCTATCAAAATTGAGAATCAAATGCAATCTATCTCCTTGGACCTTTGTATAGGTGGCATAGAGGTACCTGACATAGGCATCCCTAATGGGCCTGCCAAAGATGGTACCCGGGGTTTACTGAAGGCCCATGACTCGAAGAATAAGAAGAATCGGAAGCCCAAGTTGAAATTAAGGAAAGCTAGAGTTGTATTAGGAGATGATATTTGTAATCTTGCGGGATGAGTTGGAAACCCTCCCGGACTCTGTAACTTGTACAATACGAATCCCTCGGCTCCACCTCCTATATAAGGGGAGTCGAGGGACAAAGAAAGCATCGATTCATTGTCTTACAAACTCTAGTTTTTACATCGTCGAGCACTTTTCGGCTGAAACCTTCGAGATCTACTTGCCCTCTACATCCAACAAAACCCTAGTCTACTACTTGTAGGCATTGACAAGTTAATACCTTGTCAATTGGCGCCGTCTGTGGGATCTAGAGGCGACAAGGAGCTGATCTCGATGGCACGTTCAAGATCGTCGACTTCATCAGTAGCAAGCAACATTATGGACAGAGGTAAACAGATCGAAACTGGTCTCGTTGATTTTGTTCCTCACCCGCCTCCCGTTTGGATGCATATGCGTATTTGGAGGAGCCCATGGAGATGACGTTTGGAAAGTTCCACTTCTGCGTCGAGAAAGAAGGAGCGTATCGTCTCGAAGTTCCGATCTCGCCGGGATTATCGGCAGTTGATCCTGACTTCTCAAGCTCAGCATCATCCATCGAGTCGACGAGGAGATTTTGTCGTCACGCTTCATCGGCACCAAGGCAAGCGAAAAACTCGCCAAGATCTTCAGCGACATGTCCTTCGAGTCATCTGCGGACTCCTATATAAGCGATGATTCGAGCGACACCGACAGCTTCGATTTCATCGACAAGTCCATCTCTATTGGAAAGGTCTTCACCAATCTCTATGATGGTGTCACCAAACCAAGCGAAGTTCAGAATTCAAATTATCATCAGATCTACGCCATCGGAGAAGCAAGTCGCGATCAAGAGGAAACATCAGAGGCTTTCGATGACTTGGGAAATCCATACATCGATCCCTCTGACCTAAGGCGAGGTTTGGGCACTAAATATGTCGGGCCCACACCACGCGTGAGGATTCAACTTCCACAAGCAGCATGGGATAGAGCAGCAAAAGCTATAGATGGTTCTGAACCAATGGAGACAACTACTACGGTCGAAGAATTGCAAGCTTATCTATATAGACTCGCCCGAGCTGGAAGAGAATTGGAAAAACATACAGCTGCTTTGAACAGAAGAAGGGAGGCAGCTTCCGCGTCAAGCAGGCGACGAGCGGAATTAAGTCGACAATCAGGAACTTCGGAGATAGTCACAGAGAAGCTCGGAGGAGAGCAAGATCTCGGCTGCAAAATATATCGGAGGCTGAAAGAGAGACTCTAATCCAAAACCTCGACATGTCCTTTATGTCAATCGACACGAGGGGGAATATTATCCCAAAAACACCGGAAGCAGGGTACATGGCGACACAAGCTTTCATCTTAGCGTCTAGGCCACCTCCCGGAGATCCAAGAGAAGCGTTGTACAACATGGCCATGGCAGGATGTGGAGCCATGGGAGCAGCGTTCGCAGCCACACCTCCCGAAGGAACTGCAAGGCAAAATAGTCCGAGACCTACCGCAGCAGTGCAAGATCCACCGAGAGCAAGTGGAGCCAGAGACACAACAACTCAGGCTAGAGTTGATAGAGCGCGAAAAGAAAGAAGGGAACGTCGGCATTCACCTGAACTTGCTGAAGAGGTTATGTGTGGACTCCCATGTTTCACACGACGGGTCCGAAAAACTCGAGTTCCATCGGGATTCAAGCTACCCGATAGTTTCAAGAAATTCGATTGCAAGACCCCGAGGATTGGCTAGTCGATTACCTCGAGACAGTAAAATTGATAGGCGGGACCAGAGCAACAGCCATGCAAAGCATCCAGATACATTTGAGCGGAGCCGCCAGATCGTGGATAAAAAAGCTTCCCCCAGGTTCCATCAACAGCTGGGAGAGTTTTGAGGATGTGTTTATTAAGAATTTCCGGTCAACCTGCAAGAAACATGCGACACTAGAGGAGTTGAGGTCATGTCGACAAAAGCATGATGAATCAATGAGGAAGTACATCCAAAGGTGGAACATCATCAAAAACTCGGCAGAAAATATATCCGACGAGAGAGCGATAGATGCGTTTGTAGCAGGAGTTCGACGAGGAGATTTCGTGGAGGACTTGGGAAGGACAAACCCAAGGACAGTATCAGCATTAATGGAAATATCAAACAGATGGGCAGATGGTGAAGATGCGGTACATAACAAACGACATATGTCCCCAGAGGAGGACTGATGACCCACAAGTATAGGGGATCGCAACAGTCTTCGAGGGAAGTAAAACCCAAATTTATTGATTCGACACAAGGGGAGGTAAAGAATACTTATAAGCCTTAACAATGAGTGTCAATTCAGCTGCACTGGAAAAGCACTAGTAACAGGGGTGATGTGAAAGCAGCAGTAATATGAGAGCAGTAATAAAAGTAACACAAGCAAAGAATATGAGAGCAATGGCACTAAAATAGTTGATACTACTTCCAATGTCATGTAGAACGAGTATATGATGATGAAAGATGGACCGGGGTTCCCACTATCTACACTAGTGGTAACTCTCCAATAACAAGTGTTGGGTGAACAAATTACAGTTGGGCAATTGATAGGATTGAAATAGCATTAAGACAGACATCAAGATCATTAATCATGTAGGCATGTTTTCCATATATAGTCATACGTGCTCGCAATGAGAAACTTGTACAACATCTTTTGTCCTACCAGCCGGTGGCAGCCGGCCTCTAGGGAATCTCTGGAAATTAAGGCACTCCTTTAATAGAGCACCGAGCAAAGCATTAACACTCCGTGAAAACATGTGATCCTCATATCTAAGCCTTCCCCTCCAGTTGTCCCAATTTCTATCACTTTGGGGCCTTTGGTTCCGACATAGACATGTGCATACAACTTGTAGATACAATCTAAGCAATAACTATAGAGCTTAAATCTAAGATCATGCCACTCTGGCCCTAGTGACAAGCATTAAGCATAACAAGATTGCAGCAACAATAACTTCACAAAATTTATAGATAGACAATCATAATGTAACAATCCATCGGATCCCAACAAACACAACACCGATTACATCGATGAATCTCAATCATGTAAGGCAGCTCATGAGATCATTGTATTGAAGTACATGGGGGAGAATACCAACTAGCTACAGCTAGAACCCGTAGTCCATGGGGGAACTACTCACGGAGCATGATGGAGGCGGTGGCGTCGATGGAGATGGCTTCCGGGGCACTTCCCCGTCCCGCAGGGTGCCGGAACAGAGACTTATGTCCCCCGAATTGGAGCTTCGGGATGGTGGCGGCGCCCCTGGAGTCTTTCTGGAGTTTCGTCAATTGTTATCGCGTTTTTAGGTCGAAAGGACTTATATAGGAGAAGAGGCGGAGTCGGAGGGTGCCTGGGCCCCTCACAAAGGCCGGCGCGGCTCCTGGGGCCGCGCCGCCATGTTGTGTGGTGGCCCCCGGCCCCTCTCCGACTCTCCTTCGGTGTTCGGATGATTCCGGAAAAATAAGATGTTGGGTCTTCGTTTCGTCGAATTATGAGAATATTGCCCGAACAGCCTTTCGGAACCAAAAACAGAAAACAAGAACTGGCCCTTCGGCATCTCGTTAATAGGTTAGTTCCGGAAAATGCATAAAAACATTATAAAGTGCAAGCAAAACATGTAAGTATTGTCATAAAACAAGCATGGAACATCGAAATTATAGGTACGTTGGAGACGTATCGCATCCCCAAGCTTAGTTCCTGCTCGCCCTCGAGTAGGTAAATGATAAAAAGATAATTTATGTAGTGACATGCTACTTACATAATCTTGATCATACTATTATAAAGCATATGAGATGAATTCAGTGACTCAAGGCAATGATCTATAGTTGCTAACAAATAGATAACATATAGCAAAACTTTTCATGAATAGTACTTTCAAGACAAGCATCAAAAGTCTTGCATAAGAGTTAACTCATAAAGCAATACATTCAAAGTAAAGGCATTGAAGCAACACAGAGAAAGATGTAAGTTTCAGCATGCTTTCAACTTTCAACATGCATATCTCATGGATAATTGTCAACACAAAGTAATATGATGAATGCAAATAAGCAAGTATGTAAGAATCAATGCACAGTTGACACAAGTGTTTGCTTCTAAGATGGAAGGAAGTAGGTAAACTGACTCAACATAAAAATAAAGAATGGTCCTTCACAGAGGGAAGCAGGGATTAAATCATGTGCTAGAGCTTTTTAAGTTTTGAAAACATATAGAGAGCATAAAATTAATGTTTTGAGAGGTGTTTGTTGTTGTCAACGAATGATAGTGGGCACTCTAACTACCTCATCAACCGGACTTTCAAGAGCGGCTCCCATGAAGGACGTTATCTCTACCAGCAAGGTAGATCATCCTTCTCTTTGTTTACACATGTATTTTAGTTTCATTATTTATGGATGACACTCCTCCCAACCTTTTGCTTTCACAAGCCATGGCTAACCGAATCCTCGGGTGCCTTCCAACATTCACATACCATGAAGGAGTGTCTATTTGCAAAATTAAGTTGCTTACTGATGAATCAGAGCAAAACATGTGAAGAGAATTATTAATGAAAGTTGATTAATTGGGGGCTGGGAACCCCGCGCCAGCTCTTTTTGCAAAATTATTGGATAAGCGGATGAAGCCACTAGTCCATTGTGAAAGTCTGTCAAAAGTAAATGACAAGATCGAAAGATAAAACACCACATACTTCCTCATGAGCTATAAAACATTGACACAAATGAGAGATAATAGCTTTTGAATTGTTTAAAGGTAGCACATGAAGTATTTACTTGGAATGGCAGGAAATACCACATAGTAGGTAGATATGGTGGACACAAATGGCATAGGTTTTGGCTCAAGGTTTTGGATGCACGAGAAGCATTCCTCTCAGTACAAGGCTTTGGGCTAGCAAGGTTGTTTGAAGCAAACACAAGTATGAACCGGTACATCAAAAATTACATAAGAACATATTGCAAGCATTATAAAACTCTATACTGTCTTCCTTGTTGCTCAAACACTTTTACCAAAAATATCTAGACCTTAGAGAGACCAATCATGCAAACCAGTTTCAACAAGCTCTACGGTATTTCTCCACTAATAGGTTTAAACTACATGATGCAAGAGCTTAATCATGATCTACTTGAGAGCTCAAAACAATTGCCAAGTATCAAATTATCCAAGACAATATGAGGCATTTTCTGTTTCCAACCAAATAGCAATAAATGCAATAGCTTTCAACTTTTATCATTGAACATTAAAGTAAAACGAAGAACACAAGTGTTCATATGAAAAAGCGGAGCGTGTCTCTCTCCCACACAAGGATTGCTAGGATCCGAATTTATTCAAACATAAACAAAAATAAAAGCACACAGACGCTCCAAGTAAAGAACATAAGATGTGACCGAATAAAAATATAGTTTCAATAGAAGAAACTGATAAGTTGATGAAGAAGGGGATGCCTTGGCATCCCCAAGCTTAGACGCTTGAGTCTTCTTGAAATATGCATGGATGAACCACGGGGGCATCCCCAAGCTTAGGCTTTTCACTCTTCTTGATCATATATCATCCTCCTCTCTTGACCCTTGAAAACTTCCTTCACACCAAACTTCTCATAAACTTCATCAGAGGGGTTAGTACTCAAAAACTTTAATCCACCTTAGCCCTGTAGTGACACATTGCAAGAACTCAATAAAACATTAGCTACAGCTCTCCACGTCTAGAAAACCTTGCTTAAAGTCCACAAGAGACAATGCAAAAAACAGAGACAGAATCTGTCAAAACAGAACAGCCAGTAAACACGAATTTTAAGAGGTACTTACGTTGCTCAAATCAGAAAACTCAAAACTAATGAAAGTTGCGTACATATCTGAGGATTACTCACGTAAATTGACAGATTTTTCTGAGTTACCTACAGAGAATCATACCCAGATTCGTGACAGCAAGAAATCTGTTTCTGCGCAGAAATCCAAATCTAGCATCAAAATTATATTAGAGACTTCACTTGGCACAACATTGCAATAAAATAAAGATAAGGAGAGGTTGCTACAGTAGTAACAACTTCCAAAACACAACATAACAGTAGCAAAATAAAGACATGGGTTATCTCCCAAGAAGTGCTTTCTTTATAGCCATTAAGATGGGCTCAGCAGTTTTAATGATGCACTCGCAAGAAATAAGAGTTGAAGCAAAAGAGAGCATCAAGAAGCAAATTCAAAACACTTTTAAGTCTAACCCACTTCCTATGCATAGGAATCTTGTACACAAATAAATTCATGAAGAACAAAGTGACAAGCATAAGAAGATAAAACAAGAGTAACTTCAAAAGTTTCAGCATATGGAGAGGTGTTTTAGTACCATGCAAATTTCTACAACCATATTTTCCTCTCTCATAATAATTTTCAGTAGCTTCATGAATAAACTCAACAATATAACTATCACATAAAGCATGTCTTTCATGATCCATAAACACATAATTTCTATCAAGCTCAAAAATAACAGGATCAAAACTTTCTAAACCACTTTTCTCAATAATGTAACAAGATGATTGATCAATCTCAAAAGATATGGGACTCATAGATAAAGTCAAGAACTCTCCAATCCCATTTTCATTATTAGTACAATTAATATTATCAAGTAACATAGGACCATCATCTAGAGATTTATGATAAACATTTGCTAAGCAAAACTCTTTAGCACCATGCATTTCGACATCAGGAACAAACAAAGCATTATCATAAGATTTATCAAAGTAGCATGGATTATCATAAATAATAGTAGCATAATTATTCTCACAAGTTTTACTCATAGGGAATATTTCAAGAGAATCCACAGGAACATAACATTCATCTGCCTTTGGTAAGCATGAATGACAATCAAATAGTGTAAGAGATAAAGAGTTACTCTCATTAGAAGGTTGGTATGGGTAGCTAATCCATTCTTCCTCCTTTTGTTCATCACTCTCCTCTTCTTTTTCATCCAATGAGCTTTCATGTTCATCAATTTCCTCCTCTTTTTCATCCAATGAGCTTTCAGGTTCATCAATTTCTTCTTCCACAGGTTCCTGCAAATTGTGAGTGCATTCTTGTGCATTAATGAGTCTCTCTTTATAATCAATGATATAAGGATTATCACTGTAGCTTTCTATGCAAAAATTAAGGATAGAAGAGACATAATCTTTAAGGTCCTTACAAACAACACAAGTTTCATAATTTCTAGCAATGAAGGATTCGATCTCAGAAGCTCCCATAAACAAAACAAATTGTTCTACTTCTTCGAACCCAAAATGAATATATCTATTCCAATTATAGTTCCTAATTAAAACTTCCTCACTAAAGCCACATTGAAATTTAAGATGTTTAGTATCCTATTTAGAGCAACAGTTTATATCATGGCGTTTAAGCAAGATTTTAGCAATTGTATTCAGTTTTTCTATCACAGCACTCATAACTTTTCCTGTTCTTGATTCTCTATAATTATTATATAATTCAATAAGCTCCAAATAGGTTGTAGGTTCTCCCATAATAGCAGTTTTTAATTTTTTGGTTTTTCAAATTTTATGGATTTTTGGGTATATGAGGAAAGTAAAACAAGACAAAAAGAAACTAAGCAAAAGTAAACTAAGCAAAGTAAAACTAGGCCGAAATAAACTAAGCACAAATAAACTAGACAAAAGTAAACTAAGCAAAACAAAATAAAATAAAACAAAAAGAGAGAGGTAGAGTGTACTCCCCAGGTGAACTTATGAGTAGAGCTATGCCTCCCCGGCAACGGCGCCAGAAAAATAGTCTTGATAACCCACAAGTATAGGGGATCGCAACAGTCTTCGAGGGAAGTAAAACCAAATTTATTGATTCGACACAAGGGGAGGTAAAGAATACTTATAAGCCTTAACAACTGAGTTGTCAATTCAGTTGCACCTGAAAAAGCACTAGTAACAGGGTGATGTGAAAGCGACAGTAATATGAGAGCAATAAAAAGTAACACATCAGCAGTAGCAATATGAGAGCAATGGCACTGAAAATAGTTGATACTACTTCCAATGTCATGTAGAACGAGTATATGATGATGAAAGATGGACCGGGGTTCCCAGCTATCTACACTAGTGGTAACTCTCCAATAACAAGTGTTGGGTGACAAGGTATCAACTTGTCAATGCCTACGGATTGTAGACTAGGGTTTAGTTAGATGTAGAGGGAAAGTAGATCTCGAAGGTTTCAGCCGAAAAGTGCTCGACGAATATAAAACCAGGGTTGTGTTGACAGTAAATTCGATCCTCTCTTTGTCCCTCGACTCCCCCTTATATAGGAGGCGGAGCCGAGGGATTCGTGATACACAAGTTTACAGAGTCCGGGAGGGTTTCCAACCCATCTCGCAAGATTACAAACGATGACTCCTATTACAACTCTAGCTTTCCTTAATAGTATCTTAGGCTTCCGAATCTTCTTATTCTTCGGGTGATGGGCCTTCAGTAAACCCGGTACCATATTCATGGGCCTATTGGGTATGCCTATGTCAGTAGCCCCCGAGATTTTGCTTGAATCGCAGAGTCAGGGAAAATCTCCACCTTTATATTTATTCGACAACTCTGAATTTTCGCACATATCTGTGCATACAAGTTTCTATATTGTACATGGATAATGGTAATTGGGGCTAGTTCATCTGACGGATCAGGTACTAGTTATCTTCTCTAGTGGCGATCCGCAAAAACCTACTTCAAGATCACGTCCCTGGACATGATCTCGGGATACTGGTGCAAACTTCGATAGGTGCCGCTTAAGATCTTACCATTCTGTCGAGTCCCAGTCATATTTATCGGGTACCTAACGCGTTCGTTAGGATTTTTCTTCGTATGTGTTGATACGGAAAAAGGTAGCAAACCAACGTCAGAGACGGCGCCACGCCGCACAAAATGGATCTGGGTCTTACCTTCGCAAATTTTGCGGCATTCAGAGATTTATTCGCAACTTTGGCGCTCTGAGGATATATTGTCGAGTGCTTATTCGGCTGTTGGAATAGCACATTTTATTGAGCCAACGGATGACTTATATTGCTCTCCCGATGGGAGTATATGCAGAGTTATTTGTATAACTCGAAATATACTCACTTCCTCTTTCTTTTTCTTTTTTCTCTTCTTTTAAATATAATTTCATCGGGCACGCGAACAGTGTTCCCGATGGGAGTAGCCCCCGAGGCTACAGTCAAGAACTTGTGCTTGAGTGTAGGCTCCACGCCTTATGTCGCTATATTGTTGTCCTGTCGCATAATTTTTTAAATCTATCGGGTGCGCGAACACGGAGTGAGTAGCCCCCGAGGCTATGAACAAATACTTGTATTTGATATAGACTCTCGCCATTTCTATTTTGACTTGCTCATTTTTTATTTTTTTCTTTTTCAAAGTAGCCTCCGAGCATTTGGGCAAAAACTTGTATTTGTTCAAAGGCTCTTGAAACAATCTTATGCTGTCGCCGTTCTTGCAAAGCTTCATAACCGAGATTTTCTTTTACCAAGGTGACATCACTGCTGATGACAGCCACGACCAATATATTGGGAAATCACGAGAGCCTCTCTCTCTCTGGCTTGTGGGCCTAAATTTCGCACCAGTATGACACGTCGCGCAAGTGGGGGACACACGTCCTCCGCTTTTCCTGGCGCACGTACTGTAGCTGCTGCACTTTCTCGTCTATATGAAATTACCGTTTACCCCTTGTCCACGTGTACACCATCTGTGGCGTAATCCGTCGATCCAACGGCGTGACGGTTCACCGCACCTCTATATAAGGGCGTCGTCTTCCTCCTTTAGTCCTTTCGCTCGCGCCGCTCCTCCGTTCTCCTCTGGCAAAAATCATCCCTTGTGCCGGAAAGCTCTTGAGCTCAACCATACTCGCACCTTAATCCGGCGCCATTGTTGATGCCTCCTCGTAGACTCACCAGGCACAGCACACCTGAATCGAAGATGGCGACTGAAGATCTGGCGAACACAGAGTGGGAGAGATCCAAAATCTCCTCACAAGACATCAACCTGCTGAAGAAACTGGGGATCAGCAAGAGGCAGGACGCGGTTCGCTTCCCCAGTGAAGAAAGTTATCCAACTCCTCCAATGGAGTATCGGGTTAGTTTTGTCGATCATCTCATCCGCGGTCTTTCTACCCCCATCCACAATTTCTTACGGGGGTTGCTTTTCATGTATGGACTGCAACTTCACCACCTTACTCCCAATTCCATCCTCCATATTTCCATCTTCATCACACTTTGCGAGGCTTTCCTGGGAGTCCAGCCTAACTGGACTCTATGGAAACCCATTTTCTTCTGTCGCCGTAATGGCTCTGCCAATGTTTCTTATAACATTGGTGGCGCTGTTATCTGCGTCCGCCCCGACGTTGAGTACTTTGATGTCAAGTTCCCTGACTCAGTACAAGGGTGGCGCAAAAAGTGGTTGTACATTCATGAGGAGAATCATGGCTCTGTTGAAGATAACATCCCTCCTTTTGATGGTACCGAGAAAATTTGTCGCCGTCGTTCCTGGGATGCAGAGGCTACCGACGAAGAAAAAACGGCGACAAAAGCCTTGATGACACGCATCCATCAGCTTCAAAACACCCGAGGACAAGAATTATCGGGTGTCCAAATCACGACGTACTTCCTTAGGATCAGGGTGCAGCCTCTGCAATCCCGAAAAAATCCCCTTTGGATGTACACTGGCAGTCAAGATGTAGATCGCTTGTCGACAGATTTATCGGTCAAGGACTTAGAGAAACTTGTCCGAAAAATCTCGTCGCTGAACAAGAAAGACACCGTTCCTTCAACTTGCCGCGTGACGCCATTCAGCGCCACCAACGCACTCCCTCAGGTGATATATCTTTGTCAGATGTTTATTTATGGGCTCCTTCTTTTTCCCCTTTGGTACTGCTAGTTTTTGAACTGCTATTACTGATATGAATCTATGTCGAAACATTTCTATTTTGTGCAGAACCATGACACTTCATCACCTCTTCCTCCCCTTCCTGAAGGTGGAGATGTCGAAGAACGGGCCGTTGTCACCGACGACAACCAAGGTACTTCTCGCCTTGAGAGTGATGTCGCAGGTTCTCGAAAATCCGCGGCATCCTCTGAAAAAGAGATTGAAACTGAGGCCACCGAGTCAACACGCTCTTCCCTCCCAACTGCTTCCCCGAAGAATAAGAGGAAAAGGGACGACGTTGTTGACTTCGGCACCTCCGAAGCCGGTGCTGCACGTGCCAAAGAACCTGCACCTGGTGCTGGAGAGAGAGCCTTTGACCCTTACGAGGCTGCTCTTATTAGCTCGTAAGTTTTTGATGAACTATACTTGTTTATTTTTTATAATGCTCTCTTTTGTTTCTTATTTTGTCGCTTTATTTTTGTAGTGGCGACGAGGATGAGGATACACCTATTGACGCGACTGCTCGAACGAGCACGTCCCGTACTTTAGTTGTTTCTGAATCTCGACCCGATGGGGACGAAATGTCGCCTCCCCAACAAAACATCGAACAGGCACCACCAGTTGAGAGCCCCCGGGCTTCTTCTCCAAAAAGAGCGAGGGTCGAGCCATCCAAGGAAACTATCCAATTCCCTGGTAGTTCGTCGACACCTTCACTGAATGATGTAAGTTCCAAGCCTTTTAATGCTTCCATCTCTTTATTTTTTGCTAAGTGCTGTCGAATTTATTCTGATTATATTGACTTCCTTTCTCCCTTGGTTGTCTCCTCAGCCTTTAATGAAGGAATTTATTCGTCTCGGTACTCAATTCGTCGGGTACCGTGACCATACCAAAAAGCTGGAAGGTATTGCTTTTATTTTCCTCCTCTGTGGCATGTGTACCATTATTTTTTGTCATGATGTCTGACTGTCGTTCATTTTGCCAGGAGATCTTGCGGAGGCCAACAAGCGTATTGACGCTCTTGCTACTAAGTTAGAGCAAAGCGAAAAGGCTCGCGAGAAAGCTGAAGAAGATGCCAAGAAGGCTAAGGAGGATGCCGCCATTGTCGGAGAACTCCGAAAAAGACTTCACGACGCAGAAACTTCTCTGAGTGAAAACATAACTCAACAATCTGCTCGTGAACAGGAGATCCTTACTCGCCTAGAGTCGCAATGTCGACGTTTTATTAGTAAGTGTTCGGATCCTTGTTGTTTCCTTGTGTCGTGTTTTTTCCCTTTTTCATTTGGCCAATCTTTCTTTTCACTTTTGTTCAGGGAGAACCGGTCAAGAGTATGAGCTAGAAGGTGCCGAAGGTGACCAACTCTTTGATGCACTTGCTCTTCTTGAAATTCACTGTGATGAGGCCCGCGATGGCCTTACTGAAGCTAAGGTTGGGCTGTCGCGGCTTTTTCCATATTTTTTCAAGAAAAAGGAAGTGCCCGCAACTTTTGTCGCTCTCGCCAAGTGCTTCAGTTCTCAAGAAAACCTTGGACTCCAACTTCGCCAAGAGGGGTTAAAAGTAGGAGTTGAGGGTACTATTGCCTTGGTTGTTGACAGCCAGCAAGACGTCGACTGGGCAAAAGTTGGCGACACAGAGGAGATGGAGACGAAGAAGTGGCAGGCGCTGATTAAGGCTGCCAAGTCTAACTCGAAGAAGATCCTTGCCTATCTTGGATATGGTCCAACTCATGCGCCTAGCTCGCCGAAGCCGGAGGTCAAGTAGACCACCTGGCCTTTGCTTCTAGTTTTAACTCTCTTTTGGCGCTGTTGCCTTACTAGATTTGACGACAACTGCTTCAGTGGTTCACTAGGAGTCCTTCTTTTGTAACAGCTATGTATATATTTGAAGAATTAATGGAAATCTATCTTTGCTTGATGATTGATGTCGAGAATCTTTATTTTTCAGTTGATTTTTGACAACTATACTGCGACCCCTCCTTCCGATCCTTCTCCTGCGTCCTGTTTGAAGAAACCTGTGGCTGTCGAGCAATTTGAAGACTCGTCGAGTAAAAATTCGACAGAAGACTTGGAAGAACTTCGCCAACAACTCCAGTCTCTGAAGAAACAATCACTTATGATAATGGAGAAATCTCGAAAATCATCCGAGAGAGAGAAAATTGCACTTCAACAGGCTCAAGATGCCATAGCTGCTAAAGAAGCCGTTGTTTCTGAAGCTGAAAAAGCGACCATCCGAGAAAATTGTATGCTTGATTTGATGAATGAAGCCAGTGCGGATATGTCAGGTATAATATTGCACATCAAGACTCCTTCTGCTTCCTTGTTATTTCTGTTTTGCGATTTCTTATGTTGTCGCCAAATAGGTTCCTTTCTCGACGCTGCTGCTGAAGACGAAAGGGTAAACACAAGGACCAATCTCCTTGTTAACCTTTCTCTTGACCATGGTTCTCTTTTCTGGGCCACTCCAGAACGTACCCGACAGTCAGGTTTCAAGATCGCGCCTGTTAGGTTCACGACTTCCTTGATTTCTGCACCAGGACCTTGTCCTTGGTTTACAAGACAATGTTTCCTCGGAACGAGGCACCCGACACTCTTCTTGGTTTAATGGAAAAATTTCGGGATGCTCCTCGTATCCATAATTTTGTGCGGGCTCAACTATCTGCCGGTGCCAGGTTTTCTATGATGATGATCAAAATCTGCTATCCCAAATTTGACATGAGCCAAATTGTTACCAAGTGCTTAGCCAAGATGGCGAAAAGAAAGAGGGACGTCAGTAAAATTGATGATCATGTGACCCCTGTTGCAGAAGATATGATGGATGAACTTCTTCGGATGGACTCTGAATTCTTTGTAAGGGGCAGCTATACTGAACATAGTACCCGCACTGCAAATGCTGGGCGGATGACCATAGATAATATACTAAGCCGGAATTGACTTTCTTTTTCTTTGGACTTGTCGATTTTTCTCTTAAAGTAGCATCCTGTATGGTTGTAAACATATACTGTATTGTAAAATTTTAGGAAATATTTCTATTTTTCTTCCTCAAGCCCCCGAGTGTTTCGGTGGTAAATCTCTTTATTTTTTATGCGAGGTTGTAAACCAAGGCATCTGAATTTTTATTGAGTATACTATATTTGCGGGTATAAGCCCCCGAGCGTATCGAAGAATTATGTATCTCCACTATATTTATTATATTGTAGCACCGCGAGCCCGCCTCATTAAAAACCTTTCCCGGCCCCACTCGGTGCCCCGAAAAAGGAAAAGAGTGCGTCTGAAAACTCGCGGGCGTTTCAGTACATTGTATCTTTACAAAGGAAGACTATATTTTAGCCCTAGGCGTAGAAACGCCTGAGCTGCGCCACGTTCCAGGGGTTTTTCTCGGGAACCCCTGTCTTCTTGTCCTTGATCCTGTATGCTCCTCCTTCGATTACTTCCGTAACGATGTAAGGGCCCAGCCACGGTGACTCGAGCTTTTCAGTACTTTGTTGATTGAGCCGTAAGACCAAATCCCCGACTTGGAAAGACCTTGGCCGCAACCGTCGACTACTGTGGTAGTTTTTCAGGTCCTGCTGGTATTTGGTGACTCGTGAGAGTACTTCATCTCGAGCTTCATCGAGTGCATCCACATCGTCTTCTAAAGCTCTTCTTGAAGTTTCTTCGTCATATTCTGTGACTCTTGGGGAGTCATTCTCTATTTCAATCGGTAGTACTACCTTAGCTCCGTGGACTAAAAAGAACAGAGTTTCTTGTGTCGCCGTATTTGGTGTTGTTCGAATACTCCACAAAACACTTGGCAATTCTTCTGGCCAAGTGTGTCGAGCTTTTTCAAGCGGTCCTAGCAGGCGCTTTAATACCATTGCAGATAATACCGTTGGCTTTTTCGACTTGACCGTTGGTTTGCGGGTGCCCAACTGACCAAAGTGCAATTTGATGCCTACTTCTGCGATATGCCTTGAACTCCTTCGACGTAAAGTTGCTACCATTGTCTGTGATGATGCTGTGAGGTACTCCAAATCGAAAAACGATGCTCTTCACGAATTTTATTGCTGATGCTACATCTGGTGAGGAGTTTATCGGCTTTGCTTCTATCCACTTGGTGAATTTATCGACAGCGACCAACATGTACTCGTATCCTCATGGTGAAGCTTTGTGTAACTTTCCCACCATATCGAGACCCCATTGAGCAAAGGGCCAAGATAAGGGTATTGGCATTAATTCTGCCGGAGAGTGGGGTTTTGCGGCAAATCTCTGACATGCGTCACAAGTTCACTATCTCCTTCGCGTCCTCAATTGCTGTCAACCAGTAGAATCCAGCTCGAAAAACATTGGCTGCAATAGCTCGACTGCTCGCGTGGTGGCCACATATTCCTTCGTGTATGTCCTTTAGGATTGTTCTGCCTTCTTCGGGTGTAACGCACCTTTGTAACACACCCGAGATACTTCACATACAACTCCCCTTTGACACCGTGAAAGCTTTGGATCGCCTAATAACTCGCCTTGCTTCAACTGGATCGTCGGGTATTGTCTTTCTTAGGATGTATGATATGTACGCCTGCATCCATGGGATTTGCACCATCAGTACTAGATCTTGTTCCTCTTCTTCTTCCAATGCTTCTTTCGCAGCCCTCGAGGGTTTCTCGTTCTTCTCCTTCTTTGTTAATTTCCTCGGCTTCGTGGATCTTTCTGTTATCTCTTCCCAGAACACACCTGGAGGAATTGCGAGGCACTGCGACCCGATGTTTGCAAGAACGTCGGCTTCATCATTGCTCAGCCTACTGATATGGTTTACTTCGCATCCGTCAAACAGCTTCTCCAGCTCATTATACATCTCTTTATACGCCACCATGCTATCATTGACCTCATCAAATTGGTTCATGACTTGCTGAGCCACCAATTGTGAGTCGCCAAATATTTTTAGTTGGGTTGCGCCGCAGGCTTTCGCCATCTTCATATTCTGCCTCATTGTTAGATGCGTTTGGGAACTTCATCCGCAGGACGTATTTCAATTTGTCGCCTTCAGGTGATATGAGTATCACCCCTACTCCAGCTCCTTCTACCCTTTTGGACCCGTCGAAGTTCATAGTCCAGGTTCTCGATAAATCCGGAGGTCCTGTGTTTTGCAACTCCATCCACTGCGATGAAGTCCGTAAAATTTGTGACTTTATTGCCTTTTTTCATACGTGATGTCCCGAGGAAAGTTCTATTCCCCAAAGGGAGACACGACCCGTAGCTTCGGATTATTGAGTATGTTGGATAAAGGCGCCTCATTGACCACTATTATCGGATGCGCCGAAAATAGTGGCGCAATTTTCTTGCGGTTGTGAATACTCCATATGCTAGCTTTTTGTACCTGCGGGTACCTCTGTTTTGAAGGCGATAATACTTCACTAATGAAATATATTGGCCTCTGCACTCCATGGAGTTTTCCTTCTTCTTCTCTTTCGAACTAGCGCCGTGCTGACCACCTGAGGTGTAGCCGCAATATATAACAGAGCGGTTCTTTCTCTTTTGGCGCCACTAAAATTGGTGGTGTTGAAATTTTCCATTTGAGGTCCTCGAAGGTCCTATCTGCATCTTCGTTCCACTGGAACTTCTCTCCTTGTTTGATTAAGGCGTAGAATGGTAGCGCCTTTTCTTCCCACTGGTGACGAATACTTAAAGCTGCGACTCGCTCATTAACTGTCTATTTCTTCAACTTTGTTGGCTTCCTCATTGTTACGATAGCTTGGATTTTTTCGGGATTTGCTTCAATCCCTCTTGCTGAAACTAGGAACCCAGAAGTTCTCTTAGGGACGAAAGAACATTTCGTCGGATTCAACTTGAGACAAAATTTGCCGAGGTTGTCGAAAGTTTCCTTCAAGCCCTCGATTAATGTTGCCCCCTTTTTGATGTGATGACGACGTCGTCGATGTATACTTGTACATTTTTCCCAATCTGTGTTGCTAAACACTTTTGCATCATCCGTTGATATGTTGCTCCGCGTTTTTCAACCAAAGGCATTGTTTTGTAACAAAATCGCCATACGGTGTGATGAACGCTGTTTTGCTTCGTCATCCTCTTTTAATCTGATCTGGTTGTATCCAGAATATGCGTCGAAGAAGGAAAGACGTTCACATCCTGCCGTGGAGTCGATAATTTGATCGATCCTTGGGAGGGGAAAGTGATCCTTTGGACAATGTTTATTGAGGCACGTAAAGTCGACACATGCGAAGGACTTTCGTGTTTTTCTTCGGCACCATCACTGGGTTAGCTACCCAAGTGGCCTTGGTAGATATCTCTTTGATGAAACCAGCTTCTCTAAGTCGATCAATTTCGATAGCATGGCTTTGCGGTTTGGTTCAAACGCCGCAACGGTTGTTTGATTGGTCTCGCTATTGGATCCAAGTTTAGGTGGTGCTCGGCAAGTTCCCTGGGTACTCCTGGAATGTCGACCTGGACCATGCAAGATTTTCCAGTGCTCACGGAGGAACTCGACGAGCGCTTTCCTATGCCAGGTCCATGTTTGTCGCGATGGATGTCGTTTTCTTCGGATCGGTTGGTGGATCTGCTTCCTTAGAATCTTTGGAGGTGTTGAAAGTTGATTCCTTGTTGGGCCTCCCTACGTCTGGCAGCACATCATAATCAGTCATGAGCTTTGACTGCGTACTCTGCGCATCCAGTTTCTGTAGTTGATGAAAATCTTTGCTTTCTTTTTGTAAGCTTCCTTTGACTGTGATTGGTCCCTTAGGTCCAGGTAACCTCCAAAGCAAGTACGTGTAATGTGGTATCGCCATAAACCTGGCATACGATGGTCGCCCCAACAAAGTGTGATACTGCGACGGGAAATCCATAACTTCGAATTCCAACCTTTCTATCCTGTAATTTTCTCGGGTCCCAAACTGAACGTCGAGATTGATCCTCCCCAGTGGGTAACTTGGCTTCTCGGTGTGATGCCGTGGAAACGTGTGTCGGTTGGTTTCAAATTTGCGAGGAAATGTTCATCTTCCTTAGCGTATCTGCGTACATAAGGTTTAAGCTGCCGCCATCTATAAACACTCGAGATACGTCAAATCCCGCAATTCTTATTCAGATAAGTGCTGATTGCCCTGGTCGAGGAACTTCTGCGGGTGATCCGTATGGTGAAGCCGATGTCTTGCCCGACCAATTTAGGTACTCAACCGTTGGTGGAGGCATCTTATCTGCCATAAATACTTGAAATTACCTTCTGAGCCCTATTAGATGGCCTAGCTTTTGAATCATCGAGACCGCACCATTATTGTTCGGATCAACATATGGAGGTGGTTGTGGTGATGCCGCTATTCAGCTGGTGTCGATTTTCGTCCGTGATCGCGGGAGGAGGTGGTAAGTGGATCTCACTCTGGGCCCTTGGGGTTTCTATTTGTTGTGAGCATTAGCCATCCCTGCGACCCGCAACATTGCTTGGAAATTGCGGATCTTTAGATGTCCCGATTGCCTTTTCCCGTTACAAGGAGAAAAGTGCACTGCACGCCCGTTCATCATATCTTCGGGAGTTACGAAAGATCTTTGAAACCTTGACCCGCTATTTTGCATGTTATCTCTATTGTCGCCTTGCTGTGTGTTACTTCTCTGGTAGTCATCTCTACTGTTTCCTCCATTGTTTCCCCGAAAGCCAGCCGATATTTGGCCAGGTGCATCGTAGCTTGAAAATTGACGGGGAAATCGGCGTCTATTTTGAAAATTTCGACTGCGATCTTCCTCTGGGGACCTATGTCGTTTGTTATGTACCACATCTTCACCATCTGCCCATCTGTTTGCTATTTCCATTAATGCTCTGTTCTTGGGTTTGTCCTCCCCAAGTCCTCACGAAATCTCCTCGTCGAACTCCTGCAACAAATGCATCTATCGCTCTTTCGTCAGATATATTTTCTGCCGAGTTTTTGATGATGTTCCACCTTTGGATGTACTTCCTCATTGATTCATCATGCTTTTGTCGACATGACCTCAACTCCTCTAGTGTCGCAGGTTTCTTGCAGGTTGACCGGAAATTCTTGATAAACACGTCCTCAAAACTTTCCCAGCTGTCGATGGAACCTGGGGGAAGCTTCTTTATCCATGATCTGGCGGCTCCGCTCGATGTATCTGGATGCTCTGCATGGTTGTCGCTCTGGTCCCACCTATCAATTTTACCGTCTCGAGGTAATCGACTAGCCAATCCTCGGGGTCTTGCAGGCCATCGAATTTCTTGAAACTATCGGGTAGCTTGAATCCTGATGGAACTCGAGTTTTTCGGACCCGTCGTGTGAAACATGGGAGTCCGCACATATCCTCTTCAGCAAGTTCCGGTGAATGCCGACGTTCCCTTCTTCTTGTCGCTCTCTATCCACCCTTAGTTGTTGTGTCTCGGCTCCACTCGCTCTTGGTGGATCTTGCACGCTGCGGTAGGTCTCGGACTATTTTGCCTTGCGCTCCTTCGGGAGGTGAAGTTGTGAACGCTGCTCCCATGGCTCCACATCCGCCATGGCCATGTTGTACAACACTTCTCTTGGATCTCCGGGAGGTGGACGACTAAGATGAAAGCTTGTGTCGCCATGTACCCTGCTTCCGGTGTTTTGGGATAATATTCCCCCTCGTGTCGATTGACATAAATGACATGTCGAGGTTTTGGATTAGAGTCTCTCTTTCCCTTATATTTTGTGCGAGATCTTGCTCTCCTCCGAGCTTCTCGTGACTATCTCCCGAAGTTCCCGATTGTCGACTTAATTCCGCGTCCTCGCTTGACGCAAGCTGCTTCCTTTCTTCTGTTCAAAGCAGCATCCGTTTTTCCAATTCTCTTCCAGCTCGGGCGAGTCTATATTGATAGCTTGCAGTTCTTCGACCGTAGCAGTTGTCTCCATTGGTTCAGAGCCATCCAGCTTTCGCCTCTATCCCATGCCGCTTGTGGAAGTTGAACTCTGACACGTGGTGTGGGCCCGACATATTTAGTACCCAAACCTCTCCTTAGATCTGAGGGATCGATATAGGGGTTTCCCAAATCGTCGAAAGCCTCTGATGTTTCCTCTTGATCGCGACTTGCTTCTCCAATGGCATAAACTTGGTGATATTTTGGAGTTTTCACTTTGCTTGGTTTGGTGACACCATCATAGAGATTGGTGAAGACCTTCCCAATAGAGATGGATTTGTCGATGAAGTCATAGCTGTCGGTGTCGCTCGAATCATCGCTATATAGGAGTCCACAGATGACTCGAAGGACATGTAGCCGAAGATCTTGGCGCTTGCATCGCTGCCGATGAAGCGTGGCGACGAAATCTCCTTGTCGCTTGACTCGATGGATGATATTGAGTTTGAGAAATCAGGACCAACCGCCGATAATCCGGGAGATCGGAACTTCGACGATACGCTCCTTCTTTCTCGACGTGGAAGTGGAACTTTCCAAACGTCATCTTCATGGGCTCCTCCAGATACGCATATGCATCCAAACGGGAGGGCCGGTGAGGAATAAAATCAACGAGACCAGTTTCGATCTGTTTACCTCTATCCATGATGTTGCTTGCTACTGATGAAGTTGACGATTTTGAACGTGCCATCGAGATCAGCTCCTTGTCGCCTCTAGATCCCACAGACGGTGCCAATTGACAAGGTATCAACTTGTCAATGCCTACGGATTGTAGACTAGGGTTTAGTTAGATGTAGAGGGCAAGTAGATCTCGAAGGTTTCAGCCGAAAAGTGCTCGACGAATATAAAACCAGGTTGTGATGATATTCGATCCTCTCTTTGTCCCTCGACTCCCCCTTATATAGGAGGCGGAGCCGACGGATTCGTGATACACAAGTTTACAGAGTCCGGGAGGGTTTTCAACCCATCTCGCAAGATTACAAACGATGACTCCTATTACAACTCTAGCTTTCCTTAATAGTATCTTAGGCTTCCGAATCTTCTTATTCTTCGGGTGATGGGCCTCCAGTAAACCCCGGGTACCATATTCGGCAGGCCTATTGGGTATGCCTATGTCATTGGGTGAACAAATTACAGTTGGGCAATTGATAGGATTGAAATAGCATTAAGACAGAACATCAAGATCATTAATCATGTAGGCATGTTTTCCATATATAGTCATACGTGCTCGCAATGAGAAACTTGTACAACATCTTTTGTCCTACCATCCGGTGGCAGCGGGGCCTAGGGAATCTACTGAAATTAAGGCACTCCTTTTAATAGAGCACCGGAGCAAAGCATTAACGCTCCGTGAAAACATGTGATCCTCATATCTAAGCCTTCCCTCCAGTTGTCCCAATTTCTGCCACTTTGGGGCCTTTGGTTCCTGACATAGACATGTGCATACAACTTGTAGATACAATCTAAGCAATAAGTATAGAGCTTAAATCTAAGATCATGCCACTCGGGCCCTAGTGACAAGCATTAAGCATAACAAGATTGCAGCAACAATAACTTCACAAACTTTGTAGATAGACAATCATAATGTAACAATCCATCGGATCCCAACAAACACAACACCGATTACATCAGATGAATCTCAAACATGTAAGGCAGCTCATGAGATCATTGTATTGAAGTACATGGGGAGAGAATACCACTACAGCTAGAACCCGTAGTCCATGGGGGAACTACTCACTGAGCATGATGGAGGCGGTGGCGTCGATGGAGATGGCTTCCGGGGCCTTCCCGTCCACAGGCCTAATAGAGACCTGTCCCAATTGGAGCTTCGCGATGGTGGCGGCGCCCGGAGTCTTTCTCGGAGTTTCTTCAATTGGTATCGCGTTTTTAGGTCGAAAGGACTTATATAGGCGAAGGCGGAGTCGGAGGGTGCACAGGCCCCTCACGAGGCGCCGCGACCAGGCCGGGGCCGCGCCGCCATGTTGTGTGGGGCCCATGGCCCCCTCCGACTCTCCTTCTGTTGGATGCTTCCGGGAAAATAAGATGTTGGGTCTTCGTTTCGTCGAATTCCGAGAATATTGCCCGAACAGCCTTTCTGGAACCAAAAACAGCAGAAAACAGCAACGGCCCTTCGGCATCTCGTTAATAGGTTAGTTCCGGAAAATGCATAAAAACATTATAAAGTGCAAGCAAAACATGTAAGTATTGTCATAAAACAAGCATGGAACATCAGAAATTATAGGTACGTTGGAGACGTATCAAGGACCGCAGTCGAAATTTTCAAAATAGACGTCGATTTCCTCGACAATTCTCGAGTTACGATGCACCTGGCCAAATATCGGCTGGTTTTCGGGGAAACAATGGAGGAAACAATAGAGATGACTACCAAAGAAGTAATGCACAGCAAAGCGACAATAGAGATAACAGGCAAAATAGCGGGTCAAGGTTTCAGAGATCTTTCGTAACTCCCGAAGATATGATGAATGGGCCGTGCCAGATGCATTTTTATCTCGACAAAGAATGGGAAAAGACAATCGGACATCTGCAAAGACTGCCGCAATTTCAAGCAATGCTGCGGATCGCAGGGATGGCTAATGCTCAAGCAGCAAATAGAAACCCCCAAGGGCCCAGGAGTGAGATCCACTTGCCACCTCCTCCCGTGATCACGGACGAAAATCGACATCAGCTTAGAATAGCGGCAGCACCACAACCACCTCCATACGTTGATCCGAACAATAATGGTGCGGTCTCGATGATTCAAAAAGCTAGGCCGTCTAATAGGGCTTAGAAGGTAATCTCGCGGCAAGTGTTTATGTTAGAAAAGATGCCTCCACCAACGGTGGAGTACCTAAATTGGTCAGGGCAAGACATTGGCTTCACGATAGCGGATCACCCGGAGCAAGTTCCTCGACCAGGGCAATCAGCACTTATCTTACCAGCAGTAATTGCAGGATTCGATGTATCTCGAGTGTTTATAGATGGCGGCAGTAGCTTAAACCTTATGTACGCAGACACGCTAAGGAAGATGAACATCTCCCTAGCAAATTTGAAACCAACCGACACACGTTTCCACGGCATCACACCAGAAGCCAAGTTACCCATTGGGGAGGATCAACCTTGACGTTCAGTTTGGGACCCGAGAAAACTACAGGATAGAAGGTTGGAATTCGAAGTTGTAGATTTCCCATCGCAGTATCACGCTTTGTTGGGACGACCAGCATATGCCAGGTTTATGGTGGTACCACATTACACGTACCTGCTTTGAGGTTGCCCGGACCTAAGGGACCAATCACAGCCAAAGGAAGCTTTGCGCTGGCCGATAAATGTGACAAAGATTTTCATCGACTATCGTAAACTTTCGGGATGCAGTGACGCAGCGTCAAGGTTTCTGACTGACTATTATGTGCTACCAGATGTAGGGAGGCCCAACAAGTAATCAACCTTCAACACAGCAAAAGATTCTAAGGAAGTGCAGATTCACCCGACGGATCCAAAGAAAACAACGTCCATCGCAACAAACATGGACCTCACATAGGAAAGCGCGCTCGTCGAGTTCCTCCGTGAGCACTGGAAAATCTTAGCATGGTGTCCAGCTGACATGCCAGGAGTACCTAGGGAACTTGCCGAGCACCACCTAAACTTGGATCCAATAGCGAGACTAATAAAACAACCTTTGCGGCGTTTTTGAACCGAAACTAAGCTATGCTGTAGAGATTGACCGATTGAGAGAGCTGGTTTCATCAAGGAGCTGCATATAGAGGCCACGTGGGTCGCAAACCCATTGTTGGTCCCGAAGAAAACACTAAAGTCCTTCGCATGTGTGTCGACTTTACGTGTCTCAACAAACATTGTCCAAAGGATCACTTTCCCCTCCCGAGGATCGATCAAATTAACGACTCCACGGCAGGATGTGAACGTATTTCCTTCCTGGACGCTTACTCTGGTTATAACCAGATCAGATTGAAAGAAGAGGATGGGGTCAAAACAGTGTTCATCACACCTTACGGCGTATTTTGCTATAGAACAATGCCTTTTGGTCTGAAAAACGTGGGAGCAACATATCAGCGGATGATGCAGAAATGCCTAGCAACACAGATCGGGAAAAACGTACAAGTGTACATTGATGATGTCGTCATAACATCAAAAAAGAGGGCAACACTAATCGAGGACTTGAAGGAAAATTTCGACAATCTCGACAGATTTTGTCTCAAGTTGAATCCGACGAAGTGTTCTTTCGGCGTCCGTGCGGGAGAACTTCTCGGTTCCTAGTCTCACAAGAGGGATTGAAGCTAATCCCAAAAATCCAGGCTATCGTAACAATGAGGAAGCCAACAAAGTTGAAAGAAATACAACAGCTAACTGGGTGAGTCGCAGCTTTAAGCAGATTCGTCGCCAGACTAGGAGAAAAGGCGTTACCGTTCTACGCCCTAATCAAACAAGGAGATAAATTCCAGTGGAACGAAGAGGCAGATCGAGCTTTCGAAGATCTCAAACGCGCAATCTCAACACCCCCAATATTGGTGGCGCCAAAAGAGAAGGAACCCCTCCTGCTATACATTGCGGCTACACCCCATGGTCAGCACGGCCCTAGTGGTCGAAAGAGAAGAAGAAGGAAAACTCCATGGAGTGCAGAGGCCAGTGTATTTCATTAGTGAAGTATTATCGCCTTCAAAACAGAGGTACCCTCATACCAAAAACTAGCATATGGAGTATTCACAACCGCAAGAAAATTGCGGCACTATTTTTCGGCGCATCCGATAATAGTGGTCAATGAGGCGCATTTATCAATATACTCAACAATCCGGAAGCTACAGCCGTGTCTCCCTTTGGGGAATATAATTTTCTCCTCGGGACATCACGTATGAAAAAAGAAAGGCAATAAAGTCGCAAATTTTACCCGACTTCATCGCAGAGTGGATGGAGTTGCAAAACATAGGACCTCCGGATTTATCGAGAACCTGGACTATGAACTTTGACGGGTCCAAAAGATTAGAAGGAGCTGGAGCAGGGGTGATACTCATATCACCCGAAGGCGACAAATTGAAATATGTCTTGTGGATGACGTTCCCAAACGCATCTAACAATGAGGCAGAATATGAAGCTCTTATACATGGGATGAAGATGGCGAAAGCCTGCGGCGCAACTCGATTAAAAATATTTGGCGACTCACAATTGGTGGCTCAGCAAGTCATGAACCAATGCAGTCAATGATAGCATGGTGGCGTACAAAGAGATGTATAATGAGCTGGAGAAGCTGTTTGATGGATGCGAAGTAAACCACATCAGGGTTGAGCAATGATGAAGCCGCGTTCTTGCAAACATCGGATCGCAGTGCCTCGCAATCCCTCCAGTGTGTTCGGGTGGAGATAACAGAAAGATCCACAATGCCGAAGAAATTAACAAAGAAGGAGAAGAACGAGAAACCCTCGGGGGCTGCGAAAGAAACACTGGAAGAAGAAGAAGAGGAACAAGATCTAGTACTGATGGTGCAAATCCCATGGATGCAGGCGTACATATCATATATCCTAAGAAAGACAATACCTGACGACCCAGTTGAAGCAAGGCGAGTTATTAGGTGATCCAAAGCTTTCATGGTGGTCAAAGGGGAGTTGTACAAGCGAAGTATTTCGGGTGTTTTACAAAGGTGCGTTACACCCGAAGAAGGCAGAACAATCCTGAAGGATGTACACGAAGGAATATGTGGCCACCGCGAGCAGTCGAGCTATTGCAGCCAAAGTTTTTCGAGCTGGATTCTACTGGTTGACAGCAATCGAGGACGCGAGACGATAGTGCGAACTTGCAGATGATTCCAGAGATTTGCCGCAAAATCTCACTCTCCAGCGTAAATTAATGCCAATCACTCTTATCTTGGCCCTTGCTCAATGGGGTCTCGATATGGTGGGCAAATTACACAAGGCTTCGCCAGGAGGATACGAGTACATGTTGGTTGCTGTCGATAAATTCACCAAATGGATAGAAGCAAAGCCGATAAATTCACCGGATGCAGCATCAGCAATAAAATTCGTGAAGGGCATCGTTTTTTGATTTGGAGTACCTCACAGCATCGTCACAGACAATGGTAGCAACTTTACGTCAAAAGAGTTCAAGGCATACCGCGCGAAGTGGGCATCAAATTACACTTCGCATCATGGGCACCCGCAAACCAACGGTCAAGTCGAGAAAGCCAATGGTAGTATCTGCAACGGTATTAAAAAGCGCCTGCTAGGACCGCTTGAAAAGGCTCGACACACCTGGCCAGAAGAATTGCCAAGTGTTTTGTGGATTATTCGAACAACACCAAATACGGCGACACAAGAAACTCCGTTCTTTTAGTCCATGGAGCTGAGGCAGTACTACCGATCGAAATAGAGCGTGACTCCCCAAGAGTCGCAGATGACGAAGAAACTTCAAGAAGAGCTTTGGAGGACGATGTGGATGCACTCGATGAAGCTCGGGATGAAGTACTCGCACGAGTCACCAAGTACCAGCAAGATCTGAAAAACTACCACAACGACTGTTGCGGCAAGATCTTTCCAGCGGTGATTTGGTCTTACGGCTCAATCAGCAAAGTACTGAAAAGCTCGAGTCACCATGGCTAGGCCCTTACGTCGTTACAGAAGTAATCGAAGGAGAAGCGTACAGGATCAAAGACAAGAAGATAGGGGTTCCCGAGAAAAACCCTTGGAACGTGGCGCAGCTCAGGCGTTTCTACGCCTAGGGCCGAAATATAGTCTTCCTTTGTAAAAATACAATGTACCGAAACGCCCGCGAGTTTTTCGGACGCACTCTTTTCCTTTTTCGGGGCACCGAGTGGGGCCGGGAAAGGTTTTTAATGAGGCGGGCTCGCGGTGCTGCAATATAATAAATATAGTGGAGATACATATCTTTTTCTTCGACACGCTCGGGGGCTTACACCTCGAAGTTACAATATAGGTGAATTTAAGACACAAATATTTCGCCTTGGTATCAAATACCTCGCCAGGAACAAAACAGCAATCTAAAAAGAACAAAACACTCGGGGGCTCATACCCGCCAATATAGTATACTCAATACTAATTTGGGTGCCTTGGTTCATAACCTCGCATATACAATAAAGAGATTCATCATGGAAACACTCGGGAGCGTGAGGAGGAAAAATAGAAGTGTTCACTTTACAATATAGAATGTGTACAACATACAAGACGCAATCCCTGAGAAAACTCGACAAGGTCAATGGCGGTTCAGTATATTATCTATGGCCAAACGTCCAGCATCTGAAGCACGAGTACTATGTGCAGCATAGCTACCCCTTACAAAAAACTCAGCATCCATCCGAATAAGTTCATCCATCATATCTTCGGCAACAGGGGTCACATGATCTTCAAGCTTGCTAACATCTCTTTTTCTCTTCGCCATCTTGGCCAAGCACTTGGTCACAATCTGGCTCATGTCAAACTTGGGATAGCAAATTTTAATCATCATCATAGCTAACTTGGCACCGGCAGAAAGTTGAGCTCGCACGAAGTGATGGATACGAGGAGCATCTTGAAATTTCTCCAACAAACCAAGAAAAGTGTCGGGCGCCTCGTTCCGAGGAAATAACGTCTTGTAAACCAAGGTCAGTGTCCTGCTGCAGAAATCAAGGAAATCGCGAACTTGACAAGCGCGGTCCTGAAACCTGACAATCTGTCGGGTACGTTCTGGAGTGGCCCAGAAAAGAGAACCATGATCAAGAGAAAGATTAACAAGGAGATTTGTCCTCGTATTTACCCTCTCGTCTTCAGCAGCGGCGTCGAGAAAGGAGCCTATTTGGCGACAGCGTAAGGAGCCTATTTGGCGACAGCGTAAGGAGCCTATTTGGCGACAGCGTAAGAGACACCAAGGAAATAGAAGGAGTACTAGTGTGAAGCATACCTGACATATCTGCACTGGCTTCATTCATCAACTCAAGCATAAGATTCTCTCGAGTGGTCGCTTTTTCAGCTTCAGAAACAGCGGCTTCTTTGGCAGCTATAGCGTCTTGAGCCTGCTGAAGTGCAAATTTCTCCCTCTCGGATGATTTTCGAGACTGCTCCATCATCATAAGTAACTGTTTCTTCAAAGCTTGGAGTTGTTGGCGAAGTTCGTCCAAGTCTTCTGCGGAATTTTTACTCGAAGAATTTTCGAAGCGTTCGACAGCAACAGGAGCCTTCTTCGAACGGGACGGCGCAGGTAAAACATCGGAAGGGTGGGAAGTTGCAGTATAGTTGTCAAAAATCAACTGGAAATAAAAAAAGCCGGTATCAATCGTCAAGCAAAGATAGACTTTCATTCATCCTCGAAGTATATACATTGCTATTACAAAAGAAGGGTCCCTAATGGACTAGTGAAGTAGCTGTCGCTAAAATTAACTAGGGCGACAGCGTCAAAAGACAGAAAAAACTAAAAGAGAGGACAGGGTGGTCTACTTGACCTCCGGCTTGGATGCGCTTGGAGAAGGAGTCGGTTTTACACCAAGGTAGGAAAGAATTGGTTTGGAGGGGGGCTTGGCAGCTTTAATCAGTGATTGTCATTCCTTCGTTTCCATCTCCCTTATATCGCCAACCTTGGTCCAGTCGATGTTTTGTTGGCTATCCGCAATCAGCGCAATGGTGCCCTCAACGCCAACCTTCAGTCCCTCTTGGCGAAGTTTAAGCCCAAGATCTTCTTGCACGTTGAACGCCTTGGCAAGAGCGACGAAGGTGTTGGGCTCCTCTTTCTTCGGGAAGAAATAGGGGAAAAGCTTCGACAGACTTCCTCAGCGTCAGCAAGGCCTTCGCGTGCTTCATCCCCATGGATTTCAAGAAGAGTCAGCGCGTCAAGCAGCTCGTCGCCTTCAGGACCCTCCACCTCATACTCTTGATGGGTTCTCCCTGAAGACAAAATAAAGGATAGTTCGTAAAGAACATGCTCGGAAAACATGAAGTAACCCGAGAAAAACAAAACGGAACAAAGTACTTACTAACAAAACGTCGACTCTGCGACTCCAGGCGACTAAGGATCTCTGTTTCTCGAGCAGATTGCTGTTGTATATGTTCGCTCAGAGAGTTTTCCGCGTCATGAAGTCTTTTTCGAAGACCTTCGACAACGGCAGCATCGGCTTCAGCTTTCTTACGGGCCTTTTCGCTCTGTTCCAACTTGGCAGCAAGAGCATTAGCACGCTTATTGGCTTCCGCAAGTTCTCCTGGCGAAAAAGCGACAATCGAATATTATGATAAAACCGTGGAATATATGCAACAAAGGAGGTAGATGAAGATAGTACCTTCCAGCTTTTTGGTGTGATCACGATACCCGATAAATTGGGTACCGAGACAGATAAATTCCTTCATTAAAGGCTGAGGAGAGGATCAAAAAGGAAAAATAGTCAATATAGCCAGTCTACATTCGACAAACATATCGCAGAGGCAAGATGATCAAGATTATGATAACATGTCACTTCAGAAATTATCTTTGTTATCGTTTACCTACTCGAGGGCGAGTAGGAACTAAGCTTGGGGATGCTTGATACGTCTCAAACGTATCTATAATTTCTTATGTTCCATCCTACTTTTATGATGATACTCACATGTTTTATACACATTATATGCCATTATTATGCATTTTCCGGCACTAACCTATTGACGAGATGCCAAGAGCCAGTTGCTATTTTCTGCTGTTTTTGGTTTCGTAAATCCTACAAAGGAAATATTCTCGGAATTGGACGAAATCAACGCCCAGGGGCCTATTTTTCCACGAAGCTTCCGGAAGACCGGAGGAGATACGAAGTGGGGCCACGAGGTGGCGACACACTAGGGCGGCGCGGCCCAGGTGCTGGCCGCGCGACCCTGTTGTGTGGGCCCCTCGTGACGCCCCCTGACCTACCCTTCCGCCTACTTAAAGCCTTCGGTGCGAAACCCCGCACCGAGAGCCACGATATGGAAAACCTACCAGAGACGCCGCCACCAATCCCATCTCTGGGGATTCAGGAGATCGCCTCCGCCCTGCCGGAGAGGGGAATCATCTCCCGGAGGTCTCTTCATCGCCATGATCGCCTCGGATCGATGTGTGAGTATTCCACCCCGGACTATGGGTCCATAGCGTAGCTAGATGGTTGTCTTCTCCTCATTGTGCTATCATGTTAGATCTTGTGAGCTGCCTATCATGATCAAGATCATCTATTTGTAATCCTACATGTTGTGTTTGTTGGGATCCGATGAATATTGAATACTATGTCAAGTTGATTATCAATCTATCATATATGTTATTTATGTTCTTGCATGCTCTCCGTTGCTAGTAGAGGCTCTTCCAAGTTGATACTTGTGATTCCAAGAGGGAGTATTTATGCTCGATAGTGGGTTCATGCCTCCATTAAATCGGGACGTGACAAAAAGTTCTAAGCTTGTGGATGTCTTGTTGCTACTAGGGATAAAACATCGATGCTTTGTCTAAGGATATTTGTGTTGATTACATTACGCACCATACTTAATGCAATTGTCTGGTTTTTGCAACTTAAGGGGTTCGGATGATAACCTGAAGGTGGACTTTTTAGGCATAGATGCATGCTTGGATAGCGGTCTATACTTTGTCGTAATGCCCCGATTAAATCTCATAGTACTCATCATGATATATATATATATGTGCATTGTTATGCCTTCTTTATCAATTGCCCAACTGTAATTTTTTCACCCAACATCTCGTTTATCTTATGGGAGAGACACCACTAGTGAACCGTGGACCCCGGTCCTATTCTTTACATCTGAAATACAATCCACTTAATTGTTCTTTCTGTTCTTCGCAAAAAATCATCATCATCCACACTATACACCTAATCCTTTGTTTACAGTTAGCCGGTGAGATTGACAACCCTCACTGCATTACGTTGGGGCAAAGTACTTTGATTGTGTTGTGCAGGTTCCACATTGGCGCCGGAATCCTGGTGTTGCGCCGCACTACACTCCGCCACCAACAACCTTCACGTGTTCCTTGACTCCTACTGGTTCGATAACCTTGGTTTCTTACTGAGGGAAAACTTGCTGCTGTATAATACGTGCAAAACGTATCTACTTTCCCGAACACTTTTGCTATTGTTTTGCCTCTAATTTGTGTATTTTGGATACAACTAACACGGACTAACGCTGTTTTCAGCAGAATTGCTCTGGTGTCTCGTTTTTGTGCAGAAATCCAACTTTCGGGAAAATCCTCTGAATTTATGCGAAAGGTCCTATTTTCCCGGAATATTACGGAGCAGATGGCAAGCCAGGTGGGGCCCGAGGGCCCCACACACCAGGCCTGCGGCCGGAGGGGCGCAAGCCTGTTGTGTGGCGCCTGGCCCTCGACGCCCTCCTTCTGACTACTTAATGCCTTCAACCTAAAAACGCACGGGGGGTAAGAAGAAATCGCGAGAAGACATCCAGACGCGCGCCACCGTCGCGAAACTCCGTCTCGGGACCGAAACTCCGTTCACTCCGCCGGACCGGGAATTGGAGGAGATCATCGCCATCATCACCACCGACGCCTCTCCATCGACCAGCCATCCCCCATCCATGTGTGAGTAATTCCCCCGCTGTAGGCTGAAGGGGATGGTAGGGATTGGATGAGATTGGTCATGTAATAGCATAAGATTGTTAGGGCATAGTGCCTAGTGTCCGTAATTGGTACTTTTATGATATTGTTGCAACTTGTTATTCTTAATGCTTGTCACTAGGGCCCGAGTGCCATGATCTCAGATCTGAACATGTTATCAATTCATTATGATATTCATTGCTTTAGTCTTACCTGCAAGTTGTATACACGTATTGATGTCCGGAACCCGAGGCCCCAAAGTGACAGAAATTGGGACAACCGAAGGGGATGGCGGTGATATGTGGATCACATGTGTTCACGGGTGTTAATGCTTTGCTCCTGTACTCTATTAAAAGGAGTGCCTTAATTTCCAGTAGATTCCCTAGAGGGCTGCCACCGGCTGTAGGACAAAAGATGTTGTGCAAGTTTCTCATTGCGAGCACGTACTATATATGGGACACATGCCTATTGATTGATTATACTTGGACACCGTTTTATTATTTGCAAATGCCTCTTTGATTGTTACATGAGTTTCTCTCATCCATGAAACGCCCGTTAATCCATCCCTGTGCCTACAGTATTTTAATCCTGTTGTTTACAATAATCACTACTGCTGTCTTTGTTACTCCTGTTCATTTTCACTACGCTACGCTATAAACCGTTACTCGATAAACTCTTGCGAGCAAGTCTGTTTCTGGTGCAACTGAATTGACAACTCCTTTGTTAAGGCTTACAAGTATTCTTTGTCTCCCCTTGTGTTGAATCAATAAATTGGGTTTTACTTCCCGCGAAGACTGTTGCGATCCCCTATGTCATCAAGACTATTTTCTGGCGCCGTTGCCGGGGAGCATAGCTTTATTTGCAAGTTCACTTGGATTGATATTGTTCGCTGCAAATTCTCCATCATGGGTAAACCTCGCAATACTAAAGTTGCCATATTACCATCCACTACAAGAAAAGGTACAACTCTGAGTACCTCTGCTGCTCTTGATTCACAGTCTGTGATTGATAAACTTGTTTCACCACCACATGTTTCACATGCTGGTACTTCTGCTAGATCTGAAAATTCCTCTCATAATTTTGATGATGCTTGTGCTTGATAATGATGGTTCATTAGGATCTTTTCTAGATGCTACAATTGCTAGGTCTAGACAAATTGAAAATAAAACTCCTAGTGAAAATGCTGCTACACACATTAATTCACTTGAGTCGTTGAATACTCTAGTGATGATCTTGATGAGGATTATGTAACTTGATGATGATTTTATTGATAAATGCAATGCTACTACTGATGCAAGAAAAATTAAAAAGTTGCTTGCACAACATACTGTTAGATATAAACTGTCCCCTGATCCTAAATTTGCCACATCTCCTATAAACATTAAGGATAAGGATTATGATTTTTCTCTTGATTTGTCTCATATATCTATTGTTGAGAAAACACCTTTTGTGGTACTGAAAAAGAAAGTGCTGTAGAACACATGATTGAGCTATCCACTCTTAGTAGCTTGTTTTCGATGATGTTAAGAAGCGTACTTATTTCGTTGCTAAAATTTTCCCTTTCTCATTAAAGGACGATGCTAAAACTTGGTATAATAGTTTGCCACCTGATTCTATTAATAGTCCAAAAGAATTGCTTGATGTTTTCTTCCTGAAATACTTTCCTAGTGCTCAACATCAGAGAATTTATAATTTTGATCAGAAGATGGAGAGAAATTGCCTGAGGCTTGGGCTAGATTTTGCTCTCTTATTAGAGCTCGGCCTGATCATGATTTGGAAAAGCATGACTTACTTGATATATTTTATAGTGGACTAACCATTGAGTCTAGGGCATACCTGGATAGTTGTGTTGGTTTTCAGGAAAAGAACTCCGGACGAATGAAGAATTATTGGCTAGAATAGGCCGGAATCATGATGATTGGTCTACACCTGAACCAACCGACACCAACATTGAAGAAGAGGGGTATGATTAAATTAAATGATGAAGATACGAGGGAAGCCAAGAAATCTCTTAAAGAGAAGGGTATTAAATCCGAAGAAGTGAAGAATTTACCTCCCATAGAAGATTTATGTAAGATCACTCCCCCTTCACCCATGATTGAGGTACACTCTCTTGAACGCTTTACTAGAGAAGATATTCCGTATTCAAAACCTCCTGCTCAATGCTTAGATGAGTTTGATAATTACATTGTTAAGCAAAGTAATTTCAATATGAGAGTAGAGAATCATTTAATGGAAAATTCTCAAGCTATTAGTGAATTGCATGGTATTGTGGAGAGAACCTCCAATGATGTTAAGATACTTGTTAAACATTTTCAAATGGTTCAAACTCAAATTGATCAACTCACTAAAGTGCAAAATGACTTGTTAAAAGACAATTCTAAAGAAAAACATGCTTATGAAGTAACAACTAGAGGCGGTGTTTCCACCCAGGATCCTCTATATCCTGAAGGGCACCCCAAAAGAGTTGAACAAGATTCTCAACGAACTGAAACTAGTGCTTCATCTAAGAAAAACAAAAAGAAACATAAAACTGTTGTAGAATCCTCTGAGCCTGTTAATGATCCCAATAGTATTTCTATTTCTGATGCTGAAACTGAAAGTGGTAATGAACATGATAAAGATAATGATAAGAATGATGCTTCGATAAAGAAGAGGTTGAAGAAGAACCTGAAAAGCATGCTAAAAATAAAAAGTATACTAAAGAAGATTTTATTGCTAAGAAACATGGTAGTGAAAGGGAACCTTGGGTTCAAAAGCAAATGCCTTTTCCTGCTAAGAAACAAAAATCAAAGGAAGAAGAACATTATAATAAATTTTGCGATTGGATGAAACCTTTATTCCTGCAAATACCTTTGACTGATGCTATTAAATTGCCTCCTTATTCAAAGTATATGAAATATATTGTCTCTAACAAAAGGAAAATTCCTAATGAGGAGATTTCCACTATGCTTGCTAATTACTCTTTCAATGGTAAGGTTCCAAAGAAGCTTGGGAATACCCACTATTCCTGTTCTATTAAGAATAATTATGTTAGAACTGCTCTATGTGATTTGGGAGCGGGTGTTAGTGTTATGCCTTTTTCTTTATAAGAGACTTTATTTAGATAAGTTGATACCGACCGATATATCTTTGCAAATGGCTGATAAATCTACTGCTATTCATGTTGGTATATGTGAGGATGTTCCTATTCAAGTTACTAATAATTGCTTAATATTAACTGATTTTGTTGTGTTGGAAATGCCTGAAGATGATAATATGTCTATTATTCTTGGGAGACCTTTTCTTAACACCACAGGGCTGTTATTGATTGCAATAAAGGAAAAGTTACTTTCAATGTTGATGACAAGGAGCATACCGTTTATTTTCCCAAAAGGATTGAGAAAGCATGTGGAGTTAATACAATTTCTAATGTGAGAACTATCAAAGTGGGAACTATTGATTGTCCTATATATGAGCCTAAAGAAGAATATCAAACTCTTGTGATTGGATCCATATCAATACAATACAAGGTAACATGATTGATTTGAGGTTTAATTCTTCTTATGCTATGTAAAATTTATTTGGTGGCAAGACTTGATCAACCTTGTTAACAAATTCATTTTATATGCATAGAGGAGCTAAACAACATCTCTTTCTCCCTCCACTTGATTTACTTGCTGTAGCACTTTTGTTTTGCAAAGTTCTTTAGTTAATTAGAGATCTCAAAATCTTTTTCTGCCCAGTAATAATAAAATTGACACAGAAATGTGCATTTTTCAAAGTTTTCAAAAATTCACAAAAATTATACCATTGGTGCTATTTTTCAACGAGGCACCTGGGAACACCTGGGGATGACCAGTGGGGCACTGATGTCTACGTTCCCCCTCCTTTCTGTAGACAGTGTTGGGCCTCCAAGTGCAGAGGTTTGTAGAACAGCACAAGTTTCCCTTAAGTGGATACCCAAGGTTTATCGAACTCAGGGAGGAAGAGGTCAAAGATATCCCTCTCATGCAACCCTGCAACCACAAAGCAAGAAGTCTCTTGTGTCCCCAACACCCTAATAGGTGCACTAGTTCGCGAAGAGATAGTGAAATACAGTGGTATGAATAAGTATGAGCAGTAACGGCGCGAAAAGTGCTTGGCGCGTAGTTGATGGTGGTGGTATTGCAGATAGTAACGCATAAAACGATAAACAAGCGGTAGTAACTCACAGTATTTAGGAACAAGGCCTAGGGATTACACTTTCACTAGTGGACACTCTCAACATTGATCACATAACAGAAGAGATAAATGCATACTCTACACTTTTGTTGGATGATGAACACATTGTAGGATTACACGAACCCTCAATGCCGGAGTTAACAAGCTCCACAATAATGCTCATGTTTTAGTAACCTTTAGTGTAAGAGATCAACACGACTAAACCAAGTACTAGCATAGCATGCACACCGTAACCTTCATGCATATGTAGGAGGAATAGATCACATCAATACCATCATAATGATAATTAACTCCACAATCTAAAAGAGATCATGATCATAGCCTACGACAAGAACCACGGTGCACACACTAGTCACCTTTACACACGTGCAGGAGGAATAGAACTACTTTAATAACATCACTAGAGTAGCACATAGATGAATTGTGATACAAAACTCATATGAATCTCAATCATGTAAAGCAGCTCATGAGATCATTGTATTGAAGTACATGGAGAGAGATTAACCACATAGCTACCGGTACAGCCCGAGCCTCGATGGAGAACTACTCCCTCCTCATGGGAGCAGTGATGAAGATGGCGGTGGAGATGGCAGCGGTGTCGATGGAGAAGCCTTCCGGGGGCACTTCCCCGCTCCGGTAGGGTGCCGGAACAGAGTTTTGTCCCCCGAATTGGAGTTTCGCGACGGTGGCGGCGCCCCTGGAGTCTTTCTGGAGTTTCGTCAATTGGTATCGGGTTTTCTGATCCGGGGGCTTCTTATAGGCGAAGAGGCGGCGCCGGGGTCCCGGCCAAAACCCAGGGGCGGGCCCCTAGGCCGCGCCAGCTATGGTGTGGTGGGCCTGTGCCCCCCTGGTCCCTCTCGTGTGTTCTGGATGCTTCCGGGATTCTAAGATCTTTGCGTTGATTTCGTCCGATTCGAGAATATTTCGTTACTAGTTTTCTGAAACCAAAAACAGCAGAAAACTGGCACTTCGGCATCTTGTTAATAGGTTAGTTCCAAAAATGCACGAATATGACATAAAGTGTGCATAAAACATGTAGATAACATCAATAATGTGGCATGGAACACAAGAAATTATCGATACGTTGAGACGCATCCCCAAGCTTAGTTCTGCTCGTCCGAGCAGTAAAACGATAACAAAGATAATTTCTGGAGTGACATGCCATCATAATCTTGATCATACTATTTGTAAAGCATATGTAAAGAATGCAGCAATCAAAACAATGTGTATGACATGAGTAAACAAGTGAATCATAAAGCAAAGACTTTTCATGAATAGCACTTCAAGACAAGCATCAATAAGTCTTGCATAAGAGTTAACTCATAAAGCAATAATTCAAAGTAAAGGTATTGAAGCAACACAAAAAGATTAAGTTTCAGCGGTTGCTTTCAACTTGTAACATGTATATCTCATGGATAATTGTCAACGCAAAGCAATATAACAAATGCAATATGCAAATATGTAAGAATCAATGCACAGTTCACACAAGTGTTTGCTTCTTGAGGTGGAGAAATAGGTGAACTGACTCAACAATAAAAGTAAAGAATGGTCCTTCAAAGAGGAAAGCATCGATTGCTATATTTGTGCTAGAGCTTTGATTTTGAAAACATAAAGAGAGCATAAAAGTAAAGTTTTGAGAGGTGTATGTTGTTGTCAACGAATGGTAGCGGGTACTCTAACCCCTTGCCAAACAAACCTTCAAAGAGCGGCTCCCATTTTATTTTATTTTGGGTGGCACTCCTTCCAACCTTTCATTCACAAACCATGGCTAACCGAATCCTCGGGTGCCTGCCAACAATCTCATACCATGAAGGAGTGCCTTTTTATTTTAGTTTTATTATGATGACACTCCTCCCAACCTTTGCTTACACAAGCCATGGCTAACCGAATCCTCGGGTCCGTCCAACAATCACATACCATGGAGGAGTGTCTATTTTTGTTAATTAATTTGGGACTGGGAATCCCATTGCCAGCTCTTTTTGCAAAATTATTGGATAAGCGGATGAAGCCACTAGTCCATTGGTGAAAGTTGCCCAACAAGATTGAAAGATAAACACCACATACTTCCTCATGAGCTATAAAACATTGACACAAATAAGAGGTAATAAATTTTGAATTGTTTAAAGGTAGCACTCAAGCAATTTACTTTGGAATGGCGGGGAAATACCATGTAGTAGGTAGGTATGGTGGACACAAATGGCATAGTGGTTGGCTCAAGTATTTGGATGCATGAGAAGTATTCCCTCTCGATACAAGGTTTAGGCTAGCAAGGTTATTTGAAACAAACACAAGGATGAACGGTGCAGCAAAACTCACATAAAAGACATATTGTAAACATTATAAGACTTTACACCGTCTTCCTTGTTGTTCAAACTCAATACTAGAAATTATCTAGACCTTAGAGAAACCAAATATGCAAACCAAATTTTAGCATGCTCTATGTATTTCTTCACTAATAAGTGTAAGGTATATGATGCAAGAGCTTAAACATGAGCACAACAATTGCCAAGTATCACATTACCCAAGACATTATAGCAATTACTACATGTAGCATTTTCCAATTCCAACCATATAACAATTTAACGAAGAGGAAACTTCGCCATGAATATTATGAGCTAAGAACACATGTGTTCATATGAACCAGCGGAGCGTGTCTCTCTCCACACAAGCATGATGTAATCCAATTTATTCAAACAAAAACAAAAACAAAAGCACACAGACGCTCCAAGTAAAGCACATAAGATGTGGCCGAATAAAAATGTAGTTTCAGGGGAACGATAATGTTGTCGATGAAGAAGGATGCCTTGGGCATCCCCAAGCTTAAACGCTTGAGTCTTCTTGATATATGCAGGGGTGAACCACGGGTGCATCCCCAAGCTTAGAGCTTTCACTCTCCTTGATCGTAGTATATCATCCTCCTCTCTTGACCCTTGAAAACTTCCTCCACACCAAACTCGAAACAACTCATTAGAGGGTTAGTGGACAATAAAAATTGACATATTCAGAGGTGACACAATCATTCTTAACACTTCTGGACATTGCATAATGCTACTGGACATTAGTGGATCAAAGAAATTCATCCAACATAGCGAAAGAGGCAATGCGAAATAAAAGGCAGAATCTGTCAAAACAGAACAGTCCGTAAAGATGGATTTTATTAGGCCACCAGACTTGCTCAAACGAAAATGCTCAAATTGAATGAAAGTTGCGTACATATCTGAGGATCACTCACGTAAATTGGCATAATTTTCTGAGTTACCTACAGAGAATTAGACCCAGATTCGTGACAGCAAAGAAATCTGTTTCTGCGCAGTAATCCAAATCTAGTACTTACTTTACTATCAAAGACTTTACTTGGCACAACAAAACACAAAACTAAGATAAGGAGAGGTTGCTACAGTAGTAAACAACTTCCAAGACACAAATATAAAACAAAGTACTGTAGCAAAATAACACATGGGTTATCTCCCAAGAAGTTCTTTCTTTTTAGCCATTAAGATGGGCTCAGCAGTTTTAATGATGCACTCGCAAGAAATAGTATTTGAAGCAAAAGAGAGCATCAAGAGGCAAATTCAAAACACATTTAAGTCTAACATGCTTCCTATGCATAAGAATCTTGTAAATAAACAAGTTCATGAAGAGCAAAGTAACAAGCATAGGAAGATAAAACAAGCGTAGCATCAAAAATTTCAGCACATAGAGAGGCATTTTAGTAACATGAAAATTTCTACAACCATATTTTCCCCTCTCATAATAACTTTCAGTAGCATCATGAGCAAACTCAACAATATAACTATCAAATGAAACATTCTTATCATGAGTCTCATGCATAAAATAATTACTCTCCACATAAGCATAATCAATTTTATTAGTTGTAGTGGGAGCAAATTCAACAAAGTAGCTATCATTATTATTCTCATCATCAAATATAGGAGGCATATTGTAATCATAATCAAATTCACTCTCCATAGTAGGTGGCACCAAAAGACCACTATCATTATAATCATCATAAATAGGAGGCAAAGTATCATCAAAGAAAATTTTCTCCTCAATGCTTGGGGGACTAAAAATATCATGAAAACCAGCTTCCCCAAGCTTAGAACTTTCTATATCATTATCAACAATGGTGTTCAAAGTGTTCATACTAATATTACTACCAGCATGCAAATAAGATTTCATAGGTTTTTTAATTTTCGCATCAAACAATCCAAGTTTTAAATCAGGAAATAGAACAAGAAGCTCACTCTTATACATTATGCCAAACTAGTGTAAACAAGAAACAAAAAGATGCAATTGCAGGATCTAAAGGAAATAGCTTTGAGCACACACACAACGGTGCCGGAAAAATACTTTACCTGAGACCGTAGTATGAGTGCCTTTTACCTTTCCTCCCGGCAACGGCGCCAGAAAAGTGCTTGATGTCTACGTTCCCCTCCTTTCCTGTAGACAGTGTTGGGCCTCCAAGTGCGAGAGGTTTGTAGAACAGCAAGTTTCCTTAAGTGGATACCCAAGGTTTATCGAACTCGGGAGGAAGAGGTCAAAGATATCCCTCTCATGCAACCCTGCAACCACAAAGCAAGAAGTCTCTTGTGTCCCCAACACACCTAATAGGTGCACTAGTTCGGCGAAGAGATAGTGAAATACGGTGGTATGAATAAGTATGAGCAGTAGCAACGGTGCCAGAAAAGTGCTTGGCGCGTAGTTGATGGTGGTGGTATTGCAGCAGTAGTAACGGTAAACAGTAAACAAGCATAGTAACTCAGCGGTATTTAGGAACAAGGCCTAGGGATTACACTTTCACTAGTGGACACTCTCAACATTGATCACATAACAGAACAGATAAATGCATACTCTACACTTTTGTTGGATGATGAACACATTGCGTAGGATTACACGAACCCTCAATGCCGGAGTTAACAAGCTCCACAATAATGCTCATGTTTTAGTAACCTTTAGTGTAAGATAGATCAACACGACTAAACCAAGTACTAGCATAGCATGCACACCGTAACCTTCATGCATATGTAGGAGGAATAGATCACATCAATACCATCATAATGATAATTAACTCCACAATCTACAAGAGATCATGATCATAGCCTACGACAAGAACCACACGGTGCACACACTAGTCACCTTTACACACGTGCAGGGAGGAATAGAACTACTTTAATAACATCACTAGAGTAGCACATAGATGAATTGTGATACAAAACTCATATGAATCTCAATCATGTAAAGCAGCTCATGAGATCATTGTATTGAAGTACATGGAGAGAGATTAACCACATAGCTACCGGTACAGCCCGAGCCTCGATGGAGAACTACTCCTCCTCATGGGAGCAGCAGCGGTGATGAAGATGGCGGTGGAGATGGCAGCGGTGTCGATGGAGAAGCCTTCCGGGGCACTTCCCCGCTCCGGCGGGTGCCGGAAGAGTTCTGTCCCCGAATTGGAGTTTCGCGACGGTGGCGGCGCCCAAGGTCTTTCCGAGTTTCGTCAATTGGTATCGGGTTTTCTGATCCAGGGGCTTCTTATAGGCGAAGAGGCGGCGCCGAGGGTCGAAGGGCTGGCCAAACCTAGGGGGCGGGCCCCCTAGGCGCGCCGGGCTATGGTGTGGTGGGCTGTGCCCCCTCTGGTCCCTCTCGTGTGTTCGGATGCTTCCGGATTCTAAGATCTTTGGCGTTGATTTCGTCCGATTCCGAGAATATTTCGTTACTAGGATTTCTGAAACCAAAACAACAGAAAACAGGAACTGGCACTTCGGCATCTTGTTAATAGGTTAGTTCCAGAAAATGCACGAATATGACATAAAGTGTGCATAAAACATGTAGATAACATCAATAATGTGGCATGGAACACAAGAAATTATCGATACGTTGGAGACGTATCGCACCCAATTGGCACCCAGCGGCCAGGAGGCGCGCTACCCGTGTGGGCCCCTTGCCCCACTACATCATCTCTTCCTCCCACTCTCTTCTCTCTCCGAAAAAACTCGCACCAGTTCCTCTCGCTCGTGTTTCGCTCAATAGCTCCAGATTTCTCGATCTCTTTGCTCAGCCCAGATTTGAAATTTGGCACATTTGCTCTCCGGTATGTGACTCCTCCGATCATCCAAGTAGAATTTTGTTTGTTTGAGTATATCTTGAATATTTTGCTGCTGTAGGTAACATGTTTAGTGAGCTTGCATGCTTATTCTAAGTGGTAAAAACTAGTTTTGATGCATGATTAGTACTCTAGCAAGTTCCTATGGTAGTTTCCCTCAATTATATGTCACCAAATCAAATTTTATAATGATTGTTGAAAAATTTCAAAAAATGGAAGGGAGTAGGCACCAACTCAACCAACAAGAATTGGAGGTCCAACAGGTTATGAGAGTTCACCGCGAAGAAGGAGTATACCCCGCTTACTACCCGTGCGTGGATTTTATGAGAAGTGCAGGAATCTTGCAAGATGTTCAAAGTCCAATTTCTCGTGCAGGGTTGGATGATTTTGTTGTTGGTGAACAACGCCAATATGCAAAATTGACTATGTCTGTAGTGCAGGATTTTGAATTCAATTGGTCGCGATCTAACCCCATGGTTCGATACAAAATTTATAATAAAACTGTCAACTTGTCATTCGATGATTTTTGTGCAGCAATTAGAGTGCCGCAATGGGGATCATGCGAGAAGATAAGGGGATCGCCGCAAGAGTTCTTGGACCTTTTCAAGATGATTTGTCATGGAAGAAGCTTCTCAGAGGATGGTGGTAAAATCAGTAGCATTCAACTCCCAGCTATTCACTACTTTGCTTATTTCATCACCAAGTGCGTTCTACCTAGAAAGAATGGAAGTAAATTATCTATCCAGGATTTAGCTTTTCTAGCTGCTGCATTGCAAGGTAATAAGACCTATAATTTGGGTGCTTTGATAGCTTCTAGACTTGCCACTAACCGTGAGAAGGGCGGAATTTGTGGAGGTCTCATCGCCTCCCGTTTATTAGCTATGCATGGTGTAGAACCTCACCATCTTGATATTCAGCTTCCCATAGAGAAACTTGACATAGTCTACATGATTAAGCATGAATTTGTTTCTGACACATCCAATTTGAGTAACCTGTCTTACAGAATAACATTTTACAAGAAAACTTGGAGAACAACTAAGAAAACTGAAAAATTAGTAGGATTGCCTGCACCAGTTCTGTTTAACTTTGATTCCAGGAAGGATTGGTCAGTCACGGAAGGTGAACTGAATGGATACATAGAGGGAGATGGCCATCGTGCAAGAGACAACACGGAGGAGGTCGAGGAACACCTTGACTCGTCATCCAATGCAGCAAGTTCTTCGCATCAACAAGCTGGGTATGAGGAGCCTCCACGCTTTTCTTTTGCATCGGGACCTTATTATGACTACGCCATGTATGATCCACCGGCGTGGAACCCACACCCTCGCTGGGGTTGATCTCCACTTAGGCCAAAAGCCTAAGCTTGGGGGAAGGTATACCGGCATCACTCATTCTTTGCACATTATGGTTGCTGGATACTTGTACATACTTGTTTAGCTTCTTAGAGTGGTTTTCTAATAAGAGGAAGATGATATTTGGGGAAGTGCTGCCTGAAAACAGATTCTGGACTGTTACTAAAAAAAATCGTGTGCACAGCCAGAACGTTATTCTGAGCTGCCAATTTTTGTGCATGTTCCCCAGGTTGTTATCTAACTTTCATTAGTTGAACACTTTTCGAGCTGAGCAGCGGAAGAGTTTCTTTAAAATCAATTACTGTACTGCTGTCAAGTTTTGGCAGATTTCTGCCATCTTGCTTTTCTGTGTTTCTTTTAGTTTTCATGTTCTTGTTTTTGCTTTGTTTCTTTCCTAAAACACAAAAAAGACCAAAAATATTTCTGTTGTTTATCTTCACCTTTTGTTTATCTTGGTTTCTTGCTTTTATTTTGCTTTGTGTGTTATCGTTGGTTTGCTATAAGAAAATCCAAAAAGATTTTGCTTTGTTTGCTTGTTTCCTTTTTTCTAATTCGAAAACACCAAAAATATTTGCTGTTCTTCTTTGGTTTTGTAAAGTTCATTATGAGTTCAATGATCTTCGGTGGCTGGAGCGTGGTTTTCATTTCATATTATTCAAGCTACACAAGTGAAAAGGCAATAATGACGATCTACGACAATTGTGGTGAGAAGCTGGTATGAACTCTATTTGTTTTCATTTTTGTACATATACTCATCCATGTGAGCATGCTTAGTTGGTTCATGTGAGGTATATGTCATTTAAGAAAGTCTAGTAGTTCATGATCTCTCATGATTAGCTCCAATTTATTAATATGAGTAGCATGTCATACATATTTGCTTGCATTGTTTTATTCATAGATAGGTATGACATTGTGGTATCCTCCTCTGAATAATTCACTTGAATCAACTTGGCAATGCTCACGCATGCATATGACTGAACAAATGTCAATTAAGCCTCGATGATTTACTTTAACTCAGAGTTCTTGTATCACTTTTATGCCTCCGTTAATTTATTTTGTCGCAAGCATGATTACAGTTTTTGCTCTCTTGATTGTCGCTTCCCGTCTATTGCTAGCCTTCACTTGTCTGAGCGGGAACGCTGCTCGTGCTTCCAAACCCCGAAAACCAAGTTATGCCAAAGTGTCCACCATAAATACCTATGCATGGCATTTCAAACCATTCCAAGTAAATTCTCATGTGCTACCTTTAAACCTTCAAAATGCTTCTCAATTTGTGTCAATGTTTTATAGCTCATGAGGAAATATGTGGTGTTTATCTTTCAATCTTGTCATTTACTCCTGACAGACTTTCATAATGGATTAGTGGCACATCCGCTTATCTAATAATTTTGCAAAAAGAGCTGGCAACGGGGTTCCCAGCCCCAATTAATCAACTTTCATTAATAATTCTCTTCACATGTTTTGCCCTGATTTATCAGTAAGCAACTTAAATTGGAAATAGACACTCCTCCATGGTATGTGATTGATGGAAGGCACCCGAGGATTCGGTTAGCCATGGCTTGTGTAAGCAAAGGTTGGGGGAGTGTCATCCATAATAAAACTAAAGTATGTGTGTAAACAAAAGAGAAGAGGGATGATTTACCTTGCTGGTAGAAATAACGTCCTTCATGGGAGCCGCTCTTGAAAGTCTGGTTGACGAGGTAGTTAGAGTACCCACTATCATTCGTTGACAACAACAAACACCTCTCAAAATAATTTTATTCTTGTTTTACAAATGAAAAGCTCTAGCACATGTTAATCCTGCTTCCCTCTGCGAAGGGTCAATCTTTTACTTTTACATTGAGTCTCCATCCTTTCTTTGAGCACTTTCTTGAGAGCACAACTGTCATTCTTAGTGTAATATGCTTGTCCCAAAATGTGATTAACGGTGGTATAACTTTGATGCTTTTATCTTTGATAATCTCTACTTACAGTCTTTCCATGAACTTCAAAGGTGCCCAAGCATTTATGTTTTGCTGTACAAATACGGGCAAGCGAGATACCACTTTATCATATCACTCTATGAACATTGCAATCCTGCTAATAGACATGATTCATGATGCTCATTATTAATTTGTTGGTACATTTTCCATGATTGACATAGCTATTAGATGATTTTATTTGCATGTACCCTATTATGAATTGCTTAAGTACTTGCCATATCATGAGAATATTTACATCATATGAACAGATGTGTTCGTGAAAGTTATTTTATCGCACTCAGTTGTTAACTGAATTGCTTGAGGACAAGCAATAAGCTAAGCTTGGGGGAGTTGATACGTCCAAAACGTATCTACTTTCCAACACTTTGCTATTGTTTTGCCTCTAATTTGTGTATTTTGGATACAACTAACACGGACTAACGCTGTTTTCAGCAGAATTGCTGGTGTCTGTTTTGTGCAGAAATCCAACTTTCAGAAAATCCTCGGAATTTATGCGAAAGGTCCTATTTTCCCAGAATATTGACGGAGAAGGGCAAGCCAGGTGGGGGCCAAGGGCCCCACACACTAGGCAGGCGCGGCCCGGAGGGGCGCGCCGCCTGTTGTGTGGCGCCTCGGCTGGCGCGCCCTCCTTCGGACTACTTAATGCCTTTGACCTAAAAACGCACGGGGGTAAGAAGAAATCGCGAGAAGACATCCACGCGCCACCGTCGCAAAACTCCGTCTCGGGACCAAAACTCCGTTCGGCACTCCGCCGGACGGGAATTGGAGGAGATCATCGCCATCATCACCACCGACCTCTCCATCGACCAACCATGTTTCTCCCATCCATGTGTGAGTAATTCCCCGCTGTAGGCTGAAGGGGATGGTAGGGATTGGATGAGATTGGTCATGTAATAGCATAAGATTGTTAGGGCATAGTGCCTAGTGTCCGTAATTGGTACTTTTATGATATTGTTGCAACTTGTTATGCTTAATGCTTGTCACTAGGGCCCGAGTGCCATGATCTCAGATCTGAACATGTTATCAATTCATTATGATATTCATTGCTTTATGATCTTACACTGCAAGTTGTATACACGTATTGTTGTCCGGAACCCGAGGCCCCAAAGTGATAGAAATTGGGACAACCGAAGGGGATGGCGGTGATATGAGGATCACATGTGTTCACGGAGTGTTAATGCTTTGCTCCGGTGCTCTATTAAAAGGAGTGCCTTAATTTCCAGTAGATTCCCTAGAGGCCGGCTGCCACCGGCTGGTAGGACAAAAGATGTTGTGCAAGTTTCTCATTGCGAGCACGTACGACTATATATGAGACACATGCCTATTGATTGATTAGTACTTGGACACCGTTTTATTATTATCTGCAAATGCCCTGCTTTGATTGTTACATGAGTTTCTCTCATCCATGCAACGCCCGTTCATCCATCCCTGTGCCTACAGTATTTTAATTGATGTTTACTATAATCACTACTGCTGTCTTTGTTACTCTGTTGTTATTTTACTACTCTACTGCTATAAAAGTTACTCGATAAACTCTTGCGAGCAAGTCTGTTTCCAGTGCAGCTGAATTGACAACTCCGATGTTAAGGCTTACAAGTATTCTTTGTCTCCCTTGTGTCGAATCAATAAATTGGGTTTTACTTCCCGCGAAGACTGTTGCGATCCCCTATACTTGTGGGTCATCACTGTACGCATCACACCTTCCTCTTGGGGTTCCCAACGGACGTGTGTCTTACACGCCATCAGGTGGCCCTGGTTTGGCGGCGGCATCCTGGTCTCCCTTGCGATGGTGGACATCTCCCTCAGCCTCGTTGACAGCGTCCTCGCTATGTGGTGGCGGTCGCCATTGTCGGCGTCGAGCTTGCAGGACGGTTGTCATCCGTCTACGGCCAAGAGTCTCCGGGGGAAACCCTAGATCCTTCGGATCAGTCAATGGTGGCACATCGTGTCATATCCCTGTTGAGGCATCGTCTTGGAGGTCTTGTCACAGCTGATGTATATCGTCTTCTAGCTCGGGCTGCTCCGGGAGAAATCCTAGATCCTATCTCGGATCAGGCGATGGCGGCGTACATCGTCGTTCTCCCTCCTGGGGGCATCGTCTATGGAGCAGATGTAAGATGGAGGGTCATGAGGTGGAGCGGCGTTTCTCTTTCGTGTTGAAGACGACGATTCTCGGCGGCGTGGTGCAGCAGGGTCACATCGTCGGATACGTCATGTTCGACGTGCGCAGGGTAGTGGAGATGTCTAGCGTCGTGGTGGCGTTGGTGGCAGGCCTCACAAGGTCATTGCATTGATCTCTCCTGAAGATGGGTAAGCGGAAGACGATGGTGGCGAGGACTTCTGGAGCGTGTATGATGGTACGTGCCGAGGATCTGCCGGACCGGTTGTGCCACCTGCTCGCCATTGGGCGACTTGTCGAGGCCTTCGGTTTTGGGATGATGCGCGTTGGTGCGATGTCAGGGTGTTGGCTTTGTTCGTTGACCCTCCCTTCATCGGTGATGTATGATTAGCGAGATGTCGTTAGTTTGGTGGCTTCGGTTCGATCTTTGTAATTCTTCTTGTAACGTGTTGTGAATAATCTAATAAAAAAGCCGTGTGCATCCCTTGGATGCAGAAACTAAGATGATATTTTCCCCATTTGAAAAAAAAAACATTTATTGTTGGCTAAGTTTAATACCCGAACCATGTCCAAATACGTGAACCTACATGATCATGCACTGTGAACCTACATGATCATGCACTTAAAAGGTAAGGTAAGGACCAGATTGCGTGGAGATACACATTATATTTCATATTGAGAAAGCAATTGGTGGGTTGAAGGTTTTGGTTAATAAATAATGCCATATCTTCAGGGCATGTACAATGAGGGTAACGTCGGCTTGCGCTTAAGAGTTTTCCGTTGGATATCTGTTGAGTTGGAGATAATAGAGGAAGAGAAGGTTATCTTCTTTTAGCTAAGCGAAGATCGTTTAGAAAATAAGAGACTATTTTCTCCATTGTACCACATGTTCTCCCTTAGCAGTAGAATTTTCTGCTATAAGTTAATTAATTTTCAATATTTGTAACGAATGATAATAGCAGAGAATGCATTGTATGACTTATCTATTGTCTTCTCTAGATAATGTGGAAGACTGAGAGAATGAATGTCTTCTCTACTATTGTGCATGCCCTTACAGAGAGGTGGGACACTTAATTACCACAATATACGTAGCAATTATCAATTATCGTAGGAGAAATTCCAAGTGAATTGGGTTTGGACCGGGCCTGGACAATTTAGATCGGGTTTTCTCACCTTTTTAATGCAAATGTTGTGCTCCTGTCGGTTGCACCAAAAAAAACTTAAGGGTATTTTGAATCTGGATTATTTTTAAAGGAGTGATGCTATATGTGTGATGTTTGATGTCTTGTGTTCCTACGACCGATGCCGCACATGCACCACTAGAGATGCAAGTGGGTCAATACTAGGATACTCTCTACTTTTTAGGTGCAATTAAACTATGTTTTTTTCTGCAAAATGATGATTTCAGCATAAAAGTTAATTTGTGTGAGCTTCTACGTCTGTACTGTGTTTCGCAAAAAAAAAAACCCTAATCAGCAACCAGTTTACTGATCGGCGGCTGGCTAGCCGATCGGTGGCCAACCGGATCCTAGTTTTGTAATCTTTTAAAATCACTGTATTATTCGTAAAAAAAACCCTAGTCAGTAACCAATTTACCGATCGGCGGCTGGCTGGCCGATCGGTGGCCGATCGGATCCTAGTTTTGTAATCTTTTTGAATCACCATATTATTCAAGAAATGATGAAAAAAATTGTGTTTTTTTTTAAAAACCCCTTTAAGAGCATCTCCAGCCGCGTCCCCCAAACCGCGCCGGATTGAGCGTTTGGGGGACGTGTTTCGTTCGTGCCGCGTTTGGGGGACGTCGCTCCCCAGTCGCGTCCCCCAAACAAAATTTCGCAAATTTTAAACTATTCAATTAGATTCATCTAAACTTACATAGATTCGAACGAAATTTGACTAACTTAAAACTAAACCTAATCTAGAACCACTTGCGGCGGCGGAGCGTCGTAGTCTGGAAGTTGTACATCTCGTCGGTGACGACCTCCCGCGCGCTCGTCGATGGGCTCGTCCACGGGCTCGTCCTTCACCAAGCCGCTTGGCCTCGCGCGTCGTCGGTGAGGTCCACCGCGGCTTGCCGGAGTCGCGGATGGACATGGCGATCGCCGCGTCCAGGTCGCCCCTCCGAGGCGTCCTTGTCGTCCATGGACGCCAGAACGCCGCCCAGGCGATCCTCGGGGTCGTCGGCTGGCGATGAGCCGCTGCACTCGTCGCTCCGCCGGCGGCGCGACTCGCCCTCCCTCCTCCTTCAGCCGGGATGAGGAGGCGCCGCCGCGCCTCCCTTGCTGCCGCCGCCCGCCCGCCTCGTGTTGACCCCGTCCGGTCCTCCGACCTCCCGTTTGGGGACGGTGTAGGCGCCGACCGGTGCGACGAGGACGGCGTCGATCGCGCCGGTCCCGAGGAAGAAGAGTGCGAGGAGGACGAGTACGTCATCCTCCTCGGCTGCCATTGAGGAGACGGCGGCGGCGACGGCATCTCGGCCTTGGAGCGCCGTTGCGGAGGCCGCGGATGACGTTCTCGAGGTGCGCCCGAACGCCCGAACGGGCGCGGCCTTCCCTGTTCCAGCTGTTGGGGCCGCCGACGAGGTTGTCGGTCTTGCATCTCGACGTCGTACTTCCCTTGAAGTACGTCGTCCACGCGTCGTTGTCGTTGGCGCCCACGTCGGATCCAACCGCTCCTCGGCGGTGCGTTGAGCCCGACGGGCCTTGATGGCGTCCCTCCATTGGTCCGTCTTCGGCTTCGGCGGCGGAACGCCAATGCCGTTCACGGCCATCTTCCGCCGCCGCTGGCAGCCGCGTCCGGCCCGGCGTGTGGCGCACGTCTCGCCGGTGAGGCGCCCGTCCGCCGTTCGCCGCGGCGATCTTGCGGGAGGACGAGCTCGACATTTTTGAGCGGCGAGGGTCAGGAGGAGGCGACGGCGACGAGAAGGATTATGAGCGGCGATAACTCGGGCGTCTTAAACAGGCGGGTAGTTGCTGCGCAATAACTCGCGGGCGACGCCACGCGGCCATGCACGACAGACGCGTCCTGCGTCGCTGGGAAAACAGGGCGCCATTAACGTCGCTTGACCAAAGGTAGGCGACGGGGTTTTTCCGTGCGTGACGGGTCGGGCGCGTCGGTTGGCCTCGCTTTCGTTGTGTCCGCGTCCGGAGCGTCCCGTGGACGGGGACTTCGGGCGCCGGACACGTATCGGACCGCCCGGATAAAAATGGGCTTTGGAGGACGCGGTGAAACTCTTTTGTCCGGCGTGGCAACCCTACGCTTTGACGCGGCGGAGATGCTCTAAGCGATCTTGCACTCATGAGATTGTGCACAACTCCTTGGACCTCATCTATCTGTGGCAAGGACTTGGCCCAGCAGCGATCCACGGCAACGGGCTTCGTAAAAATCGGCAGGCGAATGCAACCGGAAGAGATTGGCGTCGGTCGCCGAGAGACATCTCAGCGAACGGCGACACGATTCGCCGGTCGCCGCCATCTGGCAACTTCCACAAACCCACACCAAACCCAGCTTCTCTACTCTGTACGATCACACGCCGCTCCCAAAAATCCAACAAAAATACCCAAAATCACAACGGCATGAACTACCTCAAGAACTCGCGCTCCTCCCTCTCCCGCCTCCTCCGTCACAATCTCGCCGGCCGACCGCAGCCGCCGCCGCCGCCGCTCCCGGCGGGGCCAACCGCGCGGCACTACTACGCCTCCCCGCGCCTCCCGGGGCTCCTCCGCCTGTCCAGCCGAGGCCCCCTCCGCCACGACCCCGCCGCCGCCGCCGCATGCCGTCCGCCGCCGCCGCCGCCTCCCCGGCACTACTTCACCTCCTCGCGCCGCCCGCAGGTGATCCACTTCAGCCGCCGCCGGGGCGGCAGCGGCGGCGGCGGGGCGCGGTGGTACCACGACCGGCGCAAGCTCACGGCGGCCGTCCTCATCTCCGGCGGCGCGGCGGTCGTCGTCTACTTCGGGAACCTCGAGACGGTGCCCTACACCAACCGCACCCACTTCATCCTCGTCTCGCCCCGGCTCGAGCGGCAGCTGGGCGAGTCGCAGTTCGCGGATCTCAAGAAGGAGCTGGCCGCCAAGATCCTGCCCCCGCTGCACCCGGACAGCGTCCGCGTGCGCCTCATCGCCTCCGAGATCGTGCGCGCGCTCCACCGCGGCCTCGCCGACCGCCGCGCCGACGACTTCAGCGACGCCTCCTACGGCGACATCTCCTCCGACCTCGCCATCAGGAACCGCGACATGGACGCCGAGGACGTGATGCAGCGCGCCTCGCCCGACAAGGACGCGGGCGCGGCCGCCGCCGCGCAGCGGAATGACGAGCTCCTCGATGACCGGTGGGTTGCCGAGAGCCGGCGGCGGGGCAAGGCAAGGGGGGCGCAGCCGCAGACCAAGCATCTCAACGAGCTCAACTGGGAGGTCATCGTTGTCAGGGATAACATCGTCAATGCAATGTGCTTGCCCGGCGGTAAGATTGTGGTCTTCACTGGATTGCTCGACCATTTCAAGACAGATGCCGAGATTGCGACTGTTCTTTCACATGAGGTAAAAGTTTGCTCATTGGACTATCGGCTCACATATTGTTTTTGTTGCTTTTTACACTGCGTTTGAACTTACATTGGTGTGCCTCTATCTTTTAGATTGGGCACGCTATCGCGAGGCACGTGCCAGAGATGATCACCAAGGGCATGTGGTTTACCATCTTGCAGATTGTCATCCTGCAGTTTATTTACATGCCAGATTTGATCAATGCAATGTCAAATTTGCTTCTCAGGCTGCCCTTCTCGCGAAGGTATTCATTTCTGCATTTCGCATTGTTCATGAAATTACGGTATTTACATTCTGCACATGATAACTTGCATATATGACTGAAATGACATGCTCTCACAAATCTGGCAAAGCCAATAAATTTGGACCAAATGGGTTTGATTTATCTATATATATCTCATTTTGTTGTAATTTATACGAATCTTGCTTCAAGTGTCTCTGTGTAGGTCACCCTAAACTAATTTGAGCCATCCTATAATTTCCATTTAATGTACCACACATCAGTCAGAATCTATCTAGGTAAAGTGATCTTTGTACCACATTAACAAATAAAAAGTAATTGTCACCAATGTCGAAGTTGCGTCCAAAACTATTAAGACTTAGACTAGTATCATTGTCATTTGACTTGGGAGATGCTCTTACATGCCTGCAATCCAGGTTTGTAGCTTCATGAAGCAAGTGATAATCTATCTAGGTGAAGTGATCTTTGTACCACATTAACAACTGAAAAGGTTTGGCAAGTCTCACCATTGCCACCGACATCCAATTTATGTCAACTATTAATAGACTTGTCATTTGACTTGGCAGATGCTCTGAAGAATTATATGCCTGTAGTCCAGGTTTATAACTTCATGAAGTGTCAAGATATTTGATCAGATCCTTTCATGGATAGAAAGAGGACATTTATATTTTAGGTTATTCAGAGGCACCTTTGAGGCACATACTATTTATAGGGACTAACTCACAGTAGTGGCATTTGAAGTAATAAAACCCATGGCGCTTGATAGTCCTGTGTGTGAGTTGTTTGTTCTTTGTCCTGCGTAGACATTGGAGAGCCATCTAATTCTTTGTTCTCACACTATTTTCCAATGGTTGGCAGAGTCCATTTTGATAGACTTATTAACTGTTCACAAAGGTAGAAGCTAGACTAAATAAGATTTAAAATACCATATGTCATGTGTACCGAAGCCTGGGCATGGAATTGATCACCAAACACCAAATTGACTAGAATGATAATAGGATATCCCCCGGCGGAGCTTTGCGCCAAGTGGTTAGGATAAATAGAGGGTATTTTTAGCCAGAAACTGCTAAATATGAAGGAGTGTTTACTTTCTTGTAAATCTGTTACACCTCGTACCAAAGTTGACAAGGATGATGCCCTTGTACATTATCAGAATCCTATTAGAAATGCATTATCATTTACAGTGGATGAAAGTTCGGTTGTCTGTCGATTTTCTATCAGAATTCACTCGTAAAAAACGTTTTAAATGTACAAAATCGATCATTCTGAGGATTGGGTTGTGTGTATTTGCGATTCTCAAGCCTTTTACCATTTGGTAAGTTTGCACAATTACCTACCGGCAAAACCAGTCCCCTTGACAAGTGCTTGTTGCAGTGTGAAGCAGTGGTCACAGGTCAGTTAGGATCTTCAGTGATGGGAAGATTTGAAGCATGGAAAAATTGGTCTTTTACCCAAAAGTTTACTGGTCTTAGATCATCTACCCAAAGTTGAATGTCCACTAGTAAAATACCCATTATGGACTTGAGACCAAATAAATTATCGTTCAGTCTGCTGGTCACAAGACTCATTCTAGTCCGTTAGTAAAATACCCATTAGGAACTTGAGACCAAATAAATTATCACTCAGTCCGTAAGACAAAACTGCCCCTGTATGACAAAACGGAGCTGGTCACAAGACTCTTTCTAGGCCAGCTTCTGTGAAGCAGATTCAAACCCTCGCTACACAAAGTTCATGCATTTAGCTACAGGTACCGGTGATTTGCAACCTGATCACTATTACTTCAGCCTCAAGTTGGTCAATATTGCTTCAGACTAAGTAAAAAACTAATGGAAGTACTGACGACTTATGTTTCTGATGGTAGTGCTAATATCTCTACTACTATAGTGTAGCAGTTTTAAATTTGGATTTGCCATCTCCGTCTTATGTTTCCTGCCAAAACAACCCTAGAATGATTCTCAGCTGTTGATAGTCCATGGCCGTAGAATAAAAAATAAACTATGCTGCTGCTGCCTGCTCTGGGAGGTCTGAATGCGAATAAATAAAACACTTCAAACGTTACTTGAACTTCACAATCATCAGAGCATTCACCGCTGCAGATTTTTTTGTTTGCTCGCATTTTAGTAAATGATTGAAAACTTAGCATGTCTGATTTGAAACTCATGAAAGATAATTCACCGGTTAAATTTCCATACAGTCTTCTATATATAAACCTACTCTTTACATTTTTATGAAATGTGGTAAGAACTCATAATGATATTGAGCCATCCATACATAATTTATGTTGTGTATAATCTGATTCAGCATGACCTAAAAAGAAGGTTTTTGCAGAAATTCCATACATCCTAGCATGTCACATTTTACATGTTAACTTTATGGAAAAAAAATGATAACATGTTTCATCTTAAAATTTGAAAATAGTTTGTAAATTCAATTTATATAACATGACAACTCAAGTATATTATTTGGTAATGTAAATAAGTATATTATTTTGTAGAGTCCTTGGTCTTTAAAGTCTTGTGCAACTAGAGTTCTACTTCATAATATATAACATTCAAAAAAAGTTGGCACTCCCCAATTTTATCTGGTAACGTGCAAACCACGTGCTACATACTAGTTTCTAGTAATTAGCTGGCCAACACCTGCATGCATATAAATGACAGCCATCAATATGTGATCCTTCAACACCTATAAGGACCAACTTCCCTGCCCAGCCAATGCGAGGAGTGATTCAACCAAGGAAGTGAAAAAGGAACAATCAACTCACACCACACAAAACACCTTTTGGCTAAATCGAAAGGTGATTTAATCTTTTTAATGGGTATTTTACCAATGGACAATCAACTATGGGTAGCTGATATAAGGCTGGTGAACATTTGGGTGAATAACCAATTTTTCCTTGAAACCTTCCAAAGCTGACTAAATTTGGGAAATTTTCTGCAGATGTAAAACTTTGAATCAAAGTTTGTGTGAAATTATTGAAGGGGGAATTAGTTCTGTCTTTTGAATACATTTATAATAGTGGAAAATTATTCAAGGGATAAATTATTCATATCTTGCGTATGATTGTTCGAAATCAAATACTCTGTACAACCATTTCTAGCAAAATTTTAAAAAATTAAAATAACACTTGACTATAATAGAATATTGACTGTTGAGCCTTGTCGGTACAAGCTATCATTGGAGCTCTCTATGATGAAAGCCCGTCACCTCGCCGTTGAGCTGATATATGCCATGGCCAATACTTCCTTGCACACGACTGCCAAGCAAACAAGTGCAGACATTGAGTGCTTCTGCCTAGTGCATCTGAAATGTTGCATCATAGGAGCTAGGATGTGTAGCTATAGGAAGTTAGCAGTTGTCTTGAAACAAGATGGTAAGTAAGTGAAGTCATCTCCTTAAACATGGACTAGCTACTGATCCGTCTGGTGATCTGATCTGTCACTTTTGCTCTGATTATTTGCTGCATTGATTGAATAGCTAGTTGTATACCTATCTGCCTCGTCCAATCTGGATCCGCTGATGCTACTTTCTGTCGATATGAAATTTTCCTGCAACTTCTTGATGTAGCCTTGATTGCTTGGTAGATACATCAAGATTTCATATGATAGGCGAATCCTGCACTACTGTACTCTGTCCAGTTTTTTAACCATGGATATGTTCCCTATAACGAAAGAGTTGCGGTGATACTTTCACCCATGTTTGACCATGGATAATCCCTCCATGTTTCTCGTAAGCTGTTTTAGTACTAGTGAGATTATTTATTTGTAGGGACAGTCCTGTCTTTTGTCCATCGTAAAAAGTAAACTACTGTTCTTTAGACGGGGCGAGCTCTGTAGCTAAATTCTAGTTGCTGCAATATGCCAGTATGTTTAATTGTTATGTCATTAGTCTTTCGGGTGCTGTACAGTTGTCGACCTTGTTATTTCATTGTCAACTCTATGCAAGAATCTCTTGTTGGAAGCTTTTCTGATGATTTTACCTGTGTATGTATGTATGTATAGGATGGAGATAGAGGCAGATCACATTGGAGTCATGCTACAAGCTTCTGCTGGTTTCGACCCACGCGTAGCTCCTACAGTCTACGAGAAGCTAGGAAAGATCGCGGGAAATCAATCAGCGCTGAAAAACTACCTCTCCACTCATCCTTCCAGCCAGAAACGGGCCGAGCTGTTGTCGCGAGCCCAGGTAATGGAGGAGGCGATGCAGCTATACAGAGAAGCTCGTGCTGGCCATGGCACCGAAGGTTTCCTCTAAGGTTCTTGCTTTTTAGTACCTGATGCGGAGGGACGCTCTTGTTACCTGCACAGCTATATAGTATGTAAGAAGAGCGTGTTCTGTGTCTGAAGATGTATGTTCTTTGCCTTGTTATTATGGTCTGTTCTTGTCAGCCACGTTTGCCAAGCAGATGGTAGCTGCTTCATTTGTGATTAGGAAAAAGGAATAGATGATTGCTGTCAATAATTGGTGTCTCAGAGCAGCTTCTACAGCACAGGTTCCTTGGGTCTATGGGGATGTTCCTGATGATGTTGATTACTACTTTTTTGTCGTCTACTCAGCTAGTAGTCAGCTAGTCTTGGAATATTCAGATCTCACCCACTAGTTTGTTTCGCCAATCACTTATAACTGAGTCGTCGTGGAAAACTTAAGTATCCTGGCCTTGTAGCAATCTTGACGTGCTCGTGCACTTCGTATTTGTGAATCAGATGGTAGCTGCTTCATTTGTTATTAGGAAAAAGGCCCTGATTCCTTTGGTTTATGGGGATGTTCCTGATGATGTTGATTACTACCCTTTTGTCATCTACTTGAACTTGTATAGTCAGCTAGTCTTGGAATATTCAGATCTCATTCTCAACCACTAGTTTGTTTCCCTTTAAATAGCCAATCACTTCTAACTGAGTTGTCACCGAAACCTTAATTATTCCGGCCTGCTAGCAATCTTGACGTGCTGGTGCACTTCGTATTTAGTCAATGAATACACCTTCCCCTAAAAAAAATTCAATGAATACACCCATTCCATAAGAGCATCACATATGTATGTCTACCTGCTGAAGATCCCGAATTGCACGAGCAGGACTAGGTAGTGATGCTTGTCCACCCAACAACCCTCTAGCCGATGCCGTTCATACACGTTCGGTGGTATGGCCTCATCGGCGTGGAGCGGAATGTAGCGTGGGATTCCGCGACTTCTGGTCGGTTGCTTGAAGATCAATCTGTCTATCTGGGCGATTATCCAACTCTCCAGCCCACCGATCGATCTCCGTCTCTTCCGCTGGCGTCTCTCCTCCTATGAGATCTGCAAATCGCTTGCTGCCATATACAATGATCTCCTCTTCCTCGGAAACGCAATAGTTTATCAAACTACAGTGTACAACTACATAATATAAGCTGGGAACACACTGCAAGGGAGAGTGATTCAGCTGGTTTTGTTAGCTTTTCGGTGCGCGAAGTGTCGCTCGCTGATTCGCTGTTGCTTACACTCATGGTGATCATACTACTTCATGATGCAGTGTTCGACACTTGGATTTGGGCTAATGAGACCTTTCCGGCAGCTAAAGGATGCCGGCCTTCGGCTCGCCACTTGGGTCGCAATTTCGCAGCGTATTTTGACCAAGTGGTCGTGTTGAGACTGGAGACGCGTGCAAGCGCGCGGGAGCTTGAACACTGGCAAATTTTTTTGCTGTGCCGTGATAGACCGAGGTACCAGCAGAGCAACAACAGGTTGACCGGCCAGGCAGAGATGACGGCCATGGCTGGCTATTTCTTCGCCATTTCCAGATGCGATGAAAAGTGAAGTGATTCGAGCGCCGAGTACAAAGTCGAGAGGAGCTGGTGAGGACGATGCACGTCAACGGAAGAAGTGCTTAATAATGGCACCGGTGTCGCGGGTGGTGGTTGGGCGAAGGAGACTTGACGCGCCGCCGTTCTGAACTGCATACCACTGTTCCGTTCCGGTCAGATGATTGGGGCCCTAGCGACCTACTCGTGTGTTGTGACAGGTAGGACTACTGTGGATGGATGGACGGCCTATAGTTGGGGATCGTGGCCTCGTGGGGTGGGACATCGTTTCTGGGTGCCAAAAGCGCGTGCACTATACCGGATCGATCAGGAACGTGCAACCTTATCGCAATCTCTGATCGATTGATTCTCTCTGCTACAAGACGAGCATGTTGCCGAGGCTTTTTCCGAAACACACACCTTCTCACGGAGCATCTCCACATGCAAAATAGGGCACGCAAAAGCAGTTTTAGTTAACTTTTTTTTTTGAAACAGGAGCAAAAGCTTTGCTCCAATCTATTGAGTAAGTAAAAGTTTTGCAAGACTATAGAAAGGTTTATTACAACGATCACTCTCCCTGCATCATTTCGCCCAAACGCTTAGCACCAGCTAAAACCCACAAACGTGACTCTTTCTTGGTCTTATCGAAGACTATGTGAGAGGGTGCTTGCTTGTCATGGAAGACCCTAGCATTATGTTCATTCCAAACCTCCTAAGCAATGAGCAAAGTGAGCGATGACATAGCCTTGCGATTAGGGGAAGAGCTCCCCGGCATCATCTTCCACCAAACTGAAATATCGAGGCCCATCCATTAACAAGTATTGAACTCTAGGATGCCCATCCATTCCTTTGCAAGCCACCAAAGGCGTAGGGTGAACCGGCAATGGAAAAATAAATGGTTGATGGATTCCACACATTGCTTGCAAAGAGAGCAAAGTCCACAATTTGGCCACCCTCGCTTCTCCAACCGGTCCGCTGCCCAAATTCTATTTAATTGGCAAGCCATGAAAAAAAAAACTTCACCTTGCGAGGCGCCCAAGTCTCCCAAACCGTCTTGTTCGTGCTAGAAGATGTGGACCCCAAAAATTGCACCCTGTACGGCGACTAGGCCGAGTATTGGCCACTAGGCGTGAGCCTCCACGCGATACCATCTTCCATATTCTCATCAAGGTGCACATTGTCTTTTAGAACCCAAAGGTCGACGAATTGGATGAGGTGCTCGATGGGGAAGGTGCATTCCAAATCAATCTTTCCCACCCAAGCGTCCTCATGCAAAGCTTGCGCAACCTTCCAATTATTTCTCTTCGTAGAGGCAAAGATAAGAGTTGCAATGTCGATTGGCTTCCTCCCTCCAAGACAAGGAGCATGCCAAAAAGGGCTCTTCCTCCCATTCCCACGCTAGTGTGATTGTAGTGGCGGCATGGAAGATTTCCATATCATCATGGGTAGAAGGATTCCTGGAGCTCATCCAAAATTTACTTGGATCCTTCCATTCAAGCCATGGCCAACGTAGCCTAAGGGCCGTTGCAAACTTTTCCAAGTGAAGCACCACAATCCCTCCATGCTTCTAGTTCGGCACACCATCTCCCAGTTGACCTTGCATTTTCCCCGGTTGTGGTGCCCTTGGTGGAACAAAGGAATGCCCACTCGGTCTTGTGGATGAACTTTAGAGTACCCGCTGGTATCTTGAGGGGAGTTAGATAGTAGATGGCTTGGGAGGAAATAATCGGTTTGACCAAGGTACTTCCGCTCGACCGTTGTGACAAACTTGTAATTCCAAGTGGGGAGCTTGTCGGCAAATTTATCCTCAAGGTGTTGGAAATCCACCCTCTTTAAGAACCTAACCTGAAGTGGTAGGCCTAGGTATCACAAAGAAAAGAAAAAGCTCTTGTAGCCGGGATGCCCTCGAGAATGTCATCAGGATTCAACTCACCACATCTTATGGGAACCACCGAGCTCTTATGGAAGTTGGTGCGAAGGCCGGTGACCTCACCAAAGTTGGCAAGAATTGTTGCCAAGTTCAAAAATCCTCCTTGATGGGAGCCAAACACGGGGGCATCATCCGCATAAAGAGATGTTCTCAAGATGGAAATCCTACCTCGAAGCTTGTGGAGGAGGCCATGCGAGGTTGCATTCTCCAAGATTTGAGTGAGCGGATCAATAGCAATGACACAGAGAAGCGGTGATAGGGGCCCCCTTCTCGCAACCCACACCCGTGTCTAATGGTAGAGCTGGCCTCCCAGAAGTTCAGCTTAGCGCATGGGCAAAAGAACTTCCACAACGCCGCGTCGAACACGTGAGTGGTGAGCTCCGGCCACTCGAAACTCTCCATCCACCGTCACTGCTTGTCGTAGGTGATTTCTGCGGCCCAACGCCTAGACTGCCACACGTCACGGAAGACGGTGTTTCACGCGTCGGTGCGACGACATCCCGTGGCACGGGTGAACGTGTGCGGTGGCGGGCACGAATCGGCGGCGGGAAAATAGGGAACAACGCAGCGGTCGGGATGTGGAGGTGGATAGGCGCGGCGCGGCTGTGGCGACAAGCATCGATGACAGGACGAGCTATTGTTTTATGTGTGATAAGGCACCTGTTTGGTGCCCCGAATTTGCAGCAGAAAGGCCAAAATAATGGGGCACGCTACAAAAATTTGGAGCATCAGTTGGACCTGGTTCTTTTGGCCTTTTATGCCCTAGAAGTTACTTTCTTTAGGCATAAGGCTGGTCATAGTGGGGAGTAACTTAGATTAGTAACATATGACATGTTATTAGTCTATGTTACTACCTTCATAGTGGGTAATAACTTATATGTGGTGTCATGCATTGTATCATTTATTATGTTGTAGACTCATCTTGCCTTGAGGTGTGTGATATTATGGTAACATAGCTACTCCGTAGTTACCACCTCACTCTCTTTCTTCATTTATTAGCATGACATGTCACCTCCCACACTCGTCGCGCAATAATGATTCAGCGTCAGCTAAGTTTGATCCACGACCACTGGAAGTGCAACAAGTGCTTTACAAAGTTGCATCACTAGCAATAAAGATAATCATAGACAACAACCATCCGTCCATCCGTAACATGAGACAAGTAATTTGGTACCACGGATGCGGTACGGACCATGTTTATTATCAATTGATTACACGCGACCAGAGGCAAGTGGAAAGCAATAGAAATGTTCTGACACGCCACCCACCATCCAAAGACAAGGAAGAGACCAGACCTGAACCTAACTAAAACGGACTGGAATAGTATGTAACCAAACTGGAAAGGAAATGTTGCAAGAATCTTGTCCACAGCACCAAACGCAATCGCCAAACCATCCAATGGCCACCACCAAACCCACTGATCGATCACACGGCGAGCGGAGCACAGCAGGTGGTGCTTCAAGGCTTCCACAGGAGGGTGGTGTCGGCGATCATGGCGGTCACGACGTAGGGGTCCATGTTGGACGCCGGCCGACGGTCCTCGAAGTAGCCCTTGCCGTTCTGCTCCGTCTCGCGGCCGACACGGATTGACGCGCCACGGTTGGCAACACCCTGCAGAACAAGTACACAAATTTTAGAACAACTCCTGTAACAAGTCACGGATTCAGGTGATTCGGAGCCATGCACGTACCCAGCTGAAGGTGTGGATATCAGCGGTCTCGTGCTTGCCAGTGAGACGACGCTCGTTGCCCTCGCCATAGGCGGCGATGTGCTCCTTGTGCCTCAGCTTGAGCTTCTCGACGGCGGCCACAATGACCTCGAACCCACCATCCTTCCTCATCGACTCAGTGCTGAATGCAAAATTCACGATCAATAATAAAGTTCAGATGAACAAGGTGTTTCGAACTGTGTGTTCATCTTGATCGTCTTACCTGTAGTTTGTGTGAGCACCAGCACCGTTCCAGTCACCTGGGATGGGCTTGGGGTCGAATGTGACAACGACTCCGGCGATCTCAGTGATCCTCTGAAGAAAGGGATGGTCTCACTTAATAACCGCAATAATATTAACTGAATACTAAATGCAAGGATACTGTCTGAACAAGATCATATGGCTATTTCAGATCATCTTCCTGATTGAAGAGTATTATACCTCAAGAATGTAGCGAGCAACCCACACTTGGTCACCAGCAGAAATGCCAACACTTGGGCCAACTTGGAACTCCCACTGAAAACCAATCATAATTTTACATGGTTAGAAAAGTCAGTAATAAATTTTCAAGGTACAGAAGATGATAATGTGAAGTAGTATTCACCTGTCCGGGCATGACCTCGCCATTGATGCCACTGATGTTGATGCCGGCAAAGAGGCAAGCCTTGTAGTGGGAGTCAACGATGTCACGACCAAAGGACTTCTCAGCACCGATACTGCAGTAGTAAGGACCCTACACACACATAAAGTCGAGATTAGTTAGGTTACACTTCAACATATTTAGCACCAATCAATCAAACGTAGAAATGAGATGTACCTGAGGACCGGGGAACCCACCAACGGGCCAGCCAAGAGGCCAGTTGATGTCCTTCTGCAGGAGGGTGTACTCCTGCTCAATTCCGTACCTATTGTCACAGGAACAACAAGGTCAGTCAGTCAATCAATTATCATCACAAAACAAAACAGTTACACAGACTATTTCAAGTAATTATTAATCAAATACTAGGCATATTATATACCATGGCTCCTCGGCAGCAACAGCAGGGTTGCTGAAGATCTTAGCAGCGGCGTTCCTCTTGTTGGTAGGGATGGGCTCGCCAGCTGGGGTGTAGCAATCGCACATGACCTGCAAGTTGTTGAATTTAGTAAAGGGGGATCTGGATTATTGTTAAGGATGTTGACAAAACGGCCATCGGATTCCTTCACTGTAGTTAGGTAGACCGGACACAGCAGGCCTAATAACCAAAGAGGAGTAGTAGTATATCTATTTTTTTGGTGGTCCTAGACTTCATAATTTGTTGTAGAAAAGACTTGATAGATTTTGTGAGGGATTTAATTTTGTTAAATGGTGCTTTATTAAACAATTCAGTTTCTACATCAGAAGATATTTAGAGTGATTTCCCCTCGTAATGATACTGGAGCATGAGTAGTTGACCTGAAGACTTAGATCAGTCAAGTGCAGTGTCAAATACAGGTACAGATCACTTGGACGGTTGCATTACTGCAGTCTACAGTGGAGTGAGAAATAGAGGTACAGATCACTTGGACGGCTCTACTACTAGAGTGTATAGTGGAGTAGTGACTCACAAGGATGTTGTTTCCCCTCCTGAATGGGTCCTTGAAGATGGCCTGTGGGCTGCAAGATGACACATCCCCAAAGGCAAGAAAGTTACTCATCGGATCCAAGATACCAAGCTTGAAAACAGAGTTTACAATTCACTGGGTTGTCACTTACTATAGGATGACCTCGCTGTCCTCGCCGGGGGCCTGGCCGGTGCTGGAGCCGTCGTAGTTCCACTTGGGCAGCTTGCTGGGATCAGAGACCGGGCCGGGGAGAGTCTGCACCAACCAATCAGAACAGTATATATGCAGTTAGTGGAACAGTATATGCAGTTAGCAAAAAAGGATCCTCTGATATAAGCAGGGGAGCAGCTCAGCGGATAACTAGCAGAAAGGTGATAAGACACGGCACGGGATCCTTGCCGCTGAATCTTTACTGGTGAGATGGTGAGTAGTAGCAGTATCTTACCCTGGCCTTGCTCCTGAGATCCATGCCAGATCCACCGATCCTGCAATAAAAAGAGCGGATCCATACATGATTAATACTGGAAAGAATCCAAACATATTTATGACTAGCTATATATAGATTTCACCATGGTTTTACTGTAACTTTTTATCCAGCACGGTAATAATATGATCAAAGATACATGCCGAAGATCGAAAGTGTTTGGGGACCAAAAGAAATCAATGGATGGATGGATCAGTATCGTCCGATCGGGAGATGGAAACAAAGCATCTGACCGACGCCATGTTACGCGTGGGGAGGACCAGCGCCGGCGGTGGCGGCTACCAGAGTCTGGCCACTTCGGGGATCCGCCTCTCCCCAACAGGAGAAACACGACGAGACCGTACTACTAATGGTACGAACGATCCTTCCGTAAGGATATCCAAAACATCCAGAACGGGGAGCAAATCCGTTTCTCTCGCACGGGAAAACACCCTTTTTTTTGTTCTCGCCGTGAGGAGGGCGGAAGAAGAAAGGTGGTGCTACTGCCGCACGAGCACCACCGCCGCTCACACGGATCGTAAAAGCGAAGAGATTAAAAAAAAACTAATAGTACTCCGGAACGAATCTGCCGACGACGCGAGCCAGAACGAACCTCGCCGGAATAATCCCCCGATGAGGATCAGGCCGGCTAATGATCTCGGCGCACGAACCCATGGCCGTGAGGAACGCACGCGCTCCCGTCACCGGCGGCCAGCACGCCACGACGACAACGACGAAACGGCCGTAGCCCGTAACGCAAGATCCCGAGGAAGGAGGAGCGGTGAAAGCGGGAGGGGCGTACCATATGTACTCGGCGATGATCTTCTCCGTGGAGCCGGAGAGGTCGAGGTTGAGGAGATCGGTGAGGAGCGCCATGGCGTGGGGACTGAGGGCGGGCGAGGATTAAGGAAGGCTGGCCGGGAGAGGACGATGGGGTTCTGGTGCTGGTGGGAGATCGGGAGGGCGGCTATATAGCCGCGTACCCAGCTGGGATGGCAAGGGAAGCAAGTTGTTGGCTGGCCTCGCCCAATCCGTACGTACGTATCCTGTACAAAAACCCGTTCAAGAAACCGAAACGTATCCGCGTACACCACCGCCGCGCCGCTATACGCGCGAGTACTCGGTTGTATATTCCGTATTGGACTGTATCTCTCGGTGTACCTGCACGGTGCCTCTCTCTCTTCGTGTACCTGCTTTGCGAGTTCCGGGGATAAAATATTTCCGGTTGTTTGGTTGGATCGGCACGCCGGGGGTAGGTGCGCGCTGACCATCGCGGCTCCTTCAATCTCCTACGCTATACCATGACACGCGGGACCGGACGTGGGCGGACCCACTGTCAGTGAAATGGCTGGGATGTCTCCAGTCCCAACCGGTTTGTTGCGGAGAAAATAATTTGTTGTATCGCGGACGCCACAGCTTTATCGGTGCGGATTTTATTTATCAGTTCCGAGCATAGGGGTAAACCCGGTTCGTGCGTGCGTAGCTTTTTCCAAGGAAAAAATAATACGGTAATGCTTTTTCCAACGCTTTGGTGGAGAGGAGTCCAAAGCCAACTAAATTGATTTGAAATGCACAGCCTGTTGCTGCCCAATAATGCTGGCCACACCCCCTGCCATACCAGCACAGCATGGGCGGGGCGCAGATTCCTGGAATCTTCATCACACAACCAGCCCAGCCTAGGGATCTTGCCTAAATTATGTGCATAAACTCTTTCCGCATTTACGTGATCGCATTAATTTCTCTTACTCCCTGGAGAATCTTTCTCTCTAGCCGCCTGCCTTTTCTGTTTTACCAATACCAAATTAACCGGGGTCAGTAAAACCGGGAGAAAAAACGCGCACGTGATGTACGGAAAAAGGCGTGGAGGTTTCCCGGTTCAGGCACAAAAGTTCGGTGCGAGGCGCGGTTTCGTAACGCCAGAGCGCAGGTGAGCCAATTGTGCACCGCAGCGCAGCGGTACAGGACTACTACAGGAGTAGAGGGGGTGCACGCATTCATTCATGATCATCAGTGCAGGGATGCGGTGGATCTTATCTCTCCACGTCTGGTGATGTGTGTGAATCTCGGTTTGGCCTGCTGGCGTCTGGCTCCGTGTGGGTACACCTGAATTCGTTACAACTTATTTTTGAACGGAGGTTACGTATGTGTTTCTACGGTTTTCCGTATCAATGTGCCGATTAGCTTCATATGTCTACAGTTAGGTATAATCTGCATCAATCCGTTTCGATTATAATAATAGGTCAACAATATACTATAAAATTACGTCGCAAGTTTATCTAAATTTAAGTATGTCTTGTGAAAATCCATATTTGAACATGGAAACATACTCCTGCTGCACAAGAAAAACATTTTAAGATGCTTAAAAAATCTAACAAAAATTTGGTGCGTATATATATACACATTAAGCATATATGATGTCGAGATGCACACGTTAGTTTTTTTGTTCTGATTTTTTTTAACATTTTAGGTCGCTTATTTCATAAACCGGGAGTATCAAAATGTCTTCTCCTCTGTATATTGACACTCTTTAATGTATAGATATGTTCAAGTTTAGACAAATTTTCAACATCTTTTTATAAACAGAGGGAATATGGTAAATAATACAAAAATAGCAATATCAGATTGAAGCAAAACAGTTACACGCACCCTCACTAAGTGTGTTTACTAAAGAAGAGCTACACAGTTACATCATTGACGAAATAACCACAGAAATGGCATCTCTAGGAGGCCGACGTAAAAGGATCGACATGTTCCAAGCCTAATTTTGGGCTGGAATTACGTCTGCACGGATGGATAGCAAACCACGCGTGCATGAATTAGCTTATGCACCGACATCAATAGCTAGCCCCACCCATGCCCGTAGTGTCGGGCGGCATCAATCGGTCTTATGTGCCGCCATCAATCAACGCCGCCAGGGTGGGGCGACGTCTGATGTGGGTATTATCCTTCGGATACTCGACAGTAGCCTACCTCCTCTTGCTCAACAGGGGGCCCACGAGGATCACTGCGGCCCATGGTGGACCAATACGTCAGTTTTAGCGGTGAAAAGATAGAAGGAGACGGATTCTTGATGGACAAGACAATGAGACATCGATTAAAGAAAACATAGATTAGATCTTGTTGTAACCTACTCGAATCCGTGCAGGACTCTCGGGACCTGACCTTCTATATATAGGCTAGGAGAGGGCATGCCGGAGCCTATCCACACAACCTACACAATCTTGCATACACCAAACCCTAGAAACCTCGCCTCCCGACGAGATCACCACTACGCAGTCTATCAGCTGCGCCATTATAACATTTTTCATCGATAATCAAGATCAGACAAGCAGGAGTAAGGGTTTATCTTATCGAGGACTCCGAACCTGGGAAAATCTCGCATCTCGCTACGGGGTAATGGGTTTGCTGCGGGGGAAATAATTTTCTGTATCGCGGACGCCACAACTTTATTGGTGTGTTATTATTGGCAGATTTTATTATCAGTTCCGAGCATAGGGGTAAACCCGGCTCGTGCGTGCGTAGCTTTTTCCAAGGAAAAAATAATAATGCCTTTTCCAACGCTTTGGAGAGGAGTCCGAAGCCAAATAAATTGATTTGAAATTCACAGCCTGTTGCTGCCCAATAATGCTGGCCACTCCCACTGACTGCCTGCCTGCTCTCCATCCGCCAGCAATCAGCATGGGCTGTAGATTCCTGGAATCTTCACACAGCCAGCGCCAGCCCAGGATCTTCTACTCAGGATATCTTCAATGGGGTGAGGCAAATTGGTGTCCGCGTGCGTTCGTTTGCGTCGCGCGATGGACGCGAAAACGATCGTTTTTGTCCGCACGTTCGTTTGCATCTGGGAGTGCCTCCAGCGGCCTAACGTATTTTCGCGTTGGCATAAATTATGATGTTTGAAAATAATAAAATAAAGAGTTTCAACACGCATTTTCGATCACAGCGGACGCAAACGGCCGCTCACCCCGTTGGAGATGCCCTCATGCTGAAATTAAATTACTATCATGGAGATCCATGTTTTTAACACGGGTGAATCTTTCTCTAGCTTTATATGCCCTTTTTGAACAGTCCAAAATTAACAAGGGTTTGTAACTGCAAGCGCCACGAGGGGAAAAAACTACGAGGTGGAGCGCACGTGACTTTTTTTTAAGAACACAGTACAACGTAGACGCTCACAAACGCACGTGACTAAATACGGTAGGGAACAGGAACGTAAAATGTTGAGGCGTGGTTTCGTAACGCCATCGCGCACGTGACCCAAATGTGCAGCGCGGCGCACCGGTACAGGACGGGTGCACGCATTCATCACTGCATCTGCATGGGTGCGCTGGATCCTATCTAGTATATCTTTCCACGTTTGATGATGTGTCCATCTCGGTTGGCCTATCGTCGTCTGATTCCGTGTTAGTATTGGGGCTTGAATTGTAGGAGTGCTACTCCCTCCGTTTTAGAAAAAAAGTGTCTTTGTTTTTCATGCTTTTATTTAACTAAAAATTGCTTTAAATATATAAACATTGTTTGTATAAAATCAACATTATTATAAAGTACTTTTCAATACGAATCCAACAATACTAATTACATATAATCAAGATTTTGTTACTTATGTTTTAGGTCAAATTTTATCTTAAAATACGTGTGCGCTTTATTCTTTGAAATGAAAGTAGTACTTGCTCCGATCCATAATAAATGTCAAAAACTAACTTATTGCAAAATTTCTGATACTTTTTACGGATCAGGAGGAGTCCAATAGTTTTATCCAAGGGACAAAAGGAGATAGTACCTAGCAGGTTGTATTTTGTCTTCTTGAAACCCTTCTGATTCTACTTCCTCCACTTTAAAAATATATCATAATTTTATCTAGATACTGAATTATCTTCAACTAAAATATTGTTAGATAAATCAGTATAGATAAAGTTTTACACATGTCTTACAATAGAGGTAATAAATATCTATTTCTACAACTTTCTGTATTGATCTAAGCCCACTCCCATTCATATCATCATTTTGAGATAATCCACGTCAATCCGCTTCGATCTCAACCCATTAAAAATATGGTAAAAGATATGAAAATAGCGATATTCCCAATCCATAAAAAAAAATGTATGGTCAAAGATACGAAAATAGCGATATGCGATCCACGTGCATACACCACATCTACACACCCAAGAAATGTTTACTAAAGAAAAGAGTTGCAGTAGATGAATGATAAAGTAGCCACAAAATACTTGGCCTAAGGGGATCTCCAACAACCTGACCAAACGGCGTCGAGGCAGTCCATTTTGATCCGCGTAGATAGGAGCACGAGAAAAACTCATCCCAGCAGCTCGACGGAAAAGGGATGACCCATTCAGGCCTAAATTTTGGATGGAAATAAGTATGCGCGGACGCGCCGTGAACAATTCGCGTGTGCCCACACGTCCGCCTAGTGGGTAGTGCGTGCTTGGCAGTGTCCGTGCACGCACTATCAATGGCCTGTTTCACCTTCTGCGCGTGTACCAGTATTGGTAGGCAGCACCGCTCTTCTGCACCGCCACCAATGACACACACGCTTAGAGTGCAGCGCTAGCGTTGATAATGGTTCGTCTCTACTCTTTATAAGGCAAGCACCCAGGCCACAAAACCTCTCGCCATTGCCACATCGAGGCCTCCTTGTCCCCGGAACGCCAACAATTCCCTCCCTCCGGCCATGGGCAAGGGGTGGCCGTTTATGAAGACGAAGACTAACAACGAGGTCGGGTCCTCGCGAGCCAATGCCAAACCGCAGCGCAACCGCGTCTATGCCAACCTCTACGTTCTGTGGGCACTCCACCACGTCAGGATGCCGTCAGGGTGGGGCTACGTCCACCTCCCCAGCGGTTGGCTATTGAACGAGCAGAGGGCGCCCTTTTAGTCGTTGTCGAGTCAATGGCGGGCGCGGCGGGGCGAGATCAGGCGCCACGACTGAATCCTGGCGTCGGATCTGTGGGAAGACCCTGCCTACGCCCTCAACTCCCCAATGTGGGTCACGTTTAGGTGTTTGGAGTAGGACCCGCTGCGTCGGGTTCCTCAACGAGGACGAGTGGGACTACAACGAGGCCCCAGCCATGACAGTTGAGGAGGAGCTCCCTGTCAAGTGGGATTTTTTTTTTGACGAGGACATCTAGGCGAAGATGTGCGAGACGACACCACCGACAACCTCAGACTCGTTGCATGGTAGACCAGGCGAAAACCAAGGTAAGTTCGAGAGAGGGCTAAGCTTCATCGGTCAGTGTGCGCCAAAGGATGAAGTTTCTTTCCCATCCTACAAATTGAAACCGTTCTAGCTTAATAGCGCGGTATGAAAAGAAAACATCCAACATAGCATACTCTCTCCATTCACAATTACCCTATGTTCTAGGTTTAGTCGAAGTCAAACTTTAAAAAGATTGTCAAAAAATTTATGAAAATATATTAATATCTAAAATATAAAATTGGTACTATTAGAATCATCTTGAAATGTATTCTTATATTATGTAAATATGTAATTGTGTATGCTGATATATATTGTTACATCTTTAGTCAAACATTACATTAAATTACTTGACTTTGAATAAAGCCAAAACGCAGCGTAAATAAAAACAGAGGGAGTATAAACCATTTCGGTGGCAGTAATAGCCCTCGGTAACTTTCTATGGAACCCTACCGTGAGATCATCTTGTTGATTAGACTGAATCGTGGACTTTGAATTGTCCTATTTGATTGCCATTGTCGGATAAATCCTTCTATCTCACACGGTTCTCCAACAACCCACAAGACCTAATTTTGAAGTGCTTTGAGGTCTCCGACTCTCGGGTTCGCCGATATCATCGGTAAAGTATAGTCAGTAGCTCTGCCTCGACCCTAACCACTCCAACACGATCTTACATCTCAACTTGCGAGGGTTGTTTACTTGTTTGTGTTTCTGCCTTGCTCGTTGTCCAACGGAGAGTAGGGTTGAGATGACTGTGTTGTAAGGGCATCTGCAGCGGCGTCACATATTTTATTGTCCGCGAGCGTCCATTTGCGTCACGACGCGGACGCTAAAATGTCTGTTTTTGTCCGCGCGTCCGTTTGCGTCTGGGGTTGGCTCAGCGGGGCGACGCATAATTTTTTTACTTGTCTTTTTTTCCTCTTCTCCATTAAACGTAGTTCCAAATATTACATATTAAAACATGATGTTACACAAACTAACACATAGTTTGGAACATGGTTTACAGAAACTAACACATAGTTTGAACCATGGTTGACACAAATATAACATTTTTTTAAAAAGAAACCAGTTGTGTTGATTTCCGTATGTTCGCTGCCAAGAAAGAACATTCGAGGGCACACCCATTCACCCAAACTGGAAAATCCATATTCGCTGCAAAGAAAGAACACTCTAATATCTAACTATCGGTGTCCGAGCCCGAGCCGGATTCGCCGGTGTGGTAGTGCCTGCGGCACGCTGTGTCGTCGAACACCTTGACGATCATCTCGCCATCACCCTCGTAGAGGAAGGTGAAGCAACCGGGCTCGAGCTCGCGGGCGAACTTGTCCCACCCCGTGTGCGGTACATCTTGCCCTGCCCATCGAACAAGACCACCACATCCACGGAGAGTTGCGGCTAGCCTCCGTAGCTGCAATGCGCCGGCTCGGCGCTCATCGACGAACTCGCCGAACTTGTCCGGAGCCGCTTGATGCCGAGTGGATCGTCGTCGATGTGGAGGAGGAACTCGAAGGCGGTCCTCCGCGAAGACGGGCGCAGCGCGACGGCGACCGCGCTGTCGTACCAGCTCCACCACCGCGGCCCCTACCGCAACCACGGCCCCGGGGGCGCCCAGGGCCGCGGCCTTGACCGCCTCGCTGGCCACCAGGTCCCACCATGGACTTCCTCGCGGGCATGGCTGCGTCGCAGGAAGAGCTAGACGGCGCTACGGCGGAGCTTGTGGCGGCTAGGGTTTGCTTGGTGGAGTGGATGAGGAAGAAGAACGCGCGTCCTCTTTATATAGGCCGGAGGCAGGCGACGGCCGCGGGACGCGTGTCGTCGCTATTAACTTCGTTGGCGGAGGTGAGCGGCGGCCGCTCGGCAGCCGAGGCATCGCCATTAACGTGGTGCAGACTGCCGAAACGACGCAGCGGCGCCAGTCGTTGGCGCGTTTAAGAAGACGCATCGATGCAGGGTCGCTGTCAGGCGGGTCCGACGAACCGTCCGCCAGACGCGAGCGAACACTTTGCGCGTTCGCGCGTCCACAGTGACGCATCCGAGGCGTATATTTGGACCAGATTTGCGTTCCTGCGGAGATGCCCTAAGAAGAAGAAAAGTGTGTGATGGGAATAGCAATTGTGCAGGGAAAATGTCCATAGTTTCACCTTGCACATTTCAAATGGATGGTTATTTCAAATTGCTTTTCCAATATAGGATTATATGTCGAGTGAGTTACAAGTCGGACGATGCGTAATCGTGCCTTTGTGGTCCTCTAATGGCCACGCTCATGGAATCAACTCATGACGTTGGCGCCCCAACCAATCCGCGTGCGCGCTGCCGATCGTTGAAATGATAGCTCCCTGTCTCCGAGCAAAAGATAATCCTGATTTAGTCTCTTCGATTTTGCGTCATTGACACGACATTTTCCTGGAATCAGAAAATTTTGGGCAAGATATTTCTCCGAAAGCGAAATAATTCACCTCTAATCTCAACAGGATTTTTCTTGGCGTGACAAATAATACCCGTACTAGTATTCTCTGTATCTGGGTTCCATTCAGAAGATTCCTGCGATCTGCATCTGCATCGACTTAATTATTCGAATCTTCCCTTACATAATTAAGCTACTTTTCCATCGTCCATGGGAGATGAGTGTACCACGACTTGTTAATTGCATCAGAATCACTTGCTACTTCCCCCAGTGCTGGACCTATTCCCGTTCCAATACCACAGCAATGCATCCTGACTAGACGAGAGCCTCCAGTTTCAACTTGCGCCGGATTTATTAGGCCGTGACGACCGGGTTGATACATATTCTTGAATCCTTTGTTTGGTTCTTCACTTCTTCTCGAGTAAAGTTTCTTCTCGAAGCATGCAAGATTCGAACTGATATTTTTTTCTTCGTGTACGACGATTTCAGGATTAGGTAAGATAGACTTCTTTCCTTGGTTGCACACTTGCACTGTAGCTGCTAGCTTGTGCTGTTCGATCTGCTGGCCAATGCGGCCATGGCTTCGTGCCTGCCGCGAACAAGAAAAAGGGCGTTGCTTTCGTAGCTGTTTCTTGACATATTCAGAGACTCGTATAAAAGTTGCAGAGGAACCCTGGAAAAAGTACAGAACACGACAAGAAAATATGCTCGGCCGCAGTGTATTTCATTGTTTCAACAAAGGAAAGTACTGGGCGTCCCCCGGGGATTTGATTTCCCAGCCCCCGGGTCCCGTGCTGACACGTGTCCTTTTTGCTGCCGGGTAGCAAAAAAAGTCCCGATTTTGCTTCAATGTAGCAAAAAACGATTCGTTCAGGAAAGGAAGAAAAAAAGCTAATCTCGCCGGAGAACTTCGCCGGAGACTCGTAGCAATAAACTTGCGCTATTGTAGCAAAAAAATCGACGCCACCGTAGACACTGACACGACCTCGCCGGAGACCTCGCCGGAGACCCCGTAGCAAAACGTTTTGTGTAATTGTAGCAAAAATGCAGAAAAATTGTAGCAAAAAAATAATCCTTATGTAGCAAAATTAACAAAACGAAGACCTCGTCGTCGAAGACATCGACGGAGATCTCACCAGCAGCCAACATCAGCACTGCCCAAGGTTACAACAACTATGTCAGCCTAAAACAGCAATGCTCGGAACCGCCTGTAGCAACGGCGGACATCTAAGATAGCAAAGTCGGTAGCAAAAACCTCCCTACGCTGGCAGCAATGCTGAACGCCTAAGGTAGCAAAGCCAGCCTCCGTCGATAGCAACACCGGACGTGCAAGGTAGCAACACCCAGCCGCCAGCAGCAACTCCCGCGGAGACGCGTGGGGGCGGCACAGGGTGAGCACTACAGGTGCGGCCTCCTTGAGCGCAACTCCTCCGATGTCTGATCTCGACCATGCTGGCGCTGTCGACGGCGCCCGCTCCGTGGCTGCAGGTTTCGTTTGAGGTTGAGGCAGGCGAGCTCCCGGCGGCAAGGCGGACGAGCTACGGGCGGCGAGGCGGGGCGAGGAGGGACCAACGGCGGCAGTCGAGTGCAGATGGCGCCCCGTGGAGGGGGTCAGGGGAGCTGGCGACCGCGCACAGGGGAGGCTCGCCGTGTGCACCGACAAGGAAGTGGTGCGGAGGCGGTGGCTGCGCTGGGAAGGCGAAGCACGACGCGGTGGCGGAGGAGCAGGTCGGGGGAGGCGGTGGCCGCGGGCAGGGAAGGCGAAACATGGCGCGGCGGCGGAGCGCGGCGGCTTCGGGGCAGGGAAGGCGAAGGCATGGCGCGGTGGCGGAGCGCGGTGGCGGAGCGCGGCGGCGTGGTTGGGGCGCGGCCGCGGAGGTCCATGGTGGGGGATTTCTCTGTCTCGTGGGCTGACAGTGTTGCGGGAGAAAGACGCAAAGAGATAAGGTCGTGGTGGAGCCCACCCCATCACGCGTCGTGCGGGGATGCAAGCTTTTGTGTGTGCGTGATGCCGCTCATCCGACGGCCACGGAGCCGGACGTTGCGGAGCGTCTTATCCCCCGGGGGGATTGGATCATTTTCCTTCAACAAAGCAGGTGCATTGTAGGCGACGTTTCAGCAAATCCGCAGCTCTTGTTACTGTCAGCTACATACAATAAAATTGATGATTTTGTAACTGCTCAGCAGCTAATAGACCATTGGTAAGCTGGTTCTGAACTTCAGATAAATTATGGCAACTGAACGGCGATTGAAAAGAAAAACGATCGGGACGGAGCTGACAAGTTCGTGGCGTTGCTGTGCGGTGCACGTCTCTGTAGCACGGCAGGTCAGCGGCTGATCACTCATGTGTCGCCCGCACCCTACTGGGACCGAATACACTGTATTTGCGGTTCTGAATTATTTCTCTATTTTAAAATAAATGATTTAACATTTTCTGAATACAAAATATTTACATATTAAAATGTATCTAAATATTTTATGTATAGAAAAAATTGAGTCAACTTGTTTTAAAATCACAGATCACACATATAATGATTCTCTGAATAGACCATCTCTAGCAGAGGTCGGACAAGAAATCCACGGTAACCCCAATATAGCGTCGTTGTTCGCCGCAACCCATTAATTTGTTCGGCACTTCCAGGCAGGCCTCAACCCATAGGTACTAATAACTAGCATGGAGGTACCCCACATATCTGGCAAATGTCGCCACGTTGGTATCCGATAGGTGAGCTGTCCCTGGTAGTGACACAAGTCGGCGATCATCTTACTTAATTGCGGGTAACACCGGCATGTCCGTTTCAATAAATGCGGTGATGGTTCTCGAGCGGGTGCATAGAGATGTCTCTCGTCCCTGCGGCTTCCCCATATGGCGATGTTAATGCCCGTCACCGGCCCTCTTGCCTACCCTAACACTATATAGGCCTCCTCCCGGCTTCCAGTCGCTGACACCACATCTTCTCATTCTCGCCACCGCACATGAGTACGCCAAGGCGTGGTCAGCATACGAGAGCGGCAACTACATCGACCTCGATGACAATGACGACCAGAGTTGTCAAGACGACGGCCTAGACAATGGCAACGGTAGCAGCCTAGATGACGGCTACAATGGTGGCGATGAGATTGACTATAACGCTTTTGACTAGTGTGGCTACATTTAGGGTTTGATTGGGTTTACTTCAATTTCTTTCAAATTAGTAAATTTTCCTAAGATTTGGAATAAATTTTGCTAGTTTTTTTTAAATTTATGAATTCAACTTATTTTGAAAAAACTTACTGGAGACTCCCAATACCACCAATCCAATGCTGCTAGAGCATCTCCACCGGCGTGCCCCATGTCGATCATAATAGCCGTTTGGAGGTCCAACGCCGTTTTTGGGTGTAACAACCCAAAAATTTCAAAACAAACAAAATGAATTTCCCTAGTTCCAAATTTTGGAACCAACAAAAACTTTTATTAAAATAAGATTGATACATATAGATCTTGTTTAAATCTTGTGTTTTGCCATGATGAGTGTTATTATGCTTATGTGCTAAACCCTAAAACCCTAAAGTGATCAAGTGAAGATCACCAACCAAATAAAATAAAAGAGAAAGAAATCAAATAAGAAAAACCTTAAACCCTAATCTTCTCCAGAAATCATTTTGGATCTATTTTGAGAAACCCAAAATAAAATTAAAAGACATATGTGGGCATATAGTCCTAACAGGTAAATCTTGAACCCTACCTTTTTTATCTTATGCTAAATAGTGGTGAACCATTGTGAACCCCACTAAACCCTAAACCTCACCCCTCTTCTCACCATATGAGTTATAATGAAATAAAAAGAAATTAAATAAGATAGAGGCATATGTGCCTAGGGCTATAATTATAAAACTTTACCCTAAGCCTATCTACTTTGCTTAGAGGTTTGGAAAATCTTCATCCACCTTACCTAGTACCTATCAAACCAATTCCAAGTGATTTCCAAAGAAATTAAAAAGAAACTAAAAATGCCATAGAGGCATATGAGAGTAAAATAGCAAATTTGGGAAATTAAGAATATTGACCCTAGGACTTGTGGTGAATGGTTGGATCACTTCCATGTACCCTTTCCATACTCAACAACATCAAATGGGGCCAGGTCTAGTCAAATTTAAAATCAAATGCAACATATGCATAGAGGCATATGAGACACATAGCCATTTCACCAATTTTTGCCCTATGACATTAAACCTTGACCAAATGGTGTGCAACCATTTCTAAACTTCATATAACCCTAAATTGACCCTAACCCATGTCCAAGTGAAGCAAGATCAACACTTTACAAAAATAATAAAAAGTGACACATCACCTCTTATGTGTTTTGGTCAATTTTGCAAATCTTTGATCAAGACCTTTTGAGATGAATTCAATGGTTTGAAATTGTTTCTAAACTAATAAGAATCACATTAGAGTCAACAAAAGTCAAATTAAATGGAGAGAAATTAAATAGGGAGAAAATCCCAATTTCACTCACATACACATTATGCCAAATTGCAAATCTTCAACCAAGGCCACCATGGCTTGATCTCTTGCTTGTAGAATACTTATATATGATAAACAAACACAATTGCATCAAAGAAACAAGAATCAAATCAAAGGAAAATTCAAAACTCACATACATGTGATAATGGTCATATAACCCATTTATAACATCTTCCCTACTTTACCCCCCTGCATTTGATTCTTCCTCAACCAAACTTAGTCAACCATGACCATGTCATCCAAGACCATGTCCAGGTCAACAACTTTCATGTTGACCATCCCTGCTGATATTGACCAGGTTGACCAGAATAAGATTGCCAAGTGGAGACATTGAAATAAAGAGAAGATCATCTCACTTTTGCCATTTTGCAATTCTTCACCAAATTGACCACCACCACCACCATTCCACTTCTATGAATATATGAATGAGATCCACCAAAGGAATTTCAAAAATTTGAAACTTTTTCTCTTGCGGCCATATCAACAAACACCTTGTGGGCAACACTTATAATTGAGCCCATACTGAAATTTGGGTTTGGACTTGGTCCAACCTGGATCCCCTCTGCATCTCTGAAGCTCCATCTCACCTCACCTCACCCTCTCCATCACCTGCCAACCACTGGAGATGACCCAGCCTGACCCATTGCATCCATGCCGACCATGGCATGAGCTCACCATGCCCCCTTGACCTCTGGCCCTCTCCCACGTGCACCAGCATGTCCCTGGTGTTCCCCACACTCCACTGCGTCGAATGGACACCAGCCCCGGTCGATTCATGCACCACAGTGGCCAGGAGCACGACGCCCAGACGCGCCCAAACGTCCACGCGCGCCGGACGCGCACGCGGCAACCCTGGACGCGACGGGACGCCGCTCGCCCCGTCGACTCAACGCTCCCTCGACCTATCCTTTCCCCTGCAGCTTCCCATCGACGCCAGGAACCTGCCGGACACGCCCACTGCCCTCGCACGCCCTGTGGACGACGCCATCGTCGCCGACCGTCCGCCCCCGTACCGCCAGACAGGACGTAGCTAGCATGCTCCCGTGCTCCGTTTTCAGCGCGGCGCTCGTCGTGACCGCCTCGATGTCGCCAACACTGCAGCACCCTCACCCGTGACGCTAGCCCACCGTAGCCATCCAAACACCGTCGACCTGCCCCGCACCCCTCGGCCTCAACCGCCCGCTATAAAAGGAGGGCGCCCTTGCCTCAAATTCTCACCCCACCTCGCTCCACTACCTCCCCTGAATCTCCCTGACCCCTTCCCCTCTCCAATTAAGCTCGAGGTCGCCGGAATTTGGACGAAGTCCGTCGCCACGGAAGCTCAGCGCCGCCGCTGATTTCCTCCACCCCAAGCTCTGCCGCGACCACCCTCTGCCTCCTCGTCCACGACAACGTCGCCGCGAACCCTCGCTGTGCCTCGCCGGAGCTCCGGTAAGCCGCCAGCCCCAAACCCTTGCCGTGCCTGCGCCGCCGCTCGTCGACGTCGACGACGACCCTGCGTCGTTAGATCCTCTTTTAATCCTACGGTCCACAACACAGCTTACCGCTTCGGCGTTTTAAACGCCCTGACAGTGGACCCCACTGTCAGGCGGCCCGCCCGCGTCGCCAGCGAAGCTGGGCCGGCCCATTTAGTTTCCCGCCCCCGTTTGAATTCAAACTTGTTTAATTCTTTTTCTTTTAAATTGCAATCTGCTGTCAAATTCAAAAATCAATAGGGACAATTCTACTTGGCCAAATTTTACAAACTTTATATTTTTGGAAACCTTAGGAAATTATCTACACTATGCCACTGGATAGAACCCTAGATCTATTGTAGAATTAAAATGACAAAATAAACAAGGCAGGGACTTTTCTGCATTATAATAATTCTTAAAAATCAACCAGAAATGCTTTTAAGTTAATTCCAACTCCTATAATTCACATTTCACTTATACTAATTGTTTCTACAAAAATATGCCATGACTACTTTGAATGATCATGGCTTAGTTGTTTTAAATGCCTGTATGGCTATTTCTAGTCAAAGATATTGTCCAAAACTATTAAGAAATATTATGAGGGAGTTTCTCTCATTTAAATCTTGTCACCACCAATTCCAAATGAAGTAGAGACCCTGGTCATTTAGGTCTCATAGGAATTGTGGTGATATTAAATCTTTGCTATACTAGAATTAAAATGTATGAGAGCTTCCCTCTCATTTAAATCTTGTCTCAACTAATTCACATGAGGAAGATTACATGGTTAGCTAAATCTCATATTGAATTAGTTGATGATATTAAATCATTAGTAAGTGTTATTAAAATGCATGAGGTGCACCATCTCATTTAAATTATGTTCACCATTAGGGGTCAAATCTATGAGGTGTAGTACCTCATTTAAATCAACATAGTTTTTAAATTGCTTTAGTTATTTAAATCACATGAGATGATGAATCTCAATTAAATCATTTTCCTCAAATAATAAATGTGAAGTGTTGACCTTGGTCCACAGGGTATCATTCCTGTTAATTGAGAATATTAAATCACCTCAATAATAGTTTCTACTAAATTAGTTACAAATATGTGTTAAATCATATGAGAGGTAATCCTCTCATTTAAACCTTGCTCTCAAGTAATTTAACATGGGGTAATAACTATTTCTATATAATCTCATGTTGAGTTATTATGTAACATTAAATCACTACCCTGTTAGTATTAAATTGCATGAGGTATGGAACCTCATTTAAATCATTTTCTTAAATAATAAGTATGAGGAGGTTGACTTTGGTCAACCTAGATCATTCATAAGAGAGATTAAATCTTAATAAGATAATGAGAGGAAATTATTTCTCTAAGTAATTAAAAGTAATACCTTATTTAGTATGAGAGTAAATTATTTTTCCTAAATAAGAAAACAACACATTCACCCCCTTAATATTAATGAGTGATGCTAGTTACTGGTGTAAATTATATGAGGTGTACCACTTCATTTAAATCTTGTCCCAAGTATTTTCATATGAAGTTTGAACCCCTGGTCAAATACTCTCACATGAAATGTTTGGAGATTTTAAATCATAATAGGCATTATTAAATGGTATGAGGTATCTCTACCTCATTTAAATCATTTTCTCAAATGATGATGATGAATGGTTGACTTAGGTCAACATAAATTCATGTGTGATGGTTTGAGAAATTAAATCTTAAGAAGATTCAATGAGAGGAAATTATTCCTCAAGAATTAAAAGGAAACTATCATTTACCTATATAATAAGAGGAAATTTCTTTTCTTAAGAATAAAACCATATCAACCCACATGATGACAATATGATCATGCTAGACTAGTGGGTGTGATTTATGTGTGTGCTTTTTATAGCTCTTGAACTTGTGTGGTGATTGTATACCCCGTATTCGTATTTTTAGACGCTAGTGACGAAGGCTACGAAGGGGACGACGAGAACATCTACGAAGAAGAAGGAGGAACATTTTGATCAATACACCAACCAAGGCAAGCTAACACTCTTGCAAAGTCCCAAGTGCAAAGCTCTACTAGAGCAAGGCACACTCACCAATTACTTTATGCTTCATGATCCCATCCCAAGTTTTATTCTTCCAAACTTTTACTTTGGTTATTATAACTTGCTTTTATAGTTAACTTTGGTCTAGAGATAGAGTACTACAAGAGTATCAAACTTAGCCTAGAAAGCTATAAGCTAGTTAGCACCCCTCATGACTAGTTGCTAGTGCTAACCAATAAATTGGACTACTCTAGATGGGAATATGTGCAAGGAAATGACTTTGAAAACCTTGGAATGATGATTCATTCTATTGAAAGATTTTGAAGGGAATATGACTGGAGAAGGACTTGGTGAATTTTACGAAAACTTGGGATTCGATACCATTCCAATTTACAAGTACCCCCACAATACCTGATTATGGGTAGGGCTTAACTGGAAGTTTATGTGTCTTAGTATGGGGTCCCTCTAAACAAGCGTCATCGGGGTTATGCCGAAAGCTGCCTCCACAACAAAAGAAACGACGTTAAAGATGAGGTGAATGTCCGGCCCAAGCCTGTGCAGTTCCCGGGTTGACCGTTGGTCTTCAGGGAGGCCAAGCTCATAGGGAGAGGTACCTATACTAGGATATGTAAGTGAAAGGTTATGGTTGATGATCCGCGTCTGAGTTACGATTATTCGGGGTTACCCGACGGATGTAATCAAAAGTTGTGGCACAAGCGTACAACCTCTGCACAGTGTAAACCTATTCGAATAGCCGCGTCCACGGTTAAGGACGGTTGGAAAGGCCATCTGTTCCGTCATCAGACCAGTTTCAAAAAGGTGACATATGACTTGTGATTTTACTTTTGAAAGGTGGATGGTGAGTTTTACTTGAATTACAACAAAGGTTGTGGGAATGACACTAATGTTCCCACTTGAGTTAGTTAGCACATGAAAGGTCTTGATTTCAAATACTTGTGAACTAAAATTGGCTTTATGCAAAAGAAACTAGAGCTTAGCACCCCTTACCAGAAATGTTACTTACATTAGTTTTAGTTTGCGAGTACTTTAAAGTACTCACTGTGTCCCTGGCTATTCAAATGGCCAGACTATGAAGAGCAGCAGTACAAGGAAGATGGACACAGGACGTCTACGACAACTAGGACTACTCCTGACGTCAAGCGTTGGCCTGTGGACTATAGAGTCCCCTTCGATCTACGCTTCCGCTATGTATTTGTGATGTGTGTTGAAACAGTAGTTCAACTATTATTGTAATAGTGGATCATGTGATCTATTTGTAAGACGACTATGATATGTAATGAATGATGACTTATGATATTCAACTGTTATGTCTCGCAACAACAATATTCCTGGGATTGCGATGTATGGCATAATAGGCATCTGGACTTAAAAATCCGGGTGTTGACAAGTTGGTATCAGAGCCATTGTTTGACCTTAGGAGACCCTAGTTAGAATGGACGTCTGAAAAACTTAGTTTCAAAACAAATGAAGTGAATATTTGTGAAAACTCATTCTCACTCTTATCCATGAGATCTCTTTCAAAAACGAGAATTTCATGCACTACTTTTCTTTGCAAGCCTACATAAAATTTTGCACACTTGACTACTTCTTTAACTTACTTATCCTAATTGCTCACAGATGAAGTACCAATGGGAGTCCTATCAGCTTGGTTCCGGAGGCGACCCAAGGTTCGAAAAGGAGTTGAAGCAACTAGTGGACTACCTCAGACACCCGTATCCCGAGTTCTTCGGAATACCCCTCAAAGCTCAGTTAGGAGAACCACCTCAGTGGGACGTCTCTACTGATCTACGAAGGAAGCTTGATGCCCCGGTATGGGAAACCATATGGTTTTCGGTAACGGGAAACACTTGGAAGGAAGGACTAGACAAAGCTATGCAAGAAGCAATTTCCCGTCTGTGTGGACAAAATGAGGACAAGATCAAAAACACTCGTTTCATCTACTACCCAAGACATGACTCCATGGGAAGACCGATGACCATGCCCCCACCACAACCAAAGATGAACCCCTATGAAGCACCTCAGGACTTCAGGCAGTACAAAACCCGCAGGGATTTGGACAACGCCCTCGCCTCTCGCCACGCACATCACCCGTGAAGACGAAGAATACACCCTGAAGAGTAGTATCACCCCAGCACTTAAGTAGGTGTGAGTTGTATCAGGATTCCCCTTGTATCGTAGAGCGATGAATGGTTCTTCAAACCAACGGTGTGTTAGATTTGTAATGTGTGATGCTTGGTATGAATGAAAAAGTGTTGTGGTTGTACCCCCTCAACACTACTCAAGTTTGGAACTTTTCAAATTTTATCTCAACCAAACCATAGAAATTCCCCCTTTATCTTATGATCTACCTCATTGTTCAGATGGCCCCTCCTACCCGCAACAACCCCCGTGCCCAAGTCAACCAGATGCACATTAAGCACGCCAAGATGATTGACACCATCAACATCCTCGCAATGGAACGCAAGGCACTTCGTCATCAGCACGCTAAGAAGGACCACCTCATTGCTCGTCTCCGCGTGAAGATAGCAACCCTGGAGCAGCTCATCCCATTACCCAACCATGCCCCCAGAGACGAGTCCACTGTGACTTGCCATGCATGTGGTATTACTGGTCATTACTCTAAAAAGTGCCCGATGAAAGCCGTCAACACTGCCCCAAGGACTGGAAGCAATGCTGTACCCATTGCCCAAAAGGACAAGTCAACAGTAACCTGCTATGAATGTGGAGTGGTGGGTCACTACTCCAATGAGTGCCCCAAAAAGCTTGCCAGGATTGCCGCCAACACCACTGCACCTGCTCAGCAACAGCGCCACTTCGCAGTTAAAAAGAACCAGAACAACCGCAACGGCCGTCTCCCACATGCGAAGCAGAAGCACCCCATGCCAAGTATGTTCACCTGTTAATCTCACTGCTCAATCTCTCTTAGGAACCTAACTTTTCTTAAAATCTCGGGACGAGATTTGTTTAAGGGGAAGGGTTTGTAACAACCCAAAAATTTCAAAACAAACAAAATGAATTTCCCTAGTTCCAAATTTTGGAACCAACAAAAACTTTTATTAAAATAAGATTGATACATATAGATCTTGTTTAAATCTTGTGTTTTGCCATGATGAGTGTTATTATGCTTATGTGCTAAACCCTAAAACCCTAAAGTGATCAAGTGAAGATCACCAACCAAATAAAATAAAGAGAAAGAAATCAAATAAGAAAAACCTTAAACCCTAATCTTCTCCAGAAATCATTTTGGATCTATTTTGAGAAACCCAAAATAAAATTAAAAGACATATGTGGGCATATAGTCCTAACAGGTAAATCTTGAACCCTACCTTTTTTATCTTATGCTAAATAGTGGTGAACCATTGTGAACCCCACTAAACCCTAAACCTCACCCCTCTTCTCACCATATGAGTTATAATGAAATAAAAAGAAATTAAATAAGATAGAGGCATATGTGCCTAGGGCTATAATTATAAAACTTTACCCTAAGCCTATCTACTTTGCTTAGAGGTTTGGAAAATCTTCATCCACCTTACCTAGTACCTATCAAACCAATTCCAAGTGATTTCCAAAGAAATTAAAAAGAAACTAAAAATGCCATAGAGGCATATGAGAGTAAAATAGCAAATTTGGGAAATTAAGAATATTGACCCTAGGACTTGTGGTGAATGGTTGGATCACTTCCATGTACCCTTTCCATACTCAACAACATCAAATGGGGCCAGGTCTAGTCAAATTTAAAATCAAATGCAACATATGCATAGAGGCATATGAGACACATAGCCATTTCACCAATTTTTGCCCTATGACATTAAACCTTGACCAAATGGTGTGCAACCATTTCTAAACTTCATATAACCCTAAATTGACCCTAACCCATGTCCAAGTGAAGCAAGATCAACACTTTACAAAAATAATAAAAAGTGACACATCACCTCTTATGTGTTTTGGTCAATTTTGCAAATCTTTGATCAAGACCTTTTGAGATGAATTCAATGGTTTGAAATTGTTTCTAAACTAATAAGAATCACATTAGAGTCAACAAAAGTCAAATTAAATGGAGAGAAATTAAATAGGGAGAAAATCCCAATTTCACTCACATACACATTATGCCAAATTGCAAATCTTCAACCAAGGCCACCATGGCTTGATCTCTTGCTTGTAGAATACTTATATATGATAAACAAACACAATTGCATCAAAGAAACAAGAATCAAATCAAAGGAAAATTCAAAACTCACATACATGTGATAATGGTCATATAACCCATTTATAACATCTTCCCTACTTTACCCCCCTGCATTTGATTCTTCCTCAACCAAACTTAGTCAACCATGACCATGTCATCCAAGACCATGTCCAGGTCAACAACTTTCATGTTGACCATCCCTGCTGATATTGACCAGGTTGACCAGAATAAGATTGCCAAGTGGAGACATTGAAATAAAGAGAAGATCATCTCACTTTTGCCATTTTGCAATTCTTCACCAAATTGACCACCACCACCACCATTCCACTTCTATGAATATATGAATGAGATCCACCAAAGGAATTTCAAAAATTTGAAACTTTTTCTCTTGCGGCCATATCAACAAACACCTTGTGGGCAACACTTATAATTGAGCCCATACTGAAATTTGGGTTTGGACTTGGTCCAACCTGGATCCCCTCTGCATCTCTGAAGCTCCATCTCACCTCACCTCACCCTCTCCATCACCTGCCAACCACTGGAGATGACCCAGCCTGACCCATTGCATCCATGCCGACCATGGCATGAGCTCACCATGCCCCCTTGACCTCTGGCCCTCTCCCACGTGCACCAGCATGTCCCTGGTGTTCCCCACACTCCACTGCGTCGAATGGACACCAGCCCCGGTCGATTCATGCACCACAGTGGCCAGGAGCACGACGCCCAGACGCGCCCAGAAAACGTCCACGCGCGCCAGGACGCGCACGCTGGCAACCCTGGACGCGACTGGACGCCGCTCGCCCCGTCGACTCAACGCTCCCCTCGACCTATCCTTTCCCCTGCAGCTTCCCATCGCGCCAGGAACCTGCCAGACACGCCCACTGGCCCTCGCACGCCCTGTGGACGACGCCATCGTCGCCGACCGTCCGCCCCCGTACCGCCAGGACAGGACGTAGCTAGCATGCTCCCGTGCTCCGTTTTCAGCGCGCGACGCTCGTCGTGACCGCCTCGATGTCGCCAACACTGCAGCACCCTCACCCGTGACGCTAGCCCACCGTAGCCATCCAAACACCGTCGACCTGCCCCGCACCCCTCGGCCTCAACCGCCCGCTATAAAAGGAGGGCGCCCTTGCCTCAAATTCTCACCCCACCTCGCTCCACTACCTCCCCTGAATCTCCCGACCCCTTCCCCTCTCCAATTAAGCTCGAGGTCGCCGGAATTTGGACGAAGTCCGTCGCCACGGAAGCTCAGCGCCGCCGCTGATTTCCTCCACCCCAAGCTCTGCCGCGACCACCCTCTGCCTCCTCGTCCACGACAACGTCGCCGCGAACCCTCGCTGTGCCTCGCCGGAGCTCCGGTAAGCCGCCAGCCCCAAACCCTTGCCGTGCCTGCGCCGCCGCTCGACGTCGACGACGACCCTGCGTCGTTAGATCCTCTTTTAATCCTACGGTCCACAACACAGCTTACCGCTTCGGCGTTTTAAACGCCCTGACAGTGGACCCCACTGTCAGGCGGCCCGCCCGCGTCGCCAGCTGGGCCGGCCCATTTAGTTTCCCGCCCCCGTTTGAATTCAAACTTGTTTAATTCTTTTTCTTTTAAATTGCAATCTGCTGTCAAATTCAAAAATCAATAGGGACAATTCTACTTGGCCAAATTTTACAAACTTTATATTTTTGGAAACCTTAGGAAATTATCTACACTATGCCACTGGATAGAACCCTAGATCTATTGTAGAATTAAAATGACAAAATAAACAAGGCAGGGACTTTTCTGCATTATAATAATTCTTAAAAATCAACCAGAAATGCTTTTAAGTTAATTCCAACTCCTATAATTCACATTTCACTTATACTAATTGTTTCTACAAAAATATGCCATGACTACTTTGAATGATCATGGCTTAGTTGTTTTAAATGCCTGTATGGCTATTTCTAGTCAAAGATATTGTCCAAAACTATTAAGAAATATTATGAGGGAGTTTCTCTCATTTAAATCTTGTCACCACCAATTCCAAATGAAGTAGAGACCCTGGTCATTTAGGTCTCATAGGAATTGTGGTGATATTAAATCTTTGCTATACTAGAATTAAAATGTATGAGAGCTTCCCTCTCATTTAAATCTTGTCTCAACTAATTCACATGAGGAAGATTACATGGTTAGCTAAATCTCATATTGAATTAGTTGATGATATTAAATCATTAGTAAGTGTTATTAAAATGCATGAGGTGCACCATCTCATTTAAATTATGTTCACCATTAGGGGTCAAATCTATGAGGTGTAGTACCTCATTTAAATCAACATAGTTTTTAAATTGCTTTAGTTATTTAAATCACATGAGATGATGAATCTCAATTAAATCATTTTCCTCAAATAATAAATGTGAAGTGTTGACCTTGGTCCACAGGGTATCATTCCTGTTAATTGAGAATATTAAATCACCTCAATAATAGTTTCTACTAAATTAGTTACAAATATGTGTTAAATCATATGAGAGGTAATCCTCTCATTTAAACCTTGCTCTCAAGTAATTTAACATGGGGTAATAACTATTTCTATATAATCTCATGTTGAGTTATTATGTAACATTAAATCACTACCCTGTTAGTATTAAATTGCATGAGGTATGGAACCTCATTTAAATCATTTTCTTAAATAATAAGTATGAGGAGGTTGACTTTGGTCAACCTAGATCATTCATAAGAGAGATTAAATCTTAATAAGATAATGAGAGGAAATTATTTCTCTAAGTAATTAAAAGTAATACCTTATTTAGTATGAGAGTAAATTATTTTTCCTAAATAAGAAAACAACACATTCACCCCCTTAATATTAATGAGTGATGCTAGTTACTGGTGTAAATTATATGAGGTGTACCACTTCATTTAAATCTTGTCCCAAGTATTTTCATATGAAGTTTGAACCCCTGGTCAAATACTCTCACATGAAATGTTTGGAGATTTTAAATCATAATAGGCATTATTAAATGGTATGAGGTATCTCTACCTCATTTAAATCATTTTCTCAAATGATGATGATGAATGGTTGACTTAGGTCAACATAAATTCATGTGTGATGGTTTGAGAAATTAAATCTTAAGAAGATTCAATGAGAGGAAATTATTCCTCAAGAATTAAAAGGAAACTATCATTTACCTATATAATAAGAGGAAATTTCTTTTCTTAAGAATAAAACCATATCAACCCACATGATGACAATATGATCATGCTAGACTAGTGGGTGTGATTTATGTGTGTGCTTTTTATAGCTCTTGAACTTGTGTGGTGATTGTATACCCCGTATTCGTATTTTTTAGACGCTAGTGACGAAGGCTACGAAGGGGACGACGAGAACATCTACGAAGAAGAAGGAGGAACATTTTGATCAATACACCAACCAAGGCAAGCTAACACTCTTGCAAAGTCCCAAGTGCAAAGCTCTACTAGAGCAAGGCACACTCACCAATTACTTTATGCTTCATGATCCCATCCCAAGTTTTATTCTTCCAAACTTTTACTTTGGTTATTATAACTTGCTTTTATAGTTAACTTTGGTCTAGAGATAGAGTACTACAAGAGTATCAAACTTAGCCTAGAAAGCTATAAGCTAGTTAGCACCCCTCATGACTAGTTGCTAGTGCTAACCAATAAATTGGACTACTCTAGATGGGAATATGTGCAAGGAAATGACTTTGAAAACCTTGGAATGATGATTCATTCTATTGAAAGATTTTTGAAGGGAATATGACTGGAGAAGGACTTGGTGAATTTTACGAAAACTGATGGTTGGGTTCGGATGCGATACCATTCCAATTTACAAGTACCCCCACTACCTGATTATGGGTAGGGCTTAACGGAAGTTTATGTGTCTTAGTATGGGGTCCCTCTAAACAAGCGTCATCGGGGTTATGCGAAAGCTGCCTCCACAACAAAAGAAACGACGTTAAAGATGAGGTGAATGTCCGGCCCAAGCCTGTGCAGTTCCCAGGTTGACCGTTGGTCTTCAGGAGGCCAAGCTCATAGGGAGAGGTACCTATACTAGGATATGTAAGTGAAAGGTTATGGTTGATGATCCGCGTACTGAGTTACGATTATTCAGGGTTACCCTGACGGATGTAATCAAAAGTTGTGGCACAAGCGTACAACCTCTGCAGAGTGTAAACCTATTCGAATAGCCGCGTCCACGGTTAAGGACGGTTGGAAAGGCCATACTGTTCCGTCATCAGACCAGTTTCAAAAAGGTGACATATGACTTGTGATTTTACTTTTGAAAGGTGGATGGTGAGTTTTACTTGAATTACAACAAAGGTTGTGGGAATGACACTAATGTTCCCACTTGAGTTAGTTAGCACATGAAAGGTCTTGATTTCAAATACTTGTGAACTAAAATTGGCTTTATGCAAAAGAAACTAGAGCTTAGCACCCCCTTACCAGAAATGTTAGTACTTACATTAGTTTTAGTTTGCGAGTACTTTAAAGTACTCACGGCTGTGTCCCTGGCTATTCAAATGGCGGACTATGAAGAAGGAGCAGAAGTACAAGGAAGATGGACAGCAGACGTCTACGACAACTAGGACTACTCCGACGTCAAGCGTTGGCCCGTGGACTATAGAGTCCCCTTCGATCTACGCTTCCGCTATGTATTTGTGATGTGTGTTGAAACAGTAGTTCAACTATTATTGTAATAGTGGATCATGTGATCTATTTGTAAGACGACTATGATATGTAATGAATGATGACTTATGATATTCAACTGTTATGTCTCGCAACAACAATATTCCTGGGATTGCGATGTATGGCATAACAGGCATCTGGACTTAAAAATCCGGGTGTTGACATTGGGCCACACAGGCGTGACCTAAAAGTACTCGGCTAGTTTTGGAGCCCAATACAATCATCGGCAACCCCATGACGGTCCCTTCGTGCGGGGTGCCGAACGGGCGCGCCATGTCGATGGAACCTGATACGTCCAAAACGTATCTACTTTCCCGAACACTTTTGCTATTGTTTTGCCTCTAATTTGTGTATTTTGGATGCAACTAACACGGACTAACGCTGTTTTCAGGGCTGATACAGTGTCTCGTTTTTGTGCGAAATCCAACTTTCGGGAAATCCTCGGAATTTATGCGAAAGGTCCTATTTTCCCAGAATCTGACGCCAGAAGGGCAAGCTAGGTGGGGGCCGAGGCCCCACACACTAGGCCGGCGGCCCGGGAGGGGCCCGCGGCCCTGGTGTGGCGGCCTCGGCTGGCCCCCGACGCCCCTTCGGACTACTTATTGCCTTCGACCTAAAAACGCACGGGGAGAAGTCGAAGTCGCCAGAAACCCGCCGCCACATCGCGAAACTCCGTCTCGGAGCCGAAGTCTCCGTTCTGGCACTCCGCCGGGACGGGGAATTAGAGGAGATCATCGCCACCATCACCACCGACGCCTCTCCATCGACCAGCCATGTTTCCCCCATCCATGTGTGAGTAATTCCCCCGCTGTAGGCTGAAGGGGATGGTAGGGATTGGATGAGATTGGTCATGTAATAGTATAAGATTGTTAGGGCATAGTGCCTAGTGTCCGTAATTGGTACTTTGATGATATTGTTGCAACTTGTTATGCTTAATGCTTGTCACTAGGGCCAGTGCCATGATCTCAGATCTGAACATGTTATTGATTCATGAAGATATTCGTTGTTTATGATCTTACACTAAGTTGTATACACATGTCGCTGTCCGGAACCAATGGCCCAGTGACAATCGGGACAACCGGAGGGAATGGTAGTGATGTGAGGATCACATGTGTTCACGGAGTGTTAATGCTTTGCTCCGGTACTCTATTAAAAGGAGTACCTTAATATCCGATAGTTTCCTAGAGGCCTTTGCCACGGTAGGACAAAAGATGTTGTGCAAGTTTCTCATTGCGAGCACGTACGACTATAATTGGAACACATGCCTATTGATTGCTTTGTACTTAGACACCGTTTTATTATTATCTGCAAATGCCCCTTGATTGTTACATGAGTTTCTCTCATCCATGCAACGCGTTATCCGTCCCCGTGCCTACAGTATTTTAATCCTGCTGTTTACTATAATCACTACTGCTCTTTATAAGCGTACTACTGATAAACTCTTGCGAGCAAGTCTGTTTCAGTGCAGCTGAATTGACAACTCCGTTGTTAAGGCTTTCAAGTATTCTTTGTCTCCCCTTGTGTCGAATCAATAAATTGGGTTTTACTACCCGCGAAGACTGCTGCGATCCTATACTTGTGGGTCATCAAGACATTTTTGGCGCCGTTGCCGGGGAGCATAGCTTTATTTGGAAGTTCACTTGGATTGATATTGTTCGCTGCAAATTCTCCATCATGGGTAAACCTCGCGATACTAAAGTCGCCATATTACCATCCACTACAAGAAAAGGTACAACTCTTAGTACCTCTGCTGCTCTTGATTCACCATCTGTGATAAGTAAACTTGTTTCACCACCACAAGGTTCAAATGCTGGTATTCTGCTGAATCTGAAAACTCTTCTTATAATTTTGATGATGCTTTGCTGTGCTTGATAATGATGGTTCGTTAGGATCTTTTCTAGATGCTACAATTGCTAGGTCTAGACAAATTGAAAATACTGAAACTCCTAATGAAAATGCTGCTACACCTGTTAATTCACCTGAGTCTGTTGAATATTCTAGTGATGATCTTGATGAAGATTATGTGGAACTTGATGATGATTTTATTGAAAAATGCAATGCTACTACTGATGCAAGAAAAATTAAAAAGTTGCTTGCGAAACATGCTGTTAGATATAAACTGTCTCCTGATCCTAAATTTGCCACATCTCCTATAAACATTAAGGATAAAGATTATGATTTTCTCTTGATCTATCTCATATAGCTATTGTTGAGAAAACACCCTTTTGTGGTACTGAAAAAGAAAGTGTTGTTGAACACATGATTGAGATATCTACTCTGCTTGTTTTCTGATGATGTTAAGAAGCGTACTTACTTTGTTGCTAAAATCTTTCCATTCTCATTAAAGGATGACGCTAAAACTTGGTATAATAGTTTGCCACCTGATTCTATTAAAAGTCCAAAAGAATTGCTTGATGTTTTCTTCCGGAAATACTTTCCTGCTAGTGCTCAACATATTGCTTTGCAGAGAATTTATAATTTTGACCAGGAAGATGGAGAGAAATTTCCTGAGGCTTGGGCTAGATTTTGCTCTCTTATTAGAGCTCGGCCTGACATGATTTGGAAAAGCATGATTTACTTGATATATTTTATAGTGGACTAACCATTGAGTCTAGGGCATACCTGGATAGTTGTGCTAGTTGTGTTTTCAGGAAAAGAACTCCAGACGACGCTGAAGAATTATTGGCTAAAATAGGCCGGAATCATGATGATTGGTCTACACCTGAACCAACCCCACCGATATTGAAGAAGAGGGGTATGATTAAATTAAATGATGAAGATATGAGGGAAGCCAAGAAGTCTTTTAAGGAGAAGGGTATTAAACCTGAAGATGTGAAGAATTTACCTCCTATAGAAGATTTATGTAAGATAACTCCCCTTCATCCATGATTGAGGTACACTCTCTTCAACGCTTTACTAGGGAAGATATTCCGTATTCAAAACCTCCTGCGCAATGCTTAGATGAGTTTGATAATTATATTGTTAAGCAAGAAAATTTTAATATGAGAGTAGAGAATCATTTAATGGAAAATTCTCGAGCTATTGGTGAATTGTATGGTATTGTGGAGAGAACCTCCAATGATGTTAACATGCTTGTTAAACATTTTCAAATGGTTCAAACTCAAATTGATCAACTTACTAAAGTGCAAAATGACTTGTTGGAAAATAATTCTAAATAAAAACATGCTTATGAAGTAACAACTAGAGGTGGTGTTTCTACCCAGGATCCTCTATATCCTGAAGGACATCCCAAAAGAGTTGAACAAGATTCTCAATGAACTAAAACTAGTACTCCATCTAAGAAAAGAAAAAGAAACATAAGAATGTTGTAGAATCCTCTGAACCGTTAATGATCCTAATAGTATTTCTATTTCGATGCTGAACGAAAGTGGTAATGAACATGATAATAATAATGGTAATGATAAGAATGATGCTTCTGATAAAGAAGAGGTTGAAGAAGAACCTGAAAAGCATGCTAAAAATAAAAAGTATACTAAAGAAGATTTTATTGCTAAGAAACATGGTAATGAAAGGGAACCTTGGGTTCAAAAGCAAATGCCTTTTCTGTTAAGAAACTAAAATCAAAGGAAGAAGAACACTATAATAAATTTTGTGATTGGATGAAACCTTTATTCTTGCAAATCCCTTTACCGATGCTATTAAATTGCCTCCTTATTCAAAGTATATGAAAGATATTGTTACTAACAAAGGAAAATTCCTAATGAGGAGATTTCCACTATGCTTGCTAATTACTCTTTTAATGGCAAAGTTCCAAAGAAGTTGGGCGACCCAGGTATACCTACTATTCCTTGTTCTATTAAGAATAATTATGTTAAAACTGCTCTATGTGACTTGGGAGCCGGTGTTAGTTATGCCTTTTTCTCTTTATAAGAGATTTTACTTAGATAAGTTGATACCTACTGATATATCTTTGCAAATGGCTGATAAATCTACTGCTATTCCTGTTGGTATATGTGAGGATGTTCTGTTCAAGTTACTAATAAGCTTGATATTAACTGATTTTGTTGTGTTGGAAATGCGAAGATGATAATATGTCTATTATTCTTGGGAGACCTTTTCTTAACACCGCAGGGGCTGTTATTGATTGCAATAAAGGAAAAGTTACTTTCAATGTTGATGAAAAGGAGCATACCGTTTATTTTCCCAAGAGGATTGAGAAAGCATGTGGAGTTAATACAATTTCAAATGTGAGAACTATCAAAGTTGGAACTATCGATTGTCCTATATATGAGCCTAAAGAAGAATATCAAACTCTTGTGATTGGATCCATATCAATACAATTCAAGGTAACATGATTGATTTGAGGTTTATTTCTTCTTATGCTATGTAAAATTTATTTGGTGGCAAGACTTGATCAACCTTGTTAACAAATACTTTTTATATGCATAGAGGAGGTAAACAACATCTCTTTCTTCCTCCACTTGTTCTACTTGCTGTAGCACTCTTGTTTTGTAAAGTTCCTTAGTTAGTTAGAGATTTCAAAAAATTTCCTAGCCAGTAATAATAAATTTAATACCTAGAAATGTGCATTTTCAAAGTTTTCAAAAATTCACAAAAATTATACTGTTGGTCCTATTTTTCGACGAGGCACTGGGCACTGGGATGACCGTGGGGCACCCCAGGGTGGCACCCACAGCCGGCGCGGCCGCAAGGGGGCACGCCACCCTGTGTGGGTCCCCCTGCCCCACTTCATCATCCCTTCCTCCCACTTTCTTCTCTCTCCCAAAAAAATACCAGTTCCTCTCACTCGCGTTTTTGCTCAAGAGCTCAGATTTCTCGATCTCTTTGCTCAGCCCAGATTTCTGTTTGAAATTTGGCACATTTGCTCTTCGGTATGTGACTCCTCCGATTATCCAAGTGGAATTTTGTTTGGTGGAGTATATCTTGAATATTTTGCTGCTGTAGGTAACATGTTTAGTGAGCTTGCATGCTTGTTCTAAGTGGTAGAAACTAGTTTTGATGCATGATTAGTACTCTAGCAAGTTCCTATGGTAGTTTCCCTCAATTATATGTCACCAAATCAGATTTTATATTGTTTGTTGAAAAATTTCAGAAAATGGAAGGGAGTAGGCACCAACTCAACCAACAAGAATTGGAGGTACAACAGGTTATGAGAGTTCACCGCGAAGAAGGGGGTTGGATGATTTTGTTAATGGTGAACCATGCCAATATGCAAAACTGACTATGTCAGTAGTGCAGGATTTTAAATTCAATTGGTCACGATCTAACCCCGTGGTTCAGTACAAAATTTATAATAAAACTGTCAACTTACCATTCCATGATTTTTGTGCAGCAATTAGAGTGCCACAATGGGGATCATGCGAGAAGATAAGGGGATCGCCGCAAGAGTTCTTGGACCTCTTCAAGATGATTTGTCATGGAAGAAGCTTCTCAGAGGATGGTGGTAAAATCAGTAGCATTCAACTCCCAGCTATTCGCTACTTTGCTTATTTCATCACCAAGTGCGTTCTAGCTAGAAAGAATGGAAGTAAATTATCTATCCAGGATTTAGCTTTTCTAGCTGCTGCATTGCAAGGTAATAAGACCTATAATTTGGGTGCTTTGATAGCTTCTAGACTTGCCACTAACCGTGAGAAGGGCGGAATTTGTGGAGGTCTCATCGCCTCCCGTTTATTAGTGACAAGGGGTTAACTTGTCAATGCCTACGGGTGATAGGCTAGGGTTTAGTTAGAAGTAGAGGGTAAGTAGATCTCGAAGGTTTCAGCCGAAAAGTACTCGACGATTATGAAAACTAGGGTTTGCGAACAATGATTCGATGATCTCTCGTCCCTCGACTCCCCCTTTATATAAGAGGTGGAGCCGAGGGTTTCGTTTTGTACAAGTTACAGTCCGGGACGGTTTCTAACTCATCCCGCCGGATTAAAACAACACTTCCTATTACAATTCTACTTTCCTTAATATATCTTGGGCTCTTGAACCTTCTTATTCTTCGTAGTGGGCCTTCATTAAACCCGGGTACTATCTTTGGCAGGCCCATTTGGGATGCCTATGTCGTAGCCCCGAGATTTTGCTTGAATCGTAGAGTCGGGGAAATCTCCACTGTTTATTTTTATTCGACGATTTAAACTTTTCTATATTTCTTTATATAAATTTCTATATTGTACGGGGATATTGGTAGTTGGGGCTAGTTCATCGACGGATCAGGTACTAGTTAACGCTCTAGTGGCAATCCGCAAAAACCTACTTCAAGATCACGTCCCTGGACATGATCTCGGATCTGGTGCAAACTTCGACAGGTGCCACTTAAGGTCTTACATTCACGAGTCTCGGTCAAATTTATCGAGTACCTAACGCGTCCGTTAGGATTTTCTTCGTATCTGTTGATACGGATAAAAAGCAGAGCGCAGTCTTCGGCGATGCACCCAACGAACGGATCTGGGTCTTACCTTCGCAAATTTGCGGCATTCGAAATTGATCGCAACTTTGGCGTTCGAGAATATATTGTCGAGTGCTTTTCCGGCTGTTGGAATGGCACATTTTATCGAGTCAAATATGACTTATATTAATCTCCCGATGGGAGTATATGTAGAGTTAAGTATAACTCGAAATATACTCTCTTGCCTTTCTATCTTTTCTTTCTTTTTCCTTTTTTAAATTTCATCGGGCACGCGAACAGCGTTCCGATGGGAGTAGCCCCCGAGGCTACAGCCAAGAACTTGTGCTTGGTTGTAGGCTCAACATTTTAGTCCACATTGTCGTTATATTGCCATTATTTCCCGATATTCTCTCTCTTTTTTTTTTTTTTTTTATCTCTCGGGTGCGCGAACAGCGCTCCCGATGGGAGTAGCCCCCGAGGCTACAGCCAAGAACTTGTGCTTGGTTGTAGGCTCCAAATTTCTATATTTGCCATAGTCGAAATTTTACTTTTATCAAAGTAGCCCCCGAGCATTTGGGCAAAAACTTGTTTCTGACCAAAGGCTCCCGAAAATATCTTCTCTTGTCGCCATTCTCCTTTTATTTTCCTTGTCGACATACTTTCCTTTGTCAAATTTTCTTCAGCTCTAACAATAATCGAGATTTCTCTGTCTTGTGGGTCCATTGTTCCCACCACGTTGACACGTCGTGCAAGTGGGGGACACACGTCCTCCGCTTTTCCTGGCGCACGTACGGTAACACCTGTTCTATTCCATTGTAGTAAAAATACCTTTTTAACCTTTGCTACTTCACCACACGATTTCTTCATCCAACGGTGCATTGCTTCGCCCAATTCCTATATAAACCTTTCTTCAACCTCTGTTCTCCCCTTCGCTCGCGCCGCACATCTGCTCTTCTTTGCAAAAACTTCTCCTGCGCCCAATTCTCTTTGAGCTTCCGCACATACGAGCACAGCTTTTCCAGCGCCATTGATGCCACCGCGCACGCGACTCACTCGCTACAGCACTCCGGAATTCAAGATGGCTGCTGAAGACCTTGAGTGGGAGAGATCTAAGATCTCCAATCAAGATGTCAACCTGCTGAAGAGGCTTGGCCTGATGAAGAAGGAGGACGCCATCCGCTTTCCCAGCGAAGAAAGCTACCCCAACCCTCCAATGGAGTACCGGGTTAGTTTCGTTGATCATCTCATCCGCGGCCTTTCTACCCCAATTCATGATTTCCTCCGCGGCCTTCTCTTTGTCTATGGGATTCAGCTGCACCAGCTGACCCCCAATTCCATCCTTCACATTTCTATTTTCATCACCCTGTGCGAATGTTTCCTTGGAATCACTCCAAATTGGATTCTTTGGAAACGCATTTTCTGCCTCTCCGCGCAATGGCGCTCACAACGCCACCTATAACATAGGCGGTGTTGTTATCTGTGTCCGAACCGACGTTGATTATTTCGACGTCAAATTTCCTGACTCTGTCCAAGGATGGCGCAAAAGGTGGCTTTATATACACGAAGAAAGTGCCAACTCTGTAGAACATAATATAGTCCCTTTTGATGGAAATGCCAAAATTCAACGCCGCCGTTCTTGGGATGCTGAAGCTTCCGAGGAAGAGAAAAAGGCGACAGAAGCTCTTATGTCTCGTATTCATCAGCTCCAAAATACTCGAGGCAAAGAGTTATTGTCCAAATCCGCCTACTTTCTTAGGATTAGAGTGCAGCCTCTTCAGGCTCGCAAAATCCCCTTTGGACGTATTCGGGTGTTAATGACGCCAATAGGCTTTCCAATGATCTTTCTGTGAAGGACTTGGAGAAGCTTATTCGAAGAATTACCTCGCTGAGTAAGAAGGATCCTATTCCTTCCTCTTGTCGCGTGGAACCATACAGCGCCACCAATCCTCTCCCCGAGGTATTTTGTCTTCTCAAATTTTTATCTTGTTCCGAATTTTTCCTGCATCTCATTGTGTTGATATCTCTCTAATTTTCTTTTTGCCGCTATTTTCCTGCAGAATCATCCTACTATGGCTTCCCTTCCTCCTCTTCCTGAGGATGGAGAAGTCGAAGAAAGGGGCATTATCACTGACGACAATCAAGAAGCTCCATCTTTTGTGAATGATCCCGTGGATTCTCGAAAATCTGCGAAGACACTACGTCGGTCCAATCTCCTCCTCCCGCCGTTTCTCCACAGAGGAAAAGGAAGAGGAGTAATGCCGAAGATTCCGGCACATCCAAAGCCGAAGAAGTTGTTCCTTCTCATCCGAAGGCAGCTTATGATCCTTATCTTGAATCCCTCGTCAGCTCGTAAGTCACCTTGATTTCCCCTTATTTCTGTAGTCGAAGTTTTTCTTGTCTTGCTTTTTATGCCATTGATCCTCACTCGCAGTGATGACGAGGAAGAAGTACCAACTCGTGACGTGGCTCCTCGGACGAGCACGTCACATACTTTAGTTATTTCGGAGAAGCCCGTTGAAGGAGAAGAATCGTCGCCTCCTCAACAAAATGTTGACACATCTACTCCTCCTTCGAGCCCCCTTGTCCCTTCACCAAAAAGGGTTGAAATGATCATTGAGCCTCCCCCTCAATTGAGCAGCTCTTCGTCGCAGGTCTTGGATGATGTAAGTTTGTCGATATCTATATTTCCTCTATTTTGCTTTTTTAAATCCTTACTTTTTTTAATGCCGATGTTTTCTCCTGCGTTCTTCTTCTTTGACAGCCCATGATCAAAGATCTTATCCGCATCGGATCCCAATTTATTGGGTACCGCGAATATGCCAGCAGAACCGAAGGTAATAACCTTTATATTTGCCGTTCTTCCTGGATTTTGCTCCTGTTTGTTTGTCGCGATTTTTGATCTTTCCTCCCCCTTTTTATCTTGATAGAGAAACTTGCGAGGCCAATAAACGTGCCGACGCACTGCTCATAAACTGGAGCAAAGTGAGGCGGCTCGCAAGCTGAACTTGTTGCTAGCGAAGCTAAGGCCGAGGCTGATGAAGCCAAAGCAAAAGCTGCTAGTGTCGAGGCTGCAGAAAAAAGATCTTGAATCTGCTTTAGACAAGCGGCGCACAAGCTGCTCGTGAGCGAGGATCCTCAAGCGTACGATCGCAAAGTCGACGTACTCGAGTAATATTATCGATCCCTTTTATTTTATTGTACTTCCTGTTTCTTGGTTTTTGATTAATGTTTTGTCTCGTGTGGCAGTCCAAACAAACCAAGATTTTGATCTGGAGAATCCCGACAATGACCCTCTCCTTGACGCACTTTCTTATCTGGAGCTTCATGGGCGCGAAATTCGTGAAGGCGTGGCAAATGCTAGTGCAGGTTTGTCGGCGTTGTTCCCCTACTTCTTCCCGAAGAAAGAGGAGCCTTCGACTTTCCTTGCCCTTGCCAAGATTTTCAATTCATCAGAAGACCTTGGACTGAGGATGCGTCAGGAAAACATGAAGGTTGCTGTCGAAAACACTGTTGCCCTGGTTGCTGACAGCCAACAAACGCTTGATTGGATGAAAGTTGGCGACACCGATCAAATAGAGCAGTCGAGATGGAGGTCGCTGATTAAGGCGGCCAAGCCCAACACGAAGAAGATCTTGACATATCTCGGCATCAAGCCAGCTTCGACTCCTAGCTCATCGAGTTGCATGCCTCCTTGTTTTTCTTTCTATTTCTTTTGCTCTTGTCGCCATTTTAGCCTTGGCGACAATTACTCTGTTAGTCCCTCTGGAGAATTTCTTTTGTAATATCCGTGTAAATTTTTCTATAAAGTAATGAAATTCCTCTTCGTGCTTATCATTGATCCTGGGCCTTTCTTTTCCAGTTAATATTTGATAATTACTCGACCACTCCTTGTTCTGCCGCTGCTTCACCTGCATCTTCCTTCTTGAAGAAAGTACTAGTCGACCATAATCCCCTCGAGAGTTCATCAAACAGACATTTGTCGGAAGATTTGCAAGAACTTCGACAACAACTTCAATCTATGAAGAAACAAACTCTGGCCATGATGGAACAATCTCGGAAGCATCTGAGCGAGAAAAACTTGCTCTTCAACAAGCCGAAGAAGCTATGGCTGCCAAGGATGCTGCTGTACTAAGCGAAGGAGCCACGACCCGAGAAAATAGTATGCTTGAGCTGATGTTGGAAGCTAGCACAGATATGTTAGGTACGTTTTTGCGATCTTAAGATGCCTTCTCTTTATTTTGCTGTGCGTTTCTTCCAATTTCTTGCCCTGTCGCTTTAACAGGCTCAGTTCTTGATTCTTGCCGAAGATCAGAGTGAATGAGAGAACAAATCTTCTTGTCAATCTTTCCCTTAATCATGGCTGTTTGTTCTGGGCCACTCCTGAACGAACCCAACAAATTGTTAGGTTCCAAGATCGTGCTTGCCAAGTACGCGACTTTCTCAGTTTTTGCACGGCGACATTAACCCTTGTCTATAGGAATTTATTTCCCCGAAACGAGGTTCCAAAAACTCTTCCTGAATTGTTAGAGGTATTCAGAGATGCTCCCCGCATTCATAACTTTGTGCGGGCTCAACTCTCTGCTGGAGCGAGATTCGCCATGATTATGATAAACATCTGTTATCCAAAGTTAGACTGACGAAGATTGTTGCTAGTTGCCTGGCCAAGAAAACGCGTCGGAAAAATGATATTGACTCAATCGATGCGATGGTAGCTCCCGTGGCCGAATCGATGATAGATGAACTTCTTCGGATGGACTCAGAGTTCTTTATCAAGGGTTCTTATGCTGAACATAAAACAACCAGAGGCTTGTCCGTAGATAGTATCTTGGGATTTAACTGACTTGTATTATATTGGAAACCTTGTATCTCACTCTTTTTGATTTCCCTCCTCCTTTTTTTATATTTCCGAAGAAATTTATTGTATATTGCCGAGGCCCTCTATGTTGTTGAAGCCCCCGAGCCTAACTGGGCGAAGGTTGTACTATTTTTCCTCCTTGAAATCTATCTTTTCTGTTGTAATAAGACATCCTTGTTTTTCCCTTGGATGGATTGCCAATCTTCGAGTATCTTTGATGTCGAAGTTCTATATTTATATTGCGAGGTTCTTAGACCAAAGCACTTAAGATTTTTGATGTGTACACTATATTTATGATTGCTGGCTTCCGATTTTTATATTTGGCGAGGTATTAATGTACCAAGGCGAAATATTTCAGTGAATCTATATTGTATGTATTTCGAGACTTAGGCGTTGAGCCCCCGAGCGTGTCGAAAAATAAGAAGTATATCTCCACTATCTTTATTATATTGCAGCACACGAGCCCGCCTCATTAAAAACCTTTCCGGTGCCCCGAAAAAAGGAAAAGAGTGCGTCTGAAAACTCGTGGGTGTTTCAGTACATTGAAGTTTTACAAGGACTATATTTTAGCTTTAGGCGTAGAACCGCCCGAGTTGCGCCACGTTCCCGGGGTTTTGCTCCTCCACCTGTCTTCTTGTCCTTTATCCTGTATGCTCCTCCTTTACTTCCGTGACGATATAGGGACCAAGCCATGGTGACTCGAGTTTTTCATGACTTTTGCGTGAGCCGAAGAACTAAGTCTCCCACTTGAAAGGATCTTGCAAACGTCGATTGTGGTAATTCTTCAAGTCCTGTTGATATTTGGTGACCCTTGATAATACTTCGTCTTCGTCGTCGTGCGTCGACGTCGCTCTTCCTTGCTGTCCTGCGCCTCCGCTGCTCTGGTAATCTCGTCCTCGCTGGACTGTCTCGCTGGTCCAGTGGGGTTCTTTCGTGATGCTCCACAACGTTGTTCGATGCCATTGAGCTTTTCTGGTCCAGGATGGCCACTTTTTCTTCGGTGTGCGCTTTCCATTGCAGATGATGCCACCTTTCTACCCCTTGGTTTTTTGCCAAGTATAAGATTGCATACTTCGCAATTTTGACTATATCTGCCATTGTCGGCTGGGGCACTCCAAATCTGAAAACGAGGCCTTTTATGAATTTTATCGCGGATGCTCCGTCAATTTATCGGCTTCGCTTCTATCCACTTTGTAAATTTGTCGACAGCTACTAGCATGTATTCCTTTCCTCCTGGCCATGATTTGTGTAACTTGCCCACCATATCGAGTCCCCATTGTGCAAAAGGCCATGACAATGGTATAGGTGCTAGTTCTGCTGCTGGAGAGGCTTTGCGGCAAACCTTTGACACGCATCGCAAGTCCTTACTATTTCTTTCGCGTCGATTGCGTCAACCAGAGAATCCTGCCCGAAAACCTTGGCTGCGATGGCTCGACTACTCGCGTGTGGCCGATATTCCTTCGTGTACATCCTTCGAATTACTCTTCCTTCTTCGGTGTTACACACCTTTGCGTAACGCCTGAAATACTTCGCTTGTACAGTTCTCCTTTGATCACCGTGAAAGCTTTTGACCGTCGAATTACTCGTCTTGCTTCAACTGGATCGTCGGGTATTTCCTTCCTGAGGATGTATGATATATATGCTTGCATCCAAGGAACCTGTACCATCATCACAAGCTCTTGTTCCTCTTCATCCTCCGTGGTTTCTGTGAGGGGTGTCGAAGTTTTTTCTTTTTTCTGCACCTTTTTTGGCTTTGTAGATCTCTCCGATATTTCTTCCCAAAACACTCCTTGGGAGGCACTGCGACCCGATGTTTGCGAGGACGTCGGCTTCATCGTTGCTCAATCTACTGATGTGATTTACCTCGCATCCATCAAATAGCTTCTCGAGTTCATTGTACACCTCCTTGTATGCTACCATGCTATCATTGACTGCGTCACATTGGTTCATAACTTGCTTAGCTACCAATTGTGAGTCGCCAAATATTTTTAATCGAGTTGCACCGCAAGCTTTCGCCATCTTCATCCCGTGTATGAGGGCTTCGTATTGGCTTCGTTGTTGGATGCGTTAGAGAACGTCATCCGAAGGATATACTTCGTTTGTCGCCTGTGATATGAGTACTACTCTGCGACTCCTTCTACTCTTTTGGACCCGTCAAAATTCATGGTCCAGGTTCTCGACAAGTCTGGGGTCCCGTGTTTTGCAGCTCCATCCACTGCGATGAAGTCGGCGAACTTGCGACTTGATTGCCTTTCTTTTTCATACGTGATGTCCCGAGGGAGAGTTCTATTCCCAAAGGGAGACACGACCCGTAGCTTCTGGATTGTTCAGTATATTTGACAAAGGAGCTTCATTGACCACTATGATCGGGTGCCGAAAAATAGTGGCGCAATTTTCGTGCTGTTGTGAACACTCCGTATGCTAACTTTTGGTACTGAGGGTACCTTTGTTTCGATGGCGATAAAACTTCACGACGAATACTGGCCTCTGTACTCCGTGGAGTTTTCCTTCTTCTTCTCTTTCGACAACTAGCACCGTGCTCACCACTTGGGGGTGGCTGCGATATATAGCAGGAGAGGTTCCTTGTCCTTCGGCGCCACCAATATTGGTGGTGTCGAGATTTTGCGCTTCAAATCCTCGAAAGCTTTGTCAGCCTCCTCGTTCCACTGAAATTTGTCTCCTTGCTTTATCAGAGCGTAAAATGGTAACGCTTTTCTCCCAGCCTGGCGACGATGCTAAAGCTGCGACTCGCCCAGTTAGCTGTTGTATCTCTTTCAACTTTGTTGGCTTTCTCATTGTTACGATAGCTTGTATTTTATCGGGATTTGCTTCAATCCCTCTCGCTGAGATTAGAAATCCCAAGAGTTCTCCTGCTGGGACACCAAAGGAACACTTCGTTGGGTTCAACTTCAAGCAAAATTTGTTGAGGTTGTCGAAAGTTTCCTTGAGATCCTCGATCAGTGTTGTCACCTTTTTTGATGTTATGACGACATCGTCGATATATACTTGCACGTTTTTTCCAATCTGTGTCGCCAAACACTTTTGCATCATCCTCTGGTATGTTGCTCCCGCATTTTTTAGACCAAAGGGCATTGTTTTGTAACAAAATACGCCGTAAGGTGTAATAAACGCGGTCTTTACTTCATCTTCTTCTTTCAGTCTGATCTGGTTATAGCCAGAATACGCGTCCAGAAGGAAAGACGTTCGCATCCCGCCGTGGAGTCGATGATTTGATCGATCCTTGGGAGGGGAAAGTGATCCTTAGACAATGTTTATTGAGACACGTAAAGTCGACGCACATGCGAAGGACTGTCGTGTGTTTCTTCGGCACCATCACTGGGTTGGCTACCCACGTGGCTGTGAATATCTCTTTGATAAAACCAGCTTCTTGTAGTCGATTGATTTCTGACAGCATAGCTTTGCGGTTTGGTTCCGAAAAACGCCGCAAAGGTTGTTTGATTGGTCTTGCTAATGGATCCAAGTTTAGGTGGTGCTCGGCAAGTTCCCTGTACTTGGCATGTCCTGGACACCATGCGAAGATTTTCCAGCTTCTCACGGAGGAACTCGACGAGCGCGTTTCCTATGCGATATCCATGTCGTTTGCGATAGATGTCGTCTTTTTGGTTGGGTGAATCTGCACCTCCTAGAATTTTTCTCATTGAAAGTTGATTCTTTATTTGGCCTTCCAACGTCTGGCAGTACGTCCATACTCTTTGACGCCAAATACTCAGCTTGCATCCCGAAAGTTTCGATAACCGATGAAAATCCTTGTCGCATTTGTCGGCTAAGGCGAAGCTTCCTTTAACTGTGATTGGTCCCTTTGGTCCAGCAATCTCCACAACGATATGTATAGTGTGGTACTGCCATAAACCTAGCATATGCTGGTCGTCCCAACAAAGCATGATATTGCGACGGAAAATCCACGACTTCAAATTCCAGCTTCTCGATTCTATAATTTTCTCGAGTTCCAAATTGAACGTCGAGATTTATCTTCCCCAATGGATAACTTGGTTTCTCCGGTGTGATGCCATGGAATCTTGTGTCCGTTGGCTTCAGGTTTGCTAAGGATATGTTCATCTTCCTCAATGTATCTGCGTACATAAGGTTTAAGCTGCTGCCACCATCTATGAATACTCGAGAAACATCAAATCCCGCAATAACTGCTGGCAGAATAGTGCTGACTGCCCGGTCGAGGAACTTGCTTGGATCTGCTATGGTGAAGCCAATGTCTTGTCCGACCAATTAAGATACTCGATTGGTGGAGGCATTTTCTCTGCCATAAACACCTGTCGTGAGATTACTTTCGAGCTCTATTAGACGGCCTTGCTTTCTGAATCATCGACACGCTCCGTTTGAGTTAGGATCAACATAAGGTGGTGGTGGGGGTGCTGCCGCTATTCGAGCTGATGCCGATTATCGTCCGTAATCGCGGGAGGTGGTGGCGTGAACTCGTCCCGGGCTCCCGAGGATTTTCCAGTGCTCGAGCATGAGCGTTCTCGCATATCCGAACATTGCTCGAAAATTTCGACAATCTTCGCAGTGCCCACCGTTTTTCCGTTGTCGTGATGAAAATGCATCTGCACGGTCCGTTCATCATTTCTTCGGGTGACACGAAAGGCCTTGGGAATCTAGGCCCGCTATTTTGCCTTGCGTAGAGTCGTCCCTGTTCGCCGCGCTGTTCACCACTCTTTCGATAATCATCTCTATTGTTTCCTCCGTGTTTGCCCGGAAACTGCCGAAATTTGGCCTGGGGCGTCATAGTTCGGGTCGCCGAGGAAATCGTCGCCTCGGTTGGTAATTTCGACCACGGTCCTCCTCTGCGACCCGTGCCGTTTGTTGTGGACGGCATCTTCTCCATCTGCCCATCTGTTTGCTATCTCCATTAGCGCGGATACTGTCCTTGGATTGGTCCTTCCCAAGTCCTCGACAAAATCTCCGCGCCTGATTCCTGCGACAAACGCATCTATTGCTCTCTCGTCAGATATATTTTCTGCCGAGTTTTTGATGATGTTCCACCTTTGGATGTACTTTCTCATTGACTCATCCGCTTTTGTCGACATGCCCTTAACTCTTCTAACGACGCAGGTTTTGGCACGTGATCCGGTTCTTGACGAACACGTTCGAAACTTTCCCACTGTCGATAGATCCTGAGGAGTTTCTTTATCCAAGATCGTGCGGCTCCACTCAAATGCACCTGGATGCTTTGCATAGCTTGTTGGTTCCTCCTCCATGAGCTTCACTGCCTCGAGATAATCAACTAGCCAATCCTCCGGATCTTGAAGGCCGTCAAACTTCTTGAAATTGTCGGGTAACTTGAATCCTGAGGGGACTCGGTTTTCTGACTCTCCTCGTGAAGCATGGTAAGCCGCACATATCTTCGTCGTTAAGCTCCGGAGATTGTCGATGATCCCTTCTGCTTTGCCGTGCTCTATCGACCCTTGCTTGTGCTGCTGTGTCTCTTGCTCCGCTTGGTCTTCGTCGGAGCCGTTCTGCAGGTCGTGGACTATTTTGCCTTGCCGCTCCTTCGGGAGGCGTTGATACAAACGCTGTCCCATAGCTCCAACCCTCCTATCGCCATATTGTATAATGATTCCCTTGGATCACCTGGAGGTGGTTTAGATGCGAGGATAAAAGCTTGTGTCGCCATATACCCAGCTTCGGTGTCTTAGGGATAATGTTTCCTCTTGTATCTATTGACATGAAGGACATGTCGAGGTTTTGAACTAGTGCTCTCTTTCTGCTCCGGGTATGTGTTGTAACCTTGATCTTCCTCTGTTCCGAGCCTCCCTATGGCTATCACCCGAAGTTCTAGATTGTCGACTTAGATCTGCCCTTCTCTGCTGGATGCGTAGCTGCCTCCTTTCTCTGTTCAACTCAGCTGTTGTTTTCTATTTCTCCGGCAGCTCGTGCGAGCCTATATTGATATGCTTGTAATTCCTCCGGTGTGGCTGTGGTAGCCATTGGTTCTGTACCATTCATAGCTCTCGCGGCTCTGTCCCACGCTGCTTGTGAAAGTTGAACTCTATCTCGTGGCTCTGGTCCGAGGTATTTGTTGCCTAGCCCTTGTCGCAGATTGGAGGGATCGACGTATGGATTTCCCAGATCGTCGAAAGCCTCAGATGTTTCCTCTTGATCTTCAATGGCATAAATCTGATGATATTTTGTACTCAGATCTATGTTGGGTTTGGTGACATCATCGTCGAGATTGATGAAGACCTTGCCCACTGTGATAGATTTGTCGATGAAGTCGTAACTGTCGACATCGCTTGAGCCATCGCTTATATATGAGTCCGCAGATGACTCAAACGACATGTCGTTGAAGATCTTGGCGAGTTTATCTCTTGTTCTGGTGCTAACGTAGCGTGGTGCCGAAGTTTCTTCTTCTCCTGACTCGATTGACGATGTATAGCTTGAAAAATCGGAATCGACCGCTGACGATCCCGACGAAATCGGAATTTCGACACGATACGATCCTTCCTTCTCGATACGAAAGTGGAAACTTCCGAACGTCATCTCCATGGGCTCCGCCAGATACGCATATGCATCCAAACGGGAGGGTGGGTGAGGAACAAAATCGACAAGACCAAATTTGATCTGTTTACCTCGATCCATTGCGTTGCTTGCGGTTGACGATGTCGAAGATCTTGAACGTGCCATCGAGATCGGATCCTTACACCTCTAATTCCCACAGACGGCGCCAATTGACAAGGGGTTAACTTGTCAATGCCTACGAGTGATAGGCTAGGGTTTAGTTAGAAGTAGAGGGTAAGTAGATCTCGAAGGTTTCAGCCGAAAAGTACTCGACGATTATGAAAACTAGGGTTTGCGAACAATGATTCGATGATCTCTCGTCCCTCGACTCCCCCTTTATATAAGAGGTGGAGCCGAGGGTTTCGTTTTACACAAGTTACAGAGTCCGGGACGGTTTCTAACTCATCCCGCCAGATTACAAACAACACTTCCTATTACAATTCTACTTTCCTTAATATATCTTGGGCTCTTGAACCTTCTTATTCTTCGGGTAGTGGGCCTTCATTAAACCCCGGGTACTATCTTTGGCAGGCCCATTTGGGATGCCTATGTCAATTAGCTATGCATGGTGTAGAACCTCACCATCTCGATATTCAGCTTCCCATAGAGAAACTTGACATAGTCTCCATGATTAATCATGAATTTGTTTCTGACTCATCCAATTTGAGTAACTTGTCTTACAGAATAACATTTTACAAGAAAACTTGGAGAACAACTAAGAAAACTGAAAAACTAGTAGGATTGCCTGCACCTGTTCTATTTAACCTTGATTCCAGGGAGGATTGGTCAGTCACGGAAGGTGCACTGAATGCATACATAGAGGGAGGAGGCCGTCGTGCAAGAGGCGGCACGGAGGAGGTCGAGGAACACCTCGACTCGTCATCCGATGCAGCAAGCTCCTCGCATCAACATTATGGTCATGCGGAGCCTCCACGCTATTCTTCTGCACAGGGACCTTATTATGATCACGCCATGTACGATTCGCCGTGGAACCCTGCTCGGGGTTGATCTCCACTTAGGTAAAAAGCCTAAGCTTGGGGGAGGTATACCGGCATCACTCATTCTTTGCATATTATGGTTGCTGGATACTTGTATATACTTGTTTAGTTTCTTTGAGTGGTTTTCTAATGAGAGGGAGATGATATTTGGGGAGGTGCTGCCTGAAAACAGATTCTGGACTGTTACTAAAAAATTCGTGCACAGCCAGAACGTTATTTTGAGCTGCCAATTTTTGTGCATGTTCCCCAGGTTGTTATCTAACTTTCATTAGTTGAACACTTTTCGAGCTGAGCAACGGAAGATTTTTGTAAAAATCGATTTCTGTACTGCTGTCAGGTTTTGGCAGATTTCTGCCATCTTGTTTTTCTGTTTTCATTTTCTTGTTCTTGCTTTGTTTCTTTCCTAAAACACAAAAAGACCAAAAATATTTCTGTTGTTTCTCTTCACCATTTGTTTATCTTGGTTTCTTGCATTTATCTTACTTTATTTGCTATCGTTGGTTTGCTATAAGAAAATCCAAAAAGATTTTGCTTTGTTTGCTTGTTTCCTTTTGTTCTTGCTTCCAAATTCGAAAACACCAAAAATATTTTCTGTTCTTCTTTGGTTTTGTAAAAGTTCTTTATGAGTTCAATGGTCTTCGGTGGGAGCGTGGTTTCATTTCATATTATCCAAGCTACACAAGTGAAAGGCAATAATGACGATCTTCGACAATGTGTGAGAGGCTGTATGAACTCTATTTGTTTTCATTTTTGTACATATACTCATCCATGTGAGCATGCTTAGTTGGTTCATGTGAGGTATATGTCATTTAAGGAAGTCTAGTAGTTCATGATCTCTCATGTTTAGCTCCAATTTATTAATATGAGTAGCATGTCATGGATGTTTGCTTGCATTGTTTTATTCATAGATAGGTATGATATTGTGGTATCCTCCTCTGAATAATTCGTTTGAATTAACTTGGCACATGCTCACGCATGCATATGACTGAACAAGAGTCAATTAAGCCTCAATGATTTACATTGCCTCAGAGTACTTGTATCACTTTTATGCCTCAGTTAATTTATTTTGCCGCAAGCATGATTATGACAGTTACTGCTCTCTTGATTTGTCGCTCCCTAGTCTTTTGCTAGCCTTCACTTGTACTGGGCGGGAACTGCTCGTGCTTCCAAACCCCTGAAAACCAAGTTGTTCCAAAGTGTCCACCATAAATACCTATGCATGGCATTTCAAACCATTCCAAGTAAATTCTCATGCGCTACCTTAAAACCTTCAAAATGTTTCTCAATTTGTGTTAATGTTTCATAGCTCATGAGGAAGTATGTGGTGTTTAACCTTCAACCTTGTCATTTACTCTTGACGGACTTTCATTATGGACTAGTGGCACATCCGCTTATCCAATAATTTTGCAAAAAGAGCTGGCAATGGGGTTCCCAGCCCCGATTAATCAAACTTCATTAATAATTCTCTTCACATGTTTTGCTCTGATCCATCAGTAAGCAACTTAATTTTGCAAATAGACACTCCTCCATGGTATGTGATTGATGGAAGGCACCCGAGGATTCGGTTAGCCATGGCTTGTGTAAGCAAAGGTTGGGGGAGTGTCACCCATAATAAAACTAAAATACGTGTGTAAACAAAAGAGAAGAGGGATGATCTACCTTGCTGGTAGAGATAACGTCCTTCATGGGAGCGGCTCTTGAAGCCGGTTGGCGAGGTAGTTGGTGTACCCATTACCATTCGTTGACAACAACAAACACCTCTCAAAACAATTTTACTCCTGTTTAAAAAATGAAAAGCTCTAGCGCATGTTAATCCCTGCTTCCCTCTGCGAAGGGTCAATCTTTTACTTTTATGTTGTGTCTCCATCCTTTCTTTGAGCACTTTCTTGAGAGCACAACTGTCATTCTTAGTATAATATGCTTGTCCCAAAATGTGATTAATTATGGTATAACTTTGATGCTTTTATCTTTGACAATCACTATTTCTAGTCTTTCTATGAACTTCAGAGGTGCGAGCATTTATGTTTCGCTGATCAAATATGGGCAAGCGAGATACCACTCTATCATACTCTTTTATGAACATTGCAATCCTGCTTATATACATGATTCATGATGCTTATTATTAATTGTTGGTACTTTTTCATGATTGACATAGCTATTGGATGATCTTATTTGCATGTATCTTATTATGAACTGCCTAAGTGTTAGCCATAGCATGAGAATATTTACATCATATGAACAAATGTGTTCGTGAAAGTTCTTTTATCGCTCAGTTGTTAACTGAATTGCTTGAGGACAAGCAATAAGCTAAGCTTGGGGAGTTGATACGTCCAAAACGTATCTACTTTCCCGAACACTTTTGCTATTGTTTTGCCTCTAATTTGTGTATTTTGGATGCAACTAACACGGACTAACGCTGTTTTCAGAACTGTTCTGTGTCTCGTTTGTGCAGAAATCCAACTTTCAAAATCCTCGGAATTTATGCGAAAGGTCCTATTTTCCTGAATGACGGAGCGGAAGCGGTGGGGGCCCGAGGGCCCCACACACTAGGCCGCGCGGCGAGGGGCCGGGCGGCCCTAGTGTGTGGCGGCCTCGGCTGGCCCCCGACGCCCACTTCGGACTACTTATTGCCTTCGACCTAAAACGCACGGGGAGAAGTCGAAGTCGCCAGAAACCCTCCAGAACGCCGCCACATCGCGAAACTCCGTCTCGAGCCGAAGTCTCGTTTCCGGCACTCCGCCGGACGGGGAATTGGAGGAGATCATCGCCACCATCACCACCGACGCCTCTCCATCGACCAGCCATGTTTCCCCCATCCATGTGTGAGTAATTCCCCCGTAGGCTGAAGGGGATGGTAGGGATTGGATGAGATTGGTCATGTAATAGTATAAGATTGTTAGGGCATAGTGCCTAGTGTCCGTAATTGGTACTTTGATGATATTGTTGCAACTTGTTATGCTTAATGCTTGTCACTAGGGCCCGAGTGCCATGATCTCAGATCTGAACATGTTATTGATTCATGAAGATATTCGTTGTTTATGATCTTACCTTAAGTTGTATACACATGTCGCTGTCCGGAACCAATGGCCCCGAAGTGACAGAAATCGGGACAACCGGAGGGAATGGTAGTGATGTGAGGATCACATGTGTTCACGGAGTGTTAATGCTTTGCTCCGGTACTCTATTAAAAGGAGTACCTTAATATCCAGTAGTTTCCCTAGAGGCCCGGCTGCCACCGGCTGGTAGGACAAAAGATGTTGTGCAAGTTTCTCATTGCGAGCACGTACGACTATAATTGGAACACATGCCTATTGATTGCTTTGTACTTAGACACCGTTTTATTATTATCTGCAAATGCCCTGCTTTGATTGTTACATGAGTTTCTCTCATCCATGCAACGCCCGTTATCCGTCCCCGTGCCTACAGTATTTTAATCCTGCTGTTTACTATAATCACTACTGCTCTGCTATAAATGTTACTACTGATAAACTCTTGCGAGCAAGTCTGTTTTCAGGTGCAGCTGAATTGACAACTCCGTTGTTAAGGCTTTCAAGTATTCTTTGTCTCCCCTTGTATCGAATCAATAAATTGGGTTTTACTACCCGCGAAGACTGCTGTGATCCCCTATACTTGTGGGTCATCAGAACCCCTCGAGCTCGCTTGGTAGCCGATGAATGACCGCTTAGCATAATTGACCTAGCCATGCGTGTCGGAGATTAATGGCGCCACCGCCCCGTCCCGCCCCGCCCACCTACCTTCGCTTACATCCGACCAAGCAAAATAAATGGCCTAACCATGTGTGTCGGCCTTTTAATGCGCACCATTGCCCGCATGCTTGCCTCCAGGTATAAAACGGGGTGCTTAGGCACTGAATCCTCCTCACACAAACCCTAGCGCCGCCATACACCTTCTCCCCTACGCGTTCCATGTCAGGTGCTAGGGGCCACGGTTGCGGAAGGGGCCGCCAAGGTAGGGGGGTGCAAGATCCCTGCTGCCTGAACGCTCACCATTGCCGGAGGAGGAGGAGACGGGCTGCTTCCACGACATGTTCTTCGAATTCATCGCCCTCATAAACGAGGATCCTTTCGGCCCAAAGAGGCTCTTGGAGTTCACGAAATTTCTCGTTGGTCGGGGTGTACCTGCAGGAAGCCATCTACGGCTTTTGCCGGTGGCTTGTCGAGGTCCTGTTCGGCGGGCAAGGCCAAATGTTCCTCACATTGGCTGGGAGGAGTTCGCCTGTGCCCACAACCTGTAGTTCGGCTGCTTGGTGAATTTCTTGTGGGAAGGCGACAGCGAAATCTACATCCTCCATTCCCTCGATGTACGACCCATACGGCTCGTCATGCCGAGCGTAGACGGGGTCTCCTCCCGAAAACTCCTTTTTACAGGCAACTGTATGTGTAGGAGTGTCATCCACCACGCATTGTGCTTTGAGATTGGTGAAACTTTTTATTCCCTTTTTGATAAAACTAAAACATAATTGAAACAAATTTAAACAGTAGAAAATGTTTCACAAGTTTCATAAACACGTTAACAACAGATGTGAAACTTTCTGAAACATACTTTGAACAGTAAATAATTTTTCATAAGATTCAGACATGTTTCACAAATTTCAGAAATATTTCACAAATTTTTGGAAATTAAATCAACACATGGATGACATCAGCATGATGTCATCACTCCTTTACCTACCGGAGACGGTAGAATCGCTGCGTTCGGTCTCCTCCGCCTTGTGCGCTGCCCTCGCGGCAATTCGGTGGAGCCCGGGCCGTCCGGAAAGCCAGACGGCTACAGGTGCGGTGGTACTCGACTATGGCTGTTAGGGTTTTGAGCTAAAGCAGATCAGTGGTGGATACGTGTATCCAGCGTTCACGCTAGATTCGCCACTCTCTATGGATCGTGCATGTGCAATGTACTATGGACTGAACAAAAACTATTGAGGTCTGAATTCAACGTAGTGATTCCCGGATCCGGATCCAGGTATGTATTAAACCGCTGCTGTTGCTGGGTCAGTACTCAGTAGACAGGATTATTAGCACAATAAACGGCAGTGTTTGCACGTAGATGATAATTGCTGAATAGAGATAGTAGTACAAATTCTCAATAGGTTTCCCTCATAATACCATCTTCTGTCCCGCGTAACAGACGAACGACTCATTGCATGCCAGCTACATTGCTCTGCATTTTCTTATCCCAAACCTTCTTAATATTATCACCTTGAGATGCCACTTGTCCTGCATTATCTTAACCTTTTTTGCGAATTAAGAGTTTTTTTTTAAACGGAGGCAAAAACTTTGCCTCATTCTAATAATTAAGGAGAAGTTTTTGGACAAGATAGTCCTTACAATCGAACACTTAACAAAAACAAAGTAAGATTAAGCTCTCGGCATTATTTCCCCTAAACGTTTAGCTCCCGCCACAACCCACAACCGGCCATCTCTCTTTATCTTGTCAAGGATAATAGAAGGTGGAGCGTGTTTGTTGTGGAAGAACCTTGTGTTCTACTCGGCCTAAATTTCCCAAGTGACGAGTAGAGATAGGGAGGCGATCCTCTCCGGTTTGAAGTTGCGCCACTTGTCATTTGGTTCCACCAATTGTTGATAGAGAGGCCTGCCCATTGGCCCGGCATGATTTCGGGGATGCCAACCAAACACGGATGAGGTTCCATAGGCACACCACATAACAACAATGGACGAAAAGGTGGCAAGCCGATTCCGTTTCTTGCTTGCAAAGAGGACATAAGCCACAATTTGGCCAACCACGTTTCTGTAACCGGCCGGCGGTCCAAATTCTTTTTTGCGTAAGAAGCAAAGCTAAGAACTTTGCCTTTGGAGTAGCCTAAACCTTCCATACCATCTTATAAAAATTGGAGGTAGTTGATCCGAAGAATTGCAAATCATAAGCCGACCTAGCCGAATAGTGTCCATTTGACGTGTGCCTCCACGAGATGATGTCTTCAATCTCCTCAATTAGGTGTAACTCTTGCAACTTGACCCAAAGGTTAATGAATTGGGAGAGATGGTCTATGGTGAAGTGTTCATCCAAATTGATTTTCCCAACCCAAGCGTTTGCCTCCATCGCTTTGTTCATTTTCCAAGATTTCCTTTTTAAACATGCGAAGATAAGAGGCGCGATCTCCTTCGGCTTTCTTCCTTCAAGCCAAGGAGCATCCCAAAACGAAATCTTGCACCCGTTGCCAATGGTGATTTTGGTGGCGGCATAGAAAATGTCCATGTCCGCCTCGAAGCATGGGTTACTCGACCCGGTCCAAATCTTGGAGCTATCCATCCATTCAAGCCACGGCCAATGAAGGCAAAGAGCAGCCGCAAATTTGTCCAAGCACATGACTCCAAGCCCACCAAGCTTCTTGGGGTGGCAAACTGTCTTCCAATTAACTTCGCATTTCGCCCTGGTTGTGGGAGGATAACAATCACGCTGGAGCACCGGCGCTAGAAAATCTGGGATGAAATTCAACCACAGACATCGCCTTCTCTCAGCACTATCTCTTTTAGCCATGGAAAAAATAGCGCGCTATTTCAGCGCTAATAGCACGCTATAGCGTTTCTAGACAGCCCACGCTACATCATTCTGGCGCTATAGCGTGCTATTAGCGCGCTATAGCACGCTAATAGCGTATTTTTCTGTCGACGCTATTTTGTTATAGCGTGCTATTTTTTTCCTTGCTTTTAGCACAAAGATGGGATGCTTCATTTGCGCCCCTATTAACAATGCTATACAAAAACTAGTAAACACCCCACAAAGCTCTCTTATTTCCTGGAAGATGACGGCAACTTCGGATCTTCCGCCATGATCTTCCTACCATAATTTAGCTAATGATTGAGCATCGCTTTCAACAGCAACCTTGTGGTACCCTTGTTCCATTGCAAGGATGACAACGTCTCGGATCGCATATGCCTCCATGGTCATAGCATTAGCCACTGCTCGTACCATAGAGCTTGTGCTCGGATCAACAAACCAGAATAACTGTTCCGTACCACCACACACACCCGTGCCACCCCGCAGCTCCTCTGCATGGAACGCCACATCTATATTGATTTTCAACACTTCACCGTCAGGTGGCACCCACTTGAGTTGTTTTGTAATGAGTCTCCATCCTTGTTTCGCAAGCATGGATTGATTAAACAAATGAATAACACTAAAACCCATTCCACCTATACACTTGGGAAGTGCTATTTTGCCCATTTTCTCCAATGTATATTCCTTTAATTCTCATTACATCCCCACCAATATATGGCAATGCAACTGGTTATTTTCTTGCACAATTTCTTTGAAAGTCTAAAACAACTCATTGAATAGGTTGGAATAGATTGGCACACAGCCTTAATCAGAACCTCTCTTCCAGCTGCACTATTCAATTTTCTTGCTGTCCAGCCATTGACCAACTTCTTTACGGTTGTAACAATGTGTTCAAACTGATCATTAGAAGATCAACCGATGGCTGAAAAGTATCTTACTCCCTTCTTGACATTATCATCTAGTACATCAAAGATGTGTTATTTTCCGTTGCTAATCTTACCAACACCTTGGAGCCAACGGAAAATATTATCTGGAGATGCTGAAGTTTCAGTAGTTTTCATCAGCGCTATCGATGGCCACAACGACGCGATTCAGTCCGAAACAGACCTCACTAAAACCATCACCGATCCAGCCTGAAAAGAAACCACCAAACAGTGTCCAGACCTGCGTGCTCACTTATAGGTAGCACGCAAGTTTCTACCTCCTCAGACAGCGAGGTTGACGTTCCTGTCGAAGCTTAATTTTCTTGTCGCGGTGTTCCATGGAGGGGGAGAAGATCCAAGGAGTAACGCAAGTAGCTGCATACGTAGATAGAATCCGTATACATTTCGGATCGCTTTCACGTGCCGAGGCGGTGAACCTGCCGATTCCTTGGCGGCGTCGCCGTCTCGATCGTGCCGTGATCGACGAGGATACGCATCACGGCCTACTAGGCCGTTGGACAGTACACCTGGTGATCACAAGCTACGGCCGGTAACCACTGCTTAAAAAAGATGGATTTGAACTGCGCTAGGATCTGGCTGGTTACTCTTGATTGTGTTGGATATCATTAGCCTGTAGCGATTAGCTTTCGGCAAAGTCAAGTCTCAAGTCGTCGGTCACTCGGTCTTGCCATGTACTTTACGCTGGCAAATAGTTATGCTAACACGAGAACGTACTGTGCTTGACACGACAAAGTCAAGCACTCTTGTTTGTTTACCGTATTTCCATGATGTCGCTCTATTGCGTGACCGTTTTTCCTCTTGCGTTTTGTTTTCTTCAGAGGGAACGAGAGGTTATGCGCGAGTCCTTCGTGAATCATCTTTGGACAATTGGACTTGCAGGCTTGCGGCTCTTCTGGAATCTTCGGACTTCCTAGCACCGGCGTTGATGTGACGACGGTACCTCGTGAGGAAAATTGGCACCACCAGTCCCCCGCAATTCGTCGTTCCTTTGAAGTGATCGATGATTCTGCTGGTGTTATCCGTACCCGTGCCCCGAGAATGGCTGTCCCAAAATTTGATGGAGAATAACACAAGCTGTGGCAACTTCGACGTGCAGATTATTTTGATATGTATGGCGCTGCTCCACAGCTATATATGGGTGGCCGCAATTCATTGGCCACGCTGCTAGGTGGCTTTCGTCTATCATACCATCGATTCGAAGAATCGAAGTATACCGGGGCCGAGTTCAACGGGGTTGTGCTGCGTTTTGGGCGAAATCAACATCAGCCACTAATTCATCGCATGTACAAGTCAAAGCATACACGGATGGCGGAGGACTATGTGAACCAGTTTGCAGGGTTAATCGATCAGTTGGCACCATATGAGGATCGACCAGATTCACTGCACTACATTACTCGATTCATACATGGCTTGAAGCCAACAGTTCATGTGGTTCTGGCTGTGAAGATTCCGCGGGATTTGGAGATTGCTTACAACGTTGCTTTGGCACAAGAGGAGGTTGCTGATGGTATGACACCAATGTACTCGAGTGCTCCATTTGCACGCCGAACTACTGCTGTTACACCAAGTATCCAAAAGCAAGCTGATGATCCCATGGCCACTGACAGTACTGTCAAGCAACGCCAACCTGAATATGTTCATGTTGCTGACGAGAAAATATTGGCACTGAGGAATTACAGAAGGGCCAAAGGGTGGTAGTGTTTCACTTCTGAGAATGGTGGTGGGCCAAAGATCACAAGTGTCTGTCAATTATTCAACTCCATGTCCTATGTACAGGAGATAGTGGAGTTTTTACACTCTAGTTCTGATCGCACAACTAAGCTAGTTGAAAGTGTGGATAATATGCTATTACTGTAGATTAGAGTGAAAGATAGTGTTGATACTGCTCCTAAAAGATCTATTGTTTGAGAACCGACCAGTGGTCGGGTGGCTTGCGCTGCCGTCGTGCACGCAGCCCGCCCGGGTTCGACTCCCTCAGGGAGCGAATTTCCGGTGTGTCTCACCCCGCGCACTGTTCACTAGGAACAGTGTAGCGTTACTGTTCACTAGGAACAGTAAAATAAAATCTTCGGCGCCTCCCGCGCGTGTTCGTGCCACAACTGTCAGAGCTCAAAACACGCGTGCTCCGTGTGTGTAGTTGTAGGTCTAGCTTGTGTACTAGGGTGTGTGTGCGTGCGGTGTGCGTGTGGTGTGAGTTAGTACACGAGTTCAGATACTACAGCTGTACCACCGATCGAGAGGCATCAAAAAAAAAAAAAAAATTGTTCTGAACTGCATTGTAAATGGCAAAACAACAGTGTTTCTTCTTGATTCTTGCAGTAGAAACTTATTTATGAGCTCCCAGTTGGCAGAGAAGATTAATTGTCACATTCCTCTCCAGAAACCTAAAATAGTGCAAATAGGTGGGCGGTGGAATCCTACACTCTAGATTATATTTCCCAGTGCAAGTGGTATTGTGACAATTGCGATTTTTGTTCATCATTCAGAATCCTACCGCTGCAGAGTTACGATGGTATTGTGGGGATAGCCTGGCCATCAACTTACAACCCCCAAATTGGCTCAAACGACAAATAAGTTATATTAGTTGTTGTTGATAGACTGACTAAACTTGATCATTTCATTCCCCTGAGCCACCCATATTCTGTCCAGTGTGTCGCTCAAGCATATATGGAGAATATTTTCAAATTAAATGGTCCTCCTATCAGTATTTTCAACACGTGGCAAAAAGTGTTCAAATCACTCAATGTCAAGCTAAAATTAAGCACTGCCTACCACCTCCAGATACATGGTCAAACCGAGAGGGTCAACCAATGTTTGGAATCTTATTTGCGAAGTATGGTCTTCCAAGGACCGAAGAAATGGGCCTCCTGGTTAGCCATGGCAGAGTGGTGATGCAATACCTCCCACCATACAGCTATCAAACTGTCTCCTTTCCAAGAATTTTATGGGTATGCACCACCTATGGTAAATGAAGTTGCTCTCCTAGGTCCGGAAGTGGCAGAGGCAAGAAATTTCCTACAGGAGAAACAACTGGTGCTTGACCAACTAAAGTTCAACCTTACACAAGCTCAGACTCGCATGAAGAGACATGCTGACAAGAAAAGAACTGAAAGGGTTCTAGAGATTGGAGATATTGTGTACCTAAAGATGCAGCCCTACAGAATGGCTGCTTTTGGACTACGCCAAGCCATCAAGCTGACAAGTAAATACTATGGTCCTTTTCGTGTGACTGCCAAGATTGGAAACCTCTCATACATGCTACTTCTGCCAGCAGGTGTGAGCATTCACCCCATTTTCCATGTCAATCAACTCAAAAAGCATGTTGGCAAAAATGATGTGCCACAACCTAGGTTACCATTAATAGGAGATGATGGTAAGATCAAAATAGAACCTCTAAAGGTACTGCAAACTAGATCGCTGCCACGAAATGGTGTCCTGGTGAATCAATGGTTAATTGAATGGGAAAATTTAGCACAAATAGAAACTTCCTCGGAGGATGCCCATTTTATCAAGAAGGTTTTCCCTACATTCTATTCAGCAACTCTTACATCTTGGTTTCCTCGCAACACTTGAGGACAAGTGTGTTTCAAAGGGACAATGTTTAAAATAGCCGGCTACAGGATATAGCCGCGGCCTCCCAAAATAGCTTAACCTGGCTATAGCCTGGCTATAGCCGGCTATTTAAGGATTTTGACACTTTTTAGCGGGCTAATGCAGTTAGCCGCACCATGCGGGAAAGGCTAGCGGGCTATAGCCCGGCTATAGCCGGCTATTTTAAACTATGCAAAGGGACCGACATTGTCGAACACCATTTCACTGATCAGTAATTCAATCAAGAAGAAGATACCGTCTTGATGATTTAACGGTCCTAATTGATCCAGATGAAGCGACAGTGGATATGAAGCATAATCTTGTTACTTTCCAACTCAACCAATATTGTATTTCTCTTTTGTTACTTTCACCTCACTGTAATAATTGAACATGCTTTATAAGCCATCCCTGTGGGGAACGACCGGGCTATCGAAGAATATTCTAAGCTTGATGCTATTGAATTTCAAGTATTCAGTTTCACCAATAAGATACGGAGACTTGCTTCACATTCGGAATTACACAAAAAATATTTTTCATCGAAAAGAGGTCTACGAATATTTTTGGGAAAACGTCGACGCTTGCTGGCTTATTTGGCAAAGAAATTTATTTCATGTGTATCATGGGGCTTGCTCCAGTACAACCCCCCCCACCCCCCCCAAACTCAGTTTGGGTTAAGTGTGAGGCCTCCGAAACCCATATCTAAACCCGGTATACCCATACGGCGTTTACGTATAGAGACTACATCAACGATCTCCTTCAAAACCTCCACGATCTAAACATCCTCCTCTAGCCGGTCCATCGCTGCCGATCAGGAACGACGTCGGTGCAGATTAGGTCCGCCGCTGCTGCGATCTAGTCCGCCGCGCACTACACCTCCGATCACCATCGTCCCCGTCTCACTCATTTTCGGCGTGAGTGTTGCAGCTCAAACTGGCGAGGTGACCGCCAGTCGCGAGGTGACCGTGCGCCCGTGCCGCCGACGGACTGACCGGACCAGAGCGCCAGCCTGTCCGGCCCTGTAGTTCCAGATAACAGAGAACAGCCAGACTTTAGGCTGGCCTGTCCGGCCTTGTAGCACCAATGAATCTGTAGTTACAGAGTAAATAAGGAACGGCGAGTAGCCAGACTTGTCGCCGGCCTTGTAGTACCAATGAATCATCGACAGTCTGGCCGGTTGTGACGACCAGCATGTCATTGCTTTCATCCTAAACATGCCGGACAGTCTGGAAGAAGGTCCCCCGGATTGTCCGGCTGCACATCGCGCCACCGCATCGCACTTTTTGCACGCTGTCGTCTTGACTGATCATGCCGGCGAGCACCGATCCCTATTCCTCGTAGCCGGCATGCCGCCGTGTTGTCGTGCCTCTCGCCGCCCACCGGCCAGCACCACTCGTTGTCCCTCATAGCAGGCACGCCGCCACGTTGATGTGCCTCTCGCCGGCAGGCAGCAATTCCGTCATCCGGCAAAGTCGGCGCGGATAAGGCAAGACGGTGTGTTACTCGTATACTGTATTCGTACAATTTAATTGGGCCATACGGGTTTTGTATATGGATACATATAACAATTTTGTATTAAAAATAAAGGGGTATCGAGCGATCTCAGCCGTCCTTGTGTTTGAGTTTGCCAAATTTTAGATTGAGTTTGGGAGGTGGGGGTTGTACCGGAGCAGACGCCGTGTATCATATTTAGCTTTTAGGGTTCATAGCTCTAGCTAATTCCCCAATTCATAGAGGGGTCTCCATATCGGGATTGTAGTGTGGGGTCCCAACTAGCGGGATCTGACAGCTTGGCCGCCGGTGTCCGCCTCAACCTCTACCCCTGCCGGCCGCCGTTGCTTCCTCTGGACTCTGGTCCTCTGCGGGTCGATCTGCTCCTGGTTCCATGACTGCATGGTTCCCCTCAATTTCTGAAAATCTGGACGCATGTGAACTTGTGAAGCCCTATTCTCTCTGTAACTATGTTAGTGTTAAAATTGCTCTTATGTGTTACTGCTAAAATTGCTCATATTCTGCTGTCAAAATGGCATTTTCATTGATTCAGTCGGTAGTCTATCACTTTTAGAAATGAATAGGAATATAAGTCACTTATATGTTTGAATGTTTCTATGGTATAGAAATTAAGAGAGATAGCCAAACTGTGTCACCACCATGTAAGAATTCTTTCATGTTTTGAACTATTTGTATTGTAATTTTGCACATTTTATATAAATATTGAACTTCACTGTTGACAATTGATGGGCTATACATATTTTACATTTGGAAAACTTTTATTACAATTGAGGGAGGGCAAAAAAATGTTTATGTGTGCCCACCCTCTAATTTGTTCCTGCATCCGTCAATGATCGTCGGAATCGACTGGCCATCAACTTAAAACTCCCAAATAGTGAATTGGAAGCAGAAGTGGCTTGCATTCCAGTATCAAGGAGCTTGGATCTACTTGCAGGGACAAGTTCCTACTGAATTTGCTGGCAATGTTATTGAAATTAAGTTATTCTCAATATGTCAAGAGATAAATCAGCATTTACCGATGGAAATTCAAACCTTACTGGCATCTTTTCCTGGTATTCTCACTGAACCTCAAGGATAACCACATGCACGTCCAATCTCACACTCAATTCCATTGGTGTCTGGTGCTAGGCCAATAAAGATTGGGCCTTAAAGTTTTGCCCCTGAGCTAAAAAATAAAGTGGAGAAACAATGTTAAAATCTGGAGTATTTAGAAGAAGCTCTAGTAACTTTGCTTCTTCATTGATTATTGATAATAAGATGGATCAAAGTTGGTGCCCTTCTGTGGAGGCACTTAAATGCATTGCCCAGCAAGAGAAAATACCCAGTACCAGTTATTGATGATGAGTTGTTAGATGAGTTACATGGCGCCTGTTGGAGGTGATGGGTATAATGCAAACCGCCCGGGTCGTCTCCTCTAGGCGACTCAGGGGCGGAACCCTAACCCCCCGCCGCCGCCCTCCCCACCCCTCTCCCCTCTCCTCGCGTCCCCTGAGGCTGCCGCCGGCGAAGCCTGCGCAGCCGGTGATGGGGGCGGCGGGGATCTGCGCGCGGTCCCCTGGTGCGGCGGTATGGAGGCACGCCTCCGCGCAGGGGGGATGGTCCCGGTACCTGGCGGCGCGGCCCTTCCCTCCTCCCTTCCTCGCCTCGGCCTCGCCGGGCGGGCGGTGATGGGGGCGGATCTCGTGTTGCTCATCCTCTAGGCCTGGGATCACGGAACCAAGGGTGACGGCCCTGGATGGCGGTGACGGCGTCGACCTGGTGGTGGGTGGCGGGCGTCTGGTGCTGCTGACCGTGGCACCGCGGTGGTGGTCTTCTCTTTCGCCGGAGGAGATCAGCTAGTTGTGTGGCTAGCCTTGGTGGATCTCGCGATCCGTCGCCTAGCTCCCGATGGCGAGGCGCAGCTGCCGGTGAAAGCCGTCCCCGACTTCGGTCATGGCGGATGATGGCGGCGCTATTCGTCGTTACCTTGTTGAAGGCATTGTCTCTGCAGTCTGCGTTCTTCGCCTGGGCTGCTCCAGGGGAAACCCTAGACCCGGGTCTCCCGGATCGAACGATGGCGGCGCGCAACGCCGTTCTACCTGTTGGGGGCATCGTTTTTAGAGCAGACAACGGATGGTGGTGGTGCTGAGGTGGAGCGGTGTGCTTTTGCTGTGTCGGCGTCGTCGAGCCGCCGCGCATAGGTGCAGTGGTGTCTCGGAGACGGATGCAGTGTGATGGACGCGCGCAGGATGGTGGAGTCGTCTGGAGCCGTGACGGCATCGATGGCAGGCCTGGCATGGCCAATGCGACGATCTCTCTTGAAGATAGAGTCGAGGAAGACGGCGGTAGAAACTTCTATGGCGTGTGCATTGGCGTGCGCTGAGAGTCTGCTTGACTGGATGTGCTTCTCATCTGCTATTGGGCGGCCTGGGAAGGCTTTTGGTTTTTTGGATGATGTGAGTTGGTGAATTGCCACCCCTTCATCCCTCTGTAGGTTTAGCAAGGTGGCTTCGAGTTTGATCTTTTGTATTGCTCTTGTAAGGTGTCGTGGATAATTTAATAAAAAAATCCGTGTGCGTCCATTGGATGCAGAAGCTGGGGTGATATTTCTCCCATTTCTAAAAAAATGGTGCCTCTTGGTTCTCCAAACCAGATCTTCGTGTTGTTTATCATCATCAGATAAGATTACCTAAAGGATATAAATTCAAATTAGCTTTTCATACCTATCACTGCCCGTTTGAATTCACTATGCTGACTTTTGGCTTGAATACAAAATATGAACACTGCTCATTTTCTCTCTAGTTCTTAAACTAAGCAGCAATTTTCTGCAGAAATTTCAAAACGTCATCATTTGGGACTGGCTAAATGGATGACAACATGTTGTCCTTTTTTTTGTCCCTTCCTTGACTCTATAACTTCAGAAAATAGAAAAGTCACCTATAGCTGGCATCTGCATTTCTTTGTTCGGGTAAAAGAAGGTATTCATTTATTTAAGATAGCACATTTTAAATGTAGGAATCTGGCATTTGAACTTTGTTTATGTGCTTTGTACCAATAAATTAATCAAGCACATATTGGTTGTTGTGTGATTTGTTCAGTTATGTATACTGTCCTCTTTTAATTAGGTCCACTTATAGGCGCATGATATACTAGATGGACATGAAAACTGAGAGTGTTCCTTTTCTGGTGGTTGAACTGCATTTCTACAAAATGGTTATTGTTAGATGTATATATTTGTATATTGTAGTTTCCCCATATGTTAGGTGGCTTCCTGCATATTTGCACCTATATTTGTACTATATATTGTGGTCTTTGGCCCATGGTAATATAACAGGTCTATTACCCTAATATGGTATTAGAGCTGTAAGGTAGCTCCTCTCCTCGCAGCCGCCGCCGCCATGCTTCCTTCCCGCGCCGCCGCGCCGCCTTCTCACTGCCGCTTCCGCTCACCACTGCTGCTGCGGCTTCGCTCGGCTGCCGTCCGGCCGCTTCGCCGCTTCCGTCCCCGGCCGTCGCCGCCGGCCCCTGCCGCGCATGTCCGTCCCGCGCCGCTCGCTCGTCCGCCGCCGCCCGCCGCCTCGATCTGATTCCTGTCCAGGCCGCAGCAGCCGTCTCGGTCTCGACCTCGTCCGAAAGAAAAAAAAAGAAAAAAAAAGAGCTATGTCTTCCTCGTCGGGCTATCTTGCGATTCCTCGCTGCCCGGTGATTTTTGATGGCGCGAATTACCCTGATTTCGCTGCCGTTATGCGCGTCCACATGCACGGTCTTCGTCTTTGGGGTGTGCTTTCTGGCGAGGTCTCCTGTCCGCCGCGCCCCGCTGCTCCTACGTCGCCTATTGCACCGACGCATGTTACCCTTGCCCCCGATGCTACTCAGGAGGTCAAGGATGCAGCCAAGTGTGCTGATGATATTGCTCTGGCTGAGTATGACCGGAAGGTCCAGGAGTATTCTACCGCTGTTGCCACGTACCGACTAGATCTGACTGACTACACTCAGTGGATAGATGAGGATGCTAGTGCTGCTTCTGTTCTCACTTCCAGTGTTCTCCATGCCGCTGAGTTCATGGGTCTTCCCACTGCTGCCGCTCAGTGGGCTTTTCTTCGTCAGCGCTATCAGCCGTTTGGGGATGCTCTTTACCTGTCTGTGCCGTCGGCTTTGTTGCGGTCTCCAGTACCGCCGATACTCTCTACTCCTCCGGTCCAGGGCCAGGGTCAGCCTCAACAGCCTCGTGGTATGACAGCACCTCCTCGTCCTCCCTGCGCCTACTGTGGCAAGCCTGGCCACGATGTCTCTAACTGCTGGAGTAGGGATCCCACCTTACGTCAGCAGTACCATGCTCGTAAGCAGGCTGGTTCTTCAGGATCTTTTGTTGTTGCACTGTCTGATCAGGACATTATCAGTGGTCTTCGTGGTCTGCTCGCTGCTACAGGCTCTTCCTCGTTGGGTATTGTTGGTTCTGTGCCTACCTTTTCTGGCACCACGCGACCACCACCTTCTACACAGCCAGGTATGTCATCCCCGTGGTATCTGGATTCTGGAGCTTCTTTTCATATGACTTCTGCGTCTTCTATTCTTTCTGCTCTTCGCTCTCTTATTTCCCCGTTCGTGTTATCACGGCGATGGTACCTCTCTTCCTGTTTCCAGTCGAGGCACCCTCTCTATTTCCTCTTTCTCTGTTCCTGACGTTTCTCATGTTCCTAGTCTTAAGATGAACTTTTTTTCTGCTAGTCAGCTTACTGATTCTGGTTGTCGTGTCATTATTGACGCTGATTCTTGTGTTGTTCAGGACCGCCGTACACAGGCCCTGGTTGGAGCTGGCCCTCGCAGCCTTGAGTCTCCAAGACTATGGGAGTTAGACTGGTTTCGTGTTCCATCCGCTGACACTTCATCTACCAGTTCTTCTGCGGTTGTTGCTTCTGTCACTGGCTCTTTTCAGCAGTGGCATCATCGGTTGGGTCACCTTAGGAGATGTGTCTTTAAATTGTCAGGGTTGTAGGTTAGGCAAACAGATTCAGCTTTCCTATCCTACTAGTGTGTCTGTATCTCAGCGACCTTTTGATTTAGTTCATTCAGATGTTTGGGGTCCGACTCCCTTTGCTTCAAAAGGGGGTCATCGATACTATATTTTATTCATTGATGATTTTTCACGGTACACCTGGCTGTTTTTTATGCGCTCTCGCTGTGAGGTGCTCTCTATTTATCAGCGCTTTGCGGCCATGGTTCGTACTCAGTATTCCACGCCTATTCGTGTGTCTCGTGCTGATTCTGCAGGAGAGTATATCTCCCAGCACCTGCGTGGTGTCCTTGCTGAGCAGGGCACCCTCGCCCAGTTCTCGTGTCCCGGCGCGCATGCTCAAATGGTGTCGCTGAGCGTAAGCATCGTCATATTCTTGAGACTACCCGTGCTATGATGATTGCTTCCTCTCTTCCGCCGCATTTCTGGGTTGAGGCTGTCGCTACGTCGACTTACCTCATTAACATTCAGCCTTCTGCTGCCCTTCAAGGTGGCATTCCTCTCGAGCGTCTCTCTGGTAGTTCTCCAGACTACTCGACTCTTCCTTTATTTGGTTGCGTTTGCTATGTCCTTCTACCTCCTCGCGAACGCACCAAACTGACCGCTCAGTCTGTTGAGTGTGTTTTTCTTGGGTATAGTGATGAGCATAAGGGCTATCGCTGTTGGGACCCCGTTGGTCGCCGGATGCGCATCTCTCGTGATGTCACGTTTGATGAGACGCATCCCTTCTATCCTCGCCCCACCTCTGGTACTTACCCGGTGGATGATATCTCTTTCTTCTATTTCCTGATGCCCCTCCTGATGTCCCTCTCCTCGACCTCTTAGTTCTGATGCGCCCTTCGACTCGGCGCCATCCTCTCCTCCGTCTAGTTCACCTAGTTCTCCTCGTTCTCCGGCTTCGGGCCCTTCCTCTGCTGTTCCTTCCTCCTCTTCTTCTGATGAGTCATCTTCCGCCGATGAGCTTCCCTCTTCACGACATGTTCGTCAGCGTCATGCTCCAGACCGTTACTCTCCTAGTCAGTATGGTCTCTCTGTCGTCTCCAAGCCGACGTCTTATCGGGATGCCGAGCGTCATCCTGAATGGCAGCTTGCCATGGCTGAGGAGATCGATGCGCTTGAGCGCACTGGCACCTGGGATCTTGTTACTCCCCCATCTGGTGTTCGTCCTATCACGTGTAAGTGGGTCTATAAAATTAAGACTCGCTCTGATGGATCTCTTGAGCGTTATAAAGCGCTTGTGGCTCGTGGTTTTCAGCAGGAGCACGGCCGTGACTATGATGAGACTTTTGCCCCTGTGGCTCATATGACCACCGTGCGTACTTTCTTGTTGTTTCTGTTCGACGCTGGTCTGTGTCCCAGCTTGATGTTCAGAACGCTTTTCTTAATGGTGAGTTGGGTGAGGAGGTTTACATGCAGCCTCCTCCTGGGTATTCTGTTCCTGATGGGATGGTTTGTCGTCTTCGATGTTCTCTTTATGGCCTGAAACAGGCCCCTCGTGCCTGGTTTGAGCGCTTTGCCTCTGTGGTGGCTGCTGCTGGTTTCTCTCCTAATTTTCATGATTCAGCGCTATTTGTTCACACTTGTCCTCGTGGACGCACTCTTCTCCTTCTCTATGTTGATGATATGACCATTACTGGTGATGATCCTGAGTATATTGCCTTTGTCAAGGCTCGTCTTCGTGATCAGTTTCTTATGACTGATCTTGGTCCTCTTCGCTACTTTCTTGGGATTAAGGTCTCCTCCACTTCTGATGGCTTTTCTATCTCTCAGGAAAAGTATGGATCTTCTTGCTCGTGCTGCTCTTGGGGATGAGCGCACTGTTGAGACTCCTATGGAGCTTAATGTTAAGCTTCGTCCTACTCATGGTGATCCTCTTCCTGATCCTACACGTTATCGCCATCTTGAGCTGAGTCTTGTTTATCTTGCTGTCACTCGTCCTGATATTTCTTATCTTGTTCATATTTTGAGTTAGTTTGTCTCAGCTCCTACCACCGTTCACTACAGTCATATCCTCCGTGTTCTTCGTTATCTTCGTGGCACGATCACTCGTCGCTTTTTCTTTCCTAGTTCCAGCTCTCTCCAGCTCCAGTGCTACTCGGATGCTACGTGGGCGAGTGATCCTACGGATTGTCGTTCACTTTCTGCTTACTGTGTGTTTCTTGGTGGTTCGCTGACGAAGAAACAGTAGCGGTTTCCCGTTCGAGTGTTGAGGCTGAGCTGCGGGCTATGGCTTTGTTAATTGCTGAGGTGACCTGGTTACGGTGGTTACTTGCAGATTTTGGGGTCTCTGTTACGACACTCACTCTACTTTTGTCTGATAGTACAGATGCTATCAGTATTGCACGTGATCCGGTCAAGCATGAGCTTACCAAGCATATTGGTGTTGATGCTTTTTATACACGTGCTCAGGTGCAGGCTCAGGTTGTTGCGCTTCATTATGTGCCTTCAGATTTGCAGTTGGCGGATTTTCTTCACAAAGGCACAAACCTGAGCGTAGCATGACTTCTTACTCTCCAAACTCAGTGTTGTGGATCCACCATGAGTTTGAGAGGGTGTTAGATGTATATATTTATATATTGTAGTTTCCCCATATATTAGGGGTCTTCCTGCATATTTGCACCTGTACATATACTATATATTGTGGCTTTTGACCCCTGGTAATACAACAAGTCTATTACCCTGACAGTTATCAATGCGATAATTGGGAAACGGGCACTAGGCCACAGGCTGTATGGCGACGAGTCACCAGATTGCTCGTCTTAAAGCAAAAAATCAGCGCCGGACTCTTGCTCTTTGTCGATTCATCTGCTGATTCGTTTGATTTTTTTTGCACTGCGGTGCACAGGGTTACATACCTAACAGCTATTTCCAACTATTATTTCAGTTGCTACTTATTTTTTCCATAGGAACCATGCTATTCTAAACCACTCAGCTGATGTTTCTACCAGGTCTTATGATCAGGTTTTATGCTTGTGACGGGCGTGAACGGTGGTGTCATGGTGTTGTTTGTCTTCGTGATCGGCGATGTGGTGATGCTTGTGACCGGCGGTGTCATGGTGGTCTCGTCTTCGTGGTCGACGACATGGTGATGCTTGTGGCCGGCGTCACCAACTGCGTCATGGTTGTCTTTGTCCTCATGGTTGGCGAGGTGGTGATGCTTCTGGCTGGCGTGAACGACGGTGTCATGGTGGTCTTCATTTACGTGGTCGGCGACGTGCTCATGCTTGTGACCGGCGTGACCGACAATGTCATGGTGGTCTTCATCTTCGTGGTCGGCGACGTGCTCATGGTTGTGACCGGCGTGACCGGCGGTGTCATGGTGCTCTTCGTCTTCGTGGTCGACGACGTGGTGATTGTTTTGACTGGCGTGACAGCGGCAGCGGTGCCATGGTGGTATCTGCCTTCGTGATCATCGACGTGCCAAAGAGGTGAGAGGTAAAGTCACCATGTGGATAAATGGTGAGGCTAAAACTGGGCTCGTATGTAACCAAATGATGGAGCCTGGCTTCCTTTTCTTTGGCGCGTAAAAGATCGCACAACCTATCAAACGACCCGGCTTTCATAACTCATGGCCCGTTCGCGACACACAAGTGAACCTATCTCGTTGAACGCAGTAAGCCACGAATTGGATGCAGGCTACCAAACGCGCCCGAGACGGCTCTGGGAAACAAACAGTGAGGGGCGCTGTTGAAGGGAGGGAATGAAGTAGGTTTGGCCTTCGCCGTCGACGCCGGCCAATCGGACCACACCGGTCCGCATCCGTGAAGAAGCGCGTTCTTCTACCAGGAAATTTTCCTGCAACTTGAGTTGTCTTTCCAGCGTTGTAGACTACATTGTCCTGTAGCAGTACCAATGTATTCTAGTCATCGGTTTCCCACCAGACCGATCCTCAGTCACACAGGGTTGGTCTCACCGGATCAGATGACCAGAGTCTAGAGTTCCTTGAAACTTGACGGTAAACCAGAGTCCAGAGTTGTCTAGTCTTTCTTCCATAACTTGAGTATAAATAATCCGGAAATGAATAGGTCGTATTCATGGTTTATATAAGCTTTTTTTCGATAAAGGGAATATATTAATATCAAAAGATACCAATTACACCCAGCCTCTGCAACAACGCACCACCCTAATGGCACTACGGATGCACACAGCCAAAAAAAAAAAAAAAAAACTAAGAAACAAAAGTCCCGCTACAGTATCTCGGGCCTAACAACAGCAATACATCCACCGCCAAGACAACACCACATACGACTCTCCAAAAACGACGCTTCAAGAAGGGAACAGCTCTAACATCGTCGTCGTCCGATCAATGATCTTAGGTTTTCACCGAAGATAGTCCCCGCTCTCAAAACAATGCCTCCAACAAGGTCATTGCCAGGCACAACCAAAGGCCAGACCTTGGGTTTTCACCCTGAAAGGTAGGACTAACTTCACCTGTGTTGTCGCCCCCACTTTCATACCGTTGTGAAGCCCGAACACCAAGCCAGTTCCATCTCACCACCAAGATCCGACCACCATTGCTCTTCCACCAATCTTGACTTTCATGACCTTCTCCGCCAGCACCATGGAAAGAAAACAAGCTCCATGATATTAACAGCCAGCAGAGCAAGCGCTCCTCTCGAAACCAAACGGTCAGATAAAGAACATGGGTGCGCTCGACCGAAAACACCCAATCTAGCAATCTTCAGGCATTGATCGCACAATGAATTTCGCCGGACCTTCCGGAACACGACAATCCAGCAAGCTCGGTGGGAAGAAGCTTCCGAACGATCTTCACTTGGCGCGAGAGAAACCCTAGGACTGCCACCTTTATTAGGCAGAACAGCCCCGCGCCGCCGCCGCCCGCCGGCAACGCGGCCATGAGGCACAAAGAGAACGGCAGCGAGAAGCGACGACCACGGCCCACCCCGACCCAACCGCCCAACCATGCAAGCGAATAGACCGGATCAGGATCGGAGTTTTCCCCAACGCCACCCAATCTGGCCCAATCCACCCGGCAAGGCGCCGCCGGAGTAGAGTCTCCGCCACCACCCCGACCAGGGGCGCCGCCCTGGTCGCTGCACGCAGATGAGCCGCCACCACCGCCCTAGCAGCCATGGCGCAGATCTCCGGCGTCCACCACCCCAGTCCACCTTCGGGGGCTGGGCCCGCCGCCACCGCGGCAAGGGCCGGCGGCAGCGGCGGCTAGAGGAGCAGGCGGAGGGGGCTGTAGGCGGAGGCGGCGCGGTATCGCCCCGGTGTCGCCCTAGGGAGCGACACGGGAGCGACATGGTTTATATAAGCTGGTTAGCTCATTCATACACTTCCAAGTTTCAAAGTTCAGCAAATATGTTGATGGTCAAGGCAGCAAATCCCAAGCTCATCCTCTTCCACATTTACGCCAGCTGCTGCTTCCTCCTCTGCTACCAAGCTGTAGCAGGAGCCGCTGCCACACCCCTCTCCTTTAGCTTCGACTTCTCCAACGGCTCCACCTACCGCTCAGACGACCTCCTGTTCGAGGGCAGCGCGAGCCTCAACGGCGGGCTGGTCGACCTCACATGTAACAACTCGCCGGGCCAGTCCATGAGGAACTGCACGGGGCGGATGTCGTACAACCACCCGGTGCCGTTCTATGACGCCGCGGTTAAGCTTCATGCACTAGCCACTTGAACCAAAAGTCCGAACTGATGGAAAGGGCTAGGCAATCTACTTATACACGTCAACACCCCCTCTCACGTGTGACGGGAAGATGAGAAGACAAGTCAACACGTGTAGAGAGGCAAAGAGGCAGCGGAGGCCGGGATCACACGGCAGGAGGCTGCGGGGAATTTAGAATAAATTGTGAAAACCAGGATTTGAACTCGAGACCTAGGGCTCTGATACCATGTTAAGCTTCATGCACTAGCCACTTAAACCAAAAGTCTGAACTGATGGAAAGGGCTAGACAATCTACTTATACACTTCACAACTAATCCGATGGAGCTCGACCCGGTCGCCGGTGGCCGCAGAAAACCCAACCGCCACTTCCGACGGGAGCAAGTCCGTGACAGGATCGGGTAGCTGTGTACTGACTTGCACGGGGTCAAGAGAAGGATTGCCATCAAAGTGTAGAGAGGCCAGCAGCATGCGAGTGGTGCCGTTGAAAGTGATGGTCGCCGTCATGGAGCCGTTGAGGCTGAAGTTGGGCAAGGTTGTGGTGTTAACGGAGGCCTTTACAGTGTTGATGTCGATGCCAATGTGATTGGGTGAGGGGTCAAACAATCGGTTTCTGAAAGTGTCGAACTCGACGGCGACGATCCGGTCTGCGCCCTTGGCGTTCATCCCGTCGCCGGCATGGAGGCCGAGGTTGCCCCCGCCGGAGCTCGGCGGCATCTTGGACGGGTAGCTGGAGAGGAAAAAAGCCATGCCGTCGTCGGTGCGGTTGCTGAACGCCTTGATCTCGAAGCTGAACCGCGTGGAGAAGCTCGCCACCTCGCGGGTGGCGGCTGTTGACGTGTATAAGTAGATTGTCTAGCCCTTTCCATCAGTTCGGACTTTTGGTTCAAGTGGCTAGTGCATGAAGCTTAACATGGTATCAGAGCCCTAGGTCTCGAGTTCAAATTCTGGCTTTCACATGGTTTTCGCAATTAAGCCTAAAAATTGCTGTTGCCCCCTCTTTAGCCACCGCTGATGCCCTGTTTCGGTGTGCTCTTCTTCTTTCACGTGTTGACTTTCTCTTCTCCCGTCACACGCGAGTGGGGGTGTTGTGAAGTGTATAAGTAGATTGCCTAGCCCTTTCCAACTTATTCGGACTTTTGGTTTAAGTGGCTAGTGCATGAAGCTTAACAATCTCCTGGTCCTTCAACTCAACACTTGCTCACAAAGGTATATTACAACGCCAAATTTATTTGACTAGATCTATATTGGAATGTTGTTTTATAGTATAGCAATTTCATGTCATAAAGATGACTACAATTTTTTTTATAAAGTTGTCCAAATTTAATAAAGTTTGACTTAGAATAAAACCTAAAAGTATTTTAATTACTTGTGGACGGAGGGAGTATCTATAAAACATATTACAGATGTTGAATTCTCTCGTGTTGAAACGACAGCTTAAAGGTGGTGTATGTGTTGAGCTCGCGCTTAGAGGCCGCATGCTCTCTTTTTTCTCATTTTTTTTAAACATTTCTACAGAATAGAAACTAAAATATTCGAAAGCAACACTAACATGATGAGGGAATCGCCACAACCATAAAAAATAACATTTTGACACAAATAATAATTTTAAATAAATATTTATAAACTATTTTGACAAAAAAAAGTGGAAAGTAGACTCCAAAAAAGTCGTGTAGAAGAGAAAAAAGTAAATGTTTAAATGAAATTAGTACCCAATGCCCAATGGGATGCTATATGGGGCATGCAATGGAATTTGAAGCTGAGTGCGCCTCTTTAGAGCTCATCTATTCCTTTTCTATTTGTCGAGAAGAGATTTTCACAGAATGAGTAAATTATTTTTTGAACACCTTATTTGTTATGCTGCGACAAGTTGAACCACCTAAATTTCAATTGTGACACCCAAACGAGTTTTATATTTGTTAATGAAACACTGAATAATGGTACACTTCTTTAGCGAGAAGTTGGAATTGTCTTCTGGTCATGTTCTCCCGTGTGCCAAGTGCCAACACACCAGGGCAGCTACTTTCGCACAAAACCAAACGAAATCCGGTTTTGCCCACTCTGTTTCTAATCAGTGTATTTTGATGCATCACTAAATTTAACTCATATGAACAACCATGTTTGTGCAGAAAAAAAGATGTTGGTTATTGTTGGAGCCGTTGGTTCTGTCGCTGTCCTGGTAATTGTATTGGTGTTGGTTTGGTTCATTCTGGCATGTTTCAAGTGGAGGCGCACACGTGATTCCTTTGCGAGGGGAATTTTTGGCCTTAGGAGATTTGAGTACGGTGATTTGGTCAGCGCAACTGGAAGATTCTCTAAGGACAACACACTTGGAGCGGGTAACTTCGGCATAGTATATAAAGGAAGCTACACTGATGAAAACGGTAATCAAGACGTGGCTGTGAAGGAAATAAAGAAGACTACAGAAGTACTTCGGGATTTCATGGCTGAACTCAAGACAATTAGTGCAACGAGGCACGTAAATCTAGTCGAGCTGAAAGGCTGGTGCTGCAGCAGAAACGGATGGAACCTTGTCGATTTTATGTGTTGGTACAGGCAACAAAGGGTTAAACTCTTTCTTGTCTATGAATTGGTGCCTAACGGCACCCTCGAGGACCACCTACACAGCCAAGAGCGAATTCTACCATGGGAAAAAAGGTATTGTACATACTACATCCTCAACAATTTGTTGCCAAGAATAAAAATATGAGACGGCGTGCTATATATGTCTCAAGATTTCACTTTAGTCCTTAATTTATTTTACAGGTATAAAATTGTTAAGGGCATAGGGTCTGCACTTCGTTATCTGCACCACGAATGCAATAAAACCATCTTACATAGAGATATCAAGCCAGGCAATGTACTACTTGATTATGATTTCAACGCCAAGCTAGCTGACTTCGGGCTATCAAGGATTATCGCTAGCAAAACCAATACAACACTGGTTACAACAGCTGTAGGGACAGTCAGATACATGGATCCAGAGCGCATGAAACATGGGAAACTCAAATTCAACCGTAAGTACGACGTCTACAGCTTTGGAATTGTCCTACTAGAGATCGCATGCACAGACAAGTCTAGAGAACAAGTCAGGGAGTTGTATAGACGAAGAGCTGCAGAACCCGAGGTGATGGAAGATGCCGCTGACGGTAGATTATGTGGTGTCTTTGACAGGATAGAGATGGAGCGATTAATTTCCTTGGGCCTCATGTGCTCTCATCAAAATGGGAAACACCGTCCTTACATGGTGGATGCGATGAAATTCTTGGAGGACGGCATAGAGTTGCCCGCTATAACCGAAATAGAGGGCACATGTGCATCTGAGCATGTATGATAACTCAGTTATATGGACACGATTGTGCGGAAAGTACTACTAGCTCTCTTTTTTTTGGAAAATTGAGAATTCAATTTCAAAGTTCCAAATAATCTCAAAAGAAAATATCTGGATGTAGTCAACTATATACACTATGTGCGTGAATTGTTTTAATGTGAAATACCTTGTATTGTAGGCTCATAAAAGACAAATTGGACGAAATTTGGAAGAAAAAAAGTGACACCGTTCAAGATCTGGATTTTTGTTATTTTTCCGGAGAACAGAATAAAAGGTATTTAGTATTAAAAATGTATACACATGTGGCATAAATTGTACACTACGCTATGGTATTTTTGTTGAAATTTTTCGTAACTTCAAATTTAAATTTTCAAAGTTCGAAACGACGAGCTCTAGGGAGCTCGTCTCCCAAAATAACGCACTCCGAGATCATGCACTTTTCCAGAACACTTGTATAAGTAAACGTGGAACATGGTGAATGCATAATCTTCATAAACATCTACAGTTCAAAATATATTTAGTTTATTCTTGAAAGGAAATTAGTTAAGAAGTGGCCCTTTCATGTTTAGGGAACCTGGACCATTCTTTCACAATTTCATAATTAACCGTAACGACTAGCAACTTTGACACCCTTGGACTTTTTTATTTTCTAATATGGAAATAGAACATGTGACAATCATCCTATTTGCTGGAGCTTCGAAGTGGTACATATGAATGAGGTCACCAGCTCCATCCATCTTGTGAGCTGATGTTGTGAGAAGTATAATATCACTAGTACAAAAAGGGGCTTCCGTTCAACCCTTTAGTACCGGTTTCCTTACGAACCGGTACTAAAGGGTGCATTAGTACCGCTTGTGCCCAGTTCACAACCTTTAGTACCGGTTCGTGCCGGACCTTTAGTACCGGTTCGTGTCATGAACCGGTACTTACCGGTTCATGACACGAACCGGTACTAAAGTAGATTTAAGTAAATATCACTTAACGACTAAAGGTTTTTTCTGCTCCCCACGCACCTCCACCCCCCCTCCCCCGTGGATCGCCTTTTTTGCATTGTAAAATACAAATGAAAATGATAGAAAATTCAAAAAATAAAATGTTTTCAGATTCTTGTATGTTATGCAACCTACTATTCGGTGAAATTCAGAAATTCGAAATTTAACTTTTTTTGTAAAAAAGTTTGAAAAATGGTAAAACCGCATTAACTTTTGCATACGACGTCGGGAAAAATGTATAATATATCAAAATCATCGTGGAAAAAAGTTACATCCGAATTCACCCGGGTTTATCTGGTTAGCCAATTTTTAGATTCTCAAAATTCCAAATAAAAATATGAAAGCAGGAAGATTTTAGGTTTTCTTCAGAAATTTAGAATTTTATATATTATTATTTTTTTAAATTAAAATTAATAATTATAAGATTTTTTGAATCTCAGAATATTACTATTACTTTTAGCAAAATATAAGATTTTCAAATTTTCAGGTTTTAGGTTTGGCAAAAAAATATTTAAAATTTAAAAAATAATTAAAAATAATACAAATTTAAAAAGTTAATTTTATTTATTTATTCAACATTATTATTACATCATTACTTTTTTTATTAAAAGAATTAAATGGAATTTAAACAATAAAGAAGTGTGACATCGACCAACAAGTTAATAAGATCGATATGATACTACTATCAACAACATGCGCGAAGCACTTGGAAGTGGGACGGAAAGGAACTCGGAAGTTAAGTGTGCTAGTGTTGGAGTAGTGTGAGGATGGGTGACCGACCGGGAAATTTGACCACAGGTAAGTAATTTGACTAGAGATTAAGTGTAGTTAGAGACTAACGGAAATACTAGAAATTCTGAAGAAAAAAAAAAGAGTGAAAAATAATTAGAAATGGATAAAAAAATTAAACGAAATAGCTTTTAGTACCGGTTCGTGTTACGAACCGGTACCAAAGGTCTCCAGCCCCGCGGGCTCCTCCGTGCCCATGTGGAGGCACCTTTAGTACCGGTTCGTAAGGAACCGGTACCAAAGGTGGAAGGCTTTAGTACCGAATCTTTAACCGGTTCGAAAACCGGTACTAAAGGCCCTTTGGAACCGGTACTAAAGGGGGGTTTCTCTACTAGTGTACGTTGCTGACTTAATCGGAAATTTCAAAAGGAACAAAGTGAGCCTTGCCTAGATCAACTTGCAGGATTCGCCTGCATGTCCTCGCCTCTTTTCATCTGATGACGCCGAAACCTTAGCCGCCGGGCAAAGCCTGTCTGGTCTCGATTGCGGTGGCATCTCCTTACCGGGTTGCACGTCAGGATACGGGGTGGTTTTGGTGGTGGCACGGTGCCCTGGTGGTGACGGTGGAGTTCATTCCAGTGGCGGTGATGGTAGCTTTAGGCGCCCTGGCCGCAGTAGTGAGAGTCATCAATGGAGGGTGGCAGCTCTTGGGGACAAGGTGGCAGGGGCGCTGCGCATGACATAGGCATCCCCAATGGGCCTACCGAAGAAGATACCCGGGGTTTACTGAAGGCCCATGACCCGAAGTTTTATGTAGTTTGGAAAGATAGAGTTGTATTAGGAATATCAAACTTGTAAATATCGCGGGTTGGTTCACGAAACCCTCCCGGACTCTGTAACTTGTACATCACGAAACCCTCGGCTCCGCCTCCTATATAAGGGGGAGTCGAGGGACAAAGAGAGGATCGATTCATTGTTTTCCAAGAACCCTAGTTTTCATAGCGTCGAGTACTTTTCCATTGAAACCTTCGAGATCTACTTGCCCTCTACTTCCAACTAAACCCTAGTCTACAACCCGTAGGCATTGATAAGTTAATACCTTATCAATTGGCGCCGTCTGTGGGAACTAGAGGCGACAAGGTTCTGATCTCGATGGCACGTTCGACATCATCAACATCTTCGGTAGCAAGCAACGCGATGGATCGAGGTAAACAGATCGAAACTGCTCTAGTCGATTTTGTTTCTCACCCACCCTCCCGTATGGATGCATATGCGTATCTGGAGGAGCCCATGGACATGGCGTTCGGAAAATTCCACTTCCGCGTTGGGAAGGAAGGATCTCACCGTGTCGCAAGATCGGATTCGGCGAGATCGGATGCAGCTGGTTCCGGTTCATCGGGATCGATTTCATCGTTCAAATCTGGCGATGAAGAGATTTCGTCGGCAATCTCCACCAAGCTCGCATCAAGCAGTGAACTCATCAAGATCTTCAGCAACATATCTGTCGGGTCGTTTGCGGACTCAAATATAAGCAGCGATTCCGACAGCGTCGACGCTTTTGATTTCATCGACAGATCCACTATTGTTGGAGAGGTCTTCACCGATCTATATGATGGTGTCACCAATCCCGACAAATATCACAGTTCAAAATATCATCAAATATATGCAATAGGGGATACAAGTCGCACACAGGAGGAGACGTCGGAAAAATTCAATGACGCAGGGAATCCATACGTCGATCCCGCGGATCTTACGCGAGGTTTGGGAACCAAATATATTGGACCTAACACACGAGAGATGGTGCAATTCCCGCAAGCAGTGTGGGACAGAGTTGCAAGAGCCATCGATGGCACAGAGCCAATGACTGTAACGGCGACAGCTCAAGAGTTACATGCATATCAATATAGACTCGCCCGTACTAGGCGGGAGCTTGAAAAACAGAAAATTGAGCTAGACAAAAGGCAAGCCGCGGCCTCCGCGTCAAGCAGGCGAAGGGCGGAGTTAAGCCAACAATCCGGGACTTCCGGAGATAATCACAGAGTAGCTCGACATAGGGCAAGATCTCGGCTGCAGAATATACCTGAGGCTGAGAGGGAGAGCTTGATCCAGAACCTCGACATGTCTTTCATGTCGATCGACACGAGAGGGAACATTATTCCAAAAAACCCGGAAGCAGGATATATGGCGACACAGGCCTTCATACTGGCGAACAGGCCACCTGCGGGAGATCCACGAGAGGTATTGTATAACATGGCTTTGGCAGGAGTAGGAGTCATGGGAACTGCGTTCGCAAGTACGAGCACACCTCCCGAAGGTGCCGCAAGACAAAATAGTCCACGACCTACAGGGGCAGTCCAACAACCCCCAAGAACGTCGGCTAGAGATACAGTGGTACAAACACGGGTTGACAGGGCGCGACAAGAAAGGAGAGAACGTCGGCAGTCACCTGAATTAGATGACGAGGATCTGCGTGGGCTCCCTTGTTTCACTCGACGAGTCCGCAAAACGCGAGTACCGTCAGATTTCAAGTTGCCTGATAGTTATAAGAAATTCGACGGATTGCAAGATCCCCAAGATTGGCTGGTTGATTACCTGGAGACAGTAAAACTAACGGGTGGAACTAAGGCGACAGCTATGCAAAGTATCCAAGTGCATCTAAGTGGCGCAGCTCGATCATGGATCAAGAAGTTACCACCTGGATCTATCGACAGCTGGGAAACCTTCGAGGACCTATTCGTAAAGAATTTCTTGTCCACGTGCAAGAAACCCGCGTCAATAGAGGAGTTGAGAGCCTGTCGACAGAAGTATGACGAGTCGATGAGAGCGTACATACAGAGGTGGAACATTATCAAAAACTCGGCAGAAAATGTATCTGACGAGAGAGTGATAGATGCTTTTGTCGCTGGGATCCGAAGGAAGGACTTCATCGAGGACCTCGGAAGGACTAATCCAAAGACAATAGCGGCACTCATGGAGATAGCTAATCGTTGGGTAGATGGAGAGGATGCTGTCAACAACAAGCGACATAGGTCGCCAGAGGAGGATCGCAACAGGAACTTCCAAAATAGACGATGTTTTCCTCGTCAGTATTCAGACCACAACGGTCCCGGCCAAATATCGGCCGGCTTCCGCGGAAATAGTGAAGGAAACAATCGATATGATTACCAAAAGAGCGGCGAACAGCGGGATGGTCCCCGCCAGAATAGGCAAAATAATGGTCCAAGGTTCCAGAGGCAGTACATATCTCCCGAAGATATGATGAACGGGCCATGCCAAATGCACTTTTATCTCGACAACAATGGAAAGAGGCAGTCAGGACACTGGCAGAAAGATTGCCGAACTTTTCAGGCGTTGAATAGAATTGCAGGGCACGCCAACGCACAGGCAACAAACAGATATCCTCAGGGACCAAGGAGCGAGGTTCACCTTCCGCCTCCTCCCGCAATCACGGACGAAAATCGACATCAGCTCAGAATAGCGGCAGCACCACACCCACCGCCATACATCGACACCCACGCCAACGGTGCGGTCTCGATGATTCAGAAGGCTAGGCCATCCAACAGAGCTCAGAAAGTAATCTCGCGACAAGTTTTCATGGCAGAGAAGATGCCTCCACCAACAATAGAGTATCTAAATTGGTCGGGACAGGACATCGGCTTCACCATAGCGGATCACCCGCAGCAAGTTCCTCGACCGGGGCAGTCAGCCTTAATCTTACCTGCAGTTATTGCGGGATTCGACGTGTCGAGTATTTATAGATGGCGGCAGCAGTCTAAACCTTATGTACGCAGATACACTGAGGAAGATGAATATATCCTTGGCAAATTTAAAACCAACGGATACGCGTTTCCATGGTATCACACCAGACAAGCCAAGTTATCCATTGGGGAGGATCCATCTCGACGTTCAGTTCGGAACCCGAGAGAATTATAGGATCGAGAGGCTGGAGTTTGAGGTCGTGGATTTTCCATCACAATACCATGCCTTATTGGGGCGACCCGCATATGCGAGATTCATGGCAGTACCCCACTACACGTACTTGTTGTGGAGGCTACCTGGACCCAAGGGACAAATCACGGTGAAGGGAAGTTTTGCGTTAGCAGATAAGTGTGACAAGGATTTCCATCGACTGTCGGAAACTTTCGGGATGCAAGCGGAGTATATGGCGTCAAAGCTGACAACAGATTACGACGTGCTGCCAGATGTCGGGAGGCCGCTCAAGGAACCAACCATCGACACTACCAAGAACTCGAAGGAAGTGCAGATATAGCCGACAGATCCCAAAAAGACGACAGCTATTGCCACCAACATGGACCTCGCATAGGAAAGCGCGCTCGTCAAGTTCCTCCGTGAGCGCTGGGAAATCTTCGCATGGTGTCCAACTGACATGCCAGGAGTACCCAGGGAACTTGCCGAGCACCCCTTAAACTTGGATCCATTGGCTAGGCCAATCGGACAACCCTTGCGGCGTTTTTCGGAACCAAACCACAAAGCTATGTCTGTAAATCAATCGACTCAGAGAAGTCGGGTTCATTAAAGAGATACACACAGAAGCCACCTGGGTAGCAAATCCAATGCTGGTCCCGAAGAAAAACACAGAGGTCCTTCGCATGTGCGTCGACTTCACGTGTCTAAATAAACATTGTCCAAAGGATCACTTTCCCCTCCCGAGGATCGATCAAATCATCGATTCCACGACAGGTTGTGAACGTCTTTCCTTCCTGGACGCATATTCTGGTTACAACCAAATCCGGCTGAAGGAAGAGGATGAAGTCAAAACAACTTTCATCACCCCTTATGGCGTATTTTGCTATAGAACAATGCCTTTCGGGTTGAAAAACACGGGAGCAACATATCAGCGGATGATGCAAAAGTGCTTAGCCACGCAGATTGGCAAAAATGTCCAAGTATATATCGACGATGTCGTCATAACGACAAAGGAAGGATCAACATTGATCGATGATCTCAAAGAAACTTTCGATAACCTCGACAAGTTTTGTCTCAAGTTAAACCCGACAAAGTGTTCTTTCGGCGTCCCGGCAGGAGAACTTCTCGGGTTCCTTGTGTCAGCAAGAGGGATCGAGGCTAACCCGGAGAAAATACAGGCTATCGTAACAATGCGGAAACCAACAAAGTTAAAGGAGATACAACAGTTAACTGGTCGAGTCGCAGCTTTGAGCAGATTCGTCGCCAGGCTGGGAGAAAAGGCGTTGCCATTTTACGCCCTGATCAAGCAAGGAGAAAAGTTTGAGTGGAACGAGGAAGCAGACAGAGCCTTCGAGGATCTCAAGCGCACAATATCGACACCCCCGATATTGGTGGAACCCAAAGAGAAGGAGCCTCTCCTGTTATACATTGCGGCCACACCTCAGGTGGTCAGCACGGCGCTTGTGGTTGAGCGAGAGGAAGAAGGGAAACTACATGGAGTACAAAGGCCGGTATACTTCATCAGTGAAGTCTTATCGCCTTCAAAACAGAGGTACCCGCATTATCAGAAGCTAGCATACGGAGTATTTACAACAGCAAGAAAGTTACGACACTATTTCTCGGCACATCCGATAGTAGTGGTCAACGAGGCACCACTATCAAATATACTGAATAACCCAGAAGCTACGGGTCATTTCTCCCTTTGGGGAATAGAGCTTTCCCCTCGGGATATCACGTATGAAAAAAGAAAGGCGATAAAATCGCAGATCTTACCAGACTTCGTCGCAGAGTGGACGGAATTACAAAACACGGGACCTCCTGATTTGTCGAGAACTTGGACCATGAACTTCGACGGGTCCAACAGATTAGAGGGAGCAGGAGCAGGCGTGATATTGGTCTCACCTCAGGGAGACAAGCTAAAGTATGTGCTACGGATGACGTTTCCCAACGCATCTAACAATGAGGCAGAATATGAAGCACTGATACATGGGATGAAGATGGCGAAGGCCTGTGGTGCGACCCGATTAAAAATATACGGCGACTCCCAGTTGGTGGCTCAAAAAGTAATGAATCAATGCGACGCAGTCAATGACAGCATGGTAGCGTACAAGGAGTTATACAATGAACTCGAGAAGCTTTTCGATGGGTGCGAGGTAAACCATGTTAGCAGGCTCAGCAATGATGAAGCCGACGTTCTGGCAAATATCGGGTCACAGTGTTTAGCGATACCACCCGGAGTATTTCGGGAAGAAATAAGTGAAAGGTCAACCAGGGCAAGAAAACAGCCAAAAAAGAAAGAGAAAGTCGAGAAAGGCTCGGGGGCTTCGGCAGCCCCTGAGACAGGCGCACCTGGAGATGAGGAAGAGTCGCACGAGGTAATGGTAATAGAAGTATCGTGGATGCAAGCCTATATTGCATATATTTCAAGACAGCAAATACCCGACGATCCAGTAGAAGCAAGACGAGTTATTCGACGATCGAAAGCTTTTACTGTGGTTAAAGGAGAGCTATACAAGAAAAGTATATCGGGAGTCTTGCAGCGATGCGTCACACCTGAAGAAGGTCGAGTGCTTTTAAAAGACGTGCACGAAGGGGTATGCGGACACCATGCGAGCAGTCGAGTTATTGCGGCCAAAGTTTTCAGAGCAGGGTTTTATTGGTTAACAAACATTGAGGACGCAAAAAATATAGTGCGCACATGTGATGCGTGTCAAAGGTTTGCCGCAAAACCTCATTCTCCGGCAGCAGAATTGATGCCAATACGTTTGTCGTGGCCCTTTGCCCAGTGGGGTCTTGATATGGTGGGAAAATTGCACAAGGCATGGCCAGGAGGATACGAGTATATGCTTGTGGCTGTCGACAAATTCACCAAGTGGGTTGAAGCAAAACCAATAAATTCGCCAGATGCAGCATCAGCGATCAAATTCATCAAGAGCATCGTCTTCCGGTTTGGAGTCCCTCATAGCATTGTCACAGACAATGGTAGCAATTTCACATCAAAGGAATTCAAGGCTTATTGTGCGGAAGTAGGAATTAAGTTGCATTTTGCGTCAGTTGCGCACCCGCAAACAAATGGTCAGGTCGAGAAAGCAAACGGCGTCATCTGCAGCGGCATCAAGAAGCTCTTGTTAGGACCATTGGAAAAAGCTCGGCACACTTGGCCAGAGGAATTACCTAGCGTGCTATGGAGTATACGAACAACACCCAACACAGCAACGCAGGAAACCCCGTTCTTTTTGGTTCATGGAGCTAAAGCAGTACTGCCGATAGAAATAGAGCATAATTCCCCGAGAGTGGCGGAGTTTGATGAAGAAACATCAAAAAAGGCACTAGAAGATGATATGGATGCACTTGACGAAGCTCGAGATGAAGTACTATCTAGAGTCGCCAAATATCAGCAGGATATGAAAAACTACCACAGTCGACGATTGCGGTCAAGATCTTTCCAGGTGGGCGATTTAGTTCTTCGGCTCACGCAGAACAGCCATGAAAAGCTCGAGTCGCCGTGGCTAGGACCTTACATCGTCACCGAGGTCATCGAAGGAGGAGCATACAGGATAAATGACAAGAAGACAGGAATTGCCGAGCCAAATCCCTGGAACGTGGCGCAACTTAGGCGTTTTTACGCCTAAGCCAAGATATATATGTAAACATACAATATACTGAAACGCCCGCGAGTTTTCAGACGCACTCTTTTCCTTTCAGGGCACCGAGTGGGGCTGGAAGGTTTTTAATGAGGTGGACTCGCGGTGCTGCAATATAATAAAGATACTGGAGATATACATCTTTTTTCTTCGACAGGCTGGGGGGCTCATACCCGCAAATATAGTATACACTCAATAAAATTTATTTGCTTTGGTCTAAAAAACCTCGCAAACACAAATAAAAATATAGACATTAGCCACCGAAACACTCGGGGGCTAGAGAAGAGAAAAATACATATCCTTTGTCTTACAATATATATACAGCAAGTTACAAATTCTTTCGACAAAATAAGCTATCTACCGAAGAAATAAATCTAGTGGTGACCTAATATATCATCAATGTTTATTCTATCTTCTTCGGCAGAGGCACCCAGAAAATCGGCGTAATGGCCATCTGCAAAAAAGTCGGCATCCATCCGAAGAAGGTCACTAATTATCTCTTCAGCTACTGGGGTAACCACTGCATCGATTTTATCGACACCTCTTCGCCGTCGCCTCAGCTTGGTATGGACAGTTTCCACCACCTTTGTCATATCAAGTTTGGAGTGGCAGATCTGAAGCATAATAAGGGCAAACCTGGCGCCAGCTACTAGTTGAGCTCTTACAAAACCGTGGATTTTGTGGGAGTCCTTAAATTTTTCCATCAGCTCAGGAAGGGTCTTAGGTTGAACATTCCGAGGAAACATGGAGTTATAAACCATAGACAATGTTTTGGTACAAAATTCAAGGAACTCACGAACTTGGCACGCGCGGTCCTGAAACCTGACGATTTGTCGGGTACGCTCAGGTGTAGCCCAAAAGAGGGAGCCATGGTCCAATGCCAAATTAACAAGGAAATTTGACCTTGTGTCAACTCGTTGATCTTCGGCATCAGCATCCAGAAAGGGACCTATTTGGCGACAGTACACCATTTAGACCTAGAAAACAGACAAAGAAAAGAGGACGGTTTAGCTTGAGGAGTATACCTGCCATTTCTAGGCTTGCTTCAGTCATCAACTCAAGCATAAAGTTATCTCGGGAGGTAGCCTGCGTAGCTTCGGCGACTGCAGCTTCTTTTGAAGCTATAGCTTCCTGAGCCTGCTGTAACGCAACCTTTTCCTTCTCCGACGACTTTCGAGATTGTTCCATTATCAAGAGTGCTTGTTTCTTCATTGATTGAAGCTGTTGGCGGAGTTCTTTCAAGTCATGTGCTGGATCCACACCCGAAGAATCTTCAGTGAACTCGACATCAGCCGATATTTTCTTTGAGCAAGAGGAAGTAGGCAAAGCGTCGGAAGGAGGAGGAGGAGGAGTATAGTTGTCAAACACCAACTGGAAAAGAGAATTTCGACATCAATCATCACATAAAAATAGACTTCCATTGATTTTCAGTATATTTACATGGTTCTTGCAAAAGTTTGGATCCTAGTGAACCAACAATACGCTGTCACAAACTACATCTATGGCGACAGTTGTCAAAAGACAAAAAGAAGAAAAAAGATAGGCAGGGTGATCTACTTGACCTCCGGCTTGGCGGAACTGGAGGAAGGTGTTGGTTTATATCCGAGGAAGGCAAGGATTTTCTTCGAGCTAGGCTTGGCGGCCTTGATCAAAGATTGCCATTTCTTCGTCTCCATACTCCTCGCATCACCAACTCTGGCCCAATCAACGTGTTGTTGGCTCTCGGCAACCAAAGCAATGGTGCCTTCAACGCCAATCTTCAGGTTCTCTTGTCGAAGAGCTAGCCCAAGATCTTCCTTCGGAATGAATGATACGTCTCAAACGTATCCATAATTTCTTATGTTCCATGCTACTTTTATGATGATACTCACATGTTTTATACATACTTTATGTCATTATTATGCATTTTCCAGCACTAACCTATTGACGAGATGCCGAAGAGCCAGTTGCTGTTTTTGGTTTCAGAAATCCTACAAAGGAAATATTCTCGGAATTGGACGAAATCAACGCCCATGGTCTTATTTTTCCACGAAGCTTCCAGAAGACCGGAGGGGATACGAAGTGGGGCCACGAGGGCCCGTGTCCATAGGCCGGCGCGGCCAGAGGGGGGCCCGCGCCACCCTATGGTGTGGGTCCCTCGCGCCGCCTCCAACCCTATCCTTCCGCCTACTTAAAGCCTTCGTCGCGAAACCCCCTGTACCGAGAGCCACGATACGGAAAACCTTCCAGAGACGCAGCCGCCAATCCCATCTCGGGATTCAGAGATCGCTCTCCGGCCCCGCCGGAGAGGGAATCATCTCCCGAGGACTCTTCATCGCCATGATCGCCTCCGGATCGATGTGTGAGTAGTTCACCCCTGGACTATGGGTCCATAGCAGTAGCTAGATGGTTGTCTTCTCCTCATTGTGCTATCATGTTAGATCTTGTGAGCTGCCTATCATGATCAAGATCATCTATTTGTAATGCTACATGTTGTGTTTGTTGGGATCCGATGAATATGGAATACTATGTCAAGTTGATTATCAATATATCATATATGTTGTTTATGTTCTTGCATGCTCTCCGTTGCTAGTAGAGGCTCTGCCAAGTTGATACTTGTAACTCCAAGAGGGAGTATTTATGCTCGATAGTGGGTTCATGCCTCCATTGAATCTGGGACAGTGACAGAAAGTTCTAAGGTTGTGGATGTGCTGTTGCCACTAGGGATAAAACATCAATGCTTTGTCTAAGGATATTTGTGTTGATTACATTATGCACCATACTTAATGCAATTGTCTGTTGTTTGCAACTTAATACTGGAAGGGGTTCGGATGATAACCAAAGTGGACTTTTTAGGCATAGATGCATGCTGGATAGCGGTCTATGTACTTTGTCGTAATGCCCTGATTAAATCTCATAGTAGTCATCATGTCATGTATGTGCATTGTTATGCCCTCTCTATTTGTCAATTGCCCAACTGTAATTTGTTCATCCAACATGCTATTTATCTTATGGGAGAGACACCACTAGTGAATTGTGGACCCCGGTCCATTCTTTACATCTGAAATACAATCTACTGCAATACTTGTTCTTTACTGTTCTTCGCAAACAAACATCATCTTCCACACTATACGGTTAATCCTTTGTTTTCAGCAAGCTCGTGAGATTGACAACCTCACTGTTACGTTGGGGCAAAGTACTTTGATTGTGTTGTTCCACGTTGGCGCCGGAATCCCGGTGTTGCGCCGCACTACACTCCGTCACCAACAACCTTCACGTGCTCCTTGACTCCTACCGGTTCGATAACCTTGGTTTCTTAGAGGGAAAACTTGCCGCCGTATGCATCACACCTTCCTCTTGGGGTTCCCAACGGACGTGTGTTAACTGCACGCATCAAGCTCTTTTTCTGGCGCCGTTGCCGGGAGATCAAGACACGCTGCAAGGGGAGTCTCTCACATCCAATCTCTTTACTTTGTTTTTGTCTTGCTTTACTTTATTTTATTTACTGCTTTGTTTGTTCTCTATATCAAAAATACAAAAAAATTAGTTGCTAGTTTTACTTTATTTACAGTCTTGTTTGCGTTCTCTATATTAAAAACACAAAAAAATTTAGTTACTTGCATTTACTTTATTTAGTTTGATTTATTTACTACTGTTAAAATGAATACTCCTAAAAACACTAAGTTGTGTGACTTCACTAGCACAAATAATAATGATTTCCTATGCACACCTATTGCTCCACCTGCTCTACAGAATTTTTTGAAATTAAACCTGCTTTACTAAATCTTGTCATGAGAGCAATTTTCTGGTTAGTTCTGATGATGCTGCTGCCCATCTTAATAATTTTGTTGAACTTTGTGAAATGCAAAAGTATAAGGATGTAGATGGTGATATTATAAAATTGAAATTGTTTCCTTTCTCATTAAGAGGAAGAGCTAAAGATTGGTTGCTATCTTTGCCTAAGAATAGTATTGATTCATGGACTAAATGTAAAGATGCTTTTATTGGTAGATATTATCCTCCGCTAAAATTATATCTTTGAGAAGTAGCATAATGAATTTTAAGCAATTGGATAATGAACATGTTGCTCAAGCATGGGAAAGAATGAAATCTTTGGTCAAGAATTGCCCAACCCATGGACTAACTACTTGGATGATCATCCAAACCTTCTATGCAGGATTAAATTTTTCTTCGCGGAACCTATTGGATTCAGCTGCTAGAGGTACCTTTATGTTCATCACTTTGGGGGCGGCAACAAAGCTCCTTGATAATATGATGATCAACTACTCTGAATGGCACAGTGAAAGGGCTCCACAAGGTAAGAAGGTAAATTCTGTTGAATAAACCTCCTCCTTGAGTGATAAGATTGATGTGATTATGTCTATGCTTGTGAATGGTAGATCTAATGTTGATCCAAATAATGTTCCTTTAGCTTCATTGGTTGCTCAAGAAGAGAATGTTGATGTGAACTTCATTAAAAGTAATAATTTCAACAACAATGCTTATAGGAATAATTCTGGTAACAATTATAGGCCATATCCTTCAAATAATGGTAATGGTTATGGTAATTATTATGGTAATTCTTACAACAATAATAGAAGTGTACCCTCTGGTCTTGAAGCCATGCTTAAAGAATTTATTAGTACACAAACTGCTTTCAATAAATCTGTTGAAGAAAAGCTTGGTAAAATTGATATTCTTGCTTCTAAGGTTGATAGTCTTGCTGCTGATGTTGATTTTTTTAAATTGAAAGTTATGCCTAATGAAGATAAAGATACTAAGTTATTTGCTACAGCAAAAGCCATACAAGTTCGAATTAATGAAAATATTAGATCGATGGCTGAATTGCATGCTAGGTGGGAAAGAGAAGAAAACGAAAAACTAGCTAAAGAGAATAATGTAGCTAAAGTTTGGACTATTACCACCACTAGTAATGTTGATGCTTCACATGTTGCTACACCTCCTACTATCAATGGTAAAATAATTGGTGTTGGCAATGTTTCTACTCCTAGTGCAAAGCGTACAAAATTGAAAACTGCTGAAACTGTTTGTGATAAAACTGCTGAAATTTTTCAAAATATTGGGGACAATGATCCCATTGCTGTAGATCATAATGGTTTAGATTTTGATGATTGTCACATCTCTGAAGTGTAGGGATTCGTAGCATAGAAAACAAAAAATTTCCTACCGCGAGAACGCAATCCAAGCCAAGATGCAATCTAGAAGATGGGAGCAACGAGGGGATGAACGAGACTAACCCTTGAAGATTTCCAAAGCCTACAAGAGGAGGCTCTCGTTGCTGCGGTAGACGATCACTTGCCGCTTTCAAAAGCGCGTAGAAGATCTTGATGGTGCCACAATCGGGCAGCACCTCCGTACTCGGTCACACGTTCGGTGTTGATGACGACGTCCTTCTCCCCGCCCAGCGGGGCAGCGGAAGTAGTAGATCCTCCTCGAATCCCGGCACGACGGCGTGGTGGCGATGGTGGTGGAGATCTCCGACAGAGCTTCGCCTAAGCTATGTGGGAGAGAGAGGTAGGAGGGAACCGCTAGGGTTTGGGAGAGGGGCACCGGCTAGGGCAGCCTTGAGGAGGTGCGGCCATGGTGGTATTGATGTGGCCGGCCAGCCCCTCCCCTCCCCTCTTTATATAGGTGGAAGCCCCAAGGATTAGGTCAAAAGTCTCCGAATAAGACCCCAACATAAACCTTCCATATGACCAAACCTAGGGGGAGTGGGACTCCCCCCTTTCCTAGGTGGGGTGGCCGGCCACCATGGGGAGGAGTCCACTTGGGACTCCTCCTCCCTTTAGGCTGGCCGGCCAAGGTGGGTGGAGTCCCTCCTTCCATGCTTATTCCTTCCGGACTTTTCTATAACCTTCTAGAACCTTCCAGAGAAAATACCGGATCATTTTCAAACCTAGAAAATGACTTCCTATATATGAATCTTATTCTCTGGACCATTCCGGAACTCCTCGTGATGTCCGGGATCCCATCCGAGACTTCGAACAATACTTCGAACTCCATTCCATATTCCATATCTACTTAAACGACATCAAACCTTAAGTGTGTCACCCTACGGTTCGCGAACTATGTAGACATGGTTGAGACTTCTCTCCGACCAATAACCAATAGCGGGATCTGGAGATCCATAATGGCTCCCACATATTCAACGATGACTTTAGTGATCGATCGAACCATTTACATACGATACGATTCCCTTTGTCACGTGATATTTTACTTGTCCGAGGTTTGATCATCGGTATCTCTATACCTCGTTCAACCTCGTCTCATGACAAGTACTCTTTACTCGTACCGTGGTATGTGGTCTCTTATGAACCATTCATATGCTTGCAAGCTATTAGACGACATTCCACCGAGAGGGCCCAGAGTATATCTATCCGTCATCGGGATGGACAAATCCCACCGTTGATCCATATGCCTCAACTCATACTTTCCGGATACTTAATCCCACCTTTATAACCACCCATTTACGCAGTGGCGTTTGATGTAATCAAAGTACCTTTCCGGTATAAGTGATTTACATGATCTCATGGTCGAAAGGACTAGGTAACTATGTATCGAAAGCTTATAGCAAATAACTTAGGGATTTCTATTTTCGTGCCCTCGGGTTGTTAGTTTTACTCAGTTTTTCCCAGCCCCTTAGTTTTTCCTCAGTTTTCCCCAAGCCTATGTCTGAAACCCGCAGAAGGAGCTCAGACGGAAGGAATCCGTTTATTTGGACGTTCTGGCTGACGTGTTGCGCCGCGTCGTGGGGCCGCGCGTGTGGGGTGTGGGGCCGCGTCGTGTGGGGCCGCGTCGCGTGGGGCTGGTAGAAAGGGACCGCGTGGGACAGGACGAGAAGCGTTTGGTTGCACGTGAGCAGGAGCTGGGTTTTGTCTCTCTTGGCCCAAATTGGCATTTTTAAGAGCACCTTTTCCCCTCTTTCTCTCTCTGTCTTTTTCACCAAATTAGTATCAAATCTAGAGAAGCTTCTATTTCTGTCTTTCTTCAATATGGCAGCAAATCTAGTAGCAAATCTCTGGGGTTATTTATGCCTTTTGGCCCTCGTTTTTTGCCCAATATGGCAGCAAATCTAGTAGCAAATCTAGAAGCTAGTATATGATAAATTCACAACAGCATAATCACAAAACTAAGTATAATACATAAACTGCATACAGCAGCCAAAAGCAGGCAATAACGTTGTTAATGTTCACGACAAACTAAGCTGAAAAATATACAAGACGCACGCAATGTATGGACAACAAGAAGATTAGGATGAATGAATTTGTTCTTCATTCCTCCTCATATATTTCTTCGTCACTCCATTCGTGCATTTCCCCAAGGAAATATTCATTGAACTCCTTCCGTCTGCAGTGTGCGGCCAATACATCCTCCAAACGGTATGGCTTGTGTTCATTTCTCTTACCGTAGCTTCCTATTCTATCCACACGTACTGGCCACTCATCCCAGGCCTTTGTATCATGAGAGTACTCTCTGATATAACCCAAATCCGCGTAGTAGATGCTGCCAGGTCGAAGTGTCGGGTACACTGGTGTCGACGGAGATACACCGGATATAATTCACGAAGAAGGCATTACTGCCAATGTTACTGACCGGATGGAGAGAGCGGCTCTGAGTGTCCACACGGTACACCAAAGGTTTGCCCGCCAAATCCTCGCTGACCAACAACACAAGCAGCAGATCACCATCCGACTTCACAAGGTAGAACTTCTGACGTCCAAGTTCTGGAAATGAAATTAGTGTCTCCATCTTGACAGTGCTCGCGCTGCTGCAACTGTACATTGGTGCACACTATTCTTCCGATCTCAAAATTGTCCGCAGCTACTGCATACAGTTCACCATTGAACGGGGTAATGCAACGCAGACAATGGTTCTTGATCGAAAATCTTCCTTCTCCCCAATCTTCATTTATATCCTTAGTTGGAGTGCTCTCATCGACCCAACCAATTTCCGACGGGTAATGTGCGGCAACGAAGACCATAGTCGGGGATTTGATAACAGCGACTGATTTCAGAAAACAGATGGCATCTGCGTCTCAAACATAGTGTTCGATTTCTTTGTGAGTGGGTTCAGCAGCCGTATCTTGTGCCGCGGGTTCTTCTGGGCAAGCACGATGACACCACGGCAAAAGCCGACGAAGTAGTATCTAAAATATATTGATGAAGATAACATTCAGCACTAAGATGTGTTTTAGATTGAAAATAAAAAGGTAGATATGGAGGAATTTGAACCTTGTATGAACTTCCAATAGATCTATGGTGACGTAGCGTGATGTGCCGAGTTGGAGGAAGGTGAACTCAGCGACGCGTGGAAGGGCGTGGTGTAGCATGATCCATTCGTCCAGGTGCACGTCGGGCTCAGGCAAACCTGAGCGCCAATTTCTACAGACTTGCCTCATAGCAGAGTAGGTGTCGGCGTACTCCTCGTTCGCCAGTAAGCATTGGCCGATCTTGTGAAGTGGTCCATCAGCCGAGAGAGAGGCCCAGTTCACGGAGGCGCCGCGCTTGGATGTGCCGCCCTCGGAGGCGACGCGCGCGCGGCGGCGGGCGGGCGATGGGCTCGGCGACGGGCTCGGCGCACGACGGGCTCGAGGCGACGGGCGCGGAGGCGACGGGATCGGAGGCGACGGGCTCGGAGGCGACGGCCGCCGGCGCATTCTTCTTCTCCATCGCCGGCAGGGTAGCGTGCGTACGGCGGTTGGGGTTTTTCGATTTGGAGAAGTTGATGGGACGTGAGAGGGGTGGTTTCGTGCGTGAGCGAGAATGAGACGACTGTGTGCAGAGGGAGGGAGGGAGGGGCTTACGCGTCCTAAATGCGACCCGCGTCCTACGCGTCCACTATTTGCACGTCTGCACCGCGACACGCGTCAACAATGGCACGTCTTGCACTTCTGCACCGCAACACGCGTCCTCGGGTCTAACCCTGGAAATTTAGATATACTCAGGTATACCCCGAGTCATATACTAGCATTTTTTGTGTGCTCAGTTTTCTCCTTGAGTGCTAATACTGGCTAGTGCAATATACTCAGTTTTACCCTCAAGTGGCTGGTCAACAGAGAGTCAACAAATGAGATTAACTAGTTAAATGAGTTATTTAATGTGCAAAAAATTCCGAAAAAGAGTGGCACTTACTCATGGAGTCTTTACCACAAATTGCCACTTCTCAAATCATAGATAAATCATAGATAAATCAAGTTTCACCACAAATTGCCACTTCTCAAATCACCTAGTAGCTATGAAGGTGCATGGTTTTCCATAATAAGCCCTACCCAAAACAGCTTTCCCCAAAACATACTTTGTCTGAATGAGGCCATAATTTTCACACTCATGTAGATTTGTATTGCAAATAGTTTGAGGTAGGCCAAGATGGGTTTCATTGTACAAAACACGCATTTTCCATTTTTTAAATCTCATATTTTAATCCCTTAGTCTGTTTACTACTCACTTGCCCTTGGTTTCTTGATACTACTCAGTTTTGCCCTCTCCCTTCACAAACTCTCACAGACGCCCAACATTGCCCTGATTGGTCTAGCCCATGTCACGCGGATCGTGCCCGCCGACCGTTGATCGTATGATCTAACGGGCATGATAACCCCTATCTCTCTCTCTGGTCGGGGCCACCACCCTCTCTCTCTGTCGTCGGTTAGCTTCACACAAAGTTTGGTTTTCTGCATTATTTTTCACGAGCTAAATTATAAACTCTTTTTAGGCATTACTTTTCACGCAAAACATGATAAACCATCACCGATTTGTTGTAGCCATTACTTTTCACGCAAAAAAATGATACACCATCACCCATTTCTTGTAGCCATTACTTTTCACGCAAAAAACGATAAATCATCACCGATTTTGTTGTAGCCATTACTTTTCACGCAAAAAATGATACACCATCACCCATTTCTTGTAGCCATTACTTTTCACGCAAAAAACGATAAACCATCACCGATTTGTTGTAGCCATTACTTTTCACGCACAAAAATGATACACCATCACCCATTTCTTGTACCCATTACTTTTCACGCAAAAAACGATAAATCATCACCGATTTTGTTGTAGCCATTACTTTTCACGCAAAAAATGATACACCATCACCCATTTCTTGTAGCCATTACTTTTCACGCAAAAAATGATAAACCATCACCGATTTTGTTGTAGCCATTACTTTGCACGCAAAAAATGATACACCATCACCCATTTCTTGTAGCCATTACTTTTCACGCAAAAAACGATAAACCATCACCGATTTTGTTGTAGCCATTACTTTGCACGCAAAAAATGATACACCATCACCCATTTCTTGTAGCCATTACTTTTCACGCAAAAAATGATAAACCATCAACGATTTGTTGTAGCCATTACGGTAAATGATAAACTATCACGAATTACCATTTCTTTTAGGCATTACTTTTCACGGTAAAATGATAAACTATATCACGAAGTTCCATTTCCGTCAAGATAGTCCGCATTACTTTTTTGTTGAGATATATACCCCCACAACGGTCGTCTCCTCCTTAATTTATTGTGTAAACCCCCACAACGGTCATCTCCTCCTTAATTTATTGTGTAAACCCCCACCAACGTTCACCTCCTCCTTATTTTATTGTGTAAACCCCTACAATGGTCATCTCTCCCTTATAAACACCCACACGGCCATCCCTTGTGTCAATAGGTTCTGCCTCTCTCTTCTTCGTTCACATACACTTGATCATCCATTGCCATGGCTTCCACGTCTCGGACGCGGACCGGAAGGGGAAGGGGAAGGGGAAGGAAGGGGAAGGGGAAGGGGAAGGGGAAGGGGAAGTGGATCATCATCATTGCCACCACCACCGTCAACACTGCCATTGATCATAGAGGAGTTCTTCATCGTCGTCTATGAAGACCCTTTGGTCAAGAAGGTACGTACGCGTTCCCACATATATGATACATGTGATTAATTATGGGCATGTTCTCAAAAACCTTTAATTTCAAACGATCGGCGCTCGATCTCTTTGCAGGAACTCCCAAAAAGTTTGCGGACTATCTTGACGGCCAGGAGCCAGCTAAGGTGTATCTGCGAGCAGCTGACTGCGGTCCTCGTCTCTGGACCGTGGAGGTCCTATTTGACGGACAAGGCTGGATGTACCTCGACAAGGGCTGGGAGAAATTCGCCGCACGGTGTGGATTTCGGCTGCTACGTACACTTCAAATATGAAGGCGATGATGTGCTCACAGTGAAGGTGTTCGACGGAACAATGTGCAGGAGGTACTACTACTCAGACGACGAAGATACTGACGATGAAAGCGACGACGACGTGAAGCCATGCATCCATCCCCTTTAGATAAGGGGATTATGACCAAGAATATATATGTAGCTTCATATGCATCGATTTAGAGATCTAGCTATTTTCTATATATTATGCATGTAAAAAATAATATCGCATTTCCACTATTATTCGAGCACCACATCCTCCAAACGATGCCAATGCCGATGCCAATATCGGCATGGTCAGAACGGCTATGCTCGCCGCCACTGCTAGGTCAACGTCGGGATGCACAATGTTTAGCATAAGAGTCACTTTAGATTAAGCTGCGAAAATAGTCACCTGCCACAGCTCATTGGCTGCGGAGGCCCCACAGAGCGGCAATATATAATTTTCTATAAATAAATAGACGACCCACTGGTCATTGGCTGCGGCAGCCCCATAGAGCGGCCCCATTTGTCATTGGCAGCACCGCGTATACAATCAGGAAATAAAACGGCCCACGCGTCAGCGGTAGATGGATGGCTACCCGTCAGCACGAGACGTCAGAGAGGAACTGACCGAACGGTAAGGCCTCTGACCTGACGGCAACCCGCGTCTTCGAGGGGTTTCAAACTAGAGGGAGGGGAAAGCTGAGGAAAAACTAAGGGGCTGGGGAAAACTGAGTACAACTAACGAAGCAGGGGCACGAAAATAGAAATCCCAATAACTTAATGACGTGATCTTATGCTACGCTTAATTGGGTGTGTCCATTACATCATTCATATAATGACATAACCTTGTTATTAATAACATCCAATGTTCATGATCATGAAACTATGATCATCTTTTAATCAACAAGCTAGTTAAGAGGCTTACTAGGGACTTATTGTTGTTTACATAACACACATGTATCAATGTTTCGGTTAATACAATTATAGCATGGTATATAAACATTTATCATAAACACAAAGATATATAATAACCACTTTTATTATTGCCTCTTGGGCATATCTCCAAAAGTCTCCCACTTGCACTAGAGTCAATAATCTAGATTACATTGTAAGGTACCTAACACCCATTGCATTCTGGTGTTGGTCATACTTTGCCCTAGGGAGAGCTTTAGTCAACGGTTCTGACACACTCAGAAACGTATGTATTTTGCAATTCATTTGCGTCTTCACGCATCACTCATTTTCCAAATGAGTCGGCATTAAATATGTTTGGTCTTCTGGTGGAACCTTAATTCCGTGGTCTGAAATATGTCGCTAATATTGTCACACACAATGTAGCTTCAAAGTTCTGACACTATCGGAACTACACCAAGTTCTCAAAGAACTCTTCGACTTAAACATCCTCAGTCATTGTCAAAATAATGACATACTCTGCCTTCTTTTGTAGAATCCGTCACAATATTTTAGAACTTTTCTAAATCTAGTATTGTGCTACCTTTTAATCAACACTTAGCCTAATTGAGATTTGAAATTAATTTTATATGTGACCAAACAAATATCGGTGCAACACCTTACAGCGATTTGTTTGTCATTACCCCATATAAAACTATATATATATCCTTGGTTCTTCTAAAGCACACAGGGATATTCTTACTGTTTGTCCATTGATCATCACATGTATCATTCTGGTATATGCTCCTAACCTTTTAGAGCACATGACATCTGATTGTGTACATATTATTCGTGATCTATAATCACTCATGTGTTTTTACTCATTGAGTGTCAGATACACTCAAGTCTTGTTAAACCTTCACATGACAAGAACATTTTCTTAATATTTATATATTGAACTATTTCAATATCCATTCTATGTACTTTGACTTAAACTTTATAATGTATTTCAATCTATCTTCATAGATCTTGACACTAAATTTGTTTCAGTCCATATCCTTTCATTGAAGTTAATTCTCAATGAAACCTTTTATAATCAAGTATATAATTACATTATTTATAACCAACTATATGTCATCTACATAAAGTATTATAAATATGTCTCAGCGCTCCCACTTAATTTCTTGCAAATGCAAGCATCTTCATCGTTTCTGATGAAATCAAAAACTCTTTGACTATTTCATCCGGTGAAGATTCCAACTCCGTGATACTCACTTCATCCAATTGAAGATCCTATACCTATCTAGTATTCCACGGACTAGCAAAACTCTTGGTTGTATCTTGTATACACCTTTAATACACACTTCTGTTAAGTAATGTATTTTGCCATCCTACTAGCATATCTCATAAAAGAAATATGTATCGATTACTAGAATAATCCACATAGACTATAAGCATTGCTACGGAAGATCTAATCTTATCGTAGTCAACTCTTTGAACTTTGTCGTAAACAACTTTTCGACAAGTCGAGCTTTTTCAAGGATATATCATCCAAGTCCATCATTTACTTTCAAAAAGTATTCATCTATCTTGGATTTCATGGCGTATAGCCATTTTAACGGAGTCAGGGCCCATCATAACTTCTTTGTATGTAGTTGGTTTATCATTGTAAAAAAACAATCCTTTGTTCACAAATCATTTATTTGATCACAAAGTAAACCATACCTACAAGGTTCAATAAGTACTTCGATCTCCATGACTATAACATTTTGTAGACATGGGAGCCATGATCGTCGTGGCCGCTTCCGGAACCAATTCCGATGCTGCGCTACTCTGATCATTATGCTCAGGTTCATAAACCTTATCAAGTTCTATTGTCCTCCCACTCAAATACTTCGCTAAAAACAATTTCTTGGAAATAAGTAAGAAACATTGACAAACACTTTTGTCTTTGTCTCCATAGTGGAAAGAATTCCCAATCAATTCTGTGGGATAACCAACAAAGACATTCATCCGATTTTGGTTGTAAACTTAATTACTTTATGCTATGCATTCCAAAATTTAAGAAAGGACTATTAGGGTTCATACCCATGCCATAACTCGTATGGTGTCATTTCAATGGATCATGATGATGCTCTATTCAGTGTAAAAGCGGTAGTCTCTAAAGCATAATCCACAAAAATATAATGGCATCAATATTTTATCTCATCATTGATCCAACAAGGTTTGGATACATCTCTCGGATACTCCATCATCATTATGATACTCCAAGAAACGTGAGTTGTAGAACAATTTCATAACTCTCTTAGATGTTCGCTAAAAATCGTAATTCAAATATTTCCCCCATGATCCAATCATAGATATTTGACTTTTCTATTACGATGATTTCCACTTCATGCTGAAATTTATTTGAATCCATTCAAAAGTTTCAAACTTCTTCCTTATCGAATATATACATATATACTCAATTCATTGTTGGAAGTTTTCATGAAGTAGAAGAATCTCCCGCACTCAACTATGCCCAGTGAACCACATACATCATCATGTATTTTTCCACTAAGTTAGTTGCCCGTTCAACTCTTGGCCTATGAAAGGTATTTTAGTCATTCTCTTTAGAAAAGATTTGCAAGCGCCAAACGATTCAAAAATCGAATGACTCCAAAAATCCATTTGCATGGAGTTCCTTCATGCGTTCCTCTCTAACATGACCTAAATGGCGGTTCCACAAATAAGTGGAATTCAAATCATTTGCCTTATGGCATTTTAGCGTCGTGTTATGTATGTGTGTTTTACCATTAAGATTTATAATAACTTATCCATCATACATGGAGTAATGTCATAATTTGAACAACTTATTGTTTTCATTTGACCAGAGCAAAATAACAATTATTAAGTTCTTTATTATAAATTCTAAGGGCTAGATAGAATACCAACGACGAACATAATAACACTTTATTTTTGTCCCAGACGTGCATTCTTATCATATTCCTTGTCAGTCACTTAGGCCATTGTATTCTTGTATTGTGTTGTTTTGTATGACACTTCATACCAACCAATATGGTACAAATACCCAAGAATTGCATTGTGTGACCAAACGAGGAATACATCCATAACATGTATATCATTTATATACACCTGAGCTAGACTTTCTAGTCTTTTCTTTCTTTCTGCCAATAAACTTTTGTAGTTTCTCTTTTAGCTTTCCTCATTCTCAGAAAATACTTCACCTTCAATAACTTCTAGGTTTGTTGGTTAAATATCAATAACCTTGAGGTTCTTACTTTGAAGTTGATCATCATATGACAAGTGTTTCAGATTTCACTATTAGTAACTTTGTAATATGATGAACAATTTCACTCATAATTTTATCCATCATATCATGACGACTTTTCCGAGACCATGTCTGTACATGCTATGCTCATAAAGTTTAACCTTAGTATTTGCATGTGCAAATCTGGCTTGCACTCATTGTATGCACATGTAGAATCTATAACACCCGATCATCACGTGATGCTTCGAAACGACGAGTCTTAGCAACGGTGCATACTAAGGACGATCATTTCATGGATATGCGAATATCGTTAGTGCCCCAATAGTTGGAGGATTGAGACGCCTGGCATCTTCAACCTTCATACATTCCCATAAAACTTATGAGTTTATGTAGTCTCACCAAATTATATTCTATCATCTTGCAATAAGGTCTTAGATATCACATATATCTCATACCTTGATTATTTCTGAAAACTAAATTTTTAGCTCCTTACTTTTCAAACAGATTTGAACTTCAAGTTTCACGGAGACAAGATAACTTTAGGTACTAATTGAAACCATAGCTCTTTGAATCAACAATGTGAGGTTTACTAAAAGTTTGCAATAGGACTTAATCAATTCTTGATTCTTTAACAATACGGTACCAATCCATAAAGTTTCTTGTCAGATTTTAACAGTATTTCTATCTTAATTGCAAGACTAGCGCATGGTAGAAAACGGATGCCAATACTACAAAATTAATTCAAAATACTACTCAGACTATGTTCATGATAATTAGTTCATGTTTTAATCTAATTACTAATGAACTCCCACTTAATACAACATCCCTCATAGTTGTTAAGTGGTACACGATCCACATCCACTACACCAAAACCGATCATCACGTGAGATGATGTAGCTTCAATGGTGAACATCAACATGTTGATCATATCATCCATATGACTCGTGTTCAACCTTTCGGTTTCCGTTGTCCCGAGGCCATGTCTGTACATGCTAGGCTCGTCAAGCAAACCCAAGTATTCCGCGTGTGCAACATGGCTTACACCCGTTGTATGTGAACGTTGAGTCTATCACATCCGATCATCACGAGATGCTTCAAACGACGAACTATATCAACGGTGCATACGAGGGAGAACACTTTATTATCTTGATATTAATGTGAGGGATCATCTTATAATGCTACCGTCGCGTTCTAAGCAAAATAAGATGCATAAAGGATTAACATCACATGCAATTCATATATGTGATATGATATGGCCCTTTAGTCTTTGCGCCTTCGATCTTCATCTCCAAAGCACGGACATGATCTCCATCATCAACGGGCATGATCTCCATCATCGTCGGCGTAGCGTCAAGGTCCATGGCGCCGTCTTCATGGTTGTTCACCTCATGTAGCAACTATTACAACTACTTTGAAATACTAATCAACATGAAATTTAAAGACAACCATAAGGCTCCTGCCGGTTGCCACAATACAATAATGATCATCTCATACATATTCATCATCACATTATGGCCATATCACATCACCAAACCCTGCAAAAACAAGTTAGACGTCTCTAATTTGGTTTGCATATTTTACGTGGTTTAGGGTTTTCGAGTAAGATCTAATCTACCTTCGAACATGAACCACAACGGTGATACTAGTGTTGTCAATAGAAAGAGTAAATTGAATCTTCACTATGGTGGGAGAGACAGACACCCGCAAAGCCACTTATGCAATACAAGTTGCATGTCGAACGTGGAGCAAGTCTCATGAACGCGGTCATGTAAAGTTAGCCCGAGCCGCTTCATCCCACCATGCCACAAAGATGCAAAGTACTCGAACTAAAGACAACATAAGCATCAACGCCCACAAAACAATTGTGTTCTACTCGTGCAACCATCTATGCATAGACACGGCTCGATACCACTGTAGGGATTCGTAGCATAGAAAACAAAAAATTCCTACCGCGAGAACGCAATCCAAGCAGGGATGCAATCTAGAAGATGGGAGCAACGAGGGGATGAACGAGACTAACCCTTGAAGATTTCCAAATCCTACAAGAGGAGGCTCTCGTTGCTGCGGTAGACGATCACTTGCCGCTTTCAAAAGCGCGTAGAAGATCTTGACGGTGCTACAATCGGGCAGCACCTCCGTACTCGGTCACACGTTTGGTGTTGATGACGACGTCCTTCTCCCCATTCCAGCAGGCAGCGGAAGTAGTAGATCCTCCTCGGAATCCCGGCAGCACGACGGCGTGGTGGCGATGGTGGTGGAGATCTCCGACAGAGCTTCGCCTAAGCTATGTGGGAGAGAGGGTAGGAGGACCGCTAGGGTTTGGGAGGGGCCGGCTAGGGCAGCCTTGAGGGGGTGCGGCCATGGTGGTATTGATGTGGCCGGCCAGCCCCTCCCCTCCCCTCTTTATATAGGTGAAAGCCCCAAGGATTAGGTCAAAGTCTCCGAATAAGACCCCAACATAAACCTTCCATATGACCAAACCTAGGGGGAGTGGGACTCCCCCCTTTCCTTGGTGGTGGCCGGTGGGGAGGAGTCCACTTGGGACTCCTCCTCCCTTTAGGCTGGCCGGCCAAGGTTAGTGGAGTCCCTCTGGAACTCCACCTTCCATGCTTATTCCTTCCGGACTCTTCTAGAACCTTCTAGAACCTTCCAGAGAAAATACCGGATCATTTTCGAAAATGACTTCCTATATATGAATCTTATTCTCCGGACCATTCCGGAACTCCTCGTGATGTCCGGGATCCCATCCGAGACTTCGAACAATACTTGAACTCCATTCCATATTCCATATCTACTTAAACGACATCAAACCTTAAGTGTGTCACCCTACGGTTCGCGAACTATGTAGACATGGTTGAGACTTCTCTCCGACCAATAACCAATAGCGGGATCTGGAGATCCATAATGGCTCCCACATATTCAACGATGACTTTAGTGATCGACTCAACCATTTACATACGATACCGATTCCCTTTGTCACGTGATATTTTACTTGTCCGAGGTTTGATCATCGGTATCTCTATACCTCGTTCAACCTCGTCTCATGACAAGTACTCTTTACTCGTACCGTGGTATGTGGTCTCTTATGAACCATTCATATGCTTGCAAGCTATTAGACGACATTCCACCGAGAGGGCCCAGAGTATATCTATCCGTCATCGGGATGGACAAATCCCACCGTTGATCCATATGCCTCAACTCATACTTTCCGGATACTTAATCCCACCTTTATAACCACCCATTTACGCGTGGCGTTTGATGTAATCAAAGTACCTTTCCGTATAAGTGATTTACATGATCTCATGGTCGAAAGGACTAGGTAACTATGTATCGAAAGCTTATAGCAAATAACTTAATGACGTGATCTTATGCTACGCTTAATTGGGTGTGTCCATTACATCATTCATATAATGACATAACCTTGTTATTAATAACATCCAATGTTCATGATCATGAAACTATGATCATCTATTAATCAACAAGCTAGTTAAGAGGCTTACTAGGGACTTATTTGTTGTTTACATAACACACATGTATCAATGTTTCGGTTAATATAATTATATCATGGTATATAAACATTTATCATAAACACAAAGATATATAATAACCACTTTTATTATTGCCTCTTGGGCATATCTCCAACATGAAGTTATAAAGTTCTTACAAAAACTTGCTAGAAGTCCCAATGCTAGTGCTATAAATTTGGCATTTAGAAAACATATTACAAATGCTCTCATAAAAGCTAGAGAAGATAATCTAAAACTTGAAACTTCTATTCCTAGGAAGTTAGAAGATGGTTGGGAGCCCATCATTAATATGAGGGTCAATGATTTTGATTGTAATGCTTTATGTGATCTTGGTGCAAGTATTTCTGTTATGCCTAAGAAAATCTATGATATGCTTGACTTGCCACCATTGAAAAATTGTTATTTGGATGTTAATCTTGCTGATAATGCTATAAAGAAACCTTTGGGGAGGATTGATAATGTTCGCATTATGGTTAACAATAACCTTGTTCCCGTTGATTTTGTTGTCTTGGATATTGAATGCAATGCATCTTGTCCCATCATATTGGGAAGACCTTTTCTTCGAACTGTTGGTGCTACTATTGATATGAAGGAAGGTAATTTTAAGTATCAATTTCCTCTCAAGAAAGGTATGGAACACTTCCCTAGAAAGAGAATGAAGTTACCTTATGATTCTATTATTAGAACAAATTATGATGTCGATGCTTCATCTCTTGATAATACTTGATTCACACTTTCTGCGCAAGGCGTTAAAGAAAAGCGCTTATGGGAGACAACCCATTATTTTACTACAGCACTTTTGTTTTATATTTGAGTCTTGGAAGTTTTTAATACTGTAGCAACCTCTCCTTATCTTTATTTTATTGCATTGTTGTGCCAAGTAAAGTCTTTGATAGTAATGTTGATACTAGATTTGGATTACTGCGAAACAGATTTCTTAACGAAATTGAGCATCCCTCGTAGATAACTCATAAAATTCTGCCAATTTACGTGCGTGATCCTCGATATGTACGCAACTTTCATTCAATTTGAGATTTTTCATCCGAGCAAGTTAAGTGCCCCAAAAATTCGTCTTTACGGACTGTTCTGTTTTGACAGATTCTGCCTTTTATTTCGCATTGCTGTTTTGCTATGTTTGATGGATTTCTTTGTTCCATTAACTTTCAGTAGCTTTGTGCAATGTCCAGAAGTGTTAAGAATGATTATGTCACCTCTGAATATATGAATTTTCAAATATGCACTAACCCTCTAATGAGTTTGTTTCGAGTTTGGTGTGGAGGAAGTTTTCAAGGGTCAAGAGAGGAGGATGATACAATATGATCAAGAAGAGTGAAAAGTCTAAGCTTGGGGATGCCCCTATAGTTCATCCCTGCATATTTCAAGAAGACTCAAGCATCTAAGCTTGGGGATGCCCAAGGCATCCCCTTCTTCATCGACAACTTATCGGGTCACCTCTAGTGAAACTATATTTTTATTCAGTCACATCTTATGTGCTTTACTTGGAGCGTCTGTTTGCTTTTGTTTTTGTTTTTGTTTGAATAAACTCGGATCGTAGCATTCTTTGTATGGGAGAGAGACACGCTCCGCTGTTGTGAACACATGTGTTCTTAGTGCTACTTTTAATGTTCATGGCGAAGGTTGAAAACTGCTTCGTTCATTGTTATATGGTTGGAAACAAATGCTTCATGTGGTAATTGGTATAATGTCTTGAATAATTTGATACTTGGCAATTGTTGTGCTCATATAGATCATTTTTAAGCTCTTGCATCATGTACTTTGCACCTATTAATGAAGAACTACATAGAGCTTGTTAAAATTTGGTTTGCATGATTGTTCTCTCTAAGTCTAGATATTTTCTGGTTAAGGTGTTTGAACAACAAGGAAGACAGTGTAGAATCTTATAATGCTTGCAATATGTGCTTATGTGAGTTTTGCTGTACCGGTTTATACTTGAGTTTGCTTCAAACAACCTTGCTAGCCTAAGCCTTGTATTGAGGGGGATTACTTCTCGTGCATCCAAATCCTTGAGCCAAAAACTATGCCATTTGTGTCCACCATACCTACCTACTACATGGTATTTCTCTGCCATTCCAAAGTACATTACTTGAGTGCTACCTTTAAAATCCTATTCTTTATCTTTGCAATATATAGCTCATGTGAAAATAGCCTTTTAGAACTATTGTGATATTGAATATGCTGCTATGTATCTTATTTCTTATAAGTTGCTTGTTGAGCGATAACCATGTTTCTGGGGACGCCATCAACCATTACACCTTTCTTGAATATCATGTGAGTTGCTATGCATGTTCGTCTTGTCTGAAGTAAGGGCGATTTTCATGATCAAATGGTTTGAGTATGCATATTGTTAGAGAAGAACATTGGGCCGCTAACTAAAGCCATGAATCATGGTGGAAGTTTCAGTTTGGACACAAATCCTCAATCTCTTATGAGAATATAATTTGTTGTTGAATGCTTAAGCATTAAAAGAGGAGTCCATTATCTGTTGTCTATGTTGTCCCGGTATGGATGTCTAAGTTGAGAATAATCAAAAGCGAGAAATCCAATGCGAACTTTCTCCTTAGACCTCTGTACAGGCGGCATGTACCCCTTTGTGACACTTGGTTGAAACATATGTATGCAATGATAATCCGTGTTAATCCAAGCTAATTAGGACAAGGTGCGAGCACTATTAGTATTCTATGCATGAGGCTTGCAACTTATAGGATGTCTTATACATAACACATATGAATTATTACTACCGTTGATAAAATTGTTTCTATGTTTTCAAAATGAAAAGCTCTAGCACAAAAATAGTAATCCATGCTTCCCTCTGCGAAGGGCCATTCTTTTACTTTATGTTGAGTCGTTTACCTACTTCTTTCTATCTTAGAAGCAAACACTTGTGTCAACTGTGTGCATTGATTCTTACATGTTTACTTATTGCACTTGTTATATTGCTTTATGTTGACAATTATCCATGAGATATACATGTTGAAGTTGAAAGCAACCGCTGAAACTTATATCTTCCTTTGTGTTGCTTCAAAGCTTTCTACTAAGAATTTATTGCTTATGAGTTAACTCTTATGCAAGTCTTATTGATGCTTGTCTTGAAAGTACTATTCATGAAAAGTCTTTGCTATATGGTTCAGTTGTTTAATCATTGTCTTTACCATTGCTTCGAATCGCTGCATTCATCTCATATGCTTTACAATAGTATTGATCAAGATTATGATAGCATGTCACTTCAAATTATCCTTGTTATCGTTTACCTACTCGAGGCGAGTAGGAACTAAGCTTGGGATGCTTGATACGTCTCAAACGTATCCATAATTTCTTATGTTCCATGCTACTTTTATGATGATACTCACATGTTTTATACATACTTTATGTCATTATTATGCATTTTCCCTAACCTATTATTGACGAGATGCCGAAGAGCTTGCTGTTTCTATTTTTTGGTTTCAGAAATCCTACAAAGAAAATATTCTCGGAATTGGACGAAATCAACGCCAAGGGTCTTATTTTTCCACGAAGCTTCCAGAAGACCGGAGGGGATACGAAGTGGGGCCCCGAGGGCCCGTGCCCATAGGCGGGCGCGGCCAGAGGGGGGCCCGCGCCGCCCTATGGTGTGGGTCCCTCGCGCCGCCTCCAACCCTACCCTTCCGCCTACTTAAAGCCTTCGTCGCGAAACCCCCTGTACCGAGAGCCACGATACGGAAAACCTTCCAGAGACGCAGCCGCCGCCAATCCCATCTCGGGGATTCAGGAGATCGCCTCCGGCACCCTGCCGGAGAGGGGAATCATCTCCCGGAGGACTCTTCATCGCCATGATCGCCTCCGGATCGATGTGTGAGTAGTTCACCCCTGACTATGGGTCCATAGCGGTAGCTAGATGGTTGTCTTCTCCTCATTGTGCTATCATGTTAGATCTTGTGAGCTGCCTATCATGATCAAGATCATCTATTTGTAATGCTACATGTTGTGTTTGTTGGGATCCGATGAATATGGAATACTATGTCAAGTTGATTATCAATCTATCATATATGTTGTTTATGTTCTTGCATGCTCTCCGTTGCTAGTAGAGGCTCGGCCAAGTTGATACTTGTAACTCCAAGAGGGAGTATTTATGCTCGATAGTGGGTTCATGCCTCCATTGAATCTGGGACAGTGACAGAAAGTTCTAAGGTTGTGGATGTGTTGCCACTAGGGATAAAACATCAATGCTTTGTCTAAGGATATTTGTGTTGATTACATTACGCACCATACTTAATGCAATTGGTTGTTGTTTGCAACTTAATACTGGAAGGGGTTCGGATGATAACCTGAAAGTGGACTTTTTAGGCATAGATGCATGCTGGATAGCGGTCTATGTACTTTGTCGTAATGCCCTGATTAAATCTCATAGTAGTCATCATGTCATGTATGTGCATTGTTATGCCCTCTCTATTTGTCAATTGCCCAACTGTAATTTGTTCACCCAACATGCTATTTATCTTATGGGAGAGACACCACTAGTGAACTGTGGACCCTGGTCCATTCTTTACATCTGAAATACAATCTCTGCAATACTTGTTCTCTACTTCTTCGCAAACAAACATCATCTTCCACACTATACGGTTAATCCTTTGTTTTCAGCAAGCCGGTGAGATTGACAACCTCAACTACGTTGGGGCAAAGTACTTTGATTGTGTTGTGCAGGTTCCACGTTGGCGCCGGAATCCCTGGTGTTGCGCCGCACTACACTCCGTCACCAACAACCTTCACGTGCTCCTTGACTCCTACTGGTTCGATAACCTTGGTTTCTTACTGAGGGAAAACTTGCTACTGTATGATCACACCTTCCTCTTGGGGTTCCCAACGGACGTGTGTTAACTGCACGCATTAATGAAGCGCTTGGCAAGCGCAGCAAAAGTGTTGGGCTCGTCAGTCTTCGGGGAGAAGTAGGGGAAGAGCCGAGAAAACGCCGCCCTGGCATCAGAAATGCTATGGCGCACTTCATCTCCATAAACTTCGAGGAGAGAAAGAGCGTCAAGGAGACGGTCATCTTCTGGCTTTTCAAGCCCATATTTTTGGCTGGTTTTCCCTGCTGGAAAAAAGTTTCGGGTTATCAAAAAATATAAATAAAAGTACTGCTGAAGGTAACTCGAAGAAAGTGGGCAATACTTACTGACAAAACGTCGGTTTTGCGACTCCAGGCATGCGGCGACGGCAGCTTCACGAGCAAGCTGTTGAGATGTGCGTTCACTTAAAGCATTTTCAGCGTCATGGAGCCTCTTTCGAAGACCCTCAACTGAGGCAGATTCAAGCTCCGCTTTTTCTCGAGCTTTTTCGCTCTTAGCCAGCTCGAGAGCAAGATCATCGGCACGCTTATTGGCTTTGGCGAGATCCTCTGGTACAACATAGCAATAAAGTTACAAAAATTGTGAGGAAAGAATCATTCGACAAGAAAGAGCGAAGAGAAATACCTTTCAAACTATTCACATGGTCGCGGTACCCAATAAATTGAGTACCAAGACGAATAAATTGTTGCATCAGAGGCTGTGAAAACAAAAAAAGGAGAAGAAAGTCAGTGGGAGAGAAGTTCGACAGCAGAAAAAGTAGGTGGTAAAGAGGCTTACATCATCTAGAGCGGAAGTCGACGAACTCCCGGGCAGAAGGTTTGATCCTTCGACAGGTTCAGTCCTTGCCCTCTTTGGCGAAGAGGCACGGGGGCTGCCGGGAGGAGTCAAGTCCCCTATATCTCGCCGAGGGGGAGAGGTTTCTTCGGTAGCACGGCGAGTATCGGACAGCACCAGAGTATGCGACGTGCTCGTGAGAGCAGTCACATTGACAATGGGCTCTTCTTCATCGTCACCGCTATTGAGATGAAAGATAGTATAAGGAAACACAGGAAAAGCAATATAGTACAGACAAATACAAGGCGAAGTGAGACTTACGAGCTAACAAGAGCATCCTCGTAGGGGTTGAAAGATTTTTTCTCTTCATCGGGAGAAGTCTCCGGGATAGGAGATCCCCCTGCTTTGGAGGTGCCGGAATCTTCGAGCTCATCCCTTTTCCTCTTATTCTTCGGGGAAGCAGCCGAAGGGAGTGAACGAGAAGACTCGGTAGCCTCAGTGTCAACTTTTTCAGAGGAAGCCGCGGGTTTGTGAGAAGCCGCGACTTCGCTCGCAGGTTGAGAAGGAACCTGGGTATCCTCGGAGATGACTGCGCGCTCTTCGACGTCTCCATTTTCAGGAAGGGGAGGAAGAGGCGACGCAGTTTTATGGTTCTGGATAAAATAATAATGTGTCGACAGGAAATTGTATCAATTAGCAGCAGTCGAAGAAATAACAGCCGGAAAAATTGAAGAACAAACAAGTAAACGATAAAGATAGATTACCTGGGGGAGCGCATTGGTGGCGCTATATGGTTTCACGCGGCAAGACAACGGGACAGGATCTTTCTTGCTGAGCGAAGAGATTTTTCGGATAAGTTTTTCTAAGTCCTTAACCGATAAATCTACCGACAGGCGATCCACATCCTTGTCGCCAGCATACATCCAGAGGGGGTTTTTGCGAGCCTGCAGAGGCTGCACCCTAATCCTAAGGAAATACGCCGTGATTTGGATACCCGACAATTCTTGTCCGCGGTGTTCTGAAGCTCGTGGATGCGTGTCATCAGCGCCTCTGTCGCCGATTTTTCTTCGTCGCTAGCCTCTGCATCCCAAGAGCAGCGGCGAAAGATTTTTTCGTTGCCGTTGAAAGGAGGAATGTTGTGTTCCAGCGAGTCGACGCACTCCTCTTGGACATACAACCATTTTTTGCGCCACCCTTGAACTGAGTCAAGGAATTTGACGTCGAAATATTCGACATCAGGGCGGACGCAGATAACAACACCGCCTATGTTATAGGCGACATTGGGGGAGCCATTACGGCGGAGAAGAAAGATGCGTTTCCATAGAGCCCAGTTAGGTTGGACTCCAAGGAAAGACTCGCAAAGAGTGATAAAAATAGAGATGTGGAGGATGGAATTGGGAGTAAGATGATGCAGTTGCAACCCATACACAAAGAGTAAACCACGCAGAAAATCGTGGATGGGTGCAGAGAGACCACGGATAAGGTGGTCAACAAAACTAACCCGATACTCAATGGGAGGCGTCGGGTAGCTCTCCTCGCTGGGGAAACGCAGCGCGTCCTGTTTCTTGCTTATCCCAAGCTTCTTCAGCAGGTTAATGTCCTGCGCCGAGATCTTGGATCTCTCCCACTCCGTGTTCCCCAGATCTGGCGTCGCCATTGTTGATTCAGGAACGCTGTGCCTCGTGAGTCTTGGGCGCGGTGGCATCAACAATGGCGTGGAGGAAGTGGGTGATCGCTTGGGCGCTGGAGCTCTTATGGTTGCTAGGAAGATTTGGGCAGAGAGGATTTTTGGTGCGGCAAAGCGAAGGGGATTGACGGAGGAAGACGAAGCCTATTTATAGCGAGTTCATTCAAAATGTCGTACCGTTGGATGATCTACGAATGGACTTGATGTTGTACACGTGGATCAAGGGGTAACACGGTATTTTCTCCACGATGGAACTAGACAGGCGCTACAGCGCGCGTGCCAGAAAAAGCGGAGGACGTGTGTCCCCCACTTGCGGAACGTGTCAACAGGGCGCAGATTTTGGGCCCACAGGTCAGTGAAGGGACAGCTCTCGTGTCTTTCCAATACAGTGATCGTGGCTATCGTCAGCACTGATGTCACTCCACCAATGAAAAACTTCGGCTGAGAATTTTATGAAAAATGGCGACAGAAAAAGGACGATTGGTAATCTCGAGAGCCTTTGACCAAATACAAGTTTTTGTTCAAATGCTCGGGGGCTACTTTATAAAAAGGTATCAAGAAATCTGATGGAGATTGTTCGGAAGGGGACATTTCAAAATATAGCGACAGAGATAAATTGGAGCCTACAGCCAAGTATAAATCCTCGACTGTAGCCTCGGGGGCTACTCCCATCGGGAGCGCTGTTCGCGCACTCGATAGATATGAATAGAAGCATGACAATATAGTGGCAAAGGTGTTGAAAAGGTGAGCCTACAACCAAGTACAAGCACTTGGCTGTAGCCTCGGGGGCTACTCCCATCGGGAACGCTGTTCGCGTGCCCGATGAAATTTAAACAAGTGGAGCATATTCTGAGTTATCAAAATAACTCTTCATATACTCCCATCGGGAGGTTATGTTAAAAACAATATAAGTCATCCGTTGACTCGAACAAATGTGCTACTCCAGCAGCCGGAAAAAGCACCCGACAATATATTCTCAGAGTGCCTCAATCGCGAAATAATCTCTGAATGCCGCAAAACTCTGCGAAGGTAAGTCCCCAGGATCTGTCCTGCGTGGCACCGCCTCTGACGGTGCTTTGCTACTTTTTTCCGTGTCAACAGATACGAAGAAAAATCCTAACGGACGCGTTAGGTACCCGATAAAACATGACTGGAATTCGGCATCTGGTAAGACCTTAAGCGGCACATGTCGAATTACGCCAGTATCCCGAGATCATGTCCAGGGACGTGATCTTGAAGTAGGTTTTGGTGGATTGCTACAAGAGCAGTTAACTGCTACCTGATCCGTCAGATGAACCAGCCTCAAATACCGTTATCCCTGTACAATATACGATTCTTTTATAAAAAGTTGTCGACTTGCAGAAATCATATGCAGATTGTAAAGATGGAGATTTTCCTTGATTCTGCGATTCAAGTAAAATCTCGGGGGCTACTGACATAGGCATCCCCAATGGGCCTGCCGAAGAAGATACCCGGGGTTTACTGAAGGCCCATGACCCGAAGTTTTATGTAGTTTGGAAAGATAGAGTTGTATTAGGAATATCAAACTTGTAAATATCGCGGGTTGGTTCACGAAACCCTCCCGGACTATGTAACTTGTACATCACGAAACCCTCGGCTTCGCCTCCTATATAAGGGGGAGTCGAGGGACAAGGAGAGGATCGATTCATTGTTTTCCAGTAACCCTAGTTTTCATAGCAGTCGAGTACTTTTCCGGCTGAAACCTTCGAGATCTACTTGCCCTCTACTTCCAACTAAACCCTAATCTACAACCCGTAGGCATTGATAAGTTAATACCTTATCAGCGCAGCTAGGCTAAGCCTCTAATGGCCCGATTTGGGTCATGCGGGCCTTGCTATGGCGTTCGTCTGGGCTCTCACGGTGGAGTGCGGTGTGAGGAGCTTCTTGGTGGAGCGGGACTCTGGAGTTAGACCACTCGGTGATGGTGTGGGTTGGGGGCGACATGGTCATTTAGGTGGATGGCACCGACGGGGCTAGTCGACCCCGTTAGGCCTAGCGGCCTAGCTCCCTACTTGCGGCTTTGGCGAGGGATCCTCCCATATCGCGTTATGGACGCCCGACTCGGGGTAGTGGATGGTCCGATATCTCGGGAGTGGTGCAAAGGTTTTTCGGGCGAAAGCTTAGCCCTTCGACACCAATGATGGTGATGCATGCAAGTGTCGTAATTCTCTTTGGAGTGCCGATGTCCCCTCCGCGCTAGGGCTCCGGGTGAAAACTCTTGACCGCCGTTGTCTCGACGATGGTGGCTCTGTGTGTCGCTACTCTCTTGGGGCATAGTCGTGGAGCTCCGATTCTCCACAGTCTGATTCCGATGTCTCCGGTGACAAATTTTGATTATTTTCTCTTTTTATCTTTCATCTGTTGTATAGAAGGATTTTCTTATCATCTTTTATCCGATCATCAGTTGTTATTATAGCTTATTTACAAAACGGAGGGAAAAGGCTGTTTTGAGAAGCGGTGGACAAGCACTGACCTTTCACTGTGTACGTACCTGCTCCGGAACTTCTGAATCATGTTTCCCGCACGTGGGTGATTCTTTATTCAACGCCGCTTGTTCCTTGTTGCTTCTCATCTCATCTACAGCCGCCGAAGAATTTTCGTTACATGAAGTCATGAACGTCATCATCGAGGATATATATGTATTTCCGACAACAAGATTCGATTTGATCCCACGCGCGTGAGGCGTCAGCTCGTGCAGTAACCCCTTTATATACTGTAGAAGACATGGCTTGGCATTAGAGATACAGTCACGATGCACTGATCATCGCCTCCACTATCTTGCGTCACGCTCATCACTTTCACTTCATCAGGCCATGGAGCAGCCGGCAAGCAACCTCTGCCTCTCTTTGGCTCTCCTCCTCCCTCTCCTGGTCCTCGCGCTTTTCAGGAATCGTGGTGGCCGCGATGGCCTGCGTCTGCCGCCCGGCCCGTGGCGGCTTCCGGTCATCGGTAGCCTGCACCACCTCGCCGGCAGCCCGCTGGTGCACCGCGTCCTGGCCGACTTGGCGCGCCGGCTGGACGCGCCGCTCATGTACCTCCAGCTCGGCGAGGTGCCCGTGGTAGTGGCCACGTCCCCGGAGGCCGCCCGCGAGATCATGCGGACGCACGACGCCGTGCTAGCCACGCGGCCGTGGAGCCGCCGACGGGGTGGGCATCATCTTCGCCCCCTACGGCCCGATGTGGCGGCAGCTCCGCAAGATCTGCATCCTGGAGCTGCTCAGCGCGCGCCGCGTGCAGTCGTTCCGCCACATCCGGGAGGAGGAGGTGGGCCGCCTCGTGGCCGCCATCGCGGAATCGGCGTCTTCCAACGAGGCCATCAACGTCAGCGAGCGGATCACCGCGCTGATCACCGACTCGACGAAGCGGGCCTTGATTGGGGACAGGTTTGAGAAGACGGAGGAGTTCCTTCAGATGCTCGAGCAGACCGTCAAGCTCGTCTCCGGGTTCAACCTCAGTGACCTGTTCCCGTCGTCGCGGCTCGCGAGCTTCATCAGCGGCACGGTCAGGCTGGCCGAGGAGACCCACCGCAAGACCTTCGAGCTCATGGAGTACGCCATCAAGCAGCACGAGGAGGGAAGGGACGGCGCCGCTGCAGATGGAGAGGACCTGGTGGACGTGCTGTTGAGGATACAAAAGGAGGGTGGCCTCGAGGTGCCTCTTACTATGGGAGTTATCAAAGCAGTTATACTTGTAAGTACTGCAGCTTCTTAGTACTGTATTTCCTTTGCCTCTTCTCCTCTGTTTGAGAATACTTCTCCTTCTTTACAATGTTATACTCTGATCATAGACACCCCAAGATATACTCTGCATATTAAACAAAACTAGTTACGAATTTTTGGAAGTACGTTTCGTGATGGATTAGTATTTACAATTTCTGTTGTAAATGTTGAAATTATGTCTAAATTTATCAAACAAAAAAATATGACCAACATTGATCAAGTAGCATCAAGTATTTGAATCAAGGGAGTAGTTAGCAAGACACAAGTCTGTTCATTTTTTTTTCTTTCGGATTATTTCGAATGATTAAATCCATGAGTACCTATATGTATTGTTCCCTATCATTATAGGATTTAGCACTAAGGGTGACAAATCCTTTACTTCCCAAAACAATTAGCAGTTCCTAAATGTAAATCGGCATACCGCAGGATCTCTTTAATGCTGGGAGCGAGACATCAGCGACCACGCTCCAATGGGCTATGTCAGAGCTCCTGAGGTGCCCAAATGTGATGCATAAAGCACAAGCTGAAGTACGCCACAATCTGCAAGGAAAATCTAAGGTGACCGAGGATGACTTGGCCAATCTCAAATACCTGAGACTCATCATCAAGGAGACAATGAGGCTGCATCCAGCCGGCCCGTTGCTTCTCCCTCGAGAAGCAACAGAACCTTGTAAAATTCTAGGGTACGACATACCCAAGGGCACCACAGTGTTGATCAACGCGTGGGCAATCAGCAGAGACCCTAAGCACTGGGAAGATCCCGAGGACTTTAAGCCAGAAAGGTTTGAGTCTGGCATCGTAGACTTTAAAGGCACGAACTTTGAGTACACTCCTTTCGGATCGGGACGAAGAATATGCCCTGGAATGATATTTGCGGAAGCTAACATGGAAATTGTGCTTGCTACACTTCTCTACCATTTTGACTGGGAGCTCCCAGGAGGGGCTAAGGTTGAAGAGGTGGACATGACAGAAAAGATGGGCATTACCATCGGGCGGAAGAACGACCTGTACATGCATGCCTTGGTCCATGTGCCCCCTATTTGATTGACACTATATTGACTAGTAAAGGTGCACGTGCCACGCACGTATTATAATTTCTGATAAAATGAAATATTATTATTTTGAATCGTATTGTAGAGTCTCGATTCCTTATATTATCATCATTTAAATGTGAATCTACCAAAATTACTGGTAGTTTGCTTCTAAAATCTATCATATTAACCTATTAATGAAGCAATAACTAAATTAATTTTCAAATAAAAATGATACAACATGGAATAAGTATCACGATATGGAGCAAAATATACCTGTTCAGGAATGTCGGATAAAATATTCCCCGTAAAGTATTCCATGAAATTTAACATACAGAGGCCTCACGATGAGCTGCATGATTACAGATTTTTTATGCCACGAGATTTTACATATATATTCAATAAGGAAAATAATTATTCGGAAAAAACCCTTCAAAATTGCCGAAAATTAAAATTTAAGAACAATGTTTTTCTCTTTTTTTAGGAAAGAACAATGTTTTTCTCTTTAGCTTATATATGAAAAGGAAAAATATTCAACCCACGGCCCACGCTCACCTGAAGGCCGACAGCCCGAGACGACCACGTTGCTCTCACTCTCTCCCTGTCCTTGCATTTGCACGCACTGGAGCAAATAGCAGTGAAGTGGAAAAAAAATCGCACTCACCCACTGCTCCCTACATTTGCTCCAACGCCGGCGACCGGACCGCGGCTCCATGTCCGGAGACCAACCCAGGCGGTGCTACTTCTCCCCCACCCCGTCCCCCATCCCTGCAACACCCTGATCCCTCCTCCGGGCTCCAGCTCTCCCCCATCTCGCATCCCGTGTGACCGACGCCTCCACATCAACGACCACCTCCGGCCGGTGACCCGCGACTGGGAGGTGCTCCAGCTCTTCAGAGGCGGAAGCGAAGGCGTGGATCACCCAGCTTGCCCCGCTCGCATGTCCCTCAAGTCAGCCGTCGCCGCGCGCCTACAGCTCGCGCTCGCCGTCCTCCTCCGGTGATATCTGCTCCCGTAGATGGATAGTTGTCGAGCTCAGTCGCCGCTTCCAGGGCCAGGCCCTCTCATCACGCCTGAAGGTACTGGTGCTATATTGCCTGGCTCCTAACTTTTGCATCTTGCTGTAAATATTGAATTGTAATAATAATACAGTGCTAGGTTGTGCTTGATGTTCCGGTTTTGCATTGGGCCTTCCCGGTAATGATTGCTTAGCGATGCTTAATTTGTTGGCTGCACTATACTTGCTCTGTTTAGGAAATTGGGCATTCAATTTTCCGCACTGAAGATCGTTTTTTGTGTCATGTACTGTAATGGGTTCTTCTCTCTGTGGGGTGAACATGTACTGGATTTAAGCAGCAATTCCAGAACTTAGCAATTCCAGAACTTGGTGTGGTGTATGATTTGTGTTCATGGAGACAAATTTTCATGTGCCACAAATTATGCTTTTTAGGGAACTACAAGGTTACGGTTAGTTTGCTATAGTACATGAGTTTACTAAGTGCCACATGGTGAATGTTCATGTGAATCCAAAGTAATAGTCTATGTATGAAGGCGAGTTATTGTAAATTTTGCTTCTACACTAACTGACAGCTTCTTTATTGATGAGTCTTAGAGTTACTGAAATATGTTTTGCTTCTACACTAAGCACTGGCTTGTATTGTCATACATAATTGTAGAGAAAATATTACATGGTCAATCACTTAGTATAGTCCAGTATTCGTGTGTCAATAGTTTTACATCTTTGCTTGAATTACAGGGGGAGGGTTATTTTGTGCCTTCACATACGAAAAGTGTATTTGGCACATGAGCACCAGTGCTCCTGATTTCGAAAAATCATATTTTTTGAATTTCAAAAAATATAAAATTAAATACCCACATACATACAAACATTCTGAAGCTACGGTAAAAAAATTGGAGAAAAATATATTATATTTTAAGCTATACAAAAAAGACAAATTTCTGACAAATATATACCTCTATACGTAGCCACAAATTTGTTTTTTTCCTGTAGCTCAAAATACAATGTAATTTTTACCGAAATTTTGCATGAATATTCAGAACATGTGTATGTATTCATGGAATAAATGTGATAATTTTTTGGAAAGTAGAAATACAGTTTTTAAATATTTTAAAAACCGAGAGCACTGGTGCTCATGTGCACCAAATTTGCTTCCCTTCACATAGTCCTATATAAAATTATCAAAGAAACAATAGATGTATTACAGTCAAGCTGAAAATAGATTAATGAATCTAATGTGCCATAGGAATTCTAATCTTTAGCTAATCTATCTTTCAGCTAAGTTAAAGTCAAAAACTGATATGCAAAGATAGGGAACACTACTCATATGCCAGAATCTGCGATGGTAATGTTATTATGTCTGTAACGTGAGTTGAGATGTTGCTACTGTTAGTTCCCTTAGACATGTATCAGAGAAAGCTCTGTGCTTCCTGTGTACGCGAGATAATTTTTTCTGAATAACTGTAGTTGAATCTTTTCAGTTCATATGCCTTCTCCAAAATGTAAATAGGTTGGTTAGTGTGTGCTTGTACATGAATCGTTTGCCATCTCAAAGAAATATGGCATTTCAGGGAGGGAAGAGCAAGCAGCAAACCAGGTGAGGAACCAAAGAGCAGGCAGAAGAAAACATAAATCAGTGAACTACGTTTCAAGGGTAATCTTCCATATGCTCTCCATACTGTAATTTGTTGCATGAATTGGATAAATTGCTACCCAGCTTTCTTATATGATAATCTTCCATATACTCCATAGACTGTAATTTGAAGCATGAATTAGGAGATGACCATCCCAACGGGATTTGTGCATCTTCCAGCAACCTAGGTATTTGATCCCTGAATAAAATTGATACCTAAAAAAACAGAAATCATCGTGCTTGCTGTATCCCTTCACACCGCGCCCAGTTTAATTTGATCTTTCAAAAATACTGGAAAATAGTAGATTTAAAAAAATATATGGGCTCCTTGGGAAAATGAGCCGAGATGAGGACTTCAAAGCGTGACATGTGGCAAGGACAGAGTCACTGAAGTGTTAACTTGCATCAAGTCATGAAATCATTTCCTCTTCAATATCTCCTGTATGGTTGAGCGAACCATCTGCATAGGATTGCCATGAATCTGGTTGAGGAAGTTGAGATGCATTTGAAAGCTGCACAAATGGAGCCATGCCTGAAATATGATAGCAGATGATAAATCAGTATGACATATATATACTTGCATCCAGAATCACGCCATGTATATGATAGCAGATGTTAAGAACGCATTACCTATTGCAGGTGTCTGGGTGACTCCCGATTGTCCAGCAGATGGTGTATGCCATATTGCGGTATCGTTTTTGAGATTATCCAGTATAGTTGCTTGTTTTTTAAGTTCTCGTGCTTCACGCCGGCGCCTTGAAATCTCATCTTTATGTCTAGCATAATATTCTCTATCCCTTTGCCTTTTGACCTCTTTAGGATCTGCATGTACGACAAAATAAACTTTATATAACAGCAAGCGATTTAAACAAAGTTACTGTTGTTAGTCACCTAGGTTTTGCCCGTTGGTTATGTCCTGAAATGGAGTACGGTTCGATGATGACATGTTTTGTTATGCTTCCTTTGCCTGCAAAAGTAAATGGTATTAAAAGACTGCAGCATATGTGAAATTTTGAGCTTTCTAAAACACAGTAAACATAACAACTTGAAAAACCTAAAAAGAAATCTGAAGTAAGCATAACAGCTTCTCAGGTTTATCAGCTACCACTGCAGAAAGCAGTCAAACATCCATCCTGGTTGCAAATGTGATGTCACTTGCCGTACTAACTTCTTCCCAGCTGTTTATATTTTTGAGATGCATGTGCCACGCACGATTAATCGTCTTCTATTTGAGCTTTCATACTCATTTTTATTCCACTCTGTCATAGAATGTTGGAAAATATTTTCAAGACTTGGAATGCTGGAATTCTTGATCCAGTGACACCTTATGGCCTGAATGAGGGAAGAAGAGATCTCACATGGCAGAAATGAACTTATGAGGTAACATGACCACTGACCACCGGCCTAAAATATTCAAGAAGATCGAGGAGGTGAGGGGTGGCAATCAAATTCATAAGATTATGTTATTGTGTTTTAGATTCTTGAGATGGACTCATACATATACCATGGCCATTCCTCTTCCTCATGTACACATACATATACTTGCTGGTTTGTGCTCCTCCTCTTCATCGCCTACACTACTTGTAGATTGTAGACAATGGATATGATGCAATCCAACCTTTCCTAGTAATAGCTCTATGATAACGATTTATTTCCTTTTAGCATGCAAAGATGTAAGAAAGAGGATGCTTGTATTTGTTTTATTACTTGATCCTCTCATGAACTGTATGCACCAAGTAAAACTATAGGTTGGGGCTTTAGGTGTAAGCAGGGTTGCTGCTTGTGTGTCTTTGTTGTACATAAGCCTAAAGTTTATGTAGCTCTATTTCATTTTGAATCATAGACACAGATTTAGTCTTTGTTTGACACAACAATAGTTGAGTCTTGAATTAACTGTATTTCTTTGTAACTCTTTTCTATAATTCTGGTTAGATTCCGAATGTGTGTGACGAGTGTCTTGTATTTATAGATGTGAGGGAAGTTGAAGAAGAGGTGATGATGTGCTTGATTGATGCGGTCGACTGAATAGACGGTTTGGATGGATGTCTCACGGATCAGTGACATGGGGTTTGCTTGCCTCGTGAAATAAAATGTTCGTCCACATAAACGAGGGAACTCCTCTTTAATTGCTAGACGGCATGCGAGCAGCTATGCTTCTGCAAATTAATCGAACCTTATTTATCATGACTACTTGGGAAAGACGCTAGCCTGACTGCCTAAAAAGCAAGCAGCTCGGTGGATTGGATTTTCTCGAGAAACACGCATGCTACTAGCTGGAATCATATATGAGAAGAATCGAGTGAGAATGAAGTGAATGGATGATTTATTGAAAGGGACTGCTGGGTATTTATAGGTCCCCAAGAGTCGTTTACATGTCGGTTACAAAGCCTCACGGCTGTTCCGAATAGACGTGGTGTCGTTTCGGTATGGGCAGCGTTTGGACAACGCTAGATAATAACTGACAAGTTAGCCTATATCTAACGCTAACTGCTAACTGCTATTTTATCTCTAACACTCCCCCTTGGACAACGCTGTCCAATTTCCATTGTGACGCCATCGTCTTGAATCTTCACATAGCCGTGAGTGTTGAAAACCCCTTGGTTGATCTTGATGCTCTCCGATCTTGTGAATCTTGAGAAGCTTTGATATCCTTCTAAATCCTGTGGAAAAATATAAGAAGGAAATATAGAAATTTTGCTATACCGTAGGTATAGTATTTGTCTCATTAAAACCTATATGAGAAATCCGTTGGAGAACTCATAAGGAAGAGAGTACAATATTTCTTATTTATAAATCAGATGATAATTAATAAGTTCAGTTCTAGGAGTTTCTCCCCCTGAACTTTGCATTCATTTTGCAATATTGTTCTATATATAAATCATATGCATTTGAATAATACAAATGGTATTTTCTTGATAGATAATAGTAGATGATTCTGTTGAATCTTAACTACATAATATCCGTCTTGATATGATTGCGAACACTTTTCAAGTGTTGTATAGACTTCGATTATAAAATCATCGGCATATACATAGGTCATGTAGAATCGAGGGAGGGATTTTCTTAATAACTGCATGTATGCAATCTTTATCCGAGTATCCTTTTAATAGGGAACTCTCATAGTCGATTGTACCACACAATTTTCGACTTTATTTAGTCATGGAGTGACTTTTGATGTTTTACACAATATATTTTGTGATTTGTTTTTGGACATCCATATAGATATCCGAGATGAGTGATCCATATGAGTATGAAATCACCGCGTCTATGAACTGCATGGATAGTTTATTTGTACTACCAATAATATTGATATCGAAACGTAATTCCACTTATACCAAGAGGGTATGTTACATCATAATCGATGTCGGGTCTCTGCGTGAACCCTTGTGCTACAAGCATCGCTTTTTCACCACTTCATTATGAACAAAAATTCATTAAGTTTTCCAAAAGGGAAGATGCTTATAAGAAGAATGTATTACTGTGGTAAATACATCTCTTTTGTTTAGCGAATGCTATTCCTAATTGCCTCCTTCTAGTTGAACCAATATATGAGTGCATGAGGCACTCTACCATGGATTTTGGTTCAGGGCCCTAAAGGTTTTAGCAATTTAAGGATAAATATTTGTCGACAAATGTAGTCTTTATGTTATATGATTCTGTTGAATCAACGAAAATTATGGAAATAATATTTACATCTTTATAACTCCTCGTGATTTCCTATAACAATGGAGTCAAGGTGTTTCGATTTCCCAACACTTCAAATAGTGTGCACATATGTTGGGTTTGGATGATGAGCATCCGTTATGTTTTATTCAACTTGAGGTTGAACTACATTTACTAGTTGAGGATATAATTTCCTCTATTTCCGCGGATACATAGGAGAACTCATTTCTCATGTGACCATGTTTCTCCCCCTAATGCTCTCATTTGGGGAGAATAGTGGTGGTACGAGATACTTCCACTTTTATGGTACATTGCATGCATGCATAATGTAATTTCATGACGTTTTTGTCATAGGTAAATGTATGTGGCAGATTTGCAATGTGTTGCAAATATATTGAACTTTATGTTCAGTTAATAAGTACGTGAATATGAGGACTGAATGTCTGATGGCATTTCTAATTTATCGGCATTCTTTGTGGTACGAATCTCCCCCTAATGCCGAAAATGTCCTTATATTAAGTGTAATCAGCGTATGGGTTATAAGCTATTCTCCTGATAGGAGCTTGAGATATTCATGATTGACGGACAATAAATAAATAGTAATATCTCACATAGATCCTATACGCTGGAGTGGTGATATTGGTAAGAACCAAAATATCGCAGATAGGAAATACTTGTTTCATTTTCCACGTACTTACTGCAAGGGGAAGCAGTATGATATGCAGTTGGAATGATCTAGAATAGATCTGCGCGTGTAAGACCGCAGGTCTCCAACAAGATGTTGGTATATTAAGATTATGTATAAAGTGGTCATTGTAATTTTAAGGTGAGAGAGCCTTAAAATTATTTTTCTCATGGCACATGTGGTGCACATAAATTCTGATGACTTGAGATTTGCAACTTTTAAGTTGTGACCAACAGAATTGTTAATAATTTTCTTATCATACCTGTTCCAGGATGATCAAGGCAATCTTGCCAAGTCTTGAATTTATCAAGATTTTGAAAATTATCTTGTAACATAAGGTACGGGTTTTATGTATGTATAACATAATCCGAATGAAGGTATAATCAGGACACAAGAGTGCATTCTGATCTACAATAATAGTACCTATAGGGAGTATGAATATGGTTCTTTAGGAACCAATAATTGTTGTGTTATGCCTATTTACGGTCATAACATCGTCCTTACTCTTAGTAAGAGTTTGGAAATGTTTCGTTTCCCTTAAAAATGATAGAAGTGGTGGTACCACTCACTTAAATAGGATTTTTTTTTCATCGGATTGTTTCCCGTAAATAGAATTGAATGTATAGAATATATTTTTACTCATATATTCACCAACATAGTATTTATGTTACAAATATCAAATATAAATACATTGCAGTATTATGTCTGATTCACATAATACAATATACATGGTCTGATAGACTTTTATTCTACATAGTCTGATAGACTTTATTCTACGTATTGTTATACAATATAACAGTTTGTAGTAATTTAATGGCTAAATGACATCAAGTGTTTATGGAGTTTAATTGAGGTCTCCGAAAACATCTTGGGTGTAGTCCACAAGTATGTCTTCATCGAGGATGATATCGTCTTTTGGCTCGAATTCTTCAATAGAACTTTGAGATGGACCAACTTGAGAGTTGTCTTGTATGTCGTTGAAGTGAGCTTCAGCTTTGTTTCCCTGAACTTGTTTGACTTCTTTGCCATACTTCATGTATAGTTCCACGAGGTGGTCGGGCATACTGCATTCATTAGTACGATGATTCGTACATCCACACATTTGACAAGTTTGAGAGTTGTCATTTTGGTTATTTTTATTAAATTGACCATTCCCCTTAGATGGACCGTTGGTCTTTTGACCATTGTTCGGTTTCCACTTTCCCTTGAATTTTCGGAAGTTCCGTTTACGGTTTCCAAATTTACTAGTAAAATGAGCATTAGCATGTGCTTCAGGGATTGGCATGGCGCCCGTTGGGCGAGCATTGTGATTTTCCATGAGAAGTTCATCATGCTTCTCAGCCTGAAGTAATGTGTATATAAGCTCAGAATACTTTTTGTATTTTTGTTGACGATATTGCTGTTGCAATATCCTCATCGAGGGGTGGAAAGTGCATAAGGTTTTCTCTATTAAGTCCTCGTCTGAAGCTTGCTTATTGCAAAATCTCAGTTTGGAATTAATCTTATGCACTGCAGAATTATATGCAACCACAGACTTAAAGTCCTGGAACCTTATGAGAGACCATTCTCTCTGGGCTTCCGGCAACATTACTGCTCTTTGCTGGTCATATCTCTCCTTGAGGGAGTTCCATAAGGCTAGTGGGTCCTCCTCCATTAGATATTCAGTTTTTAGACTGGGATGGAAGTGGTGCCTTATGAAATGTAATGCCACATACTTTACCACTTGTGGTATTTCTGGGGCATTTTCGGGGGGTGTGAGAATGCAAGGGCCAAGGTTACGTCCAGTCAAATTTATCTTTATATCCATGGCCCATGATAGATAGTTACTTCCATCAACTTGTAGTTCTTGGAATTCTTTATTGTTGATGCCAGCCATTTTTCCTGCATGTATGATCATGCATTTTATTAATTTTACTTGATAATAAAATTATTTTGGTAAACAACAATTTTGTTCTAGAGGAACAATTTTAAGCTGATGCTTTAAAACCAAAATGTGTAGATCTTCGAATTTCAAGTTAACACATTGTAGATAATCTCCATTTTATGGAGTACATCTCTCAGTACTAGGAAGCATAATCTGACATATGTCAGTAGACGCCCATCTAGTACCCTGTGTTATACTTTGACTTCAATATATTTGGAAGAGCACTTTGGAGATAATCATTCATCGTAATGACAAATGAATATACCTCACAGTAATGGATAATCTGTATTTGTACAGTAGATGCCATCACCTTGTGATTCGCAAATATGATTCGAGATAGTCACATTCTTTTTATCTCATATTTTAGTAATGAGAGCTTTGCACGAAATTATATTTCAAATGCAAAATAAGATAAAATAAAATAGTTGTACCGAATAGACATGTTATAATATGCTAGAGGCAAATATATAAATAACATGTCGTATTATATTTACAACATAATACATGCTTAAGCTGACTAAAGGACAAACTGAGGGTCCTAAATATAAATTTACGGTATATTTATACTGCTAAAACGGCTGATCTGCAGTTTCCTAGCATATAGGGACTAGTCTGCTAAATCGCCTAATAAATATTAAATCAGCATTTATGTTGTTCCATGTGGCACGAGCGTGGCCTGTAGGCCTTGGCCCATGCGTGTGTCAGGCACCGCTTGCACGAGCAGGTCAAAAGGGGAACAGGGAGGTGCGACTGGAGTACGACCCCAAATCGAAATCCTCTTCACCCGATCCACCCATGGCCATGTCGTGCTGCACGCCGGCGCCATGGACGGTGACTTCAGCACCGATTCGTCCCCTCGGAAGGGTCCTAGAGGCAGAGCCCTCCCAGTCGGTTGGTGATGCCGAGGAGCGCGGGGAACCATGTCCCGGCGTGGATTTCGGCGGGGCGAGCCGCCATGGCCGACGTGAAGGTGCGGAGGAGGACGCGGGCCTCTGGCGAGGGCGTCGGGATGTCGATCAGCGCGGCGTTCTCGTTCTCCTCTGCCTGGGCGCGGAGTACCGGGGCGGCCGGTGCGGGAGCCGCGATCTCGACCTCCTGCATCTCTGCCCCCGGCTGGATCGCGTTGGGCGGCGAGGAGAACTCCGGCACGGTGTCGTAGGCGAAGTCGTGCTCTGGGTCGTCGATGAGTCGCTCGCATTTGAGTAGTTCATCGGCGTCCACAGAGGCGTTGGATGCAGAGGCCTCGTCCTCGTTTAGAGCATCGACCAGTTCTTCCGCGGCGACCTCCGGCACGGCTACAACGGCTGGTTCGGCAGAGGCCACCTGGTGGCGGCGCTGCACCCAGCGGTTGCCACTATGGTGGCGCCAGGGCCTCGAACGGTTGCCGTTGCGGTGGTGGCGGAGGCCACCGCCAGGGCCGTAGCGGCGGCGACCGTGGATATATGGTGCCCTGCAGTGGTGGAGGCCACCGTTTCTGTCCGGGCGACGCTGCTGGCGACGGCGGCCGTGGACACCATATGGTGCCCTGCGGTGGCGGAGGCCACCGTTCCTGTCCGGGCGACGCTGATAGCGACGGCCGGAATTCCAGCGGCGACGGGCGGCAACAGGACCGAAGGTCCGGCGAGCGGGGCGATTGCGACGAACCTTGCAAAGGCAAAGGCTAGTTCCGGCAAAGTTGCCATTCTTTCTCACCTTTCTTCTTCTGGCCTGTGCTCTCTACTCAGAGCGAAGCGTGCTGATAACGTGAGAAGAATCGAGTGAGAATGAAGTGAATGGATGATTTATTGAAAGGGACTGCTGGGTATTTATAGGTCCCCAAGAGTCGTTTACATGTCGGTTACAAAGCCTCACGGCTGTTTCGAATAGACGTGGTGTCGTTTCGGTATGGGCAGCATTTGGACAACGCTAGATAATAACTGACAAGTTAGCCTATATCTAACGCTAACTGCTAACTGCTATTTTATCTCTAACAATATATCTTCGCAGATATTGCTAGAGAAGGCAATCTTCTGACTCCGGCCACCGGCGAGTCCACGTCGTGACATCATCTAAGGTGTCAAGTGGGATCCCACAAAAATTCTGACTTCTACTTCAGTTTGCGATTTCTAGATCAAAATTTGAGAACAAAGTTAAGTTAGCAATTAGCACAAAATGAACTATGAGTAAGATTTTGTCGGGATCCCACTTGTATCTCCAACCTGTGACACGAGCAGTGCACGACAATCCTATACTATTCTTGCCATTCGTCTCGTCATGTTATTTTCCTGCCTTAATCTATGCATTCTAATCCCACTGCTGCAATTCAGCTTCTCAGACGAGCGTCCGTCGCAATCCAAACATGGAGCAACTTCAGAACAAGAGAAATTAGGATAGTCTAGTATACTTGTTTTTTCCTTTTTACTCTTGAGCATGCATATATGTGGGAAGCCACATGAGGACACACGGGGTTTTAAAACAGAATATATACTTCTTCAAATCTACACAAGATACTCTCTCACACATTTCATTTAGCCTCCGATCCTGAACTTATTATAAAGGCCTGCAGTACTAGACACATATAGCATGCACCTGTTAAACTGGCTCATTCTGTTTCATGCGCAAATACCCAATAATTGCATAGATACTTCAGATAATCTGTATAAGAAATATACAACTGAAATGATTGTCATGCAATGCCCAAGACCTCGACAACTACGCTTATCAACTACGCGTTGACAGATTTCAATGAAACGGCATGAGTCGACTATATTTGTTTTGCTTCGTACCCACTTGCCTGATATATCTTTACATACACTCATAGGCAAGACAACTGACCTAGCTTAGTTAAGCCAATCATGTAAAGGTAATTACCAAGAAATGATATTTTCTGGACATTTTGATCACTAGCAAGATAAATGCATTCTCAAAAAAGGAATAAAGTGCAGCAGCAATAGCTAGTCAAAAGTACACAAGTAGATACATGCAGACCAAGATGCCCACGTAACAACTAATCAACAAGATATTTCTCTGTTCAATGCCACATCAAATTAATACTTTAGATTATGGATTCAATCCATCACTGCCCAAAATACAGAACATCAGAATCATCCATCATATACATATCCAACTATATCATTTATACACATGAAAAATCTCACTTTCTGAAATCATAACAGCCTCCGCGTTCACATTTTTCACTTCAAACAGCATCAGAGTTACAACCAACCAGTACGAGTTGGCACATGAAAAAAGGGAAACGGCCCAGCTCAAGGAAAACCTCCCTAGTTCCTTCCTCCATCCTTTGTACTAGCAATGGTCAAAGTCATCTCCATGTCAAGTACCTTATGTGCATACTAATTATAATCAGCAGTTTCAGAAATGATATTTGGGTACCAAAGCAATGTAATAAACATGGATAGTACATCTAGCATATCATCTTATCAAACTACATCATATATGCGGGTAGCGGGAGAAGCTATCCACAAATATATAGCAGGTCAATCATACATATAAGCATCCAACGAACTGTTGGTCTTCTAAGAGAAAAATTGCTTACATACTACAGGGAATGATCATACAATTTCACAGCAATGTACGATGGATCCAGTGAACTAGACAAGACTAGGAACTAAGGAAATGGACATAGTGATTCCAGGAATCAAACAGTATCCACATGAATATAGCAACATGAGGCAAGTGAACTATGTGCAACCAGTGTCTTCAATTATAAGGTATCATGGGCAACAATAGAAACATCACTTTTGTGAGCCTTGAATGTGATCAGAACAAATGACAGAATTATGTGAACTTACTTAATTATTTGGTGAATTCTGTGTAGATCAACTGTCGAGAGCTGGCGGTGGTGCAGGTAGAGTTAGCCTTGCAATTCTCATGCTTGGACGGAACTCGGCTTCAGATTGCATGCACAAAGCTGCTACCGCTGCAAGCTACCATTCAACCTGGGATCTATGCACTGCTTCACCTTATCTTCCGTTAACCTTGGTATAGCCTGCACTACAAGAGCTCTAATGTTGTATATGCTCGAAAAACTGAGTAAAAAAATCTCAAATGAAGGATGGTTATGTGTCATGTTGTTCTGATAAATAACATTGCTCTTACCAGCAACCTGAAAGTTACAACTAAGAGATCACCTAGTGCACCCTAGTATCACTTATTTCTTAATCAACCACTAATATAAATTTGAGTGCATCTAAGGTGTCAAATGACATGCAAAATGTGCAAATGCTGAGCACATATATCAAAACTTGCGTTAAGTTTTTATAGTTGCACATTGGTGGACTTATGATGTTCCAATGATCTGAGATTTGTTTTGGAACTCCGGAATTACCTAAATTTCTCAAAGAGGAAATGAGGAATATTTCAAACAAAAAACCTTGCTTATGTGAATCCATCGTGACTCCCTTTCTCTATATCAGGCACAACCATCACCTCAAGTGCTGAAAGATAATTATGAGGTTTCAAACTTTCAGTTTAGCAAAATTTAGTGCTTTAAATTTTTTTGTAGTATGTGAGAACTGAGTTCTAGCTCAGTGGCAAGGCAAGCGAGTGCCGCCCACCCGGGTTCGAATCCCCATCTCGCGGTAATTTCGTAGGGAGGGGCGAAATTTAAACCGGGTTATCATCCTAGCGTCCATTCGCTGGGAGAGTCTCATCCTACCTAACAACATATGGCCAAGGGAGGGATCATTCCCCCGTTGGTCAACGTTTTTTGCAGTATGTACAATATCATATACCTTTGTTGAAATTTCTAAACGTTTCAAATACATCAGAATTATACAGTAACCTGCCCAGCTGGGTTTAACTTTGCAGATAATAGTATTTCAAACAATTGTCTTTGCGTTGCAGTCTAGTGTATTAAAAGAGATGTCGGTTTGGAAATGATATAGAATGACAGCATGATAGATGTACAGATGAGTACTCTCGGAATATGAAAATGTATATATAAGAAAAATAAATTCATATAAACATATAGCAAACTGTTATCAAGTTGCAGAATGTGCACAAATACCTGAAGGAAAAAATTGTAAATATACGAGAATGTTATTTGGACACTAAGAGAAATGATAAATGCATTAGATTATATCAAAGAAGACAAATCCTTGCATACCAATTGTATGACATAGCTAATGCAGGAAACCCGTAAATAAATGCCTCCCTGGCACTAGCAACTGTTCCAGAATATACACTGCACATAAAAAACACAAAGTGCTCACGATCCATTGGTGGGATAAAAGCAACGTAATTAAGTTGATGTTAATAGTTCCAATAGGCTGTTATATTGCCTACGACAATGATGTGGTTCAATGTACTTGTCACTTTTTGAATAAATGTTTTTGAGTAAAAACTCTGGCATCGCCAACATGCAACTGTTTGATGAAAATATAACCGTGTAATTTTGAAAAGTAAAAAAAATACGCTTAGACATGGAATCCACAGTTGCTGCCAATGTTAATTCTGATAAGTACCTGGATTCAAAGTAGAATGAAACATGGAACCCAACATTATTTCAGACAAGATTAATAATCAATTCTGATGGCCATATGGTCATTAACTACAGAAATTAGGGGTGCCATGCACAGTGAAACACATAGCAGTTCTACATCAGACACCCATATAATATTAATATATCTCTAATCCAATAGGGCATCTTTCACGAATTAATTCAAGAACCCACGAGACTTGGCTATATGGATCCACATGAATCAGTCACACCCTATTTATCTCTTTCTTTTTTACCCAGCCTATCATCATACATGTTACACTAGCAGGAATAATTCCCCACCTCCATTTATGTAGAAAATGGGACGATGCCAGTGGCTAGTGGCTAGTGCTTGCGCTAATACCCGTTGGATAATTGAACTGGAATGCAAAAGAAGACTACCATAGGAGCAACTAAGGCCAGGAAACAAAACATGGCCAGATAACTGAAAGCATTGCAAATAAAACTTCAAATCACACTGACTCTAATGTTTCCTAAAGGTAAATAAGGTGTAAACAGTTCAATTTTATGTCTACTGAGACATAGCTCCAGGTTGACATAGTATCATACCTGGCAAAGAATATTATGTATACAACATCTCAGGAAAATCATGTCGCCATATCTAATGCTAGTCTGACATCTGTTTCAGATAACAGCAAAAAGAAACAGTCTGTGTGAATAAACTAGACCTAACATTAGTCATTGAGACCTCATTTGACGATCCAAAAATTAAGATCATAAACAAAAATGACATATAAACATCCCTCTTTCCTTAGCTGACATGTTGCATTGTACTAGTTAGTGTAATCAACTTAATTAGCAAACGATACCTACAACTGGCGACCGAATCTATAGCAAGTAGTTCACCGGAGAAGTTGTAGACGAGCCCGAACATCATCTCCAACGCAGTTGCAGCGCGGTGAACTTGATGCAGTCACAAGGTAGCAAGGGCGAAGGTGAAGGTAAAAATGGGAAAGAATCTATCAAATCTGTAGTCTTGATCTGCTTCTTTGCCTGAAATACAAAAAATACAAAGAAAAGGGAAATGGCCAGGGTTAACATGCTGCAACATGGTGTTGAACCACAAAAGAGCAACCGATTTAGCTACTCCCTCCAGCCCGATTTACTTGACTTGGCCCATGCACAATTGTAATTTTCTGAAACACCCCCACAGTTTCAATTCTTCTCAACAGTGGTCCTCAAATCAAATCCATCTACCGACTCCACGTCCACGTACCGCGCCGGAGCTCCGTCCCCGCCGGCCTTCCGCGACCCCCGCCGGTGAGCCGGCACACCCGCCGGCCGTCCGCGACCGCTCCAGGAGCAGAGGAGGCGGGGCTTCCAGGGAGCATAGGCGTGCTCCCCCGCCGGCCGTCCCTGGCAAGCTCCCCCGCCGTCCATCCCCGGCAAGGTCCTCTGTCGACGGTGAGCCCGCATCCCCTCTGGCCGTCCGCGACAGCTCCAGCAGCAGAGGAGGCGGGGCCTCCAGGGAGCAGAGGCGTGCACCCCCGCCAACCGTCCTCGGCAAGCTCCTCCACCGGCCTTCCCCCGCATCAAGCAGCTCCCTCGCTGGCCGCTCTGCCTCGCCCACCACCGCGACCACCACGCCATCTAGACGTACATCCGTGGTGTTCCTGAACGAGCGGCAGCAACAAGGCCTTGCAAGGGCGTCACCAACACCTGTGAGGTCTGCAAACGCAGACTCCTCGACACCTTCTGCTGCTTCTGCTCCCTCGGATGCAAGGTACGAATGTATCTCTGATCATTATCAAGATCTTGACCATAGATATTCAGGAATGTACTATATCTGCAATTGAAATATAGATCATCATACTTATGAAGAGAACACGCAAGGCAACTTCCCAGAACATTTGATAGCCATACTTGTCAAATTTGCAAGGCAATTTCTCTGATCATTATCAAATATTGGGATTGCTAAAGATGGGTTTCAAGATACGTACGCATCCTTGAGTGGGATTGCTAAACATGGATTTGTCGCCCAACCATGATGAGGATGGAATGTTGCAAATGTTGGCTACTGATCATCAGGAAACTTTTACCCTCCCTCAGGGCAGACATACAACATATTTCTGCGGTGATACTTCATCTTTCTTGGAATATCCTGGCACTGTGGACACAAGCACAGTTGATGGTGACCATGGTGATCGTGAGCACAATACATCCTTTTATCAGAAAGTTGCTGAAGCTTCATACTTGTCAATAGGCTCTGAAGATCATGAAGATACTACCAAGACTCTGAACAGATGTCGAAGCAGTTCACCTCCTTATGATCAGGAACTCACAAAGCAAAGCAGCCAGAGACGGGGTGCCAAGATCTCCCAAGCAGACATGAAGTGGTCTATGAAAACTCTGACTTTGACTCCACACGAAGTGATCCCAAGCAGACACGAAGTCGTCAGCATCACAGCGTTGCTCCCTGTTACTGCATTAATTAATTAATTCCTGCAAAGTTGGCAAAGTTTACGTCAACTGCTTGTTTTTACTCTTTCGTACATCCGTGGGTTTTCCCGAGTACCTCTGCTAGAGACAAAACCATGAGTAAAGTGACTTGCTGAAATGAGAATTCTCAGTTTACCTGTTTGCTGATGGGCGCCTCTCGAGTCTGATGCCGGAGGTCATGATCCACGATCTGATCTGGTTCCCGGCAGCTGGTGGAGTCTCGTTGCATTTCCTGGCGCGGCAGAGGCATCTCGTTGCATTAGCCTGGAAAAGGGCTGTATTAGACACATTTTCAAGTACTCACACAAGTATGTAGGTAGTCACAGGAAAAACCATTAAGGTTCTATAGAATATCCAAATTGTAGAGAGTTGGCTTAAAGACTGAGAAAACAAACAATGGGCAGGAAATTTAGCAGTGACATTTTGCTTAAATTGATGTCATTCCCATGCCTATGGCTCTGTGATATCCGGAAGTGACAATATATCATCATCTGTGCAAGCTCATTGATTGGTTCTATAGTGAATGCTTTGCTTTTCTTAAGTTTCTATGGGTGTGTAGTATCTTGTTCATTCAGTGCAGTATAACATAATGATGAGCTCTCTGAATAAGTGCATCTACATGAACATACTGAATCGGTATTGTGCATCTACATGAGCATACTGAATGTTGGACAGTCACCTTTAAATTTGAGTTTGGTCTTTTAAGTTAATGCCACGTGAGCATACCGAATCTTGGGATAAAACTACCAATAAATATCATTTTGTTGTGATGCAGTTAATTCCATGTGCATACAGAATCTTGGGCACGTTCCAGCTCTAAATAGATATCAGTGAGGCATTCAATTAACTCCATGTGCATGTTGAATCGTGCAGGAAGCATAGGGCAAATTTATGACAACAAACATTCTGTAACAGAAGAAGTGTAGTTTGCTAAAAATCGAACATTTGTTTTACTGTAATTAATAGAACAATTTCACTTCTGGGAACGGATACGCGGTGGGAGGGTTTCTAGTTGTGTCGGAAATTCGTGAAGGGCTTTTTTGCAAAACATCCACCACATCATGTAAATCGGGCCGGAGGGAGTACTTTGTTTTGGACCAGATTAGTCCAAAAAGTGCAAACAACCAAAGTATAGCAATACTAGAACCCTCTTAAGTAAGGACTCAAGATCCAGGTTAAGCCCACATTAGACCAACAAGCTATTGTATCTGTGTGGTCAAATTATGTAGGAGATTTTCTTTTATCTAAGCTTATACTCAAACGCATCAGACACTGAAGTCCCAGGATCCAGTCGTAAAGCAGTAAAAGATCATGTTTTTGACACTCTGGGAAGTTTCATACAAGATCAGTCCGTTCTAGAGGGGAGGACAGGGGAGGGTACGCGTCTCACCGGCTGTATGACGGCGGCAGGTCAGCCTTGTTCCCGGCAAGCATGCATGTTTGAGGAGATGGCCAGGATAGATCCCAAGCGCTTTTGATCATCTGCTACATCTGCCAAGAGCACCGCCTATATATTGCCATATGGCCAACACTATGAAATGTTGTACTCCCACTATGGCTTTCTTCCTCCCTTGCTGAATCTAAGTTCCTGCACAAAAAGGTAGTAAGTGGTGAAAGAAGAATTTCCACAAACATGATCTGTGCTACTGGGTGAGAGCAAAATACACAATGCATATCTGTTACGGCATGAAGACTGCATATCATGGTTAATGTTAAAATTGAAGTATGAGAGCAGAAAGTTATGACTATCGATGATGATACCCTAACAGATACCCACTAAACAAAGGTGCAAAGTAACATGCCACGATTATCTCCAGCACGTGGATTGAAGGGATGCAATTAAAAAAACAGCAGCTGTGTTACACAAAACAATCAATCACAGCGAAGTAGAAGTAGAAACCACTACCTCTTTGCAACGTTTTGAGCAGCAGGATCTCATCCAGCCTGTTGATACTGACAAGAGCCTTCACGTACTAAGAGAAAGCCTGAGTTGTTGTGCAACAAAACATTTTCTGGATTACTCATGTAGACCTCTTTAAGAAGAGAAGCCTCGCTCGGCGTGTCCAGTTCCCTTAGCATGCGGGTGAAACTGCCACCATAGCTCGACCTATACCTGTCCTGCAACTTCCTAAGAACACCACCTGCAAGAAACATGCATGTACGTACATGGTTAAGGAAAATCACGATTTCATTCAGGAGCAACACTCGAAACACGAAAAATACAGCAAGATACATTACATAAAGTGAAACATGAAAACGAACATTTCTTCACTGTAATTAATAGATAAATTTGCTTCTGAACAAGGGCAAGACAATGCCTTGCATCTCTAGTGTAAGATTGATTAAGGAAAAAATCCTAACACCATTTATCTTCAGACTTCAGCCTAATTTCCATCCACGTGGCATATAATACTTGTTTTTATTCTGTTAAGTGGGGATTCGACAACAAGAACAAGAGGAACGCCTTATTATTATTTTCCGCACGCTGAAACCAAGTATCAATTTTATTTTACACATGCAAAGCAGTGAGATCTAGGTGAACCCTAGCTACTCGCAGTCCGGTGTCGGCAACGGCAAGAACGCTATTGTGATTACCACCCGCTAGCAAGCTGCACACCTCCCGCTCAATCTCTGACTTACCACACAAGCGACACCAGCATACGACAATGCATGGTAATCTCAGTGTACAGCTAAAAGTAAGATTAGATTTTTTTTTCAGAATAGCATTTCCAGGAAGGCAAAGCAGCAAATCATGTACGCTTGTTGTGAAGGTACTCTTCATGATCCTACACTATTGATGAAGATAAGATTATAATCAACTCCAGGAATGTAGTGCAAATGTTTGAATATAGATGAAGAACACTCAACCAGGTAGAAAAAATAGTCACGAAACTGAAGGGAATCCCAGCAGTTAATTATATCCGTGACACGATTATGTATAACTAATTATCTTATCCCGACTAATTATCATTCCAAATATATTTAATAGTTTTGCTCGACATACCAATACGATGTGATTCTTCTATCTTGGCTTGTTTAATGTCCCGATCTAAGGATGGTAACTTGTTTGCAGAAATCAGGGTCCAATAGGTCCCCCACATCTGACTATTTGGTCCTATGAAAGCTTGAAATATTGCCATCATCAACCACCAGTTCTCATTTGCTTGCAGAATTAGCACCTCCATAATCGATCCTTTGAGAATGCACATCATCCCACAGGCTGTTGTGAGATGTTGGAAAATCCAAGGCCCATGATATCTCTATCTGACTTCTAATGAATAGGATTACTAAAAGGGCCGGGGTATCTCTATCTGGCTTCTCATGAATAGGATTACTAAAAGAGTCCCTCTGAGCAGGCTGTGAGTATGGCAGATCATAGTAAAATATATCACAACAAGCATGCAAACAAATACTCCCTCCGTCCCGTTTTAATTAACTTGACCGTAATTTTGCAAAAAAAACCCTGTCATTTTTTACTCCCTACCCGCCTGCCCACCCTACTCCTTCCGCATCTTTTTTTCCGCCGGGCTCCCCGCCAAAGATCGCGGTGGCGACCATCTACGCGATTTGACGATTCTTTCTCCCTTCGCCGCCACGCCAGCATCCGAACCGGCCGCCATCGCCGCCGCCCGCGCGCCCATGGCGGGGGCGGGCTCGTCCGGCGGGGCGACCGCCTCACCGATCTATCCCTCGTCTCCAAGGTCTGCTCGGAGCTGGAGGCCCACGGCGGGGTCGGCGACCACGACCTCGCCGAGTTCATCGTCCACCTCGCCCGCCGCTCCCCCTCCGTCGCCGAGTTCCACGCCAAGCTCAGGGAGCACGAGTTCCAGGCGCCGGACTACCTCGCCCGCACCCTCCACACCGTCATCCCCGCCATCCCCGCCACCCCTCCCCAAAACCCCACGGGCCCGGCGGCGACGCGGCGGACGCGGCGCTGCAGCAGCAGCTGTTCCACCTGCACGCCTCCGTTTCCCTCGATCGATCCCAGCTGGATCCATCGATCGATTGGCGATCTTAGGGAGTCTGTTTTAAAATTTAAAACTGTATAGGATGGGAATGTAAAAATCAATTTCTGAAGCGTTTTTTCTCCACCAAGTTAATTAAAACGGGACGGAGGGAGTACAAGTTTAAGAACTTCTATGGCAATTTGCATGAAGAGATATCAAACAGCAAGAAGTTACTTACAGGTCTTGAGTAAAGATTATCCGGCCGTCTCCCTGCACATTTGTCAATAGCTATCGTGTTAACCCTGTCGATATCATCATCAAATCAGAAATTATTGCCAGTCTTGGCACCAGCTCCCAGTAGCCCTATCCAAAGTGAAGGAAAAACAGTATGAGGAGAAATTTACATAGTGTGCACTATACACCAGAAGAAAAACAGTAGATACAATATACACAGGATGCATATTTACAAGATAAATGTAACTCTCCGGATTTGACCCATCAGTAGGAGCAGCGCAAAGTTACATCTACAAAACTTGATGATAGAAGATGTGGCTTACTTTATTTGGTTGTTGGAGCTGTTGTCTTGCTTCCAAATATTCAGGGTTTACATGAATGTTGTGGGATAGGCACTGGGATTGAGAATAAGGCAGTGAGAACATGGTCCAATAAATTGAACAAAGTCTGCAATAAAATGCAGACTTTAAGCAATGAGTAAGAAACAATGTAATTATAAATCAGAACAAAGTCAGCAAGTGCACATATTTTTCTAAGCAATTAAGTACAAGCATAAAAGAACACGCGCATCCTCAAAATTCAATGTTACTCATCACATACACTAATCCATAACTTGCAGTAACAAGAAGAAAGTGACCTTTTCAATAACAGAAAAAAAGTTGATGAATTACACATTAACTACCAGTATCCTTCCTGGACAATAGAAGAGATCAGCTTCTACTCGCTAGTTATTAGAACCTAGAAGCCTAGTACTCGCTTCATTCCACAATAAGTGTCGCATTTTTTTTATATACGAATGTATCTACACAATGAAATGCGTGTAGATACATCCACATCTAGACAAAGCTGCGACACTTATTTTGGAACAGAGGTAGTAGTCATTATTCATCACCACGAACACACTGGGGCTCAATGGCTGGAGCAGATAGAACACATACACGAGGCAGAAAGCAGAGCTCACCATAGGGTCATTTTTGCTATTGCCAAGACATCACCACCGGTCGCTTGCGGTGCGCCGCCACCGTGCTGGAAGTCCAGCCGTCCACCCCCGGCGGGCAAGCAACAGGATGGCCGCTCTGTCGACACAGCAACAGTCAGGCAGATGGTGCGCCAAAGCCTAGCTTTCCTGCAGGTGGTTCCAAATTGGTTACTTTGGTATCATTTTGGTTGCATATCAAACAATGGATATGATTCAAGCGCGAGCAGAGGAAATGTTTTTACCTGGATGTCAATGCTAATAGAAAAAGATTCACTAAAGCAATACTAGTAGGATTAATAAGCAAAGATAAATTGTGGTAATATTCTGTTCTTATCCTTCCTATCATCATAATTAAATCACAACAACTAAACAAAACTTGATCAAGATTACTACACAATACCATACACAACGTACATGAGCAACAAGAAGATGCTGTTAACCGAATGTTTTTAAGGAACTACAGAATGCTAGTATCCTCACAAACTAGAAACCTAGCAGTCCACTATTTCTTGCAAAATGCAAACACAGGTGCGTGCCAACATGCCACATGGCAGTAGGAACATTGTCCAATAAATCGGAACAAAGCCCCCATTCCCCAATAAAATACGAACTTTAAGCAATGCTTAAGCAACACTCTATCAGAACGAAGTCAACATGAGCATATACTTTTCTAACCAATTAGGTACAAGCATAAGAGAACACATGCATCCTCAAATTTCTCTCTTACAAATCGCATACACCAATCCATAACTTGCAGTAACAACAAGAAAAGTTGATGAATTACACATTGACTACTAGTATCAGTCATGGACGATAGAAGAGATCAGCTTCTTCTCGCTAGTTACAGAAAGCCTAGAACTCTACTAGTCATCAGTAATCACCACAAATAAAAACGGGGGCTCAATGGCCGGATAAGATACAGCACGTGGAGGAGGCGTAACCGGATCTCAACATATCAAATGTGTGATTCACCTTTTGAAGCAGAGACATCGCCATTGGTCACTTGCGGGGCCGGCGTCGTCGACACGGCCAGAAGCTCTGGTCATCCACCCACAACGGGTGAGCAGCAGGATGGTGGCTCGCTCCGTCGACACATCAAAGTTGGGCAGATGTTGAACCGAAGCCTAGCTTTCCTGCAGGTTATTCCAAATTGGTTAGTTTGGTAAACAATTCAATTTTATGTCTTCAGAGACATAGCTCCAGGTTGACACAGTATCATACTTGGCAAAGAATATTATTGATACAACATCTCAGGAAATTATGTCGCCATATCTAATGCTAGTCTGACATCTGTTGCAGATAACAACAAAAATAAACAGTCTGTGTGAATAAACTAGACGTAGCATTAATCATTGAGACCTCATTTGACGATCCCAAAATAAAGATCATAAACAAAAATGACATATAACCATCCTTATGGCCTTAGCTGACATGCTGCATTGTACTAGTTGGTGTAATCAACTTAATTAGCAAATGATACCTACAACTGGCGACCAAATCAAGTAGCTCACCGGAGAAGTTGTAGACGAGACCGAACATCATCTCCAACGCAGTTGCAGCGCGGTGAACTCGCTGCAGTCACAAGGCAGCAAGGGCGGAGGTGAAGGTAAAATGGGAAAGAATCTACAAAGTCCGTTCTCTTGATCTGCTTCTTTGCCTGAAATACAAAAAATACAATGAAAAAGGAAATGGTCAGGTTAACATGCTGCAACATGGCGTTGAACCACAGAAGAGCAACTGATTTAGCTACTTTTTTTGCACCAGATTAGTCGAAAAAGTGCAATCAACCATAGTATAGCAATACTAGAACCCTCTTAAGTAAGGACTCAAGATCCAGGATAAGCCCACATTAGACCAACAAGCTAGCATATCTGTGAGGTCAAATTATGTAGGAGTTTTTTTTAATCTAAGCTTCTACTCAAACCCATCAGAACTAAGTTACTGAAGTCCCAGGATCCAATCGTAAAGCAGTAAAAGATCATGTTTTTTACACTCCAGGAAGTTTCATACAAGATCGGTCCGTTCAAGAGGGAGGGGAGGGTACGCGTCTCACCAGCTGCATGACGGCGGCAGGTACTGCGAGCATGCATGTTGGAGGGGATGGCCAGGACAGATCCCAAGCGCTTTTGATCATCTGATACATCTGCCAAGAGCACCAACCTATTGCCATATGACCAACACTATGAAATTTTATAGTCCCACTATGGCTTTCTTCCTCCCTTGCTGAATCCACAATTCCTGCACAGAAAGGTAGTATGCGGTGAGAGAAGAATTTCCACAAGCATGATCTGTGTTACTGGGTGAGAGTAAAATACACAATGCATATCTGTTAGGGCATGAAGATTGCATATCATGGTTAATGTTAAAATTAAAGTATGAGAGCAGAAAGTTATGACTATGGATAACGAAACCCTAACAGATACCCACTAAATAAAGGTGCCAAGTAACATGACACGATTATCTCCAGCACGTAGATTGAAGGGATGCAATTAAACAAACAGCAGTTGTGTTACACAAAACAATCAATCACAACGAAGTAGTAGTAGAAACCACTACCTCTTTGCAACATTTTGAGCAGCGGGCTCTCATCCAGCCTGTCGATACTGGCAAGAGCCTTCGCGTACTGCGAGTGAGCCAGAGTTGTTGTGCACCGATACATTTTCACATGCCGCATGAAAGTAAAAACATTGTCCAATAAATTGAAACAAAGTCTGCAATAAAATGCAGACTTTAAGCAATGAATAAGCAACGATGCCATTATAAATCAGTACAAAGTAAGCAAGTGCATATATTTTTCTAAGCAATTAAGTACAAGCATAAAAGAACACGCGCATCCTCAAAATTCACTGTTACTCATCACATACACTAATCCATAACTTACAGTAACAACAAGAAAATGACCTGTTTAAAAACAAAAAAAAGTCGATGAATTACACATTGACTACCAGTATCCCTCCTGGATAATAGAAGAGATCAGCTTCTTCTTGCTAGTTATTAGAACCTAGAAGCCTAGTACTCCCTTCGTCATATTTTTTTATATACGGATGTATCTACACATTGGAATGTGTGTAGAGACATCCGCATCTTGACAAAGCTGTGACACTTATTTTGGAACGGAGGTAGTAGTCATTATTCATCACCACGAACAAACCAGGGCTCAACGGCTGGAACAGATAAAACACATAGACAAGGCAGAAACCGGAGGTCACCATAGGGTCATTGCTTCTGTTGCTAAGACATCACCACCGGTCGCTTGCGGTGCGCCGCCACCGCGCCGGAAGTCTGGCCATCCACCCACAGCGGGCAAGCAGCAGGATGGCCGCTCTGTCAACATAGCAATAGTTGGGCAGATGGTGCGCCAAAGCCTAGCATTCGTGTAGTTGGTTCCAAATTGGTTATCATTTAGGTGGGGGTTGCATATCAAACAATGGATTTGATTCAAGCGCGAGCAAAGGAAATGTTTTGACCTGGATGTCAACGATGTCGTGCTAACAGAAAAGGATTCACTGAAGCAATAATAATAGGATTAATAAGCAAAGATAAATTGTGGTAATATTCTGTTCTTATCCTCCCTATCATCATAATTAAATAAATCACAGCAACTAAACAAAACTTGATCAAGATTAGTACACAACACCATACATAATGTACAGGAGCAACAAGAAGATGCCTTTAACCGAATATTTCTAATGAACTACAGAATGCTAGTATCCTCACAAACTAGAAACCTGGCAGTCCACTACTTCTTGCAAAATGCAAACACAACTGCGTGCCAACATGCCACACGGTAGAAGGAACATTGTCCAATAAATCGGAAGAAAGTCCCCATTCCCCAACAAAATACGAACTTTAAGCAATGCTTAAGCAACACTGCTATCAGAACGAAGTCAACATGAGCATATACTTTTCTAACCAATTAGGGGTACAAGCATAAGAGAACACATGCATCCTCAAATTTCACTCTTACAAATCACATACACCAATCCATAACTTGCAGTAACAACAAGAAAATGGCTCTTAACAACAAGAAAAGTTGATGAATTACACATTGACTACTGGTATCAGTCATGGACGATAGAAGAGATCAGCTTCTTCTCGCTAGTTACAGAAAGCCTAGAAACCTACTAGTCATCAGTAATCACCACAAACAAAAACGGGGGCTCAATGGCCGGATCAGATACAGCACGTGGAGGAGGCGTAACCGGATCTCAACATATGAAATTTGAATTCACCTTTCGAAGCAGAGACACCGCCAGAAGCTCTGGCCGTCCACCCACAACGGGTGAGTGGCGGCTCGCTCCGTCGACACATCAAAGTTGGGCAGACGTTGCACCGAAGCCTAGCTTTCCTGCAGGTTATTCCAAATCGGTTAGTTTGGCATCATTTGGGCATGGGATTGGATATCAAACAATGAATTCGAATCGAATGGGAGCAGAGGAATTCTTTTGACCTTGATGTCCTGCTGAACCGCGGTGGTGGGGATTAGGGGTGAGTTCCTGCAAGTCGTGGACGCGCCCGACCGGGCCTCGTTACGGTCGGGCAATCGACGAAGGCGCTGGCGGAGCAGCGGACGGCGTGCCGAAGAAGCTCGCGTGCGGCGGCGACGTAGGAGGCATCCGGTGACGGTGCTTGGTGCCGTAGACGATAATCGGCCGGTGAATCAGCGGCAAGACCCAGCTGGAGACGAGTCGGGCAAGTCGTCATCGACGCCCGCCGGCAAGTCCGTGACCAAAAATCGGCGATTGGAGGCGCCGGGATGAGGTGTAGGCGAGGTGAGAATCTGGGGCTGCGCCGGTGGGCTTCGACCTGCGAGGCAGGGGCGGCCGGCGAGGGCCAGGAGCGGCGGCGCGTGTGAGGTTGGGTGGGTCTCGGGTCTGCGGGAACGATGAAGGAGCGGCGGCGCGTGATGTTTGTGAGGGGCTCGCTCATATCGTTGGATGGGCCACATTGTGGCTCTCGTAGTAGAAACGGATCGACGAGGCTCTTAATGAAACGACATCGGGAATCAACATACTGTACTAGTCCAACTTCACATGGGAATCTACGTCTCCTTTTTCTTCTGAGTGGTCAATCTACTTCTTCTTAGAGCATCTCCACTAGTCCCCCGACGAGCTTCCCCGCGCATCCGACGGTATCGCCCCGTTTCGTTTCCGTTTTTAAATTCATCCGCGATCCCACGCCATCCCGGCCCCAGCGCTCGACTCGGACGAAACGAAAGCAAAACGGCGAGGAACTTCCGCGCGTCCGGTGGCCCCAACTTGTCGCGAGGACACCGTCGTCGTCCTCATCGCATCGTCTTCCGCGCGCGTAGCCGCGCCGGTCGATTCGCCGGCCGCGTAGCTTCCACGCGGCGAATTAATGCCGTCGCATCGTCATTCGCGCACGCATCGTCTTCCCACGCGCTCGCCGCGCCGCCGCGCCGCCGCTCCTATTTAAGCCGCCGCCGCGACGCCCTTCCACTCTTCCTCCATTTTCCCCTCCACTCACCGCCACCTCCAACGAAGATGGCGTTCTCCGACGACGACGCCGCAGCCCAATGGCTTCCCACGGGACGCTCTCGTGGGAGGGCACCTCCTCCACCACGGTCCCCGCCCGCCGACACGAGGCCTCCCGCGGGTGGCGACTCGGCGCGGCGACCAATCCCGCCGCCGCCTCGGCGACGCCGACGCCGCCATCGAGGAGGCGCCGACGATGACGGAGAGCGCGCCGACCCGCGCCACCACGAACTACACGCGGTGGAACTCATACTTCCTTCGGCGGTGGGAGCGGAGTCGGCCTACGACGGCCGCCACCGCTGCGCAACAACGCCGCGGACGACGACGGTGGTGGAGCGCGCGATAGAACGCTAACGTCCTCGATCACATCGAGGGCGGAAACTTCCGGTGCTCACGATGCCCGCATCGCGACGAGCCGCCGCCGGGGAAACGTTCGGCCACGCGCATGGTCGCCGTCGTCTTCGGATCGGCGCGAGGTCATCCTTGGCGCCGGTGAAGGGGGAGACGACGTCGCGCGCGAGCGGCGCGCAAGAAGAGCCGCGCCTCCGCCGCCGACCGAGGCGCGCGGCGCCTCGTCATCCGCGACCGCCTTCCGCGCGCGCAGGCGAAGAGGACGAAGAAAGAGGCCGCCGCGCAAACTAGCTCGCCGAGGAGAGGCGAGCGCGCGGAGGACGCCGCGATGGCGGAGGCGATCGCGTGTCGCACAGGACATGGAGGAGGAGAAGCGCGACGACGCCGCGATCGGCCGCGCGCAGCGAAGAACGAGCAGAAGAAAGCCGTTGACCCGCTGCGCCGACGCGTCAGCGGCCACGGCGCTCCAATCGCGCCGCCGTCCCATTCGTCGACCTCGCCGGACGACGAATGGTACAAGCCTTCCCGCCTCGGTGGAGACGCGCCAGGAGGCAGCGCAGCGAACGACGACGGCTCGACGACGACGGCGGCGACTACACGGTGTTCTACCGCCATTTGGGCATGTAGAGCGCCGTGTTTTAAAATTAGCATTTGAATTCCCTAGCCGAAATATAGTCGATTCGGCTCTATGTATGAACTCCGCCCGTTATGTAGTAAATATCATTAAATTTAGTCTATATTCACCCGTTTTTAGCCGTAGTTTGTCAAGTTTCCGTTTTTTAAATTCGCCTCATCGACTTCGCCTGGGTACGCGGCTGGGAAACTACTACTTCCCACGCCAAATCTTCCTCCAATCCGGACGAAAATTTCGCCGGATTTGGGCGTGGGGAGCGCCAACGAGTGGGGATGCTCTTAATAATAGTAAGCTCAAACGTTAACCGGAGACCAGATTACTACTCCACATTAATTTTTTTCATATATAAACAAATTTGGAGTGCAAATTTTTTTTTTTACTTCTGCTCTAAAAAATCGCTGTCGTCTCGGTAGTCGGATGACAACACGACTAAACATCTCCGGCGCACCTACACCACCCTTAATTAGATCATCGGTGGCACGGTTTCTTAAACCCGCCTTGTAAAAGATCCACGGGCGATGGTGTTTCATCGTTGTCTCATAAATAAGATCCACTTTTATTTTCGAAAATAAGTGGATACCCACGGTGGTACTTACCCCGTGGGTCTAGGAGCCATCTGATGTGCATGGAGAGTGCTGGACGGCTGGAACCTAACCAACTTATAAATGCTTCCATCTACATAAATTGCTATGCATATCACAGAAGATCCTACTGCCGGGTGCAGAGGGAGAACAAAAGCAGGTGACAAGCCACTAGGGCCCTTGCGCACCTCGTCCATTAAACACTGAGAAAACCAACATGAGAATCATCAACGGAACAACATGCCAGATACGAGTACGATGAAGGCATGTAGCCAGCCTCTGCGTCCAAGCTCGCTAATTTTCGACATTGTACCAATCTGTAATAGCGCGCTAGTAACATGCCAAACGGCATGGCATAAATCAGCATACGTTGCTTTGTGATTTCACTCACCTAGGATCCGTCAAGAGCCTTTAAGGTTGATATTTCTATTGAATTTATTTTCAAAAAGGGGCAGCTCCAGCCTCTGCATCAATCGATGCATACGGCCTTTATTTGCATTTTGTTTAACAAAGAGCTCATAAGAGGGTACGTCAGTCGACCCTAATCCACCACACAACACCTAAAAACCAGACAATGAAAGATAAAAATGCTATCTGGGCCTTGTGCCCTAAAAGGACGAACAACACCCCACCAGCTAGGTACAGGGACATCACTGATTCACCCCATGGGTGAAACAGGAGCACTCATCCAGACCAGTAAACCGTGAGCGAGCACCTCATGTCCTTACTTCAGAAGCCGTCACCTTCATGGAACCGTTGAGCCATCTAGGGCAGATATCCGCGTAACCCTTGCCAGTGTATATTGCTATCGACGCCGCCACAACGCCAGAAATGTCGCGGCAGCGCCCTTCCTGCTATGATGCGACCACCGAGCTTTGAGACCATCGGTAGTGCTGCCACCGTGAGCCTCTCTACGATGGCGAGGAAGCATCATCGATAGCAAAAGGGCAGCTAGCAAGCAAGCGATCGATGCAAAAGAGGACCAAGCATGGACCTTCGGCGCAGCGCACGTTGGAGTGGAGCGTGGAGGCAGGAAGACCAGCGGCCTGATGGCGAGAAGGTACCACCGATGGCCGCGTTAACCGCGAGGAGCCTCCGTCTTTGAGTGTGGTTTAGGGCGGGGGCATTGTGCGTGTTTGACACAAGGATTAGGTGGTATCAATTATTTGGTGTGTTGGGAGCGATATGTACGGAGTAAGCTAGTTTTCAAAGAAAAGAGAGGAAAGGATATGATAAAATTTCGACCTTAGATTTAATATTCCGAAAAAGATAGAGTATGCTGGTTTCTCTTCCTCAAATCTCCTTGGTTTTCCATTAATTGTTTGATACTGGTGTGTTTCTCTTTCTCAAAATTTCTAGTACTCTATACGGTTAGGTGTTGTTGTAGGCAGCTAGCTAGTTAAATAATTCAATCAGATCCCGCGCCCGTGTGTGTTGGCGATGGACGAAATTAAACATGCTCACCAAGTCACCAGTCACCATCGATCTAGTCGTATGTCGAGTTTTATGAATTGCGTGGTTTCGTACTGGAGTATATATAGCTAGTAGTCGCGGGAATACTGCAAAAGCTAAATAATTACTACAGTACACGGTAGTAGTGCTTGGGGTTGGCTGAATCGTCACGCGCGAATTAATTAACACAGTATTGCTTGAACCAAATAAGAAGGCGATTAATTCGTACTAGCAAGCTGTCACACTCGATACTTCGTCAGATAACAGCGATACCTGAACTTGTGTCTCGTTTGACATGTAAGCTAGCTGGTGGGCCTTGGGCCGTGTAAACTGGATGGCCTTTGGCCGAGTCGTGTAAGGGTCGTAGTATAAGACCCAGCTCTGTAACCTAGGGGGGAATTGAATTGATGATTTTAAACATAAGGCCATAGGCCCGGCTTTATAGATAAAGCCACAACGGCAAGCATAAGTTCGATACAACCAGCAACACACACACACTAGAATAGTAGCTCATACATCCGCCCCTTGGGCACACCACAGTAGAAAGCCAAGGTGAGGGAGCCGCAGAATCGGCCGTCAAGTGGCCTCCCTCCTCGTCCTCGCGTGTAGTCGCCTAAGCTCGCCCAGCGCCGCGTCCAGAAGGTCCCTGTCCCGCTGTCTGACCAGCACCCTCCAGCTCTGCATATGGATAGACATGGTGAAGAGCACATCAGCAGGATGTCCGATCACCTTCCCCTCAATCGCTAACTTGTTGCGTGCGTTCCAGAGCGTCCAGCCTAAGGCTGCGAAAGCAAACCAAGCTAGCCTACGGAGAGGTCCGGAAAGACCTTGGACTATGACGATGAAGTCGCCGACCCCGGTCGGATTCCAAGAACATGGAAGAAGTTCCCTCACCCCTGCCCACATAAACCTTGCAAGATGGCACTTGAAGAAGATGTGATCGTAGTCTTCCAACACGCCACACATTGCGCAGCTTCCGTCAGATGGCCCCTGCCTCTTAGCAACCTGCTCTGCTGACGGTAGTTTCCCCCTGATCAATTGCCATAGGAAGACTCTGATCTTGGGCGGGACCCTTGTGCGCCAGACTTCCTTGAAGTACGTGACTGCCGCCCCTTGCGACAGCCGCAGGTACATAGAGTGTGTGGAGTAGACCCCCGAAGGATCCAGTGCCCAAATCACCTGGTCCTCCCCCTCGGCGAAGGGGTGCAGATCAAAGATTCTGCAGAGGTTCTCCCATTCAACCATCTCGTCCGTACCGAAGGCTCTCCGGAACCTGATGCGCCATCCCCCCTCCGATCTCACCCCTGCTACCGTGGCAAAGTGGTTGTCACAGCAGGCGAAGAGTCGAGGGAATAGCCGGTGGAGGGGTCCCCGCCCCGTCCACCAATCCAGCCAGAAGTAGGTTCGTCTCCCATCATGAACCCGGTGCCGTTCCCCAAGCTTGAAATGCCATTTCACCTTTTGGATCGCATTCCACACTTGGGACCCTCTGGTTGGAACCGCTGGGGAAAACAAGTCATTATCGCCTAAGTATTTAGCCCTCAGGAGGTCTGCCCATAAGCCATCCTGTCGCTGGTAAAGTTTCCAGATCCATTTGAGCATAAAGGCAATGTTCATGGATTTTGTATTGAGGATCCCCAGACCTCCATACGCCTTAGGCTTGCACACGGTAGCCCAATCCACCATGTGGTACTTGCGCTTGTTTCCCACCCCTTCCCAGAAGAATCGGGCTCTCGCAGTATTCATAGCCCCATGTGTCGCGTCGTATAGAAGGTATAATCCCATGGCGAACATCGGCAGACTCGAAAGACAAGAGTTCGTCAGTTCCAGCCTCCCAGCCGATGCTAGGAAGAGCCCCTGCCAAGGCTCTACCCTATGCCCCACCTTCTCTGTAAGGAAAAACCAGTCCGCTACTGATAACCTCTTGTCACTAACCGGCAGGCCCAGATAGCGAATGGGGAAGCTCCCAAGCTTGCAGTTCAGTGCATCCGCCACCCTGCGTTTCTCCTCCCCCGCGACCCATGTCACGATGACTTCACTCTTGTTGAAGTTTATCTTCAGCCCTGACATGTTCTCAAAGCAGAGCGGGAGGAATTTAAGGTTCGCAATTCCCAATTGCGAAGGTTCGATCATTATCATGGTGTCATCCGCATACTGGAGGTGGGTAACTCCCCCTGGGATGAGGTGTGGCACCACACCCTGTATGTGCCCCGACTCGTTCGCATGAGATAGAATCGCTGCCAACGAGTCGGCCATGAAATCAAACAGAATAGGGGATAGAGGGTCCCCTTGTCGCACTCCCCGTGCATTCCGGAAGTAAGCACCAATCTCCCCATTAACGTTGACAGCTGTCTGTCCCCCTGACACCAGCTGCATTAGGCGATGGACAATCACCGCCGAGAAACCCTTTCTCAGGAGTACTTCCCTCAAGAAGTCCCAATTTACTCTGTCATACGCTTTCTCGAAGTCCAGCTTGAGGAAGAGGCCTCGAAGCTTCTTAACCCTAAGTTCATGAGCGATCTCATGTAATGCCAGCACTCCCTCGTGCAGGCACCTCCCCTTAATGAAGGCTGTCTGATTCCTGTCAATCGTCCTATTGGCTAACGGGGCTAATCTAATCGCATAAGCCTTAGCAATAAACTTGAATATAACATTGATGAGCGTGATAGGTCTGAATTGCTTGATATCGTCGGCCCCCTTAACCTTCGGGATGAGGGAGATAATCCCGAAGTTTAGGCGGGAGATATCCACTCTCCCTAGAGCGAAGTCGTTCAGAATCTGAAGGATGGGACCCTTTAGAGTACCCCAGAACCTCTTAAAAAAGGCCACCGGCAACCCGTCCGGACCCGGCGCCGAGTCGAGCTTCATCGAAGCGAGAACCTCGTCTAGCTCTTCCGGGGTGAAAGTCAGTTCTAGCGAGAGATTCTCCTCCGGCGAGATCTTAGCCGGTTCAGCCCATAAGTCCGGAGCTAGCGAGAATGCTCTCTCCTCCCCCTTGATCCCATCAAGCCGGAGTAGAACTGGTAGATGTGGTCCATCAGATCTTTCTGGTCGTCAATCTCTCCACCGTCCACCCTAAGACGTGGAATCATGCATTTGCGTCGCCTCCCGTTGGCGATCGCATGAAAGTACGCCGTGCACGAGTCCCCTTGGAGAGTCCACTTAAGGCGGCTGCGTTGCCTCCAGTACTCCTCCTCGACCTCGTCCAGATGCACAAGCTGGTCCTCCAGGTGATATCGGAGGGCCCACCCCTCCTCATCCAGGCCTGACGAATCTGCCATGGAATCTAGTTCAGCCACCTGTCGTAAGAGATCCGCGCGGAAGTCGCGTTTCTCCTTACCAAGGTTTGCCCCCCATCCCTTGAGGAACTGGCGCAAGCACCTGGAGATGCACTGCCATTGCTCAATGCTACAACGATGCGGGCCCCTCCCCAGCACGTAACCCTCAATCTTGCCCCGCACCAGGTCGTCGAAGCCCGCGACTCCGAACCACCAGGTTTGGAAGAAGAACCGCGCTGTCCGCAGGCGCCCCCCTTCCCCGCTGTCTAGCAGCAGGGGGTTGTGGTCAGATCCAATACGCGTCACCGCCGAGAGCGAACACAGAGGGAAGAGTGTCTCCCACGACGGTGTGACAAACACCCGATCCAGCACCGACCGAATCGGGTCTAACTGGTTGTTTGTCCAAGTGAATCGAGCCCCTGCTCGGTTCAATTCCCTAAGGGACATTGCCGCAATGGCGTCGTTAAAGCGCCGAATCCGCGGCCAGCACACCACCTCATTGCTCTTATCCGCCAGCTTCCTAATGAGGTTAAAGTCTCCCCCCACCACTAGCGGGAGCTGGCAGTTGTCCACTTCGTGCTGCAACTCATCCAGGAACTCCCCTGTCCTTGAATGATCCGCCGGACCGTAAACCAGCATAAAGCGCCACTTAGCTTTAATGTTCCGCTGGTAAACGTCCGCACTGATGAAGAAAACTCCTTTTCTCCAAGCCCCCACCTCGAAGCACTCATCTCGGAAACCTAGGAGCATTCCCCCCGAATGTCCGTTTGCCGGCACCCAGCACCACGCAAACTGGCCTCCACACTCAAGGCTGTGCAGCTCTGCCGAGGAGAAGTCTTGTTTCAGAGTCTCCTACAAGCCAAGAATGTCCACTCTCTCCTCCCTCATGTAAGCTCTGAGTTGTGATCGGCGCCCTAGCCGTCCAAAACCCCTCAGATTATAAATGAGCGCCCTCATTTGGTACTCTTGCGCTTGTTTTGTCCTTTCCGAACAGTCAACAGGGGCCTACTAGTCTTAGCACATTTGCGTCGCGGTCGTTCGCGAGAAGGGGTTGCAGCCTCAGCTTGAGCCCTCTCAGCCGAGCCACCCTCCCCTGTCGGTTCCCCTGAACCCGGACCCTCCCCTGGGGCCCGCAAACCCTGTCGGTTGGGGGACGCGCTCGTCCCAACCTCCTGGGCAACAGCAGACGACGGGGCCTCCCTCGGCTCCGCCCGTCTCCGTGCCTCCTCTTCCAACTCCAAACGGCGAGAGGTCGCCGCCAGCGCCGCTTGCGCCTCCTCCTTGGCCCAAATCAAGGAGAGGGCCTCCGCCGGGGAGCCCGCCTTTGGATGAAACAGCAAGCAGCTGTCCTCCGCCACCGTAGAGAGCATAGGATCCGAAATAACATCAAGAACGGAAAAGGAATTACCTTTCGCCTTGCCTTTCGCCTTGTCCAGGTTCTTCTCCAAGTTCTTCTCCGCGGTGAGGCGTTGTGCCTTCTCCAACGCCGGCGTGCCCACGTCCGCTCCCCGGGTCCTGCCGCTCTTGAGAACGGCCGAGATCGTGACGTCCTTCTTCCTTCGCGTGTAAGGGACGGCCTTCGAGCGTCTCCCCTGCACCAGCTGCACGTCCGCCAAAGCCTCCTTGAGCAGGTCCTTCTGTGGCGCCACCTCCTCACCCTCTGACTGTGTCTCCTCTCCCCCGGTCTGCTCCTCTTCTTGGCCCCGTCGTGGAGAGCCCAGCCGCAGCACCTTGGTAGGCGGCCCACCCAGGACCGGGCTGTCCACCACCCAGGAAGACGCCGGGTCCGTCACCTGGGAGTCGTTCTCCGTGGAAATCAGCGACCCCTCCTGCTCCTCCACCCTGCTGTCCATCCCGGACTGCAGCTCTTTGCCCAGCACCAGATCACAGCCCTTCCCCTGAGGCCAAGTACTTCCAAACGCCGAGCCCAGGTTGGTGCCATATTGGTCAATGGGCTGCACCGACCTGTCCCCGGAGCCGCCCTGGGCTTTCATCAAGGGGGGCGCGCTTTGGGAGCCCGCTTTCTTGGTCCCAGCTTGGCCCGCCTGTGGCCCGGGGCCCTTCTCCTTCTCCTTGTTACCCTCCTTGCCTTGTTCCGTGGACTTCTTCATGTGTTTGTTCCATTCATCGTCCGAGGACATGTCATCCGAGTCCAAGTCATCCCGGTCCGTGCGTGGTGGCGGTGGTGGCGGGCCACCTTGGCTCCCACCAGCTCCACCACGAACCCCTGGCTCCACCTGCAAGCCCACGGTGAAACCCTCACCATTAACGAACACCTGCACCGATCCCTTGATGCGCTCCGGATAGCGCCCCTGGAACCGCATCCGAATAGGCTCGTGATCGCGCTTCTGGATGGAAAGCTCATCAACATCAATTGGACGCCCCACCATCACAAACGCGGCCATCAGACGTTCCTTGGTCATCAGGTCCTCAGGCACCCCTGTCAGCCTAACCCACGTCGAGGGGAGCACAAGGCTCGGTCTGGGGGTCAGAAAGGCCTCGCGGATCTCCGTTTCCTTCTCGCTGAGGGGAAGAAAAAGCTTGCCGCTTGCCGTAGCCAAGCGCAAGGTAGCACGCGAGGGGAAAGCGACCGTGTACTCCGACTCGGTCAGCTTGTTCACCTGCCAGTCCCAAAGGTCATCGACCAGAAGCTTAAGTTCCTCGGAGAGCTTGTCCTCGGTCAATGGCTCATCTTTGAACTTGATCACAGCAGCGAAAGTCTCGCCCGTGTTTGGACCCAACCGCAGCGGTTCAACATCGATATTGAAGAATCCCCCTCCTGTGATCGCGTGTCCCATGGTCTGTAGCCTGAGAGACCTCCCACGCGTGGGGCACCCCGCCGACGTGTGACCCTCCTCACTGCACAGGACACAGAGGGGGTCAAACTGACATTCCGACTGGTAATGGCCCTCCCGCCCGCACCTGAAGCACTCCCCTGCCGCCGGTGCGCCTGCCTTAGGCACGCCGACCTTGTTCTTCCCCTTCTGTTGGCTCGCCCCGGCCCCAGAGCTGTTGTTCGCCGCCTTTTTCCCCTTGGCCCTGGCCTGAGGTCGTGGTGCCCGGTCCCCTTGACCCGCCGCACCCGCACGGTCACCCTGACCCCTGCCCTCGTATGGCCCTAACAGCTGCGGCCCTTGCGCGCCATCGCGCCGCTGCTGGTCCGACCACCTGGGCGGAGGAGACTCCCAGTTCTCCCGCCCGCGCTCCTGGTACCGATAGCCCTGGTCACCGTCTTGGAATCGGTAGCCTCCCTCGAATCTGGCGCCGTCCTCCTGCCGCCAACCTCCTTCCCTGTCATGCCTGCCTCCGTCATGCCTCCCGCCGCCTTCATGCCTTCCTCCGCCCGCACCCTCCCGACCGCCACCAGCCCTCCTCCCGTACCCCTCGCCTTCCGCTCGACGGCCTGAGTCGCCGCCGAACCGCCGCTTGCGCCCGTCGTCGTTGCCACGGTCCATCACCACGTCGACGAAGGAGCGCAGCAGAGGGGTGGTTGGCTGGATCTTGCGTAGCAGTCTGTGAGGTGGTGCGGATGGATCGTTGAGACGCCGCCGCACCTCACTGAAACGAGCTGGAAACCCTAAGTGTGGATCGGCGCACCCGGCCGGAAGCCACATCCATATATACCCCCGGCCCCGCCTTGGGCTGTGCATAATGGGCCCTGGGCCGTCACCGAACCCAGGCCTACCTACATCGCACGTCGGCAAGGGCAGCTCCTGAACCAGCATGCCCCCTTCAAGTCCCGTAGGAAAGCTGGTAGTTCCTGGGCCACAACGCTTCGCGGCCCAGCAGGCGCATGCCCACGCGGCCTGCCAGCCGCCACGCACCCATCTCCCACGAGGGTTTCTCCCCGGACGCTCCCAGCCTCCTTGCTCGGCCGCGCCGCCGCCGGCGTCGACCCCGCCCCGGACACCGCACGCCGTTCTCCGGTCCCGCCCGTCGCACCGCCCCGTGGTCCACTTCGGTCGTCCCCCAACCTGCGGAACCGCGGTGGGGCAGAGCACAGGAAACGCGACCCCCTGCCGCCGGGAGCGAAGGCCGTACGCCGCCGGTGTTGGAGGGAGCCCCCGAGCTCCTCCGCTCTCACGATGAAGTCCCCCAAGGTCGCCGCCGCGGGTCTGCGCCGTGGCGAGAGCCCCTGCTCCTGTTCAGACCGCGACCCGACCGCGTCGCCGCCGGCGGCCGCACACTCCGGCTCCTCGTCGTCGTCCGAGAGGCCTGCCAACGCCCAGAACCTGCCGCGGCAGTTCCCCACCCCTGTGGGAACCTCCGCCGGCCCTGCTCCGGCGCCTCTCGCCGTCGACGGTGGCTCCGTCGCCATTCAAAATTCAAAACGCCCGCCTTGTCGCCAAAAAACAGCTCTTGCTCCACCCTGGTTAATTTCCTCCCGACGAACCGCCGTTCTTCTGTGCGAGCTTTATTTTTTTAAAATTGAATTGATGATAGTGTCGTCTCTCATCTTCTAGCTCCATTTTGCTCATCTCTTTGCTTGCTTCCCTCTCACCCTTCTCCATTCCAGGTCCGATCTCGATCAAATCAGAGAGAGATCGTGACAAGTTGGTATCAGAGCCAGAAATTCCTGCGGAATTTTTTCTCGTCGTCGTTGCGCTCGCAAATCGCTCGGCGTTGATCCGTAAATCCAGGCGACGGGTGGGAATTGCTCCGGCGAATCCCGCGAAATCCCTAGCTCGGTTCGCAATGAAGAGAGTTACTCTTGGTGCTCTGAAATTAAAAGCTACAGCTAGCCTTTTGACTCCCGTACGTCTCTCCCTCTCTTCATCTTTGGAATCGCGCGAGAGGAAACAGAAATCATTCCAATCCAAAAAACGAAAAACAAAAAAGAAAGGTTTGGCCGCCAGCTGGAAACGGGGCGAGTAGCGAAGAAAGGGCTGGACGACGGACGTGTCCGTGCACCCGGCTGTAGGTTCTTCTGTGATATGCATAGCGATTTATGTAGGTGGAAGCATTTATTAGTTAGGTTCCAGTCGTCCAACACTCTCCATGCACATCGGATGGCTCCTAGACTCACGGGGTAAGTACCATCGTGGGTATCCACTTATTTTCAAAAATAAAAGTGGATCTTATTTGTCAGAAAACGATGAAACACCATCGCTCGTGGATCTTTTACAAGGCGGGTTTAAGAAACAAGTTTGAGAATATTTTATCACATGAAATGATAGGTAATAGCTATCTTCTAGCATATAATAAGGACCTTAATAACGTGCAACAACAAAACGGCACATGAAATCACATGTAGTAAATATCTTCCATTTGTTTTCCATGATTCCTCCTCGAAATAGGCTTTCGCCCTGCTTTATAAATAAAGCCGCAACGGCCGAACCGATACAAGGTGGAGAGGAGAACCTCTTACAAAGCAGATTAAAGAAAAACAAAAAAGAACACAGAGACCCCAAAGTTGTCACGAGGACATTGACACGATACCAAGTCAAAACGGGGCTCCACAACGACGCCCCCAAGAGAGAAAACGACGCATTGTGTCGCCACCGTCGAGACCACGAGGTCAAGGGCTTTCACCCGGAGCCGTACCGCGGGGCGGATACCCACAACGACGCCCCCCAAGAGGTTTGCGATACCCGCAGGCACCGCTGTCGTTGGCGCCGAGACGCTGAGCTTTCGTCCGGAAGCATCCACACACCACGCCCGACAACTCAGCCGCCCGCTGTCCCTAAGTTGGGCATCCCAAACACGATCTGGGGGTTGCCGAGGCCGAAGCGTCGCCAACACCAGGATCCCCCACCGTCCGCTCCACGCCATCCTCATGATCGAAGAGAGAGACCACCACCACCGCCGCGTTGCCCGCCGAAGAGCCAACCGCGCAGTCCACCTTCAAGGGCCGCCGCCCCGACATCCCCATGAACTTGAGCCCATGGATTAACCAGCACACCGCAACTCGAATTGGACATGGTAGGAAGGCACCATTGACAGCAACCATCAAAGCACACGGCAGCCCAAGGGAGGGGATCCACCCTCCGACACCCGAGGTGCCCGCCGTCCGGACGCAGTAGCATGGTCAATGTGGCCTAAATCAGGCATGGCCGCCTACCAGGCCTCGATCACGCCCCATTAGCCGTGCCACCACACTGCTACGCCTAGGTCGCCATCGCCATCCACCTGCAACACCGGGCCGGACCAACCCTTGCCACCATCGAACCGCCACGTGCTAGCCAGACACCATGAGCGGCATCGCCGCAACCTCACTCCTCGCAAAACGGCCTTGGCCGAGACTGCGCACCGCTGCCAAGAAGTACCCCCGCCACGACGCCCGGGGACAGAGCCGCGCCGTTGTCGACGCCGCCATGCCGTCGGTCAAGCCGGACACTTTGTCGGCATCGAAGAACTCGCCACCGAACTCGAGCAAGAGCCTCACCTTGGCCCTCCCGGACAGAAGATGTACCGCGCAGCCGTATTGCCGAGGACCGGATCTGGTCCCACCTAGCCCAGGTCTGGCACCAGTGGCGGTGCAACCTGGGAGGAGCCCCGCCGGCGCTGGGCACCTCCACGGCCCTCCTGGCCCTGGACGTGGCCCGTCTGGTCCAAACCCGGGCCGCCGCCGCCAGCAGCCTCCTCCGTTGTTGCCCTCCGCCGCCGCCCTCGGCCATACGCTGCGCTAGCCCACACCTCCGCCGAGATCAGCCGCCACCAAGCCTCGTCGTCGCCGCCGGACCGAGCTCCACAAGCCCGTAGGAGCACCGCCGCCGACCGCGCCTTCCTCGTGCAGGGCCCCTGCGAGCGGGTAAAGAAGGTTCCGTCGCCGCCAGCACTACGCGGGCTTTGCCCGGCGGCCCTCGTCGGCGGCGGCGGAGGAGAAGGGAGGAGGAAGGTCCAGACGCGCGCGAGCTAGGGTTCGCCCTTGGCGTCGCCAGCGGGAGTGACGCGAAGCGTTTCCTTTCTTACATTTCCTATGTCAACACGGTCGTTTTCCATGCTTCTAGGAACAAGATATCGCAAATCCTCGTTGGATCTAATTTGTTTCTTATAAACAATTTCATACCTCATTTTATCATACAAGAAAGTTACTTTAATATAAATTGTTATTTTACGCTCTGAGATAGATATTACCTATCATTCCATGTTTTTATTTTTCTTTCGAGGGATGTTTCATTTTGTTTATTAATCTGTTGTGTTACATTTGTCATTCTAATTATGGACTATTATTTAATTCATTATTAGAACGATATTAGGAGTAATTTCATAACACGTATTTATTTTTTGTACTATTCGCAAAAGGTGATAGTACTTTGAAAAGATTAACCATGGTTAAATTGGAGATTCATTAATCCATGTGGTATACCATTGTTAATGCATACTACTATTATTTCACGTGTGGACAAGGTAGAGGCACTGCTTGCAATGAGAGAGCACAGGAGGCAGGGGTGGATCCTGAGGATGCGTCGCACAACTAGGAGCCGAGGAGGATCGTGTGGATTATGTTAGTGCTGTAGCCGAGAGAGCAACGTCGTCGGCCTACCAGAGTAACAGCGCCGACGTTGGCACCAACGGCGCCCGCCGCTGGGACCTGGGAGCTAGCAGCTCTGCTTTCTGCTGGCAGCTGCGCCGCGCGACGCCAGAAGCAACGAGTGTTGGCTTGCAGCGCCCCCTCGAAGAACTGTCCGTCGACGCCACCGGCGTAGAGGACGGCGAGGTCCGCGGTGGGCGCCACCAGCATCGCCTGGACCTGAAGCCGTCGCACGTGCTCTTCATGGGCATGGCGCATGGCGGGCGGAAGGGGTAAAGATGGAGAGCGGCGGTCGAGGCTCGCCATGGCAGTCCGGAGAAGAGTGGAGGAGGAAGAGCGGCGGGGGTGGCCATGGCGGGGCGGAGGAGAGCACAGCTGGGAGGCTCCTTTGGTTGGGGATTTCTTCTCGCAGCGGTCCACGACTGGATGTCTGGATAGGAACGGGCCGTGGGAAAGAGAGACGTCTCGTGTGTGGGGTCCATGGAGGACACGCGTCGCAAGCATGAGGAGGATGCACGAGACGCTCCTATCGTCCGGGTGATGGGCGCGACGAGTCGTCCCGGCCTCGCACACGTCCGCCCGAGACGTGGAAACGGGACAGCGAGAGGCGCTCCGCGCTCCGTACCCGTGAAGGTCGCCAGCTGGACCACACCGGTCCGTACGCGTCAAACGCGTACCAGTGTCTTCTAGTCTTCGGTTTCGCACCTCCCGGCCGGACCAGCAGGAGTTCCTTCAGATGCTCGAGCAGCCCGTCAAGCTCGTCTCCGGGTTCAACCTCAGTGACCTGTTCCCGTCGTCGCGCCTCGCGAGCTTCATCAGCGGCACGGTCAGGCTGGCCGAGGAGACCCACCGCAAGACCTTCGAGCTCATGGAGTACGCCATCAAGCAGCACGAGGAGGGAAGGGACGGCGCCGCTGCAGATGGAGAGGACCTGGTGGACGTGCTGTTGAGGATACAAAAGGAGGGTGGCCTCGAGGTGCCTCTTACTATGGGAGTTATCAAAGCAGTTATACTTGTAAGTACTGCAGCTTCTTAGTACTCCCTCCGGTTCATATTAATTGACTCTAATATGGATGTATCTAGAACTAAAATGTGTCTAGATACATCCATATTGAAGTCAATTAATATGAATCGGAGGGAGTACTGTATTTCCTTTGCCTCTTCTCCTCTGTTTGAGAATACTTCTCCTTCTTTACAATGTTATACTCTGACCATAGACACCCCAAGATATACTCTGCATATTAAACAAAACTAGTTACGAATTTTTGGAAGTACGTTTCGTGATGGATTAGTATTTACAATTTCTGTTGTAAATGTTGAAATTATGTCTAAATTTATCAAACAAAAAAATTTGGCCAACATTGATCAAGTAGCATCAAGTATTTGAATCAAGGGAGTAGTTAGCAAGACACAAGTCTGTTCTTTTTTTTTCTTTCGGATTATTTCGAATGATTAAATCCATGAGTACCTATATGTATTGTTCCCTATCATTATAGGATTTAGCACTAAGGGTGACAAATCCTTTACTTCCCAAAACAATTAGCAGTTCCTAAATCTAAATCGGCATACCGCAGGATCTCTTTAATGCTGGGAGCGAGACATCAGCGACCACGCTCCAATGGGCTATGTCAGAGCTCCTGAGGTGCCCAAATGTGATGCATAAAGCACAAGCTGAAGTACGCCACAATCTGCAAGGAAAATCTAAGGTGACCGAGGATGACTTGGCCAATCTCAAATACCTGAGACTCATCATCAAGGAGACAATGAGGCTGCATCCAGCCGGCCCGTTGCTTCTCCCTCGAGAAGCAACAGAACCTTGTAAAATTCTAGGGTACGACATACCCAAGGGCACCACAGTGTTGATCAACGCGTGGGCAATCAGCAGAGACCCTAAGCACTGGGAAGATCCCGAGAACTTTAAGCCAGAAAGATTTGAGTCTGGCATCGTAGACTTTAAAGGCACGAACTTTGAGTACACTCCTTTCGGATCGGGACGAAGAATATGTCCTGGAATGATATTTGCGGAAGCTAACATGGAAATTGTGCTTGCTACACTTCTCTACCATTTTGACTGGGAGCTCCCAGGAGGGGCTAAGGTTGAAGAGGTGGACATGACAGAAAAGATGGGCATTACCATCGGGCGGAAGAACGACCTATACATGCATGCCTTGGTCCGTGTGCCCCCTGTTTGATTGACACTATATTGATATCGGATCAGCAAATCTCATGTACTAGTGATATTTTTGTGACTTTCTCCAATAGGAATTCTGATGAAGAAGTATTGATTACCTAATTATGAATACAATCGCTATGTAAGAACCGAGTTACACTGTGTTGGACATGTGTACGTATATGTGTGGCCTAATATATAAAGAAACTATGGGGCAGCCAAAACGAATTAGATAAAGTTGTTAGACTAGACACAAGATCAGGAGACGACAATCCGTCACCTATGGCTTGGGTGGTTGGAACGGCCTTCGTGCGGTGGTTTAGATGTGTCAGATTCCAGGCACTGCCACGTTTAAAAGAGTAACTGTCATGTAAAGTGTTAAACAACACTGTCACTAGAACATGGCTATCTTCACATAATTTAAGATGATTCTCAGCCTTTAAAAGATATACTTTGTAGCATAATATCAAGCAATATTCTGCAAGGAACGTGACTATCCTTGGATCATCCTACATCAGTACACACATCTCACATTTTAGTTTCTATCGAAAAATGAGACAGAGTAACTATAGAGGTAATTTCCAGTTTAGCATGTACATGTTTGTTGCAATCTGTTAAAAGGTGTTGATACAACCGCAGAAAAACATTCTAACATATTACTCATTTACTTGTCCCACGATTTCTTCCTAAAACTGTTGAGCGTGGTTTTGTTCTAGGACAACTTAAATAATGTTAATTGGTATACGACATGCTAATATCTAATATAGTGTACCATATGCATACATCATGGATCATGCATTGGAAAGATAATGGAGCAGCATGTTAATTGGTATACCATAAGCTTTTATGACATGTATAATTTTGTAGGATGCAAATCTTGGACATATTAAACCGCCAGAAACCAACAGAGTTCAAATATTTGAAGAAGAAACTGCGGCAGATGCATAAGAACAACGAAGCGCCCATGAAATAAATAAATAAATAACTCCAAACCATTTAGGGTGTTAGTCCCAGAACTTCTTTACGCTCTTCTTTTTGTAAGACTTAATTTTTTTTCCACATCATTTACCCGTACTGCATCTGATAAGAAACCATGTTGCCGATGACGAAGCTGAATACCACCATGACACCGTCGGTCACGCCGGTCATAAGCATCACCACGTCGTCGACCACGAAGATGAATATCACCATGCCGCCACCACCATGGATTATCACCTCTCACTTCTCACATATCATCACCACGTCGCCGTCTATGAAGATGGCAAGCGAGAAGTTGAGCAAAAGTACTGCAAACTATACTCACACATACATACACATTACAGTATACTAGCGAGTCATTTATTTATCCGTCTATGTCCACCAAAACGAAAATATTTCAACATGAAAGTCATGCGGAATGGTGAGGTGAACCCACCCCTCAAAGGAAATTCAAACGGTTGAGCGTGTGCGATGAATTTGGCAAAATTTGCTCAAAACTTCATACATGAAATTGACGATTTACGACTGACGAAACTCGAAACCGACTGTGGGAATTGATTCCTATCATCAACACCCATCTTTTTCATGTACAGCTTATTTCGATTCAAACTATGTTTGTGTTGATTTGAGGAGATGGTGTGTGGAGTAGTGTAAGGGAGAGTGAGCCTAAGCAGGAGCACTGCACAAGTTGCATCGAAAGATTCCTTTTTGTATGGGCTAAGTACAAGATTTGCTTGCACCGCGGGAAACTGCTATTCCGGACGTTTCTCCAGGATCTGGCCCGACACTACTTTGAGAACTGATTTCTGTAAGAACACGACTCGACCCACCAAACGGGCAGAAAATTGCTGGCCCGATGGCATACAACCTACCAAAGGCGCCCCTCATTTCCCCGTCTCTAGCTGCGTACACACGAAAACTCTAAAAAATGCCGGTTTTTGCGAAGGTCCAAAAGTCTCTCTGCATGCGACACGTGGTGCGTTGTGGTGCCAGAATTTTGGTGGGAAGTGGTCTCCCTGCTCGCCAAGTGTCGCAAGGGGAAGCAAGATGAGATAGGAGAGGAGAGAGAAGGACATGGGATAGTCCAATTTTCCCTTTATTTTTTAGATTCGTTTTTTCAAAATAAAATATCTTTCGAACCGTAAGTCTAAATTACGAACCGTTTTTACTTTTGAGATCCTCACGTCGAGATCTTCAAAACTAGATCTCATGTTGATAGATTTCGAGATACTTTTTCGTACTTCCAATACTAGTGTGATTTTACTCGTGGTGTGTACCTAACTGTACTCGTGCTTCAACTGATAAGTACTTCTGTTTTTAGTGTATTTGATGCAGTTTTTCCATTTACTCAGTGACTGTACTTATTCGTGTGCGCTACTGTACCTGTGTTTTCGTACCAGTACTTCCTCGTGTGTGCGACTGTACTTCTGTATTAGTACTCGCTCGTGTGCGCGACTGTACGTCTGTACTAGTACTTACTCATGTGCGCGACTGTACCTGCTCGTGTGCGCGACTATGTCTGCTCGTGTGCGACTGTACTTCTGTACATGTACTTTCTTGTGTGTACGACTGTACCTACTCGACTGTACCTCCTCGTGTGCGTGACTGTACTTGTACTCGACCGTGTGTTCAACTGTACTCGTGTGTTATACGTAACTGTACTCGTGTGTTGTACGCAACTGTACTCGTGTGTTATACGTAATTGTACGCGTATTTTGGGTAGTCGGTCGCGCTCCTAGTTTTTCTCAAGCAGGGAAGCTGTACTCTCACACACGGCCGATTGATCCATGTGTGAGCAGAGTGCTAGCGAATGGATGCATGCAAGCATGTACGTTGCTCGGGGTGGAAATCCGCGGATGGCAGTTGTTTTGGTGTCGGGTGGCTGTACTCGTTCGCGATCCGCCGGCCTGGCCGTACTTCTCTCGCGTGGTCGCATCCTTCGGACTTCATCGCGCGCGAGGCGTGCCACGCGTTGTTACCTGGTGCCTCCCGCGGTTCCCTTTCGAAAGGTGGGTCTTTTTTTAGTCATACCGCGTACACAAGCTCTTCGGACTTCGGAGGAATTGTCACACCTGCAACTTCTTCAGATGCAGGTTGATATCTTCACAGTTGCGGTGTGTCAATTGTAGTGAGGTTGAGTGGGCCGTGGGCCTGTGTCTGTGTGGGGCCGCATATGGTCGGAAATGGTGTATGAGTCTGCAGGGGCTAAATACCAAAACTTTTTCTTAGAGATTCTGGTAGCTTTATTGATTAAAAAACATCGCTACAAAGTACTTCTTCAGGTATAACATCAAAAGAAGATTACAAACTGAGACCTCACTACGGCGAGCTAAAATGTGTGTTGCGACGTTAGTCTTCTGACCGAAATGCTTGAAGATACAACTAGACAACCCTGATGCGATTTTTCTCGTATCACCCACAAGCCAACACATATAGGAGCTATCTCTCTCCGGAGAAAGTATTTGTTGGATCGTAGAGAGACAGGCAAACACCAATATAATGTGAGTGAGGCTATTATCCCTTGTGACCATAAGAGCCCGCTCAATAAAAAATAGCTTATGCAAGCTTCGGGGATAGGATATCGTTAATGCCCTCATTGCAAGTCAACTTGAGGTTGCTCGCATGATCACGCACCCCCGACGGCCGACGCCCCCACCCCGTCCGATGTTCTTACACAATGGGTAGAAGAAGACTCGCACCTTGGGGTAGACAAGGCTTTGAAACAATGTTGCACTATATTCTCCACATAGGTTTTGATTTTCCCGGCCACACTCACAGATGTAACAAACCTTTCCCATCCATGGCATCATTTAGAGCTTCCCAAATCTGCCAACACGAGACCGCCAAAGTAGCGATCTGTATCGGAGATGGTTTGTCACTGAAGTCGAAAATCCATCGTCTCATATCAACATAAGATCGTTCCATTAACTTTACCAGTAGCACTTCCTTGACTGAAACCCAACTTCCCCTGCAAATGGACAAAATAGGAATTAGATGGTCCACTCGTTTTGAGTGTCTACAGAAATACACAATAGTCTTGAACTGTGATTTTATGATGTAGTTGGAAGTTTGTTGGTAATGAGCCCTTTGCAGAAGACTATCTTCATTTTCTCAGGATCGTTGGTCTCCCATACAGATTTCCACTCCTTTTCCTTGTTACAAAGATTAGAAGTTGTCCATCCAAAGCCTCATATGAGAGTTCTTGACCTAAAAATTCTTATATAAAGGTCCCCTGACGCGTCTTGGAGAGGAGGCGGCGCATATCACAGAAACACCGAAATAGAGTCAGCGCCAGCGAAGATTGGAGGGGAACCTCTGTCGGAGCCTCCACCGGAGATATCTCCTACCCCTCCAAGATCTACATCAACACCACATGATGAGAGGGGAGTAGTCCACCTCTGGACTATTGTTTTGTGGAAGTAGCTTGATCTATCTCTCGCTTATTATATCAATTTATTAGCACCATATGAGCTCCCAACATGATTATGGTTATCTTTGTAACCCCTTTGTGGTGGATCTATTTTCTATGAGTTGATATTTGAGATTGGAATCTTCTTTTGTGTGAGATGTATAAGCAGATACATATTGTGTATCCCTTATTGAGTACTTGTTTTGATCCAACTTGTATGAGAGAAGATTTGTGGGAACATGTGCATTAGATGGAGTAACATGGGGGTAATGATTGAATAATGACACAAATTTTAGATGCACTTTGTTTTATTTCCTTTCTTTTGTTGTCTCACTAGGGATTAAGTGGATACATGTGCTATAGTTTTATCTAGTGACAATCTAGGTGGTCTTGTTAAATCAAGGTAGTATATTTGAAATCCAAAGATTCTGTCAAATTTATTAAGGCTATACTCTATTAATTCTTAAATCTAGATTGCTTGGAGTGTTCCCTTTCTTTTGGGGTATAAGAGAGATGTGTTGCATCATCTCTATGTTAGGATGTAATGCCCATACAAATGCTTATTTCACAATATGAGATTCCACCAACAAAATACAACTTAATGAATTGTTAGTGACCATTACACCTTTATGAGAGAGTAGTCAAGTGAAACCATAAACCCCTATCCAATTTTAATCATAAGAAACACCAAACCAACACCTTTATCAACCTTTATATTTTCAGCACTTATTAATTTCGAAATCCAAAAATATATTTACCGTTTGCAAATCCAATCCAAAACCCAAAAAGACCTTTACTTTATTGTTTTACTTTTATTGCGTAGCATAGATTGTTATTTACTTTTATTTATTTACTATAATCTTCATATTACCTAGACGAAACCTTGTGCTTGACAACCACATGGTGGATTTGGGGACACAAGGCAATTTATTATGTTTTGTAGGTTGCTTGAAGAGGAGAAGGGGAGTAATTCTTTGCCAATTCCCCGATAGTTTGATATAACCCTCGGATCACTCTTGTGAGAAAAAAGACACTTGCTACATGACTCTGCACTTGGAGTCCCAACGAGTTGATACACTCAAAGTTGTTTCCATCAGCGCTCTTGTACAATGCAAGATGACACGATCCACGAAGGGTCCCTTGAGGGTGGTCACCAAACCCGTACAAGGTTGCGGCAAATCTCCACATCATAATTGGAGGATCCCAAGAAATCCACCAAGCCACTAAGACACAAAGGCGTATATGGTTCTCATGTCTACGCACGCTTCTATTCTTGTAGACAGTGTTGGGCCTCCAAGTGCAGAGGTTTGTAGAACAGCAACAAGTTTCCCTTAAGTGGACCACCCAAGGTTTATCGAACTCAGGGAGGTAGAGGTCAAAGCTATCCCTCTCAAGCAACCACAATTACGATAAAAGAAGTCTCTTGTATCCCCAACACACCCAATACACTTGTCAGGTGTATAGGTGCACTAGTTCGGCGAAGAGATAGTGAAATACAAGTAATATGGATGATTATGAGTAGTAATTGCAATCTGAAATAAAAATGACATCAAACAAACATGTAGCAGAACTGGTTGTAAACGGTGTTTCAATACTTGGAAAAAGGCCTAGGGATCATCATACTTTCACTAGCGGACACTCTCAACAATGATATCATAATTGAATACATAGATATTATCTCTTCACTACGCTACTCTGAACCACTCTCCGGTTGGATAACAAACACAAATTCACTGCGTAGGGCTGCATAAGCACTCCTTAAAGTTCACATTCCCAATCTATAGACGCCCCACGCTATCACTTTGAGCATACAAAGATGGTACTAACTAGACACCACAATTCATAAGTATTTCAGTAAATTAAGCTTAAGAAACAAACACGGTGTGCACACTATCACCTTCACACCGTGGGACAAGGTGTCCCCGGAGATCACATAATAAAACCACTTGAGTATCACAATAGTTGAAGAATAACATCTACTTATTCAACTAGATTACAAAGCTCATGATCACATAAAGATCATACCATGGAGAGATGGATAGTCCACATAGCTACTGGTAAAGCCCTCAGCCTCGGGGGAGAACTACTCCCTCCTCATCATAGGAGGCAACAACATCAATGAAGATGGCGGTGGAGTCGATGGAGATGGCTCGGGGGAAATTCCCCGTCCCGGCAGGGTGCCGGAACAAAGACTTCCATTCCCCGAAACTTGTCAGCGACGGCGGCGGAGCTACGGATTTTTTCCTGGGCGGAGGCTGGATGAGTTAGGGTTTTCACGTCGGGAGGCTTCTTATAGGCGGAAGGGCGAGGTCGGTGGAGGTCAGGGGGCCCCACACCACCCCATGGCGCCGCCAGGGGGTGCGCCGCGCCAAGGCATGGTGTGGCCCCTCTCTGGCCCTCCTCCGTCTCTGCTCTGGACTCCGTCTTCGCTCCGAGAAAAATAGGAACTTTGGCTTTCATTTTGTCCAATTCTGAGAATATTTCCTGTACAATTTTTCTGAAATACAAAACAACAGAAAACAGGAAACTGGCACTGTGACATCTTGTCAATAGGTTAGTTCCGAAAAATGTATAAAAGTGCAACGAAGTGTAAAGAAAACATATAGAAATTGGTGTAAAACAAGCCTGGAGCATAAAAAATTATAGATACGTTTGCGACCTATCAAGCATCCCCAAGCTTAACTCCTGCTCATCCTCGAGTAGGTATGTGATAAAAAAATAATTTTTGAGGTAACATGAAGCCAACAGAATCTTGATCAAGTTATTGTAAAAGCAATGTGAGCTAGAATCAAAGTACTATAAGCATAGACATGATAGATATAATTATAACAATAGAACTTAGCAAATATGTTACAACTTGAAAAGTAACTCAAACAAAGGAGAATGAATAATTATGCATTCAAAGCAACTGTTTGTTTTTGGCATAGAGAAAACATAGCAAAGTGGCACTCAGCTTGTCCTTTATGAAGTAGCAAAACATAAAATGCTAGGACACCTTTAAAGTTTAAAGGGTGACTAGATACAAGTAATTTGAGAACAAGCAATAGCATAATCATGAATCAATCAATAATAAATTTTGGGACTATGCAAACTACACTCAGAATGACAACTATGCTCTCTTAGTTGGTGCATAAAGTAAGAAGGTGAAGACTCATCATAAAAGTAAAATAAAGGCCCTGCGCAGAGGGAAGTAAGATTAGTCATGTGCTAGAGCTTTTTATTTTGAATGCAATAGAGGTGTTGAAAATATATTTTGAGAGGTACGTATGTCTATGTCAACGAATGGCATCAAATGATCTATCATCCTTTCATATAGTGTCCTCAAGAGCGGCTCCCATGTAGTTCTCCATTTCCACACCATTATTTAGGATCTCTCCAGTACATAATGTGCGGAGCTTTATTTGTTTATTTGTTTATTTTATATTTTGTGTGGGCTGGGCACCTAGTTGACTTGATGTTTTTGCAATATTAAGGACTTAGCACATTATCCATGCTAGTCACAGAATGAAGTCATGAAAATACAATAAACCATTCAATAATTCCTCATGAGCTAAGAGAAAAACACAAAACAAGTAGTAATGTTTGAAGGTTTAAAGGTAGCACACAAGCAATGCACTTTGGAGTGGGGGTGAAATACCACATGTAGGTGTGTATGGTGGACACAATAGGCAAACTTTGTTTTTCGTGGTTGGATGCACAATTAGAGCTTATACTCGGTACAGGTGAAGGCTAGCAAAAGACTAGGAGCGACCAACTAAGAGAGCAATAATGGCCATAATCATGCATAGCGACAAAACATTATTAATCAAAGCATAAAGTGATATTACAAGTCAAAAACTAAATGATCATAGAGGCTTTAGTTGACTGGTTTGTAGTCATAACATGATGTAAACATATGTCAAGTCAACCCAATAAAGCATCAAAGGAGAATACCACAATATTATGCTTTGTATGATAGAAACAAAAACATGATTCTTTCAATGGCACATTATGCACTCTCAGATATTTGAGACAATTCATGGTACAACAATAACTACTAAACATATGATAATAATAATAACATCCAACATGACATGCCAAAGTCTATACCCAGTCTAGACAAGCTTCCTTTTTGCACCATTATAAGCATGAAACATTTTACTCGTCTCCAACACCAATCAACTTATTTGAAACAACTCTCATAGATAAAAATCAATAAAGACCAGAGAGTTAATCATACCTTACTAAACAAAACTAATAAGCTCTGAACAAAATGCGAGTGGAAAACTAGAGCTAAACACATTACTAGCAAAAGAGAACACTCACAGAACAATAAGAGTGAAAACTAGAGTGTTCTATACAATGAAAATGGAGCGTGTCTCTCTCCCACACAAGAATGCTAGGATCCAACCATATGCTACAGAAAACAAAACAAAATAAAACTAAAACAAAAATAATGACGCTCCAAAAACAACACATAGCATATGTAAAAATATAGCGTCAAGAAAGATGACCTGATTCTTTGTTGATGAAGAGGGGATGCCCACTCTTGGATATTTTTTGGGGTGATATGGGCATCCCCAAGCTTGAGCTTTTGTCCATACTTCATATCATTACATCATTCTTCTCTCCCTACACTTGAAAGCTTCCTTCATACAAAACTTCACACAATTCTTATTAGCAGCATTAGTGTAATCAAAATAACAAATCCACTTGGGTTCAGTTCAAACATATATCAAATATCTATTAAAACATTAGCTACTGTAGCAACTTCTTCAAAAAGCTTTTTCCTCAAAATAACTCAAGAAGAAAGAGATTAAGAGGCAAATGCAAATACTGGTAGAAATCTGTCAAAACAGAACAGTAGGTAGAGATTGATTTTTTCGAAAATTCTCTGTTGCTCAAATCGAAAAGTGCAAACTAACAAAGTTAGATAATAACCTGGGGCATATGCTCAAAAATTGGCAGCTCAAAATTACGTTATGTCTAGGAATACGATGTTTTTTGGTGACAACACAGAATCTGTTTCAGGACAGCAACTTCCCCAAATCTTACTTTCTTCCTATTAGTAGAGGCTATTCTTGGCACAAAAACGAAATTAAAATGGTAAGGAGAGGTTGTTACAGAGGTAAAAACTTCTAAGACTCAACAAAAGAAAAATTACAGAAATAAAAAAATGGGTTATCTCTCCCAAGAGTGCTTTTCTTTAACGCCTTTCAGCTAGGTGCAGTAGTTTGAGAAGATGGTCACATAACAAATATGAATTGAAGTAAACAAGAGCATCAAGAAGCAAATATAAAACAAATTTAATCCTAAACCACTTCCTAAGAAAAATAATCTTGTAAAGAAACAAGTCATGGAAGCACAAAGCAACAAGCATAGGAAAGCAAAACAAGTGCAACTTCAGAATTTTCAACATAGAAAGGTGAAACTTAATATTGTTGAGATACATAAAGCCATGTTTCTCTCTCTCATAATAACTTCCAGTAGCATCATGAATAAAATTAACAATATAACTATCACATAAAGCATTCTTATCATGAGCCGCATGCATAAAATAATTATGGGATTTCTATTTTCGTGCCCTCGGGTCCTTAGTTGTACTCAGTTTTCCCCAGCCCCTTAGTTTTTCCTCAGTTTTCCCCAAGCCTTTGTCTGAAACCTGCAGAAGGAGCTCGAACGGAAGGAATCCGTTTATTTGAACGTTCCGTGCTGACGTGTGGGGCCGCATCGTCTGTGGGGCCGCGTCGTGTGGGGTTGGTAGGAAGGGACCGCGTGGGACAGGATGAGACCGTGTTTGGTTGTACGTGAGAGCTTGGTTTTGTCTCTCTCGGCCCAAATTGGCATTTTTAAGAGCAAATTTTCCCCTCTTTCTCTCTCTGTCTTTTTCACCAAATTAGTATCAAATCTAGAGAAGCTTCTATTTATGTTTTTCTTCAATTATTTATGCCTTTTGGCCCTCGTTTTTTGCCCAATATGGTAGGAAATCTAGAAGCTACTATATGATAAATTCATAGCAGCATAATCAGAAAACTAAGTATAATACATAAACTGCATACATCAGCCAAAAGTAGCTAATAACGTTGTTAATGTTCACGACAAACTAAGCTGAAAAAAATACAAGACGCACGCAATGTATGACCAACATGAAGATTAGGATACCCCAAGATGAATGAATTTGTTCTTCATTCCTCATATATTTCTTCGTCGCTCCATTCGTGCATTATCCCAAGGAAATATTCATTGAACTCCTTCCGTCTGCAGTGTGCGGCCAATACATCCTCCAAACGGTATGGTCTGTGTTCATTTCTCAGACCGTAGTTTCCTATTCTATCCACACGTAGTGGCCACTCATCCCAGGCCTTTGTATCATGAAAGTACTCTCTGATATAACCCAAATTCGCGTAGTAGATGCAGCCAGGTCGAAGTGTCGGGTGCACTCTGGTGTCGACGGAGATACACCGGATATAATGCACGAAGAAGGCATGACTGCCAATGTTACTGACCGGATGGAGAGAGCGGCTCTGAGTGTCCACACGGTACACCAATGGTTGGTCCTCCAAAAGCATGTTGTCCAACAACACAAGCAGCAGATCACCATCCGACTTCACAAGGTAGAACTTGTCATTTCCAAGTTCTGGAAATGAAATTAGTATCTCCATCTTGATAGTGCTCGCGCGCTGCTCCAACTGTACATTGGTGCACACTAATTGTCCGTCCCCAGAATTGTCCACAACTATTGCATACAATTCACCATTGCACGGGGTAATGCAACGCAGAGAATGGTGCTCGATCGAAAATCTTCCTTTTCCCCAATCTTCATATATATCCTTAGTTGGAGTGCTCTAATCGACCCAAGCAATTCCCTCCGGGTAATGTGCGGAAACGAAGACCATAGTCGGGGATTTCATTACAGCGACTGAATCCAGAAAAACAGATGGCATCTGCGCCTCAAACATAGTGTTCGATGTCTTTGTGAGTGGGTTCAGAAGCCGTATCTTGTGCGGCGGGTTCTTCTGGGCAAGCACGATGACTCCAAGGCAAAAGCCGACGAAGTAGTATCTAAAATATATTGATGAAGATAACATTCAGCACTAAGATGTTTACGGTTGAAAATAAGAATAGATTAACCCTATAGATATGGAGGAATTTGAACCTTGCATGAACTTTTGATAGATCTATGGTGACGTAGCGGGATGTGCCGAGTTGGAGGAAGGTGAACTCAGCGGCGCGTGGAAGGGCGTGGTCTACCATGATCCATTCGTGCAGGTGCACGTCGGGCTCAGGTAACCTGAGCGCCAATTTCTACAGACTTGCCTCATAGCAGAGTAGGTGTCCACGTACTCCTCATTCGCCGTAAGCATTCACCGATCTTGTGAAGTGGTCCGTCACCATGAGAGAGGCCCGCCACGGAGGTGCCGCTTGGATGCGCCGCCCCGGAGGCGACGGGCTCGCGACGACGGCTCGGCGCGACGGGCTCGGAGGTGACGGGCTCGGGGCGATGGCCGCCGGCGCATTCTTCTTCTCCATCGCCGGCAGGGGAGCGCTGTACGGCGGTTGGGGTTTTTCCTTGATTTGGAGAAGTTGATGGGACGTGAGAGGCGTGGTTTCGTGCGTGAGCGAGAATGAGACGTATTGTGTGCAGAGGGAGGGAGAGAGGGGCTTACGCGTCCTAAATGCGACCCGCGTCCTACGCGTCCACTATTGCATGTCTGCACCGCGACACGCATCAACAATGGCACGTCTTCCACTTCTGCACCGCAACACGCGTCCTCGAGTCTAACCCTGGAAATTTAGATATACTCAGGTATACCCTCGAGTCATATACTAGCATTTTTTGTGTGCTCAGTTTTCCCCTTGAGTGCTAATACTGGCTAGTGCAATATACTCAGTTTTACCCTCAAGTGGCTGGTCAACAGAGAGTCAACAAATGGGATTAACTAGTTAAATGAGTTATTTAATGTGCAAAAATTCCGAAAAAGAGTGGCACTTACTCATGGAGTCTTTACCACAAATTGCCACTTCTCAAATCATAGATAAATCAAGTTTTACCACAAATTGCCGCTTCTCAAATCACCTAGTAGCTACGAAGGTGCATGGTTTTCCACAATAAGCCCTACCCAAAACAGCTTTCCCCAAAACATACTTTGTCTGAATGAGGCCATAATTTTCACACTTATGTATATTTGTATTGCAAATAGTTTGAGGTAGGCCAAGATGGCTACAAGAAATGGGTGATGGTGTATCATTTTTTGCGTGAAAAATAATGGCTAAAAGAAATCGGTGATGGTTTATCATTTTCTATTTTTTAAATCTCATATTTGAATCTCTTAGTCTGTTTACTACTCACTTGCCCTTGGTTTGTTGATACTACTCAGTTTTGCCCTCTCCCTTCACAAATTCTCAGAGATGCCCAACATTGCCCTGATTGGTCTAGCCCATGTCACGCGGATCGTGCCCGTCGACCGTTGATCGTATGATCTAACGGGCAGGATAACCCCTATCTCTCTCTCTGGTCGGGTCCACCACCCTCTCTCTCTCTCTCTCTATCGGCGGTTAGCTTCCACCCTCTATGTATGCTAAAGGGCGGTTACCCAGTACGCTAAAGTTTGGTTTTCTGCATTATTTTTCACGAGCTAAATTATAAACTCTTTTAGGCATTATTTTTCACGCAAAAAATGATAAACCATCACCCATTTCTTGTAGCCATTAATTTCCACGCAAAAAATGATAAACCATCACCAATTTGTTATAGCCATTACTTTTCACGCAAAAAATGATACACCATCACCCATTTCTTGTAGCCATTACTTTCCACGCAAAAAATGATAAACCATCACCGATTTCTTGTAGCCATTATTTTTCACGCAAAAATGATACACCATCACCCATTTCTTGTAGCCATTACTTTCCACGCAAAAAATGATAAACCATCACCGATTTGTTGTAGCCATTACTTTTCACGTAAAAATGATGAACAATCACCGATTTCTTGTAGCCATTACGGTAAAATGATAAACTATCACGAATTACCATTTCTTTTAGGCATTACTTTTCACGGTAAAATGATAAACTATATCACGAAGTTCCATTTCCGTCAAGATAGTCCGCATTACTTTTTTGTTGAGATATATACCCCACAACGGTCATCTCCTCCTTAATTTATTGTGTAAACCCCCACAACGGTCACCTCCTCCTTAATTTATTGTGTAAACCCCTACAAAGGTCATCTCTCCCTTATAAACACCCACAACGGCCATCCCTTGTGTTAATAGATTCTGTCTCTCTCTTCTTCGTTCACATACACTTGATCCATTGCCATGGCTTCCACGTCTCGGACGCCGACCGGAAGGGGAAGGGGCGGCCGGGTGGTGGATCATCATCATTGCCACCACCACCATCAACACTGCCATTGATCATAGAGGAGTTCTTCATCATCGTCTATGAAGACTCTTTGGTCAAGAAGGTATGTACGCGTTCCCACATATATGATGCACGTGATTAATTATGGGCATGTTCTAAAAAAACTTTAATTTCAAACGATCGGCGCTCGATCTCTTTGCAGGCACTCCCAAAAAAGTTTGTGGACTATCTTGACGCCGAGCCAGCTAAGGTGTATCTGCGAGGCGATCATGCCCTCGTCTCTGGACCGTGGAGGTCTATTTGACGGACAAGGCCGGATGTACCTCGACAAGGGCTGGGAGAATTTCGCCATAGCGCACGGTGTGGATTTCAGCTGCTTCGTACACTTCAAATATGAAGGCGATGATGTGCTCACAGTGAAGGTGTTCGATGGAACAATGTGCAGGAAGTACTACTACTCGGACGACGAAGATACTGACGATGAAAGCGACAACGACGTGAAACCATGGATCCATTCCCTTTAGATAAGGGGATTATGACCAAGAATATGTATGTAGCTTCATATGCATCGATTTAGAGATCTAGCTATTTTCTATATATTATGCATGTAAAAAATAATATCGCAATTTCCACCATGATTCGAGCACCACAACCTCCAAACGATGTTTAGCATAAGATTCATTTTAGATTAAGCTGCGAAAATAGTCACCTGCCATTGGCTGAGGCGGCCCCACAGAGCGGCTCTATATGATATTCTCTAAATAAATAGACGACCCCAACGGTCATTGGCTGTGGAGGCCCCACAGAGCGGCAATATATGATTTTCTCTAAATAAATAGACGACCCCACTGGTCATTGGCTGCGGCAGCCCACAGAGCGGCAATATATGTCTTTTCCTGAAAATAGACGACCCCACTAGTCATTGGCTGCGGCAGTCCCACAGAGCGGCAATAAATGATTTTTCCTGAAAAATAGACGACCCCACTGGTCATTGGCTGCGACAGCCCTATAGAGCGCCCCATTTGTCATTGGCAGCCCCGCGTATACAATCAGGAAATAAAACGGCCGACGCATCAGCGATAGATGGATGGCTACCCGTCAGCACGAGACGGTCGGAGGAACGCCTTCGTGCAGCCCCACCGTCGATTAACGGTAACGGTAAGGCCTCTAACCTGACGGCAACCCTCCCGTCCGAGCATCTGCGAGGGGTTTCAAACTAGAGGGAGGAGAAAACTGAGGAAAAACTAACGAGCTGGGGAAAACTGAGTACAACTAACAAAGCAGGGGCACGGAAATAGAAAACCCAATAATTATCTCTCCCCACATAAGCATAGACATTCTTATTAATCGTAGTGGGATCAAATTCAAAAAAATAGCTATCATTATTATTATTCTCATCACCATAATCATCAAATATAGGAGGCATATTGTAATTATAATTAATTTCTCCTCAATAGTAGGTGGACTGAAAATATCATATTCATCATTGCAATCATCATATATTGGAGGTATAGTATCATCATAAGCAATAGAATAGTTATATTCCAAAGTGTGTTCATTTGTAAACATATCATCATTAGAAGGAACATGGATAGTACTAATAGTACAACAATTATTAACATCATCATTTTCAGAATTGGTACCAAAGAGATTTTCAATATCAAAAGTAGTATGCTTTTCCCAATCATGATCACTACTATAGGTAACAGGCATAGGAACATCATCGAGTTTAGACTCATCAACACAAACTATAATAGGAGCAACATGTTTAGGGGGAAATACCGTTTCCTCTCTCCTTTTACTCCTCCTCCTCCTCCTCCTCTTTTTCTTCTTCTTCTTCTTCTTCTTCTTCTTCTTCTTCTTCTTCTTCTTCTTCTTCTTCTTCTTCTTCTTCTTCTTCTTCTTTTCTTTAGGAGGGAGAGGCTTGAAAGGGAGCTTCTCCACATACCCCGGTTTATTGTCAGAAACAATAGAATAAACTTTGGAGGATTCCTCCTTTTAATTAATAAGAACAAAACACATATTAGTCCTGCCATATTTTGGTAAAGTTTCATCTTTTATAATATTTTGTATGTATGTATTTGTGTGGCAATTATCAACACAATAAAGATGACATCCATGAAGGACACTATTCATATCAAAAGCACTCATATCTACCAAAGAAGTTTTCCTTGATAAATCTTCACACCCCAAAAATAATGTAAGTTCATCATGCTGATTAGGAGTGATCATGTCATCACAATAAAAACTTGCAGTACTCATTGGATTCGAAAGTCTATTATCGTAGCTTGAGCATTGAAAATTGAAATGACCTACTTTATAGAAAAGTTCACAAACAAAAGGGTAGAGGGCACAAACTTTTTCACCAAGATCATTTAAAGCCCTATCCCACATTCTAGTTTTTTCATTCCTGTGATGGATAAAATTTTTTTCTTCGATTTGATTATTTTCGCAAGGTTTAAGTACTCCACAAAAATTAACATGCTTATAAGAAATAGTACTTTCAGAAGTTTGAGCATGTGTATTGCAATCATTAATAACAATTTCATTTTTCATGCAAGTGTCTTTATAAGGTTCATGATACATGTCCCAATTTCCTTTAGAAACATTAATATGAGAAGCAAAGGTTTTACAGCAGTCAACAATAATTTGAGGAGCAAGACCATATTTAGCACTAAGCTCTTGAAAATCAGCAGTTTCGGTGCAAGACTTAATGCAATCATACTCATAGTTTATACCTGATTCTTTACCTTTGTCGTTATCCCAATCTTTGGTACTGCTTTGAATTGCTTCAAGAAGATCCCACTTAGCTTCAACCTTCTTACTTGTGAAAGATCCCTCTAAACAAGCATCTAGATAGTCCTTGTATTGCCCTGAAAGCCTTGCATAAAAATTATTAATAACAATATTACTGGGGAGCTCATGAATGGGACATTTGAACATTAGTGACTTCAATCTCCCCAGCGCTTGGGAAATACCTTCTCCATCATGAGGAAGAAAATTATAAATATAATTCCTATCTATATGCATTTCATGAGGAAGATAAAATTTAATGTAAAAGAGAGATTCAAGCTCCTTCCACTCTGAATGATGAGCATCATCTAGTAGCTGATACCACTCCCTTGCCTTATCCTTAAGTGACAATGGAAATAATTTCTTCATGACATTTTCTCTTGATAAACCTGCAACCTTAAACAACTCACAATGTTCTTTAAGTTTCAACAAGTGATCACTTAGATGGACTATTTCATCCCCTGCATAACGTCCATCCATGATCTTTTCAAAAAAAATCATAGGTATTTTAAAAAAGAATACTTTCAGTAGGTTGATTTAAAATATCACATGCATCATTAGAATTATCCCATATGGGAAAATAAAATATCATCAGAGCAAATTTTCTCATCTAAAGCTGGGGGACTAAAAAGATCATAAAAACTAGCATCCCCAAGCTTAGACTTTTCCATAGTACTAGCAATAATGGTGTCCAAAGAATTCATACTAACAACAATGGTATTAGCATGCAAAAAAAGTTCCATAGGTTTTTAAATTTTCTCTTCAAACACCTCATGTCCTAACTCAAGATAAATACTATAAAGTTCTATAATTTTGTTGTTGTTTTCCATTAAGCCTAACTAGTGAAAATAAAAACAAGAAACAAAAAGATATAATTGCAGAATCTAAAGGAAATAACTTCAAGCACTCACCAGCAACTAAAAGACTTAGTTGCCGAGGATGTGAGTACCTTTTACCTTACCTTCCCGGCAACGACGCCAGAAAAGAGCTTGATATCTACGCATGCTTCTATTCTTGTAGACAATGTTGGACCTCCAAGTGCAGAGGTTTGTAGAACAGTAGCAAGTTTCCCTTAAGTGGATCACCCAAGGTTTATCGAATTCAGGGAGGTAGAGGTCAAAGATATCCCTCTCAAGAAACGCTGAAATTACGATACAAGAACTCTTGTGTCCCCAATACACTTGTCAGGTGTATAGGTGCACTAGTTCGGCGAAGAGATAGTGAAATACAAGTAATATGGATGATTATGAGTAGTAATTGCAATCTGAAATAAAAATGGCAGCAAGCAAACATGTAACAGAACTGGTTGTAAACGGTGTTTCAATGCTTGGAAACAAGGCGGGATCATACTTTCACTAATGGACACTCTCAACAATGATATCATAATTGAATACGTGGATATTATCTCTTCACTACGCTACTCTGAACCACTCTCCGGTTGGATAACAAACAATAATTCACTGTGTAGGGCTGCATAAGCACTTCTTAAAGTTCGCATTCCTAGTCTATGGACGCCCCATGCTATCACTTTGAGCATACAAAGATGGTACTAACTAGACACCACAATTCATAAGTATTTCGGTGAATTAAGCTTAAGAAACAAACACGGTGTGCACACTATCACCTTCACGCCGTGGCACAAGGTGTCCCCGGAGATCACATAATAAAACCACTTGAGTAGCACAATAGTTGAAGAATAACATCTATTTATTCAACTAGATTACAAAGCTCATGATCACATAAAGATCATACCATGGAGAGATGGATAGTCCACATAGCTACCGGTAAAGCTCTCAGCCTCGGGGGAGAACTACTCCCTCATCATCATAGGAAGCAACAACAGCGATGAAGATGGCAGTGGAGTCGATGGAGATGACTCCGGGGGAAATTCCCCATCCCGGCAGGGTGCCGGAACAGATACTTCTGTCCCCCGAAACTTGTGTGCGACGGCGGTGGAGCTACGAAACTTTTCGTGGGCGGAGGCTGGATGATTTAGGGTTTTCACGTCGGGAGGCTTCTTATAGGCGGAAGGGCGAGGTCGGTGGATGCCAGGGGGCCCACACCACCCCATGGCGCGACCAGGGGGTGGGCCGCGCCAAGGCATGGTGTGGCCCATCTCTGGCCCTCCTCCGTCTCTGCTCTGAACTCCGTCTTCACTCCGGGAAAAGTAGGAACTTTGGCTTTCGTTTCGTCCAATTCCGAGAATATTTCCTGTACAACTTTTCTGAAATACAAAACAGCAGAAAACAGGGAACTAGCACCGTGGCATCTTGTCAATAGGTTAGTTCCGGAAAATGTATAAAAGAAGTGTAAACAAAACATATAGAAATTGGTGTAAAATAAGCATGGAGCATCAAAAATTACAGATACGTTTGCGACATATCAGGTTCCAAGAAGCCAAGAGGAACAAGCTCCGTGTACAAGCACCCGGGAATAATTAGCTCACAAAATTTCGCTTCAATGGATCACAATGGAGAGCTCAAACCGATGCACCAAATGCGATGGCAACAACACACTAGGTTCTCAAATCCTTCACTCTCAAATTTCACCAAAGCTACAAAAGATTATGTGGGAAGAGGGGAGGAAGAAAAAGAGGGAGAACCCCAAACTTCTCTAAGTTCTAGATCTAATGGGTTCCCCTCACCGGATTGATTGGTGAAGATGTATATTGATGTCTACGGGTGCTTCTATTGTTGTAGACAGTGTTGGGCCTCCAAGAGCAGAGGTTTGTAGAACAGCAGCAAGTTTCCCTTAAGTGGATCACCCAAGGTTTATCGAACTCAGGGAGGAAGAGGTCAAAGATATCCCTCTCAAGCAACCCTGCAATCACGATACAAGAAGTCTCTTGTGTCCCCAACACACCTAATACACTTGTCGATGTATAGGTGCACTAGTTCGGCGAAGAGATAGTGAAATACAAGTAATATGGATGTATATGAGTGGTAATAGCAATCTGAATAAAATATGGCAGCGAGTAAACATGCAACAGAATAGTAAATAAGCGGTGTTTGCTGGAAACAAGGCCTAGGGATCATACTTTCACTAGTGGACACTCTCAACATTGATCACATAATAAATACGTTCTCTTCCTTTGTGCTACATATACTCTTGTTTGATAATGAACACCATTCGTTGTGTAGGGCTACAAGAGCACCTCAATGCCGGAGTTAACAAGCTCCACAACATTCAGCATTCATATTTAAGTAACCTTTGGAGCATAATAGATCTTTGCAACTTAAACCGAGCACTAACATAGCATACACACTGTCACCATTACACTATGAAGGGGGAATAAATCACATCAATACTATCATAGTAATAATTAACTCCATAACCTACAAGAGATTATGATCATAACCTACGCCAAGTACTACACGATGCACACACTGTCACCATTACACCGTGAAGGAGGAATAGACTACTTTAATAACATCACAAGAGTAGCACATAGACTAATAGTGATACAAAGCTCATATGAATCTCAATCATGTAAGGCAGCTCATGAGATCATTGTATTGAAGTACATAGGAGAGAGATTAACCACATAGCTACCGGTACAGCCCTTAGCCTCGATGGAGAACTACTCCTCCTCATGGGAGACAGCAGCGTTGATGAAGATGGCGGTGATGTCGATGGAGGAGCCTTCCGGGGGCACTTCCCCGTCCCGGTGGCGTGCTGGAACAGAGACTCCTGTCCCCCAGATCATTCCTCTTCTCTTTTGTTTACACATGTACTTTAGTTTAGTTTATATTTTTTATTTTTTTAGATGACACTCCTCCCAACCTTTGCTTTCTCAATCCATGGCTAACCGAATCCTCGGGTGCCTTCCAACAATCACATACCATGGAGAAGTGTCTATTTGCAAAATTAAGTTGCTTACTGATGAATCAGAGCAAAACATGTGAAGAGAATTATTAATGCAAGTTGTAATTAATTGGGGCTGGGAACCCCATTGCCAACTCTTTTTGCAAAATTATTGGATAAGCGGATATGCCACTAGTCCATTGGTGAAACTCTGTCCGAAGTAAATGACAAGATCGAAAGATAAAACACCACATACTTCCTCATGAGCTATGAAACATTGACACAAATAAGAGATAATAGCTTTTGAATTGTTTAAAGGTAGCACATGAAGTATTTGCTTGGAACGGCAGAGAAATACCATGTGGTAGGTAGGTATGGTGGACACAAATGGCATAGTTTTTGGCTCAAGGATTTGGATGCACGAGAAGAATTCCTCTCAATACAAGGCTAGGCTAGCAAGGTTGTTTGAAGCAAACTCAAGTATAAAATGGTGCAGCAAAACTCACATATGAACATATTGTAAGCATTATAAGACTTTACATCGTCTCCTTGTTGTTCAAACACCTCAACCAGAAAATATCTAGACTTAGAGAGACCAATCATGCAAACCAAATTTTAACAAGCTCTATGTAGTTCTTCATTAGTAGGTGCAAAGTACATGATGTAAGAGCTTAAACATGATCTATATGAGCACAACAATTGCCAAGTATCAAATTATTCAAGACATTATACCAATTACCACATGTAGCATTTTCTGTTTCCAACCATATAATAATTAACGAAGCAGTTTCAACCTTCGCCATGAACATTAAAAGCTAAGAACACATGTGTTCATATGAACCAGCGGAGCGTGTCTCTCTCCCACACAAGCATGAATTTATTCAAACATAAACAAAAATAAAAACAAACAGACGCTCCAAGTAAAGCACATAAGATGTGACCGAATAAAAATATAGTTTCAAGAGATGACCGATATTGTCGATGAAGAAGGGGATGCCTTGGGCATCCCCAAGCTTAGACGCTGGGTCTTCTTGAAATATGCAGGGATGAACCACGGGGCATCCCCAAGCTTAGACTCTTCACTCTTCTTGATCATAGTATATCATCCTCCTCTCTTGACCCTTGAAAACTTCCTCCACACCAAACTCGAAACAAACTCATTAGAGGGTTAGTGCATAATCAAAAATTTCACATGTTCAGAGGTGACACAATCATTCTTAACACTTCTGGACATTGCCCAAAGCTACTGGAAGTCAATGGAACAAAGAAATCCATCGAACACAGCAAAAGAGGCAATGCGAAATAAAAGGCAGAATTTGTCAGAACAGAACAGTCCGTAAAGACAAATTTTTTAGAGGCACTGGACTTGCTCAGATGAAAATGCTCAAATTGAATGAAAGTTGCGTACATATCTGAGGATCACGCACGTAAATTGGCAGATTTTTCTGAGTTACCTACAGAGAACCCTGCCCAAATTCGTGACAGACAAATCTGTTTCTGCGCAATAATCCAAATCTAGTATGAACCTTGCTATCAAAGACTTTACTTGGCACAACAATGCAATAAAATAAGATAAGGAGAGGTTGCTACAGTAGTAACAACTTCCAAGACTCAAATATAAAACAAAATTGCTGTAGTAAAATAAACACATGGGTTATCTCCCAAGAAGTGCTTTCTTTATAGCCATTAAGATGGGCTCAGCAATTTTAATGATGCACTCGCAAGAAATAGGAATTGAAGCAAAAGAGAGCATCAAGAAGCAAATTCAAAACACATTTAAGCCTAACCCACTTCCTATGAAAAGGAATCTTGTACACAAATAAATTCATGAGGAGCAAAGTGACAAGCATAGGAAGATAAAACACGTGTAACTTCAAAAATTTCAGCATATAGAGAGGTGTTTTAGTAACATGAAAATTTCTACAACCATATTCACTACAAGAAAAGTTGCCATGGCCGACGAAGTTGAAGTCGCGCCGTGGTTGCTAGTGTACCATGGCCGACGATTTTTGGTCTCTCCGTTGTGCATGTCAAAACGTTTTTTTCTCGTTTTGAGGCCACCTAGCCCGACAAAAACGGCCAAAACGTGGCGTATGGTGTCCCGGACGTGGTGCATCTCGAAATCTCGGGTTCGCCGGCCGAGTCAACACAAATCCGCACCGCCGAGGGATGTAGGGCCTGATACAGCCTCTCGCATTGTTTTTTTCTCGATCGTGCCATCTCGTTCAACGCTCTCCGATCGAGCCGTTTACGATGCAGGATCATGGGTCCCGCATGTCATCCTCTATGAACCAAAATTCTTTCTATTCTTGGATTTTTTTGACCCCCTGATTTCTGGCTACTTCCTTTTCTTTTGATCCCTTGCCGCCTTGGAAACGTTGAGACCGCTGCTGCTAAATGGGACCCGCATGTCATCCTCTATGTGCAATCAACTTTCTTTTCTTGGAGTTTTTTTGGCACCTCATATTTGTTCACTTGCCTTTTCTTTCGATCCCGCCTCTCAAATGGTGATACCGCTGCTGCTAAATGGGACCCGCATGTCATCCTCTACGTACTATAAAACTTTCTTTTCTTGAATTATTTTTGGCTCCCGATATTTGGTCACTTGCCTTTTTCTTTCGATCCCGCCGCCTCTCAAATCGGATACCGCTGCTGCTAAATGGGACCGCATGTCATCCTCTATGTACTATAAAACTTTCTTTTCTTGAATTATTTTTGGCTCCTCATATTTGGTCACTTGCCTTTTTCTTTCGATCCCGTGCAGCCTCTCAAACGGTGATACCGCTGCTGCTAAATGGGACCCGCATGTCATCCTCTATGTACTATAAAACTTTCTTTTTTGAATTATTTTTGGCTCCTCATATTTGGTCACTTGCCTTTTCTTTCGATCTCATGCCACGTTTGAAACGTTGAGAACCTGGGCTCATGGGACCCGCATGTCATCCTCTATGTTCTATAAAAGTTTATTTTCTTGGATTTTTTTCACCCTCTGATTTTTGGCTATTTCCTTTTTCTTTTGATCCCCCGCCGCCTTGGAAACGTTGAGTAAGCTGCTGACTCATGGGACCCGCATGTCATCCTCTATGTACTATAAAATTTCTTTTCTTGAATTATTTTTGGATCCTCGATATTTGGTCACTTGCCTTTTCTTTCGATCTCATGCCACGTTTGAAACGTTGAGGAACCCGCAGGGTCATGGGACTCGCATGTCATCCTCTATGTACTATAAAAGTTTATTTTCTTGGTTTTTTTTCACCCTCCGATTTTGGCTATTTCCTTTTCTTTTGATCCCCCACGCTTTGAAACGTTGAGGACTCTGCTCATATAGTCCCATATGTCAGCCTCTATGTATAATCAAGTTTCTTTTCTTGAATTATTTTGATCCCGATATTTGGTCACTTGCCTTTTCTTTCGATCTCATGCCACGTTTGAAACGTTGAGGAACCTGCTGGCTCATGGGATCCGCATGTCATCCTCTATGTACAATAAAACTTTCTTTTCTTGGATTTTTTGGCACCCGATATTTGGTCACTTGCCTTTTTCTTTCGATCTCATGCCGCCTTGAAACGCGTTGACTAAGCTGCTGGCTCATGGGTCCCGCATGTCATCCTCTACGACAATAAAAGTTTTCTTTCTTGAATTATTTTTGACCCCTAATTTCTGGCTATTTGCCTTTTTCTTTTGATCTCCGCCCCTCTGAAACGATGAGGACGCTGTTCAGGTCGGTCCCACATGTCAACCTCTATGAACAATAAAAGTTTCCTTTGATGGATTTATTTTGAACCCCTAATCAATTTCTGGATATTTCCTTTTTTCTTTTGATCCCCTGCCGCCTTGAAATCGCTGAGGATGTCGCCGCCTCATGGGTCCCGATGTTATCCTCTCGAACGGTAAATGTTTTTTTTTTTTTGTTGACCAAACGATTTTTGGCTTATTTTTTTCGATCTCCTGCAGCCTTTAAAACGTTGAGGACGCCGCTGGCTCACGGGTCCCACATGTCAGCCTCTATGAACAATAAACGCCGAGGACGCTTGCCTCATGGGTCCCGCATGTCATCCTCTTAGAACGAAAATGTTTCTTTTCTTGGATTTTTTACCAATAGATTTTTGGTTTATTTTTTCTTTCCATCCCCTCCCGCCTTTAAAACGTTGACGACGTGGCTCATGGGTCCCCGATGTCAGCCTCCCCGTACAACAAACATGTGATATCTTGATTATTTTGCAGACAATAAATAGTGTATTGCGCTCTGAGCTATTTCAAACGGATAAAATAAATCTTTATTTTTACATAAACAAACTTATATGTTGAATCTCCTTGTTTTTTTTTGTTTTTGCGAAGCATAGGACTTTCCTGTTTTTTTAGAAAATTCCGAACTTTCTGTTTTGGAGTGGGCTGAAATTGTACGAGTCAAAAGGCCAAGCAGGATAGTTCGAAGGCCAAGATGTCCAGATGCAGTCCAATTGAAATCTTTCTTCTTGGATTTTTTTCACCCCCGATTTCTGGCTACTTCATTTTTCTTTTGGTCCCGTGCCGCCTTGGAAACGTTGAGACCGCTGCAAAAATGGGACCCGCATGTCATCCTCTATATACAATAAAATTTATTTTCTTGGATTATTTTTGGCACTCATGGGTCCCGCATGTCATCCTCTATGAACCAAAATTCTTTCTATTCTTGGATTTTTTGACCCCGATTTCTGGCTACTTCCTTTTTCTTTTGATCCTTGTCGCCTTGGAAACGTTGAGACCGCTGCTGCTAAATGGGACCCGCATGTCATCCTCTATGTGCAATCAACTTTCTTTTCTTGGAATTTTTTTGGCACCTCATATTTGGTCACTTGCCTTTTTCTTTCGATCCCCGCCGCCTCTCAAACGGTGATACCGCTGCTGCTAAATGGGACCCGCATGTCATCCTCTATGTACTATAAAACTTTCTTTGAATTATTTTTGGCACCTCATATTTGGTCACTTGCCTTTTTCTTTCGATCCCCCGCCTCTCAAACGGTGATACCGCCTGCTAAATGGGACCCGCATGTCATCCTCTATGTACTATAAAACTTTCTTTTCTTGAATTATTTTTGGCTCCTCATATTTGGTCACTTGCCTTTTTCTTTCGATCTCATGCCACGTTTGAAACGTTGAGGAACCTGCTGGCTCATGGGACCCGCATGTCATCCTCTATGTACTATAAAAGTTCATTTTCTTGGTTTTTTTTCACCCTCTGATTTTTGGCTATTTCCTTTTTCTTTGATCCCCTGCCGCCTTGAAACGTTGAGGACTCTGCCTCATAGGTCCCACATGTCAGCCTCTATGTACAATCAAGTTTCTTTTCTTGAATTATTTTGGATCCTGATATTTGGTCACTTGCCTTTTCTTTCGATCTCATGCCACGTTTGAAACGTTGAGGAACCTGGCTCATGGGACCCGCATGTCATCCTCTATGTCCATCAACTTTCTTTTCTATGGATTTTTTTGGCACCCTAATTTCGGCTACTTTTTTTCTTTTGATCTCAAGTCGCATTTGAAACGTTGGGACCGCTGCTGCAAAATGGGACCCGCATGTCATCCTGTATGTACAATAAAAGTTTCTTTTCTTGGATTATTTTCCACCCTCTGATTTTTGGTCACTTGCCTTTTTCTTTCGATCTCATGCCTTGAAAGGTTGAGGAACCTGGTGGCTCATGGGACCCGCATGTCATCCTCTATGTGCTATAAAAGTTTATTTTCTTGGATTTTTTTTCACCCTCTGAATTTTGGCTATTTCCTTTTTCTTTTGATCCCCTGCCGCCTTTGAAACGTTGAGTAAGCTGTGACTCATGGGACCCGCATGTCATCCTCTATGTACAATCAACTTTCTTTTCTTTTAATCTCAAGCCGCATTTGAAACGTTGAGACAGTGCTAAATGGGACCCGCATGTCATCCTCTATGTAAAATAAAGTTTATTTTCTTGGATTATCTTTGGCTCCCGATATTTTGTCACTTGCCTTTTTCTTTCGATCTCATGCGCCTTTGAGACGTTGAGTAAGCTGCTGGCTCATGGGTCCCGCATGTCATCCTCTACGAACAATAAAAGTTTCCTTTCTTGGAGTTATTTTTGACCCCTAATTTCTGGTTATTTGCCTTTTTCTTTTGATCTCCTGCCCACTTTGAAACGATGAGGACGCTGTTGGCAGGTCGGTCCCACATGTCATCCTCTATGAACAATAAAAGTTTCCTTTGATGGATTATTTTGAACCCCTAATTAATTTCTGGATATTTCCTTTTTTTCTTTTGATCCCCTGCCGCCTAGTTGAGGATGCCGTCTCATGGGTCCCGCATGTCATCCTCTCGGAACGTAAATGTTTCTTTTTCTTGGATTTTGTTTACCAAATGATTTTTGGCTTATTTTTTCTTTCGATCTCCCGCCACCTTTAAAACGTTGAGGACGCCGCTGGCTCACGGGTCCCACATGTCGGCCTCTATGAACAATAAACGCCGAGGATGCCTGCCTCATGGGTCCCGCATGTCATCCTCTCGAACGAAAAGTTTCTTTCTTGGATTTTTACCAACAGATTTTTGGTATATTTTTTCTTTCCATCCCCTGCCGCCTTTAAAACGTTGATGACGCTGCTGGCTCATGGGTCCACGATGTCAGCCTCCCCGTACAAGAAACATGTGATATCTTGATTATTTTGCAGACAATAAATAGTGTATTGCGCTCTGAGCTATTGCAAACGGATAAATTAAATATTTATTTTTACATAAACAAACTTATATGTTGAATCTCCTTGTTTTTTGTTTTTGCGAAGCATAGGACTTTCCTGTTTTTTTTAGAAAATCCGAACTTTCCTGTTTTGGAGTGGACTGAAATTGTACGAGTCAAAAAGCCCCAGCAGGATAGTTCGAAGGCCCAGACGGCGGATGCAGCCAATTGAAATCTTTCTTTTCTCATTTTTTCACCCCCGATTTCTGGCTACTTCATTTTTCTTTGGTCCTGTGCCGCCTTGGAAACATTGAGACCGGCTGCAAAATGGGACCCGCATGTCATCCTCTATGTACAATAAAATTTCTTTTCTTGGATTATTTTTGGCTCCCGATATTTGGTCACTTGCCTTTTTCTTTCGATCCCGTGCAGCCTCTCAAACGGTGATACCGCTGCTGCTAAATGGGACCCGCATGTCATCCTCTATGTACAATCAAGTTTCTTTTCTTGAATATTTTTGGCTCCTGATATTTGGTCACTTGCCTTTTTCTTGCGATCTCATGCCACGTTTGAAACGTTGAGGAACCTGCAGGCTCATGGGACCCGCATGTCATCCTCTATGTACTATAAAACTTTCTTTTCTAGGATTTTTTTGGCACCTCATATTTGGTCACTTGCCTTTTTCTTTCGATCCCTGCCGCCTCTCAAACGTGATACCGCTGCTAAATGGGACCCGCATGTCATCCTCTATGTACAATCAAGTTTCTTTTCTTGAATTATTTTTGGATCTGATATTTGGTCACTTGCCTTTTTCTTTCGATCTCATGCCACGTTTGAAACGTTGAGGAACCTGGCTCATGGGACCCGCATGTCATCCTCTATGTACTATAAAAGTTCATTTTCTTGGTTTTTTTCTCTGATTTTTGGCTATTTCCTTTTTCTTTTGATCCGCTTTGAAACGTTGAGGACTCTGCTGGCTCATAGGTCCCACATGTCAGCCTGTATGAACGATAAAGCTTTCCTTTCTTGGAGTTTTTACCCCCTAATTTCTTTTTTCTTTTGATCTCAAGCCGCATTTGAAACGTTGGGACCGCTCGCAAAAATGGGACCCGCATGTCATACTCTATGTACAATCTAGTTTTTCTTGGATTATTTTGGCTCCTGATATTTGGTCACTTGCCTTTTTCTTTCGATCTCATGCAGCCTCAAACGTTGAGGAAGCTGCTGGCTCATGGGACCCACATGTCATCCTCTGTACTATAAAAGTTTCTTTTCTTGGATTTTTTCACCCTCTTATTTTTGGCTATTTCCTTTTCTTTTGATCCCCGCCGCCTTGGAAACGTTGAGTAAGCTGCAAAATGGGACCCGCATGCCATCCTCTATGTACAATCAACTTTCTTTTCTTGGAGTTTTTTTACCCCCTAATTTCTGGCTACTCTTTTTCTTTTTATCTCAAGCCGCATTTGAAACGTTGACACCGCTGCTGCAAAATGGGACCCGCATGTCATCTTTTATGTACAATAAAGTTTCTTTTCTTGGATTATTTTTGGCTCCTGAATCCTGATATTTGGTCTCTTGTCTTTTTCTTTCGATCTCATGCCGCCTTTGAAACGTTGAGGAAGCTGCTAGCGCATGGGTCCCGCATGTCATCCTCTATGAACAATAAAAGTTTCCTTTCTTGGAGTTATTTTTGACCGCTAATTTCTGGCTACTTCCTTTTTCTTTTGATCCCCGCCGCCTTGGAAACGTTGTAAGCTGCTGACATAAGGGGCCCGCATGTCATCCTCTATGTACAATCAACTTGCAAGATCTTGGAGAGCTTGTATAAGTGGGACCCATATGTCATCATCTATGTACAATAAAAGTTTCTTTTCTTGGATTATTTTTTGCTCTTGATATTTGGTCACTTTCCTTTTTCTTTCGATCTCATGCCGCCTCTGAAACGTTGAGTAAGGTGCTGGCTCATGGGACCCGCATGTCATCCTCTATGTACAATAAAGTTTCTTTTCTTAGATTTTTTTACCCCCTATTTTTTGGTCACTTGCCTTTTTCTTTCGTTCATATGCCGCCTTTGAAATTGAGGTCGCAGTGGCTCATGGGTCCCACATGTCAGCATCTATGAACAATAAACCATTCCTTTGTTGGAATTATTTTTTACCCCTAATTTCTGGCTATTTGCCTTTTTCTTTGATCCCCGCCCCTTTGAAACGCGCTGGTCGGTCCCACATGTCACCCTCTATGAAGAATAAAAGTTTCCTTTTTTGGATTTATTTTTGACCCCTAATTTCCGGCTATTTGCCTTTTTCTTGATCCCCGCCGACTTCGAAATGATGAGGATGCTGCTGCAGATCGGTCCCACAGTCAGCCTCTATGAACTATAAATGTTTCCTTTCTAGGATTTATTTTTACCCCTATTTTCGGCTACTTGCCTTTTTCTTTGAAACGTTGAGGACGCTTGTCTCATGGGTCCCACGTGGCATCCTCTCTGAACGATAAACCTTCATTTCTTGTTAACGTTTAGGTTTATCATATTATTGCAGACTAATACAAGCTCTTTCGCTCCAAGATCTTGCAAGTTGATAGATTAAATCATGGAATTATCAGGATATGTTTTAAATTTCAAATCCACTTTATGAATTTTTAAAAATACCGTTATCCATGTGGGTATGGAGCGATCAAGGATTTTCATATTGGGCATGAGCAGTTTCAAAAATTGGAACCCAATAATTCAAAATAAATAAAAACAACTTTTATGTAGAATCTCCGTGTTTTTTTTTGCCAATCATAGGATCTGTGTTTCATTAGAAAAGGGCCGAAATTGCATGAGCAGAAAGGCCCATTTGTAGTTATTGGGCTTCGACAGCCGGAGCAAGTAGACCGATAACAATTACCATGTAGATGTTCGTTGGCAACCCAAAAGTGAAATATTGGGCCCAACAGGGGAAGGTTGAACAGTACTTTTTCTATTGGGAAGGTGGTACATGGGGTTATCCTGACAAAAAAAATGGAACATGGGTTACTGAAGGTTGCCCATTTGTGCCTAATATGTTTGTCAGCAGGAGCTTTACCTTCCGCCGCCGCTCCGCTTCCGCCTCCGCCGCCATGGTCGAGCTAGCGGTACGGCGGCGTCTCGAGCTCGGGGTAGCGCAGCGTCCGCGCGCCCCCCAAATTAAGGTACCTATTAAGCGGACATACGTACCGGCGACGAGCATATCGGCCTCGCGACGGCACCTACGATAGGCTCGGCTGGCCTTGGGGCATTTACCCCTAGCCTCTTCCATGCTCAAGTTTTTGAAATGTTTCTGGCTCTGTTCAACACTGGATCAAATTTGTCAACATGACCATTTTTATGGAGTAGCAACGAGTTGAATCTCTCAAAACTCTTTAAGTTCTGCAATATAACGACTAATTGGTACTACCTTATACAAAATGATTACATATCCTTATTTTGGAAGCAAGCAATCACACACTTATAGTTTGCTAGTCAGCTGCATGTAACGTTAAAAATCGGCAATTATAATGAATAAACCTGTAATTTTCACTTAAAATGCATTAAGGAGCATCAAATTTGACAAATCAAACCATGTCTTACTGAAAATTGACATGTCTTTCTCATGCAGAAATGTAAAATTATCCATGCATGTGCATTTATACAGGTTAAGTTTTGCACGTATTATTTTTTGTAACTTTTCTGACTACCTTCAAAGCTCCAATCCTTCTTCATCATCTTTGTTGTACCGCACTGATGCAAGTGAATGCGAGCTGCTCGCCAGACGCGACTTCGTGTCCGATATGTGTACTATGCCTTCTCCATCTAGTGCTAGTTACGCCTCTGTGCTAATTAATTCTATCCCAGTGCCTACATCCAGCACAAACCTCTGTCATTGCAGCTGTGACTCACCTCGACCATTGGAGCCCAATCACAAGAGCGAGCTCAGTCTCAACCAGAGAGGCATGTGTCTCATGGTTAGCTATCTACAACTTGCTGTCTTACTAAAACCGTGCCTATCATAGAGATCACCTCGCTGGTGTAGCAATGGCTGCAAGTAGCTGCTAGCATGAGCGAAGGGGATAAGGAAGAAAATATTAAAAAAATGGGGTGGGGCCAACAAGCAGGAAAGCTATCTATAGCTTTATGGATGTTTCTGGAATTGGGTAGAAAATAGTAGATGACACTGTAGCAGCGAATCCCAGAGACCAAGGCCGTTGGATGATGTCTAATGAACGGCAGAACTGTGTTCAAGAAAAAAACGGCAGAACAAAATAGGCGAAATTAGCTTGAATTTTGATATAAATCTTGGGCATTTTCCCTCGAACATGATGTACTACTACTACTGTACTCAACTTTGGGTAGTCTCTGGACTAGTCTCCCTCGTCCACCAATTATTATTATACTAGTGCGGAAAGTTGAGGGGAGTCCCTAGTCCCGAGCACTTCGCCCACTTCCCCTGGCCTCATCCCAGAGATCTCACACCAACCACCTCACCGTCGACTAGCCGCCAGTCTACACCCCTCCGAAGAATCCCCAATGGCGGCGACGCCCCTACTAGAGCGCTCCTCACGCGAGCGCATCATCGAGTCTGGCCCACATGTCTTCCGTGCCTGCCGTGTGTCGGCAAGCACGACCGACTTCTCCGTCGGCGAGCCGCCGGCCGTGGGCGAGGGCGAGGCGTCCCCGTACACTATGACAGTGCACATCTTCTTCTCGAGGACGTACGAGCTCAGGAGGATGGCCGGCCCCCTCCCTGCCCCACTGGATGAGGACGATATCACCACTACACCCTGCGAAGAGGTGGTGCTGGATCTTGGCTTGCCTCCGAGGGAGCTGCGTAGTGGGGGCTATGTCGTGCGAACTATGCGCGAGATTCTTGCCCGTGTATGGCTGCTCAAGAACCTGAACCTCACGGAGGAGGAGTGGGACATCATCATGCCTTACGATGTTATGCACCTGATGTGGCAGCAGGCGTGTCGTCGGGTCGGTGGCCTCCACTTCGACCTCACCCTTAGGGTGGACCACCGGCTCATCGTCAACTTGCCGGCGCTGCAAGACAGTTGGGTCCTAGTTGCGCCGGAGGACGGCCACTGCAGCATATGCATGCTGGGGCTGTCGCGCGCACAACGGTGCGTCTCCGGGGATGCAAACACCCATTCCATAGGAAGTGCATCTTCTCCTGGTTTGTAACGAACGCCAGCTGCCCTATCTGCCGCGATAAAGTGCTGACCCATCTTATTTTCGATTTGTAGCATAGTATGAATAAAAACCCTGTATGATAGGGATGCCATGCCAATTTGAATCCTATGTCAAGAGAAATTCTATTTGATTGTGGTTATAAGATATTTTGCATTAGTTTGATCTATTATCATTCTATTTTCCTATGGGATATGACCCTATGAATCAAACAGCATGGGATTACTTCCACACAATTAAGTTTGACCAACTTTTAGTAGGACAACAAACATAAATAATTAGTCATCATGGGATTACAATCCAACAGATAATTGTCTTCAGGACTCATACGTTTTCCAAATAGAAAAATCAAAACAAATCATGGTTCTTCATCTCATAGCATGATACAGAGACAAGAGTCTAATCATCATCATCATCATCATCACCTCCGTCTTCATTCTGATATTCGTGCATGGTCTCATCCTGCTCGTCGTGTCCATTCTCCTCCTGAGATTCACCAGGTAGCTTCAGTTTATCCATCTCTTTGTTGACTATACTAACCTCAACAGTGAAATCTACTTCTCCATCATGTGCAGGGATACCTGTATCCAACGAGGTTTCATCAATGTCAGCAACTTTAGTTTGCCTAGAACCAGCGAAATCATCTTGCTGGGCACCAATTATTGGATCCGCATTCTCATCCAAATCATATATGTTCCTTGCCACAAACTTTTGCACATACTGCCATCCTTTTCTAGATCTGTCTTCCAAGAAAAGTACCTTGGCCGCTTGAGGTACCAAAATATAAGGATCATCCTTGTACCACTGAGCAGTAGTATTGACTGATATGAAATACCCATCATTTCTGGCACCTTTGCCCTTGTTTGGATCTTGGTTGTACCAGTAACACTTAAATAGAACCACAGATCGGACAGTAACCTTATCACTATAGAACAACTGAATAACCTCTTCTATGTGACCATAATGGTCAAATGACTCTGATCTCTTCTTTCTGGTTGTCAAGTGATCTCCACTGGTTGTGATGCCACTATTTCGTGTCTTCAAATGTTGTTCACGCTCATAGGAGCTGTAATGGACACCATTGGCATTGCAAGCTGCAGCTACCAACACCCTCTTATCTGGACCACGTGATAGGACAAGGAGATCAGCACTAACAGCGCCTGGATTCTCCGCATGGAGTTTCGAGATCTACGATTACAAAATAGACAAGAGGTCATCTCATGTGAAAACACATAGACAAGTCAGAGTGCAATTGAACATCTTACATGTTTCTCAAACCAGTCCTGAAACCCACTCCCACGTGCCGATAGCTTTCCATTCGTTTCCATGTACAACCTGCAAAACATAGCCAAGTCAGCTGAATATATTTCATTTTGATACAATTTCATAGTATATGCGAGGAACTGAGGATTTCGTGTGCATAGTACTCACTTAACATATTCATCAGCCTCTGTAGCATTATTCAGCACATACCAAGACAGTGTTCAAATTCAGACTGCTCTAATGTTTTTTCGGTCCTCTTTCCTATTAGCTCAACACCATGATTAAAAACAGATCCTCCAACTTCCAAAATTCTGCGACCCCGGTTGAATCTGGTCTCAATATCAGGAATATATCTTGATGCAAATGTATATGCTTCAGCAGCAATATACGCCACTGCAATGCAAGCCTCCGGTCTAGCTTTGTTCCTAACTGTATTCTTGAAAGTGCACAGTCGACGTTCTATAGGGTACATCCATCCATATTGTACCGGACCTCTTAAAAGTGCCTCATCAGGTAGATGAACAGCCAAATGCACCATCACATCAAAGAACGCTGGAGGATATATCAGCTCCAGCTTGCATAGGATTACTGCTATGTCCACCTTAAGACGTAGTACAACAGCTCTGCTTAGAGTTTTACTACATATTTCCCTAAAGAACCTTCCCAACTCTGCAATCACGTTGTACATATTTGGCTTCACTAAATCTTTAATGCCAATAGCTAAAAGCCTTTGCAGCAGGATGTGACAATCGTGAGTTTTCAACCCTTGGAGCTTGTTTCCTTCAGCATTGAGACAATTTGCAATGTTGGAAGCAAATCCGAACGGGAACATCACACCTCGGAGGTACTCACAAAATAATCTCCTTTTAGGCATCGGCAATGTGAATTCCGCGCCTCGAAATTTATAATGTTTTTCCTTGCCTTTGTTCACTTTGTCATTACGATCCAGTTGCAAGTGCCTGTTAACATTCAATGTTGCACAATCAATCCTAGCATTTGAGCTATCTTTTGTCTTGGATGGAATGTTGAGTAATGTGCCGACAATGTTGTCACATATATTTTTCTCCATGTGCATGATATCAATATTATGCCGAAGCTTCTTACCAGCCCAATACGGCAAGTCCCAAAGAGTGGCCCTGCGCTTATAAAATATTCTCGGTCTATCATTTTCCATTTCCTTCCTCTTGGTACATGCTGCTATTTCACCTCCCATCTTCCTTTTGGTAGCTGCTAGACTCAGTTCATCTCCTCTCTTCTTCCTTTTTCTACTGCTACTACTGCTGCTGCATCTTCTGTATTCTTCTCTGCTGTGGCGGCTGGTGGTTTTCCTGGTTTAACATTTCTGACCGCTTCTAGGTGCGCCTCCAACTCGTGACTCGTAAAGTGCTGCGGTTCAGTCTTTGCACAGGCCTGATCACCAATAAATTGCAATTTTTTACTATTTTTTCGGAAACTGTGACCTATTGGAAGGAAACGGCGATGGCCCATATAGCATATCTTGTTTATTATCCTCACTGCCAGCTGATCTGTATCACAGTGAACACATGCATTATAACCTGATGTTACTCTGCCTGACATAGTGCCCAAAGCTGGATAATCATGGGTGCAATACAGTACAGCAACACGTAATAGAAAATTTTGTTCTTTAGGTTGACACACATCCCGTGTAGGGACACCCTCCCATAATGTTTGCAAGTCTCTAATAAGAGGCTGCATGAACACATCAAAATCCTTCCCAGGAGATTTGGGACCTGGGATGAGTAAGGCCATCATACAGTTCGACTGATCGGTGCATGTCCAGGGAGCCTGGTTGTAAGGTGTAACTAGTACTGGCCACATGCTATACGAGTTGCTCATGTTGCCAAATGGGTTGAATCCATCTGTAGCAAGGCCAAGTCTCAGGTTCCTTGGATCTGCAGCAAAATCTGGATGATCCAGGTCGAATTGCTTCATCGCCATCAGCAGGATGCCTCAGTAAATCAGGGTCGGGCGTGAGAAATCTTTGTGCCATCTTGTTTCCCGAGATGTTTTGTTCTGAAGCAAACAACCTCTGCAATCTTTGTACAAGTGGAAAGTATCTCAGAACCTTCCAAGGAATCTTTTTCTTACCACCAGCTCCATCATGTTTCCATCTTGATTCCTTACATACTGGACATTCATCGAGGTCATTATACTCCATCCAAAACAGTGCACAGTTATTTTTGCAAAAATCAATCTTCTCATATCCAAGTCCCAGTACCTTGATGTACTGCTTCACCTCATAAAAGGATTTTGGCAGTCCAGCCCCAGGGAGTGCATCGTTGTATGTCTTCGCAACTGCATTGAAGGCTTTATTGGTAATCCCCTGGTATGACTTGTCATGAAGTAATTTCACAATTAATTCGAATCTTGACACAACAGAACCAGGGGCCACTAAGCGCTTAGCATCTTCTATCAGGTCATGGAAAAGAGGCTTTTTGTGATAACCATGGGGCTGTTGGCTTGCATATGGATACAGATCCCGTAACAAATTAGCAGTAGCCTCATCCTAGACGAGATCTTCAGGCTGATAACCATCAGAATAAAGAGGATCAATAATCTCAGGCTGATCATAGTGTTCACCATGGTTAATCCACCTGATATATGTCTGGTCCATCCCATAAACGAATAAATGATCTGAGACTACATGTTGAGGCTTGGACCCAATATTCAAACATACGCGGCATGGACAAATCACTTCCTTTGTTGTGTCGCCGTCAGTAAAATCACTAACTTGCTTCATGAAGTCTTCAATACCACTCAAATATGTTGGTGTGTTTAATGAGTGAAATAATATCCAAGTTCTGTCCATCTGTTGAGGGAATAGATGGTCAAAGAAGCAATAAGCTATTTCAACAAACAGGTCACCTACGAATGTAAGCAAACATACCTGAGCAAACAGGTCGAATATAAAACTATAAATGCTACATTATTTGAGCCGATTTCAGCAAACGAACTGAGTGCAAAACTACGGCTACCTAGCGAACAGATTTTTTTTAGGCTGACCACTGGGTTTCCCCACTTTGTATTTTTTTTCTTTTTATTAATAAAAAGAGGGAAATATGTACAAAAGTTGCTGGAGAGCAGCAACTAAAAGGATCATAGATCCCAAACAGCAAAATATATATATAATGTTCTACCCATGATATGATTTCCTCTTTGCCTTATGAACAAGGAGAGCAATTTCATCCTTGAATCTCTTGTGCCATCTGTAAATGCTTGGGGGGCGAACAGATATATCGAAAGCAATACAATACCAACACATTCTTTCTTCTTTTTTGCCATAATTCCGCCGATCTATTAGCAGTGCAAAGAAGTCAAAAGTAATAAGATTACAAACAGGTCCATAGACCACCAGGGCCGTACCTGAGAATACGGAGGGCCTGAGCAAAACAAGAAATAGAGGACCTCAACATGATCATTGGCAACTAAAATGATTTTATATATACTACTCACTCCATTTCAATAAACAATGCACCCTTGTTTTTCGTATTTTATCTTCGAAAAAATATTAATCTATATCTCTCTATTTAAAAATGATGTTTCAATTTTATGTAGATATACATGTATTTAGATGAGTTTAGTTTGCAGATACATGCAAGTTTTGATGAAGTTGAAACATATTTTTCAGGATGAAGTATATAAATTTTTTTTGATATAAAACTGGTATCATTAGAAAGTATTTTCCATCACGATTCTAACAATGCTGCTTATGTATTATATGATCGTGATATTGTTGTCCTATTTATTTGGTCAAGGTTCACATTGAAATGTGGTAAAATAAATTAAAAGAAGTGCATCATGTGAAAAAGCAATCTAAGAATTCAAAATTGCTAATTGTTAGTCGAAACATGACATCTTTCAAAAATGAATCTTCAATTAGTACTTCATAAAAATCATTGAGACAAAATATTAATATTCATTGGAAGACTAACTGAATTAGCTGCACTCGCGATGAAAGAGAAAGAGAATATACGGGTAAGAGCAAGTACAATAAGGTACAGTCTTTTGTTTGTTTGTTTGGGTTGCTCATCAAGCTTATCGCTCGATACAATAAGTTACAGTCAGCGGGAGTGGTGTTTTGGAACATGGGTGCATAGTGGGTGGTATCATGGAGTACTATCATAGATATGCTATATTTATTATAGTGGAGTATTGAAAATGGCATAGAAGGGGATATTGAGAATTGAGAGTGGCATAAACACAACTTCAGTTTTTGTAATGGCATAAACACAACTTGTGAATTGAGGAGTGGCATAGAACCAATTAACCGTTGTTTCAATAACAGCCATCAAAAGCCGATCGAACGCACGAGAATGGATCCAAAATTTACCCATTTTTAGTTTCACGAGAAAATTTTAAACTTAAAATTCGTACTGCCTAGAAGTATTTGAAACAAAAATCCAGTAAATCTTATATGTTGGGTTATGCATTCTGGGGGAGTTTCATCAGATTCAGCCATATTGTTTATCAATAAACCTCATTTTATGTTTTACAACCAACTTTAAACTTAAAATTCAAACTGTCCAGAAAAAAGAACAACATTCCAGTAAATCTTATATATTTCTTCTGCATTCTGGGAAAGATTGGTCGGATTCAAATAAATAGTTTGGGAATAAACATTGTTTTAGTCTGGAAACGACTTATTGTAGAGTGATTTTTGGTTGGATACATTCATGTGTGTTCGATTGGCTTTGGATGGCTGATATTGAACCAAAGTCAACGCTGGACTTTTGACCTGAACGTCACTGGAGCTGCGTCAAAAGTCCAGCCATGACTTTGTCTCAATAACAGCCATCAAAAGCCGATCGAACGCACATGAATGGATCCAACCAAAAATCACTCAACCGCTGGAATTTTGACCTGAAAGTCACTGAAGCTGTGTCCATACTTGCCCAACAGGTTGCGTATGAATGTAAACCAACATATCTGAGCAAACAGGTCGAATATAAAACTATATAACTAAATGCCACGTTATTTGAGCCGATTTCAGCAAACCAACTGAGGTCTATTTTTTTAGGCTGGACAGTGGTTTCCTCGCTGTGTATTTATCACTGTAATAAAAAAGAGGGAAAAGGTTACTGGAGAGCAGCAACTAAAAGGATCATAGATCCCAAACAGCAAAATCTAGCTAAAAAAGTTCTACCCATGATGATAAGCCATGATATGATTTCCTCTTTGCCTTACAAACAAGGAGAGCCATTTCATCCTTGAATCTCTTGCGTCTTCTGTAAATGCTTGGGGGCGAACAGATCAATCGAAAGCAATATAATACCAACAATTTTTTTCTTCTTTTTGGCCGTAAATCCACCGATGTATTAGCAGTGCAAAGAACCCAGAAGTAATAAGATTACAAACAGGTCCATAGAGGACTGGCACCAAGCGACGACTACAGACATTGGGCAATGGTGAGCAGTACAGTGTACAGTACGAATGAATTCGAGCAAATAGGTAAAGCGGAAAACAATGTCAAACAAACACATCGAGAGGAAAACAATATCAACCGATCGATTCGAACGAACTAACGAACTTATAAGGGCTGGGCGACGGCGACTGACTTCGATTGAGCTATAATGAATCGTACTTGCCCAGGCCTGAAGATAGCATGCATACCATGAGGATCTACCAGCTGACCGCGCCTGCCGGTGCGGCTGGAGAAGAACGGCGCCACCAGCAGTCGCCGGCTGACGCGGCTGATAGACAGCGTGGGGAAGTTTTGGTGCGCGGCCTGGTTCACCGAGGGTGTGTCTAGAGAAGAACAGGGCGCCGAAGGAGGTGTCTAGAGAAGAACAAGGTGGGCTGGGTGCTGGGTTAAAGGCGAGCGTTCGAAATATTGGGCGCGCGTTCGAAAGTTTAGGTGCGCGAGGGAGGTGTCTGCTGGTGAAAATTTCCCCGTCCTCTTCTTTTCTTTTTTTCTTTTGAGAACACAGTACAACGCAGACGCTCACAAACACGCACGTACAAACACCCCTATGAACGCACGCACGCACACCCTACCCCTATGAGCACCTCCGAGGGACTGAGCCGGCATATCTTGAGGTTGACGAAGTCACCACTGGCGCCTCCTCTTCTTTTTTGGGCTAATCTATTTATCTATAATAATCTATCTATACCTCTATCTATCTACATGTTTTTTAATTTTTTTCTATTCTATACATGAGTTTTTGAATTTGAATTTTTTCACTCTGTCAGCCTTCCGGCCAATGCTCATTTGAAGTAATTGAAGCCGTTGATTTGTAGCTTAAAGGTGCTATCTACCGCTCATCATACAAGGACTCTTCAGATCTAACGGCTGTGAATGCACGGATTCGTCACCCATGCTTCCCCTTGGACTGGCGATGCTGAAAGAAAGCCTGAAACACTGGAACCCTCTAGATACTTCGGAGTACCTCACTGCTCCACATTATTAAACAGGCCTTTTCCGACATGGGAAGTCAAAAGTTGGGGGCTCCATCCAGTACATATGAATGCTCGCTAGCTGCATGGTCTAGAAGCAGACTAGAGTAAATCATCAATTCATCAAATCAATTGGTGTATATTTTTTTAGGAGCTAAGACGCCGGCATGAACCATTTTCAAGCGTTTAAATTCCTCCTACCTGAAAAATGATTCTTTAGATTGACATCAACAAGAGAACTCTTTTAGAAAGAGTGAGAGAAAGGGAGATATGATTGCATACACTATTCTTAGAAGGGAAATCATGTACTTGTTCATGGAGAGATACAAGTATATCGACTATCTACACTACAATTTTGAAATAAAAGAAACAAAATTGCAAATGTCTATTCTAACTAGATATGTTGATATTTCTAAATAGTACCAAAGCAATACTTATTCTAAGCTGGGCACTCAACTTCTGAAATGCGCGAGTATTCGTAGGTCGATTTTTTTACGTTATTATTATTATTACTAGGCAGCACATGTGTTTGCCCGTCCAGTGAAACTCTTTCATTTCATTTTTCTTTTCCGCAAGGTCGGGAGTCGGAGGAAGAGGGATCACACGGGAGGAGACGAAGGGAGAGCAGTCACGGGGCCCCACTTATTTATGGTGTCTATCCTTTTTCTGGTGATGTTGACTGTTGTGCAGGGTTGTCAGTGCGCAGGGGGTGCGAGCGAGCGAGAAAGGCCGAGAATGAGAGAGATGTTTTTTTAGAGGGACAACCGAACGATCCTGAAGGACCCAGATTTCCAATACGCATCAGAGCGCAGTTTACAGCAGGACACAAAATATGGAGGAAATTACGTCTAAATCCCTAAGATTTACATGGTAGACCCCAGGCTGAAAGCAAGAAATGCGATCGGGTCCTTAACAGCCACCGTCCGGATTGATCCTCGTCGCAGCCGGGGACGAACCACTTGGCGCGACCAAATCGCCATGGCTACAGAGCCTGCACACCATGGCCTACGAGCTGAGCTAGAAACGACCTGCCAAAACCGGCAGCCAACGGAGGTGGATAATTGGAGAGAGAGAGAGAGAGAGATGCCTCTCTCTTGACAAAGAAGATGGCTGGGAGTTTGCCTACCTAGCGTACGTGACTTGTGCTCACTGAAGTGTGGGACCTCACGCATGGGAACCACACGTAAGTGACAGACTTGTTGCTCTAATAACTCGGGTGATTATTATACTGTATTAGTACATAGTTTCCTATGGATCCTTCTTAGTCACTCCTAAATGAAGCTCTTGAGAGGGTTTTTGAAATTTCCATGTTTGAAACCAAAAACCACTTCTCTTCATGCTTGACTTCATAAGACAGAGTTTAGGGTTATGGGGTAGATACATGATTTTTCTGGTTTGAGTATGTCTAGATCGACCTTGTTTATCAACTTGAATGCTTACTATATGACATACGAAGACTATGTGCTTTGGTTTTTCATTTTTTGATTTTTTTTGATTTTTTATACCCATTTGAATCTTGGTCAAATCATAGGTTTGACCAAGATTTAAACAAGTTAAAAACATGAGTATGAAAAACTAAGCCTCTATCCATTTTAGTCACTCCAAAATGGAGCTCTTGGGAGGGTTTTTGAAATTTCCATGTTTGAAACCAAAAACCACTTCTCTTCATGCTTGACTTCATAAGACAGAGTTTAGGGTTAGGGGTAGATACATGATTTTTCTGGTTTGAATATGTCTAGACCTTGTTTATCAACTTAATTGAATGCTTACTATATGACATAATTAAGAAGACTATGTGCCTTGGTTTTTCATGTATTTTGATTTATTTTGAATTTTTATGCCCATTTGAATCTTGGTTAAATCCTAGGTTCGACCATGATTTAAACAAGTTTAAAACATGAATGTGAAAAATTAAGCATCTATACTTCTTAGTCACTCCAAAATGTAGCTCTTGGGAGGGTTTTTGAAATTTCCATGCTTGAAACCAAAAACCACTTCTCTTCATGCTTGACTTCATAAGACAAAGTTTAGGGTTAGGGGTAAATACATGATTTTTCTGGTTTGAATATGTCTAGACCTTGTTTATCTACTTAATTGAATGCTTACTATATGACATGAGAAGACTATGTGCATTGGTTTTTCATTTTATTGTTTTTTTTAATTTTATGCCCATTTGAATCTTGGTCAAATCCTAGGTTTGACCATGATTTAAACAAGTTTAAAACATGAATATGAAAAATTAAGGATATATCCTTCTTAGTCACTCCAAAATGAAGCTCTTGGGAGGGTTTTTGAAATTTCCATGTTTGAAACCAAAAACCACTTTTCTTCATGCATATGCTTGACTTCATAAGACAGAGTTTAGGGTTAGGGGTAGATATATACATGATTTTCTAGTTTGAATATGTCTAGACCTTGTTTATCAACTTGAATGCTCTTACTATATATATGACATAAGAATACTATGTCCTTTGTTTTTTCATTCTTTTATTTTTTTCTGAAATTTTATGCCCATTTGGATCTTTTGGTCAAATCCTAGGTTTGACCAAGATTTAAACAAGTTTAAAACATGAAAGTTATAAGGGAAACCTCCATCCTTCTTAGTCACTCTAAAATCAACTTAATTGAATGCTTACTATATGACATAAAAAGACTATGTGCCTTGTTTTTCATTCATTTTGAATTATTTTGAATTTTTATGCCTATTTGAATCTTGGTAAAATCCTAGGTTTGACCAGTTTAAATCATGAATATGAAAAATTAAGCATCTATCCTTCTTAGTCACTCTCCAAAATGTAGCTCTTGGGGGGGTTAAAATTTCCATGTTTGAAACCAAAAACCACTTCTCTTCATGCATGCTTGACTTCATAAGACAGAGTTTAGGGTTAGGGGGAGATATATACATAATTTTTCTGGTTTGAATATGTCTAGACCTTGTTTATCAACTTTAATGCTTACTATATGACATAAGAATGCTATGTGCTTTGGTTTTTTATTTTTCTATTTTTTTTAATTTTATACCCATATATTTGAATCTTTGTGAAATCCTAGGTTTGACCAGGATTTAAACAAGTTTAGAACATGAAAATGAAAAGGTAAGCCTGGATCCTTCTTAATTAGTCACACTCTAAAATGAAGCTTTTGGGAGGTTCTTGAAATTTCCATGTTTGAAACCCAAAATCACATCTCTTGATGATTGACTTCATAAGACAGAGTTTAGGGTTAGGGGTAGATATATACATGATTTTCCTGGTTTGAATATGTCTAGACCTTGTTTATCAACTTAGTCGACTGCTTAATATATATATGACATAAGAAGACTACGGGTATTGTGCTAGTATAACTAGTATGTCTTTCAAATTTGAACCACATTTGAATAAGTTTGAAATATTTGAAATGAGGCTTTTGGCTTAAACGTTCGAAACCCAAAACGATTTCTCTTCATGCTAGATTTCATAAGACCGAGTTTAGGGTTAGGGGTAGATACATGATTTGTCTGGTTTGAATATGTCTAAACCTTGTTTATCAACTTGAATGCTTACTATATGACATCATAAGACTATGTGCTTTTGTTTTTCATTTTTATAACTTTTTCTGAATTTTATGCCCATTTGAATCTTGGTCAAATCCTAGGTACGTTTGACCAAGATTTAAACAAGTTTCAAACATGAAAATTTCCATGTTTGAAACCCAAAACCAATTCTCTTCATGATTGACTTCATAAGACATAGTTTAGGGTTTTAGGGGTAGATATATACATGATTTTCTGGTTTGAATATGTCTAGACCTTGTTTATCAACTTGAATGCTTACTATATATATGACATATAAGAATGCTATGTCCTTTGTTTTTTCATTCTTTTGATTTTCTTCTGAATTTTTATGCCCATTTGAATCTTTTGGTCAAATCCTAGGTTTGACCAAGATTTAAACAAGTTTAAAACATGAGAATGAAAAGGGAAGCTTGTATCCTTCTTAGTCACTCTAAAATGAAGTTTTTGGGAGGTTTTTGAAATTACCATGTTTGAAACCTAAAACCACTTCTCTTCATGCTTGACTTCATAAGACAGAGTTTAGGGTTAGGGGTAGATACATGATTTTGTATGGTTTGAATATGTCTAGACCTTGTTTATCAACTTGAATGCTTACTATATATATGACGTACATATAAGAATGCTATGTCCTTTGTTTTTTCATTCTTTTGATTTTCTTCTGAATTTTTATGCCCATTTGAATCTTTTGGTCAAATCCTAGGTTTGACCAAGATTTAAACAAGTTTAAAACATGAAAATGAAAAGGGAAGCTTGTATCCTTCTTAGTCACTCTAAAATGAAGTTTCCATGTTTGAACATCTACTGCAGTATGTGTGAACATGTATGCACTATGTGTGCTATATATAACTAGTATGTCTTTCAAATTTGAACCACATTTGAATAAGTTTGAAATATTTGAAATGGGGCTTTTGGCTTAAACGTTCGAAACCCAAAACGATTTCTCTTCATGCTAGATTTCATAAGACCGAGTTTAGGCCTGGTTAGGGGGTAGATACATGATTTGTCTGGTTTGAATATGTCTAAACCTTGTTTATCAACTTGAATGCTTACTATATGACATCATAAGACTATGTGCTTTTGTTTTTCATTTTTCTAATTTTTTTCTGAATTTTATGCCCATTTGAATCTTGGTCAAATCCTAGGTACACGTTTGACCAAGATTTAAACAAGTTTCAAACATGAAAATTTGCATGTTTGAAACCCAAAACCACTTCTCTTCATGATTGATCGACTTCATAAGACATAGTTTAGGGTTAGGGGTAGATATATACATGATTTTTCTGGTTTGAGTATGTCTAGACCTTGTTTATCAACTTGAATGCTTACTATATGACATAAGAAGACTATATGCTTTTGTTTTTCATTTTTCTGTTTTTTTTAAATTTTATGCCCGTTTGAATCTTTTGGTCAAATCTTAGCTAGGTTTGACCAATATTTAAACAAGTTTAAGACATGAAAATGAAAAGGGAAGCCTGCATCCTTCTTTTAGTCACTCTAAAATGAATTTTTTAAGAGGTTTTTGAAATTTCCATGTTTGAAACCCAAAACCACTTCTCTTCATGATTGACTTCATAAGACAGAGTTTAGGGTTAGGGGTAGATATATACATGATTTTTTGGTTTGAATATGTCTAGACCTTGTTTATCAACTTTAATGCTTACTATATATATGACATATAAGAATGCTATGTCCTTTGTTTTTTCATTCTTTTGATTTTTTTGAAATTTTATGCCCATTTGAATCTTTTGGTCAAATCCTAGGTTTGACCAAGATTTAAACAAGTTTAAAACATGAAAATGAAAAGGGAAGCCTGCATCCTTCTTAGTCACTCTAAAATCAACTTAATTGAGAATGCTTACTATATGACATAAGAAGACTATGTGCCTTGGTTTTTCATTTTTTGATTTTTTTAAAATTCTTATGCCCATTTGAATCTTGGTCAAATCCTAGGTTTGACCATGGTTTAAACAAATTTAAATCATAAATATAAAAATTAAGCATATATCCTTCTTAGTCACTCCAAAATGTAAATCTTGGGAGGGTTCTTGAAATTTCCATGTTTGAAACCAAAACCCACTTCTCTTCATGCATGCTTGACTTCATAAGACAGAGTTTAGGGTTAGGGGTAGATATATACATGATTTTTCTGGTTTGAATATGTCTAGACCTTGTTTATCAACTTGAATGCTTACTATATGACATAAGAAAACCATGTGTTTTCGTTTTTCATTTTTCTGATTTTATTTTTATTTTTGATGCCCATTTGAATCTTGGTCAAATCCTAGGTTTGACCAAGATTTAAACAAGTTTAAAACATGAAAATGAAAAGGGAAGCATGTATCCTTCTAGTCACTCTAAATGAAGTTTTTGGGAGGTTTTGAAATTTCCATCTTTGAAACCCAAAACCACTTCTCTTCATGATTGACTTCATCAGACATAGTTTAGGGTTAGGGGTAGATACATGATTTGTATGGTTTGAATATGTCTAGACCTTGTTTATCAACTTTAATGCGTACTATATGACATAAGAAGACTATGTCCTTTGGTTTTTCATTTTTCTGTTTTTTTTTATTTTCCGCCCATTTGAATCTCTGTCAAATCCTAGCAGGTTAGACCAAGATTTAGACAAGTTTAACACGTGAAAACGAATAAGTAAGCATGGATCCTTCTTAGTCACTCTAAAATGAAGCTTTTGGGATGTTCTTGAAATTTCCATGTTTGAAACCCAAAACGACTTATCTACATGCATGCTTGACTTAAGACATAGTTTAGCTAGGGTTAGGGGGTAGATACATGATTTTCCTGGTTTGAATATGTCTAGACCTTGTTTATCAACTTAGTTGAATGCTTACTATATGACATAAGAAGACTATGTGCCTTGGTTTTTCATTTTTTGATTTTTTTTAAATTCTTATGCCCATTTGAATCTTGGTCAAATCCTAGGTTTGACCATATGGTTTTAACAAATTTAAATCATGAATATAAAAATTAAGCATCTATCCTTCTTAGTCACTCCAAAATGTAAATCTTGGGAGGGTTCTTGAAATTTCCATGTTTGAAACCAAAAACCACTTCTCTTCATGCATGCTTGACTTCATAAGACAGAGTTTATGGTTAGGGGTAGATATATACATGATTTTGGTTTGAATATGTTTAGACCTTGTTTATCAACTTGAATGCTTACTATATATATGACATATAAGAATGCTATGTCCTTTGTTTTTTCATTCTTTTGATTTTTTTCTGAAATTTTATGCCCATTTGAATCTTTTGGTCAAATCCTAGGTTTGACCAAGATTTAAACAAGTTTAAAACATGAAAATGAAAGAGAAGCCTGCATCCTTCTTAGTCACTATAAAATCAACTTAATTGAGAATGCTTACTATATGAATCCATAGGAAACTTTGTTCTAATGCACTATAATAATCAACCGAGTTTTTACACCAACAGGTATGTCACTTACGTGTGGTGCCCATGCGTGAGGTCCCACTTCAGTGACCACAAGTCACGTGCAATAGGTACGCTCCCGGCCATTTTCTTTGTCAAGAGAAGGCATCGGGATGCGTATTGGAAGTCTCTGGGTCCTTCGGATCCTTCGGTTGTCCCTCTCACAAAAAGAACAAATCTCTCTCATTCTCGGCCTCGCTCAACTCGCTCGCTCGCACCTCACGCTCCGACAAAGCACACTGTGAAACATCATCACCCGAAAAGGGGAGACACCATAATGCACTCCCTTCTTCTCTCCTTCCGAGTGATCCCTCTTCCTCCGAGTTTCACTCGACGGGCAAACACATATGTGCTGCATAGTAATAATAAAAGGTACTCCGTAGAAGAATCAACCTACGAATCTATAATTAAATAGGTTAAACTAGGGTTTTCCCAGTACTACAGATCAAGGTTCAAAAAATCCAACTACGGGGTTCGAACAACCCCATTTCTAATCAAAGATTTTTTTCGACGTCATCCAAATGGCCTCAAACTATAGCATGGGCGGATCCAGACTATAGCCAAGGGGGGCAGCTGCCCCCACTCAATTTTCTGAAATCTTGTAATATGTTAAGCTAAAGGCTGGTTTGCCCGCACTTAGAAATGATATTTGCATCACTTATCATATGTTTGCCCATTTGAATCTTGTCAAATCCTAGATTTGACCAAGATAATTTAAACAAGTTTAAAACATGAAAATGAAAAGGGAAGCTTGTATCCTTCTTAGTCACTCTAAAATGAAGTTTTGGGAGGTTTTGAAATTTTCATGTTTGAAACCCAAAACCACTTCTCTTCATGCTTGACTTCATAAACATGAAAATGAAGACTATTTGCTAACGGAGGGAGTAAGCACTCTTGCTATCAAAAGTACCAAACGATGCATACCAAAATGATTTTTTAGAGGAATACTAGTTCAGATTATTTAATTTTATATTAGCAGGCCAAAATCGAACCCCGTAGTTGCATTTTCTGAAATTGATCCGTAGTACTGGGCAGAACCCTAGTTTAACTTATTTAATAATAGATTCGTAGGTCGATTTTTTTACGTTATTATTATTATTAGGCAGCACATGTGTTTGCCCGTCCAGTGAAACTCTTTCATTTCATTTTTCTTTTCCGCAAGGTCGGGAGTCGGAGGAAGATGGATCACACGGGAGGAGACGAAGGGAGAGCAGTCACGGGGCCCCACTTATTTATGGTGCCTATATTTTTTCGGGTGATGCTGACTGTTGTGGTTGTTGTCAGTGCGCAGGGTGCGAGCGAGCGAGCCGAGAATGAGAGAGATGTTTTTTAGAGGGACAACCGAACGATCCTGAAGGACCCAGATTTCCAATACGCATCGAGCACAGTTTACAGCAGGACACAAAATAAACAGGAAATTACGTCTAAATCCCTAAGATTTACATGGTAGACCCCAGGCTGCAAGAAATGCGATCGGGTCCTTAACAGCCACCGTCCGGATTGATCCTCGTCGCAGCCGGGCACGAACAACTTGGCGCGACCAAATCGCCATGGCTACAGAGCCTGCACACCATGGCCTCCGAGCTGAGCTAGAAACGCCCTGCCAAAACCGGCAGCCAACGGAGGTGGATAATTGGAGAGATGGAGAGAGAGAGAGAGAGTCTTGATGCCTCTCTCTTGACAAAGAAGATGGCTGGGAGTTTGCCTACCTAGCGTACGTGACTTGTGCTCACTGAAGTGTGGGACCTCACGCATGGGAACCACACGTAAGTGACAGACTTGTTGCTCTAATAACTCGGGTGATTATTATATTGTATTAGTACATAGTTTCCTATGGATCCTTCTTAATCACTCCAAAATGAAGCTTTTGGGAGGTTTTTGAAATTTCCATGTTTGAAACCAAAAACGACTTCTCTTCATGCATGCTTGACTTCATAAGACAGAGTTTAGCTAGGGTTTTAGGGGTAGATATATACATGATTTTCTGGTTTGAATATATCTAGACCTTGTTTATCAACTTGAATGCTTACTATATATATATATGACATATAAGAATGCTATGTCCTTTGTTTTTTCATTCTTTTGATTTTCTTCTGAATTTTTATGCCCATTTGAATCTTTTGGTCAAATCCTAGGTTTGACCAAGATTTAAACAAGTTTAAAACATGAGAATGAAAAGGGAAGCTTGTATCCTTCTTAGTCACTCTAAAATGAAATTTTTGGGAGGTTTTTGAAATTACCATGTTTGAAACCCAAAACCACTTCTCTTCATGCTTGACTTCATAAGACAGAGTTTAGGGTTAGGGGTAGATACATGATTTTGTATGGTTTGAATATGTCTAGACCTTGTTTATCAACTTGAATGCTTACTTTATATATGACGTACATATAAGAATGCTATGTCCTTTGTTTTTTCCTTCTTTTGATTTTCTTCTGAATTTTTATGCCCATTTGAATCTTTTGGTCAAATCCTAGGTTTGACCAAGATTTAAACAAGTTTAAAACATGAAAATGAAAAGGGAAGCTTGTATCCTTCTTACTCACTCTAAAATGAAGTTTCCATGTTTGAACATCTACTGCAGTATGTGTGAACATGTATGCACTATGTATGCTATATCTTTACTATTAGGTTGGAATCGGTGGTGTCCGTGCGTGAGAAAACCATCGTCCGTCAAAAAAATCGGTGGCGTCTCCCGTCCCGCGCAAAACAAAAACTCGAGATCTCATCGTCTGAACCGCTCCACACGCTAAAACAAACCAGCGCTAAAAAACTGGATCCAGGAACGTACGTCCATGTCCTCTCGTGTAAAAGAACCGAAGACAAAACACGGTATCACAAAATCACAACCGCCTCGCATGAAAACCGTTCCATAGGACAACTTTCCTGACTGGCACGTACAAACCTGAAGGAAAACGTAGGAGAGAAAGAAAAGAATCAGAGCAACGCACGCCTGCTCGTGCCCCCTACGTCTATAAATTAAACAGGGATCCACGAGCGCAAACCCACTGTACCGAAGTCGCCGCCGCCACGAGAAAACGGAAGGGAGATGCGACTGGCTGCCTAGGGTTTCGGCGCCATCGTCGTCCCTCCAACGGCCTGGTCTGTCCCTCCACCCGCTCCTCCTGCATGAGTTCCACGGGCAGCAGCCAAAGGTCCGACCAGACGGGTGTGTAGGGAACTAGGGAGGTACAGCAGACATGATGGCTTCTTGCTTGGATGGAGCCTGAGGCCGTCCTAGCTCCCGGCGCTGCTAGCCGTGGCAAGGCGAGCGCGCGCAGGGCGGCGTAGCGGCCTACGACGCTGCCGTGGAGGTGTTTTCACCCTATGCGCTGTGCGCCATAGATGGTGATGTGATGCTGCTTTTTCAATCGTTCACAACCGGGTCTCTTAGTTTAACTTCAGCGTCGGGGTTGGGATCGCCGGCGGCTGACGACAAGATATTGGCGTCTGGTTCCTACGCGCCATTCGTTGATCTGTACACACAGGTTCTCTTGATGTGCGTGCATGAACTGATGCTCCACGTCGTTGAGGCCAGCCCGGCGACGGCTAACCAAGGAGTCGGTGTAGCCATCGTTGCTCAACCTGCCGCTTGGTAGCACCCTCATCCGTCGCCTCTCCCTACCGACGAGAAGCTCGACCTTGATGAGCCAAGCTGAAAGACAAAGAAGGGACGGGAGATGCGGCGCGCCGGTCCAGCACAAGTAGCAGCAGAGCAGCAGGATGCCACGCGTCAGCCTGGAAGCAGACACTCGCCGATGTGTGGTTGTGCGCGATGATTGGATCATCCCGGGCATGTGCCGGCTGCTGGATCCTATTGCACATTTGCACCCAGTGGCAGCAACAACTGAATCGTTGTCTCCATGTTCAGAGAGAAATTTCAATCTACACTAGGTTCTCCGGTATTGCAGGACTGCTCGGTTTAACTATGAAGCACACCAGACACAAACCTGCAATGCACTGATTAACACGACTCCACAAAAGAGTGCATCATTTTTTAACATATAGTTTGAGTGTTCGTTATTTTGTTTGCATACCGGATCATTTTTTTTCCTTGCATGATGGTACAGATTCAATTCCCACTGTCTGCGAGATCGATTATGGCGGTGTCACGCTGCCCGACTCCCGCTAGGTTGAACCCTGACGTTGTGGCGGTTCACCAAGGTCTCGGACATCTACGCTGGCAACGTGGGCATGTGACATCGTGTAAACAACTCGAACGCAGTTGTGGCTTTACCTACGAGAAGTAACCTTGGACGCCTTCACAACCTCATTGCATGTCTAAAATCGTAGCAAGAGCTACTCCCACCAGCTTTGTTAGCCGGCCGGAGATGGACGCGTCCAACGGGGGACGCAAAGAGTACCTACATGGAGTATGAGGTGGCTGTCATGTCGGAGGACATTACCAACCGTGCCAGTAAAACATAAATATTATATATATAGATATGTATATTATATGCAAGTTTTTACCATTTGGAGGGAAGGGGAGGGATGCTTCTTGTTGGCTTCGTCCATTTTAGACAACTACGAGCAGGACAGGGGATGCATTCACTGTGTTTCCCTACATCTCCCCCCCCTCGAAGCCTGGACATTAGCTTTAGGATATTTTTTTAGTGATTCCGTAGCGAAGCACGGGTATTGTGCTAGTATAACTAGTATGTCTTTCAAATTTGAACCACATTTGAATAAGTTTGAAATATTTGAAATGAGGCTTTTGGCTTAAACGTTCGAAACCCAAAACGATTTCTCTTCATGCTAGATTTCATAAGACCGAGTTTAGGGTTAGGGGGTAGATACATGATTTGTCTGGTTTGAATATGTCTAAACCTTGTTTATCAACTTGAATGCTTACTATATGACATCATAAGACTATGTGCTTTTGTTTTTCATTTTTCTAAATTTTTTCTGAATTTTATGCCCATTTGAATCTTGGTCAAATCCTAGGTACGTTTGACCAAGATTTAAACAAGTTTCAAACATGAAAATTTCCATGTTTGAAACCCAAAACCAATTCTCTTCATGATTGACTTCATAAGACATAGTTTAGGGTTTTAGGGGTAGATATATACATGATTTTCTGGTTTGAATATGTCTAGACCTTGTTTATCAACTTGAATGCTTACTATATATATGACATATAAGAATGCTATGTCCTTTGTTTTTTCATTCTTTTGATTTTCTTCTGAATTTTTATGCCCATTTGAATCTTTTGGTCAAATCCTAGGTTTGACCAAGATTTAAACAAGTTTAAAACATGAGAATGAAAAGGGAAGCTTGTATCCTTCTTAGTCACTCTAAAATGAAGTTTTTGGGAGGTTTTTGAAATTACCATGTTTGAAACCTAAAACCACTTCTCTTCATGCTTGACTTCATAAGACAGAGTTTAGAGTTAGGGGTAGATACATAATTTTGTATGGTTTGAATATGTCTAGACCTTGTTTATCAACTTGAATGCTTACTATATATATGACGTACATATAAGAATGCTATGTCCTTTGTTTTTTCATTCTTTTGATTTTCTTCTGAATTTTTATGCCCATTTGAATCTTTTGGTCAAATCCTAGGTTTGACCAAGATTTAAACAAGTTTAAAACATGAAAATGAAAAGGGAAGCTTGTATCCTTCTTAGTCACTCTAAAATGAAGTTTCCATGTTTGAACATCTACTGCAGTATGTGTGAACATGTATGCACTATGTGTGCTATATATAACTAGTATGTCTTTCAAATTTGAACCACATTTGAATAAGTTTGAAATATTTGAAATGGGGCTTTTGGCTTAAACGTTCGAAACCCAAAACGATTTCTCTTCATGCTAGATTTCATAAGACCGAGTTTAGGGGTTAGGGGTAGATACATGATTTGTCTGGTTTGAATATGTCTAAACCTTGTTTATCAACTTGAATGCTTACTATATGACATCATAACACTATGTGCTTTTGTTTTTCATTTTTCTAATTTTTTTCTGAATTTTATGCCCATTTGAATCTTGGTCAAATCCTAGGTACACGTTTGACCAAGATTTAAACAAGTTTCAAACATGAAAATTTGCATGTTTGAAACCCAAAACCACTTCTCTTCATGATTGTTCGACTTCATAAGACATAGTTTAGGGTTAGGGGTAGATATATACATGATTTTTCTGGTTTGAGTATGTCTAGACCTTGTTTATCAACTTGAATGCTTACTATATGACATAAGAAGACTATATGCTTTTGTTTTTCATTTTTCTATTTTTTTTTTTATGCCCGTTTGAATCTTTTGGTCAAATCTTAGCTAGGTTTGACCAATATTTAAACAAGTTTAAGACATGAAAATTAAAAGGGAAGCCTGCATCCTTCTTTTAGTCACTCTAAAATGAATTTTTTAAGAGGTTTTTGAAATTTCCATGTTTGAAACCCAAAACCACTTCTCTTCATGATTGACTTCATAAGACAGAGTTTAGGGTTAGGGGTAGATATATACATGATTTTTTGTGGTTTGAATATGTCTAGACCTTGTTTATCAACTTTAATGCTTACTATATATATGACATATAAGAATGCTATGTCCTTTGTTTTTTCAGTCTTTTGATTTTTTTCTAAAATTTTATGCCCATTTGAATCTTTTGGTCAAATCTTAGGTTTGACCAAGATTTAAACAAGTTTAAAACATGAAAATGAAAAGGGAAGCCTGCATCCTTCTTAGTCACTATAAAATCAACTTAATTGAGAATGCTTACTATATGACATAATAAGACTATGTGCCTTGGTTTTTCATTTTTTGATTTTTTTAAAATTCTTATGCCCATTTGAATCTTGGTCAAATCCTAGGTTTGACCATGGTTTAAACAAATTTAAATCATGAATATAAAAATTAAGCATATATCCTTCTTAGTCACTCCAAAATGTAAATCTTGGGAGAGTTCTTGAAATTTCCATGTTTGAAACCAAAAACCACTTCTCTTCATGCATGCTTGACTTCATAAGACAGAGTTTAGGGTTATGGGTAGATATATACATGATTTTCTAGTTTGAATATGTTTAGACCTTGTTTATCAACTTGAATGCTTACTATATATATGACATATAAGAATGCTATGTCCTTTGTTTTTTCATTCTTTTGATTTTTTCTGAAATTTTATGCCCATTTGAATCTTTTGGTCAAATCCTAGGTTTGACCAAGATTTAAACAAGTTTAAAACATGAAAATGAAAAGGGAAGCCTGCATCCTTCTTAGTCACTATAAAATCAACTTAATTGAGAATGCTTACTATATGAATCCATAGGAAACTTTGTTCTAATGCACTATAATAATCAACCGAGTTTTTACACCAACAGGTATGTCACTTACGTGTGGTGCCCATGCGTGAGGTCCCGCATGACCACAAGTCACGTGCAATAGGTACGCAAACTCCCAGCCATTTTCTTTGTCAAGAGAAGACGCATCAGGATGCGTATTGGAAGTCTCTGGGTCCTTCAGGATCCTTCGGTTGTCCCTCTCACAAAAAGAACAAATCTCTCTCATTCTCGGCCTCGCTCGACTCGCTCGCTCGCTCGCTCGCTCGCACCTCCTGCTCACTGACAAAACCACTGCAGTCAACATCATCACCCGAAAAAGGGAGACACCATAATGCACTCCCTTCTTCTCTCCTTCCGAGTGATCCCTCTTCCTCCGAGTTTCACTCGACGGGCAAACACATATGTGCTGCATAGTAATAATAAAAAGGTAGTAGAAAAATCGACCTACGAATCTATAATTAAATAGGTTAAACTAGGGTTTTCCCAGTACTACAGATCAAGGTTAAAAAAAACCAACTACGGGGTTCGAACAACCCCATTTCTAATCAAAGATTTTTTCGACGTCATCCAAATGGCCTCAAACTATAGCATGGGCGGATCCAGACTATAGCCAAGGGGGCAGCTGCCCCCACTCAATTTTCTGAAATCTTGTAATATGTTAAGCTAAAGGTTGGTTTGCCCGCACTTAGAAATGATATTTGCATCACTTATCATATGTTTGCCCATTTGAATCTTGTCAAATCCTAGATTTGACCAAGATAATTTAAACAAGTTTAAAACATGAGAATGAAAAGGGAAGCTTGTATCCTTCTTAGTCATTCTAAAATGAAGTTTTTGGAGGTTTTTGAAATTTCCATGTTTGAAACCCAAAACCACTTCTCTTCATGCTTGACTTCATAAGACAGAGTTTAGGGTTAGGGGTAGATACATGATTTTGTATGGTTTGAATATGTCTAGACCTTGTTTATCAACTTGAATGCTTACTATATATATGACATATAAGAATGTTATGTCCTTTGTTTTTTCATTCTTTTGATTTTCTTCTGAATTTTTATGCCCATTTGAATCTTTTGGTCAAATCCTAGGTTTGACCAAGATTTAAACAAGTTTAAAACATGAAAATGAAAAGGGAAGCTTGTATCCTTCTTAGTCACTCTAAAATGAAGTTTCCATGTTTGAACATCTACTGCAGTATGTGTGAACATGTATGCACTATGTGTGCTATAACTAGTATGTCTTTCAAATTTGAACCACATTTGAATAAGTTTGAAATATTTGAAATGGGGCTTTTGGCTTAAACGTTCGAAACCCAAAACGATTTCTCTTCATGCTAGATTTCATAAGACCGAGTTTAGGGTTAGGGGGTAGATACATGATTTGTCTGGTTTGAATATGTCTAAACCTTGTTTATCAACTTGAATGCTTACTATATGACATCATAAGACTATGTGCTTTTATTTTTCATTTTTCTAATTTTTCTAAATTTTATGCCCATTTGAATCTTGGTCAAATCCTAGGTACGTTTGACCAAGATTTAAACAAGTTTCAAACATGAAAATTTCCATGTTTGAAACCCAAAACCACTTCTCTTCATGATTGATTGACTTCATAAGACATAGTTTAGGGTTAGGGGTAGATATATACATGATTTTTCTGGTTTGAGTATGTCTAGACCTTGTTTATCAACTTGAATGCTTACTATATGACATAAGAAGACTATATGCTTTTGTTTTTCATTTTTCTATTTTTAAAACTTTATGCTCGTTTGAATCTTTTGGTCAAATCTTAGCTAGGTTTGACCAATATTTAAACAAGTTTAAGACATGAAAATGAAAAGGGAAGCCTGCATCCTTCTTAGTCACTCTAAAATGATTTTTTTAGAGGTTTTTGAAATTTCCACGTTTGAAACCCAAAACCACTTCTCTTCAGGATTGACTTCATAAGACATAGTTTAGGGTTAGGGGTAGATATATACATGATTTTTTCTGGTTTGAATATGTCTAGACCTTGTTTATCAACTTTAATGCTTACTATATGACATAAGAATGCTATGTGCTTTGGTTTTTCATTCTTTTCATTTTTTATGAATTTTTACGCCCATTTGGAATCTTGGTCAAATCCTAGGTTTGACAATGATTAAAACAAGTTTAAAACATGAATATGAAAAATTAAGCATCTATCCTTCTTAAGTCACTCCAAAATGTAACTCTTGGGAGGGTTTTTGAAATTTCCATGTTTGAAACCAAAAACAACTTCTCTTCATGCATGCTTGACTTCATAAGACAGAGTTTAGGGTTAGGGGTAGCTAGATACATGATTTTTTTGGTTTGATAATGTCTAGACCTTGTTTATCAACTTAATTGAATGCTTACTATATATATGACATAAGAATAATATGTGCTCATTTTAATGATTACTTTTTGAATTTTTATCCCCATTTGTTGAATCTTGGTCAAATCCTAGGTTTGACCAAGATTTAAACAAGTTTAAAACATGAATATGAAAAAGTAAGCATCGATCCTTCTTAGTCACTCCAAAATGAAGCTCGTTGGAGGTTTTTGAAATTTCCATGATTTTTCTGGTTTGAATATGTCTAGACCTTGTTTATTAACTTGAATGCTTACTATATGACATACAAAGACTATGTGCTTTGGTTTATGATTTTGTTTTTGAATTTTTATGCCCATTTAAATCTTGGTCAAATCCTAGGTTTTACCATGACTTAAACAAGTTTAAAACATGAATATGAAAAAGTAAGCATGTATCCTTCTTAGTCACTCCAAAATGAAGCTCTTAATTAGTAGGGTTTTTGAAATTTCCATGTTTGAAACCAAAAACCACTTATCTTCACCATGCATGCTTGACTTCATAAGACAGAGTTTAGGGTTGGTAGATACATGATTTTTCAGGTTTAATATGTCTAGACCTTGTTTATCAACTAAATTGAATGCTTACTATATGACATATATAAGAAGACCTTGGTTTTTCATTTTTTTTGAATTTTTATGCCCATTTGAATCTTGGTCAAATCCTAGGTTTGACCAAGATTTGAACAAGTTTTAAACATGAATATGAAAAGGTAAGCATGTATGCTTCTTAGTCACTCCAAAATGAAGCTCTTGGGAGGGTTTTTGAAATTTCCATGTTTGAAACCAAAAACCACATCTCTTCATGCTTGACTTCATAAGACAAAGTTTAGGGTTAGGGGTAGCCACATACATGTTTTTCTGGTTTGAATATGTCTAGACCTTGTTTATCAACTTAATTTTATGCTTATTATATGACATAAGAAGACTATGTGCATTGGTTTTTCATTTTATTGTTTTTTTTGAATTTTATCCCCATTTGTTGAATCTTGGTCAAATCCTAGGTTTGCCCAAGATTTAAACAAGTTTAAAACATGTATATGAAAAGTAACATGCATCGATCCTTCTTAGTCACTCCAAAATGAAGCTCACGGGAGGTTTTTGAAATTTCCATGATTTTTCTGGTTTGAATATGTCTAGACCTTGTTTATCAACTTGAATGCTTACTATATGACATACACAGACTATGTGCTTTGGTTTTTGTTTTTTTGAATTTTTATGCCCATTTGAATCTTGGTCAAATCCAAGGTTTGACCATGACTTAAACAAGTTTAAAACATGAATATGACAAAGTAAGCATGTATCCTTCTTAGTCACTCCAAAATGAAGCTCTTGGGAGGGTTTTTGAAATTTCCATGTTTGAAACCAAAAACCACTTCTCTTCACCATGCATGCTTGACTTCATAAGACAGAGTTTAGGGTTAGGGGGTAGATACATGATTTTTCATGTTTGATATGTCTAGACCTTGTTTATCAACTTAATTGAATGCTTACTATATGACATAAGAAGACCTTGGTTTTTCATTTTTTTTTTTTTTTTGAATTTTTATGCCCATATGAATCTTGGTCAAATCCTAGGTTTGACCAAGATTTGAACAAGTTTAAAACATGAATATGAAAAAGTAAGCATGTATGCTTCTTAGTCACTCCAAAATGAAGCTCTTGGAGGGTTTTGAAATTTCCATGTTTGAAACCAAAAACCACATCTCTTCATGCTTGACTTCATAAGACAGAGTTTAGGGTTAGGGGGAGATACATGATTTTTCTAGTTTGAATATGTCTAGACCTTGTTTATCAACTTAATGAATGCTTACTATATGACAAAAGAAGACTATGTGCCTTGGTTTTTCATTTATTTTGATTTATTTTGAATTTTATGCCCATTTAAACAAGTTTAAATAATGAATATGAATAATTAGTCACTCCAAAATGTAGCTCTTGGGAGGTTTTTGAAATTTCCATGTTTGAAACCAAAAACCGCTTCTCTTCATGCATGCTTGACTTCATAAGACAGAGTTTAGGGTTTGGGGTAGACAGCACGCGCCGACGCGTGGACGCAATTTATTCTCTGTCCCCCTGACATGCACTTGCCAGTGTCTTCAACAGTCTGACACGAGCAGTGAAGCTTTTATTGGAGCCCAGCGGAGAGGGGCTCCATTTCTCGAGCGGTAGCGAGGTGACATGCACCTCGTGTGACATGCGGCCTAAATCCAAATTTAAACATTGCGAAAAAATCTGAAAAAATCATGCACGTTCACAGCACATATTAAGATAACCCCTAAAAATTTCAGATCAAAATTCGAAACATACATCGAGAAACAAAAAAGAGAAACTCAGATGTGAATAGTCTACAGAGAAACTCAGATTTGAATTCGGGAACTATTCATGACAGATTTCTCTTTTTTGTTTCTCGATGTATGTTTCGAATTTTGATCTGAAATTTTTAGGGGTTATTTTAATATGTGCTGTGAACATGCATGATTTTTTTCAGATTTGTTTGCAATGTTTAAATTTGAATTTAAACCGCATGTCACACGGTGACATGCAATAGGTGCATGTCACCTGATCTGCGGTGACGGGGCTAAAAAGAAGACCTTTTTTTCTCCATCAAGTCAATGAAAAAAATACCCCTTTTTTCACCTTGCGCGACATGAGGAGCAGTTCGACCGGGGGGAGTACTGTTATCGGGTCTGGTCGTCGCCCTCCTCCTCCCCACCTCATTTCCTCCACTGTTTCACATATTTTAGCTTCTATTTATGCGGTGCCGTGGAGGTGGGGGTCTGGTCGTCACCCTCCTCCTCCCCACCTCATTTCCTCCACTGTCTCGCAACTCCTTGATCTACTACTCCTATCCATATACATGCCACTCAAATGGATGTATTTGTAGATACATCCATTTTAGTGGCAGTTAATATGGACCGGAGGAAGTACTAATAATATGAGGCATGTTTTTGAGTTGGCCCTGTTTAGTAGAGTTTACATTTAAGAGTTTACATCTTTCTACCACCATTATTTTTGATTTAGCTTGTCTTTTGTGCCCACCATTTTATCGAGCAGGGTTAATGCAAGATCCATAGCAAACTAGCTTGTCATGACATTTTTTTGGCGGAGTGCATCTTCTCATGGCGAGCTAGCGACTTTGCCTACTAGAGTTTTTTTTGTTGAACTACATTTTTTGGATTTTCCCATTTTATTTGTGCACAAGCTATGAGCCGCCCGCAATTCAGCACCATATATTCGAGTAGGATATTAGCAGGATGCTATCTTCTAGTGCTTTCTTTTCCCCTATATCCAGCCCCACCCACGGACAAGCAAGGACCTCTCTCCCTACCTCGCTCCCTCTCAGTCCTCCATCCGTAGCCGACATCCACCGCGCCGGAGCCAGCTCAGCGACGCCGTCAACCACACTCCGTCCGCTTCGTCGGATCTGCTTCCCCGACTCACTGGTTCATCGTACCGGCGAGATCGGTACACAAAGCGCCACCATGATCCACCGAACCAAACCGAACGGCCAACGCGCCACCTCCCCAGTCGACCAAGGTTGAACACTTTGTCCGGCAGCTTTTGTTATGTATTTGATTTCCGAGACTAGTTTATTGCTTGCTTCCACTGCTTGTTATTAGCATCTGTTTTTTTTGTAATGCCTGCTAGATATTCCACTCGAGAATGCCTACGAAGAATCTCGGAGGCAAAATATCTTGCAGAATAAGATAATTGCAGCCTCGATCGGCATACTGTGGAATGGGACAAAATCACCGCACCCCAAGTCGTTGCCGAGATTTTTCACACGTGTGATGTGCCGCCAAAAGGACGATCCCGTGGGGCTGCTGCTGAAGAAGGTATTTAGCCGCACTGCTCAAATTTCATATGTGTTGTTTGCTGATTGATTTGATGAACTTTGATTTGCAGCAGCTAGCCACTGCTCATGTTCCTAACAAAGACAGTGAGCGCGCCAGTGATGCAGACATTGGTAGAAAGGAGGCGGGATTTGGTCCTATTGTTCTAGCAAGCAATCATTTGAGGGGCCACCTAGGATCAGCACATCTGGATCCTCCTGAGCTCAACATTAAGGAGGTAATTTTATAATAGTGTTTTAAACATGACATAATCTAATGTACTGAAAGAGATCAAACTGTCAACAGGAGTGGAGTGGTATAGATGGTAGAGATATAGATATAGATTTCAGATTTCCTAATTTTTTCTTCAAAATAGGGTAGCCCCGGCCTCTGCATCCAAATGATGCACCCACCCTTTTATTGCAATGTTTTAGACTCCATTTAAGGTTTAGAAACTCATGGGTTGCTGAAAGTGGTGACATGAATCAACCAACATATTTCCTTTTAATCTGCTGATTGATTTAATGCATGGCAAATCGCAGAAGCAAGTGACTGCTCATGTCCCTGCCAAGCAGCATTGTAGCACAGATGTCCAGAGTTCCAGTGATGCAAACGTTTGTAGGAACAAAACAGAAGGATGTGGCACTGGGGAAGCTAAGATTAGGCGTCTTCAAAAGGACTTGGATGTGGCCACTTGGCGGAACAAAGAAATGAACCGAGGATGGAATTCTACAATTCAAGATGGCCTACATGCTGTTGCTGATCTGCAGAAGCTAGTGGCTGGCAATTTGGTTACCGCTTTGGCTGATGCAGATGTCCATGAGATCAACTGGACGATCTTGGAACAGGTGAAAGCACGAGCAGAAACTCTGCACTCATCTTTGCAGGTAGATGATTTTCAAAGGGTGATGCAAGAGCCGCTATATGAATAGATTGTTGTTTCAGTTGATGATGTCCCTGGTTCTTTTGTTTACTTATGTGCTGGTAGTACTTAGGGGAACTAGCTTGTACAAGTATTTTTTTTTCCGATACCAATTAAGTTAAAAAGCTTCACAAAATCCTGCTATCATGTAGGCGGGCTTGCATTCGCTTTCAACCCAAGTGACTGTTGACTGCAATCTGTAATATGTACCCCTCTGTTGCACTTAATGGTATCCAAGCCCTTGGGCCCCCCTCCTTTGTTAAAAAAAGATCGAATTCTTATTGCATCGAAGTTGTTTCACTAAAAAAAGAGCTCTCACGTGCAAGGCACGTGCAATTTACTAGTATATACTACTAGTAGAGATGGTACACCTAGACATTAGAGATTTGTTTGTTTTAAAGATATTTTTAATTGTGTACAAGATGGAAAATATAACTTTAGCAAATTCCTAGTATTTTTCATGGTCGATGTAAAAAAAGTATTTTTCATGGTTGATGTAAAAAAAACAAGTTTTTTTCATGGTCGATGTAAAAAAAGAGAGAAAACATGTCTCATAAAAAGCCTTATGGTTAGCACAATTTTTTTACGGAGTAACTCTTTTTTACATAGCCCAAATTACTATTCGATTTTCCATTGAAATATTTTATGTGTATATAGCAAGCGAAGAAGTACACATGCATTTTTCGTTTTATTCTTTTTTGACATTTCAAAATGTATAGAAGATGAATTTCGAAATAAAGAGATCATATGCACCCAAGAACCAACAAGCATATCCCCTTGACCCCGAACCTACTCAGGGCCCTTTTGTTGTGCCTTTTTTTTTTTGCCTTTTTGGCTTTTGGATTTTGGAAGCCAAAAGAAAAGATCCTTTGTTTTTGGCTTCCAAAATCCAAAAGCCAAAAAGCACCTATTTAGGTGCTTTTTTTGGCTTTTGCCAAAGCCAAAAAGCCAAAAAAAGCCACAACAAAAGGGCCCTCAGCTTCAGACTTGGGATTTCGTAGGCTAGGGTTCCACAGTTTTCCACCAACCAGTAATAATTTCAACTCTGCCCCAAAATTCCCGCCGAAATCCCCCCCGCTTCCAAAATTCAAAGCGATGTGAAATAAGTACAGTGCCGATCTTATCCCCCCGGACCGCTCAATTCAGACCTATCACCGGCGGCGCCGAACCCCGCATCTCTCTCTCACGCTTCCACCTTGCATGACCCACCGGATCATCTCACACGCCGGCGCCGGCCCACTGTCCCACTCCCACACCAGCACTACTGCCTTCTCATCGGCCACCGTAGTGACCGACGACGTTCCACCGTCTCCCTTGCTTTTTAGCAAGCCGGAGTAGCTTCCACCTCCCCCACCCCCACCGACGACCACTGTACCATACGAGCTCCTCCGTAGCCGACTTCCACCGCCGCCTTGTCAGCGACATTCACCATCGCCGGGTTCTCGTATCTTAATCCCCGACTCCTTCCGTCCACCGGACTGGAGAGATGGGTACACAAAGCGACTCCATGGTCCACGGCAGGAAACCAAAGCGTACACGCGCCCACTCCCAAGAAGGTTGATATGGCCGCTTTCGTTATGCAGGTGATTTCGAAAAGTATTTTTTTGCTTACTTGCACCGCCATCTCATTAGCATTTTTTTTGTAATGCATGCTAGATATTATTGCACTACAGAATGAATTAAAAGAGGAACGGAGACGGAAGATATGTAGGAGATTTGCAAGCCGTGTGGGCACAAACATCTGTAACGCTATTGCCTCTAGTGCAAACCTGAACAAAATCGGAGAAGAACCCTTTCCCCTCCCCAAAGATAAAGAACAATGTTATGATTCACAATTTGATCCTGCTGAGCCTCTTGGAGAGCTGACTCAGGAAGATGCCTTGCCTGACCATTCTCCTCAACCCCACCAGGTGATTTCTGTGTTTTTACTTTGAGATATTTGTTGCAACTTCCATGTGTTGTATACTTGTATCCTGAATCCCACCAAACATGTTCACATGCCACCTCTAGGTCTCCTTAACGCATCATATATATGTTTCAGCATGCACGTCATCCTTTACTGTTCTTCATTCTATTCCATTTGCATATCATCATATATGGCACTTCTGTAGACTGAAATATCGTTTATGTGTGCTAGAAATCTGCAGCTTCAAGTAAGAATTTCGCAGGAACCACCAATGAGAGGAAGACCTTTCAACAGGCACCTGAATCGGTGATAGAACAGCTGCAACCAAAAAAGAAATCTGCTTCTGCTACTAGACAGTCTCAGCGATTCATGGCACTAGTTGAAGAAAATAACGCAAATGCTAAGAGTACTGAAATAAAAAAACGTGGTGAACACCCCAAGCGGTTGAATCAGCCACCTGTTACCAATCCAGTCAACCAGCGACAATCGGCAGCAGAACCATTTTCCACAGCAACTTCTCAGCCACAATTGGCAGCAGAACCAGTTTCCACAGCAACTTCTCAGCCACAATTGGCAGCAGAACCAGTTTCCACAGCAACTTCTCAACCACAATTGGCAGCAGAACCAGTTTCCACGGCAACTTCTCAGCCACAATTGGGATCAGAAGTAGCTGTGGTAGGAAATACTGCCCAAGGACACACTGTACCAGTCCCAGCTGACACAACCACAACTGGCCAAACACTGCTAGCACAACATCAACAAACTGTTGATGATCTCCCACTGACCCATATTAGTCCCGCCAATCCTGCCATAGACAACTCCAATGAGGATGAGCCCCACACCGAAGAAGGTACATTTTCCAATGCTTATAGTTTCATTCTCCGTTATAAAGTTATACTTTATAGATAAATATGTATATATAAAAATATATATATCTACCTTGATAGCTTGATGTAATGCTTAACTTTGTAGTTGCACCACGATCAAGAAAAACGAGGGGCCCAACAGTAGGGAAAATGTTCGTAGCTAAGCTTGCTGGGATGGAATCAAGATTTCGCCTTTCATCTATCGTAGGTGGCAGAAGGCCACTGGACCCAGAAGAATCTTGTAAATTAGCATCGGATGTAGGAATTTTCGTCAGGAATGAAATTCCTATCTTCCCAACATGGAAAGAGCACGTAGACACCTCTGCGCATTTTGAAAAATTAGTGCACAGGTTACACGTAAGTCATCTTTCTCTTGGTAATGTTACTCATACTAGTATACCACATTGGCACGTCCCGTTCCTTCTAGCTTGTTGTTGGCTCTATGCATATCGCACCAACGGTTTATATTGTTGTGAACAGTTAAGGTTCGAGTTCGATGATGACCAAGAGGAAGTAAAGCATGTTCTCAACAGTCTATTCTCAGACTGTCTGCGCCAGTATCGCAGCAGGCTAAAGAAGAAATACTTCACTGGAAAGATTACTGGGAGTGTTCCAACTAGATCTCCTCTTAAGCAAATGACTGACAAACAGTGGGGAGATCTTGTGAAGCACTGGTCTGATCCAAAGAATATGGTATGATTTGTAAGACTGATACCAGATCACATCTTGGATTCTTATTTATAGCAGTGTCTCACTAGTCTCCTTTTTGCAGAATTTGGCTAAACAGAATCAGGAAAACCGCGGTAAACTACTTTTACCTAGCCGTACGGGATCTCGTAACCTTATAGTGCACATTCGGCAAAAAGTAAGGACATGTTGTTTTATACTGCTATTTAGAAATATTTTAGTAAAAGATCATGCAGAGTATATACACCAGTGTGCAGCTTATATTATGATCCTCCATTTCAACCACGTTCGTTGGGCAACCCCAAGAGGAAGGTATGATGCGCACAGCAAGTTTTCCCTCAGAAAGAAACCAAGGTTTATCGAACCAGGAGGAGCCAAGAAGCACGTTGAAGGTTGATGGCGGCGGGATGTAGTGCGGCGCAACACCAACGTGGAACCTACACAACACAACCAAAGTACTTTGCCCCAACGAAACAGTGAGGTTGTCAATCTCACCGGCTTGCTGTAACAAAGGATTAACCGTATTGTGTGGAAGATGATTGTTTGCGAGAAAATAGTAAAAACAAGTATTGCAGCAGATTTGTATTTCAGTATTAAAAGAATGGACCGGGGTCCACAGTTCACTAGAGGTGTCTCTCCCATAAGATAAAGCATGTTGGGTGAACAAATTACAGTCGGGCAATTGACAAATAGAGAGGGCATAACAATGCACATACATGACATGATAAGTATAGTGAGATTTAATTGGGCATTACGACAAAGTACATAGACCGCCATCCAACTGCATCTATGCCTAAAAAGTCCACCTTCAGTTATCGTCCGAACCCCCTCCGTATTAAGTTGCAAAGCAACAGACATTAATTAAGTATGGTGCGTAATGTAATCAACAACTACATCCTCGGACATAGCGCCAATGTTTTATCCCTAGTGGCAACGACACAACACAACCTTAGGGGTTTCTGTCTCCCCGGTGTCAATGAGGCATGAACCCACTATCGAGCATAAATACTCCCTCTTGGAGTTACTAGCATCAACTTGGCCAGAGCCTCTACTAATAACGGAGAGCATGCAAGATCATAAACAACACATATGTAATAACTTGATAATTAACATGACATGGTATTCTCTATCCATCGGATCCCGACAAACACAACATATAGTATTACGGATAGATGATCTTGATCATGTTAGGCAGCTCACAAGATCCAACAATGAAGCACAATGAGGAGAAGACAACCATCTAGCTACTGCTATGGACCCATAGTCCAGGGGTGAACTACTCACTCATCACTCGGGAGGCGACCATGGCGGTGTAGAGTCCTCGGAGATGAATCCCCTCTCCGGCAGGGTGCCGGAGGATCTCCGGATCCCCGAGATGGGATCGGCGGCGGCGGCGTCTGGAAGGTTTTCCGTATCGTGGTTTTTCTTATCAGGGGTTTCGCGACGGAGGCTTTAAGTAGGCGGAAGGGCAGGTCGGGGGCCGGGCAGGGGGCCACACCATGGGGCGGCGCGGGCCCCCCGGCCGCGCCGCCACGTGGTGTCGCCACCTCGTGGCCCCACTTCGTATGTTCTTCGGTCTTCTGGAAGCTCCGTGGAAAAATAGGCCCCTGGGTCTTCGTTTCGTCCAATGAGAATATTTCGTTACTAGGATTTCTGAAACCAAAAACAGAGAAACTGGCACTTCGGCATCTTGTTAATAGGTTAGTTCAGAAAATGCACGAACATGACATAAAGTGTGCATAAAACATGTAGGTATCATCAATAATATGGCATAGAACATAAGAAATTATCGATACGTCGGAGACGTATCAGCATCCCCAAGCTTAGTTCTGCTCGTCCCGAGCAGGTAAAGCGATAACAAAGATAATTTCTGAAGTGATATGCCATCATAACCTTGATCATACTATTTGTAAACATATGTAGTGGATGCAGCGATCAAAACAATGGTAACGACATGAGTAAACAAGTAAATCATATAGCAAAGACTTTTCATGAATAGTACTTCAAGACAAGTATTAATAAGTCTTGCATAAGAGTTAACTCATAAAGCAATAAATCAAAGTAAAGGTATTGAAGCAACACAAAGGAAGATTAAGTTTCAGCGGTTGCTTTCAACTTGTAACATGTATATCTCATGGATAATTGTCAACATAGAGTAATATAACAAGTACAATATGCAAGTATGTAAGAATCAATGCATAGTTCACACAAGTGTTTGCTTCTTGAGGTGGAGAGAGATAGGTGAACTGACTCAACATAAAAGTAAAGAGAATGGTCCTTCAAAGAGGAAAGCATCGATTGCTATATTTGTGCTAGAGCTTTTATTTTGAAAACATGAAACAATTTTGTCAACGGTAGTAATAAAGTATATGAGTTATGTACATTATATCTTACAAGTTGCAAGTCTCATGCATAGTATACTAATAGTGCCCGCACCTTGTCCTAATTAACTTGGACTACCGGATCTTTGCAATGCACATGTTTTAACCAAGTGTCACAATGGGGTACCTCCATGCCGCCTGTACAAAGGTCTAAGGAGAAAGCTCGCATTTTGGATTTCTCGCTTTTGATTATTCTCAACTTAGACATCCATACCGGGACAACATGGACAACAGATAATGGACTCCTCTTAAATGCATAAGCATGTGGCAACAATTATTATTCTCATATGAGATTTGAGGATATATGTCCAAACTGAAACTTCCACCATGATTCATGGCTTTAGTTAGCGGCCCAAAGTTCTTCTCTAACAATATGCATGCTCCAACCATAAAGGTGGTAGATCTCTCTTACTTCAGACAAGACGGACATGCATAGCAACTCACATGATATTCAACAAAGAATAGTTGATGGCGTCCCCAGAAGCATGGTTATCGCACAACAAGCAACTTAATAAGAGATAAAATGCATAAGTACATATTCAATACCACAATAGTTTTTAAAGCTATTTGTCCCATGAGCTATATATTGCAAAGGTGAATGATGGAATTTTAAAGGTAGCACTCAAGCAATTTACTTTGGAATGGCGGATAAATACCATGTAGTAGGTAGGTATGGTGGACACAAATGGCATAGTGGTTGGCTCAAGTATTTTGGATGCATGAGAAGTATTCCCTCCCGATACAAGGTTTAGGCTAGCAAGGTTATTTGAAACAAACACAAGGATGAGCGGTACAGCAAAACTCACATAAAAGACATATGGTAAACATTATAAGACTCCATACCGTCTTCCTTGTTGTTCAAAACTCAATACTAGATGTTATCTAGACTCTAGAGAAACCAAATATGCAAACCAAATTAGCAAGCTCTAAGTATTTCTTCATTAATGGGTGCAAAGTATATGATGCAAGAGCTTAAACATGAGCACAACAATTGCCAAGTATCACATTATCCAAGACATTATAGCATTTTACTACATGTATCATTTTCCAATTCCAACCATATAACAATTTAACGAAGAAGAAACTTCGCCATGAATACTATGAGTAGAGCCTAAGGACATATTTGTCCATATGCTATAGCGGAGCGTGTCTCTCTCCCATAAAGTGAATGCTAGGATCCATTTTATTCAAACAAAACAAAAACAAAAACAAACCGACGCTCCAAGCAAAGTACATAAGATGTGACGGAATAAAAATATAGTTTCGGGGAGGAACCTGATAATGTTGTCGATGAAGAAGGGATGCCTTGGGCCCAAGCTTAAACGCTTGAGTCTTCTTAGAATATGCAGGGGTGAACCAGGCATCCCCAAGCTTAGAACTTTCACTCTCCTTGATCATATTGCATCATACTCCTCTCTTGATCCTTGAAAACTTCCTCCACACCAAACTCGAAACAACTCATTAGAGGGTTAGTGCATAATAAAAATTCACATGTTCAGAGGTGACACAATCATTCTTAACACTTCTGGACATTGCATAAAGCTACTGGACATTAATGGATCAAAGAAATTCATCCAACATAGCAAAAGAGGCAATGCGAAATAAAAGACAGAATCTGTCAAAACAGAACAGTCCGTAAAGATGGATTTTATTAGGCCACCAGACTTGCTCAAACGAAAATTCTCAAATTGAATAAAAGTTGCGTACATATCTGAGGATCATGCTCGTAAATTGGCTTAATTTTCTGAGCTACCTACAGGGAGATAGACCCAGATTCGTGACAGCAAAGAAATCTGGAACTGCGCAGTAATCCAAATCTAGTACTTACTTTTCTATCAAAGACTTTACTTGGCACAACAAAACTCAAAACTAAGATAAGGAGAGGTTGCTACAGTAGTAAACAACTTCCAAGACACAAATATAAAACAAAAATACTGTAGTAAAAACATGGGTTGTCTCCCATAAGCACTTTTCTTTAACGCCTTTCAGCTAGGCGCAGAAAGTGTATCTCAAGTATTATCGAAGGGGGGTGCACCTACAGCGGGGTTTGGAGTTTTCTCAACCATGCATAGTATATTGGATACATAAGTTTTAGCGTCTCCCTTTTCATTAGTCTTGGGCTTGCTACTCTCATCGAACAAATTTTCAGGAACAAGCCAAGCATAGTTATTTTCTAGTGCATCATTCATAGCTAGGAGTTTACATGGTATTGGTGCTTTGATCTCCCCACCATCATTAGCATTATTAGTGTACCTTATTCTATCCATGTCCATTTTTTCAAGGAGACTAACAAAATTAGTATGAGAACCAAGCATATTAAATTTAGCAAAGACCTTTCTAGCCTCTCTTGCTAGACCACCAAATTCTCTAAGAAGGGTTTCTAAAACAAAATCTTTCTTTTCCCCCTCTTCCAAATCACCAAGTGTAAGAAACATGTGTTGGATTATAGGATTGAGATTAACAAATTTAGTTTCCAACAAGCGAACTAAATGCGCAGCAGCAATTTCATAAGTGGGAGCAAGTTCTACCAAGTGTCTATCTTCAAAATCTTCATGGTACTAACATGAGTGAAAAATTCTTCTATATTGTTTCTCCCAATTATAGACCCGCGTCCTACCGGTATGTCTTTTGTGGTAAAATTAAAAGGAAACATGATGAATCAAGTAAAGTAAATGCAAGTAACTAATTTTTTTGTGTTTTTGATATAGCAAACAAGATAGTAAATAAAGTAAAACTAGCAACTAATTTTTTTGTGTTTTGATATAAGTGCAGCAAACAAAGTAGTAAATAAAATAAAGCAAGACAAAAACAAAGTAAAGAGATTGAGAAGTGGAGACTCCCCTTGCAGCGTGTCTTGATCTCCCCGGCAACGGCGCCAGAAAAAGAGCTTGATGGCGTGTATTTCACACGTTCGTTGGGCAACCCCAAGAGGAAGGTATGATGCGCACGGCAGCAAGTTTTCCCTCAGAAAGAAACCAAGGTTTATCGAACCAGGAGGAGCCAAGAAGCACGTTGAAGGTTGATGGCGGCGGGATGTAGTGCGGCGCAACACCGGAGATTCGGCGCCAACGTGGAACCTGCACAACACAACCAAAGTACTTTGCCCCAACGAAGCAGTGAGGTTGTCAATCTCACCGGCTTGCTGTAACAAAGGATTAACCGTATTGTGTGGAAGATGATTGTTTGCGAGAAAATAGTAAAAACACGTATTGCAGCAGATTTGTATTTCAGTATTAAAAGAATGGACCAGGGTCCACAGTTCACTAGAGGTGTCTCTCCCATAAGATAAAGCATGTTGGGTGAACAAATTACAGTCGGGCAATTGACAAATAGAGAGGCATAACAATGCACATACATGACATGATAAGTATAGTGAGATTTAATTGGGCATTACGACAAAGTACATAGACCGCCATCCAATGCATCTATGCCTAAAGTCCACCTTCGGGTTATCGTCCGAACCCCCTCCGGTATTAAGTTGCAAAGCAGACAATTGCATTAAGTATGGTGCGTAATGTAATCAACAACTACATCCTCGGACATAGCGCCAATGTTTTATCCCTAGTGGCAACACACAACACAACCTTAGGGGTTTCTGTCACTCCCCCAGGTGTCAATGCGGGCATGAACCCACTATCGAGCATAAATACTCCCTCTTGGAGTTACTAGCATCAACTTGGCCAGAGCCTCTACTAATAACGGAGAGCATGCAAGATCATAAACAACACATATGTAATAACTTGATAATTAACATGACATGGTATTCTCTATCCATCGGATCCCGACAAACACAACATATAGTATTACGATAGATGATCTTGATCATGTTAGGCAGCTCACAAGATCCAACAATGAAGCACAATGAGGAGAAGACAACCATCTAGCTACTGCTATGGACCCATAGTCCAGGGGTGAACTACTCACTCATCACTCCGGAGCGACCATGGCGGTGTAGAGTCCTCGGGAGATGAATCCCCTCTCGGCGGGTGCGGAGGAGATCTCCGAATCCCGAGATGGGATCGGCGGCGGCGGCGTCTGGAAGGTTTTCCGTATCGTGGTTTTTCTTATCGGGGGTTCGCGACGGAGGCTTTAAGTAGGCGGAAGGGCGAGTCGGGGGCCGACGAGGGGCCACACCATAGGGGCGCGGGCCCCCTGGGCCGCGCCGCCACGTGGTGTCGCCACCTCGTGGCCCCACTTCGTATGTTCTTCGGTCTTCGGAAGCTCCGTGGAAAAATAGGCCCTGGGTCTTCGTTTCGTCCAATTCGAGAATATTTCGTTACTAGGATTTCTGAAACCAAAAACAAAGAGAACGGCACTTCAGCATCTTGTTAATAGGTTAGTTCCAGAAAATGCACGAATATGACATAAAGTGTGCATAAAACATGTAGGTATCATCAATAATATGGCATAGAACATAAGAAATTATCGATACGTTGGAGACGTATCACTTATATTATGATCCTCCATTTCAACCGCGTTATTCGATTTATAAATGGTAGTACTAAAATGCAGATGTTACATAATGCAAGTAAAAGGGAACCAAACAAAGAGATGACTCTGCCAGAGATTTTTGAAGCATGCCAGAAGAACAAACTTGAAGTGATTGGAGAAGTCGCACAGAGTGTTCTTGTAAGTCTTCTCTAAGATTGAAATTTTGTGACGACTCACATCCCAACTTGTAGGAGTAGTAAAGTACATGTCAATATGATATTATAGATGTTTATTAAAATTCATGTGATGTGAATCAGACATGCCAAACTGTAGGAATAAAAGTAGGTCATACACATGATAAATCTACTATCAGCAAGTTTCTCTGTAGTAACTATCATGTTTACACATGTGTACGAACTGAATTTTTTGCAGGAAGATATGAAATTAGAGATGGCAAAACCCGGTAAAAACGGTCTGGAAAAAACCGATGAAGAATGTGTGAAGGCATTTTCCATGGCAATAAAAAAGAAAGGCATTGCCAAAAACACTTTCTTACGGAATGCTGGACTGGTGAAGTGCAAGTCCATGTCCAAGTCAAAGTATTTGCATGCTCAAGTTCTAGAGGAGCAACTCCAAGTAGAACGAGCTGCATCAGCTGCGCTAAGACTAGAAGTCGACTGTCGAGGGTGCTCCTCGGCAATGCCCTCCGATAGGGGCTTAGGGTTGATGGAATCCTGCAAGCTGACACGAGACATCGGTACACGGACAAGCGGGGAGAGCGATTTACCCAGGTTCGGGGCCCTCGATGAGGTAAAACCCTTACGTCCTGCTGTGTCTGTTCTTGATTATGATGAAAACAGGTTACAATGGGGTGCCGAATAGTTCGGCTGTGATCTCGTCGAGATGCTAGTTGCTAGGTAACCTAGTTCTAAGCTTCTGCTGGCTAGTATTGCTAAGATTGATTGTCCCCTCGACTGCCCCTCTCCTGGCCTTTATATAGGTGGCCAGGTCTCGAGAGGTCTATTCGAGTACGAGTTGGTTTACAGTAGATCTATCTCCAATCTTTCCTTGTTCGGCCTCCTCCATGTCTTGTACTCCAAGTAATCTTCCGTCGCACCGCCCTGGTGGCCCATCTTGCCATCGGGTACCTTCATGGGCCTCCAGTTGGACCGTGTAGGGTAGAAACATAGTTACCCGAAGGGTAATGCCCACGTCAGTAGCCCCCGAGTGTCTAGCCGAATATAGTTCGGGTAGAGACTAGAGCATGTCTTCTTCCGAAGTCCTTCTCCTTGATCATTCTTGCGTTTCTTCTATCTTCTATTTTCTATCGGGTGCGCGTCAGCGCTCCCGATGGGAGTAGCCCCCGAGTCTAGGTACGGATGCTTGCAATCCGTGCGTAGACTCAAGTTGTACCACTCGAACATTTTCTTCTGCCGAAGTTTTTCCTGCAAGTCTTTGTAGTCCATCCGACACATTTTCCTTATGCAAGGGATAACGAATAACGTGCCCAACTTCTGTTGGTTAACTGCCGACGGCAAAACAACGTTACCCTACACAGAATCAAGTCCCCGGGCATGATCTGGAGTGCGAAAAAAGTTCTATCGGGTGCGCGTTCGGTGCTCCCGATGGGAGTAACCCGAGTGCAGGCACGGGCGCTTACGTTCGAATGCAGCCTCCGATCCACGTTTTTCCTTCGAGTCTTTATTCTATCGGGTGCGCGTCCGCGCTCCCGATGGGAGTAGCCCCCGAGCCTAGGTGCGGATGCTCGCAATCCGCGCGTAGGCTCAAGTTGATCACCCGACATTTTCTTATCTCTTCGTATATAATCAACGGTGCCCATGACGTCACTGATGACACGCCGCTGTTGTGACCTGATTGACAAGACTTGACCCCTCCGGGCCCACGCTAGTTCTGCGCAGCAGTTTTTAGGTTTTGACCAGTGCATGCGCAGGACCGAGGCGTTTCCTCGATTTTCGCGCGACATGGGAATAATGGGCCGCCGGCTCCATCCTTTTTAGCGCCACGTGTACAGCTGGATTCGCTCCACCTCCCACGACGCCCACGGAGTTATGGCCACGATCTCATGTTAATCCTTAAGGTATAAATAGAGGACTTCCTCATTTTTACTTTTTTACACCTCCCACTGCTCATCTTCCTTCGCGCACCCTCTCCTTCTTCCTGCATCCTTCCCTCAGAAGCTCCAAGCGCCATGGGTAAAAAGAAGGGTACTAGTGCTTCGGAGGCGGCCAAAGTTAGCCGTGATTGGAGTGCCTCTGCTATCTCCAACCGCGACATCAACAAGCTGCGAACCCTCGGATTCATCTCCGCATCTGAAGACGATATCCGCCTTCTAGGTGCAGTTTCTCGCCCAAAACCCCCAAAGGGCTTCACCGTTATGTTCTCTGCTTTTCTTTTCCGCGGCCTTTCTCTTCCGAGCGCACGAATTCCTCGTTCTCTTCTTTTCTTCTATGGGATTCAGCTCTGCAGCTGACCCCAAACTCCATCCTCCACCTTTCTATCTTCATTACTGTCTGCGAAGCCTTCCTTGGCATTGATCCTCACTGGGGTCTCTGGAGGAAGATCTTTACGTGAAGCGTCATAATGACAGCAATGGCCCCCCCGTCGTCGGTGGCGTCGGCTTTGTTGTTAGGAAGGAAGTCGACTACTTCGATTATCCAATGAAGGAGTCCGTCCAAGGCTGGCGCAACAAGTGGTTTTACTTGTGAGACCCACTAGTGCCTGGGCGACGCCTAAACCTTCCTCCCTTCGAAGATAAGCTGATAGCTAAGCCGAAAAAATCTTGGCAAAACACTCTTTCTCCCGAAGAGAGATTGACAGCCGATAGGCTGTTCGACCAAATAGTCACTCTGAAGAACACGGGAGGCTTGACGATGTGCGGTACCGAGGTTGTCTCGGTGTTCCTTCAACGTCGAGTGCAACCGTTGATGTCTCGCTCCCACCAGCTGTGGCTTTACACGGGCAAGGAGGATGAGTCCAGAGTCAGCTCTGCCGAACTTTCGGCTGAAGAACTCCGGGATGAGGTCCGCCGCTTAACGTGCCTTAGTATGAGGGACAACATCGTCCTGACTTCGGCTCGTTCCCCTTATGATTCTGATCACCCTCCGACTGAGGTAATCCTTTGTCAAGCTTCTTTTCTTCTGCTGTTATTACTCCTTTATCCGTTGCATCTCACAAACTTATTTTTCCTTCGGCAGGCGCTTGCTGCTGCCCGATGCTATCCTCCTACACCCGAAAGTGGCGTGGTACTAGAGGATGACGACGAGGATTCTGACGGAACTGAGGAGGCCCCGCATGCCCTTGAGGATAGCGATGTCCAAGAGGAAGAGGCTACTGAAGACGACGCCTTCATCAGGAGTAGGCGTCGGAAGCAGGTACACGATGACCTTATCACTTCGGCTGAATCAAGTCCTCGCGGAGGAGATAATGATGCCGACGAAGCTGCCGCGCCTCCTCCCGTCAAGAAGAGCTCAACAAGCTTCTTCGCAGGCGAAGATGACCTTGACCTGTGAGTGTTTCTTACTTCTCCCTTGATTTATTTCCTATTATCTTGCATGCTAACTGTGCACTGTTTTTAAGTAGCTCTGATGATGACGATGATGAAATCCCTCTTGCAAAGAGGGCCAAACTTTTCTCTGAGAGAGCTGCATCGGCCAAAGAATCCAATCCTTCTCCCACGAAATCGACGCCTCCCTCGCGAACAGTTGTAGAGAAGGTTCCAGTGTCGACGGTTATTCCTCCTGGCGACTTTCCTACTTCATCGGCTGGTCGTGACCATGTAAGTATTCAACCTGCTCCATGTTGCCAAGTTTTTCTTTATATCGACTGAATCCTTATGATCTTATTTTGCCGCAGCCGATTTACGCCACAGTCGATGCTGTGGTGGAGTTCGCCGAAGAGTTCACCCGACTAGAAGCTGAAAATTCCCAACTTCGAAAGACCATCAGATCTTCGGCTGATCAGGTGCTTGAGGCCAACAGGCTCGCCACTGACGCTAAGAACGAGAACGTCTTGCTGAAGGAGGAAGTAAAGAAGCTGAAGCAACGACTGAGGGATGAACTAGATGCCAAGAACGCAGCGGCGGCCGCGATCGACAAGAAGGAAGGCGCTCTTCGTGAGTCCATCAAGGATTTGCTAGGTAACAGCTCATAGTTCACCGTTTTTCGTCTTGGTGTTTCCATTATTGATTGCTGACCTGTCTTCCTTTCAGATGCTGCCGACCTAACCGTCACCCGTCGTCATCAGCTTCGGGAGGACTCTACAGCCGATGCCTTATCACTTGCTACCGAGTCTAATGTCCAAGTACTTAGTCTTTTGAAAAAGGCCAAGGGACTGTCGAGGTTATACTCGATGATCTTCCCGAAGATGAAGGAGGACAAGACTCTCGACGAGATGGCGGCTTCCTTCCTTGTTGACCCTTCCGAGCCTGTGGAGGTATTGAAACGTCGTAGCCGTTTATTTGGGGCGGTTCTTACTTTCCAATTGCTCATGGGCCATGGGATGGGGTCGGACTTGGAGGAGTTGTCCAAGGCGTTGCCTGTCGATAACGACAATCATTTAGTCGACCTTGAACCTTACAAGCGATCGGCAGTTACTTGCGCCAACCGACTCCTGAAGCTGGTGGATGAAGCTCAAGCCAAGCCTGCTCCCGAATCTGCCCCTGGCTCGTCATCAGCGAACCCTTGAACTTTCATTCGACTTGTTGTAAATAAGATCAGTCGTAACTTCGTTGTAGTCCAATTTTATTTCGGCTCTGTTGCCAATTTGAACATGCTTTTGAATGTATCACATATGCCCAGTGCTCCCGATGGGAGTTTTACTTTGATACTAGTCTGAATTAAGGATTGCACTGCAGATTCCTCCGTCTTCTTCTCGTGCTGAGCTTTTTCCGAATCCTTCAAATAATGATGAGTCAGGCCTCGTTCGCCGCTTGCGTGACCAAGTGTCTAGTTTAGACAAAGATATCACTTCTCTTCGTGCGATGGCGGCCTTGGTGAAGAAAAAGGGGAGATAGCGACAGCTATCGAACAGTACGCTCTTGATGGTCTCCATGTTGCTACCGAAAGTTTAGGCTGTACGTATTAACCCATGCTTTGCTCTCTGCAATAGTTTTGAATGTTCCCTTAACTGGTTCTTATTCCTTTCCAGTTGTAGCTTCAGATGTTGCTGAGGAGAACAAGAAGATCCATGAAGAGGTTGAGGCAATGACTGATGTTGCGCACCCGAATCATGGTTTGTGGCTGCATCGTCCGAAGGCTGTCGTCATGGCGAAGTTTAAGTATCGGGTGGGGAAGGCGCATTATTATTTTGATAAGTTTCATGCTCATCTCACGATGGTTTGGAACACCTTGTTTCCTCTGGACCAAGCACCCGAAACCTTATCTGCCTTGTTCACCCGATTCAAGTCTCCCGAAAGGATTCGGCAGCTGGTGCGGAAGGAACTCCTGGCTGGTGCGGAACTTGCTTTTGCTTCAATATTGGCATGTCATCCATCTCTAGACTTGGGAGCCGTAGCGAACACCGAGAAGAACTTAGGCCAGTATTATGATGCCGCTAGAGGTCCTGCTTACACCATTGTTTCTCGGATGGAGTCGTGCCTTGAGAAGGATCTGAAGGCCCATTGGGACCGGGGAGCTCGACTATGAATGTAATAGCCTTATTTCCTGCATAAGATTACTTTGTATAAATTTATTGCGTACGTTGTACGCTATATTAATTCGATTGATATTTTATTTGTCGGGGGCGGCTGAGTGATCAGTTCAACCTGCTCTCCCGACGACTTCGTTGGATTATGCAATGTTATTGCGAAGCCTTTGTGTAAATTTTGTAAAAGCGAGACCCATCGACTTAGTCGAGGGAATTAGACGCTTGGCATCGTCACGCGGTGCACCGGTTTGAGCCTCATTTTGTGATAATGTAACCATCGACTGCAGCACTCGCGTATTTTCTCGAGGCTTGGATTGGTTGTTTTCTTTTTGTGTGTCACTAATCTTAGCTCTCGTTGAGAGTATTTAATTAATGACACTGTGTGTTTTCTGGGCCAACGCTCCCGATGGGAGTAAGAGCCGAAGGTAGGGGCCGCAGTCGACCTGTTCAGGTGGTGGGGGCCTAGATTGAAGAAAGGAGGCAGAAAACCTGATTAAAACTTTATTCATAAGGAAAAGCAACCTTAAGGATTATAAAAATAAAAAACAATTGCGCCCTATGTATAGAACCGTCGCAGGTGTGCGACATTCCATGGATTCCCGACATCTTTTCCCAAAGTTGGATTTTTGAGCCTGTACGCTCCTCCTGGTATCACTTCGGTGACGATGTAGGGTCCCTCCCATGGAGACTCGAGTTTCGAGGGCCTTTTTTGCTTCAGCCGAAGTACCATATCTCCAACGCTAAAGCATCGGTTGCGTATTCGCCGACTGTGGTAGTTCCTCAGCGCCTGCTGGTATACCGTGGTTCTGGCTAAAGCAATGTCTCGGGCTTCATCTAGTAGGTCTACAGCATCTTGCAGTGCGATGTTGGAAGAGGGTTCTGTGTATGCCGTCACTCGAGGTGCTTCGAATCGAACATCACTGGCGGGACTACTTCGGCCCCATGTACCAGAAAGAATGGGGTGTCTTGAGTCGACCTGTTAGGCGTGGTACGCAAACTCCAAAGTATTGATGCTCTTCGACCCAAGCTCCCTCTGCGCCTGTAAGGCGTTTCTTGAGACCGTCCCCTATTAGACCGTTGATCCTTTCCACCTGACCGTTTGTTTGCGGGTGAGCCACTGATGCGAATTTTAGTTTTATTCCCCTGTCATCACAAAATTCTCGGAACTCTTTGGAGTCGAAGTTAGTTCCATTGTAGTGACGATCTTGTGAGGCACGCCGAATCGACATGTTATTTCCTTGAAGAATTGGTGTTGTTTTTGCCTTGGTTTCGTCTGGTACTTGCCTCGATCCACTTTGTGAATTTATCGGCGCAACTAATAAGTACGTGTGTCCTCCAGGCGATGATCTCGGCGTGGCCCAACTTGATCGAGTCCCCATTGGGCGAACGGCCATGCCAAGGGTCGTCATTAGGTGTTTGCGGGCGTGCGGTTTTGGGAAAAACCGTTGGCAAGGGTCGCACTTCATGACCAGATCTCGAGCGTCGCCGCCGCCGTTGGCCAGTAAAATCCTGCCCTGAAGCTTTTGCGACGAGCCCTACTTCCCGCATGATGCCCGCAAGTTCCCTCGTGTATCTCGCGCAGCAGTGCTCTTCCGTCGTTGATGGCAATGCACCTTTGGAAGATACCGGAAATGCTACGCTTGTAGAGTTCACCGTTTACTATGGTGAAAGCTTTCGATCGCCTGACGATTCGTTTTGCTTCTACTGGATCCGCCGGCAGTTCCTGCCTTGTAAGGTACGCCAGGAACGGTTTAGTCCATAATGGCTCAAGGAGGAGGATTTGTTCGGCCGGGAGAGTTGGAGCTTCGTCGGTAACTGGTTGTGGATTTGCCTCCGTACCCTCAGCCGACGGTTTTAAAGGTGCCGGCGCCTTCTCTTTTATTGATCGCTGAGTGATCACCTCGTAAAATACTCCGTCTGGGATGGGAGAGCACATGGAGCCGATGTTTGCTAAGGTGTCGGCTTCCTCGTTGCTGGCTCTGCCGATATGTTTGAGCTCACACCCCTCGAACTTGGCTTCCATATTTTGATACCGATAGGCGATCATGTTGTCACTAAGCTGCGTCGCACGATTCATCGGCGTTGTACTACCAAGTTTGAGTCCAGTAGATTTCCAGGCGGGTCGCCCCACACGCCTTTGCCATCTTCATCCCGTGTAGAGTGCTTCGTATTCTGCTTCATTGTTTGTCGGTAGAGAGAAGTTCATGCGTAGTATGTACTTCATCTTATCTCCTTGCGGTGATATCAGCACCACTCCTGCTGCAGCGCCTGTGCTTCGCTTTGACCCGTCGAAATACATTATCCATGATCTCGACATGTCGGGTGCCGCCGGTGTCTGGGATTGAATCCAGTCTGCCACAAATTCTGGGAGGATTTGGGATTTTATAGCCGTCCGGTTAATGTAAGTTATGTCGTGAGGTGCTATATCGATAGCCCATTGAGACACACGACCTGTGGCCTCTGGATTGGTCATTATATTTTTCAACGGCGCTTCGCTCACGACGACGATCGGATGCTCTGTGAAGTAGTGCCGTAGCTTACGGGCTGACCTCCATACTGCATATGCCAGCTTTTGATGATGAGGGTACCTCTGTCTTGCGGGTGTGAGTACTTCGCTGAGATAGTAAACGGGCCTTTGTATGCCATGAACTCTTCCTGCTTCTTCTCGTTCGACGACCAAGACGCTACTGAAGACTTGGGCTGTCGCAGCTATGTACATGAGCAGCGTTTCCTTCTCGCGAGGGGTTACAAGGACTGGAGATGTCGACAAGATCTTCTTCAGATTGTCGAAGGATTCCTGCGCCTCCTTTGTCCACTCGAACTTTTCCGATTTTTTCATCAAGTTGTAGAAAGGCAAAGCTTTTTCTCATAGCTTGGCGATGAACCTGCTGAGTGCTGCCAAACGTCCTGCCAACTGCTGCACTTGATGCAGATTCTTTGGCGGCTCCATGTCGAGAATAGCTTTGATTTTCAAAGGGTTGGCTTCGATTCCCCTGGCCGAGATGAAGTATCCTAGTACTTGCCCCCCTGGTACTCCGAAGAAGCATTTTTTGGGGTTTAACTTGATCTTGTACTTATCTTGGTTATCGAAGGTCTCCTGCAAATCGTCGACGAGGGTGGCAGTGTGCTTCGTTTTTACCACGATATCGTCAATATAAACTTCGATGTTTCGCCCGATCTGCTCTCCGAGGCAAGCTTGCATGCAACGTTGGTAAGTTGCTCCCGCATTTTTCAGCCCGAAGGTCATGACGTTGTAGCAGAAAACACCGTGTGGGGCGATGAACGCGGTTAGCTCCTGATCTTCCTTCTTCAATTTGATCTGGTTATACCCAGAGTAGGCATCGAGGAAGGAGAGGCGGTCGCATCCGGCTGTGGAATCAACTATCTGGTCAATTCTAGGCAGCGGGAAGTGGTCTTTCGGACAGTGCTTGTTGAGGCCGGTGTAGTCGATACACATACGCAGAGCGGTGGTGTCCTTCTTGGGTACCATGACAGGGTTAGCCACCCACTCTGATTCCTTGAGCTCTCGGATGAATCCTGCTTTACGAGTCGATTGATTTCCTCACCAATTGCTCTCCTCTTGGGTTCGAAAATCGACGCATTGATTGCTGCAGTTTGGCTGTTGGGTCAACATTAAGGGCGTGCTCAGCGAGTTCCCTGGGGATACCTGGCATGTCGGATGGTTCCCATGCAAATATCTCCCGGCGCTCACGGAGGAACTCGATGAGCGCGCCTTCCTATGCGACCGTCAGCCGATGTATTGACCGTTTTCTTCGGGTCAGTGGGGTGCACCTGCAGCTTCTTGGCTTCCTTTGCAGCATCAAACTCGTCGGATCTTACGTTTCGGTTGTCGGCTGGTGGCTGCGTATGATCCACAGCTGCGTCGATTGCATTGAGTTCCTCCTTAGCGCCGAATTTCAAGGCAATCTTCTGGAACTCCCTGTCGCAGGTGTCTGATCGAGCAAAACTCCCGTGAACGGTTATTGGGGTTCCGTTGTTGCCTGGCATCTTCAGTTTTAGGTACGCATAATGAGCACGGCCATAAACTTGGCAAACGCAGGCCTGCCAAGGATGGCATGATACTGAGACTCCCAGTCGACTACTTCGAATTCGATCTTCTCTTTCCTGAAATTGGTGGGCGTGCCGAAGACCACATCCAATGACGTTTTTCCAAGAGAATAAGCGGGTCGAGTCGGTATAATGCCATGGAATCCTGTGTCGGATTCTCTCAGCATATCGACTGTTAAACCCATTGCTCTCATTGTGTTGGCGAATAGTAGGTTTAAGCCGCTTCCTCCGTCCATGAATACTTTGCTCATGTCGTACCCTCCGATCTGCGCCTCAAGGACTAGAGCTGCATGGCCTGGTCTAGGGACGGCTTTCGGGTGATCTGTCCTGTCGAAGGAAATACTTTGTTCCGACCAGTCGATGAATTCGGGCGTGTCGACCATGGCGACTTCTGCCCGCGTGGTTCTGGGAATACCTCGGCTGGTACATACTCGTCCTTTTCCATTGGTTCGTATGGCTCCGGCACGTACGGCTCTGCCCGATAGCTGTAGGATCTTGCCCTCTTCTCCATCATGTGGACTCTTGATATAGCTTCGCTCCTGAGGTCATCGCAGAACTGTCGAATTTCCAAGAAGTGTCGGCAGTTCCTCAATAGGTGACTGGATTTCTCCCGACCGTCCTTTGGGTCGATGTACGAGTGGAGGTAGCATGGTGCGTCGAGTTGCTCCGTGGCCGATAGGTGCGGTGAACGAGCGCGGCCATGGATCGATTGCACGCCCTCCTGCTCCCGTTCGGACTGACGAGGGTGAGGCGCTGCACGTTCTTCTTCTCCATGGTAGAATTCCCTTCGTCTTTTCTTTCGCCCTGTTGTGGGGTCGAAACTTCCTCGGCTGCCTCCATGCGTGCTTCTAGGTGGAATTCCCAAGGTTGCTGCCAAGGTATCCTCTGCCGAAACCGAGGGCCCCAAACCGGACGTTCTGTCCTAGGGAGGCGAAGAAAGCCTCCGGAGTCGATGATGAAGTGGACGCCTCCAAAGGTGGTGGTCATGTCGTCACACGATCCGCAGGAATCGAGTGCGACGATTTGAGGTGTGGTACGAACTCGAAGGACCGCAGCGGATCGGATCTTTTGAACCTGGAGGTGTTGGTGACTCGAGCACAAGCGCTGCGATGTGATGACTGCCGATGCCCTGCCTTGTCGACAGGTTTCCACGACCAGCGCCAATTGTCGAGGTGCTCCTCGGCAATGCCCTCCGATAGGGGCTTAGGGTTGATGGAATCCTGCAGCTGACACGAGACATCGGTACACAGACAAGCGGGAGAGCGATTTACCCTGGTTCGGGGCCCTCGATGAGGTAAAACCCTTACGTCCTGCTGTCTGTTCTTGATTATGATGAAAACGGGTTACAATGGGGTGCCGAATAGTTCGGCTGTGATCTCGTCGAGATGCTAGTTGCTAGGTAACCTAGTTCTAAGCTCTGGCTAGTATTGCTAAGATTGATTGTCCCCTCGGCGCCCCTCTCTGGCCTTTATATAGGTGGCCAGTCTCGAGAGGTCTGTTCGAGTACGAGTTGGTTTACAGTAGATCTATCTCCAATCTTTCCTTGTTCGGCCTCCTCCATGTCTTGTACTCCAAGTAATCTTCGTCGCCCTGGTGGCCCATCTTGCCATCGAGTACCTTCATGGGCCTCCAGCTGGACCGTGTAGGGTAGAGTAACAGTAGTTACCCGAAGGGTAATGCCCACGTCATCGACAATTTTAGAACGATAGCAGCACAGAAGGAGGCCCTACTGGAGCAGGTTAGGAATGCTAGTAAGTAGTAAGAAGAGTATCTGCTAGATAATTGGAGATGAACGGGGACAGTGACAGGTCAGTATCTTGGTCTTGTAAAATGGTTCCTTAGTCTGAGCATATTTCGTAGGTGCATTTATCTGCAATTGCTATGATCTTGGTGGTCGTTTCCTTGTTGTGATGTGGATTTTTTTTGAACCGAAACCCTGCTGATTGTTAATATTATAAGTGGATTACCTAGCCCTTTCCATCAGTTCTGACTTGTGGTTCCGTTGGCTTGTGGATGAAGCTTGACATGGTATCAGAGCCCATAGTCTCAAGTTCGAGTCATCGCTTTCACAAACCTTCTCTTCTCTTCTCCCGGTCTAGCCCTTTCTGTCAGTTTGGACTTTTTGTTGCGTTGGCTATGTTGAGATGTATAAAGTGGATTGCCTAGCCCTTTCCATCAGTTCGGACTTTTGGTCGCGTTGGCTAGTGCATTAAAGCTTGACACTGATGATTTTCGTGATCCATTGGTTTCCAGCTTTCTACATATAGTCCAGGTCTAGAAGCTTGTCAATGGTCTGGTTCATTCATCGCTGTATTGAGGGCAATGAACAGAACAGTGCTTCTCCTCGTGTTGTGCTGCAACTCAGCATTTCCTGCTTCTGCAGAGGCGAGTTGTGAGCAGAGATACTTATGTATGCTACTCAAATACAATTATAATCAATAGCTTAACAACAATCTAATTCAAAATCTCAACACTGTAGCATATACCTCCTGCCTATCGAATACAATTATTTCACACACTAAAATATTTTGTACGCGTTTTGAATTGGAGAACATGGGAACCGACTTTGGTTTCTGATTATGACTTGATGTGACCCTAGGCCCTGGATTCCTGAGCAGAACGTATGTGTTAAAACAAAGAGATTACAAAGTGCTAATTCCCTTTTTTTGTAAGTCCTGGTGGCATTGACACTCCTTTCTTACTTGCTAATTTATTTTTTTGGTGTTTATATATAATAGAGAATTACCAGCTTATTGTCGAACCCGTTAGATTTTGGGCAATGATTGTTAAGTGGCTGCTTCCTAATTAAAGTTTATGATGTCATGTAGATGGATTTGTGAAAGATGCAGCGGGTCGTTCTTCAGATCATCTACATGGGATTCCCATCTACATGTATGTTCATGGTTTCATGGAGTACTTCAGCTCATAGGAGCCACATACGATCCTGCAATATTTGCATTTTTTTGACCTTGCACGATATGCATTCAATGTATCGCCAAGGCGCGTCCGTGAGAACTCTTCGTCAGACTCGTTTTGGCGCGCGCAGTTCCCGAGCGAATCAAATGAATTTTGACCGTTCTCTTAAAAAGGGAACTTTGACCGTTGGATCAAGCGTTGGAGAACTGATGTGCCAACGGCCAATAATTGCTTGTGCATCATGGTGATGGCTTATCTGATTTCAAAAACTGAGATTTTTTTTATATATAGTGGATAGGTGGACAGATATAGATATAGATGGACAGATACAGATATAGCTTCGACTGTAGCCACACTCAAACTCAAAATCAGTTGAGCTGCAAAACCACTAGCCAATTAACTCCGAAATATTTCAGAGGCATTTTTGAATTGCAGTTCGGAGGACATGGGAGTAACTGATTTTGTTTGTGATAATGGCTTGATATGATCGCTGGGAATAAATGCCTGAGCAGAGCTACTTCGCATGGTCTACCATTTTTATATTAGACTAGTCATAGTGGTAAGTACTACCTCCGTCCCAAGGAATAAGGCCCACGCGTATTCCAAGACGAACTTTGACAATAAAAATTGAGCAACACAATCTTGATTATATTATACTCCGTATGTAATTAGTATCGTTGGATTCGTATTGAAAAGCACTTTCTAATGATGCTAATTTTCAACATGATGATGACTTGATGTGACATTTGGCCGTACTAGTACGGTCTCATATTTTGTATTACTTGCACTGTAGCCAAATTCGAAATCTCATTCAGTGACAAAACTTCCCGCCCGAAAAATACAAATATTTCACACGCTTCTAACTTCCCATTCTACCCTCGTAAAGATGACAACAATGTCCATGTATAAGTCGGTTGGTGGGGGGTCTACCCGTCATTTGTTTCGATCACCACCTCCCTAGCCCGGAAACTAACCGAAAACAAATTCATTTCCCTCGGTCTCTCCTCGAGACCACACCCACCGGAACTTCCCAAGTCTCTCTCTCTCCCACCTCCGACGACCACCGCCGGAACATCCCCGCGGACTTCCCAGCCTACCCGAGAGCCTCGCGATCCTCGTCATCCGGCTGCTGCCGGACCGCTTCATCGACGCGTCATCAGCGGACCGGATCATCCTGAACCTCGAAACCATATGCTCATCCAGAGTCTACCGAGTCCTTGATGCGGTATCGTCCATCCCACGGGCAGCCGCGGATCCGTCATCCACCGCATCGGATCTTGCTCACGACTGTGCATGAACCGGATCTGCTTCACCGCGCCGTGCATGATCTAAACTCTTCTACTGTCGCTTTTCTATTGCTTGCACATAAGTTCTTGTTTAATCTTGGGGGAACCTGTTTGTGCTAACGACGCGCCGTTACGTTTTTGCAGATGAGATGAGTAACCATGAAGTGTAATGGCCGTCTCTCCAACCCCAAGTAGCACATGTAGCGTACTTCATCACCGGATCTATCAACCCCAGGAAGATCTGCTGTGACTCCCACAGAGTGCTTCTCCTAATGTAAGTCCCTTGTTTTAGCGCCATGTTCTGGGTTCAGATGCTTGTTTGTCTGAAGCTCTTTTAGTTCATTCCTAGCTATGACCGTAACACCTTGCTATTTTCTAGTTCATTGCTAACTTTAAGCGATTGAACATTTTGGTTTGCATTCCCTGCTCTATAGATGTAGCCATCATAACTTCTATCTTGCTCAGTCGTTGTTACGAAAATTATAGGTATTATAGTAACATCTGCTATTATTTAGTTCATGGCCAATTTTAAGTAATTGCACATGTTGGTTCGCATTCCTGCTCTATAGCTTTTGGCATCGTAACTTCTATATTTGGTTTACATTCCCTGCTCTGTAGATCTAGCCATCATAACTTTATCTTGCTCGATCGTTGTTACAAAAATTATGGCTGCTACTATGTTGTTTGTGCCAATTTTTTACTCCATGAACATGTTGGCTTGCATTCCCTGTACTACAGGTGATGCCATTGTTTTGTATCTAGTTCATTGTAAGCTAACAAAGTAAGGACTTAGTTTGGCATGCTATCACTCTGCTATCTAGCCTGTAGTACAAATAAACTTGTCATACTACTAGATAATAATTTTGCGTGCCATCTTGTTCTTCAAAAGCTGCATTATTGACTTGTTTCTCTGACTTGGCATGGCGCTCACATATGGAATGCTGAACATATTGGTTTGCATTCCCTCTTATACAAGTTCACAGGTGATCCCACTATATTTTTATCGGTCCATCCTAAGCTCCACATTAACTATCCTCTATGTGTTGCTCATTACAAGTTTATATCCGAAACATCTTGATTTGCATCCCCTTCACTATAAGTTCAGTATTATTTAGTTCACGGCCAAAATGAAGTAATTGCACTTGGCACATGTTGGTTCACATTCCCTCCTCTTTAGCTTTTGCCATCGTAACTTCTATTTTTGGTTTACATTCCCTGCTCTGTAGATGTAGCCATCATAACTTCATCTTGCTCGGTCGTTGTTACAAAATTTATAGCTTGCTACTATGTTGTTCATGCCAATTTTGTACTCACTGAACATGTTGGTTTGCATGGGACTCGATAGTAGTAAGTCTGCTGTTTCATTCTAACATGCTGTTATATTGGCTGTTGGTATGCGGCATGCACTCTTTGTTTGCTTATTGTGCGCATTACAATGATCTTGTTATAACGACGAAATGATGAGTTCCAAATTCTTTGGCAAACAATATTGTAGTGTCTTTGCCTTTCCATTGTTCTTGTCTTAACTTGTAATGTCTTTATTTCAGATATAGGTGCTGCATGGACAACTTAAAGATTGCCGGATCGCTTCATTGTATTGCTAGGTTTAATTACCATTCAATTTCTCTGGGTTCTGTAATATTTTTCAAAGCCTTGCGGTGATGTAATATTTAGTTAGTTTTTATAGTTCTTTCGCGCATTTTTCTTTGGTGCTTGTGGTAAGTGAGGCTATCCGACAGAAATCAATGTTCTCAATATCTAAATCACGAATTCCCATCCCTTAAGCGGCCCAATTAAGCGAAATCACATATGTGCGACGCAAAATCCTAAAGCGCCTATTATCGACATATAAACGGAACTAAACAGCCTACTTACTTATTGGGCCGCCACTTGATTCTGTGGACCCCACTCTAATTGGGCGACCCACTTGCTTTAAGGTGGACCGCACCTCGGGGCCCGCTAACTAGTTGGGTCAGCCAATTGCTGTGGTGGACCCCATACTAAATGGGCGCCCTTTAAGAAAGTGGGACCCGCCTATGTTTTGGCAGGCCACAGCTATCTTTGGGCCCCTTGCTATATGGTGGACCCTACATACTAAATGGGGGCCCTTTAAGATGAAGTGGGACCCACTGTGCTTTTGGCCGGCCGCTATCTTGTTGGGCGGCCCACTACATGGTGGACCCACATACTAAATGGGCCGGACCTTTAAGATGAGTGGGACCCTGTGCTTTTGGCCGGCCCGCTGGCGTGTTGGTACCCACTATATGGTGGACCCACTACTAAATGGGCACCCTTTAACGGGAAAGTGGGACCCGTCTGTGCTTTTGCCGGCCATATCTTGTTGGTGACCCACTTCTATATGGTGGACCCCATACTAAATAAGCCCCTTTAAGAGGAAAGTGGGACCCACTGTGTTTTTGGCCTGGCCTATCTTCTTGGGCCAGCCCACTTGCTATATGGTGGACCCTACATCTAAATGGGCCGCCCTTTAACGAGAAAGTGGGACCCTGTGCTTTGGCCGGAGCCACTATCTTGTTGGGGCCCACTTCTATATGGTGGACACGTACTAAATGGGATGGCCCTTTAACGGGAAAGTGGGCCACATTGTGCCAGCCCACTGGCTTGGGCCGCCCATTGATCTAATATGGACCCCACGTACTAAATGGGCGGATAGTAGGAAAGTGGGACCCACGTGCTAATTGGGCCCCAATACCTTCTTGGGCCGACCCACTTGCTTTAGTGGACCTTGGTAAATGGGCGGCCGATAACAGAAGTGGGTCCCACATGTCTTGTGGGCCGGCCCTTTTGACCGGTCAAACGAGTGCATTCGGCTCGGCCCACATGCTTAGTGGGCCGGCCCATTAAAGTTTTGACCAGTCAACCTTAGAGGTTAGGCCGGCCACGTAACTAATGGACCAGCCCAGCTATATAGTTGACCGGTCAAACTAAGTCAGCTGACCCGGCCAAACTTAATGGGCCGGCCCGCTTAAGACGTGGCGGGCCTCGTGTGGGCCTACCATCTACCACGGGGGTTTCGTAGGTTAACGCAGTGCGCCGATTAACGCGTACGCCACGTGTCGGTTGCATGACGGCGGTCAACGGGCTCCGAAACACGGGCAACGGTCCGATTTTCCGTGGCGGAAGGGCGCCCAAGCGCGACGGACGAAAAAATCGTCGTAGGACTTTGCATGACGCAGTTTCACAAGAACCCATATCGTCGGGTTAGGCCCATAGGCGACGAAAATACCCCTTAGCGGACGATTTTGAGACGTTGTCTATCAGAACTTTTCTTGTAATGATTTTCCTCTCTCATAATAACTTTCAGTAGCATCATGAACAAATTCAACAATATAACTATCACATGAAACATTCTTATCATGAGCTATATGCATAAAATTATTACTCTCCACATAAGCATAATCGATTTTATTAGTTGTAGTGGGAGCAAATTCAACAAAGTAGCTATCATTATTATTCTCATCAAGTGTAGGAGGCATAGTATAATCATAATAAAATTTACTCTCCATAGTAGGCGGCACCAAAAGACCACTATCATTATAATCATCATAAATAGGAGGCATATCATAATCAACATAAACTTTCTCCTCAATACCCGGAGGGCTAAAGAGATCATTTTCATCAAAACCGACCCCCCCCAAGCTTAAATTCTTCCATAGCATTAGCAACAATGGTGTTCAAAGCATTCATACTAATAACATTCCCATTAGCATGCATAAGTTCCATGGTTTTTTTAATTTTCTCTTCAAACACATCATGTCCTAATTCAAGATAAAGTTCATAAAGATCTCTCATTTTGTTGTTGTCTTCCATTAAGCCTTACTAGTGAAAATAAAAACAAGAGACAAAGATGCAGTTGCGGGATCTAAAGGAAATAACCGAGCACACACACAGCAGAGAAAAGTACTTAGTTACAGGACCGGAGTATGAGTGCCTTTACCTTTCCTCCCCGACAACGGCGCCAGAAAAGTGGTTGATGTCTACGGGTGCTTCTATTCTTGTAGTGTTGGGCCTCCAAGAGCAGAGGTTTGTAGAACAGCGGCAAGTTTCCCTTAAGTGGATCACCCAAGGTTTATCGAACTCGGGGAGGAAGAGGTCAAAGATATCCCTCTCAAGCAACCCAATCACGATACAAGAAGTCTCTTGTGTCCCAACACACCTAATACACTTGTCGAGATGTATAGGTGCACTAGTTCGGCGAAGAGATAGTGAAATACAAGTAATATGGATGTATATGAGTGGTAATAGCAATATGAATAAAATATGGCAGCGAGTAAACATGCAACAGAACAGTAAATAAGCGGTGTTTGCAGTATTGGAAACAAGGCCTAGGGATCATACTTTCACTAGTGGACACTCTCAACATTGATCACATAATAAATAAGTTCTCTTCCTTTGTGCTACATATACTCTTGTTTGATAATGAACACCATTCGTTGTGTAGGGCTACAAGAGCACCTCAATGCCGGAGTTAACAAGCTCCACAACATTCGGCATTCATATTTAAGTAACCTTTAGAGCATAATAGATATTTGCAACTTAAACCGAGTACTAACATAGCATACACACTGTCACCTTTACACTATGAAGGGGAATAAATCACATCAATACTATCATAGTAATAATTAACTCCATAACCTACAAGAGATTATGATCATAGCCTACGCCAAGTACTACACGATGCACACTGTCACCATTACACCGTGAAGGAGGAATAGACTACTTTAATAACATCACAAGAGTAGCACATAGACTAATAGTGATACAAAGCTCATATGAATCTCAATCATGTAAGGCAGCTCATGAGATCATTGTATTGAAGTACATAGGAGAGAGATTAACCACATAGCTACAGGTACAGCCCTTAGCCTCGATGGAGAACTACTCCCTCCTCATGGGAGGCAAGCGTTGATGAAGATGGCGGTGATGTCGATGGAGGAGCCTTCGGGGCACTTCCCCGTCCGGCGGCGTCTGGAACAGAGACTCCTGTCCCCCAGGATCTTGGCTTCGCGATGGCGGCGGCTCGGAAGGTTTCTCGTACCGTGGCTTTTTCGTATCGAAGATTTGGTGGGACCTTTAAATAGGCGAAGAAGCGGAGTCGGAGGTACGGAGCCACCACACAATAGGGCGGCACGGCCGGGGCACGGCCGCGCCGGCACGTGTGGGCCCCGGGCTCTCCTCGGTGGCTCTCGGGTGTTACGGAAGCTTCGTGGAATTCTAAGATGCTGGGCGTCGATTTCGTCAATTAGAATATTTCCTTACTAGGATTTCTGAAACCAAAAACAGAAAAAGAGACGCACTTCGGCATCTCGTCAATAGGTTAGTTCCGGAAAACGCATAAAAACGATATAAAGTGTGAACAAAACATGTAGGTATTGTCATAAAACAAGCATGGAACATAAGAAATTATAGATACGTTTGAGACGTATCATATATCTAAATCTCCTCTATTTGTTATCTCGAAAAGATGCACGAATTATTGGAGGGACTGAGACATATCTAGATTGAGAAGGTGAATAATGGAGGCAAAACTTGCTAGAAAGTTGGGGAAGCTTTGGGGAAGAAGGCCCCTTAAATATCCCCCCTCCCCCCAAAAAAACTTACCATTATGTGCAGGATTTATGCAGGCCAGAGATTCAACCCGCGAGGGCCACCAGGGCGCCCTTGGTGCACCGCACAAATCCCAGGCCAGAGATAGGACGAAAACTAGGGGAAACACCAAAACTAAAACGATCATAACTTAAGCATCAGAACTATGATTTTGATGAACGTGGGATCATTTCAAAGATAATAACAAGCTCTAAAATATAATGCACATAGCCATCATACTCCATCAAGGGAGGATAAAATCAAATGATGAAACTTTTGACCTATCTATAAAAGACAAACTTGTAAAATCTCCAATAACAAAAGTGTAGTAGAGAATGCATATGCAATCTGTTTTCGTTGAACTTGAGCATGTCATGGAGGTAAAAACAAACTCTAAATACTCACATGTATAAGAACCAAATAACAACTAAGAAAGATGATGCCAAGGATGGAAAGGTTTGAGCTCTCGCGAACGATACAGTTAAGTTTCTCACTCGAGAGTCCCTCTTAATTTATATGAGTATCTATCCTATAAATCGGTCTCTCAACTACCATCACAAAACCGGTAAGAAAGAAAACCTATCAAGAACAAACCTTTGGCTTTCAGATATTTCACTTGAGCTAGATGATGAAGATCTTGACCGCTTCAAGTTGGGACATATTTCTTGATTGCGCTGCTTGGTGAAGTATCGCGAATTGCTCCCCCATACTCCACTATGGGAGAGACTCTCTTAAGGCATATCTTCACATATCCATGATCACCAGATGGACGACAAACTTCAAGCATATGATCTATTTGAGAAGACCCATCTTGAACTTGCACTTCATTTCTTCTTTCCTCATTATGTTGATGTCTTGATGATACACATGAGACCTCACTCCATCTTCTTCTTCAAGACATACTTGCCATAGGCTCAACTCTCGCATGACAAATCTTCGATCACTCTTTGATTAGTGTATCAGACGTCACTTTATCTCATTCACTTCTTCTTTCAATCTTGAAGCTAATATATGGTTCAACCATTGCCTATGGACAATACGTACAAGTAAAGCTCAAAGTAAACGTTAGTCCGTAGAAATTTTCATTAATTACTAAAACCACACATAGGGCTTCATGCACTTTAACCTTGTCTCTCTGAACTCTACTTTTCCCACTAAATTTCAACGGTATTGTTTTCGTCCATTTCATTAGTCGGTAAGCGTTAATTAGAGATTTTCAGCAAGTTTGTTATCCAAAGCCAGAAGGTTGTGATTTGTATGCCACTGCTAGATTGTAGGACGTCGAGCACGAGTTCGGATCGTGGAATGGCACGGTCGGTAGTGGAGCACGTTGTCCAGCATGATTTCTCTTAATTTGCGAATGAATAAAAGGAGAACCAAAAAAGCTGCACACAATGCACAACGAAAAAACCTTGAGTTCATCTCTTATTCCTCTCTAGTTCGAGCTCACAATTCAAGGTGACATAGGAGGATCAGGAGTAAGAAGGTTGGAGGAGCGAAATCGAGGAAACTGCAGGAACTACTGACTATTGATATCATCGTTGCGCAAAGTACTTACAAAAAACTAATTTTTTTTGCACATACAGCCGACTTGGGCCCATGAGGCAGTAATGATGTGGCATTGCGATCCATCTCAGAATTTTTTAAAATTTCACAAAATTTTGGTCCAACCTCAGAAAAAGTGGTACAACTTTCAAACGTCTGATTCTAATTGTTTCAAACTTTCACAATTAGGTAGTTCATATTGTTTCAATTACTATGTTTTTTCAAATAAACTCTTCAAAACTCACCACATTTTGGCCAAATCTCATGAAATGTAACAAAACCTTCAAACAACTGATCCGAAAAAAACGTTTAGATTTTCCAAGATCATTTATTGTTTCCCGCTTTGATGTCTCCCCGCTTAATTTAGATGCTTGGAGGGCTCGATATTCTTCAAGTTGTTCCCCCTTAAGTTGTTGTGCTCGATCGCACGAGGACACGGTGAAGCTACACGGGTTCGCATGAATACTTCAGAGGCATCATCTACTTTGACAGTGCATGTGGATCTTCGCGAGGAGAAAAATCCAACATCCGGGAGGTCTAACCTAGCTGCAGGAGTCGAATGACTTCATCGACAATGTTACCTACTCCGATGCGGTGACGTGATCAACTATTCGTGAAGGGTATTACCTCGTTACCTGCATCTCGATAGGGTATCCTGGTTCTACTTGCGATGTAACTTTTTTGTTTTACATAGCACATTTCCCAACAATTGACCTCGGTGTGCAAGGAGAGGGCGGAGGTGATGGTGTCAACAATGTTTGAAGGAATGAATCAACCTCGCCTAGTTTGGCCCGTTCCGGGTCAAAGGGCCCCGAATGAGAAAATCAACATGCTCCCAATCTATCAGATGCAAAAGGCGAAAGTTCAAACTTAAAATGGGGAAAATCGTTCGTTTTGCAAATGCAAAGGATGAAAAAAAAACATGATAATCCGAAGTAATATGGGAGTAAAGATCAAATCCCCATCGCCACGACCGCGAGGTAGTATTGTGGCATATTTTGACAGGCCCACTGACAAAACTAACTAATGCCTCATCTAACCCCTCGACGAAACTATTTCGAAACCTAACCCTTGGCTGGGGACCAAATAGTGGGGGAGCCAAAGTTTTGCAGGTCGGCGCCAACAAAAAGCAGCCGCCTGCAGCTTGGCACTGATTGATTTCCTCCGATTTTCTTTGACGCCGATTTGCAAACAACTTTAGCTTCATTTTAGTTAGCGTCGAACCCACGAGTCAGATTTCAAAATAGTTTTTCAGATAAGACATTAGTTTTGTCAAAGGATGAGAATTGCCAAACAAAGAAAACGGTATTGTGCAGCCACCATCATGACCTGAATCGCCTGATTCCATCACACAAGCTGCAAGCCAAACAGAATTTCGAGAGTTTATAAGAAAAACACAATGTTGAAAAGAAGGAATTAAAACACGAAGCGCACGTTTTGTTCGTCCGGAAACAAGGACGACGAGTGAAATGAATCACACGCAGGAAGGAATCCAACGAGAGCACATGCGGACGACGCGTCTCTGCTTTCGCCCTTTCTTCCCACTATCCCACTCCACTTGTCCGTAAAAAAGAGCAGCATTTTATTTTCTTTTCCGAACCACCACCACCTTGAGAGCAGTCCACCCGCACCAATCACTGGGACTGTGCTGACAGCGACGGCGGGCGCCTCCCCGTCCCTCCCGACCCACCCCCGCGACGGCAGCCGCTCGCCCGCCCGCCGATGGATCTCCCGCCGCTCTCCCACCAGGCGCTCTTCGCGGCCGTCCGATCCGCGGACGCCGCCGCCGTGCGCCGCCTGCTGAGCGACGCCGGGGCGTCCGGCTCCACCGCGCCGCTCGTCGCCGCGCAGACGGAGGCCGGGGAGTCCGCGCTCTACGTCGCCGCGGAGGCGGGCGCGCTCGAGGTCGTCAGCCTCCTCCTCCCGCTCTACGACCTCGAGGCCGCCACGCTCCGCTCCCGCCTCGACCTCGACGCCTTCCACGTCGCCGCCAAGCAGGGGCACACCGGTGAGCACTTCCGTTCACTCGATTATTTTCGCTCGATCGGGTCTTGGAACTTCCAAAATCCAATCGGTTGCTGATTCTGTTCTAGGCGAGCCCAGCTGCCTTCGCCTTAGCTAGATCGAGTGATTCAGGGTAGCTTTCGATTCGTAGACTTTGCAGTTCGATCAAATCGTATGTATGCCAGCACATGTGATACACTGACACCGCAAGGGTTTGTGGTTGTACTACAGTACTAGTTATGATAAATTGATTTCTTTGTCGTAATTGGAACATTGATGCATCGGCTAAGGTTTCGTACATTTGTTAAACCTACATTTTTGTCAACGTTCTGCTGATCCAGCCACTATTGCTCATTGAGGAATGCTCTGGCCTTTTCTCATGGCAAGTAGACTGATAAATTTCTTTCCTAACAGAGGTCGTGAAAGAGTTCCTGGGGCGGTGGCCCGAGCTGTGCTCGGTGTGCGACTCTTCCAACACTAGTCCACTGTACTCTGCTGCTGTGAAAGACCACTTGGATGTGGTGAATGCCATATTGGACACGGACGACAACTGCGTAAGGATTGTGCGCAAAAATGGCAAGACAGCGCTGCATACTACTGTGAGAACTGGGTACCATCGCATCGTCAAAGCACTCATTGAGAGGGATCCTGGGATTGTTCCGATCAGAGATAGGAAGGGCCAAACTGCCCTTCACATGGCCGTCAAGGGTAAAAACACGGATGTGGTGGAGGAATTGCTCATGGCTGATGTTTCCATCCTCAACGTGCGTGACAAGAAGGCAAACACAGCTTTGCATATAGCTACACGGAAATGGAGGCCCCAGGTATAGTTCTTGCCAAAACTATGTTCATCAGTAAATGTATCTTATCCTGTTTGTTTGGCTTTTTGGTTAACCCAACCTTGCTTGAAACGGTCATACCTAAGTATACTTTTTTTTTTAATGTTGCAATACTATTTTTCTACATAGAGCATGTGTCGTGCTAGACTGCTAGCATCAAAATTTGTGCAGTTATATTTGGCCTGATACTGGTATTAGTTCATGCATGCACTAAATAATTTACCATTGGCAATTGGAGAAGAGGACTTTTAACATAATGGGCTACCGGGCATAGGGTCTTGTACATCTCTTTGTCTCCTCATGAGTATGCTAGCTCCAGGATGTCAGTGCTTGCTAAGAAAGCGATTTTGCAGTGTGCCGGAGGATATCATACTACCGTGAATATATTACGCCAGACTTAACCAATTGTAGAGATTATACTATAAGATAGTAACACGACAATAACACTGCAATTGGGGCATTGGTTACTACAACATGCTAATTTCAGTAGGATTGGTACATTGAGTTACTACAGACTTTCTCAATATAGCACATAATGTGTGCCCATCTTCTCGGAACAATTAAGCACTATTAAAGTATGAAGGCATTTCTTGTCATTGTTGACTTTCTGCCACTAGAGCCTATTTTCCAGTACATCTGCGTTGTATCTTTGTACATCAGCTGGACTAGCGATAAAGCTAAGATAAGGATACCCATGGCTCTTTGGCATTTTATTCAGTGGTATAGTGTGTGAAGTTGAAACTGGGTGCAGTTACAATACCGATGCAGTTTGTCTAAATGCTCTCTAGTTGAATTTTTGCTGGTCCCTGAATCAATAACTACCAAAACAAAAATCTGCAGTTAATCTGGCTGCACCTTAAGTATTATGTGAATTTGAAACAAAACTACAAAAAATACATCTTGTTTCCTTCATGGGAAGATCTACCTTTTTCACATGAGCTGATATATTTCTTGGTGCTTTATGTCCTAGCGTACTTCCATTGAATCCATTCTCTGCTGATTTTTTTTGTCTCCAGATGGTTCAACTTCTGCTTAGCTATGAGACACTCGAAGTTAATGCTATCAATAATCATAATGAAACAGCTATGGACTTGGCTGAGAAGGTTCCGTATGGTGAGTCTAAAATGGAAATAATAGAGTGGCTGTCAGAGGCTGGTGCAAAGAATGCCGTAAATGTAGGAAAAGTTGATGAAGCATCAGAGCTAAGGAGAACTGTGAGTGATATCAAGCACAACGTGCAAGCACAGCTCAATGAGAACGCGAAGACCAACAAAAGAGTGACAGGGATTGCCAAAGAATTGCGGAAACTACACAGAGAGGCAGTTCAGAACACCATCAACTCAGTTACTCTGGTAGCAATCCTGATTGCCTCCATCGCGTTTGTTTCGATATTCAACTTGCCAGGCCAATACTACCAGGATACTAAAGATGGGGGCGAAATCGGCGAAGCCTACATATCCAAGCTCACCGGTTTCCGCGTCTTCTGTCTTCTGAACGCCATCGCCCTTTTCATTTCGCTCGCGGTGGTCGTGGTGCAGATCACCCTGGTCGCCTGGGAGACAGGTGCGCAGAAGCAGATCATCAAGATCGTAAATAAGCTAATGTGGTCAGCGTGCCTTAGTACGTGTGCTGCATTCGTGTCATTGGCCTACGTTGTAGTTGGCCCGCAGCATGCCTGGATGGCTTTCACCATATCAGCGGTCGGAGGGCCGATCATGATCGGGACCCTCTTGTTTCTCGCCTATCTGTTGCTGCGCCCGCGGTTCAAGTTTGGCGAAGACAGGCAGCGGCGCATCAGGAGGCCGAGCGGCAGCAAGTCCTTCTCCTGGTCTATGCGAGAAGGGTTGTCAGACCTGGAAGCCGTTGAAGACCATGAGAAGAAAATCTATGCTTTGTAGTGAGTAAGAAATCCTTCTGTAGACCATGTAAGATGTAACATTAAGAACAGGTAGTTGGGAGAAAACAATCGCCCTTGTACATATTTTCTCGGCTGTTTTGGGTCTGTGGTGAGGTACAGTACGCAGACCTTTTATCTCTGCACCATCCTGATGATATATTGATCTGGATCCTAGTATGGTTGCTAATGTATAATACTGGAGAATGAAGAGCTGCACCTGCTGCAGTTTACGGTACAGCTACAGTGTTATACGTACGTCTACTGAAGTACTGATTACCACGAGGGTTGGAAGCTGCCCTACAAAACTGTGGGCTTGAAATGTTGGACTCTCTAAAATATTGGTGGGATGGGCTTTATTCCATTTTTTACTTAGGGTGAAAAGTGATAATGATTTTATGGCTAAATCAGTTCTTAAATTACTTGCTCCCTAGTTCATTTTTGATGCTACTGTACAAAAAAGTGAAAACCTGCTTCTGAAATCCTGGGATTTAGTTTTGTAAAACTGTTTAAAATTTTAATGTGCCTTGGAAGGGAACATCCACAACATAAACTGACGAATTTTCGTTCAAAAAACCCTTACGTTGCCTCCGAAGAAAATAATGTACTCTGTAGATAAATTTCAGTTGGAGAGGTGGTGAGTGGTGACACAGCTATTGTCGGGAGCACATTTGGTGGACATGAGCACTAGTGCCTCCAGTTTTCAAAATATTTAAAAATCATATATTTTTGTTTAAAAATCGTCACATTTATTTTACACATGTCATGAATACTCGTGCGAAGTTTGGTAGAAATTGCATTTTATTTTGAGCTACATGAAGAAAAAAACAAATTTGTGGCTACGTATAGGAGTAGATATTTGTCAGAAATTTGTCCTTTTTGTATAGCTCAAAATACAACATATTTTTCTCCAAAATTCGTACCTTCGAAATGTTTATATGTATGTGGGTATTTAATTTCGAAATTTTCGGAATCCACTATGATTTTTAAAAATGGTGCTCATGTGTCAAGCACACTTTTTGCTATTGTCGTCGTTAAACTTTCAGCAGTACTACTCCGCGAGAGGAGAGCTCAGTTGAGCGGAAGACCAGACAGATGGACTCTTGCCTACTGCACCCTTATCCACAGCCGCTCCCTCTCCCTTCCACCTCCCAACGAGCCCACCTCAAATGGGGCCCCAGCTCCGGCCGCTGCCGTCGCCGCCGGCGCATGGCCGCATCCGCGCTCACGTTACAGGAGCAGCTCATGCCAACCAGCCCAAGAACCTCCCAGAGATCGAACCACCGCAGGCTGTTCGACGGAATGCAGGAGGGGAGCGTCGCGGCCTCCACGGCAGCCCCCCTGTTCGACGAAATGCCTCGTCCTAGTAGCGGCATGGGCGCAAGCCCCGGGAGAGCGCCCTGGAGCGGCGAGAAGACCGCGAGCGCGGCGATCCTGGCGCTGGCGCATGCCAGCAAGCACGCGGAGGTCGCCGAGCTCTTCTGCAGGCTGCAGATGGACGGAGTCCCGGTCAGCAAGTTCATGCTCCCGAGCGTCCTCAAAGCCTGCGCGCGCCTCCGCGACACCAGGATGCTCCGGGCCATGCATGTCCTGGTCGTCAAGTGCGCCCTGTGCCAGCACGTCGTCGTGGGCACTGCGCTGGTCAGCGCGTACGTTGATTCCGGTCTGATGGACGATGCGGGCAAGGCGTTCGCTGAGATGGACAACGAGGCCAACATGGTTTCTTGGAGCGTGATCATCGGAGGCTATGTCCGTTCCTGCCGGTGGGACGAAGCCTGGGATGCTTTCTCCGCCATGCAGCGCGCTGGAGTGCTTCCAGTTGATTCAGTTCTTGTGATGGCGATTCAGGCGTGCAGTGCTTTGCTGTGCCTGGTCCGTGGGAAGCAGATGCACGCGTTGGCGGTTTCCCTCGGGTTTGAAAGGAGTACCACTGTGTGGAACTGTCTCATCGACATGTACGGCAAGTGTGGCGACATGGGTAATTGCAGGTCAGTTTTTGAGACGATGGTAGACAGGGATCAAGTAAGCTGGAATACCATCATCGCAAGTTATGTCCGTCTTGGTCTTTGTGAAGAGGCGCTCGGCATGGTTATGCAAATGCAGGAGTCTGGTTTCACTGTCGACCGTTTCACCCTTGGCAGCGGGGTTGCAGCTTGCGCCCATTTGGCTGACATTGACAATGGCCGTGCATTCCATGGTTATCTGATTAGAAGAGCATTGGATACCGATGCTATCCGGGGCAGTGCACTTGTTGACATGTACGGGAAATGTGGCTTAACTGAACTTGCTCGGGTGGTATTCGACAGGATGGATGAGAGAAATTATGTAGCATGGGATGCACTCTTGTCTGGCTACGTTGAAAATGGGCAGGTTGATTTGGCACTCAGCATCTTCCGGCAAATGGAGTCTGCAAGCATAAAGGCTAACCAACATACCTTTGTGAACCTTCTTAAGCTTTGTGGCAACAGGAGGTACACAGAATATGGAAGACAGATTCATGCACATGCCATCAAGGCCATATACCAGATGAATGTAGTTTTGGAGACTGAGCTTATTGACATGTACGCCAAGTGTGGCTGCATCGAGGTTGCCCGGTTATTGTTCCTCAGGATGAACGAGAGGAACCAGATATCCTGGAATGCTCTGCTCTCAGGTTATGTAGGGGATGGACAGCCTGCTGCCTCAATAAACATTTACCGTCAGATGGAGCAGGCTTCAATTAGACCTGACCAATACACTTTGGCAGGGCTTTTAAGCCTTTGCCGGTACCAAGGGCATCTGCGTTACGGGAGACAGATTCATGCTCATCTCATCAAGACGGGCTATGAGACGAATGTGGTACTGCAAACTTTGCTTGTTCATATGTATGTCAGGTGTAGACAATGGCGAGACGCTGAAAATGTTTGCTCAATGATCCAAGAGAGGAATTTGTATGTGCATGATGCCTTCTCAAAGGTATATGGAGATGGCTACTTTATCTCAAGAGAAGAATTTCATTGTGTGACTTTGTAGCAGTTATGGGAAAGAGCGAGGGTTGTTTCTCCGGAATCTCCGAGGATGCTGAAGAATTTAATTGTGTGACTTTGTAGCTCAGAGTGTAAGTGAAATTCTGATAGCAATTTAGTGTGCATTAGTGCATTCATTACCCTGCTTGCTTCTGAATTGTCATATTTTGTGTTGATGTAGTTTTGTCTCCAACAAACAATTTGCTCTTCGTTTCCCATGGAAAGCTTATTTCCATTTTTCCATGAACTAAGCATGAGAGAAATTAGTAGCATAAAGAAATCAGGGTCCTGATGAGCGCTTCTCGCAGCTGTGCAAAGGTATCAAGGAAATACAGCCTTCTTCAATCAGAAACGCAGCAGCAGATGCTCAGCTGCATCTATAGCAACACATGGACATTAAGCTAGTAGTTTCGGGGAAAAAAAAAAACTGGGTCTAACAATAAACAGAAAATCATTTCGGAGACCTTTCTATACATAAAAGAGCATACTTTCAAGTTATGGCACATTCATGTACACAGAAAACACAGCCAATCCTCACAGAGAACAAAATCTCTTGATAAGATATCATCAGCTTACAAACAGACTTGAAGTAACAAAGGTTCTCACTTGCATTGAGGTTGCCCGGTTATATTTCTCAGGGTGAACGAGAGGAACCTGATTTCCTGGAATGCTCTGCTCTCAGGTTCAGGTTATGTAGGAGTCGGACAACCTGCTGCTTCTATAAACATTTGCCGTCAGATGAAGCAGGCTTGCATTAGGCTTGACCAATACACTTTGGCAGGGCTTTTAAGCCTTTGCCCTCATCTCATCATGGTAGGCTCCGAGACGAATGTGGTACTGCAAACTTTACTTGTCCATATGTATGTCAGCTGTAGACAGTGTGGAGACGCTGAGAATGTTTGCTCGATGATCCAAGAGAGGAATTTGTATGCATGATGCATTCTCAAAGGTATATGGAGATGGCTACTTTATCTGCAGAGAAGAAAAATGACCCCTCATCCGCTGGAGTTAGGATATGTGGAAAGACAGAGGTGGAGCCAGGAACAAGATCTAGGAGGGACACAAGTTGTTCCCAGCTAGTGCTGTCCTCAACCTCCAAACAGGTAACAGGGCATTGCTTCAACACATGGGTACCCATGGAGGGAGAGATATGGGATACCCGGAGTGGTTGCAGTGCGAACAGGCAACCGTCCCAGCTCTACCCAGACACATCTGCACCACCTTCTATGCTCATTGTGGATACAAGCACACACGTTCTTAGATTTGGATACTGTGGAGCCTGTAAATAATGAATTGGGTGGTTTTGTGGTGCTTTTGCCACTTAATTCTGTCGACCTGGTAGCAAACTGAGGGTTTTCGTATTAACTTATGTTGTGTGGCGGATGAATGTCTGTCGCAAAAATCTTACATTGCATGGGAGATGCGCTGGCCCTTTATCTGTTGTACATGTACCGTTGTCTCCTTATGGGAAATTCTCTCTGGATGGTGAACCGTGAAGAATTTGCTTGTTGTGACTTTGTAACTCAAGTGTGTAGGTGAAAATCTGATAGCAATTTTGTGTGCAGCTGTACGTTGCTTTGCCTGCTTGCTTCAGACGTAGTTTTGTCTCCAACAAGCAATGTGCTTTCCATCAAGCACTGTGCTTTTTTTTTTCCTTTTCGAGGGAACAAGCAATATGCTCTTCCTTTCCCAGGGAAAACTCTTCCTTCAGTCAGAAAAGCAGCAGCAGATCATTGTAAATGAATTTTGCAAAAAGTGAATCCAAAACCAAACCGTAAATCACTTGCGAGACCTTTCTATACAGAAACAACACTCTTTTAAGTTATAGTACATTCATGTACTGTTGTACAGACCCGTATCCTAAACAGAGAACACAGCCAATCCTCACAAAGAACAAAATCTCTTGATATCATCAGCTTACAAACAGATGGGAATCACAAAGCTTCTCACTTCCTGCTTGCTCCAGGATGTTCATGCATGCAGGCTTCGGGTATGGAAGTTATGTCAGCGTAAGTCCTTTGTGAGTTTTAATTGTCGTTGCCTTTAAGAATGTTGTACTTGCAAAGTGGGCAATTTGCATGCATCCGCAGCCATTTCGTAATACATGTTGAATGGAAATGATGGTTGCAAGGGAGAGCAGATAGCTCGACTCCGTCTTCGTATGATGAGAGACATATGCAGCATTCCTGATAGAACAAAGATGCTGTCAGCAAAGCATCACAGACTAGATAAACACTGGATACTGTTCTCATTTGTATCAAGTTCACAGGATTGTTTAGTTTCTGAGAATAGTTGCCTGAGTTTTTGAACTGGCATAACTTGCAAAGTTCTTCTAGTGTAACGTTAAAATTTACTCACTTACAATGGAAAATACCCTATACATATATGAAGATCAAAGATAATACATAGAATTATGTGCGAAGAAAGCAACTTCTACTACACAACAATGCCAATACACAAAACAAATTCCTTACCGCATCCTCACTAAGGAGAATTCGTTCACTTGTTGATGTTCCACTATTATTCAGTATAGGGATCATAACCCCCTCATCAGTTCCCTTTTCTCCATCCTCATTGGGATTAGAATATTTATATCTGGGGAGAACGCCAATATCTGCATCTGATGCACCCTCCTATATATGTAAAAGAAGGAATGAGCAATAAGTCGTAAACGTGTGTGTAGTACAGGAGCAGATACTTTCTCGAATGCAGGATGAATTTATTTACCTGGCCAACCAGAGCATACAAAATTGCGACAACGCAAGGCAAGCAGCAGCACAGTGCAACCCCAATGAAGCAGGCCATAACAACACAGAATACAGCGAAGAAGACATCAAACGCTAGAAAAACTACAGTTAACCTGCACAGCAAATTCCAAACCAGGTAACTCTGTTAGGTATAACAGGTAGATTAGATAGCAATCACGAATTAGCTATATGTACCAGTTTCATGAAGCATTTACAAGCAGAGCTAACATCTCTATATTATTACCCAGCGAACATGTAACTTAGCATTGTTCATAGGTAACTCTGTTAGGTATAACAAGTAGATATCACTCACCAATTAGCTATTTTTATCAGTTGCACGAAGCATTTAGAAGCAAAGGCAGCAGCTCTATATTATTAACCAGCAAACATATTTAAGAACTTAGAATTGTTAATAGGTGACTGAATCTGTTAGATATAACAGGTAAATAGCACTCACCAATTAGCTATACTCCCTCATCCCACCGTTCTAAAATATAACGCGAATTTCGTTTGCTTTTGACCACGAAGTTGACCAACAGTTAGTCTATTAATATGTAGTTTACGTGACATAATGTTGATATCATTATGTTCCTATTCAAAAAACTTAACTAATGATTATGATTTCTATCACATAAGTCACATGTTGTCGTAATTCTTGGTCAAAGCCTCCATCAAAGAAAATGAAATACCCCTTATATTTTGAAAAGTAGGTATGTTAGAAGCAAAATTGACAGATCCACCTTATTACCCAGCGGGCAGTTTTAGAACCTAGAATTGTTCATTCATTCATATAAAACACAACTATCTTCAACTAGTGAGTTGCCGCAATTGCTCTGACCTTATTGTGAACTTCTTTTTTAGACAAGAAAGATTGCTGCCATCTGGCATCCTACTTGGCATATACACTACAAAACTAGACTTGGTCTTCAATACCGGTATGCAATTGCAGACTATTAACTGTAATTCCTACAGAAAATGAAGTGCGTGATGGGTGCAGGTTTAAGGCAACGGTACCAATACAGCCTTGGAGCGCCTTGTTCGAGCATGTCGCCACCCGACACCACCCAGTAGAACCCAATAATCCACCACAGGAAAGAGATCATAGTGTTTACCGACTCACAACGGTCGGTAGAGCTGCACAGGTAACAAAATCATCAGAATACAGTTAATGGAACAATAGTGAACACTAAACAGGGACAAACAGTCATTTCCAGATAAGCATGTGTCACAAATCCACAAACCCTAGTCCTGCTTCCACCACACAGCAAAACCCGAGGAAGAATTGGGGGGTTTTCCTTTTCGCCTTACCTGATCCTCTCCTCCATCGCCTCCTCCTCGTCGTCACCGCCCTCGCTGTCCGAGCTGCTGGGCCCGGCCCCAGCGTTCGCGGCATCGGACTCGACGTCGGGGCTCCCCGCGCGGTCCGCCGAGCGGGGCCGAGGGCGAGCGCCGGAGCAGACGAGGGAGACGTGCACGACGCACTGGAGCGCGTAGCCGACGAGCCAGAGGCGGAGCGGCTTGGCGGGGCTCTCGGCGGTGGAGGCGGCGAGCACCGCCGCGGCGGCCGCTGCGAAGGCGACGTTCCAGGCGACGTCGAGCGCGACGACGGGGCGGGAGTGGGCCCAGTCGGCGCGCCGCCTCTCCAGCTGCAGCGCCGCCGTCTCGCGCACCAGCATCGACGGCCCGCGCCGCCCCGCCGCGCGCCCGATGAGCGCCGCGAGGCGGCTCGGCCTCGCCGCCGCCGATGCTGGCGGGGGCGAAGAGGCCTGGTTCCCGGAACCCGGGGAGGAGGTTTCTTGGGCAGGGCCGAGGAGCGGCTGCTCCGGCGACGGCGACGAGTCGGCCGATTCCATTTGGGAGTTGGGAGTTCTCCCCTCACCTCACTGCTGCCGTGCTCGTCCTTCCGTGACGAACGCTTCTTGTCTGGACTCTGCCGACTGCGGTGCGCAAACGTTTTGTTTTGGGCCGGCTTCAACTGACTGGGCGCTCTGGTAAGCCATGCCTGGTAGGCTTGGGCTGAGCCTTTGAGCACGGAGGACATTTACGATGCAAATTGGGCTAGATTTCATCAGCCCAAAGAAGGACAACTAGCGAGGAATAACAAACTAACAACCCGAGTCGGAAATTAATTGCTCGGTAGCGCTCGCGCGCAACGTACCATCGTTTCGCTAAAGAAAGTCTCTCATGGGCCTGGCCCGTTTGTGGATATGCTTTTCTTTCACGGGGTATGGATCGATCGGTCTGACCAGGTCGGTGTACAGGAGCCCCCTAGCGCAGAGTCCCAGCTGATCTCGCGCGGTGGACTTTTCCCGTCCAAGAAAACCGCGCGCCGTACAGGCCTACACGCACCAGCTCCAGCGTGTGTCAGGACCCACAGCAGGCTCACAACCATATGATGGACACGAACTGGTCATGATTTTCCATTTAGAGCATCTCCCACCGGCGTCCTTCAAACGGTTCCAAACGAAACAAAAAAACATGTCCCTAAATTTTTTTTTCTAACGCAGCCTGATACGGTGTCCGGCGTTCCCCGTCCCCATTCCACATGGGACGCTCCGGGCACGTCGGACACAACAAAAAGCGAGGCGAGGCGTGGCGGGACCGACGCGTCAATGGCTCGAAAGTCTAAAACCCCGTCGCGTTACCTTTGGTAAAGCGACGTTAATGGTGTTCCAGATTTCTCTGGCGACGCAGGGACGCGTCTTGTCGTGCATGGCCGCGTGGCCGTCCACGCCAGCGTTTATTGCGTCCAACGACCCACTGACGATTCGCCTGCCGCCGTTGTACATTAATAGCGTCATGCGGTTCTTGTTCATCTCAATCTCTCGCCGCTCCCAAATCTTCTCCTCGCCGCTTCAACCGCTACGCAATGTCGTCGTCCTCCCGCAAGATCGCCGCGGCGAACGGCTTCGGCCGCGGTAGCCTCACCGTGGCGGAGGCGTGGGCGTTGTACCGCGAGGGATATCCCGTCCCGTCGGACATGCGTCTTCCAAGCAGCGCGGTTGGAGGATGGCCGTCAACGACATAGGTATCCCGTCGTCGTCGTCACCAGGCTCGGAGCGTTGGAGGGACTCCATCAGGGCCCGACGGTCTGCACTCGACGCCGACGAGCGGACCGATCTGACCTGGGCGGCCACCGGCAACGACACCTGGTGGGTCGCCTACTTCTAGGCGCAGTACGACGTGGAAATGAACAGCACCGTCGGCCTCGTCGGCCGGCCGAACAGCTGGAACAAGGACGGGCGCATCCTATTCTGGGGTGTTCCGGGGCGCACCCTGGAGAACGTCATCAACGGCATCCACAACGGCGCTCCAAGGTTGGAGAAGCCGTCCTCACCGCCACCGTCTTCCGCAGCGCGCTGGCAGCCGAGGAGGACGTACTTGTTCTCCTCCAACTCTTCGTCGTCAGGGCCGGCCCGATCGATGTCGTCCTCGTCGCACCACGCCACACCCTACACCGTCCCCAAGCGCGAGGTGAAGGAGGAGCGGGATGTCAATCCGAGTCCGGCGCAGCGGCAGCCGGCAACAGCAAAGGTGCGGCGGCGACGCCCTCCTCATCCCGAAGCCGGGGAGTACGAGCGGCAGCAGCGACTCATCGCGAGCAGCGACGACCCCGAGGATTGCCCAGGGCTGCGAGCGGCGTTCTTAGCGTCGCTGAACGACAAGGACGCCTGGAGGGGCGACCTCGACACGGCGATCGCCATGTCCATCCGCGGCACGGGCAAGCCGCTCGTGGACCTCACCGACGACGGCGAGGCTGGATCAAGCGGCTTGGTGAAGGACGAGCCCGTCGATGAGCCCGACGAGCGCGTCAAGTAGGAGGTCGTCACCGACGACATGTACAACTTCCATCATTACTACGACGCCTCCGGTCGCCGCAAATACTTCTAGATTAGGGTTTAGTTTAAATTTAATCGAATTTCATTCGAATCTACGTAATATATAGCAAGTTTAAATGAATTCGTTTAAGTTTTAAATTTCTGAAATTTTGTTTCGAGGATGCGGTTGGGATGCGACGTCCAGCAAACGCGGAACAAACAAAACACGTCCTCCAAACGCTCGATCCGGCGCCGTTTAGGGACGCGACTGGGGATACTCTTATACGTACGTGCAGAGTTCACTACAGATCGATAGGCGGGGTAGCTAGCGCTGGACATGTACATACTTCAGCATAAGTAGTCTTAGCAAGATTCTTGGTTGTCTCATCTTATTGGTAAATTTGCATCTTATATATGGCGTTATATCATATTGCATCATATATGGTTATTGTAGGAAAACGTTGCATAGAAAACAAAAATTTTCCTATCGCGAACACGCAATCCAAGCCAAGATGCAATCTAGAAGACGGTAGCAACGAGGGGATGATCAAGACTAACCCTTGAAGAGATTCCAAAGCCTATAAGAGTAGGCTCTTATTGCTGCGGTAGACGATCACTTGCCGCTTGCAAGCGCGTAGAAGATCTTGATCACGATCGGTTCGGCGCCACGAGCAGGCAGCACCTCCGTGCTCGGTCACACGTTCGGTTGTTGATGAAGACGACGTCCACCTCCCGTTCCGGGGGCAGCGGAAGTAGTAGCTCCTCTTGAATCCGACAGCACGACGGCGTGGTGTCGGTGGCGGTGTAGAAGTCCGGCGGAGCTTCGCTAAGCTATGCGGGCAATATGAAGTGGAGGAGCAAAGCTAGGGTTTGGGAGGGTGGCCGGCCACTCTATGGGGGGCGAGCTTGTGGTCTTAGGGTGGTCGGCCCCCTCCCTTGGCCCTTGTTTATATAGGTGGATCCCAAGTGTTGGTGTCCAAGTCTTCGAATAAGACCGAAACCAAAACCTTCCATATGGTGGGAAACTTTCCCTTCCACTAGAGGTGGGAATTCCACCTTCCATGGGGGGGTTGGCCGGCCCCTAAGGGGAGTCCACTTGGGACTCCTCCCCACTAGGGTTGGCCGGCCATGGTGGAGTCCCATGTGGACTCCACCTTCCTTGGTGGTTTCTTCCGGACTTTTAGAACTAGAACCTTCCATAGAACCTTCCGCATCATTTTATTCACATAAAATGACATCCTATATATGAATCTTATTCTCCAGGACCATTAGGAACTCCTCATGATGTCCGGGATCCCATCCGGACTCCGAACAAATATTCCAACTTCATTCCATATTCAAGTACTACCATTTCAACATCCAACTTTAAGTGTGTCACCCTACGGTTCGTGAACTATGCGGACATGGTTGAGTACTCACTCCGACCAATAACCAATAGCGGGATCGGAGATCCATAATGGCTCCCACATATTCAACGATGACTTTAGTGATCGAATGAACCATACACATACGATACCAATTCCCTTTGTCACGCGATATTTTACTTGTCCGAGGTTTGATCATCGGTATCACACTATACCTTGTTCAACCTCGTCTCTGACAAGTACTCTTTACTCGTACCGTGGTATGTGGTCTCTTATGAACTTATTCATATGCTTGCAAGACATTAGACGACATTCCACCGAGAGGGCCCAGAGTATATCTATCCGTCATCGGGATGGACAAATCCCACTATTGATCCATATGCCTCAACTCATACTTTCCGGATACTTAATCCCACCTTTATAACCACCCATTTACGCAGTGGCGTTTGATGTAATCAAAGTACCTTTCCGGTATAAGTGATTTATATGATCTCATGGTCATAAGGACTAGGTAACTATGTATCGAAAGCTTATAGCAAATAACTTAATGACGTGATCTTATGCTACGCTTAATTGGGTGTGTCCATTACATCATTCATACAATGATATAACCTTGTTATTAATAACATCCAATGTTCATGATTATGAAACTAATCATCTATTAATCAACAAGCTAGTTAAGAGGCTTACTAGGGACTCTTTGTTGTTTACATATCACACATGTATCAATGTTTCGTTAATACAATTATAGCATGGTATATAAACATTTATCATAAACATAAAGATATATAATAACCACTTTTATTATTGCCTCTTGGGCATATCTCCAACAGTCTCCCACTTGCACTAGAGTCAATAATCTAGTTTACATTTGTAAAGATATAACACCTTGGCCTTGGTGCTTTATCATGTATTGCTCACGGAAGAGGTTTTAGTCAACGGATCGACACGCTCGAAAACGTATGTATTTTGTAATTCATTTGCGTCTCAACGCATCACTCATCTCCAAATGAGTCGGTATTAAATATGTTTGGTCTTGGTGGAACCTTAATTCCGCGGTCTGAAATATGTCACTAATATTGTCACACACAATATAGCTTCAAAGTTCTGACTCTGTCGGAACTACACCAAGTTCTCAAAGAACCTCTTGACTTAACATCCTTTGTCATTGTCAAAACAATGACATACTTTGCCTTCTTTTGTAGAATCCGTTACAATATTTAGAACTCTTCTAAATCTAGCATAGACAACTTCTAGCTCATTGTGCTACCTTTTAAACAACACTTAGTCTAATTTGAGATTGAAATTATATTTTATATGTGACAAAACCAATATCGATGTAACATCTTACAGCGATTTGTTTGTCATTTCTCCATACAAAACTATATGTATATTCTTGGTTCTTCTTAAGTACTGTTTTTCAATGATCATCTCATGAATCATTCTGGTATATGCTCATAACATTTTAGAGCACAAGATATCTGATTGTGTACATATTATTAGTGATCTAAAATCACTTATGTGTTTTTACTCATTGAGTGTCAGATACACTCAAGTCTTGTTAAAACTTCACATGACAAGAACATCTTCTTAATATTTCTATATTGAACTATTTCAATATCCATTCTATGTACTTTTGACTTAAACTTATTTTGTGTTTCAATCTATTTTCATAGATCTTAACACTAAATTTGTTTCAGTCCATATCCTTTCATTGAAATTTAATTCTCAATGAAACCTTTTAATCAAGTATATAATTACATCATTTATAACCAACTATATGTCACCTACATAAAGTATTATAAATGTGTCTTAGCGCTCCCACTTAATTTCTTGCAAATGCAAGCCTCTTCATCGTCTCTGATGAAATCAAAAACTCTTTGACTATTTCATCTGGTGAAGATTCTAACTCCGTGATACTTACTTCATCCAATTGAAGTTCGTATACCTATCTAGTATTCCACGGACCAGCAAAACTCTTGGTTGTATCTTGTATACACCTTTAATATACACTTTAAGTAGTGTATTTTGCCATCCTACTAGCATATCTCATAAAAGAAATATGTAGTGATTACTAGAATAATCCACATAGACTATAAGCATTGCTACGGAAGATCTAATCTTATCGTAGTCAACTCTTTGAACTTTGTCGTAAACAATTTTTCGACAAGTCGAGCTTCTTTAAGGATATTCCATCCAAGTCCATCAATTTTATAAATCCATTTACTTTCAAAAAGTATTTATCTATCTTGGATTTCATGGCGTATAGCCATTTTAACGGAGTCAGGGCCCATCATAACTTCTTTGTTTGTAGTTGGTTTATCATTATTCAAAATCAATCCTTTGTTCACAAATCATTTATTTGATCACAAAGTAAACCATACCTACAAGGTTCAATATGTACTTCGATCTCCATGGCTAAAACACTTTGTAGTTATGGGAGCCATGATCGTCGTGGCCGCTTCCGAAACAAATTCCGATGCTGCGCTACTCTGATCATTATGCTCAGGTTCATAAACCTTATCAAATTATATTGTCCTCCCACTCAAATACTTCACTAGAAACAATTTCTCGGAAATAAGAAACATTGACAAACACTTTTGTCTTTGTCTCGTGGGAAGAATTCCCAATTAATTCTCTGGGATAACCAACAAAGACATTCATCCGATTTTGGTTGTAAACTCTTAGACCAAAATTTAAAGAAAGACTATTAGGGTTTATACCCATACCATAACTCGTATGGTGTCATTTCAACGGATCATGATGATGCTCTATTCAGTGTAAAAGCGGTAGTCACTAAAGCATAATCCACAAAAATATAATGGCGTCATAATATTTTATCTCATCATTAATCCAACAAGGTTTGGATACATATCTTGGATACTATATCATCATTATGATACTCCAAGAAATGTGAGTTGTAGAACAATTTCATAACTCTCTTAGATGTTCGCTAAAACTCGTAATTCAAATATTTCTACCATGATCCAATCATAGATATTTGACTTTTCTATTACGATGATTTCCACTTCATGCTGAAATTTATTTGAATCTATTCAAATGTTTCAAACATCTTTCTTATTGAATATATCCACATATATACTCAATTCATTGTTGGAAGTTTTCATGAAGTAGAAGAATCTCCCGCACACAATGCCCAGTGAACTACATACATCATCATGTATATTTCCACTAAGTTAGTTGCCCGTTTCAACTCTTGGCCTATGAACGGTATTTTAGTCATTCTCTTTAGAAAAGATTTGCAAACGCCAAACGATTCAAAAATCAAATGACTCCAAAAATCCATTTGCATGGAGTTCCTTCATGTGTTCCTTTCTAACATGACCTAAATGGCGGTTCCACAAATAAGTGGAATTCAAATCATTTGCCTTATGGCATTTTAGCGTCAGTGTTATGTATGTGTGTTTCACCATTAAGATTTATAATAACTTATCCATCATACATGGAGTAATGTCATAATTTGAACAACTCATTGTTTTTATTTGACCAGAGCAAAATAACAATTATTAAGTTCTTTATTATAAATTCTAAGGGCTAGATAGAATGCCAACGATGAACATAATAACACTTTATTTTTGTTCCAGACGTGCATACCTATCATATTCCTTGTCAGTCACTTAGGCCATTGTATTCTTGTATTGTGTTGTTTTGTATGACACTTCATACCAACCAATATAGCACTAATACCAAGAATTTCATTGTGTGACTAAACTAGGAATACATCCATAACATGTATATCATTTATATACACCGAGCTAGACTTTCTAGTCTTTTCTTTATTTTGCCAGAATATCTTTTGCAGTTTCTCTTTTAGCTTTCCTCATTATTCAGAAAAACACTTCAACATCAATAACTTCTAGGTTTGTTGGTCAAATACCAATAACCTTGAGGTTTTTACTTTGAAGTTGTTCATCATATGACAAGTGTTCTAGATTTCACTTATTAGTAACTATGATGAACAATTTCACTCATAATTTTATCCATCAATTCATGACAACTTTTTGAGACCATGTCGTACATGCTAGGCTCATAAAGTTTAACCTTAGTATTTGTATGTGCAAATCTGGCTTGCACCCATTGTAAGCACACGTAGAATCTATAACACCCGATCATCACGTGATGCTTCGATACGACGAGTCTTAGCAACGGTGCATACTAAGGATGATAACTTCATGGATATGCGAATATCGTTAGTGCTCCAATAGTTGGAGGATTGTGACGCCTGGCGTCTTCAACCTTCATACATTCCCATAAAACTTATGAGTTTATGTAGTCTCACCAAATTATATTCTATCATCTTGCAATAAGGTCTTAGATATCACATATATCTCATACCTTGATTATTTATGAAAACTAAATTTTCAGCTCCTTACTTTTCAAACAGATTTGAACTTCAAGTTTCACGGAGACAAGATAACTTTAGGTACTAATTGAAACCATAGCTCTCTGAATCAACAAAGTGAGTTTCACTAAAAGTTTGCAATAGGACTTAATCAATTCTTGATTCTTTAACAATACGGTACTAATCCGTAAAGTTTCTTATCAGATTTTAACAGTATTTCTATCTCAATAACAAGACTAGCGCATAGTAGTAAACGGATGCCAATACTACAAAATTAATTCAAAATACTACTCAGACTATGTTTATGATAATTAGTTCATGTTTTAATCTAATTACTAATGAACTCCCACTTAATACAACATCCCTCATAGTTGTTAAGTGGTACACGATCCAAATCCACTACATCAAAACCGATCATCACGTGAGATGATGTAGCTTCAATGGTGAACATCAACATGTTGATCATATCATCCATATGACTCGTGTTCAACCTTTCGGTTTCCGTTGTCCCGAGGCCATGTCTGTACATGCTAGGCTCGTCAAGCAAACCCAAGTATTCGCGTGTGCAACATGGCTTACACCCGTTGTATGTCGAGTTTATCACACCCGATCATCACGAGATGCTTCAAAACGTCGAACAATGCAACGGTGCATACGAGGGAAGAACACTTTATTATCTTGATATTAATGTGAGGGATCATCTTATAATGCTACCGTCGCGATCTAAGCAAAATAAGATGCATAAAGGATTAACATCACATGCAATTCATATGTGATATGATATGGCCCTTTTGTCTTTGCGCCTTTGATCTTCATCTCCAAAGCACGGACATGATCTCCATCATCTTCGGGCATGATCTCCATCATCGTCGGCGTAGCGTCAAGGTTCATGGCGCCGCTTCATGGTTGTTCACCTCATGTAGCAACTATTACAACTACTTTGAAATACTACTCAACATGAAAACTAAAGACAACCATAAGGCTCCTGCCGGTTGCCACAATACAATAATGATCATCTCATACATAGTCATCATCACATTATGGCCATATCACATCACCAAACCCTGCAAAAACAAGTTAGACGTTCTCTAATTTGGTTTGCATATTTTACGTGGTTTAGGGTTTTCGAGTAAGATCCAATCTACCTACGAACAAGAACCACAACGGTGATACTAGTGTTGTCAATAGAAGAATAACTTGAATCTTCACTATAGTAGGAGAGACAGACACCGCAAAGCCACTTATGCAATACAAGTTGCATGTCGAGCGTGGAGCAAATCTCATGAACGCGGTCATGTAAAGTTAGCCCGAGCCGCTTCATCCCACTATGCCACAAAGATGCAAAGTACTCAACTAAAGATAACAAGAGCATCAACGCCCACAAATCATTGTGTTCTACTCGTGCAACCATCTATGCATAGACACGGCTCTGATACCACTGTAGGAAAACGTTGCATAGAAAACAAAAATTTTCCTATCGCGAACACGCAATCCAAGCCAAGATGCAATCTAGAAGACGGTAGCAACGAGGGATGATCAAGACTAACCCTTGAAGAGATTCCAAAGCCTATAAGAGTAGGCTCTTATTGCTGCGGTAGACGATCACTTGCCGCTTGCAAAAGCGCGTAGAAGATCTTGATCACGATCGGTTCCGGCGCCACGAACGGGCAGCACCTCCGTGCTCGGTCACACGTTCGGTTGTTGATGAGACGACGTCCACCTCCCCGTTCCAGCGGGCAGCGGAAGTAGTAGCTCCTCTTGAATCCGACAGCACGACGGCGTGGTGTCGGTGGCGGTGTAGAAGTCCGGCGGAGCTTCGCTAAGCTATGCGGGCAATATGAAGTGGAGGAGCAAAGCTAGGGTTTGGGAGGGGGTGGCCGGCCACTCTATGGGGGGCGGCCAGCTTGTGGTCTTAGGGTGGTCGGCCCCTCCCTTGGCCCTTGTTTATATAGGTGGATCCCAAGTGTTGGTGTCCAAGTCTTCGAATAAGACCCGAAACCAAAACCTTCCATATGGTGGGAAACTTTCCCTTCCACTAGAGGTGGGAATTCCACCTTCCATGGGGGGGGCCCCCTAAAGGGGACTCCACTTGGGGTTGGCCCCCATGGGTGAGTCCCATGTGGACTCCACCTTCCTTGGTGGTTTCTTCAGGACTTTTCTAGAACCTTCTAGAACCTTCCATAGAACCGCATCATTTTATTCACATAAAATGACATCCTATATATGAATCTTATTCTCCAGACCATTCCGGAACTCCTCGTGATGTCGGGATCCCATCCGGGACTCCGAACAAATATTCCAACTTCATTCCATATTCAAGTACTACCATTTCAACATCCAACTTTAAGTGTGTCACCCTACGGTTCGTGAACTATGCGGACATGGTTGAGTACTCACTCCGACCAATAACCAATAGCGGGATCCGGAGATCCATAATGGCTCCCACATATTCAACGATGACTTTAGTGATCGAATGAACCATACATACGATACCAATTCCCTTTGTCACGCGATATTTTACTTGTCCGAGGTTTGATCATCGGTATCACACTATACCTTGTTCAACCTCGTCTCTGACAAGTACTCTTTACTCGTACCGTGGTATGTGGTCTCTTATGAACTTATTCATATGCTTGCAAGACATTAGACGACATTCCACCGAGAGGGCCCAGAGTATATCTATCCGTCATCGGGATGGACAAATCCCACTATTGATCCATATGCCTCAACTCATACTTTCCGGATACTTAATCCCACCTTTATAACCACCCATTTACGCAGTGGCGTTTGATGTAATCAAAGTACCTTTCCGGTATAAGTGATTTATATGATCTCATGGTCATAAGGACTAGGTAACTATGTATCGAAAGCTTATAGCAAATAACTTAATGACGTGATCTTATGCTACGCTTAATTGGGTGTGTCCATTACATCATTCATACAATGATATAACCTTGTTATTAATAACATCCAATGTTCATGATTATGAAACTAATCATCTATTAATCAACAAGCTAGTTAAGAGGCTTACTAGGGACTCTTTGTTGTTTACATATCACACATGTATCAATGTTTCGATTAATACAATTATAGCATGGTATATAAACATTTATCATAAACATAAAGATATATAATAACCACTTTTATTATTGCCTCTTGGGCATATCTCCAACAGTTATGTGCAAATACCCAACAAAGATAGGCCAGATTTCCAGTGTTCTGGAATTTTTCCAGAACACCGAATAATCCGGCCTTCGCAGGCACTGGAATATCCGGCCCGACCAGATTATCCGCCCTCTTTTTGGACCGGATTATCCGGCCTGGGCTGGTTGTGCGGGATTTGTCCGAGGTTGCGGGGTGGGGGTTGTAAATCAGCCAGATCCCCCCCCCCCCACACCTCTCTCCTCTCCCCACAGCCGCTGGAGACGGCTCTCCTTGCCGGAGCCTCCCCGTCTGCCCCCTCCCCTCTCAACGTTGTTGGCCAGATCGGGTACTCCTCCTTCCTAGCTCTCATCTCCACCAAGTGGTTCCTCCAATGGATGAGGGTATGACTCACAATCCCTAACACTAGGTTTTGTGAATTGTATATGCTATTTTCTTGGTTGAGATGGTGTCTAGTTGTTCCAAATCGTGTGCTATGAGGCCGATCTGGTGCTAGACTAGGTTTTGCTCGAGTTTGCTGCAGATTCGTAGGGCCTGATTATCCGGCCCCCGCGATGGCCGGATTATCCAGCTAGGCCGGATTATCCGCCCCCCTGGGGACACAGGATTATCCGGCCTGGAGAGTTGTTGCCATTGCAGTCTCTCTCGATCGACTTTGTCTAAACTTTTATCGAGTCTTAGTATGCATATAGTACACTACTGTATCAATACATGACTTATGAGCTTACTCTCCTACATGCTATTCATCTATGTCACTTCACACGTAGTGGTTCTCGGAGGCGCCCTCGGGCTTCTCGAAAAAGTGAAGAGTTGAGTCAGACCGCTCCCAGGAAGTCCGCCAATCTGAGGCGTAAAGGCAAGGATACAAGGGAGAATTACAAAAACATGGACATTGTTACATATGCTGCCCTCAGACAGAAAAACTGGTATGAGGATGTCGAGCGGGAGCTGGACATTGAGGATCCTCGCTTTTGGTGCATGGAGCAGATTTTCATTTACAAGGACATCTATGAACCCATGAAGACGGTGAGGCCAATGCAAGCTATTGATGTGGAACTGCTCTCACAGAATGATTACTTTGAGGATGCCATTTGGGTTACCGAGCGGATGGGATTGCACAAGCTCATGAAGGTCCAGTGTGACTTCAGTATTCCTCTGATTAAGCAATTCTATGCTACTCTAGCCTTTAAGAAGGACGAGGATCGCACCGTGCATTTGATGTCTGGCTCTTCTCCCTGTGAGGCCTCCTTCCACAGGTTTGTTGAGCTTCTTGGCTATCCCTTTGAAGGTGGTCAACGTCTTCATGGTCCTCAGCGCACAGACAAGGATGTGCTCTATGATCTCTACGACGAGAATGGAGTTGTTGGAACTATCACTGGACTGCTTCCTATCTATGGTCAGCTGCTTCGCTTCTTCAGGGCCACCATTGCTCCAAGTGGTGGGAACAATGATGCTCTTCGGGGTGCACTTGTGGACCTCCTTCGTCTCTCTTTTGAGTGTGCACAGGATGGTGATGAGACCAAAGATTTCACCGTTGATGTCATGGATTATATCTTTCATGAGATCTTTGATGCCATGGTTTCCTGGACTTCTATGCCATATACTCCTTACATTCAGATTCTTATCAATAGCACTGCTGTGGCGGAAGATTTGAGTCAGTTCCCTTCTGTAGATCACAAGTTCAAGAAGGCTTACATCAAGAGGAAGACTGTTGTTCCAGCTGCCCCTGTTGCCGGTTCATTTATGGGAGATGCTCGCTCTAGTGGCCAGGCACCCGGTCGCTTTATTGCTCATAGGGAAGTGAAGAAACTCAACTGGTTCCAGGGCAATGTCCTGTGCATGAACATCGAGATCCACAAGGAGAACTTTGAGGCCATCCGTCAGCGCGCAGATATACAACATACTCAGGAGGTTATTCTACACAAGCTCAGTGGTGAGCAAGGTCCTCCTCCTCAGCCTCCTGTTCACCCCGCCTACAGTGGGTGGCACTCTTCTCAGGTTCAGTGGTCTGACATCGAGCAGGGTCTTCAGAGGAGCAACATCTCTCGTGACTCTCCACTAGCTGCTGACAGTGCTGAAGAGTATGAGTCCGAGACGGGCTCCGAGTGATCTCCATGGGACGAGTAGCATCACTCTTTTCCCCTTTTTGGCGTTTCGATGCCAAAGGGGGAGAAGTGTTCTATTTAGGACTTCTACGGGCTTTGCATGGGTAGGGCACAAGCATATGCGTTTACCATTCCTTTATCACTCGTGTCCTCTTTCTTATCATTTGTTTGAACTATTTGGCTTGGTTTGGTTGTTTAAAACTATGTTCTATGTGTGGTTGTGAGACATATTGTTAAGGATTTCGGAATTCGTTATGGGAATTCTATATGTTGAGACCAAAGTTTATGATATGGTGAGTGATTTAAGGTATTCGGTATTTAATATCACCATATTGGTATGTTTTCTATCACTTTGTCTCAACTATATTTGAATATGTCTCATGTTTTGTTCATGTTGGATATCTTTTGTGTTGAGGCACCTCGTACCTATGTGCAGTGCATTTGTATTCAAATGCAAATTACTTATATGCACACATGTAGGGGGAGTGCCTCTATCCTTTGCCAACATGACGGTTCATTCTAGCAGTATTATTGCAAATCTGTATATTGTCATCAAACACCAAAAAGGGGGAGATTGAAAGAACAACTCTCGGATTATAGTTTTGAATGTTTGATGACAATATATGTGATACACTAATGTGTGTTGAGATAGTGCAGAATATATATGTGGTTGAATTTGATTGGAGAAACAAGAGAAAAGGAAGGAGGGAAAAACTCACAGGCCGGGTAATCCGGGGCCGGATATTTGCAAAATATCCGGCCCCTGAAGAACGGCTAAGGAATTTTCGGCGGAGCTATTAGTATGCCCCTAGATCCAGGCCGGATATTTGGCCGGACATTTCCAGGAGGCCGGATAATCCGGGGGGCGGATAATCCGGCCCATACTTAGGCCGGATAATCCCCAAAAATCCACCAACGGCTCAATTTTGGAAGGGGTATATATACCCCCCCTTCTTTCTCCACCTCAAGCTGCTCAATCCTTCCCAAGTTCATCCACCATTAGAGCCATCTCAAGAAACATAAGAATCACGAGATCTCCTCCTCTAACCATCCAAAGCTCTTGATCTTTGGATAATTGAAGGATAAGACCCCGATCTACATCTTCACCGAAGCGATTTGCATTTCCCCCTCATATGATTGAGGGCCCCTTTGCTAGTGTTCCTCTTTGGAAACCCTAGTTGTTTGTGGTTGATTTGTTCTTCTTGTTGTTGTGTTGTTACAGATATTGGGAGCCTCCAATTCGGTTGTGGATGTGTGCCCCAAGAACCTTGTAAAGGCCCATTTTCCGCCTCGAGGAATTCCCTTAGTGTAAGTGGGCTAGGCCTTTGTGGCGCTGATCTGGCCTTCGTGGCGACCACACTCCTCCAAACGTAGACGTACTTCCCCTCAAAAGGAAGGAACTACGGGAATCATCTTTGTGTCTCCGCGTGCTCCACTCTCGGTTACCTCTATCCTTATTAGCTCTACTATATCTTGTCTAGCTATATCTTGCTTAGTTGTAGATCTTGTCATATAGGTAAATTCACATAGTTGCATATCTAGAGAATTTACTTTTGTGTCAAGCCTAAATTGAAAAAGAACTAAATATTGGTTAGCACCTAATCACCCCCCCCCCCTCTAGGTGCGGCATACAATCCTTTCAGCCGGATCTAGACCATGTCGTTGATATACCCATAAAGTATACCCACAACACCACGCCTGCTTCCCCGCCCCATGTGCGTGCCACTACGACGTCCACTTCGCATGCTGGGCATGCAGGGGCTAAGATCGATCCTTAGGCCATGGACGTAGACGATGTCGTTGCCGCTGGCTAGGATGGCCAGGCCTTGCCCGATCTCCTTCGTCAGTTCCGCTGTAGGCTCGACGACCCCCTGCTCCCGCTGCCGGATCCGAAGGTGGTTCATCGGAGGCTGTTCCATGTGGCACAACCCTCGCTAGGCGCAGCAGGCGGCTTGCAGCCAAGGAAAGGGCGCCGCCGTCTCTGTCGTTAAGCGGGCGCAACGCATTCTCATTGAGAAGCTCGGAGTTTGCCATGATGGGGAGCAGCTGTCCGCAGACCAGCTGCGGTAGTACGCCGATATCTTCGCGTCGCCTCTAGGCCCGGAGGAGGTGGAAGCCATCACCGCGTTGTTCGGGCTAGGTGCAGCGATGTGGCTGGCGAGGCGAGCTCCATGGGCGATGGGGCTGCTGAGGTGGCGGCCGTCTGATCGGTAGCCGGCTTCCTTTGGTGGATAGTTTCCAATGGATGTACAAAACGTTTGCATTGCTATCTGGAATGCGAGGGGCCTCAACAACCCTGCTCGTCGCTCGGCGGTTAGGATAGCGGTAGACGATGCACAAGCATCCGTGGTGTGCGTTTCAGAGTCCAAGCTCCAGTCTGTAACACAGTTTGATATTGCGCAGTCCTTTGGCGCCCGCTTCGACGGGTTTGCGTATGTGCTGGCTATCGGTTCTGCTGGTGGTGTGCTTATTGCTTGGAGATCGGAGTACATACGCGTTCTTGGCTCTCGCGTCGATAGGTTCTCTATCTCCATCAACCTTGCCAAGGGGGGCGGGGCTGCATGGTGGCTTACCGCCGTGTACGGCCATACTTGCGACAACCTCAAGCCGGAGTTCCTTGATGAGCTCCGGATGCTGAGAGCTGCCATCCTTGGCCCGTGGGCAGCTACCGGTGACTTCAACCTTATCGTTCAGGCCAGCCACAAGAACACTTTGAACTTCAATCGGCGCACCATGGGAATGTTCTGACACTGTCTCAATGAGTTGGAGTTCAAGGAGTCCACTTTGTTGGGGCGGCGCTTCACTTGGAGCAACGGCCGTGTTGAACCAACCTTGGTCAAGCTAGACCGGTGGTTTTCCTCCGTGGATTGGGAGGAGCTGCACCCGGACGCGTCCCTATCGGCTTTGTCGTCCTCCATATCCGACCATTGCCCGATCCTCATGTCCACGGCCATGGCATCCCACTTTGGGAAGCGCTTCCGTTTCGAGAGGTTCTAGCTCAAGCTAGAGGGCTTCATGGACATGGTTGCAACACTCCGGGGTGGCGCCGATGTGGGCGAGGTGGTCCCATCAAACCTGATCGCTAGATTAGGGTTCAAGCTGCGTAGGGTTGCCCGCGGTCTGCAGGGATGGAGCCAGCGCTAGGTCGGTTCAATTCGTGACTTGCTCCTTGTGGCTAACGAGGTTATCTTGCGCCTTGACGTTGCCTAGGAGGCTAGGGAGCTCGGTGCGGCCGAGGCCTGGCTGCGCTGGAGTCTCAAGCTCAAGGTGCTGGGCCTTGCTTCGCTCGAGCGGACCATCGCTAGGCAACGTGCTAGGGTGGGGCTGAGGGACAAAGATGCTTCCACTCAGTTCTACCGCATCCTTGCGTCGGGGAGGCGGCATCGTTGTTGCATCTCTGCCCAGAGAATGGGCGAGCGCACTGCCATTGACCTCGCAGGGAAGTTGGCTCTTGCCATGGATTACTACGTGGACCTGCTTAGCAATGCCCGCCCCAGGGAATTTGACCTCTCCCTGGAGGCTCTTGGGCTGCCACAGGTGGGCTTGGCGCATCTGGACCCGTTTCACGGAGGAGGAGGTGTGGGTTGTGCTTTGTGCGATGCCATCCAACAAGCACTAGTAGGAAAAGGCTCATTAGTGGCGCACCAAAAACCACATTCTGTGGCGCATGGGCGGTGCGCCACAGAAACTTCGCCACAAAAATAAGGTTTCTGTGGTGCACCGGCCCATGCCACAAAATTAAGGTTTTATGTGGCGCACTAAGGACAGTGCTCCACAGAAATAAGGTTTCTGTGGCGTGATGGCATGTAACTCACACGTTCGTTGGAAACCCCAAGAGGAAGGTATGATGCGCACAGTAGCAAGTTTTCCCTCAGAAAGAAACCAAGGTTTAATCGAACCAGTAGGAGCCAAGAAGCATGTTGAAGGTTGATGGTCGCGAAATGTGATGCGGCGCAACACCAGGGATTCGGCGCCAACGCGGAACCTGCACAACACAACCCAAGTACTTTGTCCCAACGAAACAGTGAGGTTGTCAATCTCACCGGCTTGTGTAAAAAGGATTAAGCGTATCGAGTGGAAGATGTTTGCAAAGAAAACAGTAAACACAATTGCGTTTGTATGCTATGTAAAGAATAGGACCGGGGTCCACAGTTCACTAGAGGTGTCTCTCCCATAAGATAAAGCATGTTGGGTGAACAAATTACAGTCGGGCAATTGACAAATAGAGAAAGGCATAACAATGCATATACATGATATGATAAATATAGTGAGATTTAATCTGGGCATTACGACAAAGTACATAGACCGCCATCCAACTGCATCTATGCCTAAAAAGTCCACCTTCAAGTTATCATCCGAACCCCATTCAGTATTAAGTTGCTAAGCAGAGACAATTGCATTAAGTATGGTGCGTAATGTAATCAACAACTACATCCTTAGACATAGCATCAATGTTTTATCCCTAGTGGCAACAGCACATCACAACCTTAGAACCTCCTGTCACGATCCCAGGTGTCAATGAAGGCATGAACCCACTATCGAGCATAAATACCCCTCTTGGAGTTAAGAGCAAAAACTTGGCCAGAGCCTCTACTAATAACGGAGAGCATGCAAGATCATAAACAACACATAAACAATAGATTGATAATCACCATAATCATAGTACTCTCTATCCATCGGATCCCGACAAACACAACATATAGAATTACGATAGATGATCTTGATCATGTTAGGCAGCTCACAAGATCCAACAATGAAGCACAACGAAGAGAAGACGACCATCTAGCTACTGCTATGGACCCATGGTCCAGGGGTGAACTACTCACTCATCACTCCGGAGCGACCATGGCGGTGTAGAGTCCTCGGGAGATGAATCCCCTCTCCGGCAGGGTGCCGGAGGCGATCTCCTGAATCCCCCGAGATGGGATTCGCGGCGGCGCGTCTCCGGAAGGTTTTCGTATCGTGGCTCTCGATGGGGGTTTCGCGACGGAGGCTTTAAGTAGGCGGAAGGTCAACGCGGGGGCCACACGAGGGCCCAGGGGGTAGGGCCACGCGGCCAGGGCTTGGGCGCGCCGCCTGGCCCTGGCTGCCTCGTGGCCCCACTTCGTTATCTCTTCGGTCTTCGGAAGCTTCGTGCAAAAATAGGACCCGGGCGAAAGTTTCGTCCAATTCGAGAATATTTCCTTACTAGGATTTCTGAAACCAAAAACAGCAGAAAACACAACTGGCTCTTCGGCATCTTGTTAATAGGTTAGTTCCGAAAATGCATAAATATGACATATAATGTGCATAAAACATGTAGGTATCATCAATAAAGTAGCATGGAACATAAGAAATTATCGATACGTTGGAGACGTATCAGCATCCCCAAGCTTAGTTCTGCTCGTCCCGAGCAGGTAAAACGATAACAAAGATAATTTCTGAAGTGACATGCCATCATAATCTTGATCATACTATTTGTAAACATATGTAATGAATGCAGCGATCAAAACAAAGGTAATGACATGAGTAAACAAGTGAATCATATAGCAAAGACTTTTCATGAATAGTACTTCAAGACAAGCATCAATAAGTCTTGCATAAGAGTTAACTCATAAAGCAATAAATCAAAGTAAAGGTGTTGAAGCAACACATAGGAAGATTAAGTTTCAGCGGTTGCTTTCAACTTATAACATGTATATCTCATGGATATTGTCAACATAAAGTAATATAACAAGTGCAATATGCAAGTATGTAGGAATCAATGCACATTCACACAAGTGTTTGCTTCTTAAGGTGGAGGGAGATAGGTAAACTGACTCAACAATAAAAGTAAAGAAAGGTCCTTCAAGAGGAAAGCATCGATTGTTGTATTTGTGCTAGAGCTTTTATTTTGGAAACATGAAACAATTTTGTCAACGGTAGTAATAAAGCATATGAGTTATGTAAATTATATCTTACAAGTTGCAAGCCTCATGCATAGTATACTAATAGTGCCCGCACCTCGTCCTACTTAGCTTGGACTACCGGATCTTTACATGCCATGTTTCAACCAAGTGTCACAAAGGGGTACCTCCATGCCGCCTGTACAAAGGTCTAAGGAGAAAGCTCGCATTTTGGATTTCTCGCTTTTGATTATTCTCAACTTAGACATCCATACCGGGACAACATGGACAACAGATAATGGACTCCTCTTAAATGCATAAGCATGTAGCAATGATTATTATTCTCATATGAGATTGAGGATATATGTCCAAAACTGAAACTTCCACCATGATTCATGGCTTTAGCGGCCCAATGTTCTTCTCTAACAATTTTGCATGCTCCAACCACTAAAATGATAGATCCTTCAGACAAGACGGACATGCATAGCAACTCACATGATATTCAACAATAGTTGATGGCGTTCCCCAGAAGCATGGTTATCGCACAACAAGCAACTTAATAAAAGATAAAGTGCATAAGTACATATTCAATACTACGATAGTTTTTAAGGCTACTTTGTCCCATGAGCTATATATTGCAAAGGTGAATGATGGAATTTTAAAGGTATTCACTTTGGAATGGCGGAGAAATACCATGTAGTAGGTAGGTATGGTGGACACAAATGGCATAGTAGTTGGCTCAAGGATTTTGGATGCATGAGAAGTATTCCCTCTCGATACAAGGTTTAGGCTAGCAAGGTTATTTGAAGCAAACTCAAGGATGAACAGGTGCAGCAAAACTCACATAAAAAACATATTGTAAACATTATAAGACTCTACACCGTCTTCCTTGTTGTTCAAAACTCAATACTAGATATTATCTAGACCTTAGAGAGACCAAATATGCAAATCAGATTTTAGCAAGCTCTATGTATTTCTTCATTAATGGGTACAAAGCATATGATGCAAGAGCTTAAACATGAGCACAACAATTGCCAAGTATCACATTATCCAAGACATTTTAGAATTACTACATGTAGCATTTTCCAATTCCAACCATATAACAATTTAACGAAGAAGAAACTTCGCCTTGAACATTATGAGTAAAGCCTAAGGACACATGTGTCCATATGCAACATCGGAGCGTGTCTCTCTCCCACAAAGTGAATGCTAGGATCCATTTTATTCAAACAAAAACAAAAACAAAAACAAACCGACGCTCCAAGTAAAGAACACAAGATGTGATTGAATAAAAATATAGTTTCAGGGGAGGAACCTGATGATGTTGTCGATGAAGAAGGGGATGCCTTGGGCATCCCCAAGCTTAGACGCTTGAGTCTTCTTAAAATATGCAGGGATTAACCACGGGGTCATCCCCAAGCTTAGAGCTTTCACTCCTCTTGATCATAGTATATCATACTCCTCTCTTGACCCTTGAAAACTTCCTTCACACCAAACTTCAAGCAAACTCATTAGAGGGTTAGTGCACAATTAATAATTCATATGTTCAGAGGTGGCACAATCATTCTTTACACTTCCGGACATTGCATAATGCTACTGGACATTAGTGGATCAAAGAAATAAATCCAACATAGCAAAAGAGGCAATGTGAAATAAAAGGCAGAATCTGTCAAAAACAGAACAGTCCGTAAAGACGAATTTAAAGCTGGCACCAGACTTGCTCAAATGGAAAAACTCAAAACTAATGAAAGTTGCGTACATATCGAGGATCACGCTCGTAAATTGGCAGGTTTTTTCTAATTTTCTACAGAGAACTGTGCCCAGATTCGTGACAGAGCGATCCCAAATATAACATCAACTTTGACATAGAAACTTTACTTGGCACAAAAACATGATAAGGAGAGGTTGCTACAGTAGTAAACAACTTCCAAGACTCAACAAAACAAAAAATTGCTGTAGGTAAAAACATGGGTTGTCTCCCATAAGCGCTTTTCTTTAACGCCTTTCAGCTAGGCGCAGAAAGTGCAAATCAAGTATTATCAAGAGTAGAAGCATCAACATTATTATTTTTCTTGCAAACACAACTTGTTGCAGAGGGTACTTTAGGTGCTCCATTATCTAAATTCTCTATGGTGGTGCTAGGGGTTTTAGAAATTTTAGGCCTATAATAATTCTTTTGTTTAGGCACTTTAGAGGCGTACATGAATTTTTGCTCTTTCCCCACATAAGCTTTCTCACTATACTTGAGAGAAGAAAAGGTGGAACCCAAGGTTCCCATAGCTTTTCAAGTTCATCAATCCTATTGGTTTGATTATCATGAACAACACAAGTTTCTAGGACACTAATTCTTTCATCAATTCCTCCTAAGGATTTATCAAGTTCATAAGTTTTGTCAAATAACATTCCCAATTTAGTTTCAACACTTGGAAAATTTTTCTCTATGGTTTCCAATTTTTTTCATAACATCTTCAAGAGAGATTTCAATTTTAACTTCATTAACAGGTGGTATTCCAACTAGACTCTCAATGATACAACTAGCTTCTAAAGCGGGAGTACCTAGGAAATTACCTCCCGAAAGAGTATCAAGAACATACCTATTCCAACTAGATAAACCAACATAAAAGTTCCTAAGAAGGATAGTAGTGGAGTGTTTCTTAATGCACCTATGATGAGCATTACTAATTCTGTACCAAGCATCTTTAAAACTTTCTCCACCTTGTTGCTTAAAAGAACGAACTTCAACTTGAGGATTACTCATTTTAGTAGCAATAAAGTAAACTAGGAAAATAAAGTAAAGACAAGTAACTAATTTTTTTGTGTTTTCGATATGGAGAGCAAGACAGTAAATAAAGTAAAACTAGCAACTAATTTTTTTGTATTTTGATTTAGTGCAGCAAACAAAGTAGTAAATAAAATAAAGCAAGACAAAAACAAAGTAAAGAGATTGAGAAGTGGAGACTCCCCTTGCAGCGTGTCTTGATCTCCCCGACAACGGCGCCAGAAAAAGAGCTTGATGGCGTGTAACTCACACGTTCGTTGGGAACCCCAAGAGGAAGGTATGATGCGCACAGTAGCAAGTTTTCCCTCAGAAAGAAACCAAGGTTTAATCGAACCAGTAGGAGCCAAGAAGCACGTTGAAGGTTGATGGTCGCGAAATGTGATGCGGCGCAACACCGGGGATTCCGGCGCCAACGCGGAACGCACAACACAACCCAAGTACTTTGTCCCAACGAAACAGTGAGGTTGTCAATCTCACCGGCTTCGTAACAAAGGATTAAGCGTATCGAGTGGAAGATGTTTGCAAAGAAAACAGTAAACACAATTGCGGTAGATTGTATGCTATGTAAAGAATAGGACCGGGGTCCACAGTTCACTAGAGGTGTCTCTCCCATAAGATAAAGCATGTTGGGTGAACAAATTACAGTCGGGCAATTGACAAATAGAGAAAGGCATAACAATGCATATACATGATATGATAAATATAGTGAGATTTAATGGGCATTACGACAAAGTACATAGACCGCCATCCAACTGCATCTATGCCTAAAAAGTCCACCTTCAGGTTATCATCCGAACCCCATTCAGTATTATGTTGCTAAGCAACAGACAATTGCATTAAGTATGGTGCGTAATGTAATCAACAACTACATCCTTAGACATAGCATCAATGTTTTATCCCTAGTGGCAACAGCACATCACAACCTTAGAACCTACTATCACGATCCCAGGTGTCAATGAAGGCATGAACCCACTATCGAGCATAAATACCCCCTCTTGGAGTTAAGAGCAAAAACTTGGCCAGAGCCTCTACTAATAACGGAGAGCATGCAAGATCATAAACAACACATAAACAATAGATTGATAATCACCATAATCATAGTACTCTCTATCCATCGGATCCCGATAAACACAACATATAGAATTACAGATAGATGATCTTGATCATGTTAGGCAGCTCACAAGATCCAACAATGAAGCACAGGAGAAAACGACCATCTAGCTACTGGACCCATGGTCCAGGGGTGAACTACTCACTCATCACTCCGGAGGCGACCATGGCGGTGTAGAGTCCTCCGGGAGATGAAGCCCCTCTCCGGCGGGGTGCCGGAGGCGATCTCCTGAATCCCAGAGATGGGATTCGCGGCGGCGGCGTCTCTGGAAGGTTTTCCGTATCGTGGCTCTCGATGCTGGGGGTTTCGCGACGGAGGCTTTAAGTAGGCGGAAGGTCAACGCGGGGGCCACACGAGGGCCCAGGGTAGGGCCGCGCGGCCGGGGCTTGGGCCGCGCCGCCCTATGCCCTGGCTGCCTCGTGGCCCCACTTCGTTATCTCTTCGGTCTTCGGAAGCTTCGTGCAAAAATAGGACCCTGGGCGAAAGTTTCCAATTCCGAGAATATTTCCTTACTAGGATTTCTGAAACCAAAAACAGCAGAAAAATGGCTCTTCGGCATCTTGTTAATAGGTTAGTTCCGGAAAATGCATAAATATGACATATAATGTGCATAAAACATGTAGGTATCATCAATAAAGTAGCATGGAACATAAGAAATTATCGATACGTTGGAGACGTATCATGGCGCGCGCCACTGAATTTTGTTTTGCCGCATCACAGAATAATGTACAGGTATACTCGATTTTGTACTGTCTGGTGTATTATACAAGTTTTATACACAGTATACAGGTTATATACATATATAATATAGACAGATATAATATGGACATATATAATATAGCAACATTATACATCATCATCACATTACTTAGAGCCGGATCGAGTTATACATATAGCTCCATACAACTCATAATCCATGCAAATTAATTAAGTTCATCATCTCTAGATACAAATGAAGTGACACCGGCCGCCGCCTACACTAGGATGAAATAGAGTACCGCCGCGACGATGGTGAGCAAGAGCGAGAGCACAACGAAGGTCTTCATCTTCATCTTGCTCTTGTTCGACTAGTGCTTCCTCCACTTGGCAACCGCCTCGTGTCTAGTCGGGTACCCTTTGTAGAAGTTGCCTCTGAACTTGTGCACATGTTTCTTGCAGTCCTCCCACTCCTCGTACACTCCTGGAACCCGCCCCTCGAACACAACGTAGTATGTCATCTCTATGGACACAAGGCATATTAGTATATAATGCAATGGAAAGAGTTAGAGGGTTCACATGCATACATATTCACAAGAATTAAAGCAAGGAAATAATAATAAACCTAAAAGACATATAGCATCGGTATCACATAAGTAATCAAGTTCAACGACAAAGACTACACTAGTAATTGAAGTCCAACAACGATGACCGTTTCGAGCAAATTAAGCAAGTTTAGTTTACAACACAGTACACATTGTCCATCGATTCAAAGCAATGCTAGGCACACTGGCCTCGGTCAACAAGACGTCTTCTTGAGCGGCTCCGGGAACGGTTGTACAAGTCCTTCGTCGTCCACGTCCTTCCATCACCCTGCCTATGTAGGCGTTCTTCGATATCCCTCTTACACAACCCTCTGAGTTGGTGTAAGAGCCCCGATCCGTTGGATACATCTTGTACGATAATTTCCGATAGCTTTACTTGGATGCGATGGAAGTCTTCTCTAAGATCATCATCGTTGATCTCCCCCGACATTTTAATGGGGTCTCGCTGACTAGGTGGCAGACACATCATCTCTGCATCCTCGACAAACCCTTTAAGGTGATGGAGGACATAGAAGGCCTCCTTAATGCTGCCAGCTGGCTGCTTGATGCAAGGGAAGTCGATCACGTGCTTGAACCCGAGCTTTTTAGTGTCCGGCCTGATATATTGCCCCTTCTTGTCGAAGGTGCCTCATTTTTTGGAGTAGCCAAGGATAGCCTCATTGAGAACACCCCTTATTCTCCTGTAGTCTTTCTTAAGAGTCGTATTCGACGAGTCGAAATACTGGGCTAGTGACCACTTCGGGCAAAGGATGACGAGTGTGCAGTATTTGTCCCTGCTCAATACATGCAATTGAAATGGAATGTTAGAAAGGATCGGCAATGGAAGAAATATATAAGAAAGCATAAGTTACGACAGGCATGAGCGGATGTGTACTTACTCGGGAAAGACAGGCAGAAGAATGGTGTTCTTCTCTTTGTTCATGAGCATGAAGCTCTGGAGGTACCGCACCGCCTTGGTCCGTGTCCTTGAGCCGTCCTGGAGCTGGATATTGCGCATGTAGTAGGGATCCTCTACCACGATGTGGGGTGGTCTCTCTCTGTTGATCTTCATCTGAAGATTGATCACGTATAGGCGGACCAAGTTATAGTCGAGTCGTTTCGAGTGAAATAGATTGAAGACGTCCCCGAACGCTATGAAGAAGATATCCGCGGGGTCTTCATGGACAAAGTTCGGGTCTTCTGGCACCTTGACCGAGAACACCGGGTAATTTGGATCCTTGTCTTTAAGAAGGACGCCCTCTAGATAATGAATAGTGTGCTGCAAAGGGAGCATTGGTCCACTTGCGAGGTGTTCCATGTCCTTAGGCAGTATCGGTTTACCAGCTTCATGACACCGGGGCAAGCCATCCGGTGTCGGTGGTACCATGTCGTCGGCCCGGATCCTCTTAGGAGGAGGCTGGCTCGAAGATGCGCCCTTCTTGGCCCCTCTCTTCCTTGCCTTCTTCACCTGACCCGCTGGGGGTGCTTCGGGTGCTGGTGGTGCTGGTGGTGGTGCTTCGGGTGTTGCTGGGGTTGCTTTGGGTGCTGGTCGTGCTTCTGGGTTGCTTGGGGTGCTGCTGGAGTTGATTTGGGTGGCTCCCCGACGATCGTCTTACGCAGCGTGTTAGGGCTGAAAACGGTAGCAGGCTTGACTTGAGCTGGATTGCCAGCCTCCGGAGGAGTGTCTTGCAGAGAAAACCCGTGAAGGTCAGGCGCTGCTTCGTGACTGTAGTGGGACGACCAAGTTGATCGCCGTGAGTGCGGAAGGCTTCTTCATCCATAGGAGGCATGTACATATCTTGGCTGCAGGCGCCAGTGTTGATGTAGGCATCGATGTCATCATCATCATCTCCATCGTTGCCATCAAGTGGCGCCATGTCCTGGACCTTAGGTGGTGGCGGTTGCGATGCCGCCGCTTGGCGTACCTTGCGTCTGGTCGACGGTCGTTGCGGTAGCGTTCCCAACAGCTGTTGGTGGCGTGTGGTGGTGGCGGCGATCGCCGGTTCCTTCCGGGTGGCGGCGGCGACCGCCGGTTCCTTCAGGGTAGTGGGGGCGGCGACCGCCGTTTCCTTAAGGGTGTCGTCGGCGTGGGCGATCTTGGGCCGGATGATAGGGGAGGTGGCGCCGGTGCTGTTCCTAGCACTCGGAAGACCCCCCCAGACGAATCTGGTTCTTCGGCCATGTCATAAGCCATGAGGTGCAATCCCCAAGGGCCAAAACGTCGCCCTCGTCTATGCCCGGAGGTTGATAGGGGGATGATGTAGCGGTACTCCGGCACTACCAGTGCCAACTTGACCTTCACCACGTCTTCCGCTATTCTAGCATTGTGCATAACGCATGTGGCCATGACAAGGCCGCTAGCAACTTCCATCAACTTGCCGCGCGGGCTCCACCGTATGCAGGAGTATGCAAGGTTCGTCCTGAGTCAGGGGCGCCATGTTGGGCATCATGAGATGGCAGTCACGAAAGGCATATATAGTTAAAGAAGATGACGCGGAGGACTAACTAATGAGTTTACCTTCTGGATGGCGTCGATCTCGGCTACTGTCGATACAAGGGCGTCGGTGCCGGGTGCATTATCAAGCACCGCCACCCTATCAGCTTCCGCGGTTGGGGGCGTCGATGCGACCAGTTGGAGCGGCGGCGTCGGGTAGAGCGGCGGCGTCGGGTGGAGCGGCAGCGTCGGCGACACGTGGAAGCTTGAGTTGATGCCGCTGATGCTGGGCACATGTATCGGCCCCACTTGACCTCCCGCATTCCAAGCAGCTAACCCCTCCATCAACCCAGGGGGATGATCTGCCGGATCTTCTCGTCCAATAACTTGTTCATCAGCTCGGTGTTCTCCGCAGGCTTTTCGGCCACCAGCTTCTCTAGTGACTCCACCTTCTTCTTCAGCTCCTGAACCTCAGATTTATCCTTAGCCGACGACCTCCTCTCCAGCTTTCTCGTCTTGGCATCCGATCCGTAGTACTCGGATAGCTTCATACTTGTGCCAAAGCCGGACACATGGCCAGCCGACGTCGGCGGCTTGTCCAGGTCCATGTTCTTGTATTTGTTCGTCGCCCTGTTGAAAGGCGTGTCCCACGGTTCCGTCGACCCCTGGGACGACGGGCCAGCCGTAGAACTAGCCTTCAACTCATCATCCTTCAGACAAATGAACTTAAGGTTAGCCCATTTGGCTTCATTGCCTAATAAGATCAGCGCAATAATATAGACTATCCTTACCAGCTTCTTCTCGAAGTCCTTCACGTCTTTGTAATCCGTAATAAATTCCCCCGTCTTCCAGTCTAAGTAGTAGCGGGACCGGACAAAATTCCTAGCATGTACATCCTCGATTTTTAGCCAGGGGTTTTCTTTCCCCAAACGTACCATCTCGGCATCCTCCTTGTCCCAAGTGGGTTGTTTTCCTCGGTAACCGCCGCTTCCGCAATGGTGGGCCCCTAGGTTCAATTGCCGCATTTTCTTCCCCCAGGCGGTCCATTTTTTAGCATCGTCGGTATCTATGGACAACTTGAATGCTTCATAATCTGCTATGGAGAGCGACGGGTCTACCTTTTCTTGGTGCACAGCCATGGGGGTAGGTTGTAAGGCCATACAAACAGAGGCCAGGTGCTATGCGTGCTACTCTAGTTGCCGAACGGATTGAGTCCATCGGTGCTCATACCCAACCTGATGTTCCTTGCGTCGCCCCCGAACCTAGGGAAGGCGATGTCCAATGCTTCCCACTGGCCAGCGTCTGAAGGGTGTGTCAGCATATAGCCCATCTCCGGATCTTCTTCGGGCTTCTTCCTTTCCGCGTGCCATTGCATGAGCTTTGCTTCCTTAGGGTCTATGAAATACCGCTGCAGACGGGGAGTGATAGGAAAGTACCATACCACTTTTCGAGGTACCTTTTTGTTCAACCTTGTACCGTCCGTGGCCGCACACCGGACATGTGGTTCTATCCTTGTACTCGCCCCGATAAATCACACAATCATTGATGCATGCGTGGTATTTTTCGTGCGGTAGGTCAAGAGGGCACACGACTTTATTGGCCTCATCGATACTACTTGAAAATGTGTTCCCCTCCGGGAGACGATCGTGCCAGAATTTCAAGTTCTTGCTGAAGCTGGAATCGGTCCACTTGTTCTGCGTCTTCATCTGCAGATAATCAAGCGTTACATGCAAGCGTGTATCGTGCGGACGGCACCCAGGAAAGATCGGAGTCATCCTGTCTTTCTCCATTTGCGACAGCTTGGCTCTCTCTCTGGCTGCAGATCTGTCGTTGCTCGTCTCCTGGAGGAGCAGATCTTGAACATGAGAGCCGCAAGGCCGAAATTAGCGGGGTCGCGCCGGAATCTTCTTCTTCATCATGATGATCTTCTCCGCCAGAATCTTCTTCATGATGATCTTCTCTGCCGACTTCTTCTTCATGATGATAGTCTCCGCCGACATGGTCTTCATGCGCACCATTTGTTGGGGCCGGACGCGCCTGATTGTCTTGCATGAAACCACGCCTCAGCAGGTGCTCCTCCAATTGTCCGGAATCAGGGTTGATCCAGCGCTCGAGTTTGCATGATCGACACGGACATCTTATCTGGCGCCTATTGTTCCGAATCATGTCCTCCTTCGCGTCTATCTTGTATCTAGAGATTCAAGCGGAACTCATCGAGAGGACCATGCTTGCCTGCAAATGGTATACATAGAACAGGAAATTAGAACCGCAGCACATGCACACACATGCATGGGCTGTACCTCTCCTAAAGGTATACATGGAGCGGAAAAAATCGGCATGCCCTCTCCTAAAGGTAGGACGTATGGGTAGTGCAAAAAAATTCCGAAACGGAAATGAATCAACGTTTCGGCAAACATCCATGCACCACACCGGCACACACACAAGCGCTTCACCTGCAACAAGCATCCATACACACCGACGGCCACACAAGATCGACATGCATATGCATGTCTCCTCCAACTACTCACCTTGTAGATTCGATACCGAGACGAGACCGCGATCGATGAGTTGGAGAGGAGGAGAGAGTATGGAGAGCCTTCTCCTCAACACCAATTATGTATCAACCAAAGTAAGTGCAATAAGTACCCAAGCAAGTGAAAAGTATGGCAAAAATGGGATGAGAGAGAAGGGGGACGAGCTAGATGGAGGAGGAAGAAGAATGGCTTGGGTAGTGTGGTAGGTGGGAGGTTGGCACTTTTGTAGATCTGGTTCGCTAATTCTGTGGCGCACCAAACATAGTGCGCCACAGAATACCTTATTTCTGTGGCGCACCAAGACCAGTGCGCCACATAATACCTTATTTTTGTGGCGCACCGAGGCCAGTGCGCCACAGAATCACTTATTTCTGTGGCGCAGTGCGCCACAGAAATAGCGAAACCAATGATTGATGGTGGCATGGCCACAGACTACTACGTGGATCTGCTTGGCACGGCCCGACCCAGGGAATTCGACCTTTCCCTGCAGGCGCTTGGGCTGCCAAGGGTGGACCTGACGCACTTGGAGGCCCGTTTCACGGAAGAGGAAGTGTGGGCCGCCCTTTGTGCGATGCCCTCCAACAAGTCGCCGGGGCCAGATGGTTTCACCTGGGAGTTCTACCGCCACTGTTGGCCCTTCATCAAGGTGGATGTCATGGCGGCTCTCCTCGAGATCTGGTTGGGGCGGCACCAAGGTTTTGAGGACCTTAATGAGGCTCTCATCACCCTCATACCTAAGCGTGACGGAGCCATCGACCTCAAGGACTTCCGCCCCATCAGCTTGGTTCACAGCTTTGCGCGGCTGTTGACTAAGGTCTTGGCGAGACGCCTGGCGCCGGAGATGCCGCAGCTTGTTGGCCCGAACCAGACGGCTTTCATCCGTGGGAGGTGCATCCAGGATAATTTCCTCCTGGTCAAAGAGTCGGCCAAGCTTCTGCATAGGAAGCGAATCCCTTCCTTGCTCCTCAAGGTTGACATGGCGAAGGCGTTCGATTCCATCTCCTGGCCTTTTCTGCTGAGTGTCCTGAGGCAGCGAGGCTTCAGGCCAAGATGGATTGGTTGTATTGCGCTCCTGGTGCGCACCGCCTCCACAAGTGTGCTTGTCAACGGTGTCTCTGGTGACGCGTTCCGGCATGGTCGAGGGCTACGACAGGGAGACCCAATCTCGACGTTGCTCTTTGTCATCGCCATGGAGGTCCTCCCGGCACTTTTCTCTGCCACGGTGCGGGCAAGGCTGCTGGCGGACCTTGCTGCGGTGGGCCTCAGGCACCGCGTCTCTCTGTACGCCGACGACGTGGTGGTGCCCCATCTCTCGGTTGTCGTGCACCTACCTCGGCCTCCCCTGTCGTTTCAGAAGCCATGCAGGGAAGACCTCCAAGTTGTTCTTGACAAGTTGGCGGCCAACCTACCATACTGGAAGGCCAGGCTCATGTCTCGCGAGGGCCACGCTGTCTACGTGCAAGCGGTTATGACGTCCTCCCTCGTTTACCATCTCCTGGCGCATGACTTGGACCCCTGGTCTTCCGTGCGGTCGACAAGATGAGGAGGGGCTTCCTTTGGTTGGGCAAGGAGGCCGCCAAAGGTGGCTGCTGTCCGGTGGCTTGGCGTCTCGTCTATCAGCCTAAGTTCTTGGGTGGGCTTGGCCTCCTGGATCTGCGTCGCATGAACACGGCTCTGCGCTCCCGCTGGATTTGGTTCCAGAAGACGGAGGCTACCAAGCCGTGGGCTGGTTTGGACCTGCATGTTGGTCCAGACTCTTGTACCCTCTTCAATGCGTCTGTGGAGGTCGTTGTGGGCAACGGTAGGGCTTCCCTCTTTTGGGAGGATCCCTGGCTGGCCGGCCTCACCGCTAAGGCCATCGCGCCCGCGCTGATGAAGCTCGTCAAGCCGGCGCTCCGCAAGCGGCGATCTATCCGGGAGGGCCTCGCAAACAACGCGTGGGTGCTCGACATTGCCGGTGAGCTGTCTGTGGACGCCACGCCACGGTGTAGTACCTACGGCTGTGGGATGCGGTTCGCGCTGCGGCTGTTGTCTGCGACGAAGACTCTGGAGCCGACGTTTTCAGATGGAAGTGGAGCGGGGATGGATCTTTCTCCTCACGCGCTGCGTACATGATGCTTTTTCATGGCTCAACCAGGCTTACGGCGGCGCCCTTGATCTGGGCATCCTTTGCACCGCTCAAGCACCGGTTCCATGCATGGCGTGCACTAAGATGGCGGTGTTGGACTGCCGACCGGTGGCTCAGACGAGGTCTGCCAAGCCACACCTTATGCCTGCTTTGTGACAGCGTTGACGAGACTATCGACCATATTTCCCTGCACTGCGACTATGTGCAGGGTATATGGCAGGGGCTAGTGTAGCGCCTAGCTCTCCCGGACATCATCCCGGTGGGCAACCTGGGTATTGGTGACTGGAGGGTGCAGGTTGCCTCCCATTTTGTTGCAGGTCGAAGACGAGAAGCCAACTCGCTAATCATGCTTGTGATGAGGGCCCTCTGGTTAGAGCGCAATGTGTGTGTTTTCGAGAACAAGCGCACGGCCATGACCTCTACTCTAAACCTTATGTTAGACGAGTGGACGTCCTGGTTGGCTACCCGCGGCGGGACAGCAAGAGAGGTAGAGTAGGCTTTTTAAGGCAGTGGTGGTGTGGCAGGGTGTGTGTCGTGTCCCCATTGGGTTTATACTATGCACTATCCTTGTCTCGGACCTTCTTTCGTCCGCTTCTAATACAATGACGCGCAGATCTCCTGCGGGTTCTCGAAAAATGGCTGAAACATGCGTGAGTTTGCTAGTTTTACTATTTGGGTAGTGGTGAAACGGTAAGACGAACTACAGCTTTAAGCCCTAGAATTCTCCTCCCTCCATCCCAAAATATAAGGCGTCTAACGCTTACTCAAAAGTTAATATTTTCTAAGTTTGACAAAGTTTACACACAATTATATGAACAACTATATTACTAAATCAATATCAATAGATTCACCGTAAAGTATATTTTCTTAATATGTTCATTCAATATTGTTGATGTAGATTTTTTTTCTATATATTTGGTCAAAGTATGTAAGATTTGACTTTTAATAATTCTTAGGCGCCTTATATTTTAGGAAGACGGAGGGTTTACAAATCATGCATCGGCCACTTATTTTAGCGACAATCAACATGACTAATGCGAGCATTGGAAACTTCGGTGCATAGATTCCTGTAATGTTGCAAAACTAAAGAGAAATTGCATGATTCGCTTTATTTTTGTTGCATTGGTCTTAATGATCGCTTGCAACTACTGTTTAGATTTGTTGTATCTGGAAAATTGATGTTTTTCGGCTACAAAAAGGAGTGGGTGGGTTCTTGTAAATTTTTGATCTAATTAAGTTGGTTAATTATTTTGCAAAAGGAATAATAATAAGAGGAAAATATGAAAGACGTCGATAACAAGTCTAGCAGCATGGGGATGCAAATAGATTATCAAAATTAACAGCGATGTGCGCATGTACATATACTGTTTAGCTCACGAAGCATGTCATCATTTGTTCATTCAGTAGCTACAACATAGTGGACTGAGAGGTTAGAGGTCCATCTTGACATAGGTTCCAATCGCATCCACATACGAATCGGAGCGTCCGTGGAAACCGATGATTCTGCCACCAGCTGCTGCCGGGAGCTCGAACGGCACGCCATCCTCCACCCCGTATGGCCCGAATGTGTGCAGGTTAGTGACGAACGTGAGAGAGATCACACACAAGCTGTCACCGCAATACTCGATGTGCCCTTTCACGCCGGTGAGGTACTCGTCCTGCTCTAGACATATCTCGAGAACCTAGTAAAAACAAAAGGAAGAAATTTTATTGCACCCCGGTCGTTTTCTGAATTAAAAGTTTCTCCAAACTGACAGCAAAAGCAATGTATTATGGTTATACTTATACCTGTGAGGGCCAACCTATCGCAGCATTACTTTCAGTCGCAGGAACACCCCATCGGTCGGTCTTCTCTTCGCGGCCATCCCGCTCATAGTACACTTTCATGGCGTCGAACGTGCTGCTGTACCAGACAACTACCTTAACAATACGGTTGACGCCACGCACGTCCATTTCCCTGACATTGCCATCAACGCCACCGCAAGGACCCATCTTCACAACCGAGCTTGGGAGGCGGCCGGGGGCGGCGGTACTGGGGCATGTCTTCTCGTGCTCCACCTTCTCGTGGCAGAGCATCTTCCCCGCAGTGCATCTTCCGTGGATGGTGTTGGGGCAGGCGACACGGACGGATCGAAGTATACCCTCGACTGCGTGGCAGCGGCTGTAGCTCGTGGGGATGAAGCTCGCGGGGACGAAGCAGGATACGCACTTGTTCTTGTCCTGGAGGTTGTCGTGGCAGGAGGAGCAGATCAGGTGTCCAGCCGCACACTGTACGTACCGCAGCTATCAGATTTGGATGTAGCATGCAAATAAACTAAAAAGTGCAAATAAATCTTCGTGTATGCTGTAGAACGTACTGTACCTGTAAAACTGGAGGTACGAGGAGCTGAAGGCATCTCGGGCAGCAAAGAGCCTCCTCATCAACGTTGGCGATGCTGGCGGTCTTATCCATCTTGCCCCTGTGCTTAATCGATACGATGCGTATGTGCCACAGTACACCTTGCTTCTGAAGCAGGAGGTTGAAGAAATGCGCATTACAGTACTGCAGTATATATACACACGTGTGGCAGTCCAATCGATCCGACTTCGAAGTCCAATCGATCCGACTACGATACCGAGAGGGTGGTGCTGGTTCGCTTTCACACGGACCAGGCAACGTTTTAACCCGTTCCCAGAATACCTGCGTGAAATTTAATGTGTTTTTTTCTTTTCCGATGGCATGCAATTTATTGTCTCCCATTTTCAACGGAGTACACAACTGTGGTTGACAATAAACACAAGTTCTACTCCAACTTGAAAAAGGAAGGTAACTGAAAGCCAATTTTCTGCTCTATGACTTGGAAGTACTCTGTACTAGGTGGGCAAGCGCGCTTTGCTGCGCCACCTACTCTGCATTTTGGCACTTCATGGTAGGCGCGGTGGATTTGTGGTTGTTTTTAGCAGTGCCATGTTGACAGTTGTGACATGTTTATTTCCTTTGTTTTAGTTTTGTTATCATCCATAAACTAAATATGTGGATATGGTTCCTATCAGTGGCCATGTAAAACACTTCATTTGGTTGATTAGTGAGCTCTACACTTACACAATAAATATATCCGTGGCAATGCTCCAGTCGTACTATCTATTGTATCCCATGATGGCATGTCTCATTGTTTCCATCCACAACACATCACTTTGTTGTTAACACGCAATACCTCACGCTCATGACCTACAAGTTATTGATGTTGTGTGTTTTCTGAAATAAGAGAAAAATCGGAAGAGAAACTACAAAAGATTTTGGCAGAAAGAAAGAAAAGACTAGAAAGTCTAGCTCAGGTTTATACAGATGATATACCTATTATGAATGTATTCTTTGATTGGTCACACAATGAAATTCTTGGGTATTTGTACCATATTGGTTGGTATGAGATGTCATACAACACAACGCAATAAAAGAATACAATGGCCTAAGTGACGGACAAGGAATGTGGTAATAATGCACGACTGGAACAAAATAAAGTGTTATTATGTTCGTCGTTGGCATTCTACCTAGCCCTTCAAATTTATAATAAAAAACTTCATAATTGTTATTTTGCTCTGGTCAAATGAAAGCAATGAGTTGTTCAAATTATGACCATACTCCATGTACGATAGATAAGTTATTATAAATCTTAATGGTGAAACACACATGCATAACACTGACGCTAAAATGCCATAAGGCAAATGATAAGAATTTCACTTATTTGTGAAACCGTTATTTAGGTTATGTTAGAAAGGAACGCATGAAGAAACTCCATGTAAATGGATTTTTGGAGTCATTCGATTTTTGAATCGTCCGACGCTTGCAAATCTTTTCTAAGGAGAATGGCTAGAACACCGTTCATAGGCCAAGAGTTGAACGGACAACTAGCTTAGCGGAAACATACATGATGATGTATATGGTTCATTGGGCATAGTTGTGTGCGGAAGATTCTTCCACTTTATGAAAACTTCCAACAATGGATTGAGTGTATATACATGGATATATTTATTCGATGAGGAAGAAGTCTGAAACATTTGAATTGATTCAAACATATTTCAACATGAAGTGGAAATCATCGTAATAGAAAAGTAAAATATCTATGATTGGATCATGGTGGAAATATTTGAATTACGAGTTTTAGTGAACATCTAAGAGAGTTATGAAATTGTTCCACAACTCACGTTTCTCAGAACACCATAGTTTTGATGGAGTATTTGAGAGCGTCATCATAATCTGTTGAAATGATACCATATGAGTTATGGCATGGGTATAAACCCTAATAGTAATTTCTTAAATTTTTGGATCCATAGCATAAGTAAATGAGTTTACAACCGAAATCGGATGAACGTCTTTGTTGGTTATTCTAGAGAACAAATCGGGAATTCTTCTCACTATGAAGTCAAAGACAAAAATGTTTGTCGATGTTTCTTGATTTTATCCAAAAAATTGTTTCTAGCGAAATATTTGAGTGGGAGGACAATTGAACACGATAAGGTTGATGAACCTGAGCATAATGATCAGAGTAGCACATCGTCGGAAATGGTTCCAGAAGCAGCTACGACGCTCATAGCTCTCATGTCTACAAAGTGTTATAGCCATGGAGATCGAAGTACCTATTGAATCTTGTAGGTTATGGTTTACTTTGTGATCAAATAAATGATTTGTGAACAATGGATTAATTTTGAACAATGATAAACCAACTACATACAAAAAAGCTATGATGGGCCCTGACTCCTTAAAATGGCTAAGTGCTATGAATCCAAGATAGTATCTATAATCAAGCTTGGAGCTTGGTAAACTTTTGATGTGGGCATTACCCTTCGGGTAACTAATGTTGCGCTACCTCTTGCGGCCCAACTAGGAGCCCATGAAGGTACTCGATGGCCAGGTGGGCCGCTACATCGGTTCCTAAGAAGAATTCTTGAAGAACAAGACAAGAAGATGAAGATTATAAGGAAAGTTTAGATCTAGGACTCTTTATAACCTAGTCGTACCCGGACAGATCTCTCGAGACCTGGCTCCCAATATAAGGGCCAGGAGAGGCGCTGCTGAGGGACACACGATCATAATAGCCATAACCACCGTAAGTCTAGATCTAGGTCACTGTAGAACTTAGCCTTTCGATGAAAGTCATAGTTGAAACCTTCGGCACCCCATTGTAATCGATATTTTAAGCAATCAAGATCAGACAGGCAGGACGTAAGGGTTTTACCTCATCAAGGGCCCCGAACCTGGGTAAATCGCTCTCCCCGCTTGTTTGATCACCGATGTCTCGTGTCAGCCTACAGGATTCCATCTACCCTAAGCCCCTTACGGAGGGCATTGGCGAGGAGTACCCTCGACACCTTCTGAAGGAATAAATACTTTTTGAAAGTAAATGGATCTATAAAATAAATGGACATGGATGTAATATCCTTGAAGAAGCTCGACTTGTCGAAAGAAAGTTTACGACAAAGTTCAAAGAGTTGACCGCGATAAGATTAGATCTTCTGTAGCGATGATTATAGTCTATGCGGATTATTCTAGTAATCGCTACATATTTATTTTATGAAATATGTTAGTAGGATGAGATAAATACATTCCTTACCAGAAGTGTGTATTAAGGATGCATACAAGATACAACCAAGAGTTTTTGCTAGTCCGTGGAATGCTAGATAGGTACACAAACTTTACTGGATGAAGTGAGTATCACGGAGTTGGAATCTTCACCGGATGAAATAATATAAAAAATTTCATTTCATCAGAAACGATGAAGATGCTTGCATTTGCAAGAAATTAAGTGGGAGCGCTGAGACATATTTATAATACTATGTGTGGATGACATATCATTGATTATAAATGATGTAATTATGTACTTGATGTGATTAAAAGGTTTCATTGAAAACTAATTTTATTGAAAGGATATTGACTAAGAACATATTTAGCGTCAAGATCTATGATGATAGATTGAAGCGCATAATAAAGTTTAAGTCAAAGTACATAGAATAAATATTGAAGTAGTTCAATATGAAAATGTCAAGAAGGTGTTCTTTTACATGTGGAGTTCTTACAAGACTTTAGTATATTTGACACTCAATGAGTAAAAATACATGAGTGATTTTAGATCATGAATAATATGTACACAAAACCAGATGTCCTATGCTCTAAAGTTTTATGAGCAATGATTCATGTGATGATCATTAGACAACAGTGAGAATATCCCTGAGTGCTTTGGAAAAGCCGAGGATATTTATATAGTTTTGTATGTGGTAATGAAAAATAAATCGATGTAAGGTGTTTCACCGATATTAGTTTGATCACATATAAAAATGAATTTCAATCTCAATTAGGCTAAGTGTTCATTAAGAAGGTGCACAATGGGCTAGAAGAAGTCTATGCTAGATTTAGATGAGTTCTAAATATTGTGACGGATTCTACAAATGAAGGCAGGGTATATCATTGTTTTGACAATGACCGAGGGTGTTTGAGTTAAGAAGTTGTTTTTGAACTTGGTGTAGTTTCGGTAATGTTAGAACTATGAAGCTATATTGTGTGTGACAATATTGGTAATATATTTCAGACCGCGGAATTAAGGTTCCACCAGAAGACCAAACATATACGATTTATGCCGACTCATTTGGAAAATGAGTGATACGTGGAGACGCAAATGAATTGCAAAATACATACGTTCTGAGTGTGTCAGATTCGTTGACTGAAACCTCTCCCATGAGCAAACATGATAAGCACCAGAAGGCCACGGTGTTAGATCTTTACAAATGTAAACTAGATTATTGACTCTAGTGCAAGTGGGAGACTGTTGGAGATATGCCCGAGAGGCAATAATAAAGCAGTTATTGTTATATATATATATATCTTAGTGTTCATGATAAATGTTTACATCACATGCTATAATTGTATGAAGTGGAAACATTGATACATGTGTGTTGTGTAAACAACCAGAGTCCCTAGTAAGTCTCTCATTTAACTAGCTTGTTGATTAATAGATGATCATAGTTTCCTGATCATGAACATTGGATGTTATTAACAAGATCATATCATTAGGTGAATGATGTGACGGACATACACCCATAGTAAGCATAGCATAAGATCAAGTCATTAAGTTCATTTTGCTATAAGCTTTCGATACATAGTAACCTAATCCTTCGACCATGAGATCGTGTAAATCACTTACACCAGATGAATGCTTTGATTACATCAAACGCCATTTCGTAAATGGGTGGTTATAAAGATGGGATTAAGTATTCGAAAAGTATGAGTTGAAGCGCATGGATCAAGAGTGGGATTTGTCCATCCTGATGACGGATAGATATACTCTGAGTCCTCTTGGTGGAATGTCATTCAATTAGCTTGCAAGCATGTGATTAGGTCACAAGGGATGGCATATCACGGTATGAGTAAAGAGTACTTATTCGTAACGAGGTTGAACTAGGTATGGAGATACCGATGATCGAACCTCGTATAAGTAAAGTATCGCGCGACAAAGTGAATCGGTATCGTATGTTAATGGTTCATTCGATCACGAAATCATCGTTGAATATGTGGGAGCCATTATGGATCTCCAGGTCCCGCTATTGGTTATTGATCGGAGAGGAGTCTCGATCATCTCTGCATAGTTCACGAACCGTAGGGTGACACGCTTAAGGTTCTATGTTGTTTAGTAGATATGGAATATGAGATGGAGATCGAATATTGTTTGGAGTCTCGGATGGGATCCAGGACATCACGAGGAAGTCCGGGTCCGGAAGAATTCATTTTGTTTTCAGAAAAGTTTTGTTCTGGAAATATTCTCGGAATTGGATGAAACAAAAAACAGAAGTTCTTATTTTTCTGTCACGCAGACGGAGTCCAAAGGGGAGACGGAGAAAGGCCGGGACGGGGCCAAACCACCCCTAGGCGCGGGCCCACCCCAGGACGCGCCTAGGCATGCTCTGGGCCCTCCAGGCGTCGGCCCTAGATGGGTTTTGGGAAACCCTAGTCGTACCCCCACTATATAAAGAGGGGTGGGTTGGTCGGCCATTGGTGCTCTGTACGCAACCCTAATTTGCCCCCTCTCCTCCCTCCCAGTTTCTCCTGCCTCTGGCTTAGGCGAAGCCCTACACAAATTCTCTTCCACCGCCACCACCACGTCCTCGTGCTGCTGGGATTCCGAGGGGATCTACTCCTCCGCTGCCCGCTGGAACGGGGAGAGGAAGGACTTCATCGACACCGTACGTGTGACAAAGTACGGAAGTGTTGCCGGTTTGCAGCACCGGAACGATCGTCTACATCAACCACGACATCTGATCTCGTTAAGGCTTTGGATCTTCAAGGGTTGGTCTCTCTTCTATCTCGTTGCTCTGATCTCATAGATTAGAACTTGGCTTTTCCATAGATTGGATCTTGGTTTTATTCGTTCTTGCGGTAGATTTTTTTTACATGGAACGAACCCTACACGTAGTGTGGCGTGGCCATGAACTTGGCGATAGCCTGGCGGCCGAGGACGCAGTGGTAGGGGCTGCAAAAGTTCACCACCTCGAAGGAGATCCGCTCGATGCGGTAGTTTGCCGGCGTGCCGAATGTCACTGGCAGTGTTACCTTGCCGATTGGGAAGGCCATCCTACCGGGGACGATACCGTGGAAGGTAACGCTCGTCGCTTCAAGGCGCCAGTCGGGCAGCTAGAGTCGCTGAAAGGTGTCGTAGTACATGATGTTGATGGAGCTTCCTCCATCCATCAAGGTCTTGGAGAGCCAGTAGTCGACGACCTTGGGCTTGACGATCAGGGCGACTCGCCCTGGGTACTCGATGCGTGGAGCGTGATCCTCGCGGCTCCACGTGGTGCTCTGCTCTGACTAGTTGATCTAGCGTGGGATGTCCGCACCGACTGCGATAACAACCACCGCTTGTGCGAGAACCTTCTTGTCGCGGCGGTCGCCGACCCCGGTGAAGGTGTGGAGGGACCCGACGTTGCGACCAAAGCTGTCGTCCTTGGGCTTGTCCTGGTCCTTGTTCTGGTCGCCATCGCTGTTCTCCTTGGAGCGCTGGGCTTCCTCGATCTGCTTAAGGGAGAAGCAGTTCCCAGTAGTGTGCGTCGAGGGCTTGCCCTCTCTGCTGTGGTAGATGCATGGAGCATCAAGTAGGTTGTGCGGGTCGAACCGCTTGCCTGGTGGACGGTCTTCTCGTGGGCCGCGACTGTCGCGGCAAGAGTACTTCGGGTCGCGCTACCTGTAGTTGGCGTTGGCGACGAACTCGGAGTTGCCACCGTCGACGCGGCGCTTGCCATTGCTCGGGCGAGTGCCGAACCGATAGTCGTCATGGCGATTGTCGGGTCGGAGGGTGCGGCGATTGCGCCGCTGGCCGTACTCATCGTCCAAGTCGACTGTAGGGTCTTCATCAGCGTAGCGCTTGGCGATATCAAAGAGCTCGACGATGGAGATATTGTCGCGGCTGACGCGCTTCAAATTGGAAACGAGTGGCTCGTAGCGACAGCTCCTTCTGAAGCAATAGATCGCCGTGTCAGTGTTGATGCCGCTGGAGATCGTCCACATGTCTTGCTAGCGTTGCACCCATCGGCGAGTCGACTCGCAAGGCCCCTGGACGCAGCGGTCCAGGTCATCGATGGTGGTGGCACGAGTGTACGTGCGCAGCATGGGCCTCCTCCCACGAATCGATGATGTTCGGGGGGAGGGTGTTGAACCACTGGCGGTTCGGTCCGTCCATCATGAGGGGCAGGTAGTGGGCGGCGAGCAGATCGGATTAGCCGAGGATGCCCATTGCCATGGTGTACGAGTCGATCCAGACCGTGGGATCGTTGTTGGTATCGTACTTCTCGATGTCGCGGGGGTCCTTGAACCCGACGGGGTACTGCTCGCCCCTGATCATCGGGCCGAAGCATGCTGGGCCGACTCAGGTGAACGCACTCTGGCACGGCTGCTCGCCCCTGTAGGTATTGTCGAGGCGATTGCGTGCGCGCGTCGATTGGCTGCCCGTTATCAGCGACCATCACACGTGGGGGGTGGCTCGACTGCGTTGTTGGTCGAGTGAGTGGCGCGTGGCTCTGGGGGCGGGCACTTGTTGATGTTGGCGACTACGCGGTTTGCCGATGTGGAAGATGCAGCGTGACTGGCTGAGGAACGTGAGTACACAGCCTCCCCTGGGAGTCTTGGGCCGCTTACTGTTGTTCCAGGGCCTTGGCGACTAGGGCCTTAGCGTGCTGGATGAAGAGGGCTCCTTCACCGGTGTTTGGGAGATTGGCGAGGGCGGCTTGTGAGGCGACAACGTTGTCTGCCGGCGACGAGTGCAAGGGCAGCCCATTGGTGTCGACTTCCACATGGGGGATCGTCCGGCCCCCCTGGTGGCGGTGGTGGTGCGGCGTTCGCTGCTCGGTCGGCGGCGGCCCGGCTCGACTCCGGGGCGCCGTTGTTCTGGACTCGGGCGACCCGGACCTCCCCGTCTGGGTCGTTGATACGTCTCAAACGTATCTATAATTTCTTATGTTCCATGCTACTTTTATGACAATACTTGAATGTTTTATACATACTTTACAACATTATTATACATTTTCCGGCACTAACCTATTAACAAGATGCCGAAGTGCCGAGTTCTGTTTACGCTGTTTTTGGTTTCAGAAATCCTAGTAAGGAAATATTCTCGGAATTGGACGAAATCAACGCCCAGGGTCCTATTTTTACACGAATCTTCCAGAAGACCGAAAGGGAAACGAAGTGGGGCCACGAGGCGGCCAGACACCAGGGCGGCGCGGCCCTGGCCCTGGCCGCGCCGGCCTGTTGTGTGGGCCCCTCGTGACGCCCCGACCTACCCTTCCGCCTACATATAGCCTTCGTCGCGAAACCCCTGTCTGAGAGCCACGATATGGAAAACCTTCGGAGACGCGCCGTCGCGAATCCCATCTCGGGGATTCAGGAGATCGCCTCCGGCACCCTGCCGGAGAGAGGAATCATCACCGGAGGGGCTCTACATCATCATGCCCGCCTCCGGATTGATGCGTGAGTAGTTCATCCTTGGACAATGGGTCCATAGCAGTAGCTAGATGGTTGTCTTCTCCGCTTGTGATATCATTGTTTAGATCTTGTGAGCTGCCTAACATGATCAAGATCACCTATTTGTAATGCAACATGTTGTGTTTGGCGGGATCCGATGAATATAAAATACTATGTTAAGTTGATTATCAATCTATCATGTATATGTTGTTTTATGTTCTTGCATGCTCTCCGTTGCTAGTAGAGGCTCTGGCCAAGTTGATACTTGTAACTCCAAGAGGGGTAATTATGCTCGATAGTGGGTTCATGCCTCCATTGAATGTGGGACAGTGAGAGAAAGTTCTAAGGTTGTGGATGTCTTGTTGCTACTAGGGATAAAACATCGATGCTTTGTCTAAGGATATTTGTGTTGATTACATTACGCGCCATACTTAATGCAATTATCTGTTGTTTACAACTTAATACTGGAAGGGGTTCGGATGATAACCTGAAGGTGGATTATTTAGGCATAGATGCATGTTTGGATAGCGGTCTATGTACTTTGTCGTAATGCCGATTAAATCACATAGTAATCATCATTGATATGTATTGAATCTTTATTTATCAATTGCCCACCTGTAATTTGTTCACCCGACATGTTAGTTATCTTATTGGAGAGACACCTCTAGTGAGCTGTGGACCCCGGTCCATTCTTTTACATCTGAATACATTCTACTGTTTTTACTGTTCTTTGCAAACAAACACCATCTTCCACTCGATACGCTTAATCCTTTGTTTTCAGCAAGCCGGTGAGATTGACAACCTCACTGTTACGTTGGGGCAAAGTACTTTGATTGTGTTGTGCGGGTTCCACGTTGGCGCCGGTTTCACTGGTGTTGCGCCGCACTACATTCCTCCACCAACAACCTTCACGTGCTTCTTGGCTCCTACTGGTTCGATAACCTTGGTTTCATGCTGAGGGAACTTGCTGCTGTGCGCATCATACCTTCCTCTTGGGGTTCCCAACGGACGTGTACATCTACGCGCAACAAGCATCAATTTTACGGCGCCGTTGGGGAGATCAAGACACGCAAGGGAGTCTCCACATCCAATCTCTTTACTTTGTTTTTGTCTTGCTTTACTTTATTTTATTTTGTCTTGTTTGCTTTATATCAAAAACACAAAAAAATTAGTTACTTGCATTTAATTTATTTTGTTATCATGTCTAGTCTGGTTCTTTTATTTTCACTAGTTAGGCATAATGGAAAACAACAACAAAATTAGAGATCTTTATGAACTTTATCTTGAATTAGGGCATGATGTGTTTGAAGAGAAAATTAAAAACCCCATGGAACTTGGTTTGCAAAATAGTTGTAGCAATGTTATTAGCATGAACTCTTTGAACACCATTATTGCTAAAGCTATGGAAGAATTTAAGCTTGGGGAGGCTGGTTTTGAGGAGCATGATGTTTTTCCCCCAAGCATGGAGGAGAAAATTTACTTTGATGATACTTTACCTCCTATATATGATGTTTGCAATGATGAATATGATATTTTCAGTCCACCTACTATTGAGGAGAAAATTAATTATGATTACAATATGCCTCCTATATATGATAATTATGGTGATGAGAATAATAATGATAGCTACTTTATTGAATTTGCTCCCACTACAATTAATAGTAATGATTATGCTTATGTGGAGAGTAATGATTTTATGCATGTAGCTCATGACAAGAATGCTTTATGTGATAGTTATATTGTTGAGTTTGTTCATGATGCTACTGAAAGTTATTATGAGAGAGGGAAACATGGTTATATGCATCTTAATAATATTAAGTTCCTCTCTTTATGTTGAGAATCTTGAAGTTGCGCTTGTGTTGCCTTTCTATGCTTATTGCATTATGCTTATATGACTTATTTATTTACAAGATTTCTTTTCATAGGAAGTGGGTTAGGTTTAAATGTGTTTTTAATTTTCTTCTTGATGCTTTCTTTTGCTTCAACTCTTAATTCTTGCGAAAGTATCATCGAAATTACTGAGCCCATCTTAATGGCTATAAAGAAAAACATTTCTTGGGAGATAACCCATGTTTTATTTTATTTACTGTATTGTTGAGTCTTGGAAGTTGTTTACTACTGTAGCAACCTCTCCTTATCATGTTTTTGTGCCAAGTAAAGTTTCTATGCTAAAGTTGATGACAGATTTGGATCGCTGCGAGAACAGCATTGCTGTCTGTCACGAATTCTCGCAGAGCTCTCTGTAAAAAAATCGAAAAAATCTGCAAATTTACGAGCGTGATCCTCATATATGTACGCAACTTTCATTAGTTATGAGTTTTCCATTTGAGCAAGTTAAGTGCCCCTGCAGATTCATCTTTACGGACTGTTATTTTGACAGATTCTGCCTTTTATTTCGCATTGCCGCTTTTGCTATGTTGAATGAGTTTCTTTGTTCCAGTAACTTTCAGAAGCTTTGTGCAATGTCCAGAAGTGTTAAGAATGATTGCGTCACCTCTGAATGTGTGAATTTTGATTATGCACTAACCCTCTAATGAGTTTGCTTGAAGTTTGTGTGGAGGAAGTTTTCAAGGGTCAAGAGAAGAGGATGATATACTATGATCAAGAAGAGTGAAAGGTCTAAGCTTGGGGATACCCGGTGGTTCATCCCTGCATATTTTAAGAAGACTCAAGCATCTAAGCTTGGGGATGCCCAAGGCATCCCCTTCTTCATCGACAACTTATCGGGTCACTTCTAGTGAAACTATATTTTTATTCCATCACATCTTATGTTCTTTACTTGGAGCGTCGGTTTGCTTTTATTTTTGTTTTGGTTTGAATAAAGTTGGATCCCACCATTCTTATATTGGAGATATTACGCTCCGCTTTTTCATATGGAACACTTGTGTTCTTAATTATGCTTTAATGTTCATGGCGAAGGCTGAAATTGCTTCGTTAAATTGCTATTTGGTTGGAATCGAAAAATGCTGCATATGGTTTGGAAATTTGGCAATTGTTTGAGCTCTCATTATATCATGTTTAAGCTCTTGCATCATGTAGTTTAATCTATTAATGAAGAACTATCGTAGAGCTTGTTTAATTTGGTTTGCATGATTGGTCTCTCTAAGTCTAGATATTTTCGGGGAAAGTGTTTGAACAACAAGCAAGACAGTGTAGAGTCTTATAATGCTTGCAATATGTTCTTATGTGAGTTTTGCTGTACCTGTTCATACTTGTGTTTGCTTCAAACAACCTTGCTAGCCCAAACCTTGTGCTGAGAGGAAATGCTTCTCGTGCATCCAAACACCTTGAGCCAAAACCCATGCCATTTGTGTCCACCATATCTACCTACTATGTGGTATTTTACTGCCATTCCAAAGTAAATTACTTGAGTGCTACCTTTAAAATTTCATTCCTTTACCTTTACAATATATAGCTCATGGGACAAATAGCTTAAAAACTATTGTGGTGATGAATATGTAGTTATGTGTCTTAATTCTTATAAGTTGCTTGTTGAGCGGTAACCATGTTTTCTGGGGACGCCATCAACTTTTTACCTTTGTTGGATATCATGTGAGATGCTATGCATGTTCGTCTTGTCTGAAGTAAGTGCGATTTCATGATCAAATGGTTTGAGTATGCATATGTTAGAGAAGAACATTGGGCAGCCAACTAAAGCCATGTATCATGGTGGAAGTTTCAATTTGGACATACAACCTCAATCTCTTATGAGAATATTATTTGTTGTTGAATGCTTAAGCATTAAAAGAGGAGTCCATTATGTCTATGTTGTCCCGGTATGGATGTCTAAGTTGAGAATAATCAAAAGCGAGAAATCCAATGCGTGCTTTCTCCTTAGACACTTGTGCAGGCGGCATAGAGGTACCCCTTTGTGACACTTGGTTGAAACATATGTTATGCGATGATAATTCGTGTTTTCCGAGCTAAGTAGGACAAGGTGCGAGCACTATTAGTACTCTATGCATGAGACTTGCAACTTGTAGGAAATATTATGCATAGCACATATGAATTATTACTACCGTTGACAAAATTGTTTCTATGTTTTCAAAACAAAAGCTCTAGCACAAAAAAAGTAATCCATGCTTCCCTCTGCGAAGGGCCATTCTTTTACTTTATGTTGAGTCAGTTTACCCACTTCTTTCTATCTTAGAAGCAAACACTTGTGTTAACTGTGTGCATTGATTCTTACATGTTACTTATTGCACCTGTTATATTACTCTATGTTGACAAATATCCATGAGATATAATGATACAAGTTGAAAGCAACCGCTGAAACTTAATCATCCTTTGTGTTGCTTCAATGCATTCTACTTTTAATTTATTGCTTATGAGTTAGCTCTTATTCAAGTCTTATTGATACTTGTTTGAAAGTACTATTCATGAAAAGTTTTGCTATATGATTCATTTGTTTAGTCATTATCTTTGTTAGCAATCTTTTGTTCAGATCACTCCATTCATCTCATATGCTTTACAATAATGTTGATCAAGATTATGTTGGTAGCATGTCACTTCAGAAATTATTTGTGTTATTGTTTACCTACTCGAGGGCGAGTAGGAACTAAGCTTGGGGATGCTTGATACGTCTCAAACGTATCTATAATTTCGTATGTTCCATGCTACTTTTATGACAATACTTGAATGTTTTATACATACTTTACAACATTATTATACATTTTCCGCACTAACCTATTAACAAGATGCCGAAGTGCCGGTTGCTATTTTGCTGTTTTGGTTTCAGAAATCCTAGTAAGGAAATATTCTCGGAATTGGACGAAATCAACGCCCAGGGTCCTATTTTTACACGAATCTTCCAGAAGACCGAAAGGGAAACGAAGTGGGGCCACAAGGCGGCCATACACCAGGGCGGCGCGGCCCAGGCCCTGGCGCGCCGACCTTGTGTGGGCCTCGTGGCGCCCCACGAGCTACCCTTCGCCTACATATAGCCTTCGTCGCGAAACCCCACGAGAGCCACGATATGGAAAACCTTCGAGAGACGCCGCCGTCGCGAATCCCATCTCGGGGATTCAGGAGATTGCCTCGGCACCCTGCGGAGAATCATCCGGGAGGGCTCTACATCATCATGCCCGCCTCAGGATTGATGCGTGAGTAGTTCATCCTTGGACTATGGGTCCATAGCAGTAGCTAGATGGTTGTCTTCTCCGCTTGTGATATCATTGTTTAGATCTTGTGAGCTGCCTAACATGATCAAGATCACCTATTTGTAATGCAACATGTTGTGTTTGGCGGGATCCGATGAATATAAAATACTATGTTAAGTTGATTATCAATCTATCATGTATATGTTGTTTTATGTTCTTGCATGCTCTCCGTTGCTAGTAGAGGCTCTGGCCAAGTTGATACTTGTAACTCCAAGAGGGGGTAATTATGCTCGATAGTGGGTTCATGCCTCCATTGAATCTGGGACAGTGACAGAAAGTTCTAAGGTTGTGGATGTGTTGTTGCTACTAGGGATAAAACATCGATGCTTTGTCTAAGGATATTTGTGTTGATTACATTACGCGCCATACTTAATGCAATTATCTGTTGTTTACAACTTAATACTGGAAGGGTGTTCGGAAGGTGGATTATTTAGGCATAGATGCATGCTGGATAGCGGTCTATGTACTTTGTCGTAATGCCCTGATTAAATCACATAGTAATCATCATTGATATGTATTGAATCTTTATTTGTCAATTGCCCAGCCTGTAATTTGTTCACCCAGCATGTTAGTTATCTTATTGGAGAGACACCTCTAGTGAACTGTGGACCCCGGTCCATTCTTTTACATCTGAATACATTCTACTGTTTTTCCTGTTCTTTGCAAACAAACACCATCTTCCACTCGATACGCTTAATCCTTTGTTTTCAGCAAGCCGGTGAGATTGATAACCTCACTATTACGTTGGGGCAAAGTACTTTGATTGTGTTGTGCGGGTTCCACGTTGGCGCCGGTTTCACTGGTGTTGCGCGCACTACATTCCTCCACCAACAACCTTCACGTGCTTCTTGGCTTCTACTGGTTCGATAACCTTGGTTTCATACTGAGGGAAACTTGCTGCTGTGCACATCATACCTTCCTCTTGGGGTTCCCAACGGACGTGTACATCTACGCGCAACAAGCAGTCGTCAAAGTTAAGGCAGACGTTGGGGAAGCCCTGCTCACGAGCGCACTCGATGCGCTGGTGACAAGGGATTAACTTGTCAATGCCTACGGATTGTAGACTTAGGGTTTCGTAAGAAGTAGAGGGCAAGTAGATCTCAAAGGTTTTTGCCGACAAAGGTGTTTCGACTAAAGTTACGGTGGCTCTGTTGACAATTGATTCGATCCTTTTCTCTTCCCTCGGCTCCCCTTTATATAGGAGGCGGAGCCGAGGGATTTCGTGTCGTATAAGTTACAAACTGCGAGAATGCATACTGGTCTTTCCTATATCGTTACATAATTCCTAATACAACTCTATATTCCTTAACCAAAGTTCTCTGGGCTTCTGGACCTTCAAAGCTTCGGGTCGTGGGCCTTACGTCTTCTCCAGATAACCCAGGTGCTTTATTCAGCATGCTTATTCGGCATACCTATGTCAGTAGCCCCCGAGATTTTGCTTGAATCGCAGAGTCGAGTAAAATCTCCATCGTAAAACTGAGTCGCATGTTTATAGAACTTTTGAATCACAATGAATATTTTGCCCAATGTCTATTTTGTAGAGGGATAATGGCAAATGGGGCTGGTTCATCTGACGGATCAGGTACCAGTTAACTGCTCTTGTGGCAAACCATAAACCTACTTCAAGCTCAAGTCCCTGGACTCGAACTCGGGATACTTGCGTAATTCGACACGCGCCGCTTAAGGACTTATCGTGAACCGAATCCCAGCAATGTTTTATCGAGTACCTAACGCATCTGTTAGGATTTTTCTTCGCATTTGCTGATACGGATAAAGTGGGAGTGCGCACTCGTGTTCAGTACCACGCCACACAGGATAGATCCTGGGGACTTACCTTCATAATCTCTTTCGAGTTACGGCATTCAGAGTTTTTACCGCCGCGAAAGCGCTCTGATAATATTTTGTCGAGTGCCTTTGTTGGCTGCTGAATTTCTTTATTTATTCGAGTTGACTCGTGGGATAATATCTTGATCTCCCGATGGGAGTACATGACGAGTTATATGTAACTCGAAGATGTACGATGGAAATTCTTCGTCTGCAATTCTATATTGTTTTGTTACTTTCTCTTCTTTTTTATTCTTCATATTTCATCGGGTGCGCGACCAACGGTCCCGATGGGAGTAGCCCTCGAGGCTACAGCCGAGTGTTTGCACTTGGTTGTAGGCTCAACTTTTGTTATTTTGATCAACTCTGTATTTTTTTTTTCATCTTATGTATGCAATACTTGTGATAAGAGTAGCCCCGAGCATATGAACAGGTGCTTACATCTGAGCATAGGCTCCCAAATTTTCTTTTTAACCGTACATTCCTTCGAATCCCGAAGTTATCTTTCCATTATATTTTGCTCCATTACTCGAAGCTTTTTGACAATGACGATGTTGCTGACGACAACCACGTATGGCCACCTTGGGAAGCCACGACTCCTGGCAAACCACTGTTCCGTGGGTCCAAAGTTTTGCACTTCCAACACATCGCGTGAGTGGGGCGCACACGTCCTCCGGAATTCCCGGCACACTCGCGGTAACTTCCCTCCAGTAACATTGAAGCGCAAAGACCATTCTACCCCTTGGACGCGTGTAAGGTTCAGAACTCTTCTCTCTTCATCTGATGGTTGAACGCATCGTCTTCTTCCTATAAATTGGACCCTTGTCCTCAGTTTTCCCTTTCGCTGCGCCGCACAACTTCTCTCTCTCTCTCTCTCTTCTTCCTCCTCAAGCACCTCGCGCACGCACTCTGCTTCCACTCTCTCTTTTCTCCACCGTGCCATCCGCCATGGCTCCACGCTCCAAGCAGTGCAACAACCGCGCCCCAGTCACCGAAGAACGCGTGGAAAAGGCCAAGATCTCTGGATGGGAGAGGTCAAAACTCTCCGCGCAGGACAAGAAGATGCTGAAGAAGATGGGCCTGCTCAACAATGAAGCTATGAGGATGCCAGGAGACGAGAGTTCTCCCCATCCTCCTTCCGGTTTCTAGGTAATCTTCGTTGACTTCCTCATTCGTGGCCTCTGCGTTCCTATCCAAGAATTTCTTCTTGGCCTCCTCTTTATCTATGGGATCCAGCTGCACCAGCTGACCCCAAGTTCCCTCCTTCACATCTCCATCTTCATCACTCTCTGCGAGTGCTTCCTGGACAACCACCCTCACTGGGGCCTAAGGAAGCGCATCTTTTACCTTCGCCGCAACAACTTGAAGAATGGCATCTACAATGTAGGTGGTGTGTGATGACCCACAAGTATAGGGGATCGCAACAGTCTTCGAGGGAAGTATTACCCAATTTATTGATTCGACACAAGGGGAGACAAAAAATACTTGTAAGCCTTAACGGCGGAGTTGTCAATTCAGCTGCACCTGGAAACAGACTTGCTCGCAAGAGTTTATCGTAATGAGTTTATGGCGGTGGAAATTGTGAAATAACGCGAGTGGAATAAAGACAGTAGTGATTATAGTAAACAGCAGGATTAAAATACTGTAGGCACGGGGACGGATTTAACGGGCGTTGCATGGATGAGAGAAACTCATGTAACAATCAAAGCATGGGCATTTGCAGATAATAATAAAACGGTATCCAAGTACTAATCAATCAATAGGCATGTGTTCCATATTTAGTCGTACGTGCTCGCAATGAGAAACTTGCACAACATCTTGTCCTACCAGCCGGTGGCAGCCGGGCCTCTAGGGAAACTCGGATATTAAGGTACTCCTTTTAATAGAGTACCGGAGCAAAGCATTAACACTCCGTGAACACATGTGATCCTCACTACCATCCCCTCCGGTTGTCCCGATTCTTGTCACTTCGGGGCCATTGGTTCCAGGACGACATGTGTATACAACTTGCAGGTAAGATCATAAACAACGAATATCTTCATGAATAAATAACATGTTCAGATCTGAGATCATGGCACTCGGGCCCTAGTGACAAGCATTAAGCATAGCAAGTTGCAACAATATCATAAAAGTGACATCTACGGATACTAGGCACTATGCCCTAACAATCTTATGACTATTACATGACCAATCTCATCCAATCCCTACCATCCCCTTCAGCCTACAGCGGGGGAATTACTCACACATGGATGGGGGAAACATGGCTGGTCGATGGAGGCGTTGGCGGTGATGGCGGTGAAGATCTCCTCCAATTCCCCGTCCGGCGGAGTGCCAGAACGGACTTCTGGCTCCCGCGACGGAGTTTCGCGATGTGGCGGCTCTCTGGAGGGTTTCGGCGACTTCGACTCTCCGTGCGTTTTTAGGTCGAACCGATAAGTAGTCCGAAGGGGCATCGGAGGCCGAGGGGGCCACACCACATGGCCGCGCGGGCCCACAGGCCGCGCCTATGGTGTGGGGCCCTCGGGCCTCCACCTCTCTTGCCCTTAAGCCGTCAATATACAGTAAAATAGGGCCTTCGCATAAATTAGGATTTTCCGAAAGTTGGATTTCTGCACAAAAACGAGACACGACATTCTGCTGAAAACAGCGTTAGTCCGTGTTAGTTGTATCCAAAATACACAAATTAAAGGCAAAACAATAGCAAAAGTGTTCGGGAAAGTAGATACGTTTTGGACGTATCAGTGTGTGCATCTGCGTGCGCCCAGAGGTCGGCTATTTTGATGTGAAGTTCTCCAACTCCGTCCAAGGCTAGCGCAGGAAGTCGGCTCAGGAATATGGGCTCGCCCCATTTGACACTTCCGAAGATATTCAAAGGCGCAAGTCTTGGGACGCAGAGGCTACAACCAAAGAAAAGGCAACCACTGATGCTCTTATTGCTCACATCCGAGAGCTTCAGAACACCGATGGGGCAGAATTATCGGGTGTGTAAATCATTGCACACTTTCTGCGGATTCGAGTGCAGCCTATGCAAGCTCGCAAAAGTCCCCATTGGACGTACTCAGGTGCTGAAGACGCTCCCAAGGTTTCCGACGATCTTTCCTTGAAGGATTTAAAGAAGTTCGTCCACCGCTTCACCTCCTTGAGCAAAAATCATGAAGTCCCTTCTTCCTACCGCGTGGAACCATTTAGTGGTGACCACGCCCTTCCCGAAGTAAGTACTATCTTTCGAGCGATTGCAATTTTTCATCCTTCATGTTTTGGTAATTTTCTCTTTCGTTCTCATTCTTTTTGCCTGTACGACCATCAATTTCTTTCTTCTCTTCCCCCACTACCTGAAGGTTGGGAAATGGATGAGCGAGCCGTTGTCACCAATGACTCACAAGAATTCTCCGTTCCTGAGAGTAAACCAGCAGAATCTCACAGAACTACGGGTTCCTCTGACAAAGACTCAGGGTCAGAACAACACTTTGACTCTGCTCAATCCGTCTCTCTTCCTCCTGCTGCTTCTTCGGACAAACGCAAGAGGAAAAGAGACGACGAAGAAGAAGATTTTGGCGCGTCCAAACTCGCTGAACCAGCCGCCGAAGAATCTTCTCCCGACGATCAAGAAGTCTTCGACCCCTGCACCATGACCGACGCCGTTAGCTCGTAAGTTGTTCTTTCTTGTCCCTTCCTATCTTCTTTCTTTCGGTTCCCTTATTTTTATTTTGCTGCTATATTGACAGAGCTGACGAAGAAGAAGAATAACCCGAAGCTCATGGGCCAGCTAACACCAGCACCTCCAACATGTTGGTCCTTTCTGAGGATTATCGTGTCGCATCGAAAGCGTCGCCTCCCCCGCAACATGATCCAGAAACACCGACTCCAGTGCCCAGCCCCCAAGCACCGAAGCTGAAGAAGGCTAAAACCGGGGCTGCTGGCAAACAGGAGCTTGCTACCGGGAGTATGTCGGGTCCTCTCCTTGAGGATGTAAGTTACCTTTTCCTGTTTGTCACCTTTTTTGTTTAACTCGAAAGATTTTGTATTTCCTGGCACTATATTTATTTCTTGTCGGCTTTTTTGCAGCCCTTGATGAAGGAGTTGGTCAACTTGGGCTCCCAATTTATCGGGTTCCACGACGAGTCCGCGAATTTAAGAGGTAAAGTTTTGACGCTATTGGCATTTTACATATCCCTATCTTGTTTTTGCGCCCACTCTTACATTTTTCTTTCAGAGGCGCTGCGTCGTGCTGAGGAGCGCGCCGATGGTCTGGAAGCCAAGCTGAAAGCCAGCGAAGAAGCTCGCAAGAAGGCTGAAAAGGACGCTGCGATGTCAAAAATCTTCGCCGGAGGCTTCAATCCGCTGAAGATGCTTTGACCGACAAGGAGGCTAAGCAGGTCGAGCGCGAGAATGATATAATCATGCGCCTCAAGACACAATCCCAAAGATTCTCGAGTAATACTATCTTTCCTTTTTTCATTCCGCTTTTCCTTGTGCTAAAATTATCTTTGGTGTTGACAAAGTCCTGCTTTTCTCCAGCAGGGAAAATGGGTGAGCAGTACACTTTGAGCGAAGAATCGGATGACCATCTTCTGGACACTCTCGATATTTTTGATCTGAATTGCGACCTAGCGCGCAAGTGCATATCTTTCGCGCGGAATGCGTTGAAGCGCGTCTTCCCCCACTTCTTCCCGAAGGATAATCAACTCGAGATATTCTCCCAGCTTGCCTAGCATTTTCTGGCACATGATGATCCATCTTTGGCCTATCGTCAAGCGAGCTTGAAGAAGGGAGTCGAAGCGGCCAAAAAGTCGACTGGGTGAAGACTGGTGCTCCCAAGGGTTTGAATTCGGAGAAGTGGAAGGCTCTGGTGAAGGACGCCAAGATTTACCCAGAAAAATTTATCGCCTTCCTTGACCCAAAGTCATCCGCCTCTGCTAGCGCTTCCAGAACGGAGGTCAAGTAGACCAACTTGCACTTCCTTTTCTTTTCCTTTTTGTAGATACTGTCGCCTTTTGCTGCTCCCGATCATTTGTATAGGCTCCCTATGAGCCGTATTTTGTAAAGACTCGTTTTATGTAATGTGCTCTGAATATGAATGAAAAAATGTGTCTTGCCGAATTATTGATGTCGATACGTTTTGTATTCCAGTTAATTTTTGACAACTATACTGGGGCTGGACCTTCCAATGCTTCTGATGCTACTTCTCATTCCGCGAGAATACCTGGCAATGCTTCCTTGGATGTTTCACCGTGTCCTGACTCGATTAACCAAAAGATGGCCGATTTGCGACATCAGTTGCAGGCGATGAAGAAACAAACCGTGACAGTTCTGGATCAATCTCGCAAATCCTCGGATCGGGAACAAGCTGCCCTTCGTCAGGCGCAGGAGGCTCTTGAGTTGAAGGAAACCGCGAGTGCCAACGCCACACGATCTGCTCAACGCGAGAGCTATATGCTTGACTTGATGACCGATGGAAGTCAAGATATGGATGGTATGTTACTTCTTTCTTTCTGTTTCCTTCATGTTTTTCCGTATCCCTCCATGTGTTACATTGCTTTTTTTCCTTGTCTTTCTCATAGGTTCGTTCTTGGATGCTATCCCTGAAGAACAAAGAGTGAATTCGCGGGTTGAGGCCCTTCTTCGACTTGGCAAGGCGAATGACAGTGATTTTTAGGTAGATGGAGATTGCACTCGCCGTACCGTTCAATTTTAGGATCAAGCCGCCCAAGTTCGGGATTTCTTGACTTCTGCACCAATACTTTGGCCATGGTGTATAATGCCATGTTTCCTCAGAACCCTCAGCCCGATAATCTTCCCGAGCTCATGGGCAAATTTAAAGATGTGCGCAGTATCCAAAACTTTGTGAAGGCTCCGATGGTGGCTGGTGCCAAGTTGGCTTTGAGATGGTTGAAGATCTATCACTCAAAGTTGGATTTTGGCAAGGTCGTCGACACTTCTTACCTTAAGGCGTCGAAGAGGAGAATAAACGTTGACAAGCATAATGCGGTTGTATCTCCTGTCGCCGAAAAAATGATTGATGAGCTTCTTAGGGTAGACACCGCTTTCTTCAAGGAGTTTCGATACGATGATTCCACACAAAATGTCCGTGCTGCAAGAGAAAACATAAACATAGATAGCTTGATATAGGAGTTCTTTTTCTTTTTTCTCAATGCGTTAGGTTTGGACCAAAACGCAGAGTTGTATATGTATATATGTCGTATATATTGTAAATTTCTTGCGAGACATTTATGAAGTCAAGGCAAGTTCTTCTGGTTGTGTTACGATATTTTCCTTTAGCCCTCGAGTATCTCGGCTGCCATATAATTATGTTTATTTTTTGCGAGGTGTTTTGTGGAACCAAGGCGTGCAAGTTGATAAGAGTTTCGAAGTCGAATATATTGTAAATTTGTCGGGTTCAAGCCCCCGATCCTTGCTCGTGAAGATACAAATACATGCCACCAATATTTTTATTTCAACCATGCTATATTGCAGCATCGCAAGCCCGCCTCATTAGAAACCTTTCAGCCCCACTCGGTGCCCTGAAAGGAAAAGAGTGCGTCTGAAAACTTGCGAGCTATCCAGATACAATGTATATTTACACAGTTGGTACGATATTGATTTCCTTCTAAGCATAAAAACGTCACAGCTGCGCAACATTCCACGGGTTCGGTTCGTCCTTGCCCGTTTTCTTGTCCTTCAGTCGATAGGCTCCTCCTGGAATAACTTCAGTAATGATATATGGTCCCAACAGATTCAAATTTCTCGTGTCCATCTTGTTTAAGTCTAAGGACTAGATCACCGACTTCAAATGATCTGGGCCACAAACGCCGACTGTGGCAATTTTTGAGGTTCTGCTGGTATGCACTTACTCTTGATAGCACCACATCTCCTGCTTCATCAATTGCATCGACATCATCCTCCCGCGCCTTATGCGGAGCTTCTTATTCATATTCCGCGACTCTGGGAGAGTTGTGTTCTATTTCTATCGGGAGCACGGTTTCGGCTCCGTGGACCAAAAAGAACGACGTTTCTTGAATTGTTGCGTTCGGTGTTGTTCATAAGCTCCACAGCACATAAGGCAACTTGTCGACCCAGGTGTGTCGTGCTTTTTCAAGTGGTGTCAACAGACGTTTCTTGATGCCATTGCAGATGAGACCGTTTGCTTTTTCAACTTGACCATTGGTTTGCGGGTGCGCCACCAATGCAAACTGCAGTTTGATGCCTCACATTCGCAATAGTCTTTGAATTCTCGGGAGGTGAAGTTGTTGTTGTTGTCCGTGACTATGTTGTTGGGGACGCCGAACCGAAAAACTATTCCCTTGATGAAGTTTACTACTGATGTTGCGTCGGCCGAAGTTACTGGTATAGCTTCGATCAACTTGGTAAATCTATCGACAGCCACGAGCAGATATATGTGTCCTCCTTGCCAGGACTTATGCAATTTTCCCACCATGTCTAGTCCCCATTGTGCGAAAGGTCATGCCACTGGTATTGACATTAATTCTGATACTGGAGAGTGAGGCTTGGATGCAAATCTCCGGCAAGATTCACAAGTGCGTACTATATCCTTTGCATCCTCTATTGCTGTGAGCCAATAAATTCCTGCGTGAAAAGCCTTGGCTGCTATTGCTCGACTGCTTGCGTGGTGGCCACATATTCCTTCATGTATATCTTTTAGTATAACTCTCCCTTCTTCGGGTGTAACGCACCTTTGCAGCACACTTGATATGCTTTGTTTGTATAGTTCTCCCTTGACCACGGTAAACGCCTTGGATCGTCGAATAAAACGCCTCGCTTCAACCGGATCTTCGGGTATTTTTTGTGTGATATATGCCAAGTATACCTGCATCCAGGTAACTTGAATCATCATGACCTCTTCTGGTTGTTTCTCATCATCTGATGTATGTGTGTCTGGAGCTGTTGGAGCCCCCGAGTCTTTCTTGGGTTTCTCCTTTTTCTTTGGCTGCTTCGGTACCTTCTTTGCATTGGTTGATCTTTCACTGATTTCTTCCCAAAAGACTCCAGGTGGTATGGGCAGGCACTGCGAGCAAATGTTTGCCAAAAGGTCGGCTTCATCGTTGCTGAGCCTGCTCACGTGATTAACTTTGCAACCATCGAAGGTTTTCTAGAGTTCGTTGTACACCTCCTTGTATGCTATCATATTGTCATTGAATGCATCGTACTTATTCATCACCTGTTGAGCCACCAACTGGGAGTCACCGAAGATTTTTAAGCGAGTCGCGTCGCATGGTTTTTCCATCTTCATCCCATGAATAAGGGCTTCGTATTCTGCTTCATTGTTTGATGCATTGGGGAAGGTCATCCGCAATATATAGTTCATCTTGTCTCCCTGCGGTGAAACAAGTACCACGCCTGCTCCAGCTCCTTCCAATCTCTTGGACCCGTCAATTGGACCCGTCAAAGTTCATATGCCATGTACTCGATAAATCTGGGGGGCCCGTATTTTGGAGTTCCATCCACTCTGCAACAAAGTCCGGAAAAATTTGCGACTTGATTGCCTTTCTTTTTTCATATGTGATGTCCCATGGGGAAAGCTCGATTCTCCATAGGGAGACACGTCCTATGGCTTCCAGGTTGTTCAATATGTTCGAGAGAGGCGCCTCGTTGACCACTATTATTAGGTGTGCCAAAAAATAGTGCCTTAACTTCCGTGCTGACATGAAAACTCCATGGGACAACTTCTGATAGTGCGGGTAACGTTGTTTGGATGGTGACAAGACTTCACTTAGGAAATATATTGGCCGCTAAACCCCGTGAATTTTCCCTTCTTCCTCTCATTCTACCACGAGGACTGTGCTGACCACTTGAGGTGTGGATGCAATGTATAACAACAGGGGTTCTTTTTCTCGGGGTGCCACCAGTACTGGTGGTGTCGAAATAGTTCGCTTCATATGCTCAAAACCTTTGTCTACTTCCTCGTTCCACTCGAACTTTCCTACTTGCTTGATGAGCGCGTAAAAGGGCATCGCTTTTTCTCCCAACCTTGCGACAAACCTACTCAAAGCTGCGACTCGCCCAGTCAGCTGCTGTATCTCCTTGAGCTTGGTTGCTTTTCTCATCGTCAAGATAGCCTGTATTTTCTCTAGATTGGCCTCGATTCCCCTGGCTGGCACTAACTATCCGAGGAGTTCTCGCGCAGGAACACCGAAGGAACATTTTGTTGGGTTCAACTTGAGTTAGAACTTGTCGAGGTTATCGAAAGTTTCTTTAAGATATCAATCAGGGATGACCCTTTATTTGTTGTTATGACCATGTCGCCGATGGATACTTGGACGTTTTTCCCGATCTGTGTGGCGAGGCACTTCTGCATCATCCTCTGATACGTGGCTCCCGCGTTTTTCAACCTGAAAGGCATTATTCTGAAGCAGAATACGCCATAAGGGGTTATGAAAACTATTTTGACCTCATCTTCTTCTTTCAAGCGGATCTGATTGTAGCCAGAATACGCGTCGAGGAAGGAAGATGTTCGCAACCTACCGTGGAATCGATAATTTGATCGATCCTCGGGAGGGGGAAGTGATCCTTTGGAAAAATTTTACTGAGACACGCGAAATCGAGCACATGCGAAGGACTTCAGTGTTTTTCTCCGGGACCAGCACTGGGTTAGCAACCCATGTGGCCTCGGTGTGCAGTTCTTTGATGAAACCCGCTACTTTGAGTCGATGGATCTCAGACAGTATGGCTTTGCGGTTTGGCTAGGAGAATCGCCGCAAAGGTTGTCGGATGTGTCTGGCTTTTGGATCTAAATTGAGGGGGTGCTCGGCAAGTTCCCTGGGTACTCCTGGCATGTCAGCTGGACACCATGCAAAGATTTCCCAGCGCTCACAGAGGAACTCGACGAGCGCCCTTTCCTATGCGTTGTCCAAGTTGGAAGTGATGGATGTTATCTTTTTTGGATCTGTCGGGTGGATCTGCACTTGCTTAGAGTTCTTGGACGTGTCGAAAGCTTGCTCTTGCAAGGAGCTACCTCCGCCAGGCAACACGTCATAGTTGGTCGTGAGCTTGGATGCCTCGTACTCAGCCCGCATCCTGAATGTTTTAGAAAGTTTGTGGAAATCCTTGTCCATTTATCTGCCAAAGCAAAACTTCCCTTTACTGTTATTGGGCCCTTGGGTCCAGGGATTCTCCACAGCAGGCACAACCATAAATCTGGCGCATGCGGGTCGTCCCAAGAGAGCATGATATTGCGACGGACAGTCGATAACTTCAAACTCGAGCCTCTCCTTCCTGAAATTTTTTTGTGTTCCAAAATGTACGTCCAGTGCAATCTTACCCAAAGGATAATTTGGTTTCTCGGGTGCAATATCGTGGAAACGTGTGTACGTTGGTGTCAAGTTAGCCAAAGAAATATTCATGTTCCGCAGCGTGTCTACGTATATAAGATTTAGACTGCTTCCTCCATCTATGAATATGCGCGAGACCTCAAATCCCGCGATCAAAGCCAGTAAGATCATAGCTGATTGCCCTGGTCGTGGAACTTGAGGTGGATGATCCTCTTGAGTGAATTCTATTGGCTGTCCCGACCAATTGAGGTACTCAACGGTTGGTGGAGGCGACTTTTCTGCCAACCTGCCGTGAAATTAGCTTCTCCGCTCTATTCGAAGGTTGTCCCTTCTGTATCATCGACATCGCTCCCGTAGTGTCTATAAAGTCGCCGTTATTGCCCGGAGGTGCCGGAAGTTGCAGCTGATGTTGATTTGCACTGGTAATTGCGGGTGGTGGCGGCAGGTGAACTTCACTCCTCGTCCCCTGCAGATATCCGCGGCTTGCTGCTTGCGTGTTTGCGTTCTCTGTATATCTCCGCAGAGCTTCGAAAGTTCGGCAGTCCTTCTGATGCCCTCCACAACTCTGGACGTAACCACCTCTAAAGGTGACATCGATCAAGTCGCCGCCTTGGCCAAATCCCAGGCAAAAACTCCACAGCCGATTGCTTCGTCATCGGCTGTTCCCAGTGTAATATCCCAGGTTTAGAGGCTATAAAATGAGAGAACACCAAAGTGTGCATTGCATTCATGCATAGAAAATCCGGGGAATTTTCGCGCTTTCAAATAAAACTTACCACAGTAACTGAAGTTTCACTTGACTTGCTGGAATTGAAGTAGATCATCAAGTCAAGCGCTATAAACTTCACTGTGATCTTTGCTAAAACCTTGTTTTGGGTAGAGAGGATTTGATCTAGGAGCTAGATCAAATGGAATTAGTTTTGACAACAAACAATACCTTAAGTAAGGGTCAACTACAAGATCTTATAAAAGATCTCAACATGACATTCCTTACAACAACACATGAATAATTATTCAACCACAAATCAAAGAATTAAGAAACTATTCTTTAATTGTCTTTTCCATATCTTTTACTAAATAAATGTTCTACCATGATTCTCATGGTGTATCTTCAACTACTTTTGTGTGTAATATAATTCAATTCTAAACTTATTAATAAATAAGGTAAATCATAGGGTCTAAAGTGCATAAAGGCCACACATTCTTATTTAAATCATAACTTATTAAATATATGGAATACCCTAAAACTGAATCCATTTACATTACAAGTTATAGTTCAAACTATCTAAATAAAACCAACTATGGGTATTTTGAAACTCATATAATCATGCCTTGGTGAATTCATACACCAACTATCCAAAATTGAGAAATAACCCTCAACCTTGACCTTTTGACTAATATTATAACATAAATCCAATCATACATGATATGGTGCACTATTCACAAGTATAAAAGCATTCACAAGATATTTAGTAACAAATGCCACTTGGCTATCCAAAAATAAATCACATGAGAGGATAATGATCAAGTCACATAGGATGAAAATATCTACATGACTTGCATTCCAAGCTTTGCCACCTCATGCTCAAAGGATTGCCATGGATGAGGGCATGACAACCAAGCACCTTACTCATCAAACCAAAACAAGAGTCACCCACCTATGTGTCATGATACTAGAGCTTGTCCAAGCCTATAAATAGAGCCACAACCTTCATCCCTTTGATCATCTTGTAGCATACAAGGAAATCAACACATAGAGCCACTCCATGCATTAGTTAGAATCAAGATGAAGAAGCTAGGAGGTGGAGGCATGCCACAAGATGCAGGTTTATCAGATTTCCAGAAGAACAAGCTACATAAGATACCAAGGTAGAATTCCTAGGCAAACCATATATTTGTAGGATCATATCATCATCTCTTGAGTAGGACCTTAGGCTATTAGAAGACATTTAGAAGTGAGAGAGAATATAGATGCTAATCACATCCATGTCTATCATAGAGAATATTAGAGTAGTATTAAATCCTACTTGTTCAAATCAACCTTTAATCTTGGAGGTGAGAGCCATATTCTATTAGTGATCACTAATAAAATCCTAGACCACATCTGAATACCAATCCAAGTATTACTTTGGATTATAAGTAGAACCCTGCCATACCTCATGCCTATTTATATTTCAGTTTAGTGAAGCTTATGCAAAACCCTAAACCCTTTCACATAGGTTCCACTCCATATTAAATAATATGTCCTAACTTGTGTATCATAGATCACAAGTATAAACCAAGCTAGCTATACCTAAGCTCAAATGCTATTTAAGTGAGTAGAGTGAAACCAATATCCAATTATATTCTGTTCCCTTAGGAATTTGCTTTATGAACCAAATGAAATAGAAGTTTATAAAATAGAATCACCACATAAGAAATTGAATTAATCATGAGGAATATAGGATTCATCCTAAGTAATTGAAGTCAAAGCTTGATTGATTATTAGAGAGGTTACATCACCATTCTTCTTAAACCCTAAGAACCATCATTCACATAAAATCATGAACCCATTCCATTTCTTTTATCATTTGTTAAACCCTAGCCATAATTAAATTGTATGTGAGTAATCATTATGGTTAAGCATTAGAAAAATAGAATATGTTCACCATGCAAATATACTAAATTTTAAAGCACTTAAACATATTTGTTTTTTTAAATTAAAAAGCAATTGAGTTGAACCTAAAATTCATACCTATTTGAATTTTGAATTGTGTCTCATAAGAACACAAAATTTATCAATTAAAAAGATTGTTTGAAAACAAAACAATACAGTGAGCAGGATTATCCAATTATATTGATGTTCAAATAATTTAGAGCCTGCAAAACAAAACAGAAATCAATTTGAATTCAAATAGCAAATTCAAAAACAGAAAAATATAAACAGAAAATAAAAAGGGAAATAGAAGAGAGGAGGACTTACCTTACCAGGCCAAGCCGCACCAGGGCAGCCCAGGACCAGCCTAGCATCGACCAAGCCTCAGCCCAGCCCAAGACACCGTACCCCTTCATCCAAAAATATCAGCGAGAGGGGGAGGCTCGTCCTCATCCTCTTCCTTCACACACGCTCGACAGCACGATGCCGTGAGCTCCTTCTCCTCGCTGCTGTCGACCCCTCCTCGACCGGCCGAGTGACGAGGCGCGTCTCTGAAGCCTATAAATACCCCTGGACGAACCCTAGCTCCCCATTTCTTCTTTTCCCCTCCAATTTTCTTCTCAGACCGAAACCCTAGCTCGCCGGTCATCTCTTCTCGTCGGCGATTCGAGCACTCCTGAGCTATGCCGTGGACGCCATCGTCTTCCTCACCCTCGACTTGCCCAGTCTGCAAAAGGAATCGAGCTGGAGCGCTCGGGAGCGTCCACACCGACTCCATCTTCTCCGACACCGGCCACCATCGCCGCCGTCGCTTCAGACCACCTCAAGCCACGCCGTCAAGCCCTACGTGCTCAGGGTGAGCTTCTCTTCCGCCTAGTATGCTCGGCCAGCTCAATTGCATCCCAAATCGTCGCCGCACCGTGAGCCTGTGAGCGCCGTCGCTTCGCCTCGCCGTCGAACACGCTCCGGCGACCTTTAGGTAGCGGCGCTAGTATCAATCGGTTCCCTGTCGCGTGCTGAGGATAACGGTAGTCCCCAATCATCCGGGGGAGGTCTGAATCGACGACGCCGTCGTGGATTTCCCGCCGGCAGTGAGCTCGTTTGCCACGTTTCAATTTTGACTTGGTCAGCCTCACGTGGCAGCCAACGTGGCTTAGACCCCACCAGTCAGTGAGTCTGGGTGTGTACAGTTTGGGTACGTTTAGTATTTAGGTTTAATTTTATAAACCAGAAACTAGCTGAAACTTTGTAAAAACATATAAAATTCATTTCAACTCAGAAAAATATAAGTAATATATCAAAATGCTCACAAAAATAAACTCTATTCAAATAAAATATAAAATAGAAATGTGTGTCAAAATAAAAATTCATTTATTTTTAACTTTATTAATTATGCCTTTTCATTTGTTTTAAATCCAATTTGAATTCAATAATTAGTGAAGTTTTAAAATTAAATATTAGCTATTCAATAAGTAAATAAAATGTTAAGATTAAATTACTTAATCATATTTTCATCAATTAAAATATTAGTGGTAATTCATAAACCCTAATTTGCAAATTACCATTTACTATTTCTTTAAATAATAATAAAGCAAGAAAATACCAACAACTAATATTATTTTGATAACTCAAAATTTGTAACTTAAACATTCTTTAATTAACAAGTTATTATTTTAAAACCTAATCATAATTATAAAACCCTAATTATGGAAGTTAAACCCTAACTAAAATTTGTCTTAATTCTTAAACCTTTTAAAATAATTAAATGATAAGGCTATTATTAATTTTGTGCAAAGTAATTAATCACATTAATTCTAGTACTAATTATTACTTTAAGAATTGTATCATAATTAGAAACCCTAGTTCTAATATAAGTAAGACCTTGAACCCATTATTTTATGTGCTCATCCTTAATAGTTGCAATCCTAAAACCCTAGGGGTTTAGCCCATGTGATCATACCCACTCACTTTACATGTAGAACTTTGATAAGCAACCAATGAATGTATGCTCATGATCCACTAAGACAAAACCAATTCACATGAGACCCTCATTTCATGTTTTTATTTTTGATTAATACTTGTATGATCCATTAGTGCCACTTAGGAACAAACCCTAGCTTGCTAACCACATATTAGCACCATTGATCACCACTCCTATATACCACACCATTAAGATCAACTAAACCATCAAACCCTAGTAGAACCCTAATGATAAACCCTAGTACCAACCTTGTGTAGCAATTCACATCATATGCTCCTATTCAACTAAACCCTACTTAGAAAGTAATAAACCATCTAGTTTAGAAGCCATTAGAGATTCCTTAGTCAAGAACATGAGAAGCTATAGTAAACCCTAACTCATAGCATCACCTTGACCATCATTCTTTGATATAATACCTATGCTCAACCTTAGTAACAAATCTACCCATACTTGTTGTATATAGATCCATCCAACTTAAGAACTTAACTAGTCCCTAATAATGAACTAAATGAAACCAATAGTAAACCCTAGAAACCATAGCTCCCATTTGAAGTAATTCTTATACTTATTAACCTGTTCTTCAAAGGTTATTCTTTTGAAGTACAAATATCAAACCAACCATAGAAGCCCATAGTTCTTATTTAAAATACTTATTATTTCTTAATTAACATGTTCTTCAAAAGTTATTCTTTTGAAGTATAGTATAAGTAATCATCAACCATGTTCTGTAGAACTTAAAATTGACAATTGTTCTTTACATATTATTCCACCACTATTCTTTATGTGTATGATTGTTATGATGTCTTATATCACTTGGTTATGATGCTAATATAACCAAACCCTAATAAGAACTTTGTTTGAGAACCATTCTAAAAGTGCAACCAACCCTAAAGAAATCTTTACAACTCATACATCCTAAATCATCGAGATTAGGTTACGCTCGGGACGATTGCATCTCATATTATGCATTATAGCATCTTTGCTAGTTCTTTAAACATTGTCCTTATCGGATAATGATGGTATTTCAGAATTTGGAGTTCTCACGTATCGAAGCTTTTGCCTGCATAATCTTGCAGTCAAGAAAGGCAAGTTCATCGCTTGCTCATGTCATTTGATTATTTTTATCAAATTATATGCAAAGTACTATACTTATCACTCTTGCATTGAAAAGCAAATATTATTTTACAATTATGAATATGACTATGTGGTGGGCAATGGAACCATGGTATGTGTTGATATGGTGGAGGTTCCATTGCATGGGTACTATTCATCTAGGACTAAGTACCAATGCCGTCCAGTGATTCTAGCGCCGTACATACCGCGTTGACCATAAGATCTATAATGGCTCTGGGGAAGTCAGCTGTATCTTTTCCCTCCTGCACGCCAACGGACTTGATAGAGCCTGGCGGGGTGCTGGAGGCACTGCCGTAGGTTGGGAAATCCTTTAAAATCCCCATCCGGACGTTTGGATGAGAGGCTCTACCGTCTATGAGGGATTTTCCATAGTACACCGGGGTAAAGCCGTATGATCGGGAGATGTCTACCGGGGGTGTACGGATGGACAAAAGGGTGGGTTTGCAGGGTCGCGGAGAAGGCAGTGATTGGCTTGGTTCTTATACCTGACCTCACACCAAAGGAAGTGTGGACGGTGCCAGCTGCCCGGTTGGCAACAAGGTTAAGTTCTCTTATGGGAAAAGTAACGCACCTCTGCAGAGGATACGAATTGTGACTGTCACTCCCTGTTCGGGAAGGGAACTGCGAACGCGGAACTCCATGAAGTTCTAGTGAAGACTGACGGGCATAGTTTTCAGAATAAAATAAACCTTTTGAAGAAATGTTTACGAAAACTTGCATTGCCTATGACTTTCTGGTCTGTGGCTGTAGCTAGTGCATGATACACCTATTTCCTAATATGAACTTGCTGAGTACGCTCGTACTCATCCCACTCTTAAATCCCAAGCTATGCACCGAAGGATAAACTACCGTGGAACTCGAAGACAAAGGAGTCAACTGCAACAAGATGAAGAACCCAAGCAAAGAAGTCAATGAAGTCAACTTCTGCAACAACTAGAGTGAAAACTTAGACTAGTAATAGAAGGGAGCCTTTCCCTAATCCTAGCACCTAAGTAGCTAGATTTCTATAGCAAGCCAAATAGCTCTTAAGCTTGAGTTAGCAATTAGTTAGACTACGAGTCGTTCTTCTGGAGCTTTATTTGAAATGTTACCTCATTGTAAAGTAGGAGGCTGTGTTGATCTTCTGTAAACAGCTTGTGTATCCTTCTATAGACATACCTTGGACTCGCATATGTTTCTGTTGTACCACTCTGAGGGATGTAATATGAGTGGAACGGTGTTTCACTTGTGTTATGTCAACGACTTGTGTACTACACCATGCAGTGGTATGCTGGGTCACCATTGGTATCAGAGCAAATGCTTTGACCCTAGGATTAAAACCCTTTAAAGGAGACCTATAGGTTTGGTAGTGTCTATAGGAAGTTGTATTAGCTAAGTCCACCAAGCTAAACCAAATATTCTTTTGACTTGAGATGGGTATTCACTTGAGAATAATCCTGACACACTTAAGTCAAATTTTCTTATCTATCTTTCTTAAGTAAAGTTAGTTAGTTATATTGCTTCATTCCAAAGTAGTAGAACACCATTGGAGCTTAAGATAATGGGTGGTAGTAGACCACAGTTGGTATACAATACATGGTAGTCCAAAGAGAGGATACAACCATAAGGAAGATATCCTATTGGAAGAAGTATACCAACTAAAGTTATGGTTAAGTAAGAGTCATTTAAAATGTCAAATGATTGATGTTAAGTAATGTAGATAAGTAATATGAGGTAGTATATATACCTATGATGAGTCAATCATGGGAGGTAAGGAAGAGTATAGGACTTATATAAGTCTACTTTTACTTGGTAGAGTTGGTAATCATATATGATTCACTTGAGAGTCATGATGTGATGGAGTAGAACATCGTAGGTGAATTAACAGAAGTATGATAAGGAGTAGGATTTAAGGAATAGTTCGAAAACTTAGGCCTTAAAATCATGTTAACTATGTCAAGTATGCTAGAACTATAGTCTAGAGTCTGAAGAAGACTTTATTAGAGCATATCACATAGAGAAATTCTGGAATCATAGGTGGTATATTCAAACAATCTTGTGTTTAGAGTAGCCATGTTATAGCCTCGAGAGATCATGTGAGGTTAGTTTTCAATTAAATGGAAGGTAAGTTAGCACTTTCCAAGGAAAATAGGTCAACCACAACGATTCTGGACCAATTTGCTCAAGTTTATTTGATTGCAAGTGAGCAATCGAGGTAAATATCGAGACAAATAGTAGAAATCCCTAGATATGTGCTAAGTATCACAACCAAAACCTATCTTAAGTGGTGTTATATACTACACATCTGAGCCTGATGTTTAGGGATGTCATACCCAACTACTATATTCAGGCATATAAGATGTGTATTATAAGCACAAAGCTGGATTTTCTTGGATTTTATTGGATTTTCATTGTTTGACTAGATCCATACATGAAGTTTGACTTTGATATGCAAATGCATGTTGCAATATCAAGCTCTTACTTGATGTTATAGGTCTAGAGGGTAAAGGTATTCGTGTGAGGAAGTGACGAACTCTGAAGATTTTGAAGACACGATGAAGGTTCACTAGAAGATGGAAGTAAAGCTGTGGGAAGTAACCACAATACTTCAAAGTAAGGACCAATCAAAACTCATTTTTATCCTCAATTGAGGAGTATTTCAATATGGAAGTACCATGAAAGTGAGAAAAATAGTGAATATGGAGTAGTAGAAGTGGAGCCATATTCATTATGGAAGAAGGGAATGCAAGTGAAGTCACTTACGATACTATTTTTATGGTGTCAGCAAGTGGTTTTCTTGCAAAATAAACCCTAGAAGAAGGAAAATGGACGAGTGAAGTCGTAACTGGTATAATAAGACCGCAGCTGATATAGAATAGTCATGGAGAGGAAGCATTGAAAGTGAGGTAGATCTTAACTAAAACTATAAAAGTATCCGCATCTGGTAGGTAGATGTTGACTAGAACCATAAATAGTCCACAGCTAGTATCGAACAAGCCACCTCTGGTACTAGGTAGTCTGCAGCTGGTACCAGATAGTCCGCAGCTTGAACATTCCTTTACTCTAAAAGAAAGAGGGATTCCGCAGCTGGTATTCCGCAGCTGGTATTCCATAGCGGGTAACCATTTAGTCGGAGGATTCCCATCGGATACCCACAACTGTGTGGATACACCGCAAAGAATTCTTCGTGAGATTCTAGAAAAGTACAAATTAAAAGCTAGACCAAGACCAATCTTCCAACCTTGGAGTTTAATGATTAGAAGAAAAGGAGCTTGAAGATCATTAGTAAACTCCAAGGGGGAGAGGAAGGCTGAAGGAGAAGTATTAAGACATGATTTGGAGTATGAATGACGAAGAAGAAGGTCTGAACTGAGAGGAAGTTCAATCTTATTTTTATAAGGTTGTTGGGAAGTATCCATATCAAAGTACTCTCAGGAGGATGTCAGACTAGAAGCCGAGGTTTATATCTCGAATCAGTAAGGGTTAGACCCTAACTTGAGTGGGTAATTAATAATTACTCCGAAGCAGAAGAGCTTAAGTAAGTCTAAGATAATGAAGTTGGATGAAGTAGATGTCGGAGGACAATCAAACCATAAGAACACTAAATACCAAAGGAGTTTGACCATACCTAAGCATATTAGCAAGATTCCTTTCATGGAACCTAAAGAAACCAAAAGATGGATAATTAGCATAAACTAGAAGCCATGATTGGATGGACTAAATGAGTCTAATTCATTCGTAGGAATAAACCACCAGGACCATACCTATTGTAAATACCTTACCAAATACCATTACTATAGTTATGGTAGTAAGGGAAAACAATACCCTACCTTAATAAATCTTTTAGAATTAAGGTTTAGGCACCCCAGCTGGTACCCCGTAGTGCTATATTACACCATAGCTGATAGAACCAAGCTTTGGGTACTCAGATAGGAAGCTATCACCACAACCAATAATAAAGTCCATGAGCATAATAAGATGTCCCAATCCAAGGATCTTTGGAGAATAAGACTATAAGCTTAGAGTGTTGAAAGAAATCATAGAATGGAAGAAAGTATCAGTGCCAGACATCAGAAGACGTCAGGAAGGATCTGGACAAGAGATATATCCAATTATATCTAGTGAGATCACCAAGGAGTTTGAAGGATTGTGATATTTCAAGTCCGTTCCACATTTCGAAACATGAGAGCGTTCGAACTTCGAAGTTCAGTTTAAGGGGGAGAGGCTGTAATATCCCAGGTTTAGAGGCTATAAAATGAGAGAACACCAAAGTGTGCATTGCATTCATGCATAGAAATCCGGGGAATTTTCGCGCTTTCAAATAAAACTTACCACAGTAACTGAAGTTTCACTTGACTTGCTGGAATTGAAGTAGATCATCAAGTCAAGCGCTATAAACTTCACTGTGATATTTGCTAAAACCTTGTTTTGGGTAGAGAGGATTTGATCTAGGAGCTAGATCAAATGGAATTAGTTTTGACAACAAACAATACCTTAAGTAAGGGTCAACTACAAGATCTTATAAAAGATCTCAACATGACATTCCTTACAACAACACATGAATAATTATTCAACCACAAATCAAAGAATTAAGAAACTATTCTTTAATTGTCTTTTCCATATCTTTTACTAAATAAATGTTCTACCATGATTCTCATGGTGTATCTTCAACTACTTTTGTGTGTAATATAATTCAATTCTAAACTTATTAATAAATAAGGTAAATCATAGGGTCTAAAGTGCATAAAGGCCACACATTCTTATTTAAATCATAACTTATTAAATATATGGAATACCCTAAAACTGAATCCATTTACATTACAAGTTATAGTTCAAACTATCTAAATAAAACCAACTATGGGTATTTTGAAACTCATATAATCATGCCTTGGTGAATTCATACACCAACTATCCAAAATTGAGAAATAACCCTCAACCTTGACCTTTTGACTAATATTATAACATAAATCCAATCATACATGATATGGTGCACTATTCACAAGTATAAAAGCATTCACAAGATATTTAGTAACAAATGCCACTTGGCTATCCAAAAATAAATCACATGAGAGGATAATGATCAAGTCACATAGGATGAAAATATCTACATGACTTGCATTCCAAGCTTTGCCACCTCATGCTCAAAGGATTGCCATGGATGAGGGCATGACAACCAAGCACCTTACTCATCAAACCAAAACAAGAGTCACCCACCTATGTGTCATGATACTAGAGCTTGTCCAAGCCTATAAATAGAGCCACAACCTTCATCCCTTTGATCATCTTGTAGCATACAAGGAAATCAACACATAGAGCCACTCCATGCATTAGTTAGAATCAAGATGAAGAAGCTAGGAGGTGGAGGCATGCCACAAGATGCAGGTTTATCAGATTTCCAGAAGAACAAGCTACATAAGATACCAAGGTAGAATTCCTAGGCAAACCATATATTTGTAGGATCATATCATCATCTCTTGAGTAGGACCTTAGGCTATTAGAAGACATTTAGAAGTGAGAGAGAATATAGATGCTAATCACATCCATGTCTATCATAGAGAATATTAGAGTAGTATTAAATCCTACTTGTTCAAATCAACCTTTAATCTTGGAGGTGAGAGCCATATTCTATTAGTGATCACTAATAAAATCCTAGACCACATCTGAATACCAATCCAAGTATTACTTTGGATTATAAGTAGAACCCTGCCATACCTCATGCCTATTTATATTTCAGTTTAGTGAAGCTTATGCAAAACCCTAAACCCTTTCACATAGGTTCCACTCCATATTAAATAATATGTCCTAACTTGTGTATCATAGATCACAAGTATAAACCAAGCTAGCTATACCTAAGCTCAAATGCTATTTAAGTGAGTAGAGTGAAACCAATATCCAATTATATTCTGTTCCCTTAGGAATTTGCTTTATGAACCAAATGAAATAGAAGTTTATAAAATAGAATCACCACATAAGAAATTGAATTAATCATGAGGAATATAGGATTCATCCTAAGTAATTGAAGTCAAAGCTTGATTGATTATTAGAGAGGTTACATCACCATTCTTCTTAAACCCTAAGAACCATCATTCACATAAAATCATGAACCCATTCCATTTCTTTTATCATTTGTTAAACCCTAGCCATAAATAAATTGTATGTGAGTAATCATTATGGTTAAGCATTAGAAAAATAGAATATTTTCACCATGCAAATATACTAAATTTTAAAGCACTTAAACATATTTGTTTTTTTAAATTAAAAAGCAATTGAGTTGAACCTAAAATTCATACCTATTTGAATTTTGAATTGTGTCTCATAAGAACACAAAATTTATCAATTAAAAAGATTGTTTGAAAACAAAACAATACAGTGAGCAGGATTATCCAATTATATTGATGTTCAAATAATTTAGAGCCTGCAAAACAAAACAGAAATCAATTTGAATTCAAATAGCAAATTCAAAAACAGAAAAATATAAACAGAAAATAAAAAGGGAAATAGAAGAGAGGAGGAGTTACCTTACCAGGCCAAGCCGCACCAGGGCAGCCCAGGACCAGCCCAGCATCGACCAAGCCTCAGCCCAGCCCAAGACACCGTACCCCTTCATCCAAAAATATCAGCGAGAGGGGGAGGCTCGTCCTCATCCTCTTCCTTCACACACGCTCGACAGCACGATGCCGTGAGCTCCTTCTCCTCGCTGCTGTCGACCCCTCCTCGACCGGCCGAGTGACGAGGCGCGTCTCTGAAGCCTATAAATACCCCTGGACGAACCCTAGCTCCCCATTTCTTCTTTTCCCCTCCAATTTTCTTCTCAGACCGAAACCCTAGCTCGCCGGTCATCTCTTCTCGTCGGCGATTCGAGCACTCCTGAGCTATGCCGTGGACGCCATCGTCTTCCTCACCCTCGACTTGCCCAGTCTGCAAAAGGAATCGAGCTGGAGCGCTCGGGAGCGTCCACACCGACTCCATCTTCTCCGACACCGGCCACCATCGCCGCCGTCGCTTCAGACCACCTCAAGCCACGCCGTCAAGCCCTATGTGCTCAGGGTGAGCTTCTCTTCCGCCTAGTATGCTCGGCCAGCTCAATTGCATCCCAAATCGTCGCCGCACCGTGAGCCTGTGAGCGCCGTCGCTTCGCCTCGCCGTCGAACACGCTCCGGCGACCTTTAGGTAGCGGCGCTAGTATCAATCGGTTCCCTGTCGCGTGCTGAGGATAACGGTAGTCCCCAATCATCCGGGGAGGTCTGAATCGACGACGCCGTCGTGGATTTCCCGCCGGCAGTGAGCTCGTTTGCCACGTTTCAATTTTGACTTGGTCAGCCTCACGTGGCAGCCAACATGGCTTAGACCCCACCAGTCAGTGAGTCTGGGTGTGTACAGTTTGGGTACGTTTTGTATTTAGGTTTAATTTTATAAACCAGAAACTAGCTGAAACTTTGTAAAAACATATAAAATTCATTTCAACTCAGAAAAATATAAGTATTATATCAAAATGCTCACAAAAATAAACTCTATTCAAATAAAATATAAAATAGAAATGTGTGTCAAAATAAAAATTCATTTATTTTTAACTTTATTAATTATGCCTTTTCATTTGTTTTAAATCCAATTTGAATTCAATAATTAGTGAAGTTTTAAAATTAAATATTAGCTATTCAATAAGTAAATAAAATGTTAAGATTAAATTACTTAATCATATTTTCATCAATTAAAATATTAGTGGTAATTCATAAACCCTAATTTGCAAATTACCATTTACTATTTCTTTAAATAATAATAAAGCAAGAAAATACCAACAACTAATATTATTTTGATAACTCAAAATTTGTAACTTGAACATTCTTTAGTTAACAAGTTATTATTTTAAAACCTAATCATAATTATAAAACCCTAATTATGGAAGTTAAACCCTAACTAAAATTTGTCTTAATTCTTAAACCTTTTAAAATAATTAAATGATAAGGCTATTATTAATTTTGTGCAAAGTAATTAATCACATTAATTCTAGTACTAATTATTACTTTAAGAATTGTATCATAATTAGAAACCCTAGTTCTAATATAAGTAAGACCTTGAACCCATTATTTTATGTGCTCATCCTTAATAGTTGCAATCCTAAAACCCTAGGGGTTTAGCCCATGTGATCATACCCACTCACTTTACATGTAGAACTTTGATAAGCAACCAATGAATGTATGCTCATGATCCACTAAGACAAAACCAATTCACATGAGACCCTCATTTCATGTTTTTATTTTTGATTAATACTTGTATGATCCATTAGTGCCACTTAGGAACAAACCCTAGCTTGCTAACCACATATTAGCACCATTGATCACCACTCCTATATACCACACCATTAAGATCAACTAAACCATCAAACCCTAGTAGAACCCTAATGATAAACCCTAGTACCAACCTTGTGTAGCAATTCACATCATATGCTCCTATTCAACTAAACCCTACTTAGAAAGTAATAAACCATCTAGTTTAGAAGCCATTAGAGATTCCTTAGTCAAGAACATGAGAAGCTATAGTAAACCCTAACTCATAGCATCACCTTGACCATCATTCTTTGATATAATACCTATGCTCAACCTTAGTAACAAATCTACCCATACTTGTTGTATATAGATCCATCCAACTTAAGAACTTAACTAGTCCCTAATAATGAACTAAATGAAACCAATAGTAAACCCTAGAAACCATAGCTCCCATTTGAAGTAATTCTTATACTTATTAACATGTTCTTCAAAGGTTATTCTTTTGAAGTACAAATATCAAACCAACCATAGAAGCCCATAGTTCTTATTTAAAATACTTATTATTTCTTAATTAACATATTCTTCAAAAGTTATTCTTTTGAAGTATAGTATAAGTAATCATCAACCATGTTCTGTAGAACTTAAAATTGACAATTGTTCTTTACATATTATTCCACCACTATTCTTTATGTGTATGATTGTTATGATGTCTTATATCACTTGGTTATGATGCTAATATAACCAAACCCTAATAAGAACTTTGTTTGAGAACCATTCTAAAAGTGCAACCAACCCTAAAGAAATCTTTACAACTCATACATCCTAAATCATCGAGGTTAGGTTACGCTGGACGATTGCATCTCATATTATGCATTATAGCATCTTTGCTAGTTCTTTAAACATTGTCCTTATCGGATAATGATGGTATTTCAGAATTTGGAGTTCTCACGTATCGAAGCTTTTGCCTGCATAATCTTGCAGTCAAGAAAGGCAAGTTCATCGCTTGCTCATGTCATTTGATTATTTTTATCAAATTATATGCAAAGTACTATACTTATCACTCTTGCATTGAAAAGCAAATATTATTTTACAATTATGAATATGACTATGTGGTGGGCAATGGAACCATGGTATGTGTTGATATGGTGGAGGTTCCATTGCATGGGTACTATTCATCTAGGACTAAGTACCAATGCCGTCCAGTGATTCTAGCGCCGTACATATCGCATTGACCATAAGATCTATAATGGCTCGGGGAAGTCAGCTGTATCTTTTCCCTCCTGCACGCCAACGGACTTGATAGAGCCTGGCGAGGTGTTGGAGATAACACTGCCGTAGGTTGCGAAATCCTTTAAAATCTCCATCCGGACGTTTGGATGAGAGGCTCTACCGTCTATGAGGGATTGTCCATAGTACACCGGGGGTAAAGCCGTATGATCGGGAGATGTCTACCGGGGGTGTACGGATGGACAAAAGTGTGGGTTTGCGGGTCGCGGAGAAGGCAGTGATTGGCTTGGTTCCTGACCTCACACCAAAGGAAGTGTGGACGGTGCCAGCTGCCCGGCAACAAGGTTAAGTTCTCTTATGGGAAAAGTAACGCACCTCTGCGGGAGGATGTTGAATTGTATTGTCACTCCTGGGAAGGGGCAGCAGCAGAAAGGAACTCCATGAAGTTCTAGTCAGCTGTGAACTGACGGGCATAGTTTTGAGAATAAAATAAACCTTTGAAGAAATGTTTACGAAAACTTGCATTGCCTATGACTTTCTGTCTGTGGCTGTAGCTAGTGCATGATACACCTATTTCCTAATATGAACTTGCGAGTACGCTCGTACTCATCCCACTCTTAAATCCTGCTTAGATGGACACCGGAGGATAAACTACCGTGGAACTCGAAGACAAAGGAGTCAACTGCAACAAGATGAAGAACCCAAGCAAAGAAGTCAATGAAGTCAACTTCTGCAACAACTAGAGTGAAAACTTAGACTAGTAATAGAAGGGAGCCTTTCCCTAATCCTAGCACCTAAGTAGCTAGATTTCTATAGCAAGCCAAATAGCTCTTAAGCTTGAGTTAGCAATTAGTTAGACTACGAGTCGTTCTTCTGGAGCTTTATTTGAAATGTTACCTCATTGTAAAGTAGGAGGCTGTGTTGATCTTCTGTAAACAGCTTGTGTATCCTTCTATAGACATACCTTGGACTCGCATATGTTTCTGTTGTACCACTCTGAGGGATGTAATATGAGTGGAACGGTGTTTCACTTGTGTTATGTCAACGACTTGTGTACTACACCATGCAGTGGTACGCTGGGTCACCACACCTAGGAGAGGTATGCTCCCTTTGTTGGGCTCGCCCTTACCCTGATCTGCATGCTTATGCTGCTCTTGTTGTTTGTCAGGGTTGTGATCTCTCAGGCTTGCTATCGTTCGACCCTGAATCTATCGAGTCGGCCCCTCCACAACATGTGATGAACCAAGTCCCATCTCCAACGCCTCAAAGCTCTGCTTTCTTCCCCCATTGAGACATTGGTCGAAAACTCTGAGGAGGTGAAGAACATCCTTGAAGAAATCCAGCCCCACGTCCCAATGACGCTGCAGTTGAAGCTACGGCGGTCGTGACGTTGTCTGCCAGGTCAAGGGTGCAGTTGGCTCATCGAGAGGCCTGCTCAAGTGGCAGTTGAAGCTACGTAATTCTAAAGTCGATGGCTGTGCATCAGCTGTTTATTCTTAAGTCGATGTCCGAGCATCGGCTGTGCTTAAATTTTTTCTATTTTCAATTTTTTCTTAGCCGATCGATTTCATGAATCGGCTACTCCTGGGTACATACTTCGTGGCCTCGTACCTTCTCTGTGTGTATGCCCCCCGAGCCGAATCTTTCAAGTAATTGAAGATATCGGCTTTCCAGCCAACAAGCCTGCCACACTGCTCACCATGCTAAATAGCACAGCGGCTACCACGTGTGGTGAGAATAATTTTGGCCGATTGCTGGAATCGGCCTCCCTTGCAGTTGTATCGCGTAGTAAAGGTCTATACTTTACCTGTATAATCCCATGCGAAACAATCTGGGTACTCTTTCAACAGGGCTATCAATCGGCTCCTCAGCTGTGGATCCAACTTTTTGCTGATAAATGTTGGTCATGGCTTATCCCCAGGACCAATGTCAATCTCTTCTAGTTCATCGGCTGATGTAAACCCATACCCAGCTTCCCATCGCCTGCTAAATCAATGTTGAACACAGGCAGAAGGCATGTTGAGGCTAATTTTGGCCGATTGCTAGAATCGGCCTCCTTTTTCATTGCAATGCTTAATGAGGGTTCACAACTTCTTGGTTCTCTGCTATAGCTACGTGACATGCTTGAGGTGAGATCCTTGCTTTTTATTTTTTGGGGCCGATCGCGTGGATCGGCCTTGCCACGTACGTCCATAGACTCGGATCTTGCTACTCTGTCAGGCCGGTGGATAAGACCAGCCTCACCCCGTTTTTGAAGCTTCGATGCGCTCACAGCCGTCCAGATTGATTCTAGAGAGCGGCTCTTGGTCGTCTGCATCCCAAATGTTCATGCCAGCCAAAGAGATCTCGATCGAGTCATTTGCATGAACAACCTCCACTTCATCTCCATCCCATTGTATGATGCACTGATGCGTTGTGGATGGAATGCAACAGTTAGCGTGGATCCAATCCCTTCCTAGCAGGACAGCGTAAGTGTTTTTGCTGTCGACGATGAAGAATGACGTAGGGATGGTCTTTCGGCCGACGGTCAAGTCAACGTTCAGAACACCCTTGGCTTCTGTCGCTTGGCCGTTGAAATCGCTTAGTGTGACGTTGGTCTTGATCAGATCTTCATTGGAACGTCCCAAACGTCGTAACATGGAGTACGACATTATATTGGCTGCTGCTCCCGTGTCAACCAGCATCTTGCTGATAGGCTGCCCATTGATATAACCTTTCAAGTATAGGGCTTTCGATGCCTGTAGCTCCTCTCTCGTGGCTTCTCAAAGATGACTGGCCGTGGGCCAAATGTGCCACTGATACTTCCTCGTCTTTTGGAGCACAAAATTTTGACGGGAGTATAAACACCATGTTTGTATCAGCCGATGCCTCTGCATCGGCTTTTGTCTGCTTGAGTCGCCACACTTTCTTTGGTGGGCGAGTCTCCATCTCCAATGTTTGCTGAATTTTCACGGCCAGATCGGGCCGTGCTTTCCTCAACGTGTACAGGTATTGCGCCTCGGCTTCCTCCAAGTTTCGTAGCCATTGCACTCTGCGCTTTTGGGTCCATCCATCGGGCACCACCTTGGCCGGTGATATCTATCTTCTTCTTCATCTGACTCCTCGAAGTCTTCATCTTGAGATGACTCAACTCGTTTTTTCTGAGGTGGGAGAGGTCCTAGACGCTTGAACACTGAAACTTCATTTGTTCCCTTCCTCTTCTGTATTCTGGGCAGTTCTCGATTGTAGGCAATCGGCTCATTCTGAGTCCCAGCGGTGTTTGAAGAAAGGACAGTTCCAATGCTTATCCATGTCCTCTGGCTCTCTTGACCTCCCTCTAGCGTGACGCTCATACCCTTCATTGTTTCTATCATATCGACGGTATTTCCTGTCATCTGACCGACGATCTCTCTTATCATCTACGTCGTAGCGCCGACGTCGGTCATATTGCTGCTCATATTTGTTAAGGAGGTGCGCGGAAAGTGGTCGTTGATACCGCACGCTTCTCACCTCTTCCTCGTCAAATACCGTCATCATCATCGGGGCCGGTCGCGTGGATCGGCCTCCTCTTTATCTTTGCCACGGAAGTGCTCTCTGGCTTATCCTTGCTATGGCGATCTGCAAGCCCTGCCATGTTGATATCAAACGAGAAGCCTGGCTCGCTTCTGAAGCAGTGACTAAGATCGACCATGTTGACTTCAGGAAACGGATGCGTATCAACTCTCATGGCAAACTGACCGAAGAATAATCGGCCTTGTTCTATCGCCATTTGAATCTGTCCGCGCAAGACTTTGCAGTCATTGGTGGCATGAGTGAACGTGTGATGCCATTTGCAGTATGGCCTGCCGTTCATCTCTTGTAACGTGGGGATTTTGTGGCCTTCGGGCAACTTCAGTTGTTTTTCCTTTAGCAGCAAATCAAAAATCTGCTCCGTTTTGCTTAAATCAAAGTCAAACCCTTTTGCAGGCCCTGGTTGTTGCACCCACTTGCAGGACACGGGTTTTGCCCCCGAGTCCATTCAGCTACGGCGACTTCCTGATCTTCTGCAGAATCTTCATCTTCTCCGTCTCGATCAGGGCGACGCGCGACTTGTCAGGAACAATTCGGGTGGCGCTGTTCATACGATGTCAATTTACGAACCATATGCGCCATGAATTGTAGTACGCTTGGAAGGTCACATCTTTGAGCGGCGCTGACAGGTCTGCTATCGCCAGCTCGACTGCTTCCTTCTCGGATAAACGAACCGAATAACATCGGTTCTGACGGTCTGAAACGGATGTATTGGACACCGTCTCTCCCGCTTCTTTGCGAACCAGGGTCAAATCGGCAATGCGCTTCGATAGCTGAATGATACTGTATGTGAAGCGCTCTTCCAGTGCTTCCACGTCCGAACCGATCTGGTGGCAACGGGTGTACCACCCAAGGCTGGACTGTGAGAGATTGTGAAAAGAACCTCACACGTAGCACGTGCTGACTGAGACCATGCCCAAGCGTGCCAAATATCGGCTCACGTGTTCAATTGAGCTAGACCCTTCTGATCCACTGAATTTTGTGAAGTCAGGGAGCCGATACTTAGGCGGTAGTGGAATTAGGTCATACTCGTTGGGATACGGCTTGGAATAGCCGATCATTCTCTTCTTTGGCAGGATGTCGAGCTGGTCTCTCAAGATTACGATGTCGATCCGCCGTAGGAGCTGCAGAGGTTGAGCGTTCATGACTTGTTAGGTGGCATATTTAGCTAGCCACGCATTTTCTCAGCATCTGCTCCAGAACTACCTCCCGCTCCAGCAACTACTCCTGTCCCAACAACTCCTCCTGCTGTTATCTGGTTCGCCCAGTTGTTGCAGTCCGGCACGTACGTGCACACGTATCCGTGTGGAATCTCCTTGGGCGGCTCATACAGGAATTGGTAATCGCAGGATCGCCTCCAACCTTGTAGACGACGTACGCCGGTGAACCTTGTTGCTGTGGAGCTGCAAACGTGTATGGCAGTGGTGGCCTAGTGTAGAGCGGTATTTCTCCCTAGTGTAGAATACTGATGCTTCATGATTTCTTGAACCACATGAAGCGCAACACGCTCCAGAGTGTTCACCAGGCTCTCATAATGCCGATGAAGAGAATGAGCCACGGCATAGTTAATTTCTGTCGTAGGGCTCTGGTACATTCCTCCGAAGGGAGAGATAGATCTAGTCCCTCTAGCGCGCCTTCGGGTTGGAACCCTTTGAACTTAATGCCGTGCGAACGGGTCCTCTCAAAAGAGCCGATGAGATCGGCTTCGAAGATGGCCTTGAGATCATCATATTTCTTCTTGTGCTCAGAGCAGATCTTCGTACTTGATCGGTTCTTCCGCCATCTCGGATGTTGACGTGGTTGTTGCAGAAGATGGTCCCATCGGGCGTGCAAATGTGTTTGCCAAAACCCACCGCGGGCGGTGGTTAAGCAACACGAAGAGCGGGAGGCTTCCAAGACGAGGGGGCCCTGGTCCCGTCGTCCCGCAAATGTTCCGGCACACCCTAGCGGTTGCAAGGCGTGCCACCTGACTCCTGATCGGGAAGGTGTTGAATTGCTTCGATTAGTTTCTGCATGGTAGACACGTAAACATTAAATACGAGCCCGATCGGCTCTCGGGTTGCCCTGTGGATCGGCTCAAAGAGCCGATCGCCCCATGGTTCACGTCGGGTTAACGATGACATGGGGCTCCTGCTTGATCATTATAAAGTTAAACCAATCTACGACAGTTTAGGGTTTTCACCGTATGATCGGAACATCCTACGCGTAATTGAGCCTAATAGACACGAAAGATAATGGAAAGCTAACCCTAAAAGAGGCCTAAAAACCAACATCGAGTTAATTCCCGGAACATCCCTCTTAGGACTAGCAAACCCTACCTTACGCACTACCGGATCGTTCAACCCGTTTGCAAGGCCTAACCAGACAGATATTAAACCAATCCTTGAAGAATCAAGGAGCAACTATAACAGATTGGATCTACTAAATAACGAACAAGCAAGGTGCTGCCCTTACACCTAGGTAGGTATAAGGGCAGCTAGATATCGAGGGGCGACATAGCTAAGCAAGCATGTATAAGAAAAGCATCCATGCAAGCCCCAAAACACCTATGATAAATAGTGCTACTCGCCATCAACAATGCAGCACGAGCAACACAAGATAACGAATAAACATGTGCCTAGATCGCAAGATGCGATCTAGGCAGCATGATCTTACCCGAAGAAACCCTCGAAAGAAGGGGTGGCGATGCGCCTGATTTGTGTTTGTTGTGAACGTGATTGTCCTCTTTTCTTGATAACCCTAGATACATATTTATAGTCCAGGGACTTTCTAATTCGGGCGTGCACCTAACCGTGCACGGTTAAACTCTATCTTTTAATTCTAAACTAAGATGCAATCTAATATATTACAGATATACGGGCAATCTAGCCCAAACTCTTCGCGCAAGGCCGCTTCAAAGATGCTCCACGCGTATATCCTTCAAGCCCATCTCAACTTACGGCCCATCTCCTGATTTGGCCAAAATCTGGTGATAACAGCTCCACCTTTGAATGTACATCCTCATCGATTCATCTGACTTCTGCTTGCAAGTTCTTAGCTACTCTATTGATGCAGGTTTCGTGCACGGTGAAAAGAAATTCCTCACAAACAGGTCCTCGAAAGTTTCCCAGCTGTCGATGGATCCTTCCGGTAGTTTCTTCGTCCAAGATCTTGTGTCTCCGCTGAGGTGGACCTGAATGCTCTGCATAGCTGTTGCCCTGGTTCCGCCCATCAGCTTCACTGTCTCTAGGAAATCGACTAACCAATCCTCTGGATCTTGCAGTCCGTCGAAATTTTTATAGTTGCCAGGCAACTTGAAGCTAGAGGGTCGAGTTTTGCGAACCCGTCGGGTAAAGCAAGGGAGTCCGCACAAGTCTTCATCATTAAATTCTGGTGAATGTCGACGTTCTCGTGTTCTATTTTAGCAATTCCTCTCCTCTCGTGATCTGTCGACTCGAGCCTGGGTCACCGTGTTCCTCGCGTCACCATCTCTTGGAGCGTCTCGTGCTGCCACCGTAGTGGGTCGGGGACTATTTTGTCTTGGACTATTTCTGCGTGGAGCACTTTCGGGTTGTGGTGCAACTTCTCTTCCTGCTATCGCTGCCCCGATAATACCGACTCCTGCCATAGCCATCTGGTACAGGGACTCGCTGGGATCCCCTTTAGATGGTTTGGATGCCATTATGTAAGCGTGTGTCGCCATATACCCTGCTTCCAGAGTTTTCGGGGTGATGTGACCTCTCGTGTCTATTGACATAAAGGACATGTCGAGATTTTGGATCAAGTTTTCCCGATCTTGCTCGGGAATGTCTGCCAATCGAGATCTTGCTCTTGAACGGGTGTTCCTGTGACTATCTCCTGAAGTCCTCAAGTGCCGGCTTAGGTTGGCTCTGCGTTCGCTTGACGCAGCAGCTGCAGCTCATCTTTTGTCGAGTATTGCCATTGGTTTTTCTAGATCTCGTTTAGAACAAGAAATTTTATATTGATAAGTTTGCAATGCCTGCGGCGTAGCTGTATTGGTCATCGGCTCCGTGCCATCCATGGCTCTCTGAGCTCTATCCCACGCTTCCTACGACAGCTGCACTTTTTCTCGTGGCGTGGTTCCGATGTACTTGTTGCCAGTTCCACGTGTGAGATCTGCGGGATCGATGTAAGGATTTCCCAAATCATCGAAAGCCTCAGACGCTTCATCCTCTTGTCGGCTTGTTCCCCCGATCGCGCAGAATTGGCGGTATATTGCAGTTGTGTTTTCATCAGCCTCAAGGTCGGTGACACCGTCGTATAGATCGGCGAAGACCTCCCTACTATCAGCAGAGGTGTCGATGAAGTCGAAGTTGGTGAAGCCGTGGTTGGTGAAGTCGTTGTTGTTGATGCTTTCCGAGTCGCTTTCCAGATCGGAATCCGTGAACGACCCGAAAGTCATGTCACCGAACAGATCGGTGAGTGCCCCGCCGTCGGCGGGCTTGGTGAAGCGTGGCGGCGAAACTTCCTCGTCGCCTGACTCGATGGATGATGCTGATGATCCCGAGAAATCGGAATCGACCGCTGGCGGTCCCAAAAAAATCGGTGCTGCAAGACGATGCGATCCTTCTTTCCCAACGAGGAAGCGGAAACTCCCGAATGTCATCTCCGTCGACTCCTCCAGATCGGCATATGCATGCAAATAGGCGGGAGGGTGAGGAACAAAATCGGCGAGATCAGGTTGGACTTATTTACCTCTGTCCATCGCGTTGCTTGTAGTAGATGATGATGTTGACGATGCCAACGAAATCAGGACCTTGTGACCTCCAATCCCCACAGACGGCGCCAATTGACAAGGGATTAACTTATCAATGCCTACGGATTGTAGACTTAGGGTTTCGTAAGAAGTAGAGGGCAAGTAGATCTCGAAGGTTTCAGCCGACAAAGATGTTTCGACTAAAGTTACGGTGGCTCTGTTGACAATTGATTCGATCCTTTTCTCTTCCCTCGGCTCCCCTTTATATAGGAGGCAGAGCCGAGGGATTTCGTGCCGTATAAGTTACAAACTGCGAGAAGGCGTACTGGCCTTTCCTATATCGTTACATAATTCCTAATACAACTCTATATTCCTTAACCAAAGTTCTCTGGGCTTCTGGGCCTTCAAAGCTTCGGGTCGTGGGCCTCACGTCTTCTCCAGATAACCCGAGTTATTTATTCGGCATGCCTATTCGGCATACCTATGTCAGCTGGCGAGTGTGGCGTTGGTGATGGAGCGATAGAGCTCTTGCCGAGTCCTGCTCGACGCGGAACTTCTGCCGCTCGACGAGCTCCTTCTTCCTCTGCGCCTCCAAGGCCGCCCGATGCGCTTCGATTTCGGTCACGGTTGCGGACGCAGGGAGCGGCGTGGTGAAGGGATCATTGGGAGGTTCATCACCGGCCGCCATGAGGGCGGCGGTGGGGTACTGGTCAGGCTCCGAGTCGCTGTCGAAGAGGGGGAGGATGGAGCTATCCTCGTAGTCGCCCGGGTTTGAAACCGGGGTGATGGATTCCGCGACTGACGCCGCGACGATGGATCCAGCGACTGACGCCGTAGCCGCCGAATCGGCGTCATGCTCCAGGTCCGACTCGTCCTCAACATATGCTTCACCGGAGAGGGGGAGAGTGGCAGTGAGGAGTTGGCCCGACGCGTACGGGTTGTGCAGCTGGCCGGGGCGGACCCCGGCGAGTCCGACGAAGAGGTTGATCGTGCCGATCGGCACCATCCAGGTGTGGGTGAGAGGCCACGCAGCTGGGTGGTAGGTGCTCGGTTGGATGTGGAAGAAGCTGCCCGTGGAGATCATCCTGCCGAAGGCGACCGGCCTGCGGACAGGCGAATAGGCCTCGCCACAGCTCGGAGGCTTGACATCCCATGCCCCATGGTGGGCGACACTTTCGTGGATGTGACCACGACAGATGCTACAAGATGCAACACTTCGTTGATGCGGGGGCAAGGTGACGTAGCCATCTGCAGAGTGAGGTGCACAAGACGCAAGGTTTTACCCAGGTCCAGCCCCTCCGGAGAGTGAAAGGCCTACGTCCTACTAGATCTATTACTCAGTGCAGATTACAATGGGCGGCTCAGTCCTCAGTCCGCTCGTCGCCGAGAGCTATGGTGGTGAGATGCGATCTCGGATTGTATGTCTTCTATGGTTTAGCTCGAGGGTTTATATAGGCACCCCCGATCTAGGGTTACATGCGGATAAGTCTAAATCATATCCGTTGCTACAAGCCCGAGATTTGTTATCCCGCGCCCAAGTAAACTAAGCTTCAGTCGCTCGGGCCTTCGATCCAGTCACTAGTCCTGAGGTTTAGGCCTAGTCGCTCCAGGGTTCTAGTCCCAGTCGTCCTAGCCGACTAGGCCCCTTCTTGGGCCTTCACTCCTGCGGCGAGTGAGACTAATGGTACACCCCTTGGGCATATCCCATCACCATGCATGCATAGTGATTGGAAACCGGGGCCCCCAAGCGTCCATGCGCGGTCATTCTCGTGGCTGCGGAGCGGAGCATGCAGAATGGTGCTATTTTTTAGTCCCATATCGAGAAAAGGACCCAACTTAAATACTACGAACTACCTCTGTTTCAAGGAATAAGGCCCCTTTGTTTTACATGTTTTTTGTTTGACCAAGAATTACTATAAATAGATAAAGATTATTTGTATGAAATTATTATCATTAAAAAGTGCTATCCAATACGAATCCAACGATACTAATTACATATAATATAATCAAGATTTTGTTGCTTAATTTTTATGGTCAAAGTTCATCTTGAAATACGTGTGCGCCTTATTCCTTAAAACGGAGGTAGTATTCCTTAGAGCATCTCCAGCCATGTCCCCGGGACCCATTTTTTTCATCCGGATGGATGAAAACGGTCCAGTCGTGCCCCCGGATCCTCGTTTTCGCTCGGATTTGGGCTTTCATCCATCCGGCGAGCCTAGGTCATCCCCGGCACCCCAGGGAGCGCTCAGGGAGTCCGGAGGAAACGAAAGCGCGGGAAACGTCGAGAAAACTTCCCTCGCGGTTGGTGGCCCCGACTTGTCGGCGAGAAAGGCCGATCGTCGTCCTCATCCTATCGTCTTCCGCACGCTGCAAAAGCCTACCGCCGCTCATTCATCGTCGGACGCGTCGATTTCACGCGGCGAGTAAATGTCGTCGCCTCGAATTCACGCGCGGTTCCCTCTATTTATCGTGGAACTACCGCGTCTGGCCGCATTCACCACCCCGTCTCCCTATTCACCGCCAAACTTCTCTCCCCAATCTCCTCGACCGAGCAATGGCGGACTTCGGCGACGGCGCGGCGAACAACAGCTTCGGCCAGCGTTCTCTCCACCAATGGGAGGGGAGGCTGCTGCACACGGCGGGCTACCTGGCGCCGCCAGACTTTCGCGCGCCCGGAGGCTGGCGCCTGAGCGGGGGGCGTCCCGATCCCGCCGCCGCCAATAGGACACGCCTCCCTCGAGGCGGAGATCGACACGGTTCTCGTCACCCTCAGCGACGAGCAGCGCGCCGAGCCGCGCTTCTACCACGACAACTACGGCGTGGACGGACTTCTTCCGACAAAGGTACGAGCGCGAACTCGCCGCCTACGACGGCCCTCCCCCTCCTCCCGCGCGCAACAACACCGCCGGCCGCCGCCGCTGGTGGAGCGGGCCGGGTCGTACCCTCGAAAACGTGCTCACGCACATCGAGGGCGGCAACTACCCCGTACTGGGGATGCCGCCGGTGGCTCCTTCCTTGTCGCGCCGGCACAGGAGCTCGTGGACGCTGCAACGGATGGCGTCGTCGTCGTCTGGGTCGGCATCGAGGTCGGGCGGGTTGGCTCCTCCACCAGCGACGTTGAAGCCGTCAAGAAGGAGCCAGCGTCGCCACCGCCGACTAGAGGGCGCAGCAGCGGCGCCCTCGTCATCCGTGAGGGGAGCTCCGGTCATCGTCTCCATCGCGCGGCCGCAAGAGGAAGACGTCCAAGAAGGAGGCCGCAACGGCTGCAACTGTGTCCTAGCTCGCCGAAGAGGAGGCCAAGCGGGCTGAGGACGCGGCGATCCGCAAGGCCATCGCGAGGTCGCGGACCGACCTCGTCCCCGCCGACAACGCCATCCCGATGGACACGGTGCTCACCTGGTCCAGGCAGGACTGGGAGAGGAAGGAGGCGGAGCAGCAGAGGCATTTGCTGGACCTAGCGGCCGTGCGGCGCCGCGACGCCTGCGCCACACCCACCGCACCCACCGCACCCGTCTCGCTCATAAAGCTGGAGGAGAGCAGCGACGATGAGTGGTATCGGCCAACGCCGCCTCACGGCGACCCTGGCCAGGGTTCCAACCGTTGGTACGGAGACGCCGGCCAGAGCAGCCAGCAGGCGCCGCCGCCCGAGGACGCCGGCCACTCCAGCGACGACGACGACGACGAATACACGGCGTTCTACCACCATTTCGGCATGTTGATCGCCGTCCTTTTAATTAGTTTATATTTCCTCTCGCCGAATTCAAATGTATTACAAATTTGTCCTATATATGTAGGAACTCGCCTATATATGTTAAATATCTCTAATTCCGCCTACGTTTGAACATATTTCGTCTGATTTTGTTTGAATTCAGCTATATTTGTTTAAATTTTGCTTCCATCCTAAACTCGTCACTGAAAATATGAACCTCTCTAAATCAAATTTTACATCCATCTGACGCTAAATAGCGTCGGATTTCGATCTGGAAAGCCCAACGGCTTAAGATGCTCTCACTTGACGTCCGAGTTAGATGCGTGACGAGACGAGCGAGTAGCCTCTTCCTTCGATGCCCGGCAACTGTACGGTTCGCGTGAAAAGAATGGGCCGGCCCAAACAAGGGATCTATTCAGCGAAGCAGAAGATACCTGGCGCGCGAGCGCGGTGGAGGACGACCCCCAGAATCCGCAAAAAAAAAAACTAACAACAGAGAACCCGAAAATAGCTAGTGGAATCGTGGACCGGATTTTCAAAATTCGAAAAAATGATAATGGATATTTGGTAAAATATGAAAAAGTAATTTGGTGCACATATTTATCATGATACTTATTCGTGCGGAATTTCAAGAAAAAAATAAAATTGTATGTGGCCTACATGAAAAGGACAAAATATCTTTTTTCCGAAATAGGGTAGCCCTAGCTTCTGCATCAATTGATGCATACAGCTTCTTTTATTAAAAACAATAGTTTAGCAATACAATCCGCAGCTATACGATCTTATTACAATTCAAAGGTCACAAAGAATATCTAAGTATAACACTATATGATTGGAGTTAACTGTTCAAAGAAATACAAATTTTCAGTTTCCCTTTTTTATGTAGGCCGCATACGGTCGTATTTTACCTTAGAAATCGCACAAGACAATATAAACACGATAATATATACACGTGTGAATTATTTAAATTTCTCCTAAAACTTTGAAAAAACTTTTTTTTGATTAAAAGAAGGGTACATGATCCTACTTCTGGGTTCACCAGATCCTGGTTGCTAGAGAAACAACATTTCAAAAACTTGCAAATATAGAGTTCGGCATCCGGACAAGTGTATTACTGGTTTGCAATACACTAGTATGTGTACACGTGCAAATGCAAGTCCTAACATCGTGGACTAATTTTCGTATCGGAAAAAAAATCGTTGATTTGCTTATACAGTAGATTCAAGGAAAAAAGAACATTATCTCTGTCAGTTTGGTGCAGATAATATTACTAACTATATCTTCAACATTTTTATGGATCGAATGGGAGTATTAGAAAAAGGTAGGAATTAGTGTGCAATCCTAAAAAAATGACACAAAAAATAAGTACAAAAAGATATTGAGGAGATTTATCAGACACAAGAACCCACACGTGTAAACTCACTTGTTTATTTTCAATTCCCATTCTACTCCCTCTCACATGCTGAATACATCTTGCACTCGCAAGGCATCACGCGTGAGCTATTTTTCACCCAAGAGTGTCTGATATCTACTGGTATAGAAAATCGTTCGAGCTGTGCACCTCCATCAACTATCGAAGTTGGCATCTTGTCATTCAAAATAAAACTACTTGGCATCTTAGCTGCAACACTGAATTCGTGCTTCTTGGGAACCCGGTATTTGTTTTGCAATGCCATGAATTTCGTGGGACGGGTTTATTGCATCAACGACCTCAAGCTCACGAAGCGCAGCTACAATTGCGGCAGATCCACAACAATCTTATCCCGGGCACGTACAATGGGGTGACGTTAGCCTTCTCTTAGAGGTGCCACATCAGATTTTTGCTTAGTTGGAGGAGAGAGAATAAAGGGAGAGAAGGTTGTCTTCCCTTAGCTAAGAGATCATCTCTTAGAAAAGAAGGAAAGGCATTTTCTCCATCGTACGACATGTCTTCCCTTAGCAACATAATTTCCTACCAATTTTAATTGATTACCATTAATTGCAAGGGAAGACCATAAGAGATAACACATTGTGTTGTTGCCTATTCGACGGTACCCCGGAGGAGGGATCCTCACGAGGGGGAGAAGAAGTAGGGGCCATAGGGCGGAGTGCACACGGGACGGTGGTGCAGTTACGAAGCAGGGAACACGATGACGGGGGCCTACTGCTTGTATGCGGAATTATCGCGCTTGCACGTTGTTACAATGGTTGTGGTCGTGCCTCTAGGGCTCCCGGGATCCGGCTTATAAAGGCGCACGGATCTAGGGTTTACATGGAGAGTCCTAGCCGGAATACAAGTTGCCTAACTACGGTACAATATCTTGCCGTGTACGTCAAGGATCCGCCTTCCTCATGGTCGTGCTGGATCCGGATACTTCACGGATCCGGCCTCCTTCGTAGGTCGGTTGGGATCCGGCTCGGTTCTGGGCTGGACTTCATCCTTCACGATCAACGACAGCCGGGACGCGATGGGCCCCATGCCCCATCACCGTCTGTGGGCCACCCGAACACCGGATCTAGGCCATGTCGTTGATATACCCATAAAGTATACCCACAACAGTAGCCCCGAAGTTCTACGAGATTCATCATTCTTCCGTCTTCAAATAACTCGGAAGAGAATCTTGAAGAGCTTCCAAACTTTCTTGTTTCCGATATCATTTGCTCGGAAATCACATGTCCTTCAGTAACGATAATGTAACGGAGTTTCCATCTTTCCACGCACAACCTCCTAATTTCCCGCGCTAAATTTTCAGATGCGAACCTTCAGCCGGAAATTTCGGGAGCGCATGGTTAAGTTACCTCCACGTCATTTTACCGCTTTTAACCTAAGACACGCGTCATGCATCCAACGGTGAGACCGTTCGGTTTCCGCCGTCGGATCCAAACCTCCAGCGCGAGTCTATAAATACCCCCACGCGCGGTAACTCCCCATTCTTTTCACCTCTCCTTCATCTTCCTCCTACGCGCCCTTGCCGTGAGATCTTGACTCGCGAGCCCCGCCAAAGACCCGCATCCTCGCTCCAAGCTTCCCCTCGCGCCAAGATCGTTGCGATTGATCGAAATCTCTCCCGCCGCCGATTCGTGGTTCACGCGGGTCGTTTCGTAGCAAGTTCAGCGACCTTCATTCTCACCGGAGCATCGCCGGTCCGCCGCGCCATTGACGGTACGTGCACCGGACTTGTAGAAGAAGAAGTAGACTAGAGTAGTTTCCGGTTACTCAAATACTTTGCATGGGTGCTGCCGGAAGCATGCCAATCGATTCACACTGTACTGGTAGTTCTCCGAATAGCCGGATCCCGGTTTGCTAGAACCAATCTGTCCGGATCCCATAGCATACCTTCCACCATATGTTTCCGACATCCGGCTAGCTCAACCTTTTTCCGCATCTTCCGGCACCAAACTAGGCCGGATCCCAACCGCTCAAGAACTTGAAGAAGAACTCCAAGGGCAAGCTAGAATGGCAGCCAAGGTTCAGAGACGGAAAACAAGAAAGCTTCCAAGGCTCGGATCCGCGAAGGAGAACGGGGTCAATGGTGGCCTGCGAAACTACCGACAGGAGCTTAGAGAGCTTCGAGGGTATGATCTCCGCTCTGGAGCTTCATACGCGACACCGTCGTCCCCAAGCCCCCGGAGAAGTTGTCATGACCAAAGCTTGGGTGGAACGCGGATTATCGCTTCCTTGTTCGGAATTCTTCCTCTCCATCCTCAACACGTACGGGCTTCAGCCCCACAACATCTGCCCCAACTCATACCTTCTGCTCTAACTTCGCGACACTTTGCGAAGGGCATCTCGAATCCGACCAGATGTCAAGTTATGGCAGTTTTTCTTCAGTGAAGAAGGAAACGAAGGACAAAGCCATGCTGAACTGCGGAGCATGACGTTCATGCTCCGACCTGGCCGCATGTATCCTCCTCACGACTCGCATGAGTCTGTCCGGTACTAGAACGCCGGATGGTTCTACGAGAAGAACGTTTCAGTTCCGGAGATCCACGACGGTCTGCGCAAATTCAACAACGAGCCTCCGGAAGAACTTGCAAGCTGGAGCTTCGTCCCATCGCTCTCCCTAACTCCCATCTTGGAGAAGGCACGGAGAATCTCTGGCTAGTCCATGGCGGGGCTAACGGGAGCTCACACTCGGGTTCACCCGGCGGATCCAGCCACTACGGTACAATGCACGGTTAATCTGCATACACCGGCGGACGACCAACTCCGAGCTACCCGCCACGACCTTGGCTGATTCTCTCAAGAGGAGATTCAAGACGCTCGTGAAGATAGGCCGGGGTCAACCGATCCGGAATTGATCAAGGATATTTACACAAACAACCAGTGTCCTTCGCTCTGATCCCCTCGTTACTTCAAACTTCACAAGTTTTTGAATGTTGACTAACATATAATATCTTTCCCTCCAGCTTGCTACTTTGGCGGAGGAAAACTTGCGCACCATACTTCGTGTCCCCGTCAGTGGCGACACGGCGGAGGAGGTTCCGGACGACGAAGAGGAGGAAGAGAGGCAAAGGCAGCCCCGACGCGTCCCCGCGCCAAAGCTCCCGGCTCTGAAGCCGGAGCCAGCGGCGAGGCCTCCGCCAAGCCCAGACCATCAAGCCCCCTCCGCTAGACTCAAGGAAGCGGAGCGGGAACGTTGAAGATGCTTGCCACAGCGGAGGCAAACGCTCGCGCCCGTCATCCCCGGCGCCCCGTAAGTTTCCGAGTATGGCACGTATCTACTTTGGTGCAATTGTTTCTTATGCGAATGTATTTTACTTGCTCGCAGAATTCCGACTACCGCTGCCACTCGGACCACCAGCCAAGAGCCCATCACAAAATATATGAAAAAGTCTCCGGCTGTTGGTCCTCCGACTCCAGCTCACAAGCCCACACTGCTCACCGCCGTCTCCTCCTCAAGCGGAACAATCTCCTCCTCCTGCCAAACACTCCACCGGAAGTAATTCCGGTCAGCGCGAGTGGGCGGAGAGGATCCTAAGGCCAAAGGCCCTGCCGAGAAGAAGCAGAAACTCAAGGCCAAGGAGAGGCTGAAGTTACTTCTCCGAGAAGGTCGGGCGGTGCGCTGGCGACGTCGTCGTTTTCCGAAAAACTTTGGAGATCCGGCTGACCTCACTTCCACCCCAAGGCATATACCACCAAGTTTTTCAACAAGCTGACTGACGGAGGGTGGAACAGACAAGACCTGCTCAACGCCATGCTGAACAACGCCTGGGGGAAACCGGATGCGGAGACCAAAGTTCGAGGACGGGCCGTTTTTCGACAAACTTATCTGCAAACAAAAGGTACTTCAGTAGCCCCCAAGCATGTAGGCGGAAACTAGGTACTAGTTATCGCTTAGATGCTTTAGAGTAAAGCCACTTTTGGAAAGATTTTTTTAAATTGTCGCAGTAGCCCCAAGCATGATGTCGGAAGGATTCGGCAATGATCTTCAAAGGACCCCACTGTTGTAGGCGGAATTTTTACTCCTGCTCTGATCGTTTTGCGGGGACAGTAGGCGCTGCACTATGCTGCACAAGAACATTGCCACTGCAGCGCCGCGTTACCTTGGGTCAGCGGAAAATATCCGGACCCTTAAGGATGAAAACGCGAACAAACAAGCGGGGGCCTTAGGGTTGGTTTCCGCCTTCTCTTGTCATTAATTCACATTCCGACTTTGAACTTGTGTCTGACTTGAATCCTTATAGGCGCATCCTCTTCCCTAGCTACGACCTCCTCCGAACTTGAGAACCTGCGCTCCTCATACCAAGAATTGGAGACGAAACTGATGGAGGCGGAGCAAAAGAAGGAGCAGGCCGAAAAGCAACTGGCGGAGAAAAACTCCGAGCTCATCAGGGAGAAAGGCGAATTCTTGTTAAAGCGCAATGCTGATAGCGAGACCATCAAGAGGCAGCAGAAAGAACTCAACGGACTTCGGAAATACATGGAAACCGCGGAGCACCATTGGGACTTGCTGGCCGAAAACATCCTGGGTACTTGTACTCGTAGTTTCTTATCTTGATGTATAATTTCTTGTGCTCAACTTGAATGTTTTATTCTTTGTATTTTTGTGCAGAGCCGCTTGGATATCTGAAAGACGTCGGAATAAATTTTCCGGGACGATGTTCTTTCTCTCGCTGGCGATGATTGCAAGGATCTTATCTCCGTCTCCGGAAGATATGCCACAACTTGTCGTTGAAGAAGAGCCGCACCTGCGTCTGCGCAAACTGGTCAAGAAAATGGACATTCTTCGAGCTGGTGACGGATGGCAAGCTTCATCGGCGCGCTGCCATGACTTTGACTATGTGCTTGGCGCATAACCCGGAGATGGATCTTGACCGGGTAACTACTGGTGTTCCTCCGACAGCAGATGTCGGTGCTAGATGCAGTAAGTGGCTATGACACCCGCATCGCGCGGAGGATCCGTCACGAAGAATTCTACGACAAGGTGGTTCTTCCTGCGGACGAGCCCCTTGAAGCCGAACTTCAAAAAGAGCGCGACGCGGAAACCCGACCTGCGGAATCCGGAACTCGGTTACTGGACCAGCTCCAAGGATGCTCCCCAAGAGGAACCCAAGTCTAGCGCTGCAACTTCCGAAGAAGAAGAAGAGAGTGAGGAAAATGTATCGTCTCCGGCTGAGGGCGCCAAGGAGAAAGATCCAGAGGGCAATGCTTCTCCGTTCAAGGCGGAGTGAAAACTTTTATGTCATGCGGGAGAAAATAATGCATCATTTTGAGGGGTTGTAATATAACTTAAATTCGTAAGTAGTTAGGGACGAAACAAGCATGCATGCGTGGAAAAATACTTATCATGCTATCCGTTTTAAGATTATTTGCATGTGTTGTTTCTTGAAAGCAAGTGCTGGCTTTATAATTTCCGGCTTGCCCACTTGACCTTCCGAGCCGGAAAACCCGTGCCGCGCTGCGCCGGCGGCGAAGCCCAATGGCAATCCGTCAATAACCGCGGAAACAAGCCCCCGCCCAAGTCGGAAGTCGCTACCGAGAATCCATGGGTTTGGAACGAAAAAATTTCCGCGAGAAAACTTAAGCTTACGTCCTAAAGGACGATTTTGAAAATCACAACTTTCATACACGCCTAGGCGGAAGATCCAGCTCTGCGGTTTTAGTCGAAAAAAACATACACGATCCGGAAATGAAAAATTAAAGGAGGTAAAAGACTCTAAGAGTGAACCAAAAGCTTTATTTCATTGATCATGTATCATAAATATTACAATGTATGTAATGCGTAAAGCGCTAAGTGTGGAAAGGACGTAGCTGTGCTATGTTCCAGGGACGATCTTTTTCATCATATGTCACCCGGATCTTCTCGTTTTGTTTCCGGTGCCGGTTAGCAGGTCTATCCTTCAATTCCTGGAAATCAACGAGATAGTAGGATCCGTTGTGTAGTACTTTGCTGATGACGAAAGGTCCTTCCCATGGAGATTGCAACTTGTGATCTTTCACTGGCGAAGGCGGAGGACTAAGTCTCCGAACATGAACGAGCGGTTCGAACTCGCGGCTATGGTAGCGTCGGAGCTTCGCATAAATGGTGGAGCGTTGGTCGGCTAAATTCCGACTTCTTCGATCAGGTCCACGGATAGCTGTCGAGCCTCGTCGCATTTCTTCATTGTGGCGGAAACTCGCGGTGAATCATGGATGATGTCAGTGGGGAGCACTTCGGATCCATATACCGGGAAAAAGGAGTAAATCCTGTTGACTGTTAGGGGTAGTTCGTAAACTCCACGAAGAGTCTAGCTCATCAGCACAAGCTCCGGCTGCCTGCGGCGGTTCTTCAAGGCGAGGTTTAATTCCGGCTAGTATAAGGCCATTGGCTCGTTACCTGACCGTTAGATTGTGGATGGGCCACGGATGCAAGGTCAAGCCGGATCCCAACTTCGCGGTAATCCTTGAGTTCTCCTGCGCAAAGTTTGTGCCATTATCTGTGATTATGATGTGCGGGATGCCGAATCTCGTCACGAGGCTGCAAACAAATTTTAGTGCTGTAGCACCTGGCGAGGTTATTGGTTTTGCCTCGATCCATTTGAATTTGTCAATAGCGACCAAGAGGTATTCATGACCACCGGAGATGATTTTAACTTACCAACCATATCGAGCCCCAGACCGCGAACGGCCAGGTGATAGGGATGGTCCTCAGCTCTTGGGCTGGAGCGTGTGGTTGAGTAGCGTACCGACAACCTCGGCAAGTTTTTACCAGCTTCTCGGCATCTTCTTTAGTGTTAACCAGTAAAATCCTAGAAAAAGCTTTTGCAACGAGGGACACAGGGCGGCATGATGCCCGCAATCCCTGCATGGATCTCTCGAGGATTTCAATGCCATCTTGACTAGAGACGCATTTGAGAAATACCCCGTTTGCACTTCGTTTGTAGAGCGTCCATCAACAATTGTGTAGGATCTTGCTCGTCGATGATCTATCGTGCGTGGACCTCGTCCTCGGCAACTTTCGATCAATGAGATAATCCGAGGCGGAGTCTGGAATGATTGCCATCACTTCCTTAGCCGGGCCTGGTCGGGATTTTCCGGGTTTGCGCCTTTTGAGGGTACCCGAAGATGCTCCCGGAAAATACCGGGCGGAATTGGTTTCTGCGGATCCGAGCTTGGACAGCATGTCTGCTGCTGTGTTATCGTCTCTCCCGACGTGACTTCGTATCCGGAAGCACTTGGCGATCTCGTCAACTTCGTCTCTGTAAGCCGCCATGACGGAGTTTCGCGTTCCGGGTTCCGGCTACTTGTTGTGCCACCAGGTCGGAATCTCCGGCATATGATGTGCTTGATCCCAATTTCCTTAGCAATGCGCAGGCCCGTGTAGAGAGCCTCGTATTCCGCCATATTGTTGGTAGCTTCGAAGTGAATGCAGAACGTACTGCGTTCTTCTCCGGTAGGTGACTTCAGGGTAACTCCAGGCCCCGAGCCTTGATGTTGCTTGGATCCGTCAAAGTGCATGACCAGGCTTCGGGTTCCGGCCGGGTGTGCCCTCGGTGCTTCGGTCCAATCGCGATGAAATCGCTAGAACTTGAGACTTGATTGCGGTTCGGGCTTCGTAGTTGATGTCAAAGGCCGATAATTCAATGCCCCATTTTGCTACGCGCCTGTTGCGTCGGAGTTGTTGATGATCGTTGCCGGGGAGCCTTGCTCACCACTGTCATTGGGTGCTCTGGAAGTAGTGTGCGACCGGCTGCCTAGGAAGACTCAGTATGCCAGCTTCGAAAGTGAGGTACCTGCTTGGATTCCGTCAAGACTTCGCTAATGTAATAGACGGGCCTTTGGACTCCGTGCTCATATCCTTCTTCCTTCGCACCACCACGATTACGGTGATAACTTTGTTGGTAGCCGCCATGTAGAAGGAGCATAGACTAACTCGGTTTGGAGTGCCGGTATAGGTGGGGAGGAGAGTATGTTCTTCAACTCTGAAGTGCTTCGTCTGTTTGCCTTATCCAGAGACAAATTTGTCTGTTTTCTTCAACAGCTTGTATAGAGGTAAGGCTTTATCGCCAAGACGGCTAACAAATCTGCTGATTGCCGCAACGCAACCGTTAATCGTTGCACATCTTTGAGACAAGTTGGTCTTTTGATGTTTAGGATAGCCTTGATTTTTTGGGTTACTTCGATGCCTGTGAGAAACAATGAAGCCAAGGAGTTTTCTATTTGCGCCAAAGACGCACTTGGTGATTTAACATCATCTTGTACGTCGGAGATTATCAAAGGTTTCATAAGGTCGCTCAGCGGATGGATCTTCGGGTCATGACCGCGATGTCGTCGACGTAGGCGTGCACGTTCCGGCCAATTTGGTCCTTCAGACACCGCTGCATCGTACGTTGGTATGTGGCACCTTGATACGTCTCCAACGTATCGATAATTTCTTATGTTCCATGCTACTTTATTGATGATACCTACATGTTTTATGCACATTATATGCCATATTTATGCATTTTATGGAACTAACCTATTAACAAGATGCCGAAGAACCGTTCTTGTTTCTGCTGTTTTTGGTTTCGAGAAATCCTAGTAAGGAAATATTCTCGGAATTGGACGAAATCTTCGCCCGGGGTCCTATTTTGCACGGAGCTTCGGAAGACCGAAGAGGGAAGGAAGTGGGGCCACGAGCGCCGACACCATAGGGCGGCGCGGCCCAGGCCTGGCCGCGCCGACCTGTGGTGTGGGGCCCGTGTGGCCCCCGTTGCCCTTTCGCCACTTAAAGCCCCCGGCGCGAAACCCCTATGCGAGAGCCACGATACGGAAAACCTTCCAGAGAGGCCGCCGCCGCGCCGCCCATCTCGGGGGATTCAGGAGATCGCCTCCGGCACCCTGCCGGAGAGGGGATTCATCTCCCGGAGGACTCTTCATCGCCATGATCGCAGTGATGAGTGAGTAGTTCACCCCTGGACTATGGGTCCATAGCGGTAGCTAGATGGTCGTCTTCTCCTCATGTGCTTCATTGTTGGATCTTGTGAGCTGCTAACATGATCAAGATCATCTATATGTAATTCTATATGTTGTGTTTGTCGGGATCCGATGGATAGAGAATACTATGTTATGGTGATTATCAATCTATTGTTTATGTGTTGTTTATGATCTTGCATGCTCTCCGTTATTAGTAGAGGCTCTGCCAAGTTTGTACTTTTAACTCAAGAGGAGTATTTATGCTCGATAGTGGGTTCATGCCTTCATTGACACCGGGACAGTGACAGAAAGTTCTAAGGTTGTGATGTCTTGTTGCCACTAGGGATAAAACATTGATTCTATGTCTAAGGATGTAGTTGTCGATTACATTACGCACCATACTTAATGCAATTGTCTGTTGCTTAGCAACTTAATACTGAATGGGTTCGGATGATAACCGAAGGTGGACTTTTTAGGCATAGATGCAGTTGGATGGCGGTCTATGTACTTTGTCGTAATGCCGGATTAAATCTCACTATATTTATCATATCATGTATATGCATTGTTATGCCTTCTCTATTTGTTAATTGCCCGTTGTAATTTGTTCACCCAACATGCTTTTATCTTATGGGAGAGACACCTCTATGTGGACCCCGGTCCTATTCTTTACATAGCATACAATCTACGCAATTGTGTTTCTTGTTTTCTTGCAAACAATCATCTTCCACTCGATACGTTTAATCCTTTGTTAAAGCAAGCCGGTGAGATTGACAACCTCCCATTTCGTTGGGGCAAAGTACTTTGGTTTTGTTGTGCAGATTCCGTTGCGCCGGAATCCCTGTTGTTGCGCCGCATCACATTTCGCCACCATCAACCTTCAACGTGCTTCTTGGCTCCTCCTGGTTCGATAAACCTTGGTTTCTTTACGAGGAAAACTTTCGCATCATACCTTCCTCTTGGGGTTCCCAACGAACGTGTGAGTTACAATCACACACTGTTTTCAAGCCAAAAGGCATGGTAACATAGCGTATGTGCCAAAGGGTGTGATGAAAGAGTCGCCTTTTGGTGGACTCCTTCATCGGGATCGATGATACCGGAATATCGTCAAGAAAACACGGAAGTTCCGCCCCTGCAGTCGAATCAATGACTTGGTCAATGCGGGGGAACGGATCTTTCGGACAATGCTTATTCACGCCGGAGTAATCGATGCACATTCTTAGTATTTCAGAATTCTTTTTGGGTACAAGGACGGGGTTTGCGACCCAATCGGTATGGATAACTTCTACTACAAAACCTGCCTCTAGTAACTTTGCTAATTCCATTCCTATGCGGGCGCTTCTTGTCTCCAAAGCGTCGCATAGCTTGCTTCACCGGTTTTGCACCCGGTTTATATTGAGGTAGTGCTCGGCGAGTTCCCTTGGTACTCCGGACATGTCAGAAGGTTGCCATGCGAAGATATCCATGTTAGCTCGAGGAACTCGACGAGCGCTTTCCTATTTGGGGTCCATATTGGCTCCGCGAAACCTGCTTGGAGTTGTCACCTTCAACGAGGTCATGCTTCTTGGTTTCTATCGCGGCCTTGAACGAGGTCTTCGTTCGGAGATCTGCTTTTGGTGATCTGCATCTCAGTCGGATCCCCGCGGCTGTAGCCTTGCGCTCCTCTCCAGGATATGACGGATTCTGCAAAGGCGGCCTCGCCTTCCTCGCGTCCCTAGCTTTCTTGTAGTCTCCGGACACGGTGATCATACCGTTAGGGCCCGGAATCTTGAGCTTGTTGTAGATGTAGCATGCCCTGGCGTGGAACTTGTGGTAGGTGGGCTTGCCGAAGATCACGTGGTAGGAGCTTTTGAAGGGCACTACTTCAAACGTGATCATCTCTTTGCGGTAGTTGTTCACATTGCCGAAGGCCACGGGAAGTTTGATGCTGCCCGGAGAGTTTGCCTTCTTACCAGGAACCACACCATGAAATTCGGTGGTGTTGTGTTTGAGCTGTTCCTTGGTGAGGTTCATCTTCTCCGGGTCTCCAGGTACATGATGTTCAGGCTAGCTCCTCAGTCCATAAGACACTTGGAGAAGTCATACCCGTCTATGCGGACTTACAACCAAGCGTAGCACTCTTTGGGGATGACGGCCGGGTGATCGACCTGTCAAAGGTACAGGCTTTCTCCGACCACTTGACATACTGCGGCACAACTGTGGCGTTCAAGATCCGGAGCGCCGATTTTTCGCGCGGGGGTTCCGAGGAAGGTGTGGTAAGTTCCGACACTCTTCTTGCCAAAGGGGTTAGACTTGTTGGCTGCGGTACCCTCCTTGGGAAGCGTCATCCTCATCCATGGCCTCGGCTGTCCTCCTCTTTGTCCTTGTTCTTGCCCTTGCCTCCTTTCCCGCGCGGGCGGTGCTTCCGGCTCGCTTGTATCCTGCCTCCGGGTCATTCTTCAGATCGTTGACCCACTTGCGTTGCGATTGGTATGGGTGGATTTGCCCGTAGCCGGATCCAGATGGCCAGGCACGGCATATCCCCGTATTCTTCGTACGTTTGGGGGCGCGGGATCCGGCTGCGGTGACCTCGTCGGCGCGGTCCCTGCGCTCCGCCTCCACGTCGCGGCCTCTTCCTCCTGAACCTCCGCGTTGGAACGTCATGGCGACCATGTCGGATCCTCCGCCCTTCTGGTCTTCAGGGGGTTCTTCCGCTTATTGCTGTTGCGACGCCGTTATCACGGTTTTTCTTTTGTTGGTGCAGGGGTATGGCTGTGCGAGATCTCCGCCTGCGTCGTCATCGGCGGCGGTGTGATCGCCGCGATGTTTATCATCTCATCAAGAGTGAGCTTGTTTGCGTTCACCGGGCAAGTAAGTTTGTGGCGCAGCAGCCCCCGCTGCAAACCACCAATGAAGGCGTGCATGGCTGTGCGGTTATCTACGTTCTCGCACTCGTTTCGGTTGCCAACCATCGGGTGAGGAAGCTCCTGATGTTTCACCCTTCTTCGAATGCAAGCTTGGAGGTCGCTGGTGGTGGCCGGTCTCTTGTAGGTGCCCCTGAAGTGGTTCTCGAAAGCCTTCTTCAGGTCCAACCAGCAAAAGATAGTGTTTTCCTCAAGGTCAGAGCCAAACACGAGCTGGACCAATAAGGTACAACTGGAGCATGCGAGCTATATTCGGGTTCCTCCGGCGGTTCTGCATTGTAGTAATCCTCAATCCAGGTATCCGGCCTCTCGCTGCCATCATAATGCTTCAGGTTTCCTGGTAGCTTAAGGTTCAAGCTTCTTGGCTTTGGTTCCTCTCGGATCATGGCCAAAGCACCTTGGACCAATGTAGTCGGATCTGTACTTGTTGAGGCGCTCTCGGGCATCGCGGGGACCGCCGCCAGGTGATCTTGAGCGGAACGGATCTTCGGCCTCCCTCCGCCTCCACCTCCGCCTCCAGGGTGGTGGCGAGGAGATCTGCGAGGGGCCAGGGATGATCTTCCGCCTTGGACTCTGCGTGGTTCTCGCGGAGGCTCCGGCTCGGTGGCTCCCTTCCTCTTGGTGGTGGTCGCCTCCGTCGTTCGGCTCTGCGTGGCTCGGTGCGCTTTGCGTCCGGCTCCTCCTTGGTTCAGGCTCGCGTTCTTGATTCCGACGAGGCTCAGGCTCGCGGTCTTGGTTCCGACGAGGCTCAGGCTCGCGGTCTTGGTTCCGACGAGGCTCAGGCTCGCGGTCTTGGTTCCGGCCTCTGCGTGGTTCCGGCGTACGCTCCCTGCTCCTGTCCCTAGGAGGCGGCATGTTGTCGCGGATGTTGATTCCACGGCCCATGGGGCTGGTGTTTCCGCGGGCTGCGTCGTCGGGAGGTAGCGGAGGACCTTGGCTCGGGGTGGCGGTGATGGAACACGGTACTTGTCTCTGCCAGTACATCGGATCCTTTCCCTTTAACGGATTTTTCGGGGTTGAATCCGAGGACACCGGGATTGGATTCGGATGTTCTCGACTTTCCTCCTGCGCTCCGTGGATCCGGTGCGTGACTCGCCATCACGGTGTTGACTGCTGTGGCGTCCTTCGCGGTGGATATGCGGTGCTCGGATTGGATTCCAACCTGCGAAGTGTCTGCCTTGCTCTTTGCATTGCTGAGCAACGAGCTTCCGACGTAGTTGATGTCAATCTCCTCGTCCTTCTTTTTCAGGAGCTCTGCAGCCTTCTTTATGTTATCCTTTGGGGTTGCGGCGGGTGTTGTGGGTGTTGCAAAGGTAATCCTGCGGGGAGGGATGGCTTCTCGCGATCCTATCGGCCTCGCTTGCGCAGAGGCTATCCTTTTCTCCCACTCCTTTCGGAGTCCCTTGGCTGTCGCCATCATTTCGTCGACTTCGTTTTTAGGGAGTAGTCCACAAAATTTGCAGCTAAGGTTCTTTCTTCCAGCATTGCGGCTGCGGTCCTGGCGAACTTCTGAGCTGTTGCCACATCTCCTGCCGTTTGGCTTCTAAGGCCTCCGGTCTGCAGCCTCCTCGGGAGTTATTGGTTTGTTGAGAATATCAGACTGCGCGACTAAATCCATGCGCCCTTGCTCGACCATCTCTTCTGGTGACAGGACATCCTTTTGTGGTCGTGCCCGACCTAAGGGAGGCCTTACGTTGGATGGTCCTGGGTCGGAGTTGGAGGCTTCGTCTTCCGTTTCCTGCTGATCCAGCGGTGCTACGGTTGCTAGAACCTGCATCGGCTGGGCGGATTCTACGTCACTTGCTCACGCCTCCGAGTTCCTCAAGCTTGCGGTTGAATTCTTCGTATTCATGGATGAAGCGCCGTCATCTTCTTCCCCAATCTCGAGCTCCTTCGTCAAGCGATTGTATTCTTCGTGCCTATTGAGGAGGCATCGTCGGAATTTGGGCTTAAGTTAGGATTGATTCCTTAGGGTTTCCGGCTTCCTCTTTTCCCGGACGTCGTCTCCGTGCTTCTTGCATCCGGAGCGACGTTGTTTCCGTGCCTCAACCGCAAAGGATCGGCCTTGTCCTGGTGGAGGGCGTCTCTGCGGTATGGGCCAAGAAGTGCACGAGTGACACCTTTGCTTCTCTAACACCGGGAGACCCGGCGGATCTGCATTGGTCTTCCACCGTTTTCTCCTGGAGGCGGATTGGGTGGGCTTTGATTGTTCTGATCTAAGGCGGAACCTTCCTTAAGAAGCTCTGCGACTCGATCGGATCTTCGCGACGGCGTCCAGCTCGGCGGCGGATGCGTCGGCGTTACTTACCAGTGCGTTTCCGTCGGAATCGACGGTCTCGCCGATGAAGATATGGATGCCGCCGATTGGGACGATGGAGAGCTTGACGGGGTTTGACCTAGCCGGAATCCAGTCGTGGGAGGGACGATCGGAAAATTCCGGCGTAGAGTACGCGCCCCGGCGATCGAGTCGTCGCTTTCATGGCGGAGCCCTCCGGTTCCGGCCTCCGACGCCTCGAGCCCCACGGTGGCGCCAGCGCTCGTTGCCTATTCGACGGTACCCCGGAGGAGGGATCCTCACGAGGGGAGAAGAAGTAGGGCCATAGGGCGGAGTGCACGGGACGGTGGTACGCGAGTTACCCGGCTTCGGGCGCACGATGACGGGGCCTCCGCTGCTTGGGAATTATCTGGGCGCTTGCACGTTGTTACAATGGTTGTGGTCGTGCCTCTAGGGCTCCCAGGATCCGACTTATAAAGGCGCACGGATCTAGGGTTTACATGGAGAGTCCTAGCCGGAATACAAGTTGCCTAACTACGGTACAATATCTTGCCGTGTACGTCAAGGATCCGCCTTCCTCATGGTCGTGCTCGATCCGGATACTTTATGGGCTTCCACGGATCCGGCCTCCTTCGGGTCGGTTGGGATCCGGCTCCGGGTTCTGGGCTGGACTTCATCCTTCACGATCAACAACAATGGGCCGCCCGATGGGCCCCATGCCACCATCACCGTCTGTGGGCCACCCGGGCTTGCCGGATCTAGGCCATGTCGTTGATATACCCATAAAGTATACCCACAACACATTGTATAACTTATATCTATTGTCATCTCTAGATGATGTGGCGATATAAGGGAAGGCGTGACTTCTCTACCACTGTACATGTCCTTATCTCTTTCACAACAAAGAACAGTTACTCCGGAGCCCGTACTAGTAGGACCAGAATTGTTTTTACTTCATCTAAACAAAAAGAGTTGTTTTTACTTTCGACGAAATAGCACTACTGCTACACTTTATGTGTAAAAGACCAACATGGTATTTCTGCACGTATTCTTTATTTGAAATACATTATATATATTAAAAATATTAAGTAAATATAAAAATATCTCGTGTATATCTTGACATGTTACGTACTCATAGAGTTGTTTCAGCAAAACTGACATGTTTTGTGTCCCATGTAAAAAAGATAGATTTTGGCGCTAAAATAATCTATTTCTCGAGACATTTTTTTTGTCTTTTTACATAGGACACAAAAAGTCAGTTTTATGTGAAACCTTATGTACGCACATAGAACATGTTCATCCACATGCGAACTTTTTCCTAAACTTTTTAACTTTTTAAAATATGTTTTGTACATACCGAGTGCATATGCATCCAGGATCAATTTTGAGTTTTCGATTGTATCAAAGCTAATGAAAGTCCCATTTCCATGTAAAGAAATAACATACTGCCTACTTCTCGTCGACTCCCTTTACGCGTATGAGGAGAGGTATGATTTTGGGCAAGGCGCGTTTGGCGTAGTGTATCGAATTGTAGCCTTAAAGCGATGTATCGGTCATCTTAGAATTTACACATGTCAGAAATTACATTATGGAATGGTAATCGCTGACGATTCAAACCCCAACCCCTAGGAAAAGAATCTTATGAGACCACCAAGTATACTTGCCCGGTAAGATAGACCCTATTCATCAGTTTTATCCACACGGATCTCAAAGCGCAGTTGTTTTCTTCTTCCCTAAACCAATTTGTCCTTGTTTCGCGATCTCCTGGCACTAGGCAGATCGACCGCATAGGTCTACGCGACGACATTGTTGCGCTAAAATATAGGAGGCGAGAGATCAGGCTTTTGATGTTGTATGCTCTCGTTGTGCTTAATAATGAATTTTGAAAAAGGTGTAGCCAATGAGGAGAAACATTTCAGACGAGCATCGGCTGGTTATGGCTGTGGCGCATTAGATACAGGAATGACGCTTGTGCCTATGGAATTAGCCCATAGTGGCTCTGAATCGAGCCGATTTTGTGTGGCTTCCTTGGTTGGAGGCATCAATGTAGCAAACTAGCAACTCTCAGCCGCTTTTTTCGATGCTCAGGGGAAAACCCTAGATACCTTATTCTAGAACGGACGACGTCGACCCTAGGAGCAGTGTTCCCTCTTGGGGGCATCGTTCTGGTGGTGTATTCAGTTAGAGGGGGCATTTTATCGTGAGGTGGTGTGACGGTGTTGGGTAGCAGGAGCCCCCTCCATGCAAGGAGTGTCATATGAGGTGCTTTAGCCATTACTCGTGGGATAGGATAGGCACATGTCCTCCTCCTTTGGGCATGTAGTTCCTCTTGGGTGTCGACGAGGCTGACGAAGACTCATGGTTGATCCGGTAGTGTGTCTTTCGAGTCGCCCGGCTGTGTGCCTCTTGTCTTTCGCCTTCCGTCGTCTTGTATGTCTTGTAGGACTTTACGTGTGGCTTGTTGTTGACTGTTGCTCAAGTTTTTTGCTTGGTTTTTCCCTAATAAACGAAGCATTGTGGATCTCTTGACGGTCTTCTTTTTGATCAATGGATTTGGTAGTTCTCCTAACATTAAAAAATATACAATATGATGAACATGCCACAACACCGCGCCGATTAGGTGCAAGAAGCACAATTCACTAAATTTCTGAATTTTTATTGAAGTTCATTCACATTCCCAATTTACAAAAAAAAAAAAAGTTGAGGCAACTTGTCCTAAGTAGAATCTCAAAAAGAAAAGAAAAAACACCTTACAGCCCAAGCAAGACATACTGTATTTCCGTATTTGTACATGTTGGATAATAACATGAGAAGTGCAGAAGAAAAGACTCCTACTACTAATAGAAAACACTCAAAACATTTGCACAGGAAGCTTTCTTACAGGAGACTACTACGTTTGCTGGAAGTCAACCACTAGAAATTCCAGGCTACACGCCTCGCTAACTACGCCAGAGCAATCGACAAACTGAAGCGAAGAACTAGACTTACGCCGGCGATACCGTGTCATACACACACCGTATTAACGTCCGAGATCGATCGAGGCTACCTAGACCTTGTCCACCTCCCGGAATCCGGCGCGGCCCCGCCGGGGACGGCCGCTGACCACGGCACCCACCCCGGCACTATCGCAGCATATGGAGGCGGCGTGCTTCCCGAGGAGCTCGCTGAGGAAGCCTCCCTTCTTGGCCTGCGCGTCCGGCTTGTGGCTGCGGACAGGGCTCACCATCTTCACCTTGGCCATCTTCCGCCGGTGGTGGTGGTGTCGGTGGTGCGCGTCCGCACCGGCACCGCCGCCACCGCTCTCCTTGACGAGCAGCCTCTCCAGCTCCCGCGTGATCCATTCCACCTCGTGCTTGTCCAGCAGCGTCGTCGGCTTGCACGCCTTCCCAGGCGACGGTGGTGGCAGAGCTGCGGCGGCCTTGGTGCCGGGTATAGCCATGGAGGCGACGGGGAGGCGAGTCAGTGAGATTGGATTGGGAGAAGAAGGGAGAAGGAGAAGTCAGGTCGGCCGAAGAGGACGGAGCAGCGGCATTTATGCAGCGCGAGTCTGGTAGCCGGCGTGGTCAACTCGCTGGAAAATAGCTCACCGGGTTTATGGTTTCCGCGGGCCGTGCGTGCCATGCATGGGGAGGCGACACGCTGTTTTAGTGTTTTGTTACACCGGCCGGCGAACGAAGCGCGTTGGCTGGTAAATGCACAGCACAGGATCCTAAATTCAAACAAACTCTTTCTTCCATGTTCTGTTGCAATTGCAACCGACGCTGCTACAAAGATGGCTACGGGCCGTGCGGTAAATTCGAAATTCGAATGGTAAACTGACGCACTCCGCACTCCTCCTATATGCATGCTAGGACTAGGAGCGCTGCTGCGCTGGTACTGGTAGTACGCAGTGGTAGCATGGATGCAGCATCTCTCCAGTGCGTAGGAGCCGAGAAACAAGGTTAAATCCAGCAGATCGTAAATTCAAATTCGATTTTTTCTTTCCATATTGCTAATATGGAACAAAGGGAGTACTGAGACATGGCCGGAGCGCTACGCTTGCGTAACTATTAACAAACATTCACTGACGCTCCAAAACTCTCACAAAAATATGTAATGCATGTCGACAAGCACTCACTCGGTCAAATACTCAAATGTACACGGAAGAGCATTTTCAAGGGATGATGAAAAATAGGGAATGTGAAAACTATTATAGGTCATCTCACATTTTGGATTTTATGGCACAAAATATAGAGCACTAGTTTCTAATAAGTCAGCTGCAAAATATAAGATGATGTAAATACTTATCTCCCCTCTTCCACAATTACACATATGTGAAACAAATAATATCAAACTTATCTTTAAATGAATATGAAAACAAAAATGGTACTTAATTATTACATCACACAAACAATTCATCAAGTAGCACACAAATCAACACACATGCACTTAAAGTTCATCACTTATTGTATGGAGTTCACATATATCTCATCGGTGTGCGGTATGTCACAACTGCTTGTCGCGTGCGGTAGGTCACAAATGCGGCTGGAGCGTCGGCGGTGTGCAGGAGGTGGCACCGGTCATGGTGGTCATGGGCGGGTCGCTAGCAAGCGGTGCGTTCCCTCCTGGCCACTAAACCGAAGCTCAGTTGACGTGCCCCGAAGACGACCGACGCGTTGACCATCTGGAATCGACCTACAGAGTCTCGACGGCGGATCGAGATTCGCCGCAGCGGCTGGGCAGGCGCATCTATCCTGGGATGTTGCAGAAGGCAGGTGAGGTTGGGTTAGGGAACGAGGGGGGACAATGGCAGACTTGGGGGTGATTTGGTTGTTGGCGGCAACTGTGGCGTGCGAGAGGTTTCGGATTGCCAATTGGCCTTCTTGCCATGTGGCTAGTTTGTTTTTGAGCAGTTATTTGTGCCGCAAATTTGCGGCATAAGAGACAAAATTGGGGTTGCCCCAAAAAGAGGCGATTTACACAAAAATAACCTTTCATTGAAAAAAACGCACAAAATAACCTTTCGGGCAAACTATTTCATGCCTCTAACCCTTTTGTGTGGCGCCCTTACGAAGGGCACCACACCTGTCTATGTGGCGCCCGTGAGAGCGGCGCCACACATTGTCGGCAGACAAGCTCGAGCCGCCACGTATAACAGAATGTGCGGCGCCCTTGCGAAGGGAGCCACACAGAAGGGTGTGGCGCCCTTGCGAAGGGAGCCACACAGAAGGGTGTGGCGCCCTTGCGAAGGACGCCACACAGAAGGATGTGGTGCCCTTGTGAAGGGAGCCACACAAAAGGGTTAGAAACGTGAAATAGTTTGGCTGGAGGGTCATTTTGTGCTATTTTTACCCAAAAAGGTTATTTTTGTGTAAATCGTCCCAAAAAGAATCTTCATCACCATATAGATATAGGGCATCTGCTGCAACATTGTTTTTGGCCATTCGTGTCCTAAACATTGTACCAAATTTGTTTTGCGTCATCTACTGAGAAAGATGCTCCAAGTTTGGTCGCAAGCTGCATTCGTGGGTGGTACCAACTCGTACAATGATTCGATGGGGGAAGATTGATCGTTAGCTAATCTGCACGCACGATGTAGTCAAGGGATCAGTTAGTGGATTTGTTTACGGGGCTCTCAACGTGCAGACAGGTAAACACTCGATCGATGAATCTAGTCCAACGACCGGCCGGCTAGCTAGTGGCGTCTCTGCGCAGAACTCGCGCGCGCGTTTGTTGTCAAAATAATTCACGCCCGCGGGCGGCTTCTCCCGCCATCAAAACCGCGTGTGGTGCTCAAGTCAAACCATGTGCTCAACCTAGTTAATTAACGAGGCTTTTTACGGTAGGGATTGGAGAATACTAACCGTCCAGGATGACAGATCTAATGGTTCAGTTTAATCAATACTACTTGATTTGAAGAGTAGTATTTCTTCACCCAAGGGCAGATTCGGTAGGGGCAAAAACACTAACCCATCTAATAAAGGAAACTTTCCTCTCCTTAACACATTCCATATATGAGATCCATGTATTGGATCTCTTTACGTTCATAGATATAGAGAATACTAAACTAGTTTCTTGTGTATCTCTAACTAACGGGGGTGGAGGAAAATTTAAATAGAGTGCCTAAATCTTGATCCAGAACTTACAATTGTTAATATGTGTATACAAAATAGTCAGAACGATAATAAATTTATGCACTGCTTGCTATTAAAGTAAATTTTGGCACCGATAGTTTCGCAAAATTTTATTTTGCACGCATAGGTTCCGTGGTTTTGGTTGACGAGATTTGATGAATCCTTGGTTGATTCATGATTAGCAAAAAAAAATTTATAATAGTTCAAAACCCCATTGCAATGAAGATGCAGTTCTATCTAAATGGCAGTGGTAAGTTTCGCCGGCTTTTAGACCAAATGGTTCTTGGTTTGGGCCACCAATATTTTTTTGCTAGTTATTGTATTTCAAATCATGTGATATTTTTCATTTATCTAGAGTATATGGCTTGTTATATCATATCTATACATCTCTTATATCCATCCGGCGACTGTGCCTTCACCGCCTCCTACCAAGTCGTTGTCGCCGATGCCAAGGTCGACGTAGTTGCATCCCGTTCGCCGACCATGCAATACCGACAGACAAGGGTGCTGCCATCGCTCTCAAGTCGTTGTGTGATTCTTCGAGGGAAAGTGCGAGCTCTGGGTTGTAGTCGGGGTTGTCGGCAGCGCGCAATAACACATGGCCCCTGACGTTCTCCAACCAAGGCTCCTCCTTGGCCTTCTTCATAGGGGGCCCCTGCTCCTTCTTCGGGCAGCAGAAGGTGATTTTACCTTGAGGTGGCGATGGCTGTCGTGTTGGCTCGTGAAAGACAATGCCGCATGGTGCCACCCTCTTCCTTGGAGGGGAGATTGAATCCTCCTTCAGCTCTCACTTAGGGACGACAAAGGGCGGGGTGCGCAGAGCGGGGGACAAAAGGAGAGCCAACGAAGAGGACAAGGGTGGTGTCGTCCTCCTCAAAGCACGCCGCGTCTCTGCACGTGGTGCGGAAGGTGGTGGAAGAGGCATATGCACCCCATCGCCCTAGACATGGGCGATGGAAACATCGAGGGTGCACCCAGGAATACCACGCAAGCATTCGTGGCCCTCATGGTTCTGTTGTCTACATTGTTGGCATCCCAGACAGGGCAGCGTGCTCCGTGTCCATCAATGCCTCCTCTCAGTTGCGGTAAAGAGCCCACACTACGTCTACTGTCAAAGTACAGGCCAAGTCCCTTCACGGCCACGCCACCGCAGCTGCGGCCACTTCCATTACCGCCCCACGATATCATCGGCCTCATTAGCGTGCACCATTGATTATAGTGGGAGAGATAGGAGGCGGCGCTTTTGGGTTGTGGGAATGTGAGTTGAGAGGGGGCGCCATTGCCTATTTAAGCTTGAGATGTACGAGAGAAGTCGGTGAGGCACATTAACGACGCCGCAACGATGTCCGGACACCCCGCTTGCCGTCGCCCAAGGAACTGACACCGTATTAATCAAAATTGACCAGCACTAAATTAGGATGAGCAAGTGCTATACCGATGACATGGCTGGTCCGTATGTCGGTAAATGACGTGGCGTTGACAACGACTTATGTTCAGCACTTGCGCAACGTCCTATTGGGGATGGTGCCGGTATGGTCTTAGGAATAAGAAAAAGGCATTCCGTAAAGAGATAAATTTCGGTGCCAACCCAAATTGCCAAATTTTGGTGATTTCGAAAAAATTGGATTTCAGTATTTAAAATTCGAACATAATTTATCCAGAATTTACATGATCTCCTGGAATAATTTAAAATAAAAGATGCTTAATAGAAGTTGCAGCCTTGAAGTATCTACTAAAAAACAGTACTGAAAAATCAACTGTCATTATTGGCTGAACCCGAGTGTCAGAACAGGATACAACCATACATCCAGAAAATGGTCATAGATTTTTGTGGATGTGTACGGTTAAAATCTTGTGGACAAAATAATGGTCGTGGAATAAATGGAGTCAATGCATCCTTCCTAAGTAGTACTAAATATTAAATTCTAACGTAGCACTGATTGTGGTAACAAATCAATCTAAATATATATCATGATTTTCTTATCACATGAATTACCCAAAATACCCCTCAAAATACTACTCTTCCATAGGACTAGTAAATTGTACCGTAAAAAACCTCTAATTAACAACTTGTGCATTCGCAAACAGAAATACTCCCCTAGCTTGTAAACGCGAGGTGGAATAAGTAGAAAACGATGGAGGCTCCACGCACGCGACGTACATGGAGGTTTGTTTAGCTGGGCACGAGGGCAGGCGACACGGAGACAGTATTATGCATTTAGTCCGTTCGATAGATAGGCTGGCTACATACACACTAGTGTCGTGATCAATGCATACGCGTCGCTTTCCTGTCTATGAATATGGTTGTCTTGCAATGAATTCTTCTGCCGCCCTGGCCCGGCCGTGTAGGGTTTATCTGCAGGAGAAATCGACCTAAGGGCATACAATGGTGATATCTTAGCAACGTCACGTAAGATAAATGCTGAGATGGAGAAAAGAGAAGGATAAAAAAAGATTTTGCCTTCTCTTAGCTAAGAGATCATCTCTTAGCACAATTTCTCTCGCCGCAAATTTAGGATGTCTTGTTACTAAAGACAAAACTAAAAAACAACCCATTGTACATCATGTTTTATTATTACTAGTAAATATGCTCGCGCGTTGCGGCGGATTAGTTTTTACTGAAATTGTTTTTACGAAAACAAAATTATCATTCCGGATATTTGATAATTTTTAATTTATTTTTAGTTGTCGAACACAATCCATAAATTTGAGTCACCTAAATTGCATATTTAAAAATATTTTTAAATTGTCAAGAATATTTTTAAAATTGAAATTTAGGTCTCATTTTCGGCTATCTGCCTCTAGATCCGATCGACGAAAGAAACCGCTGCGGAAATTCGATCGATGTCCCACAATTGGTCGGGAATAGTACTATTAGACTGTTGGTCGATAATAACCATCGGCCAGGAAATTGCACACGTAGCACATGAGCAAAATTCGTTGACTACTTATATCTCATCTATTGCGAATAATGCAAAGGTTAAGGAGTTCTTGACAAACCTAAAGCATGCAGAGGAGCGTGAGAGCAGCTCGGCCAGAAGATCCCCAAATCGTCTCTCCATTGTCAGCCGACTTGTATTTATTTTTTTCTCCCAAACTTTCCAGTCAACAAACTATTCGTTCCTCTTAAAAATTTCTCATACTGCAATTAATTATCCATGTTTCTGCATCACCCTTCGTGGAATTTCTCACTTTTAAGGAGGCCATACAAAATTCAGATAACAACTGCATTGTGATTAAACCTGCATTGCAACTTAAGCTAATGGAATGGACCTCTGCCAAACTACTCAACACCCAAACTCAACCAATAACTCCGTGGACAGGCTAAATGGATTGTGGTCATCTGTAAAGAAGCCTATGCATACGCAGGAAACATGCACCAAACAGTAACATGGTGGCAGAAGTGTAGATTCAGACAAATATGGCGATCGAATCCCCATCCATAGCTGGGGTCATGCAGCACGAACATAGGAAAGCCCTAGCGAAGAGCGAACACAGAAACCTGACACGAGATTAGTCGGAACTCAGCTGCAATTGTCACTGAATTGATATTAGAGAACAGCACACGCACGCCCAAAACGTATGGTAGACCTCCATTCAGATTCTTGGCTGATTCCTCGACCTGGCACTGGTTCGTTTAGAGCAGGTCTAACAGACCCCGAAAAGGAGGCCCGCCGCCAGGTCGGGCGTCACCGTCTAGCACGCCCCGTAAAAACGGCCCCCGCATCGATTTTTGCTGTTTTGGACTACGGGCGGGTCGTCGCCCCTACTTGTGCGGGGTGGGAGCGGGGATAGTGGGCGAAACCACTATCCCAATTCCGAAAGCGCGCGGACATTTCAGTCCCCATCCATCGCCGCCGCCGCAGCCACCCGCGCGCCGCCGGAATCCGTCGATCCGCGCCTCCGCCGTCCGCCGAGCGCGCGCCGCACCTCCGCGCACCCGGCGGTTCCGCGTCCCTCGCGCGCGCCGCCGCCGTCCACCGTGGTCTTCTCCGCCGTTTGTCGCCGGTGAGTATTCCGCCGCGTTCTTCCTCGTTGCCGCCGGTAAATGGGTCGGATTTCGGGCTGATCTATGGTTCCCCGTGGTAGATGGCTTCGGAGGATGTGCACATGGCGGATTTGGAGGCGACGTCGACCAATTGGTCATCGTCGGATTCCGATGATTCCGACATCGACGAGTTGCTCAACGACGACGAGACGGAGGTGATGGTGCTCCTGTTCGGCTTGAAGCAAACGGAGGACCGCTTGAAGCTGCTGGATCAGCGGAAAGGATCCGTGATGGGGCGTATGTGCATTCCGCGGAACCGCGCGCTCGGCCACGAACAGCTGATGCAAGATTATTTCGCCGAGGTACCGACCTATCCTCCCCGCCTCTTCCGTAGACGGTACCGAATGCGTAGGTCTTTGTTCGAGAGAATCGTGAAAGATTGCGAGGCAAATTGCGATTATTTCAAACAAAGAAGAAATGCTGCCCAAGTCATGGGATTTAGCCCATATCAAAAAATTTCTGCCGCCATGAGGGTTATTGCATACGGTATACCAGCAGATTATGAGTACCTTCGCATTGGTGTGCAAACAACCACGGATTGCGTGCGTATGTTTTCCAAGATGGTGATCAAGTTGTATGGAGAGAGTATCTCCGAGCTCCAAATGAGGATGATACAAAAAAGCTCATGGAGATCAATGAAAAGAGGGGTGGCCAGGGATGCTTGGTAGTTTGGATTGCATGCATTGGACATGGAAAAATTGTCCAAAAGCATGGCATGGAATGTATTGTGGCAAAAGCCGTGATGCTACCATTGTTCTTGAAGTTGTGGCCTCTCAAGACTTATGGATTTGGCATGCTTTTTTTGGATTGCCGGGGACACTCAACGACATCAACATCTTGAATAGATCCCCTTTGTTTGCAAGACTAGTTAGGGGTGAATCTCCACCTTGTAACTACAAAGTTATGAACAATGAGTACACCATGGGGTACTATCTCACAGATGGTATTTACCCTAACTATGCAACCCTTGTCAAGTCCATAAAAGAGAAAAAGGACAGGGCTTTGACAAGAAAGGAAGCTTGCTTCACCAAAAATCAAGAGGCATGCCGCAAGGATATTGAGAGAGCTTTTGGTGTCTTGCAAGCAAGGTTTGCAATTGTCCGGGGTCCTGCTAGGTTTTGGGACAAGGAAACTCTTGTTGATGTCATGACATGTTGTGTGATTCTTCACAACATGATCATTGAAGATGAAAGCGGTTTGAACTTGTCGTGTTTCTATGACAATGTTGGCACCCGAGTGCAGCCTGAGAGGAACCCTGATCGGATTGAAGCTTTTCTTGCAGCTCATCGAGGCATTGAAAATGCCGAGACTCATCACCAACTCACCTAAGATTTGATTGATCACCATTGGCAGTTGCATGGCCAATGATTTATTACATTCTTGTATGTGTGAAACATTCATTTCCTATTGTTGTATGTGTGAAACATTTGTTATTATTTGTTTAATTCTTGTTGACATTTCCGAAAAACATTATTGTAATAATTATGACGATTATTGTGTGATGCAAAACATTTATTTTATGTGAATGGTGTGTTGGTTCTAATATGCAATTTGTCAAAAAACCCTGTTTTGAGGGGCCGGAAACTCGGACGAGCTAGCAGAGCCCGTATCCGCACCCCCAGAATATTCTGTTTTATGGGGTGCGGATACGGGAGCTCGTCCGAGTTTTTGGCCGGCGAAAACTGGATACAGGGTCCTCTACTCGTGTTATACGGGGCGAAAATATACGGGGCCTGTTAGACTTGCTCTTAGGCTGTCATTGACCGCGACCCCGAGCTTGCGCCGCCGGCCATGGTCGTGGCAATCACCATGGCAGAATCGATTCGGACAAAAAGTTATGTTGGAGTTGGCAGAGCGGCGTGGTGGTGGCAGACTCGAGTCGAACAGAGATTTCCCGTGAGGTTGGTAAAACGCCAACACGGCCACTCGCGGCGAGACAGCATGGTTTCGGCGAAGTCGGCGGACTCCGTTGAGCATGAAACGGGAGTGTACGGATGACCCTGTCACCTCGACGCGGTCTGGGGCTTGCCGGCGCGCCGGGAGGTTTCTCTGGCCAGAGACATAATTAGTCGATCATCTCATCGGATGTAGAAGCACGATATAGGTCCTCGCTGTTGTCCGCCTATTTCAATAGCGATAATTTTGTGCCCAGGGAAAAGAAAAGACTAACAACGGCGAGATTTTATAGGAAGAACCAGGGGTGAACCGGACAAAGACATACCAACATAAACCTACACGCGTACGAATCGTGCTGCGTATCCTTAATGGACTCCAACATGAACCGTACGTATAAAAATAGATTTAGTTTCCTTCGAGGCTTGAGGAGTTTTCTTGAGCCGGGACTATGATGGACGAAGGCGTATTGGTGGAAGGACGAAAGCGTATTTGACGGACCAAACCAAGGAAACGTTAGCTCCTTTATTATTAGGTATAGATATCTAGATTACGTGGCAGCACTAAGATAAGACAGTTTTATCAACCATTGCGCATGCCCTAATGCTCCTTATCGTGCATATGCAGTTGTGAAATGTCTATTGTAGACCCTAAACTCGTAGAGATGAACTCTAAACTCCAAATCCATGTCTTTTCCACCCCGAACATCTCAATTCCGGCCTAAATCGAACCCTATACATGTTCTCCACGCGAGAAAGAAAACAAATATCAAACATGTACTCTCGATGACAATTTGGATTCACCTGCCATATCTATCTCTTCCCCCGATCCATGAAATTGAGCACCTCCTCATCCATCAAGGAAGACAACACCAACGACGCACCCTCCATGTGATCTCGGTCGTACTTGGGCACCCGGGGGTGGACCTGAGGATGCACGGCCTAGACAAGCCCATGCAAAATATGAACCGTACTCAATTTCATCCCCTACTGCTCGGGATGAGATCAGTTTGGGAGCGAGTAGGAGAAATAAATTGGGAGAAGAAGATGAATATGACATGTGGGTCCCACTGATAGTGAGAGTAACATGTAATCTAGGACATGATTGTTGCTTTTTCGGTGCACCAAGAAGTTCTAGGTTTGATTTAAACTGAGATTCTTAAGTTAAGGGTACAAATCGGTCTAATTCTCCTTTTCGTGAATATGCAGTTGGAAAACACGTAAAGGTGAACTCTGAACTCTAAATCCATGTCGGTTGCACCCCGAACATCTAGATACCAGTCTAAGTAGAAACCCAGACATGTTTTTCACGCGAGAAATAAAATCTTAAACTTGTACTCTCAGTGACAATGCGGACCCAAAAGTCATATACATCTCTTTCCTCTATGTCTCTCTTTCTACATCCATGGAATCGAGCACCTCCTCTTCCGCCAAGGAGGACAACACACACGACGTAGCCTCCATGCTATCTCGGTGGAGCACTTGGTGGACCCGAGGACGTACGGCCTAGAGAATCCCATAACGCATTTGAACCGTCCTCAAGTCCATCTCCTGTTGCTCAGGACGATATCAATTTGGGAGCGAGTAAGAGAAACAAGTTTGGGGAAGAAGATAAATATGACATCTGGGTCGCACTAAGAGAGTAACATGTAGTATCGGACATGATTGTTGCTTTCCCGATGCACCAAGAAGTTCTAGGTTTGGTTTAAACCGAGATTCTTAAGTTAAGGGTACACATGACAAAGATTTGAAACCAAGAGTTTATTTCGCCAACCTCTATGAGTTTTAGGTTTTAAATAAACTTTTTTCCTGTGCAGTTTCATCGATTTAGCGGCTTGTCTGTGTATCACGTGAGTCCGCAAATTTTAGCATGCATGTCATATGACGAGCATGCACCTTCTCTGTCCTACTTTTTCAGAAATGTGTCAGCTTTTTTCCTCTCTCTTGTTGCCACTTTGGAGGATCTAACTCTCAACTTGTAACTTATGTAGATTTAAACCAAAGTTCAATTTGAAAGTTGTTTGAATATTTCTGTTTCTGGTGAAGAGAGTTTCAAAACAATACCTATATTGAATATATTTTAAAAATATTTGAAATTGACTTTTGAAACATTCTAAAACTTTGAAAAACATTATGAAACTTGGCGAAAATATTTATGAAACATTCTGTTTCACCACGTTTCAAACTCGGTTCACCATAGTTGGAAAAATAATTATCAATTGACTTAGAGTTCAACTCATACAATATATTGATGAATAATAAGATAAACAAGTTTCATTGTCAACAATAATGTTTCAGTATGCTTTGTAATTCATGTATTGAATTTTGTTAATCTTGGAATTGTTTAAAATATTTGATCGAAACAAAAATAAATTGTTCATTTGATAATTATCCAAGTTATATTGCTCTTTTATGTCTAGGATTGAGAACTAAATATATGGAAGAAAGAGTTGTGAGTCATCATACCAAGTGCATGTAAAAGATTCTCTATGTATCTAAATCTCAAAACAAATACTCCGTAGATCAAATGGATGGCTCTAGTATCATAGTATGCATGCTATGCTACCTCGAGTGCACGCTAGATATGTATTTCCCTGTACCACACGTAAGGGCATGCACAATGGGGTGATATCAGTTTTTTTTATGCCACGTAAAATTTTTGCTTAGCGGAAGGAGAGAGAATGAAGAGAGAAGGTTGTATTCCTTTAACTAAGGAACCATGTTTTAGAAAATAAGGGAAGACAATTTTCTTCATTGTATGACATATCTCTACCTTTAGCCACAAATTTTCAACTAAAAATTAATTATTAATATTAATTGCTAGAGATGACTATAAAAGATAATGCATTGTATGACTTATATATGCTGCCTTCTCCAGCTGATATGACGAGTAAGAAAATGCATACCGTCTCCACCATGGTACATGCCCTAATACCCACATATGTAGCTTCCTGCAAGAGGCGCGTTCAGGACTTGAAGCCGCGTTCCAGCCTTTTCAGGTACCCTCCTCCTGCGTGTTTACTTAGGAGTTAATGAGTTATGCCGTTGATCTGCAAACGGCCAGACGTCATCAGAACGATGAGATAGTGCCAGATTTGATAGGTACAATTATTTCAAATTTGCCGCGGGCTGGGCCAGGATTGAGTACAGATAGTTGGTCCATGTGAAGAGAACAAGGGAGGATTGGCTAGAGAAGCATGCTGCCTCGTCTAGCACAGCTGAAGAAGGAAAATCTTGGACAAAGTTGTGGAAGTGTGAAGTTCTCTCGAAAATTCGAGTTTTCCTTTGGCGGCTAGCCTAGTGCTCGCTGCCGACGGGAGATGTTCGTCACCACAGGGGCATGGCTCAGTCAAAGGCATGCTTGGTATGTGGGCAGGAGGATTCATGGCGTCACTCATTGATTGAGTGCACCATGTCTAGGTGTGTGTGGGCACTGTCCAAACCCACCATTGTTGAGCATATAAGCATAGAGGCGGAACCATTGTCCCGCCAATGGATCTTCTCCATGATGCATTATATGGACCATGACGAGTTTACTATGTTGGTGGTCTCTCTTTGGGCTATCTGGCACGCAAGGAGGAAGCTCATCCACGAGGAGATTGCCCAGAGCCCGTTGACCACTCATCAGTTCATCGAGAGCTACCTGGCCGATCTACAGACGTGCAAGGGAAAGCAAAAGAGCCAGCCGGGGGAGAGGCGTAGTGCACCGGCGCCCAAGTGGATCGCACCTCCGCTGGGACTGTGCAAAGTTAACACGGACGGGGCCGTGGCGAAGACGGCGAATAGAGGTGCGGTGGGTGTGGTCTGCCGATCACAAGAAGGAACCTACCTCGGAGCCTCTGCGGTGGTTTTTGAGGGGATCACTCACCCAGGGTGCCTCGAAGCAATGGCGTGCAGAGAGTGTTTAGCACTTCTGGATGATCTACACGAAGGGGATGCCGTGATTGCCACGGACTGCCTGGAAGTGGTGAAGGGTTTGAAGGAGGAAAACATGGGCATCTACAACCATGTACTCCAGGAGATCAAGGAAGCAGCCAGAACGCGCGGAGGGGTGGTGTTTCGGCATGAAAATCGACGATCCAATGGCGAAGCCCACAGCCTAGCACGGCTGGCGACATCCCTACCAGCTGGAAGGCATGTCTGGCTAGGAAGAAGGCCCGAGGGCTTGTTATTTCATGTAAACATCTTAGCTTCTGATTAAAGAGGCTGAGAGGTTGTTCTAAAAAAAAAAGTGAAAACCAGCCGGGTACTCGTACCGTACTCCCCCTCAGTTTATGCTATAGCTGGTTGCCATTGCGGAAGCATACTTTTTTTTTTGCGGGGCTTGTGGAAGCATACCTATACTAGATGGACCCAGCGCGCTCTGCTGCGCCACCTTCGATATTAGCATTTTTTTCTGAACTTGAATAAGCAACACGCAAACATGTAAGAGATTAATTTCATTATACCTGCATACAATACAGGGCTATTTGGTTGCTTGAATACTCGTGGACGGTTTTGTTCTTCTAGTTACACCAGCAAAATGCAATTTTAGAGGAAAGAACATTTCCCATATAAAAAATTCATGATTAAAATTAAAGTACACATTTCTTATAGATTATACAATAAGGCTATATTAACTAAATAGAGTAAGGCCGTTGCAATCCGTGGCTTCTCAGAGTTTTGCCGGTGCGCACATCGCTGTGTGGGGCCCGCGACCGAACACCCTATCCTTTTCTTTCTCCGTTCCTATCTCATCTCTCCCTGATCCCGTCCGTGTTTCGCCCCGTACCGCAATCGAGAGAGAGAGAGAGGGCTGGAGCGGGAGCATCGCCGTCCACCTCGCCCAAGCCGGTGACGCCGTTGCTCTCTGCGGCGGAGAAAGCGACGGCGAACGATCCACCGGCGAGCAAAATACTTATGGTGGGGGGTTCAGGGTTCGCCGCCGCCGGAGATGAACGGGTTGTGGCGTAGCTTGGAGGGAGGCCGGGGGCTGTGGAGGACCGACGGAGGTGGAGCTTTGGGGAGGGCAAGGCGGCCGCGGGCGGTGGTGGCTGGCGGTCCGGCCGGTGGAGGTCGCGAGGGAATAGAGGTGTTCGTGGCGGGGCGGCGGCGGCACTCTTCGTCTTCCCCGGCGGTGCCGGTCTCGGCCCTATCCTATGGCAGCTCCTCTTCTCCTTCACATGGCGCGGGAGGAGGGATGGGAGGCCACCTTCCGAGGTCCCCGGCCTGATCTGTATTGCTGCCTCCGCTTCGGCCCTCTACCGCCGGCACCTCTACGCCAACTCTGTGCGGCGTCTCGCGTCGCCTGTATTCCTTCTTGGCCCACCATCTAGACGATGGGTCGCCGTACGTCCTCCTCTTGCCACCGAGAGGCCGAGAGGAGGCTGTTTCAGGAGATGCCGACGTGAATGTGGTGGTGCGGTCGTCAGCGTGCGAGAGAGGAGGAGGCCTGACGGTGGTGCTGTGGCCTGTGGGCACTGCTGCAGCGTCGGAAGATGAAAAAGACTTCGTCAAGCTGAGCCCCAACCCAAGGTACATGCTTCTCATCCATCTCTCATTTACTTCCGATACTACTCTTTCTCTAATTTCCTGAATCACATGATCTGGTGCCATCAATATTTGTTCCGGTTGTTAACATGACCAAGATGCATTGCTCCCTTACAACACCTATTTTATTCTCCTATGCTGCATCTTAGTCGCGTAGCTGAACATCCCAAAAAGTTACCAGATGTAGTTTGATGTGCTTGGACTGCAGCCCTCTTACTGTTGACAGTTGATTGATAGATCGAGAATAGTTACTGGCTAGGCTGAGAAACTAGGTATGGAGTTTTTTTGTTGAACGGTGTAACCTACAGGAGTTAAAAATGAAGCATGCCCATTTCTATCTTTGGTGAGATCAAGACATTTAACTGAATCTACTACAGAGAACTTTGCAACTGCAAAGTATTTCAGCTATAGAACTTAAGCTCTTTTCAGTTTTATGTAATATACTTATGTTTGTACAACGAGTGCTCACCATGTAGTCAACAGTAGAGTGGCGCTTCAGTGCTTTTGATTGATACCTTTGTTGTTTCAACCCCCTAGCTGAAAGTGGGGCTTTGGTCACAAAGTGAGCAGTTGAATTGCTGATATTTGGATTCATCAACTGATTGATTGGTTGCTTCTTCTTGCAAGATTATGTGGCACTAATAGAAGCAATGCATTCTATTGGTATAGAAAATAAAGTTACTAGCTCGCTAAATTTAGAACCCATCCTGTCTCCTCTAGCTTTATTATGTCTATGAATGTACAACACAATTTATCAATTCTATGGAATGGTAGTCTTGAAGGAAAAAAAATCTTCTAGGCAGTGGTGGTCTTGTGCATGTTGCTTCTGTTCAAGCTAGAGTGACTGTATCCCTAGATATGTAATGCATTCACTGAACTTCTATGCATTAGTTTTGTTTGGTCAGACTACTTTCCTGTGGTGGCCATCTCCCCTGTTGCTTCCTCCCCTATGAACGCGATCTGGGTGATGGTCGACGACTCCAGCGGCAGCAATGATGTCACTTGGTATTTGTATTCCACTCCTTGCTGCACGCCTATTCCCCAACTTATTCTAGGATATTTGATCTTGAAAGTTTAATAATAATTCTCTGGAATCCATAGAGGTTATAGCATTGGATCCACGCAGGTGTACTAGATATCTACATCGATGCATTTTTGTAACTGAAAGTGTAGCCGCATCATATACAGTTATACACTTAAATATGTGAAATCTACACTATTTATTTGTGAAGTAGACCGTGAATTGCAGAATTTAGCATGTTGATCAGGGAAAGCTTCCATAGAGGTCTGGTTTTGGAATCATAACTTAAATAGTCTTTTCGCTTAATTTAACCGAAAATTGTAGTATCCTTCGTTGATGAGTTCCTGGATCAGGGGTAGTGTGTGCTCAACATCTCAAGTGTACTGATGGATACAAAAGAAAAACGATGCAGTTTTAAGGCATATGGTATTTCCTTGTGAAGCCACTGAACTTAATCTTCTCAGTGTGGTTGTCAAATTTTTATTCAATCTTCAGACAGTTATTTTGCCATTCCGTTATCTCTGATTTTGTAGGAACCATCCCTACTATTTAGACTTTAGACTTTGTTTAAATCTATTTGTTTGTTAATTGTTATTCCTCTTGATTCCATTTTTCTCCTGAGATCATTATTCTAAGCTTTGAGCCTGTTGAGTACCCAACCAGCTGAGCCCCTTACTGCGCGAGCTTTGTAGGCCGTTTGATCCAAGGTAGAAGTTTAAATTTGACAACCTGTAGTAATCTGATTCTTCTCATCAATAATTTAGTCTGTTCTTGAAAGAATTTTAAATTTCCATATTCTGTACTATATCCGATTTGGAATTTTCTAGGAGAGAAAGATTATGCCTTTTCTTAGCACTGTGTAACAAATTTAGTCCGTTCTTTTCGATGGTTGAATGGATCGATGGGTGGTGCTCTAAGATATAAAGATGACAGGGACGCTAGATAGATGTATGACACCATGATGTGAAGTATATTTGGGGATTATGGCTTGGTGTTACCTTGATGAGATGGCACAATGATATGTAGGCAGATTAAGGCAACTGTAGTTATACAAGCATGAGTCCACCTCAGCTGACTGTTGTCAGTAGCAACCATGAGCTATTGGTCAGTTGTGCATTGGCATACTACGCTAATTATGCAAACGTCTCATCATGCACTGGATAAACTGAAGTTCGTTTGGATCATCAGTCATATGCTTATAAAAAAACTTAACACAACATGTTTCGTTCTCTGATTTCTTGGTAATCATCGTTAAATGCAAGTAGAATGTCCTCTGCCCACTGTTACTGAAATAAATTGACATATACTTTTATCACACTTACTCGATTATTACATTCTATATATTCCCTCTTATATCTAAGACCGGATATGCTATTTGCAACCTATCATCTTACTAATGAAACTAGCCTGCCAGAGCCCCTGTCATTGTTACTTAAATGATTTGCCATATACTTTAGTCACGCTGGATTTTCAGATTCCATTTGTTCCCTCTTATACATCTGACCAAGATCATAGATCTTATTTGCAATCTTTCACTTTACTAATGATTTGCTCTAACTTAGTAGTATGACAAGCAGTAGCATGAAAAGTAATAATCCATATTTACTGACTATTGTTATGAGAAGAATTAGATTAGCCTTTTACAAATATGTGTTGAAGTTATTATATTGGCTACAGGTGCAGACTAGACAAGCAAAGGACAACGACATGATCTGGTAGCCAGATTAGCCAATTGCCACCGCAATCGCTCTCGGCTACACATCTACACCAGCTTTATCAGGTTTGTATTATGGACATGTCTTATATCTACTATGGCAAAAGGAACTTCATATCTTGTCTGAAATCAGCCTATTAGGATTGATCTATTTCTGTTTAGCTTTTCAAAGTAAGGAATGTATGAACTTTAATGCTTTCTTAACATAAAGAAAGAACACTGCAGATCGGATGTAGTGTTTATTGTTTCACAAAACAAGTCAGCTCTCATTCTTCATCTAAATTTTATGTTGAAAATTTCTTTTTCTTTCACTCATGCTGACTACCTAAATATGTTAGGATATTATGCATCGTTTTGGAGATAATGTTGCTGGATTTTTTAACTTATACTTTAAACTAAAAGTTGTCTTGCCGCACCCAAGGCTTCCAGTCAGGAAGATAAGGCTAGCAGGCATTACGCATCCAAAGCTCTCAATCTGCATCGTCTACAATAACCTTGAATTTATATGTATTATTGGTTCTTTCAGACAATTTCAGTTTATGTTTATTATAATGCCACATTGCTTGCATCTTCTTAGAGAGATACAAGCAAATCTGGTGGTTTTATCTGCCTGCTACTAGAACTGAATCTTTGAATTTTTTTTTTGTTATTTTTCTCCCAGGGCAATGGAACTTCCAGTTGAATGGACTTGCATAAAGGAAGGAAAATAGTGGCAAATTTACTGTCAACTAACAGCATTTCAAATGTTTAATCTCAACCTACTCCCGTGTGAATATAAATTGGTGTTGGTCCGGAGGCATGTCGGTATATAGGGTATCTAAAGGTGTGAGATGTTCTTTTAATCTCATTAAAGTTTGGCATTTGTTTGTACCACTTGCGTAGTCCAAATAATTGTCATTTTGTGTTGGTTTCTTATACTTTGTGTGTTATCTTGCAGCAATGAGACCGAAGGTGTTGCCATCTTACTTTGCAGATCGATGAACCTTTACATGTGCCACTGGAAGTTTATTTGGTGGTCTTCTGATTAAATGCATCCACCAAAAGTTGGCGACGTTGTTACTTTTTAGAGGACTCCCTATCTGAATATTATTTGATCTTTTTTCTCTGGACATATAATTTAAAATTAAGAACTGTTACAACAACTACTTCCAAGTTAGTGAACATTTCTATATTGTGAAATTTATCTTAGTAGTCACATATGTGTTTATTGTATACCATCAGTTCTACAATCGGCATAATAGAGGATAGACCTGTCAATATTTTTCTGTTTATGCGAAGTTCTTTCTTTATTTACTTGCATTCTAAATACGCCTGCCCATATATGCTTCATTGTAGATTATGAACATCTAATGGTTCCTGGCCTTATTTTTGGTGCCAAATTTCATATGGTGTTGTTTGTAGCTGTAGCATTGGGCTTATTGTTGCTACTTATATTCTTTGTTTAAATAATTGCATATGTTTTTTGGTGCACATAAATTGCGTGTATTTTTGGTATCAAGAAAGATCGTAAGTTCTAAACTATAGCTCAACACACATAGCTAATTACATAATCTATCTTTTCGACTGTTTAGATTGTACATACTGTGTAGTTCTAATTTGATTTGTTAAAAATAGTCAGTAAATCTTCCATGCAATAAACCATAACCTTGGTACCTATAATGTTCATGCTATTGTATGAGGAAACGGTTATCAGTTATACTAAATCCATATTACCTACCTGTTGAAACAATGGGCGGTGGTAAATCTAACTGTCCATCTCATCTTACCCAGGTTCCGATGCTGATGTGCACCTACTTATATATGTGTTTATACAATATGTTGTGAAGTGTAATGGAATAATGATGATTATTAGAGACTAATTGGTTTATTATTCTGGCGTTCTGTGTATCTCTGTTTGTGATAATTTTATCAAAAATATATATTGATATCGCAAAATATATTACTGCACCAAAATGTATGTTTAGTTAATTGCAACATGGGAAGCTTTTGGTTATTCTAGAAGGTATTTTAAACCAAGGTTGATACTATATTGCTCAGTTTTTAGAGTTAAGACACGAATAGATTACAATATATTGATCATTTACTTAGGTGCATTTGCAGTGATGTGTTTCAATTGATTACTCCAAGCAAGCTCTGAAGTTCAGTAACTGTAGTTACAGTTGCGCATGTGGAAGCGCCTGTTGCCATGGTCTATTTTTTTAGTGAAATACTACGTATATATATAGTGCCATCTAAAAGGGTTATTGACCATAGTACTATAAGAAAAGCAAGTATGGACATGGTTCATCTGGAGACTGTACCTACAAATCTGCTCGAAACCTATATGAAGAGAGCAAAAGGAAAAGAGAAAAAACCTATGTTGCAGCCAATTGCCGGTATCAACATTACTGTAATTGGCGAGGGCGACTCATTTTTATTTAAAGCAAGCACTAAAAACACTAAAAATAAAAGTTGAACTGTTGCAGCTGACAAATTCACTGTGCATGTCGCGATGCCAAACATAATTTAGGCGGCACGGCGAAGCGCGCTTACCCTCTAGTAACGATAAAGTGCTCGTGTATCATGCAAAATTCTATGCTGCCACGGCTTGCTACTGTGAGGGAATCTACTTTCCTTTCACCTGCAAGTCTGCAACTTATAAATGCATCAATATCATAAGAAGTGGGTAATGCAATCGCAAAAGAGAAATTATGTGCAAGAACAGTCCAATCCAGGATTTGTACATGGAGATTAAGGAAAAAATTATAGAGATACACACTGTACCAACAATATATGTACTACATATTGTAATCACTGAAGATAAAAAGATGTGTGAGAACCAATGAGTATTAACAGAGTCTAATTAAACAACAAAGAATGCAGAAAATTAAAATTTGTATGCATAATTTAGGGAAACAAATTACTGTGAAGTGAGTTTGTCTAGTATTATGTCCATTTGCATGTGTGGCACCTACGTTATAAAAGATGTGATCTAGATTGTTGTACCATACATACAAATATAATCAAAAGTGATACCTGATGATTATCTTGACGATTCATATCGTATACATGACTGCAGTTTTCCGATCACATCTTATAAGCACAGGGCCCAGAAGAGAAAATGGTGATGTAATTGGGATGCATAATGTTTTGTTCCCGCTAATAAGCATGAAGCTCAGCTATATGTCTTCTAAATTCCTGCGCATTTTCATCCAAAACGGTGTAGATGGATTGTAGCTTTTCAGTTCAACACCTCGTTAATAGCATTTCTAAGAAGAAACTGTCACAAAAATGTGAAAGACCTTTATGACTATCTTTTGTGGCAATATGAGAGCTACATATGTAACTATATTCAACAAATTGCAGCCACAGAGAGTTCTGCTAAAGCAAACCCCATTAATCAACCTAAGAAAACTGTTGTACATAAGAGTAATTATGAAAGAAGAAAAGCAATGGAAATATAGTCATTTCCAGCAGAAGGAATGCCAAATCATGATAGAACAATGCACTGGGCTGTCTTCCACTATGATCCACCATCACTACAATTCGTGGATTTTTCAATCTGAGACAAAAATTAAGTTACCTCCCTACGAACATAAATCAGTTGCCCATTGCAGGAAAACAAATTGCACCTCAAGGAAACATACCTTGTTCGCACGAAACTGAATTAAACCTGGCAAAATTCTATTTACATGGATTGTCAGTGAAAATTTGCATGGCTACTACTTAGTTTATGTGCCAATTTTCTATTCGGAACACCATAAATAATGCACAGCTAAAATGTTGCAGTACGTTTCAAGCTTTTAGAAATTGGTTGCGAGTATCATCAAACAACAATGAGGAATCAAATATTTCTATGTAAGTGTCTATGTATTTTTTATTGGCTATTGCAGAGCTAACTTGCTAGCATTGAAAATTAGGGCTATAGACTGTGCAATAGTATTACTAAGACCATGAGCATCAAGATGGTATATCTCGCTGAACCTTCATGCTATGGAGTCCAACCTGCATGTGAATTCTTCTCGTGGTATCCACGGTCATCGGATGAGCTCACCAGGTTCTGTAATTATCAAGGCAATACATAGAGTTGAAAACAAAGCACAACTACCCTCATGCAACGTATTTGCAGATCAGACGGTAAAGAGGCAAATGTGCTTGTTACAGCGTGAACTCGGAATCTATCAATAGAGCCGAGCATAGAGGAGCAGCCAATGCTTCGGAAGATCCAACACCAGTTTTTTGTTTGGGTTCAGGGAGCAAGGCACGGCGCTAACAAAGGAAGAGGCACATACAACTCTAACATTGATGTCGGGAATGTTACTAAAATTATGATCAAATCGTATCAGTATCACAAAATTGGTGCGCAAAATTGTAGGAGATGAGAACAAATATGCAGTCGCAAAACAAAATAAGCACGCTTCAGAGAATACTTTCAAACGAACTCTGAGATAGCATTTTGAACATACAGTATAATAGTCACTCATGCATCTACTCTATATGTTTCTAATGGTCACATCATGTACAAATCCTACAAAGTTCACTTGGTCTTCCTACATGTATTAATTTAGAAGACACGAATCCAACGTAACTTCATGTCATGTGGAAAAAACAATATTAAGTGATGCAGACGACACTACAGATCATTGTAGAATAAATATTAGACAGAATAGAAAAAGTTGCCTGCATAATTACGTCATATCATCAAATCAACACAAAAAAGTCTTGGTCCACCATTTCAACAGATTAACTACAGAAAGATAAAAACACGCGAAAAGCTGGAAAAGGTGTGTGGCAAGTGGCAACCAACAATGACATTTATATGTTTTGGCCATTCGTGTCCTAAACATTGTACCAAATTTGTTTTGCGTCATCTACTGAGAAAGATGCTCCAAGTTTGGTCGCAAGCTGCATTCGTGGGTGGTACCAACTCGTACAATGATTCGATGGGGGAAGATTGATCGTTAGCTAATCTGCACGCACGACGCAGTCAAGGGATCAGTTAGAGGATTTGTTTACGGGGCTCTCAACGTGCGGACAGGTAAACACTCGATTGATGCGCGCTTAATCTAGTCCAACGACCGGCCGGCTAGCTAGTGGCGCCTGCGCATAACTCTCGCGCGCGTTTGTTGTCAAAATTATTCACGCGCGCCCGCGGGTGGCTTCTCCCGCCATCAAAACCGCGTGTGTGCTACTGCTAACCATGTGCCCAACCTAGTTAATTAACAACTTGTGCATTCGCAGAAAGAAATACTCCACTAGTCCACTAGCTTGTAAACGCGAGATGGAATAAGTAGAAAACGATGGAGGCTCCACGCACGCGACGTACGTGGAGGTTTGTTTTGCTGGGCACGAGGGCAGGCGACACGGAGACAGTATCATGCATTTAGTCCGTTCGATAGCTACGGTGGCTACATACACACCAGTGTCGTGATCAATGCATACGCGTCGCTTTCCTGTCTATGAAGAGGTGTGCTTCGGTGCGCACCCTCTCCAAACTCGCGACTTATCGCCCAAGGGGTACGATGGTCCCGATTTTGTTTTTTTTTTGTGCCCGCCGAAACCCATATCCAAGCCCAATGCAAGACTCGTATGGATATACAGGGCCTGGGCGTATCTATACGGACGACCCCACGTGGGTGGGTCCCACGTGCCAAGCTAATCACCGTGATTAGCTCCCATTGCATGCATCGTTTTCATCGGCACGTACTGGAGATCTGATCGAGCTGTTCCACGCCGTCGCTAGGTTAAACGCAAGCGGTTGTTGCCGGCCCGGCCGTCGGCGGTTGTTGCCGGCACGTCCGTCGCCGCCGGTGGTTGTTTCGCATCTCGACGCCGCCGACCGCGCGCGAAGCCCCCCGCAGATCGACGACCTTGGAAAGGCGCGCCGCCGGCTCGGCATCTTCCCCGCTAGGGTTTAAAATCACAGGTACCATGACTTCATCTTGTAGCATAGTAAGAGGACGCAATTCTGCCGGTTTTTCATTTCTAATTATGGTCCAATACTACAGAATATGGAGAACTCTATATCTGGTATGATTGAGGAACAAAACGAGTACGTCGGCTATAATTCCGATGACTCTGAAATGGAGGAAAATTTGCAGCACGAAGCCGGCTGGAGCGAAGACGAGTTTGATGTGAGCCACTATTTTTCATTTCGATTACCAGCAGTCCAGCATCATCAAATTATATATGGTTCCTCATGTCATAATTTATGCAGATTGCGTACGATGAATTTGATAATGATGACAACCATGGTGAACACACAGACGATCAAAATGATGAGAACCATGCTGAACACACAGACAGTCTAAATACTAGTGAGGTATGTGTAGTGACTCATACAATGACATAAAATGATGCATGAAATGATGGCAACTGTAAAATTTACGGTTAATAAATTTCGCAATGCATTAATAAATTTCAGGCACAATTTGACACGCAGCTTGAGTACGACTATTACGGTGAATCTGACTTGGACACGGGCCACACTGATGATGTGGAAGGTGCATCAGTTCCTGAGGATTCTGTTGACATGAGCCAGGTTGTTATCTCTTTTTTATCAGTCTTATATAGCTGGAACACATAAATTTATAGTTTTAATTAATGCCTACGTTTTCTACTTGCAGGCGACGCCAAGCGCTAGTCAGCCTGAGAAACCACAGAAAGGTAGCAATGGCAATGAATATCCTGATAGTGATCGGGATTTATACTGGATGATAAAACAGATGACTTTTATTTCTGAAGCAGCAGCATATTCTTTCTACAACAGATATGCTTTTGATTATGGGTTCAGCGTCCGGCTTGACCAGGTTAAGCGGTTTGATGATGGAGTAATTCGGTTAAGGCGTTTTGTGTGTTCCAGACAGGGCAGACGTCCCAAAAACCAACTGACCACGGAAGGCCGTGTATATAGGCACAGACCTGAGTCTCGCTGCGGCTGCAAGGCACGTTTGGTGGTCAAGTTTGATGGAAGAACTGGTTTCTGGGTTGTTGAAGATTTTCGTGACAAACATAACCATGACCCAGCTGAACCATGTCAGACTCCGTTTCTGCGGTCCCATAGGACGATCAACGACGCGCAGAGATCTGAGATATTATCAATGGGATCCATGGGGATCAGGAAGCACCTCATTATGAGAAAATTCATTGCAGGCTCCGGTTCATTTGCTGGTGTTGGATTCACAAGAAAGGATTTGTACAACATGTGCTCTAGGGAGAGGAGGAGGCTGCTTTTCGACGGTGACGCTACCACAGCCATCCGCATTATGTCAAAGAGGAAAAAGAGGGACCCTGAATTTTTCTTTGAATATGACGTTGATGAAAAAGGCCGTCTGAAGCACATGTTCTGGTGTGATTCCCAGTCACGTAGGGATTACCAGGACTACGGAGATGTGCTGGTGTTTGATAGCACATACAAGATGAATAAATATAAGATGCCATTTGTTCCTTTTGTGGGCTTGAACAACCACCGTAGGACAACGGTTTTTGGGTGTGCCATCCTTTCAAGTGAGAATGAACAAACATATGTTTGGCTTCTAAAGACTTTCCTCAAAGCGATGTGTCAACAGAAGCCAAAGGCAGTAATCACGGATGCAGATGCCGCGATGATCGCCGCAATCGGCGAAGTATTTTCTGGTGTGTCGCATCGCATCTGCAGCTTCCACATTGAAAAAAATATGGAGATGCATCTACCTAACAAGTCACTGAACGAGTTCAGGACTCTTTTGTATTACACCACCTCAGAGCAAGTATTTGAGGAGCGATGGCATGCATTTTACAGAAAATGGCAATCCCCAAAAACCAGAACATGGATGAAGAGGATGTACACCAAGAGGAAACTTTGGGCTGCAGCGTATCTCTCTCAAGGATTCTGGCTGGGTATGAAAAGTAACCAGCGGAGTGAAAGTTTAAACTCTTGTCTGCACCTGCACCTAGATGGGGAAATGACAATTGTTGATATGATTATGCACTACGACAACGCAATTGTCCGTCTCCGTGAGAACGAAGCCCACGACGACTGCACGGCTTCACAGACTACACCAGTGGCAATTACTAATTTCAGAGAACTAGAGGTTGATGCTGCAAAAATCTTCACTCCTGCTGTGTTCTATATTATTCAAGGTGAGCTTTCAAAGATTGGCGGCATAGAGATCTTAGAAAAAATGCAGGCAGGAGACTCAAACATCTTCATTGTGGCATGGAGGAATCATGTAAGGACCAGGTTCTACGTGGAATATAGACCCAAGGAGGCAGAAATTATAAGGTGCAGCTGTCAAAGGATGATTAGAAAGGGGATACCTTGCAAGCACATACTGCATGTGCTGCATTTCTTGAAATTTACTGAAATTCCACAATGTTGTGCTCTACGACGATTCACAAAAAATGCCAGGTTAGGGTTGCCAGCTAAACGCACCAGCGACATGTTTGGGTGGGGTTGGTCTGGGGCAGAGGAGCGGATGAAATACAGCAGGATGAATATTAAGGTATCACAGGCTATGCATATTGCATTAAACAATTCAGAGGAATATGATCTGCTGAACAGTACCATTGATGGCATAATTTCTAGAAGAGAGGGTTATGCTAAAGGTAAAGCATATGGTCCCCTCAGGTCGGTGCATGAAAATGAAGATGCTAGTGGACCATGCGATATTGTTGTTGGTGATCCTTTGAAAGTGTCCACTAAGGGTGCACCTAGGCAAGAAGCGCAGAAATCTCCAATGACAAAAAATGGAAGACCACTAGGACACAAGGAACGCAGGGTGCAGGTGTGCGGGGCATGCCAAGGAGAAGGGCATAACAGAAGAAACCCAATATGCATATTTCATCCGAAGTAAGTTTTTCTGCCATTTTGTTTCATATATTTTAAAAGATTCATATGAGTTGTTGTGTAATTTTATGCCTGTGAACATGTGCAGGAATGTGCTGCAGCAGGAAGGGTAGTTATTTCATAGTTATCTAAAGGGCAGTAAATTTCCTTAATTATGAATGGGACGACTATAGCTTTGTATTTGATGGAGTTGTTAATGTTTGCAACGTACTGATGTTTTTATTTTGTACTGATGTTCTTAATTCTCTGGTGTTCTTTTGTAAAAATGGCAAAAGACATTATATATTGTGAAGTAGGCATTTCCTTATAATCATCATAGCATGCATGTACAAAGATAAAAATAATTGCATACTTTCGATAATGGGAAATAAAATCAATGTTACAAAAATTTGTACATAATCATAACCGAATAAATATTGTTTACAACCGAAGACAATTAAAAATTCAATATTACTGCACGATATGAGAGTTAGTGACATATTCATCTTCGCTTTTGGTCGAAGCGTCGTCGATGGTGAATTCAAGATGGTAGTAGATAGGCTCTGAAATATGAACACTTAGTTCATACTCCAAATATTTTGTTATGTTTTTCAAGAACCATTGTGTCATTGATTTATTATCTTCATCTTATTTTCTGTTCATGGACTTCCGTGTGTGTTGCTCCATCGTGAGTCCGTAAAGTGTTTTCGTAAGTAAAACGTCCTTATGTATAGCATTTACTGACCGTCCATTGGGGCAACTGACGACCCAGTTTGCTGCACGGCAGCCTAGGCGACGCATTTACCGTGGCTCCTGCGCGTGGATAACCAGTGGCTCCTGCGCGTGGTTTACCGGTGGCGTCCCAACTACATATGTCGCTTCACAACCGGCGAGCTAGGCATTAGGAGGGGAACGGATTCGGTGGCATCATAATAGCGAACACGCGTGGCTTCCCAGTCAACAGGTCGTCAACAGCGAACACGCGTACAAGGCCGCAGCACCACTCACTCGATCGGGGTTCACCGACAGTCCATTTTATCCCATCCAGTGGAGCACAACAGGCCATCCCGCACCAAACCCTACCTAAACCCGCCGCCGTCGAGCAGCCGTAGCAAGCGATGGGCCTCAACGACCACGAAGCCGGAGGGAGCAGCGCCCGCGGAGCTAAAATCCGCCGTGCGGCCCGTCGTTCTCAGAGCCTCAACCCCGACGAAGCGACGATCTTGGCCGAGGCGCGGCTGCTCGTTCCGCCGTACTGGCACCTGCCAGCTGGTTGGAGGGTGAGCGCCGCCGGGTACGCCATCCCGCCGGTGCCTGAAAAAGACGAAGATCTGCGCGGCTACATCCGCCGCCGTCGAGCTGCCCTCACGCCGTGGGATCGGGCGAACCCAGACTGGGGGGAGGACAGCGCCTTGTGGAGGCCCCGGTTCGAGATGGAGCGCCTCGACGAGCTCGCCAACCAGTACGGTATGTACGCCGGCGGGAGGTACAATCAACTAGGGCGGCAGTCCTTCTGGGCCGGCAAGGACGTGGACACCGTGCTCGCGGCGCACGGCTATGTCCCTCTTCCTCGAGGCGCGCCACGCCGCCTACCACCACCGTACGGCGAACCACGGGCACCTCCAGCTCTTCCGCCGCGCCGCCACGAAGGGATCGTCCTTCCACCTCCAGCGACAAGCGAGCCGCGGGACCAAATTTCCATTCGCGGCCCTGCACCTCATCTGCGCGTTCCCAAGCCGGAGCCGCAACCGGATCCGGAGCCCGAGCCGCAGCCGAGGTGGACTGCGTATCTCCATTACCAGTCGGAGATTCGGGCTCCCGACGACCCCGCCGACACACCGGGCCTCACCCAGGCGCTCCAGCAGTCCAAGGCCGAAGTGGAGGACGACAAATGGTGGTCCTCCGACGACGATGAGGACGTGATATTGGGAGATGTGGAACTGAGTTACCAGGCCCAGATGAGGGCTCACGATGACCCAGCCGATACACCGGGCCTCACCCAGGCGCTCCAGCAGTCCAAGGCGCTCCAGGAGTCCAAGGTCGAAGAGGAGGGCGGAAAATGGTGGTCCTCCGACGAAGAGGATTAGGCGGGTTGCATGTCTTGGAGGGACAAGCAAGATGTAGAGGCCGCCGATTTAGTGTTTTTTTCTTCCCTTCGCTGTTCAATCTTGTGTAAGAAACTTAGAAGGAATGAAAATCCCCTGTCGGCCCTATGTTTTAATGCCAGGTGTCTTAACTTTCTTGCATTTTCTAGTTTATTAGTTCAAAAGACGTAGCTTGGTTAAGATCTAGGGTAAAAAATGAGTAAAAAATATTCACATGTTGGTAGACTTGTGAACCCAAAACAAATAGTCTGTAAAAAATAGACCTCTTTTTTTTTGTTCAAAATGAAATATGCCCTATATATTGTTGACTAAAGGTGCATTGGTTTCACAAAGTCTCGTAGGGTTCCCACATGAAATAACCGTGTAGTCAGTTGGAATTAGTCACATGTTGGGCCTTTTGTTTCTGTTGTGGCCGGTTTTTGTTGGCCCATTTTTATAGCCCGAGGCTTTTGTGCGGAGATTGTCTGCGGTTATTGTTGAAGCGGGGACACCGAGCGGCGAGGAGCGACGGCGAACGACGGCGACGGCGAGAGCGAGAGCGGAGGCGCTTCTTCTTTTGGTCGTAGCCCCGGTGGTACTTTTCTGAGCCCCTGCAGTACATTCTGCACGCCCCCCTCCACGACTTGCTGCCGCGCGCCGCCGCTGATGTAGGGTAGCTATCTATTAGGGTTAGTACCCAGAAATCTAGGACATCAGCAGGAGTTTGTAGTTCATTGTGAACATTGATTTAATTCTTTGGATTTCTGTTATTGGAATGTTTCGAATGTGTTTGATATGTTATATTATTTTTGTCAGAGATGGATGAAGAAGCAGGATGTCTTATTTGCGGCCAGCCTGACACTAACTGCTTCCGGTCCAAGCGTCGTGCATTTTCATTTGATGTAGCGATGGTGCATTTGTTTGAAGAACTAATTGTATGTATGTTTTGCATAGTACAAGCTAGATATACATTATTTCCCCGCCGTTAGTACTATTTGCATTTGTTTGTTTGATCTTTTCTAAAAAAATTGTTTTTTGTTTTCAATTCTTCAGGCCGTGCCTTGCCATGCTAGGGAGATGCTACATAGTTTAGTAGATAAGTGGGTTGTTGCTGAATGCAATCATGGTTCTGTTTATCATTTCCATGTGGAGAAGACTGAAGCAAGAACTTACCTTTGTGGACCATTCTGGAGTTCTTTTGTAGACGCTTATGTTATGGATGAAAATGACATTGTGGAGTTCACATATGATGAAACTACTTCCAAGTTTGAAGTTGTTATATTCAACGCTGACCGTGACGAAAAACCATGGGTTCAGTTACCAGGCATGTTTCTTTGTTTCTAATTATTATTGTGATATTGTTTTCACATATTTCTCATTGTTCATTCTGTTTTATTTTTTTGTTTGTTCAGATTGTTGGGAGGTTTTGGAGTGCTGCAGAGTTACTTTTGAGAAAACATTTTCTCAAATTTGCTAGATATTAACTCCGCAGAGATGAATGCAGTTACATGGGCTATATTCAAAGAGCTAAATAAAGTGGAGGAAAACGAATTCCTCGATTTCTTTGAAGTACCTCAGTTCTTTGTGACGAGGTTGAATGAATCTTCTCTTACTCGTTTGGTTAGTAACTTTTTCACTTGTTTTTAAGTTTCATTCATAACATACTAACAGTGTTAACGTGTTCTTTGTTTATATTTTACTTTTTTGTAGCTCATTCCATTTGATGTTGCACGTGGATACTATAGGCCGAGAGAAGGTGCTGCTATTTTTTATAGCAGATCTATTAATGGACAAATGGTTGGAGCTTATACAATCTACAAGGGGCAGCATATTGAGTTTGTAGATGGATGGAATGCGTTCTGTGTAGCAGCTCATCTTGTGATAGGTTCATTAGTATGTCTGAAGATTGAGTTCAGGGATTTGTGCATCAGGCTTGAGATTGAAGATATCACATTATAAGATATGCATATGGATGAATCCTCATAGAATGAAAGGAGAAATTGTAATTCATCTTTGTACTTTCGTTGTACTATTTTTATTTCAGCAAAAAAATTCGTGCGTTTTTAGTGTCACACGTTTTTTAGGACATAATACGTTGGTTAATTCTGTTTCAACCCTAAATGCACATGTGCTGCTGATATATTCGGTTAACATTCCGGACAGGTAATAATAGGCCGGTTTGTACTAAGCCCATTAACGTGGAGCATGGACGCGGGGAAGGAATACTCATGGCCCATCCAGCAGGGTTCTCTAGTTTTCTTTTGTTATTTTCTCAACTCGAATTCAACAGAAATTTAATACTTTATTTTCACATAAATTCAAAAAATGAAAAAACCTTCACACTTCGTCTTACAATGGATACGAGAGTGTGTGCAAAAATTTCTGGAGCGTTTCTCGAAGGTCGAAAAATCCACATTCTTAGAAACGGAACCGTTTGGGTTACATCAAACCACTTTTTCTAAGCTAGTCGATTTTTCGACCTTCGAAAAAAAATCCAGTTTTTTTACCCAATATGTCACACGTTTTTGTGAACATAATCCGTTGGTTAAAACTTTTTTGAATTTTTCGAATTTAACCAGCTGATGTGTTGCAGATTTATTAAATAAAAATTTAAATACTTTTCAGTTAGGCCGTCAGACATGTAACGGGCCAATGTGGGCCGCCAGACCTCTAACTGCATGTTCGCCTCCCGCCCCTATATCCGCCCAATACTGTGGCAGTTCCACCGTTCTGTCCCAACCCCGGCCGTTCGTCTACCGCATCCCAGTGCTCCCTTCCTCCCACGCTGTCCATGGCATCTGCCTCTTCCTCCGTCGTGGCCGGAGACGAGAAGTCCACGACGGAGAAGTACCGCATCCTTGCGCACGGGAGTACATATATCGACGTCGTCTACACCAATGAGGCGGCGACTGTTGATAGAATTCTTCGTATGTACGAGGGTTGGCTCGACGAGGACGAGGACAGGTTCAAGTTCGTTGGTCTGGATCTCGAGTATGACTCTAGCGGACACAAGTTGGCGGTAATGCAAATCGCCATGAGGGAGCACGTTCTTGTATTCCACTACATTAGGTAGAAGGATCATTGATTTTTATGTCCCTACATTCAATTTAAAGCGTCCCTACATTTTCATTACAGTACTTGTTGAATTTATTTGTGCTGCTCTTGACAAAGGTGCAAGGATCATTGTCCGCGCCTACTGACTTTTCTCAAGGACAAGCAATACACTTTTACAAGTGTTGATAAAAGAAATGACACAAAAGTTCTTCGTGCGGCCGGTCTTCCTGTTCCAGAAGAGAGACACATCGACATCCAGGACATTTTCAAGATTAAAGGTCAACCGCAGGCTGGAATGGCTGATCTTGCAGGAAAGCTCATTGATCCCAAGTTTGCCAACATGAAGAAGGAGTTCAAGTACAACCGGCGAAGGAAGGAAGGGCATTCTTTCTGGGAATACAAGCCACTGTCCTGGATGAACCTCGAATACGCAGCTATTGACGGCTACCTCAGTTATGAGATATACAACAAGATCTACACGGTGAACGAGGGACAAGCTCACCTCCAGAGATCAGGCCACATCTGCCCCAAATGCAAAAATCAGGATGAATCTTCATCAATGAACAAGCGTTAGAAGCAAGCCTGGGAGTGATAAGAATCAACGGGGCAAGTACTAGTGTGTTTGTGCAGTCTGTAATTATAGGCGCGGCCGTAATTATATTCGCGATGTGTCCAAGACATAGTTGTGCTCTATGTTATTTGTGAACAAATTCTCCATATTGTTTTGTAAGTATCATACAGTGATCTGTGCAGTCTGTAATCATATTCGCAATGTGTGCAAGACATAAGCTGTGCTCTATGTCATTCGTGAACAAAATTGTACATAATCATAACCGAATAAATATTGTTTACAACCAAAGACAATTAAAAATTCAATATTACATGTGTCCGGAAACCTGATGCCGGAGCAAACCGAACAGTCACACTATCAAATTTATATTTTCCTGGTCTTTGCTAGGAATCTCACTTTGTTTTTCACGCCGTCAAGAATGTTGTGTGGTGATAAAACAATGTTTGCAACTGTACTTTCTCTCGATTCATCGACTGTGGCCTGCCAAAACATTATAAGGTGTTATACACATGGCTTGTTAACATTGTTAAAATTAACCGAGTGCATGGAACATAGTATAGCCAACCTGAGAAACCGGGCAAGTCATCTGATCTCCGTCCCAGTGCTCCATACATTGCAATACCCATAATCCGCATGAATTGCTGGTATATAATGTGACAAAATTTAAAAGTGTCCGCATATACAAAACCGACTTTCTTTATGTGTAATGCAATATAGGTACTTACGTATCGGTTTGCTTAGGGATGTCATAGCTTTTAATAGGCCATTCGTCGACATCAGGATATTCTGTGTCACAAGTATTGTTTGCTTCTTGTATGTCCTGTGAAATTTGCCCAATCTACGAAACAACAAATATATTACTGCACAGACATGACAAAGTACACAAAGACATGTATGTAGAGAGAGTGTAATACCAAGTCTTCCACAACTGATTTTGACAGCCCTAAAACAAACAGAGGATCAAGGACCTGGAATTCCTTCTTCTTTGTATGCATGACAACAGTTATGTAATGAGTTTTCCGTATGTTCAGTGCGAAAAATGTCTACAAGAGAAGGAAAAACCTTTATCAATTATCATATTGTTTTATTCTAATTTTGCATGAAACATTGAAAGAAACTGCTGTTACCTTCTCACGCTTGAAATATTCATCCATAACCCTACCTAAGGCTCCTGGTCTTGTAACTACCTCATCTATATTTCTAATATTGTATTTTTTTCTGTATTGTTTTTCTGCTTGTTCAATGAGATAGTTTGACCTCCACGCAGGAAGTAACATTCGATCAGACCCAACACGGAGAGACAAATACCCAATAGCAGCATCAATAATCTGATAGCAACAACAATATTTTCAAATTCAAATAGTTTAATTACGAGTATAACGCAAACTTTTGGTTTTGAAGACTTACATCATCAGATAGCCATTCGTGCGCAAGTACGACGTTAAGCTTTTCTGAAGACAAGCTGGCGCCATATTCATTCTTGTACACTGCTTTAGATGCTTGTTTTGGTAGCTTGGATATTGTTTTAACATATAAAGCGGCAGCTTCTATTTCCTGCTGTGTTGGCACTGCCGAAGATACCCCAACTTCATGGTCTGCAAACAACCCTGATGCACATAATAGTAATAACATATGTGTTACAGGTTGCAGACATCATTTATTTGCCAACAAAGAAATAACGAATAAATGGTGTTACCTTTCTTTACACGGCTTTGACGTTTTGCTCTAGGTTTCGCGACCACATATGGTGATCCATATTTTTGATTCGTCGTCCGTTTCCTTTTCCCTCCAACTTGTACCGCCGCTGCGTTTCTCCTTCTACCATTACTATTTGCACACTTTGCTGTATTGCCCTTCTTCCTACTAGCCTCTCGTCCCATTGTTTCAACACTATGAGTACTCATAACTTCATGTTCACCGTCATGTAGGTCATCCTTCTGTCCAGCATTCACCTTGGTGGTAGATCTTGCGAAAATGTCATCCGGTATATCCGAGGACGATGATGCTGGTTTTGTGGTATCATTTAAGATAAAAGGATTATCTTGTGTACCCTCCGTGTTACCGAGGTTTCCTGGTGTGACGTACACATTACCTCCTGCCTCCGGCACCCCATTAGGCTTAGGAGGTGTGACAAACTTACCAGAATTCTTTGCTAAATTGCTAACTAAAGCATCTAACTCGTCAGAACTGTTCTTGTACATGAATTCTTTCTTAGACGAATCATCGATGTGATTAGAAGTCTCTTCTTCCTCATCTCCTCCTTTCCCTGACTCTGATCCTTCAACCGGTTTGTACATGACACCATTCTTATTTAGCATTTTTAGGACTTCCTGCAAAACAAGTAGTACCATAATTATTCATTACTGATAATGTAATACTTTCGTGTTTGTAAAATGTATGGCTCCTCACCTCTGCACATCTCTTTGGTACAAGTGCTAATTGTTTGTCAATGTGATCCGTCAGTTCCTTCTTCAAACTTTCCAATATTATGTCCTTGTTACTAAGCCTCGGTCTCGAACGTGCCGAACGTGACTGTTCACCATTCTGCGATGTGTTTTGCTTTGTTTGCGCTCTGGCATTGGCTTGAGTTGTAAGATCATTAATAATCTGCATGTCAAATTAGAAAACAAATGTCATAAATTAATATAACAACACAACGTCGACTATGATATAATGTAGCTACAAGTAGTGATAAAAACAAAACCTTCACTTTGCCTCTCCCACGACCATTTGTATAGTCGTACTGCGACCTCCTTTCCGCTTCCGCTTCAGTCCAGTTTTTCATTAGTGGCCGAATAGACTTGTGTGGAATATACGTAGGATCATCGACGACTACCACCTTTTCCCAGTATAGTAGCTACAAACAACACATTTTAAATGATATAAGTTTCAAATTGTCACATACATCAAATATAGTGCTAATCATGTTTGCATACCTGAGTGAGACAAAGATTTCCAACCGGCCATCCCCTACCTTTTGCTGCTGATCTTGTGTAAGCAGACAAATTATCAAGGAGGTAGCGCAGTGTGAAGTGATTCCAGTTAATCTTAAACAGTCTAGGAACATCCTCCACTAAACAGTAGTGATCTCTATCGACTGTTTTTGGGCCAGATGGCGCAAGAACCGTGCCAATTAGCACAAGCACTGCTTTCCGCACAAAGTCATCATCGGAAGGTTTCTCTCTCTGTATGTCAGCAATCAAGTCGGAAATAACTAGATTTCCACTAGACTTGCTGAGATAACTAGGCGGTATTTTACTTCTACTTGTTAGACATTCTTGATCAATTATATCAAAAGCGGAATAACCCTCATTACGTAGACCATAAATGCATTCTATGTCTACAGAGGTTGCAGTTATCGCTCCTGCCTTGTCTTGTACGACGAATGTCTCAGTTTTAGGATCATATAGCTCTATCATAAATCTAATCATATTTGTGCGCGTGGCGAAGGCTGGCAGTTGCAACATCGTCCGCAAACTAGTAGAGCTAAACCTCGCACGTTGAGGTCCTGAGAAAGTGGCTACGAGATCCGTCCACAATGTGTAGTCACAATAGACCTTGCCATCTAATTCATCCATTCTGCAAATAACATATACAAACAACAATTATTGCCGACATAGAAAATCTCCTAACCATCTACAGCGTAAATGTCAACCTAAAACTTACACGTCCGGCAAAGAATGAAGGTTTAGATCAAGCGCACTCTAGATCAAGTGGGCGAAAGGATCGATGATAAACGAGATTGCAAACGCGCGCACCTGGAAGGCTGGAACGCGGATGTTGCCGTCGTTAGATTGAGCTGTAGGCTCCGCCGACGAAAGGACTCCTATCTTCTCCAGACGGCGATGGAAGGCGACGTTGACTTGAAGAAGAAATCGTGGGTAGTTAGACGTTGTGCGTCGGACGTGCCGCTAACTAGGGCATCTGCTGTTAATACTATAATTAGGCAAGCTCTCGATGGATATCTGGGCCAGCCCGTTAGTACCCAGCCCATACACGGAGGCCACTCTATGCATGTGATAAGACACTGCTTTGCATTCGGCAGACACACATCGATAACTTACTTCTCCCTTTTGGAGCAACAATACATGTTCAAAGGTGCTGATCACCTACAAGCATACCATGGCACCACACAACAATGGCTTGTAGCTAGTATGACGGTGCAAAATATTTTTTAATTACGATTTCAATTGTTTGTAACGAAGAATTTTAAAAAAAATATGGTCTTTTTTGCACATTACTAGATCTGCAATGTACATAATTGACATTCTATAGTGCCACTGTCGAGTGGGGCATCAACAAATTTCACAATGCTACAACCCTCATACAACACTTGTAGAGAAATAAGCTGGATATAATTAATAAGCATTCACGATCGAACTCTTCACACATTGTCATAAAAGTGTGAAACCATTAAAAATGACATAAATTTGCACCATACTAAAAGTGTACCAACGGACATGACATAAACAAAAAAATTAGATAGCTATAGTAGTCTTCACGAGCGAAGTCTGATCCGGGCTGCTCTCACACACAGTCAAGCATAATCTTCAGACCACCTTCTCCTTGCTTACGGAACCAGAACACGTATTTCTGATTTTTCTTCATGCCATTCTGCCTCACCACATCCATCCAGTGTGATGTTATCATGGCACCTCCTTTTGGTACTCCTTTCACCGTTGACATGTTCATCACCATCGTAACTTCTGTAACATTGGCACCTGGTGAGTAGAGCTTTATTGTTGCTGGTAGCTGAATATTGGGCAGAATGTGCTTGAGGGTGAACCTCCTTGAGAAGTACTGCACATAAATTTGACAGTCAATTATCGGCATATCTTGGTTAGTAGTAAGAAATGATGGAAATCAAAATTAATTACCATCTTTGCTTTATTCTTCACGATGTGTGATTTCTTGATGGTGCACACGTACAATGGAATTACTGGTAGGGTTTTCGCAACTAGTCGTTCGAGTGCATCAAAATCGTCATAATTCATCTTAACTCGATTTGCATACTCTATGAAAGCTTCAAAATCATACTCTTCCTCTTCTCCAGGACCTACATGTAATATTAAAAAACATAAGGGACATCAATTAATTCTAAATTAAGTTGTTCATAACACTGTGTTCTCATTGAGTGCCATAAACAGACTTACCCCTTATAATAGGCCTTTTCCTCCAATTCGGTAAAGCACGAAGCTGGGCAGGCGTAGCAAGGAATGGCTGATCAATGTCAATGTTCTCATATGTCATATACGCGTACGATCAAATTAACCACTAGATCTAATTAAGTCGGCCGATATGTTTTTCCCAAGCGACCCAACCAAGGGAAGTAAGATTAGACGACCAGATCTAACTTGGCGGGCAGATCAAAGTAAAGACGATCTACCGCGTATACATATGTTGTCAGGCAAGAGTTCATAAAAAAATTAGGTGCATGGCACGAGGTCAGCGAACTATACTTACATCCATGGCGATGAGATCCGAGTCAGCTCGTAACCAACGTCTTCGAGGACGCAGTCGGCGTCCAGTCGTAGATCAGAGGAGGCGTTGAGGAGATAGATCGTTTGGGAATTAGATTTGAGGCTTAGTACGGCAGTTAAATACCTAAATAAAAGGCTGGGCCAGGATGGGCCTCAATTGCGGCCCACGAGGAGCATAAAGAAGCATACCACAAACGAAAAGATGGATCCCTCGGCCCGTTATCTCATCAGCATCTCCATCCTGCCTCCACCTACAGGTCGCCGCCGCCATGGTGATTTCGGCTATGGACGACATCGACCGCGTCGAACCCATGCACAACTCATCGGATGAGGTATGATTAACGTCTTCATCTCATGGGATTCTAAATATCTTGAAGAGTCATCGGTATGTGCAGTTCATAAGTTATGTCGAATTTAATATGTTTTCAATTTTATTGTAGGAATCAATATGTGAGTGCGGTATTCGGGATGGCTGTGCCCAGTTTCAACATTGTCTACAAGCAAAAATTGTTCTCCTAGAAGAACTAAATTTTAAAAGAGAGGAGAAAATGAAGATTGATGAAGAATTCAGGATTGTCAAAGAGAAGCTCGGGGTGGCTCACAGACAATTCGGAAGATGGAACAAGCATTGATGACTACCAACAAAAAAATAGAAACACTTCTGGAAGAGAAAGGCCGAATCGAGTTGATGATGGCTGATATCATCGATGAACACAACATTAGTAAAAACGAAACAAGGGCGACAACAAGGTTGAAGATAAATAAGGTCAAAAAATATGCTCTCCAACGGGAATTGTTTCTTCAGTACGCCTTGTGTGCTATTATTATTCTAGTAGCCGTTATAATCGCGATGTCAGGGCTTTTAAAATGCTCGGCCTAGATGTTATGGTTGGGCAACAGTGAATTCAGTAATGTGATCATGTCCAGAAATAAAAATTTCTTTTTCGACAGTGAAAAGCGGAGAGGAGAAGTACATAGCATAATTATCTCTTACAATAATTAAAATGCAGAAAATATATGGTCCGCACACAATACTACAAATGCAGAAAAAAATGCAGATAAAAATATAGAGGAGCTGCCTCCTCGTCTACTTGGAACGTTTGTACGACGACTCTGCCTCGTCGTCGTCCGGGCGCCCCCGTTTGCGAGAAGCCTTCTCCGACGCGGAGCTGTCGTCGTCCGACGAGGTGGACACCGACGAGTCATCTTCTGACGAGTACTCCGAAGAGCCGTTGTACTCCTCCTCCTCGTCCGTCACCTCCCGCGCCCGCGCCCGCGCCACGGCTGCCTTCTTCGCGCGAGCCTTCTTTTTCACGGCCGCCTTCTCATCGGCGGCCAAGGCCTCCTCCAGCCGCGCCCACTTCGCGTCGGAGTCCTCGTCCTCTTCAGCATCGTCGGCGGCGGGTTCCTCGTCGTCCGCGTCGTCGACGGCATGTTCCTCCGCGTCCGCGTCGTCGGCGGCGCCCTCCTCCTCGTCCGCGTCGTCGGCGGCGCCCTCCTCCTCGACCGCGTCGTCGGCGGCGCCCTCCTCCTCGTCCGCGTCCTCGGCGGCGCCCTCCTCCTCGTCCGCGTCCTCGGCGGCGTCCTCCTCCTCGTCCGACTCATCGGCTCTCCGCGGTGGTTCCCTTTCCCACCAGTGGCGCCACCCAGGCGGCTTTCCTTCGCTGTCGGAGTCGGACGGCCAAGAAACGTCACTCATGGTCGCGCCGCGGGAGGTTGACGACGGTGGGGAGCGGGTCTGGAAGATATGCGAACCGCTAGCGTTGGCACCGTACTTGTATGCAAGGCAACGCGGTAATGGTAGAGGGCGGCCGTTGCCATTCCAGTGTTTAAAGAGCCACGACGCCTCAGGTCGTGCGCGCGCGGTTTCAAGTAACGAGGCGCGTGGTAATTTCCGCCCGCGTGGCGCACACCGTGGCACTTTCTTCTCACTATCCCTGGCGCATGAAAATTTGCTTTTGAATTTTTAAGCTGTGTTGTTGTAGCACGAACTGTAAAAACATTGATAGATAGAGCTAGATAGTACAAACACCTTACATATAGGAATTCCATCACACGTACGATACCGAAGCACACAACAATCCCCGGGCCCACAGACAGGACAACAATACATAGATAATAAAACAGCTCTAAAAACACTCATGAAACTAGATACTTGATAAATATGAGGCAACGCCGTCGTCCCTCCTAGGATGTTCATTCCCCTTGCTCCTCCTTCGCTGTTTTACTCCTCCTCATCACCGACGGGGCCGTCAATGTGGTAGCGGTATGGGAGGCAGTGCATGTTGAAACGGTCGGGAAAGATGACGTGGAAGTTGGTGAAGATATTGTAGGTAGTGAAAGCGACAAACTCACAACCACACCAGAACACCTGCCCGAGGAGGTGGTGCGCGTCGAAGGGGTTCCTGAAGTGGACGAAGAGGCCTATCTCATGGTTGCTGTTGCCGTCGAAGTGGGACTCGATCGTGTACATGGGCGGCGAGCCTAGAGGGAGGTTGAGGTGGCGGTAGCCCTGCGAGAGAAAGAACTCGGCTAGCGCCCTGTCGCTCCTCCACCTCGATATCGCCCAGATGCGCAGCTCGTTCTCCACGATGACACCCTCCGGCCACTCCCTCTCGCGCACGGTGGCCGGGCGACGGTAAGTTGGGCCAAAGAACTCCATGGTGCGCGGCTAGGGTTTGGTGTTTCTGTGGCTAGTCCACGGATGCGGTGGTAGATGGATGAAGCAGAAGAGTGCGTGAGATGTGTGAGAGAAGAGGAAGAAGAGGTGCCCTTATATATAGACGGGGGAGTTTGTAAAATTCACTTAAATAATGCACACAAATTTCACTTTAATACTGATGCCAGCCAACTCGATGGCACGCTGAGACGAGGGCAACCTCTGAGACGATGTCACGGTGCTGAAACGGTGGTTGGCATGCATGAGAGCGTGGCGCGGGTAATTTAATAGCGTGCTGCATGGCGCATGCATGTAAAGGTAGTGACCTGATCGAGGGCTGATCACGGGACTGCATCAGGCGGAGGCAGGCCTAGACGGGCCAGTTGGCAAAGCTTTGACGCGCGAGCGGCCCAGCGGTTATATCTCTGTCTCTGCCTTTCTCAAATTAAACAACCTATTACGCCCTAAAAACCGTGTGACATTAGAAATAGTCTGAATTACAAACAATTGTCTGAATTAAAAATAGTCTGAATTTTGCACAACCCTAAACCCATGGCTAGGAGTGGGTGGGATGACATGGTGCACCAGTGCCCACCACATGGGGTCACCCAAGGGTTGTGGGCCCACTTTGTGGCCTGGGTAGAGCCGTTTTGCACGTAAACCATGTCTGCGGGCTCCCGTGAGGTAGGTAGGCAAGGAGCACATGATTTCTTCCATGGATGGTGATGTAAGTGGTGTTTGGATGCCATGGTCAAGCAGATCCCAAAAGATGGGACCACCATGCACACGCGCCGTCAGACGATCCACTGTTTTGCCACCTCGTTCTCACGAGAACCCTATATTTCAGGGGTCTACACCACATGAACATGGGCATTGACACATGCACAACCCTAAACCCATGGCTAGGAGTGGGTGGGATGACATGGTGCACCAGTGCCCACCACATGGAGTCACCCAAGGGTTGTGGGCCCACTTTGTGGCCTGGGTAGAGCCGTTTTGCACGTAAACCATGTCTGCGGGCTCCCGTGAGGTAGGTAGGCAAGGAGCACATGATTTCTTCCATGGATGGTGATGTAAGTGGTGTTTGGATGCCATGGTCAAGCAGATCCCAAAAGATGGGACCACCATGCACACGCGCCGTCAGACGATCCACTGTTTTGCCACCTCGTTCTCACGAGAACCCTATATTTCAGGGGTCTACACCACATGAACATGGGCATTGACACATGCACAACCCTAAACCCATGGCTAGGAGTGGGTGGGATGACATGGTGCACCAGTGCCCACCACATGGGGTCACCCAAGGGTTGTGGGCCCACTTTGTGGCCTGGGTAGAGCCGTTTTGCACGTAAACCATGTCTGCGGGCTCCCGTGAGGTAGGTAGGCAAGGAGCACATGATTTCTTCCATGGATGGTGATGTAAGTGGTGTTTGGATGCCATGGTCAAGCAGATCCCAAAAGATGGGACCACCATGCACACGCGCCGTCAGACGATCCACTGTTTTGGCACCTCGTTCTCACGAGAACCCTATATTTCAGGGGTCTACACCACATGAACATGGGCATTGACACATGCACAACCCTAAACCCATGGCTAGGAGTGGGTGGGATGACATGGTGCACCAGTGCCCACCACATGGGGTCACCCAAGGGTTGTGGGCCCACTTTGTGGCCTGGGTAGAGCCGTTTTGCACGTAAACCATGTCTGCGGGCTCCCGTGAGGTAGGTAGGCAAGGAGCACATGATTTCTTCCATGGATGGTGATGTAAGTGGTGTTTGGATGCCATGGTCAAGCAGATCCCAAAAGATGGGACCACCATGCACACGCGCCGTCAGACGATCCACTGTTTTGGCACCTCGTTCTCACGAGAACCCTATATTTCAGGGGTCTACACCACATGAACATGGGCATTGACACATGCACAACCCTAAACCCATGGCTAGGAGTGGGTGGGATGACATGGTGCACCAGTGCCCACCACATGGGGTCACCCAAGGGTTGTGGGCCCACTTTGTGGCCTGGGTAGAGCCGTTTTGCACGTAAACCATGTCTGCGGGCTCCCGTGAGGTAGGTAGGCAAGGAGCACATGATTTCTTCCATGGATGGTGATGTAAGTGGTGTTTGGATGCCATGGTCAAGCAGATCCCAAAAGATGGGACCACCATGCACACGCGCCGTCAGACGATCCACTGTTTTGGCACCTCGTTCTCACGAGAACCCTATATTTCAGGGGTCTACACCACATGAACATGGGCATTGACACATGCACAACCCTAAACCCATGGCTAGGAGTGGGTGGGATGACATGGTGCACCAGTGCCCACCACATGGGGTCACCCAAGGGTTGTGGGCCCACTTTGTGGCCTGGGTAGAGCCGTTTTGCACGTAAACCATGTCTGCGGGCTCCCGTGAGGTAGGTAGGCAAGGAGCACATGATTTCTTCCATGGATGGTGATGTAAGTGGTGTTTGGATGCCATGGTCAAGCAGATCCCAAAAGATGGGACCACCATGCACACGCGCCGTCAGACGATCCACTGTTTTGCCACCTCGTTCTCACGAGAACCCTATATTTCAGGGGTCTACACCACATGAACATGGGCATTGACACATGCACAACCCTAAACCCATGGCTAGGAGTGGGTGGGATGACATGGTGCACCAGTGCCCACCACATGGGGTCACCCAAGGGTTGTGGGCCCACTTTGTGGCCTGGGTAGAGCCGTTTTGCACGTAAACCATGTCTGCGGGCTCCCGTGAGGTAGGTAGGCAAGGAGCACATGATTTCTTCCATGGATGGTGATGTAAGTGGTGTTTGGATGCCATGGTCAAGCAGATCCCAAAAGATGGGACCACCATGCACACGCGCCGTCAGACGATCCACTGTTTTGGCACCTCGTTCTCACGAGAACCCTATATTTCAGGGGTCTACACCACATGAACATGGGCATTGACACATGCACAACCCTAAACCCATGGCTAGGAGTGGGTGGGATGACATGGTGCACCAGTGCCCACCACATGGGGTCACCCAAGGGTTGTGGGCCCACTTTGTGGCCTGGGTAGAGCCGTTTTGCACGTAACCATGTCTGCGGGCTCCCGTGAGGTAGGTAGGCAAGGAGCACATGATTTCTTCCATGGATGGTGATGTAAGTGGTGTTTGGATGCCATGGTCAAGCAGATCCCAAAAGATGGGACCACCATGCACACGCGCCGTCAGACGATCCACTGTTTTGGCACCTCGTTCTCACGAGAACCCTATATTTCAGGGGTCTACACCACATGAACATGAGCATTGACACATGCACAACCCTAAACCCATGGCTAGGAGTGGGTGGGATGACATGGTGCACCAGTGCCCACCACATGGGGTCACCCAAGGGTTGTGGGCCCACTTTGTGGCCTGGGTAGAGCCGTTTTGCACGTAAACCATGTCTGCGGGCTCCCGTGAGGTAGGTAGGCAAGGAGCACATGATTTCTTCCATGGATGGTGATGTAAGTGGTGTTTGGATGCCATGGTCAAGCAGATCCCAAAAGATGGGACCACCATGCACACGCGCCGTCAGACGATCCACTGTTTTGCCACCTCGTTCTCACGAGAACCCTATATTTCAGGGGTCTACACCACATGAACATGGGCATTGACACATGCACAACCCTAAACCCATGGCTAGGAGTGGGTGGGATGACATGGTGCACCAGTGCCCACCACATGGGGTCACCCAAGGGTTGTGGGCCCACTTTGTGGCCTGGGTAGAGCCGTTTTGCACGTAAACCATGTCTGCGGGCTCCCGTGAGGTAGGTAGGCAAGGAGCACATGATTTCTTCCATGGATGGTGATGTAAGTGGTGTTTGGATGCCATGGTCAAGCAGATCCCAAAAGATGGGACCACCATGCACACGCGCCGTCAGACGATCCACTGTTTTGCCACCTCGTTCTCACGAGAACCCTATATTTCAGGGGTCTACACCACATGAACATGGGCATTGACACATGCACAACCCTAAACCCATGGCTAGGAGTGGGTGGGATGACATGGTGCACCAGTGCCCACCACATGGGGTCACCCAAGGGTTGTGGGCCCACTTTGTGGCCTGGGTAGAGCCGTTTTGCACGTAAACCATGTCTGCGGGCTCCCGTGAGGTAGGTAGGCAAGGAGCACATGATTTCTTCCATGGATGGTGATGTAAGTGGTGTTTGGATGCCATGGTCAAGCAGATCCCAAAAGATGGGACCACCATGCACACGCGCCGTCAGACGATCCACTGTTTTGCCACCTCGTTCTCACGAGAACCCTATATTTCAGGGGTCTACACCACATGAACATGGGCATTGACACATGCACAACCCTAAACCCATGGCTAGGAGTGGGTGGGATGACATGGTGCACCAGTGCCCACCACATGGGGTCACCCAAGGGTTGTGGGCCCACTTTGTGGCCTGGGTAGAGCCGTTTTGCACGTAAACCATGTCTGCGGGCTCCCGTGAGGTAGGTAGGCAAGGAGCACATGATTTCTTCCATGGATGGTGATGTAAGTGGTGTTTGGATGCCATGGTCAAGCAGATCCCAAAAGATGGGACCACCATGCACACGCGCCGTCAGACGATCCACTGTTTTGGCACCTCGTTCTCACGAGAACCCTATATTTCAGGGGTCTACACCACATGAACATGGGCATTGACACATGCACAACCCTAAACCCATGGCTAGGAGTGGGTGGGATGACATGGTGCACCAGTGCCCACCACATGGGGTCACCCAAGGGTTGTGGGCCCACTTTGTGGCCTGGGTAGAGCCGTTTTGCACGTAAACCATGTCTGCGGGCTCCCGTGAGGTAGGTAGGCAAGGAGCACATGATTTCTTCCATGGATGGTGATGTAAGTGGTGTTTGGATGCCATGGTCAAGCAGATCCCAAAAGATGGGACCACCATGCACACGCGCCGTCAGACGATCCACTGTTTTGGCACCTCGTTCTCACGAGAACCCTATATTTCAGGGGTCTACACCACATGAACATGGGCATTGACACATGCACAACCCTAAACCCATGGCTAGGAGTGGGTGGGATGACATGGTGCACCAGTGCCCACCACATGGGGTCACCCAAGGGTTGTGGGCCCACTTTGTGGCCTGGGTAGAGCCGTTTTGCACGTAAACCATGTCTGCGGGCTCCCGTGAGGTAGGTAGGCAAGGAGCACATGATTTCTTCCATGGATGGTGATGTAAGTGGTGTTTGGATGCCATGGTCAAGCAGATCCCAAAAGATGGGACCACCATGCACACGCGCCGTCAGACGATCCACTGTTTTGGCACCTCGTTCTCACGAGAACCCTATATTTCAGGGGTCTACACCACATGAACATGGGCATTGACACATGCACAACCCTAAACCCATGGCTAGGAGTGGGTGGGATGACATGGTGCACCAGTGCCCACCACATGGGGTCACCCAAGGGTTGTGGGCCCACTTTGTGGCCTGGGTAGAGCCGTTTTGCACGTAAACCATGTCTGCGGGCTCCCGTGAGGTAGGTAGGCAAGGAGCACATGATTTCTTCCATGGATGGTGATGTAAGTGGTGTTTGGATGCCATGGTCAAGCAGATCCCAAAAGATGGGACCACCATGCACACGCGCCGTCAGACGATCCACTGTTTTGCCACCTCGTTCTCACGAGAACCCTATATTTCAGGGGTCTACACCACATGAACATGGGCATTGACACATGCACAACCCTAAACCCATGGCTAGGAGTGGGTGGGATGACATGGTGCACCAGTGCCCACCACATGGGGTCACCCAAGGGTTGTGGGCCCACTTTGTGGCCTGGGTAGAGCCGTTTTGCACGTAAACCATGTCTGCGGGCTCCCGTGAGGTAGGTAGGCAAGGAGCACATGATTTCTTCCATGGATGGTGATGTAAGTGGTGTTTGGATGCCATGGTCAAGCAGATCCCAAAAGATGGGACCACCATGCACACGCGCCGTCAGACGATCCACTGTTTTGCCACCTCGTTCTCACGAGAACCCTATATTTCAGGGGTCTACACCACATGAACATGGGCATTGACACATGCACAACCCTAAACCCATGGCTAGGAGTGGGTGGGATGACATGGTGCACTAGTGCCCACCACATGGGGTCACCCAAGGGTTGTGGGCCCACTTTGTGGCCTGGGTAGAGCCGTTTTGCACGTAAACCATGTCTGCGGGCTCCCGTGAGGTAGGTAGGCAAGGAGCACATGATTTCTTCCATGGATGGTGATGTAAGTGGTGTTTGGATGCCATGGTCAAGCAGATCCCAAAAGATGGGACCACCATGCACACGCGCCGTCAGACGATCCACTGTTTTGCCACCTCATTTGAGGGGTGTACACCACATGAACAAGTGCATTCACACATGCAAATTGCAAAACTCATGGCTTGAAGTGTGTTAAATGACATGGTGCACCACTGCCGACAATATGGGGTCATCCCAGGGTTGGTCAAAAAAGTGCCAGAAACAGGCTCCAAAGGTAGGGTAAACGGCCTCATTTCTAAGCATGTTTTTTTTCGACCTTGTCTAAACGACCCAAATAAATTTCCTAGACATCTACTTGATATGTATAGACTGTTTTTGAAGATTTTATTTTTTTTAGATTTTCTCTGAAATTTTTAGGAATATTTGAATATACAGCAATCTGATTGGCTGGACTCCTTTTTTTTCCTGAACACGGGTGGGGGTTCCGAGCGGGCACGCTAGATGGACTGTTGGGCCGTGTTGCGGTCTGGCCTTGTGCCCGTTGTGCAATGCGCCGGCCTAGGCCTGCATGCGCGGGAAGCGACGACGACGGCATGCATGCGCCCCGCAGCAGTAACTCAGTTATGCATGCATCGGCACGCCGTCGCCATGAATGAGCCAGCAAGCCCCGTTTAAGTGCGGTCGATTCAGCTGATAGCAGACGCGCCGCCCCGTTTCAGTGTAAAACGACAACGACACGGGACACCCCCTCGATTAATGTGCGAAACGGCAACGGCTACATGCACGCGTCACTCGCGTCGTTTCATCGCCAAACAACAATCTTCGTCTCCCACACCACATTTTCCTAGCCTATTTATACGTCTTCATTCCTCTCCCACACACCACCCAGCTCCACTCCAGACACGACGCCCTTCATCCTTTCCTAGAACGCCAAAGCACCAGCAGAAGATGCAGTACGTCGGACCGACCTTCGTTCGGCCGCCTACCGTGCCAGAGCTGCGGTACCCGCCGGGCGTCCTCGTCGAGCGCACGCTCCGTGTGTGGGCGCAATCCAGGTGGAGGAGCCCCGTCGAGCTCGCCGACGCATTCTTCACCGCCGGCTTCGCCCACCTCCCACCAGGCTCGCCGCCGATGTTCCACCTCGAGGAGGTTCGTGACGGCGTCGCCCTCAAGTTGCTCACGGTCACCCTCACCAACCCGTGGGACGCGTACGAGCTCCTCGGCCAAGTGTTCTGGTGCGGCTGCGAGTCAATCTTCTTCACGACGTACAACATCTACACCAACTGCGAGTGCATCTTCCCCACCGAAAACCAGATGCACTGCCTCCCCTACCAGGAGTGAGGTGTTGATGACGTACGGTGGTCGAGTAGCGCGGCCAGGGTGGAAGAAACCAGATGCACTGCCTCCCCTCCCCTGCTAGTGCATCTTCTTTAGTTTTATCGTGTTTATTTAAAATGCCGTGTTTTTATATATTGTACCGTGTCGTGTCCCTGGACTTATCTATGTAACGACGGTGGTACTTGTTTACATCCTTATTTATGTAAGTGACATATTTATGTAATCTAAGTGAGTCTCTATGTGTGTTCAAACCTGTTCGTCCTCAAATGACTACTATTTCTTGTACCAAATTGTTTACAAAACCCAACAAAAAAACAAAAAAATTCTAATCCACTAAGACTGCATCCTTAGCTATTTTCAATTTTTTAAGTTTTTATTCATATATATTACAAATTTAGTGTTAAGATTCATATTGAATTATCTATTTCATATTCAATTAGAGAACTAGTGAATTGTATATAACTACACAAAAGATCTGTGTGTTGAAAAATGTACAAACATGCATTTAATAACCTAACGGAAGTGATAAAATGACTATAGATATCATTATTACTTGTGAGTGTCAATATGTATCTATCCGTCCCACTGGTTACCAGACTACCCCAGCGAGACGACTTCCCACGAGGTGTGCGGTTCGAGTCGCGGCAACTCCCATTTTTTGCTTCATTTTTTTTGATATTTAATATGTACCACCTCAACTAGCCTAATGGGCCTAATTTGGTTGGAGATGGCCCATTAGTCAAATCTAGATTGGGCTATCCGCTGCGATTATTGTTGCTGTTAAATGAGATAGTTGTTCCTGTTTTATATGTAGCCTAATGGGCCTAATTGGATGGAGTTGGCCCATTAGTCAAGTCTAGATTGGGCTGCTGTCTGCTGTGAGTGTTGTAGCTGTGAAATGAGCTATTTGTTGTTGTTGACTCAGAGATTTGTTGCAGTCAAGTATCACATAAGATAACAACTCCACCCTACTGCCAACACGCCGTCTTTATTTTAGATTACCAGAGGTTTTCCCCCATTTCCACTGGAAAATACCTTATCAATTATGTACAAATCGTCTGCAACACAACTGAGCAAAAACTGACAATACATTTCCTATAATCAAACACTTACTTTGGCAAAATCTTTGTCACTTGGTGAATTGAAGCATGAGAGTTGTGCTACTGTGTCCTACCTATCTGTTTGGTTTGTGTAATGGATTTAGATGGCGGTTGTTTTCAGTGTGTGATCACTGCTCTAAACCTGTTCCAGGCTTTTCTGGTATTTCGGAGTTGGTTGGGATGGCAGCCAATCTCCCCAGTAAACCCTGTTTTCCTTTTATTTTGTTGGTGTCTAGTTTTAATCCTGTAATACACTTGACTTATTTTTCAATGAACAGGCTAGATCAACAGGAGCAAATAGAACATGCTTACCTAGCATCCAAGAACACAACAGGGCCAAGCATGCACAACACATCAGCATATGTAGTAAGCACATCATACACATGCTTAAACACTAAGCATACTTAATTAGAAACATAGTTCACACATACTTAAATAGAAACATAGTTCACAACAGCATTAACCAAGTTTTAACACCACAAGCACGACAGAGTTTAACATAAACACACAACTAAAGAAAGAGGCATCAGGTAGGCAGGCAGGTCGGCAGGCAGGTAGGCAGGCAGGTCGGCATCCTCCGCATGCTCCTACTGCCGGGGGGCGTACTTCTTGAGGAACAGGCCGTAGGCGGCATGCTTGGCCCTGAGGTGTGCGGGTGTCTGCCCGCTGCCAACACCAGTGTAGGTGGCATGCTGGTACATGCCGAGGAAGTCCGTCGGCATTTCCTTGCGGCTGCACCAGGGGCACTTGAACCTCCCTGGGCCAAGAAGGTAGCGAATCTCCCCAGACCTAAGCCTGCGGAGAACATGCCTGCTCTTCTGGTCCCTATCCTCCCGGTCAGAACCGACTTCATCCGAAGGATCCTCCTGTTAGATGAAGTAAATTAGGTTAATTAGCTGCTATTGCATACAAACAATGTAATGACTATAAATAGAAAAGGAATGAAAACAATGCAAAGTAATTATTTGTATAAATGCACATTAGTTAGTAACTATACATACCATATCTAATTTAAACAAAAACTAGTGTTTGGAATGGAACAAGCGGCAATACCATCACAGAAGAAAAACACTATGTCTAGATGCTGGAGAAAGGTATACTTGATACCTGGAAAGGATCCAGAGGATCCAATCCATCAATATGCATGCTCAAATCACACCAATGAGCAGATGCTCAAAAGGTATTAGTCATCACTTCGTATAGACCAAGTGATGCTAGCAATATTTGAGGCAAACAAAAACTTGGAGTGCCCAGTTGATGAAGATATGCAAAATAGTATGAAATACAAGCATATCAAGTACAAACCAGATACACACAAAGCTTTGACAGCCACATACACCACCTAGCACCACCTAGCTATTAAACCATCAGAAACCCTTATTTTCTTCATAAAACAATCATAGTGGCATTCATATGTATGATACCCTACTGTGAGGATCTCTATTAATAAAAACCAACAGTTTATAGGTGAGCAACCAATAGCAGTACCAAGAGCTACTGAGGTCACATCAAACCTAGTAAGCCACAGCCATAGCATCAATCATCATAATATGGACAGATTCAGATTGTGATGAATATTAATCCAACAATAGTTGGCATCCATCCATTCTTCTCAAACAAATTGAATCATTACCAATACACAGTTCATCAATAAAGAATTCCAGTGAATATCCTTACACAGCAAGCAACCATAGTTCAATTAGTAACAATAAGAACACCAAATGATCAAGTTTACAGTAGCATGACTTGCACATGACGCTCTAGTGAAGGCAAAGCTCCAGTCAAGAAATCAAGAAATCAAGGCAGTGATTAATTAACAGGCAACATCTGCAAGTATTGGAGCCACATTCAACTTCTGTGTCCATACAATGTAGTAGCAGTTAATCTAAAACCTGTCTAGACATTAATTGCAAGCAGGCACAAGTGATAAGTGAATCATCCAGTGCCTAGATCCACATAATTGCTAGGAACCAGTCATAATAGCAAGCTAATCAAACTAGATAGCCTTATTTATCAGCAGATAGGGATTACAGGGAACCCAACCAAGCAAGAACCTCAGATGAACACTTGAGAAAGCTCAAATTCATCTCTGGAACTACTAGAAATATCAAAATGGCTTGGTACTACAACAAATTCACAGCATATAGATTAGCCAAATCCACGGATTTCGTACAAGCTTGCGAGCGAGCAAGGCATTCCTGCATGTCGTCGGGGTCGGCGGAGAAATTTACCTCGGACGGGTCGGCGGAGTCGGATTCGTCGAAGGTGGGCACGTCGTCGGGGCTGTTGATCTTGAGCCCCGCCGCCTTCCTCTCCTGCCTCTCGCGGTTCTTCAGATTCTTCTTCTTGCGCCGCCGCTTCTGCGCCTCTGTCTCGTGCGCACGCTTCTTGCTCGCCGGTGCAGCCACCGTCCTCTGGCCCCAAGCGGAGCTCAGATCTGGGGCAGCTCCGCCCGCCGATGAAGCGGCCAACTGGGTTTCCTCAACCGCCGCCTCCTTGCCCTTCCCCTCCTTCACCTTCCCCCTCTCCATGGACGAGCGCGAGCGAGCACGAGAGCGAGCTCTGCTGTTCTTGACCTAGGGTTTTTTGCCCGATTTGGGGATTGCTTTTGCTTTGGATAGATGTGCTGAAGAGGACAGGGGAGAAAGATATTTATATCTCGGCGGTTCCGTCGTGGCCGCGCGTGGACACGTAGGCGTATAATACATAGAGGTATGGGTCATACGGGCTTGTACGTGGGCTGATACGAACCCAGCCAAACCCGAAGTACACAGGAAATGACGATCATGCCCCCAGACCCGAATCGGTATCAACGAATCCTAACCGTCCACGTGTTTTCGCGGTTTGGCCAGTTTGTGGTGGGTGCGTACGGAAGCAAAAACGGTCTATGAATATGTTATCTTGCAATGAATTCTTCTGCCGCCCTGGCCCGGCCGTGTAGGGTTTATCTGCAGGAAAAATCGACCTAATGCTCCTTATCGTGCATATGCACTTGTGAAATGTCTATTGTAAACCCTAAACTCGTAGAGATGAACTCTAAACTCCAAATCCATGCCTTTTCCACCCTGAACATCTGAACTCCGGCCTAAATCGAACCCTATGCATGTTTTCCACGCGAGAATGAAAACAAATCTCAAACATGTACTCTCGGTGACAATTCGGATTCACCTGCCATATCCATCTCCTTCCCCCGATCCATGAAATTCGGCACCTCCTCATCCATCAAGGAAGACAACACCAACGACGCACCCTCCCTGTGATCTCGGTCGTACTGGGGACCCGGGGGTGGACCTGAGGATGCACATCCTAGACAAGCCCATGCAAATTGTGATCCGTTCTCAAGTTCGATCATGCCCTACTGCTCGGGGCGAGATCAGTTTGGGAGCGAGCAGGAGAAATAAATTGGGGGAAGAAGATGAATATGACATGTGGGTCCCACTGATAGTGAGAGTAACATGTAATATCGGACATGATTGTTGCTTTTCCGGTGCACCAAGCAGATCTAGGTTTGATTTAAACCGAGATTCTTAAGTTAAGCGTACAAATCGATCTAATGCTCGTTTTCGTGCATATACAGTTGGAAAAACTCTATTCAAACCCTAAACACGTAAAGGTGAACTCTGAACTCTAAATCCATGTCGGTTGCACCCGGACATCTAGATTCTAGTCTAGGTACAACCCTGATACGTCTCAACGTATCTATAATTTCTTATGTTCCATGCTACTTTTATAACAATACTTGCATGTTTTATACATTATTTAGATCATTATTATACATTTTCCGGCACTAACCTATTAACAAGATGCCGAAGTGCCGCTTCCTTGTTTTTTTTTGGTTTCGAAATCCTACAAGGAAATATTCTCGGAATTGGACGAAATCAACGCCAGGGTCCTATTTTTCCACGAAGCTTCCAGAAGACCGAGGAGGAAACGAAGTGGGGCCACGAGGCACCGACACACTAGGGCGGCGCGGCCCTAGCGTGTGGGGCCCCGTGACCCCTCCGACTCCGCCCTTCCGCCTACTTAAAGCCTTCGTCGCGAAACCCCTCCGAGAGCCACGATACGGAAAACCTCCGAGCCGCCGCCGCCAATCCCATCTCGGGGATTCAGGAGATCGCCTCCGCACCCCCGGAGAGGGGAATCATCACCAAAGGGGCTCTACATCATCATGCCCGCCTCCGGATTGATGCGTGAGTAGTTCATCCTTGGACTATGGGTCCATAGCAGTAGCTAGTTGGTTGTCTTCTCCGCTTGTGCTATCATTGTTTAGATCTTGTGAGCTGCCTAACATGATCAAGATCATCTATTTGTAATGCTACATGTTGTGTTTGGTGGGATCCGATGAATCTAGAATATTATGTCAAGTTGATTATCAATCTATCATATATGTGTTGTTTATGTTCTTGCATGCTCTCCGTTGCTAGTAGAGGCTCTGGCCAAGTTGATACTTGTAACTCCAAGAGGAGTATTTATGCTCGATAGTGGGTTCATGCCTCCATTTAATCTGGGACAGTGACAGAAAGTTCTAAGGTTGTGGATGTGCTGTTGCTACTAGGGATAAAATATCGATGCTTTGTGTAAGGATATTTGTGTTGATTACATTACGCATCATACTTAATGCAATTATCTGTTGTTTACAACTTAATACTGGAGGGGGTGCGGATGCTAACCCGAAGGTGGATTATTTAGGCATAGATGCATGCTGGGTCTATGTACTTTGTTGTAATGCCCTGATTAAATCTCATAGTAATCAACGTTGATATGTATTGAATCTTTATTTGTCAATTGTCCACCCGTAATTTGTTCACCCAAATGTTAGTTATCTTATTGGAGAGACACCACTAGTGAGTGGACCCCGGTCCATTCTTTTACATCTAAATACATTCTACCGCAATCATTGTTCTTTACTGTTCTTTGCAAACAAACACCATCTTCCACTCGATACGCTTAATCCTTTGTTTTCAGCAAGCCGGTGAGATTGACAACCTCACTGTTACGTTGGGGCAAAGTATCTTGATTGTGTTGTGCAGGTTCCACGTTGGCGCCGGTTTCACTGGTGTTGCGCCGCACTACACTCCTCCACCAACAACCTTCACGTGCTTCTTGGCTCCTACCGGTTCGATAACCTCGGTTTCTTTCTGAGGGAAAACTTGCTGCTGTACGCATCACACCTTTCTCTTGGGGTTCCCAACGGACGTGTGCTTCACGCGTTATCAAACCCTAGACATGTTTTTCACGCGAGAAAGAAAATCTTAAACTTGTACTCTCAGTGACAATGCGGACCCAACGGTCATATCCATCTCTTTCCTCTATGTCTCTCTTTCTACATCCATGGAATCGAGCACCTCCTCTTCCGTCAAGGAGAGGACAACACCCATAGCGTAGCCTCCGTGCTATCTCGGTGGAGCACTAGGTGGACCCGAGGACGTACGGCCTAGAGAATCCCATAACGCATTTGAACCGTCCTCAAGTTCATCGCCTGTTGCTCATGACGATATCAATTTGGGAGCGAGTAAGAGAAACAAGTTGGGGGAAGAAGATAAATATGACATGTGGGTCGCACTAAGAGAGTAACATGTAGTCTCGGACATGATTGTTGCTTTGCGGATGCACCAAGCAGTTCTAGGTTTGATTTAAACCGAGATCCTTAAGTTATGGGTACACACGACAAAGATTTGAAGCCACGAGTTCATTTCGCTAAACCTCTATGAGTTTCAGGTTTTAAATAAACTTTTTCCCTGTGCAGTTTCATCGATTTAGCGACTTGTTTGTGTATCACGCGAGTCCAGAAATTTTAGCATGCATGGCCTATGACGGGCATGCACCTTCTCTCTCCTACTTTTTTTTTAGAAATGTGTCCGTTTTTTCCTCTCTCTTTTTGTCACTTTGGAGGATGTAACTCTCAACTTATATCTTATCTAGATTTAAACCAAGGTTCAATTTGAAAGTTGTGTGAATATTTGGGTTTCTGGTGAAGAGAGCTTCAAAACAATACCTATATTGAATATATTTTAATAATATTTGAAATTGACTTTTGAAACATTCTAAAACTTTGAAAAACATTATGAAACTTGGTGAAAATATTTTTGAAACATTTTGTTTCACCACGTTTCAAACTCGGTTCACCATAGTTGGAAAAATAATTATCAATTGACTTAGAGTTCAACCCATAAAATATATTGATGAATAATAAGATAAATAAGTTTCATTGTCAATAATAATGTTTCAGTATGCTTTGGAATTCAGGTATTGAATTTGTTAATCTTGGAATTTTTTAAAATATTTAATTGAACATGTTCAAATAAATTGTTAATTTGATAATTATCCAAGTTATATTGCTCTTTGATGTCTAGGATTGAGAAAATGGAAGAAAGAGTTGTGAGTCATCATACCAAGTGCATGTAAAAGATTCTCTATGTATCTAAATCTCAAAACTAATACTCTGTAGATCAAATGGATGGCTCTAGTACGTATCATAGTATGCATGCTATGCTACCTCGAGTGCATTTCCTTGTACCGCACGTAAGACACGTACAATAAGGTGATGTCTGCCTTTTCTTAGAGATGCCACGTCGAATTTTTGCTTAATTAAAACAGAGCGAATGAAGAGAGAGAAGCTTGTCTTGCCTTAACTAAGGGATCATCTCTTAGAAAATAAGGAAAGACAATTTTCTCCATTGTATGACATATCTCTACCCTTAGCAACATATTTCCAACTAAAATTTAATTATTAAAATTAATTGCTAGAGATGGCTACAAGAGATAATGCATTGTATGACTTGAGCATGTAAAATAGTGATATCTTAGCAGTGCCACGTAGTTTAAACGTTGAGGTGGAGGAAAGAGAAAGATGAAGCCTTCTCTTAGCTAATCTCTCTCACCATAAAATTAGGAGGTCTCGTTTTAAAGATAAGACTAAAAAATAATCTATTGTATATCATGTTTTATTGTTATCTCTAGATTACGTGGCAGGATTAAGATAAGATGATCTTATGAACCATTGCACATGCCCTTATATTTATTGCCTTCTTCATCTGATGTGGCGGGGTAAAGGAACTTTCTCCACCATTTCACATGCCCTAATAATTAACCACATATGTAGCTTTCTGTAAGAGGCGCGTTCAGGACTTGAAGCCGCGTTCCAGCCTTTTCAGGTACGCTCCTGCTACGTGTTTACTTAGAAGTTATGCGGTTGATCAGCAAACGGCCAGACATCATCAGGACGACGAGATAGTGCCAGATTTGACAGGTACAGTTTATTCAAATTTGCCGCGGGCTGGGCCAGGATTGAGTACATGGCAGTTGGTCATCAACAAAGTGAAAACCAGCCGGGTACTCGTACCGTACTCCCCCTCTCTTTATGCTCTAGCTGGTTGCCAACTTGCCATTGTGGAAGCATAAATTTTTTTGCGGGGCTTGTGGAAGCATACTTACATTTCTTCTGAACTAATAAGTCATAGTACATGTTCATGTTAGAGAGAGACGTGTTCATCAGTTTGCTCATGCCTCACTTACGACATGAGTGTATTTTCCTTTTTTTGAAAATTCTGCATGGAGTGAGTGAGACGCGGGATGCTGATCATAGAGTTCAGAAAGTGACAGGCAACTTACCTTCACAGTAAAAAAAAGGCAACTTGCCGCTGTATAATCCCACAAATATACCTTTATACTGCCCTCTTACAAGATACTGCAAGAAATCACCATTTTGGGGGACAACAGTTCTGTTAATGGATGCAAATCGACTAATATGAAAAAATAAATCATCGGAAAAACAACAACAACGAAGCATAAAAAAATAGAGCCGGCCAAGAGGGCCCAACTGAAGAAGGCAGCAGCCCATGCAGGGCATGGACTTTGGATAGGCTCTTCTCTGAATAGAGAGCCTGTGTTAACTTCTGAGAAGCATACTGCACATACTCAGGTAGCCCAAAGTCTCAAAAAAGAAAATACTCAGGTGGCCCAACATCTCATGGTCATAGACTACTTGAAGGATTCTCCCACCTCTCAAAAAAAAAAACTTGAAGGATTCTCCCAATATTTATTCCTTTTCCCATCAGATATTCCATTTTTAGATTCCGTTTTAGGTAAAATGCAAGAACACCTAGGTAAATATATATAAATTAACAAAGAACCATACAGCTCAGACTTACATGATGGTGAAGGGCTTGATCGCCGAGTTCATCTAGTTCATATGATAGAGAATTTAATTTGGTTCTCGGGTGATAGAAATTATTTTTAATTGTTAAAATCTCAACAAAAAAATTGCATGTACATCTCAACAATATAGTTGCGTTCGTGTTTTGCGAAAAATTGATATTTTTGGTGGTCGATGTAAAAAAACAAAACATATCTCACAAAAAACCTTATTTTTAGCACCAAATTTTATATTTTTCAGATAGCCCAAAAACCCAAAAGACAAGCCTCTTTTTTCATGGAAAGACATAGTACGCACGTAGCATGTGAAAATATACACGTGAAATTTTTATTTGAATGTTTCAATAGTTTAAATATATAAAAATGCATTTTAAAATAATGGAAACATACACACCTGAGAGCCAAAACTTATTGGGCTTTACTTATGTCGTTAGTCCACTCACGAAAATTCCAAACGATCAATACGTTTGTACCACTGGGCATACCACCATTACCATCAAAGCTAGTGTCGTTTTGGAGTCAATTCTTTTTTTTTTCTTCCAATAGTGGCACTTTGCTAAATCCTTAAATTTCCATTGAAGGTCCCAGGTTCATCCCTCTGTCAACCCTAACTTCAAGTTTCAAACTGGATTCCCCGCTCTCCCCTTTTCCCCTCTCGGCCAGCTACCGTACTTTAAGAGTCTTCGAAAGAACACCGGGCCACTCTGATGCCCTCTCCGTCGGAATAACTGTCCGGAGCTGGAGTAGGAGGGTGTCGAAGCTAGGGATGTATATATTCGTAGTGGTTGCAGTAGATCTGTGGAGGTTCGGCTGTTTGCCGACGTTTGGTGTCATGCCGGAAGGAGGCGTCTGGATCCTCAAGCAAGGATCTCGAGCCGACTGGAGAACTTCTTCCTCGCCGCGGAGCTCCAATGGTCAGAGACGAAGCTGACGAGGATGAAGGCCTCTAGATTATCAACAAATAAAGGGCCTTGATCAGTGGGCGGTGCCAACCGTGTGAGTTCCTGCTCTATGTTATTCTTGTATCTCCGTCCGGCCGTGGCGATGACGGGAGAGGTCGAGGTGTAGGATAACGTAGCATAGAAAACAAAAATTTTCCTACGGCGAACACGCAATCCAAGCCAAGATGCAATCTAGAAGACGGTAGCAACGAGGGGATTGTCGAGACTCACCCTTGAAGAGATTCCAAAGCCTACAAGAGGAGGCTCTTGTTGCTGCGGTAGACGTTCACTTGCCGCTTGCAAAAGCGCGTAGAAGATCTTGATCACGATCGGTTCCGGCGCCACGACGGGCAGACCTCCGTACTCGGTCACACGTTCGGTTGTTGATGAAGACGACGTCCACCTCCCCGCCTGGGGCACGGAAGTAGTAGCTCCTCTGAATCCGACAGCACGACGGCGTGGTGTCGGTGGCGGTGTAGAAGTCCTGAGCTCGCTAAGCTATGCGGGCAATATGAAGTGGAGGAGCAAAGCTAGGTTTGGGAGGGGTGGCCGGCCACTCTATGGGGGCGGGGGTGGCTGCCCCCTCCCCGCCCCTATATAGGTGGAAGCCCCAAGTGTTGGACTACAAGTCTTCAAATAAGACCCGAACCCAAAACCTTCCATATGGTGGGAAACCTTCCCTCCCACTAGAGGTGGGAATTCCACCTTCCATAGGGGGGTGGCCCCCCCTAAGTGAGTCCACTACCCTCCCACTGGGGCCGGCCATGGAGGTGGAGTCCCATGTGGACTCCACCTTCCTTGGTGGTTTTCTTCCGGACTTTTCTAGAACCTTCTAGAACCTTCCATAGAACCTTCCGCATCATTTTATTCACATAAAATGACATCCTATATATGAATCTTATTCTCCGGACCATTCCGGAACTCCTCGTGATGTCCGGGATCACATCCGGGACTCCGAACAAATATTCCAACTTCATTCCATATTCAAGTACTACCATTTCAACATCCAACTTTAAGTGTGTCACCCTACGGTTCGCGAACTATGCGGACATGGTTGATTACTCACTCCGACCAATAACCAATAGCGGGATCTGGAGATCCATAATGGCTCCCACATATTCAACGATGACTTTAGTGATCGAATGAACCATTCACATACGATACCAATTCCCTTTGTCACGCGATATTTTACTTGTCCGAGGTTTGATCATCGGTATCACACTATACCTTGTTCAACCTCGTCTCCCGACAAGTACTCTTTACTCCTTGGTATGTGGTCTCTTATGAACTTATTCATATGCTTGCAAGACATTAGACGACATTCCACCGAGAGGGCCCAGAGTATATCTATCCGTCATCGGGATGGACAAATCCCACTATTGATCCATATGCCTCAACTCATACTTTCCGGATACTTAATCCCACCTTTATAACCACCCATTTACGCAGTGGCGTTTGATGTAATCAAAGTACCTTTCCGATATAAGTGATTTACATGATCTCATGGTCATAAGGACTAGGTAACTATGTATCGAAAGCTTATAGCAAATAACTTAATGACGTGATCTTATGCTACGCTTAATTGGGTGTGTCCATTACATCATTCATACAATGATATAACCTTGTTATTAATAACATCCAATGTTCATGATTATGAAACTAATCATCTATTAATCAACAAGCTAGTTAAGAGGCTTACTAGGGACTCTTTGTTGTTTACATATCACACATGTATCAATGTTTCGGTTAATACAATTATAGCATGGTATATAAACATTTATCATAAACATAAAGATATATAATAACCACTTTTATTATTGCCTCTTGGGCATATCTCCAACAGTCTCCCACTTGCACTAGAGTCAATAATCTAGATTACATTGTAAGGTACCTAACACCCATGGCATTCTGGTGTTGGTCATGCTTTGCCCTAGGGAGAGCTTTAGTCAACGGATCTGCTACATTCAGATCAGTGTGTACTTTGCAAATCTTTACTTCTCCATCTTCGATGTACTCGCGAATCGAGTGGTAACGCAGCTTGATATGCTTCAGCCTCTTGTGTGACCTTGGTTCTTGTGCATTAGCGATGGCACCCATGTTGTCACAGATGACTAATGGGTCCAATGCACTAGGAACCACACCGAGCTCTACAATGAACCTCTTCATCCATACCGCTTCGATGAAGCCTCTGAAGCCGCTATGTACTCCGATTCTGTTGAGGATTTCGCCACCGTGCACTGCTTCGAGCTTGCCCAGCTTACGCAGCACCATTCAATATAAACACGTACCCAGATTGTGACGATGGCGTGTAACTCACACGTTCGTTGGGAACCCCAAGAGGAAGGTATGATGCGCACAGCAAGTTTTCCCTCGAAAGAAACCAAGGTTTAATCGAACCAGGAGGAGCCAAGAAGCACGTTGAAGGTTGATGGTCGCGAAATGTGATGCGGCGCAACACCAGGGATTCCGGCGCCAACTAGGAACCTGCACAACACAACCAAAGTACTTTGCCCCAACGAAACAGTGAGGTTGTCAATCTCACCGGCTTGCGTAACAAAGGATTAAACGTATCGAGTGGAAGATGTTTGCAAAGAAAACAGAAAACAAGTAGATTGTATGCTATGTAAAGAATAGGACCGGGGTCCACAGTTCACTAGAGGTGTCTCTCCCATAAGATAAAAGCATGTTGGGTGAACAAATTACAGTCGGCAATTGACAAATAGAGAAAGGCATAACAATGCATATACATGACATGGTAAATATAGTGAGATTTAATTGGGCATTACGACAAAGTACATAGACCGCCATCCAACCGCATCTATGCCTAAAAAGTCCACCTTCAGGTTATCGTCCGAACCCCTCCAGATTAAGTTGCAAAGCAAAGACAATTGCATTAAGTATTGTGCGTAATGTAATCAATAACTACATCCTTAGACATAGCATCAATGTTTTATCCCTAGTGGCAACAAACATCACAACCTTAGAACTTTCTCCCATGTATCAATGAAGGCATGAACCCACTATCGAGCATAATTACTCCCTCTTGGAGTTAAGAGTAAAAACTTGGCCAGAGCCTCTACTAATAACGGAGAGCATGCAAGATCATAAACAACACATGAACAATAGATTGATAATCACCATAATCATAGTACTCTCTATCCATCGGATCCCGACAAACACAACATATAGAATTACATATAGATGATCTTGATCATGTTAGGCAGCTCACAAGATCCAACAATGAAGCACAACAAGGAGAAGACGACCATCTAGCTACTGCTATGGACCCATGGTCCAGGGGTGAACTACTCACTCATCACTCCGAGGCGATCATGGCGATGAAGAGTCCTCCGGGAGATGAATCCCCTCTCGGCAGGGTGCCGGAGGCGATCTCCTAATCCCCGAGATGGGATTCGCGGCGGCGTCTCTGGAAGGTTTTCCGATCGTGGCTCTCATCGGGGGTTTCGCGACGGAGCTTTAAGTAGGCGGAGGGTCAACGCGAGGGGCCACACGAGGGGCCCAGGGCTAGGTCGGCGCGGCCAGGGCCTGGGCCGCGCCGGCCACCCCCGCTGCCCGGCCCCACTTCGTTAGGGTTCCTGTCTTCGGAAGCTTCGTGCAAAATAGGACCCGGGCGAAAGTTTCGTCCAATTCCGAGAATATTTCTTTACTAGGATTTCAAACCAAAAACAGCAGAAAACAAGCGGCTCTTCGGCATCTTGTTAATAGGTTAGTTCCAGAAATGCATAAATATGACATATAATGTGCATAAAACATGTAGGTATCATCAATAAAGTAGCATGGAACATAAGAAATTATCGATACGTTGGAGACGTATCAGCATCCCCAAGCTTAGTTCTGCTCGTCCCGAGCAGGTAAAACGATAACAAAGATAATTTCTGAAGTGACATGCCATCATAATCTTGATCATACTATTTGTAAACATATGTAATGAATGCAGCGATCAAAGCAAAGGTAATGACATGAGTAAACAACCGAATCATATAGCAAAGACTTTTCATGAATAGTACTTCAAGACAAGCATCAATAAGTCTTGCATAAGAGTTAACTCATAAAGCAATAAATCAAAGTAAAGGTGTTGAAACAACACATAAGAAGATTAAGTTTCAGCGGTTGCTTTCAACTTGTAACATGTATATCTCATGGATATTGTCAACATAAAGTAATATAACAAGTGCAATATGCAAGTATGTAGGAATCAATGCACAGTTCACACAAGTGTTTGCTTCTTAAGGTGGAAGGAGATAGGTAAACTGACTCAACAATAAAAGTAAAAGAATGGTCCTTCGCAGAGGAAAGCATCGATTGCTGTATTTGTGCTAGAGCTTTTATTTTGAAAACATGAAACAATTTTGTCAACGGTAGTAATAAAGCATATGAGTTATGAAAATTATATCTTACAAGTTGCAAGCCTCACGCATAGTATACTAATAGTGCCCGCACCTCGTCCTACTTAACTTGGACTACCGGATCTTTGCATGCCATGTTTCAACCAAGTGTCACAAAGGGGTACCTCCATGCCGCCTGTACAAAGGTCCAAGGAGAATGCTCGCATTTCGGATTTCTCGCTTTTGATTATTCTCAACTTAGACATCCATACCGGGACAACATGGACAACAGATAATGGACTCCTCTTTAATGCATAAGCATGTAGCAAAGTTATTATTCTCATATGAGATTGAGGATATATGTCCAAAACTGAAACTTCCACCATGATTCATGGCTTTAGTTAGCGGCCCAATGTTCTTCTCTAACAATTTTGCATGCTCCAACCACTAAAATGATAGACCTTCAGACAAGACGGACATGCATAGCAACTCACATGATATTCAACAATAGTTGATGGCGTTCCCCAGAAGCATGGTTATCGCACAACAAGCAACTTAATAAAATATAAAGTGCATAAGTACATATTCAATACTACGATAGTTTTTAAGGCTATTTTGTCCCATGAGCTATATATTGCAAAGGTGAATGATGGAATTTTAAAGGTAGCACTCAAGCAATTTACTTTGGAATGGCGGTAAATACCATGTAGTAGGTAGGTATGGTGGACACAAATGGCATAGTGGTTGGCTCAAGGATTTTGGATGCATGAGAAGTATTCCCTCTCGATACAAGGTTTAGGCTAGCAAGGTTATTTGAAGCAAACTCAAGGATGAACAAGTGCAGCAAGACTCACATAAAAGACATATTGTAAACATTATAAGACTCTACACCGTCTTCCTTGTTGTTCAAAACTCAATACTAGATATTATCTAGACCTTAGAGAAACCAAATATGCAAATCAAATTTTAGCAAGCTCTATGTATTTCTTCATTAATGGGTGCAAAGCATATGATGCAAGAGCTTAAACATGAGCACAACAATTGCCAAGTATCACATTATCCAAGACATTTTTAGAATTACTACATGTAGCATTTTCCAATTCCAACCATATAACAAATTAACGAAGAAGAAACTTCGCCTTGAACATTATGAGTAAAGCCTAAGGACACATGTGTCCATATGCAACAGCGGAGCGTGTCTCTCTCCACAAAGTGAATGCTAGGATCCATCTTATTCAAACAAAAACAAAAACGAAAACAAACCGACGCTCCAAGTAAAGAACACCAGATGTGACCGAATAAAAATATAGTTTCAGGGGAGGAACCTGATGATGTTGTCGATGAAGAAGGGGATGCCTTGGGCATCCCCAAGCTTAGACGCTTGAGTCTTCTTAAAATATGCAGGGATGAACCACGGGGCATCCCCAAGCTTAGAGCTTTCACTCCTCTTGATCTTAGTATATCATTCTCCTCTCTTGACCCTTGAAAACTTCCTTCACACCAAACTTCAAGCAAACTCATTAGAGGGTTAGTGCATCATTAATAATTCACACATTCAGAGGTGACACAATCATTCTTTTCACTTCTGGACATTGCATAATGCTACTGGACATTAATGGATCAAAGAAATAAATCCAACATAGCAAAAGAGGCAATGCGAAATAAAAGGCAGAATCTGTCAAAAACAGAACAGTCCGTAAAGACGAATTTATAAATGGCACCAGACTTGCTCAAATGGAAAAACTCAAAACTAATGAAAGTTGCGTACATATCTGAGGATCACGCTCGTAAATTGGCAGATTTTTTCGAATTTTCTACAGAGAATTATGCCCAGATTCGTGACAGACAGCAATGCTGTTTCTGTGCAGCGATCCCAAATATAACATCAACTTTGACATAGAAACTTTACTTGGCACAAAAACATGATAAGGAGAGGTTGCTACAGTAGTAAACAACTTCCAAGACTCAATAAAACAAAAAATTGCTGTAGGTAAAAACATGGGTTGTCTCCCATAAGCGCTTTTTTTAACGCTTTCAGCTAGGCGCAGAAAGTGCAAATCAAGTAACATCGAGAGTAGAAGCATCAACATCATTACCAGGGGTGTTGGGAGTTTTCTCAACCAAGCATAGTATTTTTGATATATAAGTTTTAGCGTCTCCCTTTCATTAGTCTTAGGCTTGCTACTCTCATCGAACAAATTTTCCGGAACAAGCCAAGCATAGTTATTTTCTAGTGCGTCATTCATAGCTAGAAGTTTACATGGTATTGGTGCTTTGATTTCCCCTCCATCATTAATGTTATTAGTGTACATTATTCTATCCATGTCCATTTTTTCAAGGAGACCAATAAAATTGGTATGAGAACCTAGCATATTAAATTTAGCAAAAACCTTTCTAGCCTCTCTTGCTAGACCACCAAATTCTCTAAGAAGGGTTTCTAAAACAAAATCTTTCTTTTCCCTTCTTCCATATCACCAAGTGTAAGAAACATGTGTTGGATTATAGGATTGAGATTAACAAATTTAGTTTCCAACAAGCGAACTAAAGCAGCAGCAGCAATTTCATAGGTAGGTGCAAGTTCTACCAAGTGTCTATCTTCAAAATCTTCAGTAATACTAACATGATTGAAAAATTCTTCTATATTATTTCTCCCAACTATGGACCCACGTCCTACCGGTATGTCCTTTGTGGTGAAATTAAAAGGAAACATGATGCAATAAGCAAAAAGTAAACTAGGCAAATAAGGTAAAGACGAGTAACTAATTTTTTGTGTTTTTGATATAGAGAGCAAGACAAAAAATAAAGTAAAACTAGCAACTAATTTTTTTGTATTTTGTTTAGGTGCAGCAAACAAAGTAGTAAATAAAATAAAGCAAGACAAAAACAAAGTAAAGAGATTGAGAAGTGGAGACTCCCCTTGCAGCGTGTCTTGATCTCCCCGGCAACGGCGCCAAAAGAGCTTGATGGCGTGTAACTCACACGTTCGTTGGGAACCCCAAGAGGAAGGTATGATGCGCACAAAGCAAGTTTTCCCTCGTAAAGAAACCAAGGTTTAATCGAACCAGAGGAGCCAAGAAGCACGTTGAAGGTTGATGGTCGCGAAATGTGATGCGGCGCAACACTAGGGATTCCGGCGCCAACTAGGAACCTGCACAACACAACCAAGTACTTTGCCCCAACGAAACAGTGAGGTTGTCAATCTCACCGGCTTGCTGTAACAAAGGATTAAACGTATCGAGTGGAAGATGTTTGCAAAGAAAACAAAAAACAAGTAGATTGTATGCTATGTAAAGAATAGGACCGGGGTCCACAGTTCACTAGAGGTGTCTCTCCCATAAGATAAAAGCATGTTGGGTGAACAAATTACAGTCGGGCAATTGACAAATAGAGAAAGGCATAACAATGCATATACATGACATGGTAAATATAGTGAGATTTAATTGGGCATTACGACAAAGTACATAGACCGCCATCCAACTGCATCTATGCCTAAAAAGTCCACCTTCAGGTTATCGTCCGAACCCTCTCCAGTATTAAGTTGCAAAGCAACAGACAATTGCATTAAGTATTGTGCGTAATGTAATCAATAACTACATCCTTAGACATAGCATCAATGTTTTATCCCTAGTGGCAACAGCACATCACAACCTTAGAACTTTCTACTGTCCCATGTATCAATGAAGGCATGAACCCACTATCGAGCATAATTACTCCCTCTTGGAGTTAAGAGTAAAAACTTGGCCAGAGCCTCTACTAATAACGGAGAGCATGCAAGATCATAAACAACACATGAACAATAGATTGATAATCACCATAATCATAGTACTCTCTATCCATCGGATCCCGACAAACACAACATATAGAATTACATATAGATGATCTTGATCATGTTAGGCAGCTCACAAGATCCAACAATGAAGCACAACAAGGAGAAGACGACCATCTAGCTACTGCTATGGACCCATGGTCCAGGGGTGAACTACTCACTCATCACTCCGGAGGCGATCATGGCGATGAAGAGTCCTCCGGGAGATGAATCCCCTCCGGCAGGGTGCCGGAGGCGATCTCCTGAATCCCCCGAGATGGGATTGCGGCGGCGGCGTCTCTGGAAGGTTTTCCGTATCGTGGCTCTCGCACGGGGGTTTCGCGACGGAGCTTTAAGTAGGCGGAGGGTCAACGCGAGGGCCACACGAGGGGCCCAGGGTCGGCGCGGCCGGGCCTGGCCGCGCCGCCACCCCCTGGCTGCCTCGTGGCCCCACTTCGTTAGGTCTCCGGTCTTCCGAAGCTTCGTGCAAAATAGGACCCTGGGGAAAGTTTCGTCCAATTCAGAATATTTCTTTACTAGGATTTCTGAAACCAAAAACAGCAGAAAACAGAACGGCTCTTCTGCATCTTGTTAATAGGTTAGTTCCAAAATGCATAAATATGACATATAATGTGCATAAAACATGTAGGTATCATCAATAAAGTAGCATGGAACATAAGAAATTATCGATACGTTGGAGACGTATCTGACTTAGAGTCATCAGGATCTTTGTTCCACTTGCATCGGTTACAACGAGCTCTTGGTCACCTCCATAACAAAGAAACATATCCTTAGTTCTTTTCAAGTACTTCAGGATATTCTTGACCGCTGTCCAGTGTTCTATCCCTGGATCACTTTGATATCTGCTAGTCAAACTAACAGCATGTGCTATATCCGGTCTTGTACATAGCATGGCATACATGATAGAGCCTACTGCCGAGGCATAGGGGATCTGACTCATCCTTTCTCTTTCTTCTGCCGTAGCCGGTCCTTGAGTCTTACTCAAGACCTTGCCTGGTAACATAGGTAAGAATCCTTTCTTACTTTCGTCCATTCTAAACTTTTTCAGAATCTTGTCCAGGTATGTACTCTGTGATAGCCCTATTAGACGTCTTGATCTATCTCTATAAATCTTGATGCCTAATATGTATGATGCTTCACCAAGGTCTTTCATTGAAAAACTATTATTCAAATAACCCTTTACACTGCTTAATAGTTCTATATCATTCCCAATCAATAATATGTCATCTACATATAATATTAGGAATGCTAGAGCTCCCACTCACTTTCTTGTAAATACAGGCCTCTCCATGACACTGTATAAACCCGAAGTCTTTGATCACCTTATCAAAGCGTCGGTTCCAACTTCTCGATGCTTGCTTCAGTCCATAGATTGAACGCTGAAGTTTGCATACTTTGTCAGCATTTTTAGGATCGACAAAACCTTTGGGTTGTACCATATACAACTCTTCCTCAATGTCTCCATTAAGGAACGCCGTTTTGACATCCATCTGCCAAATCTCATAATCGAAAAATGCAGCTATTGCTAACAAAATCCTCACAGATTTTAGCTTCGCATGTGAGAAAGTCTCATCGTAGTCAACACCTTGAATTTGTCGGAAACCCTTGCGACAAGTCGAGCTTTATAGACAGTAATATTACCATCAGCATCTGTTTTTCTTTTGAAGATCCATTTATTCTCGACCCTTGCGGCTATCAGGTAAGTCTACCAAAGTCCATACTTTGTTATCATACATGGATCCTATTTCGGATTTCATGGCTTCTTGCCATTTGTTGGAATCTGGCTCATCATCGCTTCTTCATACGTCGCAGGGTCCTCATCATTGTTATCCACAATCATGACATTTAGACAAGGATCATACCAATCTGGAGTGGCACGATCCCTTGTCGATCTGCGAGGTTCAGTAGCTGTCTCATTTGAAGTTTCATGATCATTATCATTAGCTTCCTCTGTTGCCGGTGTAGGTGGTACAGGAACATTTTCCGGTACTGCGCTACTCTGATCAACGAGTAGAGATTCTTCAATCTCATCGAGTTCTACTTTTCTTCCAGTCACTTCTTTAGTGAGAAATTCTTTCTCAAGAAAGGTTCCGTTCTTAGCAACAAAGATCTTGCCTTCGGATCTGTGATAGAAAGTGTACCCTATAGTTTCCTTAGGGTATCCTATGAAGACGCATTTCTCCGCTTTGGGTTCTAGCTTGTCCGGTTGTAACTTTTTTACATAGGCTTCGCAACCCCAAACTTTTAGGAACGACAGCTTAGGTTTCTTATTAAACCATAATTCATACGGCGTCGTTTCAACGGATTTTGATGGTGCTCTATTTAAAGTGAATGCGGCTGTCTCTAATGCATAACTCCAAAATGATAACGGCAAATCGTAAGAGACATCATAGAACGAACCATATCTAAGAGAGTTCGATTACGACGTTCGGACACACCGTTTCGTTGTGGTGTTCCCGCGGTGTCAATTGTGAAAGTATTCCGCATTTCTTTAAATGCATGCCAAACTCATAACTCAGATATTCACCTCCGCGATCAGATCGTAGAAATTTAATCTTCTTGTTACGTTGATTTTCTACTTCACTTTGGAATTCCTTAAACTTCTCGAAAGTTTCGGATTTATGTTTCATTAAATAGATATACCCATATCTACTCAAATCATCTGTGAAGGTTAGAACATAACGATAACCACCGCGCGATGCTACACTCATTGGTCCACATACATCTGTGTGTATGATTTCCAATAAGTCAGTAGCTCGCTCCATCATACCCGAGAATGGAGTCTTAGTCATTTTTCCCATCAGACATGCTTCGCATCTATCAAGTGACTCAAAGTCAAGTGATTCAAGTAATCCATCGTATGGAGTTTCTTCATGCGTTTCACTCCAATATGACCAAGACGACAGTGCCACATATAAGTAGAATTATCATTCAATTTAATTCGCTTAGCATCAATGTTATGTATATGCGTATTACTACTATCGAGATCTAACAGAAATAAGCCATTCTTTTGTGGTGCTCGACCATAAAAGATATTATTCATAAAAATAGAACAACCATTATTCTCAGACTTGAATGAATAACCGTCTTGCATTAAACAAGATCCAGATATAATGTTCATGCTCAACGCGGTACATAATAACAATTATTTAGGCTTAAAACTAATCCCGAAGGTAGATGTAGAGGAAGTGTCCCGATTGCGATCACATTGACCTTGGATCCGTTTCCAACGCGCATCGTCACTTCATCTTTCAGCAGTTGTCGTTTATTCTTTAGTTCCTGTTTCGAGTTACAAATATGAGCAACCGAACCAAATCATCAAATACCAGGTACTAGAACGAGAACTAGTGAGATAAACATCTATAACATGTATATCGATATACCTTCTTTCTTCTTCTTGATAAGGCCGCTCTTCAGATCCGCCAAATACTTGGAGCAATTACGCTCCAGTGTCCCTTCTCCTTGCAAATAGCACTCAGATCGGCTTAGGGCCGACTTAGGTTTCACAGAGGCGTGGCAGCTTTCTTGCCACTCTTCTTGTTCTTGCCTTTAGACTTGCCCTGTTTCTTGAAACTGGTGGTCTTGTTGACCATCAACACTTGGTGCTCTTTCTGATCTCAATCTCAGCAGCTTTTAGCATGCCAAAGAGTTCAGAAACTCCTTGTTCATGTTCATATTGTAGTTCATCACAAAGTTCTTATAACTTGGTGGCAGTGATTGAAGGACACGATTAATCCCAGTCTGTTAGGAATCACTATTCCCAAGTCACTGAGTTTCTTCGCATGCCCGGTCATAACGAGCATGTGCTCACTAATGGAGCTGCCTTCCATCATACAGTGAAAAAGTGTTTCGATGCTTCATAGCATTCCACGGCCGCATGAGTCTCAAAATAGTCTTCAACTCTTTTATCAACTCATGAGGATCGTGGTGCTCAAAACGTTTTGAAGATCGGATTCCAGACTGCATAAGATGGCACACCGAACTTGAGAGTACCGAGTTTTCCGAGTCACGTAAACATTCTTTACTTCATCGGTTTCAGTTTCTGCAGGAGGGTCACCTAGCGGTGCATCAAGCACATATTGCAGATTTCCGCCATTGAGGAAGATCCTCACATGACGGAAAGTCGGTGAAGTTGCTACCGTTGCTCTTAAGTTTTTCTTTCTCTAGGAACTGGTTAAAATTGATTGAGGACGCCATATCTACAACATATTTGCAATAGTTTAGACTAAGTTTATGACAAATTGAGTTCAAATTTTAATTCTACATAATTAAAAATCTAGGTGAACTCCCACTCAAAACAATATCCCTCGCATTGTCTTAGTGATCACACGAACCAAATCCATCACACCTATGCCCGATCACGAGACAAGATGTAATTTCAATGGCGAACACTCAAAGTGTTCATCATATCAATCATATGATTCATGCTCTACCTTTCGGTATCACGTGTTCCGAGACCATGTCTTTACATGCTAGGCTCGTCAAGGCCACCTTAGTATCCGCATGTGCAAAACTGTCTTGCACCCGTTATATGTACTTATCGAATCTATCACACCCGATCATCACGAGATGCTTCAAACGATAAGACTTGATAACGGTGCTACTAAGGATGAACACTTTATTATCTTGAGATTTTAGTGAGAGGGATCATCTTATAATGCTACCGTCGCGATCTAAGCAAAATAAGATGCATAAAAGGATTAACATCACATGCAGTTCATATGTGATATGATATGGCCCTTTTGTCTTTGCGCCTTTGATCTTCATCTTCAAAGCACGGACATGATCTTCATCATCAACGGGCATGATCTCCATCATCGTCGGCGAAGCACCAAGGTCAATGGCGCCGTCTTCATGATCGTCCTCCAAGTAGCAACTATTACAACTACTTTGAAATACTACTCAACATGAAATTTAAAGACAACCATAAGGCTCCTGCCGGTTGCCACAATACAATAATGATCATCTCATACATATTCATCATCACATTATGGCCATATCACATCACCAAACCCCGCAAAAACAAGTTAGACGTTCTCTAATTTGGTTTGCATATTTTACGTGGTTTAGGGTTTTCGAGCAAGATCCAATCTACCTACGAACATGAACCACAACGGTGATACTAGTGTTGTCAATAGAAGAGTAAATTGAATCTTCACTATAGTAGGAGAGACAGACACCCGCAAAGCCACTTATGCAATACAAGTTGCATGTCAAGCGTGGAGCAAATCTCATGAACGCGGTCATGTAAAGTTAGCCCGAGCCGCTTCATCCCACTATGCCACAAAGATGCAAAGTACTCAACTAAAGATAACAAGAGCATCAACGCCCACAAACCATTGTGTTCTACTCTGCAACCATCTATGCATAGACACGGCTCGATACCACCGTAGGATAACGTAGCATAGAAAACAAAAATTTTCCTACGGCGAACACGCAATCCAAGCCAAGATGCAATCTAGAAGACGGTAGCAACGAGGGGATTGTCGAGACTCACCCTTGAAGAGATTCCAAAGCCTACAAGAGGAGGCTCTTGTTGCTGCGGTAGACGTTCACTTGCCGCTTGCAAAGCGCGTAGAAGATCTTGATCACGATCGGTTCCGGCGCACGAACGGGCAGCACCTCCGTACTCGGTCACACGTTCGGTTGTTGATGAAGACGACGTCCACCTCCCCGTCCAGCGGGCAGCGGAAGTAGTAGCTCCTTCTTGAATCCGGCAGACGACGGCGTGGTGTCGGTGGCGGTGTAGAAGTCCGCGGCTCGCTATGCGGGCAATATGAAGTGGAGGAGCAAAGCTAGGGTTTGGGAGGGGGTGGCCGGCCACTCATGGGGGCGGCCAGGGTCTTGGGGGCCGGCCCCCTCCTTGGCCCTCTATATATAGGTGGAAGCCCCAAGTGTTGGACTACAAGTCTTCGAATAAGACCCGAACCCAAAACCTTTCATATGGTGGGAAACCTTCCCCCCACTAGAGGTGGGAATTCCACCTTCCATAGGGTGGCCGGCCCCCGGGGAGTCCACTTGGGACTCCTCCCCACTAGGGTTGGCGGCCATGGAGGTGGAGTCCCATGTGGACTCCACCTTCCTTGGTGGTTTTCTTCCGGACTTTTCTAGAACCTTCTAGAACCTTCCATAGAACCTTCCGCATCATTTTATTCACATAAAATGACATCCTATATATGAATCTTATTCTCCGGACCATTCCGGAACTCCTCGTGATGTCCGGGATCACATCCGGGACTCCGAACAAATATTCCAACTTCATTCCATATTCAAGTACTACCATTTCAACATCCAACTTTAAGTGTGTCACCCTACGGTTCGCGAACTATGCGGACATGGTTGATTACTCACTCCGACCAATAACCAATAGCGGGATCTGGAGATCCATAATGGCTCCCACATATTCAACGATGACTTTAGTGATCGAATGAACCATTCACATACGATACCAATTCCCTTTGTCACGCGATATTTTACTTGTCCGAGGTTTGATCATCGGTATCACACTATACCTTGTTCAACCTCGTCTCCCGACAAGTACTCTTTACTCGTACCGTGGTATGTGGTCTCTTATGAACTTATTCATATGCTTGCAAGACATTAGACGACATTCCACCGAGAGGGCCCAGAGTATATCTATCCGTCATCGGGATGGACAAATCCCACTATTGATCCATATGCCTCAACTCATACTTTCCGGATACTTAATCCCACCTTTATAACCACCCATTTACGCAGTGGCGTTGATGTAATCAAAGTACCTTTCCGATATAAGTGATTTACATGATCTCATGGTCATAAGGACTAGGTAACTATGTATCGAAAGCTTATAGCAAATAACTTAATGACGTGATCTTATGCTACGCTTAATTGGGTGTGTCCATTACATCATTCATACAATGATATAACCTTGTTATTAATAACATCCAATGTTCATGATTATGAAACTAATCATCTATTAATCAACAAGCTAGTTAAGAGGCTTACTAGGGACTCTTTGTTGTTTACATATCACACATGTATCAATGTTTCAGTTAATACAATTATAGCATGGTATATAAACATTTATCATAAACATAAAGATATATAATAACCACTTTTATTATTGCCTCTTGGGCATATCTCCAACACGAGGTTCTGGAGCGCTGGTGGCTGATGCTTGGTGCCAAACTGCCAATGAGATGTGGTGAATCTTTGGTCGTGGAAGCATCCAAGCGACGACGACGCGAGCCGCTGCTACTCTTGGCTGAGAGGGGTGCTCCGCACCTCGGGATCCTTAGCTCTGAGGGTTCTTCTTCCTCCAAGACGGGAGGATATTTGGCTTTGGCGCAACATTTTAACGTCTTCTCCATCACAAGTGGTTTCGTCCCCCAGGTGGACCTGGCGGCTCCAGCTAAGAGGCGGACAATGGCGACGGTGGACAAGGACCGGATCATGTTTTAGCTTCCCTAGCGATGTCCTTTTCACAAAATACAAGGACAGTGTTTTAATTTTCTATTTCTTTTGGATCCTTTTATGTAAAGTTGTCCCACCGTTAAGAATGAAACTTCCAACGTCCTCTAGGCCCATATCCCGTTAAAACAAAAAGAGACTTCAAGTTGCCAATATCATAATAAAGCGTTTTCTCCAAACCCACTTTCTCCAGCAAAACCTCCCAACCTAACCTCCAACTCTTGGCCTCACCTCCATCGAAGCATTGACACCTCTTTTTGGCTCCGACTTGCAACCGGATACAAACAAGAAGATTCGAGAGTTGCAAGAGATTTTTTACGTAGGATTTATCAAAAAAAACAATTACATGCTGCCATATTGGAAAATATAGCCATCTCACGGTCACCGTATCATAAAAAAGGACAGGTAGATCGAAAATGAAAACTAGGCCTGCATTAAGCTTCTGAATGATGTACTCCCTCCGGTCCGATTTAATTGAAGCTGACTATACAGAAGGAGCAATACATACCTGCGTTGATTAAAAACAACTAGAGGTAGTACTTTTCAAAGGATAACGATGGATTACACATCATAGATAGGTCAAAACGGCCCTAACCATGCATGTTCAAGCGCGAGCCGCATGCAAGGCGACACTAGGTCCGACTTGACAGAGAGCTGCACCCGAAAGAAACCTGCGATTGCTGTCTTCGATCGAAGCATTACAACAACGGGTGTGCTCCCCATGCGAGCAACCGACCGAGCGCACATTACGGCCTTCTTAGAGCATCATTAGTAGTGTAAACTTTTAAATTCTAAAAAATAACTGTCTTTTTACAGTTTGCGAGAGAAAAAAATGCGTAGACTAGAACTCCTAAACCCTCAAATCCTCAAAAAAAAATTAGGGATCAAACCCTCAAACCCAATTTCAACCTGTAGAAGTGAGGGTTGGGAGGCCAAACTGCCGAACCCACACTCCTCTTCCAACTCGCGTTGGAGGGAAATTTCCCCTCCCCAACCTCTCGCGTCCGCGCTGCCGGCCGCCCGCCTCCCCTCCCCGGCCCCTACCGGCTGCCGCGAGCTCCCCCGCCCCCGGATCCGCGCCTCCCCGCCACCCGCCGCCCCATGTCGCGACCCGAGCCCGGCGCCCGCCCGCCCCCTCGCCGCCCGTCGCGCCCCACCTCCCCCGCCTCCCAGCCGCGCACGCCTCGGCCTCCCCGGCCGCCCCTCCCCCGGACCGCCGCCGCTGCCCGCCCGCTCCCCGAGCGCCCCGCCCCCGACCAGCGGCTTTCCGCCCCGAGCCGCCCCGCCCCCTGCAGGTATGCCTCCTCTTGATTTTCTTTGTTTTTCTTTGTTTAAATTTTCCATGTTTATTCATTAGCACTAACAATTTTGTTTGTTGTTTTTGTAGATGGAGGTGACCACCGACGACTCCATGTCGTTGTCCGATGATTCCGGTTGGTCGTCGTCGGACGATTCGGACATCGAGGTCCAGCTTGTTTTTGGGACAAAAAACCCTGATGAAAATCATGAAATGTTGCGTGATTCTACACAACATGATACTCGAGGATGAGAGAGGGTTAAACCTGCCTTGTTTCTATGACAACGTTGGTACCCGTGTACAACCGGAAAGAAACCCTTGTCGCATACAAGCTTTTCTTGAAGCACATCGTGCGATTGAGGATGCAAAGAGTCATGGGGGTCAGCTCCGGGATGATCTAGTAGAGCACCATTGGCAGTTGGATGGGCGGCGCCAAGGCCCATGATCTATATTTGTTTTACTTTTCTATGTCCTATTTGATTTGAACAATTATTGTACTCCAAAGTGCTTATTATGTGCTTCAAAGTGCTATTTGGTGTTGTAACAATAACTAGAATGATTATTATGTGCTTTGAAGGTTCTAGTTTTCGCCCTTAATCCTCAGTTTTAAAGGTTTGATGGTTCTAGTCTTTGCCTATGTTTTTCACCTCTGAAAAGTGCCAAAAAATGCTCATTCTCGATCCTTAAACTGGTTTAAAATTTAAGTATTTAGGGGCTCTACTAGTGATGCTCTTAATCCCCAACCATCCCATCCTTAAGCAGTCCACTCGGCACATACTAGCAGCTCGATCTAGCTGATCGGACACGGTAATCATTCGTGATTGATTAGAGATAGATAGGGCCCGTCGATTGGGCGTCGGCAGCGCGGGCGGCGTGAGGACTGAGGAGCCTTTAGGGCAGACCTCACTTGGTTGCCAAGTCTTTTCCTCATAAAAACCCGGGCGCTTTAGGGTTGAGGTTGGCGACTTAGGGCATTTTCAACCGCGCGACCCATCCCGCGCCCGCGCCTTCGGATGGGTCCAGTTGGACAAAATCGCGGCCCAACGCGGGGACGCACCGCAAAAGCGGACGGCGCGGCGTCCGGAACGACGCAAACCCGGCCCAAATCTGGGCTAGGTTTGCATGGCCGCGGATGGCACGCGGCGTCCGCTCGCGTCCGGGCGTCCGTCGCCTCGTCTCCTTTGGGCCCACCTGTCGGGATTAAATGGGGACTGGAGGGGCGCCCCCAGCCCACTCCACTCCCGCAGCGAAACCGCCGCCATGGCCCCGGAGCGGGTCGCGAGCCAACGACGACGAGGCGAGCAGCAGCCGGCGTCGCCGCCGGCGCTGCGGCCGGAAACGGCGGCCTCCACATCGGAGAGCCCGCGGCGGCGCGGCATTGCCGCAACCGCCGCCGCCGCTGCGAGGCCGCCGAGTCCTCGAGGAGGACCCGGACCTCCGCGCCGCGCTGCTCATCTCGGCGGCGGAGGAGGACGAGAAATGGCCGCACCTCCAGCGGCCATTCGAACGTCCGAGATGGAGGAGGCGGCGCGTCGGCGGAGGAAGAAGCGGAGCTCGGGGAGCTCTACGCCGGCCCGCCGGCGCGACGGGAGGAGAGGAAGCGGCGCGGCGGGAGGAGGCCGGGCGCCGGCGACGAGGAGCGCCGCGAGAGCGGCGCCGCAGAGGTCGCGCCGCGCCGAGGAGCCGCGCCAGAGGCTGTGCGCCGTGCTGGGGAGGGCGGCAGCGCCTCGTGAGGAGGCGCGTCCGTGCGCCGCAGCCTCGGTGGCTCCGGACCCCACTCGGCCTGGGAGGAGGCCTGTGGTCTCCGTGGCCGGAGTCCCGACGCGGTCGAGCCACAACAGCGCCTCGCCGCCCGGGGACGTCGTCCACGACGACGACGTCACCGACGACGCCCACAGGGGCTAGGCGGCGCACCGGCGGCCACCGCGCCGCCGACCATGGTTTTTAGTTTAAATTTAAAAGCCCATATAGGGGCTTCTTTTGTTAGTTATTTTCCCAAAATAGGGCTATGTACAAATTTGCCCAAAATAGGGCATATGTTTAATCAAATTTCGTTTAAATTTGCCATTTTTTTTTGTTTTCGTGTTTCTCCGATTTTGCGATGCGTCCGCGCGTTGGGCGCAGCGCGCGACCCAAACGGACACGCGGACGCGGGCCGCTGTCCGCGTGTCCGGCCGGCGACCCAAACGGCCCAAAACGGACGGCCCAGCGCGTCCGTTTGGGTCGCGCGGTTGGAGATGCCCTTACTTGCAAGATGGCGACCTGCGCGTTGTACCACTGTCCCTGCTAGAGCGTATATGTGCTTGCTTCACGGCGAAGAAGGACCGGCATCGGTCGGCGGCGGAAGTGGTACGTGTGTAACAGCGTAAGAGCATCTCCAGTCGCGTCCCCCAAAGCGTCCCCAAAGGGATTTGGGGCGCGCCGGACAAAAAGCGTTCCCGCGTCCCCAAAACCCTTTTTGTCCGGCGCCCCCCGCCGGCGCCCGAGCTCCGTCCCCGTCCCACACGCCGGCACGCCGGACACAACGAAATGAGAGGCGAGGAGGCGCGGGGCCGACGCGTCGCCGGCATTACTTTAACCTAACTGCCGCCTACCTCGCTACGGAAGTTATTCGCGCGCGCGGCATCTTTGCCTTAATGGCGACGGAGGGCAGGCGAGACGTCTCGTCGGTGCGCAGCCTCCACGCGTCGCCGGCGTTCGCACGCCACCGCCCGTTCCGCGCGATCTTCCCGCTTCTCGTCTGTTCCCGCTTTCTTCCCGACGCCGCGTCTATAAAAGGTGTCCCGGCTCATCAACGGTAGCCACCACACCCCGCCGGCAACAAACACAGCCCTCGTCGCTCCACAGTCGTCTCCTCCATCACCAGTGGCAATGGCAAACCGCCCCGGCGATGGCCACTTCCCTCCACCGCCGTCTCCTCCACTTCCCCGGCGGGCGTGCGGCACAGAGGAGGCACTCGAGAGGAGGCCCGCCGCCAGCGGCGGATCTAGCGGCAGCCCCGCCTCGCCCAGCCGAGGAGGCCGCGGCGGCAATGGCAAGAGCAGATGCGACACCGTTGCGGCGTTCGACGCCGACGGGCAAGAGGCGCGACGGCGCCACGGAGGAGATGGAGCAACGATGGGCCGACGAGCGCCGCGCCGGCGATGAGCGCGCGTTCGTGAACGGCGTGACTCGATCGAGCGCCGGCGGCGTGAGTCGATCGAGCTCCAGGGTGACGCGGAGGAGCGTCGGCAGGGGAGGCGGCGCCGACGGGCGCTGGGGGCGGGCGAGCAGCTTGAGGGCGTTTGCGGCGGCGATGATGGAGGCGCCAACAGATGTGGAGGAGGAGGCGCCAATGGAGGAGGAGGAGGCCGAGGCGGAGGAGACCGAAGTGGAGGACGACGACGACGACGAGTTCGACTGGTCCGACGACGACGGGCCGCACCCGGACGAGACGGCCGATCAGCAACGCGCCTCGTCGAGTCCTTCGAGTCGGAGAAGAAGCTCCAGGACGACGCCCGTGCCCGCGAAGAGGCGCATATTCGTCGCGCCATCGAGCTCACCCTCCAGCGGCGCAGCAGGACGGCGGAGGACGCGCGGCGGAGCGGCACCGTCTCGCCACCGCCGCCGCAGGAGAGGAGGCGCGCGGAGGAGCCGCGGCAGGGAGAGACGACGGGCGGGACGTCGAACGCGCGCGGGCGGTCGAGTCTAGGTTTAGATGAAATCTCTTTTCATTCAAACTTTGTAATTTATAATCAAAATTGAATGAAAATCTTTATTTTTGTGCACAAATATTTATTTAGGGGCGGCGTTTGGGCCGTTGAGGACGTCCACGCGGCGAAACACGCCCCAAACGCTCGATCCGCGGTTTGTGGCGCGACTGGAGATGCTCTAAGTTGCCATGCCGCCGATGGCGCCGATGCGTTGCTTGGCCCGCCAGCCATCACACACAACTGACCCGACTCGCCCCCTGGATCTTCTTTCCGCTCGGTGCTTTGCCCGACTCGGCCGATCGTCTATTCGTCTTCATCACCGGCGCTCGATGGGCGCTTGGCATAGGATGCCCTGACGACGGCAACACAGGCTCTCTGCACCGGGTCATGGACACCAGCATCTTTCCCGGAAAGCGATGCTGGTGGCCTGGACTGGACCAGTCACACCAGTGGAGTGAAGGAGCCGCGCGCATGCGTGCAGGGTTGTGTACGCTCAAGCCTCAAGGAGGCTTTTGCATCAAGCTCGAACAAGCTTGGAATCCTGCACCGCGCGCCAAGCACAAGCAACAAGCTAGCGGTTGCTTAAAACACGTACCGGTGAATCAGCAAAACACAGCGCAGCAGCTACTGATCGATCGATCTGGGTGCAAGTTAAAGATCTGTCAGGTGGCCTGTACCTGGCCGTGGACGGTTACAGTTGTGCAGATGGAAATGAAGCTGATGATCGTGCAATCGCTGGCTGACAGGCCTTGACTCTTGACCGCCGACATTTGTATTGCAGATGCCCCAAGCTATGTATATATGCGCTCCTCTGGCAGCAGGCCGTGCGCATCAAACTATTGTGGTGATCTTGCTGGTGATGGTATCATGCTCACTGACAGGCCGGTGGTTTTCTTATCATAGCTACTTTGCTACTCATCATTCGTCTAGTCTGTTTTCTTCATGGACGGTGACTGACCAGAACCGGATTGCTGTGGCAGCGAAGAACTTGTGGCTATGAGATGCAGGGTAGGACCTGATTCCTATTTGGTCAATGAGTATGGGCCATTATTTAATCCACGAGAGCAATTAATTGAGATGATGTGGTGGATTTTCTTAAAACTTAGATCACCCAATGCTGCGATTAACGGCGCGCAGTTGTAGAACGATAGAGAGAGGAGAGATTGACGTAATATGATGGATGTTGTACTGAGCCTCTCGAGTGAGTATATATAGGAGTACAAATTTGAAGATCAAGAAGGTTATCCTAGAGATAATGCAGGAGATGATTACAAATCATATACTACCAAATATACAAGTACCGAATATATCTCTAACAACAGTGACCACCGATGGGACATGTCGAGACATACTCACTGACCGTAATTCGCGTATTTGACAGGTGTAGCGAGCTCGCGACTAAAGTAAAGTGAGCTCTGATGTATTTTACTCTATCTAGGCCCTACCTCTCATGTACTTTGTTCATGTTTCGCTGTCTGGGCCGATCGGATTAGGGAGGAACCATGTCTTGTTTATGCTGTCACTAATGACTGATTTGTGATGCCAAGCTGTCCTATTGGCTTAAACATTTGGTGCATAGGCCTAGGTAGGAGTAGTGGGTAGTCCCACCACCACCAGGGACCACGCAATCTAAGAACAAGCAATCTAATTCTAATCAGAGGAAAAGTTGTTTACCAAACAACTGGTTTCATTATTCCGTTGATTAATACTACTACACAGTCCCCTGTAGTTTTTTTATGCAGAGAGCCAACTGCCTGCTCGTTCTAGGTAACACGTATTAGAACTTTTAGAAGTAGAAAAAAAAGAGAAACCTTCAAGTTTTGGTAGCGAGTAGTGTCGATCACCAGGGTATAGGCAGCCACACACACCAGGCCAACAACGCTAACATGCACCCGAAAGACCGATAGCAGCAACCACTAGCTTGTCATGTTGATTTCACATGAAGCTTATCTGGTAGACTGATTGCAACATGCATGTGTTCCAAAAGGATCCTAGATAGCATCTCACTTTAGGGGACCTGCATGCCTGGCTATGCCTACACGAGGGACGATTAGGCGGTACTCTTCTGATGATCGACCGATGTGACTCGATCCAGCTTTGAACTACCGCACATCGGATCCTCTCGGAGCCGCACTAGGCAGATCAGCAGATGGATAGCTCACCGTTGTTGCACAGGTGGTCCGGTTGAAGCTTGGACGGCTGTCTTCTGTTTTGGGGACCTTCAGCTGTAACTTGAAGCAACGGAAAAAGGTTTCTTTGCTTCGTTGATGCAGCCGAAAGAATCGGGAGCGAGTTGTAAATAATAAATAAGTAGAAACCACCTTGTAAAAAGATAGGGTGTTACTAATTGTCAGTTAAGAATTAAGCTAATTCATAGTTTGGCGATGTCATCAACTCTCAGTTGCCACGCTGCAGCTCATAACTCACAAATTATGAAACAATCCGAGCTATTTGCAACCCATGATTATCACGAATCACGAAGCAATCCAAAGGTTTCAACATTCTCTCCTCTTTTGTAAAATGTTTTTTCTTATCGGACGAAGATTTTTTTTTTTGAAACGGACTGTTGTAAAATATTAATCCACGTGCAAAAAAAAACTCTTAGCTATGGTCAATGTTGCAACCTCGTGCTAGCACGGATTGCATTTTGATTTTATATGATCTATAACTCGACTAAGAATTAAGGTAATTCTCCCGTGGACTGAGATTTAGCAAAACCGCACAATTTTTTTTTTTTTGCGAATTAACCGCACAAAATATTCATATAGCAAAAATAATACTCCCTTCATTTTAGAAAAAAAAAGTTCGTCAACTTTTTCTAGATACGGATGTATGTATAATTAAAATATGTCATATGCATCTGAATTTAGATAAAGTTGAGAAGTTTTGTATGAAACTGTGGAAGTATGAAATGACTCACTCCACAGCCTGAGAATTAGCAAAACCGCGCAAAATTATTCATATACAGTAGTATGTAAAAGAAATGACATCACTACGCGCCCAAGATATATCGTTGGAGCGTATGTCGATCGATGACGCCGGAACCGTAACCCTTGTGGTGGCCAGGCTTGGTGGTGACCCTGCCCTTTGCTGACAGCAACGTCGTCCCTTGCCGGTTGCGCGCTCCGAATCCGAAGTAACGCGCTGCCTTGCTTGCTCACTTGCAGACTTGCTGCATCGCGCTGCGTTTGGCCGGCCACAGCTAGCTAGCGGCAGCGAGGTCGCAGCGGCGACCGCCGGCGAAGCTAGCTAGCTAATCTGACCTCCGAGCGGCGGTGCCGTACGCCGGTTAATCAGCGCGCGCGGCCGGGTGCGTGTACCTGCCAGCGGACAAGAAGTCAAGATCGGCATCGCGCGATCGAGCCAGTCGGCGTCAGGCACAGCGCGGCTGGCTGTACCGCTTTCGTACGGATCGATCTGGGCCGAGCTTGCACATGCACGATACTATATAACACCGTCGGCGGCGGCGACACCCGTGTAAATGCGGCGGGGCTAGCTGGACCACGCCGTACGTCTGCGCGCCGGCCGTTACGTGCGACGTACGAGGAACGGATCGCCGGTGGGTGCCGCGCGCGCCGGCGAGGGTCCCGGCCTCGCGTACGTTCGAGATTACGGCCGGCGTCGGGACGTTTGAACGTTTCGTTAGTTCTAATCTAGGGCAAACAGGAGGGAGGGATCTAGCTATCAGAGCACAGTGCCCCCTGTCGCGTCGCGTACGTCCCTCTCCCTCCAATTCCAGCCCGATCTGTTGACGGATCGAACCGATGGTCCATGTGATCGCCTCTGCTACTAACTCGGCTGCCTGCCATTAGGTTCTCTCTAGTCTCTACTTTGATCGATCTTGGCGTGGCGTGCGTGATGGAGCTTGATGAACGTACGATACGCATCGTGTCGGTTGATATGTGGTAGTAAAGCATTTTACTTTTAGGCGGCGCGCGGTCGCTGACGGTTTAGCTTGGGTTGGAGGAACCCTTTTGCTCACGTGCTCGTGCTGGCCTAGCTAGCAGCTTTTTCTCTCTTCTCTCGCACGGGACACCGAGCCGCTTTCAGCATCCTATGATAGTCAGGTCCCTCGATCTTGCCCTCAAGTTTTTCATGGCGCGCGCGGTGTAATCTGGAACTAACTTAATTCTTAGTTAGTTAGATGAGGCCACTTAATTTTATGTGTAACTGGAAAATAATATGCAATTGCAATACTTATGTACATGTATGTAGTTGTCAAAATCTAGCGGTCCTATGGGCCATCTAGAGCCAACTTAATTCTCGGTCGACCTAAAACAAGCAAAAAGATCTTTTATAAAACTATTTTGCTAATTCTCAGTAGTCGACTGCGAACCGATTTTCACTCAACTCGTAGACCATAAGATTGTACCGTGAATCCGTGATTCATGCAACTAAGAAAAACATACTGATCTTTGGATTTTCGTGCTAGTTATGAGTTGCGACTTGGGTTACAAGTGAGAAAAATGCTACGAGGGTTGCAACGTGTATTTTATTGCAAACCAACATTTAATGACATCATCTAATTGGCGAGTAATTTTCGATCGACCGAGAATTAGTGACATCATTTTAAAAAAATATCCGCCTCCCGCTTTGAAGTTGGTTGGACATGACTTTATTTTCTAAGGTTATTTTCCCTTTTAACTCACATAAGTAGCCATGATGGCGATATTATTGATCCACAGTGGAAAGCAGCATCAGCTTTCATCAGACGGTACTTAACTGACGAACGACAAATCTTGATCGAGTGCGCCATCACACTTCTACCTTTGACCTAATAATTCTAGAGCTAGCTCGGCTACGTAACGTGTCTTGCGGCGCACACAATCGTCCATCAGTACGTGGCCAGGCATGCACCGACAGCAACATACACGCACTGAAACGTACGCCACAGTGCACACTCGGAGCACGTCGCTTCCGTCGCACGTACGTACGTACATTTGTCGATCTTCGCCGGCCGGCCGTTCCTTTCGAAACCATCAACCGCCGGCCGTGACACCAACGCTTGTTCGATCGTCCCGCGTGATGAAACTATAGCCGGACGCTTAGCTGAAAGGGACTACTCGGTGCGGCACCCACCGGCAAAGCAAGATGCGCGATAGAAATGGCGCCTCCTTCGTCTCTGCAAAGGAGCCTTCATAAATGGGGTTTGAAATTTGAATAGTGGCCTGCTCCTGTCGTACGAGTATCTACCAGATGTGCCTTGCAAAGTGCAAGTTCGACCTAATTCTAGCTAGTAGCCGGCTAGATTTTTTTTTTTTGAAGCTTTCACCAGGGGGAGAGAATCCCCACCTGAATATATTGCATCAAAGAAGCATTACAAGACCAGGCTCTTGTCCACCCGTTAGGGTTGACATTGGTCAGGATAAATAAGTTGTTACAACAAGAGAGAAAAAAAGACAGACATATGCACTTGAAAGGCACATCCTTCTAGCCTACAAGCGCGACAACATCATAGGGGGACAAGCTCATGCACTAGGCTGAGGAGTGGCACTGAGCGCCATCGAAGGGTATCACAGTTCCGAGTCTTTGCAAATGCAACGCGACCAGCACGCTGCTGCTCCCTCCCGCGCGCGTCGAGGGCACCCCTGCTTTCGGCTGCGGCTGCACTTCGTTTGTGCGCGGCTCGGCCTCCATGGCGGGCGGCCTAGCTCCTGCCCCGCTCGGCCACGCCGCGCGGCCCGCACCCCCAGGCCTCAGAGCCGTCGATGCTCTGCCGTGATGCCCCTAGTGCGTGCTGCTCCGCTGCCTCCCGCTCGCCAAGGCGCGCGGATGTTCCTCCCTACGGAGGCCCTGCCGCTCCTACTCTGCCATGCGGTTTGGGCTCTGCCTCTGCGTCGCGCGGGCGTGACTCGGCACCGACGGCCGGTAGCCCCCTGCTTCCCAGCAGAGTGAGCCGTTCGGCACCGGTCCCTTGGCCTCGGCGGGCGCTTCAAGCGTGGTGATGCCTGCTGACCCCCGGCGATCCGTCGATGGTAATTGTCGCTGCCTTGTCCTGGTTTCAGTTCTGGCTCTAAGTTTGCTGTCTCGGAGAAATCCGTGCTCAACCATGTGTGTGAGCTGACCACGGCGGCGCCCTACGGCGTCGCTAACCTTGTTGAAGGCGTGGTCTTGGAGACACAATACTGCTCCCAGCCCATGAATTTGTTACCAGCAGGCGGGCACTTGTGGCTTCCGAGCGAAAGCTCTGTGACGACGGCGCCCGTGGGCGTCGTGTTTAACCTTCTTGAAGGCGTCGCGATGGAACCCTGGTGCAAGCGCTTGAGTGTTTGAAGACTTAGGCTCGGTGGCGTGAGTTGCACTGTGGTGCCTTGCGTCTTCATCTTTGATGAACCCCGATCTATTTCCTTCGTCTCTCATTGCCTTTGGCGTTTTCTGGGGGTGTATCCAGCGGCGAGGCAATCTGCCTCGCGGTGCTGCCATTGTGCCATGTGCTTCCATCTCTTTGGTTCTCTGTTATGCTGTGAAAGCTTCATCGGCAACACTTGACCTCAAGCTGTCTTTCTGTCGGGAAAGCTTGGCTGCTTCTGAAGGCGATGGTCTCTGCCCCTGTGCTGAGCTTCGTGATACTGGTGCAATCTCGGCTGATCAGTCCCCTTCGACGGCGCAACTACCCTTCCTAGCAAGTGATTCAGTTTGGCCCTCTGGCAGAGCTTCTGGTCCAGGTTCGTGAAGCCCAGTGGAATCTCGGTCTTGCAAAGCCCTTCGAAGGCGTTGACAGAAACTCCTCGCAGTGATGGCAATGATGGCCAGCGAGCTTCGTGTCTGCAATGTCGTCTCGGTGGCGCAAGGCCCTTCGCACAAGCCGGCGACACTCGTTGACCCGCATTTCCTCCGAACCGCCAACTTCTGGATGACTGCTAAGTAGCCGGCTAGATGAACCACATCAACGGCCATTTTCATGCGTGATCGCGGAAGACCGAGGAACAGTAATCCCACATATATGGTACCGATGATGCTGACATTGTATTACGTTAGGTAGCTGCCGACGGGTAATGGAGATCATTAGAAAGTGAAATGTATATATGGGTCCGGCCCCAAACTATCTAGATAGTGCCAAATTAGTTCTAATAATTCTATAAAGTGCATGCAAAGTTGCAAACCCAGGCCCGAAAGTATTTTTAATCATTTCGGTGGGTCTTAACCAACCCAATTTATATTCGAAAATCCACGTCGACACCTCGATGCAATTTTCACACAAGCATTCGATTAATTGTTTTCTCAGTTGTGCCCGTGTCGGTGATACTGTGCTTCTCTTGAAAGATCAAGGATGCCGAGGAGCATGGGGGTTAACTTGTTGTCGTCCCTAAACCCACGTCTTCCGCCACATACTTTCGCCCAATAGACATGCACGGTTCTAGGGGGTTGCAAGCAAGGGTGCTAAGCTCGGGGTCGCGGTTTTGACACATGACCCCACGGTGCGGTGCTTCGGCGCGATGGGTTTGCAGCATTGGGGGAGGGTCCGAGGACCCTGATGCCATGCGCGACATGTGAGTGGTCCCGATGCTAGGTCGAATGTTTACAAGGGCTCTTTTGCGAAAACCACATCGACAAGCAATAATCAATGTGCCATATGAGTGACCTATGCTAATTTTGAACCGCGGTGGATGACTTGAAACCTCTCGAAACGAAATCTACACATTTAGATAGTGAATTCTAGTGTGTAGCACATACTTTCACACTTTTTACACGCATCGTGTAACTTTTCATGCGAAGAACCCCATTTAGTGAAAGAGGTTGAATGGGTAGAAAAGTGGCAAAATTTTCGCAGGATGGGACTTAATCCACTACATGGGACCAATTTGTTTCAAAAATGTGAAAATAGGAGTATAAATTGAAACACACTTTTTTGTTGTTGTAAAATTAGGACTAACATTTCAACACGTACCTCGATACTTTGTAGACCTTTGATTCACTCAACAAATAAACCCTACATTAGCTACCAAAGAGAAAGCATGGAATTAGTCCTCTTTGGAAGTTGCCAATAATCGAATCATCCTTTGATTACCTACTAATAACAGACTTGATTAGCTTGTTGTTGGTTACAGATTAGCTTTAAGCTAATCACTCCAAAAGCCGACGCTTTAAAATCCCCCAAAACGCCCCTCTCACCTTCCGGTTTTCAAACACCACTGTCGCGAGCATCACAACACTACGCGAAGCCAAAGCAAAGCAGAGCAGAGCGCCCGACCCCAGAAGCAACAACCGGAGCCCGACGCCGCGGCTAGGGTTTCCCCTCGACCCTGCATTGCGCCGGCGCAGCGAATTCCGGGGTGCCCTCGCTCGCTTGATTCGAGCAGTGGACGGTGGCGCCGGGGCCCAGATCTGAGATGGCCGACGGCGGCGGCGGCGGCGAGGAGGGGAATGCGTCGGCGCACAAGGGCTCCTCGCGCCGCCGGGGCGCGGCGCAGGTGGCCCTGGACGCCGACGAGCTCCTCACGCTCATGCACGGCTCGGATCCCGTCAAGGTGGAGCTCAACCGGCTCGAGAACGAAGTGAGGGGTGAGTTCTTCATTCGTGCCTCGTAGTAGCTATGGGATTCTCCTTTGTATCTGGTGTATTTTCGCCGCCCTTTTTTCGAGTCTCAGAGGGCAATGTTTGTTTGGTGCTTTCCCGTGGTTCCAGATAAGGATAGGGAGCTGGGCGAGGCGCAGGTGGAGATAAAGGCGCTGCGCCTGTCGGAGAGGGCGCGGGAGAAGGCCGTCGAGGAGGTAATCACCCAACGTGCTGCGGATTTGCGTATTAAGCGACTCTTGTTCTGTTTTGGATGATCATTTCGCTTGATTTCGAGCTTGGAGTAGTGTCGGTGCGAGAGAAATTGATACTCCCCAAGTTTGGACGGGTTGGGGAAAGTTTGCCCCATAGAGGGAACAAGATAGTTGTCTTCCTGTTTTTTTTGGCCGTGCATATTATTTTGTTGGATTCCTGGATTCAGAAGGGGTTGTGTACTTATGTTTCTCCTTTGTTGTATACTGAAAGTTCAGCATGACCTCACTGTTTTACTCAAAATGTATTTGGTTAGCACTTGTGTATTTTTTTCTTGTTGGGCTGACATGATGCTTCTGATATGGTTTCATTTTTTTCATCTTATACCCTTGTTGTTTGTTCCTAGGCAGAGAGTCTAATTAGTCATGGTGTTATGACCATTAATGTTGGACTATGGAATCTCCGTTTTTACTCTAGTTTCCCCCCCCCCCAAATGTTTAGCTATGCAGCTTAAGAAAAATGTGTCAGGGCTGGCATGACCTCACTGTTTTACTCAAAATGTATTTGGCATGTAATCATGCAACTGTAGTTTGCATATTAATTGCGTCCGCACAATTCACTTCAAACTTCTCAATATACCCAAGGGATGAATATATTAGGCACTTTAATCTCAGTTTGACGAGCAAGTTGCAGTAGCAAACACATGGAGGTTTCAAGGTTAATCCCTTTCCTTGATTTTCAGGTTTCCTTAGTTGCTGCCATAAGACAAAATATCTTGTCAATGGGAATATAACTTTGCCTTGTTATTGCCATAATGTTAGAGCAAAGTTTGTCCAAGAACGCATGTTTTGTTACAACTACAGAAAAATTCACATTCTAGTTTGCGCTTGACAAAAATACACATACTACAATATTCTAAAAAGCCACACGAATGTTGAATCCTGTCAACTACAGTGGAGTCTGACATGTTGGACCTACTTGTTCGCGTAATTGGTGTGCAAGTTTGGTAAGATGTGTAGCTTTTTTAGTCTTTAAGATGTAACCTTTGGAAAACAGGGTCTTCGACATAAATTTAATTGGAAACAAGCTAAAGTGAGAATTACTAACTATTTCTGTTTTGAGATTTGATTAAAAAAACTAAATCATGGTTACATGATTCCATCTAAACAATGAGTAAATTATATGTTGCCGGTTGTATTTTACATATTTTAATTCCGCAAGATGTCTAGATACATAATATAAATAACTACTTTTTTGGAAGGAAATAAATAATTTTCTTTTGCTTTAATTTATTTCAGTTAACTTTGAAAACTCACTCACATTTTGTCATACATAGAAGTATTATATCCCCGCGAAAAGAAAAAAAAAGTATAGAAGTATAGAACTACAGTAATTTTGGCTGCTGGCTTGGGGCTCCCACATTGCAAATACACCTGTCAGATTCCATCTTATAAAGAGAATCGTGGGTGTATTAATGTGTAATCATCCGATTTGTTTTTGGAAACATGTGTAGCTTTGTGAAATTTGCTTGTTCTTGTAACATCCCCAATTCTTTCTTTTTTCGCTTTGGAAGTCAGTTTGTAGGTTTCCTGACCAACTGAATATATCCTGCCCTAACATGCTTTTCTAATTGGCGAACTAAGTAGCTCCTGGAAAAGTGAGTGACCCAAGTTGTGATGTTGGCCCAAATACAGAGCCTTTTGTCTGATCTTTTTTCATCTGGACACTGATTGATCTTTAGTTCATCTCTAGTTCCTATGTTTGTTTTCACGATGTTTCTGGCTTTTTGCCCTGTTAGTGCTATATAGTCTCTTGCCCTGTATTTGATCATGTGAGTCTTACTGTTTCTTCATAAGTGAAGTAATTGTGCATGCTAAAAAAAGAAATTTGCATCCAATTTTCTAAGGTTAACATCTTCATCACTTAAGGTGATTGTGCCATTCTGTACGAGATACTTAGCTAGGGGCAATGCCTGACATGTTGAGTAATGCTTGTTTGGCTTGGACTTTCCAGATACTGCTTGTTTATCAAATACAAGTATGTATGCTCTTTTTTAATTGGTTAGAAAGCTATCTCCGTGATTACTTTTGTCTCTTGCTATGATGGAAATGTCCGTCTCAAGGACATTATAACCCAGTACTTTAATTATTGAGGTTTGTTAAGATGACCTGACACCCATACTAGGACATTAATGCATTATGTTTCTTGTGAAGTTAGTTACAGCTACAGTTGTACAGTATGCATAGTTGCCGATGTTCTAATGAAAACTGGGATGTTCCCTGCTATGAAATAAGGAAAAAACCAAGAAAACATAATTCAAGTGTTTACTTATTGGTGCTTTTTTATCGATTTTTTTATTGGTGTTTGTTCTCCATTTTTTTAAACAATGCTGATTTGTTATCTTGTGATGGCAGCTCACTGCTGAATTGGAGAAGCTGGATGAGAAGCTCAAGTTGACAGAGTCTCTCCTTGATAGCAAAGTACATTTCATACATTTTCTTTGGTTGCACACTCCCTTCTGAGGGCTCTCCACTAAGTATTCATTTTATTTGTGCAGAATCTGGAACTCAAGAAGACAAACGATGAGAAAAAAGCTGCTATGGCGGCCCAGTTTGCAGCAGAAGCAACACTGCGAAGAGTCCATGCAGCCCAAAAGGATGATGATATGCCGCCCATTGAAGCCATTCTTGCACCACTTGAAGCTGAGCTAAAGCTTGCTCGGCAAGAGGTAGTACTATGTTATCCACCTCTTATCTCTCATTGTTCACCGTGATTAGTGTCATATTTTCTCACACTTTGCACCAACCATATCCACTGATCCAAAACCTTATGTGTACTGGGCGCATGTTTAGTATAATTGATAAAAGTATAACTTGGTTATTTCAGATTGCAAAGCTCCAAGAGGACAACAGAGCATTAGATCGTTTGACAAAACAAAAGGAGGCAGCTCTGCTAGAAGCAGAAAGGACTGTACAAACTGCATTAGCAAAAGCTGCTATGGTTGATGACATGCAAAACAAGAACCAAGATCTGATGAAGCAAATTGAGATCTGCCAGGTATAAGGAGACATGTTTTATTTTCCAAGGTTGTTGGGAGAGAATAACTCTGCCAAGTTATTCCAGTATAGCTGCTAAGTGGTTTTCAATCCTTATTGCAGGAAGAAAATAAGATCTTGGATAGGTTGCACCGCCAAAAAGTTGCGGAAGTAGAAAAGCTTAGTCAAACAGTCAGAGAGCTTGAAGAAGCTGTCCTTGCTGGTGGTGCAGCTGCTAATGCTGTTAGAGATTACCAGCGGAAAGTCCAGGAAATGAATGTAACATGCTACCATTTAACTGTTGCATATTCTTCAAATCTTCATTGGTTTATGCAAAAAAAAAAAAAACTGATCCGTGCTCTTTTTGATCATGACACACTAGGAAGAAAGAAAAGTTCTGGACCGTGAACTTGCTCGGACAAAAGTTACAGCAAACAGGGTTGCTGTTGTAGTTGCAAATGAGTGGAAAGATGGTAATGACAAAGTAATGCCCGTTAAACAGTGGCTTGAAGAACGCAGATTCCTGCAGGTAAGATGATTAAAGTTTCTTTGTTTTGAGGCACATCTGCAGTGGTATATTCTCTTCCTTTATTCAAGTTTTATGCAACGAAAATTATCTCTACAGGGTGAGATGCAGCAACTACGTGACAAACTTGCTATTGCAGAGCGAGCTGCTCGATCTGAAGCTCAAGTAAAGGTGAAGATGGCTGTTATGTTCAATTTTTAGCTAAGCTTCTAAGACACCTATATATCTATTAATTGTGAAAAGAGTTCTCATATGCTTTTTCTACTCAGGAAAAGTATCAGTGGCGACTAAAAGTTCTAGAAGATGGACTGAGGGGGCCACCAAGTGGTTCTAGTCGTCCTCCTACAGAAGGAAAGAGTTTAAGCAATGGATCCTCCCGTCGGCTATCGCTGGGTGGAACTGATAATATGTCCAAAGTCTCCCCGACTGGTTTGTTAGCAAGGAGATCTCCATCCTTCAATTCAAGATCCTCTCTTTCTACTGGTAGCAGCTTGGTCCTCAAGCATGCAAAAGGAACTTCAAGGTCATTTGATGGTGGTACGAGGTCTTTAGACCGGGGAAAAGTGCTTGTGAATGGACCTCATTTACTCAATAGATCTACAGATGCCGTTACAGATTGTGAGACTACTGATAACTGGAAGGCTAGTGCAGAAGAGAAAAGTACTGAAACCACAAATAGTGACACAACTGATATGGTCTCTGGTGTACTGTATGACATGCTGCAGAAGGAGGTGGTTTCGTTGAGAAAGACATGCCATGAGAGAGACCAAAGTCTAAAGGACAAGGATGATGCAATTGAGGTATGATGTTGGAGTTTCTAATTATTCTATTTTGAGGGGACACCATGTACTATGCTTTTGCTTACCGCCTTATTTACAGATGTTAGCGAAGAAAGTAGATACACTAACCAAAGCCATGGAAGTGGAAGCTAAAAAGATGAGGCGAGAGGTAGCTGCTATGGAGAAAGAAGTTTCTGCTATTCGGCTCGAGAAGGAACAAGAGAACAAGGCCAAGCGGCTTGGGAGTTTGAGAGGACCTGGCAACGCTTCTCAGGCACTTCCAGCAAGGTACGCCTCTATGAATGCCTTACATTTGAATTTGATATTTCCGCAGACCTCACAGACTATAAATTTTATTTAAACTTCAAGTATGTCATATGCTTTACAGTTCCAAGTACTCATAACTTCAATTACACATCATATTTCTGTCGCAGCACTGCTTAATGACTTTTAGCTGGCTGACTACCTCCAGTCAGCTAATGGGGTGTCTGGCCACCTTAATCTAGGATGGTTGGTTCATCAAAGCATCATAAAATCTCATGATTTTTCTTGTGACAACCCTTAATATTTCTACAATACTCATCCTATTCCTTAACAAAACAAGTTGTAGCTTAATTTGAGGTGTAGTTCACCTGCATGGTTTCTAAAGAAAAAATAGTGAGTTAGGTTCAGAGTTTTGGTCGGATGTTCCATTTGCCGTGCCCGTTTGGTTCCTCAAACCAAACCTTTCAAAATAATTTAGGTGGCTTGAGAGTTGCCTTTCTCAGGCTCACCAAATTATGCCCCATTTGGTCATTTGTTTGCTTGTAAGCAATGAACTTGAAATGTTGAACAGACATCATTTCTGTAAATATTTGTTGTTAGCAGGCATTATCTGACACAAAAATAACATTACAGCATGTTTGTAAGTTGAGTGTTTCTCAGTAAAGTTTCAGTATTAAGCTTAAATACCTAAACTTCACCAAGAAATACAAATTTTCCAAATCTATTACGCTGATGTATTTTCTAGTGTGACGCAATATTATATTTTTATTTCACCTTCCATTCTGTTGTTTTGTTGCAGAAATGCACCGCGTGGTGGGTTGACGCGCAACATCCAATAACCCAGGTCTAACACCAGGCAGCATGATATTCTTTGATAGGTTCCATTTCCCTTTGTGTTTCCCCCCCTTTCCGCCCCTATTAATTTTGTGATTGAGATAGCACAGATGACCCTCTGATACCTAGATTGGGGAAAGAGTAGGCTTGCATCTGACACGACTTGCAGTAATGTAGTGGAAGGTAGCCCTTCGGTAAGGTTTAACTTTGCGGCACGCTCTCATTTTGTTAAGGCGGTGCACGTTGTGGTTGTATAGGCCGGAAGATCACTCATCTTCTGAACTGTAATTTAGCTAGTGTGGTTGATTTTGCTTGTCCGGCTTGTGTTTGTGAATATCATTGTATCCTACTGTGGTCACCTTTTTTTTTTGTACCATTCGTTTGTTGTCGCTGGGTTTTCCCTTGCTGGTGCTGGAACCAGTTTCTTGGCTTGGGATACCCTTTTGGAACACTGGTTCTAGTCTCGAGCTGAATCAGAATGGAATGGTTCTATTGATCGATGTTTTGCTTTCAATGGTACTGCTGGTAATTTGCTGCACCGATCTCCAGCTTGTGTGTATTGTGTAGTGCCTGTACTGTGACATGAGTTTCTCTGTACTGTCATGGCAACCCAGCATCTCTGGAGCCTGGACGGATTTGCTTTCAACGATGGTTCTCCAACGGCTCTGTAATTGGTCAAGTCAATGGTCCAGCCGGTGACACTCGATTGGGCAAGGATTAGAGCATCGCTAAATGCCAATGTTCCAGTAATGATATGATCAACAATGCATGTGTACTCTCTACACCTCAGCCTTCAGCAAGCCTCTGTTTTGGTCACGAGCTGTTGTACCAGTTCCAGCAACAGACTTTGCAATGCCCAAAGCATCTTGCTTCCACTTCTCACACACTACAGTCCTTTCGAGTGCTGAGCATCACCATCCTAATCCTCTAGATCAGCCAAATGGCTCCATCTACGAGCTCAAGTGATCTCATCACTTCATCTACGTGCTCAGTCATCTTCCTAGGCTGCTACCGAGTATCACCATGCTTTTAGCTGTTCCTAATCCCCCAAATCAACCACATGGCTGATATTGCAGCCCTTAAATCCTTTTTGGGAATCATCTTGTACAACTAGTGTCCATGTAGTACAATATAGCGACCACATTTTAAAGCCGAAGAAATCCTCCGCTGCCCCCCAAAAGGGTTTTGGCACGATCCCATCTAAAGAGCTTATGGTAGAGGGTTTCTTCTCCGTGTCTACAAAGGGGACACTAGCTCAATTCCATGTTTTTCACCACCCACCATCATAACACCATAATTTTCGGCATCACCTTTAGAGCTTTAGAGTCCATAGACTTCCACATTGAGCTATGGTTTGTATTGGAGCTTGGTTGAGCATCCTTCCGCGTCCATGTATGCATGCTCTTATTTATTCTGCATAGGTTATTTATCAACCATCCCTACGACGAGCCTAAAAATGGGGTGAATCGTCACGGAGTTTTGCTAAGTAATCAGGGAGGTTGTTACATTCGCATTACCAGTCATAGCAACTTCCACGGTAGCAATGGCGGAGCTAGACACACATCAAAGTGTAACCATAGAACAATCACAAATCACAGCTGCAATTTCAAGGCAGAACACACGCTCATGAGTCGAACTGAATTTTACAAACACCTAATATCAGTTTATCCAAACTTGCAAAGCATATAAAAATCTAAAATAATGTGTGGCTAAAATACACATATATCTCCAATCGGCAAACACTGATTCAACATTTGATTAATATTGCTATTTATCTAGAATAATCAAGCAACCGAAAAGGCTCAATTCCAATTAATGATTTGTAAAACAAGATAGGATAAGATAAGCTCCCGTGTGTTGCATACCTAGCCGATCTGATGCTCAAGCTTTAGAACTTTTGAGAAAATCCTAAGACTAGATGTGCGGCAGCCATTTGAGTTGGCTAGAACCAGAGAGTGATGGGGAATGAGAAATATGAGGCTAGGAGATGGGGATTTTGGGGAAGAAAGATGACCTAGCTAGCAGCCATGGAAATTTAGAAACGGACTGTGAAGCAGAGAATGGAGAAAACGGATCGAACGGAACGTGGCCTAGCTAGTAAACTAGAGAAGTTTCAATTTCCACCGATTGGAAGAGACCAGCCCATATCACTGGAACATAAAACACCCTGATATCAGCGCCGCCGGTAGTGCCATGGTTGCAGACAAATGGCTCCCCGGAAAAACCTTTAGTTTGAGAAATTCGAAGATCATATATAAAGTTTTAAAGGAAATCTAAAAACGTTTCGACGTAGTCAGTGATATATCTTACAAGCTTGCAAAATCTCACTTCAAAATTCTTGGTACTTGGGGCTACACAAAACGACAAAACCAGACAAACTTTGGAGTTTTAAAAATACCAGTAAAGCACGGAGTGGCATTGTAGAAGACATCATCTCGAATCTTGGAGCACAATCAACGATCCTTTCTTGGCACCTTTAGGACTATATCCCATTTTGAGTTAACTACGGAGTACAAAATGTCACAATTGGATACCGTTTATCAGGTGAGGCGTGAGTAGGCAGCATATGTGGACAATTGGATGATGAGGCGGGTGTGGGTCCCACTTGTCAGCCTCCCATATTTTTCTCCCGGTCCCACCTAGGCAGTTCGTCTTAAATGTTACGCGCACATTGAAACGACGCTTGTTCAGGGACGCCTTCTTTCTCCCAACAGTCGCCTCTGGTCTTCACGCCCTGTCAACAGAACAATCCGGCGCTCCACTCCGCCTCCGACGATCCCCGGCGCCGTTCTCCGCCCCTCTCCACATTCCGGTGCGCCGAGCGGCGACGGCGGTGGAATGCGGCAAGCCAGGCCTGCTGCCGCTGCTGGTGGTGCCGGAGTGGCGCCGTTCTGATACCTCCGTTTCGCCGGTAAGGAAGGAACCCTAGCTTGCTTGCTTGGACGGATCTGCTCCGAGACTTCGGTCTGTTTCCCGGGGCTCCCCTCTTTGGTTTGGGGCGGCGGCGAGCGACCGGAGCCCCAAGCATTCGCAGCCGGGCGCCGATTTTGCTTGCTTGCTTCGTCCATGGTTCCGTTAGGTTCCTCTTTTGCGGTTGCTTTGTTTATAAAAGCGGGGCGAAAGCCTGTTTCGAGGAGGTTCCTATTTTGCTGCGCGCGAGATCAACCAGAGTTTTGCTTCGTCTAGATTAGATCGATTGGGGTTGGTACGGTGGGATTTGGTGCGCAGGTTCGAGCGTTGCTTGTGTTTTTCCTGAATTCTTGGGGGTTCAACTAAACCCCACGCTCAGTCCGCACATGGTTGCCAATAATAGAGGTGTTTCTGCATATGTTTTTGGGAAATGAATAAACAAGGTAGGATGAGAAGCGTAGCGGCAGTGGTACGATGCGCGTCCCTGATTGTTTTATTGACAGATTTTTCGGTTCGTCTTATTCTATTGTTGACCTTTTGACCTGTTCTTGCTTTTTCCCGAGATGGCTGTTTGCTAGTGCCTGATGAAGAGAAACGTATTGCCTTTTTTTCGGCATGTTTATTCTATTGCATTGCAATGCAATGTGTCTCCGAGAAAATACCTTTTAATTGTGGGTGAAACCCCCGGTGGCCCTGTGTATGCATCTCTACCTAGCTAGTTAGTTCTTCAAAACATACCAAACTAGATGCGTAATATCAGTGCACCGTATTCTTTATCCATACCAGTATTTACCATTTCATACATTGCGCTACTTCTTTGTTAGTTCAGAAACTGAAGTAAAGGAACTCAAAGATAAATCAGCAAACAGATCTGTCCATCTTTCCAATGACTGACTGTTTTTATCATGATTTACTGGCAGATCTTTTGGTTCGTCTTACTATATGTTGTTGACCTTTTGACCTGTTCTTTTGCTTTATCCGAGATAGCTGTTTGCTACAGCTTGATGAAGAGGGACGTTTTTTTTCTGAGCTGTTTATGTTTATTCTATTGCATTGTAATTGAATTTGCCTGTGCATGCATCTACTTAGCTAGTTAGTTCTTGAAAAGATACCAAATTAGATGCCTAATATCAGTGCACCGTATTGTTTATCCATACCAGTATTTAGCATTACATACATCGCGCTACTTCTTTATTAGTTCAGAAACTGAAACAAAAGAACTCAAAGATAGATTTGACCTGCCATAGATTTACAGATCTGTCCATGCTTTCCAATGACTGACTGTTTTTTTTATCATGATTATGCACCGGTGTAGTCTTGATATGCACCGTCACCATGGGTGGCAAAACTATTCAGGTGTCAGGATTTCCGGCAACTGTCCATGCTGACCATGTCAAGGATTTGCTGGAGCAAATTGTTGGTACTGGCAACGTCTACGCGGTCAAGCTCAGGCCTCCAAAGGTCATCTCTGCAAACTCAAGATCTTTCGCTATCGTTCAGTTCCAGACCGAGGCACATGCCTCACTGGTGGAGAATGCGGCTCGAAGGAAGGCACTTAATTATGGGAGCTATTATCTGAAGGCCCGACCTGCGGAACGTGACATTGTTCCAAGACCAAGAACTACGATGTTTAACCTACAGGGTGCAACGCTGCATCTTGGCTGCCTTCTGAAGGAAAGAGTTCTATCTGTTCTGTGGAGCGGAACGGATGTTTCTGTTGACTTTGGATTCGCTATGAAGAAGATTGACTTCTGTCTCTTGTACAACTTGAAGAAATACAAGCTTGAGCTTTCCTACGAGAGCATATGGGAGATCCAGCTTCACAGTCCACTTGGGTCGCCGGAAAAGTTCCTCCTGATTCAGGTATTATGAGCTACGGAACGCAAGTTAATGTATGTTTGAACATGCTTTTCATGATTTCACTTTACTTCTACTTGCTAACTCATTGTACTTTTGCTGTTCCTTAGATTTCAGATTTGTAGATTATCGTGCAACTGTGCAAGTACATAACTGTGTTCATATTGTTCAAGTGTATAACTCTTATCTTCACATACAGCTTCCCTATAAATATATAAACGCTTGAATTTTTTACTAAAGGATTCATACGCACATGCGTTCTCTTCTGCTGCCAGACTATATCATTGTTACACTTCATACTGTTGCCTTTTCGTCAATGATCATTTTGCCATGCTTGCAATGCTGGAAGTCCATTGGAATTTACTTATATGCATTTTGTTTGTTGCTAAGTGCACACCAATGTTTCTCTAGAGTGTTGATATAGTGATAATCCGTCCATTGAAAGTTATGCCACAAGATGGTGGGATGGGAACACCAATTGCTGTTATACGTTTCCATTATTTTCTCGATAGTCGTGTAGCTCTTGAAAATGCTGATATACCGCAGGAACCATTTTCAGTTACTTCCTAGTTTCTGTTTACTGAGCACTTTTCTAGACTTTTGATGACCTCAAATTGCGAAATATCGTTGTTTTTCAGGTTCTATCTGCTCCAAAAATTTATGAACCAAACCCACGCCGTTCTGGTTATATGTATGAGGATCCTTTATTCAACTATTTTAGGGATGATACAGATGATCAATGGACCAGAACAACTGACTTTACTCCATCAGCAAGCATTGGCCAATCATATGTTCTATGTCTGGAGCTACCATATCTTGCTGATCTCCCAAACATTCGCGAATACTTTGTTTACTATGAAGAATGCAATTCTGAGTTTCATTGCCAGTGTGGATATTCATACTCTAGCAATACTTGCTTTGTTCCAATTGTGAAATCTCATCGTTACATTGATGTCCCCTATGACATACACTTCAAGATCAGCCACTTGGTTCAGAATGGGACACTTAGTGGGCCAACACTTGATGACAACTTCTTCCGTCTGGTCAGCCCACAATATATATGTATTGACCATATAAAGCGTGCACTTGAAAAGATGGCATATCTAAAGAAGACTTGCTTGAATCCAACAAACTGGTTATCAGACCAATACAAAAAAATTCGGAGATCACGCTACGTGTTAACATCACCCAGCATATCTCTGGATGATGGGTTGGTATATGTCTACAGGGTGCAAGTAACCCCTGTGAAAGTGTACTTTTGTGGTCCTGAGATTAATGTCTCCAATCGTGTTGTACGGAATTATGCTTCTGATTTGGATAACTTCCTTCGGATTTCATTTGTTGATGAGGACTGTGAGAAGCTCCGTTCAACTGATTTATCACCACGGTCTGCTCCAGGAAATAATACAAGGAGAACTGCTCTGTATAACAGAGTTCTTTCTGTCCTTTCAAATGGCATCACTATAGGTGACAAGCACTTTGAGTTTCTAGCCTTTTCTTCAAGCCAGCTCAGAGATAACTCTGCATGGATGTTTGCTTCTCGGCCAGGGTTATCTGCCAGTGACATCAGGGAGTGGATGGGAAACTTCCGTAATATTAGAAATGTGGCAAAGTATGCTGCAAGGCTTGGTCAGTCTTTTAGTTCCTCAACGGAAACCTTGAAAGTACATCAGTATGAGGTTGACAAAATTCCAGATATAACAAATGGTACGAAGTATGTATTTTCTGATGGAATTGGAACCATCTCAGCTGATTTTGCAAAGGAAGTGTCTATGAAGTGCAAAATGATCCGCTTTACCCCCTCTGCTTTCCAAATAAGGTATGGAGGTTATAAAGGTGTCGTCGCTATTGACCCAAGATCGAACTGGAAACTTTCTTTAAGAGGAAGCATGTCAAAGTTTCAGTCAGACAACATCACACTAGATGTCCTTGCATACAGCAAGTACCAGCCATGCTTCCTGAATCGGCAGCTAATCACTCTTCTTTCAACACTAGGAGTCAATGACAACATATTTGAACGGAAGCAACAAGAGGCTGTGAAGCAGTTAAACAGAATGGTAACTGAACCACAAGCTGCTATTGAGGCGATTGAACTTATGCCCATGGGAGAGATTACCAATACGGTGAAGGAATTGCTGCTGTGTGGCTACAAGCCTGATCTTGAACCATATCTTTCTATGCTGCTACAAACCTTGAGAGCATCCAAGTTGCTAGAGCTGAAAACGAGATCAAGGATCCTTATCCAAAAAGGACGTGCAATGATGGGATGCTTGGATGAAACAGGCATGCTGGAGTATGGACAAGTTTTCATTCAAGCTTCTACCAGTGCAACTGGCCATGATATCGAACAAGTAACTGGAAAAGTTGTGGTTGCCAAAAACCCTTGCCTCCACCCAGGCGATGTCCGTATTCTCCAGGCTGTTTATTATCCTGTTCTGAACCACATGGTTGACTGTGTTGTCTTTCCGCAGAAAGGGCCAAGGCAAGTATTTAGAGTAATGTATTATATGTTGTCCAGTTCTCTCCAGTATGTTTTTTTAGCAAAATCTCATTTCTGGAAACGTGATCTTCCTGAATTGGTAGAAAGCAACAGTGGAAGACGAAACAATTTGTTACATATTAAATCGAAGAATATTTTGGTAGTGAAATCTAGGTGCTGCTCATGGCTGTCATATCTGATCCATTAGTACTTGTTGGAAGCTGTACTTTTCTTTTGGTTGTCCTTTGCTAACGTCATCATTTCGAATGTGGTTTATGCAGGCCTCACCCTAATGAGTGTTCAGGGAGTGATCTTGACGGAGACATTTATTTTGTTTCATGGGATCCAGATCTCATTCCAACTCGTATGGCGGCACCTATGGAGTACACTCCAGCATTAACAGAAACATTAGATCATGATGTTAGGATTGAGGTATTCCAATTTTTTTGCCCAGATAGTCATTTTCATGGCTTCATGCTAACAATTGATAGTTTGTTGCCATCAGTGTTGTCACAGGTCATGCTTCTTATTGTGAATTGCTTTTAGAGTCTGGTTCTTGCATTCATGAAGAGCTGACTATTTAACCCTATTTCCTGTTTATCTTTTCTGAGTCAGTTCTTTAAGGAAATTTCCAGTATATGTACTTAAACAAATTTGACCTTGCTTCGGAACTTTTCTAATACCGTGCAGGAAGTACATGAGTACTTTACAAATTACATAGTTAATGAGAGTCTGGGAATCATCGCCAACGCGCATGTAGTCTTTGCGGATAAGGAAGATCTTAAGGCTGAAAGTACACCCTGCATTAAGCTGGCTGAGCTCTTCTCGATTGCCGTCGATTACCCAAAGACAGGAGTGCCGGCTCAAATTCCGTCTGAACTACATGTGAGAGAGTATCCAGATTTTATGGAGAAGCTTGACAGAGCTACCTATGAATCTAAGGGAGTAATAGGGAAGCTGTATAGGGAAATAAGGAAGCAGAACCCTCACATAGGGCACTTCACAAAGGACGTGGCAAGGCGGTCATATGACACTGATATGATTGTTGATGGTTACGAAGACTACATCGACGAAGCTGTGTGGTTCAAGGGAGAGTATGACTTCAAGTTGGGTAACCTGATGGATCACTACGGAATAAAAAGCGAGGCTGAGATAATAAGCGGGTGCATTCTTAAGATGGCAAAGAACTTTACCAAGAGCAGTGATGCCGATGCTATCAGACTGGCGGTGAGATCTTTGCGGAAAGAAGCAAGGTCATGGTTCAGCGAGATGAGCGCAGATGAGAGCAGGGATGGTCATGAAGCCTCGTACGCCAAGGCATCCGCTTGGTATCATGTCACCTATCACCCGGACTACTGGGGTTCTTACAATGAAGGGTATGATCTCCGGCCACACTTCATCAGCTTTCCCTGGTGTGTCTTTGACAAGCTGCTGCGCATCAAGCAGAAGACAGAATTTATAAGGAGGATGCAGCCTGATGTGCTCGATCTCCAGAATAGCATCAACCGGAACATGAGGCTCAGTTGATTGCTACCGACGGGTTTCTCTGGCGGTTTGTCTTGTACATCTATTTGGCCATGTCGGTTCTCATGCTAGGATGATCACTGAACTGCAACATGAGGTTCAGTTGACTGCTACCGGCAGGTTTCTCTTGTAGTTGTATTTGAACATGTCGATTCTCTCGCTAGAATGATCACTGAACCTTGTACATAAATTTGAACACGTTGATTCTCATGTTAGAATGAACTACTGAAGGCAATTGTAATGGCTAACAATCTGACAGAGCTGGTGATATGCGTATCTAGATCAAATTTGGAACAGAAGTAGTACTATACATGTGGTTTGATTCAGTGTTGTTTCTGGGAATAGGTACCATGTGTTCATACTAATATCGTGAATGAACTGCTGCATGGAAATGGATGGAAGACCCAAGTTCAGATCGACTGTATAACTGATTGTACGAGTACCTCTGGTTTTCAGTATGAATTTCTACTCGTTCCACGCAACAGGTTCAGGACCCAAACCAAGACAAGATTTCCGAAGGATCGTGGAAACGAGAGAAGCAGGGAGTCTCGATCTTACAGTGGCTAGCTAGCATTCAGCATCAGAAGAATAACTGAACAAGTCGCGCTGGCTAGCAGGGAGAATACGCCGACGGCGCCGACATTTCACGAACAAGGAACCCGAGAAGGGCATGAACACGAAGCGGCTTTCCCTGTTCCCATCACCCAACAGAACCGGCCCATTGTTCTGCTCTGTCAGATTGTTAGCCATTACCATTAGCATCGATCTGGATCCTATCATTCTGAGCAATTAACCGTCTTCGGTCAGCTTGCTGTGCGTCTGTCTGAACTACAACCACCTTGTCCTTCTCCTAAAAGTGCCTGGATCTTACACATCTTCAGTTATCTTCTTCTTATCCTGAACCTGAGGCAGAACTGTACCCGTCTTCGCCACCGGCTGCGCCGATGCGCTCATCGGCGGCATACAACAAACGCTCTGACCAAACCCAGAACCCGATCTCCTGTCTGAATGCTCAATCTTAATCCGGCGAAATTCTTCCGCCACCTCCTGGTCAAATCGGCGCCCTGCCACCGAATCTCTATGGGTACCCTGATGCATGTCTGCCTGTATTTGTTCGAAACGACGATGATGGTGCAGGGATACATATGGAGGAGGTTGGCGCCGTGAGGCTGATTCCCCTTGCCTGGTCCGTTCTCGATGGGGCTAGTATAATCGACCTTTCCCGAGCCATCTGGTTCCCCTTGCTTACTCATTACTTTTGAGTTTGTGTTGGACTCTGTGTTGTAACATGAGCCGACGGCTAGGGCGGTGAGATGTTGCCGTATAAGAGGAGAGGAGTAATCGACACCGACCATGCCTACTCCACCCGCAGGGAGCAGCCAAACCTAATCGACCTAGGGTTCCTTCTTCCCTTGTTTCCTTCCCCCACAGGAGAAAGAAACAGAGCCTAAGGTGGCGGGGATGATGTTATCTGAGATGCATTGGGATGCAGAGGAGCCACTGCAGGTGGAGGCCAAGGCTAATAAACCCAATTCTAAGCAGAAGATGAAGACAACGAAAAAGAGCAGGGAACATGCGGATGATTCCATTGGTAGCCACCAGCCTGGCGAGAGCAGTTACGAGGAATCTGTGACAGAAGCCTGGAAAGCTGTGACGGTGGACAGCAGCAAATCAGCCATGAACGAAGAGGTGATCAGTCCGGAGGCTGAAGAATATGTGCCAGAAGCTACGAAGAAGGAAGCTGAGGAAGCCGCCGAGGAGTCGGAAAAGAGATCTGAGATGCAGCGGCGCGCAGAGAGAAGAGTGGAGGATATTTACTCAAGGATGCCACCAGAATATCGGGAGAAACTGATGAAAGATGAAGCAGAGTGGGAGGCGAAACATAATGCTATGTTGGCCAACTTCAAGAAGCTTTCAGAGAGAAAGAGGAGTGGGAATTCTTTCATACGGGAGACCAAACCTGCAGATCCCAGTGCCACCAAGTCAATGCGAGAGTACTCTGTCCAAGATGATCTTGATCATGACAGAGGCAAATCTGCCACGCCAGTGGCCAAGAATAATGTCACCAAGGAGATGGTTTTCGAGGCGGAGAGTTTCGCTTCACATCGTAGCTGCTGGGAGTCTCAATGGAGGAAAACCTGTGGTTTTTTCACAGATATAAGTGAGCAACTGACAAACCCTCTCTTGTTTAGCTAGTGGCTGTGCCCTTTTTATTTATAATAAATGCCAGGAGTTCTACTTTTTTGCTTGAAACTTGAGGAAGGGATCAGTTTACTTAATTTGCTGCTTATCTGTTGCTAGTTCATGGATGTTGATCTCTGACACACAGCTCCACTTTCTTGTGTGCAGCTGTTCTGAGTTCCATGCAGTTTACACCCTACACACCTGGATACAGTAGTCCTTACAGCAGTTCCTGTTCCACCCCGAAAACCTTGCAGATCTTCTCCATCAAACTCGCAAAACTTTATAGTGGCCTTGAGTTTCCGTTGTCTGTGTATGGCGTGGTTGCCGTTCGGGATACCGTGGATCGCAACCGAAATCTTCTCTTCTCTTGCGATAGGAGCGATGCCCAAGAACTGACACATAATGTATGTATGCTACTACCTTGATTTTATTTTTGTACATCTTGATTGCACGTTGGTAATTGATGAGTGGACTGATGATGCTTGCAGGATCCTTTTCTCCACTTGATTGGTCCATCCCGTGCAATCGTAAACGTGGACGAGGTTTGCATTGAAGTGGAACTAAAAGTAAAAGGCAGGGCAGGCTCTAAAGATAAAGCGTTGTTCAGTACTGCGCACCCTTACATGGGAGAACACCATACTGGGTTGTCTAAAATCACCTTGTACAACGTCTTCTGCAAGCTACATTTGCGCTTGCAGCAGGTTAAGCAAACTGTCCAGGCCACTATCTTGGGTGTCCAGGTTGTCAAAGATGATGGGTCATGGCCTTTTAAATATGGTGGCCTAGTTTCTTGCTGCCCACTATCAGAGGAAATGCTGGCCCCTAATAGTGGATTCAGTCGTAATATGCCGATTGTGTTGATTGATTCAAAAGATCGAGCAATGCTGAAAGGTGCTAGGGGTCATGTACATCTGTGGAGGCAAGTTGTTTCTGTAGAACATCAAGGAGCGTTGGACGTTGTCATACAAGCCTACTCCAAATATGGTGCTGCCGCTCACAGAACTCGTGTCCGTTTCACGCCCAAATTTTGCAACATAAGCCAGGAGAAATGTATCCTTCATGATGCTGAGTTAACTATTACTATTGCTTGGTCCTGTGTGGCGACGAGCAAGATGGGGCGAGTTGCGTTAGAGAATCGCGTCGAATCAGCCACACCACTGACGGCCGCTGAAGAGGAGATGAATTTCGAGGCAGAGAGATTTGCGTCATACCGGACATTCTGGGAGTCCAAATTGAGGAAAACATGTGGTTTATTCACAGATATAAGTGAGCAACTGACAAACACTCTCTTGTTTAGCTAGTTGTTATGTGCTTTTCATTTATATAAATGGAAGGTTTTTTTTTGTTTGCTTGAAACTTGAGAAAGGTATCAGTTTACATAATTTGCTGCTTTTCTAGTGCTGGTTCATGCATGTTAATTTCTAACACACTCCACTTTCTTGGGTGCAGCGAATCTGAGTTCCATGCAGTTTACACACTACACACCTGGACGCTGTCCTTACAGCAGTTCCTGTTCTGTCCCAGAAACCCTGCAGATCTTCTCCATCAAACTCACACGAATTGATGGTGGCCTTGAGTTTCCATTTTCTGTGTATGGTGTGGTTGCCATTCGAGACACCGTGGAATGCAACCGAAATCTTCTCTTCTCTCGTGATATTAGCGAGGCCCAAGAACTGAAACAGAATGTATGTATGCTACTACCTTGATTATCTTCTTTTACATCTTGATTGCACGCTAGTTGGTGATTGATGCTTGGTGATGCTTGCAGGATACAATTCTGCACTTGATTGGTCCATCCCGTGCAATCGTGTTTACAGACAAGGTTTGCATCGAAATCGAACTAAGAGTAAAAGGTGCAGCTGGCTCTCAAGATAAAGCATTGATCAGTTCTGCACGCCATTACATGGGTTGCGTTTCCACCATCTGCTTCAAGAATGTCTTCTGCACGCTAGAGTTGTGCTTGGAGCCAGTTAAACAAACGGTCCAGGCCACTATCTTGGGTGTCCAGGTTGTCAGAGGCGATGGGTCATGGCCTTTGAAATATGGTGGTCTAGTTGCTTGCTCCCCACTATCAGGGAAAGTAGTGGTCAAGGATGGGCAATTCAGTCATAATATTGATCCCTCAGCCCACCGCTCAGCCACCCAGATTGTGTTGATTGATTCGAAAGATGGAGCCATGCTGAAAGGCGAAGATGGTTATGTGCATCTGTTGAGGCAAGTGGTTTCTGTAGAATTACAAGGAGTGTTGGACGTTGTCGTCCAATCCTACTCCAAATCTGGTGTTATCTCTGATGGAGCTCGTGCCCGTTTCACGCCCAGAGCTTGCAACATTAGCCAGCTGAAATGTCGCCTTGATGACGCTGAGGTAACTATTACTGTTGCTTGGTCACGTGTGGCTACCAACAAGAAGTTGGTTGCGTTAGAGGCTTGCGGCAGAAAGTATGTTTGAAGCTTGCGGCTAAGATATTTCAATGTGATATTAGTAGTGCAGTCTGGTTGTATTTCTGAATCTGTTACCTATTTAGTTTCTTCAAGTGTATCTTCGACTATAACTTATGCCATCCATGTATTTGCGCATTGCCAGCTAGCAATCTATTTGTGTCCACTGTAATTTATCAGCATATTTCTAGATTAAAATGGACTGCCTGCATTACTCACTTCTCAAATTCAGTCATTCAAGAAAACATAACCGTGAATCGGTGGATCTAAAGCCCGTGGACGCCTTTTTGCTGTCTGCACCCTTTCGAAACTGGTGTCACGGCTTCACTCAGAGAGTTGCTTACTTAAATGATGGCTCATTTTCCGAATCCACAAAAGAAAATGAAACGGAAGTTTCCAATAGAAACTTCAAATTTCAAATCGTTGGTTCTGGACCGGGAACAACTGAGTGACAGTTCTGAAATTCGCCCTCGGATATATATGATTGCAATTTCTGTTGACCTCATTCTTCCGTAGGGCGAGTTCACTCTTCCTGGCCACGCAATCGCTATCATCAAACGACCCAGGCGTCTGGCGGGTGAATAGAAGCAGTTGGCGATGGTTTTGTGGCGTTATGTTGGTCGTCACAATTGAAAAGCTCCATCCCATTGTATCCCCAAATTCATTCCTCTCCCCTGCTACAACATACTGTGATCGCGGTCCACGGCGTCGCCATGAGGTTACGGAGGCACTCCCAATCACGTTGTTCGGTATGTTACCGGTCCTGGTTACGGGCGCTACCATCAGGTTTCTCTGCCGGTTTTTTTTCTTAGATTCACATTCTCTGCCGGTTTCTCATGTAGTATATCTATTTGGGCATGTCGGTTCTCATGCTAGGATGATCACTGAACTGTAACATGAGGATCAGTTGATTGCTACCGGCAGGTTTCTCTTGTAGCTGTATTTCAACACGTTGATTCTCATGCTAGAATGAACAACTGAAGGCAATTATAACTGCTAATAATCTAACAGAGCTGGTGCTATGCGTGTGTCTATGAACTCTGGCCTTCGGATGGAGTCGTTAACTAGCACTCCCTCCGTTCCAAATTAGGTGAAGCAGCTATTTTTTCAAAATGGGCGAACCTACACACTGAGACGCGTTTATCGCGATCAAATTTGATCAAAGCTGTGACAACAAATTCGAAACAGAGGTAGTACCATACATGTGGCTTGATTTGGTGTTAATCCCTGCATCTCTGGGAATATGTACCACTTGTTCATACTAATATTGGGAATGAACTGCTGCATGGAAATGTATGGAAGACCCAAGTTCAGATCGACTGTATAACTGATTGTTCGAGTACCTCTGGTTTTCAGTATGAATTTCTACTTGTTCCACGCAACAGGTCCAGGACCCAAACCAAGACAAGATTTCCGAAGGATCGTGGAAATGAGAGAAGCAGGGAGTCTCGATCTTACAGTGGCCAGCTAGCATTCAGCATCAGAAGAATAACTGAACAAGTCTCCCTGGCTAGCAGGGAGAACACGCCGACGAGCACGGTCGACGGCTCGAGTTGACGCTGTCGGCCACCGGCAGCTGCTTCCTTCTTTGGCGCCGCCATCTCACAAAAAAGGAACCCGAGAAGGGCATGAACACGATGCGGCTTTCCCATCATCCAACAGAACCGGCCCATTTTTCTTCTCACTCACTTTTTTTTCCACAACTGGATCCTTCTGATTTCCCAAATCATTCTGCACCGTACCTTTGTTTGCAACCTCAAAAGAATTCATGCAAATTCTTTGGAGAAAATGTTCAGAAGCTGCACCTACTGCAGCCTTGGAAGTAACTGGGCTCCGGATTTGTACTAAAGCCGAAACAAAATTAATTTATTGTTACCAAAACTGAACCGTATTTATAAATTATTGGCAGCATATTTACAAAACAATATTTACCAAACTAAATTAACCAAATCACCAAATGAGCAGCCCTACCCAAATTAACGAGGGCCATTGGACGCGTGCATAGTGCACAGATGACATGCACGATGTGTGCTCTCCGTTCCATTTCACGGACCCGGTACGCATCTAGTAACAAATGTTGTGTGTAAATTGCATAGTGTTCTAGAATAGAAGCAACAGGCATCTCTAAACATTTCTTTGTCCCGGCAACCAGTATCATTTACTCATGGGCTTTGCTCTTCTCTTTCCTTTTGGATCTGACTTTGCTCTCCTCGTAGCAGAGCGAATAGGCACCGGGCCACCGGCTATGGGTCCATCCAGTGATCCAGTCAGACTCGAGTGGAGTTTCCTCGTTGGAATCTTCAGTGTGTCCCGGCTGCGTCAGCGTCGCGTTGCTTTACACTTGTTTGTTCTTTGATCTTTTTCGTTGTCGATCTTTCGTTGGGTCGGTCACGGAAAGAGATATGTTCTCTCATCATTCGGGTCTTCAGAACGTCTCCAGTCGACTTTCCTAAAGTTTTTTCAGGCAAACTTTAGGCGTGCTGAACATTATTTAACCGGTCTCAGTCGCGCGTCCCAAAGGCCTTTTTCATCCAGCACGGCTCAATACGGCGTTCGGCGCCCCGAGACCGTCCCTGTTTCACACGGGACACTTTGGGTGCTCCGGACAGAGCGCGAAGCGAGGCGGGGAGTGACGGGCCCGACGCATCATTGACACACGAACGACACGCAATCGTCACCTATCTCGAGACGGAAGTTAATGGTGCACAGTCCCTAAAGCTTTTTTAGGTGTGCTGGACATTTACCGGCCTCACTCACGCGCCCTAAAGGTCCTTTTTCACCCGGCGTGGCCCAATACGGTGTTCGGCGCCCCGAGACCGTCCCTGTTCCACTGAGGGACGCTTTGGGCGCGCCGCAGAGCGCGAAGCAAGGCGGGGAGTGGCTGGCCCGACGCATCATTGACACACGAACGAGGCGCAACCGTCGCCTACCTCGCGACGGAAGTTAATGTCGCGCAGCGACGGTGCAGTTTCCACATAGGCGCATCGACACGTCTCATCACGCCTAGCTCTCCGTGCCGGCGTTAATGCGCGCCTCCGCTCGCTCGCCTCCCTTCGGCGTATAAAAGGGGTGCTCGCGCATCGCCCCTCACACAAACCCTAGCGCCTCAATCTCCGCCTTTCCATGGCTGGTAGAGGTCGAGGTCGAGGTCACAGTCGTGGCCGCGACCGCGGTGGCCGTGCTGGAAAGCAACGCCATCGCCAAGGTCATCGTCTTCCGACGGGGAGTGGGAGGCTAGCTGCGGCTTTTACCGTTGGCTGGTGGACGTGCTCTTCGACGGGCGCGGCAATATGTACCTCCACACCGGCTGGGAGAAGTTCGCACGCTCCGACGACCTCCAAGCCGGCTGCGTGCTCACATTCTGCTACCAAGGCGGCGAGGAGATGAGCGTGAAGGTGTTCGACGATATGTCCTGCCGCCGGCACTACCACAACTACGACGAAGAGGACGATGATTGAACATAGAAGTGTTCTTTCTTTGCAGCGAAGATGGCCGCCGGCCAATTGAAGTCACTAGTGTAGGTTCTGGATGTTCTTTCTACGCATCAAAGAACAACAACCAGAGCCACCTGGATTTTCCAGCTTGGGTGACTGAGAGTGCCTGAGAGCATTCTTTCTTGGCAGTGAACACACGGAATCTGCGAGCCCAACACTAGTTAGGTTTTCTCATTTTGCAATGTTTTAACCATGTTCCAAACTGCGTATTAGTTTGTGTAATGTTCATTCTCTCTATTGAAATGAAAATGCAAAAAAAGAGTTATTTTAATGTAAAAACACGAGTTTGGGGGCCGTGGCTGGGGGGCCGCGACTGGGGAGCGACGCGCCCCAAACACGGCATGAAGCGGAGGCGTCATCCAAACGCTCGATCTGGTGTCGTTCGGACGCGACAGGTGATGCTCTTAGCTGGTAAATACCCCTGATCCCTAGGATGATGCTTGTGCCATTTTCCCAAGTAAAACAATATCAAGTTTGACCTTTCTTATGTTTCCATACTCCCTCTTGCTATAATGTAGTGCATATAAGATTTTCGAAAAATCAAACGATATCAACTTTGACCAAGTCTTATGAGAAAATTATCAATGCCTACCATACCAATTGTATACCATATGAAAATATACAACGTGAGGAATCTAATGGTATTGAGTTTGTATTTTAGATGTTGATATTTTGTTCTACATATTTGGTCAAACTTTATATTGTTTGAGTTTTAAAAATTCTTATACGCACTATATTTTGGCAAGGAGGGAGTACTAAGTACCCATAGCAATTAAATTAGAGAATCAATTATTGGTAGGGTGCTTAGCATTGTCCGTTGTACCCACGCTTGTACGGCTGTCTGCATCGCCTGATGCAAAGGCCGAGGGTATCCCCATTTCGAAAAGCAACGAAAAAAACATGGGACATGAGTGTACTGCACACACATGTAAACAGAGCGAAAAAACAATAAAAACATGTTTTATCGTTTTTGTTTTTTCTTGGCTACTCAGAAACGGAAATGAGATTGGAGGCTCTGAAAATAAACACGAAAACAGAAATCACTAAAGTCACCAAAGATGAACAATGAACAGATATGGAACAATATTGTATGCAAACTGGAATTTGTTGAAAGCCTGGTATATTACTTCCATATGTATGCAAAAGGTCTCACATAAAATACTCACAACTAGAGAGTATGCCTCACAACTTCATATAATAGTGCATCATTAAGGCAAAACTATCTAGCAGCGACAACATGCCAATATTAGTCGACTTAATTAGTACACAAGCCTTTTCTTTCTCTTGATGGCATTAGTATGCATAGTGGTGCATCCAGAAACTTCTCGAAGCCCAGGAAAACATGGTTAGGATACCCGTTTTTATGATAAAATGACCGTATAAAGTTATATAATGTAAGCAGGAGTGCCATCGAAAAGCTTGTGCGAGTGCACAATGATAAGCACAAATCCGTTGGAGGAGTTCATGTTCGATGGTGGCCTGATCTTCACGTTGTAGGTTCGATGGTGGCCTGATCTTCACGTTGTAGGATCAAATCGGAGACGACGATAAACAACAACTGGGGATAACTAGCTTTAACCTGCCAAGGTTGGATGCTCGTACATTGGGGATGGCTGGCCAAAGCTAAAAAACTTTAACCCACTGTACAGACAATCGCAGAACCATAAACCAAGATTAACCCACAGAAAACGGCCGGAACCATAGAGCACGAGGTAGGGGAACCAGAGGCTCCTTCTCGCGAATCCGAATGAACTCACAAGAGCAAAGGTAGTAAGGATCTCTCAGATCTAGAGCAGTCTTGCTACATAAGCTTGTAGTTGAATGATTTGACCAAAAGGCCCCTAAAAAGATGGGGGAGATCGGATCTTATAGCAGGGACAACCCCCTAGATAGGTGTGAAAAGGATTGAAAATAACTCAGCATTTGCATGGCTTCCATGGGATAATAAGAAGTCAACTTGTGGAGTTGAGACTTGAGAGCCCCTCAGAAATTCACGAACTTTTGACAGCTTGGACACTTTCCACCAAAACAGTCAGGACTTGGGATACACAACTTCAAATGATCTGAGTTTTGTTTGTTGGAAAGTAATTTTGATGTAGCTTATGTTGGTATATATATCCCAAAGGCCCCGTCTCTCACCCTGGTGGGTATGGGCACAATCGAAAGATTAGTGGAAATTTTGCCAGCATCAGATTTGCTTGCAACTTATTGTTGATAACTTTGTTTCTCAATGTTGTTTCCTTCCTTCAACCTTTTTCCTAAATTCAACAAGTAATAAAGTAGATGGAAGCATAGCCATATCATCAAGGTTGAGGTTATAAGAAAACTTAAGTTAGCATTCACTTGGTCACTAATTTGCTTCGCCCGACTTAGCAATTCCTTCCAAGTAAATTGTGCAGTTTGTTGAAATGTCATGTATGATGTATCCATGTGCTCATCATCCTCCCTCTGTTGATGAAGAGTTGTCCTCGACTCTTTGGTCCACAAAAGATAAATAGAAGGGTAGCAGAATATATCTATGCAAGGAAAAAAAGAATTATTTGACTGTAGCTTTCACCTTAGCATGGTGTTGCATAGGATCATGTATTTGTTTGACACAACTTGAAATTGGTGCGTCCATGGTCATTGTTATGTTGATGGTTGGGATGTCATCATGATCCTCCCTCTCTTAACAAGGATTCGACCTCAACTCTTGTTGGTCATCATGCTAAGGAAAAGTGGCCAGTACCAAACAAGATTGCAAAGGTTTTGTGAAATACGAAAGTTTAGATTTCACCATTTCTAACTTACTATCAATGCCAACATGATATTTTGTTAGGATCAACAGTTCCTTCCAACAAATATTTCAAGGGAATAAAAATTTATAATCAACCATCAGCATGTTCGTACCACTCTCCCTATCTAGGAAAAGACTCGTCCTCAACTCCTTTTTGTATACAAAATAATAGCATGGGAACTAATAAAAGATAACTAGGCAAAGGAAAATTCAAAACTCTTGTTCATTGTTAATTTTTTGAGTTCCTTTGTGGTCTGCCCAATGTTTTAAAACATGTATTGCTGGATGGATGATGCACATGATGTTCCAAATATTTTCTCTGATTTCATCTCACCAATCTTTCATGAGTTCATTACTGCATACCTCTGGGTGCAACACAATGGACGATCCGTTCCGTTTTACCTAATTGAGTACCTCCAGGAACTTGTGGAAGTCAATTTGCACATATGATCTATGTGTAGTAGTGCTCCATGTGCCCCATAATTGCTCCTTTATCTCCTGCTCCCATCATTGTAAGAGATCAACAAGATATGATCTTAAAATCTGCACATCATGCAAAGAAACGGAACTAGGTGAATTGTTAGTAAGTGAAAAATCTTGTCCCTTTTCCTTTGGTGGATCACTCATCTGACTGATTTTGTGTTGGACGGTCACAACCTCACATACGATGTACTCACACAAATCACTGATCATCTCGCTCTCATTGTGTGGAATATTTTGTGGTGGAGCACTCATCTCTCTATCATCATCTTGAACACTCTCAACCTCACATTTGGTGGGATCACACAAGTCACTAATTGTGATGCTCTTAATTTATGGAATTTTAGGTTGTGGATCACACATACCTCTAATCTTCTCAATCAGATTAGATGTCATGCCATGTGATGGTTCATTGCTCTCTCTGATTTTGTGACAAAGTCTCTCTTCCTCACATTTGGTGGAATCTCTCAACTCCCTGATACGTCTCAAACGTATCTATAATTTCTTATGTTCCATGCTACTTTTATGACAATACTCACATGTTTTATACATACTTTACATCATTATTATGCATTTTCCGGCACTAACCTATTAACAAGATGCCGAAGCGCCTGTTTTCTGCTGTTTTTGGTTTCAGAAATCCTACAAAGGAAATATTCTCGGAATTGGACGAAATCAACGCCCAGTCTTATTTTTCCACGGAGCTTCCAGAAGACCCAAGGGGATACGAAGTGGGGCCACGAGGTGGCGACACCACAAGGCAGCGCGGCCAGGGGCCCGCGCCGCCCTGGTGTGGGCCCCCGTCCCCCCGCGCTGCCCTTCCGCCTACTTAAAGCCTCCGTCGCGAAACCCTATGACCGAGAGCCACGATACGGAAAACCTTCCAGAGACGCCGCCGCCGCCAATCCCATCTCGGGGATTCAGGAGATCGGCACCCCGCCGGAGAGGGAATCATCACCGGAGGGCTCTACATCACCATGCCCGCTCCGGATTGATGCGTGAGTAGTTCATCCTTGGACTATGGGTCCATAGCAGTAGCTAGATGGTTGTCTTCTCCTCTTGTGCTATCATGTTTAGATCTTGTGAGCTGCCTAACATGATCAAGATCATCTATTTGTAATACTACATGTTGTGTTTGGTGGGATCCGATGAATATGGAATACTATGTCAAGTTGATTATCAATCTATCATATATGTGTTGTTTATGTTCTTGCATGCTCTCCGTTGCTAGTAGAGGCTCTAGCCAAGTTGATACTTGTAACTCCAAGAGGGGGTATTTATGCTCGATAGTGGGTTCATGCCTCCATTGAATCGGGGACAGTGACAGAAAGTTCTAAGGTTGTGGATGTGCTGTTGCTACTAGGGATAAAACATCAATGCTTTGTCTAAGGATATTTGTGTTGATTACATTACGCACCATACTTAATGCAATTGTCTGTTGTTTGCAACTTAATACTGGAAGGGGTGCGGATGCTAACCTGAAGGTGGACTATTTAGGCATAGATGCATGCTGGATGGCGGTCTATGTTCTTTGTCGTAATGCCCTGATTAAATCTCATAGTGATCATCATGATATGTATTGAATCTTTATTTGTCAATTGCCCACCTGTAATTTGTTCACCCAACATGTTATTTATCTTATTGGAGAGACATCACTAGTGAACTGTGGACCCCGGTCCATTCTTTACATCTGAATACAATCTACTGCAATCATTGTTCTCTACTGTTCTTTGCAAACAAACATCATCTTCCACACTATACGTTTAATCCTTCGTTTTCAGCAAGCCGGTGAGATTGACAACCTCACTGTTACATTAGGGCAAAGTATCTTGATTGTGTTGTGCAGGTTCCACGTTGGCGCCGGTTTTACTGGTGTTGCACCGCACTACACTCCTCCACCAACAACCTTCACGTGTTCCTTGACTCCTACTGGTTCGATAACCTTGGTTTCATACTGAGGGAAACTTGCTTCTATACGCATCACACCTTCCACTTGGGGTTCCCAACGGACGTGTGCTTCATGCGTATCAAGCTAAATTTCTGGCACCGTTGCCGGGGAGATCAAGACACGCTGCAAGGGGAGTCTTCCACATCCAATCTCTTTACTTTGTTTTTGTCTTGCTTTACTTTATTTTATTTTCTGTCTTGTTTGCTTATTATTAAAAACACAAAAAAATAGTTGCTTTACTTACTGTCTTGTTTACTTGCTCTATATTAAAATACAAAAAAATTAGTTACTTGTCTTTACTTTATTCTATTTGCTTAGTTTACTTTTATTACTACTAAAATGAGTAATCCTGAAGTTGAAGTTCGTTCTTTTAAGCAACAAGGTGGGGAAAGTTTTAAAGATGCTTGGTACAGAATTAGTAATGCTCATCATAGGTGCATTAAGAAACACTCCACTATTATCCTCCTTAGGAACTTTTATGTTGGTATATCTAGCTGGAATAGGTATGTTCTTGATACTCTTTCGGGAGGTAATTTCCTAGGTACTCCTGCTTTAGAAGCTAGCTGCATTATTGAGAGTCTAGTAGGAACACCACCTGTTAATGAAGTTAAAATTGAAATCTCTCTTGAGGATGTCATGAAAAAGTTGGAAGCCATAGAGAAAAAATTTCCAAGTGTTGAAACTAAATTGGGAATATTACTTGATAATACTGATAAACTTGATAAATCCCTAGGAGGAATTGATGAAAGAATTGCTATCCTAGAAACTTGTGTTATCCATGATAATCAAACCAATAGGATTAGTGAACTTGAAAAAGCTATGGGAACCTTGGGTTCAACTTTTTCTTCTCTTAAGTTTAAGGAGAAAGCTTATGTGGGTAAAGAGCAAAAATTCATGTATGTCTCTAAGGTGCCTAAACCAAAGAATTATTATAGGCCTAAAATTGATAAAACCCCTAGCACCACCATGGGAAATTTAGATAATGGAGCATCTAAGGTACCCTCTGCAACAAGTTGTGTTTGTAAGAAAAATTATGATGTTGATGTTTCTTCTCTTGATGTTACTTGATTTGCACTTTCTGCGCCTAGCTGAAAGGCGTTAAAGAAAAGCACTTCTTGAGAGATAACCCATGCTTTATTTTACTACTGTATTGTGAGTCTTGGAAGTTGTTACTACTGTAGCAACCTCTCCTTATCATGTTTTTTGTGCCAAGTAAAGTCTCTATGGTAAAGTTGATGCTAGATTTGGATTGCTGCGCAGAAGAATTGCTGTCTGTCACGAATTTGCGTAGAACTCTCTGTAGAAAAATCAAAAAAATCTGCCAATTTACGTGCGTGATCCACAGATATGTACGCAACTTTCATTAGTTTTGAGTTTTTCCATCTGAGCAAGTTAAGTGCCTCAGAAAAATTCGTCTTTACGGACTGCTTTTGACAGATTCTGCCTTTTATTTTGCATTGCCTCTTTTGCTATGTTGAATGGATTTTTTTGTTCCATTAACTTTCAGTAGCTTTGTGCAATGTCTAGAAGTGTTAAGAATGATTATGTCACCTCTGAATATGTGAATTTTCGATTATGCACTAACCCTCTAATGAGTTTGCTTTAAGTTTGGTGTGGAGGAAGTTTTCAAGGGTCAAGAGAAGAGGATGATACAATATGATCAAAAAGAGTAGAAAGTCTAAGCTTGGGGATGCCCCCGTGGTTCATCCCTGCATATTTCAAGAAGACTCAAGCATCTAAGCTTGGGGATGCCCAAGGCATCCCCTTCTTCATTGACAACTTATCAGGTCACTTCTAGTGAAACTATATTTTTATTCCATCACATCTTATGTTCTTTACTTGGAGCGTCTGTTTGTTTTTGTTTTTGTTTTGGTTTGAATAAAGTTGGATCCCACCATCCTTGTATTGGAGATATTACGCTCCGCTTTTTCATATGGAACACTTGTGTTCTTAGTTATGCTTTAATGTTCATGGCGAAGGCTGAAAATTGCTTCGTTGATTGCTATTTGGTTGGAATCGAAAATGCTTCATATGGTTTGGAATAACTTGAAACTTGGCAATTGTTTTGATCTCTCATAGATCATGTTTAAGCTCTTGCATCATGTAGTTTAATCTATTAGTGGAGAACTACCGTAGAGCTTGTTAAAATTTGGTTTGCATGATTGGTCTCTCTAAGGTCTAGATATTTTCTGGTAAAGTGTTTGAACAACAAGGAAGACAGTGTAGAGTCTTATAATGCTTGCAATATGTTCTTGTGTAAGTTTTTCTGTACCTGTTCATACTTGTGTTTGCTTCAAATAACCTTGCTAGCCAAAGCCTTGTACTGAGAGGAAATGCTTCTCGTGCATCCAAACACCTTGAGCCAAAACCTATGCCATTTGTGTCCACCATATCTACCTACTATGTGGTATTTTTCTGCCATTCCAAAGTAAATTACTTGAGTGCTACCTTTAAAATTTCATTCCTTTGTCTTTGCAATATATAGCTCATGGGAAAATAGCTTAAAAACTATTGTGGTGATGAATATGTAGCTATGTGTCTTAGTTCTTATAAGTTGCTTGTTGAGCGGTAACCATGTTTCTGGGGACGCCATCAACTTTTTACACCTTTGTTGGATATCATGTGAGATGCTATGCATGTTCGTCTTGTCTGAAGTAAGGGTGATTTATCATGATCAAATGGTTTGAGTATGCTGATACGTCTCCAACGTATCGATAATTTCTTATGTTCCATGCTACTTTATTGATGATACCTACATGTTTTATGCACATTATATGTCATATTTATGCATTTTATGGAACTAACCTATTAACAAGATGCCGAAGAGCCAGTTGTTTGTTTGTTTTTGGTTTCAGAAATCCTAGTAAGGAAATATTCTCGGAATTGGACGAAATCAACGCCCAGGGTCCTATTTTTGCACGGAGCTTCCGGAAGACCGAAGAGATAACGAAGTGGGGCGACGAGGCGCCGCCACCATAGGGCCGCGCGGCGAGGGGGCCCGCGCCGCCCATGGTGTGGGCCCCTCGTCAGCCCCCCGACCTACCCTTTCGCCTACTTAAAGCCTCCGTCGAAAACCCAAGTACCGAGAGCCACGATACAAAACCTTCCAGAGACGCCGCCGCGAATCCCATCTCGGGGATTCAGGAGATCGCACCGCCGGGAGAGGGGATTCATCTCCGGAGGACTCTTCATCGCCATGATCGCTCCGGAGTGATGAGTGAGTAGTTCACCCCTGGACTATGGGTCCATAGCAGTAGCTAGATGGTCGTCTTCTCCTAATTGTGCTTCATTGTTGGATCTTGTGAGCTGCCTAACATGATCAAGATCATCTATCTAATACTATATGTTGTGTTTGTCGGGATCCGATGGATAGAGAATACTATGTTATGGTGATTATCAATCTATTATTTATGTGTTGTTTATGATCTTGCATGCTCTCCGTTATTAGTAGAGGCTCTGGCCAAGTTTTTGCTCTTAACTCCAAGAGGGAGTATTTATGCTCGATAGTGGGTTCATGCCTTCATTGACACCTGGACAGAAAGTTCTAAGGTTGTGATGTGCTGTTGCCACTAGGGATAAAACATTGATTCTATGTCTAAGGATGTAGTTGTCGATTACATTACGCACCATACTTAATGCAATTGTCTGTTGCTTAGCAACTTAATACTGAATGGGGTTCGGATGATAACCTGAAGGTGGACTTTTTAGGCATAGATGCAGTTGGATGGCGGTCTATGTACTTTGTCGTAATGCCCGGATTAAATCTCACTATATTTATCATATCATGTACATGCATTGTTATGCCTTTCTCTATTTGTCAATTGCCCGACGTAATTTGTTCACCCAACATGCTTTTATCTTATGGGAGAGACACCTCTAGTGAACTGTGGACCCCGGTCCTATTCTTTACATAGCATAAAATCTACTGCAATTGTTCTTTACTGTTTTCTTGCAAACAATCATCTTCCACTCGATACGCTTAATCCTTTGTTACAGCAAGCCGGTGAGATTGACAACCTCACTGTTTCGTTGGGGCAAAGTACTTTGTTTTGTTGTGCAGATTCCACGTTGGCACCGGAATCCCTGTTGTTGCGCCGCATCACATTTCGCCACCATCAACCTTCAACGTGCTTCTTGGCTCCTCCTGGTTCAATTAAACCTTGGTTTCTTTCTGAGGGAAAACTTGCCGTGCGCATCATACCTTCCTCTTGGGGTTCCCAACGGACGTGTACATTTACGCGCATCAAGCCTGTTTTCTGGCGCCGTTGGGAGATCAAGACACGCTGCAAGGGGAGTCTCCACTTCTCAATCTCTTTACTTTGTTTTTGTCTTGCTTTATTTTATTTACTACTTTGTTTGCTGCACCTAAACAAAACACAAAAAAATTAGTTGCTAGTTTTACTTATTTATTGTCTTACTCTCTATATCGAAAACACAAAAAAAATTAGTTACTCGTCTTTACCTTGTTTGCCTAGTTTACTTTTTGCTTATTGCATCATGTTTCCTTTTAATTTTACCACAAAAGATATACCGGTAGGACGTGGGTCCATAGTTGGGAGAAATAATATAGAAGAATTTTTCAATCATGTTAGTATTACTGAAGATTTTGAAGATAGACACTTGGTAGAACTTGCACCTACCTATGAAATTGCTGCTGCTGCTTTAGTTCGCATGTTGGAAACTAAATTTGTTAATCTCAATCCTATAATCCAACACATGTTTCTTACACTCGATGATATGGAAGAAGGGGAAAAGAAATATTTTGTTTTAGAAACTCTTCTTAGGGAATTTGGCGGTCTAGCAAGAGAGGCTAGAAAGGTTTTTGCTAAATTTAATATGCTAGGTTCTCATACCAATTTTATTGGTCTCCTTGAGAAAATGGACATGGATAGAATAAGGTACACTAATAATATTAATGATGGTGGGGAGATCAAAGCACCAATACCATGTAAACTCCTAGCTATGAATGATGCACTAGAAAATAACTATGCTTGGCTTGTTCCTGAAAATTTGTTCGATGAGAATAGCAAGCCCAAGATTAATGAAAAGGGAGATGCTAAAACTTATGTATCCAATATACTATGCTTGGTTGAGAAAACTCCCAACACCCCTGGTAATGATGTTGATGCTTCTACTCTCGATGTTACTTGATTTGCACTTTCTGCGCCTAGCTGAAAGGCGTTAAAGAAAAGCGCTTATGGGAGACAACCCATGTTTTTACTACAGCAATTTTTTGTTTTGTTGAGTCTTGGAAGTTGTTTACTACTGTAGCAACCTCTCCTTATCATGTTTTTGTGCCAAGTAAAGTTTCTATGTCAAAGTTGATGTTATATTTGGGATCGCGCGCAGAAACAACATTGCTGTCTGTCACGAATCTGGGCACATGTCTCTGTAGAAAATTCAAAAAATCTGCCAATTTACGAGCGTGATCCTCGATATGTACGCAACTTTCATTAGTTTTGAGTTTTTCCATTTGAGCAAGTCTGATGCCATCTTTAAATTCGTCTTTACGGACTGTTCTGTTTTTGACAGATTCTGCCTTTTATTTCGCATTGCCTCTTTTGCTATGTTGGATTCATTTATTTGATCCATTAATGTCCAGTAGCTTTATGCAATGTTCAAAAGTGTAAATAATGATTGTGTCACCTCTGAATATGTGAATTATTAATTGTGCACTAACCCTCTAATGAGTTTGCTTGAAGTTTGGTGTGAAGGAAGTTTTCAAGGGTCAAGAGAGGAGTATGATATACTATGATCAAGAGGAGTGAAAGCTCTAAGCTTGGGGATGCCCCCGTGGTTCACCCCTGCATATTTTAAGAAGACTCAAGCGTCTAAGCTTGGGGATGCCCAAGGCATCCCCTTCTTCATCGACAACATCATCAGGTTCCTCCCCTGAAACTATATTTTTATTCATCACATCTTGTGTTCTTTACTTGGAGCGTCGGTTTGTTTTTGTTTTTGTTTTTGTTTGAATAAAATGGATCCTAGCATTCACTTTGTGGGAGAGAGACACGCTCCGCTGTTGCATATGGACAAATATGTCCTTAGGCTTTACTCATAATGTTCAAGGCAAAGTTTCTTCTTCGTTAAATTGTTATATGATTGGAATTGGAAAATGCTACATGTAGTAATTCTAAAATGTCTTGGATAATGTGATACTTGGCAATTGTTGTGCTCATGCTTAAGCTCTTGCATCATATGCTTTGCACCCATTAATGAAGAAATACATAGAGCTTGCTAAAATTTGATTTGCATATTTGGTCTCTCTAAGGTCTAGATAATATCTAGTATTGAGTTTTGAACAACAAGGAAGACGGTGTAGAGTCTTATAATGTTTACAATATGTCTTTTATGTGAGTTTTGCTGCACCGGTTCATCCTTGAGTTTGCTTCAAATAACCTTGCTAGCCTAAACCTTGTATCGAGAGGGAATACTTCTCATGCATCCAAAATCCTTGAGCCAACTACTATGCCATTTGTGTCCACCATACCTACCTACTACATGGTATTTCTCCGCCATTCCAAAGTAAATTGCTTGAGTGCTACCTTTAAAATTCCATCATTCACCTTTGCAATATATAGCTCATGGGACAAAATAGTTTAAAAAAACTATCGTAATATTGAATATGTACTTATGCACTTTATCTTTTATTAAGTTGCTTGTTGTGCGATAACCATGCTTCTGGGGAACGCCATCAACTATTGTTGAATATCATGTGAGTTGCTATGCATGTCCGTCTTGTCTGAAGGATCTATCACCTTAGTGGTTGGAGCATGCAAAATTGTTAGAGAAGAACATTGGGCCGCTAACTAAAGCCATGAATCATGGTTGAAGTTTCAGTTTTGGACATATATCCTCAATCTCATATGAGAATAATAATTGTTGCTACATGCTTATGCATTTAAGAGGAGTCCATTATCTGTTGTCCATGTTGTCCCGGTATGGATGTCTAAGTTGAGAATAATCAAAAGCGAGAAATCCAAAATGCGAGCTTTCTCCTTAGACCTTTGTACAGGCGGCATGGAGGTACCCCTTGTGACACTTGGTTGAAACATGGCATGCAAAGATCCGGTAGTCCAAGCTAAGTAGGACAAGGTGCGGGCACTATTAGTATACTATGCATGAGGCTTGCAACTTGTAAGATATAATTTACATAACTCATATGCTTTATTACTACCGCTGACAAAATTGTTTCATGTTTTCAAAATAAAAGCTCTAGCACAAATACAACAATCGATGCTTTCCTCTTTGAAGGACCTTTCTTTTACTTTTATTGTTGAGTCGGTTTACCTATCTCCCTCCACCTCAAGAAGCAAACACTTGTGTGAACTGTGCATTGATTCCTACATACTTGCATATTGCACTTGTTATATTACTTTATGTTGACAATATCCATGAGATATACATGTTATAAGTTGAAAGCAACCGCTGAAACTTAATCTTCCTTTGTGTTGCTTCAACACCTTTACTTTGATTTATTGCTTTATGAGTTAACTCTTATGCAAGACTTATTGATGCTTGTCTTGAAGTACTATTCATGAAAAGTCTTTGCTATATGATTCAGTTGTTTACTCATGTCATTACCTTTGTTTTGATCGCTGCATTCATTACATATGTTTACAAATAGTATGATCAAGATTATGATGGCATGTCACTTCAGAAATTATCTTTGTTATCGTTTTACCTGCTCGGGACGAGCAGAACTAAGCTTGGGATGCTGATACGTCTCCAACGTATCGATAATTTCTTATGTTCCATGCTACTTTATTGATGATACCTACATGTTTTATGCACATTATATGTCATATTTATGCATTTTCTGGAACTAACCTATTAACAAGATGCCGAAGAGCCAGTTGCTGTTTTCTGCTGTTTTTGGTTTCAGAAATCCTAGTAAGGAAATATTCTCGGAATTGGACGAAATCAACGCCCGGGTCCTATTTTTGCACGGAGCTTCCAGAAGACCGAAGAGATAACGAAGTGGGGCGACGAGGCGCCGCCACCATAGGGCCGCGCGCGGAGGGGGCCCGCGCCGCCCTATGGTGTGGGCCCCTCGTCAGCCCCCCGACCTACCCTTTCGCCTACTTAAAGCCTCCGTCGCGAAACCCCAGTACCGAGAGCCACGATACCTTCCAGAGACGCCGCCGCCGCGAATCCCATCTCGGGGATTCAGGAGATCGCCTCCGCACCGCCGGAGAGGGATTCATCTCCGGAGGACTCTTCATCGCCATGATCGCCTCCGGAGTGATGAGTGAGTAGTTCACCCCTGGACTATGGGTCCATAGCAGTAGCTAGATGGTCGTCTTCTCCTAATTGTGCTTCATTGTTGGATCTTGTGAGCTGCCTAACATGATCAAGATCATCTATCTGTAATACTATATGTTGTGTTTGTCGGGATCCGATGGATAGAGAATACTATGTTATGGTGATTATCAATCTATTGTTTATATGTTGTTTATGATCTTGCATGCTCTCCGTTATTAGTAGAGGCTCTGGCCAAGTTTTTGCTCTTAACTCCAAGAGGGAGTATTTATGCTCGATAGTGGGTTCATGCCTTCATTGACACCTGGGACAGTGACAGAAAGTTCTAAGGTTGTGATGTGCTGTTGCCACTAGGGATAAAACATTGATTCTATGTCTAAGGAGATGTAGTTGTCGATTACATTACGCACCATACTTAATGCAATTGTCTGTTGCTTAGCAACTTAATACTGAATGGGGTTCGGATGATAACCTGAAGGTGGACTTTTTAGGCATAGATGCAGTTGGATGGCGGTCTATGTACTTTGTCGTAATGCCCGGATTAAATCTCACTATATTTATCATATCATGTACATGCATTGTTATGCCTTTCTCTATTTGTCAATTGCCCGACTGTAATTTGTTCACCCAACATGCTTTTATCTTATGGGAGAGACACCTCTAGTGAAATGTGGACCCCGGTCCTATTCTTTACATAGCATACAATCTACTGCAATTGTTCTTTACTGTTTTTGCAAACAATCATCTTCCACTCGATACGCTTAATCCTTTTGCAAGCCGGTGAGATTGACAACCTCACTTTTTCGTTGGGGCAAAGTACTTTGTTTTGTTGTGCATTCCACGTTGGCGCCGGAATCCCTGTTGTTGCGCCGCATCACATTTCGCCACCATCAACCTTCAACGTGCTTCTTGGCTCCTCCTGGTTCGATTAAACCTTGGTTTCTTTCTGAGGGAAAACTTGCCACTGTGCGCATCATACCTTCCTCTTGGGGTTCCCAACGGACGTGTACATTTACGCGCATCATATGCATATGTTAGAGAAGAGCATTGGGCCGCTAACCAAAGCCATGTATCATGGTGGAAGTTTTCAGTTTGGACATTGATCCTCACTCTCTTATGAGAATATTATCTGTTGTTGAATGCTTATGCATTAAAGAGGAGTCCATTATCTGTTGTCTATGTTGTCCCGGTATGGATGTCCTAAGTTGAGATCTATAAAAAACGAGAAATCAAATGCGATTGATCTCCTTGGACCTTTGTACAGCGGCATAGAGGTACCCCTTTGTGACACTTGGTTGAAACATATGTTATGCAATGATAATCCATGTAATCCAAGCTGATTAGGACAAGGTGCGGGCACTATTGGTATTCTATGCATGAGGCTTGCAACTTGTAGGAAGTATTATGCATAACACATATGAATTATTACTACCGTTGACAAAAAAATTCTATGTTTTCAAAACAAAAGCTCTAGCACAAAAATAGTAATCCATGCTTCCCTCTGAAGGGCCATTCTTTTACTTTATGTTGAGTCAGTTTACCTACTTCTTTCTATCTTAGAAGCAAACACTTGTGTTAACTGTGTGCATTGATTCTTACATATTTACCTATTGCACTTGTTATATTACTCTATGTTGACAAATATCCATGAGATATACATGTTACAAGTTGAAAGCAATTGCTGAAACTTAATCATCCTTTGTGTTGCTTCAATGCATTCTACTTTGAATCTATTGCTTTATGAGTTAGCTCTTATGCAAGTCTTGTTGATACTTGTCTTGAAAGTACTATTCATGAAAAGTTTTGCTATATGATTCAATTGTTTAGTCATTATCTTTTGTTAGCAATCTTTTGCTTCGAATCACTCCATCCATCTCATATGCTTTACAATAATGTTGATCAAGGTTATGTTGGTAGCATGTCACTTTAGAAATTATTTGTTGTTATCGTTTACCTACTCGAGGGCGAGTAGGAACTAAGCTTGGGGATGCTTGATACGTCTCAAACGTATCTATAATTTCTTATGTTCAATGCTACTTTTATGACAATACTCACATGTTTTATACATACTTTACATCATTATTATGCATTTTCCGGCACTAACCTATTAACAAGATGCCGAAGCGCCAGTTGCTGTTTTCTGTTTTTGGTTTGAAATCCTACAAAGGAAATCTTCTCGGAATTGGACGAAATCAACGCCCTGTCTTATTTTTCCACGGAGCTTCCAAGACCGAAGGGGATACGAAGTGGGGCCACGAGGTGGCGACGATGTCTACGGTGCTTCTATTCTTGTAGACAGTGTTGGGCCTCCAAGAGAGGTTTGTAGAACAGCAAGCAAGTTTCCCTTAAGTGAATCACCCAAGGTTTATCGAACTCAGGGAGGAGGTCAAAGATAGTCCTCTCAAGCAACCCTGCAATTAAGATACAAGAAGTCTCTTGTGTCCCCAACACACCTAATACACTTGTCAGATGTATGTGCACTAGTTCGGCGAAGAGATAGTAAAACACAGGTGGTATAGATGAATATGAGTGGTAATAACAATCTGAAATAAATATGGCAGCGAGTAAACATGCAGTAGAACAGTAAGTAAGCGGTGTTTGCAGTATTGGAAACAAGGCCTAGGGATCATACTTTCACTAGTGGACACTCTCAACATTGATCACATAATAAATAAATAACTTCTCCTCATTTGTGCTACATATACTCTTGTTTGATAACAAACACCATTCATTGTGTAGGGCTACAAGAGCTCCCTCAAGCCGGAGTTAACAAGCGCCACAACATTCGGCATTCATATTTAAGTAACCTTAGAGCATAATAGATCTTTGCAATTTAAACCGAGTACTAACATAGCATACACACTGTCACCATTACACTATGAAGGGGGAATAGATCACATCAATACTATCATAGTAATAATTAACTCCATAACCTACAAGAGATTATGATCATAACCTACGCCAAGTACTACATGATGCACACACTGTCACCACACCATGGAGGAGAAATAGACTACTTTAATAACATCACATGATTAGCACATAGACTAATAGCGATACAAAGCTCATCATATGGATCTCAATCATGCAAGGCAATTCATGAGATCATTGTATTGGAGTATGATACGTCTCAAACGTATCTATAATTTCTGATGTTCCATGCTTGTTTTATAACAATACCTACATGTTTTGTTCACACTTTATATCGTTTTGATGCGTTTTCCGGAACTAACCTATTGACGAGATGCCGAAGTGCCAGTTCCTGTTTTCTTTTTTGGTTTCAGAAATCCTAGTAAGGAAATATTCTCGGAATCGGACGAAATCAACGCCCAGTACCCTATTTTCACCGGAGGCTTCCAGAACAGCCGAGAGCCGCCAGAGAGGGGCCACAGGGGGCCCACACATGGTGGCGGCGCGGCCAAGGAGCCAGGCGCGCCGCCCTAGTGTCTGGTGGCCCCAGACCCCTTCCGACTCCGCCCTTTCGCCTATATAAGCTCCCTGACCTAAAACCCCGAGACGAATAAGCCACGGTACGAGAAACCTTCCAGGCCGCCGCCATCGCGAAGCCAAGATCTGGGGACAGAGTCTCTGTTCCGCACGCCGCGGGACGGGGAAGTGCCCCGGAAGGCTTCTCCATCGACACCGCTGCCATCTTCACCGCCATCTTCATCACCGCTGCTGCTCCCATGAGGAGGAGTAGTTCTCCATCGAGGCTCGGGGCTGTACCGGTAGCTATGTGGTTCATATCTCTCCTATGTACTTCAATACAATAATCTCATGAGCTGCCTTACATGATTGAGATTCATATGATGATGCTTGTAATCTAGATGTCATTATGCTAGTCAAGTGGGTTTTACTTATGTGATCTCCGGAGACTCCTTGTCCCACGTGTGTAAAGGTGACAGTGTGTGCACCGTGTGGGTCTCTTAGGCTATATTTCACAGAATACTTATTCACTGTTATGAATGGCATAGTGAAGTGCTTATTTATATCCCTTTATGATTGCAATGTGTTTTGTATCACTATTTATCTATGTGCTACTCATGTGATGTTATTAAAGTAGTCTATTCCTCCTGCATGGTGTAATGGTGACAGTGTGTGCATCGTGTGGTTCTTGTCGTAGATTATGATCATAATCTCTTGTAGGTTATGGAGTTGATTATCGCTATGATAGTATTGATGTGATCTATGCCTCCTTCATAGTGTGATGGTGACAGTGTGCATGCTATGTTAGTACTTGGTCTATTTTGCAAAGATCTATTATACTCTAAGGTTACTTAAACATGAATATCGAATGTTGTGGAGCTTGTTAACTCCGGCATTGAGGGTTCGTGTAATCCTACACAATTAGTGGTGTTCATCATCCAACAAGAGTATATGTAGCACAAGGAAGAGAACTTATTTATTATGTGATCAATGTTGAGAGTGTCCACTAGTGAAAGTATGATCCCTAGGCCTTGTTTCCACCACAAAGAATTGCTTCCCACGCCAGCAAGCTATTTTCTGGCGCCGCTTGTTTACTGTTTTACTGCATCTTTACTTTCTGCAATATTACCACCATCTATACCACCTGTGTTTTACTATCTCTTCGCCGAACTAGTGCACCTATACATCTGACAAGTGTATTAGGTGTGTTGGGGACACAAGAGACTTCTTGTATCGTGATTGCAGGGTTGCTTGAGAGGGATATCTTTGACCTCTTCCTCCCTGAGTTCGATAAACCTTGGGTGATCCACTTAAGGGAAAACTTGCTGCTGTTCTACAAACCTCTGCTCTTGGAGGCCCAACACTGTCTACAGGAAAAGAAGCGTGAGTAGACATCAAGCTATTTTCTGGCGCCGTGCCGGGGACGAATCAAGACACTCCATCAAGCCCGTCAACCGCCATCAAACCTCCCACGTCAACCACGCGCCAGTTGTGGACATCAAGCTATTTTGGCGCCGTTGCCGGGGAGGAAAGGTAAAAGGTACTCACACTCCGGATCTTGGCTACCAAGCTATTTTCCGGCGCCGTTGTAAGTACTCGAAGCTATTTCCTTTAGATCCTGCAATTGCATCTTTTGGTTTCTTGTTTACACTAGTTAGGCATAATGGAAAGTAACAATGAGCTTCTTATTCTATTTCCTGAGTTAAGACATGGATTGTTTGCTGCGAAAATTAAAAAACCTATGGAATCTTATTTGCATGCTAGTAGCAATGATATTAGTATGAACGCTTTGAACACCATTGTTGTTAATGATATGGAAAATTCTAAGCTTGGGGAAGCTGGTTTTGATGAGCATGATATTTTTAGTCCCCCAAGCATTGAGGAGAAAATTTTCTTTGATGATACTTTGCCTCCTATATTTGATGATGAGAATAATAATGATAGCTACTTTGTTGAATTTGCTCCCACTACAACTAATAAAATTGATTATGCTTATGTGGAGAGTAATAATTTTATGCATGAGACTCATGATAAGAATGCTTTATGTGATAGTTATATTGTTGAGTTTGCTCATGATGCTACTGAAAGTTATTATGAGAGAGGAAAATATGGTTGTAGAAATTTTCATGTTACTAAAACACCTCTCTATGTGCTGAAATTTTTGAAGCTACACTTGTTTTGTCTTCCTATGCTTGCCACTATACTCTTCATGAACTTGTTTATTTACAAGATTCCTATGCATAGGAAGCATGTTAGACTTAAATGTGTTTTGAATTTTCCTCTTGATGCTCTCTTTTGCTTCAAATACTATTTCTTGCGAGTGCATCATTAAAACTGCTGAGCCCATCTTAATGGCTATAAAGAAAGAACTTCTTGGGAGATAACCCATGTGTTTATTTTGCTACAGCAATTTTTGTTTTGTTGAGTCTTGGAAGTTGTTTACTACTGTAGCAACCTCTCCTTATCATGTTTTTGTGCCAAGTAAAGTTTCTATGCTAAAGTTGATGTTATATTTGGGATCGCTGCGCAGAAACAACATTGCTGTCTGTCACGAATTCTGGCACAAGTTTCTGTAAGAAATTCGAAAAAATCTGCAAATTTACGAGCGTGATCCTCAGATATGTACGCAACTTTCATTAGTTTTGAGTTTTTCCATTTGAGCAAGTTAAGTGCCCAGTCCAGATGCATCTTTACGGACTGTTCTGTTTTTGACAGATTCTGCCTTTTATTTCGCATTGCCGCTTTTGTTAAGTTGAATGAGTTTCTTTGTTCCATTAACTTTCAGAAGTTTTGTGCAATGTCCAGAAGTGTTAATAATGATTGTGTCACCTCTGAACATGAATTTTGATTATGCACTAACCCTCTAATGAGTTTTCTTGAAGTTTGGTGTGGCAGAAGTTTTCAAGGGTCAATAGAAGAGGGTGATATACTATGATCAAGAAGAGTCAAAGGTCTAAGCTTGGGGATGCCCCGGTGGTTCATCCCTGCATATTTTAAAAAGACTCAAGCATCTAAGCTTGGGGATGCCCAAGGCATCCCCTTCTTCATCGACAACTTATCAGGTTTCTTCTAGTGAAACTATATTTTTATTCAGTCACATCCTATGTATTTTACTTGGAGCGTCTGTGTGGTTTTATTTTTGTTTTGTTATTTTCATTCTCTGAATAAGTTCATCCTTGTGTGGGAGAGAGACACGCTCCGCTGGTTCATATGAACACATGTGTTCTTAGCTTTTAATTTTCATGGCGAAGGTTGAAACTGCTTCGTTAATTGTTATATGGTTGGAAACGGGAAATGCTACATGTAGTAATTGGTAAAATGTCTTGGATAATGTGATACTTGGCAATTGTTGTGCTCATGATTAAGCTCTTGCATCATATACTTTGCACCTATTAATGAAGAAATACATAGAGCTTGCTAAAATTTGGTTTGCATAATTGGTCTCTCTAAGGTCTAGATAATTTCTAGTAAAGAGTTTGAACAACAAGGAAGACGATGTAGAGTCTTATAATGTTTACAATATGTCTTTTATGTGAGTTTTGCTGCACCGCTTCATACTTGTGTTTGTTTCAAATAACCTTGCTAGCCTAAGCCTTGTATCGAGAGGGAGTACTTCTCATGCATCCAAATCCTTGAGCCAACCACTATGCCATTTGTGTCCACCATACCTACCTACTACATGGTATTTCTCCGTCATTCCAAAGTAAATTGCTTGAGTGCTACCTTTAAACAATTCAAAAGTTATTACCTCGTATTTGTGTCAATGTTTTATACCTCCCACACAAGCATTTATTCAAACAAAAACAGAAACAAAAACAAACAGACGCTCCAAGTAAAGTACATAAGATGTGACTGAATAAAATATAGTTTCACTAGAATAAACCTGATAAGTTATCGATGAAGAAGGGGATGCCTTGGGCATCCCCAAGCTTAGATGCTTGAGTCTTCTTAAAATATACAGGGATGAACCACCGGGCATCCCCAAGCTTAGACCTTTCACTCTTCTCGATCACATTATATCACCCTCTTCTATTGACCCTTGAAAACTTCCGCCACACCAAACTTCAAGCAAACTCATTAGAGGGTTAGTGCATAATCAAAATTCACATGTTCAGAGGTGACACAATCATTCTTAACACTTCTGGACATTGCACAAAACTTCTGAAAGTTAATGGAACAAAGAAACTCATTCAACTTAACAAAAGCGGCAATGCGAAATAAAAGGCAGAATCTGTCAAAAACAGAACAGTCCGTAAAGATGCATCTGGACTGGGCACTTAACTTGCTCAAATGGAAAAACTCAAAACTAATGAAAGTTGCGTACATATCTGAGGATCACGCTCGTAAATTTGCAGATTTTTTCGAATTTTTTACAGAAACTTGTGCCAGAATTCGTGACAGACAGCAATGCTGTTTCTGCGCAGCGATCCCAAATATAACATCAACTTTAGCATAGAAACTTTACTTGGCACAAAAACATGATAAGGAGAGGTTGCTACAGTAGTAAACAACTTCCAAGACTCAACAAAACAAAAATTGCTGTAGCAAAATAAACACATGGGTTATCTCCCAAGAAGTTCTTTCTTTATAGCCATTAAGATGGGCTCAGCAATTTTAATGATGCACTCGCAAGAAATAGTATTTGAAGCAAAAGAGAGCATCAAGAAGCAAATTCAAAACACATTTAAGTCTAACATGCTTCCTATGCAAAGGAATCTTGTACACAAATAAATTCATGAAGAACAAAGTGGCAAGCATAGAAAAGCAACACAAGCGCAATTTCAAGATTCTCAACATAAAGAGGGGAAACTTAATATTATTAAGATGCATATAACCATGTTTCCCTCTCTCATAATAACTTTCAGTAGCATCATGAACAAACTCAACAATATAAGTATCACATAAAGCATTCTTATCATGAGTCTCATGCATAAAATTATTACTATCCACATAAGCATAATTAATTTTATTAGTTGTAGTGGGAGCAAATTCAACAAAGTAGCTATCATTATTATTCTCATCAAGTGTAGGAGGCATAGTATAATCATAATAAAATTTACTCTCCATAGTAGGCGGCACCAAAATACCACTATCATTGTAATCATCATAAATAGGAGGCAAAGTATCATCAAAGAAAATTTTCTCCTCAATGCTTGGGGGACTAAAAATATCATGCTCATCAAAACCAGCTTCCCCAAGCTTAGAATTTTCCATATCATTAGCAACAATGGTGTTCAAAGCGTTCATACTAATATCATTGCTACCAGCATGCAAACAAGATTCCATAGGTTTTTTAATTTTCGCATCAAACAATCCATGTCTTAACTCAGGAAATAGAATAAGAAGCTCATTGTTACTTTCCATTATGCCTAACTAGTGTAAACAAGAAACCAAAAGATGCAATTGCAGGATCTAAAGGAAATAGCTTCGAGTACTTACAAGGCGCCGGAAAATAGCTTAGTAGCCGAGATCCCAGTGTGAGTACCTTTTACCTTTCCTCCCCGGCAACGGCGCCAGAAAATAGCTTGATGTCTACGGGTGCTTCTATTCTTGTAGACAATGTTACAAGAAAAGTTCTGATAGACAACGTCTCAAAATCGTCCGCTAAGGGGTATTTTTCGTCGCCTATGGGCCTAACCCGACGATATGGGTTCCGTTGTGGAAACTGCGTCAGGCAAAGTCCAACGACGTTTTTTTCGGTCCGTCGCGCTTGGGCGCCCTTCCGCCACGGAAAATCGGACCGTGCGCAAGTGTTTCCGGGAGCCCGTTGACTGCTGACGTCATGCAAACTGACACGTGCAGACGCCGTTAACTGCCAGTTAACGGCGTTAACCGGCTGAAACCCCGTGGTAGATGGTAGGCCCACACGAGGCCTGCCACGTCTTAAGCGGGCCGGGCCAGATGACATAGTTTGACCGGTCAACTATATAGCTGGGCTGGTCCATTAGTTACGTGGGCCGGGCCTAACCTCTAATGTTGACTGGTCAAAACTTAAATGGGCCGCCCATTTAACATGTGGGGTCCACCTTACAGCAACGGGCCGACAAGAAGCAAGTGGGCGGGCCAAAAACACAGGTGGGTCCCACTTTCCTTAAAAGGCCGCCCATTTAGTGTGTAGGGTCCACCGTATAGCAAGTGGGCCGCCCAACAAGCTAGTGGGCCTGGCAAAACACGTGGGTCCCACTTTCCGCAAAGGGTCCCATTTAGTACGTGGGGTCCACCATATATGTGGGCGGCCCAACAAGATAGTGGGCCGCCAAACAGTGTGGGTCCCACCTTCCGTTAAAGGGCCGCCCATTTAGTATGTGGGGTCCACCATATAGCAAGTGGGCCGGCTCACCAAGCTAGCGGGTCGGCCAAACACAGGTGGGTCCTACATTTCTGTTAATAGGCCGCCCATTTGGTTTGTGGGGTCCACCATATAGAAAGGGTCGCCCAACAAGATAGTGGGTCGGCCCAAAACACAGTGGGTCCCACCTTCCTATTAAAGGGCCGGCCCGTTTATGTGGGACCACCATATAGCAAATGGGCGGCCCAACAACATAGTGGGCCGCCCAAAAACACAGGGCCCCACTTTCCCGTTGAAGGGCCGGCCCAATTAGTATGTGGGGTCCACCATGTAGCAGGTGGGCCGGGCCAAAAATACAGGTGGGTCCCACTTTCCTCCTAAAGGGCCGGCCCATTTAGTATGTGGGGTCCACCACAAAAGCAAATGGGCTGGCCCAACTATTTAGTGGGCCGGCCAGTAGTAGTGCGGTCCACCTTTGCAAGTGGGCCAGCCCAATTAGAGTGTGGGGTCCACGGTAAATCAAATGGGCTGGCCCAAGAAGTAAGTGGGCCAGCCCGTTTAGTTTGTTTATATGCCGGCATAATATGCGCTTTAGGATTTTGCGGGCAGGCACATATGTGATTTTGCTTAATTGGGCCGTTTAAGGGATGGGAATTCGTGATTTAGATACTGAGAATATTTACGCAGCATTGATTTCTGTCGAATAGCCTCACTTACCACAAGCACCAAAGAAAAAATGCGCGAAAGAACTATAAAAACTAACTAAATATTACATCAGCTGCAAGGCATTGAAAAAAATATTACAGAACCCAGAGAAATTGAATGGTAATTAAACCTAGCAATACAATGAAGCGATCCGGCAATCTTTTAAGTTGTCCATGCAGCACCTATATCTGAAACAAAGACATTACAAGTTAAGACAACAACAATGGAAAGGCAAAGACACTACAATATTGTTTGCCAAAGAATTTGGAACTCATCATTTCGTCGTTATAACAAGATCATTGTAATGCGCACAATAAGCAAACAAAGAGTGCATGCCGCATACCAACAGCCAATATAACAGAGCATGTTAGAATGAAACAGCAGACTTACTACTGTCGAGTCCCATGCAAACCAACATGTTCAGGGAGTACAAAATTGGCATGAACAACATAGTAGCAGGCTATAAATTTTGTAACGACGACTGAGCAAGATACAGAATATAGTGGGATCACCTGTGAACTTGTATAAGAGGGAATGCAAACCAATATGTTCAGCATTCCATATGTGAGCGTCATGCCAAGTCAGAGAAACAAGTCGATAATGCAGCTTTTGAAGAACAAGATGGCACACAAAATTATTATCTAGTAATATGACAAGTTTATTTGTACTACAGGCTTAGATAGCAGAGTGATAGCATGCCAAACTAAGTCCTTACTTTGTTAGCTTACAATGAACTAGATACAAAACAATGGCATCACCTGTAGTACAGGGAATGCAAGCCAACATGTTCATGGAGTAAAAAATTGGCACAAACAACATAGTAGCAGGCCATAATTTTTGAAACAACATCTGAGCAAGATAAAGTTATGATGGCTAGATCTACAGAGCAGGGAATGTAAACCAAATATAGAAGTTACGATGCCAAAAGCTATAGAGCAGGGAATGCGAACCAACATGTGCAATTACTTAAAATTGGCCATGAACTAAATAATAGCAGGATGTTACTATAATAGCTAGGAATAATACAGATAGGAGTTATAATGGCATCACTGATAAACTTGTAGATAAGGGAAAAAAATCAATTTGTTTCGGGATATAAAGTTGTAATGAGCAACACATAGAGGATAGTTAATGCTACGGCTTAGGATGGACCAGAAACGGAATATAGTGGGATCTGAACTTGTAGAAAAGGGAATGCACACCAATATGTTCACAATTCTATATGTGAGCGCCATGCCAATTAAGAGAAACAAGTTAATATTGCAGCTTTTGAAGAATCAGATGGCAGACAAAATTATGATGGAAGTTGCTGCTGTGACGAGTTCAAATAAATTTGTACTGCAGGATGGCAGAGCGATAGCATGCAGGAACTAATAGCAGGCAGTTAATTTGTACTGCAGGATGGCAGAGCGATAGCATGCAGGAACTAATAGCAGGCAGTTAGCTTACGACGAAGTAGATAGAAATAACAATGGCATCACCGTAGTACAGGGAATGCAAACCAACATGTTCAGGGAGAACAAGATTGGCATGAACAACGAATGAGCAAGATAGAAGTTATGATGGCTACATCTACAGAGCAGGGAATGCAAACCAAAATGTTCAATCGCTTGAAGTTAGCAATGAACTAGAAAATGGCAAGGTGTTACGGTCATAACTAGGAATGAACTAAAAGAGCTTCAGACAAACAAGCATCTGAACCCAGAACATGGCGCTAAAACAAGGGACTTACATTAGGAGAAGCACTCTGTGGGAATCACAGCAGATCTTCCTGGGGTTGATAGATCCGGTGATGAAGTACACTACATGTGCTCCTTGGGGTTGGAGAGACGGCCATTAAACTTCATGGTTACTCATCTAATCTGCAAAGACGTAACGGCGCGTCGTTAGCACAAACAGGTTCCCCCAAGATTAAACAAGAACTTGCAGGCAAGCAATAGAAAAGCGACAGTAGAAGAGTTTAGATCATGGACGGCGCCGGTGAAGCAGATTCGGTTCATGCACATCGGTGTCGGTGAGCAAGATCCGATGCGGTGGACGATGCCGCAGCTGAAGCGACTGCGGTAGGCTGCTGGATGAGCATATGGTTTCGAGGTTCGGCGGGGATGATCCGGTCCGGTTGATGACGGCGTCGATGAAGCGGCTCCGGCAGGCAGCCGGATGACGAGGATCGCGAGGGCTCGGGTAGGCCAGGGAAGTCCGGCGGGGATGTTCCGGTGCGGTGGTCGTGGAGGTGGTAGAGAGAGGGACTTGGGAAGTTCCGGTGGGTGGTCTGAGGGAAATGAATTTTTTTGGGAGGGTTTCCGGGCTAGGGAGGTGGTGATCCAAAAAATGACGGGCAGACCCCCCCACCAACCGACTTTCTGTCATCTCCACAAGGGTAGAATGGGAATTTGAAAGCGTGTGAATTTTTTGTATTTTGTGGGCGGGAAGTTTTGCCGCTATGAGATTTTGAATTTGGCTAAGGTCCAAGTATAATGATAAAAAATTGTGAGACCGTACTAGTACCTCTGTTCAAGGCCGAGTGCAAAATCAAATCATCATCACCTTGAATATCGGTTACTATCATCGTGTTCTATCTTCTTATCCCATTCAAAAACACGCCTGAAATATTTCTAGATTGGCGGGAGATTTTGCCGCCCGACTGAGATTTGATTTTGAATATGGCTATGGTCAAGTAATATAATATAATACTAATATAAAGACGGTACACCTGGTTAAGTACTAATTGCTCTGCTTCGGCAGTTAAGGCCAGCAGCCACATCAAGCCATCATCATTACAAACAAAATCAGTCAAATCTAGAAGCTAGTATAGGATAAATTCACAGCAGCATAATAAATCCAGAAAACTAATATAATACTACATAAACTGCATACAAGAGCCAAAAGCAGCCAATAACAATGTTAATGTTCACGACAAACTAATCTGAAAATAATACAAGACACAATGTATGGCCAACATGAAGATTAGGATACCCCAGGATGAACGAATATGTTCTTCATTCAGCATATATTTCTTCGTCACTCCATTGAAGGAAATTTTCATTGAACTCCTTCCGTCTGCAGTGTGCAGCCAATACATCCTCCAAACGGTATGGCCTTTGTTCATTTCTCATACCGTAGTTTCCTAATCTATTCACATGTATTGGCCACTCATCCCAGGCCTTTATATCATCAAAGTACTCTCTGATATAACCAAAATCTGTGTAGTAGATGCAGCCAGGTCGAAGTGTCGGGTGCACTCTGGTGTCGACGGAGATACACCGGATATAATGGACGAAGAAGGCACGACTGCCAATGTTATTGACGGCATGGAGAGAGCGGCTCTCAGTGTCCACACGGTACACCAATGGTTGACCTTCCTCCAAATGCTTGTTGTCCAACAACACAAGCAGCAGAGCACCATCCGACTTCACAAGGTAGAACTTGTTATTTCCAAGTTCTGGAAATGAAAATAGTGTATCCATTTTGACAGTGCTCGCACGCTGCTCCAACTGGACATTGTTGGTGCACACTAATTTTCCGAACTCAAAATTGTTCACAGCTATTGCATACAATTCACCATTGAACGGGGTAATGCAACGCAGACAATGGTGCTCGATCGAAAATCTTCCTTCTCCCCAATCTTCATCTATACCCTTAGTTGGAGTGCTCTCATCGACCCAAGCAATTTCCGCCGGGTAATCTTTGGAAACGAAGACCATAGTCGGGGACTTCATCACAGCGACTGACTTCAGAATAACGTTTGGCATATGCGCCTCAAACATAGTATTCAATGTCTTTGTGAGTGGGTTCAGAAGCCGTATCTTGTGCGGCTGGTTCTTCTGGGCAAGCACGATGACGCCACGGCAAAAGCCGACAAAGTAGTATCTAAAATATATTGATGAAGATAACATTCAGCACTAAGATGTTTACGATTGAAAATAAAAATAGATTAACTCTATAGATATGGAGGAATTTGAACCTTGCATGAACTTCCGTTAGATCGATGGTGACGTAGCGGGATGTGCGGAGGTGGAGGAAGGTGAAATCAGCAGCGCGTGGAAGGCCGTGGTCTAGCATGATCCATTCGTGCAGGTGCACGTCGGGCTCAGGTAAACCTGAGCGCCAATTTCTACAGACTTGCCTCATAGCAGAGTAGGTGTCAGCGTACTGCTCGTTCGCCAGTAAGCATTCGCCGATCTTGTGAAGTGGTCCATCAGCCGAGAGAGAGGCCCAGTTCACGGAGGCGACGGCCGCCGGCGCATTCTTCTTGTCCATCGCCGGCAGGGAGCGCGCGTGGGCGGTTGGTGTTTTTTCCTTCGATTTGGAGAAGTTGATGGGACGTGAGAGGCGTGGTTGCGTGCGTGAGTGAGAATGAGACTGTGTGCAGAGGGAGGGAGAGAGGGGGCTCTGGCAACGTGACGGTTGGTCTCGGCAGTTTCTCAAAAAAGCTAGACGTTTGGTCTCAACACGCGCACCGCCTAACCGCTGTGCACCGCGACACGCGTCCGTGGTACTGCACGTCTGCACCGTTACGTGTACTCAGTTAGCCTTACACTGGAAAAATATCTGCACTCAGTTTTCCCCTCGAGTACTAATACTGGCTAGTGCATTACCTCATAAAAAAAAATACTGGCTAGTGCAATATACTCAGTTTTACCCTCAAGTGGCTGATCAACAGAGAGTCAACAAATGGGATTAAGCTATCTAATTGAGTAATTTCATGCGCAAAAAAAATCATAGTGCCTCCTACTCATGGAGTCTTGTTAAGAAGAGGAGGTCTAATACGTGGAAAACAGAATAGCACACCACAGGTCCGAAATGATGGAAAGGGCTAGGCAATCCACTTATTATAGAACTCAACAAAAACCACATGGAACTATATTAAACTTATGCAGTAGCCAACGCAACCAAAAGTCAGAAGTGCAGGCTGAATCCCAAAGGCACAACACAAAAAGGAAACTTGCAACCTTATATAAAAGGGGCTATGCAACCCACTTATATACACATTAACAGCCATCCTCGTGTGTGACAAGAGAAATTCAACACTGGATTCGGAGGTAGGCACATGAAGCTTTACAAGGGCCAATGGGGCACCAACAATTTAAGGATGAATTGAACCACACCGTCAACAATTCAAACTCGAGACCTTGGCTCTAATACCATTTAAGTTCGAACGGATTGAAAAGGCTAGGCAACCAATTTCTAAAACATCCACAGGAACAACTACCAAGTTGATCCCAGCCGTAGATAAATGCATCCACCAACAAAATAGGAACAGTGCCTCAGTCTCAGTAAACATTTCACAATACCAAGGTACTCACATGTCAATGTCAGTGTTTTCATCTCCAATTATCTATGGCATTTTATTAGTCTTTTGAGAGATTATAACAAACTTGATTGGCCTCCTGCAGTAGGGCATCACATGCTTCTGATCTCGATCTCAACATGTCAACTTGGTTTCTTAACACATCTGCTGCAGCTCGTTCTATTTGGATTTGTTCCTCCAGAACTTGTGCAGAGAAAGACTTGGACTTGGACTTGGACTTGGACTGCAAAAACCCAGCATTTCGCAGGAAAGTGTTTTTGGTGATATCTTTATTTTTAAGTACCATGGTAAATGTCTCCATACATTCTTCTAGAGTTTTTTCCATACCATCTTTCCCGGGTTTTGCCATCTCCAATTTCATATTTGCCTGAAAAGTTTTGAGTCGTGTAAAAATAAAAGTTATTACAGAGAAACATGCAGACGGTAGATTTAATGTGTATGAACTACTTCTAATCCTACAAGTTGGTATGCCTGATTACACATCAAATGCATTTTCACAAAAACGCCTACAAGATCATATTGACATATTGCTCCTACAAATTGGCAAGTGTGTAGTTAAAAAATTTAAATCATAAAGAAGACTTACAATAACACTTTCTGCAAGTTCTCCTATCACATTATGTTTGTTCTTCTGGCATGCCTCGAACTGCTCTGCCAGAGTCATCTCTTTGTCTGGTTGCATGTTGTTTGCATGATCTACTTTCTGCATTTTTGTACAATCATATGGAGATCAAATAACGTGGTTGAAATGGAGGATGGAAATATAACATGCACACGGAGTTCTACACAATTTACGAGTAACATATGTAGCAGTACAGACCAGCGGGGCATTACTTTTTGCCAGAGATGCCCAACCAAGTGACGAGATCCTGTACGGCTTGGTAAACGTTGTTTCAAGCGGTTAGCCTGGTTCCTTTTAGACAACGTCTGCAAAAGGAGACTAGTGAGACACTGGCGCAAAATAAGTATTCGGAATTTAATCTGGTTTCACGGTCCTCATAAGCCATACCACATTCTTTGGATCAGACCAATGCTTGACAAGATCTCCCCACTGCTCGTCAGTCATACAGGGTGCAGGAGACTTTGTTCGAACATTGGCAGTAATCTGGCCAGTGAAGTATGTCGCCTTAAGCTTATAGCGGTGCTGGCGCAACAATTCTTTGAATATGGAAGCGATGACAAACTTTACATCCTCATTATCCTCATCGAATTCAAACCTTAACTGCTCACAACGGTGGAATGATTGGTGAGTTATATAGCATAGAAACAACAGTAAGCTACAAGAAATGGGACAGATCAATGTGGAATAATTTATCATTACCAGGAGAAGCATGACTTACGTGTAAATTATGCACTAAACTCTCGAACTGTGAAGGGGTGTCAACGTGCTGCTTCCACAATGGGAAGGTAGGAAGTTCATTCCTGATAAAATGGCCAACCTGTGATACAAGATATGAAGATTCATGCGGATGAAGTGGCCTTCTGCCACCTACAATAGATGTGATGCGAAATCTTGAACCCATTCCGGAAATCTTAGCTGCAAGTTTTTTTCCTACCGTTGGCCCCCTCGTTTTTATTGATCGTGGCGAACCTACCAAGTTAAGCATTACATCAAGCTATCATGGTATATAGATACATAAGGGAGCATTAAACTACAAGTCTTGAAAAAAGTATTACCTTTTTTGGCGTGGGTCTCATCATCGGGAGAGGAGTTGTCTTTCGCAGGACTAAGGGTCGGAGGGAGATCATCACCAGTTTGCTGGTGTTGTGGCAGCACTGTTTGGACATTTGAGGCTGTATCATCTGGGACTAGCATCATGTGTCCTTGGCCATTATTACCTACCACCACTCCTGATGGTGCCAATTCTTGGCTAGAATTTGCTGTGGAAACTGGTTCTGTTGGCAATTGTTGCTGAGAATCAGTATTGGCAACTGGTGGTTGTGGAATGTGTGGGCTGGTACATGCTGGGGCTACTTCTGTCTGATTCGATGGTTTGTGGTTTTTACGAGACCTTTTACTGTTATCATTCTTGGCCTGTTCGCCACCTCGTGTCAGTCTCTTGTTAGACCTTGTAATAGGAGGAGCAGCACGAGCATCAGGCTTAACTCTTTTTTTATTACGCACTGTCACCCATCCTCCGGTATCAGCCTGAGGTTCCTGTTGAGTGTTCTTCCTCCTATTCGTTCTTGAAAAGTTCTTTCCCGAATCTGCAGATGCCTGTCACACATAAATGATATTTCAATGTACAATATTATATGATGATGATATGCAGATGGAATGGAAAAACAGTCAGGCAACATATGCCAAAACATATATGAGGCGTTAACTAAGCAGGAAAAATTGTAGTAATGAGATTGAACATGGCATGGGTAACATATTTGGTAGGACTGGGATACAACAAATGGAAGTTGGGACAAATAATTCGATGACAGGACAGAGAAAACTCACCTTGTTGTGTTGCAGACGATAGTCGACCAGGGCATCTTCCTGAGTCAGCTCGCCATCACAATCAGCAGGATCAAATTCTGAATCAGAGGAATGTTCCGTATCCTTTGTGAGGGAGGTGGGTGGCGTTTTTGCACTAGACCTTGTAGAAGGATGTAGTGTTAGGCCCAACGAGGCTGCAACTCGGCTATTATGCAGAATAGTTTGCCTCCGTTGCTCTTCGTACTCATTCTCGAGTGGAAGACCTAACATGCATTGGCGAGAAATGCAGATGAGATTTATCATGGAACTGTGCATATAAGAACAAATTAATAGTAGCAGTGAGACTGCTCAAAAGGTGTAATGACAAACAAACTATGGCTCAAAAATAATTGATGTTCATATTGTCAAGCTTCATGCACTAGCCAACGCAACCGGAAGTCCGGACTGATGGAAAGGGCAAACAAATTATGGCTCAAAAATAATTTATGTTGGGCAACAAAGGGCAGCAGCAACAATTTTTAGGATAAGTATGATGTCAAGCTTCATGCAGTAGCCAACGCAACCAAAAGTCCGAACTGATGGAAAGGGCTAAGCAATCCACATATAGACTCAAACACATATAAGTGTCATTTTCATGCCAATGGTTAACCATATGGAATGGCGTGTGCTTAATATAATTGCCTAGGGTCTTCCAAATTCCAACAGATCGATCTATTGGATGAACTTGCTAGAGCATGCAATTCGAAATGGTATCAGACCTACAAGGTCCTGAGTTCAAATCCTAGCAAGTAGCAACGCAGTATTCAAAATAAATATTTGCAGCCTTCCTAAAAAAATATCTAATGATACATGCCTAAGGCTCGGTCTATTGAATGAGTGGTTTTATCACTTAGCACCACAAGTTGGGGATTTTTAATCACAAAACACCAACATTTGGGGAAATTATTTCACATAACACATTATTTGTCATTAGTCGGCTTGACAAGAGCATGACCCTACAGCGTGACACCAATTTACAGTACGTGAGCATGTTTGCTACAAACAAATGAATTTTGGTGTGAAATTTTGTAGACACTCTGTGGAAATGAGAATATGAGTCACACTTGTTACATATGCTACACACAAATGAATTACCATATGACAAATATCCACAAGAAATTATAACCACACAAGAACATGAGATTTGGGTAATATATTCTGTACCAGCATAAGGTTTTGATAATGTTTACCAATACAACTACCCTGGACATAAGATTTTATTTTGAACTGTCTGGACTTAAGATTTAACAACTAGTGTTGACAAACAGCTTTGTATTTGCGTTTAACAGCAAATACCACAAAATAAAGTCTAATTGTCTTTCTCCTGCGGTCACTCTTAAACTGACGGTGGCCGGAGGTCACTAATGGGCTATCAAACAGAGATCGTGTATTCTGCGAAACAATTACCCCAAATGTTAGTGTTTTGTGATACAAATTTCTAGGGTTGTGGTTCTGTGATAAAAAAAATCCTGAACTTCTGGTGTTAAGTGATAAAACCTCATTGGATGAACTGGCTAGAGCATGCAATTCCACATGGCGCACACAGAGTTGCAAATAGAAAAAAATACAGGCAGTTTAATACTATCAATAAATTGCTCTCCTAGCTTGACTGCTATCATAACCTTTGTAATACGTACTACCACCATCCCGAAGTTTTTATCAAAAATCATTAACATGCAAAATACAAATTTAATATCATTAAATAGATAACGAATATATTTTCGTACGGTATCTACAAAATATTATATTTCTTGATAGATTGTTCTGAAAGTTTGGTCAAACTTTACTTGGTTTGACTTTTATAAATAAGCCTTCAGGTTTGGGGTGGAGGTAGTAATGTACTATCCTCCGTCCTAAATTAGTTGTCTCAAGTTTGTTAAAATATGGATGCATCAAGACACTAAAACATGTCTAGATACATTCATATTTAAAAAAATTTGGGACAACTAATTTGGGACGTAGTATACTTCAAACCCCAAAAAAGTACCGCACAGAAGTGATATTTGGAAAAGAAATGCGTAACGAAAGCGGACATAAGCTCTGCCTCTCCATCAGCAGATGTAAGGTTACGATCAGCAGAGTTCCGAGATAAAAAAAATACAGGCAGTTTAATACTATCAACAAATTGCTCTGCTAGCTTGACTGCTATCATAACCTTTGTAAAATGCATACTTCAAACCCCCAAAACATATCACACAGAAGTGATTCTCGGAAAAGAAATGCATAACGAAAGCGGACATAACCTCGATCTTCCTCTCGATCAGCAGATGTAAGGTTAAGATCTCATATAGCTACGCGGCAAACAACTATCTACACTGATCTAATATCAGCAAGAATGCATTGCAAGAAAGCAACGAAAACTAGTGTAAGAAATCAAATGCATATAACAAAAGCGGACATGTAAAGTATTCATCAACCTTCGTCTGAGGCCCGGGCGGATTTACTCTTTGGTTGGGGGTGGTCGACTTTGGGGCCGCGTTTTTTGCCCATCTCGATCTCCGGTGAGGTGGACTACAGAGTCGGGGAAGCAGATCCGGAGGAGATATGGCGCGGTGAACGTCGGCGTCGAGGAAGCTAATCCGGCTTGCTAGGCAGCAAGGGAGCCGGTAAAACGTGGTCGGTCACTACGGTGGCCGGTGAGAAGGCAGTGATGGTGAGGAGGGGCGGTGGGGCACGGCCGTCGTCGTGGGAGTGTGCCTGGTAGAAGCATGAGAAAGATGTGGTGTTCGAATTGTGCTCTACAGGGAAATATCCTCTGTGGACCGATGTTTATAGGCCGACGGGCAAACCGCAGGTTTTGGGGTAGCTTGAAAATGGGACGCGCCAACAATTTCGGCGCGTGTTTTGCGGCAGAGATGAAAGTCACCCATAAGAAACTTTCCTCATGGATGCTTGTTGCTTGGTCGTGTGGACAACATATATAGTGGGAGATGCCCATAGCTAGCTAGGCCATTCATATCAAACTCGAGTGATTATCACTAAGTTTACAATGAATATATTTCATGACACTTGATATTGGCCGGATAGTAGAAAATATATTTCATGACTATCGATCCCATATTAGTTAATTTATATTATTTCAATTGCTAAAATATTTTCATATTCTTTTAGAGTTCTAAAAAACACACTACACAAGGGATATCACTACCTTCTAGGTCCCGGTCATCAGATTTAGAGTAAAGTAGCTTAGCGACAGATTTAGACCTTTGTGCAACAAATACATGAGTTGGTGATATGTGCAAAAGAACAGGTTAAGTGAGTGTTTTGTGCAACAATGACAACAATAAGTGGAGTTTCGATCGTGCAAAGGATAAAAGGTGGAAGAGGGATCACACGGAAGGAGAAATTAAGAGAAAGGGAGAGCAGTGCCTCACGGGGCCGCTGTTATTTATGGTGAAAAGAAATGCTTCACTTTTTTCGGTGAGTGATGTTGACTGGCACACAGGGTTTCAGTTATGTAGACCTGCAGTGCAGGCTACGCGCCCGTCTAATATTCATTTTTTTTCAGCGACAAAAGGGAGAGAGAGAGAGAGAGAGAGAGAGTCTTGACGACGAGTCTTTACTTGACAAAGAAGATTGCTGGGAGTTTGCCTACCTACCGCACGTGACTTGTGCTCACTGATGTGTGGGACCTACACGCATGGGACCACACGTAAGTGACCGACCTACTTTATTCTAGGGGTGCCCCTCAAGCTAATACATAATCTGCAACATGAAACTATATTCGCTTATAAAATCTGAACTTTGAAATCCAATTTAATTTAAGTCTATTATTGGTCATATCAACTATCAAGTCTAAAATTACATTCTGAAACTTGTTCAACGCTTTCTCATGAATTATTATGGTAGTTTTTTAAAATCAAATGCTAATTGATTTGAGATAATAAAAAACATATATTATTGCACAACAATGGGATATTAAAATATCTATTTGTAAATAAAAATAAGAAGTCAATGTTGTGGTAAGTTAGGAGGTTCAAAGGGTAAACCAAATATAACGTTTTGTTCAATCTCATAGTTCATATTACCAAGTTTGATTATCCCTGGACAACATTGTTTGTTATAGTGTTCCCTAATTGGGCATGGTGGTGCATCTTGCCATTTCTAACAATGTTGATGACTAGACTTTTCAAGTTTTCGGTATAAAAAATCGTTTTTCATTTTCTAGATGATAAAATATGTTTTTTTGTGCATGGGGTAGAAAAGATATGGGTCAAAATGGCGCATCTACATTTTTTAAATAAATTACGCCATATTTTAATGACAAATCCCAAATTTACGGTTTTTAGTGCTTTCTAGCTAGTTTCGCACATTTAAATGACTTTATGCTGATTTATTGAAAGTAATTCAAATTTGAATTGTAGATATGTTATAACTTGGTCCTACAAGTCCCCATAAATAATTTTTATATACATATTACTTACTATATATAGAAACCAGCGATAGTACTGAAATATTCAACCCCTTTGCAGGATAATCATGTAAAACATTTTGACCTGGTTTTGAAATAAATAAATGAAACTGAAGAAAACCTGAAAAATGAAACCCTTCTACATGGAGTGTGCTTGTATGTGTTAGTTGACAGGGAAAATAAGAAACATGTGATAGGGTAGTGAAAAACAAAATGTCTTCACAAAGCGGACTATCGTGTATGAAGATTCATGGTTTGCAAGCCAAATGATATAGTTATGGCCATATTTGTGGCACAGTTTGTTACAATGTGCCCAAATTGGGCATGGTGGTGCATCTTGCCATTCCCAACAATGTTAATGACTAGACTTTTCAACTTTTCGGTATAAAAAATATTTTTTTCATTTTCTAGATGACAAAATATGTTTATTTTGTGAATGGTGTACATATAAGATACGGGTCAAACTGGCAACTCTACATTTTTTAGATAAATTACGCCATATTTTAGTGCCAATTCCCAACTTTTACGGTTTTAGTACTTTCAAGATAGTTTCGCACATTTAAACGACTTTATGCTGATTTACTGAAAGTAATTCCAATGTGAAATGTGGGGGTGTTATAACTTCGTCAAAGAAATCCCCCAAAAACATAGTTTAGGGTTGGGGGTAGATACGGAGTACATGATTTGTATGTTTTGAATATGTCTAGACCTTGTTTATCAACCTGAATGCTTAATTACTATATATATGACGTAAGAAGGCTATGTGCTTTGGGTTTTCATTTTTTTTGATTTTTTCTGAATTTTTATGCTCATTTGAATCTTGGTCAAATCCTAGGTTTGACTAGGATTTAAACAAACTTAAAACATGAAAATGAAAAGGTAAGCCTGGATCCTTCCTAGTCACTCTAAAATTAAGCTTTTGGGAAGTTTTAGAAATTTCCATGTTTGAAACCCGAAACCACTTCTCTTCATGCTTGACTTCATAAGACAAAGTTAAGGGTTAGGGGTAGATACATGCCTTTTCTGTTTTGAATATGTCTAGACCTTGTTCATCAACTTGAATGCTTACTATATATATATATATATGACATAAGAAGGCTATATATATATGTGCTTTGGTTTTTGGTTTTTGTTTTTTCTGAATGTTTATATATGCCCATTTGAATCTTGGTCAAATCCTAGGTTTGACCAAGATTTAAACAAGTTTAAAACATGAAAGTGAAAAGGTAAGCATGGATCCTTCTTAGTCATTCTAAAATGAAGCTTTTGGGGGGTTCTTGAAATCTCAATGTTTGAAACCCAAAACCACTTCTCTTCATGGTTGACTTCATAAGACAGATGAGTTTAGGGTTATGGGGTAGATACATGATTTGTCGGGTTTGAATATGTCTAGACATGCTTGTTTATCAACTTGAATGCTTACTATATGACCTAAGAAGACTATGCATGTGCATTGGTTTTTCATTTTTTGTTCTTTCTGAATGTTTATGCCCATTTGAATCTTGGCCAAATCCTAGGGTTTGACCAAGATTTAAACAAGTTTAAAACATTAAAATGAAAAGGTAATCATGGATCCTTCTTAGTCACTCTAAGATGAAGTTTTTGGGAGGTTTTCGAAATTTCCATGCATGTTTGAAACCCAAAACCACTTCTCTTCATGTTTGACTTCATAAGACAGAGTTTAGGGTTAGGGCTAGGGGTAGATACATGATTTTCTAGTTTGAATATGTCTAGACCATGTTTATCAACTTGAATCTTTGGCCAAATCCTAGGTTTGACCAAGATTTAAACAAGTTTAAAACATGAAAATGAAAAGGTAAGCCTGGATCCTTCTTAGTCACTCTAAAATGAAGCTTTTGGGAGGTTTTTGAAATCTCAATGTTTGAAACCCAAAACCATTTCTCATCATGCTTGACTTCATTAGATATAGTTTAGGGTTAGGTGTAGATACACGATTTGTCTGGTTTGAATATGTCTAGACCTTGTTTATCAACTTCAATTCTTACTATATGACATAAGAAGACTATATGTGCTTTGGTTTTTGATTTTTTAATTTTTTCTGAATGTTTATGCCCATTTGAATCTTGGTCAAATCCTAGGTTTGACCAAGATTTAAACAAGTCTATAACATGAAAATGAAAAGGTAAGCCTGGATCCTTCTTAGTCATTCTAAAATGAAGCTTTTGGGGGGTTCTTGAAATCTCAATGTTTGAAACCCAAAACCATTTCTCATCATGCTTGACTTCATTAGATATAGTTTAGGGTTAGGTGTAGATACACGATTTGTCTGGTTTGAATATGTCTAGACCTTGTTTATCAACTTCAATTCTTACTATATGACATAAGAAGACTATATGTGCTTTGGTTTTTGATTTTTTGTTTTTTTCTGAATGTTTATGCCCATTTGAATCAAGATCAAATCCTAGTTTTGACCAGGATTTAAATAATTTTAAAACATGAAAATGAAAAGGTAAGCCTGGATCCTTCTTAGTCACTCTAAAATGAAGCTTTTGGGAGGTTTTTGAAATTTCCATGTTTGAAACCCAAAACCATTTCTCATCATGCTTGACTTCATTAGATATAGTTTAGGGTTAGGTGTAGATACACGATTTGTCTGGTTTGAATATGTCTAGACCTTGTTTATCAGCTTCAATTCTTACTATATGACATAAGAAGACTACATGTGCTTTGGTTTTTGATTTTTTTGATTTTTCTGAATGTTTATGCCCATTTGAATCTTGGTCAAATCCTAGGTTTGACCAAGATTTAAACAAGTCTATAACATGAAAATGAAAAGGTAAGCCTTGGATTTCCTACCCTTGAATCCATAGGAAACTTTGTTCTAATGCACTATAATAATCAACCGAGTTTTTACACCAACAGGTCTGTCACTTACGTGTGGTGCCCATGCGTGAGGTCCCACACTTCAGTGAGCACAAGTCAAGTGCAGTAGGTACGCAAACTCCAAGCCATCTTCTTTGTCAAGAGAAGACGCATCAGGATGCGTTTTGGAAGTCTGTGGGTCCTTCTGGATCCTTCGGTTGTCCCTCTCACAAAAAAAACAAATCTCTCTCATTCTCGGCCTCGCTCGACTCGCTCGCTCGCTCGCTCGCACCTCCTGCTCACTGACAAACCCTGCACAAAAGTCAACATCATCACCCGAAAAAGGGGAGACACCATAATGCTCTCCCTTCTTCTCTCCTTCCGAGTGATCCCTCTTCCTCCGAGTTTCACTCGACGGGCAAACACACATGTGCTGCATAGTAATAATAATAAAAAGGTAGAAAAATCAACCTACGAATCTATAATTAAATACGTTAAACTAGGGTTTTGCCCAGTACTACAGATCAAGTTCATAAAAAATCCAACTACGGGGTTCAAACAACCCCATTTCTAATCCAAGATTTTTTCGACCTCATCCAAATGGCCTCAAACTATAGGGTTAATTAGCATCTAGTGCAGTATGTGTGAACATGTATGCACTATGTGTGCTATAACTTGTATGTCTTTCAAATTTGAACCAAATTTGAAATATATGAAATGGGGCTTTTGGCTTAAACGTTTGAAACCCAAAACGACTTCTCTTCATGCTAGGCATCATAAGACCGAGTTTAGGGTTAGGGGGTAGATACAGGATTTGTCTGTTTTGAATATGTCTATACCTTGTTTATCTACTTGAATATGCTTACTATAGATATATATGACGTAAGAAGACTATGTGCTTTGGTTTTTATTTTTTTATTTTTCCAGAATTTTTATGCCCATTTGAATCTTGGTCAAATCCTAGGCTTGACCAATATTTAAACAAGCTTAAAACATGAAAATGAAAAGGTAAGCTTGGATCCTTCTTTGTCACTCTAAGATGAAGTTTTTGGGAGGTTTTCAAAATTTCCATGTCTGAAACCCAAAAACACTTCTCTTCATGCTTGACTTCATAAGACAAAGCTAGTTTAGGGCTTTAGGGGGTAGATACATGATTTGTCTAGTTTGAATATGTCTAGACCTTGTTTATCAACTTCAATTCTTACTATATGACATAAGAAGACTATATGTGCTAGCTTTGGTTTTTGATTTTTTGATTTTTTTGAATGTTTATGCCCATTTGAATCTTGGTCAAATCCTAGGTTTGACCAAGATTTAAACAAGTCTATAACATGAAAATGAAAAGGTAAGCCTGGATCCTTCCTAGCTAGTCATTCTAAAATGAAGCTTTTGGGGGGTTCTTGAAATCTCAATGTTTGAAACCCAAAACCACTTCTCTTCATGGTTGACTTCATAAGACATGCAGAGTTTAGGGTTAGGGGGTAGATACATGATTTGTCGGGTTTGAATATGTCTAGACATGCTTGTTTATCAACTTGAATGCTTACTATATGACATAAGAAGGCTATATATGTGCTTTGGTTTTTCATTTTTCTGGTTTTTTGAATGTTATATGCCCATTTGAAGATTTTGGGTGGTTCTTGAAATTTTCATGTTTGAAACCAATACGACTTCTCTTCATGCTAGACTTCATAAGATCGACCGAGTTTATGGTTAGGGGCTAGATACATGATTTGTCTGGTTTGAACATGTCTAAACCTTGTTTATCAACTTGCAAGCTTACTATATGACATAAGAAGACTATGTGCTTTTGTTTTTCATTCTTCTATTTTTTTTATTTTATGCCCATTTGAATCTTGGTTAAATCCTATGTTTGACCTGGATTTAAACAAGTATAAAATATGAAAACGAAAAGGTAAGCCTGGATCCTTCTTAGTCACTCTAAAATGAAGCGACTTTTGGGATGTTCTTGAAATTTTCATGTTTGAAACCCAAAACCACTTCTCTTCATGATTGCTTCATAAGACAGAGTTTAAGGTTAGGAATAGATATATACATGATTTTCTAGTTTGAATATGTCTAGACCTTGTTAATCAACTTGAATGCTTACTCTATGACATAAGAATGCTATGTGCTTTGGTTTATCATTCTTTTGGTTTTTTCCTGAATTTTTATGCCCATTTGAATCTTGGTCAAATCCTAGGTTTCACAAAGATTTAAACAAGTTTAAAATCTGAAAATTAAAAGGTAAGCATGGATCCTTCTTAGTCACTCTAAAATGAAGCTTTTGGGAGGTTTTTGAAATTTCCATGTTTGAAACCCAAAACCACTTCTCTTCATGCTTGACTTCATAAGACAGAGTTTAGAGTGTTAGGGGTAGATACATGATTTGTCTAGTTTGAATATGTCTAGACCTTGTTTATCAACTTGAATTCTTACTATATGACATAAGAAGGCTATGTGCTTTGGTTTTTCATTTTTCTGGTTTTTTTGAATTTTATGCCCATTTGAAGATTTTGGGTGGTTCTTGAAATTTTCATGTTTTAAACCAATACGACTTCTCTTCATGCTAGACTTCATAAGATCGACCGAGTTTATGGTTAGGGGCTAGATACATGATTTGTCTGGTTTGAACATGTCTAAACCTTGTTTATCAACTTGAAAGCTTACTATATGACATACGAAGACTATGTGCTTTTGTTTTTCATTCTTCTATTTTATTTTATTTTATGCCCATTTGAATCTTGGTCAAATCCTATGTTTGACCTGGATTTAAACAAGTATATAATATGAAAACGAAAAGGTAAGCCTGGATCCTTCTTAGTCACTCTAAAATGAAGCGACTTTTGGGATGTTCTTGAAATTTTCATGTTTGAAACCCAAACCACTTCTCTTCATGATTGACTTCATATATAAGACAGAGTTTAAGGTTAGGGACAGATATATACATGATTTTCTAGTTTGAATATGTCTAGACCTTGTTAATCAACTTGAATGCTTACTGTATGACATAAGAATGCTATGTGCTTTGGTTTATCAATCTTTTGGTTTTTTCCTGAATTTTTATGCCCATTTGAATATTGGTCAAATCCTAGGTTTCACAAAGATTTAAACAAGTTTAAAATCTGAAAATTAAAAGGTAAGCATGGATCCTTCTTAGTCACTCTAAAATGAAGCTTTTGGGAGGTTTTTGAAATTTCCATGTTTGAAACCCAAAACCACTTCTCTTCATGCTTAATTGACTTCATAAGACAGAGTTTAGAGTGTTAGGGGTAGATACATGATTTGTCTAGTTTGAATATGTCTAGACCTTGTTTATCAACTTGAATTCTTACTATATGACATAAGAAGGCTATGTGCTTTGGTTTTTCATTTTTCTGGTTTTTTTGAATTTTATGCCCATTTGAAGATTTTGGGTGGTTCTTGAAATTTTCATGTTTTAAACCAATACGACTTCTCTTCATGCTAGACTTCATAAGATCGACCGAGTTTATGGTTAGGGGCTAGATACATGATTTGTCTGGTTTGAACATGTCTAAACCTTGTTTATCAACTTGAAAGCTTACTATATGACATACGAAGACTATGTGCTTTTGTTTTTCATTCTTCTATTTTTTTATTTTATGCCCATTTGAATCTTGGTCAAATCCTATGTTTGACCTGGATTTAAACAAGTATATAATATGAAAACGAAAAGGTAAGCCTGGATCCTTCTTAGTCACTCTAAAATGAAGCGACTTTTGGGATGTTCTTGAAATTTTCATGTTTGAAACCCAAACCACTTCTCTTCATGATTGACTTCATATATAAGACAGAGTTTAAGGTTAGGGACAGATATATACATGATTTTCTAGTTTGAATATGTCTAGACCTTGTTAATCAACTTGAATGCTTACTGTATGACATAAGAATGCTATGTGCTTTGGTTTATCAATCTTTTGGTTTTTTCCTGAATTTTTATGCCCATTTGAATCTTGGTCAAATCCTAGGTTTCACAAAGATTTAAACAAGTTTAAAATCTGAAAATTAAAAGGTAAGCATGGATCCTTCTTAGTCACTCTAAAATGAAGCTTTTGGGAGGTTTTTGAAATTTCCATGTTTGAAACCCAAAACCACTTCTCTTCATGCTTAATTGACTTCATAAGACAGAGTTTAGAGTGTTAGGGGTAGATACATGATTTGTCTAGTTTGAATACGTCTAGACCTTGTTTATCAACTTGAATTCTTACTATATGACATAAGAAGGCTATGTGCTTTGGTTTTTCATTTTTCTGATTTTTTTTGAATTTTATGCATGCCCATTTGAATCTTGGTCAAATACTAGCTAGGTTTGACCAAGATTTAAACAAGTTTAAAACATGAAAATGAAAAGGTAAGCCTCGATCCTTCTTAGTCACTCTAAAATGAAGCTTTTGGGGGGTTTTTGAAATTTGCATGTTTGAAACCCAAAACCACTTCTCTTCATGCCTTACTTCATAAGACGGAGTTTAGGGTCGTTAGGGAGTAGATACATGATTTGCCTGGTTTGAATATGTCTAGACCTTGTTTATCATCTTGAATGCTTACTATATGACAGAAGAAGACTATGTGCATTGGTATTTCATTTTTTTTTGAATTTTCATGCCCATTTCAATCTTGGTGAAATCCTAGGTTTGAGCAAGATTTAAACAAATTTAACACGTGAAAACGAATAAGCATGGATCCTTCTTAGTCACTCCAAAATGTACCAATTGATAGATGTGTTAACTTTGCTTCATGGAAAAAATAATGTCATGTAAATGAGTTAACTTGGATTTCCTGCCGTTGAATCCATAGGAAACTTTGTTCTAATGCACTATAATAATCAACCGAGTTTTTACACCAACATTGCCAACAGGTCTGTCACTTACGTGTGGCGCCCATGTGTGAGGTCCCACACTTCAGTGAGCACAAGTCAAGTGCAGTAGGTACGCAAACTCCAAGCCATCTTCTTTGTCAAGAGAAGACGCATCAGGATGCGTTTTGGAAGTCTGTGGGTCCTTCTGGATCCTTCGGTTGTCCCTCTCACAAAAAAACAAATCTCTCTCATTCTCGGCCTCGCTCGACTCGCTCGCTCGCTCGCTCGCACCTCCTGCTCACTGACAAACCCCACAAAAGTCAACATCATCACCCGAAAAAGGGGAGACACCATAATGCTCTCCCTTCTTCTCTCCTTCCGAGTGATCCCTCTTCCTCCGAGTTTCACTCGACGGGCAAACACACATGTGCTGCATAGTAATAATAATAAAAAGGTATAAAAATCAACCTACGAATCTATAATTAAATACGTTAAACTAGGGTTTTGCCCAGTACTACAGATCAAGTTCATAAAAAATCCAACTACGGGGTTCGAACAACCCCATTTCTAATCCAAGATTTTTTTCGACCTCATCCAAATGGCCTCAAACTATAGGGTTAATTAGCATCTAGTGCAGAATGTGTGAACATGTATGCACTATGTGTGCTATAACTTGTATGTCTTTCAAATTTGAACCAAATTTGAAATATATGAAATGGGGCTTTTGGCTTAAACGTTTGAAACCCAAAACGACTTCTCTTCATGCTAGGCATCATAAGACCGAGTTTAGGGTTAGGGGGTAGATACAGGATTTGTCTGTTTTGAATATGTCTATACCTTGTTTATCTACTTGAATATGCTTACTATAGATATATATGACGTAAGAAGACTATGTGCTTTGGTTTTTATTTTTTTATTTTTCCAGAATTTTTATGCCCATTTGAATCTTGGTCAAATCCTAGGCTTGACCAATATTTAAACAAGCTTAAAACATGAAAATGAAAAGGTAAGCTTGGATCCTTCTTTGTCACTCTAAGATGAAGTTTTTGGGAGGTTTTCAAAATTTCCATGTCTGAAACCCAAAAACACTTCTCTTCATGCTTGACTTCATAAGACAAAGCTAGTTTAGGGCTTTAGGGGGTAGATACATGATTTGTCTAGTTTGAATATGTCTAGACCTTGTTTATCAACTTCAATTCTTACTATATGACATAAGAAGACTATATGTGCTAGCTTTGGTTTTTGATTTTTTGATTTTTTTGAATGTTTATGCCCATTTGAATCTTGGTCAAATCCTAGGTTTGACCAAGATTTAAACAAGTCTATAACATGAAAATGAAAAGGTAAGCCTTGGATTTCCTACCCTTGAATCCATAGGAAACTTTGTTCTAATGCACTATAATAATCAACCGAGTTTTTACACCAACAGGTCTGTCACTTACGTGTGGTGCCCATGCGTGAGGTCCCACACTTCAGTGAGCACAAGTCAAGTGCAGTAGGTACGCAAACTCCAAGCCATCTTCTTTGTCAAGAGAAGACGCATCAGGATGCGTTTTGGAAATCTGTCCTTCTGGATCCTTCGGTTGTCCCTCTCACACAAAAAACAAATCTCTCTCATTCTCGGCCTCGCTCGACTCGCTCGCTCGCTCGCTCGCGCACCTCCTGCTCACTGACAAACCCTGCACAAAAGTCAACATCATCACCCGAAAAAGGGGAGACACCATAATGCTCTCCCTTCTTCTCTCCTTCCGAGTGATCCCTCTTCCTCCGAGTTTCACTCGACGGGCAAACACACATGTGCTGCATAGTAATAATAATAAAAAGGTAGAAAAATCAACCTACGAATCTATAATTAAATACGTTAAACTAGGGTTTTGCCCAGTACTACAGATCAAGTTCATAAAAAATCCAACTACGGGGTTCAAACAACCCCATTTCTAATCCAAGATTTTTTCGACCTCATCCAAATGGCCTCAAACTATAGGGTTAATTAGCATCTAGTGCAGTATGTGTGAACATGTATGCACTATGTGTGCTATAACTTGTATGTCTTTCAAATTTGAACCAAATTTGAAATATATGAAATGGGGCTTTTGGCTTAAACGTTTGAAACCCAAAACGACTTCTCTTCATGCTAGGCATCATAAGACCGAGTTTAGGGTTAGGGGGTAGATACAGGATTTGTCTGTTTTGAATATGTCTATACCTTGTTTATCTACTTGAATATGCTTACTATAGATATATATGACGTAAGAAGACTATGTGCTTTGGTTTTTATTTTTTTATTTTTCCAGAATTTTTATGCCCATTTGAATCTTGGTCAAATCCTAGGCTTGACCAATATTTAAACAAGCTTAAAACATGAAAATGAAAAGGTAAGCTTGGATCCTTCTTTGTCACTCTAAGATGAAGTTTTTGGGAGGTTTTCAAAATTTCCATGTCTGAAACCCAAAAACACTTCTCTTCATGCTTGACTTCATAAGACAAAGCTAGTTTAGGGCTTTAGGGGGTAGATACATGATTTGTCTAGTTTGAATATGTCTAGACCTTGTTTATCAACTTCAATTCTTACTATATGACATAAGAAGACTATATGTGCTAGCTTTTGGTTTTTGATTTTTTGATTTTTTTGAATGTTTATGCCCATTTGAATCTTGGTCAAATCCTAGGTTTGACCAAGATTTAAACAAGTCTATAACATGAAAATGAAAAGGTAAGCCTGGATCCTTCCTAGCTAGTCATTCTAAAATGAAGCTTTTGGGGGGTTCTTGAAATCTCAATGTTTGAAACCCAAAACCACTTCTCTTCATGGTTGACTTCATAAGACATGCAGAGTTTAGGGTTAGGGGTAGATACATGATTTGTCGGGTTTGAATATGTCTAGACATGCTTGTTTATCAACTTGAATGCTTACTATATGACATAAGAAGGCTATATATGTGCTTTGGTTTTTCATTTTTCTAGTTTTTTGAATGTTATATGCCCATTTGAAGATTTTGGGTGGTTCTTGAAATTTTCATGTTTGAAACCAATACGACTTCTCTTCATGCTAGACTTCATAAGATCGACCGAGTTTATGGTTAGGGGCTAGATACATGATTTGTCTGGTTTGAACATGTCTAAACCTTGTTTACCAACTTGCAAGGCTTACTATATGACATAAGAAGACTATGTGCTTTTGTTTTTCATTCTTCTATTTTTTTATTTTATGCCCATTTGAATCTTGGTCAAATCCTATGTTTGACCTGGATTTAAACAAGTATAAAATATGAAAACGAAAAGGTAAGCCTGGATCCTTCTTAGTCACTCTAAAATGAAGCGACTTTTGGGATGTTCTTGAAATTTTCATGTTTGAAACCCAAAACCACTTCTCTTCATGATTGCTTCATATATAAGACAGAGTTTAGGGTTAGGGGCAGATATATACATGATTTTCTAGTTTGAATATGTCTAGACCTTATTTATCAACTTGAATGCTTACTATATGACATAAGAATGCTATGTGCTTTGGTTTATCATTCTTTTGGTTTTTTCCTGAATTTTTATGCCCATTTGAATCTTGGTCAAATCCTAGGTTTCACAAAGATTTAAACAAGTTTAAAATCTGAAAATTAAAAGGTAAGCATGGATCCTTCTTAGTCACTCTAAAATGAAGCTTTTGGGAGGTTTTTGAAATTTCCATGTTTGAAACCCAAAACCACTTCTCTTCATGCTTGACTTCATAAGACATAGTTTAGGGTTAGGGGTAGATACATGATTTGTCTAGTTTGAATATGTCTAGACCTTGTTTATCAACTTGAATTCTTACTATATGACATAAGAAGGCTATGTGCTTTGGTTTTTCATTTTTCTGGTTTTTTTGAATATTATGCCCATTTGAAGATTTTGGGAGGTTCTTGAAATTTTCATGTTTGAAACCAATACGACTTCTCTTCATGCTAGACTTCATAAGATCGACCGAGTTTATGGTTAGGGGGTAGATACATGATTTGTCTGGTTTGAACATGTCTAAACCTTGTTTATCAACTTGAAAGCTTACTATATGACATACGAAGACTATGTGCTTTTGTTTTTCATTCTTCTATTTTATTTTATTTTATGCCCATTTGAATCTTGGTCAAATCCTATGTTTGACCTGGATTTAAACAAGTATATAATATGAAAACGAAAAGGTAAGCATGGATCCTTCTTAGTCACTCTAAAATGAAGCGGCTTTTGGGATGTTCTTGAAATTTTCATGTTTGAAACCCAAACCACTTCTCTTCATGATTGACTTCATATATAAGACAGAGTTTAAGGTTAGGGACAGATATATACATGATTTTCTAGTTTGAATATGTCTAGACCTTGTTAATCAACTTGAATGCTTACTGTATGACATAAGAATGCTATGTGCTTTGGTTTATCAATCTTTTGGTTTTTTCCTGAATTTTTATGCCCATTTGAATCTTGGTCAAATCCTAGGTTTCACAAAGATTTAAACAAGTTTAAAATCTGAAAATTAAAAGGTAAGCATGGATCCTTCTTAGTCACTCTAAAATGAAGCTTTTGGGAGGTTTTTGAAATTTCCATGTTTGAAACCCAAAACCACTTCTCTTCATGCTTAATTGACTTCATAAGACAGAGTTTAGAGTGTTAGGGGTAGATACATGATTTGTCTAGTTTGAATACGTCTAGACCTTGTTTATCAACTTGAATTCTTACTATATGACATAAGAAGGCTATGTGCTTTGGTTTTTCATTTTTCTGATTTTTTTTGAATTTTATGCATGCCCATTTGAATCTTGGTCAAATACTAGCTAGGTTTGACCAAGATTTAAACAAGTTTAAAACATGAAAATGAAAAGGTAAGCCTCGATCCTTCTTAGTCACTCTAAAATGAAGCTTTTGGGGGGTTTTTGAAATTTGCATGTTTGAAACCCAAAACCACTTCTCTTCATGCCTTACTTCATAAGACGGAGTTTAGGGTCGTTAGGGAGTAGATACATGATTTGCCTGGTTTGAATATGTCTAGACCTTGTTTATCATCTTGAATGCTTACTATATGACAGAAGAAGACTATGTGCATTGGTATTTCATTTTTTTTTGAATTTTCATGCCCATTTCAATCTTGGTGAAATCCTAGGTTTGAGCAAGATTTAAACAAATTTAACACGTGAAAACGAATAAGCATGGATCCTTCTTAGTCACTCCAAAATGTACCAATTGATAGATGTGTTAACTTTGCTTCATGGAAAAAATAATGTCATGTAAATGAGTTAACTTGGATTTCCTGCCGTTGAATCCATAGGAAACTTTGTTCTAATGCACTATAATAATCAACCGAGTTTTTACACCAACATTGCCAACAGGTCTGTCACTTACGTGTGGCGCCCATGCGTGAGGTCCCACACTTCAGTGAGCACAAGTCAAGTGCAGTAGGTACGCAAACTCCAAGCCATCTTCTTTGTCAAGAGAAGACGCATCAGGATGCGTTTTGGAAATCTGTGGGTCCTTCTGGATCCTTCGGTTGTCCCTCTCACAAAAAAAACAAATCTCTCTCATTCTCGGCCTCGCTCGACTCGCGCTCGTCGCTCGCGCGCACCTCCTGCTCACTGACAAACCCTGCACAAAAGTCAACATCATCACCCGAAAAAGGGGAGACACCATAATGCTCTCCCTTCTTCTCTCCTTCCGAGTGATCCCTCTTCCTCCGAGTTTCACTCGACGGGCAAACACACATGTGCTGCATAGTAATAATAATAAAAAGGTAGAAAAATCAACCTACGAATCTATAATTAAATACGTTAAACTAGGGTTTTGCCCAGTACTACAGATCAAGTTCATAAAAAATCCAACTACGGGGTTCGAACAACCCCATTTCTAATCCAAGATTTTTTTCGACCTCATCCAAATGGCCTCAAACTATAGGGTTAATTAGCATCTAGTGCAGAATGTGTGAACATGTATGCACTATGTGTGCTATAACTTGTATGTCTTTCAAATTTGAACCAAATTTGAAATATATGAAATGGGGCTTTTGGCTTAAACGTTTGAAACCCAAAACGACTTCTCTTCATGCTAGGCATCATAAGACCGAGTTTAGGGTTAGGGGGTAGATACAGGATTTGTCTGTTTTGAATATGTCTATACCTTGTTTATCTACTTGAATATGCTTACTATAGATATATATGACGTAAGAAGACTATGTGCTTTGGTTTTTATTTTTTTTTATTTTTCCAGAATTTTTATGCCCATTTGAATCTTGGTCAAATCCTAGGCTTGACCAATATTTAAACAAGCTTAAAACATGAAAATGAAAAGGTAAGCTTGGATCCTTCTTTGTCACTCTAAGATGAAGTTTTTGGGAGGTTTTCAAAATTTCCATGTCTGAAACCCAAAAACACTTCTCTTCATGCTTGACTTCATAAGACAAAGCTAGTTTAGGGCTTTAGGGGGTAGATACATGATTTGTCTAGTTTGAATATGTCTAGACCTTGTTTATCAACTTCAATTCTTACTATATGACATAAGAAGACTATATGTGCTAGCTTTGGTTTTTGATTTTTTGATTTTTTTGAATGTTTATGCCCATTTGAATCTTGGTCAAATCCTAGGTTTGACCAAGATTTAAACAAGTCTATAACATGAAAATGAAAAGGTAAGCCTGGATCCTTCCTAGCTAGTCATTCTAAAATGAAGCTTTTGGGGGGGTTCTTGAAATCTCAATGTTTGAAACCCAAAAACCACTTCTCTTCATGGTTGACTTCATAAGACATGCAGAGTTTAGGGTTAGGGGGTAGATACATGATTTGTCGGGTTTGAATATGTCTAGACATGCTTGTTTATCAACTTGAATGCTTACTATATGACATAAGAAGGCTATATATGTGCTTTGGTTTTTCATTTTTCTAGTTTTTTGAATGTTATATGCCCATTTGAAGATTTTGGGTGGTTCTTGAAATTTTCATGTTTGAAACCAATACGACTTCTCTTCATGCTAGACTTCATAAGATCGACCGAGTTTATGGTTAGGGGCTAGATACATGATTTGTCTGGTTTGAACATGTCTAAACCTTGTTTACCAACTTGCAAGGCTTACTATATGACATAAGAAGACTATGTGCTTTTGTTTTTCATTCTTCTATTTTTTTATTTTATGCCCATTTGAATCTTGGTCAAATCCTATGTTTGACCTGGATTTAAACAAGTATAAAATATGAAAACGAAAAGGTAAGCCTGGATCCTTCTTAGTCACTCTAAAATGAAGCGACTTTTGGGATGTTCTTGAAATTTTCATGTTTGAAACCCAAAACCACTTCTCTTCATGATTGACTTCATAAGACAGAGTTTAGGGTTAGGGGCAGATATATACATGATTTTCTAGTTTGAATATGTCTAGACCTTATTTATCAACTTGAATGCTTACTATATGACATAAGAATGCTATGTGCTTTGGTTTATCATTCTTTTGGTTTTTTCCTGAATTTTTATGCCCATTTGAATCTTGGTCAAATCCTAGGTTTCACAAAGATTTAAACAAGTTTAAAATCTGAAAATTAAAAGGTAAGCATGGATCCTTCTTAGTCACTCTAAAATGAAGCTTTTGGGAGGTTTTTGAAATTTCCATGTTTGAAACCCAAAACCACTTCTCTTCATGCTTGACTTCATAAGACAGAGTTTAGAGTGTTAGGGGTAGATACATGATTTGTCTAGTTTGAATATGTCTAGACCTTGTTTATCAACTTGAATTCTTACTATATGACATAAGAAGGCTATGTGCTTTGGTTTTTCATTTTTCTGGTTTTTTTGAATATTATGCCCATTTGAAGATTTTGGGAGGTTCTTGAAATTTTCATGTTTGAAACCAATACGACTTCTCTTCAGGCTAGACTTCATAAGATCGATCGAGTTTATGGTTAGGGGGTAGATACATGATTTGTCTGGTTTGAACATGTCTAAACCTTGTTTATCAACTTGAAAGCTTACTATATGACATACGAAGACTATGTGCTTTTGTTTTTCATTCTTCTATTTTATTTTATTTTATGCCCATTTGAATCTTGGTCAAATCCTATGTTTGACCTGGATTTAAACAAGTATATAATATGAAAACGAAAAGGTAAGCATGGATCCTTCTTAGTCACTCTAAAATGAAGCGGCTTTTGGGATGTTCTTGAAATTTTCATGTTTGAAACCCAAACCACTTCTCTTCATGATTGACTTCATATATAAGACAGAGTTTAAGGTTAGGGACAGATATATACATGATTTTCTAGTTTGAATATGTCTAGACCTTGTTAATCAACTTGAATGCTTACTGTATGACATAAGAATGCTATGTGCTTTGGTTTATCAATCTTTTGGTTTTTTCCTGAATTTTTATGCCCATTTGAATCTTGGTCAAATCCTAGGTTTCACAAAGATTTAAACAAGTTTAAAATCTGAAAATTAAAAGGTAAGCATGGATCCTTCTTAGTCACTCTAAAATGAAGCTTTTGGGAGGTTTTTGAAATTTCCATGTTTGAAACCCAAAACCACTTCTCTTCATGCTTAATTGACTTCATAAGACAGAGTTTAGAGTGTTAGGGGTAGATACATGATTTGTCTAGTTTGAATACGTCTAGACCTTGTTTATCAACTTGAATTCTTACTATATGACATAAGAAGGCTATGTGCTTTGGTTTTTCATTTTTCTGATTTTTTTTTAATTTTATGCATGCCCATTTGAATCTTGGTCAAATACTAGCTAGGTTTGACCAAGATTTAAACAAGTTTAAAACATGAAAATGAAAAGGTAAGCCTCGATCCTTCTTAGTCACTCTAAAATGAAGCTTTTGGGGGGTTTTTGAAATTTGCATGTTTGAAACCCAAAACCACTTCTCTTCATGCCTTACTTCATAAGACGGAGTTTAGGGTCGTTAGGGAGTAGATACATGATTTGCCTGGTTTGAATATGTCTAGACCTTGTTTATCATCTTGAATGCTTACTATATGACAGAAGAAGACTATGTGCATTGGTATTTCATTTTTTTTTGAATTTTCATGCCCATTTCAATCTTGGTGAAATCCTAGGTTTGAGCAAGATTTAAACAAATTTAACACGTGAAAACGAATAAGCATGGATCCTTCTTAGTCACTCCAAAATGTACCAATTGATAGATGTGTTAACTTTGCTTCATGGAAAAAATAATGTCATGTAAATGAGTTAACTTGGATTTCCTGCCGTTGAATCCATAGGAAACTTTGTTCTAATGCACTATAATAATCAACCGAGTTTTTACACCAACATTGCCAACAGGTCTGTCACTTACGTGTGGCGCCCATGCGTGAGGTCCCACACTTCAGTGAGCACAAGTCAAGTGCAGTAGGTACGCAAACTCCAAGCCATCTTCTTTGTCAAGAGAAGACGCATCAGGATGCGTATTGGGTCCTTCTGGATCCTTCGGTTGTCCCTCTCACAAAAAAAAACAAATCTCTCATTCTCGGCCTCGACTCGACTCGCTCGCTCGCTCGCACCTCCCGCTCACTGACAAACCCTGCACAAAAGTCAACATCATCACCCGAAAAAGGGGAGACACCATAATGCTCTCCCTTCTTCTCTCCTTCCGAGTGATCCCTCTTCCTCCGAGTTTCACTCGACGGGCAAACACACATGTGCTGCATAGTAATAATAATAAAAAGGTAGAAAAATCAACCTACGAATCTATAATTAAATACGTTAAACTAGGGTTTTGCCCAGTACTACAGATCAAGTTCATAAAAAATCCAACTACGGGGTTCGAACAACCCCATTTCTAATCCAAGATTTTTTTCGACCTCATCCAAATGGCCTCAAACTATAGGGTTAATTAGCATCTAGTGCAGAATGTGTGAACATGTATGCACTATGTGTGCTATAACTTGTATGTCTTTCAAATTTGAACCAAATTTGAAATATATGAAATGGGGCTTTTGGCTTAAACGTTTGAAACCCAAAACGACTTCTCTTCATGCTAGGCATCATAAGACCGAGTTTAGGGTTAGGGGGTAGATACAGGATTTGTCTGTTTTGAATATGTCTATACCTTGTTTATCTACTTGAATATGCTTACTATAGATATATATGACGTAAGAAGACTATGTGCTTTGGTTTTTTTTTTTTTTATTATTTTTCCAGAATTTTTATGCCCATTTGAATCTTGGTCAAATCCTAGGCTTGACCAATATTTAAACAAGCTTAAAACATGAAAATGAAAAGGTAAGCTTGGATCCTTCTTTGTCACTCTAAGATGAAGTTTTTGGGAGGTTTTCAAAATTTCCATGTCTGAAACCCAAAAACACTTCTCTTCATGCTTGACTTCATAAGACAAAGCTAGTTTAGGGCTTTAGGGGTAGATACATGATTTGTCTAGTTTGAATATGTCTAGACCTTGTTTATCAACTTCAATTCTTACTATATGACATAAGAAGACTATATGTGCTAGCTTTGGTTTTTGATTTTTTGATTTTTTTGAATGTTTATGCCCATTTGAATCTTGGTCAAATCCTAGGTTTGACCAAGATTTAAACAAGTCTATAACATGAAAATGAAAAGGTAAGCCTGGATCCTTCCTAGCTAGTCATTCTAAAATGAAGCTTTTGGGGGGTTCTTGAAATCTCAATGTTTGAAACCCAAAACCACTTCTCTTCATGGTTGACTTCATAAGACATGCAGAGTTTAGGGTTAGGGGGTAGATACATGATTTGTCGGGTTTGAATATGTCTAGACATGCTTGTTTATCAACTTGAATGCTTACTATATGACATAAGAAGGCTATATATGTGCTTTGGTTTTTCATTTTTCTAGTTTTTTGAATGTTATATGCCCATTTGAAGATTTTGGGTGGTTCTTGAAATTTTCATGTTTGAAACCAATACGACTTCTCTTCATGCTAGACTTCATAAGATCGACCGAGTTTATGGTTAGGGGCTAGATACATGATTTGTCTGGTTTGAACATGTCTAAACCTTGTTTACCAACTTGCAAGGCTTACTATATGACATAAGAAGACTATGTGCTTTTGTTTTTCATTCTTCTATTTTTTTATTTTATGCCCATTTGAATCTTGGTCAAATCCTATGTTTGACCTGGATTTAAACAAGTATAAAATATGAAAACGAAAAGGTAAGCCTGGATCCTTCTTAGTCACTCTAAAATGAAGCGACTTTTGGGATGTTCTTGAAATTTTCATGTTTGAAACCCAAAACCACTTCTCTTCATGATTGCTTCATATATAAGACAGAGTTTAGGGTTAGGGGCAGATATATACATGATTTTCTAGTTTGAATATGTCTAGACCTTATTTATCAACTTGAATGCTTACTATATGACATAAGAATGCTATGTGCTTTGGTTTATCATTCTTTTGGTTTTTTCCTGAATTTTTATGCCCATTTGAATCTTGGTCAAATCCTAGGTTTCACAAAGATTTAAACAAGTTTAAAATCTGAAAATTAAAAGGTAAGCATGGATCCTTCTTAGTCACTCTAAAATGAAGCTTTTGGGAGGTTTTTGAAATTTCCATGTTTGAAACCCAAAAACCACTTCTCTTCATGCTTGACTTCATAAGACAGAGTTTAGAGTGTTAGGGGTAGATACATGATTTGTCTAGTTTGAATATGTATAGACCTTGTTTATCAACTTGAATTCTTACTATATGACATAAGAAGGCTATGTGCTTTGGTTTTTCATTTTTCTGGTTTTTTTGAATATTATGCCCATTTGAAGATTTTGGGAGGTTCTTGAAATTTTCATGTTTGAAACCAATACGACTTCTCTTCAGGCTAGACTTCATAAGATCGATCGAGTTTATGGTTAGGGGTAGATACATGATTTGTCTGGTTTGAACATGTCTAAACCTTGTTTATCAACTTGAAAGCTTACTATATGACATACGAAGACTATGTGCTTTTGTTTTTCATTCTTCTATTTTATTTTATTTTATGCCCATTTGAATCTTGGTCAAATCCTATGTTTGACCTGGATTTAAACAAGTATATAATATGAAAACGAAAAGGTAAGCATGGATCCTTCTTAGTCACTCTAAAATGAAGCGGCTTTTGGGATGTTCTTGAAATTTTCATGTTTGAAACCCAAACCACTTCTCTTCATGATTGACTTCATATATAAGACAGAGTTTAAGGTTAGGGACAGATATATACATGATTTTCTAGTTTGAATATGTCTAGACCTTGTTAATCAACTTGAATGCTTACTGTATGACATAAGAATGCTATGTGCTTTGGTTTATCAATCTTTTGGTTTTTTCCTGAATTTTTATGCCCATTTGAATCTTGGTCAAATCCTAGGTTTCACAAAGATTTAAACAAGTTTAAAATCTGAAAATTAAAAGGTAAGCATGGATCCTTCTTAGTCACTCTAAAATGAAGCTTTTGGGAGGTTTTTGAAATTTCCATGTTTGAAACCCAAAACCACTTCTCTTCATGCTTAATTGACTTCATAAGACAGAGTTTAGAGTGTTAGGGGTAGATACATGATTTGTCTAGTTTGAATACGTCTAGACCTTGTTTATCAACTTGAATTCTTACTATATGACATAAGAAGGCTATGTGCTTTGGTTTTTCATTTTTCTGATTTTTTTTGAATTTTATGCATGCCCATTTGAATCTTGGTCAAATACTAGCTAGGTTTGACCAAGATTTAAACAAGTTTAAAACATGAAAATGAAAAGGTAAGCCTCGATCCTTCTTAGTCACTCTAAAATGAAGCTTTTGGGGGGTTTTTGAAATTTGCATGTTTGAAACCCAAAACCACTTCTCTTCATGCCTTACTTCATAAGACGGAGTTTAGGGTCGTTAGGGAGTAGATACATGATTTGCCTGGTTTGAATATGTCTAGACCTTGTTTATCATCTTGAATGCTTACTATATGACAGAAGAAGACTATGTGCATTGGTATTTCATTTTTTTTTGAATTTTCATGCCCATTTCAATCTTGGTGAAATCCTAGGTTTGAGCAAGATTTAAACAAATTTAACACGTGAAAACGAATAAGCATGGATCCTTCTTAGTCACTCCAAAATGTACCAATTGATAGATGTGTTAACTTTGCTTCATGGAAAAAATAATGTCATGTAAATGAGTTAACTTGGATTTCCTGCCGTTGAATCCATAGGAAACTTTGTTCTAATGCACTATAATAATCAACCGAGTTTTTACACCAACATTGCCAACAGGTCTGTCACTTACGTGTGGCGCCCATGCGTGAGGTCCCACACTTCAGTGAGCACAAGTCAAGTGCAGTAGGTACGCAAACTCCAAGCCATCTTCTTTGTCAAGAGAAGACGCATCAGATGCGTTTTGGAAATCTGTGGGTCCTTCTGGATCCTTCGGTTGTCCCTCTCACAAAAAAACAAATCTCTCTCATTCTCGGCCTCGCTCGACTCGCTCGCTCGCCGCTCGCTCGCACCTCCTGCTCACTGACAAACCCTGCACAAAAGTCAACATCATCACCCGAAAAAGGGGAGACACCATAATGCTCTCCCTTCTTCTCTCCTTCCGAGTGATCCCTCTTCCTCCGAGTTTCACTCGACGGGCAAACACACATGTGCTGCATAGTAATAATAATAAAAAGGTAGAAAAATCAACCTACGAATCTATAATTAAATACGTTAAACTAGGGTTTTGCCCAGTACTACAGATCAAGTTCATAAAAAATCCAACTACGGGGTTCGAACAACCCCATTTCTAATCCAAGATTTTTTCGACCTCATCCAAATGGCCTCAAACTATAGGGTTAATTAGCATCTAGTGCAGAATGTGTGAACATGTATGCACTATGTGTGCTATAACTTGTATGTCTTTCAAATTTGAACCAAATTTGAAATATATGAAATGGGGCTTTTGGCTTAAACGTTTGAAACCCAAAACGACTTCTCTTCATGCTAGGCATCATAAGACCGAGTTTAGGGTTAGGGGGTAGATACATGATTTGTCTGTTTTGAATATGTCTATACCTTGTTTATCTACTTGAATATGCTTACTATAGATATATATGACGTAAGAAGACTATGTGCTTTGGTTTTTTTTTATTATTTTTCCAGAATTTTTATGCCCATTTGAATCTTGGTCAAATCCTAGGCTTGACCAATATTTAAACAAGCTTAAAACATGAAAATGAAAAGGTAAGCTTGGATCCTTCTTTGTCACTCTAAGATGAAGTTTTTGGGAGGTTTTCAAAATTTCCATGTCTGAAACCCAAAAACACTTCTCTTCATGCTTGACTTCATAAGACAAAGCTAGTTTAGGGCTTTAGGGGGTAGATACATGATTTGTCTAGTTTGAAAATGTCTAGACCTTGTTTATCAACTTCAATTCTTACTATATGACATAAGAAGACTATATGTGCTAGCTTTGGTTTTTGATTTTTTGATTTTTTTGAATGTTTATGCCCATTTGAATCTTGGTCAAATCCTAGGTTTGACCAAGATTTAAACAAGTCTATAACATGAAAATGAAAAGGTAAGCCTGGATCCTTCCTAGCTAGTCATTCTAAAATGAAGCTTTTGGGGGGTTCTTGAAATCTCAATGTTTGAAACCCAAAACCACTTCTCTTCATGGTTGACTTCATAAGACATGCAGAGTTTAGGGTTAGGGGTAGATACATGATTTGTCGGGTTTGAATATGTCTAGACATGCTTGTTTATCAACTTGAATGCTTACTATATGACATAAGAAGGCTATATATGTGCTTTGGTTTTTCATTTTTCTAGTTTTTTGAATGTTATATGCCCATTTGAAGATTTTGGGTGGTTCTTGAAATTTTCATGTTTGAAACCAATACGACTTCTCTTCATGCTAGACTTCATAAGATCGACCGAGTTTATGGTTAGGGGCTAGATACATGATTTGTCTGGTTTGAACATGTCTAAACCTTGTTTACCAACTTGCAAGGCTTACTATATGACATAAGAAGACTATGTGCTTTTGTTTTTCATTCTTCTATTTTTTTATTTTATGCCCATTTGAATCTTGGTCAAATCCTATGTTTGACCTGGATTTAAACAAGTATAAAATATGAAAACGAAAAGGTAAGCCTGGATCCTTCTTAGTCACTCTAAAATGAAGCGACTTTTGGGATGTTCTTGAAATTTTCATGTTTGAAACCCAAAACCACTTCTCTTCATGATTGCTTCATATATAAGACAGAGTTTAGGGTTAGGGGCAGATATATACATGATTTTCTAGTTTGAATATGTCTAGACCTTATTTATCAACTTGAATGCTTACTATATGACATAAGAATGCTATGTGCTTTGGTTTATCATTCTTTTGGTTTTTTCCTGAATTTTTATGCCCATTTGAATCTTGGTCAAATCCTAGGTTTCACAAAGATTTAAACAAGTTTAAAATCTGAAAATTAAAAGGTAAGCATGGATCCTTCTTAGTCACTCTAAAATGAAGCTTTTGGGAGGTTTTTGAAATTTCCATGTTTGAAACCCAAAAACCACTTCTCTTCATGCTTGACTTCATAAGACAGAGTTTAGAGTGTTAGGGGTAGATACATGATTTGTCTAGTTTGAATATGTCTAGACCTTGTTTATCAACTTGAATTCTTACTATATGACATAAGAAGGCTATGTGCTTTGGTTTTTCATTTTTCTGGTTTTTTTGAATATTATGCCCATTTGAAGATTTTGGGAGGTTCTTGAAATTTTCATGTTTGAAACCAATACGACTTCTCTTCAGGCTAGACTTCATAAGATCGATCGAGTTTATGGTTAGGGGGTAGATACATGATTTGTCTGGTTTGAACATGTCTAAACCTTGTTTATCAACTTGAAAGCTTACTATATGACATACGAAGACTATGTGCTTTTGTTTTTCATTCTTCTATTTTATTTTATTTTATGCCCATTTGAATCTTGGTCAAATCCTATGTTTGACCTGGATTTAAACAAGTATATAATATGAAAACGAAAAGGTAAGCATGGATCCTTCTTAGTCACTCTAAAATGAAGCGGCTTTTGGGATGTTCTTGAAATTTTCATGTTTGAAACCCAAACCACTTCTCTTCATGATTGACTTCATATATAAGACAGAGTTTAAGGTTAGGGACAGATATATACATGATTTTCTAGTTTGAATATGTCTAGACCTTGTTAATCAACTTGAATGCTTACTGTATGACATAAGAATGCTATGTGCTTTGGTTTATCAATCTTTTGGTTTTTTCCTGAATTTTTATGCCCATTTGAATCTTGGTCAAATCCTAGGTTTCACAAAGATTTAAACAAGTTTAAAATCTGAAAATTAAAAGGTAAGCATGGATCCTTCTTAGTCACTCTAAAATGAAGCTTTTGGGAGGTTTTTGAAATTTCCATGTTTGAAACCCAAAACCACTTCTCTTCATGCTTAATTGACTTCATAAGACAGAGTTTAGAGTGTTAGGGGTAGATACATGATTTGTCTAGTTTGAATACGTCTAGACCTTGTTTATCAACTTGAATTCTTACTATATGACATAAGAAGGCTATGTGCTTTGGTTTTTCATTTTTCTGATTTTTTTTGAATTTTATGCATGCCCATTTGAATCTTGGTCAAATACTAGCTAGGTTTGACCAAGATTTAAACAAGTTTAAAACATGAAAATGAAAAGGTAAGCCTCGATCCTTCTTAGTCACTCTAAAATGAAGCTTTTGGGGGGTTTTTGAAATTTGCATGTTTGAAACCCAAAACCACTTCTCTTCATGCCTTACTTCATAAGACGGAGTTTAGGGTCGTTAGGGAGTAGATACATGATTTGCCTGGTTTGAATATGTCTAGACCTTGTTTATCATCTTGAATGCTTACTATATGACAGAAGAAGACTATGTGCATTGGTATTTCATTTTTTTTTGAATTTTCATGCCCATTTCAATCTTGGTGAAATCCTAGGTTTGAGCAAGATTTAAACAAATTTAACACGTGAAAACGAATAAGCATGGATCCTTCTTAGTCACTCCAAAATGTACCAATTGATAGATGTGTTAACTTTGCTTCATGGAAAAAATAATGTCATGTAAATGAGTTAACTTGGATTTCCTGCCGTTGAATCCATAGGAAACTTTGTTCTAATGCACTATAATAATCAACCGTGTTTTTACACCAACATTGCCAACAGGTCTGTCACTTACGTGTGGCGCCCATGCGTGAGGTCCCACACTTCAGTGAGCACAAGTCAAGTGCAGTAGGTACGCAAACTCCAAGCCATCTTCTTTGTCAAGAGAAGACGCATCAGGATGCGTTTTGGAAATCTGTGGGTCCTTCTGGATCCTTCGGTTGTCCCTCTCACAAAAAAAACAAATCTCTCTCATTCTCGGCCTCGCTCGACTCGCTCGCTCGCTCGCACCTCCTGCTCACTGACAAACCCTGCACAAAAGTCAACATCATCACCCGAAAAAGGGGAGACACCATAATGCTCTCCCTTCTTCTCTCCTTCCGAGTGATCCCTCTTCCTCCGAGTTTCACTCGACGGGCAAACACACATGTGCTGCATAGTAATAATAATAAAAAGGTAGAAAAATCAACCTACGAATCTATAATTAAATACGTTAAACTAGGGTTTTGCCCAGTACTACAGATCAAGTTCATAAAAAATCCAACTACGGGGTTCGAACAACCCCATTTCTAATCCAAGATTTTTTTCGACCTCATCCAAATGGCCTCAAACTATAGGGTTAATTAGCATCTAGTGCAGAATGTGTGAACATGTATGCACTATGTGTGCTATAACTTGTATGTCTTTCAAATTTGAACCAAATTTGAAATATATGAAATGGGGCTTTTGGCTTAAACGTTTGAAACCCAAAACGACTTCTCTTCATGCTAGGCATCATAAGACCGAGTTTAGGGTTAGGGGGTAGATACATGATTTGTCTGTTTTGAATATGTCTATACCTTGTTTATCTACTTGAATATGCTTACTATAGATATATATGACGTAAGAAGACTATGTGCTTTGGTTTTTTTTTTTTTTTTTCCAGAATTTTTATGCCCATTTGAATCTTGGTCAAATCCTAGGCTTGACCAATATTTAAACAAGCTTAAAACATGAAAATGAAAAGGTAAGCTTGGATCCTTCTTTGTCACTCTAAGATGAAGTTTTTGGGAGGTTTTCAAAATTTCCATGTCTGAAACCCAAAAACACTTCTCTTCATGCTTGACTTCATAAGACAAAGCTAGTTTAGGGCTTTAGGGGGTAGATACATGATTTGTCTAGTTTGAATATGTCTAGACCTTGTTTATCAACTTCAATTCTTACTATATGACATAAGAAGACTATATGTGCTAGCTTTGGTTTTTGATTTTTTGATTTTTTTGAATGTTTATGCCCATTTGAATCTTGGTCAAATCCTAGGTTTGACCAAGATTTAAACAAGTCTATAACATGAAAATGAAAAGGTAAGCCTGGATCCTTCCTAGCTAGTCATTCTAAAATGAAGCTTTTGGGGGGTTCTTGAAATCTCAATGTTTGAAACCCAAAACCACTTCTCTTCATGGTTGACTTCATAAGACATGCAGAGTTTAGGGTTAGGGGGTAGATACATGATTTGTCGGGTTTGAATATGTCTAGACATGCTTGTTTATCAACTTGAATGCTTACTATATGACATAAGAAGGCTATATATGTGCTTTGGTTTTTCATTTTTCTAGTTTTTTGAATGTTATATGCCCATTTGAAGATTTTGGGTGGTTCTTGAAATTTTCATGTTTGAAACCAATACGACTTCTCTTCATGCTAGACTTCATAAGATCGACCGAGTTTATGGTTAGGGGCTAGATACATGATTTGTCTGGTTTGAACATGTCTAAACCTTGTTTACCAACTTGCAAGGCTTACTATATGACATAAGAAGACTATGTGCTTTTGTTTTTCATTCTTCTATTTTTTTATTTTATGCCCATTTGAATCTTGGTCAAATCCTATGTTTGACCTGGATTTAAACAAGTATAAAATATGAAAACGAAAAGGTAAGCCTGGATCCTTCTTAGTCACTCTAAAATGAAGCGACTTTTGGGATGTTCTTGAAATTTTCATGTTTGAAACCCAAAACCACTTCTCTTCATGATTGCTTCATATATAAGACAGAGTTTAGGGTTAGGGGCAGATATATACATGATTTTCTAGTTTGAATATGTCTAGACCTTATTTATCAACTTGAATGCTTACTATATGACATAAGAATGCTATGTGCTTTGGTTTATCATTCTTTTGGTTTTTTCCTGAATTTTTATGCCCATTTGAATCTTGGTCAAATCCTAGGTTTCACAAAGATTTAAACAAGTTTAAAATCTGAAAATTAAAAGGTAAGCATGGATCCTTCTTAGTCACTCTAAAATGAAGCTTTTGGGAGGTTTTTGAAATTTCCATGTTTGAAACCCAAAACCACTTCTCTTCATGCTTGACTTCATAAGACAGAGTTTAGAGTGTTAGGGGTAGATACATGATTTGTCTAGTTTGAATATGTCTAGACCTTGTTTATCAACTTGAATTCTTACTATATGACATAAGAAGGCTATGTGCTTTGGTTTTTCATTTTTCTGGTTTTTTTGAATATTATGCCCATTTGAAGATTTTGGGAGGTTCTTGAAATTTTCATGTTTGAAACCAATACGACTTCTCTTCAGGCTAGACTTCATAAGATCGATCGAGTTTATGGTTAGGGGGTAGATACATGATTTGTCTGGTTTGAACATGTCTAAACCTTGTTTATCAACTTGAAAGCTTACTATATGACATACGAAGACTATGTGCTTTTGTTTTTCATTCTTCTATTTTATTTTATTTTATGCCCATTTGAATCTTGGTCAAATCCTATGTTTGACCTGGATTTAAACAAGTATATAATATGAAAACGAAAAGGTAAGCATGGATCCTTCTTAGTCACTCTAAAATGAAGCGGCTTTTGGGATGTTCTTGAAATTTTCATGTTTGAAACCCAAACCACTTCTCTTCATGATTGACTTCATATATAAGACAGAGTTTAAGGTTAGGGACAGATATATACATGATTTTCTAGTTTGAATATGTCTAGACCTTGTTAATCAACTTGAATGCTTACTGTATGACATAAGAATGCTATGTGCTTTGGTTTATCAATCTTTTGGTTTTTTCCTGAATTTTTATGCCCATTTGAATCTTGGTCAAATCCTAGGTTTCACAAAGATTTAAACAAGTTTAAAATCTGAAAATTAAAAGGTAAGCATGGATCCTTCTTAGTCACTCTAAAATGAAGCTTTTGGGAGGTTTTTGAAATTTCCATGTTTGAAACCCAAAACCACTTCTCTTCATGCTTAATTGACTTCATAAGACAGAGTTTAGAGTGTTAGGGGTAGATACATGATTTGTCTAGTTTGAATACGTCTAGACCTTGTTTATCAACTTGAATTCTTACTATATGACATAAGAAGGCTATGTGCTTTGGTTTTTCATTTTTCTGATTTTTTTGAATTTTATGCATGCCCATTTGAATCTTGGTCAAATACTAGCTAGGTTTGACCAAGATTTAAACAAGTTTAAAACATGAAAATGAAAAGGTAAGCCTCGATCCTTCTTAGTCACTCTAAAATGAAGCTTTTGGGGGGTTTTTGAAATTTGCATGTTTGAAACCCAAAACCACTTCTCTTCATGCCTTACTTCATAAGACGGAGTTTAGGGTCGTTAGGGAGTAGATACATGATTTGCCTGGTTTGAATATGTCTAGACCTTGTTTATCATCTTGAATGCTTACTATATGACAGAAGAAGACTATGTGCATTGGTATTTCATTTTTTTTTGAATTTTCATGCCCATTTCAATCTTGGTGAAATCCTAGGTTTGAGCAAGATTTAAACAAATTTAACACGTGAAAACGAATAAGCATGGATCCTTCTTAGTCACTCCAAAATGTACCAATTGATAGATGTGTTAACTTTGCTTCATGGAAAAATAATGTCATGTAAATGAGTTAACTTGGATTTCCTGCCGTTGAATCCATAGGAAACTTTGTTCTAATGCACTATAATAATCAACCGAGTTTTTACACCAACATTGCCAACAGGTCTGTCACTTACGTGTGGCGCCCATGCGTGAGGTCCCACACTTCAGTGAGCACAAGTCAAGTGCAGTAGGTACGCAAACTCCAAGCCATCTTCTTTGTCAAGAGAAGACGCATCAGGATGCGTTTTGGAAATCTGTGGGTCTTCTGGATCCTTCGGTTGTCCCTCTCACAAAAAAACAAATCTCTCTCATTCTCGGCCTCGCTCGACTCGCTCGCTCGTCGCTCGCTCGCACCTCCTGCTCACTGACAAACCCTGCACAAAAGTCAACATCATCACCCGAAAAAGGGGAGACACCATAATGCTCTCCCTTCTTCTCTCCTTCCGAGTGATCCCTCTTCCTCCGAGTTTCACTCGACGGGCAAACACACATGTGCTGCATAGTAATAATAATAAAAAGGTAGAAAAATCAACCTACGAATCTATAATTAAATACGTTAAACTAGGGTTTTGCCCAGTACTACAGATCAAGTTCATAAAAAATCCAACTACGGGGTTCGAACAACCCCATTTCTAATCCAAGATTTTTTTCGACCTCATCCAAATGGCCTCAAACTATAGGGTTAATTAGCATCTACTCCCTCCGTCCACAAATAAGTGTACATTTGAGTTTTTAGATAAGTCAAACTTTATTAACTTTGACTAACTTTTTAGGGAAACGTAACAACATTTATGACACTAAACTACCATCACTAGATTCATCTCAAAATACAGTCTCATAATATAGTAATTTGATGTCACACATGTTGCTACTTTTTGGTAAAAAAATGGTCAAAATTGTTAAAGTTTGACTTATCCAAAAACCCAAATGTACACTTATTTGTGGACGGAGGGAGTAGTGCAGTATGTGTGAACATGTATGCACTATGTGTGCTATAACTTGTATGTCTTTCAAATTTGAACCAAATTTGAAATATATGAAATGGGGCTTTTGGCTTAAACGTTTGAAACCCAAAACGACTTCTCTTCATGCTAGGCATCATAAGACCGAGTTTAGGGTTAGGGGGTAGATACAGGATTTGTCTGTTTTGAATATGTCTATACCTTGTTTATCTACTTGAATATGCTTACTATAGATATATATGACGTAAGAAGACTATGTGCTTTGGTTTTTATTTTTTTATTTTTCCAGAATTTTTATGCCCATTTGAATCTTGGTCAAATCCTAGGCTTGACCAATATTTAAACAAGCTTAAAACATGAAAATGAAAAGGTAAGCTTGGATCCTTCTTTGTCACTCTAAGATGAAGTTTTTGGGAGGTTTTCAAAATTTCCATGTCTGAAACCCAAAAACACTTCTCTTCATGCTTGACTTCATAATTAAGACAAAGTTAATTAATCGTTAGGGGGTAGATACACGTTTTTTCTATTATGAATATGTCTAGACCAGCCATGTTCATCAAGTTGAATGCTTACTATATATGACATAAGAAGGCTATGTGCTTTGGTTTTTCATTTTTTTATTTTTTTATTTTTATGCCCATTTGAGTCGTGGTGAAATCATAGGTTTGACCAAGATCTAAGGAAGTTTAAAACATGAAAATGAAAAGGTAAACCTCGATCCTTCTTATTCACTCCAAAATGAAGCTTTGGGGGGGGGGGGTTCTTGAAATTTCCATGTTTAATTTGAAACCCAAAACCACTTCTCTTCATGCTTGACTTCATAAGACAGAGTTTAGAGTGTTAGGGGTAGATACATGATTTGTCTAGTTTGAATATGTCTAGACCTTGTTTATCAACTTGAATTCTTACTATATGACATAAGAAGGCTATGTGCTTTGGTTTTTCATTTTTCTGGTTTTTTTGAATTTTATGCCCATTTGAAGATTTTGGGTGGTTCTTGAAATTTTCATGTTTTAAACCAATACGACTTCTCTTCATGCTAGACTTCATAAGATCGACCGAGTTTATGGTTAGGGGCTAGATACATGATTTGTCTGGTTTGAACATGTCTAAACCTTGTTTATCAACTTGAAAGCTTACTATATGACATACGAAGACTATGTGCTTTTGTTTTTCATTCTTCTATTTTTTTATTTTATGCCCATTTGAATCTTGGTCAAATCCTATGTTTGACCTAGATTTAAACAAGTATATAATATGAAAACGAAAAGGTAAGCCTGGATCCTTCTTAGTCACTCTAAAATGAAGCGACTTTTGGGATGTTCTTGAAATTTTCATGTTTGAAACCCAAACCACTTCTCTTCATGATTGACTTCATATATAAGACAGAGTTTAAGGTTAGGGACAGATATATACATGATTTTCTAGTTTGAATATGTCTAGACCTTGTTAATCAACTTGAATGCTTACTGTATGACATAAGAATGCTATGTGCTTTGGTTTATCATTCTTTTGGCTTTTTCCTGATTTTTTATGCCCATTTGAATCTTGGTCAAATCCTAGGTTTCACAAAGATTTAAACAAGTTTAAAATCTAAAAATTAAAAGGTAAGCATGGATCCTTCTTAGTCACTCTAAAATGAAGCTTTTGGGAGGTTTTTGAAATTTCCATGTTTGAAACCCAAAACCACTTCTCTTCATGCTTGACTTCATAAGACAGTTTAGAGTGTTAGGGGTAGATACATGATTTTTCTAGTTTGAATATGTCTAGACCTTGTTTATCAACTTGAATTCTTACTATATGACATAAGAAGGCTATGTGCTTTGGTTTTTCATTTTTCTGTTTTTTTTTTGAATTTTATGCCCATTTGAATCTTGGTCAAATACTAGCTAGGTTTAAAACATGAAATTTAGCCCCCAAAAATTGTACATATATGGATTCACTTTGAGATAATTCATGAAACTTTGGAAATGGCCATCTCGTGTCATGTTTCCCCACAAATGAGAATTGGATTAATTGGTGGCAGACAAGTAAACACACATTTATGTGCGACAACCCAAAATGCACATATTTTGCAAAGTTTTCATGCGTGCATGAAAAGTTGCAAATATATACATAAAATGGGCCATGATTCAAAAGTTTGACATGGTTCTTGTGTAGTAGTAGTACCAAAGCTCACACGTGGGAAGAAATTAAGATGGTCGAATTCCAACATATATGTTGCCACACTTTTTTGAAGGGCTCTTTTCTAAAACATTGGTATGGCATGTCTGCTATTTTCCCTAGCTATATAGAAAAATGATGAACAATCCATGATTTCCGATTGCCGTTTTTGAACCACCTTTGGCTTGATTTCAAATTTAGGTCAAAATCATGGGGGGGGGGGACAAGATCGTGTTTCTTTGGCTTGATTTGCAAGTTTTTTGGGGTCCCACAAATTTAGGGTAGCATCACAAGGTTTTTTTTCTAAATTTTTCGACACTTAGAATTCAAATATTATGAAGTGGTATCATGGTATCATGTAAGGGATGGTATCACTAGATATTTTCCCCCTATCCGGGAAGTGATGTTGACTGGCACGCAAGGTTTTTCAGTGCTGCAAACCTGCAGTGCGGCGATTTTGACAGAAATAACCCTTTTGGCAAAGAAAATTACGGACTGACCCTCTGAGCAATCTATTTCACTGGACTAACCTTTTTGTGTGGCTTTCTGTGTTTTTCTTCGCCAAAAGGATTACTTTTGTCAAAATCGCCCCCCTGCAGTGCAGGCTACGCGCCCGTCTAATATTCTTTTTTTTTCAATGACAAAAGGGGGGAGAGAGAGAGAGAGTCTTGACGACGTGTCTTCACTTGACAAAGAAGATTGTTGGAAGTTTGCCTACCTACCGCATATGATTTGTGCTCACTAAAGTGTGGGACCTGCACGCATATGGGACCCTGCAGCCCTCTGAGGGCAGTCCGTGTGAGACGCAAAATAGGGTTTTTAGTTTAGTAAGGCAAAAAAATTAAGCCTTGGAGGGCCGAGGCGGGGCGGCCGTCCGCCATTTTATACCTTTTACGCCCCCCACACCTCGTTTCATTTGTCATGTCTACCAAGGAAGAGCTCGGAGGAGAAGATGCAGTCCTAGCTTCTCGACCCCCTGGCGCCCCACGCATAAATACTACTACCAGAAGTACACTGTCTCTAACAATCCTGCCTGCGAAGGGAGATCTCGGAGGAGACGATGCGGGCTCAGCGTCCCCGCCGTTGATTAGCCAGGACACAAGGGTTACTACGCCTCTTTTAATTACCTTCGTTTTGCTGGTAATACTCGGACTTATATCTGTTATCTTCCGCAGGAGAGGGTCGATATCGCCGGAGAAGATGATGTGAGGCAGATGATCAAGCTCGCAGGAGAAGATGATGTAAAGGAGATGGTCAAGCTCGGAGCAGAAGATGATGTAAAGGAGATAGTCAATGTCGGAGAAGATGATGTAAAGGAGTTAGTCAATCTCGGAGAAGATGTGGTGGCATTGGACCAACCGCGGTCTTTGGGCGAGATCCCGGAGATTCACTTACCTCGTTTGCACTGGTAATGATATGCCTGATCTGTAACATTTTGAACATTTTTCGTCGGCTTACACAGGAGCTATCTCGGCTTAGGGTCAACAAGGCCCCGGGAGCGGAACTTCCGCATCTCGGCGCGGAGAACTCCGAGTTACGCCAGAAGCGCCCTGGGGAATCGCACGCGCAGGCGCAGCACATCCGTTCGCAGGATCTCTCATCCTTCGACGTCAGGTTCCAGCGAGAGGTCGTAGAAGAAGATAAGTTGCCAGCTTCCCCGCCGTTCAAGAGGATGAAGGAGCTGAAGACGGAGGTTAATATTACTAGCTGACTTTGGGTTGCTGGTTTTTGGGTACTTCGAGTCACTGACATGTAGACACCACTTAAGTCTGTCCTACATGTTAGTGACCATATTCGTTAATCAGCCAATTTGTGCCCTTCGTTTGCCGGTAACGCTCGATATGTTTGTTGTTACCTTTGGCAGGATCACTCCCCTTGCTTATCTTGTCGGAGGATGAAGTTGGATCTTGCCAGCATGCGGGAGGAGAACAGAGAGTTAGGGATCAAGATATTTCGGTACAGGCAGGCGGTGTCTTTCCTAGAAGTGGATGAGATCACGGCCTGTGCTCGTAGGAGTTGTGACGAGGCCATTCATCTGGGAGAACGGATCAAAGCTCAGCTTGTCTCTTTGATGGAAGTCGCAGAACGCGTGATTTTCAATGCTAGAGAGGCGCGGGAACGACTTCTGGTGGCTGAAGATCTCGCATAGCAGTTTAATCATGTGCGCTTATTAGCTGCCTACTACTTTTGTAATTATTCACAATTATATATGTATCAATGGCTTGCCTTTTGTGTGATGGAGGAAATTGCACATACCACCACTTCTTGGTGCAGTTTTTGCACATAACACAATTTGAGATTCTTTTTACACAAATAACCAGATTTTGACGTAAACTTTTGCACAAAAAACAACCTTACTCCATGTTTTCTTTTGTCTTCTAAAGACAAGTAGGTGCTTCGAAAAATACCTCCGTTCCAATGCTTAAAGCTTTGTATATTTTTCTTGAAAAGTCAAACCAAGTAAAGTTCGACCAAACTCTTAGAAGAATCTATCAGCACATATAATATTTTGTAGACACCATATGAAAATATAATTTATTTTCTATCTAATAATATTGATTTTGTATCTTGCATATTAATGCTTTTGGTAAAAACTTAGTCAAACTTAACATAGTTTGACTTTCTAAAAATCAATATAATCCTTAAGCTTTGGGAAGTGGTTCTAGACGTGGTCTAGACGTGTTTCTACATATTGCCTTCGCATTTGCTAAACGCATGGAGTTTCTTACGAAGTACAAAGTTTATTTTTCGAAATATTTTCGACTTTGTATTATTTTTATTCATTTTCCCCCTGGTTGTCATGTTTTCTGTCCGGCTTCCCCAGCCCATCCATCCGTAACCCACATGCGCGCGTGACACGAGTAGTGGGAGACATGGTGCCCAAAGGGATAGCTTTTATTAATGGTGGCGACGGTTCCCTAGGCCAATGCTGGCGATACGTCTCATCGTCGCTAGCTGTGCCTTCCCCATGCGGCCGTATTAATGCACACCACTGCTCCTTTGCGCCTCCGCGGCTGATCAAGTAAGTTTGATCATAAAAGATGATCACATAAGCTCGACGATTACCTATAACCTAAAAATTATCTTAATTTGTAAACGAAGACATAAAATAACTAGTTGTTTGATTAGGAAAGACAAAGGAAATTTCTATTGAGATTGAGTTCATTTCATAGTTGTTATAGACACATAGCAATATTACCGAGAGATAGGATTGTAGAGAAAGCAATCCATAGGTATTTTGGAGGGTTCTCAATCCTTTGAATCAAGCAAGCTCTATAGGAAAAATCCCTATGTGTAAAAATCCTACTCCGTACAAGATACCTTTAGAAATCCTTTGAACCAAACAAACTCGGATTCATATTAGTTGACTATAATATAGATATATCTAGACACATTTTAGTTCTAGATTCATCCATATCATTTGACAAGTAATATGAATCGGAGTGATTATATTAAATGGAGTACTAGTATATATTGTTCGAAAAAATTAAGTTATACTGTAATAAAGAAACCATTTCTGTGGTCAAACTGATTTGACGGGACAGTAACTGCACCAGGACGTAGTGGCGTGCTATCCTAGCCGAAGTTTTACTCGGCGCCTCGATGCAGCTGCTGAAGAATAAAAAAAGTCATATCCACTCCTACTCTTCATGTCCATCGTTTCCATCCTTGGCTCTCCACTTCCATCATCGTTCTCCACTCGCCAACCGCTGCTAGAAGTTTTTTCATCCTCTAGATCTCCCATTTGCATAGCTTTCTCTCCTCACCCCTCCGCAGAACCGCAGCACTCCTCCTTCCCGCTCGACTCTCCTACAAAACTCCAATCACACATACTTGCATCCGCCCTTTTAAATCCATCTCGTCTCCATGGCGGCATCGAACGACGACCAGCTGGATGGCGACTGGGGGAAGCTCCCCGCCGAGCTGTTCAATCTCATTGCCCAGAGTCTGGACGTTACAGTCGACGTCCGGCTGGCCGCATGCTCCAAAACGCTGTGCCGCCATGTCGCCGACAACATGAATCTACACCATTGGGATGGACCCTGCTTGCTGATGCCCGATTCTGCCCATTGGCACTATGATGATAGTAGTGCGCACCACACGGTGTACCACGTTGTGCCCCTCGACCATCCTCGGCGCACAGCCATCCTGCCGTTCATGGACAATAGATTCTGGGTTGGCATGAATGGCGACTGGATCGCCGGCGTGGACAGTGGTGGGAACTGGTTCCTCGCGAACATCTACACGCACCAAGAAATCTCCCTACCATCGTCGGAAACTTGCAACATTTTTCGGGAGGAATGGATTGGCTTCCCCGACTTGCCTCCTGAAAGGTACATGACGTATGGGCGTGCCATGTTTTTGTTGAAGATTGTAATTTGCGAAGTGCCCACAAAAGCTGGACATTACTCAGATTACAAGCTCATCGCTCTATTCAATTCTGGACTCGCTTACCTGGCTAATGGTAGCCAGGAGTGGAGGTTATTCTCTCTTGCTAGTTGGGGTGTAGATTACAGTGATGCCATCGAGCACAACGGCTTTATTGTTGCGGTGGATGGGTGGACCGGCACCACATATTGCTGGGATCAATCACAGGCTGGTAATTCTTCAATCCATATGATATACTTCGCAATAAATTTTAATATCAAGCCCATTCATGATATATTGTAACTGAAATAACTAATTGCTCACTAAGACTTTTTTTCACCTTTCAAATGACTGTGCACCATTAAATTATCCTAACCTGACTGAACCATTGCTACAAACGAATTACAGTAGTATATGCTGTGCACTAATCTGTCAACCCAAACCAGATTATTGCAGTATATGAATGCATTCCTGAATTAGTTACTGCATGCTCTTGTCAGAATATGAATAAGGAGCTTAGCCCTGGCCTCTTCATCAATTGATGCATGCAAACTTTCAATTTATTTCAATATTCGATGTACTCAAAGCATTACAATCATGGATCAGATAAGGTTGAGACATGTATCTACCATCAATGAATATGAGTGTAATTAACATACATCTCAAATGGGAACAATTTTATTTCTTCGAGATTTTATACAAGTATAATGACTGCATCCTCCATTTGATCCTACAAATGTGAAGTTGCAGCTACTGGTATTATTGTCTTCCCGAGCCATTCAAACACTATTTTTTGTTGTCTCCGTTTACAATGCAGATGCACACCTTGCCCCGCCATTCGTGATCCCATCACCGATGAAGGAACCATCTGGCAGATGGTTTTTAGCTCGATCAGCCGATGGCAAGCGCTTGATGATCATCCATGAAGATCGGTATATACGTAGCAATGATCACCTTGAGCCTGCAGAAGTTCTGCATCATGGTAATGGCCTTATCCTGCGGGAGTGTCCTGCCCCTGTCATACATGTTTTTGAGAAAGATCTATCCCTGATTGGACCCAATTGGAGTCGAGTTGACAGCCTTGGCACACACTCTCTGTTCATTGGACTGAATTATCCATTGAACCTGAAGATAAATGATGGCAATGCTCCTGATGGAACATTGACTCCATTCATGAGGTCAAATTGTGTGTACATCGCGTACTATGCATTTCGGGAACCAGCATTTAGTTGTATTTGTCGTTGTAACCTGCAGCAAGGGGAAAATGAGCTCATGGGAGTTATCACCCTTCCAGAAGATGGTTGGGGATTTCCCCGACAGGCGACAATGTGGTTTAAGCCTAGTCTGAAAAATATCCGCATGTTGATGCAACCCTAAACTGAGCCATGAATCTTTCTGGAGCAAATAATCTTTTTTGTACGATATGTTTGAACAATTTAGTAACCTGTTCTGTATCTTAAGATGCTCTTCCTTTTTTCTGAATCTTATATACCTGGACCCATTTCAGTGTGTCTGTTTACTCATTTTAGTGCGTATGTAAACCCACATTGAAGTAATCTAATCTTATAATTTAAAACGGATGGTGATGAACTCTGTATTTCCATCCTTCGTAAACCGTGCATGTCTGTTTATTTTTAGTTTCATTTCAGCAACTGTTATTAGTATATGCACACCTTTTTTTTAATGTTGAGAGGAGTATAAGGGCATTACAATGCTATATACTATATGGCGCTAATAGAGAACAAATGAATGTCAAAAGATTGTAAAATCCTCCAGGTACTCTCCTTGCAGCGCTAATTGCTGATGACAGACTGACTTCCTGTTGGTTCCGGTGCTTTAGCTAGGACAGGTGAAAAGAGTTTCACGCCCCTGCTTTCTTTTGCGTCGACGCTAGGACTACCGCTGGGATTAGCCTCTCCAACCGCCAAACGACGAGGAAATAATTCCTAGCGCCCTTGCAGTAGCGCCTGTGTTGGACATGCCCTAATGTTTTCCAGCTAAAAGATGCAATCTTTTAAGCACTTGGGTACGGTATTTCCCCACCAGCCTGGATGCAGGCCGCCAAACGCGTCTTAACCAAGGTTTAAAATAGCGTGCTAAATGAATTAGCGGCAGCCACCTTCAAACGATATGGACGCTATATCGTGGTAATAGTGTGGTATATTTTAAATAGCATTTTCAAAATAATACTAAATATAGCCTAAAAATAAATAATTTTACTAGAACGAATAGATATATATAGTCCAAAAGTGACTGAATCATACATACATAACCACATATAGAAATAGATCTCAAGTATATTAGAAGGCTAACATCAACATTTCACAAGGCAACAACATAGTATAAATTATTTATTAAAAAAATTAGCATTAGCGATATTATTTTCTGATTTAGAAGTGGAACCAACAGATTAGTTCATCACCACGAAAAAGTGAAAGCAACTTGCCTGAAAAAAATAGCGCGCTAACGCTATGAAGTTTTAGGGCGATATAGCATGCTGTTTCGCAAATAGCGCCACAGCGAGCAAAATTACTAAGCGTGGACCCTCTAGATATGCTATAGCGTGCTATTAGCTTCATTGAGGCCCTGGTTTGACAAAGCAGCCTGAGTACGTATCTAAAAAAAATATCAGCCTGAGGACGCATGCTTGTAAAAAAGAGAGAGCAGACTACAATTACTTCAGTCCCGAACCCTCTCTCTCCCACCCATACTCCCACCCACTTCTCCTCTTTTACACTAATGACTGCCATGAACGGCTCGCCTCCTCCTTCCACCGGCAGCTGCTTCGCCGACACAGATGAACATCACCGATATTTCCTGAACTCAGCCGATTTGATCCACCGCATCCTCCAGCAGCTTGATGGACGTCCAGTCTCTTCTATCCAGATCGTGACTAGAGAAGGATCTACGAGTACATCCGTTTCTTACCCTTTGGCAGCGTCGGTTCCATCTCTCGCGGTACTTTCTTCTCCGCTGGAAGCACCATCTGGCTCGGCACTGATTTCCCTGGCGGCGGCACCAGCTTCTCCGGCTGCGCCGACCCCAACCCCCGCGGCACGGTCTTCTCCGGTGGCGGCACCACCAAAAGATGCTGTAAGTTGTCCTGAACTCACTAGGATGCAGGTGTAAGTAGTCAATGATAGTTGGGATCTTAAACAAGTTCTTTTTTCTTTAAAATTTAATGACGGGAAACCGTAGTATTCTTCTGCAAATTTTTTTTAATGACGGGAAACAGTAGATGTTAAGTACTAGTTCTGGCAAAAAAAGATGTTTAGTAATATTATCCATCACAGAGCAGGGTTTCGCAGTCTGAACATACAAATATATGCTCCATGTTACCTGTTTCAGAAAGTCTGAAAGCTTGCTCAGTACCTGTAAAATCAAATTGTCTTGCTGCTGCTAGATTTTGTGCAAACTAATTAAAGAGATAGCTAGATGCATTTTCTCCATGTATGCTACGTTCTGATTTATATGCTGTTGATTGATATATACCGTGCTTAACTAGATGCAGAAGCAAACTCGCTCCAACGTCAATGAGCAACTACGTCTTAGGACTGTCGATTGTACATGTCCTCTGCACCGCCCCGAGTTCAGAATTCAAAGAAATTCACTAGCCAAAAAGCCAAAGGTGACGGGCAGGCGTGATGCAGCAATTCAACGTTGTATATTAAAAGGGCGAGGGAAAGGCCGCCCTAAACGGGTTGGTCACTCGGCGGACCCTCCTCAGCCCTCGCGCTTCTATGTGCAACTGGACGGCAACGATGACATGTATATGTTGGTCATCCCCAGAGAATTCAAGCAATGTCTGAAAGGGATTCTTCCCAGGCCTATCAAGCTCAAGACCAGCGTAGGCTGCGCCTGGTATGTGCACATCGATGAGTACCAGGGTGAACTGGTCTTGAAGGATGGTTGGTTCGGGTTTGCAGAGGCGCATGAACTGCAGCTTGATGACCTTCTCGTCTTCGAGGTGAAAGACACTTCCTTGATGAATGTGTTGATCTACGACAGTAACACCTCCACCCAGAGGATAATATTTTGTGCTGATCACCCTTAGTTGCATGCATGATCTGCAGTGTTTTTAGGAAGAGGGGATCAGAATAACCTCAATATTTTATTGAATTAACTAGATGCTGCTTTTGGACCTGGGTTACTCCCCTGCTGATGTTCAAGCTGAACTTGGTTTTTGTATTAAGCTGAACTGGGGATCAGATACACTGTGATGAGACTTTGTTAATTAGCTAATATAGTATATGTTAGACTTGTTTTATTTTATTTTAATTTACTGTGATATGCTGCGGTAGTTTCAATGTGCGGTCTGATGATTTGTATTATATGTAGGTACACGGAGCTCAATATTTTGAAATATTCATAGATTTGTAAGTGTAAATGTGATATATCCCAGATGTAGTCAATGCTATCTTGTACGAACTTGTAAAATCTCAGGGAAAAATACATTTTATTTTAGAAAGTGTAAAAGTGACCAATTTTTTGATCTGATTGTAGCAAACACAAGTGCAGATGGTCAAACCCCAAAAACTTCTCATATTCATTGTTACATGGTCGAGATATAAAGGTATTTCACGCACTGGTTTAATACTCAACTGCTTACATCCATGTTTGTTTGCAGTTTTTTTTGGACACCTCTTAATGCTCCCTCCGATCCATATTTTTTTTAGATACACAGTACAAACACAGACGCTCTCATATAGATGTATCTAGACACATATTAGTTGTAGAGACATCCATTTTATCATCATGTAATGAGGATCAGATGGAGTATCGTTTTCATTTTACCAAAAGAAATGGATATATTACTGTATAGTACAACGTAGCCTGAAGCCCTGAGCTCTGAATGCAATTTCTGTGTGCACACTGAACGGATCATAACCCACACGACATGTCTCACTGGTCTGTAGGTCCGGACCCCACCAGATACTGATAAAGCCCAGTGACCCGCCGGGTGAAGTTTTGTGTGTGGATTCCTGCGTACCTGGCTTCGTTCCTCCTAGACACGCGCATTTTTTTTGACCGGGGGACACGCGCATTTATTCCCTTGCTGATTGCTGATGTATCATTCTCAGTTTCTCACAGCCCCCTCATGTTCAGAACTTCAGATCTCCCCAGATCCCTCGCCGTCCATCTCCCCTGAGTCCTCTCTCTACACCACCGGCGTCCACCACCGCTCGGACTACGCGGCTTGGACTCCGTCCTCTACGGATGCGGCGACGTCGCATCTAAAAACTCCACTAAGGCGGCGCGGCATCCCCGATTCTCTCGGTCCATGGCTGCAATGGCGGTATGTTTCCCCCGAATCACTAGCGTTGCCGGTCACATCTTTATTATATCTAAGCTGTATTGCCGGTTGCTTAGCATTGTTTGATATACAGTACTTCTCTCAGCCAGTGTATATATTAATCCTCTGGTAAAGACTCGGGTTACACATGCACCCATGCTAGCTATGTTGGGACTGGATCTAATGTGTGCAGTAATAATCGTTCAAATATGCTATTGGTCAATCCACGGCCGATGATCACATATGAGGACACCGAGCATGCATGTCTGGCTTGTGGACTCTTTAGGCCGACGCTGATTTTTTTTTGTTTGCTTGGTCAATCTGTACTGGCGGATGATGAACTGCAGATGCATTATTCTGATGCTAGACATAGCCAGCAAGCATGCATGGCTCATGCTAGCTTGATTTCTATTCTCATAGCTACTATTTATATCGATTTGGCTTCTGCGATACAATGATACACTATGCTGAATAATTTGATGATACAAGGTTGTACATATCAGCCTAGCTAGATTCAGAAGCTTATTGTTCAGACTGTGTGTTTGATAAGAACAATGATCCGCTGAGTTTGCTAGGTGCCTTTTATTATGCATTTGCTTGGAATTACGGTCAGAAGCTAGAGGCATTATCTAATTGAGGCCTCTTTTTTGCAGTGTTCAAACAAGAAGCTCAAGCTTGGAGAGAGCTTATCATGGAAGGAGACATCTGTAGAGCCAGCCCCAGTGTGCAAGGTGTTTGGGCGCATCGATGAGGAGAATACCCCTGACAGCTTCTGCAAGGTACTATGTACATCGGAGTTAGAGGTGATTTCCATCCCCAGTCGTGTTCTACCCTGGTTTTACGGTGGGTGTCCAGAGTCCATCAACCTGAAGATGTCCACTGCATGCACCTGGATTGTGGACCTGAAGCAACAAGATGGCAATGTTTTAATGGACAAAGGATGGCCAGAGTTTGTCAAAGCACATGACTTGAAGGTAGGATACCTCCTGACCTTCAAGAAGCTTGACACCAAATCATTGCAGGTGCTCATATTTGGTTACAATTGCTGTGAGAAGGTTATATGGTGTTCAGGTTATCACCCATCGCTGGGGCAACAATATCAATCACAGCTGTATTAAGTTGTCTTACAAATGTTCTTTAGAGAGAGCTGGTCTATAATAGTATACTGCTCTCTTTAATGATGCATTGTGGTGAACATGATGGTACCATTACTGGATTGTGGTCACATGTGAGGGGGGATGTTGAAATGTATAATTGGATTGCCTAGCCCTTTCCATTAGTTCGGACTTTTGGTTGCGTTGGCTAGTGCATGAAGCTTGACAAACCTTATTTATGTGTACAGCTCTCTAGTTGTACTATTAATTATTATGTGCTTATGTTGGCTGGATTGTGATGAACATGAGATGTTTTGTTGTTTACGTAAAGAAAAAAACGTGATGTTTTTTTGAATCCTGCGCTGGATATGTTTTGCACAAACTAGTGAAGTGACCGCTGACAAAACATATTATGCGCAAATAGGCAACCCTCAGCAACGATCATGGGTTCAAGTGTCCAGGATCCAGTGCCTTGACATAAGCAAGGCACAGATGAACAGTACGGTGACTTGTAGATTTGGCCGTTGGATTGAAAATAGATAGCTAAGATCAAAGTACTGTAGCATGTAGCATATGTACTGTTCATGGTTCTAAAGCACATGCACTGTGGACGACGTACTGTAGCACATGTCATGTACATTGGTTGGTACTGTAGCAGTTACTAGTTAATAGTCATCTGTCTAATTATTTTTTATCCAACGGTTGAAAGGGAGGGGCAAGGCATGGTACGGAGTACTATTTATGTGTGCCTCGCCTTCATCAAGGCACTCGATCTCATTCCGGGTTCAAGTATTACCCCATGTAGCACCACTTTTTTTTTGGGTTAGCCAGACAACCTTCCCAATAAAAAAAAGTACTACCTTCCCTGCATGGGCCAATTGTTTGTACTTTTGGGCTGCCGCCGGCCATGTACATGGTGATTGCTGTCAGCCTGCTTACTTCGCTGATAACATTCCAAAAACACTTAATGGGCCTCCGACTCATGCCATTGGGGCCCTTCCTAATTTAAACACGGATATCCTATGATTGGCCCTCTAGAAACCGAGATTCTACATATAAAGTTATTTTTATTTCGTATCAATTATGATTATGATTCTTTTTAAATGCGCATAGCCAGTATGCGCATCTACATGGGCTCTATATTTTGATATATTCATATAGTCGATTTCAAGTTGTCAGGCCGACGATTTTGGTCCCTCCGTGGTGCATGTCAAAACTTTTTTTTCTCGTTTTTGAGGCCACCTAGCCCGACGAAAGCGGCCAAAACGTGGCGTATGGTGGCCCGGGACGTGGTGCATCTCGAAATCTCGGGTTCGCCGGCCGAGTCAACGCAAATCCGCACCGCCGAGGGATGTAGGGCCCAGATGGCAGCCTCTCTGGCATTGTTTTTTTTCTACATCGCGCCATCTCGTTCAACGTTCTCCGATCGAGCCGTTTACGATGCAGGATCATGGGTCCCGCATGTCATCCTCTATGAACCAAAATTCTTTCTATTCTTGGATTTTTTTGACCCCCTGATTTCTGGCTACTTCCTTTTTCTTTTGATCCCTTGCCGCCTTGGAAACGTTGAGACCGCTGCTGCTAAATGGGACCCGCATGTCATCCTCTATGTGCAATCAACTTTCTTTTCTTGGAGTTTTTTTTGGCACCTCAAATTTGGTCACTTGCCTTTTTCTTTCGATCCCCTGCCGCCTCTCAAACGGTGATACCGCTGCTGCTAACTGGGACCCGCATGTCATCCTCTATGTACTATAAAACTTTCTTTTCATGGATTATTTTTGGCACCTCAAATTTGGTCACTTGCCTTTTTCTTTCGATCCCCTGCCGCCTCTCAACGGTGATACCGCTGCTGCTAATGGGACCCGCATGTCATCCTCTATGTACTATAAAACTTTCTTTCTGGATTATTTTTGGCACCTCAAATTTGGTCACTTGCCTTTTCTTTCGATCCCCTGCCGCCTCTCAAACGGTGATACCGCGTGCTAATGGGACCCGCATGTCATCCTCTATGTACTATAAAACTTTCTTTTCCTGGATTATTTTTGGCACCTCAAATTTGGTCACTTGCCTTTTCTTTCGATCCCCGCCTCTCAAACGGTGATACTGCTGCTAACCGGGACCCGCATGTCATCCTCTATGTACTATAAAACTTTCTTTTCTTGAATTATTTTTGGCACCTCATATTTGGTCACTTACCTTTTTCTTTCGATCCCCTGCCGCCTCTCAAACGGTGATACCGCTGCTGCTAAATGGGACCCGCATGTCATCCTCTATGTACTATAAAACTTTCTTTTCTTGGATTTTTTTGGCACCTCATATTTCGTCACTTGACTTTTTCTTTCGATCCCCTGCTCTCAAACGTGATACCGGCTGCTAAATGGGACCCGCATGTCATCCTCTATGTACTATAAAACTTTCTTTTCTTGGATTTTTTTGGCTCCTCATATTTGGGCACTTGCCTTTTTCTTTCGATCCCCTGCCGCCTCTCAAACGTGATACCGCTGCTGCTAAATGGGACCCGCATGTCATCCTCTATGTACTATAAAACTTTCTTTTCTTGAATTATTTTTGGCTCCTCATATTTGGGCACTTGCCTTTTTCTTTCGATCTCATGCCACGTTTGAAACGTTGAGGAACCTGCTGGCTCATGGGACCCGCATGTCATCCTCTATGTGCTATAAAAGTTTCCTTTGTTGGATTTTTTTCACCCTCTGATTTTTGGCTTGCCTTTTTCTTTTGATCCCCTGCCCCCTTTGAAACGTTGAGTAAGCTGTTGGCTCAAGGGACCCGCATGTCATCCTCTATGTCCATCAACTTTCTTTTCTTAGATTTTTTTTCACCCCCTAATTACTAGCTACTTTCTTTTTCTTTTGATCTCAAGCCGCATTACAAACATTGAGACCGCTGCTGCAAAATGGGACCCACATGTCATCCTCTATGTACAATAAATCTTGGATTATTTTTGGCTCCTGATATTTGGTCACTTGCCTTTTCTTTCGATCTCATGCCGCCTTTGAAACGTTGAGTAAGCTGCTGGCTCATGGGTCCCGCATGTCATCCTCTACGAACAATAAAAGTTTCCTTTCTTGGAGTTATTTTTACCCCTAATTTCTGGCTATTTGCCTTTTTCTTTTGATCCCCTGCCCCCTTTGAAACGATGAGGACGCTGTTGGCAGGTCGGTCCCACATGTCATCCTCTATGAACAATAAAAGTTTCCTTTGGTGGATTTATTTTTGACCCCTAATTAATTTCTGGCTATTTCCTTTATTTTTCTTTTGATCCCCTGCCGCCTTGGAATTGTTGAGAATGCTGCTGCCTCATTTTTCTTTTGGTCCTGTGCCGCCTTGGAAACGTTGAGACCGCTGCTACAAAATGGGACCCGCATGTCATCCTCTATGTACAATAAAGTTTCTTTTCTTGGATTATTTTTGGCTCCTGATATTATGTCACTTGCCTTTTCTTTCGATCTCATGCCGACTTTGAAACGTTGAGGATGCTGCTGCCTCATGGGTCCCGCATGTCATCCTCTCAGAACGATAAATGTTTTGTTTTCTTGTATTTTTTTACCAACTGATTTTTGGCTTTTTTTATTTTCGATCCCCTGCCGCCTTTGAAACGTTGACTCCGCTGCTGGCTCATGGGTCCCCGATGTCAGCCTCCCCGTACAAGAAACATGTGATATTTTATTTTGCAGACAATAAACGTTGTATTTCGCTCTGAGCTATTGCAAACGGATAAATTAAATCTTTATATCTACATAAACAAACTTATATGTTGAATCTCCTTGTTTTTTGTTTTTGCGAAGCATAGGACTTTCCTGTTTTTTTTTTTTGAGAAAAATCCGACCTTTCCTGTTTTGGAGTGGGCTGAAATTGTACGAGTCAAAAGGCCCAGCAGTATAGTTCGAAGGCCCAGATGTCCAGATACAGCCCAATTAAAATCTTTCTTTTCTTGGATTTTTTTCACACCCTGATTTCTGGCTACTTCATTTTTCTTTCGGTCCTGTGCCGCCTTGGAAGCGTTGAGACCGCTGCTACAAAATGGGACCCGCATGTCATCCTCTATGTACAATAAAGTTTCTTTTCTTGGATTATTTTTGGCTCCTGATATTATGTCACTTGACTTTTTCTTTCAATCTCATGCCGACTTTGAAACGTTGAGGAAGCTGCTGGCTCATGGGTCCCGCATGTCATCCTCTATGAACAATAAAAGTTTTCTTTGTTGGATTTATTTTTTTCCCCTAATTTCTGGCTATTTGTCTTTTTCTTTTGATCCCCTGCCCCCTTTGAAACGATGACGACGCAGCTGGCAAGTCGGTCCCACATGTCATCCTCTATGAACAATAAAAGTTTCCTTTGATGGATTTATTTTTGACCCTAATTAATTTCTGGCTATTTCCTTTTTTATTTTGATCCCCTGCCGCCTTGAAATAGTTGAGGATGCTGCTGCCTCATGGGTCCCGCATGTCATACTCTCAGAAAGGTAAATGTTTCTTTTCTTGAATTTGTTTACCAACTGATTTTTGGCTTATTTTTTCTTTCGATCTCCTGCCACCTTTAAAACGTTGACGACGCTGCTGGCTCATGGGTCCCCAATGTCAGCCTCCCCATACTGCAAATCCTCTTTCTGCAAAGGTTGTATTTCTAGATAGATAAGGTGGATTCGAATCTGCCATGGTTCAGGCAGCTCAGGTAAGCCTTCTTGCACTAATTAATGGAAGTAGTGTATCGCAAGGTCAAGACATGTGGCTCGGTGTAATGAATCTATATGAATCATGTTGTGGGTTCAATCTGATAGTTCTCTAACAGGTCAGCCAAAATAGAAATTAAGTTTTTTTCTAAAAGGGAAATGCAAATTAAGATGAACACAAACATTAGTTATCATAATAGCTGATCATACATACATACTTGCTAAGAGCAAAAGCTTGCCAGAGTTTTACCACCCATACAATTAATTAGCAGTTCAGATAAGATAACCTTATATAAGTATAACTACAAATGCATTTGCTAAGGGCTCATGGGACAACAGAACTAGACAACCGCGAACTTTATGACCAGCATGTCACAGCGGCATCGAAAGATCTTGACCTTCAACTTTGATCCAATGCGAAGTTTGGCACCGTCAATGAACTTTTTCCACCTGGAAGTAACAGCCAAGCGGCCATCTGTGGGACTGACAGAGTACCGTCCCTCCACGGTGAGACCTTCACTCTCCATGACGAGGGATATCTTGCCCCTTCGGCCAGCATTGAGATCCTTGGAGATACTTTTAGGCAATTTCTGATTCAAAGCAAGAGATACCACCAAAAATTAGTCAATGGCACCAATGCACTGAACCATGTGAGACTTTGAGCAGAGAAGACATCAAGATAAGAGCAGTTATGTTGTCATATACTCACGAACATAGCCTTCAGATGCGTCCTGGTCACCACACGGGTGGCCACAGCAATGAGCTGAGACCTCGGTGATCTGGCTGGGGCAGGTGCATGAGCCTGGGCTGGTACACGAGCTGGTGCTGATGCAGGAGACTGCTGGGCAGGTGCAGTAAACGGTGCCTCTAGAGGAACCGGTGCTGATGCAGGAGACTGTTGGGCAGGTGCAGTAAACGGTGCAGCTAGAGGAACCAGTGCTGATGCAGGAGCCTGCTGGGCATGTGTAGTATATGGGGCCTCTACAGGAACCAATGCTGATGTAGGGGACTGCTGGGTAGATGCAGTAAACGGAGCTGGTACAGGAACCGGTGCTGATGCAGGAGAGTGGGAAGCCGGTGCCGGTGCTGGTGTGGTTGCCCTTTGTGACATCCGCTCCTGTTCCGTCAGGGGATCTGCAGCTTTGATCATGTTAAACCCAGCAAGCTAGAACAGAGGGAATGGTTTAGAACAACTGCTCAGAATGCAGTTATCAAAAGATATGAGTAGAAAAAAGTTACATATTATATATTTGGAAGTGTCTCCAACTCTGTAAGCAGTTACGTATATCTGCCCGTTTGAGTTTCTGATCCTCAGCTCGTCGCCCTTCTTCAGACCGTAGTCAAAAGCAAACTTTCTCCAATCATGTCCATACAAATATGTGATGGCCTGCGTCTTGTAGACATACACCTCATAGACCGTGTAGGTGTTCATCAATTTGCCATTGCCATGCATAGTGAAAGATCCTTCATGCGGACACATCTGGTTAATCATTGGACGAAGTTCACAAGGTACAGTCTGCATGTGAAAATTGATACAAATGTAAGAAGCAGGAAGACTAAAAACAAGACTTTACTATATGCCAATTCATGCTAAACCACTGAGAATACATACCTGTAACTCTGTGAAGGAGCTACTAGAAAGGTAGATAGAGCCATAGGAGGTGTTATATGCGGGGTATGTACATGGGCCCGCCATATTCCCGCAAGCTCGGCATCGGGATGGTGAAGGAAACATGGGAGGTACTACTGGTGCGTAGCGCTGAACGTAAGTGGAAGAATTAGGTTGTGTAAAGTGCATAGTTCAGAGCAATGCAAATGTTGACAAGCAAGTGCATAACACTATGTTACAAACTGAACAGTGAAAAATTAGTGTATGATGAATATAAGCATGCTAATTTGGTGTTTCCGAATTCCAAAAAGCATTAGACAGAGCCGGTGATAATATCAGACATAAATCATGGCATGTATATGTGGCTTAAGAAAATATACCCGAACCCTTGGATGGTTACGGCCCGGCTGATCCTTGGACTTGAGCTTATATAAGCATCCAGAAGGTGGGGCTGACAGTAACTTGGTGGCAGCCTCTGCAGATGCCTCATCAGCAGCAGTTGCAATCCTTTTGACCAATGAAGGCTTAGCAGTTTCAGTCTGCATATAAAAATTGAAGAGCAACAGACATCAGCAGTGATATATAAAATGAATCTATGAGACACTGATGCATATAGTGCTGGATGTAAGTGGAAGAATAGGTGTGTGTGTTTCTGAACTATTGGTAAGCATTAGACAAAGCCGGCAATAAACAGACAAAAATCAAATCATGTATGAGGATTAAGAAAATATACCTGCTTACTGAAAAGGGTACCACCCAGCTGGCCCGTGGCCTTGTGCTTGAGGAGGTTTTCAGAAGATGGTGGCAGCACCATCGTCTTCACAGCAGCCTCATCAGGATCATTTTTTATCCATTTGAGTAGAGGAACAGAAGTTTCATCCTGCATATGAATAGCAACAGAACTCATCATTGATATTTAATAAATCTATGAGATAGACTGATGCAAATAGTGCGGGGTGTAAGTGGAAGAATAGGGTTGTGCATAGAGAACAGTTGACAACAATGCAAATGATTACAAAAGAAGCCAATGGAAATCAACAGTTTATATACTGGATGAGACAGACTGAAAAGTGAAAAATTAGTGTATGATGATTGTAAGCAAACGCAGTGTTTCTGAACTTTTGGTAAGCATTAGACAAAGCCAACAGTAATTAAACAGATAATAATGAAATCATGTATGTGGATTAAGAAAATATACCAGATTCATTAAAAGGTCACCACCCAGCTGGCCCATGGCCTCGTGCTTGTAGAGGTTTTCGGAAGATGGTGCCGGCACCATCGTCCTCACAGCAGCCTCATTAGCCCCATTTTGCATCCACTTGAGTAAAGGCGCAGCAGTTTCAGCCTGCATAAGAATGGGAACAGATCTCAGCAGTGATATTGAATGACTCTGAGACAGACTGATGCATATAGTGCTAGATGTAAGTGGAAGGGTATGGCCGTGTATGGACAACAGTTCACAACAATGCAAGGGTGTGTTCGGTTCTGAAACAGCGTGGAATGGAATGGAATGGTTCCATTTCAGAGGAATGGAATGGTTACATTTTTGTTCGGTTGGGAAAAATGGAGAGCAGAAGAGATCGAGGTTAAACTAACCAATTGTCTCAAAATTGTAATTAACAATTGCAAATGACATTTTAATCTCAAAGTCGTAATTAACAGCGCCTAATGGTGCTCTTTTAATCTAAAAATCGAAATTAACATCATTTTATGTTGGGTTAGGGGAACTGGAGTAGATGAACATTACTGTATGATGATTGTAAGCAAACGAATTTGGTGTTTCTAAACTTTTGGCTTCGAGATCTTATGGGTTTCAACTCTAGCCTACCCCAACTTGTTTGGGACTGAAAGGCTTGGTTGTTGTTGTTGTTGTTGTAAACTTTTGGCAAGCATAGAAAAAACCGACAATAAACAGAGAAAAATCAAGGCATGTTTTGTGGATTAAGAAAATATACCATATTCATTAAAAGATCACCACCCAGCTGGTGCGTGGCCTTGTGCTTGTAGAGGCATTTAGAAGATGGGGGCGGCATCAACATACTGGCAGCCTGATCAGCCGCAGTTTTGATCTTCCTTTTGAGTAAAGGCCCTAAAGTTTCAGTCTGCATATGAATAGCAAAACAAAAGGCAGACCTCAGCAGTGATATTGAATTACTGTATGAGATAGACTGATGCATATAGTGGATGCTCTTAGCCTTTTGCAGCGTGAACACTAGCTATGGACAGACAAAAAACTAGTTAACTCAGCTTTGTCTAGATATGAATGTACTACCACCATCCAAAAGCTTAAGCCTTATTTATTTTTGAGAAATCAAAACAAGCAAAGTTTGACCAAAATTTTAGAACATTCTATCAACAAATATAATACTGTGTAGATACCGTAGGAAAATATATTTTATTATCTATTTAATGATATTAATTTTGTATTTTGCATGTTACTGATTTTTGGTAAAAGCTTAGTCAAACATGGTATAGTTTGACTTTCTAAAAATAATATAAGCCCAAAGCTTTGGGATGGAGGCAGTAGTATCTAGAGCTAAAACACATCTAGATACATCCGTATCTACAGATAGTTGAGTCAATTAATTTGGATCTGAGGGAGTATCAGATTCAGACTACATCATGGTAAGTTGGTTAAAAAAATTACCCCTGGGCGGTCCCTGCCCAGCTCGGCAGTGGCATTTCGCTTCTTGTGCTGCAGATCGGGCCATGCTCCTGCAGCAGGTGGGGCGCTATTCTCGTTCCCCATAGCCTCAGCACGGAACCTGGAGGTACCAACCTGATACAGAGAATATAGAGCATGGTGTCACAGAGGCTTTACGCACAAACAGCTGAAGACATGTGCTACTTTAAGCATATTCCAGAACAGGAACAGATTGAGGATGCAGAGACCAGAGAGACACTTAAAAGGTAAAGAGTGGATAAGCAAACGGAGTACCTGCTTCGCGGGGCTGGGGACGCAGCTCAGGCTCAGCCAACTGCCCACATGCGTGGTGGCCTTACGCTCCATTGCCCCCACCGCCGAGGTCTTGCCTTTCCTGTACAAGCTGACAAAAGATACAGTGAGGATCAGCAGAAACTACAAAGGTTGCAAATGTCGACAAATAAAGGAAGAACACCCCAATCCAAGCAAAGGTAGCCCCCGCCCCCACCCCCATCAATCACTCCCAGCTCGAGGGTGACCAGAAAGACACCCCTTTGCCCAGAATAGGAAAGAGATGCGCAAGATATCGAGGAGAGGAAAAAAGAACCGATCTCGAGAAAGGAGAGAACATTACTAGTCCTACCTAATCCGCTTGGGCTAGATGCAGCTTGCCCCTCCAAGCTGGATGCCTGGACGGTGGAGGCGAAAGGAGGGGATCGAGCTAGCGGCTTGCATCCGTCGGCAATCGGCACTCGATCGGGAGAGAAGGGGTGCTACATAAAGGGGAGGGGTAACATATTTTATTACACAGTGAACTTACTGATGTGACTAGTCATTACATGTCTCACTGAAACTAGGGCCCATAGTGTGGCACCCCAAATTTACTTGAAGCTGCCCGGCGGGACGCATTGGCGCGTCAAGAAACCCCCGAATTGTAGCGGGGAAATGAAACATTTCACAAAAATTCGAAATTCAAGCACACCGCCACGCGCCAAGCACGCGGCTGTTCCTTCCTCTTCCTCGGTTCCTCCTCCCCTATCCGAAAAAACCCCAAATCCCAAGCTCAAACCAAAAAAAAAACAAAAAACAAATCCCCTGGCCGCCATGCATGTCCTCGTTAACCCGCTGGAGATCGTTCCCGGACGATGCGGACCACCCGCCCTGAGATCCAGAATTCCGTCCACCTCGAGGCACTGCGTGCTGTCTCGCAGCAGCGGCTTGAGGGCGCTGAAGAGGAAGTTCCGCCGGAAAGTGCTCATGGCAACCGTGCAAGCTCACCGGCGTGCTGTATCCCGAGAGGAACTGGTCAAAGCTTTGCTATTCGCCACACACAAAAAATTGCGGGCCAAGATCTGGTCAAAGCTTCGTCGATGGCTTGCCGCGAGAGGCTTGGAGTCCAGAGTCAATAAACTAGCTGCTCGAGGACTTGGGCGGTTTACACGGATTCATATTAACTGACTCAAGTTTGTTAGTCTAGTTAACAAATGCATCTAGATACATCCATATCTAGACAGAATTGAGTCCATTAATATGAATCAGAGGGGAGTACCTGAAAGTGTTTCATGCTACCAACTAATGCGCTGGCAGGAATCGCTGTAGAAGTAATTGTGCTACTACTTGTACGATGAACTGATTGTGTGGGTGTCGAATTTTGCAACGCGATCATCCACTGAATGCTTAATCTAGCGCCAAAGGCGTACAAATCATAACATACTACAGCACCAGAACATAAGAGTACGAATCATAAAGTAGCTCAACATTTTGCATCAGGGCTGGGTGGTCCTGAGACTACCGGGACGCCCCTGATGATCTCCGGGTGTGCATCCTCTTCAACGCAAAGCTGTGTACTCGGTCCACGGCCTCCTTCTGTAGGCTGGATAATCTCAGGTGCAGGACCTTCGTCTATGAGAGGCTCGTCATCAGTACCATCCACAGGTGCATCAGGGCTGGGTGGTCTTGAGACTACCCGGACGCCCGTGATGATCTCCGGGCGTGCATCCACTTCAACGCAAAGCTGTGTACTCGGTCCACGGCCTCCTTCTGTAGGCTGGATAATCTCAGGTGCAGGACCTTCGTCTATGAAAGGCTCGTCATCAGTACCATCCACAGGTGCATCAAACTGAGATTCATCTTCAAATCTCCCATCAAACTGAGAGACCTCTTTAACTCTATGCTTCTGCAATTAGTACATCAACCGATTAGACAAACATCTAAGGGATGCAACCTGAACAAATGCCGTTTTACATATTTACCTTCTCATCTGGCACAGCACATGTCCCAGAGCTGAAACCCGTTTCCTGAAGCAAGCGCTTTTTCTCTCCTTCCCGTCCATCCATCTGCAACAAGTTAAATTTGAGTACAGAACCTTGCACAGCAATGCAAACTATTGATTGAAACAGCGGCAGCATCAATATAAATAATTAACTACATATGCCAGCACACATACAGTGTGAGCAAGATCTGCTTCTCCTGCTAAAGGATCATTATATGGTTCACCATGCTAAACCCGCCTAACATATGTGCGGTCCATCCCAAAAATGTGTAAATGATCTGCCACTACAGGGTGAGGCCTCTTCTCACCATTCATACATGTGCAGCGCGGGCAATACACGTCCAGGTTGTGACCATCATGAGCTCTAATAAACCCCATAAAGGGTTGAACACCATTTATATATGAAGGGGAACATAAGTGTCCATGCAGTTTCCAAGTTCTGTCCATCTGTTTAATTATGAGATACAGTGGTTGGTGATTAATTTAAGGCGAAGTAGGAAATGTATATCCATCGAGTACAAAACTATACTACATGATTATGCATTTCAGCAATCATGTCGAGTACAAAACAAAAAATGCCCATCGACATTTTAGCAAACAGATCGTGTACAAAACTCTGCCATGGCATTTCAGCAAATTAACGGATCGAGTGCAGAACTGACTCTATATGCCCACGCAAATGAACAAATTGATCGATGACAAATCGAGCGGAAAACTATAAAGTGCCAATTAGTTCGAGCATACTGACGAATTTTTTTAGCAGCATCAAGAAAATATAAATCGTTAGGCTGTCTTGCCCGATACATGATTGAGCTAGAGATAGCAGCCCTACCGTGGATCAACTTGACCGCCGGTGCGTCTCGAGAAGAACGACGGGGAGGGGAAGCTTCTTCTTCGCACGGACGGGACGGGGAGGGGAAGCTCTTCGCACGGACGGGGATAAGTTGTGTACGGGTGGGTGGGGGGTCATGCGGCCGGGCCGCCGGGGTGATAATTAAGGTTGGTAGGTGGCGTTTAATGGAGTTGCGTGTGTAATTTGCCGTGCACAAGGTTGAGGAATAGGCGGTTCCCTTTGCCGCGCGCACAATTCAAACTATCCCGCCCATGTAGTTTAAATTCGCCATATTTTCGTTAAATCGACATAAAGTCATGTGAGTGGGGGAAAATTAGCAAAGTTGCTTGAAAAATAGTAAAACTCTGGAATTATCCTTTAAATATGCTCTACTTCGTGTGAAAATCGGGGTGTGGAAGCATGTTGAGCTGTTTTATTTGTACTTTCTTCATTAAAACTCCCATTTTATGCACTTTGGATGGAAAGAAATCATTTGTACATAAATTTTGACAACGCCATTTGCAAACACTAATTGTTTACATGCCAAGATGCACCCATCCACCAAATATATATGTGGCAAAAGTTTATCACAATCTAGCAGATATGCATAATTAGTGAGGGACCCCTTTTGATTTTGTGCAATTTCCACTAATTAGGTAGAGATCGAGAAGGGTTAATTAATTAGGCCATGTTAGGGGTTATGTGTTTTAATAGGTTGTGTGGATTCAAATACAACTTCTTTATTTGTGTGCTATGATTAATCAAAACTAGATCGATCGACTGCGCACACATTATTAGAGGCGCATGCCTTTGCGCACAAAGTGCATGTGTGTGTTGTTGGAGAGAGAGAGAGAGAGAGAGAGAGAGAGAGAGAGAGAGAGAGAGAGAGATAGAGGTAGAGAGAGCTACATACGAGAGAGCGATTGAAATCCCCAAATTAAACACATATATATGCATGGCACATTTAATTTAATTAGAGGACCGCGAGGCACCCCTGGCCTGCTTGATGCATAATTAAGTGTCATTGGCCTATATATATAGGGTTTAATTAGGGTTTAGGGTTTAGGGTTAGGAGGTTAGGGTTTAGGGTTTAATGTTTATGGTGTTTAGGGTTTAGGGATTAGGGATTAGGGTTTATTTAGGGTTTAAGGTTTAGGGATCATCGATCGAGTGCGCACACACACATTATTAGAGGCACACGCGCCTTTGCGCATAAAGTGCATGCGTATATGTGTGTGTTTTTTGGCCACCAACGACATATAGATGATCGAGAGAGAGAGATTGAAATCCCCCAAGAATATGTTCAAATATATATTAAAATATATGCACGAATTAATGCATGCATGGTAGGCCATGCATGCACACTAATTATATATATATTATGAGGAAACTTAATCAAATGTGTTTTCATTCGAGAGAACTTGTCAAAATTCAAGTTAATTAATTTATCATCGATAATTATATAATTATTTAATGAATCTCAGGGAGATGTTATACAACATATGATCGATATATAGGCCATGTATATATTAATTGGTTTTAATCTACCGTTTTTGCTAGCTAGCTGCATGCTATATATAGAGCATGTTTTTATTAGATCGGGTTATAGCTAGTATAGTTTAGGGTTATGTGTTTTAATTAACTAGGGTTTGATTAGCTAGGGGTTAGTTATATATATATGGTTTAGGGTTAATGCATGTCACATTTAATTTAACTAGAGGACCGCGAGGCACCCCTAGCCTGCTTGATGCACAATTAAGTGTCGTTGGCCTATATATATAGGGTTTAATTAGGGTTTAGGGTTAGCTAGCTGGGTTTAGGGTTTAGTGTTTTGGGTGTTTAGCTAGGGTCTAGGGTTTAGTGTTTAGTGTTTACTGTGTTTAGAGGGTCTAGGGTTTAGTGTTTAGGGTGTTTAGGGTCTAGGGTTTAGGGTCTAGTGTTTAGGGTCTATGGTTTAGGGTTTAATTAGTGTTTAGGGTGTTTAGGGTTTAGGGTTTAGTGTTTACGGTGTTTAGGGTCTAGGGTTTAGGGTTTAGTGTTTAGGGTCTAGGGTTTAGGGTTTAATTAGTGTTTAGGGTGTTTATAGGGTTTAGGGTTTAGGGTTTTAGGGTTTAGGGTTTAGGGTTTAGGGTTTATGGTTTAGGGTTTACGGTGTTTAGGGTCTAGGGTTTAGGGTTTAGTACATGTTTAGGGTGTTTAGGGTCTAGGGTTTAGTGTGTTTAGGGTGTTTAGGGTTTAGGGGATTAGGGATTAGGGTTTTAGGGTTGTTTAAGGTTTAGGGATCATCGATCGAGTGCGCACACACACATTATTAGAGGCACACGCGCCTTTGCGCATAAAGTGCATGCGTATATGTGTGTGTTTTTTGGCCACCAACGACATATAGATGATCGAGAGAGAGAGATTGAAATCCCCCAAGAATATGTTCAAATATATATTAAAATATATGCACGAATTAATGCATGCATATGGTAGGCCATGCATGCACACTAATTATATATATATATTATGAGGAAACTTAATCAAATGTGTTTTCATTCGAGAGAACTTGTCAAAATTCAAGTTAATTAATTTATCATCGATAATTATATAATTAATTAATGAATCTCAGGGAGATGTTATACAACATATGATCGATATATAGGCCATGTATATATTAATTGGTTTTAATCTACCGTTTTTGCTAGCTAGCTGCATGCTATATATATAGAGCATGTTTTTATTAGATCGGGTTATAGCTAGTATAGTTTAGGGTTATGTGTTTTAATTAACTAGGGTTTGATTAGCTAGGGGTTAGTTATATATATATGGTTTAGGGTTAATGCATGTCACATTTAATTTAACTAGAGGACCGCGAGGCACCCCTGGCCTGCTTGATGCACAATTAAGTGTCGTTGGCCTATATATATAGGGTTTAATTAGGGTTTAGGGTTAGCTAGCTGGGTTTAGGGTTTAGTGTTTTGGGTGTTTCGCTAGGGTCTAGGGTTTAGGGTTTAGTGTTTACTGTGTTTAGAGGGTCTAGGGTTTAGTGTTTAGGGTGTTTAGGGTCTAGGGTTTAGGGTCTAGTGTTTAGGGTCTATGGTTTAGGGTTTAATTAGTGTTTAGGGTTTAGTGTTTACGGTGTTTAGGGTCTAGGGTTTAGGGTTTAGTGTTTAGGGTCTAGGGTTTAGGTTTTAATTAGTGTTTAGGGTGTTTATAGGGTTTAGGGTTTAGTGTTTAGGGTTTATGGTTTTAGGGTTTAGGGTTTAGGGTTTAGGGTTTAGGGTTTATGGTTTAGGGTTTACGGTGTTTAGGGTCTAGGGTTTAGGGTTTAGTGTTTAGGGTGTTTAGGGTCTAGGGTTTAGTGTGTTTAGGGTGTTTAGGGTTTAGGGGATTAGGGATTAGGGTTTTAGGGTTGTTTAAGGTTTAGGGATCATCGATCGAGTGCGCACACACATTATTAGAGGCACCCGCGCCTTTACGCATCAAGTGCATGCGTATATATGTGTGTTTTTTGGGCCACCAACGATATATAGATGATCGAGAGAGAGAGAGAGATCGATTGAAATCCCCAAGAATATGTTCAAATATACATTAAAATATATGCACGAATGCATTGTAGGCCATGCATGCACACTAATTATATATATATTATGAGGCAACTTAATCAAATGTGTTTTCATTCGAGAGAACTTGTCAAAGTTCAAGTTAATTAATTTATCACGATAATTATATAATTAATTAATGATTCTCAGGGATATGTTATACAACATGATCGATATAGGCCATGTATATTTTAATTGGTGTTAATCTACGGTTTGCTAGCTAGCTAGCTGCTATATATAGAGCATGTTTTTATTAGATCGGGTTATAGCTAGCTAGTATAGTTTAGGGTTATGTGTGTTAATTAAGTAGGGTTGATTAGCTAGGGTTAGTTACATATATATGGTTTAGGGTTAATGCATGGCACATTTAATTTTATTAGAGGATCACGAGGCACCCATGACCCACTCGATCGATGCACAATTAAGTGTCGTTGGCCTATACATAGGGTTTAATTGGGGTTTAGGATTAGCTAGGGTTTAGGGTTAGGGTTAGGGTACGTTTAGGGTCTAGGGTTTAGGGTTTAGTGTTTAGGGTTTAGGGATTAGGGATTTAAGGTTTTAGGGTTGTTTAAGGTTTAGGGATCATCGATCGAGTGCGCACACACATTATTAGAGGCACCCGCGCCTTTACGCATAAATTGCATGCATATATATGTGTGTTTTTTGGGCCACCAACGATATATAGATGATCGAGAGAGAGAGATCGATTGAAATCCCCAAGAATATGTTCAAATATACATTAAAATATATGCACGAATGCATTGTAGGCCATGCATGCACACTAATTATATATATATTACGAGGCAACTTAATCAAATGTGTTTTCATTCGAGAGAACTTGTCAAAGTTCAAGTTAATTAATTTATGACGATAATTATATAATTAATTAATGAATCTCAGGGATATGTTATGCAACATGATCGATATAGGCCATGTATATTTTAATTGGTGTTAATCTACGGTTTGCTAGCTAGCTGCTATATATAGAGCATGTTTTTATTAGATCGGGTTATAGCAGCTAGCTAGTATATATAGTTTAGGGTTATGTGTTTTAATTAAGTAGGGTTGATTAGCTAGGGTTAGTTACATATATATGGTTTAGGGTTAATGCACGACACATTTAATTTTATTAGAGGATCACGAGGCACCCATGACCCGCTCGATCGATGCACAATTAAGTGTCGTTGGCCTATACAGGGTTTAATTGGGGTTTAGGATTAGCTAGGGTTTAGGGTTAGGGTTAGGGTTAGGGTTAGGGTATGTTTAGGGTCTAGGGTTTAGGGTTTAGTGTTTAGGGTGTTTAGGGTTTAGGGATTAGGGATTTTAAGGTTTTAGGGTTGTTTAAGGTTTAGGGATCATCGATCGAGTGCGCACACACATTATATTATTAGAGGCACCCGCGCCTTTACGCATAAATTGCATGCATATATATGTGTGTTTTTTGGGCCACCAACGATATATAGATGATCGAGAGAGAGAGAGAGATTGAAATCCCCAAGAATATGTTCAAATATACATTAAAATATATGCACGAATGCATTGTAGGCCATGCATGCACACTAATTATATATATATATATTATGAGGCAACTTAATCAAATGTGTTTTCATTCGAGAGAACTTGTCAAAGTTCAAGTTAATTAATTTATCACGATAATTATATAATTAATTAATGAATCTCAGGGATATGTTATACAACATGATCGATATAGGCCATGTATATTTTAATTGGTGTTAATCTACGGTTTGCTAGCTAGCTGCTATATATAGAGCATGTTTTTATTAGATCGGGTTATATCTAGTATAGTTTAGGGTTATGTGTTTTAATTAAGTAGGGTTGATTAGCTAGGGTTAGTTACATATATATGGTTTATGGTTAATGCATGGCACATTTAATTTTATTAGAGGATCGCGAGGCACCCATGACCCGCTCGATCGATGCACAATTAAGTGTCGTTGGCATATACATAGGGTTTAATTGGGGTTTAGGATTAGCTAGGGTTTAGGGTTAGGGTTAGGGTACGTTTAGGGTCTAGGGTTTAGGGTTTAGTGTTTAGGGTGTTTAGGGTTTAGGGATTAGGGATTTAGGGGTTTTAGGGTTGTTTAAGGTTTAGGGATCATCGATCGAGTGCGCACACACATTATTAGAGGCACCCGCGCCTTTACGCATAAATTGCATGCATATATATATATGTGTGTTTTTTGGCCACCAACGATATATAGATGATCGAGAGAGAGAGATTGAAATCCCCAAGAATATGTTCAAATATACATTAAAATATATGCACGAATGCATGGTAGGCCATGCATGCACACTAATTATATATATATATATTATGAGGCAACTTAATCAAATGTGTTTTCATTCGAGAGAACTTGTCAAAATTAAAGTTAATTAATTTATCACGATAATTATATAATTAATTAATGAATCTCAGGGATATGTTATACAACATGATCGATATAGGCCATGTATATATTAATTGGTGTTAATCTACGGTTTGCTAGCTAGCTGCTATATATAGAGCATGTTTTTATTAGATCGGGTTATAGCAGCTAGCTAGTATAGTTTAGGGTTATGTGTTTTCATTAAGTAGGGTTGATTAGCTATGGTTAGTTACATATATATGGTTTAGGGTTAATGCATGGCACATTTAATTTAATTAGAGGACCGCGAGGCACCCCTGGCCTGCTTGATGCACAATTAAGTGTCGTTGGCCTATATATAGGGTTTAATTAGGGTTTAGGGTTAGGGTTAGGGTTTAGGGTCTAGGGTTTAGTGTTTAGGGTTTAGGGATTAGGGATTAGGGTTTCAGGGTTGTATAAGGTTTAGGGATCATCGATCGAGTGCGCACACACATTATTAGAGGCACCCGCGCCTTTGCGCATAAAGTGCATGCGTATAGTTTAGGGTTATTTGTTTTAATTAAGTAGGGTTTGATCAGCTAGGGTTAGTTACATATATATGGTTTAGGGTTAATGCATGGCACATTACATATAGTTTAAATCTCAAGAATGTTTATACATGATAGGCCATATGTGCAAAGGAATTTTTTTCCTCGTGAACTTGTCAAAATTCAAGTTTATCAGTGCCAATGGAAACTAGTCCAAAAAATTACATAGAGGACCAAAAGTACTAGACAATAACTAATAGAACCTGCAACTTTACAAAAAGGACCCCAAAACATATAGAAGAAAATCAATCGAGTCCTTCTGGACCGCACATCAGATCTCTGCTCCGCATCCTTTCCAGCAACTCCGTCGCCGGGGACGCACCACTTGGGACGGTGTCGCCGGTAGTCGCCAGGACGAAGGAGAAGAAGGGCCTCAGCAACGGCATATTGGCTCTGAGAAGGGTCGCTGAAAGTCCAAGATGTGCACGGGCAAGACGGATGACGCCGTCGTATGCCCCGAGCTTGTGAACTTTAGCAGCTTGACTTCCCCATTGGCCAGATCTGAAGCACTGACCAAAGCAAGCCTCACCGTTAGCGCCATCACATTGATGGCACCAGATCGGGGTTTGGCCGGCAAGATCCGCCAGATTCACCATAGGCCAGATCTGAAGCCGATGACGAGATCCCCGACTCCATTGCGCCATTCTGCTCATGGGAAACACTGGATCTAAGCTTACAACAACACTAACTCCCTCGGATCCAAATTAGCTGACTCAACTTTGCTTATCTAAATATGGATGTATCCACACATGTTTTTACTCTAGATACATACACGTCTAAGGAAAGTTGAATCAATTAATTTAGTTCGGAGGGTGTACAATATACAGAGAGAAGTCGGCCTCGTCTCCGGCCGGCGAGGCCGCCGGAGAGAAGGGGGAGAGGAGCCGGGGGAGTGGGAGAGACTCGAGAGAGAAAGAGAAGAGGAAGAAATGAGAGCTCCCTGGGGAAGAACATTATTTTTGTCGTTCTGCTCGTACTGTAGCTTGAAACTGAAAATTTCGGCCACGCGCCAAATCATCCCGCCGCATCCATTCGAAAATCCCGTGACCAGTTTTACCCTTTTAACCCTGGTCCGGAAGCTACAACCCACCGACCATGGAGGGCTCATTCGGTAACAATGAAATATCTTGCCTAGATCCCGAACCCTCCCCACAGGCCCACACCCACCCACCAACCATTCGCCCCATTAGCTCAAAAATACTCTCACAAGCCAAAGCTCTGACTCTCTACAGTACTAGATCTGCTTCGCCGCCGGCATACTCCTCCACAGCGTAGCCTTGATCGTGTTGGCTGTCCACCCACCTGATCCGCTCCCCCGCCGCCCTCGTCACCGACGGATCTGCTTCACCGCCGACCTCGCCACCGACGGATCTGCTTCACCGCCGACCTCGCCACCGACGGATCTGCTTCACCGCCGACCTCGCCACCGACTACCTCGCCGCAGCGGCTGTATCAACTTCACCGAATACCTTGCCAGCCAACCAGATCTGCTTCACTAACGCCCGCTTCTACTGAAACATGGTCGATTCATCGTCTCCCGCGTTCGCCGCCGCTGGAATGCAAGTTGCCGCCCCCGTCCACCCCGCCGCAGCTTGGTTAGTACGCTGGCCCGTTAGATCGCGGTGTTTCTTTAGCCATGTTTTGTGTAGTTATTTGCAGATCTCATATGCCGTTAACTTTCTTGATGTGTTGCTTCGCATGAAGTTTGTTTAAATGTTGTACAGTACAAAAGCATTATCCGGTCGCTACCATCCTGTTCATTCTACTGACACCTGTGTGCATCCACATATTTATAGCCTTGTACCCATTCATTTGCTGCCAACTGTTTTTGTACTGCATGCTATTGTCGCACTGCTTTTATAGTCGTGCTATGGGCATTTCCAATCTGCTTGTTCTTATACCACGTCATTAGCTCACCGCTAGCTGTTTTCTCGTGTCTGCTATTCTCACACTGCTTTTATAATCATGCTATGTGCATTTCCAATCTGCTTGCTCTTATACCTCGTCTTTAGCTTATATAGTTATTGCTGCGTGCATGTCTGGTCTTTGTATTATCGTAGACTGACTTGTCAATGTTATTTTTCCTTGGGATTGATCATGCGAACCACTTATTAGAACATCCAACATTAACAGCGGGGACGCTAGGTAAGGTTGGAATCTGAGTTCGTGGTTGGTAATTTTGGCAGTTTACTTCCGTTATTATCTATAACCTATATGCATTGTTCCTTATGCAAGAGATTAACACTTGGAACCCTGCCATAGCAATGCCATTCATGCTTTACTATGTTTCTGCCTATTTGATATGCTTGTCTTGGAGAAACTTCGAGGGTGATTTGAACCTGACATTTGGTCATTCTTAATGCCAGTTTACTTTATGTGTAAAACCTTGGCATTACCCTACTCTAAATCTGAATGTCTGAAATTCGTATCTCATGCAAAGCAACATCTAGTTGGTTTTAATTTGATATCTGGTAACTATTGGCTTATTCATTTGGCAGCTCAAGTTTTTTGTTATTTGAAACCAGCTGACTTGGTCTTAAATGTGATATCTAAACACAGATTAAGGACAATGGAGCAGGAGGATTAGCATTTCACTTGATGGCTGAACCTAAAATGATAGGCATGTTGACCACGACTAGTGCACGCAAGAGAAGGACCTGCAGTGAGCCAGTATGTGCTTAGTACATGCATCTTATCTTATCTTGTGCTTATTTCTGCTACATGTTGTTATCTGATCTCTACATTGCGTAATACATGTTTGAATAGTTAATTGTTGTAACTATGTTTACAATGTTACCAGAATGCTGTTTTAATGAAGCAGTCATCATTAGAAGATAGTCGCCAAAAAAGGATCTGTAGCGACCCTGTGCAACATTATGATGTAAGTTTGTGCTTAGTACAAGTTCCATACATGTCTTATTTATGCAACTTGTTATTATCTTATATCTACATTGCATAATAAATGTTTGCATAGTTCATCGTTTAACTCTTTTTGCATTATTATCAGAATGCAGTTGTGATGAAGCAATCTTCATTAACTGTGAGGCCCACAAAAAGTTCTGATCTTTCTTCTGATGCATCTTCTCATAGCCGTCAACCTAGACCATTTCTTTCATCAGACAGTAAATATCTCAAGGCTGTACTTTATAAAAGACATGGTATTGCTGCTTTAAGATCTGTAGCTGATATGTTGACAAAGAGTACACAAGATTCAATCAAGGCGATTGCCAAATGTCAACCTGTTATTGATGATGCTAATAGAAGTCCTCAATGATTCTATGTAATTTTTTTATTTGGGCACATTAATTGCCTTGTAATTTTCCTATTTGTTTTATTTGTGTATGTAATTGTGTGTATCATTGAAATCAGATTTTAGGCTCATGAAATTTAATGCAAGTTGACTAGTCAAACAAGTAGGGCCCTACAACAGATTGGGCCGGCCCACTTACAGTAGTGTGGGACCCACTTTCATTTTGGGCCGGCCCACTTCTTTAGTAGGCCGGCCCGGTTACACGATAGTGGGCTCCACATGCTTATTGGGCCGGCCCACTTGCTCTATGGTGGTCCCACATGGTAAATGGGCCGGCCCTTTAATAGGAAGGTGGGACCCACCTGTGTTTTGACCCGGCCCACTATCTTGTTGGGCCGGCCCACTTTCTAGATGGTGGACCCCACATACCAAATGGGCCGGCCCACTTTCTATATGGTGGACCCCACACACCAAATGGGCCGGCCCTTTAATAGGATGGTGGGACCCACCTGTGTTTTGGCCCGGCCCACTATCTCGTTGGGCCGGCCCACTTTCTACATGGTGGACCCCACATACCAAATGGGCCGGCCCATTAACAGGAATGTGGGACCCACATGTGTTTTTGGCCCGGCCCACTATCTTGGTGGGCCAGCCCACTTGCTATATTGTGGACCCCACATACTAAATGGGCCGGCCTTTAACAGGAAGATGGGTCCCACTGTGTTTTTGGCCCGGCCCACTATCTTGTTGGGCCGGCCCACTTGATATATGGTGGACCCCACACTAAATGGGGCCCTTTAACAGAAAGTGGGACCCACTGTGTTTTTGGCCCGCCCACTAGCTTGTTGGGCCGGCCCACTTGCTATACGGTGGACCCCACACACTAAATGGGCCGGCCTTTTAACAGGCAGTGGGACCCACCTGTGTTTTGGCCCGCCCACTTGCTTCTTGGGCCAGTTCTGTAAGGTGGACCCCATGTTAAATGGGCCGCCCATTTAACTTTTGACCAGTCAACATTAGAGGTTAGGCCCGGCCCACGTAACTAATGGACCGGCCCAGCTATATAGTTGACCGGTCAAACTATGTCATCTGGCCCGGCCCGCTTAAGACGTGGCAGGCCTCGTGTGGGCCTACCATCTACCACGGGGTTTCAGCCGGTTAACGCCGTTAACTGGCGTTAACGGCGTCTGCCACGTGTCAGTTTGCATGACGTCAGCAGTCAACGGGCTCCCGAAAACACTTCCGCAACGGTCCGATTTTCCGTGGCGGAAGGGCGCCCAAGCGCGACGGACCGAAAAAATCGTCGTTGGACTTTGCCTGACGCAGTTTCCACAACGGAACCCATATCGTCGGGTTAGGCCCATAGGCGACGAAAAATACCCCTTAGCGGACGATTTTGAGACGTTGTCTATCAGAAGTATGCGCATCTACATGGGCTCTATATTTTGATATATTCATATAGTCGATTTCAAAATTGTCATTAATTATATAAAGTTCCAAGATTTATTCTATTAGTGTGCAAGATCTTAGAGTGTATTTGTAGTTTAAAAAAAATGACAAACCTCTTCATCAGATTGTTGTTAACAAGTGCAGTGTTGTGAACCCAAAATATATTACATACTCCCTCGTAGATCAAATTTGATCTAATTAAGTTGAACTAAAACCCGGATCAACAATTAGTATGGATTAGATGCATGGAGTACGAAAAACAAATGAATAGGCAATATTTCAGTTTTTCCTTCAGTTGAGAATGCTAGAGCAGGACCCATTTGCCAGTAGCGTCCCTCAACATTTGAAGGTAAAAACAAACAGAAGGGATCGAAAAAAAAAGCATCCTACATATCTCGGCTTAAAATATATCGAGAATTCACATATTTCTTGTACATAGAGGCTGACATCGGGGACCCATTGGCCAGCAGTGGAAAAAAAATCAAAGAGAGGAAACAATTATCGTACAGAGAAGCTGACATGTGGGACGCATTTTGCAGCAGCGTCCTCAACTTTAACAAAGGCGGCAGGGGATCGAAAGAAAAAGCAAAGTTGCCAGAAATCAGCGGTCAAAAATAAATCCAAGAAACGAAATGTTTATTGTTCCTAGAGGCTGACATATGGGACCCACGAGCGAGCAGCGTCCTCAACGTTTCAAAGGCGGCAGGGGATCGAAAAAAAGGCAAGTGACCATATATCAGGTGCCAAAAATAATCCAAGGAAAGAAATTTATTGTACATAGAGGATGACATATGGGTCCCGTTTTGCAGGAGCCGTCTCACCGTTTCCAAGGCGGCACGGGATCGAAAAAAAAGAAAGGAAAGGTTTATCGTTCAGAGAGGCTGAGATGTGGGACCCATGGGCCAGCAGCGTCCTCTTAGTTTCAAAGGCGGCAGGGGATAAAAAAAAGGCAAATAGCCAGTAATTAGGGTAAAAAAAATCAAACAAAGGAAACTTTGACTGTTCATAGAGGCTGACATGTGGGACCCATGAGCCAGCAGCGTCTCAACGTTTCAGAGGCGGCATGAGATCGAAAGAAAAAGGCAAATAGCCAGAAATTATGGGTCAATAATAAATCAAACAAAGGAAAGGTTTATTGTTCATAGAGGCTGACATGTGGGACCTCTGAGCCAGCAGCGTCCTCAACGTTTTAATGGCGGCACGAGATCGAAAGATAAAATAAGCCAAAAATCATTTGGTAAACAAAATCCAAGAAAAGAAACATTTACCGTTCTGAGAGGATGACATGCGGGACCCATGAGGCAGCAGCATCCTCAACGATTCCAAGGCGGCAGGGGATCAAAAGAAAAAAAGGAAATATCCAGAAATTAATTAGGGGTTCAAAATAAATCCATCAAAAGAAACTTTTATTGTTCATAGAGGATGACATGTGGGACCGACGTGCCAACAGCATCCTCATCGTTTCAAAGGGGGCAGGAGATCAAAAGAAAAAGGCAAATAGCCAGACATTAGGGGTCAAAAATAACTCCAAAAAAGGAAACTTTTATTGTTCGTAGAGGATGACATGCGGGACCCATGATTCAGCAGCTTACTCAACGTTTCAAAGGCGGCATGAGATCGAAAGAAAAACGCAAGTGACAAAATATCAGGAGCTAAAGATAATCCAAGAAAAAAAGAAACTTTATTGTACATAGAGGATGACATGCGGGTCCCATTTAGCAGCAGCGGTCTCAACGTTTCAAATGCGGCTTGAGATCAAAAGAAAAAGAAAATAGCCAGAAATTAGGGGGTAAAAAAAACTCCAAGAAAGGAAAGCTTTATCGTTCATACAGGCTGACATGTCGGACCTATGAGCCTGCAGCTTACTCAGCGTTTCAAAGGCGGCAGGCCGGCAGGGGATCAAAAGAAAAAGGAAATAGCCAAAAATCAGATGGTGAAAAAAAATCCAAGAAAAGAAACTTTTATTGTACATAGAGGATGACATGCGGGTCCCATGAGCCAGCAGGTTCCTCAACGTTTCAAACGTGGCATGAGATCGAAAGAAAAAGGAAAGTGACCAAATATCAAGAGCCAAAAATAATCCAAGAAAAGAAACTTTATGTTACATAGAGGATGACATGTGGGTCCCATTTTGCAGCAGCGGTCTCAACGTTTCCAAGGCGGCACAGGACCAAAAGAAAAATGAAGTAGCCAGAAATCAGGGGGTGAAAAAAATCCAAGAAAAGAAAGATTTCAATTGGGCTGTATCTGGACATCTGGGCCTTCGAACTATCCTGCTGGGCCTTTTGTCTCGTACAATTTCAGCCCACTCCAAAACAGGAAAGTTCGGATTTTTCTAAAAAAAACAGGAAAGTCCTATGCTTCGCAAAAACAAAAAACAAGGACACTCAACATATAAGTTTGTTTATGTAAAAATAAAGATTTAATTTATCCGTTTGCAATAGCTCAGAGCGAAATAATCAAGATATCACATGTTTCTTGTACGGGGAGGCTGACATCGGGGACCCATGAGCCAGCAGCGTCGTCAACGTTTCAAAGGCGGCAGGGGATCGAAAATAAAATAAAAAACCAAAAGTCAGTTGGTAACAAAATCCAAGAAAAGAAAACATTTATCATTCTGAGAGGATGACATGCGGGACCCATGAGGCAGCAGCATTCTCAAACGTTTCCAAGGCGGCAGGGGATCAAAAGAAAAATAAAGGAAATAGCCAGAAATTATTTAGGGGTCAAAAATAAATCCACCAAAGGAAACTTTTATTGTTCATAGAGGATGACATGTGGGACCGACCTGCCAACAGCGTCCTCATCGTTTCAACGGGGGCAGGGGATCAAAAGAAAAAGGCAAATAGCCAGAAATTAGGGGTCAAAAATAACTCCAATAAAGGAAACTTTTATTGTTCGTAGAGGATGACATGCGGGACCCATGAGCCAGCAGCTTACTCAACGTTTCAAAGGCGGCATGAGATCGAAAGAAAAAGGCAAGTGACCAAATATCAGGAGCCAAAAATAATCCAAGATTTATTGTACATAGAGGATGACATGTGGGTCCCATTTTGCAGCAGCGGTCTCAATGTTTGTAATGCGGCTTGAGATCAAAAGAAAAAGAAAGTAGCTAGTAATTAGGGGGTGAAAAAAAATCCAAGAAAAGAAACTTGATGGACATAGAGGATGACATGCGGGTCCCTTGAACCAACAGCTTACTCAACGTTTCAAACGTGGCATGAGATCGAAAGAAAAAGGCAAGTGACCAAATATGAGGTGCCAAAAAAAACTCCAAGAAAAGAAAGTTGATTGCTCATAGAGGATGACATGCGGGTCCCATTTAGCAGCGGTCTCACCGTTTGAGAGGCGGCAGGGGATCGAAAGAAAAAGTCAAGTGACCAAATATGAGGTGCCAAAAATAATCCAAAAAAAGAAAGTTTTATAGTACATAGAGGATGACATGCGGGTCCCATGAGTCAGCAGCTTACCATACGTTTCCAAGGCGGCAGGGGATCAAAAAAAAAAGGAAATAGCCAAAAATCAGAGGGTGAAAAAAAAAAAAGAAAATAAACTTTTATAGTACATAGAGGATGACATGCGGGTCCCATGAGCCAGCAGGTTCCTCAACGTTTCAAACTTGGCATGAGATCGAAAGAAAAAGGCAAGTGACCAAATATGAGGAGCCAAAAATAATTCAAGAAAAGAAAGTTTTATAGTACATAGAGGATGACATGCGGGTCCCATTTAGCAGCAGCGGTATCAGCGTTTGAGAGGCGGCAGGGGATCAAAAGAAAAAAGAAATTGCCAAAAATCAGATGGTGAAAAAAACCAAGAAAATGAACTTTTATAGTACATAGAGGATGACATGCGGGTCCCATGAGCCAGCAGGTTCCTCAATGTTTCAAACGTGGCATGAGATCGAAAGAAAAAGGCAAGTGAAAAAATATCAGGAGCCAAAAATAATTCAAGAAAAGAAAGTTTTATAGTACATAGAGGATGACATGCGGGTCCCATTTAGCAGCAGCGGTATCACTGTTTGAGAGGCAGGGGATCGAAAGAAAAAGTCAAGTGACCAAATATGAGGTGCCAAAAAAATCCAAGAAAAGAAAGTTTTATAGTACATAGAGGATGACATGCGGGTCCCATTTAGCAGCAGCGGTATCACCGTTTGAGAGGCAGCAGGTGATCGAAAGAAAAAGTCAAGTGACCAAATATGAGGTGCCAAAAAAATCCAAGAAAAGAAAGTTTTATAGTACATAGAGGATGACATGCGGGTCCCATTTAGCAGCAGCGGTATCACTGTTTGAGAGGCAGCAGGTGATCGAAAGAAAAAGTCAAGTGACCAAATATGAGGTGCCAAAAAAATCCAAGAAAAGAAAGTTTTATAGTACATAGAGGATGACATGCGGGTCCCATTTAGCAGCAGCGGTATCACCGTTTGAGAGGCGGCAGGGGATCGAAAGAAAAAGGTAAGTGACCAAATATGAGGTGCCAAAAATAATTCAAGAAAAGAAAGTTTTATAGTACATAGAGGATGACATGCGGGTCCCATTTAGCAGCAGCGGTATCACCGTTTGAGAGGCGGCAGGGGATCGAAAGAAAAAGGCAAGTGACCAAATTTGAGGTGCCAAAAAAAACTCCAAGAAAAGAAAGTTGATTGCACATAGAGGATGACATGCGGGTCCCATTTAGCAGCAGCGGTCTCAACGTTTCCAAGGCGGCAAGGGATCAAAAGAAAAAGGAAGTAGCCAGAAATCAGGGGGTCAAAAAAATCCAAGAATAGAAAGAATTTTGGTTCATAGAGGATGACATGCGGGACCCATGATCCTGCATCGTAAACGGCTCGATCGGAGAACGTTGAACGAGATGGCGCGATCTAGAAAAAAACAATGCCAGAGAGGCTGCCATCTGGGCCCTACATCCCTCGGCGGTGCGGATTTGCGTTGACTCGGCCGGCGAACCCGAGATTTCGAGATGCACCACGTCCCGGGCCACCATACGCCACGTTTTGGCCGCTTTCGTCGGGCTAGGTGGCCTCAAAAACGAGAAAAAAAAGTTTTGACATGCACCACGGAGGGACCAAAATCGTCGGCCATGGTACACCAGCAACCACGGCGCGACTTCAACTTCGTCGGCCATGGCAACTTTTCTTGTAGTGAGTGTTGGGCCTCCAAGAGCAGAGGTTTGTAGAACAACAGCAAGTTTTCCCTTAAGTGGATCACCCAAGGTTTATCGAACTCAGGGAGGAAGAGGTCAAAGATATCCCTCTCAAGCAACCCTGCAATCACAAAGCAAGAAGTCTCTTGTGTCCCCAACACACCTAATACACTTGTCAGATGTATAGGTGCACTAGTTCGGCGAAGAGATAGTAAAACACAGGTGGTATAGATGGTGGTAATATTGCAGAAAGTAAAGATGCAGTAAAACAGTAAACAAGCGGCGCCAGAAAATAGCTTGCTAGCGTGGGAAGCAATTCTTTATGGTGGAAACAAGGCCTAGGGATCATACTTTCACTAGTGGACACTCTCAACATTGATCACATAATAAATAAGTTCTCTTTCCTTTGTGCTACATATACTCTTGTTGGATGATGAACACCACTAATTGTGTAGGATTACACGAACCCTCAATGCCGGAGTTAACAAGCGCCACAACATTCGATATTCATGTTTAAGTAACCTTAGAGCATAATAGATCTTTGCAAAATAGACCAAGTACTAACATAGCATGCACACTGTCACCATCACACTATGAAGGAGGAATAAATCACATCAATACTATCATAGCGATAATCAACTCCATAACCTACAAGAGATTATGATCATAATCTACGACAAGAACTACACAATGCACACACTGTCACCATTACATCATGCAGGAGGAATAGACTACTTTAATAACATCACATGAGTAGCACATAGATAAATAGTGATACAAAACACATTGCAATCATAAAGGGATATAAATAAGCACTTCACTATGCCATTCATAACAGTGAATAAGTATTCTGTGAAATATAGCCTAAGAGACCCACACGGTGCACACACTGTCACCTTTACACACGTGGGACAAGGAGTCTCCGGAGATCACATAAGTAAAACTCACTTGACTAGCATAATGACATCTAGATTACAAGCATCATCATATGAATCTCAATCATGTAAGGCAGCTCATGAGATTATTGTATTGAAGTACATAGGAGAGAGATGAACCACATAGCTACCGGTACAGCCCCGAGCCTCGATGGAGAACTACTCCCTCTTCATGGGAGACAGCAGCGGTGATGAAGATGGCGGTGAAGATGGCAGCGGTGTCGATGGAGAAGCCTTCCGGGGGCACTTCCCCGTCCCAGCGGCGTGCCGGAACAGAGACTCCTGTCCCCAGATCTTGGCTTCGCGATGGCGGCGGCTCTGGAAGGTTTCGCGTACCGTGGCTTATTCCCTCGGGGTTTTAGGTCGAGAGCTTATAGGCGAAAGGCGGAGTCGGGAGGGTCCGGGCACCGACACTAGGGCGGCGCGCCCCTCCTGGCCGCGCCGCCATGTGTGGGCCCCCTGTGGCCCCTCTCTGGCGGCTCTCGGGTGTTCGGAAGCCTCGGTGAAAATAAGGTGCGGGCGTTGATTTCGTCCGATTCGAGAATATTTCCTTACTAGGATTTCTGAAACCAAAAACAGCAGAAAACAGGAACTGGCACTTCGGCATCTCGTCAATAGGTTAGTTCCAGAAAACGCATAAATATGACATAAAGTATGTGATGTCTACGGGTGCTTCTATTCTTGTAGACAGTGTTGGGCCTCCAAGAGCAGAGGTTTGTAGAACAGCAGCAAGTTTCCCTTAAGTGGATCACCCAAGGTTTATCGAACTCAGGGAGGAAGAGGTCAAAGATATCCCTCTCAAGCAACCCTGCAATCACGATACAAGAAGTCTCTTGTGTCCCCAACACACCTAATACACTTGTCAGATGTATAGGCGCACTAGTTCGGCGAAGAGATAGTAAAACACAGGTGGTATAGATGGTGGTAATATTGCAGAAAGTAAAGATGCAGTAAAACAGTAAACAAGCGGCGCCAGAAAATAGCTTGCTGGCGTAGGAAGCAATTCTTTGTGGTGGAAACAAGGCCTAGGGATCATACTTTCACTAGTGGACACTCTCAACATTGATCACATAATAAATAAGTTCTCTTCCTTTGTGCTACATATACTCTTGTTTGATAATGAACACCACTAATTGTGTAGGGCTACACGAACCCTCAATGCCGGAGTTAACAAGCGCCACAACATTCGATATTCATGTTTAAGTAACCTTAGAGCATAATAGATCTTTGCAAAATAGACCAAGTACTAACATAGCATGCACACTGTCACCATCACACTATGAAGGAGGCATAAATCACATCAATACTATCATAGCGATAATCAACTCCATAACCTACAAGAGATTATGATCATAATCTACGACAAGAACTACACGATGCACACACTGTCACCATTACACCATGCAGGAGGAATAGACTACTTTAATAACATCACATGAGTAGCACATAGATAAATAGTGATACAAAACACATTGCAATCATAAAGGGATATAAATAAGCACTTCACTATGCCATTCATAACAGTGAATAAGTATTCTGTGAAATATAGCCTAAGAGACCCACACGGTGCACACACTGTCACCTTTACACACGTGGGACAAGGAGTCTCCGGAGATCACATAAGTAAAACCCACTTGACTAGCATAATGACATCTAGATTACAAGCATCATCATATGAATCTCAATCATGTAAGGCAGCTCATGAGATTATTGTATTGAAGTACATAGAAGAGAGATGAACCACATAGCTACCGGTACAGCCCCGAGCCTCGATGGAGAACTACTCCCTCCTCATGGGAGACAGCAGCGGTGATGAAGATGGCGGTGGTGTCGATGGAGGAGCCTTCCGGGGGCACTTCCCCGTCCCGGCGGCGTGCCGGAACAGAGACTCCTGTCCCCCTGATCTTGGCTTCGCGATGGCGGCGGCTCTGGAAGGTTTCGCGTACCGTGGCTTATTCGTATCGGGTTTTAGGTCAGGGACCTTTAAATAGGCGAAGAGGCGGAGTCGGAGGGTCGACGAGGCGGTGACACACTAGGGGGCGCGGCCCAGCCTGGCCGCGCCACCACATTGGTGGCCCTGTGGCCCCCCTCTCGGCTCTCGGGTGTTCGGAAGCTTCGTGGAAAAATAGGATGCTGGGCATTGATTTCGTCCGATTCCGAGAATATTTCCTTACTAGGATTTCTGAAACCAAAAACAAGAGAAAACAGTGGCACTTCGGCATCTCGTCAATAGGTTAGTTCCGGAAACGCATCAAAACGATATAAAGTGTGAACAAAACATGTAGGTATTGTCATAAAACAAGCATGGAACATCAGAAATTATAGATACGTTGGAGACGTATCAGCATCCCCAAGCTTAGTTCCTACTCGTCCTCGAGTAGGTAAACGATAACAACAAATAATTTCTGAGGTGACATGCTACCATCATAATCTTGATCAACATTATTGTAAAGCATATGACATGAATGGAGTGATTCAAAGCAATATCTATAGTTTGCTAACAAATAGATAACATATAGCAAAACTTTTCATGAATAGTACTTTCAAGACAAGCATCAATAAGTCTTGCATAAGAGTTAACTCATAAAGCAATAAATTCAAAGTAAAGGCATCGAAGCAACACAAAGGAAGATATAAGTTTCAGCGGTTGCTTTCAACTTTCAACATGCATATCTCATGGATAATTGTCAACATAGAGTAATATGATGAATGCAAATAAGCAAGTATGTAAGAATCAATGCACAGTTGACACAAGTGTTTGCTTCTAAGATGGAAGGAAATAGGTAAACTGACTCAACAATAAAGTAAAAGATAGGCCCTTCGCAGAGGGAAGCAGGGATTAAATCATGTGCTAGAGCTTTTCAAGTTTTGAAATCATATAGAGAGCATAAAAGTAAAATTTTGAGAGGTGTTTGTTGTTGTCAACGAATGGTAATGGGTACTCTAACTACCTTATCAACCAGACTTTCAAGAGCGGCTCCCATGAAGGACGTTATCTCTACCAGCAAGGTAGATCATCCCTCTTCTCTTTTGTTTACACATGTACTTTAGTTTTATTTATTAGATGACACTCCCCCCAACCTTTTGCTTACACAAGCCATGGCTAACCGAATCCTCGGGTGCCTTCCAACATTCACATACCATGGAGGAGTGTCTATTTGCAAATTTAAGTTGCTTACTGATAGATCAGAGCAAAACATGTGAAGAGAATTATTAATGCAAGTTAATTAATTGAGGCTGGGAACCTCATTGCCAGCTCTTTTTGCAAAATTATTGGATAAGCGGATGAAGCCACTAGTCCATTGTGAAAGTCTGTCAGAAGTAAATGACAAGATCGAAAGATAAAACACCACATACTTCCTCATGAGCTATAAAACATTGACACAAATAAGAGATAATAGCTTTTGAATTATTTAAAGGTAGCACATGAAGTATTTACTTGGAATGGCAGGAAATACCACATAGTAGGTAGATATGGTGGACACAAATGGCATAGGTTTTGGCTCAAGGTGTTTGGATGCACGAGAAGCATTTCCTCTCAGTACAAGGCTTAGGCTAGCAAGGTTGTTTGAAGCAAACACAAGTATAAACCGGTACAACAAAACTTACATAAGAACATATTGCAAGCATTATAAGACTCTACACTGTCTTCCTTGTTGCTCAAACACTTTTACCAGAAAATATCTAGACCTTAGAGAGACCAATCATGCAAACCAAATTTCAACAAGCTCTACGGTAGTTCTCCACTAATAGGTTTAAACTACATGATGCAAGAGCTTAAACATGATTTATGAGAGCTCAAAACAATTGCCAAGTATCAAATTATTCAAGACCATATGAAGCATTTTCTGATTCCAACAAAATAACAACAAGTGAAGCGATCAACTTTCGCCCTTGAACATTAAAAGCAAAAATGAAGAACACTAGTGTTCATATGAAAAAGCGGAGCGTGTCTCTCTCCCACACAAGGATGAATTTATTCAGAGAATGAAAATAACAAAACGAAAATAAAAGCACACAGACGCTCCAAGTAAAATACATAAGATGTGACTGAATAAAAATATAGTTTCACTAGAAGAAACCTGATAAGTTGTCGATGAAGAAGGGATGCCTTGGGCATCCCCAAGCTTAGATGCTTGAGTCTTCTTAAAATATGCAGGGATGAACCACCGGGGCATCCCCAAGCTTAGACCTTTCACTCTTCTCGATCACATTATATCACCCTCTTCTATTGACCCTTGAAAACTTCTGCCACACCAAACTTCAAGCAAACTCATTAGAGGGTTAGTGCACAATCAAAATTCACATGTTCAGAGGTGACACAATCATTCTTAACACTTCTGGACATTGCACAAAACTTCTAAAAGTTAATGGAACAAAGAAACCCATTCAACATAGCAAAAGCGGCAATGCGAAATAAAAGGCAAAATCAAAAAACAGAACAGTCCGTAAAGACGAACCTGGAAGGGGCACTTAACTTGCTCAAATGGAAAAACTCAAAACTAATGAAAGTTGCGTACATATCTGAGGATCACGCTCGTAAATTTGCAGATTTTTTCGATTTTTTATAGAGACTTCTGCTAAAATTCGTGACAGACAGCAAATCTGTTTCTGCGCAGCAATCCAAATCTAGCATCAACCTTACCATAGAGACTTTACTTGGCACAAAAACATGATAAGGAGAGGTTTCTACAGTAGTAAACAACTTCCAAGACTCAACAAAACAAAAATTGCTGTAGTAAAATAAACACATGGGTTATCTCCCAAGAAGTTCTTTCTTTATAGCCATTAAGATGGGCTCAGCAATTTTAATGATGCACTCGCAAGAAATAAGAGTTGAAGCAAAAGAGAGCATCAAGAAGCAAATTAAAAACACATTTAAGTCTAACATGCTTCCTATGCATAGGAATCTTGTAAATAAACAAGTTCATGAAGAGTATAGTGGCAAGCATAGGAAGACAAAACAAGTGTAGCTTCAAAAATTTCAGCACATAGAGAGGTGTTTTAGTAACATGAAAATTTCTACAACCATATTTTCCTCTCTCATAATAACTTTCAGTAGCATCATGAGCAAACTCAACAATATAACTATCACATAAAGCATTCTTATCATGAGTCTCATGCATAAAATTATTACTCTCCACATAAGCATAATCAATTTTATTAGTTGTAGTGGGAGAAAATTCAACAAAGTAGCTATCATTATTATTCTCATCATCAAATATAGGAGGCAAAGTATCATCAAAGAAAATTTTCTCCTCAATGCTTGGGGGACTAAAAATATCATGCTCATCAAAACCAGCTTCCCCAAGCTTAGAATTTTCCATATCATTAACAACAATGGTGTTCAAAGCGTTCATACTAATATCATTGCTACTAGCATGCAAATAAGATTCCATAGGTTTTTTAATTTTCGCAGCAAACAATCCATGTCTTAACTCAGGAAATAGAATAAGAAGCTCATTGTTACTTTCCATTATGCCTAACTAGTGTAAACAAGAAACCAAAAGATGCAATTGCAGGATCTAAAGGAAATAGCTTACAACGGCGCCGGAAAATAGCTTAGTAGCCGAGATCCGGAGTGTGAGTACCTTTTACCTTTCCTCCCCGGCAACGTCGCCAGAAAATAGCTTGATGTCTACGGTTGCTTCTATTCTTGTAGACAGTGTTGGGCCTCCAAGAGCAGAGGTTTGTAGAACAGCAGCAAGTTTTCCCTTAAGTGGATCACCCAAGGTTTATCGAACTCAGGGAGGAAGAGGTCAAAGATATCCCTCTCAAGCAACCCTGCAATCACGATACAAGAAGTCTCTTGTGTCCCCAACACACCTAATACACTTGTCAGATGTATAGGTGCACTAGTTCGGCGAAGAGATAGTAAAACACAGGTGGTATAGATGGTGGTAATATTGCAGAAAGTAAAGATGCAGTAAAACAGTAAACAAGCGGCGCCAGAAAATAGCTTGCTGGCGTAGGAAGCAATTCTTTGTGGTGGAAACAAGGCCTAGGGATCATACTTTCACTAGTGGACACTCTCAACATTGATCACATAATAAATAAGTTCTCTTCCTTGTGCTACATATACTCTTGTTTGATAATGAACACCACTAATTGTGTAGGGCTACAAGAGCTCCCTCAAGCCGGAGTTAACAAGCGCCACAACATTCGATATTCATGTTTAAGTAACCTTAGAGCATAATAGATCTTTGCAAAATAGACCAAGTACTAACATAGCATGCACACTGTCACCATCACACTATGAAGGAGGCATAAATCACATCAATACTATCATAGCGATAATCAACTCCATAACCTACAAGAGATTATGATCATAATCTACGACAAGAACTACACGATGCACACACTGTCACCATTACACCATGCAGGAGGAATAGACTACTTTAATAACATCACATGAGTAGCACATAGATAAATAGTGATACAAAACACATTGCAATCATAAAGGGATATAAATAAGCACTTCACTATGCCATTCATAACAGTGAATAAGTATTCTGTGAAATATAGCCTAAGAGACCCACATGGTGCACACACTGTCACCTTTACACACGTGGGACAAGGAGTCTCCGGAGATCACATAAGTAAAACCCACTTGACTAGCATAATGACATCTAGATTACAAGCATCATCATATGAATCTCAATCATGTAAGGCAGCTCATGAGATTATTGTATTGAAGTACATAGGAGAGAGATGAACCACATAGCTACCGGTACAGCCCCGATGGAGAACTACTCCCTCCTCATGGGAGACAGCAGCGGTGATGAAGATGGCGGTGGTGTCGATGGAGGAGCCTTCCGGGGCACTTCCCGTCCGGCGGCGTGTCGGAACAGAGACTCGTCCCCAGATCTTGGCTTCGCGATGGCGGCGGCTCTGGAAGGTTTCGCGTACCGTGGCTTATTCGTATCGGGTTTAGGTCGGGGACCTTTAAATAGGCGAAGAGGCGGAGTCGGAGGGTCGACGAGGCGGTGACACACTAGGGGCGCGGCCCAGCCCTGGCCGCGCCACCCTGTCATCTGGTGGCCTGTGGCCCTCTGCTGGCTCTCGGGTGTTCGAAGCTTCGTGGAAAAATAGGATGGGCATTGATTTCGTCCGATTAAGAATATTTCCTTACTAGGATTTCTGAAACCAAAAACAGAAAACAGGAACGACACTTCGGCATCTCGTCAATAGGTTAGTTCCGGAAAACGCATCAAAACGATATAAAGTGTGAACAAAACATGTAGGTATTGTCATAAAACAAGCATGGAACATCAGAAATTATAGATACGTTGGAGACGTATCAGCATGCATAAAACATGTAGATATCATCAATAAAGTATCATGGAACATAAGAAATTATAGATACGTTGGAGACGTATCAGAGTACAGAGAGAGATTAACCACATAGCTACCGGTACAGCCCTCAGCCTCGAGGGAGAACTACTCCTCCTCATCATAGGAGACAACAACGTTGATGGAGATGGCGGTGGTGTCGATGGAGATGCCTTCCGGGGCAATTCCCCGTCCCGCGGCGTGCCGGAACAGAGACTGTCCCCGAATCTTGGCTTCGCGATGGCGGCGGCTCTGGAACTTTTCTCGTATCGTGGCTTCTTGTCAAGGATTTAGGTCACGAGGCATCTTATAGGCGAAGAGTGGAGTCGGAAGGGGTCGGGGACCCTCACTAGGGGGCGCGCCCCCTGGGGGCGCCGCCACCATGTGTGGTGGCCTGGGCCTCTCCTCTGCCCTCTCCGGTGTTCTGGAAGCTTCGTGGAATTATAAGATACGGGCGTTGATTTCGTCCAATTCCGAATATTTCCTTACTAGGATTTCGAAACCAAAAACAACAGAAAACAGGACTGGCACTTCGGCATCTTGTTAATAGGTTAGTTCGGAAAATGCATAAAAACGACATAAAGTGTGAACAAAACATGTAGGTATTGTCATAAAACTAGCATGGAACATCAGAAATTATAGATACGTTTGAGACGTATCAAGCATCCCCAAGCTTAGTTCCTACTCGCCCTCGAGTAGGTAAACGATAACAACAATAATTTCTGAAGTGACATGCTACCATCATAATCTTGATCAACATTATTGTAAAGCATATGAGATGAATGGAGTGATTCAAAGCAATAGATTGCTAACAAAAGATAATGACTAAACAATTGAATCATATAGCAAAGACTTTTCATGAATAGTACTTTCAAGACAAGCATCAATAAGTCTTGCATAAGAGTTAACTCATAAAGCAATAAATTCTTAGTAGAATGCATTGAAGCAACACAAAGGATGATTAAGTTTCAGCAATTGCTTTCAACTTGTAACATGTATATCTCATGGATAGTTGTCAACATAAAGCAATATAACAAGTGCAATAAGTAAACATGTAAGAATCAATGCACACAGTTAACACAAGTGTTTGCTTCTAAGATAGAAAGAATAGGTAAACTGACTCAACAATAAAGTAAAAGAATGGCCCTTCAAAGAGGAAAGCATGGATTACTATTTTTGTGCTAGAGCTTTTTATTTTGAAAACATAGAAACAATTTTGTCAACGGTAGTAATAATTCATATGTGCTATGCATAATACTTCCTACAAGTTGCAAGCCTCATGCATAGAGTACTAATAGTGCTCGCACCTTGTCCTAATTAGCTTGGATTAACACGGATTATCATTGCATGACATATGTTTCAACCAAGTGTCACAAAGGGGTACCTCTATGCCGCCTGTACAAAGGTCCTAGGAGATCAATTGCATTTGATTTCTCGTTTTTAATAGATCTCAACTTAGGACATCCATACCGGGACAACATAGACAACAGATAATGGACTCCTCTTTTAATGCATAAGCATTCAACAACAGATAATATTCTCATAAGAGAGTGAGGTTGTATGTCCAAACTGAAAACTTCCACCATGATACATGGCTTTGGTTAGCGGCCCAATGTTCTTCTCTAACAATATGCATACTCAAACCATTTGATCATGAAAATCGCCCTTACTTCAGACAAGACGAACATGCATAGCATCTCACATGATATCCAACAAAGGTAAAAAGTTGATGGCGTCCCCAGAAACATGGTTACCGCTCAACAAGCAACTTATAAGAACTAAGACACATAACTACATATTCATCACCACAATAGTTTTTAAGCTATTTGTCCCATGAGCTATATATTGCAAAGATAAAGGAATGAAATTTTAAAGGTAGCACTCAAGTAATTTACTTTGGAATGGCAGAAAAATACCACATAGTAGGTAGATATGGTGGACACAAATGGCTAAGCTTTGGGGGAGTTGATACGTCCAAAACGTATCTACTTTCCCGAACACTTTTGCTATTGTTTTGCCTCTAATTTGTGTATTTTGGATACAACTAACACGGACTAACGCTGTTTTCAGCAGAACTGCTCTGGTGTCTCGTTTTTGTGCAGAAATCCAACTTTCGGGAAAATCCTCGGAATTTCTTCAGATGGCCCTATTTTACCAAAATATTGACGGAGCCAGAAGGGCAAAGGAGGTGGAGGCCCGAGGGCCCCACACCACATGGCGGCGCGGCCCAGGGGGGGCCCGCGCGGCCATGTGGTCTGGCCCCCTCGGCCGGCCTCCGACGCCCCCCTTCGGACTACTTATTGGTTTCGACCTAAAAACGCACGGGGAGAAGTCGACATCGCCAGAAACCCTCCAGAGAGCCGCCACATCGCGAAACTCCGTCGCGGGAGCCAGAAGTCTCCGTTCTGGCACTCCGCCGGGACGGGGAATTGGAGGAGATCTTCACCGCCATCACCGCCAACGCCTCTCCATCAACCAGCAATGTTTCCCCCATCCATGTGTGAGTAATTCCCCCGCTGTAGGCTGAAGGGGATGGTAGGGATTGGATGAGATTGGTCATGTAATAGTCATAAGATTGTTAGGGCATAGTGCCTAGTATCCGTAGATGTCACTTTTATGATATTGTTGCAACTTGTTATGCTTAATGCTTGTCACTAGGGCCCGAGTGCCATGATCTCAGATCTGAACATGTTATTGATTCATGAAGATATTCGTTGTTTATGATCTTACCTATAAGTTGTATACACATGTCGCTGTCCGGAACCAATGGCCCCGAAGTGACAAGAATCGGGACAACCGGAGGGGATGGTAGTGATGTGAGGATCACATGTGTTCACGGAGTGTTAATGCTTTGCTCCGGTACTCTATTAAAAGGAGTACCTTAATATCCAGTAGTTTCCCTAGAGGCCCGGCTGCCACCGGCTGGTAGGACAGAAGATGTTGTGCAAGTTTCTCATTGCGAGCACGTACAACTAAATATGGAACACATGCCTATTGATTGATTAGTACTTGGATACCGTTTTATTATTATCTGCAAATGCCCATGCTTTGATTGTTACATGAGTTTCTCTCATCCATGCAACGCCCGTTAAATCCGTCCCTGTGCCTACAGTATTTTAATCCTGCTGTTTACTATAATCACTACTGCTGTCTTTATTTCACCGCTGCTATTATTTCACTATTTCCACTGCCATAAAACTGTTACTACTGATAAACTCTTGCGAGCAAGTCTGTTTCCAGGTGCAGCTGAATTGACAACTCCGCTGTTAAGGCTTACAAGTATTCTTTGTCTCCCCTTGTGTCGAATCAATAAATTGGGTAATACTTCCCTCGAAGACTGTTGCGATCCCCTATACTTGTGGGTCATCAAGACTATTTTCTGGCGCCGTTGCCGGGGAGCATAGCTTTATTTGGAAGTTCACTTGGATTGATATTGTTCGCTGCAAATTCTCCATTATGGGTAAACCTCGCGATACTAAGATCGCCATATTACCATCCACTACAAGAAAAGGTACAACTCTGAGTACCTCTGCTGCTCTTGATTCACCCTCTGTGATTGATAAACTTGTTTCACCGCCACATGCTTCGCGTGCTGGTACTTCTGCTGAATCTGAAAATTCTCATAATATTGATAATGTTTCTGCTGTGCTTGATGATAGTGGTTCATTGGGATCTTTTCTAGATGCTACAATTGCTAAGTCTAGACAAATTGAAAATACTGAAACTCCTAATGTTGCTACACCTGTTAATTCACCTGAGTCTGTTGAATATTCTAGTGATGATCTTGATGAAGATTATGTAGAGCTTGATAATGATTTTATTGAAAAATGCAAGGCTACTACTGATGCAAGAAAAATTAAAAAGTTGCTTGCAGAACATGCTGTTAGATATAAACCATCTCCTGATCCTAAATTTGCCACATCTCCTATAAACATTAGGGATAAAGATTATGATTTTTCTCTTGATCTATCTCATATAGCTATTGTTGAGAAAACACCCTTTTGTGGTACTGAAAAAGAAAGTGCTGTTGAACACATGACTGAGTTATCTACTCTTAGTGGCGTGTTTTCTGATGATGTCAAGATGCGTACTTATTTTGTCGCTAAAATTTTTCCGTTCTCATTAAAGGATGATGCTAAAACTTGGTATAATAATTTGCCTCCTGGTTCTATTAAAAGTCCAACTGATTTGCGTGATGTTTTCTTTCGAAAATACTTTCCTGCTAGTGCTCAACATGCTGCTTTGCAGAGAATTTATAATTTTGACCAGGAAGATGGAGAGAAATTGCCTGAGGCTTGGGCGAGATTCTGTTCTCTTATTAGAGCTCAGCCTGACCATGATTTGGAAAAGCATGATTTACTTGATATATTTTATAGTGGACTAACTATTGAGTCTAGGGCATACCTGGATAGTTGTGCTGGTTGTGTTTTCAGGAAAAGAACTCCAGAAGACGCTGAAGAATTATTGGCTAAAATAGGCCGGAATCATGATGATTGGTCTACACCTGAACCAACCCCGACACCGATAGTGAAGAAGAGGGGTATGATTAAATTAAATGATGAAGATATGAGGGAAGCCAAGAAGTCTCTTAAAGAGAAGGGTATTAAACCTGAAGATGTGAAGAATTTACCTCCTATAGAAGATATATGTGAGACAATTCCCCCTTCATCCATGATTGAGGTACACTCGCTTCAACACTTTACTAGGGAAGATATTCCGTATTCAAAATCTCCTGCTCAATGCTTAGATGAATTTGATAATTATATTGTTAAGCAAGAAAACTTTAATATGAGAGTAGAGAATCATTTAATGGAAAATTCCCGAGCTATTAGTGAATTGCATGATATTGTGGAGAGAACCTCCAATGATGTTAAAATACTTGTTAAACATTTTCAAATGGTTCAAACTCAAATTGATCAACTTACTAAAGTGCAAAATGACTTGTTGGGAAATAATTCTAAAGAAAAACATGCTTGTGAAGTAACAACTAGAGGTGGTGCTTCTACCCAGGATCCTCTATATCCTGAAGGGCATCCCAAAAGAGTTGAACAAGATTCTCAACTAATTAAAACTAGTGCTCCATCTAAGAAAAAGAAAAAGAAACATAAGAATGTTGTAGAATCCTCTGAACCTGTTAATGATCCTAATAGTATTTCTATTTCTGATGCTGAAACTGAAAGTGGTAATGAACATGATAAAGATAATGATAAGGATGATACTCCTGATAAAGAAGAAATTGAAAAAGAACCTGAAAAGCCTGCTAAAAATAAAAAGTACACTAAAGAAGACTTTATTACTGAGAAGCATGGTAATGAAAGAGAACCTTGGGTTCAAAAGCAAATGCCTTTTCCTGCTAAGAAACTAAAATCAAAGGAAGAGGAACATTATAATAAATTTTGTGATTGGATGAAACCTTTATTTTTGCAAATCCCTTTGACTGATGCTATTAAATTGCCTCCTTATTCAAAGTATATGAAAGATATTGTTACTAACAAAAGGAAAGTCCCCAATGAGGAGATTTCCACTATGCTCGCTAATTACTCCTTCAATGGTAAGATTCCAAAGAAGCTTGGAGACCCAGGTATACCGACTATTCCTTGTTCCATCAAGAATAATTATGTTAGAACTGCTCTATGTGATTTGGGAGCAGGTGTGAGTGTGATGCCTTTTTCTCTTTATAAGAGACTTGATTTAGATAAATTGATACCTACTGATATATCTTTGCAAATGGCTGATAAATCTACTGCTATTCCTGTTGGTTTATGTGAAAATGTTCCTGTTCAAGTTACTCAGCATTGCTTGATATTAACTGATTTTGTTGTGTTGGAAATGCCTGAAGATGATAATATGTCCATTATTCTTGGAAGACCCTTTCTTAATACTGCAGGGGCTGTTATTGATTGCAATAAAGGCATGGTTACTTTCAATGTTGATGATAAGGAACACACTGTCTATTTTCCCAAGAGGATTGATAAAGTATGTGGAGTCAATACAATTTTTAATGTGAAAACTATCAAAGTGGGATCCATTGATTGTCCTATATATGAGCCTAAAGAAGAATATCAAACTCTTGTGATTGGATCCATATCAATTCAATATAAGGTAACATGATTGATTTGAGGTTTATTTCTTCTTATGTCATATAAAATTTATTTGATAGCAAGACTTGATCAACCTTGTTAACAAGTATATTTTATTGCATAAAAGAGCTAAACAACACTTCTTTCTTTCTCTCTCCCTTCACCTATTTTACTTGCTGTAGCACTTTTATTTTGCAATATGCTTTAGTCATTTAAGATTTTAGAAATCATTTTCCTGCGCAGTAATCATTAATTTAATACCCAGAAATGTGCATTTTTCAAAGTTCTCTAAAAATTACAAAAATTACACCGTTGGTCCTATTTTTCGACGAGGCACCTGGGAGCACCAGAGGATGACCTGTGGGGCACCAGGGGGTGCCACACCATAGGCGGCGCGGCCAGCAAGGGGGCCGCGCCACCATGTGGTGTGGGCCACCCCTTGCCCCACTACACCATCTCTTCCTCCCAGCACCTTCTCTCTCCCGAAAAAACTCGTACCAAGTTTCTCTCACTCGTGTTTCTGCTCAAGAACTCGCGATTTTTCGATCTCCTTGCTCAGCCCAGATTTCTGTCTGAAATTTGGCACATTTACTCCTTGGTATGTGACTCCTTTGATTGTCCAATTAGAATTTCATTTGGTTGAGTATATCTTGAATATTTTGCTGCTGTAGATAACATGTTTAGTGAGCTTGCATGCTTGTTCTAAGTGGTAGAAATTAGTTTTGATGCATGTGTAGTACTCTAGCAAGTTCCTATAGTAGTTCCCTTCAATTACACACCTTGAAATCAAATTTTATAATGATTGTTGAAAATTTCAGAAAATGGAAGGAGGTGTGCCCCAATTGAACCAAGAAGAATTGGAAGTCCAGCAAGTTACGAGAGTCAATCGTGAGGAGGGAGTATACCCCTCTTACTACCCATGCGTGGACTTTATGAGAAGTGCGGGGATTTTACAAGATGTGCAAACTCTAATCTCTCGTGCAGGGCTGAGTGGTTTTGTTGAAGGAGAGCCAAGACAATATGCAAAATTAACTATGTCTTTTGTGCAGGACTTCAAGTTCAATTGGTCGCGATCTGACCCCATGGTCCAGTATAAAATTTACAATAAAGCTGTCAACTTGTCATTTAGTGTTTTTTGTGCAGCAATTGGAGTACCGCAATGGGGATCCTGCGAGAAGATCAGGGGAACACCGCGGGAGCTCTCAGATCTTTATACAAGGATTTGTAATGGGAGGAGCCTCTCCAATGATGGTGGTAAGATTAGTAGCATTCAACATCCAGCCATCCGCTACTTTGCCTATTTCATTACAAAGTGCGTTCTTGCAAGAAGGACTGGAGGTAAATTATCTGTCCCAGACTTGGCTTTCTTAGCTGCTGCTTTGCAACAGGATAGGACTTATAATTTGGGTGCTTTAATAGCTTGTAGACTTGCTACTAACCGTGAGAAAGGAGGAATTTGTGGAGGTCTTATCGCCTCTCGCTTATTAGCTATGCATGGTGTAGAACCTCACCATTTAGATATTCCGCTTTCTATAGAGAAGCTTGATGTGGTTTCCATGATTAGACATGAGTTTATTTCAGATGCATCTAGTTTGAACAACCTGCATTATAGGATAACTTTGTATAAGAAAAGTTGGAGTATAACTAAGAAAATTGAAAAACTAGTACGATTGCCTGCACCTGCTTTGTTTAACCTTGATGCCAGGAACGGGTGGTCGATCACAGAAAATGAGCTAAATGCATACATAGAAAGAGAAAGCCGTCGTGCGAGGGAAAATGTGGAGGAGACCGAGGAGCATCCCGACTCTTCATCCGATGCAGCAAGCTCCTCATATCAACATCATGGTCACGTGGAGCCTCCACGATATTCTTCTGCACAGGGGCCCTATTACCACTCCATGTATGATCCACCGGCGTGGAACTCCGACCCTCGTTGGGAATGAACTCCACTTAGGCCAAAAGCCTAAGCTTGGGGGGAGGTATACCGGCATCACTCATTCTTTGCATATTATGGTTGCTGGATACTTGTACATACTTGTTTAGTCTCTAGAGTGGTTTTCTAATGAGAGGGAGATGATATTTGGGGAAGTGCTGTCCAAAAACAGATTCTGTGCTGTTACCAAAAAAATTCGTACGCACAGCCAGAACGTTATTTTGAGTTGCCAATTTTTGAGCATGTTCCCCAGGTTGTTATCTAACTTTCATTAGTTGAACACTTTTTGGTCTGAGCAATGGAAGATTTTTGTTAAATTCGATTTCTGTACTGCTGTCAGGATTTGGCAGATTTCTGTCATCCTGCTTTTCTGTGTTTCTGTTAGTTTGCATTCTTTTGTTTTCACTTTGTTTCTTTCCTAAAACACAAAAAGACCAAAAATATTTCTGTAGTTTCTCTTCACCATTTGTTTATTTGGTACCTTGCTCTTAGTTTGCTTTATTTGCTATCGTTAGTTTGCTATAAGAAAACCCAAAAAGATTTTGCTTTGTTTGCTTGTTTTCTTTCGTGCTTGTTTCTAATTCGAAAACACCAAAAATATTTGCTGTTCTTCTTTGGTTTGTAAAGTTCATCATGAGTTCAATGGTCTTCGGTGGCTGGAGCGTGGTTTTCATTTCATATTATCCAAGCTACACAAGTGAAAAGGCAATAATGACGATCTACGACAATCTGATTGTGGTGAGAGGCTGGTATGAACTCTATTTGCTTTCATTTTTGTACATATACTCATCCATATGAGCATGCTTAGTTGGTTCATGTGAGGTATATGTTATTTGAGAAAGTCTAGTAGCTCATGATCTCTCATGTTTAGTTCCAATCTATTAATATGAGTAGCATGTCATGGATGTTCGCTTGCATTGTTTTATTCATAAGTAAGTATGGCATTGTGGTATCCTCCTCTGAATAATTCATTTATATCGACTTGGCACATGCTCACGCATGCATATGACTGAACAAAAAGTCAATTAAGCCTCGATGATTTATATTGCTTCAGAGTTCTTGTATCACTTTTATGCCTCCGTTAATTTATTTTGCCGCAAGCATAATTATGACAGTTACTGCTCTCTTGATTTGTCGCTCCCTAGTCTTTTGCTAGCCTTCACTTGTACTGAGCGGGAACGCCGCTCGTGCTTCCAAACACCTGAAAACCAAGTTGTTCCAAAAGTGTCCACCATAAATACCTATGCATGGCATTTCAAACCATTCCAAGTAAATTCTCATGCGCTACCTTTAAAACTTTCAAAATGCTTCTCAATTTGTGTTAATGTTTCATAGCTCATGAAGAAGTATGTGGTGTTTAGCTTTCAACCTTGTCATTTACTTTTGACGGACTCTCATATGGACTAGTGGCACATCCGCTTATCCAATAATTTTGCAAAAAGAGCTGGCAATGGGATTCCCAGTCCCAAATTAATTAACTTAAATAGACACTCCTCCATGGTTTGTGATTGTTGGACGGCACCCGAAGGATTCGGTTAGCCATGGCTTGTGTAAGCAAAGGTTGGGGGAGTGTCATCATCATAATAAAACTTAAATAAAAAGGCACTCCTTCATGGTATGTGATTGTTGGCAGGCACCCGAGGATTCGGTTAGCCATGGTTTGTGAAAGAAAGGTTGGAAGGAGTGCCAACCAAAAATAAATAAATGGGAGCCGCTCTTGTGAGTCCGGTTGATGAGGTAGTTAGTGTACCCATTACCATTCGTTGACAACAACAAACACCTCTCAAAATAATTTTACTCCTGCTTTACAAATGAAAAGCTCTAGCGCATGTTAATCCCTGCTTCCCTCTGCGAAGGGTCAATCTTTTACTTTTTATGTTGTGTCTCCATTCTTTCTTTGAGCACTATCTTGAGAGCACGACTGTCATTCTTAGTATAATATGCTTGTCTCAAAATATGATTAATTGTGGTATAACTTTGATGCTTTTATCTTTGACAATCACTATTTCTAGTCTTTCTATGAACTCAAGAGGTGCCTCGGCATTTATGTTTTGCCGATCAAATACAGGCAAGCGAGATACCACTTTATCATATTCTCTTATGAACATTGCAATCTTGCTTATATACATGATTCATGGTGCTTATTATTAATTGTTGGTACCTCTCCATGATTGACATAGCTGTTGGATGATCTTATTTGCATGTATCTCATTATGAACTGCTTAAGTATTAGCCATAGCATGAGAATATATACATCATATGAGCAAATGTGTTCGTGAAAGTTCTTTTATCGCTCAGTTGTTAACTGAATTGCTTGAGGACAAGCAATAAGCTAAGCTTGGGGGAGTTGATACGTCCAAAACGTATCTACTTTCCCGAACACTTTTGCTATTGTTTTGCCTCTAATTTGTGTATTTTGGATACAACTAACACGGACTAACGCTGTTTTCAGCAGAACTGCTCTGGTGTCTCGTTTTTGTGCAGAAATCCAACTTTCGGGAAAATCCTCGGAATTTCTTCAGATGGCCCTATTTTACCAAAATATTGACGGAGCCAGAAGGGCAAAGGAGGTGGAGGCCCGAGGGCCCCACACCACATGGCGGCGCGGCCCAGGGGGGGCCCGCGCGGCCATGTGGTCTGGCCTCGGCCGGCCTCCGACGCCCCCCTTCGGACTACTTATTGGTTTCGACCTGAAAACGCACGGGGAGAAGTCGACATCGCCAGAAACCCTCCAGAGAGCCGCCACATCGCGAAACTCCGTCGCGGGAGCCAGAAGTCTCCGTTCTGGCACTCCGCCGGGACGGGGAATTGGAGGAGATCTTCACCGCCATCACCGCCAACGCCTCTCCATCAACCAGCAATGTTTCCCCCATCCATGTGTGAGTAATTCCCCCGCTGTAGGCTGAAGGGGATGGTAGGGATTGGATGAGATTGGTCATGTAATAGTCATAAGATTGTTAGGGCATAGTGCCTAGTATCCGTAGATGTCACTTTTATGATATTGTTGCAACTTGTTATGCTTAATGCTTGTCACTAGGGCCCGAGTGCCATGATCTCAGATCTGAACATGTTATTGATTCATGAAGATATTCGTTGTTTATGATCTTACCTATAAGTTGTATACACATGTCGCTGTCCGGAACCAATGGCCCCGAAGTGACAAGAATCGGGACAACCGGAGGGGATGGTAGTGATGTGAGGATCACATGTGTTCACGGAGTGTTAATGCTTTGCTCCGGTACTCTATTAAAAGGAGTACCTTAATATCCAGTAGTTTCCCTAGAGGCCCGGCTGCCACCGGCTGGTAGGACAGAAGATGTTGTGCAAGTTTCTCATTGCGAGCACGTACAACTAAATATGGAACACATGCCTATTGATTGATTAGTACTTGGATACCGTTTTATTATTATCTGCAAATGCCCATGCTTTGATTGTTACATGAGTTTCTCTCATCCATGCAACGCCCGTTAAATCCGTCCCTGTGCCTACAGTATTTTAATCCTGCTGTTTACTATAATCACTACTGCTGTCTTTATTTCACCGCTGCTGTTATTTCACTATTTCCACTGCCATAGAACTGTTACTACTGATAAACTCTTGCGAGCAAGTCTGTTTCCAGGTGCAGCTGAATTGACAACTCCGCTGTTAAGGCTTACAAGTATTCTTTGTCTCCCCTTGTGTCGAATCAATAAATTGGGTAATACTTCCCTCGAAGACTGTTGCGATCCCCTATACTTTGGATGCACGAGAAGCATTTCCTCTCAGTACAAGGTTTGGGCTAGCAAGGTTGTTTGAAGCAAACACAAGTATGAACAGGTACAACAAAACTTACACAAGAACATATTGCAAGCATTATAAGACTCTACACTGTCTTCCTTGTTGTTCAAACACTTCACCAGAAAATATCTAGACTTAGAGAGACCAATCATGCAAACCAAATTTTAACAAGCTCTACGGTAGTTCTCCATTAATAGATTAAACTACATGATGCAAGAGCTTAAACATGATCTATGAGAGCTCAAAACAATTGCCAAGTATCAAGTTATTCCAAACCATATGAAGCATTTTCTGATTCCAACCAAGTAGCGAAGCAGTTTCAACCTTCGCCATGAACATTAAAAGTAAAGCTAAGAACACATGTGTTCATATGCAACAGCGTGTCTCTCTCCCACATGAGCATGAATTTATTCAGAGAATGAAAATAACAAAACAAAAATAAAAGCACACAGACGCTCCAAGTAAAGTACATAAGATGTGATGGAATAAAAATATAGTTTCACTAGAAGTGACCTGATAAGTTGTCGATGAAGAAGGGGATGCCTTGGGCATCCCCAAGCTTAGATGCTTGAGTCTTCTTGAAATATGCAGGGATGAACCATGGGGGCATCCCCAAGCTTAGACTTTTCACTCTTCTTGATCATATTATATCATCCTCTTCTCTTGACCCTTGAAAACTTCCTCCACACCAAACTTAAAGCAAACTCATTAGAGGGTTAGTGCATAATCAAAAATTCACATGTTCAGAGGTGACACAATCATTCTAACACTTCTGGACATTGCACAAAGCTACTGAAAGTTAATGGAACAAAGAAATCCATTCAACATATCAAAAGAGGCAATGCGAAATAAAAGGCAGAATCTGTCAAAACAGAACAGTCCGTAAAGACGAATTTTGAGGCACTTAACTTGCTCAAACGGAAAAACTCAAAACTAATGAAAGTTGCGTACATATCTGAGGATCACGCACGTAAATTGGCAGATTTTTTTGATTTTTTTACAGAGAGTTCTGCGCAAATTCGTGACAGACAGCAATTCTGTTTCTGCGCAGCAATCCAAATCTAGCATCAACTTTACCATAGAGACTTTACTTGGCACAAAAAACATGATAAGGAGAGGTTGCTACAGTAGTAACAACTTCCAAGACTCAACAATACAGTAATAAAATAAAACATGGGTTATCTCCCAAGAAGTGCTTTCTTTATAGCCATTAAGATGGGCTCAGAAAGTTTAAATGATGTAACAAGAAATAAGAGTTGAAGCAAAAGAGAGCATCAAGAAGCAAATTCAAAACACATTTAAGCCTAACCCACTTCCTATGAAAAGGAATCTTGTACACAAATAAATTCATGAAGAACAAAGTGGCAAGCATAGAAAAGCAACACAAGCGCAATTTCAAGATTCTCAACATAAAGAGGGGAAACTTAATATTATTAAGATGCATATAACCATGTTTCCCTCTCTCATAATAACTTTCAGTAGCATCATGAACAAACTCAACAATATAACTATCACATAAAACATTCTTGTCATGAGCCACATGCATAAAATTATTACTCTCCACATAAGCATAATCAATTTTATTAGTTGTAGTGGGAGCAAATTCAATAAAATAGCTATCATTATTATTCTCATCACCATAATCATCATATATAGGAGGCATATTGTAATCATAATTAATTTTCTCCTCAATAGTAGGTGGACTGAAAATATCATATTCATCATTGCAAGCATCATATATAGGAGGTAAAGTATCATCAAAGTAAATTTTCTCCTCCATGCTTGGGGGACTAAAAATATCACAACCAGCTTCCCCAAGCTTAAATTCTTCCATAGCTTTAGCAATAATGGTGTTCAAAGAGTTCATGCTAATAACATTGCTACAACTATTTTGCAAACAAAGTTCCATGGGTTTTTTAATTTTCTCTTCAAACACATCATGTCCTAATTCAAGATAAAGTTCATAAAGATCTCTAATTTTTTTGTTGTTTTCCATTAAGCCTAACTAGTGAAAATAAAAACAAGAAACAAAAAGATGCAATTGCAGAGTCTAAAGGAGATAGCTTCGAGCACTCACACACCGGCAACAATGCTAAGAAATAACTTAGTAGTCGGAGGATGTGAATACCTTTTACCTTACCTCCCCGGCAACGGCGCCAGAAAATAGCTTGATGTCTACGGGTGCTTCTATTCTTGTAGACAGTGTTGGGCCTCCAAGAGTAGAGGTTTGTAGAACAGCAGCAAGTTTCCCTTAAGTGAATCACCCAAGGTTTATCGAACTCAGGGAGGTAGAGGTCAAAGATAGTCCTCTCAAGCAACCCTGCAATTAAGATACAAGAAGTCTCTTGTGTCCCCAACACACCTAATACACTTGTCAGATGTATAGGTGCACTAGTTCGGCGAAGAGATAGTAAAACACAGGTGGTATAGATGAATATGAGTGGTAATAACAATCTGAAATAAATATGGCAGCGAGTAAACATGCAGTAGAACAGTAAGTAAGCGGTGTTTGCAGTATTGGAAACAAGGCCTAGGGATCATACTTTCACTAGTGGACACTCTCAACATTGATCACATAATAAATAAATAACTTCTCCTCATTTGTGCTACATATACTCTTGTTTGATAACAAACACCATTGATGGCGTGTAACTCACACGTTCGTTGGGAACCCCAAGAGGAAGGTATGATGCGCACAGTAGCAAGTTTTCCCTCAGAAAGAAACCAAGGTTTAATCGAACCAGTAGGAGCCAAGAAGCACGTTGAAGGTTGATGGTGGCGAAATGTGATGCGGCGCAACAACAGGGATTCCGGCGCCAACGTGGAACCTGCACAACACAACCCAAGTACTTTGTCCCAACGAAACAGTGAGGTTGTCAATCTCACCGGCTTGCTGTAACAAAGGATTAAGCGTATCGAGTGGAAGATGATTGCAAAGAAAATAGTAAAGAACAATTGCAGTAGATTGTATGCTATGTAAAGAATAGGACCGGGGTCCACAGTTCACTAGAGGTGTCTCTCCCATAAGATAAAAGCATGTTGGGTGAACAAATTACAGTCGGGCAATTGACAAATAGAGAAGGGCATAACAATGCATATACATGATATGATAAATATAGTGAGATTTAATTGGGCATTACGACAAAGTACATAGACCGCCATCCAACTGCATCTATGCCTAAAAAGTCCACCTTCAGGTTATCATCCGAACCCCATTCAGTATTAAGTTGCTAAGCAACAGACAATTGCATTAAGTATGGTGCGTAATGTAATCGACAACTACATCCTTAGACATAGAATCAATGTTTTATCCCTAGTGGCAACAACACATCACAACCTTAGAACTTTCTGTCACTGTCCCAGGTGTCAATGAAGGCATGAACCCACTATCGAGCATAAATACTCCCTCTTGGAGTTAAGAGTAAAAACTTGGCCAGAGCCTCTACTAATAACGGAGAGCATGCAAGATCATAAACAACACATAAACAATAGATTGATAATCACCATAATCATAGTATTCTCTATCCATCGGATCCCGACAAACACAACATATAGTATTACAGATAGATGATCTTGATCATGTTAGGCAGCTCACAAGATCCAACAATGAAGCACAACAAGGAGAAGACGACCATCTAGCTACTGCTATGGACCCATGGTCCAGGGGTGAACTACTCACTCATCACTCCGGAGGCGACCATGGCGGTGTAGAGTCCTCCGGGAGATGAATCCCCTCTCCGGATGCCGGAGGCGATCTCTGAATCCCCCGAGATGGGATTCGCGCGGCGTCTGGAAGGTTTCCGTATCGTGGCTCTGTGCGGGGTTTTCGACGGAGGCTTTAAGTAGGGGAAGGGTAGGTCGGGGGGCCACACGAGGGCCCAGATGACAGGTGGCGCGGCCGGGGGCCGGGCCGCGCCGCCGTGGTCTGCCACCTCGTGGCCCCACTTCGTTATCTCTTCGGTCTTCGGAAGCTTCGTGCAAAAATAGGACCCTGGGCGAAGATTTCGTCCAATTCCGAGAATATTTCCTTACTAGGATTTCTGAAACCAAAAACAGCAGAAAACAGAACTGGCTCTTCGGCATCTTGTTAGTTCCAAAATGCATAAATATGACATATAATGTGCATAAAACATGTAGGTATCATCAATAAAGTAGCATGGAACATAAGAAATTATCGATACGTCGGAGACGTATCAGCATCCCCAAGCTTAGTTCTGCTCGTCCCGAGCAGGTAAAACGATAACAAAGATAATTTCTGAAGTGACATGCCATCATAATCTTGATCATACTATTTGTAAACATATGTAATGAATGCAGCGATCAAAACAAAGGTAATGACATGAGTAAACAAGTGAATCATATGACAAAGACTTTTCATGAATAGTACTTCAAGACAAGCATCAATAAGTCTTGCATAAGAGTTAACTCATAAAGCAATAAATCAAAGTAAAGGTGTTGAAGCAACACAAAGGAAGATTAAGTTTCAGCGGTTGCTTTCAACTTATAACATGTATATCTCATGGATATTGTCAACATAAAGTAATATAACAAGTGCAATATGCAAGTATGTAGGAATCAATGCACAGTTCACACAAGTGTTTGCTTCTTAAGGTGGAGGGAGATAGGTAAACTGACTCAACAATAAAAGTAAAAGAAAGGTCCTTCAAAGAGGAAAGCATCGATTGCTGTATTTGTGCTAGAGCTTTTATTTTGAAAACATGAAACAATTTTGTCAACGGTAGTAATAAAGCATATGAGTTATGTAAATTATATCTTACAAGTTGCAAGCCTCATGCATAGTATACTAATAGTGTCCGCACCTCGTCCTACTTAGCTTGGACTACCGGATCTTTGCATGCCATGTTTCAACCAAGTGTCACAAAGGGGTACCTCCATGCCGCCTGTACAAAGGTCTAAGGAGAATGCTCGCATTTTGGATTTCTCGCTTTTGATTATTCTCAACTTAGACATCCATACCGGGACAACATGGACAACAGATAATGGACTCCTCTTAAATGCATAAGCATGTAGCAATGATTATTATTCTCATATGAGATTGAGGATATATGTCCAAAACTTCCACCATGATTCATGGCTTTAGTTAGCGGCCCAATGTTCTTCTCTAACAATTTTGCATGCTCCAACCACTAAAATGATAGATCCTTCAGACAAGACGGACATGCATAGCAACTCACATGATATTCAACAATAGTTGATGGCGTTCCCCAGAAGCATGGTTATCGCACAACAAGCAACTTAATAAAAGATAAAGTGCATAAGTACATATTCAATACTACGATAGTTTTTAAGGCTATTTTGTCCCATGAGCTATATATTGCAAAGGTGAATGATGGAATTTTAAAGGTAGCACTCAAGCAATTTACTTTGGAATGGCGGAGAAATACCATGTAGTAGGTAGGTATGGTGGACACAAATGGCATAGTAATTGGCTCAAGGATTTTGGATGCATGAGAAGTATTCCCTCTCGATACAAGGTTTAGGCTAGCAAGGTTATTTGAAGCAAACTCAAGGATGAACAGGTGCAGCAAAACTCACATAAAAGACATATTGTAAACATTATAAGACTCTACACCGTCTTCCTTGTTGTTCAAAACTCAATACTAGATATTATCTAGACCTTAGAGAGACCAAATATGCAAATCAAATTTTAGCAAGCTCTATGTATTTCTTCATTAATAGGTGCAAAGCATATGATGCAAGAGCTTAAACATGAGCACAACAATTGCCAAGTATCACATTATCCAAGACATTTTAGAATTACTACATGTAGCATTTTCCAATTCCAACCATATAACAATTTAACGAAGAAGAAACTTCGCCTAGAACATTATGAGTAAAGCCTAAGGACACATGTGTCCATATGCAACAGCGGAGCGTGTCTCTCTCCCACAAAGTGAATGCTAGGATCCATCTTATTCAAACAAAAACAAAAACAAACCGACGCTCCAAGTAAAGAACACAAGATGTGATTGAATAAAAATATAGTTTCAGGGGAGGAACCTGATGATGTTGTCGATGAAGAAGGGGATGCCTTGGGCATCCCCAAGCTTAGACGCTTGAGTCTTCTTAGAATATGCAGGGGTGAACCACGGGGGCATCCCCAAGCTTAGAGCTTTCACTCCTCTTGATCATAGTATATCATTCTCCTCTCTTGACCCTTGAAAACTTCCTTCACACCAAACTTCAAGCAAACTCATTAGAGGGTTAGTGCACAATTAATAATTCACACATTCAGAGGTGACACAATCATTCTTTACACTTCTGGACATTGCATAAAGCTACTGGACATTAATGGATCAAAGAAATGAATCCAACATAGCAAAAGAGGCAATGCGAAATAAAAGGCAGAATCTGTCAAAAACAGAACAGTCCGTAAAGACGAATTTAAAGCTGGCACCAGACTTGCTCAAATGGAAAAACTCAAAACTAATGAAAGTTGCGTACATATCTGAGGATCACGCTCGTAAATTGGCAGATTTTTTCGAATTTTCTACAGAGAACTGTGCCCAGATTCGTGACAGACAGCAATGCTGTTTCTGCGCAGCGATCCCAAATATAACATCAACTTTGACATAGAAACTTTACTTGGCACAAAAACATGATAAGGAGAGGTTGCTACAGTAGTAAACAACTTCCAAGACTCAACAAAACAAAAAATTGCTGTAGTAAAAACATGGGTTGTCTCCCATAAGCGCTTTTCTTTAACGCCTTTCAGCTAGGCGCAGAAAGTGCAAATCAAGTATTATCGAGAGATGAAGCATCAACATTATTATTTTTCATGCAAACACAACTTGTTGCAGAGGGTACTTTAGGTGCTCCATTATCTAAATTCTCTATGGTGGTGCTAGGGGTTTTAGAAATTTTAGGCCTATAATAATTCTTTTGTTTAGGCACTTTAGAGGCGTACATGAATTTTTGCTCTTTACCCACATAAGCTTTCTCATTATACTTGAGAGAAGAAAAGGTTGAACCCAAGGTTCCCATAGCTTTTTCAAGTTCATCAATCCTATTGGTTTGATTATCATGGATAACACAAGTTCCTAGGACACTAATTCTTTCATCAATTCCTCCTAGGGATTTATCAAGTTCATCAGTTTTATCCAATAACATTTCCAATTTAGTTTCAATACTTGGAAATTTTTTCTCTATGGTTTCCAATTTTTTCATAACATCTTCAAGAGAGATTTCAATTTTAACTTCATTAACAGGTGGTATTCCAACTAGACTCTCAATGATGCAACTAGCTTCTAAAGCGGGAGTACCTAGGAAATTGCCTCCCGAAAGAGTATCAAGAACATATCTATTCCAACTAGATAAACCAACATAAAAGTTCCTAAGAAGGATAGTGGTGGAGTGTTTCTTAATGCACCTTTGATGAGCATTACTAATTCTATACCAAGCATCTTTAAAACTTTCTCCACCAGAGGTTTGTAGAACAGCAGCAAGTTTCCCTTAAGTGGATTACCCAAGGTTTATCGAACTCAGGGAGGAAGAGGTCAAAGATATCCCTCTCATGCAACCCTGCAACCACAAAGCAAGAAGTCTCTTGTGTCCCCAACACACCTAATAGGTGCACTAGTTCGGCGAAGAGATAGTGAAATACAAGTGGTATGAATGAATATGAGCAGTAGTACGGCGCCAGAAAATAGCTCGCTGGCGTGCAGTTGATGGTAGTAATATTGTAGGAAGTAAACATGCAGTAGTAACGCAGCAGTAGTAACTCAGTAAAACAGTAAACAAGCAGATAGCAGTATTTAGGAACAAGGCCTAGGGAATAGACTTTCACTAGTGGACACTCTCAACATTGATCACATAACAGAATAGATAAATGCATACTCTACACTCTTGTTGGATGATGAACACATTGCGTAGGATTACACGAACCCTCAATGCCGGAGTTAACAAGCTCCACAATAATGCTCATATTTTAGTAACCTTTAGTGTAAGATAGATCAAAAGACTAAACCAAGTACTAGCATAGCATGCACACTGTCACCTTCATGCATATGTAGGAGGAATAGATCACATCAATATTATCATAGCAATAGTTAACTTCATAATCTACAAGAGATCACAATCATAGCCTACGCCAAGTACTCACACGGTGCACACACTGTCACCTTTACACACGTGGAGGAGGAATAGAGTACTTTAATAACATCACTAGAGTAGCACATAGATGAATAGTGATACAAAACTCATATGAATCTCAATCATGTAAAGCAGCTCATGAGATCATTGTATTGAATTACATAGGAGAGAGATGAACCACATAGCTACCGGTACAGCCCCGAGCCTCGATGGAGAACTACTCCCTCCTCATGGGAGCAGCAGCGGTGATGAAGATGGCGGTGGAGATGGCAGCGGTGTCGATGGAGAAGCCTTCCGGGGCACTTCCCCTCCGGCAGGATGCCGGAACAGAGACTCATGTCCCCCAGATCTTGGCTTGCGATGGCGGCGCTCTGGAACTTTTCTCGTACCGTGGCTTCCTCTCGTAAGGGTTTTTAGGTCAGGACCTTTAAATAGGCGAAAGGGCGGCGTCGGAGGGGCACCAGGGTGCCCTCACCACCAGTGGCGCGGCTAGCCCGCGCCCGTGTGGTGGGGCCCCCTGGCCCATATCGGCGGCTCTCGGTGTTCTGGATGCTTCCGGCAAAATAGGAACCGGGCGTTGATTTCGTCCAATTCCGAGAATATTTCGTTAGGATTTCTGAAACCAAAAACAGCAGAAAACAGGAACGGCACTTCGCATCTTGTTAATAGGTTAGTTCCGAAAATGCATAACGACATAAAGTGTGCATAAAACATGTAGGTATCATCAATAAAGTAGCATGGAACATAAGAAATTATCGATACGTTGGAGACGTATCAGCATCCCCAAGCTTAGTTCTGCTCGTCCCGAGCAGGTAAAACGATAACAAAGATAATTTCTGAAGTGACATGCCATCATAACCTTGATCATACTATTGTAAACATATGTAATGAATGCAGCGATCAAAACAATGGTAATGACATGAGTAAACAAGTGAATCATAAAGCAAAGACTTTTCATGAATAGTACTTCAAGACAAGCATCAATAAGTCTTGCATAAGAGTTAACTCATAAAGCAATAAATCAAAGTAAAGGTGTTGAAGCAACACAAAGGAAGATTAAGTTTCAGCGGTTGCTTTCAACTTATAACATGTATATCTCATGGATATTGTCAACATAAAGTAATATAACAAGTGCAATATGCAAGTATGTAGGAATCAATGCACAATTCACACAAGTGTTTGCTTCTTGAGGTGGAGAGAGATAGGTGAACTGACTCAACATAAAAGTAAAAGAAAGGTCCTTCAAAGAGGAAAGCATCGATTGCTATATTTGTGCTAGAGCTTTTATTTTGAAAACATAAAGAGAGCATAAAAGTAAAGTTTTGAGAGGTGTTTGTTGTTGTCAACGAATGGTAGCGGGTACTCTAACCCCCTTGCCAGACAAACCTTCAAAGAGCGGCTCCCATTTTATTTTATTTTTGGGTGGCACTCCTTCCAACCTTTCTTTCACAAACCATGGCTAACCGAATCCTCGGGTGCCTGCCAACAATCTCATACCATGAAGGAGTGCCTTTTTATTTTAGTTTTATTATGATGACACTCCTCCCCACCTTTGCTTTCTCAAGCCATGGCTAACCGAATCCTTCGGGTGCCGTCCAACAATCACATACCATGGAGGAGTGTCTATTTTTGTTAATTAATTTGGGACTGGGAATCCCATTGCCAGCTCTTTTTGCAAAATTATTGGATAAGCGGATGAAGCCACTAGTCCATTGGTGAAAGTTGCCCAACAAGATTGAAAGATAAACACCACATACTTCCTCATGAGCTATAAAACATTGACACAAATAAGAGGTAATAACTTTTGAATTGTTTAAAGGTAGCACTCAAGCAATTTACTTTGGAATGGCGGAGAAATACCATGTAGTAGGTAGGTATGGTGGACACAAATGGCATAGTGGTTGGCTCAAGGATTTGGATGCATGAGAAGTATTCCCTCTCGATACAAGGTTTAGGCTAGCAAGGTTATTTGAAGCAAACTCAAGGATGAACCGGTGCAGCAAAACTCACATAAAAGACATATTGTAAACATTATAAGACTCTACACCGTCTTCCTTGTTGTTCAAAACTCAATACTAGAAATTATCTAGACTTTAGAGAGACCAAATATGCAAACCAAATTTTAGCATGCTCTATGTATTTCTTCATTAATAGGTGCAAAGTATATGATGCAAGAGCTTAAACATGAGCACAACAATTGACAAGTATCACATTATCCAAGACATTTTAGAATTACTACATGTAGCATTTTCCAATTCCAACCATATAACAATTTAACGAAGAAGAAACTTCGCCATGAATATTATGAGCTAAGAACACATGTGTTCATACGAACCAGCGGAGCGTGTCTCTCTCCCACACAAGGATGAACTTATTCAGAGAACTAAGATAACAAAACAAAAACAAAAATAAAAGCACACAGACGCTCCAAGTAAAATACATAGGATGTGACCGAATAAAAATATAGTTTCACTAGAAGAAACCTGATAAGTTGTCGATGAAGAAGGGGATGCCTTGGGCATCCCCAAGCTTAGATGCTTGAGTCTTATTAAAATATGCAGGGATGAACCACCGGGGCATCCCCAAGCTTAGACCTTTCACTCTTCTCGATCACATTATATCACCCTCTTCTATTGACCCTTGAAAACTTCCTTCACACCAAACTTCAAGCAAACTCATTAGAGGGTTAGTGCATAATCAAAATTCACATGTTCAGAGGTGACACAAACATTCTTTTCACTTCTGGACATTGCATAAAGCTACTGGACATTAATGGATCAAAGAAATAAATCCAACATAGCAAAAGAGGCAATGCGAAATAAAAGGCAGAATCTGTCAAAAACAGAACAGTCCGTAAAGACGAATTTAAAGCTGGCACCAGACTTGCTCAAATGGAAAAACTCAAAACTAATGAAAGTTGCGTACATATCTGAGGATCACGCTCGTAAATTGGCAGATTTTTTCGAATTTTCTACAGAGGCCTGTGCCCAGATTCGTGACAGACAGCAATGCTGTTTCTGCGCAGCGATCCCAAATATAACATCAACTTTGACATAGAAACTTTACTTGGCACAAAAACATGATAAGGAGAGGTTGCTACAGTAGTAAACAACTTCCAAGACTCAACAAAACAAAAATTGCTGTAGTAAAATAAACACATGGGTTATCTCCCAAGAAGTTCTTTCTTTATAGCCATTAAGATGGGCTCAGCAGTTTTAATGATGCACTCGCAAGAAATAGAAGTTGAAGCAAAAGAGAGCATCAAGAGGCAAATTCAAAACACATTTAAGTCTAACATGCTTCCTATGCATAAGAATCTTGTAAATAAACAAGTTCATGAAGAGCAAAGTAACAAGCATAGGAAGATAAAACAAGTGTAGCTTCAAAAATTTCAGCACATAGAGAGGCATTTTAGTAACATGAAAATTTCTACAACCATATTTTCCTCTCTCATAATAACTTTCAGTAGCATCATGAGCAAACTCAACAATATAACTATCACATAAAGCATTCTTATCATGAGTCTCATGCATAAAATAATTACTACTCCCAACATAAGCATAGTCATTCTTATTAATTGTAGTGGGAGCAAATTCAACAAAGTAGCTATCAAATATAGGAGGTATATTGTAATCATAATCAAATTTATCCTCCATAACAGGTGGTAACAAAAGACTACTATCATTATAATCATCATAAATAGGAGGCAAAGTATCATCAAAGTAAATTTTCTCCTCAATGCTTGGGGGACTAAAAATATCATGCTCATCAAAGCCAGCTTCCCCAAGCTTAGAATTTTCCATAGCATTAGCAACAATAGTGTTCAAAGCATTCATATTAATATGTTCCATGGGTTTTTTAATTTTCGCATCAAACCATCCATGTCTTAAATCAGGAAATAGAATAAGAAGCTCTTTGTTGTCCATTATGCCTAACTAGTGTAAACAAGAAACCAAATGTCGCAATTGCAGAGTCTAAAGGAAATAGCTTCGAGCACACACACAATGGCGCCAGAAAAGTACTGTTACCTGGAACCGAAGTATGAGTGCCTTTTACCTTTCCTCCCCGGCAACGGCGCCAGAAAAGTGCTTGATGTCTACGGGTGCTTCTATTCTTGTAGACAGTGTTGGGCCTCCAAGAGCAGAGGTTTGTAGAACAGCAGCAAGTTTCCCTTAAGTGGATTACCCAAGGTTTATCGAACTCAGGGAGGAAGAGGTCAAAGATATCCCTCTCATGCAACCCTGCAACCACAAAGCAAGAAGTCTCTTGTGTCCCCAACACACCTAATAGGTGCACTAGTTCGGCGAAGAGATAGTGAAATACAAGTGGTATGAATGAATATGAGCAGTAGTACGGCGCCAGAAAATAGCTCGCTGGCGTGCAGTTGATGGTAGTAATATTGTAGGAAGTAAACATGCAGTAGTAACGCAGCAGTAGTAACTCAGTAAAACAGTAAACAAGCAGCGATAGCAGTATTTAGGAACAAGGCCTAGGGAATAGACTTTCACTAGTGGACACTCTCAACATTGATCACATAACAGAATAGATAAATGCATACTCTACACTCTTGTTGGATGATGAACACATTGCGTAGGATTACACGAACCCTCAATGCCGGAGTTAACAAGCTCCACAATAATGCTCATATTTTAGTAACCTTTAGTGTAAGATAGATCAAAAGACTAAACCAAGTACTAGCATAGCATGCACACTGTCACCTTCATGCATATGTAGGAGGAATAGATCACATCAATATTATCATAGCAATAGTTAACTTCATAATCTACAAGAGATCACAATCATAGCCTACGCCAAGTACTCACACGGTGCACACACTGTCACCTTTACACACGTGGAGGAGGAATAGAGTACTTTAATAACATCACTAGAGTAGCACATAGATGAATAGTGATACAAAACTCATATGAATCTCAATCATGTAAAGCAGCTCATGAGATCATTGTATTGAATTACATAGGAGAGAGATGAACCACATAGCTACCGGTACAGCCCCGAGCCTCGATGGAGAACTACTCCCTCCTCATGGGAGCAGCAGCGGTGATGAAGATGGCGGTGGAGATGGCAGCGGTGTCGATGGAGAAGCCTTCCGGGGCACTTCCCTGCTCCGGCAGGGTGCCGGAACAGAGACTCCTGTCCCCCAGATCTTGGCTTCGCGATGGCGGCGGCTCTGGAACTTTTCTCGTACCGTGGCTTCCTCCGTAAGGGTTTTTAGGTCAGGACCTTTAAATAGGCGAAAGGGCAGCGTCGGCCGGGGGTGCCCTCACCACCAGGTGGCGCGGCCAGGCCCTGCGCGCCCAGGTGTGGTGTGGGCCCCCCTGCCCATCTCTGGCTCTCGGTGTTGGATGCTTCCGGGCAAAATAGGAACCTGGGCGTTGATTTCGTCCAATTCCGAGAATATTTCGTTACTAGGATTTCTGAAACCAAAAACAGCAGAAAACAGGAACTGCACTTCGGCATCTTGTTAATAGGTTAGTTCCAGAAAATGCATAAATACGACATAAAGTGTGCATAAAACATGTAGGTATCATCAATAAAGTAGCATGGAACATAAGAAATTATCGATACGTTGGAGACGTATCAATGAGCATTACTAATTCTATACCAACACTACAAGAAAAGTTGCCATGGCCGACGAAGTTGAAGTCGCGCCGTGGTTGCTGGTGTACCATGGCCGACGATTTTGGTCCCTCCGTGGTGCATAACCCTTTGGGGATCTCAGTCTTCGAGGGAAGTAAAACCCAAATTTATTGATTCGACACAAGGGGAGGTAAAGAATACTTATAAGACTGAGTTGTCAATTCAGCTGCACCTGGAAAAGCACTAGTAACAGGGGTGATGTGAAAGTAGCAGTAATATGAGAGCAATAGTAACAGTAACACAGAGCAGTAATAGCAATATGAGAGCAATGGCACCAGAGAATAGTTGATACTACTTCCAATGACATGTAGAACGAGTATATAATGATGCGAGATGGACCGGGGTTCCCAGCTATCTACACTAGTGGTAACTCTCCAATAACAAGTGTCGGGTGAACAAATTACAGTTGGGCAATTGATAGGATTGATAAGGCATTAAGAAAGAACATCAATTCATTAATCATGTAGGCATGTTTTCCATATTTAGTCGTACGTGCTCGCAATGAGAAACTTGCACAACATCTATTGTCCTACCAGCCGGTGGCAGCCGGGCCTCAAGGGAAACTACTGGATATTAAGGTACTCCTTTTAATAGAGTACCGGAGCAAAGCATTAACACTCCGTGAAAACATGTGTCCCTCACATCACCGCCATCCCCTCCGGTTGTCCCGATTTCTGTCACTTCGGGGCCTTTGGTTCCGGACAGTGACATGTGCATACAACTTGTAGATACAATCTAAGCAATAATTATAGAGCTCAAATCTAAGATCATGCCACTCGGGCCCTAGTGACAAGCATTAAACACAACAAGATTGCAGCAACAATAACTTCACAAACTTTATAGATAGACTAATCATAATGTATCATCCATCGGATCCCAACAAACACAACACCGATTACATCAGATGAATCTCAATCATGTAAGGCAGCTCATGAGATCATTGTATTGAAGTACATGGGGGAGAGAATACCAACTAGCTACAGCTAGAACCCGTAGTCCATGGGGGAACTACTCACGGAGCATGATGGAGGCGATGGCGTTGATGGAGATGGCTTCCGGGGGCACTTCCCCGTCCCGGCAGGGTGCCGGACAGAGACTTCTGTCCCCCGAATTGGAGTTTCGCGATGGTGGTGGCGCCCCTGGAGTCTTTCTGGAGTTTCGTCAAGTGGTACGGTGTTTTTAGGTCGAAAGGGGTTTTAGGCGAAGAGGCGGCGCAGGAGGGTGCACGGGCGCCCTCCTCATCCGCGCGGGGCCTCGCGGCCCCCATGGTGTGTGGCCCCCGGCTCTCCTCCGACTCCCCTTCGGTGTTCTGGAGCCTCCCGGGAAAAATAAGATCTTTGGCGTTGATTTCGTCCAATTCCGAGAATATTGCCCGAACAGCCTTTCTGGAACCAAAAACAGCAGGAACTGGCACTGTGGCATCTTGTTAATAGGTTAGTTCCGGAAAACGCATAAAAACATCATAAAGTGCAAGCAAAACATGTAAGTATTGTCATAAAACAAGCATGGAACGACAGAAATTATGGATACGTCGGGGACGTATCAGCATCCCCAAGCTTAGTTCCTGCTCGTCCCGAGCAGGTAAACGATAAAAAGAATAATTTCTGTAGTGACATGCTACTTACATAACCTTGATCATACTATTACAAAGCATATGAAATGAATGAAGTGACTCAAGGCAATGATCTATAGTTGCTAACAAGTAGATAACATATAGCAAAACTTTTCATGGAGAGTACTTTCAAGACAAGCATCAAAAGTCTTGCACAAGAGTTAACTCATAAAGCAATAAGTTCATAGTAAAGGCATCGAAGCAACACAAAGGAGGATATAAGTTTCAGCGGTTGCTTTCAACTTTCAACATGTATATCTCATGGATATTGTCAACATAGAGTAATATGATGAATGCAAATATGCAAGTATGTAAGAATCAATGCACAGTTGACACAAGTGTTTGCTTCTAAGGTGGAAGGAATTAGGTAACTGACTCAACATAAAATAAAAGAATGGCCCTTGAAAGAGGAAAGCATCGATTGCTATATTTGTGCTAGAGCTTTGGTTTTGAAAACATAAAGAGAGCATAAAAGTAAAATTTTGAGAGGTGTTTGTTGTTGTCAACGAATGGTAGTGGGTACACTAACTACCTCATCAACCGGACTCACAAGAGCGGCTCCCATTTTATTTATTTTTGGGTGGCACTCCTTCCAACCTTTCTTTCACAAACCATGGCTAACCGAATCCTCGGGTGCCTGCCAACAATCACATACCATGAAGGAGTGCCTTTTTATTTAAGTTTTATTATGATGATGACACTCCCCCAACCTTTGCTTACACAAGCCATGGCTAACCGAATCCTTCGGGTGCCGTCCAACAATCACAAACCATGGAGGAGTGTCTATTTAAATTAATTAATTCGGGACTGGGAATCCCATTGCCAGCTCTTTTTGCAAAATTATTGGATAAGCGGATGTGCCACTAGTCCATATGAGAGTCCGTCAAAAGTAAATGACAAGGTTGAAAGCTAAACACCACATACTTCCTCATGAGCTATGAAACATTAACACAAATTGAGAAGCATTTTGAATTATTTAAAGGTAGCACTCAAGCAATTTACTTTGGAATGGCAGGAAATACCACATAGTAGGTAGGTATGGTGGACACAAATGGCATAGGTTTTGGCTCAAGGTTTTTGGATGCACGAGAAGTATTCCCTCTCAGTACAAGGTTTAGGCTAGCAAGGTTGTTTGAAGCAAACACAAGTATGAACCGGTACAGCAAAACTTACATAAGAACATATTGCAAGCATTATAATACTCTACACTGTCTTCCTTGTTGCTCAAACACTTTTACCAGAAAATATCTAGACCTTAAGAGAGATCAATTATGCAAACCAATTTTAACAAGCTTTACGGTAGTTCTCCACTAATAGGTTTAAACTACATGCAAAAACTTATGATCTACTTGAGAGCTCAAAACAATTGCCAAGTATCAAATTATCCAAGACATATGAGGCATTTTCTTTTCCCAACCAAATAAAGATAAATATTGTAGCTTCCAACTTTTATTCATTGAACATTAAAAGTAAAACGAAGAACAAGTGTTCATATGAAAAAGCGGAGCGTGTCTCTCTCCCAAACATGGATTGCTAGGATCCGAATTTATTCAAACATAAACAAAACGAAAAATAAACACACAGACGCTCCAAGTAAAGCACATATGATGTGACCGAATAAAAATATAGTTTCAATAGAAGAACCTGATAAGTTGATGAAGAAGGGGATGCCTTGGGCATCCCCAAGCTTAGACGCTTGAGTCTCCTTGAAATATGCAGGGATGAACCACGGGGGCATCCCCAAGCTTTGACTTTTCACTCTTCTTGATCATATATCATCCTCCTCTCTTGACCCTTGAAAACTTCCTTCACACCAAACTTCTCATAAACTTCATTAGAGGGGTTAGTACTCAAAAAATTTGAATCCACCTTGGTCCTGTAGTGGCACATTGCAAGAACTCAATAAAACATTAGCTACAGCTCTCTATGTCTAGAAAAGCTCGCTTAAAGTCCACAAGAGACAATGCAAAAAACAGAGACAGAATCTGCCAAAACAGAACAGCCAGTAAACACGAATTTTAAAATGGTACTTCCGTTGCTCAAATCAGAAAACTCAAAACTAATGAAAGTTGCGTACATATCTGAGGATCACGCACGTAAATTGGCAGATTTTTCTGAGTTTCCTACAGAGAAATAAGCCCAGATTCGTGACAGATAGAAATCTGTTTCTGCGCAGAAATCCAAATCTAGTATCAACCTTCGATTAGAGGCTTCACTTGGCACAACAAAACACAAAACTAAGATAAGGAGAGGTTGCTACAGTAGTAAACAACTTCCAAGACACAAATATAAAACAAATTACTGTAGCAAAATAACACATGGGTTATCTCCCAAGAAGTTCTTTCTTTATAGCCATTAAGATGGGCTCAGCAGTTTTAATGATGCACTCGCAAGAAACAAGAGTAGAGGTAAAAGAGAGCATCAAAAAGCAAATTCAAAACACATTTAAGTCTCACATGCTTCCTATGGAAAGGAATCTTGTAAATAAACAAGTTCATGAAAAGCAAAGTAACAAGCATAGGAAGATAAAACAAGTGTAACTTCAAAATTTTAAGCATATAGAGAGGTGTTTTAGTACCATGCAAATTTCTACAACCATATTTTCCTCTCTCATAATAATTTTCAGTAGCTTCATGAATAAACTCAACAATATAACTATCACATGCAGCATACTTTTCATGATCCACAAACATATAATTTTTATCAAGCTCAAAAATAGTGGAATTAAAACTTTCGAACACACTTTTATCAATAATATAGCAAGATGAATGATCAATCTCAAGAGATATGGGACACATAGATAATGTCAAGAACTCTCCAATCCCATTTTCATTAGTAGTACAATTAATATTATCAAGTAACATAGGACCATCATCTAGAGCTTTATCATAAACATTTGCTAAGCAAAATTCTTTAGTACCATGCATTTCGACATCAGGCACAAACAAAGCATTATCATAAGATTTATCAAAGTAGCATGGATTATCATATATAACAGTAGCATAATTATTCTCACAAGTTTTACTTATAGGAAATATTTCAAGAGAATCCACAGGAACATAACATTCAACCTCTTTCGGTAAGCATGGAGGACAATCAAATAATGTAAGAGATAAAGAGTTACTCTCATTAGAAGGTTGGCATGGGTAGCTAATCCATTCTTCCTCCTTTTGTTCATCACTCTCCTCTTCTTTTTCATCCAATGAGCTTTCAGGTTCATCAATTTCTTCTTCCACCGGTTCCTGCAAATTGTGAGTGCATTCTTGTGCATTAATGTGTCTCTCTTTATAATCAAGGATATACGGATTCCTACTGTAGCATTCTATACAAGAATTAAGGATAGTAGAGACATAATCTTTAAGGTCCTTACAAATAGCACAAGTTTCATAATTCTCAACCATGAAGGATTCTATCTCGGAGGCTCCCATAAATAAGACAAATTGTTCTACCTCTTCGAACCCATAATGAATATAGCAATTCCGATTATAGTTCTTAATTAAAAATTCCTCACTAAAGCCACATTGAAATTTAAGATGTTTAGTATCCTGTTGAGAGCAACAGTTTATATCATGGCGTCTAAGCAAGATTCTAGCCATTGTATTCAATTTTTCTATCATAGCACTCATTATTTTACCAGTTCTTGATTCTCTATAATTATTATAACATTCTATAAGCTCCAAGTAGGTTGTTGGTTCTCCCATAACAGCAGTTTTTAATTTTTAGGTTTTTCAAATTTTTATGGATTTTTGGGTATATAGGAAAAGTAAAACAAGACAAAAAGAAACTAAGCAAAAGTAAACTAGACAGAAATAAACTAGCAAGACAAAATAAGATAAAAGCAGAGAGAGAGGTAGAGTGTACTCCCCAGGTGAACTTATGAGTAGAGCTATGCCTCCCCGGCAACGGCGCCAGAAAATAGTCTTGATAACCCACAAGTATAGGGGATCGCAACAGTCTTCGAGGGAAGTAAAACCCAAATTTATTGATTCGACACAAGGGGAGGTAAAGAATACTTATAAGCCTTAACAACTGAGTTGTCAATTCAGCTGCACCTGGAAAAGCACTAGTAACAGGGGTGATGTGAAAGTAGCAGTAATATGAGAGCAGTAGTAACAGTAACACAGTAGCAGTAATAGCAATATGAGAGCAATGGCACCAGAGAATAGTTGATACTACTTCCAATGACATGTAGAACGAGTATATAATGATGCGAGATGGACCGGGGTTCCCAGCTATCTACACTAGTGGTAACTCTCCAATAACAAGTGTCGGGTGAACAAATTACAGTTGGGCAATTGATAGGATTGATAAGGCATTAAGAAAGAACATCAATTCATTAATCATGTAGGCATGTTTTCCATATTTAGTCGTACGTGCTCGCAATGAGAAACTTGCACAACATCTATTGTCCTACCAGCCGGTGGCAGCCGGGCCTCAAGGGAAACTACTGGATATTAAGGTACTCCTTTTAATAGAGTACCGGAGCAAAGCATTAACACTCCGTGAAAACATGTGTCCCTCACATCACCGCCATCCCCTCCGGTTGTCCCGATTTCTGTCACTTCGGGGCCTTTGGTTCCGGACAGTGACATGTGCATACAACTTGTAGATACAATCTAAGCAATAATTATAGAGCTCAAATCTAAGATCATGCCACTCGGGCCCTAGTGACAAGCATTAAACACAACAAGATTGCAGCAACAATAACTTCATAAACTTTGTAGATAGACTAATCATAATGTATCATCCATCGGATCCCAACAAACACAACACCGATTACATCAGATGAATCTCAATCATGTAAGGCAGCTCATGAGATCATTGTATTGAAGTACATGGGGGAGAGAATACCAACTAGCTACAGCTAGAACCCGTAGTCCATGGGGGAACTACTCACGGAGCATGATGGAGGCGATGGCGTTGATGGAGATGGCTTCCGGGGGCACTTCCCCGTCCCGGCAGGGTGCCGGGACAGAGACTTCTGTCCCCCGAATTGGAGTTTCGCGATGGTGGCGGCGCCCCTGGAGTCTTTCTGGAGTTTCGTCAAGTGGTACGGTGTTTTTAGGTCGAAAGGGGTTATAGGCGAAGAGGCGGCGCAGAGGGGCACCAGGGCGCCCTCCTCATAGGCCGGCGCGGCCAGGGCCTGCCCGCGCGCCCTATGGTGTGGGGGCCCCCTGGCTCTCCTCCGACTCCCCTTCGGTGTTCTGGAGCCTCCCGGGAAAAATAAGATCTTTGGCGTTGATTTCGTCCAATTCCGAGAATATTGCCCGAACAGCCTTTCTGGAACCAAAAAAGCAGAAAACAGGAACTGGCACTGTGGCATCTTGTTAATAGGTTAGTTCCGGAAAACGCATAAAAACATCATAAAGTGCAAGCAAAACATGTAAGTATTGTCATAAAACAAGCATGGAACGACAGAAATTATGGATACGTCCTCTCCGTGGTGCATGTCAAAACTTTTTTTTCTCGTTTTTGAGGCCACCTAGCCCGACGAAAGCGGCCAAAACGTGGCGTATGGTGGCCCGGGACGTGGTGCATCTCGAAATCTCGGGTTCGCCGGCCGAGTCAACGCAAATCCGCACCGCCGAGGGATGTAGGGCCCAGATGGCAGCCTCTCTGGCATTGTTTTTTTCTAGATCGCGCCATCTCGTTCAACGTTCTCCGATCGAGCCGTTTACGATGCAGGATCATGGGTCCCGCATGTCATCCTCTATGAACCAAAATTCTTTCTATTCTTGGATTTTTTTGACCCCCTGATTTCTGGCTACTTCCTTTTTCTTTTGATCCCTTGCCGCCTTGGAAACGTTGAGACCGCTGCTGCTAAATGGGACCCGCATGTCATCCTCTATGTGCAATCAACTTTCTTTTCTTGGAGTTTTTTTGGCACCTCAAATTTGGTCACTTGCCTTTTTCTTTCGATCCCCTGCCGCCTCTCAAACGGTGATACCGCTGCTAACGGACCCGCATGTCATCCTCTATGTACTATAAAACTTTCTTTTCTTGAATTATTTTTGGCACCTCATATTTGGTCACTTACCTTTTTCTTTCGATCCCCTGCCGCCTCTCAAACGGTGATACCGCTGCTGCTAAATGGGACCCGCATGTCATCCTCTATGTACTATAAAACTTTCTTTTCTTGGATTTTTTTGGCACCTCATATTTGGTCACTTGACTTTTTCTTTCGATCACCTGCTGCCTCTCAAACAGTGATACCGCTGCTGCTAAATGGGACCCGCATGTCATCCTCTATGTACTATAAAACTTTCTTTTCTTGGATTTTTTGGCACCTCATATTTGGTCACTTGACTTTTTCTGATCCCCTGTCTCTCAAACGGTGATACCGCTGCTGCTAAATGGGACCCGCATGTCATCCACTATGTACTATAAAACTTTCTTTTCTTGGATTTTTTGGCACCTCATATTTGGTAACTTGACTTTTTCTTTCGATCCCCTGCTGCCTCTCAAACAGTGATACCGCTGCTGCTAAATGGGACCCGCATGTCATCCACTATTTACTATAAAACTTTCTTTTCTTGGATTTTTTGGCACCTCATATTTGGTAACTTGACTTTTTCTTTCGATCCTGCTGCCTCTCAAACAGTGATACCGCTGCTGCTAAATGGGACCCGCATGTCATCCACTATGTACTATAAAACTTTCTTTCCTTGGATTTTTTTGGCACCTCATATTTGGTAACTTGACTTTTTCTTTCGATCTCATGCCACGTTTGAAACGTTGAGGTACCTGCTGGCTCATGGGACCCGCATGTCATCCTCTGTGTGCTATAAAAGTTTCCTTTGTTGGTTTTTTTTCACCCTCTAATTTTTGGCTTGCCTTTTTCTTTTGATCCCCTGCCCCCTTTGAAACGTTGAGTAAGCTGTTGGTTCAAGGGACCCGCATGTCATCCTCTATGTCCATCAACTTTCTTTTCTTGGATTTTTTTCACCCCCTAATTACTAGCTACTTTCTTTTTCTTTTGATCTCAAGCCGCATTACAAACATTGAGACCGCTGCTGCAAAATGGGACCCACATGTCATCCTCTATGTACAATAAATCTTGGATTATTTTTGGCTCCTGATATTTGGTCACTTGCCTTTTTCTTTCGATCTCATGCCGCCTTTGAAACGTTGAGTAAGCTGCTGGCTCATGGGTCCCGCATGTCATCCTCTACGAACAATAAAAGTTTCCTTTCTTGGAGTTATTTTTTACCCCTAATTTCTGGCTATTTGCCTTTTTCTTTTGATCCCCTGCCCCCGTTGAAACGATGAGGACGCTGTTGGCAGGTCGGTCCCACATGTCATCCTCTATGAACAATAAAAGTTTCCTTTGGTGGATTTATTTTTGACCCCTAATTAATTTCTGGCTATTTCCTTTATTTTTCTTTTGATCCCCTGCCGCCTTGGAATTGTTGAGAATGCTGCTGCCTCATTTTTCTTTTGGTCCTGTGCCGCCTTGGAAACGTTGAGACCGCTGCTACAAAATGGGACCCGCATGTCATCCTCTATGTACAATAAAGTTTCTTTTCTTGGATTATTTTTGGCTCCTGATATTATGTCACTTGCCTTTTTCTTTCGATCTCATGCCGACTTTGAAACGTTGAGGATGCTGCTGCCTCATGGGTCCCGCATGTCATCCTCTCAAACGATAAATGTTTTCTTTTCTTGTATTTTTTTACCAACTGATTTTTGGCTTTTTTTATTTTCGATCCCCTGCCGCCTTTGAAACGTTGACTCCGCTGCTGGCTCATGGGTCCCCGATGTCAGCCTCCCCGTACAAGAAACATGTGATATTTTATTTTGCAGACAATAAACGTTGTATTTCGCTCTGAGCTATTGCAAACGGATAAATTAAATCTTTATATCTACATAAACAAACTTATATGTTGAATCTCCTTGTTTTTTGTTTTTGCGAAGCATAGGACTTTCCTGTTTTTTTTTTGAGAAAAATCCGACCTTTCCTGTTTTGGAGTGGGCTGAAATTGTACGAGTCAAAAGGCCCAGCAGGATAGTTCGAAGGCCCAGATGTCCAGATACAGCCCAATTGAAATCTTTCTTTTCTTGGATTTTTTTCACACCCTGATTTCTGGCTACTTCATTTTTCTTTCGGTCCTGTGCCGCCTTGGAAGCGTTGAGACCGCTGCTACAAAATGGGACCCGCATGTCATCCTCTATGTACAATAAAGTTTCTTTTCTTGGATTATTTTTGGCTCCTGATATTATGTCACTTGACTTTTTCTTTCAATCTCATGCCGACTTTGAAACGTTGAGGAAGCTGCTGGCTCATGGGTCCCGCATGTCATCCTCTATGAACAATAAAAGTTTTCTTTGTTGGATTTATTTTTTTCCCCTAATTTCTGGCTATTTGTCTTTTTCTTTTGATCCCCTGCCCCCTTTGAAACGATGACGACGCAGCTGGCAAGTCGGTCCCACATGTCATCCTCTATGAACAATAAAAGTTTCCTTTGATGGATTTATTTTTGACCCTAATTAATTTCTGGCTATTTCCTTTTTTATTTTGATCCCCTGCCGCCTTGAAATAGTTGAGGATGCTGCTGCCTCATGGGTCCCGCATGTCATCCTCTCAGAAAGGTAAATGTTTCTTTTCTTGAATTTGTTTACCAACTGATTTTTGGCTTATTTTTTCTTTCGATCTCCTGCCACCTTTAAAACGTTGACGACGCTGCTGGCTCATGGGTCCCCAATGTCAGCCTCCCCATACTGCAAATCCTCTTTCTGCAAAGGTTGTATTTCTAGATAGATAAGGTGGATTCGAATCTGCCATGGTTCAGGCAGCTCAGGTAAGCCTTCTTGCACTAATTAATGGAAGTAGTGTATCGCAAGGTCAAGACATGTGGCTCGGTGTAATGAATCTATATGAATCATGTTGTGGGTTCAATCTGATAGTTCTCTAACAGGTCAGCCAAAATAGAAATTAAGTTTTTTTCTAAAAGGGAAATGCAAATTAAGATGAACACAAACATTAGTTATCATTTTTTATCCATTTGAGTAGAGGAACAGAAGTTTCATCCTGCATATGAATAGCAACAGAACTCATCATTGATATTTAATAAATCTATGAGATAGACTGATGCAAATAGTGCGGGTGTAAGTGGAAGAATAGGGTTGTGCATAGAGAACAGTTGACAACAATGCAAATGATTACAAAAGAAGCCAATGGAAATCAACAGTTTATATACTGGATGAGACAGACTGAAAAGTGAAAAATTAGTGTATGATGATTGTAAGCAAACGCAGTGTTTCTGAACTTTTGGTAAGCATTAGACAAAGCCAACAGTAATTAAACAGATAATAATGAAATCATGTATGTGGATTAAGAAAATATACCAGATTCATTAAAAGGTCACCACCCAGCTGGCCCATGGCCTCGTGCTTGTAGAGGTTTTCGGAAGATGGTGCCGGCACCATCGTCCTCACAGCAGCCTCATTTTGCATCCACTTGAGTAAAGGCGCAGCAGTTTCAGCCTGCATAAGAATGGGAACAGATCTCAGCAGTGATATTGAATGACTCTGAGACAGACTGATGCATATAGTGCTAGATGTAAGTGGAAGGGTATGGCCGTGTATGGACAACAGTTCACAACAATGCAAGGGTGTGTTCGGTTCTGAAACAGCGTGGAATGGAATGGAATGGTTCCATTTCAGAGGAATGGAATGGTTACATTTTTGTTCGGTTGGGAAAAATGGAGAGCAGAAGAGATCGAGGTTAAACTAACCAATTGTCTCAAAATTGTAATTAACAATTGCAAATGACATTTTAATCTCAAAGTCGTAATTAACAGCGCCTAATGGTGCTCTTTTAATCTAAAAATCGAAATTAACATCATTTTATGTTGGGTTAGGGGAACTGGAGTAGATGAACATTACTGTATGATGATTGTAAGCAAACGAATTTGGTGTTTCTAAACTTTTGGCTTCGAGATCTTATGGGTTTCAACTCTAGCCTACCCCAACTTGTTTGGGACTGAAAGGCTTGGTTGTTGTTGTTGTTGTTGTAAACTTTTGGCAAGCATAGAAAAAACCGACAATAAACAGAGAAAAATCAAGGCATGTTTTGTGGATTAAGAAAATATACCATATTCATTAAAAGATCACCACCCAGCTGGTGCGTGGCCTTGTGCTTGTAGAGGCATTTAGAAGATGGGGGCGGCATCAACATACTGGCAGCCTGATCAGCCGCAGTTTTGATCTTCCTTTTGAGTAAAGGCCCTAAAGTTTCAGTCTGCATATGAATAGCAAAACAAAAGGCAGACCTCAGCAGTGATATTGAATTACTGTATGAGATAGACTGATGCATATAGTGGATGCTCTTAGCCTTTTGCAGCGTGAACACTAGCTATGGACAGACAAAAAAACTAGTTAACTCAGCTTTGTCTAGATATGAATGTACTACCACCATCCAAAAGCTTAAGCCTTATTTATTTTTGAGAAATCAAAACAAGCAAAGTTTGACCAAAATTTTAGAACATTCTATCAACAAATATAATACTGTGTAGATACCGTAGGAAAATATATTTTATTATCTATTTAATGATATTAATTTTGTATTTTGCATGTTACTGATTTTTGGTAAAAGCTTAGTCAAACATGGTATAGTTTGACTTTCTAAAAATAATATAAGCCCAAAGCTTTGGGATGGAGGCAGTAGTATCTAGAGCTAAAACACATCTAGATACATCCGTATCTACAGATAGTTGAGTCAATTAATTTGGATCTGAGGGAGTATCAGATTCAGACTACATCATGGTAAGTTGGTTAAAAAAAATTACCCCTGGGCGGTCCCTGCCCAGCTCGGCAGTGGCATTTCGCTTCTTGTGCTGCAGATCGGGCCATGCTCCTGCAGCAGGTGGGGCGCTATTCTCGTTCCCCATAGCCTCAGCACGGAACCTGGAGGTACCAACCTGATACAGAGAATATAGAGCATGGTGTCACAGAGGCTTTACGCACAAACAGCTGAAGACATGTGCTACTTTAAGCATATTCCAGAACAGGAACAGATTGAGGATGCAGAGACCAGAGAGACACTTAAAAGGTAAAGAGTGGATAAGCAAACGGAGTACCTGCTTCGCGGGGCTGGGGACGCAGCTCAGGCTCAGCCAACTGCCCACATGCGTGGTGGCCTTACGCTCCATTGCCCCCACCGCCGAGGTCTTACCTTTCCTGTACAAGCTGACAAAAGATACAGTGAGGATCAGCAGAAACTACAAAGGTTGCAAATGTCGACAAATAAAGGAAGAACACCCCAATCCAAGCAAAGGTAGCCCCCGCCCCCCACCCCCATCAATCACTCCCAGCTCGAGGGTGACCAGAAAGACACCCCTTTGCCCAGAATAGGAAAGAGATGCGCAAGATATCGAGGAGAGGAAAAAAGAACCGATCTCGAGAAAGGAGAGAACATTACTAGTCCTACCTAATCCGCTTGGGCTAGATGCAGCTTGCCCCTCCAAGCTGGATGCCTGGACGGTGGAGGCGAAAGGAGGGGATCGAGCTAGCGGCTTGCATCCGTCGGCAATCGGCACTCGATCGGGAGAGAAGGGGTGCTACATAAAGGGGAGGGGTAACATATTTTATTACACAGTGAACTTACTGATGTGACTAGTCATTACATGTCTCACTGAAACTAGGGCCCATAGTGTGGCACCCCAAATTTACTTGAAGCTGCCCGGCGGGACGCATTGGCGCGTCAAGAAACCCCCGAATTGTAGCGGGGAAATGAAACATTTCACAAAAATTCGAAATTCAAGCACACCGCCACGCGCCAAGCACGCGGCTGTTCCTTCCTCTTCCTCGGTTCCTCCTCCCCTATCCGAAAAAACCCCAAATCCCAAGCTCAAACCAAAAAAAAAACAAAAAACAAATCCCCTGGCCGCCATGCATGTCCTCGTTAACCCGCTGGAGATCGTTCCCGGACGATGCGGACCACCCGCCCTGAGATCCAGAATTCCGTCCACCTCGAGGCACTGCGTGCTGTCTCGCAGCAGCGGCTTGAGGGCGCTGAAGAGGAAGTTCCGCCGGAAAGTGCTCATGGCAACCGTGCAAGCTCACCGGCGTGCTGTATCCCGAGAGGAACTGGTCAAAGCTTTGCTATTCGCCACACACAAAAAAATTGCGGGCCAAGATCTGGTCAAAGCTTCGTCGATGGCTTGCCGCGAGAGGCTTGGAGTCCAGAGTCAATAAACTAGCTGCTCGAGGACTTGGGCGGTTTACACGGATTCATATTAACTGACTCAAGTTTGTTAGTCTAGTTAACAAATGCATCTAGATACATCCATATCTAGACAGAATTGAGTCAATTAATATGAATCAGAGGGGAGTACCTGAAAGTGTTTCATGCTACCAACTAATGCGCTGGCAGGAATCGCTGTAGAAGTAATTGTGCTACTACTCGTACGATGAACTGATTGTGTGGGTGTCGAATTTTGCAACGCGATCATCCACTGAATGCTTAATCTAGCGCCAAAGGCGTACAAATCATAACATACTACAGCACCAGAACATAAGAGTACGAATCATAAAGTAGCTCAACATTTTGCATCAGGGCTGGGTGGTCCTGAGACTACCGGGACGCCCCTGATGATCTCCGGGTGTGCATCCTCTTCAACGCAAAGCTGTGTACTCGGTCCACGGCCTCCTTCTGTAGGCTGGATAATCTCAGGTGCAGGACCTTCGTCTATGAGAGGCTCGTCATCAGTACCATCCACAGGTGCATCAGGGCTGGGTGGTCTTGAGACTACCCGGACGCCCGTGATGATCTCCGGGCGTGCATCCACTTCAACGCAAAGCTGTGTACTCGGTCCACGGCCTCCTTCTGTAGGCTGGATAATCTCAGGTGCAGGACCTTCGTCTATGAAAGGCTCGTCATCAGTACCATCCACAGGTGCATCAAACTGAGATTCATCTTCAAATCTCCCATCAAACTGAGAGACCTCTTTAACTCTATGCTTCTGCAATTAGTACATCAACCGATTAGACAAACATCTAAGGGATGCAACCTGAACAAATGCCGTTTTACATATTTACCTTCTCATCTGGCACAGCACATGTCCCAGAGCTGAAACCCGTTTCCTGAAGCAAGCGCTTTTTCTCTCCTTCCCGTCCATCCATCTGCAACAAGTTAAATTTGAGTACAGAACCTTGCACAGCAATGCAAACTATTGATTGAAACAGCGGCAGCATCAATATAAATAATTAACTACATATGCCAGCACACATACAGTGTGAGCAAGATCTGCTTCTCCTGCTAAAGGATCATTATATGGTTCACCATGCTAAACCCGCCTAACATATGTGCGGTCCATCCCAAAAATGTGTAAATGATCTGCCACTACAGGGTGAGGCCTCTTCTCACCATTCATACATGTGCAGCGCGGGCAATACACGTCCAGGTTGTGACCATCATGAGCTCTAATAAACCCCATAAAGGGTTGAACACCATTTATATATGAAGGGGAACATAAGTGTCCATGCAGTATCCAAGTTCTGTCCATCTGTTTAATTATGAGATACAGTGGTTGGTGATTAATTTAAGGCGAAGTAGGAAATGTATATCCATCGAGTACAAAACTATACTACATGATTATGCATTTCAGCAATCATGTCGAGTACAAAACAAAAAATGCCCATCGACATTTTAGCAAACAGATCGTGTACAAAACTCTGCCATGGCATTTCAGCAAATTAACGGATCGAGTGCAGAACTGACTCTATATGCCCACGCAAATGAACAAATTGATCGATGACAAATCGAGCGGAAAACTATAAAGTGCCAATTAGTTCGAGCATACTGACGAATTTTTTTAGCAGCATCAAGAAAATATAAATCGTTAGGCTGTCTTGCCCGATACATGATTGAGCTAGAGATAGCAGCCCTACCGTGGATCAACTTGACCGCCGGTGCGTCTCGAGAAGAACGACGGGGAGGGGAAGCTTCTTCTTCGCACGGACGGGACGGGGAGGGGAAGCTCTTCGCACGGACGGGGATAAGTTGTGTACGGGTGGGTGGGGGGTCATGCGGCCGGGCCGCCGGGGTGATAATTAAGGTCGGTAGGTGGCGTTTAATGGAGTTGCGTGTGTAATTTGCCGTGCACAAGGTTGAGGAATAGGCGGTTCCCTTTGCCGCGCGCACAATTCAAACTATCCCGCCCATGTAGTTTAAATTCGCCATATTTTCGTTAAATCGACATAAAGTCATGTGAGTGGGGGAAAATTAGCAAAGTTGCTTGAAAAATAGTAAAACTCTGGAATTATCCTTTAAATATGCTCTACTTCGTGTGAAAATCGGGGTGTGGAAGCATGTTGAGCTGTTTTATTTGTACTTTCTTCATTAAAACTCCCATTTTATGCACTTTGGATGGAAAGAAATCATTTGTACATAAATTTTGACAACGCCATTTGCAAACACTAATTGTTTACATGCCAAGATGCACCCATCCACCAAATATATATGTGGCAAAAGTTTATCACAATCTAGCAGATATGCATAATTAGTGAGGGACCCCTTTTGATTTTGTGCAATTTCCACTAATTAGGTAGAGATCGAGAAGGGTTAATTAATTAGGCCATGTTAGGGGTTATGTGTTTTAGATTAGGTTGTGTGGATTCAAATACAACTTCTTTATTTGTGTGCTATGATTAATCAAAACTAGATCGATCGACTGCGCACACATTATTAGAGGCGCATGCCTTTGCGCACAAAGTGCATGTGTGTGTTGTTGGCCACCAACGAGAGAGAGAGAGAGAGAGAGAGAGAGAGAGAGAGTAGAGAGAGCTACATACGAGAGAGCGATTGAAATCCCCAAATTAAACACATATATATGCATGGCACATTTAATTTAATTAGAGGACCGCGAGGCACCCCTGGCCTGCTTGATGCACAATTAAGTGTCATTGGCCTATATATAGGGTTTAATTAGGGTTTAGGGTTTAGGGTTAGGAGGTTAGGGTTTAGGGTTTAATGTTTATGGTGTTTAGGGTTTAGGGATTAGGGATTAGGGTTTATTTAGGGTTTAAGGTTTAGGGATCATCGATCGAGTGCGCACACACACATTATTAGAGGCACACGCGCCTTTGCGCATAAAGTGCATGCGTATATGTGTGTGTTTTTTGGCCACCAACGACATATAGATGATCGAGAGAGAGAGATTGAAATCCCCCAAGAATATGTTCAAATATATATTAAAATATATGCACGAATGCATGCATGGTAGGCCATGCATGCACACTAATTATATATATATTATGAGGAAACTTAATCAAATGTGTTTTCATTCGAGAGAACTTGTCAAAATTCAAGTTAATTAATTTATCATCGATAATTATATAATTAATTAATGAATCTCAGGGAGATGTTATACAACATATGATCGATATAGGCCATGTATATATTAATTGGTTTTAATCTACCGTTTAATTTGCTAGCTAGCTGCATGCTATATATAGAGCATGTTTTTATTAGATCGGGTTATAGCTAGTATAGTTTAGGGTTATGTGTTTTAATTAACTAGGGTTTGATTAGCTAGGGGTTAGTTATATATATATGGTTTAGGGTTAATGCATGGCACATTTAATTTAACTAGAGGACCGCGAGGCACCCCTGGCCTGCTTGATGCACAATTAAGTGTCGTTGGCCTATATATATAGGGTTTAATTAGGGTTTAGGGTTAGCTAGCTGGGTTTAGGGTTTAGTGTTTTGGGTGTTTAGCTAGGGTCTAGGGTTTAGGGTTTAGTGTTTACGGTGTTTAGAGGGTCTAGGGTTTAGTGTTTAGGGTCTAGGGTTTAGGGTCTAGTGTTTAGGGTCTATGGTTTAGGGTTTAATTAGTGTTTAGGGTGTTTAGGGTTTAGGGTTTAGTGTTTACGGTGTTTAGGGTCTAGGGTTTAGGGTTTAGTGTTTAGGGTCTAGGGTTTAGGGTTTAATTAGTGTTTAGGGTGTTTAGGGTTTAGGGTTTAGTGTTTACGGTGTTTAGGGTCTAGGGTTTAGGGTTTAGTGTTTAGGGTCTAGGGTTTAGGGTTTAATTAGTGTTTAGGGTGTTTAGGGTTTAGGGTTTAATGTTTACGGTGTTTAGGGTCTAGGGTTTAGGGTTTAGTGTTTAGGGTGTTTAGGGTCTAGGGTTTAGTGTGTTTAGGGTGTTTAGGGTTTAGGGGATTAGGGATTAGGGTTTTAGGGTTGTTTAAGGTTTAGGGATCATCGATCGAGTGCGCACACACATTATTAGAGGCACCCCGCGCCTTTGCGCATAAAGTGCATGCGTATATATATGTGTATTTTTTTGCCACCAACAACGATATATAGATGATCGAGAGAGAGAGATTGAAATCCCCAAGAATATGCATGTTCAAATATATATATATCAAAATATATGCACGAATGCATGGTAGGCCATGCATGCACACTAATTATATATATATTATGAGCTAGGCAACTTGATCAAATGTGTTTTCATACGAGAGAACTTGTCAAAATTCAAGTTAATTAATTTATCATCGATAATTATATATATAATTAATTAATGAATCACAGGGAGATCGATAATTAATTTAGGGTTTTAGGGTTGTACGTTTAAGGTTTAGGGATCATCGATCGAGTGCGCACACACATTATTAGAGGCACCCGCGTTTATCACGATAATTATATAATTAATTAATGAATCTGAGGGATATGTTATACAACATGATCGATATAATAGGCCATGTATATTTTAATTGGTGTTAATCTACGGTTTGCTAGCTAGCTGTTATATATATAGAGCATGTTTTTATTAGATCGGGTTATATCTAGTATAGTTTAGGGTTATGTGTTTTAATTAAGTAGGGTTGATTAGCTAGGGTTAGTTACATATATATGGTTTAGGGTTAATGCATGTCACATTTAATTTAATTAGAGGACCGCGAGGCACCCCTGGCCTGCTCGATGCACACAATTAAGTGTCGTTGGCCTATACATAGGGTTTAATTAGGGTTTAGGGTTAGCTAGGGTTTAGGGTTAGGGTTAGGGTTAGGGTTAGGGTTTAGGGTCTAGGGTTTAGGGTTTAGTGTTTAGGGTGTTTAGGGTTTAGGGATTAGGGATTTAAGGTTTTAGGGGTTGTTTAAGGTTTAGGGATCATCGATCGAGTGCGCACACACATTATTAGAGGCACCCGCGCCTTTACGCATAAATTGCATGCGTATATATATATGTATATATATATGTGTGTGTTTTTGGCCACCAACGATATATTGATGATCGAGAGAGAGATTGAAATCCCTAAGAATATGTTCAAATATACATTAAAATATATGCACGAATGCATGGTAGGCCATGCATGTACACTAATTAATTATATATATATTATGAGGCAACTTAATCAAATGTGTTTTCATTCGAGAGAACTTGTCAAAATTCAAGTTAATTAATTTATCACGATAATTATATAATTAATTAATGAATCTGAGGGATATGTTATACAACATGATCGATATATATAGGCCATGTATATTTTAATTGGTGTTAATCTACGGTTTGCTAGCTAGCTGCTATATATAGAGCATGTTTTTATTAGATCGGGTTATATCTAGTATAGTTTAGGGTTATGTGTTTTAATTAAGTAGGGTTAATTAGCTAGGGTTAGTTACATATATATGGTTTAGGGTTAATGCATGGCACAATTAATTTAATTAGAGGACCGCGAGGCACCCCTGGGCTGCTCGATGCACAATTAAGTGACGTTGGCCTATACATAGGGTTTAATTAGGGTTTAGGGTTAGCTAGGGTAGAGGGTTAGGGTTAGGGTTTAGGGTTTAGGGTTTAGTGTTTAGGGTGTTTAGGGTTTAGGGATTAGGGATTTAGGGGTTTTAGGGTTGTTTAAGGTTTAGGGATCATCGATCGAGTGCGCACACACATTATTAGAGGCACCCGCGCCTTTACGCATCAAGTGCATGCGTATATATGTGTGTTTTTTGGGCCACCAACGATATATAGATGATCGAGAGAGAGAGAGATTGAAATCCCCAAGAATATGTTCAAATATACATTAAAATATATGCACGAATGCATTGTAGGCCATGCATGCACACTAATTATATATATATTATGAGGCAACTTAATCAAATGTGTTTTCATTCGAGAGAACTTGTCAAAGTTCAAGTTAATTAATTTATCACGATAATTATATAATTAATTAATGAATCTCAGGGATATGTTATACAACATGATCGATATAGGCCATGTATATTTTAATTGGTGTTAATCTACGGTTTGCTAGCTAGCTGCTATATATAGAGCATGTTTTTATTAGATCGGGTTATAGCTAGCTAGTATAGTTTAGGGTTATGTGTTTTAATTAAGTAGGGTTGATTAGCTAGGGTTAGTTACATATATATGGTTTAGGGTTAATGCATGGCACATTTAATTTTATTAGAGGATCACGAGGCACCCATGACCCGCTCGATCGATGCACAATTAAGTGTCGTTGGCCTATACATAGGGTTTAATTGGGGTTTAGGATTAGCTAGGGTTTAGGGTTAGGGTTAGGGTTAGGGTTAGGGTACGTTTAGGGTCTAGGGTTTAGGGTTTAGTGTTTAGGGTGTTTAGGGTTTAGGGATTAGGGATTTAAGGTTTTAGGGTTGTTTAAGGTTTAGGGATCATCGATCGAGTGCGCACACACATTATTAGAGGCACCCGCGCCTTTACGCATAAATTGCATGCATATATATGTGTGTTTTTTGGGCCACCAACGATATATAGATGATCGAGAGAGAGAGAGAGATTTGAAATCCCCAAGAATATGTTCAAATATACATTAAAATATATGCACGAATGCATTGTAGGCCATGCATGCACACTAATTATATATATTATGAGGCAACTTAATCAAATGTGTTTTCATTCGAGAGAACTTGTCAAAGTTCAAGTTAATTAATTTATCACGATAATTATATAATTAATTAATGAATCTCAGGGATATGTTATACAACATGATCGATATAGGCCATGTATATTTTAATTGGTGTTAATCTACGGTTTGCTAGCTAGCTGCTATATATAGAGCATGTTTTTATTAGATCGGGTTATAGCTAGCTAGTATAGTTTAGGGTTATGTGTTTTAATTAAGTAGGGTTGATTAGCTAGGGTTAGTTACATATATATGGTTTAGGGTTAATGCATGGCACATTTAATTTAATTAGAGGACCGCGAGGCACCCCTGGCCTGCTCGATGCACAATTAAGTGACGTTGGCCTATACATAGGGTTTAATTAGGGTTTAGGGTTAGCTAGGGTAGAGGGTTAGGGTTAGGGTTTAGGGTTTAGGGTTTAGTGTTTAGGGTGTTTAGGGTTTAGGGATTAGGGATTTAGGGGTTTTAGGGTTGTTTAAGGTTTAGGGATCATCGATCGAGTGCGCACACACATTATTAGAGGCACCCGCGCCTTTACGCATCAAGTGCATGCGTATATATGTGTGTTTTTTGGGCCACCAACGATATATAGATGATCGAGAGAGAGAGAGATTGAAATCCCCAAGAATATGTTCAAATATACATTAAAATATATGCACGAATGCATTGTAGGCCATGCATGCACACTAATTATATATATATTATGAGGCAACTTAATCAAATGTGTTTTCATTCGAGAGAACTTGTCAAAGTTCAAGTTAATTAATTTATCACGATAATTATATAATTAATTAATGAATCTCAGGGATATGTTATACAACATGATCGATATAGGCCATGTATATTTTAATTGGTGTTAATCTACGGTTTGCTAGCTAGCTGCTATATATAGAGCATGTTTTTATTAGATCGGGTTATAGCTAGCTAGTATAGTTTAGGGTTATGTGTTTTAATTAAGTAGGGTTGATTAGCTAGGGTTAGTTACATATATATGGTTTAGGGTTAATGCATGGCACATTTAATTTTATTAGAGGATCACGAGGCACCCATGACCCGCTCGATCGATGCACAATTAAGTGTCGTTGGCCTATACATAGGGTTTAATTGGGGTTTAGGATTAGCTAGGGTTTAGGGTTAGGGTTAGGGTTAGGGTTAGGGTACGTTTAGGGTCTAGGGTTTAGGGTTTAGTGTTTAGGGTGTTTAGGGTTTAGGGATTAGGGATTTAAGGTTTTAGGGTTGTTTAAGGTTTAGGGATCATCGATCGAGTGCGCACACACATTATTAGAGGCACCCGCGCCTTTACGCATAAATTGCATGCATATATATGTGTGTTTTTTGGGCCACCAACGATATATAGATGATCGAGAGAGAGAGATTGAAATCCCCAAGAATATGTTCAAATATACATTAAAATATATGCACGAATGCATTGTAGGCCATGCATGCACACTAATTATATATATATTATGAGGCAACTTAATCAAATGTGTTTTCATTCGAGAGAACTTGTCAAAGTTCAAGTTAATTAATTTATCACGATAATTATATAATTAATTAATGAATCTCAGGGATATGTTATACAACATGATCGATATAGGCCATGTATATTTTAATTGGTGTTAATCTACGGTTTGCTAGCTAGCTGCTATATATAGAGCATGTTTTTATTAGATCGGGTTATAGCTAGCTAGTATAGTTTAGGGTTATGTGTTTTAATTAAGTAGGGTTGATTAGCTAGGGTTAGTTACATATATATGGTTTAGGGTTAATGCATGGCACATTTAATTTTATTAGAGGATCGCGAGGCACCCATGACCCGCTCGATCGATGCACAATTAAGTGTCGTTGGCCTATACATAGGGTTTAATTGGGGTTTAGGATTAGCTAGGGTTTAGGGTTAGGGTTAGGGTTAGGGTACGTTTAGGGTCTAGGGTTTAGGGTTTAGTGTTTAGGGTGTTTAGGGTTTAGGGATTAGGGATTTAAGGTTTTAGGGTTGTTTAAGGTTTAGGGATCATCGATCGAGTGCGCACACACATTATTAGAGGCACCCGCGCCTTTACGCATAAATTGCATGCATATATATATATGTGTGTTTTTTGGCCACCAACGATATATAGATGATCGAGAGAGAGATTGAAATCCCCAAGAATATGTTCAAATATACATTAAAATATATGCACGAATGCATTGTAGGCCATGCATGCACACTAATTATATATATATATATATGAGGCAACTTAATCAAATGTGTTTTCATTCGAGAGAACTTGTCAAAATTAAAGTTAATTAATTTATCACGATAATTATATAATTAATTAATGAATCTCAGGGATATGTTATACAACATGATCGATATAGGCCATGTATATATTAATTGGTGTTAATCTACGGTTTGCTAGCTAGCTGCTATATATAGAGCATGTTTTTATTAGATCGGGTTATAGCTAGTATAGTTTAGGGTTATGTGTTTTCATTAAGTAGGGTTGATTAGCTATGGTTAGTTACATATATATGGTTTAGGGTTAATGCATGGCACATTTAATTTAATTAGAGGACCGCGAGGCACCCCTGGCCTGCTTGATGCACAATTAAGTGTCGTTGGCCTATATATAGGGTTTAATTAGGGTTTAGGGTTAGGGTTAGGGTTTAGGGTCTAGGGTTTAGTGTTTAGGGTGTTTAGGGTTTAGGGATTAGGGATTAGGGTTTCAGGGTTGTATAAGGTTTAGGGATCATCGATCGAGTGCGCACACACATTATTAGAGGCACCCGCGCCTTTGCGCATAAAGTGCATGCGTATAGTTTAGGGTTATTTGTTTTAATTAAGTAGGGTTTGATCAGCTAGGGTTAGTTACATATATATGGTTTAGGGTTAATGCATGGCACATTACATATAGTTTAAATCTCAAGAATGTTTATACATGATAGGCCATATGTGCAAAGGAATTTTTTTCCCGTGAACTTGTCAAAATTCAAGTTTATCAGTGCCAATGGAAACTAGTCCAAAAAATTACATAGAGGACCAAAAGTACTAGACAATAACTAATAGAACCTGCAACTTTACAAAAAGGACCCCAAAACATATAGAAGAAAATCAATCGAGTCCTTCTCGACCGCACATCAGATCTCTGCTCCGCATCCTTTCCAGCAACTCCGTCGCCGGGGACGCACCACTTGGGACGGTGTCGCCGGTAGTCGCCAGGACGAAGGAGAAGAAGGGCCTCAGCAACGGCATATTGGCTCTGAGAAGGGCCGCTGAAAGTCCAAGATGTGCACGGGCAAGACGGATGACGCCGTCGTATGCCCCGAGCTTGTGAACTTTAGCAGCTTGACTTCCCCATTGGCCAGATCTGAAGCACTGACCAAAGCAAGCCTCACCGTTAGCGCCATCACATTGATGGCACCAGATCGGGGTTTGGCCGGCAAGATCCGCCAGATTCACCATAGGCCAGATCTGAAGCCGATGACGAGATCCCCGACTCCATTGCGCCATTCTGCTCATGGGAAACACTGGATCTAAGCTTACAACAACACTAACTCCCTCGGATCCAAATTAGCTGACTCAACTTTGCTTATCTAAATATGGATGTATCCACACATGTTTTTACTCTAGATACATACACGTCTAAGGAAAGTTGAATCAATTAATTTAGTTCGGAGGGTGTACAATATACAGAGAGAAGTCGGCCTCGTCTCCGGCCGGCGAGGCCGCCGGAGAGAAGGGGGAGAGGAGCCGGGGGAGTGGGAGAGACTCGAGAGAGAAAGAGAAGAGGAAGAAATGAGAGCTCCCTGGGGAAGAACGTTATAATTTCTTATGTTCCATGCCACTTTATTGATGATATCTACATGTTTTATACACATTATATGTCATTATTATGCGTTTTCCGGAACTAACCTATTGACGAGATGCCGAAAGGCCAGTTGCTGTTTTCTGCTGTTTTTGGTTCCAGAAAGGCTGTTCGGGCAATATTCTCGGAATTGGACGAAATCAACGCCAAACCTCCTATTTTTCCCGGAAGGCTCCAGAACACCGAAGGGGAGACGGAGAGGAGGCCCAGGGGCCGACACCACAAGGCCGCGCGGCAGGCCCTGGCCGCGCCGGCCTATGGGGAGGGCGCCCTGGTGCCCCTCTGACGCCGCCTCTTCGCCTACTTAACCCCTCGTGACCTAAAAACACCGTACCACTTGACGAAACTCCAGAAAGACTCGGGGCGCCGCCACATCGCGAAACTCCAATTCGGGGACAGAAGTCTCTTCCGGCACTGGGACGGGGAATTGCCCCCGAGTCATCCACCGCCGTCTTCACACCGCCATCTTCACCGCCATCGCTGTTCCCATGATGAGGAGGGAGTAGTTCTCCCCTGAGGGCTCTACCGTAGCTATGTGGTTAATCTCTCTCTCTGTACTCCAATACAATGATCTCATGAGCTGCTTTACATGATTGAGATCCATATGATGAGCTTTGTATCGCTACTAGTTGTGTGCTACTCATGTGATGTTATTAAAGTAGTCTATTCCTCCTCCACGTGTGTAAAGGTGATTAGTGTGTGCACCGTGTGGTTCTTGTCGTAGGCTATGATCATGATCTCTTGTAGATTGTGGAGTTAATTATCATTATGATAGTATTGATGTGATCTATTCCTCCTTCATAGTGTAATGTGGACAGTGTGTGCACTATGTTAGTTCTTGGTTTATCTTGCAAAGATCTATTATGCTCTAAGGTTACTTAAACATGAATATCGAATGTTGTGGAGCTTGTTAACTCCGGCATTGAGGGTTCGTGTAATCCTACGCAACGAATGATGTTCATTATCAAACAAGAGTGTATGTAGCACATATGAGAAGAAGTATTTATTATGCGATCAATGTTGAGAGTGTCCACTAGTGAAAGTATGATCCCTAGGCCTTGTTTCCAATACTGCAAACACCGTTTACTTACTGTTTTGTTGCATGTTTACTCGCTGCCATATTTTATTCAGATTGCTATTACCACTCATATACATCCATATTACTTGTATTTCACTATCTCTTCGCCGAACTAGTGCACCTATACACCTGACAAGTGTATTTGGTGTGTTGGGGACACAAGAGACTTCTTGCTTTGTGATTACAGGGTTGCTTGAGAGGGATATCTTTGACCTCTTCCTCCCTGAGTTCGATAAACCTTGGGTGATCCACTTAAGGGAAACTTGCTGCTGTTCTACAAACCTCTGCTCTTGGAGGCCCAACACTGTCTACAAGAATAGAAGCTCCCGTAGACATCAAGCACTTTTCTGGCGCCGTTGCCGGGGAGGAAAGGTAAAAGGCACTCATACTCCGGTTCCAGGTAACAGTACTTTTCTGGCGCCATTGTGTGTGTGCTCGAAGCTATTTCCTTTAGATCCTGCAATTGCATCTTTTTGTTTCTTGTTTTTATTTTCACTAGTTAGGCATAATGGAAAACAACAAAAAAATTAGTGAGCTTTTTAATCTTTTTCCTAATTTAGAATTGTTTGATGCGAAAATTAAAAAACCTATGGAACCTTATTTACATGATAGTAGCAATGTTATTAGTATGAATGCAATTACTGCTAATGCTATGAAGAAGTCTAAGCTTGGGGAAGCTGGTTTACATAAAAATAATCTTTTTAGCTCCTCCGCTTTGGAAGAAATATTTTGTTCTGATAATGCTTTATCTCCCATATGCGATAACTTTAATGATGCTTCTGATATTTTAAATCCACCTGCTGAAAGTATTCCGTATAAAATACCTATGAAAATTATTGAACGTGTTATGGATAACCGCTATGAAGGGGATGGAACTGTCCATCCTGGAAATCATTTACTGTTTTTGCATGAATTATGCGGGTTATTCAAGTGTGCAGGTATCTCTATGGATGAAGTGAAGAAGAAACTATTCTCTATGTCGCTGTCTGGTAAAGCGGCGCATTGGTATAAACTGCTGAAGGACGGGCGCTCTCTTGATTGGAAGGATATTGTGCCTCTATTTTATTCCAAGTTCTATCCTCCAAGTGAAATTCACAAAGATCGAAACCATATATATAATTTTTGGCCTCATGATGGAGAGAGTATTGCCCAAGCATGGGAGAGATTGAAGACTTTAATGCTCAAATGCCCCAATCATGAGCTTCCAGGTAATATCATCATTGATAATTTCTATGCAAGACTTTCTTTTCAAGATAAGACCTTGCTGGATACTACTTGTTCTGGATCATTCACGAGCAATAAAGAAGAGTTTAAAAGGGACCTTCTTGATCGGATTAAGGAGAACGCTGAAGATTGGGAGAACGACAAAGGTAAAGAGTCAGGTATAAACTATGATTATGAATGCATTGAAACTTTTATGAATACTGATAAATTTCGAAATATGAGTGCTACTTATGGTCTTGACTCTCAAGTTGCTGCAAATCTTTATAAAGCCTTTGCTTCTCATTTAGAATTGCCTAAAAAGAATTTTGATAAGTATCATGAACCTTTTAAAGAGGCTTGCATGAAGAATGACATTGTTGTTAATGATTGCAATAAGCATGCTCAAACTCCTAAGAATGCTATTTCCTATAAGCATGTTAATTTTTGTGGAATACATAGACCTTGTGGAATTAATCAAATAGAAGATGAATATTGTATCCATCACAGAAATGAAAAAACTAGAAAGTGGTCTAGAGCTCTAGATGATCTTGGAGAAAAAGTGTGTGCCCTCTATCCTTTTATTTGTGAACTTTGCCATAGAGTTGGTCATTTTAATTTTCAATGTTCCTCCAATGATAATTCAAACCCCATGAGTGCTGCAAATTTGTATTGTGATGATGAAATTATTCCTAATCAGCATGATGAACTTACCTTATTTTTGAAGTGTGAAGAGTTATCAAGAAAAATTTCTTTGTTAAATATTAACGATCTTGATATTGATGATGTCCTGCATGGTTGTCTTTCTTATTGCATTGATAATAGCCATACAAATACTTACATACAAAATATTTTAGAAGATGACACCTTGCCAAAATATGATAGGACCGCTGTGTGTTTTCAACTAATTAATGAAAAGGAGGGATCCTCCCAAGTTTCTTCTATTGTTTCTAAAAGTAAATCAGGTTATGCGGACAAGCCACCCTTCAAGCCTCTTCCTCCTAAAGAAGGGATCGAGGAGAGGGAAGAAGAGAAGAAGAAGAAGAAAGGAACGAAGAAGAAGAAGAAGAAGAAGAAGAAGAAGAGAGAATAAAAAGAAAGAGGTAACGGCGTATCCCCGCGTGAATGAGATAACGCTAGGTAACCGTAAGTATGTTGCTCCTAATGATTATTGTGATAATGAATCTGAATACGATGATCTTCCTATGCCCTTTACATACATTAGCGATCATGATTTGAATGAGCACACTACCTTTGATATTGGAAATCTCTTTGGTACTGATTATGAAAGTAATGATGATAGCATTATTCATGTCCCCTTAAACGATGATATTGAAAGCCCTAAGCTTGGGGATGTTGTGCTTGAAGATCCTATATTTGAGACTTCTACTTTTAGTGAAAATGATGATATTACATATTCTGGTTTAGATAATTGCTATAGAGATGTATATGACACATGTTACAATTATCCTTATGAAACTTGTCATAGTTATGATGGGCTTGCCAAAAACCATTCCCTTAGTATGCAACTTGTTTACCATGTTCAAATTCTTGATAATAATCTTGCTCCAATTACTATTAATGAGAATAACTCTTCTTATGCCAAAATTAATGATACTTCTATGCATATGAACCATGATAAGAATGTTTTAAGTGACGGGTATATTGTGGATTTCATCAATGATGCTACTGAAAGTTATTATGAGAGAGGGAAATATGTTTATATGCATCTTAATAATATTAAGTTTCCCCTCTTTATGTTGAGAATCTTTAAGTTACTCGTGTTTTATCCTCTTATGCTTGTCACTTTGCTCTTCATGAATTCATTTGTGTATAAGATTCTTCTGCATAGGAAGCATGTTAGGCTTAAATGTGTTTTGAATTGCCTCTTGAAGCTCTCTTTTGCTTCAAATACTATTTCTTGCGGGTGCATCACCAAAATTGCTGAGCCCATCTTAATGGCTATAAAGAAAGAACTTCTTGGGAGATAACCCATGTGTTATTTTGCTACAGTACTTTGTTTTATATTTGTGTCTTGGAAGTTGTTTACTACTGTAGCAACCTCTCCTTATCATGTTTTTGTGCCAAGTAAAGTTTCTATGCTAAAGTTGATGTTATATTTGGGATCGCTGCGCAGAAACAGCATTGCTGTCTGTCACGAATCTGGGCACAGGCCTCTGTAGAAAATTCGAAAAAATCTGCCAATTTACGAGCGTGATCCTCAGATATGTACGCAACTTTCATTAGTTTTGAGTTTTTCCATTTGAGCAAGTCTGGTGCCAGCTTTAAATTCGTCTTTACGGACTGTTCTGTTTTTGACAGATTCTGCCTTTTATTTCGCATTGCCGCTTTTGTTAAGTTGAATGAGTTTCTTTGTTCCATTAACTTTCAGAAGTTTTGTGCAATGTCCAGAAGTGTTAAGAATGATTGTGTCACCTCTGAACATGTGAATTTTTGATTATGCACTAACCCTCTAATGAGTTTGCTTGAAGTTTGGTGTGAAGGAAGTTTTCAAGGGTCAAGAGAGGAGGATGATATACTACGATCAAGAAGAATGAAAAGTCTAAGCTTGGGGATGCCCCGGTGGTTCATCCCTGCATATTTCAAGAAGACTCAAGCATCTAAGCTTGGGGATGCCCAAGGCATCCCCTTCTTCATCGACAAAGTATCAGGTTCCTTCTCTTGAAACTATATTTTTATTCGGTCACATCTTATGTACTTTACTTGGAGCGTCTGTATGTTTTTGTTTTTGTTTTTGTTTGAATAAATGATTGTTTGGGAGAGAGACACGCTCCGCTGGTTCGTATGAACACATGTGTTCTTAGCTTTTAATTTTCATGGCGAAGGTTGAAACTGCTTCGTTAATTGTTATATGGTTGGAAACGGGAAATGCTACATGTAGTAATTGGTATAATGTCTTGAATAATGTGATACTTGGCAATTGTTGTGCTCATATAGATCTTGTTTAAGCTCTTGCATCATGTACCTAGTACCCATTAATGAATAATTACATAGAGCTTGTTAAAATTTGGTTTGCATGATTGGTCTCTCTAAGTCTAGATATTTTCTGGTTGAGGTGTTTGAACAACAAGGAGACGATGTAAAGTCTTATAATGCTTACAATATGTTTATATGTGAGTCTTGCTGCACCATTTCATACTTGAGTTTGCTTCAAATAACCTTGCTAGCCTAAACCTTGTATCGAGAGGGAATACTTCTCATGCATCCAAATACTTGAGCCAATATTCATGCCATTTGTGTCCACCATACCTACCTACTACATGGTATTTCTCCGCCATTCCAAAGTAAATTGCTTGAGTGCTACCTTTAAACAAATTCAAAAGTTATTACCTCTTATTTGTGTCAATGTTTTATAGCTCATGATGAAGTATGTGGTGTTTATCTTTCAATCTTGTTGGACAACTTTCACCAATGGACTAGTGGCTTCATCCGCTTATCCAATAATTTTGCAAAAAGAGCTGGCAATGGGATTCCCAGTCCCAAATTAATTAACAAAAATAGACACTCCTCCATGGTATGTGATTGTTGGACGGCACCCGAAGGATTCGGTTAGCCATGGCTTGAGAAAGCAAAGGTGGGGAGGAGTGTCATCATAATAAAACTAAAATAAAAAGGCACTCCTTCATGGTATGAGATTGTTGGCAGGCACCCGAGGATTCGGTTAGCCATGGTTTGTGAAAGAAAGGTTGGAAGGAGTGCCACCCAAAAATAAATAAAATGGGAGCCGCTCTTTGAAGGTTTGTCTGGCAAGGGGGTTAGAGTACCCGCTACCATTCGTTGACAACAACAAACACCTCTCAAAACTTTACTTTTATGCTCTCTATATGTTTTCAAAATCAAAGCTCTAGCACAAATATAGCAATCGATGCTTTCCTCTTTGAAGGACCATTCTTTTACTTTATTGTTGAGTCAGTTTACCTATTCTTTCTATCTTAGAAGCAAACACTTGTGTGAACTGTGTGCATTGATTCTTACATGTTTACCTATTGCACTTGTTATATTACTTTGTGTTGACAATTATCCACGAGATATACATGTTAAAGTTGAAAGCAACCGCTGAAACTTATATCTTCCTTTGTGTTGTTTCAAAGCTTTCTACTAAGAATTTATTGCTTATGAGTTAACTCTTATGCAAGACTCATTGATGCTTGTCTTGAAAGTATTATTCATGAAAAGTCTTTGTTATATGATTCATTTGTTTACTCATTATCTTCATCATTGCTTCGAATCTCTGCATTTATCTCATGTGCTTTACAATAGTATGATCAAGGTTATGATGGCATGTCACTTCAGAAATTATCTTTGTTATCGTTTTACCTGCTCGGGACGAGCAGAACTAAGCTTGGGGATGCTGATACGTCTCCGTCGTATCGATAATTTCTTATGTTCCATGCCACTTTATTGATGATATCTACATGTTTTATACACATTATATGTCATTATTATGCGTTTTCCGGAACTAACCTATTGACGAGATGCCGAAAGGCCAGTTGCTGTTTTCTGCTGTTTTTGGTTCCAGAAAGGCTGTTCGGGCAATATTCTCGGAATTGGACGAAATCAACGCCAAACCTCCTATTTTTCCCGGAAGGCTCCAGAACACCGAAGGGGAGACGGAGAGGAGGCCCAGGGCCCCGACACCACAAGGCCGCGCCGGCCTATGAGGAGGGCGCCCTGGTGCCCCTCTGACGCCGCCTCTTCGCCTACTTAACCCCTCGTGACCTAAAAACACCGTACCACTTGACGAAACTCCAGAAAGACTCCAGGGGCGCCGCCACATCGCGAAACTCCAATTCGGGGGACAGAAGTCTCTGTTCCGGCACCCTGCCGGACGGGGAATTGCCCCCGGAATCATCTCCACCGCCGTCTTCACCGCCATCTTCACCGCCATCGCTGTTCCCATGATGAGGAGGGAGTAGTTCTCCCTCGGGCTGAGGGCTCTACCGTAGCTATGTGGTTAATCTCTCTCTCTGTACTCCAATACAATGATCTCATGAGCTGCTTTACATGATTGAGATCCATATGATGAGCTTTGTATCGCTACTAGTTGTGTGCTACTCATGTGATGTTATTAAAGTAGTCTATTCCTCCTCCACGTGTGTAAAGGTGATTAGTGTGTGCACCGTGTGGTTCTTGTCGTAGGCTATGATCATGATCTCTTGTAGATTGTGGAGTTAATTATCATTATGATAGTATTGATGTGATCTATTCCTCCTTCATAGTGTAATGTGGACAGTGTGTGCACTATGTTAGTTCTTGGTTTATCTTGCAAAGATCTATTATGCTCTAAGGTTACTTAAACATGAATATCGAATGTTGTGGAGCTTGTTAACTCCGGCATTGAGGGTTCGTGTAATCCTACGCAACGAATGATGTTCATTATCAAACAAGAGTGTATGTAGCACATATGAGAAGAAGTATTTATTATGCGATCAATGTTGAGAGTGTCCACTAGTGAAAGTATGATCCCTAGGCCTTGTTTCCAATACTGCAAACACCGTTTACTTACTGTTTTGTTGCATGTTTACTCGCTGCCATATTTTATTCAGATTGCTATTACCACTCATATACATCCATATTACTTGTATTTCACTATCTCTTCGCCGAACTAGTGCACCTATACACCTGACAAGTGTATTTGGTGTGTTGGGGACACAAGAGACTTCTTGCTTTGTGATTACAGGGTTGCTTGAGAGGGATATCTTTGACCTCTTCCTCCCGAGTTCGATAAACCTTGGGTGATCCACTTAAGAGAAGGGGGAGAGGAGCCGGGGGAGTGGGAGAGACTCGAGAGAGAAAGAGAAGAGGAAGAAATGAGAGCTCCCTGGGGAAGAACATTATTTTTGTCGTTCTGCTCGTACTGTAGCTTGAAACTGAAAATTTCGGCCACGCGCCAAATCATCCCGCCGCATCCATTCGAAAATCCCGTGACCAGTTTTACCCTTTTAACCCTGGTCCGGAAGCTACAACCCACCGACCATGGAGGGCTCATTCGGTAACAATGAAATATCTTGCCTAGATCCCGAACCCTCCCCACAGGCCCACACCCACCCACCAACCATTCGCCCCATTAGCTCAAAAATACTCTCACACGCCAAAGCTCTGACTCTCTACAGTACTAGATCTGCTTCGCCGCCGGCATACTCCTCCACAGCGTAGCCTTGATCGTGTTGGCTGTCCACCCACCTGATCCGCTCCCCCGCCGCCCTCGTCACCGACGGATCTGCTTCACCGCCGACCTCGCCACCGACGGATCTGCTTCACCGCCGACCTCGCCACCGACGGATCTGCTTCACCGCCGACCTCGCCACCGACTACCTCGCCGCAGCGGCTGTATCAACTTCACCGAATACCTTGCCAGCCAACCAGATCTGCTTCACTAACGCCCGCTTCTACTGAAACAGGGTCGATTCATCGTCTCCCGCGTTCGCCGCCGCTGGAATGCAAGTTGCCGCCCCCGTCCACCCCGCCGCAGCTTGGTTAGTACGCTGGCCCGTTAGATCGCGGTGTTTCTTTAGCCATGTTTTGTGTAGTTATTTGCAGATCTCATATGCCGTTAACTTTCTTGATGTGTTGCTTCGCATGAAGTTTGTTTAAATATTGTACAGTACAAAAGCATTATCCGGTCGCTACCATCCTGTTCATTCTACTGACACCTGTGTGCATCCACATATTTATAGCCTTGTACCCATTCATTTGCTGCCAACTGTTTTTGTACTGCATGCTATTGTCGCACTGCTTTTATAGTCGTGCTATGGGCATTTCCAATCTGCTTGTTCTTATACCACGTCATTAGCTCACCGCTAGCTGTTTTCTCGTGTCTGCTATTCTCACACTGCTTTTATAATCATGCTATGTGCATTTCCAATCTGCTTGCTCTTATACCTCGTCTTTAGCTTATATAGTTATTGCTGCGTGCATGTCTGGTCTTTGTATTATCGTAGACTGACTTGTCAATGTTATTTTTCCTAGGGATTGATCATGCGAACCACTTATTAGAACATCCAACATTAACAGCGGGGACGCTAGGTAAGGTTGGAATCTGAGTTCGTGGTTGGTAATTTTGGCAGTTTACTTCCGTTATTATCTATAACCTATATGCATTGTTCCTTATGCAAGAGATTAACACTTGGAACCCTGCCATAGCAATGCCATTCATGCTTTACTATGTTTCTGCCTATTTGATATGCTTGTCTTGGAGAAACTTCGAGGGTGATTTGAACCTGACATTTGGTCATTCTTAATGCCAGTTTACTTTATGTGTAAAACCTTGGCATTACCCTACTCTAAATCTGAATGTCTGAAATTCGTATCTCATGCAAAGCAACATCTAGTTGGTTTTAATCTGATATCTGGTAAATATTGGCTTATTCATTTGGCAGCTCAAGTTTTTTGTTATTTGAAACCAGCTGACTTGGTCTTAAATGTGATATCTAAACACAGATTAAGGACAATGGAGCAGGAGGATTAGCATTTCACTTGATGGCTGAACCTAAAATGATAGGCATGTTGACCACGACTAGTGCACGCAAGAGAAGGACCTGCAGTGAGCCAGTATGTGCTTAGTACATGCATCTTATCTTATCTTGTGCTTATTTCTGCTACATGCTGTTATCTGATCTCTACATTGCGTAATACATGTTTGAATAGTTAATTGTTGTAACTATGTTTACAATGTTACCAGAATGCAGTTTTAATGAAGCAGTCATCATTAGAAGATAGTCGCCAAAAAAGGATCTGTAGCGACCCTGTGCAACATTATGATGTAAGTTTGTGCTTAGTACAAGTTCCATACATGTCTTATTTATGCAACTTGTTATTATCTTATATCTACATTGCATAATAAATGTTTGCATAGTTCATCGTTTAACTCTTTTTGCATTATTATCAGAATGCAGTTGTGATGAAGCAATCTTCATTACCAGTGAGGCCCACAAAAAGTTCTGATCTTTCTTCTGATGCATCTTCTCATAGCCGTCAACCTAGACCATTTCTTTCATCAGACAGTAAATATCTCAAGGCTGTACTTTATAAAAGACATGGTATTGCTGCTTTAAGATCTGTAGCTGATATGTTGACAAAGAGTACACAAGATTCAATCAAGGCGATTGCCAAATGTCAACGTGTTATTGATGATGCTAATAGAAGTCCTCAATGATTCTATGTAATTTTTTTATTTGGGCACATTAATTGCCTTGTAATTTTCCTATTTGTTTTATTTGTGTATGTACTTGTGTGTATCATTGAAATCAGATTTTAGGCTCATGAAATTTAATGCAAGTTGACTAGTCAAACAAGTAGGGCCCTACAACAGATTGGGCCGGCCCACTTACAGTAGTGTGGGACCCACTTTCATTTTGGGCCGGCCCACTTCTTTAGTAGGCCGGCCCGGTTACACGATAATGGGCTCCACATGCTTATTGGGCCGGCCCACTTGCTCTATGGTGGTCCCACATGGTAAATGGGCCGGCCCTTTAATAGGAAGGTGGGACCCACCTGTGTTTTTGGCCCGGCCCACTATCTTGTTGGGCCGGCCCACTTTCTATATGGTGGACCCCACACACCAAATGGGCCGGCCCTTTAATAGGAAGGTGGGACCCACCTGTGTTTTTGGCCCGGCCCACTATCTTGTTGGGCCGGCCCACTTTCTATATGGTGGACCCCACATACCAAATGGGCCGGCCCATTAACAGGAATGTGGGACCCACCTGTGTTTTTGGCCCGGCCCACTATCTTGGTGGGCCAGCCCATTGCTATATGGTGGGCCCCACATACTAAATGGGCCGGCCCTTTAAAAAGTGGGACCCACCTGTGTTTTTGGCCCGGCCCACTATTTTGTTGGGCCGGCCCACTTGCTATATGGTGGACCCCACAAACTAAATGGGACCCTTTAACTGGAAAGTGGGACCCACCTGTGTTTTTGGCCCGGCCCACTAGCTTGTTGGGCCGGCCCACTTGCTATACGGTGGACCCCACACACTAAATGGGCCGGCCTTTTAACAGGAAAGTGGGACCCACCTGTGTTTTTGGCCCGGCCCACTTGCTTCTTGGGCCGGCCCAGTTGCTGTAAGGTGGACCCCACATGTTAAATGGGCCGGCCCATTTAAGTTTTGACCAGTCAACCTTAGAGGTTAGGCCCGGCCCACGTAACTAATGGACCAGCCCAGCTATATAGTTGACCGGTCAAACTATGTCATCTGGCCCGGCCCGCTTAAGACGTGGCAGGCCTCGTGTGGGCCTACCATCTACCACGGGGTTTCAGCCGGTTAACGCCGTTAACTGGCAGTTAACGGCGTCTGCCACGTGTCAGTTTGCATGACGTCAGCAGTCAACGGGCTCCCGAAAACACTTCCGCAACGGTCCGATTTTCCGTGGCGGAAGGGCGCCCAAGCGCGACGGACCGAAAAAATCGTCGTTGGACTTTGCCTGACGCAGTTTCGACAACGGAACCCATATCGTCGGGTTAGGCCCATAGGCGACGAAAAATGCCCCTTAGTTGACGATTTTGGGACGTTGTCTAATTCTGTACCAAGCATCTTTAAAACTTTCTCCACCTTGTTGCTTAAAAGAACGAACTTCAACTTCAGGATTACTCATTTTAGTAGCAGTAAAATAAAACAAACTAGATAAAGTAAATGCAAGTAACTAATTTTTTTGTGTTTTTGATATAGAGAGCAAGACAGTAAATAAAGTAAAACTAGCAACTAATTTTTTTGTGTTTTGTTTAGGTGCAGCAAACAAAGTAGTAAATAAAATAAAGCAAGACAAAAACAAAGTAAAGAGATTGAGAAGTGGAGACTCCCCTTGCAGCGTGTCTTGATCTCCCCGGCAACGGCGCCAGAAAAAGAGCTGTTGACGTGGGAGTTGAAAATCTTTGTGGTGTAACTTTTCTTGTTCCCCGGCAACGGCGCCAGAAAAAGAGCTTGATGGCGTGTAACTCACACGTTCGTTGGGAACCCCAAGAGGAAGGTATGATGCGCACAGTAGCAAGTTTTCCCTCAGAAAGAAACCAAGGTTTAATCGAACCAGTAGGAGCCAAGAAGCATGTTGAAGGTTGATGGTGGCGAAATGTGATGCGGCGCAACAACAGGGATTCCGGCGCCAACGTGGAACCTGCACAACACAACCCAAGTACTTTGTCCCAACGAAACAGTGAGGTTGTCAATCTCACCGGCTTGCTGTAACAAAGGATTAAGCGTATCGAGTGGAAGATGATTGCAAAGAAAATAGTAAAGAACAATTGCAGTAGATTGTATGCTATGTAAAGAATAGGACCGGGGTCCACAGTTCACTAGAGGTGTGATGGCGTGTAACTCACACGTTCGTTGGGAACCCCAAGAGGAAGGTATGATGCGCACAGTAGCAAGTTTTCCCTCAGAAAGAAACCAAGGTTTAATCGAACCAGTAGGAGCCAAGAAGCACGTTGAAGGTTGATGGTCGCGAAATGTGATGCGGCGCAACACCAGGGATTCCGGCGCCAACTAGGAACCTGCACAACACAACCCAAGTACTTTGTCCCAACGAAACAGTGAGGTTGTCAATCTCACCGGCTTGCTGTAACAAAGGATTAAACGTATCGAGTGGAAGATGTTTGCAAAGAAAACAGTAAAACAAGTAGATTGTATGCTATGTAAAGAATAGGACCGGGGTCCACAGTTCACTAGAGGTGTCTCTCCCATAAGATAAAGCATGTTGGGTGAACAAATTACAGTCGGGCAATTGACAAATAGAGAAAGGCATAACAATGCATATACATGATATGGTAAATATAGTGAGATTTAATTGGGCATTACGACAAAGAACATAGACCGCCATCCAACTGCATCTATGCCTAAAAAGTCCACCTTCAGGTTATCATCCGAACCCCCTCCAGTATTAAGTTGCAAAGCAACAGACAATTGCATTAAGTATGGTGCGTAATGTAATCAACAACTACATCCTTAGACATAGCATCAATGTTTTATCCCTAGTGGCAACAGCCACAACCTTAGAACTTTCTGTCACTGTCCCAGATTCAATGGAGGCATGAACCCACTATCGAGCATAAATACTCCCTCTTGGAGTTAAGAGTAAAAACTTGGCCAGAGCCTCTACTAGTAACGGAGAGCATGCAAGATCATAAACAACACATGAACAATAGATTGATAATCACCATAATCATAGTACTCTCTATCCATCGGATCCCGACAAACACAACATATAGAATTACAGATAGATGATCTTGATCATGTTAGGCAGCTCACAAGATCTAACAATGAAGCACAACAAGGAGAAGACGACCATCTAGCTACTGCTATGGACCCATGGTCCAGGGGTGAACTACTCACTCATCACTCCGGAGGCGACCATGGCGGTGTAGAGTCCTCCGGGAGATGAATCCCCTCTCCGGCAGGGTGCCGGACGATCTCCGAATCCCCCGAGATGGGATTCGCGGCGGCGGCGTCTCTGTAAGGTTTTCCGTATCGTGGCTCTCGGTACTGGGATTTTCGCGACGGAAGCTTTAAGTAGGCGGAGGGTCAACGCGAGGGGCCACACGAGGGGCCCAGGGGATAGGTCGGCGCGGCCAGGGCTTGGGCCGCGCCGGCCACCCCTGGCTGCCTCGTGGCCCCACTTCGTTAGGTCTTCGGTCTTCTGGAAGCTTCGTGCAAAAATAGGACCCTGGGCGAAAGTTTCGTCCAATTCCGAGAATATTTCTTTACTAGGATTTCTGAAACCAAAACAGCAGAAAACAGCAACTGGCTCTTCGGCATCTTGTTAATAGGTTAGTTCCAGAAAATGCATAAATATGACATATAATGTGCATAAAACATGTAGGTATCATCAATAAAGTAGCATGGAACATAAGAAATTATCGATACGTTGGAGACGTATCAGCATCCCCAAGCTTAGTTCTGCTCGTCCCGAGCAGGTAAAACGATAACAAAGATAATTTCTGAAGTGACATGCCATCATAATCTTGATCATACTATTTGTAAACATATGTAATGAATGCAGCGATCAAAGCAAAGGTAATGACATGAGTAAACAACTGAATCATAAAGCAAAGACTTTTCATGAATAGTACTTCAAGACAAGCATCAATAAGTCTTGCATAAGAGTTAACTCATAAAGCAATAAATCAAAGTAAAGGTGTTGAAGCAACACAAAGGAAGATTAAGTTTCAGCGGTTGCTTTCAACTTATAACATGTATATCTCATGGATATTGTCAACATAAAGTAGTATAATAAGTGCAATATGCAAGTATGTAGGAATCAATGCACAGTTCACACAAGTGTTTGCTTCTTAAGGTGGAAGGAGATAGGTAAACTGACTCAACAATAAAAGTAAAAGAATGGTCCTTCAAAGAGGAAAGCATCGATTGCTGTATTTGTGCTAGAGCTTTTATTTTGAAAACATGAAACAATTTTGTCAACGGTAGTAATAAAGCATATGAGTTATGAAAATTATATCTTACAAGTTGCAAGCCTCACGCATAGTATACTAATAGTGCCCGCACCTCGTCCTACTTAACTTGGACTACCGGGTCTTCGCATGCCATGTTTCAACCAAGTGTCACAAAGGGGTACCTCCATGCCGCCTGTACAAAGGTCCAAGGAGAATGCTCGCATTTCGGATTTCTCGCTTTTGATTATTCTCAACTTAGACATCCATACCGGGACAACATGGACAACAGATAATGGACTCCTCTTAAATGCATAAGCATGTAGCAAAGTTATTATTCTCATATGAGATTGAGGATATATGTCCAAACTGAAACTTCCACCATGATTCATGGCTTTAGTTAGCGGCCCAATGTTCTTCTCTAACAATTTTGCATGCTCCAACCACTAAAATGATAGACCTTCAGACAAGACGGACATGCATAGCAACTCACATGATATTCAACAATAGTTGATGGCGTTCCCCAGAAGCATGGTTATCGCACAACAGGCAACTTAATAAAATATAAAGTGCATAAGTACATATTCAATACTACGATAGTTTTTAAGGCTATTTTGTCCCATGAGCTATATATTGCAAAGGTGAATGATGGAATTTTAAAGGTAGCACTCAAGCAATTTACTTTGGAATGGCGGAGAAATACCATGTAGTAGGTAGGTATGGTGGACACAAATGGCATAGTAGTTGGCTCAAGGATTTTGGATGCATGAGAAGTATTCCCTCTCGATACAAGGTTTAGGCTAGCAAGGTTATTTGAAGCAAACTCAAGGATGAACAGGTGCAGCAAAACTCACATAAAAGACATATTGTAAACATTATAAGACTCTACACCGTCTTCCTTGTTGTTCAAAACTCAATACTAGATATTATCTAGACCTTAGAGAAACCAAATATGCAAATCAAATTTTAGCAAGCTCTATGTATTTCTTCATTAATGGGTGCAAAGCATATGATGCAAGAGCTTAAACATGAGCACAACAATTGCCAAGTATCACATTATCCAAGACATTTTAGAATTACTACATGTAGCATTTTCCAATTCCAACCATATAACAATTTAACGAAGAAGAAACTTCGCCTTGAACATTATGAGTAAAGCCTAAGGACACATGTGTCCATATGCAACAGCGGAGCGTGTCTCTCTCCCACAAAGTGAATGCTAGGATCCATCTTATTCAAACAAAAACAAAAACGAAAACAAACCGACGCTCCAAGCAAAGAACACAAGATGTGATTGAATAAAAATATAGTTTCAGGGGAGGAACCTGATGATGTTGTCGATGAAGAAGGGGATGCCTTGGGCATCCCCAAGCTTAGACGCTTGAGTCTTCTTAAAATATGCAGGGGTGAACCACGGGGGCATCCCCAAGCTTAGAGCTTTCACTCCTCTTGATCATAGTATATCATTCTCCTCTCTTGACCCTTGAAAACTTCCTTCACACCAAACTTCAAGCAAACTCATTAGAGGGTTAGTGCACAATTAATAATTCACTCATTCAGAGGTGACACAATCATTATTTTCACTTCTGGACATTGCATAATGCTACTGGACATTAGTGGATCAAAGAAATAAATCCAACATAGCAAAAGAGGCAATGCGAAATAAAAGGCAGAATCTGTCAAAAACAGAACAGTCCGTAAAGACGAATTTAGAAATGGCACCAGACTTGCTCAAATGGAAAAACTCAAAACTAATGAAAGTTGCGTACATATCTGAGGATCACGCTCGTAAATTGGCAGATTTTTTCGAATTTTCTACAGAGAATTGTGCCCAGATTCGTGACAGACAGCAATGCTGTTTCTGCACAGCGATCCCAAATATAACATCAACTTTGACATAGAAACTTTACTTGGCACAAAAACATGATAAGGAGAGGTTGCTACAGTAGTAAACAACTTCCAAGACTCAACAAAACAAAAAATTGCTGTAGGTAAAAACATGGGTTGTCTCCCATAAGCGCTTTTCTTTAACGCCTTTCAGCTAGGCGCAGAAAGTGCAAATCAAGTAACATCGAGAGTAGAAGCATCAACATCATAGCTTGTTCTAATAATAGAATCAAAAGGCAACTTCATTCTCTTTCTAGGGAAGTGTTCCATACCTTTCTTGAGAGGAAATTGATATTTAATATTACCTTCCCTCATATCAATAACAGCACCAACAGTTCGAAGAAAAGGTCTTCCCAACACAATTGGACAAGATGCATTGCATTCGATATCCAAGACAACAAAATCAACGGGGACAAGGTTATTGTTAACCGTAATATGCACATTATCAATCCTCCCCAAAGGTTTCTTTTTAACATTATCGGCAAGATTAACATCCAAATAACAATTCTTCAATGGTGGCAAGTCAAGCATATCATAAATCTTTTTAGGCATAACAGAAATACTTGCACCAAGATCACATAAAGCATTACATTCAAAGTCATTGAATTTCATTTTAATGATGGGCTCCCAACCATCTTCTAACTTTCTAGGAATAGAAGTTTCAAGTTTTAGTTTCTCTTCTCTAGCTTTTATGAGAGCATTTGTAATATGTTTTGTAAAGGCTAAATTTATAGCACTAGCATTAGGACTTTTAGCAAGTTTTTGTAAGAACTTTATAACTTCAGAGATGTGGCAATCATCAAAATCTAAATCATTATGAGCTACAGCAATGGGATCATTGTTCCCAAGGTTGGAAAAAATTTCAGCAGTTTTATCACAAGCAGTTTCAGCAGTTTTAGCAATTTCAGGCAATTTTGTACGCTTTGCACTAGGAGTAGAAACATTGCCAACACCAATTATTTTACCATTGATAGTAGGAGGTGCAGCAACATGTGAAGAATTAGCATTACTAGTGGTGGTAATAGTCCAAACTTTAGCTACATTATTCTCTTTAGCTAGTTTTTCATTTTCTTCTCTATCCCACCTAGCACGCAGTTCAGCCATTAATCTTATATTCTCATTAATTCTAACTTGGATGGCATTTGCTGTAGTAGTAATCTTATTATCAATATCATTATTAGGCATAACTTTCAATTTTAAAAGATTAACATCAGAGGCAAGTCTATCAACTCTAGAAGCAATAGTATCAATTTTATCAAGCTTTTCCTCAACAGATTTGTTAAAAGCAGTTTGTGTACTAATAAATTCTTTAAGCATAGCTTCAAGACCAGAGGGTACACTCCTATTATTATTGTAAGAATTCCCATAAGAATTACCATAACCATTACCATTAGCAGAAGGATATGGCCTATAGTTATTACCAGAGTTGTTCCTATAAGCATTGTTGTTGAAATTATTGTTTTTAATGAAATTCACATCAACATTTTCTTCTTGAGCAACCAATGAAGCTAAAGGAACATTATTTGGATCTACATTAGATCTACCATTCACAAGCATAGACATAATCACATCAATCTTATCACTCAAGGAAGAGGTTTCCTCAACAGAATTTACCTTCTTACCTTGTGGAGCTCTTTCCGTGTGCCATTCAGAGTAATTTATCATCATATCATCAAGAAGTTTTGTAGCCGCCCCCAATGTGATGGACATAAAGGTACCTCCAGCAGCTGAATCCAATAAATTCCGCGAAGAAAAATTTAGTCCTGCATAGAAGGTTTGGATAATCATCCAAGTAGTCAGTCCATGGGTTGGGCAATTCTTTACCAAAGTTTTCATTCTCTCCCAAGCTTGAGCAACATGTTCAGTATCTAATTGTTTAAAATTCATTATGCTACTTCTCAAAGAAATAATTTTAGCGGGAGGATAATATCTACCAATAAAAGCATCCTTGCATTTAGTCCATGAATCAATACTATTCTTAGGCAAAGATAGCAACCAATCTTTAGCTCTTCCTCTTAATGAGAAAGGAAACACTTTCAATTTAATAATATCACCATCTACATCTTTATACTTTTGCATTTCACAAAGTTCAACAAAATTATTGAGATGGGCAGCAGCATCATCAGAACTAGCACCAGAAAATTGTTCTCTCATAACCAAATTCAGTAAAGCAGGTTTAATTTCAAAGAATTCTGCTGTAGTAGCAGGTGGAGCAATAGGTGTGCATAGGAAATCATTATTATTTGCATTTGTGAAGTCACACAACTTAGTATTTTCAGGAGTATTCATTTTAGCAACAGTAAATAAAACAAACTAGATAAAGTAAATGCAAGTAACTAATTTTTTTGTGTTTTTGATATAGAGAGCAAGACAGTAAATAAAGTAAAACTAGCAACTAATTTTTTTGTGTTTTGATTTAGTGCAGCAAACAAAGTAGTAAATAAAATAAAGCAAGACAAAAACAAAGTAAAGAGATTGAGAAGTGGAGACTCCCCTTGCAGCGTGTCTTGATCTCCCCGGCAACGGCGCCAGAAAAAGAGCTGTCGTGGGAGGCAATTCTCTGTGGTGTAACTTTTCTTCAGGTCCCCGGCAACGGCGCCAGAAAAAGAGCTTGATGGCGTGTAACTCACACGTTCGTTGGGAACCCCAAGAGGAAGGTATGATGCGCACAGTAGCAAGTTTTCCCTCAGAAAGAAACCAAGGTTTAATCGAACCAGTAGGAGCCAAGAAGCACGTTGAAGGTTGATGGTCGCGAAATGTGATGCGGCGCAACACCAGGGATTCCGGCGCCAACTAGGAACCTGCACAACACAACCCAAGTACTTTGTCCCAACGAAACAGTGAGGTTGTCAATCTCACCGGCTTGCTGTAACAAAGGATTAAACGTATCGAGTGGAAGATGTTTGCAAAGAAAACAGTAAAACAAGTAGATTGTATGCTATGTAAAGAATAGGACCGGGGTCCACAGTTCACTAGAGGTGTCTCTCCCATAAGATAAAGCATGTTGGGTGAACAAATTACAGTCGGGCAATTGACAAATAGAGAAAGGCATAACAATGCATATACATGATATGGTAAATATAGTGAGATTTAATTGGGCATTACGACAAAGAACATAGACCGCCATCCAACTGCATCTATGCCTAAAAAGTCCACCTTCAGGTTATCGTCCGAACCCCCTCCAGTATTAAGTTGCAAAGCAACAGACAATTGCATTAAGTATGGTGCGTAATGTAATCAACAACTACATCCTTAGACATAGCATCAATGTTTTATCCCTAGTGGCAACAGCACATCCACAACCTTAGAACTTTCTGTCACTGTCCCAGATTCAATGGAGGCATGAACCCACTATCGAGCATAAATACTCCCTCTTCACTACAAGAAAAGTTGCCATGGCCGACGAAGTTGAAGTCGCGCCGTGGTTGCTGGTGTACCATGGCCGACGATTTTGGTCCCTCCGTGGTGCATGTCAAAACTTTTTTTTCTCGTTTTTGAGGCCACCTAGCCCGACGAAAGCGGCCAAAACGTGGCGTATGGTGGCCCGGGACGTGGTGCATCTCGAAATCTCGGGTTCGCCGGCCGAGTCAACGCAAATCCGCACCGCCGAGGGATGTAGGGCCCAGATGGCAGCCTCTCTGGCATTGTTTTTTTCTACATCGCGCCATCTCGTTCAACGAGCCGTTTACGATGCAGGATCATGGGTCCCGCATGTCATCCTCTATGAACCAAAATTCTTTCTATTCTTGGATTTTTTTGACCCCCTGATTTCTGGCTACTTCCTTTTTCTTTTGATCCCTTGCCGCCTTGGAAACGTTGAGACCGCTGCTGCTAAATGGGACATGTCATCCTCTATGTGCAATCAACTTTCTTTTCTTGGAGTTTTTTTTGGCACCTCAAATTTGGTCACTTGCCTTTTTCTTTCGATCCCCTGCCGCCTCTCAAACGGTGATACCGCTGCTGCTAACTGGGACCCGCATGTCATCCTCTATGTACTATAAAACTTTCTTTTCATGGATTATTTTTGGCACCTCAAATTTGGTCACTTGCCTTTTTCTTTCGATCCCCTGCCGCCTCTCAAACCCGCTGCTGCTAAATGGGACCCGCATGTCATCCTCTATGTACTATAAAACTTTCTTTTCCTGGATTATTTTTGGCACCTCAAATTTGGTCACTTGCCTTTTTCTTTCGATCCCCTGCCGCCTCTCAAACGGTGATACCGCTGCTGCTAAATGGGACCCGCATGTCATCCTCTATGTACTATAAAACTTTCTTTTCCTGGATTATTTTTGGCACCTCAAATTTGGTCACTTGCCTTTTCTTTCGATCCCCTGCCGCCTCTCAAACGGTGATACCGCTGCTAAATGGACCCGCATGTCATCCTCTATGTACTATAAAACTTTCTTTTCTTGAATTATTTTTGGCACCTCATATTTGGTCACTTACCTTTTTCTTTCGATCCCCTGCCGCCTCTCAAACGGTGATACCGCTGCTGCTAAATGGGACCCGCATGTCATCCTCTATGTACTATAAAACTTTCTTTTCTTGGATTTTTTTGGCACCTCATATTTGGTCACTTGACTTTTTCTTTCGATCACCTGCGCCTCTCAAACGGTGATACCGATGCTGCTAAATGGGACCCGCATGTCATCCTCTATGTACTATAAAACTTTCTTTTCTTGAATTATTTTTGGCTCCTGATATTTTTTCACTTGCCTTTTCTTTCGATCTCATGCCACGTTTGAAACGTTGAGGAACCTGCAGGCTCATGGGACCCGCATGTCATCCTCTATGTACTATAAAAGTTCTTTTTCTAGGTTTTTTTTCACCATCTGATTTTTGGCAATTTCTTATTTTCTTTTGATCCCCTGCCACCTCTCAAACGCTGATACCGCTGCTGCTAAATGGGACCCGCATGTCATCCTCTATGTACTATAAAACTTTCTTTTCTTGAATTATTTTTGGCTCCTGATATTTTTTCACTTGCCTTTTTCTTTCGATCTCATGCCACGTTTGAAACGTTGAGGAACCTGCAGGCTCATGGGACCCGCATGTCATCCTCTATGTACTATAAAAGTTCTTTTTCTTGGTTTTTTTTCACCATCTGATTTTTGGCAATTTCTTTTTTTCTTTTGATCCCCTGCCACCTCTCAAACGCTGATACCGCTGCTGCTAAATGGGACCCGCATGTCATCCTCTATGTACTATAAAACTTTCTTTTCTTGAATTATTTTTGGCTCCTCATATTTGGGCACTTGCCTTTTTCTTTTGATCTCATGCCACGTTTGAAACGTTGAGGAACCTGCTGGCTCATGGACCCGCATGTCATCCTCTATGTGCTATAAAAGTTTCCTTTGTTGGATTTTTTTTCACCCTCTGATTTTTGGCTTGCCTTTTTCTTTTGATCCCCTGCCCCCTTTGAAACGTTGAGTAAGCTGTTGGCTCAAGGGACCCGCATGTCATCCTCTATGTCCATCAACTTTCCTTTCTTGGATTTTTTTTCACCCCCTAATTACTAGCTACTTTCTTTTTCTTTTGATCTCAAGCCGCATTACAAACATTGAGACCGCTGCTGCAAAATGGGACCCACATGTCATCCTCTATGTACAATAAAGTTTCTTTTCTTGGATTATCTTTTGCTCCTGATATTTTGTCACTTGCCTTTTTCTTTCGATCTCATGCCGCCTTTGAAACGTTGAGTAAGCTGCTGGCTCATGGGTCCCGCATGTCATCCTCTACGAACAATAAAAGTTTCCTTTCTTGGAGTTATTTTTGACCCCTAATTTCTGGCTATTTGCCTTTTTCTTTGGATCTCCTGCCCCTTTGAAACGATGAGGACGCTGTTGGCAGGTCGGTCCCACAAGTCATCCTCTATGAACAATAAAAGTTTCCTTTGATGGATTTTTTTTGAACCCCTAATTAATTTCTGGATATTTCCTTTTTTTTCTTTGATCCCCTGCCGCCTTGGAATCGTTGAGGATGCTGCTGCCTCATGGGTCCCGCATGTCATCCTCTCAGAACGGTAAATGTTTCTTTTCTTGGATATTGTTTACCAAATATTTTTGGCTTATTTTTTCTTTCGATATCCTGCCGCCTTTAAAACGTTGAGGACGCTGCTGGCTCACGGGTCCCACATGTCAGCCTCTATGAACAATAAGCGCTGAGGACGCTGCTGCCTCATGGGTCCCGCATGTCATCCTCTCAGAACGAAAATGTTTCTTTTCTTGGATTTTTTACCAACAGATTTTTGGTTTATTTTTTCTTTCCATCCCCTGCCGCCTTTAAAACGACGCTGCTGGCTCATGGGTCCACGATGTCAGCCTCCCCGTACAAGAAACATGTGATATCTTGATTATTTTGCAGACAATAAACAGTGTATTGCGCTCTGAGCTATTGCAAACGGATAAATTAAATCTTTATTTTTACAACATATATCTTGAATCTCCTTGTTTTTTGTTTTGGCGAAGCATAGGACTTTCCTGTTTTTTTTTTGAGAAAAATCCGAACTATCATGTTCTGGAGTGGGCTGAAATTGTACGTGTCAAAAGGCCCAGAAGGATAGTTCGAAGGCCCAGATGTCTAGATGCAGCCCAATTGAAATCTTTCTTTTCTTGGATTTTTTTCACCCCCTGATTTCTGGCTACTTCATTTTTCTTTTGGTCCTGTGCCGCCTTGGAAACGTTGAGACCGCTGCTGCAAAATGGGACCCGCATGTCATCCTCTATGTACAATAAAGTTTCTTTTCTTGGATTATTTTTGGCTCCTGATATTTGGTCACTTGCCTTTTTCTTTCGATCTCATGCCACGTTTGAAACGTTGAGGAATCTGCTGGCTCATGGGACCCGCATGTCATCCTCTATGTACAATAAAAGTTTGATTTCTTGGATTTTTTTCACCCTCTGATTTTTGGCTATTTCCTTTTTCTTTTGATCCCCTGCCGCCTTTGAAACGTTCATAAGCTGCTGGCTCATAGGTCCCACATGTCAGCCTGTATGAACGATAAAGCTTTCCTTTCTTGGAGTTTTTTTTGACCCCCTAATTTCTGGCTACTTTCTTTTTCTTTTGATCTCAAGCCGCATTTGAAACGTTGGGACCGCTGCTGCAAAATGGGACCCGCATGTCATCCTCTATGTACAATAAAGTTTCTTTTCTTGGATTATTTTTGGCTCCTGATATTTGGTCACTTGCCTTTTTCCTTCGATCCCATGCCACGTTTGAAACGTTGAGGAACCTGCTGGCTCATGGGACCCGCATGTCATCCTCTATGTACTACAAAAGTTTATTTTCTTGGGTTTTTTTTCACTCTCTGATTTTTGGCTATTTCCTTTTTCTTTTGATCCCCTGCCGCCTTGGAAACGTTGAGTAAGCTGCAAACTCGTGGGACCCGCATGTCATCCTCTATGTACAATCAATTTTCTTTTCTTGGAGTTTTTTTACCCCCTAATTTCTGGCTACTTTCTTTTTCTTTTGATCTCAAACCGCATTTGAAACGTTGGGACAGCATGTCATCCTCTATGTACAATAAATGTTTCTTTTTTTGGATTATTTTTCACCCTCTGATTTTTGGTCACTTGCCTTTTTCTTTCGATCTCATGCCGCCCTTGAAAACGTTGAGGAACCTGCTGGCCCATGGGACCCACATGTCATCCTCTATGTACTATAAAAGTTTCTTTTCTTTGATTTTTTTCACCCTCTGATCTTTGGCTATTTCCTTTTTCTTTTCATCCCCTGCCGCCTTGGAAACGTTAGTAAGCTGCTGACTGGTGGGACCCGCATGTCATCCTCTATGTACAATCAAGTCTCTTTTCTTGGATTTTTTTTACCCCCTTATTTTTGGTCACTTGCCTTTTTCTTTCGATCTCATGCAGCCTCTGAAACGTTGAGAAGCTGCTGGCTCATGGGACCCACATGTCATCCTCGATACTATAAAAGTTTCTTTTCTTGGATTTTTTCACCCTCTTATTTTTGGCTGTTTCCTTTTTCTTTTGATCCCCTGCCGCCTTGGAAACATTGATTAAGCTGCTGACACAAGGGGCCCGCATGTCATCCTCTATGTACAATCAACTTGCAAGATCTTGGGGCGGAAGAGCTTGTATAAGTGGGACCCATATGTCATCCTCTATGTACAATAAAAGTTTCTTTTTCTTGGATTATTTTTTGCTCCTGGTATTTGGTCTCTTTCCTTTTTCTTTCGATCTCATGCCGCCTCTGAAACGTTGAGTAAGGTGCTGGGTCATGGGACCCGCATGCCATCCTCTATGTACAATCAACTTTCTTTTCTGGGAGTTTTTTTACCCCTAATTTCTGGCTACTCTTTTTCTTTTGATCTCAAGCCGCATTTGAAACGTTGACACCGCTGCTGCAAAATGGGACCCGCATGTCATCTTTTATGTACAATAAAGTTTCTTTTCTTGGATTATTTTTGGCTCCTGATATTTGGTCACTTGTCTTTTTCTTTCGATCTCATGCCCCCTTTGAAACGTTGAGGAAGCTGCTAGCGCATGGGTCCCGCATGTCATACTCTATGAACAATAAAAGTTTCCTTCCTTGGAGTTATTGTTTACCGCTAATTTCTGGCTACTTCCTTTTTTCTTTTGATCCCCTGCCGCCTTGGAAACGTTGAGTAAGCTGCTGACACAAGGGGCCCGCATGTCATCCTCTATGTACAATCAACTTGCAAGATCTTGGAGCGAAAGAGCTTGTATAAGTGGGACCCATATGTCATCATCTATGTACAATAAAAGTTTCTTTTCTTGGATTATTTTTTGCTCCTGATATTTGGTCACTTTCCTTTTTCTTTCTATCTCATGCCGCCACTGAAACGTTGAGTAAGGTGCTGGCTCATGGGACTGTACAATAAAGTTTCATTTCTTAGATTTTTTTTACCCACTGATTTTTGCTAACTTGCCTTTTTCTTTTCGATCATATGCCGCCTTTGAAATTGAGGTCGCCGCTGGCTCATGGGTCCCACAAGTCAGCCTCTATGAACAATAAACCTTTCCTTTGTTGTATTTTTTTTACCCCTAATTTCTGGCTATTTGCCTTTTTCTTTTGATCCCCTGCGGCCTTTGAAACGATGAGGACGCTGCTGGCAGGTCGGTCCCACATGTCATCCTCTATGAAGAATATAAGTTTCCTTTTTGGATTTATTTTTGACCCCTAATTTCTGGCTATTTGCCTTTTTCTTCTGATCCCTACCGACTTCGAAATGATGAGGATGCAGCTGGCAGATCGGTCCCACATGTCAGCCTCTATGAACAATAAATGTTTCCTTTGTAGGATTTATTTTTTACCCCTATTTTCGGGCTACTTGCCTTTTTCTTTGAAACGTTGAGGACGCTACTGTCTCATGGGTCCCACATGGCATCCTCTCTGAACGATAAACCTTCATTTCTTGTTAACGACAGGTTTATCAGTATTATTTTCGCAGACTAATACAAGCTCTTTGGCTCCAAGATCTTGCAAGTTGATAGATTAAATCAAGGAATTATTAGGATATGTTTTAAATTTCAAATCCACTTTATGAATTTTTAAAAATACCGTTATCCATGTGGGTATGGAGCGATCAAGGATTTTCATATTGGGCATGAGCAGTTTCAAAAATTGGAACCCTATAATTCAAAATAAATAAAAACAACTTTTATGTAGAATCTCCGTGTATTTTTTTTTTTTGCCAATCATAGGATCTGTGTTTCATTAGAAAAGGGCCGAAATTGCATGAGCAGAAAGGCCCATTTGAAGTTATTGGGCTTCGACGGCCGGAGCAAGTAGACCGATAACAATTACCATGTAGATGTTCCTTGGCAACCCAAAAGTGAAATATTGGGCCCAACAGGGGAAGGTTGAACAGTACTTTTTCTATTGGGAAGGTGGTACATGGGGTTATCCTGACAAAAAAAAATGGAACATGGGTTACTGAAGGTTGCCCATTTGTGCCTAATATGTTTGTCAGCAGGAGCTTTACCTTCCGCCGCCGCCGCTCCGCTTCCGCCGCCGCCGCCATGCCTCGTCGCGGGTCGAGCTACCGGTACGGCGGCGTCTCGAGCTCGGGGTACCGCAGCGTCCGCGCGCGCCCCAAATTAAGGTACTTCCTCCTCGGGACGGCACCTACGATAGGCTCGGCTGGCCTTGGGGCATTTACCCCTAGCCTCTTCCATGCTCAAGTTTTTGAAATGTTTCTGGCTCTGTTCAACACTGGATCAAATTTGTCAACATGACCATTCTTATGGATTGTGATGCCACTATTTCGTGTCTTCAAATGTTGTTCACGCTCATAGGAGCTGTAATGGACACCATTGGCATTGCAAGCTGCAGCTACCAACACCCTCTTATCTGGACCACGTGATAGGACAAGGAGATCAGCACTAACAGCGCCTGGATTCTCCGCATGGAGTTTCGAGATCTACGATTACAAAATAGACAAGAGGTCATCTCATGTGAAAACACATAGACAAGTCAGAGTGCAATTGAACATCTTACATATTTCTCAAACCAGTCCTGAAACCCACTCCCACGTGCCGATAGCTTTCCATTCGTTTCCATGTACAACCTGCAAAACATAGCCAAGTCAGCTGAATATATTTCATTTTGATACAAGTTCATAGTATATGCGAGGAACTGAGTAGTTCGTGTGCATAGTACTCACTTAACATATTCATCAGCCTCTGTAGCATTATTCAGCACATACCAAGACAGCTGTTCAAATTCAGACTGCTCTAATGTTTTTTCGGTCCTCTTTCCTATTAGCTCAACACCATGTTTAAAAACAGATCCTCCAACTTCCAAAATTCTGCGACCCCGATTGAATCTGGTCTCAATATCAGGAATATATCTTGAGGCAAATGTATATGCTTCAGCAGCAATATACGCCACTGCAATGCAAGCCTCCGGTCTAGCTTTGTTCCTAACTGTATTCTTGAAAGTGCACAGTCGACGTTCTATAGGGTACATCCATCCATACTGTACCGGACCTCTTAAAAGTGCCTCATCAGGTAGATGAACAGCCAAATGCACCATCACATCAAAGAAGGCTGGAGGATATATCAGCTCCAGCTTGCACAGGATTACTGCTATGTCCACCTTAAGACGTTCTACAACAGCTCTGCTTAGAGTTTTACTACATATTTCCCTAAAGAACCTTCCCAACTCTGCAATCACGTTGTACATATTTGGCTTCACTAAATCTTTAATGCCAATAGCTAAAAGCCTTTGCAGCAGGATGTGACAATCGTGAGTTTTCAACCCTTGGAGCTTGTTTCCTTCAGCATTGAGACAATTTGCAATGTTGGAAGCAAATCCGAACGGGAACATCACACCTCGGAGGTACTCACAAAATAATCTCCTTTTAGGCATCGGCAATGTGAATTCCGCGCCTCGAAATTTATAATGTTTTTCCTTGCCTTTGTTCACTTTGTCATTACGATCCAGTTGCAAGTGCCTGTTAACATTCAATGTTGCACAATCAATCCTAGCATTTGAGCTATCTTTTGTCTTGGATGGAATGTTGAGTAATGTGCCGACAATGCTGTCACATATATTCTTCTCCATGTGCATGATATCAATATTATGCCGAAGCTTCTTACCAGCCCAATACGGCAAGTCCCAAAGAGTGGTCCTGCGCTTATAAAATATTCTCGGTCTATCATTTTCCATTTCCTTCCTCTTGGTACGTGCTGCTATTTCACCTCCCATCTTCCTTTTGGTAGCTGCTAGACTCAGTTCATCTCGTCTCTTCTTCCTTTTTCTATCTGCTACTACTGCTGCTGCATCTTCTGTATTCTTCTCTGCTGTACCTCCATTTGGCAACGGGGAGAGAAACCGCTGGTTATTACTAAACCAAAACCGTCCCCGTGAGGCAAAGTTCTTCCCGTCCCCATCCCTGATAACTGCCACGGGGACATACTGCATACCATAACCACCACCATCGGGTTAACGGCTAACCAGCGGTTACCCATCCCTGACAATAGGCTAAAAAAAATTGAGCAGCACTTCTCTAGTACCTTAGCTAAAAATATTGACAGCAAATCAATAGGAGAAAACTGGGCACATAGCCGCACAGGGACACATAGCAGTTTAAGTTTCAGCCATTACATGACACAAATGGTAGGAGTAGCAGTTTAAGTTCAGCCATTACATGACACAAATCAATTGGCAGTTTAACTTCAGCCATTACATGACAAGAGTCATGACTCATGACAATACAGAATTCGAATGAACCGAAAATGAAGATAAATTGCAGTCTTTACTCCAAGCTTTGCTTCATCATTTCAGACTTGTAGAAGCACTGAAGTGCAGGCTGCGACTCACTAAACATTACAGCTTCAGGCCCTGCATAAGGTGAAAAGATTAGACTGAAAGCTTGTTCTATACAAGTATCATCATCCTGTCCGAAACAAGTGAATAACTGATGATCCATTCATCTATCATAGTAGTATCATCATCTTGTCCGAAACAAGCAAGTGAATAACTGATGATCCATTCATCTATCATAGTAGTATAGTGAAAATGCTACAGTATTAGAGATAGATGCTAACCTCGAGGCCTTCCTCAATATCTTCAAGAACACTCCAGAAGCTAGCTTCTTGTCCATTGTCATCATCTACAAGCAAACACAAATACAACAATTTAGACATGAAAAATAAAGGAATATAACTAGAGATGTTGCTCTATGCTCTCTGCTGTACGCCTGTACCTGCTGTGGCGGCTGGTGGTTTTCCTGGTTTAACATTTCTGACCGCTTCTAGGTGCGCCTCCAACTCGTGACTCTTAAAGTGCTGCGGTTTAGTCTTTTTACAGGCCTGATCACCAATAAATTGCAATTTTTTTCTATTTTTTCGGAAACTGTGATCTAATGGAAGGAAACGGCGATGGCCCATATAGCATATCTTGTTTATTATCCTCACTGCCAGCTGATCAGTATCACAGTGAACACATGCATTATAACCTGATGTTACTCTGCCTGACATAGTGCCCAAAGCTGGATAATCATGGGTGCAATACAGTACAGCAGCACGTAATAGAAAATTTTGTTCTTTAGGTTGACACACATCCCATGTAGGGACACCCTCCCATAATGTTTGCAAGTCTCTAATAAGAGGCTGCATGAACACATCAAAATCCTTCCCAGGAGATTTGGGACCTGGGATGAGTAAGGCCATCATACAGTTCGACTGATCGGTGCATGTCCAGGGAGCCTGGTTGTAAGGTGTAACTAGTACTGGCCACATGCTATACGAGTTGCTCATGTTGCCAAATGGGTTGAATCCATCTGTAGCAAGGCCAAGTCTCAGGTTCCTTGGATCTGCAGCAAAATCTGGATGATCCAGGTCGAATTGCTTCCATTCATCGCCATCAGCAGGATGCCTCAGTAAATCAGGGTCGGGCGTGAGAATCTCTTTGTGCCATCTTGTTTCCCGAGATGTTTGTTCTGAAGCAAACAACCTCTGCAATCTTTGTACAAGTGGAAAGTATCTCAGAACCTTCCAAGGAATCTTTTTCTTACCACCAGCTCCATCATGTTTCCATCTTGATTCCTTACATACTGGACATTCATCGAGGTCATTATACTCCATCCAAAACAGTGCACAGTTATTTTTGCAAAAATCAATCTTCTCATATCCAAGTCCCAGTACCTTGATGTACTGCTTCACCTCATAAAAGGATTTTGGCAGTCCAGCCCCAGGGAGTGCATCGCTGTATGTCTTCGCAACTGCATTGAACGCTTTATTGGTAATCCCCTGGTATGACTTGTCATGAAGTAATTTCACAATTAATTCGAATCTTGACACAACAGAACCAGGGGCCACTAAGCGCTTAGCATCTTCTATCAGGTCATGGAAAAGAGGCTTTTTGTGATAAGCATGGGGCTGTTGGCTTGCATATGGATACAGATCCCGTAACAAATTAGCAGTAGCCTCATCCTGGACGAGATCTTCAGGCTGATAACCATCAGAATAAAGAGGATCAATAATGTCAGGCTGATCATAGTGTTCACCATGGTTAATCCACCTGATATATGTCTGGTCCATCCCATAAACGAATAAATGATCTGAGACTACATGTTGAGGCTTGGACCCAATATTCAAACATACGCGGCATGGACAAATCACTTCCTTTGTCTTGTCGCCGTCAGTAAAATCACTAACGTGCTTCATGAAGTCTTCAATACCACTCAAATATGTTGGTGTGGTTAATGAGTCAAATAATATCCAAGTTCTGTCCATCTGTTGAGGAGATAGATGGTCAGAGAAGCGATAAGCTATTTCAACAAACAGGTCACCTACGAATGTAAGCAAGCATACCTGAGCAAACAGGTCGAATATAAAACTATAAATGCTACATTATTTGAGCCGATTTCAGCAAACAAACTGAGTGCAAAACTACGGCTACCTAGCGAACAGATTTTTTTAGGCTGACCACTGGGTTTCCCCACTTTGTATTTTTTTATTAATAAAAAGAGGGAAATATGTACAAAAGTTGCTGGAGAGCAGCAACTAAAAGGATCATAGATCCCAAGCAGCAAAATATATATATAATGTTCTACCCATGATATGATTTCCTCTTTGCCTTATGAACAAGGAGAGCAATTTCATCCTTGAATCTCTTGTGCCATCTATAAATGCTTGGGGGGAGGGGCGAACAGATCTATCGAAAGCAATACAATACCAACACATTCTTTCTTCTTTTTTGCCGTAATTCCGCCGATCTATTAGCAGTGCAAAGAAGCCAAAAGTAATAAGATTACATACAGGTTCATAGACCACCAGGGCCGTACCTGAGAATACGGAGGGCCTGAGCAAAACAAGAAATAGAGGCCCTCAACATGATCATTGGCAACTAAAATGATTTTATATATACTACTCACTCCATTTCAATAAACAATGCACCCTTGTTTTTCGTATTTTATCTTCGAAAAAATATTAATCTATATCTCTCTATTTAAAAATGATGTTTCAATTTTATGTAGATATACATGTATTTAGATGAGTTTAGTTTGCAGATACATGCAAGTTTTGATGAAGTTGAAACATATTTTTCAGGATGAAGTAAAAAAAAAAATTGATATAAAACTGGTATCATTAGAAAGTATTTTCCAACACGATTCTAACAATGCTGCTTATGTATTATATGATCGTGATATTGTTGTCCTATTTATTTGGTCAAGGTTCACATTGAAATGTGGTAAAATAAATTAAAAGAAGTGCATCGTGTGAAAAAGCAATCTAAGAATTCAAAAGTGCTAATTGTTAGTCGAAACATGACATCATTGAGACAAAATATTAATATTCATTGGAAGACTAACTGAATTAGCTGCACTCGCGATGAAAAAGAAAGAGAAGATACGGGTAAGAGCAAGTACAATAAGGTACAGTCTTTTTGTTTGTTTGTTTGGGTTGCTCATCAAGCTTATCGCTCGATACAATAAGGTACAGTCAGCGGGAGTGGTGTTTGGAACATGGGTGCATAGTGGGTGGTATCATAGAGTACTATCATAGATATGCTATATTTATTATAGTGGAGTATTGAAAATGGCATATATAGAAGGGGATATTGAGAATTGAGAGTGGCATAAACACAACTTCAGTTTTTGTAATGGCATAAACACAACTTGTGAATTGAGGAGTGGCATAGAACCAATTAACACTTGTTTCAATAACAGCCATCAAAAGCCAATCGAACGCACGAGAATGGATCCAAAATTTACCCATTTTAAGTTTCACGAGAAAATTTTAAACTTAAAATTCGTACTGCCTAGAAGTTTTTGAAACAAAAATCCAGTAAATCTTATATGTCGGGTTATGCATTCTGGGGGAGTTTCATCAGATTCAGCCATATTGTTTATCAATAAACCTCATTTTATGTTTTACAACCAACTTTAAACTTAAAATTCAAACTGTCCAGTAAAAAGAACAACATTCCAGTAAATCTTATATATTTCTTCTGCATTCCGGGAAAGATTGGTCGGATTCAAAAAAAATAGTTTGGGAATAAACATTGTTTTTGTCTGGAAACGACTTATTGTAGAGTGATTTTTGGTTGGATACATTCATGTGTGTTCGATTGGCTTTGGATGGCTGATATTGAACCAAAGTCAACGCTGGGCTTTTGACCTAGCTGAACGTCACTGGAGCTGCGTCAAAAGTCCAGCCATGACTTTGTCTCAATAACAGCCATCAAAAGCCGATCGAACGCACAGGAATGGATCCAACCAAAAATCACTCAACCGCTGGAATTTTGACCTGAAAGTCACTGAAGCTGTGTCCATACTTGCCCAACAGGTTGCGTATGAACGTAAACCAACATATCTGAGCAAACAGGTCGAATATAAAACTATATAACTAAATGCCACGTTATTTGAGCCGATTTCAGCAAACCAACTGAGGTCTATTTTTTTTAGGCTGGACAGTGGTTTCCTCGCTGTGTATTTTTCACTGTAATAAAAAAGAGGGAAAATGTTACTGGAGAGCAGCAACTAAAAGGATCATAGATCCCAAACAGCAAAATCTAGCTAAAAAGGTTATACCCATGATGATAAGCCATGATATGATTTCCTCTTTGCCTTACAAACAAGCAGTGGCGGACCTAGGATTTTAGGAAAGGGTATGACACAACAAAATTTTGGAGTTTCTATTGAATTTCTTTTGTCCTAATAAAAATAATTAAATAAAATACTTTCTCGGATTCATACTAATTAACTCAAATTTGTCTAGATATAAATGTATCTACTCAACAAACTTGTCTAAGATACATCAGTATCTAGACAAAGTTGAGTCAATTAATTTGGATTGAAGGGAGTATGTCAAAATGATTAAATAAAACAGATTTTGCATATAATCAAAATGTAAATTGTTGAAAAATGCACCGTTGACGGGGTGCTCTAATTTTGAACTGAATTCTCACTAAATATATATAATTAATCATATACTTGACTACCAAAGATTAATTATCAGTTGATTAATCGTATATACAGTAGCAAGATATTTCCTTTGATTAATCATGATATCTAATCAGGTCATGGTGCATGGCCATAGCTGGCCTTGTAGGCTTACACGCGAGACAAAATCGCACATCTTGAAAAACATGCAAGTAGACTGTTGGCTAAAGCCAATGCATTAATCAATCGGATGTCTAATCAATCGGTTACATGCACTAGCTCAGTGTTCGCATGGCTGCACGCCACATGTATTAGCACCGCATGTATACATATACATCACTCATCTTGATTAATTGCTCAGCTCATTAAACTATCAAAGATCTTGCACGGCTTGGACGCAGGGTATGCCGTGGCATATACGGCATACCCTGTAGATCCGCCACTGCAAACAAGGAGAGCCATTTCATCCTTGAATCTCTTGCGGCTTCTGTAAAAGCTTGGGGGCGAACAGATCAATCGAAAGCAATATAATACCAACAAATTCTTTCTTCTTTTTGGCCGTAAATCCACCGATGTATTAGCAGTGCAAAGAACCCAGAAGTAATAAGATTACAAACAGGTCCATAGAGGACTGGCACCAAGCGACGACTACAAACATTGGGCAATGGTGAGCAGTACAGTGTACAGTACGAACGAATTCGAGCAAATAGGTAAAGCGGAAAACAATGTCAAACAAACACATCGAGAGGAAAACAATATCAACCGATCGATTCGAACGAACTAACGAACTTATAAGGGCTGGGCGACGGCGACTGACTTCGATTGAGCTATAATGAATCGTACTTGCCCAGGCCTGAAGATAGCATGCATACCGTGAGGATCTACCAGCTGACCGCGCCTGCCGGTGCGGCTGGAGAAGAACGGCGCCACCAGCAGTCGCCGGCTGACGCGGCTGATAGACAGCGTGGGGAAGTTTTGGTGCGCGGCCTGGTTCACCGAGGGTGTGTCTAGAGAAGAACAGGGCGCCGAAGGAGGTGTCTAGAGAAGAACAAGGTGGGCTGGGTGCTGAGTTAAAGGCGAGCGTTCGAAATATTGGGCGCGCGTTCGAAAGTTTAGGAGCGCGAGGGAGGTGTCTGCTGTGCTGAGTTAAAGGCGAGCGTTCGAAATTTCCCCGTCCTCTTCTTTTTTGGGCTAATCTATCTATACCTCTATTCTATCTACATGTTTTTTATTTTTTTCTATTCTATACATGAGTTTTTGAAATTGAATTTTTTCACTCTGTCAGCGTTCCGGCCAATGCTCATTTGAAGTAATTGAAGCTGTTGATTTGCAGCTTAGAGGTGCTATCTACCGCTCATCATACAAGGACTCTTCAGATCTAAACGGCTGTGAATGCACGGATTCGTCACCCATCCTTCCCTTGGACTGGCGATGCTGAAAGCCTGAAACACTGGAACCCTCTAGATACTTCGGGATACCTCACTGCCCCACATTATTAGACAGGCCTTTTCCGACACGGGAAGTCAAAAGTTGGGGGCTCCATGCAGTACATATGAATACTCGCTAGCTGCATGGTCTAGAAGCAGACTAGAGTAAATCATCAATTCGTCAAATCAATTGGTGTATAATTTTTTTTAGCAGCTAAGACGCCGGCATGAACCATTTTATCAACTTGAATGCTTACTACATGACATAAGAAGACTATGTACTTTGGTTTTTCATTTTTCTGATTTTTTAAATTTTGTGCCCATTTGAATCTTGGTCAAATCCTAGGTTTGACCAAGATTAAACAAGTTTAAAACATGAAAATGAAAAGGTAATCATGGATCCTTCTTAGTCACTCTAAAATGAAGCTTTTGGGATGTTCTTGAAAATTCCATGTTTGAAACCCAAAACGACTTCTCTTCATGCTTGACTTCATAAGACAGAGTTTAGGGGTTAGGGGGTAGATACATGATTTGTCTAGTTTGCATATATCTAGACCTTTTTTGTCAACTTTAATGCTTACTATATGACACAAGGAGACTATGTGCTTTGGTTTTTCATTTTTCTATTTTTTTTGAATTTTTTGCCCATATATTCGAATCTTTGTCAAATCCTAGGTTTGACCAGGATTTAAACAAGTTTAAAACATGAAAATGAAAAGGTAGGCCTGGATCCTTCTTAGTCACTCTAAAATGAAGCTTTTGGGAGGTTCTTGAAATTTCCATGTTTGAAACCCAAAACCACTTCTCTTCATGATTGACTTCATAAGACAGAGTTTAGGGTTAGGGGTAGATATATACATGATTTTCTGGTTTGAATATGTCTAGACCTTGTTTATCAACTTGAATGCTTACTATATGACATAAGAAAATTATGTGCTTTGGTTTTCATTTTTCTGATTTTTTTATGCCCGTTTGAATCTTTTGGTCAAATCTTAGGTTTGACCAAGATTTAAACAAGTTTAAGACATGAAAATGAAAAGGGGAGAATGCATCCTTCTTAATTAGTCACTCTAAACTGAATTTTGTAAGAGGTTTTTGAAATTTCCATGTTTGAAACCCAAAACCACTTCTCTTCATGTTGGACTTCATAAGACAGAGTTTAGGGGTTAGGGGGTAGATACATGATTTGTCTAGGTTGAATATGTCTAGACCTTGTTTATCAACTTTAATGCTTACTATATGACATAAGAAGACTATGTGCTTTGGTTTTTCATTTTTCTATTTTTTTGAATTTTATACCCATATATTTGAATCTTTGTGAAATCCTAGTTTTGACCAGGATTTAAACAAGTTTAGAACATGAAAATGAAAAGGTAAGCTTGGATCCTTCTTAGTCACACTCTAAAATGAAGCTTTTGGGAGGTTCTTGGAATTCCAATGTTTGAAACCCAAAACCACTTCTCTTCATGATTAACTTCATAAGACAGAGTTTAGGGTTAGGGGTAGATATATACATGATTTTTCTGGTTTGAATATGTCTAGACCTTGTTTATCAACTTGAATGCTTACTATGTGACATAAGTAGACTATGTGCTTTGGTTTTCATTTTTCTATTTTTTATATTTTATACACATATATTTGAATCTTTGTGAAATCCTAGGTTTGACCAGGATTTAAACAAGTTTAGTACATGAAAATGAAAAAGGTAAGCCTGGATCCTTCTTAGTCACACTCTAAAATGAAGCTTTTGGGAGGTTCTTGAAATATCCATGTTTGAAACCCAAAACCACTTCTCTTCATGATTGACTTCATAAGACAGAGTTTAGGGTTAGGGGTAGATATATACATGATTTTCTGGTTTGAATATGTCTAGACCTTGTTTATCAACTTGAATGCTTACTATATGACACAAGAAGACTATATGCTTTTGTTTTTCATTTTTCTGATTTTTTTTGAATTTTATGCCCGTTTGAATCTTTTGGTCAAATCTTAGGTTTGACCCAGATTTAAACAAGTTTAAGACATGCAAGTGAAAAGGGAAGCTTGCATCCTTCTTAGTCACTCTAAAATGAATTTTTAAGAGGTTTTTGAAATTTCCATGTTTGAAACCCAAAACCACTTCTCTTCATGCTTGACTTCATAATACAAAGTTTAGGGGTTAGGGGGAGATACATGATTTGTCTAGTTTGAATATGTCTAGACCTTGTTTATCAACTTTAATGCTTACTATATGACATAAGAAGACTATGTGCTTTCGTTTTTCATTTTTCTATTTTTTTGTATTTTATACCCATATATTTGAATCTTTGTGAAATCCTAGGTTTGACTAGGATTTAAACAAGTTTAGAACATGAAAGTGAAAAGGTAAGCCTGGATCCTTCTTAGTCACAATCTAAAATGAAGCTTTTGGGAGGTTCTTCAAATTTCCATGTTTGAAACCCAAAACCACTTCTCTTCATAAGACAGAGTTTAGGGTTAGGGGTAGATATATACATGATTTTTCTGGTTTGAATATGTCTAGACCTTGTTTATCAACTTGAATGCTTACTATATGACATAAGAAGACTATATGCTTTTGTTTTTTCATTTTTCTGATTTTTTTGAATTTATGCATGTTTGAATCTTTTGGTCAAATCTTAGGTTTGATCAAGATTTAAACAAGTTTAAGACAAGAAAATGAAAAGGATGTTTGAAACCCAAAACCACTTCTCTCCATGCTTGACTTCACAATATACAAAGTTTAGGGAAAATGTCAGTCTTTTTATGCAAATCTGCACATAAATGGCTCAAATTAAAATAGTATACTCGTTTCAGTGTTTTTGATTTCCTATAAAAAAATAGATTTTCCTGAGAAGTTCTAATTTTTGCCAGAATTTGAAAATTTTGGATTTCTTGTTCCTATTTAGATATTATAGATACTAGCAAGATGGCCCTCGCAATTTTGATTTACCATGAATAGTTACTATGACATTTCCAAGAATACCATGTCACATATTCTACAATTTATATTTGAGTTTTTGGTATTTAAAATTCCACTGGTTTGATGACTAAATATTGAAGGTGTAGCCTTGCATTAGTGGATTTTTATCGTGACAAAACAACCTATTGTTATTGCTACTCTTACACTTACATCATTATTCTCTCTAATAATAGACCGACGAACTACCTCCATATACATATTGTCCTTACTCTCTCTTCTATTTAATCCAACTATGCTAGTGGATTACTTATGTGCCTATGAGTTTGATTCCAAATAAGAACTCCAATATTGTTGACATGATCTTTCTAAAACTAACACTTAAGGTACAATGGAGCAATCTTGTCCTGATTCTATATCCATACGCCTGTGGAAATTTTGATAAAACCACTTAAATCCACGCAAAATAGTACTCTCACCCGGATATAATTGTTTTTTATTTACCGCGTCGTACCCTCTGACCCGGAGTCCCAATTAGTATAACCATAAACTTGTGTAGCCGACTTAGAAGTGGGACATGACTATCTAGATATTACACTTTGTAAAATTTTCATAAATAAACGTAGCTAAACATGGCGGTGAGCTTTAAATCCAAAATCATATAATAATGTATTTATAATCATCTATAGAGATTTTTCTAACATGTTTCTTCGAAACACAGCACTCTATCGAAAATAATTGGTCTAATTGGAACTTATTCACTCTTCAGAACCAATTACACCCTTCTCTCATAATAACTGATTTAGAATGATTTGGGATAGACCAGATGGAATGTTTGTGTGTGACGAACACAGGATAGCATGTGGTTACCATGAGTGTATATGATTATGGCAATGACCAACCGTATTACCTACAAATGAAGTTTGGGGAAAAACTTCGTATCTAACTATCGAGCAAGATAATTGTGGAGCAAGATGCGTGCTCAATATTTTTAGATAATATTTTTTTATATCATACTTCCTCTGTTTATAAATATTAGACGTTTTAGCTAGCCAATCTAGCTTGTTTAAATGTCATACATTAACAAACGGAGGGAGTACATACATGTGCTCTACTTTGTACTACCTTGTTCAGAAAAAGATGTCGCAATTCTTTTTAAATTTTGATGAATCTATACACTATTTAGTGTAGGTGTAAAGAAACGTCCCAATTTTAAAAATCTGCTATATCCTTCTCGAGAGTGAGGGTAACCTTTTTTCTTTCGATTTGTTTAAGTACACTCAATTCATGTAGTATAAACCACTTCACACTATTTAGCGTACATCCTCATCTTCCAGGCTACCCGGCTCGACGGCAGGACGACCGTAGTAGCTCGACGCATAACACGTCCTCCTCGCCGGCACTCTCGCTCAGCTCATGTGGTTACTAAAAAAATGAATTCTAATTTTAAAATATTACACGTCCTAGTTTAAAAACCTTGTCATGCACGTGTGGTTCAGAATATGTATGCACACGACACAGTCCGACGCTAGGATAATACACAGATAACTCATCTAAACTTTCAAAAAAACTGGTCTAAACGTGACGGGATAGGTCACATGCACGTAAATATATGGCTCAATCTAGATCCCATTTAAACGTGATCTGATAGGATTCTTTTCTTTTTGACAGAATCTGATAGGATTCTTACGGTCAAAGAAAGAAAACAACATATGTTAAACTCGTATGGGCAACAGACTCTGTTTCCATGTTTTTCCCCAAACTACACTTTTACGTGCAACCTTAGACTTTCCCGCGCCAAATAAAAAAAATAGATCGTGTCAAGTTTGAGTTCGTGTTACACATGTGTACGTTTAACTCGTATGGGCAACAGACTCTGTTTCCATGTTTTTCCCAAAACTACACTTTTACGTGCAACCTTAGACTTTCCCGCACCAAATAAAAAAAAATAGATCGTGTCAAGTTTGAGTTCGTGTTACACATGTGTACGTTTACGTTATATTCATCTATTAGTAAATCCTAGTCACAAATTACAGATCCAACGATTAATAATAATTAAGATGATGTGGATTAACCTTGTGTCTCTATTTAAAATTAAAACATCTTATTTTGCTTTTAGTATATAATAGAAGACTAGGTGACTCAACGAGAACGACTCAACATTGACTCGACTCAGACACAACTACTACATTGACACAAGTACTAATATAATAAAGTAAGAGTACTAGTTAGTTTACATTTCCACAGGCCAATTTTACGAACAAAATTTCGAAAATTAACCTTCAGAAACTCGGAAGCCAGGTGACACAACAGTCATCAAGGATTGCAGCTAGTGGTACACAGTGACCTGGTCAAGATCTACCTTGAGCCTGCTTGACGCTTCAGCTCGGAGTTGAGAGCCTTCTCCTGTGACAGCTCGGCCTCTAGTTTGTCCGTCCTAACCGTGAGGTTCAGGATCAGTCCGGCGAGTTTGTCCATGGTCTCCGCCTGGCCGAGGCTCCGCCGCTGGATCTCATTACTCGCAGTGAACGATTTCATGGCGATATCGTCGAGAATGCGAATCCGGATCTTCTCAGTGGCGAGCTCAGAATAAAGTCTCATGCACTCATCGGCGAGGGCGCTTCTGTCCGCCGTCTCGACGCAGAAATCGCCCATAACCATTTCTAAAATGGGACCGATCTCGTAGCGGGGCTTCTATCAGATGGGGATGGAGCACAAAATCAGAAGTGTACCCAGAGAAGTACCAAGAAAGAGAAAATGGGAATCCCAATTTGCACGAATGTCTATACCTCGCTGCTTTGAGAACTTGGCTCCGTGGAAGATGTTTCCGCAGGCAGGAGGGCTGCGGGAAAACTAAGGCCGCCCGACCTGAATATACGATTGAGAGAAGGTAAGAAAAGGAGGGGATGATAAGTTGTGAAAGACATAGAAAGATGCGCAAGAACGGAGGATCGCCTGAAGGTAGCAGTCGCGGGCTGCGACGCCCTTGAAGACTCTTGCGCAGAAGGCACCTCGACAGCAGCACAGGGACGCCATTGCTGGGATTCCCTCAGCTTCGCCGCAGCCGCACGAGCCCTTCTGTGGCGAGACTTGCTCCCGGTCATGGTGGCGAAGTAGTATTCCAAGAGGTAAACAAAGTGGTGAACTGAGGAAGACGGCAAGAGCAAAGGTTAGTTCTTAAATTTGGCCTCCCCGTCTCCTCGGCACCTCGCGAGTAGTAATACTAGTCAAAGAGCAAACTTCAAGGCAGAGACTTGGTGGGCCATTCATCTCCAACTATACTTCCTCCGATCCGAATGATACCAAATTTTTGAATGACAAATCACCCAAAACAGTATCTAGGATTTGATCTAGATTCAAATGGGCATAAAATGCGTCTTCTCTTGACAAAGAAAATGGCTGGGAGTTTGCGTACCTATTGCACGTGACTTGTGCTCACTGAAGTGTGGGACCTCACGCATGGGCACCACACGTAAGTGACAGACCTGTTGATGTAAAAACTCGGTTGATTATTATACTACTACATTTATACAAAGTTTCCTATGGATTCAAGGGTACGAAAGCCAAGTTAAATCATTTACATGACATTATTTTTTCCATGAAGCCAAGTTAACTCATTTATCAATTGGTACATTTTGGAGTGACTAAGAAGGATCCAGGCTTACTTTTTCATTTTCATGTTTTAAACCTGTTTAAATCTTGGTCAAACCTATGACTTGACCAAGATTCAAATGGGCATAAAAATTCAAAAAAAAAAGAAAAACAAAAGCACACCGTCTTCATATGTCATATATCAAGGTGATAAACAAGGTCTGCCATATTCAAACCACAAAAATCTTGTATCTACCCCCTAACCCTAAACAAGGATCCAGGCTTACACCCTTTTCATTTTCATGTTTTTAAACTTGTTCAAATCTTGGTCAAACTTAGGATTTGACGAAGATTCAAATGGGCGTAAAAATACTTAGAAAAATCATGTACGTATCTACCCCAAACCCTAAACTCTATCTTACGAAGCCAAGCATGAAGAGAAGTGGTTTTGGGTTTCAAACATGGAAATTTCAAAAACCTCCCAAAAGCTTCATTTTAGAGTGACTAAGAAGGATCCATGCTTACCTTTTATTTTCATGTTTTAAACATGTTCAAATCTTGGTCAAACCGTACGTACCTAGGATTTGACCAAGATTCAAATGGGCATAAAAATTCAAAAAAAATGAAAAACCAAAGCACATAGCCTAGCTTCTTATATATGCCATATAGTAAGCACTCAAGCTAGTTGATAAACAAAGTCTAGACATATTCAAACCAGAAAAATCATGTATCTATATACCCCTAACCCTAAACTTTGTCTTAATTATGAAGTCAAGCACGAAGAGAAGTCGTTTTGGGTTTCAAACATGGACATTTCAAAAACCCTCCCAAAAGCTTCATTGTGGTGTGACGTACTAAGAAGGATACATGCTTACATTTTCAACAACCCCCCTAAAAGCTTCATTATAGAGTGACTAAGAAAGGATCCAGTCTGGCGGGCTTACCTTTTATTTTCTTGTTTTAAACTTGTTCAAATCTCGGTCAAACCTAGGATTTGACCAAGATTCAAAATGTGCATCAAAATTTAAAAAAATTAAAAACCAAATTAAAGCGCATAGTGTTCTTATGTCATATAGTAAGCATTAAAGTTGATAAACAAGGTCTAGACACATATTCAAACAAGACAAGTCATGTATATATACCCCTAACCCCTAAACTCTATCTTATGAAGTCAACAACATGAAGAGAAGTGGTTTTGGGTTTCAAACATGGAAATTTCAAAAACCTCCCAAAAGCTTCATTTTAGAGTGACTAATATATATAAGAAGGATACATGCCTGCTTACCACCTTTTCATTTTCATATTTTAAACTTGTTTAAATCCGTGTCAAATTAAACCAAGGATTTGACCAAAAGATTCAAATGGGCATAAAATTTTAAAAAAATCAGAAAAATGAAAAACAAAAGCATATAGTCTTCTTATGTCATATAGTAAGCATTCAAGTTGATAAACAAGCTAGGTTTGGACATGCATATTCAAACCTAGGCAAATCATGTATCTATCCCCTAGCTAGCCCCTAAACTCTATCTTATGAAGTCAAGCATGAAGAGAAGTGGTTTTGGGTTTCAAACATGAAAATTTCAAGAACATCCCAAAAACTTCATTTTAGAGTGACTAAGAAAGGATACAGGCTTCCCCTTTTCATTTTCATGTTTTATACTTGTTTAAATCTTGGCCAAACCTAGGATTTGACAAAGATTCAAATGTGCATCTATCAAAATAAAAAAACAGAAAAATTAAAAACCAAAGCACATAGTTTTCTTATGTCATATATAGTTAGCATTAAAGTTGATATAAACAAGGTCTAGATATATTCAAACAAGAAAAATCATGTATCTACCCCTAACCCTAAACTCTGTCTTATGTGTAGTCAAGCATGAAGAGAAGTGGTTTTGGGTTTCAAACTTGGAAATTTCAAGAACCCCCCAAAAGCTTCATTTTAGAGTGACTAAAGGATCCAGGTCGGGCTTACCTTTTATTTTCATGTTTTAAAATTGTTCAAATCTTGGTCAAACCGTACCTAGGATTTGATCAAGATTCAAATGGGCATAAAATTTCAAAAAAAATGAAAAACCAAAGCATATAGCCTTCTTATGTCATATAGTAAGCACTCGATCAAGTTGGTAAACAAGGTCTAGACATATTCAAACCAGAAAAATCATGTTTCTACCCCTATCCCTAAACTTTGTCTTATGAAGTCAAGCACGAAGAGATCGAAGTCGTTTTGGATTTCAAACATGGAAATTTCAAAATCCTTCCCAAAAGCTTCATTTTGGAGTGACTAAGAAGGATACAGGCTTACCTTTTCATTTTCATGTTTTAAACTTGTTTAAATATTGGTTAAGCCTAGGATTTGACCAAGATCAAATGGGCATAAAAATTCAGAAAAAGTCAAAAAAAATGAAAACCATAGCACATAGTATTATTATGTCATATAGTAAGCATTCAAGTTGATAAACAAGGTCTAAACAACAAACTAGACAAATCATGTATCTACCCCCTAACCCTAAACTCTGTCTTATGAAGTCAAGCATGAAGAGAAGTGGTTTTGGGTTTCAAACATGGAAATTTCAAAAAACTCCCAAAAGCTTCTCATTTTTGAGTGACTAAGAAGGATTCAGGCTTACCTTTTCATTTTCATGTTTTAAACTTGTTCAAATCTTGGTCAAACTTAGGATTTGACCAAGATTCAAATGTGCATAAAAATTGGGAGGAAGGGTATGAATTACAATTCAAAAAAACAAGGTAACTTAAATACTTGGATGCCCCAAAGATGTGTGGAAGCCCAGAACGATGGCAAAACATGTGCGCACGCTGCATCCAATTCAAGTAGAACACATAGTAGGCATCGATAGTTTGACCTAAATTTGAAATCAAAGAGAAGGTGGTTAGAAAAAATCGAATTTGGCAAAGCAAAGCATGAAATCATAAATTTGTGATGCACTATAGCTATGAAAAGTATCAAACAATGCATACCAAAATGATTTTTTTAGAGGAATACTAGTTCAACTTATTTTAATTTTATATTAGTAGCCCAAAATCGAACTAGTAGTTGGATATTTCTGAACTTGATCTGTAGTAGTGGGCAAAACCCTAGTTTAACCTATTTAATCATAGATTCGTAGGTCGATTTTTCTACTTTTTTATTATTCTATGCAGCACATGTGTGTTTGCCCGTCGAGTGAAACTCGGAGGAAGAGGGATCACTCGGAAGGAGAGAAGAAGGGAGAGAATTATGGTGTCTCCCCTTTTTCGGGTGATGATGTTGACTTTTGTGCAGGGTTTGTCAGTGAGCAGGAGGTGCGAGCGAGCGAGCGAGCGAGTCGAGCGAGGCCGAGAATGAGAGAGATTTGTTTTTTTTTTGTGAGAGGGACAACCGAAGGATCCAGAAGGACCCACATACTTCCAATACGCATCCTGATGCGTCTTCTCTTGACAAAGAAAATGGCTGGGAGTTTGCGTACCTATTGCACGTGACTTGTGCTCACTGAAGTGTGGGACCTCACGCATGGGCACCACACGTAAGTGACAGACCTGTTGATGTAAAAACTCGGTTGATTATTATACTACTACATTTATACAAAGTTTCCTATGGATTCAAGGGTACGAAAGCCAAGTTAAATCATTTACATGACATTATTTTTTCCATGAAGCCAAGTTAACTCATTTATCAATTGGTACATTTTGGAGTGACTAAGAAGGATCCAGGCTTACTTTTTCATTTTCATGTTTTAAACATGTTTAAATCTTGGTCAAACCTATGACTTGACCAAGATTCAAATGGGCATAAAAATTCAAAAAAAAAAGAAAAACAAAAGCACACCGTCTTCATATGTCATATATCAAGGTGATAAACAAGGTCTGCCATATTCAAACCACAAAAATCTTGTATCTACCCCCTAACCCTAAACAAGGATCCAGGCTTACACCCTTTTCATTTTCATGTTTTTAAACTTGTTCAAATCTTGGTCAAACTTAGGATTTGACGAAGATTCAAATGGGTGTAAAAATACTTAGAAAAATCATGTACGTATCTACCCCCAAACCCTAAACTCTATCTTACGAAGCCAAGCATGAAGAGAAGTGGTTTTGGGTTTCAAACATGGAAATTTCAAAAACCTCCCAAAAGCTTCATTTTAGAGTGACTAAGAAGGATCCATGCTTACCTTTTATTTTCATGTTTTAAACATGTTCAAATCTTGGTCAAACCGTACGTACCTAGGATTTGACCAAGATTCAAATGGGCATAAAAATTCAAAAAAAAAATGAAAAACCAAAGCACATAGCCTAGCTTCTTATATATGCCATATAGTAAGCACTCAAGCTAGTTGATAAACAAAGTCTAGACATATTCAAACCAGAAAAATCATGTATCTATATACCCCTAACCCTAAACTTTGTCTTAATTATGAAGTCAAGCACGAAGAGAAGTCGTTTTGGGTTTCAAACATGGACATTTCAAAAACCCTCCCAAAAGCTTCATTGTGGTGTGACGTACTAAGAAGGATACATGCTTACATTTTCAACAACCCCCCTAAAAGCTTCATTATAGAGTGACTAAGAAAGGATCCAGTCTGGCGGGCTTACCTTTTATTTTCTTGTTTTAAACTTGTTCAAATCTCGGTCAAACCTAGGATTTGACCAAGATTCAAAATGTGCATCAAAATTTAAAAAAATTAAAAACCAAATTAAAGCGCATAGTGTTCTTATGTCATATAGTAAGCATTAAAGTTGATAAACAAGGTCTAGACACATATTCAAACAAGACAAGTCATGTATATATACCCCTAACCCCTAAACTCTATCTTATGAAGTCAACAACATGAAGAGAAGTGGTTTTGGGTTTCAAACATGGAAATTTCAAAAACCTCCCAAAAGCTTCATTTTAGAGTGACTAATATATATAAGAAGGATACATGCCTGCTTACCACCTTTTCATTTTCATATTTTAAACTTGTTTAAATCCGTGTCAAATTAAACCAAGGATTTGACCAAAAGATTCAAATGGGCATAAAATTTTAAAAAAAATCAGAAAAATGAAAAACAAAAGCATATAGTCTTCTTATGTCATATAGTAAGCATTCAAGTTGATAAACAAGCTAGGTTTGGACATGCATATTCAAACCTAGGCAAATCATGTATCTATCCCCTAGCTAGCCCCTAAACTCTATCTTATGAAGTCAAGCATGAAGAGAAGTGGTTTTGGGTTTCAAACATGAAAATTTCAAGAACATCCCAAAAACTTCATTTTAGAGTGACTAAGAAAGGATACAGGCTTCCCCTTTTCATTTTCATGTTTTATACTTGTTTAAATCTTGGCCAAACCTAGGATTTGACAAAGATTCAAATGTGCATCTATCAAAATAAAAAAAACAGAAAAATTAAAAACCAAAGCACATAGTTTTCTTATGTCATATATAGTTAGCATTAAAGTTGATATAAACAAGGTCTAGATATATTCAAACAAGAAAAATCATGTATCTACCCCTAACCCTAAACTCTGTCTTATGTGTAGTCAAGCATGAAGAGAAGTGGTTTTGGGTTTCAAACTTGGAAATTTCAAGAACCCCCCAAAAGCTTCATTTTAGAGTGACTAAAGGATCCAGGTCGGGCTTACCTTTTATTTTCATGTTTTAAAATTGTTCAAATCTTGGTCAAACTGTACCTAGGATTTGATCAAGATTCAAATGGGCATAAAATTTCAAAAAAAATGAAAAACCAAAGCATATAGCCTTCTTATGTCATATAGTAAGCACTCGATCAAGTTGGTAAACAAGGTCTAGACATATTCAAACCAGAAAAATCATGTTTCTACCCCTATCCCTAAACTTTGTCTTATGAAGTCAAGCACGAAGAGATCGAAGTCGTTTTGGATTTCAAACATGGAAATTTCAAAATCCTTCCCAAAAGCTTCATTTTGGAGTGACTAAGAAGGATACAGGCTTACCTTTTCATTTTCATGTTTTAAACTTGTTTAAATATTGGTTAAGCCTAGGATTTGACCAAGATCAAATGGGCATAAAAATTCAGAAAAAGTCAAAAAAAATGAAAACCATAGCACATAGTATTATTATGTCATATAGTAAGCATTCAAGTTGATAAACAAGGTCTAAACAACAAACTAGACAAATCATGTATCTACCCCCTAACCCTAAACTCTGTCTTATGAAGTCAAGCATGAAGAGAAGTGGTTTTGGGTTTCAAACATGGAAATTTCAAAAAACTCCCAAAAGCTTCTCATTTTTGAGTGACTAAGAAGGATTCAGGCTTACCTTTTCATTTTCATGTTTTAAACTTGTTCAAATCTTGGTCAAACTTAGGATTTGACCAAGATTCAAATGTGCATAAAAATTGGGAGGAAGGGTATGAATTACAATTCAAAAAAACAAGGTAACTTAAATACTTGGATGCCCCAAAGATGTGTGGAAGCCCAGAACGATGGCAAAACATGTGCGCACGCTGCATCCAATTCAAGTAGAACACATAGTAGGCATCGATAGTTTGACCTAAATTTGAAATCAAAGAGAAGGTGGTTAGAAAAAATCGAATTTGGCAAAGCAAAGCATGAAATCATAAATTTGTGATGCACTATAGCTATGAAAAGTATCAAACAATGCATACCAAAATGATTTTTTAGAGGAATACTAGTTCAACTTATTTTAATTTTATATTAGTAGCCCAAAATCGAACTAGTAGTTGGATATTTCTGAACTTGATCTGTATAGTAGTGGGCAAAACCCTAGTTTAACCTATTTAATCATAGATTCGTAGGTCGATTTTTCTACTTTTTTATTATTACTATGCAGCACATGTGTGTTTGCCCGTCGAGTGAAACTCGGAGGAAGAGGGATCACTCGGAAGGAGAGAAGAAGGGAGAGAATTATGGTGTCTCCCCTTTTTCGGGTGATGATGTTGACTTTTGTGCAGGGTTTGTCAGTGAGCAGGAGGTGCGAGCGAGCGAGCGAGCGAGTCGAGCGAGGCCGAGAATGAGAGAGATTTGTTTTTTTTTTTGTGAGAGGGACAACCGAAGGATCCAGAAGGACCCACATACTTCCAATACGCATCCTGATGCGTCTTCTCTTGACAAAGAAAATGGCTGGGAGTTTGCGTACCTATTGCACGTGACTTGTGCTCACTGAAGTGTGGGACCTCACGCATGGGCACCACACGTAAGTGACAGACCTGTTGATGTAAAAACTCGGTTGATTATTATACTACTACATTTATACAAAGTTTCCTATGGATTCAAGGGTACGAAAGCCAAGTTAAATCATTTACATGACATTATTTTTTCCATGAAGCCAAGTTAACTCATTTATCAATTGGTACATTTTGGAGTGACTAAGAAGGATCCAGGCTTACTTTTTCATTTTCATGTTTTAAACATGTTTAAATCTTGGTCAAACCTATGACTTGACCAAGATTCAAATGGGCATAAAAATTCAAAAAAAAGAAAAACAAAAGCACACCGTCTTCCTATGTCATATATCAAGGTGATAAACAAGGTCTGCCATATTCAAACCACAAAAATCTTGTATCTACCCCCTAACCCTAAACAAGGATCCAGGCTTACACCCTTTTCATTTTCATGTTTTTAAACTTGTTCAAATCTTGGTCAAACTTAGGATTTGACGAAGATTCAAATGGGCGTAAAAATACTTAGAAAAATCATGTACGTATCTACCCCCTAACCGTAAACAAGGATCCAGGCTTACCCTTTTCATTTTCATGTTTTTAAACTTGTTCAAATCTTGGTCAAACTTAGGATTTGACGAAGATTCAAATGGGTGTAAAAATACTTAGAAAAATCATGTACGTATCTACCCCAAACCCTAAACTCTATCTTACGAAGCCAAGCATGAAGAGAAGTGGTTTTGGGTTTCAAACATGGAAATTTCAAAAACCTCCCAAAAGCTTCATTTTAGAGTGACTAAGAAGGATCCATGCTTACCTTTTATTTTCATGTTTTAAACATGTTCAAATCTTGGTCAAACCGTACGTACCTAGGATTTGACCAAGATTCAAATGGGCATAAAAATTCAAAAAAAAAATGAAAAACCAAAGCACATAGCCTAGCTTCTTATATATGCCATATAGTAAGCACTCAAGCTAGTTGATAAACAAAGTCTAGACATATTCAAACCAGAAAAATCATGTATCTATATACCCCTAACCCTAAACTTTGTCTTAATTATGAAGTCAAGCACGAAGAGAAGTCGTTTTGGGTTTCAAACATGGACATTTCAAAAACCCTCCCAAAAGCTTCATTGTGGTGTGACGTACTAAGAAGGATACATGCTTACATTTTCAACAACCCCCCTAAAAGCTTCATTATAGAGTGACTAAGAAAGGATCCAGTCTGGCGGGCTTACCTTTTATTTTCTTGTTTTAAACTTGTTCAAATCTCGGTCAAACCTAGGATTTGACCAAGATTCAAAATGTGCATCAAAATTTAAAAAAATTAAAAACCAAATTAAAGCGCATAGTGTTCTTATGTCATATAGTAAGCATTAAAGTTGATAAACAAGGTCTAGACACATATTCAAACAAGACAAGTCATGTATATATACCCCTAACCCCTAAACTCTATCTTATGAAGTCAACAACATGAAGAGAAGTGGTTTTGGGTTTCAAACATGGAAATTTCAAAAACCTCCCAAAAGCTTCATTTTAGAGTGACTAATATATATAAGAAGGATACATGCCTGCTTACCACCTTTTCATTTTCATATTTTAAACTTGTTTAAATCCGTGTCAAATTAAACCAAGGATTTGACCAAAAGATTCAAATGGGCATAAAATTTTAAAAAAAATCAGAAAAATGAAAAACAAAAGCATATAGTCTTCTTATGTCATATAGTAAGCATTCAAGTTGATAAACAAGCTAGGTTTGGACATGCATATTCAAACCTAGGCAAATCATGTATCTATCCCCTAGCCCCTAAACTCTATCTTATGAAGTCAAGCATGAAGAGAAGTGGTTTTGGGTTTCAAACATGAAAATTTCAAGAACATCCCAAAAACTTCATTTTAGAGTGACTAAGAAAGGATACAGGCTTCCCCTTTTCATTTTCATGTTTTATACTTGTTTAAATCTTGGCCAAACCTAGGATTTGACAAAGATTCAAATGTGCATCTATCAAAATAAAAAAATCAGAAAAATTAAAAACCAAAGCACATAGTTTTCTTATGTCATATATAGTTAGCATTAAAGTTGATATAAACAAGGTCTAGATATATTCAAACAAGAAAAATCATGTATCTACCCCTAACCCTAAACTCTGTCTTATGTGTAAAGCATGAAGAGAAGTGGTTTTGGGTTTCAAACTTGGAAATTTCAAGAACCCCCCAAAAGCTTCATTTTAGAGTGACTAAAGGATCCAGGTCGGGCTTACCTTTTATTTTCATGTTTTAAAATTGTTCAAATCTTGGTCAAACTGTACCTAGGATTTGATCAAGATTCAAATGGGCATAAAATTTCAAAAAAAATGAAAAACCAAAGCATATAGCCTTCTTATGTCATATAGTAAGCACTCGATCAAGTTGGTAAACAAGGTCTAGACATATTCAAACCAGAAAAATCATGTTTCTACCCCTATCCCTAAACTTTGTCTTATGAAGTCAAGCACGAAGAGATCGAAGTCGTTTTGGATTTCAAACATGGAAATTTCAAAATCCTTCCCAAAAGCTTCATTTTGGAGTGACTAAGAAGGATACATGCAGGCTTACCTTTTCATTTTCATGTTTTAAACTTGTTTAAATATTGGTTAAGCCTAGGATTTGACCAAGATCAAATGGGCATAAAAATTCAGAAAAAGTCAAAAAAAATGAAAACCATAGCACATAGTATTATTATGTCATATAGTAAGCATTCAAGTTGATAAACAAGGTCTAAACAACAAACTAGACAAATCATGTATCTACCCCCTAACCCTAAACTCTGTCTTATGAAGTCAAGCATGAAGAGAAGTGGTTTTGGGTTTCAAACATGGAAATTTCAAAAAACTCCCAAAAGCTTCTCATTTTTGAGTGACTAAGAAGGATTCAGGCTTACCTTTTCATTTTCATGTTTTAAACTTGTTCAAATCTTGGTCAAACTTAGGATTTGACCAAGATTCAAATGTGCATAAAAATTGGGAGGAAGGGTATGAATTACAATTCAAAAAAACAAGGTAACTTAAATACTTGGATGCCCCAAAGATGTGTGGAAGCCCAGAACGATGGCAAAACATGTGCGCACGCTGCATCCAATTCAAGTAGAACACATAGTAGGCATCGATAGTTTGACCTAAATTTGAAATCAAAGAGAAGGTGGTTAGAAAAAATCGAAATTGGCAAAGCAAAGCATGAAATCATAAATTTGTGATGCACTATAGCTATGAAAAGTATCAAACAATGCATACCAAAATGATTTTTTAGAGGAATACTAGTTCAACTTATTTTAATTTTATATTAGTAGCCCAAAATCGAACTAGTAGTTGGATATTTCTGAACTTGATCTGTAGTAGTGGGCAAAACCCTAGTTTAACCTATTTAATCATAGATTCGTAGGTCGATTTTTCTACTTTTTTATTATTACTATGCAGCACATGTGTGTTTGCCCGTCGAGTGAAACTCGGAGGAAGAGGGATCACTCGGAAGGAGAGAAGAAGGGAGAGAATTATGGTGTCTCCCCTTTTTCGGGTGATGATGTTGACTTTTGTGCAGGGTTTGTCAGTGAGCAGGAGGTGCGAGCGAGCGAGCGAGCGAGTCGAGCGAGGCCGAGAATGAGAGAGATTTGTTTTTTTTTTGTGAGAGGGACAACCGAAGGATCCAGAAGGACCCACATACTTCCAATACGCATCCTGATGCGTCTTCTCTTGACAAAGAAAATGGCTGGGAGTTTGCGTACCTATTGCACGTGACTTGTGCTCACTGAAGTGTGGGACCTCACGCATGGGCACCACACGTAAGTGACAGACCTGTTGATGTAAAAACTCGGTTGATTATTATACTACTACATTTATACAAAGTTTCCTATGGATTCAAGGGTACGAAAGCCAAGTTAAATCATTTACATGACATTATTTTTTCCATGAAGCCAAGTTAACTCATTTATCAATTGGTACATTTTGGAGTGACTAAGAAGGATCCAGGCTTACTTTTTCATTTTCATGTTTTAAACCTGTTTAAATCTTGGTCAAACCTATGACTTGACCAAGATTCAAATGGGCATAAAAATTCAAAAAAAAAGAAAAACAAAAGCACACCGTCTTCCTATGTCATATATCAAGGTGATAAACAAGGTCTGCCATATTCAAACCACAAAAATCTTGTATCTACCCCCTAACCCTAAACAAGGATCCAGGCTTACACCCTTTTCATTTTCATGTTTTTAAACTTGTTCAAATCTTGGTCAAACTTAGGATTTGACGAAGATTCAAATGGGCGTAAAAATACTTAGAAAAATCATGTACGTATCTACCCCCTAACCGTAAACAAGGATCCAGGCTTACCCTTTTCATTTTCATGTTTTTAAACTTGTTCAAATCTTGGTCAAACTTAGGATTTGACGAAGATTCAAATGGGTGTAAAAATACTTAGAAAAATCATGTACGTATCTACCCCAAACCCTAAACTCTATCTTACGAAGCCAAGCATGAAGAGAAGTGGTTTTGGGTTTCAAACATGGAAATTTCAAAAACCTCCCAAAAGCTTCATTTTAGAGTGACTAAGAAGGATCCATGCTTACCTTTTATTTTCATGTTTTAAACATGTTCAAATCTTGGTCAAACCGTACGTACCTAGGATTTGACCAAGATTCAAATGGGCATAAAAATTCAAAAAAAAATGAAAAACCAAAGCACATAGCCTAGCTTCTTATATATGCCATATAGTAAGCACTCAAGCTAGTTGATAAACAAAGTCTAGACATATTCAAACCAGAAAAATCATGTATCTATATACCCCTAACCCTAAACTTTGTCTTAATTATGAAGTCAAGCACGAAGAGAAGTCGTTTTGGGTTTCAAACATGGACATTTCAAAAACCCTCCCAAAAGCTTCATTGTGGTGTGACGTACTAAGAAGGATACATGCTTACATTTTCAACAACCCCCCTAAAAGCTTCATTATAGAGTGACTAAGAAAGGATCCAGTCTGGCGGGCTTACCTTTTATTTTCTTGTTTTAAACTTGTTCAAATCTCGGTCAAACCTAGGATTTGACCAAGATTCAAAATGTGCATCAAAATTTAAAAAAATTAAAAACCAAATTAAAGCGCATAGTGTTCTTATGTCATATAGTAAGCATTAAAGTTGATAAACAAGGTCTAGACACATATTCAAACAAGACAAGTCATGTATATATACCCCTAACCCCTAAACTCTATCTTATGAAGTCAACAACATGAAGAGAAGTGGTTTTGGGTTTCAAACATGGAAATTTCAAAAACCTCCCAAAAGCTTCATTTTAGAGTGACTAATATATATAAGAAGGATACATGCCTGCTTACCACCTTTTCATTTTCATATTTTAAACTTGTTTAAATCCGTGTCAAATTAAACCAAGGATTTGACCAAAAGATTCAAATGGGCATAAAATTTTAAAAAAAATCAGAAAAATGAAAAACAAAAGCATATAGTCTTCTTATGTCATATAGTAAGCATTCAAGTTGATAAACAAGCTAGGTTTGGACATGCATATTCAAACCTAGGCAAATCATGTATCTATCCCCTAGCTAGCCCCTAAACTCTATCTTATGAAGTCAAGCATGAAGAGAAGTGGTTTTGGGTTTCAAACATGAAAATTTCAAGAACATCCCAAAAACTTCATTTTAGAGTGACTAAGAAAGGATACAGGCTTCCCCTTTTCATTTTCATGTTTTATACTTGTTTAAATCTTGGCCAAACCTAGGATTTGACAAAGATTCAAATGTGCATCTATCAAAATAAAAAAATCAGAAAAATTAAAAACCAAAGCACATAGTTTTCTTATGTCATATATAGTTAGCATTAAAGTTGATATAAACAAGGTCTAGATATATTCAAACAAGAAAAATCATGTATCTACCCCTAACCCTAAACTCTGTCTTATGTGTAGTCAAGCATGAAGAGAAGTGGTTTTGGGTTTCAAACTTGGAAATTTCAAGAACCCCCCAAAAGCTTCATTTTAGAGTGACTAAAGGATCCAGGTCGGGCTTACCTTTTATTTTCATGTTTTAAAATTGTTCAAATCTTGGTCAAACTGTACCTAGGATTTGATCAAGATTCAAATGGGCATAAAATTTCAAAAAAAATGAAAAACCAAAGCATATAGCCTTCTTATGTCATATAGTAAGCACTCGATCAAGTTGGTAAACAAGGTCTAGACATATTCAAACCAGAAAAATCATGTTTCTACCCCTATCCCTAAACTTTGTCTTATGAAGTCAAGCACGAAGAGATCGAAGTCGTTTTGGATTTCAAACATGGAAATTTCAAAATCCTTCCCAAAAGCTTCATTTTGGAGTGACTAAGAAGGATACATGGCTTACCTTTTCATTTTCATGTTTTAAACTTGTTTAAATATTGGTTAAGCCTAGGATTTGACCAAGATCAAATGGGCATAAAAATTCAGAAAAAGTCAAAAAAAATGAAAACCATAGCACATAGTATTATTATGTCATATAGTAAGCATTCAAGTTGATAAACAAGGTCTAAACAACAAACTAGACAAATCATGTATCTACCCCCTAACCCTAAACTCTGTCTTATGAAGTCAAGCATGAAGAGAAGTGGTTTTGGGTTTCAAACATGGAAATTTCAAAAAACTCCCAAAAGCTTCTCATTTTTGAGTGACTAAGAAGGATTCAGGCTTACCTTTTCATTTTCATGTTTTAAACTTGTTCAAATCTTGGTCAAACTTAGGATTTGACCAAGATTCAAATGTGCATAAAAATTGGGAGGAAGGGTATGAATTACAATTCAAAAAAACAAGGTAACTTAAATACTTGGATGCCCCAAAGATGTGTGGAAGCCCAGAACGATGGCAAAACATGTGCGCACGCTGCATCCAATTCAAGTAGAACACATAGTAGGCATCGATAGTTTGACCTAAATTTGAAATCAAAGAGAAGGTGGTTAGAAAAAATCGAAATTGGCAAAGCAAAGCATGAAATCATAAATTTGTGATGCACTATAGCTATGAAAAGTATCAAACAATGCATACCAAAATGATTTTTTAGAGGAATACTAGTTCAACTTATTTTAATTTTATATTAGTAGCCCAAAATCGAACTAGTAGTTGGATATTTCTGAACTTGATCTGTAGTAGTGGGCAAAACCCTAGTTTAACCTATTTAATCATAGATTCGTAGGTCGATTTTTCTACTTTTTTATTATTACTATGCAGCACATGTGTGTTTGCCCGTCGAGTGAAACTCGGAGGAAGAGGGATCACTCGGAAGGAGAGAAGAAGGGAGAGAATTATGGTGTCTCCCCTTTTTCGGGTGATGATGTTGACTTTTGTGCAGGGTTTGTCAGTGAGCAGGAGGTGCGAGCGAGCGAGCGAGCGAGTCGAGCGAGGCCGAGAATGAGAGAGATTTTTTTTTTTTTGTGAGAGGGACAACCGAAGGATCCAGAAGGACCCACATACTTCCAATACGCATCCTGATGCGTCTTCTCTTGACAAAGAAAATGGCTGGGAGTTTGCGTACCTATTGCACGTGACTTGTGCTCACTGAAGTGTGGGACCTCACGCATGGGCACCACACGTAAGTGACAGACCTGTTGATGTAAAAACTCGGTTGATTATTATACTACTACATTTATACAAAGTTTCCTATGGATTCAAGGGTACGAAAGCCAAGTTAAATCATTTACATGACATTATTTTTTCCATGAAGCCAAGTTAACTCATTTATCAATTGGTACATTTTGGAGTGACTAAGAAGGATCCAGGCTTACTTTTTCATTTTCATGTTTTAAACATGTTTAAATCTTGGTCAAACCTATGACTTGACCAAGATTCAAATGGGCATAAAAATTCAAAAAAAAGAAAAACAAAAGCACACCGTCTTCCTATGTCATATATCAAGGTGATAAACAAGGTCTGCCATATTCAAACCACAAAAATCTTGTATCTACCCCCTAACCCTAAACAAGGATCCAGGCTTACACCCTTTTCATTTTCATGTTTTTAAACTTGTTCAAATCTTGGTCAAACTTAGGATTTGACGAAGATTCAAATGGGCGTAAAAATACTTAGAAAAATCATGTACGTATCTACCCCCTAACCGTAAACAAGGATCCAGGCTTACCCTTTTCATTTTCATGTTTTTAAACTTGTTCAAATCTTGGTCAAACTTAGGATTTGACGAAGATTCAAATGGGTGTAAAAATACTTAGAAAAATCATGTACGTATCTACCCCAAACCCTAAACTCTATCTTACGAAGCCAAGCATGAAGAGAAGTGGTTTTGGGTTTCAAACATGGAAATTTCAAAAACCTCCCAAAAGCTTCATTTTAGAGTGACTAAGAAGGATCCATGCTTACCTTTTATTTTCATGTTTTAAACATGTTCAAATCTTGGTCAAACCGTACGTACCTAGGATTTGACCAAGATTCAAATGGGCATAAAAATTCAAAAAAAAAATGAAAAACCAAAGCACATAGCCTAGCTTCTTATATATGCCATATAGTAAGCACTCAAGCTAGTTGATAAACAAAGTCTAGACATATTCAAACCAGAAAAATCATGTATCTATATACCCCTAACCCTAAACTTTGTCTTAATTATGAAGTCAAGCACGAAGAGAAGTCGTTTTGGGTTTCAAACATGGACATTTCAAAAACCCTCCCAAAAGCTTCATTGTGGTGTGACGTACTAAGAAGGATACATGCTTACATTTTCAACAACCCCCCTAAAAGCTTCATTATAGAGTGACTAAGAAAGGATCCAGTCTGGCGGGCTTACCTTTTATTTTCTTGTTTTAAACTTGTTCAAATCTCGGTCAAACCTAGGATTTGACCAAGATTCAAAATGTGCATCAAAATTTAAAAAAATTAAAAACCAAATTAAAGCGCATAGTGTTCTTATGTCATATAGTAAGCATTAAAGTTGATAAACAAGGTCTAGACACATATTCAAACAAGACAAGTCATGTATATATACCCCTAACCCCTAAACTCTATCTTATGAAGTCAACAACATGAAGAGAAGTGGTTTTGGGTTTCAAACATGGAAATTTCAAAAACCTCCCAAAAGCTTCATTTTAGAGTGACTAATATATATAAGAAGGATACATGCCTGCTTACCACCTTTTCATTTTCATATTTTAAACTTGTTTAAATCCGTGTCAAATTAAACCAAGGATTTGACCAAAAGATTCAAATGGGCATAAAATTTTAAAAAAAATCAGAAAAATGAAAAACAAAAGCATATAGTCTTCTTATGTCATATAGTAAGCATTCAAGTTGATAAACAAGCTAGGTTTGGACATGCATATTCAAACCTAGGCAAATCATGTATCTATCCCCTAGCTAGCCCCTAAACTCTATCTTATGAAGTCAAGCATGAAGAGAAGTGGTTTTGGGTTTCAAACATGAAAATTTCAAGAACATCCCAAAAACTTCATTTTAGAGTGACTAAGAAAGGATACAGGCTTCCCCTTTTCATTTTCATGTTTTATACTTGTTTAAATCTTGGCCAAACCTAGGATTTGACAAAGATTCAAATGTGCATCTATCAAAATAAAAAAATCAGAAAAATTAAAAACCAAAGCACATAGTTTTCTTATGTCATATATAGTTAGCATTAAAGTTGATATAAACAAGGTCTAGATATATTCAAACAAGAAAAATCATGTATCTACCCCTAACCCTAAACTCTGTCTTATGTGTAGTCAAGCATGAAGAGAAGTGGTTTTGGGTTTCAAACTTGGAAATTTCAAGAACCCCCCAAAAGCTTCATTTTAGAGTGACTAAAGGATCCAGGTCGGGCTTACCTTTTATTTTCATGTTTTAAAATTGTTCAAATCTTGGTCAAACTGTACCTAGGATTTGATCAAGATTCAAATGGGCATAAAATTTCAAAAAAATGAAAAACCAAAGCATATAGCCTTCTTATGTCATATAGTAAGCACTCAAAGTTGGTAAACAAGGTCTAGACATATTCAAACCAGAAAAATCATGTTTCTACCCCTAGCCCTAAACTTTGTCTTATGAAGTCAAGCACGAAGAGATCGAAGTCGTTTTGGATTTCAAACATGGAAATTTCAAAATCCTTCCCAAAAGCTTCATTTTGGAGTGACTAAGAAGGATACAGGCTTACCTTTTCATTTTCATGTTTTAAACTTGTTTAAATATTGGTTAAGCCTAGGATTTGACCAAGATCAAATGGGCATAAAAATTCAGAAAAAGTCAAAAAAAATGAAAACCATAGCACATAGTATTATTATGTCATATAGTAAGCATTCAAGTTGATAAACAAGGTCTAAACAACAAACTAGACAAATCATGTATCTACCCCCTAACCCTAAACTCTGTCTTATGAAGTCAAGCATGAAGAGAAGTGGTTTTGGGTTTCAAACATGGAAATTTCAAAAAACTCCCAAAAGCTTCTCATTTTTGAGTGACTAAGAAGGATTCAGGCTTACCTTTTCATTTTCATGTTTTAAACTTGTTCAAATCTTGGTCAAACTTAGGATTTGACCAAGATTCAAATGTGCATAAAAATTGGGAGGAAGGGTATGAATTACAATTCAAAAAAACAAGGTAACTTAAATACTTGGATGCCCCAAAGATGTGTGGAAGCCCAGAACGATGGCAAAACATGTGCGCACGCTGCATCCAATTCAAGTAGAACACATAGTAGGCATCGATAGTTTGACCTAAATTTGAAATCAAAGAGAAGGTGGTTAGAAAAAATCGAAATTGGCAAAGCAAAGCATGAAATCATAAATTTGTGATGCACTATAGCTATGAAAAGTATCAAACAATGCATACCAAAATGATTTTTTAGAGGAATACTAGTTCAACTTATTTTAATTTTATATTAGTAGCCCAAAATCGAACTAGTAGTTGGATATTTCTGAACTTGATCTGTAGTAGTGGGCAAAACCCTAGTTTAACCTATTTAATCATAGATTCGTAGGTCGATTTTTCTACTTTTTTATTATTACTATGCAGCACATGTGTGTTTGCCCGTCGAGTGAAACTCGGAGGAAGAAGGGATCACTCGGAAGGAGAGAAGAAGGGAGAGAATTATGGTGTCTCCCCTTTTTCGGGTGATGATGTTGACTTTTGTGCAGGGTTTGTCAGTGAGCAGGAGGTGCGAGCGAGCGAGCGAGCGAGTCGAGCGAGGCCGAGAATGAGAGAGATTTGTTTTTTTTGTGAGAGGGACAACCGAAGGATCCAGAAGGACCCACATACTTCCAATACGCATCCTGATGCGTCTTCTCTTGACAAAGAAAATGGCTGGGAGTTTGCGTACCTATTGCACGTGACTTGTGCTCACTGAAGTGTGGGACCTCACGCATGGGCACCACACGTAAGTGACAGACCTGTTGATGTAAAAACTCGGTTGATTATTATACTACTACATTTATACAAAGTTTCCTATGGATTCAAGGGTACGAAAGCCAAGTTAAATCATTTACATGACATTATTTTTTCCATGAAGCCAAGTTAACTCATTTATCAATTGGTACATTTTGGAGTGACTAAGAAGGATCCAGGCTTACTTTTTCATTTTCATGTTTTAAACCTGTTTAAATCTTGGTCAAACCTATGACTTGACCAAGATTCAAATGGGCATAAAAATTCAAAAAAAAGAAAAACAAAAGCACACCGTCTTCCTATGTCATATATCAAGGTGATAAACAAGGTCTGCCATATTCAAACCACAAAAATCTTGTATCTACCCCCTAACCCTAAACAAGGATCCAGGCTTACACCCTTTTCATTTTCATGTTTTTAAACTTGTTCAAATCTTGGTCAAACTTAGGATTTGACGAAGATTCAAATGGGCGTAAAAATACTTAGAAAAATCATGTACGTATCTACCCCCTAACCGTAAACAAGGATCCAGGCTTACCCTTTTCATTTTCATGTTTTTAAACTTGTTCAAATCTTGGTCAAACTTAGGATTTGACGAAGATTCAAATGGGTGTAAAAATACTTAGAAAAATCATGTACGTATCTACCCCAAACCCTAAACTCTATCTTACGAAGCCAAGCATGAAGAGAAGTGGTTTTGGGTTTCAAACATGGAAATTTCAAAAACCTCCCAAAAGCTTCATTTTAGAGTGACTAAGAAGGATCCATGCTTACCTTTTATTTTCATGTTTTAAACATGTTCAAATCTTGGTCAAACCGTACGTACCTAGGATTTGACCAAGATTCAAATGGGCATAAAAATTCAAAAAAAATGAAAAACCAAAGCACATAGCCTAGCTTCTTATATATGCCATATAGTAAGCACTCAAGCTAGTTGATAAACAAAGTCTAGACATATTCAAACCAGAAAAATCATGTATCTATATACCCCTAACCCTAAACTTTGTCTTAATTATGAAGTCAAGCACGAAGAGAAGTCGTTTTGGGTTTCAAACATGGACATTTCAAAAACCCTCCCAAAAGCTTCATTGTGGTGTGACGTACTAAGAAGGATACATGCTTACATTTTCAACAACCCCCCTAAAAGCTTCATTATAGAGTGACTAAGAAAGGATCCAGTCTGGCGGGCTTACCTTTTATTTTCTTGTTTTAAACTTGTTCAAATCTCGGTCAAACCTAGGATTTGACCAAGATTCAAAATGTGCATCAAAATTTAAAAAAATTAAAAACCAAATTAAAGCGCATAGTGTTCTTATGTCATATAGTAAGCATTAAAGTTGATAAACAAGGTCTAGACACATATTCAAACAAGACAAGTCATGTATATATACCCCTAACCCCTAAACTCTATCTTATGAAGTCAACAACATGAAGAGAAGTGGTTTTGGGTTTCAAACATGGAAATTTCAAAAACCTCCCAAAAGCTTCATTTTAGAGTGACTAATATATATAAGAAGGATACATGCCTGCTTACCACCTTTTCATTTTCATATTTTAAACTTGTTTAAATCCGTGTCAAATTAAACCAAGGATTTGACCAAAAGATTCAAATGGGCATAAAATTTTAAAAAAAATCAGAAAAATGAAAAACAAAAGCATATAGTCTTCTTATGTCATATAGTAAGCATTCAAGTTGATAAACAAGCTAGGTTTGGACATGCATATTCAAACCTAGGCAAATCATGTATCTATCCCCTAGCTAGCCCCTAAACTCTATCTTATGAAGTCAAGCATGAAGAGAAGTGGTTTTGGGTTTCAAACATGAAAATTTCAAGAACATCCCAAAAACTTCATTTTAGAGTGACTAAGAAAGGATACAGGCTTCCCCTTTTCATTTTCATGTTTTATACTTGTTTAAATCTTGGCCAAACCTAGGATTTGACAAAGATTCAAATGTGCATCTATCAAAATAAAAAAAACAGAAAAATTAAAAACCAAAGCACATAGTTTTCTTATGTCATATATAGTTAGCATTAAAGTTGATATAAACAAGGTCTAGATATATTCAAACAAGAAAAATCATGTATCTACCCCTAACCCTAAACTCTGTCTTATGTAGTCAAGCATGAAGAGAAGTGGTTTTGGGTTTCAAACTTGGAAATTTCAAGAACCCCCAAAAGCTTCATTTTAGAGTGACTAAAGGATCCAGGTCGGGCTTACCTTTTATTTTCATGTTTTAAAATTGTTCAAATCTTGGTCAAACTGTACCTAGGATTTGATCAAGATTCAAATGGGCATAAAATTTCAAAAAAAATGAAAAACCAAAGCATATAGCCTTCTTATGTCATATAGTAAGCACTCGATCAAGTTGGTAAACAAGGTCTAGACATATTCAAACCAGAAAAATCATGTTTCTACCCCTATCCCTAAACTTTGTCTTATGAAGTCAAGCACGAAGAGATCGAAGTCGTTTTGGATTTCAAACATGGAAATTTCAAAATCCTTCCCAAAAGCTTCATTTTGGAGTGACTAAGAAGGATACAGGCTTACCTTTTCATTTTCATGTTTTAAACTTGTTTAAATATTGGTTAAGCCTAGGATTTGACCAAGATCAAATGGGCATAAAAATTCAGAAAAAATCAAAAAAAATGAAAACCAAAGCACATAGTATTATTATGTCATATAGTAAGCATTCAAGTTGATAAACAAGGTCTAAACAACAAACTAGACAAATCATGTATCTACCCCCTAACCCTAAACTCTGTCTTATGAAGTCAAGCATGAAGAGAAGTGGTTTTGGGTTTCAAACATGGAAATTTCAAAAAACTCCCAAAAGCTTCTCATTTTTGAGTGACTAAGAAGGATTCAGGCTTACCTTTTCATTTTCATGTTTTAAACTTGTTCAAATCTTGGTCAAACTTAGGATTTGACCAAGATTCAAATGTGCATAAAAATTGGGAGGAAGGGTATGAATTACAATTCAAAAAAACAAGGTAACTTAAATACTTGGATGCCCCAAAGATGTGTGGAAGCCCAGAACAATGGCAAAACATGTGCGCACGCTGCATCCAATTCAAGTAGAACACATAGTAGGCATCGATAGTTTGACCTAAATTTGAAATCAAAGAGAAGGTGGTTAGAAAAAATCGAAATTGGCAAAGCAAAGCATGAAATCATAAATTTGTGATGCACTATAGCTATGAAAAGTATCAAACAATGCATACCAAAATGATTTTTTAGAGGAATACTAGTTCAACTTATTTTAATTTTATATTAGTAGCCCAAAATCGAACTAGTAGTTGGTAAACAAGGTCTAAACAACAAACTAGACAAATCATGTATTTACCCCCTAACCCTAAACTCTGTCTTATGAAGTCAAGCATGAAGAGAAGTGGTTTTGGGTTTCAAACTTGGAAATTTCAAGAACCCCCAAAAGCTTCATTTTATAGTGACTAAGAAGGATCCATGCTTACCTTTTCATTTTCATGTTTTAAACTTGTTTACATCTTGGTCATAGCTAGTGTATTTGACCAAGATTCAAATGGGCATAAAATTTAAAAAAAATAATGAAAAACCAAAGTACATAGTCTTCTTATGTCATATAGTAAGCATTCAAGCTGATAAACAAGGTCTAGACATATTCAAACCAAACAAATCATGTATCTACCCCCTAACCCCTAAACTTTATCTTATGAAGCCAAGCATGAAGAGAAGTGGTTCTTGGTTTCAAACATGGAAATATCAAAAACCTCCCAAAAGCTTCATTTTAGAGTGACTAAGAAGTATCCATGCTTACCTTTTCATTTTCATATTTTAAACTTGTTTAAATCATTGTCAAACCTAGGATTATACCAAGATACAAATATGGGCACAAAACCCTCTTAGCCAAAATCAACTACGAGCAAGATTTTCTGTATTGTAGATGCCCCAATTGACTCTCATCCCCAATGTAGTCTTTTTTATGTCAGTATAGACTTCTTTACTAGATGTATACTATCGTACATGGCATGCATTTGCCTAATGAGCAGCATTGTTTAGCCGTTCTAGCCAACCCGATCAATCTGTCAAGCTTCATGCACGAGATGCCATGTTTATGGCCCTTTTGTTGTGGCTTTTTTTGGCTTTTGGCTTTGGCAAAAGCCAAAAAAAGCACGTAAATAGGTGCTTTTTTGGGCTTTTGGATTTTGGAAGCCAAGAACAAAGATTCTATTCTTTTGGCTTCCAAAATCCAAAAGCCCAAAAAGCACCTATTTAGGGCTTTTGCAAAGTCAAAATAAGCCACAACAAAAGGGTAATTTACTCCCTCGCTCCGGTGATCCGATCCATATTTCTTGGTGCTAAAAAGAATGTGAATCGGAGGGAGTACTTTTCTTAGATAGTACTATATCAGTTCAAAAAAAAGTACAGTACTACTACATCACAAATGCATCAAAAGAGTACTACTGTACATCACAAGACCACGACAGTTGTATAGTATATAGAGTTTAATGCTGAACTTTAAACAGGACCAGGAGCATCAGGGCCAGCAGCAGGGGCGTTGACCGGCAACAAACCAGGCAAAAGACGTAAGGAAGAGGCCATATGCTGCGTGCTTGGCCTTGATTGCAGGGTGGTGATTCTTCGCCGCTCGCCATGTATTCACGCCGTACCAGTTCCGCGTCGCCCGCGAGCGGATCGAAGCGATCCCGCGCGCCGGACACGCTCGAGGAGGCGTGGCGGCTCCAGTGCAAGCAGTCCGCCGCCGGGAGTCGGCGCGCGGCGTGCAGGTACAGAGGCTCCCTGTACATGCCGTCGTCGCTCCGCGAGTTCGCCCCGGGCGGGCTCTGGTACAAGGCGGATCCGCCGCTCAAACCGATGAGCGGCCCCGTCTTCAACAAATGGCGCGCCGACCGGGAGAGGAACCGCCGGTCGAAGGCGGCGTGGGAGGCGAGCACCAGCGGCGGATTCGCGCCGCCAGCCGGCGAGGAGGCGGAGGAGGCGGAGGAAGGGGAAGACCCCCTCTTCTTGAAGGCGCTGGCCGCGTCCCTCAAGGACGATGCCGACAAGAAGAGGGCGGAGGAAGAAGACAAGGCGGCGGCCATCGCCGCCGTGAAGGAGAAGGAGGCGCGGGATGCGGAGGAGAACGCGACCATCATCTTCCTCGACGACTAGATAGGTTAGAAGTCGCGATAAGGATCGCGCAATTCTGTATGTATGATCCGTATGTATGATCAACTATGAATTATGAACAATGAACTATCAAACCAAACCACATAGTTTTTTTTATGTCATATAGTAAGAATTCAAGTTGATAAAACAAGGTCTAGACATATTCAAACTAGACAAATCACGTATATCTACCCCTAACCCTAAACTCTGTCTTATGAAGTAAAGCATGAAGAGAACTGGTTTTGGGTTTCAAACATGGAAATTTCAAAAACCTTCCCAAAAGCTTCATTTTGGAGTGACTAAGAAGGATGCAGACTTACCTTTTCATTTTCATGTCTTAAACATGTTTAAATCTTGGTTAAACCTAGGATTTGACCAAGATCAAATGTGCAAAAAAATCAGAAAAAATCAAAAAAATGAAAACTAAAGCACATAGTATTCTTATGTCATATAGTAAGCATTCAAGTTGATAAACAAGGTCTAAACATATTCAAACCAGACAAATCATGTATCTACCCACTAACCCTAAATTCTGTCTTATGAAGTCGATCAAGCATGAAGAGAAGTGGTTTTGGGTTTCAAACATGGAAATTTCAAAAACCTCCCAAAAGCTTCATTTTAGAGTTACTAAGAAGGATCCATGCTTACCTTTTATTTTCATGTTTTAAACATGTTCAAATCTTGGTCAAACCGTACCTAGGATTTGACCAAGATTCAAATGGGTATAAAAATTCAAAAAAACTGAAAAACCAAAGCACATAGCCTTCTTATGTCATATATAGTAAGCACTCAAGTTGGTAAACAAGGTCTAGAGATATTCAAACCAGAAAAATCTTGTATCTACCCCTAACCCTAAACTTTGTCTTATGAAGTCAAGCACGAAGAGAAGTCGTTTTGGATTTCAAACATGGAAATTTCAAAAACCTTCCCAAAAGCCTCATTTTGGAGTGACTAAGAAGGATGCAGGCTTACCTTTTCATTTTCATGTTTTAAACTTGTTTAAACCTTGGTTAAACCTAGGATTTGACCAAGATCAAATGGGCATAAAAATTCAGAAAAAATCAAAAAATGAAAACCAAAGCACATAGTATTCTTATGTCATATATTAAGCATTCAAGTTGATAAACAAGGTCAAGACATATTCAAACCAGACAAATCATGTATCTACCCTAACCCTAAACTCTGTCTTATGAAGTCAAGCATGAAGAGACGTGGTTTTGGGTTTCAAACATGGAAATTTCAAGAACCCCCCAAAAGCTTCAATTTAGAGTGACTAAGAAGGATCCAGGTCGAGCTTATACCTTTTATTTTTATGTTTTAAACTTGTTCAAATCTTGGTCAAACCTAGGATTTGACCAAGATTCAAATGGGTATAAAAAAATGAAAAATCAAAGCACATAGCCTTCTTATGTCATATAATAAGCACTCAAGTTGATAAACAAGGTCTAGACATATTCAAACCAGAAAAATCATGTATCTACCCCTAACCCTAAACTTTGTCTTATGAAGTCAAGCACGAAGAGAAGTCGTTTTGGGTTTCAATCATGGAAATTTCAAAAACCTTCCCAAAAACTTCATTTTGGAGTGACTAAGAAGGATGCAGGCTTAGCTTTTCATTTTCATATTTTAAACATGTTTAAATCTTGGTCAAACCTATGATTTGACCAAGATTCAAATGGGCATAAAAATAATTAGAAAAATCATGTACGTATCTACCCCTAACCCTAAAATCTATCTTACGAAGTCAAGCATGAAGAGAAGTGGTTTTGGGTTTCGAACACATGGAAATTTCAAAAACCTCCCAAAAGCTTCATTTCAGAGTGACTAAGAAGGATCCAGACCGGGCTTACATTTTATTTTCATATTTTAAACTTGTTCAAATCTTGGTCAAACCGTACCTAGGAATTGACCAAGATTCAAAAAAAAAATGAAAAACCAAAGCACATAGCCTTCTTATGTCATATACTACCTCCGGTTCAAGGAATAAGGCGCCCTCGTTTTACGTGTTTTTTGTTTGACCAAGAATTACTTCAAATATATAAAGATTGTTTGTATGAAATTAGCATCATTACAAAGTGCTTTTCAATACGAATCCAACGATACTAATTACATATAATATAATCAAGATTGTGTTGCTCAATTTTTATGGTCAAAGTTCGTCTTGGAATACGCGTGCGCCTTATTCCTTGGGACGGAGGTAGTAGTAAGCACTCAAGTTGATAAACAAGGTCTAGTCATATTCAAACCAGAAAAATCATGTATCTACCCCTAAGCCTGAACTTTGTCTTATGAAGTCAATCACGAAGAGAAGTCGTTTTGGGTTTCAAACATGGAAATTTCAAATACCTTCCCAAAAGCTTAATTTTGGAGTGACTAAGAAGGATGCAGGCTTACCTTTTCATTTCCATGTTTTAAACATGTTTAAATAAGGATGCGTGATTCTGAAACCTCATACACATTGTTGCAAAAGTAATTACATCACCTAAACAATACTACCAGTTCATAATTCTAAACTTATGTACAATCTTGGAAACATATAACGCCAGCCTAGTTCACCAATTATCATCATCCCTCTTGATGCGCTTGCCGGTGCCGCTTGTACCTGCCTCCCACGGGTTGGCAGTCCAAGTTCTGCACTCGTTCGCACTTCGTGTGTCGGGAATCCTTGTTGGAGCTTCCCAACCAGATACAGGCCCTGCCCTTGCTAGCTCACCACATCCAGCCGTTGCCCTAGCTTGCTCACCGTGTGAACCGCCATCCCACGGAGACCCCGAAGTAGGCTCGCACGAGTCCTTTATCCATGGTGGCATTTTCTTCGGATCAAATGGTATGTTGTGCCTAAAGCAATAAGATACAAATTCCCAGTAGGTTGTCCCGACACACTGCTTCTTCTCGTCGCGCCAGGCAGGGGGAAGAGCGGCCAACCTAGCCGCTTCCTTGCAATCCGGGCAAACCACTTCCCTTGGAATTGGTTGTGCTTGACGCTGCCCATCATTGATTTTTTTGAGTCGCCTGTACAACTCAAAACTGACATACCCATCAATCGCAGCATACCTCAAGTTTACTTCAGGCAATGGCATGCACTCCCATTGATCGTGGCTGCTAGTAGGGAACTTGGTCTTCATGTCTTTGTAAGATGGGTCAATGATGGCGGCTGCCAAATCACCCATGCCAGTCCTATTGCCAGGACCATTGAAATTGATCATATCCTGAATGTCAATCCAATTATGTTTAGGAATTTTAATGCCATCTCTAGCAAACCTGCTAGAGTCACCCCTGATGTCAACAGTTGTGAAACAAATTCCTTTATGTTGAAGGAATTCTTGCAGTGCCAGATTATCAGGACTCCTGCATGTTAACACAAATCAATCTTGTAAGATCGTATATGCTGAAATAGTACACATATTTTTCTTCCAGTAAACTGTATACTTGTTGCAGTGAAACAATGATTTTGCATCAGTGATACACATCAAAATAACATGAATTATTGTTGCGACTATATGATCTAATTATTTAAGTGTCATCAAGTTAAGATTCAGTTACTATATGTTAATATCTTGACATCCATGCCGATTATCGGTGAGTATGAGTACATGAAATTTGTGCAAATTTTGAGTACCAAAATCATGAAACTAGATATCGTGGTCAATCCAAAAAAATTATACAAGTATATGTTGGATATTACGTTCCAGACCACATTTTTCATACAAGTTAGTTTGTTCGTGTTTTCATACAAGTTAGAACCTAGTCTATGTCGAAATAAAAAAGCAGATCCAAGATAAAGGAAGAGTTTCTATATTAAAAAACAAAAGGATAAAGGAAGGCATGTGAAGAACATACCTGCAGAAATGGTACACCAGGACGTGGTCGTCCATGGCCAACTGAACGACGGCGGTACTTACTTGGTCCGCAGTGTATTCTAGGTCGAGGCCGACGAACCTGGACCTGTCCTCTAGTAGCTTTTGTTCGTACATCTTGAGGGTGTGCTCGAGAACGGAAGGGTCATTCGTGTAGACCACGTTCACCTTGGTCGTCCCATGGGGAACGACGCTCCTCTTTAGCGTAAACAGGCCGCCGTCGGCCATGGCAGCGCTGAAGCACGTCGAACTGATCGGAGGGATTGAGGGGGAGGGAGGGAGAGCAACTGCAAACAATGGGGTTTTTTGGAACTTGCCGAAATGCAGGGGAGAACGAACCGCCAGGGGTTGTTTAGTGGGGACAGATGGGAATAATACTGCGATGAGGTTGAGGAATTAACTCCAACCGCCATTTAAATCTAGTACTCCCTATAGTCAGTTGATAGGAAATGGACGGGCAAGATTGATTCTAGGGAGGCGAACCCCAGTATTTTCCCAATTTATTTGAGTTGTAATATAACCATCGTTAATACTTGAATTGAAAAATATTTACAAAATTAATTTATTATATACTACATGATGAGATAATCCAACAAACCATGGAAATGCATGGCCATCCAACCATGTCACCCTCTTGTGAAAATTGTATAGGTGGTAGTGTGCGCAATACACGCGGTAGCCACTTCACAAATACATCCTTTTAATTTTGCCCCCCTTAATTCGGCCAATAAAAATGAAAAGACTTTATGTGGAAAACCAAAAAAACTTTATTTGGCAAAGTATAGTCGAAAATAAGAAGTTTTTCATTGATCTCTTAAAAAAGGGGTCATGATTCGAAAGTTCGCCATGCATGGTTCTTGCGGTAACCAAGCTAGCTCACCCATGTGGCAAGAAGCGAATCAATGTCCAACATGCATGGTTCCAAAAATATATATTTACAGAATGATTCTGCTTCTCAAGAATATTTGCATGCCATCATGTTTGTTATTTTTCCTAGATAAAAGTAGTAATTGGTGACTTCGTGATTGCCTTGCTTGCTGATTTCAATAAGTTTGAACCTCATTTTGGCTTTATTTCAAATTTAGGCAAAAACTTCTTGGCAATCGACTTTGTGAGCTACTATACTTGGATGCAACCCACATTTTCGTTGGCTAATGTTTTCTGATTCCACAACAATAGGGCACATCCCTATATCATCCCAAATTTTGAATTCTTTTTAGTTTGGTTGATGACCACCATTCATATCCGAACTTAATTAATTGGAGTACACATGATGGTTTCATGGTAAGCTAGTTTGACAAATTAGCCTTCGAAATGGCGATTCGCCTACCATGCATGCATGTTTGGCCTACCCGTGAAATTTTGATTTGCGGTATTGTGCACACACGTACTGCACATGATAGCGAATAAACAAAACACATATTCGGACCCCTTTGGCCAGCAAGGGCATGTTTGGTTCCTAGCCACAATTTGTCAAGAAGCCAAAATTTGGCAGCCATGCATGCATAGTTTATTTCGCATGTGTTTGTTTTTGCCAAATTTCCTTATCACCTGTCATTGCTGTTATATGGTCCAATCGTATAGACTTAGCACTGGCGGTTTGCAAACTCGCCGGGGGTAATACGCTGTAGCGCTGGCGTTTACAATTTCGCCAGGGGTACAGGTTTGGGGGCGCCGGTGGTATTGTTTACAGGATTAAAAAAATAAAACTCGAAATATACACCAGAATACACACAGAATACATAGTATACCAGAATACACAGAATACACAGTATACCAGAATACACAGTATACCAGAATACACAGAATACACAGTTATATAGAAAGTCCCAAATGTTCACAACATGCATGCATTAATAAGACAAGTTTAGATAGTAGATAGTTGACCATAACATCACGACTCGAAGTAGCACATGTTACAGAAATACATATAAGTCCAGTGTCGATGACCTAGCTAAACAACAATGACATAATAAACTAGAGAGGCGGTGGCGGCAAGCATCATCACGATGAAAGGGGTCCTCCACATCTCCCTCCTCTGTCCCGCTCGAAAGTTGGCGTATCGAGTTTCCGCCTCCTCCAAAGTGGTGTACCCCTTGTAGCTGTTGCCGCTGAAACGGTGGACCTGCCTCCTACAGTCTTCCCAGTCCTCGTAGACTCCAGGAACCCTGCCGTGGTAGACGACATAGTACGTCATCTATGCAAACACACAACAAAGAAATGTAAGTTGTTAGTACATCCATAGAGAGAGATATAACATATAGGTGTGCAAAAGAACAAACATAAAAAATACTTAAGTAATTTTATGACTAACATTTGCAAAGGACAAAAGTTTTTGAGTCAAGTCGGCTTCGGCGGGAAGGGAAGGATGCCCTCGAGCGTGTTGAATGTTCTCTCGTCACATCCATCTTCTAATCGTCCTTCTATCTCGAAATTAGAAAGTGCGGGGCCATAGTTGAACAAGCCACCATTCATGACGACATCCCTCCATAGTATTGTGCAAATGGTCCGCTGGATGGCACGGAACTCGGCTCTCACGTTTTCATCGGTGGTGTCCGACATGTTGACGAAATTCCCTTGAAGACCAGATGGCAACAAGAGATCGTTCTGAGACCTTACAACCGCCCTCATCTGTAGGATGGCAAACCATGCCTCCATCCCATTGTCATCCGCCGATTGCTTGAGGCAGGGGAACTTGGTTATGTGGTTGCACACATGGCAACCTTTAACTTTCTTCTCATGCCTGAGTTTGTCGACGCCAATCTCAGCTATGAAGCCGCTGAGGGCTTTATCAAGTGTAGACTTAACGTCGGTGAAGTCTTTCTCCTTATCAAGCCCGGAGTCGAGATAAGTGACATGGGAATGATACGGGTGAAAGAGGAGGAGGGTGCAGTACTTGAGTCTGCGCAAAATGGAAATAAACCATCATACTCAGCTATTAAGGAAATTCATGAAAGAATGTAATATAGGGTACTTTAGTAACCAAATACTTACTCGCGGAAATATGGTATGACAAAGCATTTTTTATCCTTGTTTAACACCAAGAAATCCTTGATATACTTCGCGAGAAACGCTTGTTCGTTCTGGGTGGTAGCTGGAGTCATGTAGAAGGGGTCCATGATAGCGATGTGCGCTGTGTTCTCCATGGCGATATCGTGCGCCATACTGAGCGATACGAGGCGGACCAAGTTTCGGTCTAGCTGTTGCATGTGCAAGAGCCTGAAGATGTCTTCGTACCGAATGAACATCAAGTCCGCAGGGTATGTGTTGACAAAGCCAAAGCCAGTGGGCACCTTGGCTATCACAATCGGGTACGAGGGATTTCTTTCTTTAAGAAGTAGCTTCTCCTTCATTAGAATAGTCTCATGCACGTTCCTCATATCCGGCGTCAACTTGTCTACAACGTGTGCCGGCAGCATCGGCTGGCCTATGTGATGCAACTTCCTCCACGGGGTCGGCAACTTGTCATTAACCACTATCTTGCTTTTGGCAACATCTCCCGACTTCTTCCGCTTCCTGCCCTTCTTCTTACTGCAACTGGGAGTGGCGTTTTGTTTCATACCCTCCGTGGTCGCACCAAGGAGTGTCCTCGGGGTAAGCCCAACTCGGGGCGGAGCGGTGAAGGCGGTAGTGTCCTCCTGCTCGGGCGTTTCTTGTGAAAGGAACAACTTCTTCTTTAGGATATGACCGGCGGGTGGCTTGTAAGGAGAAACCGCGTCGGCGTCGAGCTCGGCGATGAACGTATCAATGGGAGCTTGATCGATGTCCAACGCCTTGTCGTGCTGACTCTCGTGCTGACTATCGGGCTGACTATCGGGCTCAAAATGATCATAAGCCGGTGGAGGACTGGCCCTGCCTTTGCCTGCCGTCAAAGCAGTCGTTGGAGCTGGGACCTTGGCTTGGCTCGGGGCATCCGTCGCATCCTGAGGAGTGACCATGCCATAGCTTGCCTCCGAACCTGAGGCGGCGGTGTTCAGCCGAATTAGGGCTTTCGGCCATAGAAGGATGTGATTCTTGAGGTCCCCGAGAGTGAGCGGGGTTTCCGTTTCCGGGGGTTGATAAGGAGGATGGAGGTCTTGGCATCCCGGTAACGACCGGTTCACGCGAACCCGGCTCACGCTATCATCCATCCTGACGCAGTGGAAAATCCGCTGTGTTGGCAGGATGACACTGCCGCTCGCTACAGCCTTCAACTTGTTGTCCACATTCAGTAGCAAGGTGCAAGGAGTCGCGTTCGCCTGTGAAAACATGTGTAGGTCAGAGAGGGGCGACGACAAAGTAACTAATTTGTAGAGCTTGAGAGACTAAATTAATTACCGTGAGGGCGTCGAGCTCGGCTCGCGTTGAAGGACCGAGGCCAGGCGTGCAGGTGACTGAGGGGCTAGTACTGGGGCCCCCCAGGTCCGGCGAATCCTCTCTAGCGCCGACATTGCCGGCGGGTGGAGTCACCAAGTTGGGTGTGCATTGAGCGTGTCTAGTTGGAGGCCGGTTGTCCGAGTTGCTGGCGCCTAGGCTGATAACCGGCATCGGTCCCTTACCGCCGGCGTCGAAGTAATTCTTCATCGACAGCACAAGATCAGGGATGATTTCATTGACCCTGTTGGCCAGCGCGTCATCGACCTTGCTAGCAACCTCGGCAGTGACGCGTTGCTGAACCTCGGCACTGACTCGTTGCTGAACCTCGGCACTGACGCGTTGCTCCATGGTTGTTTCCAAGTCGGCCACCTTTTTCAGAAGAGCCTCGTGCTCCCGGTCCTTCTGCGCCTGCCGCGACTCCCTAGTGCTTGAGGGCACGTCCAAGCCATAGTCGGCAAGCTTGCGACCTCCTCCGGCGCCGGGGACACGGTGGGGCTTGTCCAAAAGCGGCCGCGCCTTCACGGTGTTCAGACCCCTGATAAAAGGCGTGTCCCACGGGACTTTGCCAGTCGACGTCTGGGACGAGGAGCCAGCTGATTCGGCGGCTGCTTGTTCCGCCAACTGCCAGAAGTAACATGAACAATTTTAGAATGTAATGGACTTGGTGAGCAGTATCAAATTAATAAGCTGGTAAATTGCTTACCACTGCTTTCTCTAGTGCCATCACCTTCGCGTCGGCGACCAACTCAACTCCCACCACCACATCAGGTTTCGTGACACGTTTTCCAGCCAATTCTCTATGGTATCGGGACCTGAGATATGCCCTGAAGAGTGGGTCTTTGTACTTGGCAAAAGGGGGCTCGAGGCCAGCATTTATGTAGGCCTGGTCCTCCTTGTCCCATACCGGCTGCTTGCCTTCGAAGCCACGGCAACCGAGATTGTGGTGACCGATGTTCTTATCCGCCAGCTCCTTCCCCCAGGTCGATTGTCTTTTGGTGTACTCGAGCTCCTCGTTTTCCAAGAATTTATTATACTGCTCCAGCGTCATCCGCGGGAAGTGGCGCTGGATCTCTTCCCAAGTCTCATTGTTACCAAGCATCCCCCTCAGCATGGTTTTATAACCGCTGAGGTTCTTGGAGAACTTAGAGAGGGCTCGTCTGTTCACGATGTTATCCTTGGTATCCTCGTTCCTGTATTCCACAGGGAACTCATACCGTGCGTGCAGCCGCGCAAGGAGTTGGGCCTGCAGATGCTGCTTCTTCTTGGTTCGGAGTTTCGTCTCGTTGACGTCGACGACGTCCCGAAGGATTGCTCCCAGTTGGAGGCCGTACCCCTTCGCCACGTGCTTGGGCTCAGTAGGAATCCCGGTCTTGGCGTCCACCGCGGTGATTATGTCACGAGTGGTGCCGACCCTGTTTGGGCGCCGCTGCTTCCGTTTCCTCTTGGCCTCGGTAGTAGTATCCGAGCTACCCCCGGCAACGCCACTATCGGTGGTCTCGTCGGCAGCCCCCCTCTCATCCTCACCATCGTTGTCCATCTCAGCATCCTCCTCCTCCGAGGACTCGTCATCGCTGCCTGGAAGTTTCTCCAGCTGATCCGAGACCATGAGCCTGTAGTGCTCATCCAACTTCCGCTGAGAAGACCCGTCAACGTCTTCGTTGGGGTCTGCAGAAGACGACATCGCTAGCTAGAGAACAATAGCATCAAAAGTATAGTAAGTACTACTGTAAGTGTTTGAGCCAGAGTAAGTACTATTTGTTCATATGCAATGAAACTGAATGAATGAGCTTATGCAAGTACCATCACGACATAAGTTTCTACCAAATTTGACATATCAAAAGAGTAAATGAGTCACATGAGCAATTGCCACACTAGAACATGTAATATACGTGTACTTGCATTCCATGCCTAATGTTGCGTTTAGTCTAAATATGAACACCAAACCAAGAGACCTAGAGCACATGAGCACCAGATGTAATTGACCTATTTTTAATTTGACAAAACCAAAGAACCTAGCTATACTAAATTCATTAGTGCACTGCCAATCTAGAAGCAAGACAATGCCATGCGAAAATTCGGCATGACCTTTGCTAAAAATGGTCATGCCGGAGTGCCCGAAATTCGCCGGAAGGATTAATCGACATTCCGGCGAAACATGACACTCAATGTGTACCTGCAGTTCCCAGTTCCCAGAGCACAATAACATTTTTTTAGATTCACGGGATGAACTCCCCGAGTTCCATTTTCATTCAAAATGAAACCAAGTCTCGAGTCAGAAAACCATAGTTGCAAAAGACAGATCAAGTTTTGACCAGAGCCGAAGCTAACAGACCAATTATAGGGATGCCCCTGGGGCACAACACTGGTTACAAAACAAGATTACTGCTTTTACAATCACCACTCGCAAAAACGAGCCACAGCAAAACTAAAATCGACGAACAAGCAACAACTACAAACTGTTGAACAGCCTGAGCGCCTTAGCTTCTTCTCAACACCTCATAGAGCACAATATCATCATTATATAATAACAAGGGAGATGGATATGCTGTTAAAAATGCGGTAGGGTATCATGACTCGATTATTAGTACTTACTAATCATGACTCGATTGAACTAAATACGGTAGGGTATGTCTATTTTTGCTTATCTTTTGGAAGATTTGATTCCCACTCATCAAAATTATACGGTTAAAAGTAAAATAAAGCAAAGATCATTAGAGGCAGCACATATAATTGAAGGTCTCTGCAGCACCTTTAGATAACAGAAAAATGGACAATGCCCTAGGATGAAAGTAAACCATTTCTATAGATTCCTAGCAAGCACCGATGGACTATGGATCATTCCTTTGGTCGACATGTACACGAAAATGCTGCTAATTCGGCTCAATGCGATGAACGATTTGTTTAAAGCGTAGAACATTAATCCATTTCCGAAACTACGAGATTGCATTTGTATAACGGATCAATCGGGCGGGGTAACTGCAAAGGTGGGCGAGACGGTGGGGTGGACCTGGTGGTGCTCGTAGAGGACGGAGCGGAGAGCGGAGCCGCCCGGCCGACCGATCGGAGGTGGGGAGAGAGTAGCACCGGGGGGGCGGGGCGGGCCGGTGCTGGTCGCCACTCGTTGCGAGCGGGCGGAGCGCAGTGGGGAGGCGGCGGTGGCGGGTCGAGCTGCGGCGGGGGAGAGAGGCGCTCGATCGGATGCGGGACAGACTCCGACGTCGAGAAGAGGAGGAGGCCGGCGAGCTCAACGGACGGCCGGCGCGTGGGGTGAGCTACGTGGGAGGTGGGCGGGCTGGAGCGCGCGTGGGAGCTCCGGCGGCGGCGTGTGGGAGCTCGGCGGCGGCGTGTGGGCGTTGGTATTTGGGGGCGCGGCAGACACGAGGATCGACCAAAACGACTAAGTCGTGGAGACTTTACCCCCGGCGTTTTGCGGTAACGCCGGCGGTAACGTTTGAGCCACTAACAGGTGGGCCCAAGTGCGTTTACCACCGGCGAAATCGAGCAATTCGCCGGGGATAACAGGTGTCTATGTATTAATTCCGTAAACCCTCGTAGTTATACTAATCGATTCGATAGCGTAGTGGTTCGGATCGCTTACACAGCAGCCCCGGGTTCGAATCTGTGGGTGCAAAAAAGGCACCATTTTTTGCATTTTCTTAAGACCTTTTTTTATTGTTTCTAGTTATTTAGATAAATTGTAAAGTCCTTTGGCAACTTTTTTTTCTTTTCTTAAGACCTTTTTTTATTGTTTCTAGTTATTTAGATAAAAACCAAGACATAAAAAACCAAGACATAAATTTAGGATAAATTGCGAGACATAAATTGATGATTTTAATTCTTGAATGACTTCAAAGTCCTTTCGAGGATATCCGATAAAAAACCAAGACATAAATTTAGGATACACTTGAGAAGGACAAATGGTTGTTCGAGAGATAATTATTATAAATACACAAATGACTTCAAAGTCCCTTCCGCTTGGTCCTTGTGACCCCACCGGTATCGTCGCGACTCCTTGTGTACGGAGGAACACTTGACCTAGGTAGCGTCGTCCTTCTTCTTCTTAGTGTGTAGGTTCTATCGTCTTCATCGGGTTCTTCCATCATTGGGTCTCCGACGAGGCCGTCGAAGTCTTGCTCGTCGGCCACTCCATCCATTCCGACGAGGGCCCTTTTTCCTCTCCTTACGACAACACGGCTGGGCCTTGACGGGTCAGTTATGAAGAAGCATTGCTCGACGTGCTTAGCCAATACCCAAGGCTCATTTTGCGCGGTGGGGTTCTTGGTCTTGGATTTGGGGGGCAGTCGCATGGTGGTGACATACGCATCTTCTTTTGTGACGTCCGTAGCCCATCTGACACGAAACATCGGTAGCTTCTCCCCGACGTAGTCGAGCTCCCAGATTTCCTCGATCCTTCCGTAGTACCTTTTCTTCTCTTCACCCGTGTACGATTCCATCGTCACACCCGAGTTCTGGTAGTCGCTTTTTTTGTCTCTCTCCTCTGTGGAGAATGTGTAACCGTTGATGTCGTACTTCTGATAAGTCATGAGGTTGGGGGCGGGCCCATAAGACAAGGCCAATATCATTTTGTCTACGTCGCTTGCCATTGGTGGGGGATTGGCATCAATCTGGTCTTTGAACCAGCTCGCGAAAGAGGAGTTGTGCGCTCTAAATACCTCTTGTTCCGTCATCGGCTTGTCAGCCCTGCTCTTGATCATGTTTATGTGCTGATCCACCCAAGGCTCTACCTCGTTCATGTGCTGTAGTGCTACTAAGTGGGCCCTGTTAAAGTCTGTTCTCCTATCATCTTGATCGGCGTCGAGTTCCCTCCTGCCAGCGTTGTGGCCTACTCCCTCGAATCTGCCGAGGTGCTTGTTGGCGGGCAATCCAACCGGACGTGGGTCGTCCTCGTTTAAATAATTCTTGCAGAAAGAGATGCACTCCTCGGTGAGAAAGCCCTGGACGATGCTTCCATCCGGATGTGCCCTGTTACGAACGTATCCTTTGATGAAGCCGTTCATTCTTTCTAACGCCATCATGTTGTGAAGGAACGCGGGCCCGAGATCCTCGATATCGTCCACTATATGCACCAGCAGATGGACCATGATGTCAAAGAATGCGGGCGGGAAGTACATCTCCATCTCGCATAGGATGGTGACGATCTCTTCCTGCAGCCTCCCGAGTTTCTTGACGGTTATCGACTTTCGAGTGATGACGTCGAAGACGTTACACAGGTCAGTCAGCGTCGCACGAACGTGCGGTTCCATTATCCCTCGGATAGCAACCGGAAGTATCTGCGTCATCATGACATGACAGTCATGAGACTTCATCCCGCTGAAGATTTTTTTCGTCGGGTCCAGCCATCTGCGTATCAGCCCCGCGTAGCCTAGGGGAAATTTGACTTCTAGTAGGCACTTGAAGAATTGTTCGAGCTCATCGGGATTTAGAGTGAAGCAGGAGGGGCGAGGAGTTTCGCGCTGCTTGGCCACCCTTTTGCGTTTGCGACCATCCGTCTCCTCCTCCTCGGTTTCCTGGTCAACCTGGGCGAAATGAAGCTCTTTTCTGATATCAAGGGCCATCAGGTCGTGTCTTGCTTTCGACCCGTCTTTGGTCCTCTCCGGCATGTTGAGCACAGTGCCAAGCAAGCTCTCGCACACGTTCTTCGTGATATGCATGACATCAAGGCTATGAGGCGTACCGAGGATCTTCCAGTACGGCAAGTCCCAAAACACGGACCTCCTTTTCCATACCCCCAAGAGCGGCCCGGGTTCCTTTTTCTTTCTCTTGTCTCCTTTCTTCCGCTTCTGGATCTTTATCTTACCCGCCGGAGGGCAGTCTTTCCAGTTTTTCAACAGAGTATCTATCTCTTCGCCGCTTCGCCTAGGTGGAGGTCCCTCGACCTCATCCTTCCCATTGAACAGGTCTCCACGCTTCCTCCACGGGTCATTCTTGGGAAGCCACATTCGATGCCTCATGTAGACGGTTTTTGAAGACCCGGGATCCTTACCCAGCTGTAAAAATGGCGTCTTTTCCATGCACCTCACACATGCCTTGTGTCCGTGGCACACCTGGCACGCGATATATCCGTATCCAAGATAGTCCTGCACCGTCGTCAACAGTGCGGCTTTCATACGGAAAGTTTCTTGTCCGTAGGCGTCCCAAGTTTCTGTCCCTTCCTCCCACAGAGTGACTAGCTCCTCCTTCAATAGCTCCAGATACAGGTTGATATCGCTCCCTGGCTGCGTCGGCCCTTGGATTAGCATACTCATGTGTATGTACTTCTTCTTCAGGCATAGCCATGGAGGGAGGTTGTACATCCATACAAACACGGGCCAGGTGCTGTGCTTGCTGCTTTGGTTCCCAAACGGATTGAGTCCGTCGGTGCTCGCACCCAACCTGATGTTCCTTGGTTCTTTCCCGAATTCTTCGTAATACTCATCGTCTAATGTTTTCCACTGGCTTGCATCCGAAGGGTGTGTTAGCACTGGGTTTTCAACCCGTTCTACATCACGCATCACCGCCTCCTTTCTTTCCGCGTGCCAGCGCATGAGCTTTGCTTCCTTGGGGTCCACGAAGTACCGCTGCAGACGGGGCGTGAGCGGGAAGTACCACACAACTTTTCGAGGAGATTTTTTTGTCCCTCTCTTGTATCGAGATTCGCCACACTGTGGGCATGTATCGAGATTGGCATGCTCGTTCCGATATATTACGCAGTCACTGATGCATGCGTGGTATTTCTGGTGCGGTAAATCGAGAGGGCACACGATTTTCTTGGCCTCCTGTAGGCTACCGGCACACGTGTTATCTTTAGGAAAGTGGATCTTCAAGTATCCGAAGAGTTCGTCCACGCTTGTGTCCGTCCATTTGTGCTTTGCCTTCATCTCCATAATATCGAGAGCGTATCTCAGACGGCTCTCCTCCGTCCCACGAGCTGCATCGTACAACGGAGTTCTCGAGTCTACCTCGAGTTGATCTAGCTTAGCCTTCCGTCTACCAGCGATTTTGGGGTCGGTCGATGTGTTGCTGAGAAGAAGTTCTTGAACATGACGGTCCTGCACGGCCGCGGTTAGCGGGGTATTTCTACTCATGTCCTCGTCGGCCGCATGCTCTTCCCGGCCTTCTTGATCACCATCAACGTGTGCGCCATCCTCTTCAACCTCGTCTCCATTGTCGTGTGGGGCATCCTCTCCATCACCTTCGTTATCATCATCTCCACCATCATCATCTCCATCACCATCGATATCATCATCTCCATCATCACTCATCCACTGAGTATGCCCCTCCATGAAACTATACCTGAGCAGGTGTTGATTCACTATGCCTGAGAAGGGGTCAAACAACGATCCTAGCTTGCATCTTCGACAAGGACACATTATATCCTTTCGCTTTTTTCGATACATGTCGGCCGTCGCGCGTTCCACGTATCTATCCACGACGCTTTCCCTCATCGCGATGACCATCGCCGCCTACAAGACAAGATAATTGATTACACCGCCGTCTCGGTTTTCACGGAAAAAATTCGGCATGACCTTTGCTAAATATTGTCATGCTGGAGTTCCAAAATTCGCCGGAACGGAAGTTAATCAACATTCCGGCAAAACATTGGCAACTCAATGTTCCTGCACGCGTAAACAAATGCAAAACAATGCATTTACATATATGGAACCGCGCCTTTTGCCACACCACTAGTACATAGTGATATAACCGCGCAATGTCGCCAACACATGAACATTCCACTCATTTAGTTATGTACCTATTAGTTGACGCGACGTCCAAAAGCACCGGAGAGACGCCACACGTCGACTTTAATGCTTGAGAGATCTAGAGATCTAAGAAATGGAGAGATCTAGCTAGATCTAGTGGAAAAGGTGGTGGGAGGAGATAGATCTAGATCTAGATTATGCAAATCATGCTAGAGGGGCTAGGTAGTGCATGATTTGCTCAAATACATCATATTTTATTGGTTGAAATAGCTAAAATGGGTGGGGGAATGAGCTAACTAGTGCTTGGGTTGATTTGCCATCACATATGAGTGTGTGTGGGTGGTGGTAGGTGGCTGGTCGTCCTAAATGGACATGCCTGTTACCGCGCGCCTATAACATAAAATGCCAGCAGTAGGGCACGTTACCGCCGGCATCTCTGGCCGAAACGCCGGCGGTAACTTAAGGCCAGGTGGCCCACCCTGGCTTGGCTATACCGCCGCATCTACTGCGCGCGTTCGCCGCGGTAGAGCCCACTATCCCTGGCGCTTCGCCCGAAGACGCCGGCGGTAAGGCTAGGCCCAATTGGGACCCCGGGGCCCATTGCACCCCCCGTCGATTTTATTTTCGCCGGCGGTAAAGGAGCTACCCCCGGCGCCGTCCTACTATTCGCCGGCGGTATGTTAGCCCCCCCTGAAGGTATTACCGCCGGCATCTTCCGTACCCCTTTGGCCAGCAAGGGCATGTTTGGTTCCTAGCCACAATTTGTCAAGAAGCCAAAATTTGGCAGCCATGCATGCATATAGTTTATTTGGCATGTGTTTGGTTTTTGCCACAATTTGGCTTATCACACTTCATTGCATGTATATATGGTCCATTTGTCATAGACTCAACTTTTTTTTACAAAGTTTTGACAAAGTTTGGCTTTAATATTTTAAGCCACAATTTGGTGGCTAGCCATACTAGCTTTTTTTTTGGCTAACCACACTTTGGCTTTGGAAAAATGTGGCTACCAAACATGGGTCCTAATAAAAAGAAAACAACACACTAATGTGTGGTAAACCAAAAATCCCTACTTTGCAAAGTTGCATATGTGCAAAAGGGGGGCAATGCATGCATTATTCAGAAGTTGATTGTGGTTTTCGTAGTGTAACCAATTAATTAAGCTTACATATGGGAAGAGGCTAGCGAGGCGAACTCAAGCAGCTATGGTTCCAATGTTGTCAAGTTTGAAGTGGACACTGCATGAAGCTTGCTCAAATTAATGGGTAGAAAGCCAAAAGCAGTCCATATTTATTCTATATGTGTGTGAATAATAACTCTTCACCCCAAACCTCTATGTATGATAGGGTTTTATATTTTTTACTTGTTAGTAGTAAGTACATGTCATGTGATGGCTCCATGCACATGTTTCACAACTTTTTTCTGATTTGTTTCTACCTCATTTGGTTGGTTTCAAATTTGCTCAAACTTCCTATGCGCGCTATGTTGTACTATTGGGACCCATGTTTTGGCTTAGTTTGTGGTACCACACTTGCAGGGTACCTCCAAGTATTTTATTCCCAAAAATTATGAATTCTAATTAAATGGTGAACTATAAACTGATCATCTAAAGTTGGAAAATAAAATCCATATATAGCTACACATCTAGATATGTGTATAAGGTAGACAAACTGCATTGCCACACATGCCTTATATAAGTTTGTTTTTTCTAGCGGAGTGGATTCCCTAATCACCCCACGGTTGTGACATTGTCAATGTTGTCATGATAAATAACATTGCGAGACTTTCCATCTTATTCTTTTTTGTAGAAATGATCGTCCCATTATGGCAAACGTCCCCATTCGTTTTTCAAATTAAGTAAACGTTATAGGATGAAAATTCATTGAAGTGACAAATTTTCTAGATTTCTAACTATTTTAGCTCATTCAAACAAGTTTGCAATAGGCCGACCTGTTGTCCAGTGACAATTTTAGAGTACAATTTGATCAACATCACAAAAAAGTGCTTTTAAGGCTCGTAAGTAGTATCATACATGCCATGTTGGCAAAAATCTAATGTGTCACATCAATTATGAGGTGAGATATGAGAGTAGTATTATAACACATAAACCTAGAAAACTTAGAAAACTTCATGACAAATACATCATGTACACACATTTGCATTGAGATTCTACAAAACTTTAAATATGACATAAGTATGAACCATATTATGATACTATGCATTGTGGAGGTAGTATCACAAACTAGTAGTGTATGATACTACGTACTACGTACTTCCCATTGTGACTAGTCTTAATCACTCTGACCTCGCCGTCTCGCCGTCTTACTATAGTACATACTACACCCCCACTCCGTCTCTCATACATCGCCCCACTCGTTTCCCACTCCGTCTCTCATACAGCGGCTGCGCCTGTAGATATCTTCGAGGATCTGGGCGATTTTGACCCGCTTTTCGGCGCTCGCCGTTTCAAGGTGAAGACCCCAATCTTAGCATGCATGTTGGACCAATTAGGAGTACAAAATTGTGTTCTAAATGTTGCTCAAACTTTCCATACAACTAATATATAACTTATACTACGTAGGTTACACCATCGAAATAGGTATGACCAGTTGAGAAATGGGAACAATAACTTGGAACCTTTCTTACTATCGAGTGGGACGTGTGATATTGGTGTGACCCTGCTTTTTTCTTCTTCTACATAATGGCTACATGATGGTTCTAGAAAGAAGTGTATGCTGTTGTGGTATCTCTTGACGCGAATCCCTCTAATCACAAGCGTTAGATTTTGGAAACCAACGGTTAGTACTGCTGTTACATCTCTAGTTCAAAACTGGTGCATTTTGTATGTTGTTGTAGTAGTCTAGTAGATAGATTCAGATGCATGGTCAGGAGTGCAAACATTTCGCAACTAGTTGATCCCTCATCTTATTGTCGGATGTCACATTTCGAGTTTGTAAAAAAATGTAAATTCAAATCATAGTCACGGGTTATGTTGTATCTTTCGCACATCTAAACATTTGTTTCAAAAGGTGACCATATGTGAGCTGTGGAAAAAAGAAAAGACCAATGTGAATAATATTCCTTAACTATTCACATATCATTTGTCTTTTTTGTGCAAGCTAGAATTTTTTTTACATACTCATCTGTGACCTGTGGAGCAATACACAACATAATATGTGTCCCAGTTTTGTTTTTCTTCATATTTTTTAAAAGTGCAGAAGTGTGATATCCGATAATAGGATGCGAGTGCAACTAGTTGCAAATGAGATGCTAATGCATGCTGATATGATACTACCTCTGTCCATAAATAGATGTATGTCTTTTGTCGTGGCCCCATCCTACTTCTGCATTTTCTTTACGGCCATTTTTGAGTAGTTGCGACCTGGACGTGATCGGACTAGTCGATACTCGATAGTAGTCGTAGTACTGTACAACTTCTGCATG